>JARZZO010000015.1:37630000-40400000 GCA_030544215.1 Zantedeschia hybrid cultivar
TGTGCGGATTCGAATCTGCAACCATTCGGTTCCGTCGGTGCGACACCGCAAGCCGCGCAAGCGCCCGGCCTCTAGCGAAGTCCACGCGATCCTCTTCGCGACGGCTATCCTCGCGTTCCTCGTTCTTCGCAGCCCATGAAACCTCCGTCGGTCGCCGCAACGATCGCCGCAATGTGCGGACGATTTCCCGTCGAACGGGATTCGGAGAAGCGGCGGAGCAAATCTGGATCTGTCTGGACGCCAGAGAGAGAGAGAAAAACTGAGGAGGGGCGGCTAGGGTTAGCAGCAGCTTGGCCTGCTCAGCCCGTTCGCTATGTTTTATACTAACCGCGCGGTTTTTCATAAAAACCCCCGGTTTATATAAAACCCACTTATTTATCCATCGCCTTAAGAATCATGTGCATGTGACCCTCTAGGCCCAAGTACCAGTCCAGTTAATGTCCCAACAAGCCCAGTGACTCCTCACTAGCTTTATTAATCAATTAATAACCCTTTATTAATTAATTAATCAATCGAATTGATGTCGCACATCGAATTCGACCTGGCCTCCGATCACGTTGGGTGCCAAGCAACACCGTGTGAACCCGGAAGGTATTTGGGGTTAAGTAACCCACTCTTGGAATCTTTCCGCCGACAGTTACCGCGTGGATATAATCCTTCATTCGTACAATGCTCTCGAGTCAACTCAGGGCATGGCGTGCTGTCAAACCCTAACCGGTCGACTCACTTGGATTGGATGCCGCTGATGAATATAGGAAAACTCATTTCCCGATATTATCGTCCGCCCTGGCCAGGGACTTTCGCGCATCCTTCCTAGAGCATTCTCTCTCTAAGTGCCGAGAGCGAATGATTCCTTATTGACACACAATTCCCTTCGACGGTATTCCGCTGTACCCAATCCTTGGCGTATTAGAATCCCATGGCTAGAGATTCGTAAACCAAGGTCAAAGCACAGAAGTTCACCGCCAAGGTGTCCTTGGTGTCTCAGGTCTGAGGACCATCTACGCAACTGCGACAATAGAATCAAGCTGGTTGACAGTGAGGTACAATACCATCCAGCGATTCAGTCGGATCAGTTTAGTGAACTCATTCTCCAATGAGCACCTATAGATTCGCCTTAGTGTCTCCACACAAGTGACTTATGAGATCAGTCACCCTCATCATATGAGTAGGGGTAATCTGTACTAGTCTAACCGGATATCCGATGTCCTTCTCGGATATCCTCCGACTAGGAACAATTAAGAATATGTGTTTAAGTGATCAGTCTCATTAGTATGATCTCATCATAATCTGATCACTATAGCACATATTCACGGACTTCATTATGAAACGAGAAGTAATGCGATTTACACATAATGAATATTATGCCATTTTATTAATAAATGAACGAGATTTACATAGTCAGATTGGCTTGTAGGCCACCTAAAACTAACAATCTCCCACTTGGACTAAAGCCAATCACCTTTATATAATAAGCCTATAGACTTTAGGTGACGCTCAAACACAATTTGAGCCAACGGCTTTGTCAGTGGATCTGCTACATTGTCGACGGATGGAACTCTTTCTACTACTACATCTCCTCTAGATATGATCTCTCTGATAAGGTGAAAGCGCCTCAGAATATGCTTTGATTTCTGATGAAACCGCGGCTCTTTCGCTTGCGCAATTGCTCCATTGTTGTCGCACAACAGTGGAACATGCTCATAAATGCTGGGAACTACGCCGAGGTCGGTGATGAATTTCTTTAACCACACTGCTTCCTTGGCGGCTTCAGCTGCAGCGATGTACTCAGCTTCAGTCGTCGAATCTGCAGTGGTTACTTGCTTGGAACTCTTCCAGCACACTGGGCCTCCATTCAAAGTAAACACAAATCCAGATGTTGACTTGCTATCATCTGGATCTGACTGGAAACTCGAGTCAGTAAAGCCTCGTAGTTTTAAGTCATTTCGTCCATAGACAAGAAACATATCCTTAGTTCTTCTCAAGTACTTAAAGATACATTTCACTGCCTTCCAGCACTCTTCGCCTGGATCAGCGTAAAATCTGCTCATAACACTTAGAGCAAATGCAACATCAAGCCGTGTACATAGCATGGCATACATGATATATCCTATGGCAGAGGCATAGGGTATTCTATCAATGAATGCCCTCTCATCAGGAGTCTTAGGAGACTGCTCCTTTGAGAGACTAATTCCATGTCTCATCGGTATGAGACCTCTCTTGGAATTTTTCATGCCAAACCTTTTTACTATGGTATCTATGTACAAAGATTGGGTCATTCCAAGCATCCTCTTTGATCTATCTCTATAGATCCGTATTCCCAATACGTAGGATACTTCTCCCAGATCCTTCATGGAGAAGTTTTTCGACAGCCAGATCTTTACTGATGATATCATAGCTACATCATTCCCAATGAGTAGCATGTCATCCACGTAAAGAACTAGAAAAGTGACTGCACTCCCACTGGTCTTCTTGGACACACAAGGCTCATCTTCATTCTTAATGAAGTCATAAGACTTGATAGCTTCGTCAAATCTTATGTTCCTGCTCCAGGAAGCTTGCTTTAGTCCATAAATGGACTTCTGAAGCTTGCACACTTTATCTGGAGATTCTTTAGATGTGAAACCTTCTGGTTGTATCATATACACCTCTTCCTCAAGGTTACCATTGAGGAAGGCAGTCTTCACATCCATCTGCCAGATTTCATAATCAAAATGTGCAGCAATGGCGAGTAGAACTCTGATCGACTTTATCATGGCAACTGGTGAGAAAGTCTCGTCATAGTCAATTCCTTACCTTTGACGATATCCCTTTGCCACCAACCTTGCCTTATAAGTGTCAATTCGTCCATCAGCACCGATCTTTCTCTTAAAGATCCACTTGCATCCGATGGGTACAATACCCTCGGGCAAGTCCTCCAAGTTCCAAACTTGGTTGGTGTACATGGACTGGATTTCTGAGTTCATAGCTTCTCGCCATTTCACGGCTTCTGGGCCTTCTATGGCCTCCTGGTAGGTTTTAGGATCATCATCCTCATTATATACTACCTTAGACTTACCTTCAGCAATATGTCCCACATATCGTTCGGGTAGTCTAGGTACTCTACCAGATCTACGAGGCTCATCTGTGTGTACCTGAACAGATTCAGGAACTGATATCTCATCTGATGATAATGCAGCTGTTTGGGGATATGGAACCTCTTCCAGTACTATTTTACTGCCACTGTTCTCCTGGATAAGGTATTCCTCTTCCAGGAAGACAGCTTTCCTGGCGACAAACACCTTTTGTTCACCAGGATGGTAAAAATAGTATCCAAAGGTTTCCTTTGGATATCCCACAAACCTACATTTATCAGTTCGTGATTCCAGCTTGTCTGGATCATGCCTCTTTACATGAGCAGGACAACCCCAGACTTTAACATGTTTAAATTCTGGTTTCCTGCCTTTCCATATCTCATATGGAGTAGAGGCCACATACTTGCTGGGTACTCTGTTCAGTAGGTATGCTGCTGACTCTAGAGCATACCCTCAGAGGGACACTGGTAATCCCGAAAAGCTCATCATGGATCGCACCATGTCCAACAAGGTGCGATTCCTCCTTTCTGATACACCATTCATCTGTGGTGTATATGGAAGGGTCAGCTGAGAAAGGATACCATTATCCTTTAAGAATTGTGTGAAATTAGTATTTAAGTATTCTCCTCCTCGATCTGATCGAAGAGCTTTAATACACTTTCCTAACTACTTCTCTACCTCATTCTTGAACTCCTTGAACTTCTCAAATGCTTCCGACTTGTACTTCATTAAGTACACATAGCCGAATCTTGAGAAGTCATCGGTGAACGTGATGAAGTAAGAAAAGCCACATTTGGCTTGGGTGGACATTGGACCACATACATCTGAATGTATTAGTTCCAAAATGTCCTTGGCACGTTCTCCATATCCAATAAATGAAGATTTTGCCATGTTTCCCATAAGGCAGGATTCACATGTTGCAAACGATTCGTAATCGAATGCTATTAAGTAACCATGCTTGTACAACTTTTGCAACCTGATTTCGCCAATGTGCCCAAGTCTACAATGCCACATGTAGGCCTGGTTCACACAATTCTTGCTCTTCTTAAGAGCATTATCAATTTGAAGATTGTAATAAGAAACATCTAATAGATATAGACCGTTGACTAAAGATGCTGAAGCTATTGATTTATTACCATAATAAATCGAACAACTTCTATTCTCAATTGTCAACCTATATCCTATCTTGTCCAAACAAGATATTGATATGATGTTCTTTATTATGCTAGGAACATAATAACAATCTTCTAAAAGTAAGCCGTCTCCCGACGGAAGCCTGAGGTTTGCTGTCCCAACAGCAATCACCGCAACTTTTGCGCCGTTTCCTAGCCTCAATTCCACCTCACCTTGTCTCAGCTTGCGCTTAATTGTCAGCATCTGCACATCATGGCAGATATGAGAAGCACATCCGGTATCCAATACCGAAGATGTGGAATCTCTAACTGATAAGTTGATATCTATCATATAGATACCTGAAGCTTCAGACATCTTCACTCTTCCATGAGCTTTATCGTTAAGGAACTCCCTGCAATTCCTCTTCCAGTGATCATACTGCTTATAATAGAAGCAGTCACCCTTCACTACTCCTTTGCCTTTGTTCTTCGATCTTATATCATTAGCTATCATCTATGCTTCAGGGGCATCCAATGCCGATTCAGCAGGAGGATCAGCTCCAGGGACAAAGTCAATGTGCTCAGATCTAAAGACATTCTTCAGGTTTCTGAACCAATCCGAGTAGATGAGGTAAGTCAAAAGGGCATCAAGTATGCCACGAAGTGGGTTATTTGACGACATAATTCCCTACAGGAGATAAGTAAAATCTATTTAGCAGATGTTCAATTATTAAAATTTAAAATAAGACATGGTCTTTTTTTCAAGTTTAACTCCCACTAATTTTCGACGAACTGTATAACCCTCAGTTATATAGAACGGGAGACGCCGACAGTCTCCTAGTGGGGATCAGAATCTCAATGACTTGCACTATAGCCTTGTGGATAGCACAACAAACTGTAATACAATCAAAGAGCACCCAACTCATGGGACTTGCAACTCCTTGCAATATCTGATCATGGCTTCGGTCCACAGAGATTTAATGGCCTTGTAGATAGCACAACAAACCATTAATTCTGGTCTAAACTAACCATCATTACGCGACGAGCATAGATTTGCATGCAGCCCTTGTGGATAGCACAACAAAGCTACATGGTTCCTCTACCCCGATCTATAGGCATATAATGCCATAGCCACAGTTTCTCCTCCCAATTAAATAGACCTTGTGGATAGCACAACAAACCTGCCTAAAGTGATTCGAATCCTATGACTATAACGATGGTGGACCACGCGGTAAGTTCTCAACTACTCGCGTTACGACTTAGAGTTTATTTGAGGGTATTTAGATAACTTTTATCTTGGTCTCTCCTAGGTGATAGTATATAAATACATCATATATATTTATTAAATACTATAACCTGCTTTGATTCATAATCAAAAGAAAAACAATGCATCACATACATGTCATTAGTGTGGTCATGGATAGCACAGTGGGTTTGATTGGAGCCAACAGTCAAACGCACACACAATCTAACATAACATTTACATTAGATAAACATGCAATCACATAGGCAAGAGATCTCCATCTTTTCGCCTTCCTGGTTGCAGCTATGGATCGTCCTCGCTCCTTCCTCGGTTGCCTCGATCAAATTACATGTAAATTCTAGAATTTACAAGTAAATTGAAGAAGGCCTTATGGCGAGTACAAGAGCGAGAGGGAGGTAGAAATACATCGGAGTATGAGAGAGAGAGGTGCGCAGACCTCTATTTATTAACAATTAATAAACAATCATATATCCACGATCCACACAATCCATTCATCACATGAATAATAAATTAAGTGCATATCCATGACCACGGTGTGTTTTAAACATCCCACACATGATTCAGCGCATAACATGGCTAAAATAAAAGAGTTTTCAAAAATACATAACTTTGGCTTTCAAAAAGCTGCGATCCAATCAAAATTAGTATTTGAATTTCGAAAACTCATTTTATTAAATTAAGATGCAATTAAATCAAAATTTAAAAGCATTAAACACACATCACATGCACACACACTCCAAATTAATAATTCCAGATTATTCCATGCCAATTAGAACAATTCTAATAATCTAACACTTAGATTAATCCCCATTAATAATCTAACAATTAGACTATTAATAATTAATCTAACTCTTAGACTAGTCCATCAAAGTTAATTAACAATTTAACACTTAAATTATTAATTAACTCTAATTATTAATTAACTACTAATCTAACTCTTAGATTAGCCAATTAATGTTAATTATTAATTTAACACTTAAAGTAATAATTAACACTAACTAATTAAGAATTAATTAATCTAACTCTTACATTAAATAATTAAAGTTATCATTAATTTAGCTGTTAAATTAATGAATAATTGTAATTATTTAAGAACTACTAATTTAACATTTAAATTAGTCATTTAAGTTAATTATTAATTTAACAATTAAATTAATAACTAACTCTAATATTAATTAACAATTAGATGTATTAATAGATAATAATCTAACATTTAGATTATTATATATTAATCACTAATTTAACAATTAAATTAGATAATTAAAGATAATTATTAGCTTAACCTTTATGCTAATAATTAACTCTAATCAAATTACATCTAATTGTTAATTATCATGATTAAAACATTAATGCCCAATTACAAGAGAATTGAAAATCAATTTAAATTTACAAAACAATTTTGAATTTAAATTTAATATTCAATTTAACTTAAATTGGGTCAATGGGGTTAATTTGGGGTTTAAAGGGTTTAAAATAGGAAAGAAATAAAGGGGAAGGGGTTCAGCCACTTGGGCTCGAGCCCTGGCCGAGCCAGGGCTCGAGCCCTGGCCGAGCCAGGGCTCGGACCAGGCGCCCACTGTGGGCGCCTGGTGCGGGCCTGGTTCAACCAGGCCCCTGGCCCGGCCCGGGCCGGTCTGACCGGCTCGGGACTGGGCCCCAGACCCCCTTCTCCTACAACCCCAGCACCCGAAACCCTAAGGACTTGCAGGTTCGGGTGGCGGCTACCGGCGCCGCCGCCAGCCGGCCCCTGGTGTCGCCCGGCCCTGGCCGGCGATGCCCCCGGAGCCGGCGACATGCCCGGCGCCGGTAGGGCCGCCAGCGGCCTTCGGTGGGGTGAAATCCAAGCCTAAAAAATCCCTTAAAAAACTGGTTTTTCAGGTTTCAGAACCCGAATTTGGGGCTTGAATACGGAGCCCTCCAAGGCCACTCCGGCGCCGATCTTGGTGACCGGTGGATAGTGGTGACTATCCTTTATGGATCCGGAGTCTCGGCTGGCCATCCCAACGCGTGGGAAGCTCGTACGAAGTCGCTGAAAAACTACGGTTCATCATCTCATTAAGAACTCTGAAAAACACCCAAATAAAATCCGAAAAATCACAGAAAAATGATCTAAATATTTGTGTTCATCTTATGAACACTATTTCGTCATTTTAATCGGATTAAACGCATAGAATAACTCATGGAAAAATTAATTCGGAGATCGAAACGGGACGAGAAACAGTGGAACCTGGCTCTGATACCACTGTTGGGTTTCCTTGGGTTCCTCCGGATCGCTCACGCAGCGGAAACAAAAAAAATACAGCGATCCGTTTTCCCATTTCGAAGAACTAAAAAGCACGATTATCGGATAATCGATTCTCACCGTGTGCGGATTCGAATCTGCAACCGTTCGGTTCCGTCGGTGCAACACCGCAAGCCGCGCAAGCGCCCGGCCTCTAGCGAAGTCCACGCGATCCTCCTCGCGACGGATATCCTCGCGTTCCTCATTCTTCGCAGCCCACGAAACCTCCGCCGGTCGCCGCAACACGTGGACGATTTCCCGTCGAACGGGATTCGGAGAAGCGGCGGAGCAGATCTGGATCTGTCTGGACTCCAGAGAGAGAGAGAAAAGCTGAGGAGGGGCGGCTAGGGTTAGCAGCAGCTTGGCCTGCTCAGCCCGTTCGCTATGTTTTATACTAACCGCGTGGTTTTTCATAAAAACCCCCGATTTATATAAAACCCACTTATTTATCCATCGCCTTGAGAATCATGTGCGTGTGACCCTCTAGGCCCAAGTACCAGTCCAGTTAATGGCCTAACAAGCCCAGTGACTCCTCACTGGCTTTATTAATCAATTAATAACCCTTTATTAATTAATTAATCAATCGAATTGATGTCGCACATCAAATTCGACCTGGCCTCCGATCACGTTGGGTGCCAAGCAACACCGCGTGAACCCGAAAGGTATTTGTGGTTAAGTAACCCACTCTTGGAACCTTTCCGCCGACAGTTACCGCGTGGATATAATCCTTCATTCGTACAATGCTCTCGAGTCAACTCAGGGCATGGCGTGCTATCAAACTCTAACCGGTCGACTCACTTGGATTGGATGCCGCTGATGAATGTCGGAAAACTCCTTTCCCGATATTATCGCCCGCCCTGGCCAGGGACTTTTGCGCATCCTTCCTAGAGCATTCTCTATCTAAGTACCGAGAGCGAATGATTCCTTATTGACACACAATTCCCTTCGACGATATTCCTTGTACCCAATCCTTGGCGTATTAGAATCCCGTGGCTAGAGATTTGTAAACCAAGGTCAAAGCACAGAAGTCCACCGCCAAGGTGTCCTTGGTGTCTCAGGTCCGAGGACCATCCACGAAACTGCGACAATAGAATCAAGCTGGTTGACAGTGAGGTACAATACCATCCAGCGATTCAGTCGGATCAGTTCAGTGAACTCATTCTCCAATGAGCATCTACAGATTCGCCTTAGTGTCTCCACACAACTGACTTATGAGATCAGTCACCCTCATCATATGAGCAGGAGTAATATGTACTAGTCTAACCGGATATCCGATGTCCTTCTCGGATATCCTCCGACTAGGAACAATTAAGAATATGTGTGTTTAAGTGATCAGTCTCATTAGTATGATCTCATCATAATCTGATCACTATAGCACATATTCACAGACTTTATTATGAAACGAGAATTAATGCGATTTACACATAATGAATATTATGCCATTTTATTAATAAACAAACGAGATTTACATAGTCAGATTGGCTTGTAGGACACCTAAAACTAACATGAGCATCACCTAGATTTGATGGAGATCAAATGCGAACGTGATTGGCTTGAGTCCAAGTGGGAGATTGTTGGGTATAAGTGTCCGCTAAGCCAATCATAAGGTACCTATTACAATATGGTTCACTAATAAATGACATTTATTTCATTATGTGGATTGGCATATTTATAATTGTTGGTCTTAGGTACAAGCCAATATGACTTTGTAATCTCGTTCATTTATTAATTAAACTAGAATTATATTCATTGTGTGTAAATCATATTAATTATCGTCTCATAATGAAATTTGTGAATATGTGCGATAGTGATCAGATTATGATGAGATCATACTAATGAGACTGATCACTTAAACACACATATTCTTAAAAGTTCATAGTTGGAGGATATCCGAGAAGGACATCGGATATCTGGTTAGACTAGTACAGATTACCCTGCTCATATGATGAGGGTGACTGATCTCATAGTCACTTGTGTAGATACACTAAGGCGAATCTGTAGGTGCTCATTAGGGAATAAGTTCACTGAACTGATCTGACTAAATCGCTGGATGGTATTATACCTCACTGTCAACCAGCTTAATTCTATTATCGCAGTTGTGTGGAAGGTCCTTGGACCCGAGACACCAAGGACACCTGGTCAGTGGACTTCTGTACTTTAACCTTGGTTTATAAATATCTAACTACGGGATTCTAAACAGCCAAGGATCGGGTACAGCGGAATACCGTCGAAAGGAATTGAGTGTCAATAAGGAATCTTTCGCTCTCGGTACTTAGAGAGAGAATGCTCTAGGAAGGATGCGCAGAAGTCCCTAGCCAGGGCGGACGATAATATCAGAAAAGGAGTTTTCTGATATTATACGACAACATCCAATCCAAGTGAATCGACCGGTTAGGGTTTGACGGTAAACCATACCCTGAGTTGACTCGAGAGCATTGAACGAATGAAGGATTATATCCACGTGATAACTGTTGGCGGAAAGGTTCCAAGAGTGGGTTACTTAACCCCGATACCTTCTGGGTTCACGCGGTGTTGCTTGGCACCCAACGTGATCGGAGGCCCGATCGAATTTGATGTGCAACATTGATTCGATTGATTAATTAATTAATTAATATGAGTTATTAATTGATTAATCAGGCTAGTGAAGAGTCACTGGGCTTATTGGGCCATTAATCGGACTGGTTATTGGGCCTAGAGGGTCAGACGCAAATGATTCTCAAGGCGATGGATAAATAAGTGGGTTTTATATAAACCGGGGGTTTTTATAAAAACAAAGCGGTTAATATAAAATGAAGCGAACAGGCTGAGCAGGCCAAGCTGCTGCTAACCCTAGCCGCCTCATCCTCTCTTCCTCTCTCTCTCTGTCGCCTTAGACGAGCCCGGATCCTCTGGTCTGCTCCGCCACTTCTCCGACTCCTATTCGACAGGAAATTGTCTGCGCGTTGCGGCGAATGGCTGAGGCTTCATGGGCTGAGAAAAACGAGGAACCATGAGGCTATCCACCGCTAGGAGAATCGCGTGGACTCCGCTAGAGGCCGGCTCTTGCGCGGCTTGCGGTGTCACACCGACAAAACCGATTGATCGTAGATTCGAATCCGCGTACGGTAAGAATCAATAATCCGATTATCGGTTTTGTATTTTCGAAACAGGAAACGGATCGCAGTATTTTATTTTAATTTTCATTGCATGAGCGATCCGAAGAAACGCGAGAACCCAACAGTCGTATCAGAGTCAGGTTCCACTGTTTCTCATCCCATTTCGGGTTCCAAAATTAATTTTTTCATGAATGATTTAATGCTTTAATTCGAATTTTTGCTGGATCTATGTTCATATAATGAACAAAATTAATTAGATTGATTTTTTATTCTGCAATTTTCGGATTTTTATGGGATTTATTTGTGTTCTTCATTAGACGAAGAACCGACGTTATTGGCAACGGCGTTCCGGCTTCCCAATCGTTAGGAACGAGGACCGAGACCCCGAATCATCATAGAAAGGCCGTCGGTCCTCCTTGGGCTTGCAAATGGGGCCGGAGACGTGAGCTGGCAGCAGCGAGCCACCTCCATCTTGTTCTTCCTCCTTGATTTAATGAAAACCATAAAAAGGTGAGTTTAAGGGGAGGCTCGACCAGCAGGCCGTTGGATGCCACCGGCGAACCGGCCGGACCGAACGGTGCCAAGAAGCCAGCCGCCGGCCGCCGGTCGCCGCTGAATTTCCCACCCCGCTGCCATGCACCTGCAACTCCTTTTGTAAGGGGTTAGGGCTTCAGGTGTGAAAGGGGATCGATCAGCCGCTTAGGAGCGCCGCCGGCAGTCCTACTGGCGCCGGGGGCATCGCTGGCGCTGGTGGGGGTCGCCGCGGGGCCGGGCGATTCCTGGTCACCCACCGCCGGGCGACGCTGCAAAAACTTCCTGCCGGCCAACAGCCCCTACAGTTAGGGTTTTTGACTGCATGGTAGGAGGTCCCGAGCCAGCGAACCAGGCAAGCTGCTTGGGGCCCCACCCGATTGGACCGGGGGGCACCTAGTCCGAGCCTGGCCGAGCTAGGGGCTAGAACTAGGTGCCCAGGTGGCTCAACCCCTTAGCCCTTTAACCGCTATTTCTTGTTAAACCAAATAAATCCCTATTAGCCCATTTGATATAATTTGCTTGGATCTTAATTTAAAATTTAAAATTGTTTTAAAATTTAAATTATTATTCAGTTTTATGAATTGGTTTAATTAATGATTATGAATCATTATAAATAACAATTTTTTAGTTAATTAACTAAAGTTAATTATCAATTTAAGTGTTAAATTAATAATTAATTTTAATTAACTAATTTCAGTGTTAAATTAGTATTTATTAGTTAATTAGAGTTAATTGTTAATTTAAGTGTTAAATTAATAATTAATTTCAATTAACTAACCTATGAATCAAATTAACAATTAGTTATTAGCGATATAGAGTTAATTATTAGTTTAAGTGTTAAATTAATAATTGACCTTAATTTAACTAATTTAAATGTTAGATTAGTGGTTAATAATTATTAATCTAATTGTTATATTATTAATTATTAATTCTTCAATTTGTTTATTAATAAAAGTTAGTTATTAATTTAAGCGTTAAATTAATAATTAATTTAGTTGACTAATCTAAGTGTTAGGTTAATAGTTAATAATTGATTAGAGCTGATTATTAATTTAAGTGTTAAATTAGTAATTTACTTTAATGCACTAATCTAAAAAGTTAGATTACTTATTGATTATTAATAGTGTAATTGTTAGATTATTAATATAGTTAAATCTAAATGTTAGATTGTTTTAATTTTAGAAATGTTCTAAATTGCATGGAATAGTCTGAAATTTTTAATTTGGAGTGTGTGCACATGTAATGTGTATTTTTAAATATGATTTAATTGCATGTTAAGTTAATTAAAAGGGTTTTCGAATTCAAAAGCGAATTTTGATTGGAACCTAGTTTTTGAAAGTCGAAAATTATTTAACTTTTGAAACTCTTTTATTTTAACCATGTGATGCATTTATCATGTGTGGAATGTTTAAAACACATGGTGGTCATGGATATGCAATTTTAAATTATTCATGTGACGAATGATGCATGTGGATCGTGGATGTATGATTGTATATTTATTAATTGTTAATAAATAGAGGTCAGCGTACCTCTCCCTCTCTTATACTCTGATGTACTTCTACCTCCCTCTCTCTTGTACTCGTCATAAGGCCATCTTCAACTTACATGTAATTCTAGAATTATTGTAATCTGATCAAGGCAACCGACGAAGGAGCGAGGACAATCCACAACTGCTACCAGGAAGGCAGAAAGATAGAGATCCTTTGCCTTTTGAGTTTGCAGGTTATCTAATGTAAATGTTATATTAGATTTTGTGTGTGTTTGACTATTGGCTCCAGTCAAATCACTTTGCTATCCATGACCACAGTAAACATGTATGAGATGCAATATTTTTTCTTTTTTATTGTGAATCAAAGCAGGTATGGTATTTATTAAATATATAAGATGTATTTATATACTATCACCTAGGAGAGACTAAGATAAAAGTTATCTAAATACCCTTGTCTAAATTCTAAGCCGTAACGTGAGTAGTTAAGAACTTACTGTAGACACGCTAATTTTGACATCATTTTGAGTAAATTTCATATCATATAATAATGCCTCAGAATGGTCTGATATTTAATCATTGGTTAATTTTTATTAATCATGTCTAAATTATGTCGGGTCAGACAGATATGATTTAAGTTAATTAATGAAATTGATTTTAATTCAAATTTCAATTAAAATATGAAGAAGTCTAAAGGACGTCGACTAGTGTAGACGCCATTTAGAGTTTATTCCTATTTTATTGTTCAAATTTGAATTTTAATCAGTAGATTAATTAGTTAAAAGACGTCTGCATGACACGACGCCATTTAAGTTTCCTAAGTTGTTTCTACTTCTCTTCTGGATGTTTATCCTTATCTTAATTAGTCTAAAAGGCGTCTCCATTAGGTGACGCGTTTTATCTAATTACAGATAAAGATAAATTTTTCCTGGATGTTTATCCTTATATTAATCAATCTGAAAGGCGTCTTCCATGGGCGACGCGTTTTAGATAATTACAGATAAAGAAGAATTAATCTGTATTTATCTGTTGGTTAAGCTGGATAAATCTCAAAATTTCTTCATGTAAATCCGCGGATGCAAAGAAGTCTATAAATACCTCGCCTCTAGAATGAAGTAAAAAAAAGAGAGTAATTATTTTGGTGGCGATTGGAGCAAAGAACCTTGAAGACGTCCAAACGCTGAAGTGCTATTACTACCAGGATTTGGCATCCTTCTTCATCCGTCTTAGATCCATTGAAGACCAAGGCTTCCAGGGGCCATCTAGCATTAGCTTTCAATCCATTTCTGCATACTTCTCACATTTTTCATCCCCATTAGTCTCACATTCTTCATCACATCACTCCATGCAACACACACAACACTAGCATCATTTTCAAAACCTATTTGATTAAGGGGTTTAAAAGACCATCCCAGAAAGTGAGTTTACCTGTTTAGTTGCATGTTTAAAATTTTCTCTAGAATGGATACTACTTCTTCCTAAGTTCTCATCATTGTTCTTCATTTCTTTCTATTTCTTGCAAAGTGTACAAAGGAGAATCAAAGGGAGGGAATCAATAGCAAACAACAAGGAATTTGGACGATCCTCAAAACTCAACAGCAGCCAAAGCAAGAACAAAGACAAGAAAGGGCTATCTTTCGTCAGCCGGCTAAAGGAGGGAAATCAAGAGCTCAATATCTCCCACATCCAAACAGGTAGGCGATCAAATCTTCTTTTGAAACTTTTAAGTCAAAAGTTTCTTGCGATCACATCACTTAGTTTCTTCTTAATAGGTTCATTTTGCACCTAAACAACATAGTTTTTCCATGATAATAACACACTCATTTTAAGCACTCACAGCCTTTTTGGCGATCACAGTGGGACTTGGTCTCGCCATCTTTTAGTTCTTTGTTCTTGCTGTTATCAATTGGGCACCCACGGTGCACCACTTGTGTCTCTCGACACGCCCTCACCAATTGGTGAGTGTTTTTAGTTTAGTTAATTTCTTACTTGCACCACGTGCACACCCCTGTGGCAAGATCTTGCCCTCCCCGTTCATTAGTTGAAAAGTTGTTTTTGTGATAAAGATTGTGAGATTGATTGGCATTCTAGTTGTTTATTTGACAAATTATCCTGTTAAAATTCGAAACAAATTTTTTTTTTGCATGAGCTGATTATTTATCGTTTTTATCCTGTTTTGAGGAGGAATCGATCCAAAAATTCCTCCTGGAAAACTGCATCTGCGACTTGAAAAGCGTCCAGGAGCAGCGACGCATTTCAAACTACGTCGTCAGACCTAGACGCCTTTCAGTCTCTTTTCTCTGCTGTCTGCTGCCTGAGTTTCTGCGAAAAAAATAAGGCTCTGTTTGAATAGCGTCGACCAACAACGACGCAATTCAGACAGTTTCTTATTTCTTCTTCAGTTCTCAGATTTTTGTGATCTATGTGCTAATTACCCATTATGTATTAAGCATTAGAGGCCCTCTAGGCTACAGGTCATACGTATTGAGGCTAACACCCTCCTCTTCTTAGGAACACTCTTCTTGACGTCTTCAACTCTCTTTGATTGGGTCGGTCCCTCGATCAGACTAGAGTAGTTGGCGTTAAAGACCTCCGTAAGTCCCCAAAATCAAGGTATTCCTCCTTGATCATCGGGTTGGTTGTACCATTTGAAGTCCCAATTAGATTTCCATAACATTGTGAGAGAAAACTATAGAATATAACAGTGGACATTGAACTGAAATTAGGATCCTATCTCTTGAGCGAATTTGTGATTTAATTAAATCCAAATAACCCAACAAGGAATCCTAAAATCGCATTAAACATCCACTTGTTTGTTTAATCTCTATACAACTTGTTTGTTAATCTCTGAAGAAAAATCTAACATCATGCTGCTTCGATCAGGCAGAGACTTGAGCATGGCTCCATATGCCATTATCAACTACGAGGGAGATGCTAATGCCCCTCGCGATTCCGATTACAATTTTGAGAACGAGAGAGATGTTGATGCCTCCCATAATTCTATCCCTGTTCCAGTTCGGTATGAGGGGAATGTCCGAACTCCGCTCTATCATCCTCATGAGCAATATTCTGATCCTCCCCCGCATGTGCATGCGGTTCCCAACCCTATCTTCGAGGGAGACATGAACCAGAATGATCCATCATCTTCTGATCCCTCGGATCTTGTAAATGCTCTGGGAGTTCTTGCCTCCCGTCTAGACCCTCAACAGTTCGAGGCGATCCAGTCCATTCTAAAGGGGAAGACGCCCGTGCAGTCTGTCGAGCCGAACCCTGCGGCTCCCCCTGCCATCCCTCAACAACCTCCTCATCATCCTCCCTTCATTCATCAGGCCATGGAAGGCCTCCATGTCTCAACTTCTCGGCCAATTGGGCCACAACTTTCCTCTTCTAGGCAACCGGTCAGACCGCTGACGCCTGCTTATCAAAATGCCCTCGGGTATGGCGGAAGCTCTGCCGGACCTCCTCTTTATTGTCCTCCTTGTCCTACATACTCCAAACAACATGCCTATCAAGTACCTCCACCTCCCCCTCCTCCCCAGGCTGATCCGACCACGCAAGCGTTGCTGGCGAAGATGGAGCGCATGGATGAACAATTCAACAACCTCCAGAAGATGATGGGGGTCAAAGCTGCACCAGAGATCAATTTACCAAGTCTGCCAGTGTTCCACCTGCCACCCTCTGAGATGCCAGTATACCGAAAGTATAACGGTACTGGTAACCCCTTCACCCACTTGAAGGAGTTCATGTACGAGTCATCCTTCTGGCAAAACGACAAGAGGTCGTTGGCCTTTTTGTTTAGGAGATCTTTAGAGGGACCAGCCCTTGAGTGGTTCTTTTCCTTAGAACCCTCCGAAGTAGAGGACTATGGTATCGTCTCCTGAAAATTCATTCAACGATACCAGGACAGAGTTGCCCCATCCCTGTCCATTACTGACTTAATAGCAGAGAAGATGAAGCCCGATGAGGAGTTTGTCAGTTTTGCCGACAGGTGGAGGGGCTTGGTCGAGAAAGTTAAAGATCACTTGTCTGAGTCGGAGCAAGTAAAGATGCTCATTTCCAACGCTACGCCTCAGAGCTCTATGAGCGAGCGCGGTACTGTCAGAATGCCTTTAAGGACGCTACGTTCTCTAGCGTCTTTGATCCTCACAGACCTAGCAGGCCTCCACCTTGGAAACCTACGGTGCCAAATTCTCCCAGCACAGGTCCGACTACCGAGGGCACGCTCTCTCATGAGCATGTTAGTAGTATGAACAACAACTCGCCCCAGTTTGTGAGGAGTCAACAGCAACAGTACCAGCGGGCACAGCAGTCAAAGCAGTAGGGGTACAGGCAGCAACCAAACCCCCAGTATCAACAGCCCCAGTTTCAGTGGCCCCAGCAGCCGAATCAGCAACAGCAACAACAACAGCCACAGCAGCCACCGCAACGGCAGTTACAGTACCAGCCTCCACCACAATAGTATCAGCAACAGCAGTAGTACCAGCCGCGTGCACCGCCGGCGTATCATAATGTCCCTCCCCCTGTTGACTATAACCAGCAGAGAAGACCTCCAGGCCCGAAGAGGGCAGAATACCCAGCCCTCCCAGAGTCCTTGGCAGACATTTTCAGTGCTTTAATGGCAGCCAATGCCTTGGTCCTGCCAAGAGAGAAGGCAATCTGGCCCCAGAATGCCGATACCTCCAGGTATTGCTATTTCCATAGGCAACCTAGACACACTATTGACACCTGCTTCCAATTTAGAGATTACATCCATGATCTCAACGAGCAGGGCGGCATTGACTGGGAGGAGATGAAAAAGTACATATCTGCCTTAAAGGCAAGAAGACCACCACAGCAGCAGCAGCAGCAGCAAGTGAGAGCACCAGCACAAGCAGTAGCACCATTGAACATGGGCATAGTGCAGAACCCGCTTCCGGAGCATCAAAATCAGAACCAAGTTGCCCCCATTCTGACAAATAGCCGGTCTGAGGCTAACCGCGGGCAATAGTGGAGGATAGAGGACTCTTCCTCTATCTATTCAACGGGTCATATTCCGAGTACTGCAAAACAACCACCACGCCGTACCATCCATATACCCAGACCACAGCCCATTATCATTACCCCTATACCAACACCCGCATATCACTCACCCGCACCCACTAACCCATTACCACCACCCGCTTTCCTCAAGCCCATTACACCCCACGCCACTACGCCTCCACTAAATAACCCCCCGCAAACCAACTACGCACCCCTCCTACCATCCAGACCACTACAACGCGTACCATTCCCTACTTCACCCGCTACCACTACCGCTTACCCAGATATCATCCAACCTTCTAAACCGCTACTACGCATGCGGTTCCCCACTTCATCCACTATTCAACCATCTAGGCCTTTAATCCGCACCACGCCACCACATACTAACCCCACGCCATCACCTACATACCAACACTCCACCCCATCTGCACCATCCAACCCTGCGGTACTCAAAGTATCACCCGGACCTTCCACGGCTGAGGAACATGCGCTCCAGAGTGGGAGGATTTTCAACAAAGTCTTTCCTCAGTCGACAGTTAGAGATGGCCCATCACAGCCAACAGAGGAAGCACACAATGAAGAGAGTGCACCAGGCACTCAATACGATCTGCTGAAGCACCTTGACCGGACACCGGCACGAATCTCCGTGCTTGAACTGATTAAAAGATCGAAGACTCACCAAGAAGCTCTGATGGAATATTTGCAAAAGGTGATGGTCAACGAGGACATGCCGGTGGAAAAGATTGCAACACTATTAGTTCCTCAAGGGGATCAGCCCTCTATTTCATTTCATACATCGGAACTAGCACCGCCGGCGGCCAGAAGCATGGCTCTGAGCATCACAGTCAACATCTGCAAAAAGGTCGTGGATGCATGTCTGGTTGACACCGGGGCTTCAATCAATGTTCTACCTCCGAAGACCATGGAATTGTGCGGTGTGCCCAAGGAAAAATGGCTGCCTAGCCCCATCTCCGTGACGGCATATGATAATTCCACCGGTTCCCCTCTGGGAATGGTCTATTTGAAGGTGGAGCTAGGCCCTGTAAGTCATGCAGAGGTCGAATTTCACATCCTGGAAATCAACCCTTCTTTAAACGCCATTTTGGGTCGTCCTTACATAAAAACCCTTGAGGCAATTCCCTCCACGAATCATCAATGCCTCAAATTCCCCTTCAAAGGACGAATCATTAAGGTTACGAGCATGCCGATCCTTGCTGTTGGTCATACTTTGAATGTCAAACCCACTTCTTCACGTGGCCGACAACCTTTTCTGTCGGTATTACAGGTTTACCATCTAGTGGCTGATCCTCTGAAAACTGCCACTATTTCTCCTTATCCATTAAATGCCATAAAGAGGGGGAAGTGCATGAGTACCCCAGGATGGAGAATAATGATGAAGAATGGCTATCAGCCTGGAAGAGGCCTGGGTACACAGTTACAAGGCAGGACCACTCACGTCAAAGACCACCGAGGAATATCCGGAAGCGGCCTGGGTTATAGGCCGAGAAAAATGAAGCAGGACATTGTTCAGCAAGCAGAGAATGAAGGCGGCCATAAAGTCTGGGAGACAATGTCTACACCACACAAGGAAGGACGGGACCCCCTAACATGGACTCTATACACTCATTTTGTAAAGGGGCCCGTAATAAGCCATGACAACACGGTGGTCATTACTTCATGTTTTGACCTCCACGATATATATGGGAGAGACTTGGCTAGACACTGCTCAGAACTGCTCACATACCAGTCCTTAGAGGCTCTACGGCCTATGAAGAGGAGAAAATTCCAAGATCTTGAATGTGAATGGTACAGGTGGTTTGATTTAAGAGATCTCTACATCACATTGAACAGGCTGTTTCTCGATCCTACAGAACCCAAGTGGCCGCCACAGATCGATGAGCTGATCGAAGGTCCCGGTGCTATTTTTGACAAAAGGATACTACTGTCAGAAGAGACTGATGAAGGGGAGCCAGATGACCCCTATGAAGCTGGCTACACCACGGATCTACTTTGGAGGGGGACATATCCTTCTCATGTTTTCATGCTTCACACCTTGTTTCGCACTTTGCTCTTGACCCCGACTTGGTCGCGGGTCATCATTGAAGACATTCCACGGGCCCCGCCCGTCATGATTACTCTGTCCCCATGAGACCTCATTCCACCACCTCCTCTCGATCTAGAGAGGATGTATGATTTAATCTGGGACATACTGCTGTATGATCCCCCTAATCCTCTGGCCTTGGTGCCACTTCCCTCATCTCATTCTCCTTCTATTCATCTTCATTCTTGTTTTATGCTTAACTCTTCTATTACCAAAAAAAAAAAACGTCAATTTGGCAACAAATTCTTCCCAGATCCTCATTGAGGAAACCTCTTACTTGGCCGATTATACCTCATCGCGCGGGTCTTTCGATCAAGATTCTCTTCTAAATCTACTCTGCCCCTCCCCTCGGGAGGATTCTCCTGTATTTCCATCTGTATCCCATGATTTTCATTCTGCTTCATCTTCATTAGGTCAGAATAGGGAGTCTAGTGAAGTTAGACAGTCTAGCTCTAAGCAAGTTAATCAGGTTAGGAAGTTTAGAAAGTCTAAGGGTAGACAAATTCCAAATAGATATCTTTAGGACTTAGCTAATAGATGCTTTTCTTGCTCAATGATCCCTCAGTTATTAGAAAATCCCATTCAGATGCCAGAAGACTGTATGGATGATGAGTTAGTCAATGATGGATATGGGGTGTACGAGTTGATACATGAAAAAGACCCCATCGTTGAAGATGAAGAAGATGATGAGGACGCAGCTGAGGCATATGCCAGTAAAGTGAAGAGATTCGATGAACCCTCAGCTGCCGTAGAAGAGCCCACCAAAGAAATCAATTTAGGGACTGAAGACGAACCTAAGGTTGTCCTCGTCAGCAAGAATCTTTCTGAAGAAGATGAGAAGGCAATGATACAAGTTCTTAAGGGCTATAAGGACACTTTCACCTGGAGTTATGAAGATATGCCGAGGTTAGACTCGTCATTAGTGGAACACAGATTGACATTAAAGGAAGAAGCTAGCCCGGTCAAACAGAAGCTAAGGCGATTCCACCCACAAATGGCTTTAAAAATGAAGGAAGAGGTCGACAAGCTACATAAAGCCACATTTATTAGAGTTGTCCTCTATCCACAATGGGTGGCCAACATAGTCCCGGTTATGAAGAAGGACGGGAAGGTCAGGATTTGCATTGACTTCCGAGATTTAAACCGGGCATGTCCTAAAGATGATTTTCCATTGCCTCACATTGACGTACTCATTGATAACACTGCTGGCTATGAGACTTTATCATTTATGGATGGGTTTTCAGGATACAATCAGATTAAACTGGCAGAAGAAGATCAGGAGAAGATATCATTCACTACACCTTGGGGAACGTATGTGAGTACTTAAAATGGGTGTATGATTATCATGAAAAATCTATATTGTTTAAGTGCAAAATAAAGCGTATTAAAAATAAACTAAGTGATCGCCAGAAACTTTTGACTTAAAAGTTTCAAAAGAAAGAGTTTGATCGCCTACTTGTTTGAACGTGGGAGATGTTGAGCTCTTGATTCCCCCTCTTCAGCCGATTGAAAAAAGAGAGCCCTTCCTTTTCTTTGTTCTTCCTTTGATTGCTGTTGAGTTTGAGGATAGTCCAGAGTTCTTGTGATTTGTTTGTTGATTTTCTCCCCTTTATTTTTTTTTTGCACCTTGCAAAAAATAGAAAGAAATGAAGGAACGATAAGAATTCAGGCAGAAGTAGTATCCATTCTTAACAGAGTTCTAAACATGCAACTAAACAGAAAACTCACTTGTTGGGATGGTCTTTGAAACCCCTTAATCAAATAAGTTTTGAAAATGATGCTAGTGTAGTGTGTGTTGTATGGAGTGATGTGATGAAATATGCAAGATTAATAGAAATGAAAAATGAAAAAGAAAAGTGCAGAAATGAATTGAAAAACTTATGCCGAATGGATGAAGAATGGAAAGCCTTGATCTTGAATAGATGCCGACAGCACTTCAGTTCTTCAGCGCTTGGACGTTGTTGCTTCGATTTCTTCTTCAACTTTTTTTTTTCAACTTTTCAACTTTTTTCCTCATCCGAGAGGCAGGGTATTTATAGACTTCCTGGCATCCACGGATTTACATGGAAAAATCTTAAGATTTATCCATCTTAACCAACAAATAAATACATATTAATTCATCTTTATCTGTAATTATCTAAAACGCGTCGACCATTAGAGACGCCTTTCAGATTGATTAGGATAAAGATAAATATCCGGGAAAATTCATCTTTATCTGTATTAGCTAAACCGCGTCACCTTGTGAAGACGCCGTTTACACTAATTAAGATAAGGATAAACATCCGGAAGAGAGACAGAAACCACTTAGGAAACATAAAATGCGTCATTCCTGACAGACGCCTTTTAGCTAATTAATGAATTAATAAAAATTCAAATTTATACGTTAAAATAAGAATAAACTCTAAATAGCATCCACACAGGTCGACGTCTTTTAGACTTCTTCATATTTTAACTGAAATTTGAATTACAATCAATTTAATTGATTAACTTAAACATGTCTGTTAAACCCGACACTCAAAAAGATCAATAAAAATTAATCAATGATTAATATTAGACCATTTTGAGGCATTATTATATGATATGAAATTTACTCAAAATGATGTCAAAATTAGCGTGTCTACAGCTGCCTCACCTTGGCATCGTCTTCGGAAGGGAGTGAAATGAAATGGAATGTACTGAAAGGGTGATGCTAAGGTGTGATGAGACACGCTCTTAACATCACATGATTGGAATTTTTCTCAAAATTATCAATGAAGATAGTTCAAAGAGATCAATGGAATTAATCCTGTCTGGATGAGGTAGACAAGGAAATAAAATAAAGTCGATCAACCTCCTCGGAGTGGGAAATACCCCAGGTCGTAGACACTGTAGGTTTCATCACGGGGAGCGTTTGCCAGCCAATGTGGACGTGTTGCAACCATGATGGATCTTAAAAGAAAACAAGAAATATTTGATAAAGAATCCAAGAAAGGATATAATTCCAAGGATATCTTCAAGCGAACCTCAAAGATAATCAAGATACTCAATTCTGAATGGAAAATTTCATATCATGTTGAAATTATTTAATTAATGGTCTGAAACTTAATCAGCAATTAATTTTTATCACAATGATTTTAAAGTCCTACATGATGCATGCTGGGCTAAAAAGAAAAATATAAAGTCAAATAAAATATAAATTAATCAAGGATAATATTGTTAAATTGTCATTAATGAGTCAAGACACCAATTCTTATAATCCAGTGCTAAGCCGAAGCTCGTTTATCCACGCACCGTTTCACAAAAGTGGAACCATCATCCTCACTAATTAACAATTCAACAGCCTATCCGTGCGGTTAAGAATTCTCTGGAATTATTACTGTTTTTGTTGAAGGGGAACTCAAATTCCAGTTTCATCAAAATCACAAGGTCCTTGATATAGTCTAATAAATATTTAACATATAGTAATGATGATGCACAATAATTACATGAAAGGAGTACAAGGGTAGAGATAACCGTCTTTTTAGCCACGGTTGAGACTTATAAACTCCCATAATGGGATCTTCCTGATATTTTCCAACTTCATCTAAATTTTTTAATTTTCCTGCAATCAAAATCATTAATAATTCCAAACAAATATTCAATTTAAGCATAAAAAAAAAACAGAATTTCGGGTAAATCACAGAATTGTTTAAACGCGTCGTGTCGCGCCGACGCCATTCAATGTTCAAACGCGGCGGTGTCCCTCGACGCCTTTTGCTCACAGAAACAGGTTCTGACTGTTTTTCTATTCGAATTCCAATTCTCTTCATGCCTTGTGTCCTATATATGACTTGAACAAACAGGTTAAGCATCTATTCAGGCTTAGCCCCTTGCCTGACCAGGTAAATGGTCAATCATTTTTTTTCTTAGGGGAATGGTCAAGGGGCATAGCCTTTATCAACAAAAGTAATGTGAATAATTAAACTTAAGCAAAATGCAACATACAAACAGACAGATGCTTACTTAAAATAAAAGGAATGAAGCATACCAGATGCAATAAGCAAATGCTAATTGAAATATTTTTTTGTCGTTTTGAAATATTTATCTTTTTTTTGGGTTTTGAAATATGTATTTTTTTTTACTTTTGAAATATGTATATTTTTGAATTTTTAGCATATGTATATTTTTTTTTATTTTTTTTTAAATATGTATTTTTGGATTTTGACATATGTATTTTTTATTTATTTTTGAAATATGATGTGAACCAAAAGACCAGCATGGTACTCAGATCAAAAGATCATATTCATTTATTAACTTAATTCCCAAATTGTTCTTTAATAATTTAACTTAAACCCATCGTGTTTGAACTTGTGTTTCCATTCGTGATCCCATTTGATGATTTGACTCTTAGTCAATCTAAGCCATTCCTTAAGTTTGGAGTACGCCTCTTTAGAAAGAAAGGAAGAATAAGTTTAGAAAGTCCATGAGAAGGTTCCGGAGACCTAAAAAGATGTTCCTTTCTTACTCTAATATCCGTTGGGGTTCGGTCATTTTCTTTCCGGGGTATTTATCGACCTTGCGTTCCCTTTTGTTTCATTTCATGGCCTTGATGTAACGTTTGTAGTATAATGGTCTTTTGATTTAACATTTATATTTTGCCTTTTGCTTTTGCTTTTTCTATTCTTTTCTTTTCTTTGGGACGGATCTCCCCCTTTTTTCTTATGACGGCCTCCTACTAAGATGGCGGGTATTCTTGGTAGTCTATTCTAAGCCTCGTTCCGACATCATGGACCGAGTGTAAAACAGAATTTTGTTTTAAAAGGAATGATTTGTACTTTACACTTTCAGTCAAGCTTTCGGTGTTCCTTAGGACTTGGCATCTCTTGTTACTCACGAATCAAACGTGTCAGTGTGTGTAGTAAATGTGTTTGAAGTTAAATTATCCAGACTAATAAGGGAACTTGAGTTCATAAATTTTCTGATTCCACTGGTCTTTGTACCATGCTGATCGACTCTTTAACCTAAGGGTAGTATTTCTTAAGATGTAAACCGTTCTAGGGGTGAGTTAGCTCTTCTCCTTCTGCATTAACAAGACGATAAGCGTTACCAGCAAAAGCGTGTGATACAACATAAGGCCCTTCCCAGTTGGGTTGGAGCTTAGAACGTGGACCACCAGGTTTTACAAAAATCCTTTTGATGACCATTTCACCGACTTTGAACTTACGTTCAATGACTTTCTTTTGATAAAAACGTGCTAGTCTATTTTGATAAAATTTTGCATGATTAGCAGCTGACCACCTTTTCTCGTCTAAAAGTTCCAATTGAGCAAGGAGTGCTGAACGATGTTCATCAATAGAAAATTCCTTATTCAATTGTACTCTTAATGACGGTATGAGGATCTCATATGGAACTACCGCCTCCATTCCAAATGTTAAAGAATAAGGAGTTTGCCCAGTGGGCGTGCGGATTGAAGTTCGGTAGGCCCATAGAGCCTCAACCAATTTTTCTGGCCAGTCGGCGAATTTATTAGATTTGCACGTCTTTTTAATGATTTTTATCAAAGTCTTATTAGTTGCCTCTGCTTGGCCATTGCCTTGCGGATAATAAGGAGAGGAATGATGCAATGCAATTCTATACCTGTTGCAGAGATCTTTCAATTCTTGTGACACGAACTGCGGTCCGTTGTCGGTGACGATGGTGCTTGGAATTCCAAATATGGTGATGATGTTCTTCATGATGAACTTGCAGACGGTTGATGCTTTGATTTCCGTGTATGCTTTGATTTCCGTGTATGCTTCAGCTTCCGCCCACTTGGTGAAGTATTCCGTTGCCGTGAGGATGAAAGACTTTTGCTTGATGCCGGAATCGGAATTGCCAAGGGGTCCAATGATGTCGAAAGCCCACATGGAGAAAGGCCATGGGGAAGAAACAGGATGGAGTGAAGATGCAGGAGAATGAATTTTGTCGGCATGAAGTTGGCACTTAGCACACCTACAGACATATCCTACACAGTCTTCTTCCATAGTTGGCCAATAAAATCCTTGTCTGAAGATCTTCTTTGCTAACATCTGTCCATTGACGTGGCCACCACAAACTCCACTATGAGCTCCTTCCATAACCTTCTAAAGCTCATCTTCGTCTAGACATCTTAGAAGAACTCCATCAAAACCTCTTTTGTATAGTACTCCCCCAACTAGGGTGTATCGTTGAGCAACTCTCCTGATAGCTCTCTTCTCCTCGGTTGTAGCTTCCTCAGGATATGATTGATCTTCACAATATTTGGCAATTTCATAGTACCATGGCTTTTGTTCATCGTCCATCTCTTCTAACAGCTCCATCAACATGATACAAGTGGGGATACAGGAGAATTCTCCTGAGGGGAGGGGCAGAGTAGATCTAGGAGAGAATCTTGACCGAAAGACCCGCGCAATGGGGTGTGATCGGACAAGTAAGAGGTTTCCTCAATGAGGACGTGAGAAGAATTTGTTGCCAAATTGGCGTTTTTTTTTGGGCAATAAAAGAGTTAAGCATAAAACAGGAATGAATATGAATAGAAGGAGGATTAGATGGAGGAAGTGGCAACAAGGCCAAAGGATTAGGGGGATCATACAGCAGTATGTCCCAGATTAAATCATACATCCTCTCTAGATCGAGAGGAGGTGGTGGAATGAGGTCCCGTGGGGACAGAGTAATCATGGCGGGCAGAGCCCGTGGAATATCTTCAATAATGACCCGCGACCATGTCCGAGTCAGGAGCAAAGTGCGAAACAAGGTGTGAAGCATGAAAACATGAGAAGGTGTAGCCAGCTTCATAGGGGTCATCTGGCTCCCCTTCATCGGTCTCTTCTGATAGTAGTATCCGTTTCTCAAAGATAGCACCGGGCCTTTCGATCAGCTCATCGATTTGCGGCGGCCACTTGGGTTCTGCAGGATCGAGAAACAGCCTGTTCAGTGCAATGTAAAGGTCTCTTAAATCGAACCACCTGTACCATTCACATTCAGGATCTTGGAATTTTCTCCTCTTCATAGGCTGCAGAGCCTCCAAGGACTGGTACGTGAGTAGTTCCGAGCAATGCCTAGCCAAGTCTCTCCCATATATATCATGGAGGTCAAAACACGAAGTAATGACCACTGTGTTGTCATGGCTAATTATGGGCCCTTTTACAAAATGTGTATACAAGGTCCAGGTTAGGGGATCCCGGCCTTCCTTGGGCGGTGTAGACATTGTCTCCCAGACTTTCTAACCATCTTCATTCTCTACTTGCTGAACAATGTCTTGTTTAAGTTTTCTTGGCCTATAGCCCAGGCCGCTTCCAGGTGCTCCTCGGTGATCTTTGACAGGAGTGGTCCTGCCTTGTAATTGTGTGCCTCGACCTCTTCCAGGCTGATAGCCATTCTTCATCATAATTCTCCATCCTGGGGTACTCATGCACTTCCCCCTCTTTATGACATTTAATGGATAAGGAGAAATATTGGCGGTTTTAAGAGGATCAACCACTGGATGGTAAACCTGTAATACCGACAGAAAAGGTTGTCGGCCAGGTAATGAAGCAGGTTTGATATTCAAAGAATGAGCAGCAACAAGGATCGACATGCTCATAACCTTAATGATTCATCCTTTAAAGGGGAATTTGAGGCATTGATGATTCGTGGAGGGAATCGCCTCAAGAGTTTTTATGTAAGGACGACCCAAAATGGCATTTAAAGAAGGGTTGATTTCCAGAATGTGAAACTCGACCTCAGAATGACTTACAGGGCCTAGCTCTACTTTCAAATAAACCATTCCCAGAGGGGAACGGGTGGAGTTATCATATGCTGTAACGGAGATGGGGCTAGGCAGCCATTTTTCCTTGGGCACACTGCATAGTTCCAGGGTCTTCGGAGGTAAGACATTGATCGAAGCCCCGGTGTCAACCAGGCATGCATCTACGGCCTTTTTGCAAATGTTGACCGTAATGCTCAGAGCATGCTTCTGGTTGCTGGTGGTGCTAGTTCCGATGTATGAAATGTAATGGAGGGCTGATCCCCCTGAGGAACTAATAGTGCTACAATCTTTTCCACCAGCACGTCCTCGTTGACCATCACCTTCTGCAAATATTTCATTAGAGCTTCTTGGTGACTCTTTGATCTTTTGATCAGTTCAAGCACGGAGATCCGTGCCGGTGTTCGGTCCAGATGTTTCAACAAATCATATTGAGTGCATGGTGCACTCTCTTCATTGTGTGCTTCCTCTGTCGGCTGTGATGGGCCGTCTCTAACTGCTGACTGAGGAAAAACTTTGTTGAAAATCCTCCCACTCCGGAGCGCATCTTCCTCAACTGTAGAAGGTCCGGGTGATACTTTGAGTATTGCAGGGTTAGATGGTGCGGATGGGGTGGAGTGTTGGTATGTAGGTGATGGTGTGGGGTTAGGTGGTGGTGGCGTAGTGCGGATTAAAGGTCTAGACGGTTGTATGGTGGATGGGTAAGTGGTTGGTGTGGCAGGCGAAGTAGGGAATGGTACGTGTAGTAGTGGTCTGGATGGTTGGATGGTATCTGGTTAAGCGGTAGTGGTAGCGGGTGAAGTAGGGAATGGCATGCGTAGTAGTGGTCTGGATGGTAGGAGGGGCGCGTAGTTGGTTTGCGGGGGGTTATTTAGTGTAGTGGCGTGGGGTGTAATGGGCTTGAGGAAAGCGGGTGGTGGTAGTGGATTAGTGGGTGCGGGTGAGCGATATGCGGGGGTTGGTATAGGGGTAATGGTAATTGGTTGTGGTCTGGGTATATGGATGGTGCGGCATGGTGGTTGTTCTGCGGTACTCGGAACATGACCCGTCGAATAAATAGAGGAAGAGTCCTCTATTCTCCACTGTTGCCCACGGTCAGCCTCAGACCGGCTATTTGTCAGAATAGGGGCAACTTGGTTTTGGTTTTGGTGCTCCGGGAGCGGGTTCTGCACTATGCCCATGTTTGGTGGTGGTGCTGCTTGTGCTGGTGCTCTCGCTTGCTGCTGCTGCTGCTGCTGTGGTAGTCTTCTTGCCTTCAGGGCTGATATGTACTTTTTCATCTCCTCCCAGTCTATGCCGCCCTGCTCGTTGAGATCATGAATGTAATCTCTAAATTGGAAGCAGGTCTCAATAGTATGCCCAGGTTGCCTATGGAAATAGCAATACCTGGAGGTATCGGCATTCTGGGGCCAGATTGACTTCTCTCTTGGCAGGACCAAGGCATTGGCTGCCATTAAAGCACTGAAAATGTCTGCCAAAGATTCTGGGAGCACTGGGTATTCTGCCCTCTTTGGGCCTGGAGATCTTCTCTGCTGATTGTAGTCAGTAGGAGGAGGGACATTATGATATGCCAGCGGTGCGCGCGGCTGATACTGCTGTTGTTGCTGGTGCTGCTGTTGTTGTGGCTGTTGGTACTGCAATTGCCGCTGCGGCGGCTGCTGTGGCTGTTGCTGTTGCTGTTGCTAGTTCGGCTGCTGGGGCTGCTGATATTGGGGCTGCTGATATTGAGGGTTCGGATGCTGCCTGTACCCCTGCTGGTTTGGCTGTGGTGGCCTCTGGTACTGTTGTTGACTCCTCACGAACTGGGGCGAATTGTTGTTCATACTACTGACTTGTTCATGAGAGAGCGTGCCCTCAGTAGTTGGACCTGTGCTGGGAGCATTTGGCAGTGCAGGCTTCGGGGGTGGAGGCCTGCTAGGTCTGTGAGGATCAAAGACGCTAGAGAACGTAGCGTCTTTGAAGGCATTCTGACAGTACCGCGCTCTTTCATAGAGCTCTGCCATGCTAGTCAGATTGTTCAGGGAGAGGACTAGTTTGAACTGGGGCGTGCCATTGGAAATCAGCATCTTCACTTGCTCCGACTCGAACAAGTGATCTTTCACTTTCTCGGCCAAGCCCCGCCATCTGTCGACAAAACTGACGAACTCTTCATCGGGTTTCATCTTCTCTGCTATTAGGTCAGTGATGGACAGGGAGGGAGCGACTCTGTCCTGGTATCGTTGAATGAATTTTCGGGAAACGATACCATAGTCCTCTACTTCGGAGGGTTCTAAGGAAAAGAACCACTCGGGGGCTGGTCCTTCTAAAGATCTCCTGAACAAAAAGGCCAACGACCTTTTGTCGTTTTGCGAGAAGGATGATTCGTACATGAACTCCTTCAAGTGGGTGAAGGGGTTACCAGTACCGTTGTACTTCCGGTACACTGGCATCTCGGAGGGTGATAGGTGGAACACTGGCAGGCTCGGTAAATTGATCTCCGGTGTAGCTTTGACCCTCATCATCTTCTGGAGGTTGTTGAATTGTTCGTCCATGCGCTCCATCTTCTCTAGCAACGCTTGCGTTGTCAGATCAGCCTGGGGAGGAGGAGGAGGTGGAGGTACTTGATAGGCCTGTTGCCTAGAGTACGTCGGATAAGGAGGCCAGTAGAGAGGAGGTCCGGCAGAGCTTCCGCCATGCCCGAGGGCATTTTGATAAGCGGGCGTCAGTGGTCTGGCCGGTTGCCTGGAAGATGAAAGTTGTGGCCCAGCTGGCCGAGAAGTGATATGGAGGCCTTCCATGGCCTGATGAATGTAAGGAGGATGATGAGGAGGTTGCTGAGGGATAGCAGGGGGAGCCGCAGGGTTTGGCTCGGCAGACGGCATAGGTGCCTTCCCCTTCAGAATGGACTGGATCGCCTCGAACTGCTGAGGGTCCAGACGGGAGGCAAGAACTCCCAAAGCATTAACAAGATCTGAAGGATCAGAGGATGAGGGATCATTCTGATTCATGTCTCCCTCGAAAATGCGATCGGGAACCGCATACTCATGCGGGGGAGGATCAGAATATTGATTATGAGGATGAAAAAGAGGGGTTCGGACATTCCCATCATGTCGAACCGGAACGGGGACAGAATTACAGGAGGCATCAGCATCTCTCCCGCTCTCAAAATTGTAATCGGAATCGCGAGGGGCATTAGCATCTCCCTCGTAGTTGACAATGGCATCTGGAGCCATACTCAAGTCCCTGCCCGATCGGAGCAGCATGATGTTAGATTCTTTTTCAAGGATTGGCAAACAAGTTGTACAGAGATTTAAACAAACAAGTGGATGTTTAGCGTGATTTTAAGATTCCTTGTTGAGTTATTTGGATTTAATTAAACCACAAATTCGCTCAAGGGATGGGATCCTAGTTTCAATTTAATGTCCACCGTTATTTTCTATGGCTTTCTTTCACAACGTTTATGGAATCTAACCGGGACTTCAACTGGTACAACCAACCCAATGATCAAGGAGGAGTACCTTGATTTTGGGGACTTACGGAGGTCTTAACGCCAACTACTCTAGTCTGATCGAGGGACCGACCCAATGAGAGAGAGTTGATAACGTCAAGAAGAGTGTTCCTAAGAAAAGGAGGGTGTTAGCCTCAATGCGTATGACCTGTAGCCTGGATGGCCTCTAATGCTTAATACATAATGGGTAATTAGCACACATATCACAAAAATCTGAGAACTAAAGCAGAAATAAGAAACTGCCTGAATCGCGTCTAGGTTAGTCGACACTATTCAAACAGAGTCTTAATTTTTCGCAGAAGCTCAGATTGTAGACAGCAGAGAAATAAGACTGAAAGGCGTCTGGGTTAACCGACGTAGTTTAAAACGCGTCGGTGTTCCTGGACGCGTTTCAAGTCGCAGAAGTAGTTTTCCAGGAGGAATTTCTGGATTGATTCCTCCTCAAACAGGATAAAAATAATAAATAATCAGCTCATGCAAGAATTTTTTTTGTTTCAGATTTTAACAGGATGATATTATCAAATAAACAACTAAGATATCAATCAATCACACAACATTTCATCACAAAAACAGATTTGTAACTAATCAACGGGGAGGGCAAGATCTTGCCACAGGGGTGTGCACGTGGTGCACGTGGGAATAATAACTAAACTAAAAACACTCACCAATTGGTGAGGACGTGTCGAGAGACACAAGTGGTGCACCGTGGGTGCCCGATTGATAACAGCAAGAACAAAAGAACTAAAAGATGGCGAGACCAAGTCCCACCGTGATCGCCAAAAAAGCTGTGAGTGCTTAAAATGGGTGTGTGATTATCATGAAAAATATATGTTGTTTAAGTGCAAAATAAAGCCTATTAAAAAGAAACTAACTGATCGCCAGAAACTTTTGACTTAAAAGTTTCAAAAGAAAGAGTTTGATCGCCTACCTGTTTGAACGTGGGAGATGTTGAGCTCTTGATTCCCCCTCTTCAGCCGGCTGAAGAAAGAGAGCCCTTCCTTTTCTTTGTTCTTTCTTTGAGGGCTGTTGAGTTTGAGGATAGTCCAGAGTTCTTGTGATTTGTTTGTTGATTTCCTCCCCTTTATTCTTTTTTTTGCACCTTGCAGAAAATAGAAAGAAATGAAGGAACGATGAGAATTCAGGCAGAAGTAGTATCCATTCTTAATAGAGTTCTAAACATGCAACTAAACAGAAAACTCACTTGTTGGGATGGTCTTTGAAACCCCTTAATCAAATAGGTTTTGAAAATGATGCTAGTGTAGTGTGTGTTGTATGGAGTGATGTGATGAAATATGAAAGATTAATAGAAATGAAAAATGAAAAAGAAAAGTGCAGAAATGAATTGAAAAACTTATGCCGAATGGATGAAGAATGGAAAGCCTTGATCTTGAATAGATGCCGACAGCACTTCAGTTCTTCAGCGCTTGGACGTTGTTGCTTCGATTTCTTCTTCAACTTTTTTTTTTCAACTTTTTTACTCATCCGAGAGGCAGGGTATTTATAGACTTCCTGGCATCTGCGAATTTACATGGAGAAATCTTAAGATTTATCCATCTTAACCAACAGATAAATACAGATTAATTCATCTTTATCTGTAATTATCTAAAACGCGTCGACCATTAGAGACGCCTTTCAGATTGATTAGGATAAAGATAAATATCTGGGAAAATTCATCTTTATCTGTATTAGCTAAACCGCGTCACCTTGTGAAGACGCCGTTTACACTTATTAAGATAAGGATAAACATCCGGAAGAGAGACAGAAACCACTTAGGAAACATAAAACGCGTCGTTCCTGACAGACGTCTTTTAGCTAATTAATCAATTAATAAAAATTTAAATTTATACGTTTGTGAGTGCTTAAAATGATTGTGTGATTATCATGAAAAATCTATGTTGCTTAGTGCAAAATAAACCAATTAAAAACAGAAACTACGTGAAGTGATCGCCAGAAACTTCTGACTTAAAAGTTCCAAAAGAAGTTTTTGATCGCCTACCTGTTTAAACGCGGAAGATATTGAGCTCTTGGTTCCCCTCCTTCAGCCAGCTGAAGAAAGAGAGCCCTTCTCGTTCTTTGTTCTTGCTGTTGAGGTTGGATTTGAAGTTGAGGATCGTCCAGAGATTCTTGTGACTTTGTGCTTGATTTACTCCTTTGACTCTCTTGTTGAGTGCAGCAGAAATAGAGGAAAAAGAAATGAAGAAATTATGTTGAGAACTTTAAGCAACAATAGTATATGTTCTAATCATGATGTTAAGCATGTAATTGAACAGCAAACTTACTTGTTGAGTGGCTTTTGAAACCCCTTAATCAAATAGATTTTGAAAAGAATGAATGTGTTGTGTGTTGCATGGAGTGAATGATGAAGAATGTAGAACTAAATGAAATGAATGCAGAAAATAAAGACTTATGCCCAATGGTTGAATTCTTGAATGGATGAAGAATCTTGAAAGGACGCCGACTTCTGGAAATGGCAGCGCTTCGGCGTTCAGACGTTGTTACTTCGATCTTCAACTCGCTATTGCTCAATGATAATCAACTCAAGATTACGCTTAACCTCTTTTTTTTTTTTTAACTCTTCATTGATGCAAGGTATTTATAGACTTCTTCTGCGTCCGCGGATTTACATAGAAAAACTTCGGATTTATCTATCTTAACCAACAGATAAATACAGATTAATTCATCTTTATCTGTAATTATCTAAGACGCGTCCACATTGGCTGACGCCTTTCAGATTAATTAAGATAAGGATAAACATCCGAGAAAACTTATATTTATCTTTATTAGCTGAAATGCGTCTACATGTATAGACGTCTTTTACACTAATTAAGATAAGGATAAACATCCGGAAGAGAAGTAGAAATAGCTTAGGAAACCTAAACTGCGTCAAGACTTACAGACGCCTTTTAACTAATTAATCAATTTATTAAAATTCAAATTTAAACGCTAAAATAAGAATAAATTCTAAATGGCGTCCACACAGGTTGACGTTTTTAGCCTTCTTCATATTTTAACTGAAATTTGAGCTAAAATCAATTCAATTGATTAACGTAAACATGTCTGTTAAACCCGACACTTAAAAAGATCAATAAAAATTAACCAATGGTTAAATATCAGACCATTCTGAGGCATTATTATATGATATGAAATTTATTCGAAATGACGTCAAAATTAGCGTGTCTACAGCTTTCTCACATTGACATCGTCTTTGCAAGGGAGTGAAATGGAATGGAATGTACTGAAAAGGTGATGCCAAGGTGTGATGAGACACGCTCTTAACATCACATGATTGGAATTTTTCTCAAAATTATTAATGAAGATAGTTCAAGGAAATCAAAGGAATCAATCCTGTCTGGATGAGGTAGACAATGACATAAAATAAGGTCGATCAACCTCCACGGAGTGGGAAGTACCCCAGGTCATAGACACTGTAGGTTTCATCATGGGGAGCGTTTGCCAGCCAATGTGGACGTGCTGCAACCATGATGGATCTTAAAAGAAAACAAGAAATATTGGATAAAGAGTCCAAGAAAGGATAAAATCCCAAGGATATCTTTAAGCGAACCTCAAAGATAATCAAGATACTCAATTCAGAATGTAATATTTCATATCATGTTGGGATTATTTGATTTAATGGTCTGAAACTTAATCAATAATTAATCCTTATTACAATGATTTCAAAGTCCTACATGATGCATGCTGGGCTAAAAGAAAAATATAAAGTCAAATAAAATATAAATTAATCAAGGATAATATTGTTAAATTGTCATTAATGAGTCAAGATACCAATTCTTGTAATTCAGTGCTAAGCCGAAACTCGTTTATCCGCGCACCGTTTCACAAAAGTGGAACCATCGTCCTCACTAATTAACAATCCAACGGCCTATCCGTGCGATTAAGAATCCTCTGAAATTATCACTGTTTTTGTTGAAGGGGAACTCAAATTCCAGTTTCATCAAAACCACAAGGTCCTTGACATGCTCTAATAAATATTTAACATATAATAATGCAAATGATTTACATGGAATAAGTACAAGAGTAGAAATAACCGTCTTTTTAGCCACGGTCAGGACTTCATAAATTCCCATAGTGGGATCTTCTTGATATTTCCAGCTTTACTCAGGTTTTCTTTGAATTTCCTGCAATCAAAATTATTAGTAATCCAAACCAATATTCAATTTAAACATCAAAAACCACAGAATTGCGGATAAATCACAGAAAGGCTGAAACGCGTCATGTCGCGCAGACGCCATTCAATGTTGAAACGCGGCGGTTCTCCTCGACGCCTTTTACTCACAGAAACAGGCTCCTGACTGTTCTCTATTCGGATTCCAACTCTACTAATGCACATCCCTTTTCCAATCCGGAAAAGTCTTCCTAGGATCGTAATTCCTTCTATATAAATACCCTTAGGTTGTTCCCAAGCAATCCTACCATAATCAAAAGATCCAAAGTTGAGTTTTCTTCCAAAGTTTCAAGGTTTCTTCAAAGTTTCCAAGGTTTCTAAGCTTCAAGAAGGAGGAACTCCGAAAAAGAGGATGGATTCTTCAAACAAGAGGATGAAGATATCTCTAGAGAAGTTTTCCGACCTGGAAAATCACCTCAACGGAAGGAATCACAATCTTCAAGTAAGTTCAATCAACTTCTCTTCAATCCTTCTTCATGTTCTTTGTGTTCTTCATCATGTTCTTCAATCCTTCTTTTTGTTTTCAGAATTATCCTATGTTTCCTGGCCCAAGGAAGTTCACCTCACTCCCTTGGATTCGTAAACTTGCAAAAAGTGTTAAGCTTTCTATGCAAGTATTCATATCCAAGTGGAATCTTCAAGGACTTGTAGTGCTCGTCAAACATTACAAAAGTTCGAACGTAGATTGGGCGGCTATGGGCGCCTTGATCGAGTGGTGGCATCCCCAAACTCATACGTTCTTCTTCCAAGACTTCGAATGCACAATCCTTTTGGAGGAGGCGGAGCTTCTATTAGGTCTCCCAAAGACCAAAGATAACAAAGATAAGATAGCTTTGACAAGAGAGAGAATCACCGGGCAACAATTGTTGACATCAATTATGAAGGATCCTTCAGAAGCTAAAGGATGCCTTACCAAGAAGGGGATCAATCTTGCAAAGCTCGCTGAGTGGACTTTATATGAAATTGATGATCTAAGGGAGGATGAAGCGGAGGATGTGACGAAAGCTTTCGTTACATGCCTTGCCGGTGCTTTATTCTTTCCTGCGCAGGATAATATCTTGGAAGATGACCAGGTCAGTGCCATATGCGCAATCTTCGAAGGTAAATCCATGAGCACTGCACTCTTGGCTTATCTTTACAGTAGGCTTTCTGCGGCATCTGTGGGTCGTCCTCCTTATGGGTGCATGTTACTCTTTGCTCTATGGGTTGAACTTCACTTCAAGTTCGAGTATAGCAAGAAAAGGCCTCTGAATCCATCTCAAATCTTCTTGAATAGCCCAATTCATTGCATTGCTAACATTGTCAAATTCAATGAGCACATGGTCAACAAGGTTCCAAAGCTCAAGACCCAGGCCGACTGGAGAGAGTATTTGAAGCTCATGACGTCCGACATATTTGACTCATCTCCGCTCGCTCTTGTTGGAAAGCCTGTTTGGGTGCGCCGTGCAGCAGGAGCAGATCTCAAGTTGATTGGAGCCACCGAGTTCGTGTTATACAACCCACATCGGTGCCTTACTCAACTTAGCTTGGGCCGTCGCGAATTCCCTGAATTCTCTCTCACATCCCCAATCAAGAAGCGTAACTTGGAATCCGACGAAGATTATGAAGCCATACAAATCATCACTACTTTGTGGAACCTTGGCTTTAGTTACCGTGTAAAATCCTCTAAAGATAGAGATAGAGGACTAAAATTTCCTTACCTTAAAAGTCTTCATGAAATTCTTCCTTAAACGTCCTCTTTCTTTTTTCTCTCTTTTTGATGTAATAAAGGATTTTATTGAATAAAGAGCTATTTTTCATACCTTGAAATCTTTCCTTAACTTTCTGTGATGTGCCCATGATTTTTCCTTTAGTAAAAACTGGATTTTTCCTGAAACTTTGACAATTCGGGTTCTGTAAAATGAAAAACGCGTCCACTCAGAAAGACGCCTTTAAACCATAATTCATTTTCCATAAATTTAATTTAATCCTCAAAAACCTGATTAAACCCTAAATTGCGTCTTACTATGTTGACGCCTTTCAACTCTCTCTCCTACTTTTTCCAGGATTCTGCCATTAATTCCGTGATTAATTGCTTGAAACGCGTCTACAAGACCAGATGCTTTTAATCATCATCCTTTGTATGGCTCTGACAAGAATTGGTGGCAATCTGAAACGCGTCAACATAGGTGGACGTGTTTCACACTTTTCAAATAGCTGTCCTTGCCGCCTCAACTTATGCGCCCTAAAACGCGTCTATCTGAGTTGACGCCTTTTACCTTTTCGCTTACAGACCCGCGAAGGCCCCCCTTTCTTCCTCACTTTTCTCCTTGCTTTCCAAGCTCCGACGATCCAACTCCGGCCATCTCTCCTTCTCAAAAACTCCTTCTCTTGACTATGGAGCGTGGTGAGGGATCAAAGAAGGTAAAGGCTTTGGCCAAAAGACGACGGAGGCACGAGGAGGAAGTCCCAGAGGAGGTGCTGGCGGTCCTAGCCTAAGCCGTGGCATTCTTGGAGTAAGAAATCCCTCCACCGGCGCCCGTGGCAATGGAAGAAGGAGAGGAGGGCGACCTCCACACGGTAAGCTCTCTATGGGATGAATGAGATGAGAAAAAGAGGAAGAAAACGGGGTTCTTCAAGGACCCTGAATCGGGCCTTGAAAGGCGTCTAGACCAGGTGACGCAATTCAAAAGGCGTCTCCCTGGGCTGACGTCTTTCAAGGTAAATTCCGAATTTTTAATTAGACAGAAAATAATTTTGAATGGCGTCAGGGTATGTGGACGTGTTTTGAAAAAAGTATGTGCGTGCTGACGCCTTTCAAAACAGAAATGATTTTCCTGTTTTTATTCATTACTGACCCTATTTTTTATGTTTTTATTTGCAGGGAGTAATGAGGTCTAGAATCTCATGGGACCTTGTGATAGGGGCTTATAGAGGGCTCCCGGATTTCCAGAAGGCGCGCCTGCGCCGGATGGGGTTCGGCGAGGTATTAGATATCGAGCCATTTTGGCTCGATTTGGTCCTCCTGCAGGCGCTGCGGGAGAGGTGGCATGCGGAAAGCCGTGCTTTCCTAATGCCGTGGGGACATGTGGTCCCCACCCTAGAGGATGTGGCCAGGATCACTGGCCTCAGGGTAGAGGGCCGACCTGTGAGTGGGGTTACTTACCCCAACTATCAGGGATTGGCAGAGGCTCTATTAGGGATAGAGGTGTCCAGCTTAGGTAGGGAATCTAGGATAGTTCCTAAGGTGGAGGTAGAGGCTGCCTTACGTCTAGATGAGCCCCGGCGTCGGTCTGACGAGACCTGGGAGGAGTTTAGGGATAGGCTAGCAGAGTCATCCTCCCTTGTATACTGTAGTGACCCTAGTCAGGGGGAGGAGGTAGATAGACAGCTTAGAGTCTTTCTAGTTTTCTTTTTTGGTTCTTCGGTACGAAGGGCGACCACATTCATTGTAGGTTCCTTTATTTGTTAGATGATTTAGATAGTTTAGGGGAGTATGCCTGGGGTGCGGCCCTTCTGGCCCACCTCTTCGCCGATCTGTTTGCGGTCACGCCGGACCGTGAGACCACTGTCAGCGGCTTCTCGCCGTTCCTTCAGGTATTAATTTATTTATTATTTGTTTATGATATGCAATATGATATGATGCTTTTTCCTAACTTATATGTTCATGAATGCAGTTTTGGAGCTACCATTACTTCCCGCTCGGCAGAGCGCGGATTTCTCGACCCGGCACCGTCCCGTTGGCCTGCCGTTGGCAGCCAATTGTGGACACGACCCCACAGTACCACCAGCTGACGGCCCTCCGCCGTCAATTCTTAGATTACCCAGAGCTACTGGTAAGTTTTTAACTTGTTTAATTAAATGCAATCTTTTATTCATTAAATGCAAATTATTTATGAATGCATCTAATCTATGTGCAGGTGATCTGGCGTCCGTACCTTGGTATGGGCGAGGAGGGTCAGCCGTGGGTGACGGCTGGCAGGAGGAGGTTCGGCAGGCAGATGTGGCTGCACTGCATGAACGAGATCGAGCCCCTCCGCCTCCGACTCGTGATGAGGACACTGGGCCTCCATCAAGAATGGATCAACGAGGAGGACCCGGAGGACGTCGGGAGGAGCATGAGGGGCAAGCAAGCCCTCACAGATTGGCGTGCCAAGTTCCCGGAGCAGTACGAGGACTGGCACCACTGAGGCGTACGTGTGGAGTCCCGTGCGGAGAGTAGCGAGGGCTACCTCCAGCAGTACCAGGCCCACTACGCCGATCAACTTCGGCTCCTCCGACCACTCGATGTAAGTATGCTTTCATGTGTCTTTAATTTTATTATTATCTTTTCTTATATTTGGTGAATGAATGTATGTATGTGATATGCAGGATGCACGTGACGCGGTCATCATCGACCTCCGGGCCCGCCTACATGATGCGGAGGCCCAGCTAGAACAAGTCCAGAAGGAACTGTTCGATCTGGTATGTATGCATGAATATGAGTGCATGTTTTAATTAATTAATTATTTTGGCGATTGACACTGACGGTTGTCTTTTGGTGCAGCGAGCCGTCTACACCCAGGCGGCTCCCCCTTCCTTTGGAGCTTCATCTTCTTCCTCGTTTGCTGCGCACGAGGCTACTCTGGCTGACCTTCAGAGCCAGCTCGTCTCTGCTATTCACCGAGCTTCTCTTGCGGAGGAGGACCGCGCTGCTCGGGTAAGTTCTTCGACTTTTGATTCCTGAACTTGATTACTTGATTGCCTTGAACTAACAATGACTTCCCTTCAGGTTGCTGAGCTTCAGGAAGCCCTTCAGAGGGCTGAAGGGGAGCTGGAGCGTTCTCGTGCTGCAGCTGCTCGTGCTGAGGCCGATGCAGCGCGGATCCGGTCTCTGGAGGAGCAGGTGGCCCGACTCTCGACTGGAGATCTTCCTCGAGAGCTTTCACACCTCCAGTCTCGACTGGGGTTCATCACCGAGGAGCGAGAGCGGGAGAGGCAGGAGCGGCAGAAGATGGATTCAGAGATGGCCTCCCTCCGAGTTCAGCTGGGGATTGCTGAGCACGAGCGCCGGAGTGTGGAGGAGAGGTACAGGCGTGCTCGGCAGCGTGCCCAGGAGCGTGGTCTGACCAGTGCTTTTACTGCCAGTGTCGCCATGTCTTCTGGCCAGGCAGGGCCGAGCACGATGGGGCCACCTCCACCTCCCAGCCGAAGACCAGCACCGGACGCGCCTGACGAGGCCTAGAGCCAGTTTGATGAGGGCGGAGGGGAGAGCCAGCCTTGAGGGCTTATGTATCTTCTTTTCTTTTCATGTATCATGTACAGAAACACCTTTTGATGATATACATGAAACTTTTGGGCTCCAATCTTATGTTCCTGTGCTCGTGTCCTGTACATACTTAACAAACAGGTTAAGTATCTATTTAGGCTTAGCCCCTTGCCTGACCAAATAAATGGTCAATTAATTTTTCCTTCAATAAATGGTCAAGGGGCATAGCCTTTATTAACAAAGGTAATGAGAATAATCAAACTTAAGCAAAATGCAACATGCAAGCAGACAGATGCTCATTGAAAATAAAAGGAAAGAAACATACTGAGTGCAACAAGCAAATGCTAATTGAGATATTTTTGTTGTTTTGAAATATTCATTTTTGTTTGGGTTTTGAAATATATGCTTTTTTTTTAATTTTGACATATGTATTTTTTTTGAATTTTTGACATATGTATATCTTTTTGGATTTTTGACATATGTATTTTTTTGATTTTTGACATATGTATTTTTTTTGGATTTTTGACATAAGATCAGCATGGTACTTAGATCAAAAGATCATATTCATTTATTAACTTAATTCCCAAATTGTTCTTTAACAACTTAACTTAAAACCCATCGTGTTTGAATTTGTGTTTCCATTCGTGATCCCATTTGATGATTTGACCCTTAGTCAATCTAAGCCATTCCTTAAGTTTGGAATACACCTCTTTAGAAGGAAAAGAAGAATAAGTTTAGAAAGCCCATGAGAAGGTTCCAGAAACTTAAAAAGATGTTCCTTTCCTACCCTAATATCCGTTGGGGTTCGGTCATTTTCTTTCCGGGGTATTTATCGACCTTGCGTTCCCTTTCGTTTCATTTTATGGCCTTGATGTAACGTTTGTAATGTGATGGCCTTTTTGATTTGACATTTATATTTTGCCTTTTCCTTTTGCTTTTTCTATTCTTTTCTTTTCTTTGGAATGGATCTCCCTCATTTTTTTTATGACGGCCTCCTACTAAGATGGTGGGTATTCTTGGTAGTCTATTCTAAGCCTCGTTCCGACATCATGGGCCGAGTATAAAACATAATTTTTGCTTTAAAATGAATGATTTGTACTTTACACTTTCGGTCAAGCTTCGATATTCTTTAGGACTTGGCATCTCTTGTTACTCACGAATCAAACGTGTCATTGTGTGTAGTAATGTATTTGAAGTTAAGTTATCCAGACTAACAAAGAAATTCGAGTTTATAAATTTTTTGATTCCACTGGTCTTTGTACCATACTGATCGACTCTTTAACCTAAGGGTAGTATTTCTTAAAATGTAAGCCATTCTAGGGATGATTTAGCTCTTCTCCTTCTGCATTAACAAGACAATAAGCATTACCAGGAAAAGCGTACGATACAACATAAGGCCCTTCCCAGTTGGGTTGGAGCTTAGAACGTGGACCACCAGGTTTTACAAAAATCCTTTTGACGACCATTTCACCGACTTTGAACTTACGTTCAATGACTTTCTTTTGATAAAACGTGCTAGTCTATTTTGATAAATTTTTGCATGATTAGCAGCTGACCATCTTTTCTCGTCTAAAAGTTCCAATTGAGCAAGGAGTGCTGAACGATGTTCATCAATAGAAAATTCCTTATTCAATTGTACTCTTAATGACGGTATGAGGATCTCATATGGAACTACCGCCTCCATTCCAAATATTAAGGAATAAGGAGTTTGCCCAGTGGGCGTGCGGATTGAAGTTCGGTAGGCCCATAGAGCCTCAACCAATTTTTCTGGCCAGTCGGCGAATTTATTAGATTTGCATGTCTTTTTGATAATTTTTATCAAAGTCTTATTTGTTGCCTCTGCTTGGCCATTGCCTTGCGGATAATAAGGAGACGAACGATGCAATGCAATTCTATACCTGTTGCAGAGGTCCTTCAGTTCTTGTGACACGAACTGTGGTCCGTTGTCGGTGACGATGGTGCTTGGAATTCCAAATCGGGTGATGATGTTCTTCATGATGAACTTGCAGATGGTTGATGCTTTGATTTCCACGTACGCTTCAGCTTCTACCCACTTGGTGAAGTATTCCGTTGCCGTGAGAATGAAAGATTTTTGCTTGATGCTGGAATCTGGGTTACCAAGGGGTCCAATGATGTCGAAAGCCCACATGGAGAAAGGCCATGGGGAAGAAACAGGATGGAGTGAAGATGCAGGAGAATGAATTTTGTCGGCGTGAAGTTGACACTTAGCACACCTACGAACATATCCTACACAGTCTTCTTCCGTGGTTGGCCAATAAAACCCTTGTCTAAGGATCTTCTTTGCTAGTATCTGTCCATTGACATGGCCACCACAAATTCCACTATGAGCTCCTTCCATAACCTTCCAAAGCTCATCTTCGCCTAGACATCTCAGAAGAACTCCATCAAAACCTCTCTTATACAGTGCTCCTCCAACTAAGGTGTATCGTTGAGCAACTCTCATGATAGCTCTCTTCTCCTCAGTTGTAGCTTCCTCAGGATATGATTGATCTTCACAATATTTTGCAATTTCATAATACTATGGCTTCTGTTCATCATTCATCTCTTCTAACAGCTCTATCAACATGATTTCTCTTTTTTCAATGATATCTCCGTCCCTGACTTTCTTCAGCAACTTCTCCTTAGTTCTAAGGAATGAAGGAGCTTTCACGGCGGGTGAAAGACGCCTATGAACTATGATTGATTCGGATTGCTTGCTGATTGGAAAATCAAGAGAAGATGCAAGTGAAGCTAGAGCGTCAGCTAAGATGTTTTGATTCCTAGGGACATGGACAAAGATCAATTTCGTGAAAAGCTTTGAGTAAACAGAAGTAAGTTCTTGATAAGGCTTCAGCTTGGGATCAAGAGTTCGATACTTGGTCAGCACTTGGCGAAGAATCAGTTGGCTATCACCCACAATCCTGAGTTTAGTGACACCATGAAAATGAGCAGCCTCGAGACCAGTAAGGAGTGCTTCGTATTCAGCTATATTGTTAGTGACTGGAAAGTCAAGCTGAAAGGCTTGTGGAATGGTGACACCTTCAGGTGATAACAGAACGATACCGATCCCTTTTCCATGAGAATTCAGAGCTCCGTCAAAATGCAGAGTCCACATATCATTTCTGATTTGATTTACGGACATCAGTTCCTCATCCGGAAACTCTGATCGCACTGGATCAAATCAAGGAAGGGGATGATGAGCGAGATGTTCTGCTATGGCATAGCCCTTGATCGCTTTCTGCTGAATATAAATGATATCGAATTGAGATAGAAATCTTTGCCATCGTGCTAACCTATCAGTAAGAACATATTTCTCCAGAAGGAATTTGATTGGATTCATTCTAGCGATGAGATGAATTTCATGGGCCAGAAAATAATGCTTTAATTTCTGCACAACCCAAACCAATGCTGCACATGTTTTCTCTATTGTCGTATATCTCTGTTCAGCGGGGTTGAGAAGTTTAGAGAGATAGTAGGCCGCCCTCTCTTTTCCTTCTTCATCCTCTTGTGCTAGGACAGCCCCCACTGCATCATCTAGGACTAAAATGTAAAGTATCAATGGTTTGCCTGGAGATGGTGGTCTCAAAACGGGAGGACTTGCTAAATAGTTCTTTAATCCATCGAATGCCTCCTGACACTTATCGTCCCAATCAAATCTGACTCCCGGCTTGGTAAGCTCGTAAAACGGCTTACACCTTTGTGAATGCTGGGAGACAAAACGACGAATAAATTGCAACCTCCCGATTAATCCTCTTAACTCTTTCAAGTTTTTGGGAGGTGGCATTTCTCTGATAGCCTTCGCCTTGTTGGGATCGATCTCAATTCCCCGTTTGCTGACAATAAATCCAAGTAATTTTCCTGAAGATACCCCGAATACACATTTCTTGGGGTTCATCTTTAACTGATACTCTCTCGATCTCTCTAATACCCTTGCTAAAACCTTGGCGTGCTCAGCCTTTGTCTTAGATTTAACCAATAAATCATCCACATACACTTCCAGATCTATGTGCATCATGTCATGAAATATTGCTATCATAGCCCTTTGATAAGTGGCTCCAGCATTCTTCAATCCAAATGGCATGATGACATAGCAGTATGTTCCCCAAGGTGTAGTGAATGACGTTTTCTCTTGATCTTCTTCTGCCAACTAAATCTGATTGTACCCTGAAAATCCGTCCATAAACGATAAGGTCTCATAGCTAGCAGTATTATCAATGAGTACATCAATATGAGGCAATGGAAAATCATCTTTAGGACACGCCCGGTTCAAATCGCAGAAGTCAATGCAAATTCTGACCTTCCCGTCCTTCTTCATAACCGGGACTATGTTAGCCACCCATTGTGGATAAAGGACAACTCTAATAAATTTGGCTTTATGCAATTTGTCGACCTCTTCCTTCATTTTCAGAGCCATTTGTGGGTGGAATCGCCTTAATTTCTGCTTGACAGGGCTAGCTCCTTCCTTTAATGTCAACCTGTGTTCAACTAAAGATGAGTCTAACCCTGGCATATCTTCATAACTCCAGGCGAAAGTGTCCTTATAGTCCTTAAGTACTTGTACCATTGCCTTCTCATCCTCTGTAGAAAGATTTTTGCTGACGAGGACAACCTTAGGTTCGTCTTCAGTCCCTAAATTGATTTCTTTAGTGGGCTCTTCTACGGCAGCTAAGGGTTGATCGAATCTCTTCATTCCACTAGCATATGCCTCAGCTGCGTCCTCGTCATCTTCCTCATTTTCAATAATGGGGTCCTTTTCATGCACTAACTCATACACCCCATACCCATCATTGACTGACTCATCATTCATACAGTCTTCTGGCATCTGAATTGGATTTTCTAAAAACTGAGAGATTAAAGAGCAAGAAAAGCATCTATCAGCTAAGTCCTGGAGGTATCTATCTGGAATTCGCCTACCCTTAGACTTCCTAGACTTCCTAACTTGACTAACCTGCTTAAAACTAGACTGCCTAACTTCACAAAACTCCCTATTATAACCTAATGAAGATGAAGCAGGATGGAAATCCAGGGATACAAGTGGAAATACAGGAGAATCCTCCCGAGGGGAGGGGCAGAGTAGATCTAAGAGAGAATCTTGACCGAAGGACCCGCGCGACGGGGTGCGATCGGACAAGTAAGAAGTTTCCTCGATAAGGATCTGAGAGGAATTTGTTGTAAAATTGGCGTTTTTTTTTGGATATCAGAGGAAAACATGAAACAGGAATGAATACAAATAGAAGGAGAATCTGATGGAGGCAGTGGCACCAGGGCCAGAGGGTTAGGGGGATCATATAGCAATATGTCCCAGATCAAATCATACATCCTCTCTAGATCGAGAGGAGGTTGTGGGATAAGGTCCCGAGGGGACAGAGTGATCATAATGGGCGGAGCCCGTGGGATATCTTCAGTAATGACTCGCGACCAAGTCGGGGTCAAGAGCAGTGTGCGAAACAGAGTATGGAGCATGAAGACATGGGAAGGATATGTCCCCCTCCATAGCAGATATGTAGTGTAACCAGCTTCATAGGGGTCATCTGGCTCCCCCTTCGTCGGTCTCTTCAGACAGCAATATCCGCTTATCAAAGATAGCACCTGGACCTTCAATCAGCTCATCAATCTGCGGCGGCCATTTGGGTTCTGCAGGATCTAGGAACAATCTGTTCAGTGCAATGTAAATGTCTCTCAGATCGAACCACTTGTACCATTCGCATTTAGGATCATGAAATTTTCTCCTTTTCATAGGCCGCAGAGCCTCCAAGGATTGGTACGTAAGTAGTTCTGAGCAATGCCTGGCCAAGTCCCTCCCATATATGTCATGGAAGTCAAAACACGAAGTAATGACCACTGTGTTGTCGTGGCTAAGTATGGTCCCCTTCACAAAGTGTGTATACAGGGTCCATGTTAGGGGATCTCGGCCTTCCTTCGGTGGTGTAGACATTGTCTCCCAGATTTTCTGACCTTCTTCAATCTCTGCTTGCTGAACCAGATCTTGTTTAAGTTTTCTTGGCCTGTAGCCCAGACCACTTCCAGGTGCTGCTCGATGATTTTTAACAGGAGTGGTCCTGCCTTGCAACTGTGTGCCCAGACCTTTCCCAGGCTGATAGCCACTCTTCATCATAATTCTCCATCCTGGGGTACTCATGCACTTCCCCCTCTTTATGGTATTTAACGGGTATGGAGAAATAGTTGCGGCTTTCAAAGGATCAGCCACTGGACGGTAGACCTATAATACCGACAGAAAAGGTTGTCGGCCAGGTAAAGCAGCAGATTTAATATTCAAGGTATGAGCAGCAACAAGGATCGGCATGCTCGTCACCTTAATAATTCGTCCTTTGAAAGGGAATTTGAGGCATTGGTGATTCGTAGAGGGAATCGCCTCAAGAGTTTTGATATAAGGACGACCCAAAATGGCATTTATAGAAGGATCGATTTCCAGAATGTGAAATTCGACCTCTGCATGACTTACATGGCCTAGCTCCACCTTCAAATAAACCATTCCCAGAGGGGAACGGGTAGAATTGTCATATGCCCTCACTGAGATGGGGCTGGGCAGCCATTTCTCCTTGGGCACACCGCACAGCTCTAGGGTCTTCGGAGGTAAGACATTGATCGAAGCCCCTGTATCTACCAGACATGCATCCACGGCCTTCTTACAGATGTTGACCGTGATGCTCAGAGCCATGCTTCTGGCTGCCGGCGGTGCTAGTTCCGATGTGTGAAATGTAATGGAGGGCTGATCCCCCTGAGGAACTAGTAGTGCTGCAATTTTTTCTACCAGCACGTCCTCGTTGACCATCACTTTCTGTAGATATTCCATTAAGGCTTGTTGGTGACTCTTCGACCTTTTGATCAGTTCAAGTACGGTGATCCGTGCCGGTGTTCTGTCCAGATGTTTCAACAAGTCATATTGAGTGCCTGGTGCACTCTCTTCATTATGGGTTTCCTCAGTCGGCTGTGATGGGCCGTCTCTAACTGTTGACTGAGGAAAGACTTTGTTGAAAATCCTTCCACTTCAGAGCGCATGTTCCTCAACCGTGGAGGATCCGGGTGACACCTTGAGTACCGCAGGGTTGGATGGTGCGGATGATGTAGAGGGTTGGTATGTAGGTGATGGCGTAGGGTTAGGTGGTGATGGCGCGGTGCGGATTAAAGGCCTAGATGGTTGGATGGTGGATGGGTAAGTGGTTGGTGAAGTGGGGAATGGCACGCGTAATAGCGGTCTGGATGGTAAGGGGGTATCTGGGTAGGTGGTAGTGGTAGCGGGCGAAGTAGGGAATGGTACGCAGAGTAATGGCCTAGATGGTAGAAGGGGCGCGTGATTGGTTTGCGGGGGATTATATGGTAGCGGTGTAGTGGTGTGGGGCATAATGGGCTTGAGGAAAGCGGGTAGTGGTAATGGGTTATTGGGTGCGGGCGAGTAATATGCGGGTGTCGGTAGAGGGGTGATGGTAATGGGTTGTGGCCTAGGTATGTGGATGGTGCGGCGTGGTGGTCGTTCTGCGGTACTTGGAATATGACCCGTCGAATAAAGAGAGGAAGAGTCCTCTATTCTCCACTGTTGCCCACGATCAGCCTCAGACTGGCTGTTTGTCAAGATAGGGGCAACTTGGTTTTGGTTCGGATGCTCCGGGAGTGGATTCTGCACTATGCCCATGTTGGGTGGTGGTGCTGCTTGTGCTGGTGGTCTTGCTTGTTGTTGCTGCTGCTGCTGCTGCTGTGGTCTTCTCGCCTTCAGGGCTGATATATACTTTTTCATCTCCTCCTAGTCTATGCCGCCCTGCTCGTTGAGATCATGAATATAATCTCTGAACTGGAAGTAAGTGTCGATGGTATGCCCAGGTTGCCTATGGAAATAGCAATACCTGGACGTGTCGGCATTTTGAAGCCAGACGGCTTTTTCTCTCGGCAAAACTAAGGCATTGGCTGCCATCAGGGCACTGAAAATATCTGCCAAAGATTCTGGGAGGGCTGGGTATTCTGCCCTCTTCGGGCCTAGAGGTCCTCTTTGCTGATTATAATCAGCAGGAGGAGGTACATTATGGTATGCCGGCGGTGCACGCGGCTGATACTGCTGTTGCTGATATTGCTGTTGTTGGGGCTGCTGGTACTGCTGTTGCCGTTGCGGCAGCTGCTGTTGCTGTTGCTGTTGCTGGTTCTGGTTTGGCTGCTGGGGCCGCTGATACTGTTGCTGATAATGGGGGTTCTGCTGCTGCATGTACCCCTGCTGGTTTGGCTGTGGTGGCCTCTGGTACTGCTGCTGGTTCCTTACGAACTGGGGCGAGTTATTATTCATGCTACTAACTTGCTCGTGAGAGAGCGTGCCCTCAGTAGTCGGACCTGTGCTGGGAGAGTTTGGCACTGCGGGCTTCCGAGGTGGAGGCCTGCTAGGTCTGTGAGGATCAAAGACGCTAAAGAACGTAGCGTCCTTGAAGGCATTTTGGCAGTACCATGCTCTTTCATAGAGCTCTGCCATGTTGGTTAGATTGTTCAGGGAGAGGACTAGCTTGAACTGGGGCGTGGCATTGGAAATTAACATCTTCACTTTCTCAGATTCAGACAAGTGATCCTTCACCTTTTCGGCCAGGCCCCGCCACCTGTCAGCAAAATTGACAAACTCCTCATCAGGTTTCATCTTTTCTGCTATGAGGTGAGTGATGGACAAGGAGGGTGTAACTCTGTCTTGGTATCGTTGAATAAATTTTCGTGAAACGATACCGTAGTCCTCTACTTCGGAGGGTTCTAAGGAAAAGAACCACTCGAGGGCTGGTCCCTCTAGAGATCTCCTGAACAAGAAGGCCAACGACCTCTTATCGTTCTGCCAGAAAGACGATTCGTACATAAACTCCTTCAAATGTGTGAAGGGGTTACCAGTACCGTTATACTTCCGGTACACTGGCATCTCGGAGGGTGGTAGGTGGAATACTGGCAAGCTCGGCAAATTGATATCTGGCGCAGCTTTAACCCCCATCATCTTCTGGAGATTGTTGAATTGCTCATCCATGCGCTCCATTTTGGCCAGCAACGCTTGCGTGGTCAGATCTGCCTGGGGAGGAGGAGGAGGTGGAGGTACTTGATAGGCCTGCTGCCTAAAGTACGTTGGATAGGGGGGGCAATAAAGGGGAGGTCCGGCAAAGCTTCCGCCATGCCCGAGGGCATTTTGATAAGCAAGTGTTTGCGGTCTAGCCGGTTGCCTAGAGGATGAAAGTTGTGGCCCAGTTGGCCGAGAAGTAACATGGAGGCCTTCCATGGCCTGATGAATGTAAGGAGGAGGAAGAGGAGGTTGCTGAGGGATAGCAGGGGGAGCCACAGGGTTCGGCTCAGCAGGCTGCACGAGTGCCTTCCCCTTCAGAATAGACAGGATCGCCTCGAACTGCTGAGGGTCTAGTCGGGAGGCAAGAACTCCCAAAGCGTTGACGAGATCCGAAGGATGAGAGGACGAGGGATCATTCTGATTCATATCCCCCTCAAGATTGGGATTAGGAATCGCATATTCATGCGGGGGAAGATCAGGATATCGATCATGGGGATGAAAGAGAGGTGTCCGGACATTCCCATCTTGTCGATATGGAATGGGGACAGAATTACGGGAGGCATCAGCATCTCTCCCGTTCTCATAGTTGTAGTCCGAATCGCGAGGGGCATTAGCATCTCCCTCGTAGTTGATGATGGCGTCTTGAGCCATACTCAAGTCCCTGCCTGATCGCAGCAGCATGATGTTAGATTCTTTTTTTCAAAGATTTGACAAACAAGTTGCACAGAGATTAATCAATCAAGTGGATGCTTAACGTGATTTTGAGATTCCTTGTTCAGTTATTTGGATTTAATTAAACCAAAAATTCGCTCAAGGATAGGATCCTAGTTTCAGTTCAATATCCACCGTTATTCTCTATGGCTTTCTCTCACAACACTTTATGGAATCTAACCGGGACTTCAACTAGTACAACCAGCCCGATGATCAAGGAGGAATACCTTGATTTTGAGGACTTATGGAGGTCTCAACGTCAACTTCTCTAGTCTGATCAAGGGACCAACCTAATCAGAGAGAGTTGCTGACGTCAAGTAGTGTGTTCCTAAGAAAATGTGGCTGGATGGCCTCTAATGCTTAATAATAATGGGTAGCTAGCACTCAAGTCACAAAAATCTGAGAACTGAAGAAAAATTAAAAAACTGTCTGAATTGCGTCGAGTTAAGTCGACGCTATTCAAACAAAATCTTAATTTTTCGCAGAGACTGAGATTGCAGACAGCAGAGAAAGGAGACTGAAAGGCGTCTGGGTATATTGACGCAGTTTGAAACGCGTCAGTGCTCCTAGACGCTTTTCAAGTCGCAGAAACAGTTTTGCAGGAGGAATTTCTAGGTTGATTCCTCCTCAAACAGGATAAAAACAGTAAATAATCAATTCATGCAGATTTTTTTAGTTCCAGATTTTAACAGGATGATTTTACTAACTAAACAAGTAAGATGCCAATCAATCACACAGCATTTTCATCACAAAAACAACTTTTTCAATTAATCAACGGGAGGACAAAAGTTTGCCACTGGGGTGTGCACGTGGGAAATTAACTAAACTAAAACACTCACCAATTGGTGATGACGTGTCGAAAGACATAGGTGGTGCACCGTGGGTGCCCGATTGATGATAGCAAGAACAAAAGAATTAAAAGATGGCGAGACCAAGTCCCATCGTGATCGCCAAAAAAGCTGTGAGTGCTTAAAATGATTGTATGATTATCATGAAAAGTCTATGTTGCTTAGTGCAAAATAAACCTATTAAAAACAGAAACTACGTGAAATGATCGCCAGAAACTTTTGACTTAAAAGTTCCAAAAGAAGTTTTTGATCGCCTACCTATTTAAACGCGGAAGATATTGAGCTCTTGGTTCCCCTCCTTCAGCCGGAGCCCTTCTCGTTCTTTGTTCTTGCTGTTGAGGTTGGATTCGACGTTGAGGATCGTCCAGAGATTCTTGTGACTTTGTGCTTGATTTACTCCTTTGACTCTCTTGTTGAGTGCAGCAGAAATAGAGGGAAAAGAAATGAAGAAATTATGATGAGAACTTTAAGCAACAATAGTATCTATTCTAATCATGATGTTAAGCATGTAATTGAACAGCAAACTTACTTGTTGAGTGGCTTTTGAAACCCCTTAATCAAATAGGTTTTGAAAAGAATGAATGTGTTGTGTATTGCATGGAGTGAATGATGAAGAATGTAGAACTAAATGAAATGAATGCAGAAAATAAAGACTTATGCCCAATGGTTGAATTCTTGAATGGATGAAGAATCTTGAAAGGACGCCGACTTCTGGAAATGGCAGCGCTTCGGCGTTCCGACGTTGTTACTTTGATCTTCAACTCGCTATTGCTCAATGATAATCAACTCAAGATTACGCTTAACCTCTTTTTTTTTTTTTAACGCTTCACTGATGCAAGGTATTTATAGACTTCTTCTGCGTCCGCGGATTTACATAGAAAAACTTCGGATTTATCTATCTTAACCAACAGATAAATACAGATTAATTCATCTTTATCTGTAATTATCTAAAACGCGTCCACATTGGCTGACGTCTTTCAGATTAATTAAGATAAGGATAAATATCCGAGAAAACTTATCTTTATCTTTATTAGCTAAAATGCATCTACATGTATAGACGTCTTTTACACTAATTAAGATAAGGATAAACATCCGGAAGAGAAGTGGAAATACCTTAGGAAACCTAAACTGCGTCAAGACTTACAGACGCCTTTTAGCTAATTAATCAATAGATTAAAATTCAAATTTAAATGCTAAAATAAGAATAAATTCTAAATAACGTCCATACAGGTTGACGTCTTTTAGCCTTCTTCATATTTTAACTGAAATTTGAGCTAAAATCAATTCAATTGATTAACTTAAACATGTCTGTTAAACCCGACACTTAAAAAGATCAATAAAAATTAACCAATGGTTAAATATCAGACCATTCTGAGGCATTATTATATGATATGAAATTTATTCGAAATGACGTCAAAATTAGCGTGTCTACAACGTTAAAATAAGAACAAACTCTAAATAGCGTCCATACAGGTCGACGTCATTTAGACTTCTTCATATTTTAACTGAAATTTGAATTAAAATCAATTTAATTGATTAACTTAAACATGTCTGTTAAACTCGACACTCAAAACGATCAATAAAAATTAATCAATGATTAATATTAGACCATTATGAGGCATTATTATATGATATGAAATTTACTCAAAATGATGTCAAAATTAGCATGTCTACAACGTACTGCTATGTCGTCATGCCATTTGGATTAAAGAATGTTGGAGCCACTTATCAGAGGGCTATGATGGCAATATTTCACGATATAATGCACATAGATCTAGAAGTGTATGTGGATGACTTGTTGGTTAAATCTAAAACGAAGGCTGAGCATGCCAAAGTTCTGGCAAGAGTGTTGGAGAGATCAAGGGAGTATCAGTTAAAGATGAACCCCAAGAAATGTGTATTTGGGGTATCTTCAGGGAAATTACTTGGATTCATTGTCAGTAAACGGGGAATTGAGATCGATCCCAACAAGGCGAAGGCTATCAGAGAGATGCCACCTCCCAAGAACTTGAAGGAGTTAAGAGGATTAATCGGGAGGTTGCAATTTATTCGCCGTTTTGTCTCCCAGCACTCACAAAGGTGTAAGCCGTTCTACGAGCTTACCAAGCCGGGAGTCAAATTCGATTGGGACGATAAGTGTCAGGAAGCATTCGATGAATTAAAGAATTATTTGGCAAGTCCTCCTGTTTTGAGACCACTATCTCCAGGCAAACCATTGATACTTTACATTTCTGTCCTGGATGATGCAGTGGGGGCTGTCCTAGCACAAGAGGATGAAGAAGGAAAGGAGAGGGCAGCCTACTATCTCTCTAAACTTCTCAACCCCGCTGAACAGAGATATACAGCGATGGAGAAAACATGTGCAGCATTGGTTTGGGTTGTTCAGAAATTGAAGCATTATTTTCTAGCCCAAGAAGTCTATCTCATCGCTAGGATGAATCCAATCAAGTTTCTTCTGGAGAAATCTGTCCTTACTGATAGGTTAGCACGATGGCAAAGCTTTCTATCTCAATTCGACATCACTTACATTCAGCAGAAAGCGATCAAAGGCTATGCCACAGCAGAACATCTCTCTCATCACCCCCTTCTTCGTTTTGATCCAGTCCAATCGGAGTTTCCGGATGAGGAACTGATGTCCATAGACCAAATCAGAGATGACATGTGGACTCTGCATTTTAACGGAGCTCTGAATTCCCATGGAAAGGGTATTGGCATTGTTCTGTTATCACCCGAAGGTATCACCATTCCAGAAGCCTTTCAGCTTGACTTTCCAGTCACCAACAATATAGTTGAATACGAGGCGCTCCTTGCTGGCCTCGAGGCTGCTCATTCCCATGGTGTTACCAAACTCAGGTGGGTGATAGCCAATTGATTCTTCGCGAAGTGTTAACCAAGTATCGAACCCTTGATCCCAAGCTCAAGCCTTATCAAGAACTTACTTCTGCTTATTCAAAGCTTTTCACCAAATTGATCTTCGTCCATGTTCCTAGGAATCATAACATCTTAGCTGACGCTCTAGCCTCACTTGCATCTTCTCTTGATTTTCCAATCAGCAGGCAATCTGAATCAATCATAGTTCAAAGGCGTCTTTCACCCGCCGTGAAAGACCCTTCATTTCTGAGAACTAAGGAGAAGCTGTTGAAGAAGGTTAGAGATGGAGATATCGTGGAAAAGAGAGAAATCATGTTGATGGAGCTGTTAGAAGAGATGGATGATGAACAGAAGCCATGGTACTATGAAATCGCCAAATATTGTGAAGATCAATCGTATCCTGAAGAAGCCACAGCTGAGGAGAAAAGGGCTATCAGGAGAGTTGCTCAACGATACACCCTAGTTGGGGGAGCACTGTACAAAAGAGGTTTTGATGGAGTTCTTCTAAGATGTCTGGACGAAGATGAGCTTTCGAAGGTTATGGAAGGAGCTCACGCTGGAGTTTGTGGTGGCCATGTTAATGGACAAATGCTAGCAAAGAAGATCCTTAGACAAGGATTTTATTGGCCAACCATAGAAGAAGACTGTGTAGGATATGTCCGTAGGTGTGCTAAGTGTCAACTTCACGCAGACAAAATTCATTCTCCTGCATCTTCACTCCATCCTGTTTCTTCCCCATGGCCTTTCTCCATGTGGGCTTTCGATATCATTGGACCCCTTGGCAATCCTGATTCCGGCATCAAGCAAAAATCTTTCATCCTCACGGCAACGGAATACTTCACCAAGTGGGCAGAAGCTGAAGCATACACAGAAGTCAAAGCATCAACCGTCTGTAAGGTCATCATGAGGAACATCATCACCAGATTTGGAATTCTAAGCACCATCGTTACCGACAATGGACAGCAGTTCGTGTCACAAGAATTAAAGGACCTCTGCAACAGGTACAAAATTGCATTGCATCATGCATTTCCTTATTATCCGCAAGGCAATGGCCAAGCAGAAGCAACTAACAAGACTTTGATAAAAAATCATCAAAAAGACGTGCAAATCTAGCAAATTCACAGACTGGCCAGGAAAATTAGTTGAGGCTCTATGGGCCTACCGAACTTCAATCCACACGCCCACTGGGCAGACTCCTTATTCCTTAACATTTGGAATGGAGGCGGTAGTTCCATACGAGATCCTCATACCGTCATTAAGAGTACAATTGAACAAGGAATTTTCCATTGATGAACACCGTTCAACACTCCTTGCTCAATTGGAACTCTTAGACAAGAGAAGATGGTCAGCTACTAATCATGCAAGAGTTTATCAAAATAGACTAGTACGTTTTTATCAAAAGAAAGTCATTGAACGTAAGTTCAAAGTTGGTGAAATGGTCGTCAAAAGAATTTTTGTAAAACCTGGTGGTCCACGTTCTAAGCTCCAACCCAACTGGGAAGGACCTTATGTTATATCACATGCTTTTCCAAGTAACGTTTATCGTCTTGTCAATGCAGAAGGAGAAGAGCTAACTCACCCCTGGAACGGTTTGCATCTTAAGAAATACTACCCTTAGGTTAAAGAGTCGATCAGCATGGTACAAAGACCAGTGGAATCAGAAAATTTATAAACTCAAATTTCCTTATCAGTATGGATAATTTAATTCCAAACACATTACTACACACACTGTAAGGACTAAGGTTTTCGGATCCGGTTTTCGGGGTCGGATCCTGTAGTTCAGTCCCTAATGGGGCTGAGACTCTGTTCTGTTTCGCGTCGAGCCCGCTCGACGCGGTTTAAACGGCGACCAGAAATGCAGACGCGTTTTAGATTGTGCCACATGGGTGCCACGTGGGCTGGCTTTGGGCCGCGAGAATACAGCCCTGTCGTGTCGTCTGAACGGCGTCCGCGAGGGACGACGCCTTTCAGACTGCGACCCTGGGTTGTCAATGTACGGCGCCAGTCTTGTCGTCTGAACGGCGTCTTGGATGAACGACGCGTTTCAGAGTTCTGTCAGAGCGTCCCGTCATGTCGACTGATAGGCGTCCGTACAGCTCGACGCGTTTTAGCCAGTTTCTGGTTACCCCCGCGAACCCTCCTTCCTTTCCCTCATTTCTTCCTTCTCTCTCTCTCTCCTCCCTTCCTCCGGCGATTCCGGCGACGCCTCCTTCCCCTCCCTCTTTTCCTCCCACCATTTCACCTCTCCCTCCACTCCATCGACCTCCTAACTCCCACCACTACCACCACCACCTCATCTGCGGCGTTTTCTCTCCGGACGGCGGCCGACGTCCCGGTGGAGTAACGACGACCTTGGCGGTACCGGCGGCGGTGTGGGGCGAGACGAGTGGGCGGCTTGGAGCTTGGAGGAGTTCAAGTAACCGGTAGGGGGACAAACCTTGCATGAATTACTCTCGTTTCATCCGTGATTTCTATGTGAAGCATGATGTGTTTGGGGATAGAACAAGCATGTTAGGAGCTCTTCTTGATGGGAATGAGGGTTTCTACGAATGTGGACTTGTGATGGTTTGGCTTGCTTCCCTTTCTCCTCTGTTTTGGGTGACTTTGGGGCTTTTGGGGTGAAAAGGGAGCCCTCGGGGAGGAAACAGGACCTGGTTTCTGGCGTTAAAAGACGTCGTGCATGGACGACGCCTTTTAGAAGGGCGTCGGGCCATCATGACGCTATTTAGGCATAAATCGCTCCTTTGGGGTTCTGTCAATTAGGATTTCTGGTGCTAAAAGACGTCATGCAGGTACGACGCCTTTTAGAAGGGCGTCAGGCCATCATGATGCCATTTAGACAGTAATCGCCCCGATTTGGGATTCTACAAGTCTTCGGGTTCTGTGTGATTGGCGTCAGAGGAGCGTGACGCCTTTTTAAAAGGCGGCTTCCCAGGACGATGCGTTTTACGCCAGGTGTTGTGGATTGAATTTCTGTAAACCAGTTTAGGAGAATTGAATGGCGTCGACCTTGGTCGACGCGATTCAAGATAGAAACACACTAATTCCTGCCATTAAAATGTGTTTACACTGTTAGATAGTGATTGAGTGCATGCTTCATTACACTCAATGATGATGGATTCTTGGTGACCGAGTAGCATTACGTTGTGTGTCGTGCGACCGCGTGTTAGTTTAGGTGGCCTACAAGCCAATCTAACAATGTAAATCTCGTTCATTATTAATAAAATGGCATAATATTCATTATGTGTAAATCGCGTTAATTATCGTTTCATAATGAAGTCCGTGAATATGTGCTATGGTGATCAGATTATGATGAGATCATACTACTGAGACTGATCACTTAAACACACATATTCTTAATCGTTCCTAGTCGGAGGATATCCGAGAAGGACATCGGATATCCGGTTAGACTTGTACAGATTACTCCTGCTCATATGATGAGGATGACTGGTCTCATAAGTCATTTGTGTGGAGACACTAAGGCGAATCTGTAGGTGCTCATTGGAGAATGAGTTCACTGAACTGATCCGACTGAATCGCTGGATGGTATTGTACCTCACTGTCAACCAGCTGGATTCTATTGTCGCAGTTGCGTGGATGGTCCTCAGACCTGAGACACCAAGGACACCTTGGCGGTGGACTTCTGTACTTTGACCTTGGTCTACGAATCTCTAGCCATGGGATTCTAATACGCCAAGGATTGGGTACAGCGGAATACCGTCGAAGGGAATTGTGTGTCAATAAGGAATCATTCGCTCTCGGTACTTAGAGAGAGAATGCTCTAGGAAGGATGCGCGAAAGTCCCTGGCCAGGGCGGACGATAATATCGGAAAATGAGTTTTCCGATATTTATCAGCGGCATCCAATCCAAGTGAGTTGACCGGTTAGGGTTTGACAGCTCGCCATACCCTGAGGTGACTCGAGAGCATTGTACGAATGAAGGATTATATCCACGCAGTAACTGTCGGCGGAAAGGTTCCAAGAGTGGGTTACTTAACCCCAAATACCTTCCGGATTCACGCAGTGTTGCTTGGCACCCAACGTGATCGGAGGCCCGGTCGAATTCGATGTGAGACATCAATTCGATTGATTAATTGATTAATAAAGGGTTATTAATTAATTAATAAAGCCAGTGAGGAGTCACTGGGCTTACTGGGCCATTAACTGGACTGGTACTTGGGCCTAGAGGGTCACACGCAAATGATTCTCAAGGCGATGGATAAATAAGTGGGTTTTATACAAACCGGGGGCTTTTTGAAAAACCGCGCGGTTAGTATAAAACATAGCGAACGGGCTGAGCAGGCCAAGCTGCTGCTAACCCTAGCCGCCCCTCCTCGTTTTCTGTCCTTCTCTGGCATCCAGGCAGATCCAGATCTGCCCCGCCGCTTCTCCGAATCCCGTTCGACGGGAAATCGTCCGCGCGCTGCGGCAATCATTGCGGCGACCGGCGGAGGCTTCGTGGGCTGCGAAGAACGACGAACTCGAGGATATCCGTCGCGGGGAGGATCGCGTGGACTTCGCTAGAGGCCGGGCGCTTGCGCCGCTTGCGGTGTCGCACCGACGGAACCGAACGGCTGCGGATTTGAATCCGCACACGGTGAGAACTTCGATAATCCGATTATCGTATTTTAGTTCTTCGAAACGGGAAACAGATCGCTGTAAATATTTTTGTTTTCCGCTGCGTGAGCGATCTGGAGAAACCGAGAAAACCCAACAGTGGTATCAGAGCCAGGTTCCACTGTTTCTTGTCCCATTTCGGTTTCCGAAATTAATTTTTCTTGAGTTATTCCATGCATCTAATCTGATTAAAATGACGGAATAGTGTTCATAAGATGAACACGAACAATTTGATTATTTTTCTGTGATTTTTCGGATTTTATTTGGGGGTTTTCGGAGTTCTTCATGAGATGATGAACTGGGGCTTTTCGGCGGCCTCGTACGTGCTTCCCAAGTGTTGGGATGGCGGCCCGGATGCACGGATCTCTAGGTGATAGTCACCACTACACATCCGTCATATTTGCCGGCGCCGGAGTGGCCTTGGAGAGCTGCAAATATGAAGCCCTAATTCGGATTTCACGCTGTAAAATCAGATTTAAGGGAAAGTTTAAGGGCTCGGGTTGCAGCTTCGGAGGCCCCGCCGGCGGCCATGCCGGCGCCGGACACGCCGCCGGCACCGGGGGCATTACCGGCCGGTGCCAGTCGACGCCGGGGGCCGGCCGGCGGCGGCGCCGGATCCTCCCAGCCGCGGGTTCCTACTGCAAAAAGGGCTTCCTGCAGGTTGGGGTCGGGTTGCAAGGGAGAGGCCGAACCGGTCGGTCCCGAGCCGGTCTGACCGGCTGGGCCGGTCCGGTCTGATGGTCTAGCCAGGCTAAGCCTGGCTGGGCTTAGCCTCGAGCCAGGGTTCGAACCTGGTTCGAACCAGGCCGAGCCACTGGCTCGAGCCAGAAGGCACAAGGGGCTGAGCCCTATAGTGTTTTTTAATTAAACCTGTTTTGCCCTCTTAAAACCCCAAATAAACCCAAATGAAGCCCATTATCCCTTATTAGTCCATTTAATAAATTTAAAATTATATTTTAATTTAATTCAAAATGTTTTGAATTTTAAATTATTATCTAATTTCGTTTATTAGGGAAATATGATTATGGAATCATTTTAATTAACAAGAAGTTGTTAATTGATTAAATTTGTTATTAATTTAAATGTTAAATTAATAACTAATTTTATTATACTATTTAAATGTTAAATTAGTAGTTATTAATTAATTGAAATTAATTGTTAGTTTAATTGTTAAATTGATGATTAATTTTAATTAATTAATATAATGGTTTAATAAGGAGTAACTACTTATTAGTTTAAAGAGTTAAACTAATAATTAATTTTATCCACTAATCTAAGAGTTAGATTAATGCTTAACTGTTAATTTGTATTAATTATTAGTTTAATAGTTAAATTAGTGATTAACACTTATTAATTATCTAGTCTAATTGTTAGATTGATAATTAATAACAAGTTAGAGTTAATTATTAATTTATGTGATAAGTTAATAATTAATTTTGTTGGATTAATCTAAAGAGTTATATTAGTCTTTAATGGTCTAATTGTTAGATTATTAATGGGGTTTAATCTAAGTGTTAGATTATTAGAATTGTTCTAATTTGCATGGAATAATCTGGAATTATTAATTTGGAGTGTGTGCGCATGTGATGTGTGTTTAATGCTTTTAAATTTTGATTTAATTGCATGTTAAGTTAATTAAATGAGTTTTCGAAATTTAAACACCAATTTTGATTGGATCCCAGCTTTCTAAAAGCCAAAACTTATATATTTTGAAAACTTTTTTGTTTTAGCCATGTGATGCACTTTTAATTGTTCATGGATATGCACTTTTAATTGTTCATGTGATGAATGATGTGTTTGTGTGGATCATGGATGAATGATGGATGTTTATTAATTGTTAATAAATAGAGGTCTGCGCACCTCTCTCTCTCTCATACTCCAATGTATTTCTACCTCCCTCTCTCTCTTGTACTCGCCATAAGGCCCTCTTCTAATTACATGTAATTCTAGAATTTAAATGTAATATGATCGAGGTAACCGAGGAAGGAGCGAGGACGATCCACAGCTGTAACCAGGAAGGCGAAAAGATGGAGATCTCTTGCCTATGTGTTTGCAGGTTATCTAATATAATTGTTATGATTAGATTGTGTGTACGTTTGACTGTTGGCTCCAGTCAAACCCACTATGTTATCCATGACCACACTAATGACATGTATGTGATGCATTGTTTATCTTTTGATTATGAATCAAAGCAGGTTATAGTATTTAGTAAATATATACGATATATTTATATACTATCACCTAGGAGAGACCAAGATAAAAGTTATCCAAATACCCTCAGATAAACTCTAAGCCGTAATGCGAGTAGTTAAAAACTTACCGCGTGGTCCACCATCGTTATAGTCATAGGATTCGAATCACTTTAGGCAGGTTTGTTGTGCTATCCACAAGGCCTGCTTAATTGGGAGGAGAAACTGTGGCTATGGCATTAGATGCCTATAGATCGGGGTAGAGGAACCATGTAGCCTTGTTGTGCTATCCACAAGGGCTGCATGCAAATCTATGCTCGTCGCGTAATGATGGTTAGCTTAGACCAGGATTAATGGTTTGTTGTGCTATCCACAAGGCCATTAAATCTCTGGGGACCGAAGCTATGATCAGATATTGCAAGGAGTTGCAAGTCCCATGAGTTGGGTGCTCTCTGATTGTATTACAGTTTGTTGTGCTATCCACAAGGCTGTAGTGCAAGTCATTGAGATTCTGATCCCCACTAGGAGACTGTCGACGTCTCCCGTTCTGTATAACTAAGGGTTATACAGTCCGTCGAAAATTAGTGGGAGTTAAACTTGAACAAAAGACCATGTCCTGTTTTAAACTTTAATAATTGAACATCTGCTAAGTAGATTTTACTTACCTCCTGTAGGGAATTATGTCGTCGAATAACTCACTCCATGGCATACTTGATGCCGTTTTGACTTACCTGATCTACTCATATTGGTTCAGAAGCCTGAAGAATGTCTTCATATCTGAACGCAATAACTTTGTCCCTGGAGCTGATCCTCCTGCTGAATCGGCATTAGATGCCCCTGAAGCAGGGATGATAGCTACCGATAAAGGATCGAAGGACAAAGATAAAAGAGTAGTGAAGGGTGACTGCTTATACTATAAGCAGTATGGTCACTGGAAGAGGAACTGCAAGGAGTTCCTTAACGATAAAGCTCATGGAAGAGTGAAGCTGTCTGAAGCTTCAGATATCTATATGATAGATATCAACTTGTCAGTTAGAGATTCCACATCTTGGGTATTAGATACCGGATGTGCTTCTCATATCTGCCATGATGTGCAGATGCTGACAAGTAAGCGCAAGCTGAGACAAGGTGAGGTGGAATTGAGGCTAGGAAACGGCGCAAAAGTTGCGGCGATTGCTGTTGGGACAGCAAACCTCAGGCTTCCATCGGGAGACACCTTACTATTGGAAGATTGTTATTATGTTCCTAGCATAATAAAGAACATCATATTGATATCTTGTTTGGACAAGATAGGATATAGGTTGACTATTGAGAATAGAAGTTGTTCGATTTATTATGGTAATAAATCAATAGCTTCGGCATCTTTAGTCAACGGTATATATCTATTAGATGTTTCTCATTACAATCTTCAGATTGATAATGCTCTTAAGAAGAGCAAGAATTGTGTGAACCAGGCCTACATGTGGCATTGTAGACTTGAGCACATTGGCTAAAGCAGGTTGCAAAAGTTGCACAAGCATGGTTACTTAACAGCATTCGATTATGAATCGTTTGCAACATGTGAATCCTGCCTTATGGGAAAGATGACGAAATCTCCATTTACAGGACATGGAGAACGTGCCAAGGACATTTTGGAACTAATACATTCGGATGTATGTGGTCCAATGTCCACCCAAGCCAAAGGTGGTTTTTCTTACTTCATCACATTCACCAATGACTTCTCAAGATTCGGCTATGTGTACTTAATGAAGTACAAGTCGGAAGCATTTGAGAAGTTCAAGGAGTTCAAGAATGAGGTAGAGAAGCAGTTAGGAAAGAGTATTAAAGCTCTTCGATCAGATGGAGGAGAAGAATACTTGAGTACTAACTTCACACAATTATTAAAGGATAACGGTATCCTTTCTCAGCTGACCCCTCCATATACACCACAGATGAATGGTGTATCTGAAAGAAGGAATCTCACCTTGTTGGACATGGTGCGATCTATGATGAGCTTTTCAGGATTACCAGTGTCCCTCTGAGGGTATGCTCTAGAGTCAGTAGCATACCTACTGAACAGAGTACCCAGCAAGTCTGTGGCCTCTACTCCATATGAGATATGGAAAGGCAGAAAACCAGAATTTAAACATGTTAAAGTCTGGGGTTGTCCTGCTCATGTAAAGAGGCATGATCCAGACAAGTTGGAATCACGAACTGATAAATGTAGGTTTGTGGGATATCCAAAGGAAACCTTTGGATACTATTTTTACCATCCTGATGAACAAAAGGTGTTTGTCGCCAGGAAAGCTGTCTTCCTGGAAGAGGAATACCTTCTCCAGGAGGACAGTGGGAGTAAAATAGTACTGGAAGAGGTTCCAGATCCCCAAACAGCTGCATTATCATCAGATGAGATATCAGTTCCTGAATCTGTTCAGGTACACATAGATGAGCCTCGTAGATCTAGTAGAGTACCTAGACTACCCGAACGATATGTGGGACATATCGCTGAAGGTGAGTCTAAGGTACAATATAATGAGGATGATGATCCTAAAACCTACCAGGAGGCCATAGAAGGCCCAGAATCCGGGAAATGGCGAGAAGCCATGAACTCAGAAATCCAGTCCATGTACACCAACCAAGTTTGGAACTTGGAAGACTTGCCCGAGGGTATTGTACCCATCGGATGCAAGTGGATCTTTAAGAGAAAGATCGGTGCTGATGGACGGATCGACACTTATAAGGCAAGGTTGGTGGCAATGGGATATCGTCAAAGGCAAGGAATTGACTATGACGAGACTTTCTCACCAGTTGCCATGATAAAGTCGATCAGAGTTCTGCTCGCCATTGCTGCACATTTTGATTATGAAATTTGGCAGATGGATGTGAAGACTGCCTTCCTCAATGGTAACCTTGAGGAAGAGGTGTATATGATACAACCAGAAGGTTTCACATCTAAAGAATCTCCAGATAAAGTGTGCAAGCTTCAGAGGTCCATTTATGGACTGAAGCAGGCTTCCCGGAGCTGGAACATAAGATTTGACGACGCTGTCAAGTCTTATGACTTCATTAAGAATGAAGATGAGCCTTGTGTGTACAAGAAGACCAGTGGGAGTGCAGTCACTTTTCTAGTTCTTTACGTAGATGACATACTACTCATTGGGAATGATGTAGCTATGATGTCATCAGTAAAGGTCTGGCTGTCGAAAAACTTCTTCATGAAGGATTTGGGAGAAGCATCCTACGTATTGGGAATACGGATCTATAGATATAGATCAAAGAGGATGCTTGGAATGACCCAATCCTTGTACATAGATACCATAGTCAAAAGGTTTGGCATGGAAAATTCCAAGAGAGGTTTCATACCGATGAGACATGAAATCAATATCTCAAAGGAGCAGTCTCCTAAGACTCCTAATGAGAGGGCATTCATGGATAGAATACCCTATGCCTCTCCCATAAGATCTATCATGTATGCCATGCTATGTACACGGCCTGATGTTGCATTTGCTCTAAGTGTTACGAGCAGATTTCAGGCTGATCCAGGTGAAGAGCACTGGAAGGCAGTGAAATGTATCCTTAAGTACTTAAGAAGAACTAAGGATATGTTTCTTGTCTATGGAGGAGGTGACTGAAAACTGCGAGGCTTTACTGACTCGAGTTTCTAGTTAGATCCAGATGATAGCAAGTCAACATCTGGATTCGTGTTTACATTGAACGGAGGGGCAGTGTGCTGGAAGAGTTCCAAGTAAGTAACCACTGCAGATTCGACGACTGAAGCTGAGTACATCGCTGCAGCTGAAGCCGCCAAGGAAGCAGTGTGGTTGAAGAAATTCATCACCGACCTCGGCGTAGTTCCAAGTATCTATGATCATGTTCCGCTGTTGTGCGACAACAATGGGACTATTACACAAGTGAAAGAGCCGTGGTCTCATCAGAGATCGAAAGATGTTCTGAGGTGCTTTTGTATTATCTAGAGGAGATTTAGTAGTGGAAAGAGTTCCACCCGTCGACCATGTAGCAGATCCACTGACAAAGCCGTTGGCTCAAATTGTGTTTGAGCGTCACCTAGAGTCTATGGGATTATTGTATAAAGGTGATTGGCTTTAGTCCAAGTGGGAGATTGTTAGTTTAGATGGCCTACAAGCTAATCTAACAATGTAAATCTCGTTCATTATTAATAAAATGGCATAATATTCATTATGTGTAAATCGCGTTAATTATCGTTTCATAATGAAGTCCGTGAATATGTGCTATGGTGATCAGATTATGATGAGATCATACTACTGAGACTGATCACTTAAACACACATATTCTTAATCGTTCCTAGTCGGAGGATATCCGAGAAGGACATCGGATATCCGGTTAGACTAGTACAGATTGCTCCTGCTCATATGATGAGGATGACTGGTCTCATAAGTCATTTGTGTGGAGACACTAAGGCGAATCTGTAGGTGCTCATTGGAGAATGAGTTCACTGAACTGATCCGACTGAATCGCTTGATGGTATTGTACCTCACTGTCAACCAACTTGATTCTATTGTCGCAGTTGCGTGGATGGTCCTCAGACCTGAGACACCAAGGACACCTTGGCGGTGGACTTCTGTACTTTGACCTTGGTCTACAAATCTCTAGCCATGGGATTCTAATACGCCAAGGATTGGGTACAGCGGAATACCGTCGAAGGGAATTGTGTGTCAATAAGGAATCATTCGCTCTCGGTACTTAGAGAGAGAATGCTCTAGGAAGGATGCGCGGAAGTCCCTGGCCAGGGCGGACGATAATATCGGAAAAGGAGTTTTCCGATATTCATCAGCGGCATCCAATCCAAGTGAGTCGATCGGTTAGGGTTTGACAGCTCGCCATACCCTGAGTTGACTCGAGAGCATTGTACGAATGAAGGATTATATCCACGCGGTAACTGTCGGCGGAAAGGTTCCAAGAGTGGGTTACTTAACCCCAAATACCTTCCGGGTTCACGCGGTGTTGCTTGGCACCCAACGTGATCGGAGGCCCGGTCGAATTCGATGTGAGACATCAATTCGATTGATTAATTGATTAATAAAGGGTCATTAATTAATTAATAAAGCCAGTGAGGAGTCACTGGGCTTACTGGGCCATTAACTGGACTGGTACTTGGGCCTAGAGGGTCACACGCAAATGATTCTCAAGGCGATGGATAAATAAGTAGGTTTTATACAAACCGGGGGTTTTTTGAAAAACCGCGCGGTTAGTATAAAATATAGCGAACGGGCTGAGCAGGCCAAGCTGCTACTAACCCTAGCCACCCCTCCTCGTTTTCTGTCCTTCTCTGGCCTCCAGGCAGATCCAGATCTGCCCCGTCGCTTCTCCGAATCCCGTTCGACGGGAAATCGTCCGCGCGCTGTGGCGATCATTACGGCGACCGGCGGAGGCTTCGTGGGCTGCGAAGAACGACGAACTCGAGGATATCCGTCGCGGGGAGGATTGCGTGGACTTCGCTAGAGGCCGGGCGCTTGCGCGGCTTGCGGTGTCGCACCGACGGAACCGAACGGCTGCGGATTCGAATCCGCACACAGTGAGAACTTCGATAATCCGATTATCGTATTTTAGTTCTTCGAAACGGGAAACGGATCGCTGTAAATATTTTTGTTTTCCGCTGCGTGAGCGATCCGGAGAAACCGAGAAAACCCAACACCGCGGACTTCTCACGTGACCGGATCGCACTGTGCTGGGTTTTGTGTTACTGTGGACCTTGGGTGACAGTTGTAGCGCTTTATCACCCTGTGCTGGTGTGGGTGGAGCACAGCGCCGGTGTGGGTGTGGCGGGGTGACGCCTAGTGAGAGAGGGTCACCTGGTGAACCCCGGGGTTAGCTAATACCGGTGTGGGTGTGGTACCTTCGAAGTGTCACTCATGCTGAGGGAAGGAGTAACCACCTGAGCTAGTTGGGCCGGAGTAGCTAGAGTGCTATCCGAGGGGTTACTGTTTGGTCTCAGCGGGTCGGTGCTTTTCCCCACCTTCGTTTGTGTGGTTGGCGTGTTCTACCGAGACATTGGTTGTGGGTTCCCTGGGAGACTAGTTTTAGAATTATGCATGTTAAATATATTTCAAATGCATGAGATTCATATCAAGATTTAGGAGTAGTAATAACTGCTTTATTCGTTTACTGTACCTTCAGCTGTATTTTACACTTGTGGGTGTGTGAGTGGGCTGTGGGGATCGAAGGATCCCTACTGAGTCTTTTCATTGAGACTCACCACCTGCGGTTTTCAGGTGAGGACTCTAGGCAGACTTAGCGAGGGGTGCGCTACTGTGTGTCGCGCGCCGTCAGTTGTCGTTCCGGGGTATGCCCCGACGTAGTTGTTATCTTTATTTCTAGCCTGTATGCTTAATCATTTCTTTTCTGTTGGAGTATGTAATTATTTGCTGTATCGAGTCGCATTATAATAACTTTTAATTCCTGCATTTTCCTTTCAATTCAATGCGATGTGAATGTTTAGCTTAGTTTATTGTTTATTTCCCAAAGTTACTTAGATCCTGGTTTGGTTCCAAATTAATGATTCGGTACCCATTTAGTAATCGGATCCCCGATTATTGGGTGGCGGGTCGTTATAGTTGGTATCAGAGCATTCGGTCTGGCAAATAAATGAATAACTAGGTTAAATGTCATAAGTCTGGCAAATAATTACATTATCCCGTATAGGCACGACGGTAGCATAGGTTTTAGGATTCTAATTAGAACTTTTCGATTTTGTGATTGTAGGCGATTAGATGGCTCCTAGAAAGAGGATGCCGATTATTAAGGAGCGGGGAGATGTCCCTAGTGGATCTGAGGCTGGTAGGCCAAGTGTAGAGCAGTTCATGGAGGCTATGATGGACACGATGGCTAGATATCAGACCCGAGACCCTAGTGAGAGTTCCAATGCTCGGGGAGGGTCTTCAGCTACACTAGAGAGATTCCTGAAGCTGAGGCCGCCTCATTTCACCGGTCGTCCCGATCCTGATGAGGCTGTTCACTGGTTGAGGGAGATGGAGAAGACCTTTGATACTATGGACTGTGTGGCAGTTGAGAGGACTCCTTTAGCTACCTTCATGTTGAAGGATGATGCCTATGATTGGTGGACCACTCTGAAGAGTTTGTCTTATGCGGATAGGAGTCTCAGGGAGATTCCATGCGAGCCTTTTGTGAAAGAATTTAATGCACAATACTTCCCTAGGCATGTTCAGAGGGCCAAGGAGAGGGAATTTATGGAGCTGACTCAGGGGAATATGACAGTACTCGAGTACCAGACGAAGTTTGTTTCGCTTGGGAGGTTTGTGCCTTTCATTTCAGGGGACGAGGAGCGTCGGACTGAGAGGTTTGTAGATGGACTGAGGTCCAGTTTGAGGAATTTTGTGGCATCTCACTGTTGCTCAGATTTGGCATCGGCAGTTAGGTGTGCAGCAGCAGTGGAGGCACAGTAGAATCAGTCAGCTAGAGAGAGAGGACTGACCACTCAGGGACCAGCTCGTGGCAGAGGAAAGGCAGCAGCAACAGCTCCTTCGTCCGGATCAGGATCATCTTCACTCGGCTCCAGATTCAGGAGATTCTTTCGGGGCGGTGGCAGCAGTAGTGGCAGCAGCGGTAGCAGCAGACCCAGGCAGGGTCAGCAGAGCCAGTCGGTGTCCAGCGCCCAGCAGGAAACAGCTCAGAGACTTCTAGCTGTTTGTCAGCATTGCAGTGGTACTCATAGTGGGACTCAGTGTCCTGCTTTTCCTAGGAGGTGTTTCACTTGTGGCCAGCAGGGTCATTTGGCGAGGCATTGCCCGCAGGGGCATGGTCAGGGGCAGGGTTCAGGTGATCAGAAGAAGCCGAGGACCCAGGGGAGAGTTCTAGCTATCACCAGGAAGGAGGCTCGTGCGTCCAACTTGGTGGTAGGTACACTTTCTGTCCTTGGGAATTCTGCACATATGTTGATTGATTCGGGTGCTTCTCATTCTTTCATTTCTGAGCAGTTCATAGATATTCTTTCTGCACCCGTTGATGAGCTATCTGATGGATTGATGGTAGAGGTTCCTTCTGGGGATTTCATGATATCTTATAATTGTTTGAGGGATGTTCCCTTGACCATTGAGGGCCATGAGTTACCTGCCCAGTTGGTTGTGCTTGCCATTCGTGACTTTGATATTATCCTGGGCATGGATTGGTTGGAAGCTTTTTATGCTGAGGTGGACTGCCACAGGAAGAGGGTGCGTTTCTCTATTCCGGACATCCCGACCTTCTACTTCCAAGGTATTAGGCTCTCTTCTCGAGGTATTCTTATTTCTGCCTTTAAGGCTCGGAGGTTGCTTGTTGGGGGTTGTGAGGCCTTCCTTGCCTCTATTGTTGTATCCGATGTTAGTGGTAGTCCCAGTCCTTGGGAGGTGCCTGTAGTGTGTGACTTTGCAGATGTGTTTCCTGAGGAGTTGCCTGGCCTTCCTCCTCAGCGAGAGGTCGAGTTTACCATTGAGCTGGCACCGGGTACGGCACCCTTGTCAAAGGCCCCGTATCGGATGGCACCAGCCGAACTCGCTGAGTTGAAGGCGCAGTTGCAGGAATTGCTGGATAAGGGTTTCATTCGTCCCAGTACTTCTCCGTGGGGTGCTCCAGTTCTATTTGTCAGGAAGAAGGATGGTTCTCTGGGGTTGTTCATTGATTATAGGCAGCTGAACCAGGTAACAATAAAGAATAAGTACCCACTTCCAAGGATTGATGATTTGATGGATCAGCTGTAGTCTGCAAAGGTGTTTTTGACTTGAGATCTGGATATTATCAGATGAGGATTCGTGAGGTCGATATTAGTAAGACAGATTTTAGAACTCGGTATGGACACTATGAGTTTTTGGTCATGCCTTTTGGCTTGACCAATGCTCCGGCAGCTTTTATGGATCTGATGAACCGAGTCTTCAGGGCCTATCTGGATCAGTTTGTGGTAGTATTTGTAGATGATATTTTGATATACTCTTCTTCTGAGGAAGAGCACGCCACTTATCTTCGGGTGGTGTTGCAGGTCTTGAGAGAGAACAAACTCTATGCCAAGTTTAGCAAGTGTGAATTCTGGCTAGACAAGGTACATTTCCTTGGGCATGTCATTTCTGGTGAGGGCATCGCAGTGGATCCAGCCAAGATCGAGGCAGTGATGGATTGGTGCAGGCCAACTTCAGTGACTGAGATCAGGAGCTTCTTGGGGCTAGCAGGTTATTACAGGCGGTTTGTTCAGGGGTTTTCTTCGATTGCGGCCCCCTTGTCGAGGTTGACTCGAAAGGGAGTTCGTTTTGTGTGGACCGAGGAATGTGAGCGGAGTTTCATTGAGCTAAAGACCCGCCTCACTTCGGCCCCCAGTGTTGGTGCTTCCATCAGGTTCTGGTGGGTTTGTTGTTTATTCAGATGCGTCTCGTCGAGGTCTGGGCGCAGTTCTAATGCAGCATGGCAGGGTCGTGGCCTATGCTTCTAGACAGCTGAAGAAGCATGAAAAGAACTATCCCACCCATGATTTGGAATTGGCAGCTGTGGTATTTGCACTGAATATCTGGAGACATTATTTGTATGGAGAGAAATTTTAGGTTTTTACTGATCACAAGAGCCTGAAATATGTTTTCACGCAAAGGGATCTGAATTTGAGACAACGTAGGTGGATGGAATTCATCAAGGATTATGACCTCGACCTTTCCTATCATCCGGGCTAGGCGAATGTGGTGGCAGACGCCTTGAGTCGGAAGACGGTCATGTCATACCTTATGATTCGAGAATAGAGATTATTTGAGCAGGTTGTGGAATCTTCTTTTCGGGTTCCACGTGAGGATGATAGAGCCGTGTTGGCCAGCTTGACTGTGAGACCAGCAGTGTACCATGCTGTGATTGAGGCTCAGAGGGCAGATGTAGAGTTACCGCATATTCTCCATAAACCAGAGGTGGAGTTGTGGGATGACGGTACAGTCAGGTTTAGAGGTAGACTCTATGTTCCGGCTGAAGAGGACGTGCGCAGGAGTGTCCGTGATGAGGCGCACCGTTCTAGGTATGCAGTGCATCCCGGGACAACTAAGATGTATCATTGTTTAAGGAGGCACTTTTGGTGGCCCGGTATGAAGAAGGATGTGGCTGAGTATGTGGCTAGGTGCATGACTTGTCAGCAGGTTAAAGCCGAACATCAGAGACCAGGAGGGTTGCTGCAGCCGTTGCCGATCCCGGAATGGAAATGGGAGCATGTGACTATGGACTTTGTGATAGGATTACCTATATCCCTGGCAGGAGAGACGCAATCTGGGTTATTGTTGATCGGCTGACCAAGTCGGCACACTTCCTGGCTATTATGAAGGACTGGTCAGCCGGAAAGTTGGCTAAGTTGTTTGTAGATCGGATCATCTCTCTGCATGGGGTGCCTTTATCCATCGTATCAGACCGGGATCCGAGGCTTACTTCCAGGTTCTGGAAGAGTTTTCAGAAGGCCTTGGGCACGCAGTTGGCCTTCAGTTCGGCCTACCATCCTGAGACTGATGGGCAGTCGGAGAGGACCATTCAGACTCTGGAGGATATGCTCAGGGCATGTTGCTTAGACTGGGGAGGTTCTTGGGAGCAACATTTGCCTACGGTGGAGTTTGCCTACAACAACAGTTATCATTCTAGTATCGGCATGGCGCCCTACGAGGCTTTGTACGGGCGACCGTGTCGATCTCCTGTGTGTTGGTCCGAGGTTGGTGAGAGGCAGATTGCAGGGCCAGAGTTAGTACAGCAGTGTGCTGAGGTTGCCAGGATAGTACGGCAGAGACTGATCGCAGCTCAGAGCAGGCAGAAGAGTTATGCTGATATCCGGAGGAGACCGCTTGACTTTGAGGTTGGAGACCACGTGTTTCTCCGGGTCTCATCCTCCAAGGGTGTGATGAGATTCGGGAAGCGAGGCAAACTGAGTCCGCGATATATTGGACCTTTTCCCATTCTTGCTCGAATTGGGGAAACCGCGTATCAGCTGGCCTTGCTGCCCAGTCTTGCAGGGGTGCATGATGTGTTCCATGTTTCTTTACTGAGAAGATATGTTCAGGATCCATGCCATGTTTTAGATTTTTCAGAGTTGGAGATCGCTGAGGACTTCTCCTTTCCAAAGTTTCCAGTTCGTATTGAGGATCGCAGAGATCAGGTCCTTCGGAACAAGGTTGTGCCTTTAGTTAAGGTGATTTCGCAGTACCGCTCCGGGGGCGAGGCAACCTGGGAGCGTGAGGACGAGATGCGGGAGCAGTTTCCCTACCTTTTCTCGTAAGTCCCCTTGTGAGCTTGTATCTCTATGTTTTGACCTCATTAATTCTAGCAGGCGATTTCGGGGGCGAAATTCTTTTAAGGGGGGGAGAATGTAAGGACTGAGGTTTTCGGATCCGGTTTTCGGGGTCGGACCCTGTAGTTTGTAGGTGCTTAAAATGCTCGTGTGATTAACATGAAAAATCTAGGTTGTTTAGTGCAAACTAAACCTATTAAAAACAGCAACTAAGTGCAGTAATCGCCAGAAACTTTTGACTTAAAAGTTTCAAAAGAGAGTATGATCGCCTACCTGTTTGAATGCGGAAGATGTTAAGCTCTTGATTCCCCTCCTTCAGCCAGCTGAAGAAAGAGAGCCCTTCTCGTTCTTTGTTCTTGCTGTTGAGTTTGAGGTTAAGGATCGTCCAGAAGTCCTTCTGACTTTGTGCTTGATTTCCCCTTTTGATTCTCTTGTTGTTGTTGAGTGCAGCAGAGACAGAGAAAAAAAGAAATGAAGAAACAATGATGAGAATTTTAAGTAAAAACAGTATCCAAACTAATCATGATTTTAAGCATGCGATTGAACAGCAAACTTACTTGTTAAATGGCTTTTGAAACCCCTTAATCAAATAGGTTTTGAAAGATGATGCTGTGTTGTGTGTTGCATGAAGTGAATATTGAAGAATGAAAGATTAATGAAGGTGTAGAATAAAAATGCAGAAATGAAACACTTATGCCCAATGGGATGAAGCCTTGAAAGGATGAAGATTCTTGAAAGGACGCCGACTTCTGGAAATAGCAGCGCTCCGGCGTTCCGACGTTGTTGCTTCGATCTTCAACTCGTTATCGCTCAATTAACTCAAGATTACGCTTCTTTTTTACTCTTCGAGATGCAAGGTATTTATAGGCTTCTTCTGCGTTCGTGATTAACATGGAAAAATCTAGGATTTATCCATCTTAACCGACAGATAAATATAGATTAATTCATCTTTATCTGTAATTATCTAAAACGCGTCTATCATGGCTGACGCCTTTCAGATTAATTAAGATAATGATAAATATCCGGGAAAACTTATCTTTATCTTTATTGGCTAAAACGCGTCTACATGTGTAGACGTCTTTTAAACTGATTAAGATAAGGATAAACATCCGGAAGAGAAGTTAAAATAACTTAGGAAACCTAAAACGCGTCTAGACTCACAGACGCCTTTTAGCTAATTAATCAATTGATTAAAATTCAAATTTAAACGTTAAAACAGGAATAAACTCTAAATCGCGTCCACACAGGTTGACGCGTTTTAGAAGTCTGCATATTTTAACTGAAATTTAAGCTAAAATCAATTTGATTGATTAACTTAAACATGTCTGTTAAACCCGACACTCAAAAATATCAATAATAATTAATCAATGATTAAATATCAAACCATTATGAGGCATTATTATATGATATGAAATTTACTCAAAATGATGTCAAAATTAGCGTGTCTACAGCTGCCTCACCTTGGCATCGTCTTTGCAAGGGAGTGAAATGAAATGGAATGTACTGAAAAGGTGATGCCAAGGTGTAATGAGACACGCTCTTAACATCACATGATTGGAATTTTTCTCAAAATTATCAATGAAGATATCTCAAAGAGATCAAAGGAATCAATCCTGTCTGGATGAGGTAGACAAGGAAATAAAATAAGGTCGATCAACCTCCACGAAGTGGGAAGTACCCCAGGTCGTAGACACTGTAGGTTTCATCATGGGGAGCGTTTGCCAACCAATGTGGACGTGCTGCAGCCATAATGGATCTTAAAAGAAAACAAGAAATATTGGATAAAGAGGCCAATCAAGGATAGAATTCCAAGGATATCTTCAAGCAAACCTCAAAGATAATCAAGATACTCAATTCAGAATGGAATATTTCATATCATGTTGAAGTTATTTGATTAATGGTCTGAAACTTAATCAATAATTAATCCTTATCACAATGATTTCAAAGTCCTACATGATGCATGCTGGGCTAAAAGAAAAATATAAAGTCAAATAAAATATAAATTAATCAAGGATAATATTGTCAAATTGCCATTAATGAGTCAAGATACCAATTCTTGTAATCCAGTGCTAAGCCGAAGCTCGTTTATCCGCGCACCGTTTCACAAAAGTGGAACCATCGTCCTCACTAATTAACAATCTAACGGCCTATCCGTGCGATTAAGAATCCTCTGGAATTATCACTGTTTTTGTTGTAGGGGAACTCAAATTCCAGTTTCATTAAAACCACAAGGTCCTTGATATGATCTAATAAATATTTATCATATAGTAATGCAAATGCAAAATAATTACATGGAATAATACAAGGGTAGAAATAACCGTCTTTTTAGCCACGGTCAGGACTTCATAAATTCCCACAGTGGGATCTTCTTGACATTTTCAGCTTTACTCAAGTTTTCTTGAATTTCCTGCAATCAAAATCATTAATAATTCCAAACCAAACATCAAAAACCACAGAATTTCGGATAAATAACAGAAAGGCTGAAACGCGTCGTGTCGCGCAGACGCCATTTAACGTTGAAACGCGTCAGTGCTCCTCGACGCCTTTTACTCACAGAAACAGGTTTCTGGCTGTTCTCTACTCGGATTCTAACTCTACCAATGTACATCCCTTTTCCAATCCGGAAAAGTCTTCCTAGGATCGCAATTCCTTCTATATAAACACCCTTAGGTTGTTCCCAAGCAATCCTACCATAATCCAAAGATCCTAAGTTGAGTTTTCTCCCAAAGTTTCAAGGTTTCTTCAAAGTTCCCAATTTTCCAAGCATCAAGAAGGAGGAATTCCGAAAAAGAGGATGAATTCTTCAAACAAGAAGATGAAGATGTCTTTAGAGAAGTTTTCTGATATGGAGAATCACCTCAATGGAAGGAATCCCAATCTTCAAGTAAGTTCAATCAACTTACCTTCAATTCTTCTTCATGTTCTTCATGTTCTTCTTGTTCCTTTTGGTTTTCAGAATTATCCCATGTTTCCTGGCCCAAGGAAGTTTACCTCCTTACCTTGGATTCGTAAACTTGCAAAAAGTATTAAGCTTTCCATGCAAGTGTTCATATCCAAGTGGAATCTTCAAGGTCTTGTAGTGCTTGCCAAACATTACAAAAGTTCGAACGTAGATTGGGCGGCTATGGGTGCCTTAATCGAGTGGTGGCATCCCCAAACTCATACGTTCTTCTTCCAAGACTTCGAGTGCACAATCCTTTTGAAGGAGGCGGAGCTTCTATTAGGTCTCCCAAAGACCAAAGAGAACAAAGATAAGATAGCTTTGACAAAAGAGAAAATCACCGGTCAACAATTGTTGACATCGATTATGAAAGATCTTTCAGAGGCTAAAGGATATCTCACCAAGAAGGGAATCAATCTTACAAAGCTAGCCGAATGGACGCTATATGAAATTGATGATCTAAGGGAGGATGAAGCGGAGGATGTGACAAAAGCTTTAGTTACATGCCTTGCCGGTGCCTTATTCTTTCCTGCGCAGGATAACATCTTAGAAGATGATCAGGTCAGTGCCATATGCGCAATCTTCGAAGGTAAATCCATTAGCACTGCACTATTGGCATATCTTTATAGTGGGCTTTCTGCAGCATCTGTGGGCTATCCTCCTTATGGATGCATGCTACTTTTTGCTTTATGGATTGAACTTCACTTCAAGTTTGAGTATAGCAAGAAAAGGCCTCTGAATCCATCTCAAATCTTCTTGAATAGCCCAATTCATTGCATTGCTAACATTGTAAAGTTCAATGAGCACATGGTTAACAAGGTTCCAAAACTCAAGACCCGAGCCGACTGGAGAAAGTATTTGAAGCTCATAACGTCCGACATATTCGACTTGTCTCCACTCGCTCTTGTTGGAAAACCTATTTGGGTGCGCCGTGCAGCAGGAGCAGATCTTAAGTTGATTGGAGCCACCGACTTCGTGTTATACAATCCATACCGGTGCCTTACTCAACTTAGCTTGGGCCGTCGTGAATTCCCTGAGTTCTCTCCTACACTCCCGATCAAGAAGCGTGACTTGGAATCCGACGAAGATTATGAAGCCATACAAATCATTACTACTTTGTGGAATCTTGGCTTTAGTTATCGTGTAAAATCCTCTAAAGATAGAGATAGAGGATTGAAATTTCCTTACCTTAAAAGTCTTCATGAAATTCTTCCTTAAATGTCCTCTTTCTCTTTTCATGATGTAATAAAGAATTTTATTGAATAAAGAATGATTTTTCATGCCTTGAAACTTTTCCTCAACTTCCTGTGATGTGCACATGATTTTTCCTTTAGTAAAAATTGGATTCTTCCTGAAAATTCAACAGTTCGGGTTCCAGAAATTCAATTTAATCCTAAAAAACCTGATTTAACTTTAAATTGCGTCGTCCAATGTTGACGCCTTTCAACTCTCTCTCCTACTTTCTCCAGGATTCTGTCATTAATTCCATGATTAATTCCCTGAAATGCGTCAACAAACTAAGACGCCTTTAATCATTTTTCTCTGTACGGCTCTGACCAAAATATTGAAACGCGTCAACCTGTGTGGACGTCTTTCAATCGATTTCAAACAGCTGTCCTTGCCGCCTCAACTTATGCGCCCTAAAACGCGTCTGTCTGAGTCGACGCCTTTCAACCTTTTCGTTAACAGACCCGCGAAGGCCCCTTTTCTTCCTCACTTTTCACAAAATCTTCTCTTTCCTCCTCTCTCCGGCGACCGAACTCCGGCGATCTCTCCCTCAAAACTCCCTCTACTCGAGCTATGGAGCGTGGTGAAGGATCCAGGAAGATGAAGACCTTAGCCAAGAGACGGCGAAGGCAAGAAGAAGAAGCTCCCGAGGAGGTCCCGGCGATGCTAGCCGAGGCGGCGGCCTTTTTGGAGGAGGAACTCCCTCCACCGGCACCCATGGCGGTGGAAGAAGAAGAGGAGGGCGACCTCCACACGGTAAGATCCCTGTGGTGTGAATGGATGAAGAGAAGAGGGGAAAAACGGGGTTCTTCAAAGAACCCGGAATCTGGACTTGAAAGGCGTCCAGACCAGTTGACGCTATTCAAAAGGCGTCACCATGGGCTGACGTCTTTCAAGATAAATTCCGAATTTTTAATTAGATAGAAAATAATTTTGAATTGCGTCAGGTCATGTTGACGTGTTTCAAAAGACGTCCATATGGGCTGACGCCTTTCAAAACAGAACTGATTTTCCTGTTTTTATTCATTATTGACCTCTGTTTTTATGTTTTTATTTGCAGGGAGTGATGAGGGTTAGAATCTCCTGGGACCTAGTGATAGGTGCCTATAGGGGTCTCCCGGATTTCCAGAAGGCGCGCCTGCGCCGGATGGGATTCGGCGAGGTACTAGACATCGAGCCATTTTGGCTCGATTTGGTCCTCCTGTAGGTGCTGCGGGAGAGGTGGCATGCGGAAAGCCGTGCTTTCCTAATGCCGTGGGGGCATATGGTCCCCACCCTAGAGGATGTGGCCAGGATCACTGGCCTCAGAGTAGAGGGCCGACCAGTTAGTGGGGTTACTTACCCCAACTATCAGGGATTAGAAAAGGCTCTTCTAGGGATAGAGGTGTCCATCCTAGGCAGAGAGTCTAGGATGGTTCCTAGAGTAGAAGTAGAGGCCGCCTTAGGACTAGACGAGCCCCGGCGTCGGTCTGACGAGACCCGGGAGGAGTTTAGGGATAGATTAGCAGAGTCATCTTCCTCCGTCTACTGTAGTGACCCTAGTCAGGTGGAGGAGGTAGATAGACAGCTTAGGGTCTTCTTAGTTTTCTTCTTTGGTCGGTTGCTCTTCGGTACGAAGGGCGACCACATCCACTGTAGATTTCTTTATTTACTAGATGACTTAGATAGCTTAGGAGAGTATGCCTGGGGTGCGGCCCTTCTGGCCCACCTCTTCGCCGATCTGTTCGCGGTCACGCCGGACCGTGAGACCACTGTCAGCGGCTTCTCGTCGTTTCTTCAGGTATTAACTTGTTTAATTATTTGTTTATGATATGCAGTGTAATATGATATGATGCTTCTTCTAACCTATATGTTCATGAATGCAGGTGTGGAGTTACTACTATTTCCCGCTCGGCAGAGCGCGGATTGCTCGACCGAATGCCGTCCCATTGGCCTGCCGTTGGCAGCCGATCGTGGACACGGCTCCATAGCACCACCAGCTGACGGCCCTCCGCCGTCAGTTCCTAGATTACCCCGAGCTACTGGTAAATTTTTAACTTGTTTAATTTCATTAAATGCAATTTTTTATTATTATTCATTAAGTGCAATTTATTTATGAATGTGTCTAACCTATATGCAGGTGATCTGGCACCCGTACCTTGGTATGGGTGAGGAGGGTCAGCCGTGGGTGACGGCTGGCAGGAGGAGGTTCGGGAGGCAGATGTGGGTGCATTGCCTCAACGAAATCGAGCCCCTCCGCCTCCGGCTCGTGATGAGGACCCTGGGCCTCCACCAGGAGTGGATAGACGAGGAAGTCCCGGAGGGCGTGGGGAGGAGTATGAGGGGGAAGCAAGCCCTCACCGACTGGCGTGCCAAGTTCCCTGAGCAATAGGAAGACTGGCACCGTCGGGGCGTACGGGTGGAGTCCCGTGCGGAGAGTAGCGAGGGCTACCTCCAGCAGTACCGGGCCCACTACGCCGATCAACTTCGGCTCCTTCGACCACTCGATGTAAGTATGCATCCATGCGTCTTTAATTTTATTATTATATTTATTTATATTTGGGAATGAATGTATGTATGACATGCAGGATGCACGTGATGCAGTCATCGTCGACCTCCGGGCCTGCCTACATGATGCAGAGGCCCAGCTAGAACAAGTCCAGAAGGAGTTGTTCGACCTGGTATGTATGAATGAATGCATGTTTTTTTTAATTAATTGTTTTGGCGATTAATCACTGACAGTTATCTTTTGGTGCAGCGAGCCGTCTACACCCAGGCGGCTCCCCCTTCCTTCGGAGCCTCGTCATCCTCATCATCCGCCCATGATGCTGCCCTGGCTGACCTCCAGAGTCAGCTCGCCTCCGCCATCCACCGGGCTTCTCTCGCGGAGGAGGACCGTGCTGCTCGGGTAAATTCTTCAACTTTTGACTTCTAAATTTGATCTTGATTACTTGATTGCTTTGAACTAATAAAATCTTCCTCAGGTTTCTGAGCTTCAGGAAGCCCTTCAGAGGGCTGAAGCAGAGCTGGATCATTCCCGTGCCGCAGCTGCTCGTGCTGAGGCCGATGCTGCGCGGATCCGCGCTTTGGAGGAGCAGGTGGCCCGTCTCTCCAATGGAGATCTTCCTCGAGAGTTTGCCCACCTCCAGTCTCGACTGGGGTTCATCAACGAGGAGCGAGAGCGGGAGAGGCAGGAGCGGCAGAAGATGGATGCTGAGATATCCTCTCTTCAGGTCCAGCTTGGGATTGCAGAGCATGAGCGCCGGAGTGTGGAGGAGAGGTATAGGCGTGCTCGAAAGCGTGCACAAGAGCGCGGTTTGACGAGTGCTTTCACCGCCAGTGTTGTCGTGTCTTCTGGCTAGGCAGGGCCGAGCGCGATGGGGCCACCTCCACTTCCCAGCCGAGGACTAGCACCGGACGCGCCTGACGAGGCCCAGAGCCAATTGGATGAGGGCGGAGGGGAGAGCCAGCCTTAGGGCTTATGTATTTTCTTTTCTTCCATGTATCATGTACAAAACATTGATGATATACATGAAACTTTTGGGCTCCAATCTTGTGTTCCTGTGCTTGTCTTGTATCTTGTTCAACACTCAACAAACAGGTTAAGTATCTATTTAGGCTTAGCCCCTTGCCTGACCAAATGAATGGTCAATTAATCTTTTCTTTCAACAAATGGTCAAGGGGCATAGCCTTTATTAACAAAGGTAATGAGAATAATCGAACTTAAGCAAAATGCAACATACAAGCAAACAGATGCTTACTGAAAATAAAAGGAATGAGACACACCAAGTGCAACAAGCAAATGCTAATTGAAATATTTTTTGTTGTTTTGAAATATTCATTTTTGTTTGGGTTTTGAAATATATTTTTTTTTTGAATTATGACACATATGTATTTTTTTTTGAATTTTTGACATATGTATTTTTTTTGGATTTTTGACATATGTATTTTTTTTGGGATTTTGGCATATGTATTTTTTTGAATTTTTGATATATGTATTTTTTTTTTGAATTTTTGATATATGTATTTTTTTTGAATTTTTGATATATGTATTTTTTTGAATTTTTGATATATGTATTTTATTTTATTTTTTGAATTTTTGATTAAAAGATCAGCATGGTACTTAGATCAAAAGATCATATTCATTTATTAACTTAATCTCCAAACTGTTCTTTAACAACTTAACTCAAGCTCATCGTATTTGAACTTGTGTTTCCATTCGTGATCCCATTTGATGATTTGACCCTTAGTCAATCTAAGCCATTCCTTAAGTTTGGAGTATGCCTCTTTAGAAAGAAAAGATGAATAAGTTTAGAAAGCCAATAAGAAGGTTCCGGAGACCTAAAAAGATGTCCCTTTCCTACCCTAATATCCGTTGGGGTTCGGTCATTTTCTTTCCGAGGTATTTATCGACCTTGTGTTCCCTTTTGTTTCATTTCATGGCCTTAATGTAACGTTTGTAATATAATGGCCTTTTGATTTGACATTTGGCTTTTGCCTTTTTGCTTTTTCTTTTCTTCGGGACGGATCTCCCCTATTTTTTTTTATGACGGCCTCCTACTAAGATGGCAGGTATTCTTGGTAGTCTATTCTAAGTCTCGTTCCTACATCATGGGCCGAGTTTAAAACAGAATTTTGCTTTAAAACGAATGATTTGTACTTTACACTTTCGGTCAAGCTTTTGATATTCTTTAGGCCTTGGCATCTCTTGTTACTCACGAATCAAACGTGTCAGTGTGTGCAGTAATGGGCTTGAAATTAATTTATCCAGACTGATAAGGAAATTTGAGTTTATAAACTTTCTGATTCCACTGGTCTTTGTACCATACTGATCGACTCTTTAACCTAAGGGTAGTATTTCTTAAGATGTAAGCCATTCCAGGGATGATTTAGCTCTTCTCCTTCTGCATTAACAAGACGATAAGCATTATCAGGAAAAGCGTGCGATACAACATAAGGTCCTTCCCAGTTCGGTTGGAGCTTGGAACGCGGACCACCAGGTTTTACAAAAATTCTTTTGACAACCATTTCACCGACTTTGAACTTACGTTCAATGACTTTCTTTTGATAAAAACGTGCTAGTCTGTTTTGATAAACTTTTGCATGATTAGCAGCTGACCATGTTTTCTCATCTAAAAGTTCCAATTGAGCAAGGAGTGCTGAACGATGTTCATCAATGGAAAATTCCTTATTCAATTGTACTCTTAATGACGGTATGAGGATCTCATATGGAACTACCGTCTCCATTCCAAATGTTAAGGAATAAGGAGTTTGCCCAGTGGGTGTGCGGATTGAAGTTCGGTAGGCCCATAGAGCCTCAACCAATTTTTCTGGCCAATCGGCGAATTTATTAGATTTGCACGTCTTTTTGATAATTTTTATCAAAGTCTTATTTGTTGCCTCTGCTTGGCCATTTCCTTGCGGATAATAAGGAGATGAATGATGCAATGCAATTTTATACCTGTTATAGAGGTCCTTCCATTCCTGTGACACGAACTGCGGTCCGTTGTCGGTGACGATGGTGCTTGGAATTCCAAATCGAGTGATGATGTTCTTCATGATGAACTTGCAGACGGTTGACGCTTTGATCTCCACATACGCTTCAGCTTCTGCCCACTTGGTGAAGTATTCCGTTGCCGTGAGAATGAAAGATTTTTGCTTGATGCCGGAATCTGGATTACCAAGAGGTCCAATATTGTCGAAAGCCCACATGGAGAAAGGCCATGGGGAAGAAACAGGATGGAGTGAAGATGCAGGAGAATGAATTTTGTCGGCGTGAAGTTGACACTTAGCACACCTACGGACATATCCTAAACAGTCTTCTTCCATGGTTGGCCAATAAAACCCTTGTCTAAGGATCTTCTTTACTAGCATCTGTCCATTGACATGACCACCACAAACTCCACTATGAACTCCTTCCATAACCTTCCAAAGTTCATCTTCGTCTAGACATCTCAGAAGAACTCCATCAAAACCTCTCTTGTACAGTGCTCCCCCAACTAAGGTGTATCGTTGAGCAACTCTTCTGATAGCTCTCTTCCCCTCAGTTCTAGCTTCCTCAGGATACGATTGATCTTCACAATATTTTGCAATTTCATAATACTATGGCTTCTGCTCATCATCCATCTCTTCTAACAGCTCCATCAACATGATTTCTCTTTTCTCAATGATATCTCCGTCCCTGACTTTCTTCAGCAACTTCTCCTTAGTTCTAAGGAATGAAGGATCTTTCACGGCAGGTGAAAGACGCCTATGAACTATGATTGATTCAGATTGTTTGCTGATTGGAAAATCAAGAGAAGATGCAAGTGAAGCTAGAGCGTCAGCTAAGATGTTTTGATTCCTAGGGACATGGACAAAGATCAATTTTGTAAAAAACTTTGAGTAAGCAGAAGTAAGTTCTTGATAAGGCTTGAGCTTGGGATCAAGAGTTCGATACTTGGTCAGTACTTGGCGAAGAATTAGTTGGCTATCACCCACAATCCAGAGTTTGGTGGCACCATGGAAATGAGCAGCCTCGAGGCCAGCAAGGAGTGCCTCGTATTCAGCTATATTGTTAGTGACTGGAAAATCAAGCTGAAAGGCTTGTGGAATGGTGACACCTTCAGGTGATAACAGAACAATACCTATCCCTTTTCCATGAGAATTCAAAGCTCCGTCAAAATGCAGAGTCCACATATCATCTCTGATTTGATTTACGGACATCAGTTCCTCATCCGGAAACTCTGATCGCACTGGATCAAATCGAGGAAGGGGATGATGAGCGAGATGTTCTGCTATGGCATAGCCCTTGATCGCTTTCTGCTGAATATAAGTGATATCGAATTGAGATAGAAAGCTTTGCCATCGTACTAACCTATCAGTAAGAACAGATTTCTCCAGAAGGAATTTGATCGGATTCATCCTAGCGATGAGATGGACTTCATGGGCCAGAAAATAATGCTTCAATTTCTGCACAACCCAGACCAATGCTGCACATGTTTTCTCCATCGCTGTATATCTCTGTTCAGCGGGGTTGAGAAGTTTAGAGAGATAATAGGCTGCCCTCTCTTTTCCTTCTTCATCCTCTTGTGCTAGGACAGCCCCCACTGCATCATCCAGCACTGAAATGTAAAGTATCAATGGTTTGCCTGGAGATGGTGGTCTCAAAACAGGAGGACTTGCTAAATAGTTCTTTAATCCATCGAATGCCTCCTGACACTTATCGTCCCAATCTAATTTGACTCCCGGCTTGGTAAGCTCATAAAACGGCTTACACCTTTATGAGTGCTGGGAGACAAAACGGCGAATAAATTGTAACCTCCCGATTAATCCTCTCAACTCTTTCAAGTTTTTGGGAGGTGGCATTTCTCTGATAGCCTTCGCCTTGTTAGGATCGATCTCAATTCCCCGTTTGCTGACAATAAATCCAAGCAATTTTCCTGAAGATACCCCGAATACACATTTCTTGGGGTTCATCTTTAACTGATATTCTCTCGATCTCTCTAATACTCTTGCCAAAACTTTGGCGTGCTCAGCCTTTGTTTTCGATTTAACCAATAAGTCATCCACGTACACTTCCAGATCTATGTGCATCATGTCATGAAATATTGCTATCATAGCCCTTTGATAGGTGGCTCCAGCATTCTTTAATCCAAATGGCATGACGACATAACAGTATGTTCCCCAAGGTGTAGTGATTGACGTCTTCTCTTGATCCTCTTCTGCCAGCTTAATCTGATTATATCCTGAAAATCCGTCCATAAACGATAAAGTTTCATAGCCAGCAGTATTATCAATGAGTACATCAATATGAGGCAATGGAAAATCATCTTTAGGACACGCCCGGTTCAAATCGCGGAAGTCAATGCAAATTCTGACCTTCCTGTCTTTCTTCATAACCGGGACTATGTTGGCCACCCATTGTGGATAAAGGACAACTCTAATAAATTTGGCTTTATGCAATTTGTCGACCTCTTCCTTAGAGCCATTTGTGGGTGGAATCGCCTTAATTTTTGTTTGACAGGGCTAGCTCCTTCCTTCAACGTTAATCTGTGTTCAACTAAAGATGAGTCTAACCCTGGCATATCTTCATAACTCCAGGCGAAAGTGTCCTTACAGCCCTTAAGTACTTGTACCATTGCCTTCTCATCCTCTGTAGAAAGATTTTTGCTGACGAGGACAACCTTAGGTTCGTCTTCAGTCCCTAAATTGATTTCTTTGGTGGGCTCTTCTACGGCAGCTGAGGGTTCATCGAATCTCTTCATTCCACTGGCATATGCCTCAGCTGCGTCCTCGTTATCTTCCTCATTTTCAATAATGGGGTCCTTTTCATGCACTAATTCATATACCCCATACCCATCATTAACTGACTCATCATTCATGCAATCTTCTGGCATCTGAATTGGATTTTTTAAAAACTGAGGGATCAAAGAACAAGAAAAGCATTTATCAGCTAAGTCCTGGAGGTATCTATCTGGGATTCGCCTACCCTTAGACTTCCTAGACTTCCTAATTTGACTAACCTGACTAAAATTAGACTGCCTAACTTCACTAAACTCCCTATCATAACCTAATGAAGATGAAGCAGGATAGGAATCCTAGGGTACAAGTGGAAATACAAGAGAATCCTCCTGAGGGGAGGGGCAGAGTAAATCTAAGAAAGAATCTTGACCGAAGTACCCACGCAACGGGGTGCAGTCGGACAAGTAAGATGTTTCCTCGATAAAGATTTGAGAAGAATTTGTTGTAAAATTGACGTTTTTTTTTTTATATCAGAGGAATTATACATGAAGCAGGAGTGAATACAAATGGGAGGAGAATCAGGAGGAAGTGGCACCAAAGTCAGAGGATTAGGGGGATCATATAGCAATATGTCCCAGATCAAATTATACATCCTCTCTAGATCGAAAGGAGGTTGTGGAATAAGGTCCCGAGGGGACAGAGTAATCATAACGGGCGGAGCCCGTGGAATATCTTCAATAATGACCCGCGACCAAGTCGGGGTCAAGAACAGTGTACGAAATAGAGTTTGGAGTATGAAGACATGTGAAGGATATGTCCCCCTCCAGAGCAGATCTGTAGTGTAACCAGCTTCATAGGGGTCATCTGGCTCCCCTTCATCGGTCTCTTCAGACAGCAATATCCGCTTGTCAAATATGGCACTAGGGCTTTCAATCAGCTCATCAATCTGCGGCGGCCACTTGAGTTCTGCAGGATCTAGGAATAATCTGTTTAGTGCGATATAAAGGTCTCTCAGATCGAACCACCTGTACCATTCGCATTCAGGATCATGAAATTTCCTCCTTTTCATAGGCCGTAGAGCCTCCAAGGATTGGTACGTAAGTAGTTCAGAGCAATGTCTGGCCAAGTCCCTCCCATATATATCATGGAAGTCGAAACACGAAGTAATGACCACCGTGTTGTCGTAGCTAAGTATGAGCCCCTTCACAAAGTGTGTACACAGGGTCCATGTTAAGGGATCTCGGCCTTCTTTGGGTGGTGTAGACATTGCCTCCCAGATTTTCGGACCTTCTTCGATCTCTGCTTGCTGAACCAGATCTTGTTTCAGTTTTCTTGGCCTATAACCCAGACCACTTCCAGGTGCTGCTCGATGATTTCTGACAGGAGTGGTCCCGCCTTGCAATTGTGTGCCCAGACCTCTTCCAGGCTCGTAGCCGTTCTTCATCATAATTCTCCATCCTGGGGTACTCACGCACTTCCCCCTTTTTATGGTATCTAACGGGTATGGAGAAATAGTGGCGGCTTTTAGAGGATCAGCCACTGGACGGTAGACCTGTAATACCGACAGAAAAGATTGTCGGCCAGGTAAAACAACAGATTTAATGTTCAAGGTATGAGCAGCAGCAAGGATCGGCATGCTCGTTACTTTAATAATTCGTCCTTTGAAAGGGAATTTGAGGCATTGGTGATTCGTAGAGGGAATCGCCTCAAGAGTTTTGATATAAGGACGACCCAAAATGGCATTTATAGAAGGATCGATTTCCAGGATGTGAAATTCGACCTCTGCATGACTTACAGGGCCCAGCTCCACCTTCAAATAGACCATTCCCAGAGGGGAACGGGTAGAGTTGTCATATGCCGTCACTGAGATGGGGCTAGGCAGCCATTTTTCTTTGGGCACACCGCATAGCTCCAGGGTCTTTGGAGGTAAAACATTGATCGAAGCCCCTGTATCTACCAGACATGCATCCACGGCCTTCTTACAGATGTTGACCGTGATGCTCAGAGCCATGCTTCTGGCTGCCGGCGGTGCTAGTTCCGATGTATGAAATGTAATGGAGGGCTGATCCCCCTGAGGAACTAGTAGTGTTGCAATTTTTTCTACCGGCACGTCCTCATTGACCATCACCTTCTGTAGATATTCCATTAAGGCTTCTTGGTGAATCTTGGATCTTTTGATCAATTCAAGTACAGTGATCCGTGCCGGTGTCCGATCCAGATGTTTCAACAAGTCATATTGAGTGCCTGGTGCACTCTCTTCATTATGGACTTCCTCAGTCGGTTGTGATGAACTGTGGACTGAGGAAAGACTTTGTTGAAAATCCTTCCACTCCGGAGCACGTGTTCCTCAACCGTGGAGGATCCGGGTGACACCTTAAGTATCGCAGGGTTGGATGGTGCGGATGGCGTGGAGGGTTGGTATGTAGGTGATGGCGTAGGGCTAGATGGTGATGGCGCGGTGCGGATTAAAGGCCTAGAGGGTTGGATGGTGGATGGGTAAGTGGTTGGCGAAGTAGGGAATGGTACGCGTAATAGCGGTCTGGATGGTAAGGGGGGATCTGGGTAAGTGGTAGTGGTAGCGGGTGAAGTAGGAAATGGTACGCGTAATAGTGGCCTGGATGGTAGAAGGGGCGCGTGATTGGTTTGCGGGGGATTATATGATGGAGGCGTAGGAGTGCGGGGCGTGATGGGCTTAAGGAAGGTGGGTAGTGGTAATGGGTTATTGGGTGCGGGCGAGTGATATGTGGGTGTTGGTAGAGGGGTGTTGGTAATGGGTTGCGGCCTAGGTATGTGGATGGTGCGGCGTGGTGGTCGTTCTGCGGTACTTGGAACGTGACCCGTTGAACAAAGAGAGGAAGAGTCCTCTATTCTCCACTGTTGCCCACGACCAGCCTCAGACTGGCTGTTCGTCAAAATAGGAGCAACTTGGTTTTGGTTCTGGTGCTCCGGGAGTGGATTCTGCACTATGCCCATGTTGGGTAAGTGGTAGTGGTAGCGGGTGAAGTAGGAAATGGTACGCGTAATAGTGGCCTGGATGGTAGAAGGGGCGCGTGATTGGTTTGCGGGGGATTATATGATGGAGGCGTAGGAGTGCGGGGCGTGATAGGCTTGAGGAAGGTGGGTAGTGATAATGGGTTATTGGGTGCGGGCGAGTGATATGTGGGTGTCGGTAGAGGGGTGATGGTAATGGGTTGCGGCCTAGGTATGTGGATGGTGCGGCGTGGTGGTCGTTCTGCGGTACTCGGAACGTAACCCGTTGAACAAAGAGAGGAAGAGTCCTCTATTCTCCACTGTTGCCCACGACCAGCCTCAGACTGGCTGTTCGTCAAAATGGGAGCAACTTGGTTTTGGTTCTGGTGCTCCGGGAGTGGATTCTGCACTATGCCCATGTTGGGTGGTGCTGCTGCTTGTGCTGGTGGTCTTGCTTGCTGCTGCTGTGGTCTTCTCGCTTTCAGGGCTGATATATACTTTTTCATCTCCTCCCAGTCTATGCCGCCCTGCTCATTGAGATCATGAATATAATCTCTGAACTGGAAGCAGGTGTCAATGGTATGCCCAGGTTGCCTATGGAAGTAGCAATACCTGGACGTATCGGCATTTTGAGGCCAGATGGCCTTTTCCCTTGGCAAAACTAAGGCATTAGCTGCCATTAGAGCACTGAAGATATCTGCCAAGGATTCTGGGAGGGCAGGGTACTCTGCCCTCTTCGGGCCTGGAGGTCTTCTCTGCTGGTTGTAGTCACCAGGAGGAGGGACATTATGGTATGCCGGCGGTGCACGCGGCTGATACTGTAGCTGTTGCTGTTGCTGATATTGCTGCTGTTGGGGCTGCTGGTACTGCTGTTGCCGTTGCGGCGGCTGTTGTAGCTGTTGCTGTTGCTGGTTCTGATTCGGCTACTGGGGCCGCTGATACTGCTGTTGATAATGGGGGTTCTGCTGCTGCCTATACCCTTGTTGGTTCGGCTGCGGTGGCCTCTGGTACTGCTGCTGATTCCTCACGAACTGAGGCGAGTTATTATTCATGCTACTCACTTGCTCTGAGAGAGCGTGCCCTCAGTAGTGGGACCTGTGCTGGGAGAGTTTGGCACTGCAGGCTTCCGAGGTGGAGGCCTGCTAGGTCTGTGAGGATCAAAGACGCTAGAGAACGTAGCGTCCTTGAAGGCATTCTGGCAGTACTGTGCTTTTTCATAGAGCTCTGCCATGTTAGTCAAATTGTTTAAGGAGAGGACTAGCTTGAACTGGGGCGTGGCGTTGGAAATTAACATCTTCACTTGCTCGGACTCGGACAAGTGATCCTTCACCTTTTCAGCCAGGCCCTACCACCTGTCAGCAAAACTGACAAACTCCTCATCATGTTTCATCTTTTCTGCAATGAGGTCAGTGATGGACAAGGAGGGTGCAACTCTGTCCTGGTATCGTTGGATAAATTTGCGTGAAACGATACCGTAATCCTCTACTTCGGAGGGTTCCAGAGAGAAGAACCACTCGAGGGCTGGTCCCTCTAGAGATCTCCTGAACAAAAAGGCCAACGACCTCTTGTCGTTCTGCCAGAAAGATGATTCGTACATAAACTCCTTCAGATGTGTGAAGGGGTTACCAGTACCGTTATACTTTCGGTACACTGGCATCTCAGAGGGTGGCAGATGGAATACTGGCAGGCTCGGTAAACTGATCTCTGGCACAGCTTTAACCCCCATCATCTTCTGGAGGTTGTTAAACTGCTCATCCATGCGCTCCATCTTGGCCAGCAATGCTTGCGTGGTCAGATCTGCCTGGGGAGGAGGAGGAGGTGGAAGTACTTGATAGGCCTGCTGCCTAGAGTACGTTGGACAGGGAGGACAATAAAGAGGAGGCCCGGCAGAGCTTCCGCCATGCCCGAGGGCATTTTGATAAGTAGGCGTTTGCGGTCTAGCCGGTTGCCTAGATAATGAAAGCTGTGGCCCAGCTGGCCGAGAAGTGACATGAAGGCCTTCCATGGCCTGATGGATATAAGGAGGAGGAAGAGGAGGTTGTTGATTAACAACAGGGGGAGCCACAGGGTTCGGCTCAGCAGGCTGTACGGGTGCCTTCCCCTTCAGAATAGGCTGGATCACCTCGAACTGCTGAGGGTCCAGTCGGGAGGCAAGAACTCCCAGGGCGTTGACGAGATACGAAAGATCAGAGGGTGAGGGATCATTCTGATTCATGTCCCCCTCTAGATCGAGATTAGGAATCGCATATTCATGCGGGGGAAGATCAGGATATCGATCCTGTGGATGAAAGAGAGGCGTCCGGACATTCCCATCTTGTCGATATGGAATGGGGACGGAATTACGGGAGGCATCAGCATCTCTCCCGTTCTCATAGTTGTAGTCCGAATCACGAGGGGCATTAGCATCTCCCTCGTAGTTGATGATGGCATCTTGAGCCATACTCAAGTCCCTGCCTGATCGCAGCAGCATGATGTTAGATTCCCTTTTCAAAGATTTGACAAACAAGTTGCACAGAGATTAATCAAACAAGTGGATGCTTAACGTGATTTTAAGGTTCCTTGTCGAGTTATTTGGATTGGATTAAACCACAAATTCGCTCAGGGAAAGGATCCTAGTTTCAGTTCAGTTTCCACCGTTATTCTCTAGGGCTTTCTCTCACAACGCTTTTGGAATCTAGCCGGGACTTCAATTGGTACAACCTGCCCGATGATCAAGGAGGAATACCTTGATTTTGGGGACTTATGGAAGTCTCAACGTCAACTCCTCTAGTCTGATCAAGGGACCAACCCAATCAGAGAGAGTTGCTGACGTCAAGTAGTGTGTTCCTAAGAAAAGGAGGGTATTCGCCTCAATGCGTATGTCCTACGGCCTGGATGGCCTCTAATGCTTAATAATAATGGGTAGCTAGCACTCAAGCCACAAAAATCTGAGCACTGAAAAATAACTAAGAAACTGTCTGAATCGCGTCGATGGTAGTCGACGCTATTCAAAACAGAACTTAATTTTTCGCATAAACAGATGCAGACAGCAGAGAAACTGTGAAGACTGAAAGGCGTCTGGGTGTGTTGACGCGGTTTTGAAACGCGTCAGTGCTCCTGGACGCTTTTCAGTTCGCAGAAACAGTTTTGCAGGAGGATTTTTTGGGTTGAATCCTCCTCAAACAGGATAAAAAGCAGTAAACAATCAACTCATGCAGATTTTTTTAGTTCCAGATTTTAACAGGATGATTTACTAACTAAACAACCAAGATGCCAATCAATCACACAGCACTTTCATCACAAAAACAACTTTTTAAACTAATTAAGGGGAGGGCAAGATCTTGCCACTGGGGTGTGCACGTGGTGCACGAGGGAAATTAACTAAACTAAAACACTCACCAATTGGTGAGGACGTGTCGAGAGACACAAGTGGTGCACCGTGGGTGCCCGATTGATCATAGCAAGAACAAAAAAAACTAAAAGATGGCGAGACCAAGTCCCATCGTGATCGCCAAAAAAGCTGTAGGTGCTTAAAATGCTCGTGTGATTAACATGAAAAATCTAGGTTGTTTAGTGCAAACTAAACCTATTAAAAACATCAACTAAGTGCAGTGATCGCCAGAAACTTTTGACTTAAAAGTTTCAAAAGAGAGTATGATCGCCTACCTGTTTGAATGTGGAAGATGTTAAGCTCTTGATTCCCCTCCTTCAGCCGGCTGAAGAAAGAGAGCCCTTCTCGTTCTTTGTTCTTGCTGTTGAGTTTGAGGTTGAGGATCGTCCAGAAGTCCTTCTGACTTTGTGCTTGATTTCCCCTTTTGATTATCTTGTTGTTGTTGAGTGCAGCAGAGACAGAGAAAAAAAGAAATGAAGAAACAATGATGAGAATTTTAAGTAGAAGCAGTATCCAAACTAATCATGCGATTGAACAGCAAACTTACTTGTTAAATGGCTTTTGAAACCCCTTAATCAAATAGGTTTTGAAAGATGATGCTGTGGTGTATGTTGCATGAAGTGAATATTGAAGAATGAAAGATTAATGAAGGTGTAGAATAAAAATGCAGAAATGAAACACTTATGCCCAATGGGATGAAGCCTTGAAAGGATGAAGATTCTTGAAAGGACGCCGACTTCTGGAAATAGCAGCGCTCCGGCGTTCCGACGTTGTTGCTTCGATCTTCAACTCGTTATCGCTCAATTAACTCAAGATTACGCTTCTTTTTTACTCTTCGAGATGCAAGGTATTTATAGGTTTCTTCTGTGTTCGTGATTAACATGGAAAAATCTAGGATTTATCCATCTTAACCGACAGATAAATATAGATTAATTCATCTTTATCTGTAATTATCTAAAACGCGTCTATCATGGCTGACGCCTTTCAGATTAATTAAGATAATGATAAATATCCGGGAAAACTTATCTTTATCTTTATTGGCTAAAACGCGTCTACATGTGTAGACGTCTTTTAAACTGATTAAGATAAGGATAAACATCCGGAAGAGAAGTTAAAATAACTTAGGAAACCTAAAACGCGTCTAGACTCACAGACGCCTTTTAGCTAATTAATCAATTGATTAAAATTCAAATTTAAACGTTAAAACAGGAATAAACTCTAAATCGCGTCCACACAGGTTGACGCGTTTTAGAAGTCTGCATATTTTAACTGAAATTTGAGCTAAAATCAATTTGATTTATTAACTTAAACATATCTGTTAAACCCGACACTCAAAAATATCAATAAAAATTAATCAATGATTAAATATCAAACCATTATGAGGCATTATTATATGATATGAAATTTACTCAAAATGATGTCAAAATTAGCGTGTCTACATAGTTCAGGCCCTGATGGGGCTCGACGCGGTTTAAACGGTGTCCAGAAATGCAGACGCGTTTTAGATTGTGCCACGTGGGCTAGCTTTGGGCCGCGAGAGTACGGCCCTGTCATGTCGTCTGAACGTCGTCCGCGAGGGACGACGCCTTTCAGACTGCGACCCTGGGTTGTCAATGTACGGCGCCAGTCTTGTCGTCTGAACGGCGTCTTGGATGAACGACGCGTTTCAGAGTTCTGTCAGAGCGGCCCGTCATGTCGACTGATAGGCGTCCGTACAGCTCGACGCGTTTTAGCCAGTTTCTGGTTACCCCCGCGAACCCTCCTTCCTTTCCCTCATTTCTTCCTTCTCTCTCTCTCTCCTCCCTTCCTCCGGCGATTCCGGCAACGCCTCCTTCCCCTCCCTCTTTTCCTCCCACCATTTCACCTCTCCCTCCACTCCATCGACCTCCTAACTCCCACCACTACCACCACCACCTCCTCTGCAGCATTTTCTCTCTGGACGGCGGCCGACGTCCCGGTGGAGTAACGACGACCTCGGCGATACCGGCGGCGGTGTGGGGCGAGATGGGTGGGCGGCTTGGAGCTTGGTGGAGTTTAAGTAACCGGTAGGAGGACGAATCTTGCATGAATTACTCTCGTTTCATCCGTGATTTCTATGTGAAGCATGACGTGTTTGGGGATAGAACAAGCATGTTATGAGCTCTTCTTGATGGTAATGAGGGTTTCTACGAATGTGGACTTGTGATGGTTTGGCTTGCTTCTCTTTCTCCTCTATTTTGGGTGACTTTGGGGCTTTTTGGGGTGAAAAGGGAGCCCTCGGGCAGGAAACAGGACCTGGTTTCTGGCGCTAAAAGACATCGTGCATGGACGACGCCTTTTAGAAGAGCGTCGGGCCATCATGACGCTATTTAGGCAGAAATCGCTCCTTTGGGGTTCTGTCAATTTGGATTTCTGGCGCTAAAAGACGTCATGCAGGTACGATGCCTTTTAGAAGGGCGTCGGGCCATCATGGCGCTAAAAGACGTCGTGCATGGACGACGCCTTTTAGAAGGGCGTCGGGCCATCATGACGCTATTTAGGTAGAAATCGCTCCTTTGGGGTTCTGTCAATTTGGATTTCTGGCGCTAAAAGACGTCATGCAGGTACGACGCCTTTTAGAAGGGCGTCGGGCCATCATGACGCCATTTAGATAGAAATCGCCCCGATTTGGGATTCTACAAGTCTTCGGGTTCTGTGTGATTGGCATTAGAGGAGCGTGACACCTTTTTAAAAGGCGGCTTCCCAGGAGGACGCGTTTTACGCCAGGTGCTGTGGATTGAATTTCTGTAAACCAGTTTAGGAGAATTGAATGGCGTCGACCTTGGTCGACGCGATTCAAGATAGAAACACACTAATTCCTGCCATTAAAATGTGATTACACTGTTAGATAGTGATTGAGTGCATGCTTCATTACGCTCGATGATGATGGATTCTTGGTGACCGAGTAGCACTGCATTGTGTGTCGTGCGACCGCGGACTTCTCACGTGACCGGATCGCACTGTGCTGGGTTTTGTGTTACTGTGGACCTTGAGTGACAGTTGTAGCGCTTTATCACCCTGTGCTGGTGTGGGTGGAGCACAGCGCCGGTGTGAGTGTGGCGGGGTGACGCCTAGTGAGAGAGGGTCACCTGGTGAACCCCGGGGTTAGCTAGTACCGGTGTGGGTGTGGTACCTTCGGAGTGTCACTCATGCTGAGGGAAGGAGTAACCACCTGAGCCAGTTGGGCCGGAGTAGCTAGAGTGCTATCCGAGGGGTTACTGTTTGGTCTCAGCGGGTCGGTGCTTTTCCCCACCTTCGTTTGTGTGGTTGGCATGTTCTACCGAGACGTTGGTTGTGGGTTTCCTGGGAGACTGGTTTTAGAATTATGCATGTTAAATATATTTCGAATGCATGAGATTCATATGAAGATTTAGGAGTAGTAATTACTGCTTTATTCGTTTACTGTACCTTCAGCTGTATTTTACACTTATGGGTGTGTGAGTGGGCTGTGGGGATCGAAGGATCCCTACTGAGTCTTTTTATTGAGACTCACCACCTGCGGTTTTCAGGTGAGGACTCCAGGCAGACTTAGCGAGGGGTGTGCTGCTGTGTGTCGCGCGCCGTCAGTTGTCGTTCCGGGGTATGCCTCGACGTAGTTGTTATCTTTATTTCTGGCCTGTATGCTTAATCATTTCTTTTCTGTTGGAGTATGTAATTATTTGCTGTATCGAGTCGCATTGTAATAACTTTTAATTCTTGGATTTTCCTTTCAATTCAATGCGATGTGAATGTTTAGCTTAGTGTATTGTTTATTTCCCAGACTTACTTAGATCCTGGTTTGGTTCCAAATTAATTATTCGGTACCCATTTAGTAATCGGATCCCCGATTATAGGGTGGCGGGTCGTTACACACACTGACATGTTTGATTCGTGAGTAACAAGAGATGCCAAGTTCTAAGGAATACCGAAAGCTTGACTGAAAGTGTAAAGTACAAATCATTCTTTTTTAAGCAAAATTCTATTTTTCACACTCGGTCCATGATGTCGGAACGAGGCTTAGAATAGACTACCAAGAATACCCGCCATCTTAGTAGGAGGCCGTCATAAAAAAAAAGGAGGAGATCCGTCCTAAAGAAAAGCAAAGCAAAAGTCAAACGTCAAATCAAAAGGCCATTACACTACAAACGTTACATCAAGGCCCTGAAATGAAATAAAAAGGAACGCAAGGTCAATAAATACTCCGGAAAGAAAATGACCGAACCCTAACAGATATTAGGATAAGAAAGGAACATCTTTTTAGGTCTCCGGAACCTTCTCGTGGGCTTTCTAAACCAATTCTTCTTTTCTTTCTAAAGAGGCGTACTCCAAACTTAAGGAACGGCCTAGATTGACTGAGGATCGAATCATCAAATGGAATCACGAATGGAAACACAAGTTCAAACACAATGGGTTTAAGTTAAATTATTGAAGAATAATTTGGGAGTTAAGTTAATAAATGAATATGATCTTTTGATCTGAGTACCATGCTGGTCTTTTAGTTCACATCATATTTCAAAAATTCAAAAAAATACGTATGTCAAAATCCAAAAAAAATTACATATTTCAAAAATCCAAAAAAATACATATGTCAAAATCCAAAAAAGTACATATTTCAAAAGCCAAAAAAAATACACATGTTTCAAAAGTCAAAAAAAATATACAAAACCCAAAAAAAAGGAGTATATATTTCAAAACAATAAAAATATTTCAATTAGCATTTGCTTATTGCACTTGGTATGCTTCATTCCTTTTATTTTCAGTGAGCATTTGTCTGCTTGCATGTTGCATTTTGCTTACAATTTGATTATTCATATTACCTTTATTAATAAAGGCTATGCCCCTTGACCCTTCTACCAAGGATAGGATCAAGTAGTCGGTTACTTAACCATGCAAGGGGCTAAGCCTGAATAGATGCTTAACCTGTTTGTTCAAGTCATATACAGGGATGAGCATTGGAAGAATTGGAATCCGGTTTGAAATCAGCCAGAAACTGTTTTTGCGACTGACAAGGCATCGTGGAATACCGCCACATTTTAGAAGGAAAATCAAATGAAGCTGGAAATATCAAGAAGATCCCATTATGGGAGTTTATAAGTCTCAACCGTGGCTAAAAAGATGGTTATTTCTACCCTTGTATTATTCCATGTAATTCATTTGCATAATCATTTGCATTACTACATATGATAAGTATTTATTAGACTATGTCAAGGACCTTGTGGTTTTGATAAAACTGGAATTTGAGTTCTCCTACAACAAAAACAGTGATAATTACAGAGAATTCTTAATCGCACGGATAGGCCGTTGGATTGTTAATTAGTGAGGATGATGGTTCCACTTTTGTGAAACGGTGCGTGGATAAACGAGCTTCGGCTTAGCACTGAATTACAAGAATTGGTATCTTGACTCATTAATGACAATTTGATAATATTATCCTTGATTAATTTATATTTTATTAGACTTTATATTTTTCTTTTAGCCCAGTATGCATCATATAGGACTTTGAAATCACTGTGATAAGAATTAATTATTAATTAAGTTTCAGACCATTAACTCAAATAACTCCAACATGATATGAAATATTCCATTCTGAATTAAGTATCTTGATTGTCTTTGAGACTCGCTTGAAGATATCCTTAGAATTCTATCCTTTCTTGGATTCTTTATTCGATATTTCTTGTTTTCTTTTTAAGATCCATCATGGCTGCAGCACGTCCACATTGGCTGGCAAACGCTCCCCATGATGAAACCTACAGTGTCTACGACCTGGGGTACTTCCCACTCCATGGAGGTTGATCGACTTTATTTTATTTTCTTGTCTACCTCATCCAGATAGGATTGATTCCATTGATTCCTTGAGCTATCTTCATCGATGATTTTGAGAAAAATTCCAATCATGTGATGTTGAGAGCGTGTCTCATCACACCTTGGCATTACCTTTTCAGTACATTCCATTTTATTTCACTCCCTTGCAAAGACGATGCCAAAGTAAGGCAGCTGTAGACATGCTAATTTTGACATCATTTTGAGTAAATTTCATATCATATAATAATGCCTCATAATGGTCTGATATTTAATCATTGGTTAATTTTTATTAATCCTTTCTAAATTATGTCGGGTCAGACAGATATGATTTAAGTTAATTAATTAAATTGATTTTAATTCAAATTTCAATTAAAATATGAAGAAGTTTAAAAGACATCGACTAGTGTAGACGCTATTTAGAGTTTATTCCTATTTTAATGTTTAAATTTGAATTTTAATCAGTAGATTAATTAGCTAAAAGACGTCTGCATGACACGACGCCATTTAGGTTTCCTAAGTTGTTTCTACTTCTCTTCTGGATGTTTATCCTTATCTTAATTAGTCTAAAAGGCGTCTCCATTAGGCGACGCATTTTATCTAATTACATATAAAGATAAATTTTTCTCGGATGTTTATCCTTATCTTAATCAATCTGAAAGGCGTCTTCCATGGGCGACGCGTTTTAGATAATTACAGATAAAGATGAATTAATCTGTATTTATCTGTTGGTTAAGCTGGATAAATCTCAAAATTTCTTCATGTAAATCCGCGAATGCAAAGAAGTCTATAAATACCTCGCCTCTAGAATGAAGTAAAAAAAAGAGAGTAATTATTTTGGTGGCGATTAGAGCAAAGAAGTTTGAAGACGTCCAAATGCTGAAGTGCTGTTACCACCAGGATTCGGCATCCTTCTTCATCCGTCCAAGATCCATTGAAGACCAAGGCTTCCAGGGGCCATCTAGCATTAGCTTTCAATCCATTTATGCATACTTCTCACATTTTTCATCTCCATTAGTCTCACATTCTTCATCACATCACTACATGCAACACACACAACACTAGCATCATTTTCAAAACCTATTTGATTAAGGGGTTTAAAAGACCATCCCAGCAAGTGAGTTTACCTGCTTAGTTGCATGTTTAAAATTTTCTCTAGAATGGATACTACTTCTTCCTAAGTTCTCATCATTGTTCTTCATTTCTTTCTATTCCTTGCAAAGTGTACAAAGGAGAATCAAAGGGAGGGAATCAATAGCAAACAACAAGGAATTTGGACGATCCTCAAAACTCAACAGCAGCCAAAGTAAGAACAAAGACAAGAAAGGGCTCTCTTTCTTCAGCCGGCTGAAGGAGGAGAACCAAGAGCTCAATATCTCTCACATCCAAACAGGTAGGCGATCAAATCTTCTTTTGAAATTTTTAAGTCAAAAGTTTCTGGCGATCACATCACTTAATTTCTTTTTAATAGGTTTATTTTGCACCTAAACAACATAGTTTTTCCATGATAATCACACACTCATTTTAAGCACTCACACTTACCGCGTGGTCCTCTATCGTTATAGTCATAGGATTCGAATTACATTAGACAGGTTTGTTGTGCTACCACAAGGCGTGTTTAATTGTGAGGAGAAACTGTGGTTATGGCATTAGATGCCTATATGATCGGGATAGAAGAACCATGTAGCTTTGTTGTGCTATCCACAAGGACTGCATGCAAATCTATGTTCGTCGCGTAACGATGGTTAGTTTAGACCAGAATTAGTGATTTGTTGTGCTATCCATAAGCCCATTAAATCTCTAGGGACCGAATATATGATCGGATATTGCAAAGAGTTGCAAGTCCTATGAGATGGGTGCTCTTTGATTATTTTACAGCTTTCTTGTGCTATCCACAAGATTGTACTGCAAATCATTGAGATTCTGATCCCCACTAAGAGAATGTCGGCATCTCCCGTTCTGTATAGCTGAGGGTTATACAGTCCGTCGAAAATTAGTTGGAGTTAAAACTTGAATAAAAGACCATATCTTGTTTTATATTTGATAACTGAACATCTGCTAAAATAGATTTTGTCTCATGTAGGGAAATAAGTCATCGAATAACCCACTCCATGGCGTACTTGATGCCAATATTTTGACTAGCCTGAACAACTCTGATTTGCTCAGAAACCTGAAGAATGTCTTCAGATCTGAGCACATTGCCTACGTCCTTGATGCTGATCCTCCTGATGAATCGGCATTAGATGCCACTGAGGTAGAAATAATCGCGTACGATAAAAGATTGAATGACAAAGGCAAATGAGTAGTAAAGGATGACTGCTTTTACTGTAAGCAGCAGGGTCACTAGAAGATGAACTACAAAGAGTTTCTCAACGATAAAGCTCATAGAAAGGTGAAGCTATCGAAAGCTTCGGATATCTATATGATAGATATCAACTTGTCAGTTAGAGATTCCACATCTTGGGTATTAGATACCAGATGTGCTTCTCATATTTGTCATGATGTGCAGATGCTGACAAGTAAGCGCAAGCTGACAAAAGGTGAGGTGGAACTGAGGCTAGGAAATGGCGCAAAAGTTACGGTAGTTGCTGCAGGGACAGCAAACCTCAGGCTTCCATCAGGAGATGTCTTATCATTGGAAGATTGTTATTATATTCCTAGCATAATAAAGCACCTCATATCGGTATCTTATTTGGACAAGATAGGATATAGATTGTCTATTGAGAATATAAGTTGTTCAATTTATTATGGTAATAAATCAATAGCTTCAACATCTTTAGTCAATAGTTTATATCTTTTAGATATTTCTTATTACAATCTTCACATTAATAATACTCTTAAGAAGAGCAAGAATTGTGTAAACCAAGCTTACATGTGGCATTGTAGGCTTGAACACATTGGTGAAAGTAGATTGCAAAAGTTGCACAAACATGGATATTTAAATGCATTCGATTATGAATCGTTTGTAACATGTGAGTCCTGCCTTATGGGAAAGATGGCAAAATCTCCATTTTCTGTACATGGAAAATGTGCCAAAGACATTTTGGAACTAATACATTTAGATGTATGTAGTCTAATGTCCACCCAAGCCAAAGGTAGCTTTTCATACTTTATCACGTTCACCAATGACTTCTCAAGATTCGGCTATATATACTTAATGAAGTACAAGTCAGAAACGTTTGAAAAGTTCAAGGAGTTCAAAAATGAGGTAAAGAAGTAGTTAAGAAAGAGTATTAAAGTTCTTCGATCAGATCAGGGAGGAGAATACTTGAGTACTAATTTCACACAATTCTTAAAGGATAATGATATCCTTTCTCAGCTGACCCCTCCATATACATCACAGATGAATGGTGTATCAGAAAGGAGGAATCGCACCTAGTTGGACATGGTGCGATCCATGATGAGCTTTTCGAGATTACCAGTATCCCTCTGGAGATATGCTCTAGAGTCAGCAACATACCTTCTGAACAGAGTACCCAGCAAGTCTGTGACCTCTACTCCATATGAGATATGGAAAGGTAGGAAACCAGAATTTAAACATGTTAAAGTCTGAGGTTGTCATACTCATGTAAAGAGGCATGATCCAAACAAGCCGGAATTACGAACTAATAAATGCAGGTTTGTGGGATATCCAAAGGGAACCTTTGGATACTACTTTTACCATCCTGGTGAAAAAAAAATGTTTGTCGCCAGGAAAGTTGTCTTATTGGAAGAAGAATACATTCTCCAAGAGGATAGTGAGATTAAAATAGTACTGGAAGAGGTTCCAGATCTCCAAACAGCTGCAATATCATCGGATCAGATATCAGCTCTTGAATCTGTTCAAGTATACACAGATGAGCCTCGTAGATCTGGTAGAGTACCTAAACTACCCGAACGATATGTGGGACATATCGCTGAAGGAGAGTTTAAGGTAGAATATAATGAGGATGATGATCCTAAAACCTACTAGGAGGCCATAGAAGGTCCAGAAGCCGGGAAATGGCGAGAATCCATGAACTTAGAAATCCAGTCCATGTACACCAACCAAGTTTGAAACTTGGAGGACTTGTTCGAGGGTATTGTACCCATTGGATGCAAGTGGATCTTTAAGAGAAAGATATGTGCTGATGGACGGATCGACACTTATAAGGCAAGGTTGGTGGCAAAGGGATATTGTCAAAGGTAAGGAATTGACTATGACGAGACTTTCTCACCAGTTGCCATGATAAAGTCGATCACAGTTCTACTCGTCATAGCTGCACATTTTGATTATGAAATCTGACATATGGATGTGAAGACTGCCATCCTCAACGGTAACCTTCAGAGGTCCATTTATGGACTGAAGCAAGCTTCCCAGAGCTGAACATAAGATTTGACGAAGCTGTCAAATCTTATGACTTCATTAAAAATGAAAATGAGCCTTGTGTGTACAAAAAGACCAGTGGAAGTGCAGTCACTTTCTTAGTTCTTTACGTAAACGACATACTACTCATTGGGAATGATGTAGTTACGATGTCATCGGTAAAGATTAGGCTGTCGAAAAACTTCTCCATGAAGGATTTGGGAGAAGCATCCTACGTATTGGGAATACGGATCTATATAGATAGATCAAAGAGGATGCTTGGAATGACCCAATCTGTAAGGACTGAGGTTTTCGGATCCAGTTTTCGGGGTCGGACCATGTAGTTCAGGCCCTGATGGGACTGAGACTCTGTTCTGTTTCGCGTCGAGCACGGGCTCAACGCGGTTTAAACGGCCTCCAGCATTGCAGACGCATTTTAGATTGTGCCACGTGGGTACCACGTGGGCTGGCTTTGGGCCGCGAGAGTACGGCCCTGTCGCGTCATCTGAACGGCGTCTGCTATGGACGACGCCTTTCAGACTGCGACCCTCGGTTGTCATTGTACGGCACCAGTCTTGTCGTCTGAACGGCGTCTTGGATGGACGACGCGTTTCAGAGTTCTGTCAGAGCGGCCCATCATGTCGACTGATAGGCGTCCGTACAACTTGACGCGTTTTAGGCAGTTTTTGGTTACCCCGCGAACCCTCCTTCCTTTCCCTCATTTCTTCCATCCCTCTCTCTCTACTCCCTTCCTCCGACGATTCCAGCGATGCCTCCTTCCCCTCCCTCTTTTCCTCCCACCATTTCATCTCTCCCTCCACTCCATCGACCTCCTAGCTCCCACCACTACCACCACCACCTCCTCCGCGGCGTTTTCTCTCCGGACGGCGGCCGACGTCCCGGTGGAGTAACAACGACCTCGGCGGTACCGGCGGCGGCGTGGGGCGAGACTGGTGGGCTGCTTGGAGCTTGGAGGAGTTCAAGTAACCGGTAGGGTGACTATCCCCAGTGCATTCTCGTTTGAAACCATGTTTTCCAGCATTTGAAGCATGCTTTGGGGTGCTTTTTAGGGTGAAAACGCTAAGTGCATGTATGAGAAATTGGGTGTTCTAATGGGTAGATGGATTCTCCTCCTTCCCCTCTATGTTTTGTGCCTTTTCTATGCGTTTTGGGGAAGAAATCCCACCACGAGGATTGGGGGAAGCAAAGGAGAAAACCTGTCTGTCGGGGCTAAATGGCGTCAAGGTGAAGCGACGCCTATTAGAAAGGCGGCGCCCACTCACGACGCAATTTAACCCATTAACAGACCCTGTTCCCGGACTGATAAGCGTCCAGGGACAGTGACGCCTTTTCAATAGGCGACTGGCGTCGACGACGCGTTTTAGTGAATTACCTCTTTTCTTGTCCCTGTTTTCGGTCGTTAATAGGCGACGAGGGACAGCGACGCCTTTAAAAAGGCAGCTACTTGTGGCGACGCGTTTTACGCCAGGTTCTGTAGCCGAATTTCTATGAGCCAGTTTATGAGACTTGAATGGCGTCGGCCTTGGGCGACGCGATTCAAGACAGAATCACACTAATTCATGCCATTAAAATATGTTACACTGTTAGACAGTTGTTTAGTTAGTTAAATGCATGCTTTAAATTATACTCTATGGTGATGGATTCATTATAACTGGATCGTACGCGTGGTGTTGCATGCGACCGTGGACTTCTTACCGTGCTGTGTTTTGAGCTACTGTGGACCTAGAGTGACAGTTGTAGCGCTTTATCATCCTGTGCTGGTGTGGGTGGAGCACAGCGCCGGTGTGAGTGTGGCGGGGTGACGCCTAGTGAGAGAGGGTCACCTGGTGAACCCCGGGGTTAGCTAGTACTGGTGTGGGTATGGTACCTTCGGAGTGTCACTCATGCTGAGGGAAGGAGTAACCACCTGAGACAGTTAGGCCGGAGTAGCTAGAGTGCTATCCGAGGGGTTACTGTTTGGTCTCAGCGGGTCGGTGCTTTTCCCCACCTTCGTTTGTGTGGTTGGCGTGTTCTACCGAGACGTTGGTTGTGGGTTTCCTGGGAGACTGGTTTTAGAATTATGCATGTTAAATATATTTCGAATGCATGAGATTCATATGAAGATTTAGGAGTAGTAATTACTGCTTTATTCGTTTACTGTACCTTCAGCTGTATTTTACACTTATGGGTGTGTGAGTGGGCTGTGGGGATCGAAGGATCCCTACTGAGTCTTTTTATTGAGACTCACCACCTGCGGTTTTCAGGTGAGGACTCCAGGCAGACTTAGCGAGGGGTGTGCTGCTGTGTGTCGCGCGCCGTCAGTTGTCGTTCCGGGGTATGCCTCGACGTAGTTGTTATCTTTATTTCTGGCCTGTATGCTTAATTATTTCTTTTCTGTTGGAGTATGTAATTATTTGCTGTATCGAGTCACATTGTAATAACTTTTAATTCCTGCATTTTCCTTTCAATTCAATGCGATGTGAATGTTTAGCTTAGTTTATTATTTATTTCACAGACTTACTTAGATCCTGGTTTGGTTCCAAATTAATGATTCAGTACCCATTTAGTAATCGGATCCCCGATTATAGGGTGGCGGGTTGTTACACAATCCTTGTAGATACCATAGTCAAAAGGCTTGGTATGGAAAATTCCAAGACAGGTCTCATACCGATGAGACATGGAATTAATCGCTCAAAGGAGTAGTCTCCTAAGACACCGGATGAGAGAGCATTCATGGATAGAGTACCTTATGCCTCTGCCATAGGATCTATCATGCATGCCATGCTATATACGTGGCCTGATGTTGCATATGCTCTAAGTGTTACGAGCATATTTCAAGCTGATCCAGGCGAAGAATACTGGAAGGCTGTGAAATGTATCCTTAAGTACTTAAGAAGAACTAACGATATGTTTCTGGTCTATGGAGGAGATGACTTGAAACTGCGAGACTTTACTAACTCGAGTTTCTAGCCAGATCCAGATGATAGCAAGTCTACATCTGGATTTGTGTTTACTTTAAACGGAAGCGCAGTGTGCTGGAAGAGTTCCAAGTAAGCAACCACTGTAGATTCGACGATCGAAGCTGGGTACATCGTTGCAGCTGAAGCCGCCAAGGAAGCAATGTGGTTGAAGAAATTCATCACCGACCTCGACGTAGTTCCCAGTATCTCTAAACCTGTTCTGTTGTTGTGCGACAACAATGGAACCATTGCACAAGCGAAAGAGCCCCGGTCTCATCAGAAATCGAAGCATATTCTAAGGCACTTTCATCTAATCAGAGAAATCAATTCTAGAAGAGATGTAGTGGTGAAAAGAGTTCCATCTGTCGACAATGTAGCAGATCCACTGACAAATCCATTGGCACAAAATGTGTTTAAGCGTCACCTAGAGTCTATAGGTTTAGTACATAAAGGTGATTGGCTTTAGTACAAGTGGGAGATTGTTAGTCTTAGGTGGCCTACAAGCCAATATGAATTTGTAATCTCGTTCGTTTATTAATAAAATGACATTATATTCATTGTGTGTAAATCGTATGAATTATCTTCTCATAATGAAGTTCGTGAATATGTGCGATAGTGATCAGATTATGATGAGATGATACTAATGAGACTAATCACTTAAATACATATATTCTTAAAAGTTCATAGTCGGAGGATATCCGAGAAGGACATCGGATATCCGGTTAGACTAGTATAGATTACCCTGCTCATATGATGAGAGTGACTGATCTCATAGCCACTTGTGTAGATACACTAAGGCGAATTTGTAGGTGCACATTAGAGAATAAGTTCACTGAACTGATCCGACTAAATCGCTGGATGGTATTGTACCTCACTGTCAACCAACTAGATTCTACTGTCACAGTTGCATGGATGGTCCTCAAACCTAAGACACCAAGGATACCTTGTCGGTGGACTTCTATACTTTGACCTTGGTTTATGAATCTCTATCTATGGGATTCTAAACAGCCAAAGATCGGGTACAGTGGAATACTGTCGAAGGGAATTAAGTGTCAATAAGGAATCATTCGCTCTCGGTACTTAGAGAGAGAATGCTCTAGAAAGGATGTGCGGAAGTCCTTGGCCGCGACGGACGATAATATCGAAAAATGAGTTTTCTGATATTATACGGCAACATCCGATCCAAGTGAGTCGACTGGTCAGGATTTGATAGTATACCATACCTTCAGTTGACTCGAAATCATTGTACGAATGAAGGATTATATCCACGCGATAACTGTCGGCGGAAAGGTTCTAAGAGTGGGTTACGTAACCCTGATACCTTCCAGGTTCACGCGGTGTTGCTTGGCACCCAACGTGATCGGAGGCCCGATCGAATTTAATATGCAATATTAATTGAATTGATTAATAAATTAATAATGAGTTATTAATTGATTCATCAGGCCAGTGAGGAGTCACTGGGCTTATTGGGCCATTAATCGGACTGGTTATTGGGCCTAGAGAGTCACACACAAATGATTTCAAGGCGATGGATAATAAGTGGGTTTTATATTAAACCGGGGGTTTCTATGAAAAATCATGCGGTTAATATAAAAGATAGCAAACGGGCTGATCAAACGAAGGATTATATCCACACGGTAACTGTCGGCGGAAAGGTTCCAAGAGTAGGTTACTTAACCTTGATACCTTCCGACTTCACGCGGTGTTGCTTGGCACCCAACGTGATCAGAAGCCCGATTGAATTTGATGTGTGACATTGATTCGATTGATTAATTAATTAATATGAGTTATTAATTGATTAGTCAGGCCAGTGAGGAGTCATTGGGCTTATTGAACCATTAACCGAACTGGTTATTGGGCCTAGAGGGTCACACGCAAATGATTCTCAAGGCGATGGATAAATAAGTGGGTTTTATATAAACTGGGGATTTTTATGAAAAACCGCGTGGTTAATATAAAATGAAGCAAATGGATTGAGCAGGCCAGGCTGCTGCTAACCCTAGACGCCCTATCCTCTCTTCCTCTGTCTCTCTAGCGCCCCAGACGAGCCCGGATCCCCAGGTCTGCTCCCTCGCTTCTCCGACTCCCGTTCGACGGGAAATCGTCCGCACGTTGCGGCAATCGTTGCGGCGAACGGCTTAGTCTTCGTGGGTTGCGAAGAACGAGGAACTGTGAGGATGTCCACCACGAGGAGAATCACGTGGACTCCGCTAGAGGACGGGCGCTTGTGCGACTTGCGGTGTCACACCGACAGAACCGATCGGTCGCGGATTCAAATCTGTGCACGGTAAGAATCGATAATCCAACTATTGGTTTTGTATTTTCGAAACGGGAAACGAATCATAGTATTTTATTTTAATTTTTGTTGTGTGAGCGATCCAGAGAAACGTGAGAACCCAACAATAATTGCGCATAATGAAGTCCATGAATGTGTGCAATAATCATCAGATTTTGATGAGATTGTAATAATGAGACTGATGACTTATAAACACATATTATTAATTATTCATAGTCGTAGAATATTTGAGAATGACATCAAATATCTGATAAGACTAGTACATGTTATTCTAGCTTATATGATGAGGGTGACTGATCTCGTTAGTTACTTGTGTGGAGACATTACGGTGAACTTGGAGGTGCTCATTGGAGAATGAGTTCACTAAACTGATCCGACATGAACCACCGAATGGTAATTTACCTGACTATCAATTGGCTTGATTCATCGTCATAGTGGCATGGTACTTGATCGGAAGTCCGGCCGAATTTTCATGAGATGTTAATTCGGTTAAGTAATTAATTAAATATGAGATGTTAATTAATTACAATAAATCAATAAATTGTTATTGGACTTATCAGGATGAAAATTAAACTTATAAATGGGCCTAGAGGGTCACACGCAAATAGATTCTCAGTTGGTGGTGTTTAAGAGGGATTTATATTAACTCGGGGACTTTTATGAAAAGTCGCGCCAACTTAATATATACACAGGCTGTTGACTAACCCCTGGGCCAAGCTCCAGAGTCTCCCCTTGCTGGCCGTCCCCCACTCTCTCTCCTCCTCCTCTGGGTTCCCCTCTCAGAGTGCCAGTTGCTTTCCCGTCTCTGTCGCGCATAATTCCCGAAAGTTGGGAATTCTTCGTCCCTAGGTTTTGGACGTCGTTGCGGCGAGGGATCTTCAGCGAGTGTGCTGATCTGGATGAGGGAGTGAGGACGAACCACCGCGGAAGATCGCGTTGATAACACTGGAGGCCGGACACTTGTGTGGCTAGCGGCATTGCCTCGACAGAATCGACACGGACGCGGATTCGAATCCGCGCATGGTGATATGATCAACAATCCAATTTTTCGGTTTAACACTTTTGTTCTAAAATGGATCTGAGGGTATTGGGTGTGATATTTTAATATATGTTTCCGCTACGTTGTTCGTATCCCGCCCGGATCCTAACAGCCTCTACTTCTCCTGTGACTACTAGGTCTCTGTGATGAACTCTCGTAGTAGTCTAGGTTAAGGCACATTGAAGGGTCCTATTTATACTACTAGAATCCTAGTTCAAACTCTTAACCAGCCACCTTACAGGGTAGTGATCACCTAAAAAAAGGTTTCTTGAATACAAATCCAACTTGACTTCTATTAATGTGTTCTCTTGTGGACAAAAGGGAAATTCGACTAGGATTCTATTTGCACAAAATCTAGAAACAAAATACCAGAAGATCTAAACAAATCTATTTCTGAACCAACTCCGAACTCTTCCCAAAATCTTCCTAAGTCTCATCGAAAATGGTTGTAGAAATCGGAATCAAAATCCGTCGATGTTTTGGAAGATTCCAACTAATCAATTGATACCCACATTTGTCGATTAAAGGGCCACTTAATCGATTGGCCGAACGTGGATAGGAAAATCAGTCAGTTAATTGGACCTACTAAATCGATAAAAGACTATTTAATCGATAGAATAGGGTTTAGTCTATCGTCTAATCGGTGAATTGGGTAATAGTGCCTAACTTAATTGATCAAAGGGATCTAGCATAATCTAATCCCTGATCTCTCAATCCCTAACTAACATAAATTATTTCCAATTAACTAGACCATCTATCTAATAATTAAATAATTTTAATGGGTTTTAGATGTAAGGCACAACATCATCAGTTACCACACGGCTCTAGTCCTTTAGTCATGCCCTTAAGTGAATATATGGTAGGGTTTGACAATCAAATCCTAATTCGGTTCACTTAGGTGGATTAAACAATCTTTAATTAATATCATCAGAAAAAATATTTTCTTGGTGTACTCTCTAACCTCGGCCAGGGATTCCTTAGTTATCCTTCCATAGAACATTCTTTTTCTGATGTACAATGAGGGTGAATGATTCCTTTGGACTGCACAATCACCTTTGGAAAAGTCACAATACTTAACTATCTAAGGTCTTATAGTGAAAGACTTTTAAGTCAAAAATCAAGGAATAATAGCCCACCAACAAGAGATCCTTAGTGTTTCAGCTCTAAGGACCAACTACACTATTGTGACACACAATATTTTGGTTGACAACTAAGTACAATAATCATCTAGGGATTTAATACCAGATTAGTTCAGTAAACTCATTCACTAGTGAGCATCCACATATTTATCTTATTGTCTCTACATGAGTGACTATGAGACCAATCACTCTCCTTACATTAGCAGACATAACATGTACTAATCTTACTAAATATTTGATGTCCCTATCAAATATCCTCTAACTAAGCACAATTTTGAATATTATGTTTAAATAAGATTGATTTCACTATTATGATCTCATCATGATTTTCTTCATTACAAATTGTAAGGAATTAGATGTATATAGCAAAATAAAGTAAAATTAATTTGACAAAAATAATAAAAACAGGAGAAAAGATCGAACCTTTTGACCTTACGAAGATTTCACATCTCCCATAGTCGGTGTAAAAAGTTCCTTAGATCATAGAAGCCACGCAAATGCCCAATCTTGAGCAATATCCACATGAACAGGCCAAAGATGGGACCTCTCCCCGTCACTAACAAGATGATCTCCTACAAATTGATCACCTCTATGATGGAGAGAGAAGAATATCACCAAAGGAGAGAGGGGGGATAGAAAGGCAACTAGGGTTTTATTGCTTGGCCTAGGGTTTCCTTCAAGCCTCATATATAAAAATACTATTTTTTATATTAATCTACAAAAAATCTCATTTTTGTATTGATGTCCCTATCTTCAAATTGTTCTTACATATGCAACCCTCTAGGCCTAATATCAAGCTGTAGTGAGCCCATTAAATATTAAAATTTATTTAATATTCTTGATTAAATTAACTCATTAATTTAATCTATTTTATACAATTTAATAATAATTATTTAAATATTTAATAATTTATAATTCGATAATTGTCAAATAACTCTTAATTGAGTAAGAGCTCACATATCATGATTCGCACCGAGCAATGTGCCAGGACCTCCAAACTACATAGGATATTAGTAATCCTATTGGAACTTTTTGGTTCGCAGTTATCGTGCGAACTTTAATCCTTCATTCAAATTATGTCCCTGATTACTTTTGAAAATATGATCGTAAGCTCCCACAAGTGATTGGATAATCTCATACTCTAATAGTTAAATCAACAACTTCTTTTTATTTAATTTTACAACCCTGGCCGTGGATTTCCTGTGACTCACCTAAAGTTACCAAATGATTTTGCACAAATGTTTACAAACCAACCTCTCATCCAAGAGCTAAAAGAAAAAAAAAATGTCATCAAAATAGAACACTAGAACATCATTGCCTTAGTGTAAGGCACTCACCGAAAGTTAATCACAAACTTCAACAGGGAAAATTTCATCAACATCCTTTTGCTTTTACTATAGTGATACAATGCAGTGGTAGAGGGCAAAAGGAGCGAGTTGTGTAAAACTTCAAGGTATCTATGAGAAATAATATTAAACATTACAACATTCACTGAAATAAGTATTACAAATGTCCCATGCAGTTCTCAACGAATTTCAAGTTATCTAATTGAAGATTTTGTCCAAAGAAATAGCATGGCTGGAAGCTAGATTGCAGTAACCCAAGAAACTTAGTGATCATTCAGGTTGTTCTCTCAATAAGATTGCCATGATGGAGTTCTTGAGGTTACTCCAAGAATGCTTGAGAAAGGAGTGGGAACAACTACAGCGTCATCAAATAAACTAAGATTTTCAAGTAGCTTCTTGATCAGCATGCCAATGGCATAGGAAAGACCTGAAGCCGCAACCCCAGACCCGATATAATAGAGGAATGTTTTGATATATGTCTTTCGCCCTTCCTGCACATGGGCCTTCCCAATTGCAAGTAGGCCAATGCATAGAAGAGATGCACCAGCAACAACTATCATTTTGTACTCCTTGTTGTCACTCTTCCTGAATGAAAAGCCATAAATAATGGGTGGCAATATCCCAACCAAGATATAAGATATCAATGCCACAGTGGCATGCAGCCCAAAATATCCTCTCCTTCCAAGTAGTTCCCAGTAGTGATCAGACTCTACCTCTCTACTGCTGCTTTTGTACTGCTCATTTTTAAGTTCAACAAGCTGAAACAGGTAATATTGCCAATGATAACATATTAGATAAAATTTCCAGCTAACATCTTGATAATTGTCACAAGCAAATCCATGCAAAATGGAAATTTCATCAGGAAAAAAGCTAGCAAAATATTCTTTCCTTTTTTTTTTCTTTTCTTTTTTTTCGGGGAGAGGGGGGGGGGGTTGCCATGAGGTTCAAACCCAGGTGGTGAAGGTAGGAACAAAATGTGCTGCCACTAGGAAAACAAGAACAGAACTGCCTACTCCTAGATTATATGATTCACTCTTCAATTTGTAATAAGCATAATCAAATCTTCTCCATAAATAATAAACTAATTATGGATTCAAAAGTATATACTTTTGACACTTATTTCTCAAGCATTGGATGAATACAAGATGAATGGTTTAGATAGTGTGATTTAATGTATATGTTATATATGATTTTTGATATCACATTTGAATGTTTGTTTTATTCATGAACAGTTTAACTATAGTGAAAGTTTGATGGTCAACTAGAAATTATACATACATACATACATAGATGTGCATATGTATATATACATATATATATACACGTGTGCTTGCATGCAGGTATGTACGTATATAGATATACACATGAATATGGATTATAGATACGTTTAGGGATGTAATTTATCTTGGTAACATTGGAATAGATGGTTTGTTATAATTAATTTTTAAGGTTCACATTGCTGAATCGATATCAAATGGTTAGAAAAAACAGAGATAATTAGCATGAAGATAAAGATGAGAGAAGATGATGGAGAAGGAACTGCCCAATTGCCAACGAAAGTAATGGAGCTTGGGAAACAGGCTTATCTGAGTTTAATTCAGTGCTTGTAATGGGGAAAGGGTTGATGAGGTTATGAGAGTTGGCCATAGATGACACAAGTTCAATGGCAGAGGAACAGAAACGTGGATCTTTTTTATGGGTCAAATGGGAATTATTAATATTAACTAGACTACATTATGCAAATCACTGCTTATACAACATGAAAGCCTACAGATTGTTCATACTTAGTATTGAACTTGCACGCAATTCCTACCAGCAAAATTTTGGTACGTAAGGCACATGAATAACAGAATAATTAAAGAAAATGCAGAAACAAGTTTAACACATACTTGTGTTTGACCTTGAAATTCACCCAAGATTGGATGATGTTCAACAGAAAATCAATACCCGAGAATCCATGACTTCACAAAAGAGAAGATGCAAAGCTCTACATGTTCATTCAGACTACATGCTCATGTTCCTATGGATATCTGCACTCTAGGACCCACACAAATAGGTCTTAGTAGTTATGAACATGGAAAATTGTAAAAATTCTTTGCATTTAGTATTGACATCTACTCTATGATGACCTTCTAAATCCAAGGAGAAACAAAATATTTCACTAATTCACATTAATTCTACAACAAGAAAAAACAACTGGCTTCAGAAGTTGCAACTTAAGGTAGAATGAATATTTGCAATGCCCCTATTTTCTATCACTAAGTGAACCTGCAAAATTAATTAATATGTTCATTTAAGTAAAGAACTCAGAATGCAGGTAATACATGTGTTCAAAGTTAATGATAGAATTTGAGGAATACAATCACCAAGTAGTCCCATGACAAGGAAATATGCCCAACTAGGAGGAATAACCTTTACCAAGGTGTGCAAGATCGGCCGGGATTGGATCGGATCGGCCGATCCGATCGGAAATCGGTTGGACCCGGTTGGACCGATCCAATCCCGAGCTCCGACCCAGCGAGCTGGGACAGGGATCGGTCGGGATTGGCCGGATCGGCCGATCCGATGTCTAGATCAGACTGGATCAGCCGATCCAGAGTCCCAACGGCTAGTTCTGATCCACATGGAAGTCAAGGTAGAAACCCTACAACGACGGCCATCTCGAGGGTGTGAATCAACTCAATGCAGCAATTACTTTCATAGAGGAGCATCAATTTACACATGTTACGCAGGATGATGACCATTCTAGCAAATTGGCCAATGGCACATCAACAAGAGAAAAGGGCAAAAGGAAGTAACAACAAGAGTTCCTGAGGAGAGTAAGAGAAACATAAGAAGAGTATGCTCAATAGCATTCGTCTGATGCATCCCCTTAAGTTTCATTAGAGGGTTTTGGTCCTTATGGATATCTTGCAAGGTATTATCAACATCTACCACCCTATGATGCATCGAATTACTTAGGAGGATATCCCACTTATCCTCTAAGCTTAGATGCTTCCTCTTATCAATCCTCAGAAGGATCTTATCATGGGTCGAAGACACAAGGATGGGTACCGGTGACAATCATCTATAGTGACACATATGAGTATAACCGGTTTCTATATAAATATCAACAATGGTACCAAGTTTATATGTCTTGGGCCGATTATGTGCAACATTTGTATAACACCTACAATGTAAGGTTACATAAGTGTATGTCTACAATATCTTTGTGTTTATTTTTATTTTTACCTATCCGCTCCATGGGGACCGGAACGATCCAAGTCCAATCCCCGTGCTGGCCTACCAGGTCCTTCACTATTTTTCACCTCTTTTTTTTTCTCTCACACCAATTGAATATTGTGGTCATTTTTGGAGTTGTGTCCAAGAGGTGACGACAACTGAATTTTGCAACCTATAGAAATACGTGAGAAACACAAATGAAGATTATGGGGAGGAAAAACCATGGGAAGGTAAGAAAGGAACACTACTAACGACCAGAAAACTACCAGATCCACCCATCTTATGATTCAATTTTTTTTTCTCTCAACACTCTCTTTCTAAGCACCCTAACATCTAACTCTTGAACAGTGGTATTGATGAAAGTGGACACATGAAAATGGGATCACAGTACACATGAGCAGTGCAGAGTTTCAGCAAGACCAGGTGACCAGGTGGAATTGACTGACCTACCTGACCCAAAAAAGAATCACCTAAAAGATGCATGATTGCTTTTTAGTGTCAACATCAAAGTTTAAAAATGATCAAACAATATTATTCAGAATATGCTAGTTATTATCTGAAAGAAAATGACGTAAAAATTGTACTTACATTGTGAATCATCACAAGTAGTCCACCAACAAGATTTGCCAATCCCAATGCAATGACATTTACTGCCAAGGGAAGACATCCTCATAAATCACATACTTAAGACTATAGAAACAAGTAAAAAAGGAAAATGATATTTATCTCAATTAAATAATAAAAAAGCTTTGGTGATTGCCAATGTGACTTGCAGATACTTGGATCTAAGTTTCTCATTAGCTAATTTATTATTTGAAAGCATAACTTCATTTTTACATTATTTAAGGAGCTCGAGTTATATCATGGCATTGATCAGATTACATTTTTACTTTATTTAAGGAGCTCGAGTTAAATCATGCCATTGATGATATTCAGACGCAAAACCATGTATATGCATACAACTTATATTTAAAAAGTAAAAGATGGTATGCATAATGCAAATTATATTGCGAAGAAAACACCACCATTTACAAAAAATGGAAGATGAATTATAAGCCTGCTTTTAGGAGTCCACATTGAAAAATGAAGATATTCTGCTCCAGAGGAGCTGCTAATCTATTGTCAATGCTTTAGTTTTTTCTATTTATCTCATGATCAAGGCATGAAATAGTGGATTTTATAGATGTTAAGGGTAGAAGGAAATGACAAATAGATAAGAATATGTCATACCAAACCCAGAAGAAGCCATAGAAAATATGAAGAAAGGACACCATAAATTGTTGACCAACCCCCTAGAGAGACTCCAGCTAAAATAGACCTTCAACTCGATTAATCTGATGGTCAAAATATTTCTAAAATTTATATTCATGAACTCGTGAGGAAGCGCCTTGAGAACTTAATGGTCTACAATACTTAATATTTGTGTAACATGTGTCATGTTAGGAAATCCTCTTAGAAGGGTATAGTGGATTAGGAAATGATACTAAGAGATAATACATCTTTTAAGCAAGGTTCAAAAACTCGGCTCGGATCGGCACGGATCGGCCGAGTCGGACAGGTTTTTGGCCGACCGTGCCGATCCCGGGTTTCCTGGCCGAGTCCAGGACTCGGATCGGCCGGTCCGAGCCGGATCGGGCGATCCGGGACCGGACCGGGCCGGGTCGGCTCGGATCGGCCCGACCCGGCCCCCAACGGCTAGTTTGACTAGCCGTTGGGGGTCAAACTAGCCGTTGCTGGCCGTTCCCAAACGGCCAGCAACGGCTAGTTTGGGCCTTGGGGGTCTATTTAAACCCCCCCAAGGCCCTCCTAAGGCTCCACAAATGCCCTTTGAGCCTCCTAACATTCTTGCTCTCTCTCCCTCATAGAATTCTCTCTCCATCTCTCCCACGAGGTCACTTCTAGTCTACTACAAGCTCCGCGATCTCTCATCTTCTTGTGCTGTGAAGGAATGGCATCTCAAGGTGCTGCTGAGCGGTCATCTGGGAATCCTCCTAGTGCTGATCCTGCTTGGGGTCATTGCACGCCGGTAGACATGGGCCAAAGAAAGGTACAATGCAAATATTGCAACCGGGTTGTCTCTGGCGGGGTCTACCGATTCAAACAACATCTTGCTGGAATAAAAGGTGAAGTTGCAGCATGTGCTCGAGTTCCTTCAGAGGTTAGGATCCAATTTCGAACTTACATGAAGGAGAAGGAATCAAGCAAAGCAAGTACTGCCAGAAGAAGACAGGAAATTCGAGAGGAATTGACTGAACCAGCGCGAAGGTCTGATGCTGGAGTCCGGCTTGGTGGAAGTAATCAACCTATAAATGTTGATGATTGGGATACAAGTAAGTTTCTTATTTAACTTATTTTCATGTTCTTCACTTAATGTTTTCAGACAAATAGTTATAGTAGATTATTTTTTTTTCTTTTACATTTAAAGCTGAATTGCGACGTGCAATGGAAGCAAGCCGGCGGTCCTTTGCAGATGAGGACTTATTTCGGCACACTGGAAGATACGGAGGACAAGGAAGTGGCTCCACACCTTCTGCACAAGGGAGCACTAGTGCCGGCATGAGCACTAATGTATGCGAGGAGCTGCCTCAGGAGTTCACTAGAGCTGCAGATCCTAGAGTAGGTCCAATAGATCCCTTGCTCACCAAGAAGAGGGATAAACAACCTTCTATTAGTGCTGCATTCAAGAACTTAAAACTTTGTAAGGAGAAGATAGGGAGAGCTACATCTAGGTGGTTTTTCTATAACAGTATCCCTGCTAATGCGGCCAAGGGGCCATATTATGAGTCCATGATCGAGACCATACAAGAAGTTGGCAAAGGGGTTGAAGGACCTTCTCCATATGAGATATACAACAACTATCAGATGCATCCTCATATAGTCAGCCTACTGGATATGTAGTTTACCCTCCTCAACATTCTGATACATCCGACTATTCAGGGGGTTGTCTAGAATATCCACAATTTTCAGTAATTTATACCAATACGGATGACTATAGCCGATATGTGATGCAGTATGAACAATACTACCAGAGCTATATGTCATGGGCTGAGTATGTTAGCCATATGTTCATTCAGTATAATGTACGTTTGGAATAAATGTAAGTTCATAATCATATATGTAAGTTTATTCAAGGTTTTTTTGTCCAACAACATCTTATGTACTTCAAATCAATGTATTTCAACACAATTATGCATTAGACTTGTGTTTTATATTTTTTCCACATTTTTTCATATTTTTTTCTATTTTTTTCTGCTATCCGAACCAGCCGAGCCTGACTCAGCCAGGATCGGCCGGGATCGGACTGACTCGGATCGGAATCGGCCGATCCGATCGGTTTGGGACCGGCCGATCCGAGCCCCGATCCCGGGTTTCTTAACCTTGCTTTTAAGTACTACCTCATAGGATATTGTGGATTAGTGAGAGCACCACTAGTGATGGCTAGAAGGGTAAGTGTTCGGGGTTAGACTACTTTACCTATTGAGCTAATTGGATCTATTTCTTACTGCCTATTGGTTTATGATTGAATGTGCATTGGCATGGTTTCCATATCCCTGGATTTTGAATTGTTCTATCAACTTTTGAGTTGTCACATCAACTTTTATTGAGCTAGCTATGTTTATTTTCTACTACCTATTGCTACTTTATGAATGAATATGTGAGCATTGACCTGGTTTCAGCATTGTTTGCTTCGGACTTGTTGAACAACCTCTAGATGGGATATGGTATGATGATGTGATAAAATTGACACCTAGAAAGTAAAGTAGCTCCCAGAATCTCAGAAACAAGATGCCAGACGAAGAAACAGATGGCACAACTGTGCTCACAGTGTCAGGACATTGGTCAGTGGGATTGAGGAAATTTTGCTTACAATGTCAGGAAACTATGTTCAAAATATTCTTTTTCATCATAATATATAAAACATTTAATTAATTGGTATTGAAGACATGGATTGTGAGAAGGTAGACTAAACCAATAGAGAAAACATGTTGGAAAGCCTTTAGAGGGAGATATGGTTTGATGATGTGATAAAATTGACACCAAGAAAGTAAAGTAGGTCCCAAAATCTCGGAAACAAGATGCTGGATGAAGAAACAAATGGCACAACTGTGCTCACAACATTAGGAAATTGATCAGTGGGGGCATGGACGTTGATTAAGCCTGCTGATGAATGAGCCTGAACCAACTGAAGGAGGTGACGCGCGCACGTATGAGGTGATAAAAGAATGAGCCAAGGCAATAGAAGAATGAATGCAAGACAAATCTATGAAAAGTGAATTCCAACGTAGGTCAATCATGTTTCCTTTTTATTCTTATTAGGCTTTTGGCATTTCATTATTTGCTTTTAGGACTTTAACTGATACTTACCCCCATTCACTTTTCGTTGTTAAAACTTTGTTCCTTTTCATTATGTGGCTTAATATTTATATTACTATTCTTAAACCATCACTATCTTTTTTCCTTCATGTAGATCATTCATTTTCCATTTAGAAATGGTTGTCTCCTTGTTGCTACTTCATTACTTTTACGTCCTTAGCTTCCTTCTTTGTAATTTAATCTCCATGCTTTCTTAGCAACATTACATCCACTATAAGCTAGTAATGGACTGTTTGCTTATTCAACAAATAAAAACATGAATTCCATTTAACTTGTATCATGGGACAAATCTTGCACATATGGCAAGTCATACATTGATTTAGATGATGCTAGCTTCGGGATGTGAAAGACGCTAAAGCATTTTCCATCTGATTTAAACAAGCCAGAGAAACAGGTTAAACTCACCTTGGTCAGAGAAACTAGCCTTTTGCAAGTAGAATGTGATGTTAAAGCTGAAAAAGCTTCAATAGATTTAGGAGGCACAAAGGGAAGAAAGATAGTAAAGACAAGCAATGGGATGAAAGCCTTGAGAGGAGGCAACAGTAGAAGGACCCATTGACACAGAGGCATTGTAAATGAACAAAATCCACTCCACACATGGCTGAACAAAATGATGCGTTTGGGTTCACTGAAGCTCGATGCAAATGATTAGCAATGGGAAAATGGGCATTGGATGGACTACCCAAAGAGTTCCAACTCCTACCTTCCAAGCCTCAGAAGACAAAGAAACTAGCATCTACCTCTAAGTCTAAAAAGGAGCCAGGAAGTAATAAAGCAATGAATCCTATAGATATTGCAGAACTTGGTATACTGGAAGAGGAGGACAGCATGCCACAAACCAGTCATGAATTAGTCTACCAAACCTCCAGTACTCCCATCTCCTTCATAGAGGAGCAGAATTTCACCTGTATAACAACATGGGATAAAGACCACGGAAGTACAAAAGCAAAGGTGATCTCCATACAACATGTATAGAAGAAAAGGTGAGGAGCATCAGTAATAGAAAACATGGATGCCGCACATTGACCAACATTGGGACCCAGGCTGTATTTTGGACTTTGTGATTTATCAACATCTTGGTTCCTGAAGAAGAAAGAAATTAAAGGAGGAAACCTTAAAAGAGAATGGGAAATGTTAGATAAATAATCAAAGCAAAGTGTACAGACCTACATTCAGTTTGAGTATTCAGATCCATCATCGAAGGCTCCTTCGGAGAAATGTGGCTATCTACATGATACTATGGTTATTCACAACACTACAATGGACAGGGCTATCTATACTGATATATGGCCATTCACAATATTAGAAGACGTCATCTCAATAGTCTACAGGTCGATATCATGTCCCAAGGAACCAGGATAGGCACCAATAATGTTTCATGCATAGCTGGACAAGTACATCAGTTACTAATGGAGCACTTACAGATGTGTAAAGACTATGTCATGGGCTCAATATGTGAAACATGTGCACACTTGGACAAGTACATCAGTTACTAATGGAGCACTAACAGATGTGTAAAGAATGTCATTCCCTTTAATTAGTATAACTGAGCTAAATTTTGCATATAGGACTAAAGTCATTAGTACTGACATGTTGTGACATCAGAACCAGCCGCTGAAGAAATAACACCAAGGCTTGCAACTGATTCAAGTAAACCTCCATACACAATGGCTTTTAGCACATCCCATTGAGGTGTTACCCTAGCCACAGCGATTGTTTGCTCCCCTAAATGAATTCGAGTTTCACTATGGATTGGCAGATCTGGTGCTACTGGAGTAGTAATACTTGAAACATTTTTGGGCAGCCCTTCCGAGTATATCTCTTGTATAGGTTTCATCAAGCCTTCTGGTATAGAAATGATCCCATCACCTGAAAATTTAAATAAGGTGAAGATGAAAGTAGAAAACAAGTGCTACTTCTCAATTCAACCAATACATTGTCTTAATGAATACCAGAAAACATGTCCTGCCTACAAAATGAAGTATCCATGAGGAAAGCCTAAAGTAAATGTAAACACAGGCTACTTGATAGTTTATGCCTATGTGATTGAAAGTAAGAGGTGAGGTACATAAACAGGATCTCAACTCCCTTTATTTTTCAACCACTAGGAAGGAACCAATGGTAGTAAGGGGAAAACAAAGAGAACAAACAAGAAGAACGATAAAGGTCTAGGAACCATGAATCATCTCAAGTAAATGAAGGCTAGAAGGCATTTTTAGGTTGGTTTTCCCACAAAGGTAAGTGAAACAGGTCAACAACGCTTATACACCTGCTAAGACATGCTGGAATTAATATCAACAAGGAATGGGCTTCTCTTCTTACCCTTGCTACCTTCTTTGGAAACAAGTAACTGTTCTGCCCTTTTAATCTGAATGTTTTCAAACAGATGTGGGATTTTAACGTACTTAACAGAATCCTTCTCAACATGTTCTACCTTCCTTTCTATGCTGCCACTGATATTTTTTTGCAGTTGTTCACTAAGCAGTGAAACATTCTGTATTTCATCAGATAGATGTTTCTGTGATTGCTGAGGATGATCTAGGAAACTGACGGTATTAACTTCCTTTCCTTTGTATGGGACATCTCCTGATTCACCATATAAATAATAAAACAAATTACATGTCAGATGATTGTCATAAGCATCACAATTAATAGAGAGCTATATTGAAATTCACAAAAGGAAAAATAAAAAAATGGATCTTTAATGTCATAAGGACCCTTGCATACAAAGTACTTGCTTGCAATAAATGTGCACTTCCTGTACAGGAACCGAAGGAATGAAGAATAAGCCTTTGTTGCCCATGGATTGTAAGAAAAGCTTATCCAAATTGGGGTCAGCAAATTTAAGTGTGGGAATGTCAGTGGCTGATTCAATTCCAGCTCTGAACTGCTAAACAGGACCACATAAACTGGCTTCAACCACACAAAAGAAAAAAGAACTGAAATTGATCTGAGTTGCTCCTAAATCGGCTAATTCACACAATCCAAGCAAATCTGATATGGACTGTCCCAACCTGGCTGGCTTCATTTGAAAGGGTTGTGTTGAAGTTATTGGACCGTCCAACTCAAAACCTTAAGGCATTGAGTGCAGTAGGCACCATCTATTAAACACTTTCTGATTTTGTCCTTTTTCTGATGTATGACTATTCTAACACGCCCTCACACATGCAGGCCGATTTTAGACTCTGTTACGTGGACTACAAAAGGTGCATGGCCCAGTTCGCTATTAGTTTTAGGTGGCCTACAAGCCAATCTGACTATGTAAATCTCGTTCATTTATTAATATAATGGCATAATATTCATCATGTGTAAATCGCATTAATTATCATTTCATAATGAAGTCCGTGAATATGTGCTATAGTGATCAGATTATGATGAGATCATACTAATGAGACTGATCACTTAAACACACATATTCTTAATCGTTCCTAGTCGAAGGATATCCGAGAAGGACATCGGATATCCGGTTAGACTAGTACAGATAAACTCTTGCTCATATGATGAGGGTGACTGATCTCATAAGTCACTTGTGTGGAGACACTAAAGCGAATCTGTAGGTGCTCATTGGAGAATGAGTTCACTGAACTGATCCGACTGAATCGCTGGATGGTATTGTACCTCACTGTCAACTAGCTTGATTTTATTGTCGCAGTTGCGTGGATGGTCCTCGGACCTGAGACACCAAAGACACCTTGTCGGGGGACTTCTGTGCTTTGACCTTGGTTTACGAATCTCTAGCCACGGGATTCTAATACGCCAAGGATTGGGTACAGCGGAATACCGTCGAAGGGAATTGTGTGTCAATGAGGAATCATTCGCTCTCGGTACTTAGAGAGAGAATGTTCTAGGAAGGATGCGCGGAAGTCCCTGGCTAGGGCGGACGATAATATTGGGAAAGGAGTTTTCCGATATTCATCAGCGGCATCCAATCCAAGTGAGTCAACCGGTTAGGGTTTGACAGCACGCCATACCCTGAGTTGACTCGAGAGCATTGTACGAATGAAGGATTATATCCACGCGGTAACTGTCGGCGGAAAGGTTCCAAGAGTGGGTTACTTAATCCCAATACCTTTCGGGTTCACGCGGTGTTGCTTGGCACCCAAAGTGATCAGAGGTCCGGTCGAATTCGATGTGCGACATCAATTCGATTGATTAATTAATTAATAAATGGTTATTAATTGATTAATAAAACCAGTGAGGAGTCACTGGGCTTGTTGGGCCATTAACTGGACTGGTACTTGGGCCTAGAGGGTCACACGCAAATGATTCTCAAAGCAATCGATAAATAAGTGGGTTTTATACAAACCGGGAGTTTTTATGAAAAATCGCGCAGTTATTATAAAACATAGCGAACAGGCTGAGCAGGCCAAGTTGCTGCTAACCTTAGCTGCCCCTCCTCTGTTTCTCTCTCTCTCTCACATCCAGACATATCCAGATCTGCTCCGCCGCTTCTCCGAATCCCGTTCGACGGGAAATCGTCCGCGCGTTGCGGCGATCATTGCGGCGACCGGCGAAGGTTCCGTGGGCTACGAAGAACGAGGAACGTAAGGATATCCGTTACGAGGAGGATCGCGTGGACTTCGCTAGAGGTCGGGCACTTGCGCGGCATGCGGTGTCGCACCGACGGAACCGAACGGTTGCGGATTCGAATCCGCACACGGTGAGAACTTCGATTATCCGATAATCGATTTTTGTTTTACGAAACGGGAAAACGGATGGCTGTTTTATTTTATTTTCCGCTGCGTGAGCTATCTGAAGAAACCCGAGAAAACCCAACAGTGGTATCAGAGCCAGGTTCTACTGTTTCTCGTCCCGTTTCGATCTCCAAATTAATTTTTTCATGAGTTATTCCATGCGTTTAATCCGATTAAAATGACGAAATAGTGTTCATAAGATAAACACAAATAATTAGATTATTTTTTTGTGATTTTTCGGATTTTATTTTGGGGTTTTCGGAGTTCTTTATGAGATGATGAACTGGGCCTTTTCGGCGGCTTCGTACATGCCTCCCAAGCGTTGGGATGGCGGGCCAGATCTCCAGATCTCTTGGTGATAGTCACCACTGCCCACCGGGCATGATAGCCAGCGCCAGGGTGGCCTTGAAGAGCTGCAAAATCGAGCCCAAAGATGGTCTTAAACCCTAAAAAACCAGATTTTCGGGGAGATCACAAGGGCTCGGTTGGCCATTGTTTGGCCACCGCCGGCGGCCCTGCCGGCGTCGGGCACGTCGCCGGCGCCGGGGGCACCGCCGGCCGGGGCCTGTGCCGCCGGGGGGCACGGTTGCCGGCACCCCAGCCGCTACAGCCGCTGGCCTCCTTTCCCTGCAACTTTAGGGCTTCGGGTGGGGAAGAACCCCAGTTCTGGGGTCTGACCAGACCGGACCTGGCCGGTTCTGGGGCTGGGCCGGGCCGGGCTTAACCTTGGCTGAGCCTTAGGTGAGCCTGCAGGGCTCGAGCTGAGCCAGGAGGGCCATAGCTCGGACCCAGACCAAGCCCTGGCTCGGCCAGCTGACTGAGCCATCTTTCCACTCCAATTTTTTTTGTTAAACCCCATTAAGCCCATTTAAAATACAAATAAAATTTGAATTAAATTTTAAAATTCAAAATTGTTTTGAAATTTAATTTTATTGTTCAATTTTATTTAATTGGGCTTGTATTGAATGATTTTGAATCATTATGTTAATTAAAGATTTATTAATTAGCAATTAGTTGTAGATTAATTGAGGTTAATATTAATTTAAGTGTTAAATTAATTATTGACCTTAATATATCTAATTTTAAGAGTTATAATTAGTAGTAAATAATTATTAATCAAATTGTTAGATTATTAATTATTAATACATCTAATTGTTAATTATTAATTTGAGTTAGTTATTAATTTAATTGTTAAATTAATAATTAACTTAAATGACTGATTTAAATGTTAAATTGGTAGTCATTGATTAATTATTGTTAGTCATTAATTTAATAGTTAAATTAATTATAACTTTAATTGTTTAATTTAAGAGTTAGATTAATTAATTATTAACTACTTAGTGTTAATTATTAGTTTAACAGTTAAACTAATAATTAACATTAATTGACTAATCTAAATGTTAGGTTAGTAGTTAATAATTAATTTGGTTGATTATTAATTTAAGTGTTAAATTATTAATTGACTTTATTGGATTAATCTAAGAGTTAGATTAGTCTTTAATAGTATAATTGTTAGATTATTAATGGGATTTAATCTAAGTGTTAGATTATTAGAATTGTTCTAATTTGCATGGAATAATCTGGAATTATTAATTTGGAGTGTGTGCGCATGTGATGTGTGTTTAATGTTTTTAAATTTTGATTTAATTGCATGTTAAGCTAATTAAAAGTATTTTTGAAATTCAAATACCAATTTTGATTGGATCCCAACTTTCTGAAAGTCAAAACTTATTTATTTTGAAAACTTTTTTATTTTAGCCATGTGATGCGCTGAATCTTGTGTGGATGTTTAAAACACACCGTGGTCATAGATATGCACTTAATTAATTATTCATGTGATGAATGGATTGTGTGGATCGTGGATGTATGATTGTTTATTAATTGTTAATAAATAGAGGTCTGCGCACCACTCTCTCTCATACTTCGATGTATTTCTACCTCCCTCTCTTTCTTGTACTCGCCATAAGGCCTTCTTTAATTTACTTATAAATTCTAGAATTTAAATGTAATATGATCGAGACAACCAAAGAAGGAGCGAGGACGATCCACAGCTGCAACCAGGAAGGCGAAAAGATGTAGATCCTTTACCTGTGTGTTTGCTGATTATCTAATGTAAATGTTATATTAGAATTTTGTGTGTGTTTGACTGAAAGGCTCTAGTCAAACCTACTGTGATATCCATGACTACACTAATGACATGTATGAGATACATTGTTTTCTTTTGATTATGAATCAAAACAGGTATAGTATTTACTAAATATATACGATATATTTTTATACTATCACCTAGGAGAGACCAAGATAAAAGTTATCTAAATACCATCAGATAAACTCTAAGCCATAACGTGAGTAGTTAAGAACTTACCGCGTGGTCCACCATCGTTATAGTCATAGGATTCGAATCACTTTAGGCAGGTTTTGTTAGTTTTAGGTGGCCTACAAGCCAATCTGACTATGTAAATCTCGTTCATTTATTAATAAAATAGCATAATATTCATTATGTGTAAATCGGATTAATTATCATTTCATAATGAAGTCCGTGAATATGTGCTATGTGGATCAAATTATGATGAGATCATACTAATGAGACTGATCACTTAAACACACATATTCTTAATCGTTCCTAGTCGGAGGATATCCGAGAAGGACATCGGATATCCGGTTAAACTAATACATATTACTTCTGCTCATATGATGAGGGTGACTGATCTCATAAGTCACTTGTGTGAAGACTCTAAGGCGAATCTGTAGGTGCTCATTGGAGAATGAGTTCACTGAACTGATCTGACTGAATAGCTGGATGGTATTGTACCTCACTGTCAACCAGCTTGATTCTATTGTCGCAGTTGCGTGGATGGTCCTCGGACCTGAGACACCAAGGACACCTTGGCGGTGGACTTATGTGCTTTGACCTTGGTTTACGAATATCTAGCCACGAGATTCTAATACGCCAAGGATTGGGTACAGCGGAATACCGTCGAAGGGAATTGTGTGTCAATAAGGAATCATTCGCTCTCGGTACTTAGAGAGAGAATGCTCTAGGAAGGTCACACGCAAATGATTCTCAAGACGATGGATAAATAAGTGGGTTTTATACAAATCGGGGGTTTTTGTGAAAAATCGCGCGGTTAGTATAAAACATAGCGAACGGGCTGAGCAGGCCAAGCTGCTACTAACCCTAGCCGCCCCTCCTCTGTTTTTCTCTCTCTCTGGCGTCCAGACAGATCCAGATCTGCTCCGCCGCTTCTCCGAATCCCGTTCGACGGGAAATCGTCCGCGTGTTGCGGCGATCGTTGCGGCGACCGGCGGAGGTTTCGTGGGCTGCGAAGAACGAGGAACGCGAGGATATTCGTCGCAGGGAGGATCGCGTGGACTTCGCTAGAGGCCGGGCGCTTGCGCGGCTTGCGGTGTCGTACCGACGAAACCGAACGGTTGCGGATTCGAATCCGCACACGGTGAGAATCGATTATCCGATAATCGTAGTTTTTAGTTTTTCGAAACGGGAAAAACGGATCGCTGTATTTTTTTTTTTTCCGCTGCGTGAGCGATCCGGAGAAAACCCAACAGTGGTACCAGAGCCAGGTTCCACTGTTTCTTGTCCCGTTTCGATCTCTGAAATTAATTTTTTTCATGAGTTATTTCATACTGTAACTTCAATTAATTGTTAGATCTGTGTTCATGCGATGAACACAGTTAATCAGATTATTTTCTTTCAATTTTTCGAAATTAATTTGGGGTTTTTGTGTTCTTCGTTGGACGAAGAACGGAGAGTTTTTGGCGGCTTCGTACGTGCTTCCCAAACGTTGGGATGGCAGGCCGGATCTCTGGATCTTAAGAGGATAGTCACCACTATCCACCGGGCATGATAGCCGGCGCCGAGGTGGCCTTGAAGAGCTACAAAATCGAGCCCTAAGTTGGTCTTAAACGCTTAAAAACCAGATTTTGGGGGAGATCTCAAGGGCTCGGCTGGCCATTGTTTGGCCATTGCCGGCGGCCCTACCGGCGCCGAGCACGTCGCCGGCGCCGGGGGCACTGCCGGCCAGGGCCTGTGCCGCCGGCAGGGGCCGGGCGGCGCCGCTGCAACCCCATCCCCACTTGCAACTGTTGCAGGTTAGGGCTTCATGTGTGTTGGGTGGAAGGAGGTGGGCCGGTTCAAGGGGTGGGCGGTTTAGGCTGGCCGAGTGGTTTGGGCAGGTCTGAAGCACTTAGGTCCCTGTCTGATTCGAGCCATGGCTCGACCCTGGCCGAGCCAAGGGCTCGAGCCAGGAGAGCCCAGCTGGCTTAGCCAGTCTACTTAAATCCCCTGATTCCTTTTTTCCAAATTAATCCCCTATAACTTAATTAAAATGCAATTAGATTCTAAATTTAATTTTCAAAGTGTATTGAAATTAAATCATTATCTAATTTTATTTAATTGAGTTATTAATGATTTTGAATCATTAAATAATTAAGGATTTATTATTAATTAGCAATTAGTTGTAAATTAATTGAGGTTAATATTAATTTAAGTGTTAAATTAATTATTGACCTTAATATATCTAATTTTAAGAGTTATAATTAGTAGTAAATAATTATTAATCTAATTGTTAGATTATTAATTATTAATACATCTAATTGTTAATTATTAATTTGAGTTAGTTATTAATTTAATTGTTAAATTAATAATTAACTTAAATGACTGATTTAAAAGTTAAATTGGTAGTCCTTGATTAATTATTGTTAGTCATTAATTTAATAGTTAAATTAATGATAACTTTAATTGTTTAATTTAAGAGTTAGACTAATTAATTATTAACTACTTAGTGTTAATTATTAGTTTAACAGTTAAACTAATAATTAACATTAATTGACCAATCTAAATGTTAGGTTAGTAGTTAATAATTAATTTGGTTGATTATTAATTTAAGTGTTAAATTATTAATTAACTTAGTTGGATTAATCTAAGAGTTAGATTAGTCTTTAAATAGTCTAATTGTTAGATTATTAATGGGGTTTAATCTAAGTGTTAGATTATTAGAAATATTCTAATTTGTATGGAATAATCTGGAATTATAAATTCGGAGTGTGTGCACATATGATGTATGTTTATTGCTTTTAAATTTTGATTTAATTGCATGTTAAGTTAATAAAAGTGTTTTTAAAATTCAAACACCAATTTTGATTGGATCCCAGCTTTTTGAAAGTCAAAACTTATTTATTTTGAAAACTCATTTATTTTAGCCATGTGATGCGCTGAATCATGTGTGGAATGTTTAAAACACACCGTGGTCATAGATATGCACTTATTTAATTATTCATGTGATGAATGATGTGTTTGTGTGGATCGTGGATGAATGATGGATGTTTATTAATTGTTAATAAATAGAGATCTGCGTATCTCTCCCTCTCTCATTCTCTGATGTATTTCTACCTCCCTCACTCTTGTACTCGCCATAAGGCCTTCTTCAATTTACTTGTAAATTCTAGAATTTAAATATAATATGATCGAGGCAACAAAGGAAGGAGCGTGGACGATCCACAACTGCAACCAGGAAGGCGAAAAGATGGAGATCTCTTGCCTATGCGTTTGCAGGATATCTAATATAATTGTTGTGTTAGATTGTGTGTGCGTTTGACTGTTGGCTCCAGTCAAACCCACTGTGCTATCCATGACCACATTAATGACATGTATGTGATGCATTGTTTTTCTTTTGATTATGAATCAAAGCAGGTATAGTATTTAGTAAATATATACAATATATTTATATACTATCACCTAGGAGAGACCAAGATAAAAGTTATCTAAATACCCTCAGATAAACTCTAAGTCGTAACGTGAGTAGTTAAGAACTTGTCGCGTGGTCCACCATCGTTATAGTCATAGGATTCGAATCACTTTAGGCAAGTTTGTTGTGCTATCCACAAGGCCTGCTTAATTGGGAGGAGAAACTGTGGCTATGGCATTAGATGGCTATATGATCGGGGTAGAGGAACCATGTAGCTTTGTTATGTTATCCACAAGGGCTGCATGCAAATCTATGCTCGTCGCGTAACGATGGTTAGCTTAGACTAGAATTAATGGTTTGTTGTGCTATCCACAAGGCCATTAAATCTCTGGGGACCGAAGCCATGATCAGATATTGCAAGGAGTTGCAAGTCCCATGAGTTGGGTGCTCTTTGATTGTATTACAGTTTGTTGTGCAATCCACAAGGCTGTAGTGCAAGTCTTTGAGATTATGATCCCCACTAGAAGACTGTCGGCGTCTCTCGTTCTGTATAACTGAGGGTTATACAGTCCGTCGAAAATTAGTGGGAGTTAAACTTGAACAAAAGACCATGTCTTGTTTTAAATTTTAATAATTGAACATCTGCTAAATAGATTTTACTTATCTCCTGTAGGGAATTATGTCGTCGAATAACCCACTCCGTGGCATACTTGATGCCCTTTTGACTTACCTGATCTACTCGGATTGGTTCAGAAACCTGAAGAATGTCTTCAGATCTGAGCATATTGACTTTGTCCCTGCAGCTGATCCTTCTGCTGAATCGGCATTAGATGCCCCTGAAGCAGAGATGACAGCTAACGATAAAGGATCGAAGGACAAAGGTAAAAGAGTAGTGAATGGTGACTGCTTCTACTATAAGCAGTATGGTCACTGGAATAGGAACTACAAGGAGTTCCTTAATGATAAAGCTTATGGAAGAGTGAAGCTGTCTGAAGCTTCAGATATCTATATGATAGATATCAACTTATCAATTAGAGATTCCACATCTTGGGTATTGGATACCGGATGTGCTTCTCATATCTGTCATGATGTACAGATGCTGACAAGTAAGCGCAAGCTGAGACAAGGCAAGGTGGAATTGAGGCTAGGAAACGGCGCAAAAGTTGCGGCAATTGCTGTTGGGACAGCAAACCTCAGGCTTCCATCGGGAGACGCCTTATTATTAGAAGATTGTTATTATGTTCCTAACATAATAAAGAACATCATATCAATATCTTGTTTGGACAAGATAGGATATAGGTTGACTATTGAGAATAGAAGTTGTTCGATTTATTATGGTAATAAATCAATAGCTTCAGCATCTTTAGTCAACGGTCTATATCTATTAGATGTTTCTTATTATAATCTTCAAATTGATAATGCTCTCAAGAAGAGCAAGACTTGTGTGAACCAAGCCTATATGTGGCATTGTAGACTTAGGCACATTGGCGAAAGTAGGTTGCAAAAGTTGGACAAGCATGGTTACTTAACAGCATTCGATTATGAATCGTTTGCAACATGCGAATCCTGCCTTATGGGAAAGATGACAAAATCTCCATTTAGTGGACATGGAGAACGTGCCAAGGACATTTTGGAACTAATACATTCAGATGTATGTGGCCCCATGTCTACCCAAGCCAAAGGTGGCTACTCATACTTCATCACATTCACCGATGACCTCTCAAGATTCGGCTATGTGTACTTAATGAAGTACAAGTCGGAAGCGTTAGAGAAGTTCAAGGAGTTCAAGAATGAAGTAGAGAAGCAGTTAGGAAAGAGTATTAAAGCTCTTCAATCAGATCGAGGAGGAGAATACTTGAGTACTAACTTCACACAATTCTTAAAGGATAATGGTATCATTTCTCAACTGACCCCTCCATATACACCACAGATGAATGGTGTATCAGAAAGGAGGAATCGCACATTGTTGGACATGGTGCGATCCATGATGAGCTTTTCAGGATTACCAGTGTCCCTCTGGGGTATGCTCTAGAGTCAGCAGCATACCTACTGAACAGAGTACCCAGCAAGTCTGTGGCCTCTACTCCATATGAGATATGGAAAGGCAGGAAACCAGAATTTAAACATGTTAAAGTCTGGGATTGTCCTGCTCATGTAAAGAGGCATGACCCAGACAAACTGGAATCACGAACTGATAAATGTAGGTTTGTGGGATATCCAAAGGAAACCTTTGGATACTATTTTTTCCATCCTGGTGAACAAAAGGTGTTTGTCGCCAGGAAAGCTGTCTTCCTGGAAGAGGAATATCTTCTCCAGGAGGACAGTGGGAGTAAAATAGTACTGGAAGAGGTTCCAGATCCCCAAACAACTACATTATCATCAGATGAGATATCAGTTACTGAATCTGTTCAGGTATACACAGATGAGCCTTGTAGATCTGGTAGAGAACCTAGACTACCTGAACGATATGTGAGACATATTGCTGAAGGTGAGTCTAAGGTAGAATATAATGAGGATGATAATCCTAAAACCTACCAGGAGGCCATAGAAGACCCAGAAGTCGGGAAATGGCGAGAAGCCATGAACTAAGAAATCCAGTCCATGTACACCAACCATGTTTGGAACTTAGAGGACTTGCCTGAGGGTATTGTACCCATCGGTTGCAAGTGGATCTTTAAAAGAAAGATCGGTGCTGATGGACGGATCGGCACTTATAAGGCAAGGTTGGTGGCAAAGGGATATCGTCAAAGGCAAGGAATTGACTATGACGAGACTTTCTCACCAGTTGTCATGATAAAGTCGATCAGAGTTCTGCTCGCCATTGCTGCACATTTTGATTATGAAATCTGGCAGATAAATGTGAAGACTGCCTTCCTCAATGGTAACCTTGAGGAAGAGGTGTATATGATACAACCAGAAAGTTTCACATCCAAAGAATCTCCAAAGAATCTCCAGATAAAGTGTGCAAGCTTCAGAAGTCCATTTATGCACTGAAGCAAGCCTCCCGGAGCTGGAACATAAGATTTGACGAGACAGTCAAGTCTTATGACTTCATTAAGAATGAACATGAGCCTTGTGTGTACAAGAAGACCAGTGGGAGTGCAGTCACTTTTCTAGTTCTTTACGTAGATGACATACTACTCATTGGGAATGATGTAGCTATGATGTCATCAGTAAAGATCTGGCTGTCGAAAAACTTCTCCATGAAGGATTTGGGAGAAGTATCCTACGTATTGGGAATACGGATCTATACAAATAGATCAAAGATGATCATTGGAATGACCCAATCCTTGTACATAGACACCATAGTCAAAAGGTTTGGTATGAAAAATTCCAAGAGAGGTCTCATACCGATGAGACATGGAATTAGTCTCTCAAAAGAGCAGTCTCCTAAGACTCGTGATGAGAAGACATTCATGGATAGAATACCCTATGCCTCTGCCATAGGATCTATCATGTATGCCATGCTATGTACACGGCCTGATGTTGCATTTGCTCTAAGTGTTACGAGCAGATTTCAAGTTGATCCAGGCGAAGAGCACTGGAAGGCAGTGAAATGTATCCTTAAGTACTTGAGAAGAACTAAGGATATGTTTCTTGTCTATGGAGGAGGTGACTTGAAACTACGAGGCTTTACTGACTCGAGTTTCCAGTCAGATCCAGATGATAACAAGTCAACATCTGGATTCGTGTTTACTTTGAATGGAGGCGCAGTGTGCTGAAAGAGTTCCAAGCAAGTAACCACTGCAGATTCGACGACTGAAGCTGAGTACATCGCTGCAGCTGAAGCCGCCAAGGAAGCAGTGTGGTTGAAGAAATTCATCACAACCTCGGCGTAGTTTACAGCATCTCTGAGCCTGTTCCACTGTTGTGCGACAACAATGGAGCAATGACACAAGTGAAAGTGCCGTGGTCTCATCAGAAATCGAAAGATCTTCTGAGGCGCTTTCATCTTAACCAGAGGAGATGTAGTAGTGGAAAGAGTTACATCCGTCGACAATGTAGCAGATCCACTGACAAAGCCGTTGGCTCAAATTGTGTTTGAGCGTCACCTAGAGTCTATAAGCTTATTGTATAAAGGTGATTGACTTTAGTCCAAGTGAGAGATTGTTAGTTTTAGGTGGCCTACAAGCCAATCTGACTATGTAAATCTCGTTCATTTATTAATAAAATGGCATAATATTCATTATGTGTAAATCGCATTAATTATCGTTTCATAATGAAGTCCGTGAATACGTGCTATGGTGATCAGATTATGATGAGATCATACTAATGAGAATGATCACTTAAATACATGGCATTATAATCCGGAGTGTGTCATACACTTTTGTTGAGAAATTTGCTCAAGAATCTTCATGTTTATTAAAGAGAGCCTACGAAGAATGCTTGTTGACAACAAGTCCGCAATTGCCTTAGTCAAGAATTTGGTCTACCATGAAAGGAGTAAGCATATTTATATGAGATTTTATTTCATCCGGGAGCATGTGAAAAATAAAGAGATTGAGCTTATTTTTGTCAAATCCCAAAATCAAGTTGCGGATATTTTCACAAAGTCTTTGAAGTTTGATGTCTTCTCCAAATTGAAGACCTTGTTTGGAATGCTTGATGGAAGATAATTAAGTTTACAGGAGAGTGTTGTGAAATAAACGTAATTTTGTGGAGATCTCTTTATAATTGTGCGAGGAGTTTATTATGTTAGAGTTGAAGAGAAAACAATGGGTCTTTTATTATTTAGAAGTTATAGTATCTTTTTAGTTTCTTTTGTAACTCTCATTTAAATTAAGAGTACAAGGAAGGTGGAGAGTCATGTAATGGTCACTAAAGGGAGGTGAAGAGTCATGTAATGGTCACTAAAGGGAGGTGAAGAGTCTCTTGTAACCATCCAAGCATAACTCTCATCCATGTAATGGGGAGATTTTCGTGCTCCACCTTAGAGCCTTAGTTAGTGAGAGTCCAAAAGTCATTTTAAGAGAGTTATCTATCTAGAAAGCCTATGTAAGGTCTATATATACACGTGGCTAGCTGTTTTCATGTAAGAAGTCATATATGATCTATAGAATATCTACTTTTTGAGGTTTTCTTCAACTTTTGTGTTTTCTACCTTCTCTACATATTTTCACCACAATTCCATCTTGTGTGAGTGAGAGCCCACCATTAACTTCCAACAACTTGCAGATAATTATTTAAATTTGAGAAATGCTAATGCAACAAACTTACATCGAACAGTATGATCACAAACTGGATTGTAGATGTGGGCTCATTTACTTAGATATCCAAACCTGAGATAACATAGATTCCCTAACATATTGAACTTTGCTCCCCATTTCTCACATCATTTTCCCACTTTAGATTAACTTTGTCACATGCTAAACTGAAACCACATGCTAGTAGGAGATAGAGGACCCAAGATCTATGGTATTGACTGCCCCGTGAACTTCTGATGTGGAACTAAATGGCTTTCCCAACAACCCTAGATGGCAAACCCCTCCTCAAAGGGTGAAGGATGTATAGTGAGGGAAGAGAGGTCAGGGATTATCCACTTTATTTGGGGTCAGCTACATGAAATCCTGTCCCACCACATTAATCTATCAAATGCCATATTTGTAATTAGACCTACGAAGATCAAGTCCTTTCTTACCAAGGTTCGCAAAACTAGTCAGAACCAGTCTTGGCTGGTTCCAATCCTAGATCTGCTTCAAACTGGGTACTTTCTGGTTCGGGCTTTGGAGGACCTTAAATATAAACCATCATAACCTAATGAATCCCTTTTTATATTAAAAATTATTAATCAAAAATTAATATTTCGAAAGACAAACTTTGACTTTTGTGCTTCATTTGTAGGGTCAACCCATGGCAAACTTAATTAATTGGTTCCTTGGCCATTCCGCCATCCCACCCAATTTTGATAGAATCCTGTGGAGTCATGGGTTTTGTTGTTCTCATAGCTTTCTTCATTAAATGACTAGGCCTGAACTCGACAATGGAGTTCCTGACAAAAAAAACTTAAAAAATAGTTGAAAGATAACAAAAATGTAAACATCATCATAATTAGCCAAAAAGAAAGAAGATTGATGCAGCCTATGAGAAGGATCAGGATTTAAAATATCCTGCCAAACCGGGCAAACCATGACAGAACCAGACTAATTTGGCCGGTTCATGTCTCGGTTGACCCAGTTTTGTTTTGTTTTTCCTTTCTTCCTTTTTATAAGGATCGCAGTTCTAACTTCCGAACTGACCAAATCAGATCAAGAACTGCTGATTCTGATCTGATTTTGACAGTTCTGGTTCAAATCACCCAATTCTGCAAACCATGTTTCTTACTACATTCAGGCATCTCATTTTAGGCCTTCCCTAAGTTCTTATACCCTCATCCATTGGAGTTCAGTCACACCTTTTAACCAGTGCCAAACATGGCCACCCATGCAGATAAGCATACCATCTGGGCCTTTTGTTTTGCCTAAGTTGGTGTCGGTAGGAGCTAAACCGAAGGTTATGTTTGCTAACAGTATTTTATTGCACACCCAGTTTGTGCAAAAGCAACCATACCATGTCTGACACTGTATTGAATGCTGGCAGCCATGATTACTGGGCAAACTTTACCCTCAACTGAATACTCTGACAATTGGAGGAGGATGCCTTTTCTCATTTCTACAAGGGCACAGGAGTAAAATTGTCGATTGGTTTGATGTCATAAAGAGATTCTCCCACAATCCTGTTATTTTTGGATTTTGGGAGAAGCTTATGGGCTTGATGTATGTGTCTCTATGATTAGGATACTCCCACAGCCTCATCCGAAAAAGCTAGATGACCAATCAATGCTTTCCACATTATCAAGACCATAACAATCAGTGCAGTAACATTGGCAAACGTAGCCTAACTCTTCATATGTGTGTTCATTTCGAACCATATCCTTTCTAGTCTTTCTGAACATCTCTGACAACATCTGCATCTCTGCTACACAAAGTACCATTTGAATTTGTTCTTTTCATGCTGAAGTACCGATATAGGGCTAAATGGCTTTTGTCAACAAAGTTTTGACTCAAAATGTTATTGGATAAGATGCTTTTCATCTCCTTTTCTTTCCCACTTGTCACGCATGCTTTAACAATCCAAGTCCCTCAAGAAAATGTAAGTTTGTCATTTCGGTCTTACATGATATGGGCCAACTAGTGTGGTTAAAGGTAAGTAATCATGGCACGAAAACCATTCTCTTCATACTTGTTACATTATACTAAGCATGAAGTGTATGTGAGGATTGATCTCTCCATTGACATTTTCCAATATAACTACTTTTCATTTTTTGTGGCAACCACCTTCAGTCCCAGCAGTCTTCAGGGGATCTCGACCCATGCAAGATGAGTCCATAAGGCCACCCCTTGGAAGTGCACTCTAAGGGTTCTCAGTACCACTAGTTTATCGATCTCCATGAGTAGGAAAAAAAAATCATTTGAAGGTTAAGGAAGACCAACATAAAAGGCAACAAAATATAACAGGTGAAAGGAAACAGCAAAATCTGAAGTAGTTGCAACAATTTTGACAAGCCTGGAGATCAGAGGAAAATAAGAGGGGATGGAAGCTGGGTTTCTGCCACCTACAGATGGGGATCGCAGAAGGAATCAAGGAAAACAAATATCGTTTTTTTATGTAGCATGTATGTACTGCCATTATCTGACAGTCATTTTTTTGGGATATACAACCCTATATATGAACTGAAGTCCATTAAGCACATATCAAGAAAGAAAGGACAAACAAGGAGTGATTTAAAAGACTTGTAAGACTTATCAGTCAGCATATTAAGTTATTGCAATAATTTACATTACTAGTTGCATTCTCATTTCAGATTTGAAGCATAGTTTTCACCCATTAGACTCCTCAACCTAACACATCTATCATATATTTCACCAAAAGCAATGGTTGGCCCTCACGATTAATGTTGTCGGAAGACAGTAAATGCCAAAAACATGCTAAAAATTAGAAAATAGGTTGAACTTACAATAAAAAGAAAATCAACAATTGCGATCTTTAAAATGAGATAATACCTTTTATTATTTCACAACCAATAAATAAGAAAGATGGAAAATTGAGAATGAGTACAACATAACAAATGCATTTTTTACCAGCATGCACAATGGTCAAAGAATAAAGCTGCCCTTTGTGCCAAAGCAAATATAGATTGTTTTGGTATTTAAAGTTGTATTTGCAAAAACGAAGCTAGAGAATCAGTCAATATCATGAAGAAATGATTGATTCTCAAATGCAATGAGAACAAAGTAACTTAAAAGAATGTAATGACTACATAAGGATTAGGAAGAACACATGCATGTATGCATTTGGTATTGAAAGTTGAATGGTTAATGGATATGTAAGAATAACATACCTAATCCAGTTTCTTTGTCTTTACGCTTCATTAGTCCAAAAAGTGGAAACATCCAATTCTTGTTTCTTCCTGCCATCTGTTGAGAACTTCGTAAACTTTCATTTTCGTCCCGCTTTCCGAAGATCTTGAATAATCTAAATCCAGTTCCTGTTCATGACATAAAATTGAAATTGAAAATTTCTCTATGATAAAACCATCTTAGCCAGTAACATAGTGTAATAAGACTTAAAAACAAATAATTTCGCATCAAATGGACATAAAGCAAGTAAAAGTTACCCTTAAGTCATAATATTTCATCTACTTTAAAGCTATATAAATGAACAGGTGTGACCACTATTTGACCATACACATGGTTAAAACCTTATATGAACTGGTATCAATGGAACCATCTTAAGCTTCTATTAACTGGTATCAATCGAACCATCTTAGAATCAACAACAGAAAATACAACAAGAAAAAATTGGAACAGTTGAACTACTATACTCTCTTTTTCTCTCTCTCTCTCGCTCTTTCTCTCTCTCTCTCTCTCTCTCACACACACACACATTTTGGGGTGTGGGGTGAATGGGTAAGGGTAGGAGTGTCCTGCACCTTGCCATGGAAGCTAGACTCTCCTTCCTGGTTAGGCCACGTTCATGGGTTCAACAGTGGGAGGGAAGTCTTATTAACCCTCTCATAAAGAAAAGGAAACAAACAAGGAAATGACAAACAAAAATATGTAGCATAACAATGATTTCCAGTCTTAGAATTTTGCTGAAACATCATACAGGTAAAGCATTGAACAATCAGACCCATTGATTACCTATTATCAGTGGAAAAAGGGTTATTTTGTAATAAATACACCAGACATGGAGAATAAATGGATATTCAATTAAAGCTAATGCATCCATTTCCTTGTCCTAAATGAGGAGATAATAGATATTATTGCAGACTTCAAAAAGACTGCATCCATCTTATTTTCTTAACGAGAGGATTAAATTAACTTTAGTTTTGATAAACACCTTTCAAAAGCCAAATCCACAGATTGATTACGTATGTGTCATTCTTTTGTTTCCCTAGTGAACAAAATATTTGCTGGATAATGACATGAAACTCCTGCAGCAGGAAAAGAAACTTGACACAGAAGAGCATACTGCAGAAAATGCAAGAAAAGTAGAGACAAGATGAGTGAGCACTCCAACTATTTGCAGGAAATTTCTGTCTCTAATAGGTATCTAACATCATACCTGTTGGAATGAAAAAACTGAGGCACGACAAGCATCTGAATACATCTGGTTCTGTATCATGGCTTTCAACTGTATCTTCAGCTGCAGAAACATCAAGATCACCTTGAACTGTTTCAATTTTCTCACGCTTTGCATCAGATATACTTCCTCTTGCTATCCTTTTTCTTTTACGTAAAATAACCCTCTTCGTTATACATGAGTGACAGTTAGGGCAATATAAATCATGCGTCTCTTGCTCATCCAAAATCCTCTCCAGATCCATTTCTACTATTGATTTACTCTCATCTAGTTGCATAACCTCTTCATGTCTACTTACAGCCTCCTTTTCTGTCAATGTTCTCCTACACTCTTCTTCAGGAGTAGGCTGGTTTTCGACTTCCACATCCTTATGATGATGATGATGGTTATCTATGACAGGAAAATCCTCAGCATGATCAGATATACAATCTGTTTCATGAGGTCGCAAGCTTTTGTCAGTAATCAACTGGTCAACCTCCTCTAACCCTGTTCTGTTCATTTCATCTGAGAATTCAATACCTACAATCATGAAGAAAATCAATATATCTAACATGCACTCAGTTCATACATACTTTTGTGCATCTGCCAAGAGAAAAAGAGTGATAAATGTAAAATTACAAGTGCATTCTAGTCGCACATAGGACTATATTTGTGCCATATGCTACCATGCCAGAAAATAGATCTGTGCAGGTGCCCAACAGAATGTGTGCGTAAACATAAATACATAAACCTGAAAGGAACTACAAAGAACAACAATTTCATTCATAAGCATAAGTTTCTCAGAAACAGTTAAATATTGGTATGCAAAAGATGACAGTAAATTTGTTTTCACTTTCCAAGGTTACACAATAACATAGTAATGAAGTATTAACAATTAATTTTGTCAATGCCTTTAGCATACAGTAATTTTGACAACTGACCTTTACTTTGAGAGACAAACAAAGATCGGTGATGAGATAATGTTTCTACATCAATCACTCCTTGGCAATAGCCGTCGTGATTCTGAATATGATCTATACCAGGATTATTCATTCGGTATGTCCAAGTGCAGTGTTGACACTTCCATATGCCTTCAGTCACAGAAATGCAAAGTGATTGTATATTCACTAGGTATCAAAGCGAAAAATTAAACTCTGAACCACAAGAAGACAGTGGAGAACCCTATGTTAGTACATCACTGGAACAGCATCATGTCGAAGTATGATGGTTAGATGGTGTTTATATAGTCCATATTTCACCACCAGAAAGATGTAAACCAAGGCTGGCAGTGATATGATGGACTGGCTCTCTTTGAGCTATAAAAGGAATCAGCATATCAGATTGCAGGTTTATTAAAAAGGTAAAAGCCAAACTTATTTTGTATCCTCAGTGAGAAGAAATTCAAAGATGGACCATTACTTAGACAGGCACTAGATAAATGTAGAATCTCAGTTTACATTCTTTCAATAACGTTGGTATAAAGAAGCCACATTTGTTCTCATAGACAAATAGAAAGGACCTTTCTTCACACAGGTCAGTAAAAATAAGCAACCTGTCACCTACTAGCTAGGCTGTAACACTGGATTGACATGAAATAAATAGGTTTAATGCTAAGAGATAGGTCAGATATATATGTGAATTGTTAAGCTTTACTGAACGCAGGCTAGGTCCACACCCCTAAGTAATCTCCACATACCATGGCCACTAATGACTCAAAATTTACTTTCATATCACTTAGAACTCGTTAGACATTCATATGCATGTCCTCTGGATTTTCTCTTTTAACAATCATAAACAAATAGCCTTCTGAATATGCTATCAAAACCAATACACAGTGTTTTGAGGTATTTTCAGCTTTATCCAACAAGAAAATAGCCATGATGCTAGATGGCAAACATTCTAACACAGGATTTATCTCATCCCTGATGATCCTGTCTCTCTTCAACAATGGTTTTGGTTTCACTACTTTGACAAGAATCTGAAATGGGAAGGGGGTGTTGGTTGGTTGGGGGGGGGAGGGGGGCTGTCATTGGATTTCCTGCATATGAGTACTAAATTAGCTAATTAGGAAAAGAAGGATAGCCTGATAACATCAAAGGCATACTGCACGTGACCACCTCTCAACAAGATTAACATCAAAGAATAGCACATACCACCCAATGATCGGTGACTTTTAGAGGTAAACCTCAGTTGCGAAATCCTAGTATTCAATTGGAACTTTCCTATGGTTGTGTGCCATGCATGCCATTGGCTATAGGATGCTCATCTTCTTATTTCCACCATCAATTATCCTAATAAATTATTTGCTTACTTCTGTCCGACATGAGCAAAATGATACTTGTTTTCTGATTTTTGGTTCCAATTACAGGATGTAATCTCTGGAAGTTTTTGAGAATTTTCCCCATTTTTTATGTTTGCTCAACTATCATTATTTTATTTTCTGTCAATTGTTAGTCACCTAAGATGCCTTTCTATCGTCTTTTTGTTCTGCTTTTATAGTTGACTTTTATCTGGCATGGGTCACATGGTACTCATCTTCTGACCTTGTTCTGTGTTTTATCTTCTAGTCTCTCTCTCTCTCTCTATTGCAATTATATTGTTGCTTTATGTAATGTATTGCCAAAATTTAATGATGGGAATCCAAGTTCAGAGCAAGCTTTATTATGCTTAGAAGCTTCGAAAAGTCCCTCTAAAGTGTAGGGTATTTTTAAAGGAGTCTGTAGATATCTCATTCGGCCTACTAAGAACCCATTTAGCATGTTTTTTATTTTTTAATGAATTTTAGATGTGATTTTCTATTTTTAGCAATTTTTAGTGCGAATTTTCGCAATCATTATCTAGTTAGTGTATTTTGAGTCCATCTTAGAGTTAGGTAGTCGAGTTTGAGTCGGAAAGGTCCTTAAACAATATATATATATATATATATATATATATATGTATACATATATATATATATATATGTATACATATATATATATATATATGTATGATATGATCTCTTTTCTAATTATGGATGACTATTATTACGAATTTTGAGTGAATTTTCTGGTGCTTTCTCTGCGACAGAGTCAAATCTGCCATGCGACAAGGCCGAGCGTAATGCCTAAGCTGTCGGTGCGATGCCCGAGGCCTTCCCTTTACCGGTGCGACGCCGGTATCTCTCCTACCCTCTTCATCCTCTTTGTCCCCCATCAAATTTGGTATCAAAGCCAAATTCTATTAAGTGGTGAGCCACTTTAAGCCTTCTGATTCAAGCCAAGTTGTCACCTGGTGCAGCCTTGGTTGGAGCTAGGGTGTTGTCAAGTCCGAGCCAGGTCAAGACCTGGTCCATTGCAGTGCGACAGGCTGTGCGACAAGGGTCGTTAGCACATCACCCTCGTTCTGAGCCCATTCGTGCTCTGATTCGTGCACCGTCTGTGCCATTGGTTTCATCTCGATGAGGCCAACCTAGATCCAACATAATGCTGCCACAACAATGCCTCATTTTATATGCCATTATTTGCACGAATATCGAGGTCACCGTTTACGCATCCTGAGGCCCATGTCAGCCACCTTGATTTATGTGCCAGCATCTTATCGCCTTCGATTTCATGGCATGCATTCTAAGGCAACATTACAGCGGCGTATGCATCACCAGTGGCCCATCAGCTGCCATAATTATCACTCCATATTGCATTTATTAAGTTATTTGTAACATGTTACTCTCTACGAGGAGTGGGCCTTATTTTTATTATACTCTGAGAGTAGTACACGTACACTGAGTGGTCTTCTCCCATGACTAGCGTAGAGGTACGTGCTTCTCTCTCCTACCCCAGCTTGCTTTTCTAGTATTTACTTTCATCTGCCGCCGACTTGTGAGGTAGGGTATCTAGTCCGTGATAAATCATCATTATTGGTTTGAGAGCATGTTACATCTATCCGGAGTTCCAATAAGACTTTGAGGTAGTTTGAATTCCTTAGACTTACGGTAATTCCTTAACTGTCAACGGTCCCACGTTTTCTCATCGCGAGAGGGATGGTTACTCAGCTAGCTTCCGTTATTTGACATGATTATCCAACTTTAAAATTGTATGATTAGGCTGCATCTACTTATTATTATATTGCTTATTGTTAATCTCTACCTCTATTAATGAGTCCGTTAGTTCCGCAACCGCTACCTCCAACAGCCCCTGTCGGTGCAGCCGCCTTCGGCTCTACCGTCGACCAGTGTAGCTGCTGTCGTCTGCACCTTTGGCTGCTGCCACCGCTGTGACCTCTCTCCCCCTCTCCCTCTTGCTCTCTCCCCATTAGGGTTAGGAAAGGGGGGAGGGAACAAAGAAGGGTTTATGCCCTTTAATTCAAACCTGGTCAAACTAGGTTTGACCTGATTCAACCCCAAGCCTTTGCACCTTATTTGAATCTAGTCCGAGCCCAATTCACGCATGGTTTGAACCCACTGGTTAGTGGTGATCTGAGCCACCTGGGCAAGCTCCTGGTTCAGCCATGGTCCAAGATTGGTTCGAGCCGTCGATACAGGGTATGAGCCATATTTCAATCTGGTCTACTGTAGTGCACCAAGGTGGTGTAACATAAGCTCTTAGTGTACTGTGATTGCCGGAGAGTCATCCGGACTCTGACTCGTACGTCATTTACGCCGTTGGATTGGTCACAACAAGGCCAACCTCGTTTCAATGTGCTTTTGCCCTGATTGTGACTCGTTTTACATATCCACCTTCGATAGGCACATCAATTACGTAAGCACATCTTTGTACTCCATTTTGTGCAACAATCATGACGTTCGCTTCCTTGCGACGAGGCCGACTCATCTAGTGCCCCACCCACTAGAACTACATCATTTTGTCTATTGCCCCTATATGTTAAGGTCACACTTCCTTGTCCTTTAACATTATGAGTTCCTTTTTCACAATAAGGATTTGTTTACCTAATGAGATAGGTACCAACCTATTTTTTAATGATATGTTCCAAGAAAATTGTATGTCCAAGACTAGTGTTGATTGACTCTCCCAGATAGGTGAAATCATTGTTGAAATTGATGGTGTCTTTGTGGAGTTTCACAAGCAATTTGGGAAAGTTCCGTACTTCAATGGTACCAAGGTTCGCCGACTCGATGAGTCGAGGCGACTCGGATCTCCCATGATCCGGTACGAGTCGGGTTGACTCGTGTTGACTCATACGAGTCACATGGTCATATCGTACAAACTCAGTCGAGTCGCACCGACTCGGGTTCGTCCTGATACGGTACGAGTCACCCGAATCGGCACGAGTCGAGCCGGTACGGCAAACCCTGAATGGTACATGAGCTAACATCTTCTCTTTAGATAATCTTACCATTATTGTTGGCCGAGAGTAGATGGAAGAGCGCCATACCACTTTTGACTCAGAGTAACCCAGTTATATTCTCCAACTAGTGTACTTGAAAGACGAATTTCTCTTCACCAACTCCAATCCTGATCCGATTAATGGCCGGTCAACTTTCTAGAGGAAACTAAAGAGATAGTTTATGAGGCTGACCTAGTGTTGATTGAGGGATGTGAAAATCAAATGAAAAAGATACATTATAAAGTCGATCCAATAGTAGCAAAAGAGTATTTTGAACAAGTTGAATCTAAGATTTCTTATAATAACGTCCTTGTTGCTGAACCACAATTAGATGTGATTTATGAAGTCCACTTTAAGGCTGGTTCCGCATTCATGCTGAGCAGAATGAGCTGAAGCAGGAAAGAGGTAACCATAGATGTGGTCAACTAGCCGAAGATTGTTCAAGACACAACCGGCTAGCATGACCTTGACCATTTATAGAGCGATATTAAGGCACTCCTTCTACCTCGGGTTGGAGGATTCTTCTGCATGGTGATCTTAGCAGCGATAGCCGTACATCATTGTTTTGCTGTTATCATCATCTCCCCGTAGATGTTGAGGGAGAATGATAGGAATCCAAGTTCAGAGCAAGATTTATTACACTCAGAAGCTTTTGAAAGTCCCTCTGAAGTGTAGAGTATTCTTAGAGGAGTTCGTAGATATCTTATTTGACCCATTTAGAGCCCATTTAACATATTTTTTTTATTTTTTTCTAAATTTTAAAAGTGATTTTCTATTTTTAAGGATTTTTAGTGTGAATTTTCGTAATAATGATCTAATTAGAGTAATTTGAGTCCATCTTAGAGTTAGGTAATTGAGTTTGAGTCTAAAAGGTCCTTAAACACTATATATATAGACATATGATCTCTTTCCTAATTATGGACGATTATTATTATGAATTTTACGTGAATTTTCTAGTCTACGACAGGGTCAAATTTGTACTGTAACGGGACCGGGTGTGACACCCAAGCACCGATGTGACGTCGGAGGCCTTCCTACTACCAGTGCTATGCCGGTAGTCTCTCCCACCCCCTTCATCCTCTTTGTCAACCATCATTTAAAGCACTAGGAATCAAATAGTAGAAAAAGACTTGTTCTATTATAACATAAGATGCACTTTGAATGATTTGAATTAATTGGTATGATGATTAAACATACCACATAATCTTTGTTTTGTTCATCTAAGATGCACTAAAAGAATTTGTGGCAAAACTCAATAGCTAACAATTGGAGCAAATATAGGGTTATTTTTTCAATCTTCAATTACTTTCCACTTAGTTCAGATAAATGTGCAATTATATGATATAATTATTAAATTTATTATTCCATTCTAAATTTCTAACTCAATAGTTAAGCACAGTAAGAGTCATTTAATTTTTTTAATAGTTTAATTTTCTATGTTTCAATTGTTCCTTCAATATAAACATTAATTAGATGTTATTAACATTTTTTAATTTAAATGATGACGCCTTAGATTGGCCCCTCCAAACAAAACTTTCTTGCTCTACCACTGATATAAATGCCGCATAGATCCTTAACTCAGTAAAAACCCATGAAAGGAACCTGTAGAGGCTTAAAAACTGCAAACTGTTTTAGTCTTATATCGGATGTTATAAAAATAGAGGTATGCTTATAAGCAAAGCGCAACCTATCTTCCCCATAAGGGCCCTTTTCTAAGGAAAATGACAAAATCTCACCTTCGCTCTGGAACAATACTTCGGGGAAGACACGCATTTAAATATAATAAATATTACTATATTAATATTATTAATTATTATTATATTTATTATTATTATATTATTATTAATATTAATTATACTTATATTTTTTATATTTATATAGAATTTTGTTATATTTTAGTTTTGTTAATATATATATATTTATTAAATATATATTTCAAATTTTAATTTAAAAATAAAAATATTTAAATAAATAAAAAATAATATATTTTATTTAGATAAATAATAAATATAATATAAAATATAATAACATACATAATAAAAAATAAATAAAATATTCAACATGTCTCAGACAAACAAGCCTATCCCGGATGTTTTTGCCCCAAGTAACCTCAAAGGCTCAAGGTTCAGTCAGCCGACTTCTTTTGAGAAAGATTTTAGCTGACGATGTGGAGAAATCCCCAACATTATTTGCATGTTCTTTTGAGAAAGATTTAGCTATTTGCATGCCTTCCCCGAGAGATTGTCCCAGAGTGAAGGTGAGATTTTATCATTTTTCTTGGAAAATGACCCTCGTTGGGAAGAGAGGTTGCGCTTTGCTTATAAGCACACACCTATTTTTACAACATCCGATGTGAGACTAAAGTGGTTTATCAGTTTTATGTCTCTTCACAGCTCCCTAATAAAAGTAGACGTGTGCGGATCCTTTTGAGCTACTAGATAGATCAGCCGACTAAGGGTACTCGGACAAGTTGATGACTTTTTGTTCAGTTCTCACATACGACGTCATTGTGGATGCGTAAAAATTTGTGTACCTTCTTCGAAGTATTGTCTCCGCGGAGGTAAGATTTTGTCATTTTCCTTGAAAAATGTCCCTCTCTTCCCAACGAAGGCCTTTTTCCAAGGAAAAAGACGAAATTGCACCTTCGCTCCATGGACACTACCTCGGGGGAGGCATACAAATTTTCACGCATCTAAAGAACCATAATCCAGCCTTACTTCCTGGTACATTGGCATGTACCCATCCCAGCTAAACATAGAAAATATTGTGCATATGTCCATGTTTCAGTTAAAACTTTGACATTCATATTTTGTCAGTTTCAAGTACAAGCACCTTAGAAAATGGGCATATCTTATTCTTCACGGTGAAATGAAATCCGTGTTCGACAATTAATAGGATAATGAGCCACTTGTAACCATCATTAACAGGGTTAACTTGTGGGAAAAGTTGGGCATTGGTTAGGAAGAGCAAGGTGGCCTACCTCACACGTACAGCCCGAACAGGCAACTTTTAGATGTTAAAGCCAGGTCCATTACGGGATGAGGTAACGGACTGCGAATTTGAATATGAGTCATTACAGGAAACTCTCGACCTTTACATGGATGGAGCAGTTATGCAAAAGAGTAATAAACTGTGGAATATTAAATATGCCAGCCCAGTGGATCCATCTCCTCCTAGAATGTTGTATATACATCCTCCGGTTATAGTCGGCAGAACTATCCTATTTCAGTGCTAAGCATATAGACATGATATGTCAAGCAAGCCTAACTCATGGTTAAAAGTTTCTTGTTGTGTATGGATTAATTTGCTGATTCTCCGTGGCTGTCCCAGTAGCCCAATAGGAACAGTTCACCTTGTAAAGATGATGCTTCGGCACTGGAGTACTTAATCTAATTTTGCAAACGCCGTTGCCTTCAACCTTCTCATAGTAAGACCACCATGGCCACCTCAGTTGGTCTGACACTATCGTTTAATACAGTTCAACTCCAAACAGCGTTTCTTCATATCGTAACACCAGTTTCCTCTACCCTCACCTCATTCAAAAGTGAATTTTTATCCTAAACTTGTTGTCTTATATGCCTAACATGTTACTTCTCACTGCTTAATGTATGTATAAATTAGATGAGCCAGTGTGTAGTGTATGCAATATCCTAAACTTGTTGCACCCAGCGCCTTAGCGCAACGGTGCACCCTCCCGGCCTAGGGAGGTCGGCGTTCGACTCGCCCGCCGTACATGCGGTTGTGATCGGACTATAGACTGTTCGCCCGTCTAGACGAAACTGTCGTCTGTTTGGACAGTCTTTTGTGGGTTGCGTGTTTCCGTCGCTTGCATGATAGTCCTATTGCATCGAATGCAGTAAATCATTAAATCTTAAGGTCATCGGCCGGCTCGATCACAACTCTTTGAGTTGGAGATCAAGTCCCAGAAATCATTGGACTACGTTTAAACTTGCTTTGCGCATAGCAGTGCTGTGGTTAACCAGCTGGATTGGGTCAGATGAATGACAACAAAAGAACACTCAAAAGGAAATGACCACATGCTCTTCAAAGTGTGCACCGAAGAGAGAAACAGAGACGGGCACCACCAGCACAGCACGTTGCTTGGTGGCCGCAGGCATACCTTGCTCCCGCTCCAGGTAGACGCTGCTGTTCCTCGCGTGCTCACCCACCACATCAACTTCCGCGCCGCCTCCATGTCCAAGCTCCCCTTCCTTATCGACCGCCCCGCTCTTCCGGCGCCTTGGCTTGAGACCCCCTCCTGGCTCTCCTCCATTCTCGACGTCCTCCGCCGCCGCCGCTTCCACGACTACCTCCCCCTCCACTGTGTCCGCCGCCGCACCATTTCTCTGGTCGTCTCCCATCCCCATCTCCAACACCGGGAGGCGAGGAAAGCAGCAGAGGAAGAAGAACGAGAAGTTCTTAGCAGCTGGTGCGGGAAGGGTGGCCGGGAAGTTGGAGGCGGGAGGAGGAGCGCGCGACGGAGGGTGGCACAGTGGAAAGGCACGCGGTGCATTTAACTTCTCCTAAGGGGGCAGGGGCACGGCAACCAACGCACGTTACCCACCCACCAACCCTTTTTTAACGAAAACAAGAAAAGATGACACACACGACAGCGGAGGGAGGGAGGGGGTTTGTTTGTGCTTGTGCTTGGACCTCTTCCTTCCGGTTCCCTCCAGCCAAACGGACAGGACAAGACCGCCTGTGTGGAACGACATGCCTCACGTCAAACGGAGCGCATTTGACTCTCTCTCTCTCTCTTTCAATCTTTTTATCACTTCTCTTATGTTTTCCTTACAATTAAAAATATATATAATAAAATAAAATTTAATTTAATTTTCTTTTTTTTCTTTTTTAGATAGCTAGTCTAATAACTAGAGACTCTAAAGTCACCTGCCAACCATGATGGACATCCCAATTTCCTAACATCCCATGCGCCGGAATTGCACGGACGGTTCAACCCATTTAGATTCAAAAGAAAACGTTTTGTCCTAATGCTGATATACTCACTACAAAAAGGTTTTTCTTACTTTGCATGTTTCGGAATGAGGTTGAGAATGAGATTAATATGCTGATGCCATTAGAAATTAAGTTGGCCATCCCATTTTTTGCTGTCTTTAATTTAGACTCTTTGAAAATCAAAATCAAGAACTTTAGTATCAATGGTTCACATAGATTTTTCTTTTGTTAAATTTAATAATTTTGAAATTAGCATTTTATGATATTTCATGTGAAAACAAATGATCTCGTCCGTATACATATAACTTTTATAGGCTTGTTGCGTCTTTATGAGTAGTTGACCCATCCCTCCTTTTTAATTAATAACGACTTGTCGTTGTCAATCTCCATCTCTCTCCCTCTCAACCTCAAATCCTTGTCAGTCCTCTACCTTCACCGAACAGTGCATACTAATGGTGATCCATGTACGTTGTCAGCTACTTCATATTTTAAAAGTTCGTCTGGAAACATCAAGGAGGGACAGACGGGTAGTACCCATAGTTAGGCCCGAGAGAAATAAATAATTCGGATCTCAGGTCGCACCCGCCACCCCCCAGGATGGACTATGAATACATAGTTATCCCGTTTTGACTGGCCATATTAATATAGGAGTCATATGACACACGAGGTCATTAAATATTATAGTTAGGTCCCTTCATTAATTACAAACCTGAAAAAATGGTTGAAACAGAACATTCGCGTGGGAACACTAATGCGGTGTCTTGTTCCACCTTAGTTCTGACTCAACAAAATTACCTGGTCACCCAAGAGGGGAATCATGAATTCTGACAGATTAGTGGGACTCGCGTACGTTAGCAAGAAAGGGTGCACCACGAGGCCATTGTATATATTGAACTCTGAAAGCTTCTCGATCATGGGAGAAGAAAAAACTTTACAAAATAGAGAGAAATCAAGAGTAGGGCTCCGCAAGAGATATGGGTTGGGCTGTACGTAAATCTTCGATACTTTTAAGTCCGTTTGGTATAACCTAAAAATCTATGACGTGCACAAGTATTTTAGAAATATTAATCATCTAACTGATTGGTGTGCTTAATTTTTAGTTGTCTAAAATTTCGGAATCACAAGATAATTTATTGATGAACCATCATACATCTTGCATCAGAGTATGTATCTTATAAAAGACATTGCCACTATATATCATTCTAAGTCTTCATCTTCTGCTGTTCAAAGAGTAATCTTGCAAACCTTATGTATAGGTGATACTTTCTCTCACTCTTTACTTATATTTGTTAATTGGCGGATCTTTTTAGAAGTAAATTTAAGGTTAACATTGATAGTTGTAGTAGAGATAATCTTAGTAATTCTACAGGTGTTGTCATCCTCAAAAATGATAAGGATAATATTATTTTAGTTATTTGTGAATTTTATGGTCACACTTATAACATTGTTGCATAGCTTCGAACTATCATCCTTGACATCCAGATGTATTTTCAAGAGGGTTACTCTTGTCTCACTGTGAAATTTGACTGTCTAGTTCTCATCAACTTGATCTATGCTGCTCAAGTTACTGTTCTTCGGATTTTGTTATCCTGGTGGCCAGTGGCGGACGCAGAAACTTTGTCCAGTGGGGTCACTCGGATCATCATTAAATATATTGATATTTTATTTTTATTATATTAAAAATATTAAAATAAAAAAATAAAAATAAATATATTTTAATCATTATAAAAATAATATACTTCAATAAAAATGATATATTTTGTTATGAGGATTTTTTTCTTCTAGATGCACTTAACGAATTTTTTATTAAATCATAAATATAAATCATAATAATATGTAAAAAATCTAGTGGAATTGAGCTCCAAATGAGACTAGGTCCAGTGAGTCATCTAAAAAATCCAGTGGGGTCACCTTATACCTAAATTTAAAACTTACCTTATTAAATTAAGACCCTTATAATAAAATTCTAAAATTTCAGTGGGGTCCATCTAAAAAATCCAGTGGAATTACCTTATACCTAAATTTAAAACTTACCTTATTAAATTAAGACCCTTATAATAAAATTCTAAAATTTCAGTGGGGTCCTAGGACCCCACTGAAACCAACTGGATCCGCCTCTGCTGGTGGCGTAAATTTTGCAATCTCAAAAATAGTATGGACCGCCAATTCCGTCATGTGGTTAGGGAAGGCAATAGATCTACTGATACCTTGGCCAACTATTTTTGTGATTATCAGGTTGATCAGAATTTTTATGTTTTTTCTTCTTTGCCTACTATTGTAAAAGAAGATATTACTTCTGATAAAGTGGTCTTCTCATTCTTCATTTTTGAGGGTTTGTGTCTTTAGGAGGATATTGATTTTATTAATGTACTTTTTTAGGGGTAAGATGACATATCCCCCCTTATTTCTTTAACTTTTTGATGATATAAAATCCTAAGGGCCGGCCTAAGATCCTAGTTAAGTTCCTAAGTTAAAAAAAAAAAAATTTATTACTGCACCTTTTTTAGCTAGAAAACTTCAGTAGTAGATTTTGGAACACCACATTCATCCTTAGATAAGGTTTTCATGCAGACGAAAAGAGTTCAAGTAAAGTGACGATGGTGTAATGGGCGAGTAGATCATAGACATAAGTGGTGTTGGGTCTCCATTCAACCAAAGTGTAAATTTAGGCAGAGATAGAAGTGGAGAGGCGTTCCCATCCGGCATATGCCGGACTTGACTACGTGCATATTTGAAGCCTCCAACCATTTGGTAGGTTAGGATTTTCTGGAACAAGAATAAAACTATTAGAGAGAAGAAATTAAAATAAAACATCACAACGTATTTATCCGCATTTTAATCGCGGTCCATCTTTATTATCTTCTTCAACAACCTTCTTTTTCTGATGTATTTACGCTATTATAAGTGGGAGAGATTTGAATCTCAGAAGTGCCTCTTTACTGGAGATGCTTTTATATCGAAGGTGATTGTTTTATTTAATTAAGTGACTATTTTAGGTAAACCACATCGCCAAAGGAAGAAATCTAATGATCTAGCCATGATATCAACTGAGTTGAGCCTAGTTGGAAGTTATAAGTAGGCTAGTTGAACCAGCCCCCTAAGAGAGTTGGTTCACCACCTGCTTCTCATTTGAGAGGTGGCAGGTTCGAATCTGGTTGGAGTTTAACATCTCCTCAGTCATGCATTCTTAGGTGTTGTTCGGATATTTATCTCCTGATCCATGAGATTACTTCTTCAAAAAATCAGTTCAACCTAGAATTCTCACCTAATTAGGCGGAACTTTCGACCGTTTCGGAATTAGTTCTAAAATATTTGGAAGATATCTCGGATTCCACTTAGTTGAAACTATGGTTGTTTGTAAATACTTGTACTCGTGACCTCTAAGCCACCTTTCAAAAAAGAAAAAAAAGAAAGTAAGCTAGTTAAATTAAAGTAGGGATCCTTACATGTATATATAAATCAATTTCAAAGACTTGATTTGTCTTTTACTACATGATTAAAGGATCTCAGTGGCTAGCATTAGCTCGTTGATGATGTATGTGCAGAATGAGCTATTAATTTGTCCCCAGCAAGACCATGCTGTTGAAGTCTATGATCAGATCAAACTGGAGGTCCGACAGGGTGTGCTTATAAATTTAATACGTGCCGTCACGTTAAGGACAATAGACCCACTTAGGCGTAGGTTGCCAGCTCGGTTTGTTGAAGTCCTTAAGGAGACATAAAACGAGCGGGTCCAGCTGACATGTTGTTGGGTGGGTCGTTGACCCATAAAACATGTTGCGCCAGAGGAACACATGTCAGCTGCACCGTGCAATATGGCAGAAAATTTATAAAAATTTTAAGTAATACTTATTATACCACTAGCGGTGTAGCGCATCTTACATAGATTGCAATGTGCGAACACGTTGCGCCGCGTGACACACCCCCACCGCCCTTTCCTCTCACATGAAAGGCGTCAACCCGCTACCATCTCCATGACATCACACTCTTTCTCGACGCGCGAGAAAATGCCATCATGGGCGCTGACTAGTCCAGAGCAGCTCCCGTCCCGTTGCCTCATTTATCGCATTTCAAAGATCAATATGCCCTTAGAAAGGCGGTAGGCGGGAACGAGATATATGGACTGATTTTTTTAGACCGATCCATCCATACCGCATCCCACTTCTTCTTCCCAACACATCCTTTCTCCTTCATCGCGTCCCACCCTGTCACCTCCAGTGGTCCCTCCGTCGCCCCATAGAGCAACGCCGCGGTCTCTCCATCACCCTCAGAGCCGTGCTATAGTCTCCCCGTCGCCTTCCAAAGCTGCACCACTGTCTCCTTAGGATGGGGGGAGCTATTGTCTTCCACTGTACAGAGAAGATGGAAGAGGCTAAAGAAACAAGCATCAGGAAGAGTCACAGTAACCGCGCTCGTAGAAGGTCAGTAGCTACTGCTCTCGTCATTGCTCCACCTCCAGTTGAACCAGAACACATTCCTAAAGCGAGGGCTAAAGAGAGGGAAGAATATCCCGAAGTGAAATTTCAGATGGTTGTCAGAGAAGGGGACGCAATAGGTATAAGAAGAAGAATTGATAATTTTATGCTTTCTAATCTATTATTTTTTAGCACCTCACCTATTATGATCATGTCTCCATTCTTCAATAACAATGACATGCTTCTGTTATATGTTCTTAAACATCTAAGTGCCTTCTTCTGACTCTCTGCTGCAAATGAACCCTTCCAGCAATAGGGAACACGTTCCTATGACCTCTCCACTAATGCATGACCCCTTCCAGCCCTTCCAGCAATAGCTAACCCCTATCACACCCTTCTATGCCCTCTACTCTACTAGGTAACACATTCCCACTGACATAGTCCCTTCCAGTAGAGATAATCACATCATAATCATTATAGTCGCTTCTAGTAAAACACCTTCTTAGAATTACCTTTCTAGTAGATAAGAATTACTTACTCAGCAGAATAACCATTTATAGTACATAAGGATCCCTTCCAATTGATATGAATCCTTTGAACTACATGAGAATTACTTCATAGACAAATTAATCACCTCCTATCCACTCGAATCACCTTTCTATGCCCTCTCCAATACTAGGTAACTCCCTCCCACAATAGATAGCCCCTTCCATTAGAGATAATCACATCCTACTCATTATATTCCCTTATAGTAAAATAGTCCACTTTAGTACATAAGAAATATTTTATCGACATAATAACTATTTCTAATACCTAAGAATCCCTTTCATTTCCCAATAATCATTTTTAATACTTAAGAATCACTTCATCGGAAGATTAATCAATTCCATATTACATAAGGGTTGCCCCCTTATTCTTACCTCCTACAGAGAATTATCACTTCTTGATCTCTAATCAGGAACTTTGCATGTAGAGAGAAACAGAGCTCCTTCAAGAAGGCACCACCCATTTATCATAAATGCCTGCAAGGTTTCTGTATACAGGAAGATAGTGTCGGGCATACATTTCCACGAGGAGCACTTCGAACTGTTGTCTAGGATCCATTTGATCCGTTCATAAACATTCTCCTAATTCTCTTTGATATTTTTCTTCTTGAGGATATTACTGTTAGTCTAAGGTGGCCTACAAGCCAATCTAACTATATAAATCTTGTTCATTTATTAATAAAATGACATTATATTCATTATGTATAATTCGTTTTGTTATCGTCTCATAATGAAGTCCGTGAATATGTGCGATAGTGATCAGATTATGATGAGATCATACTAATGAGACTAATCACTTAAAGACACATATTCTTAATAGTTCATAGTCGGAGGATATCCGAGAAGGACATCGAATATCCGGTTAGACTAGTACAGATTACTCCTACCCATACGATGAGGGTGACTGATCTCATAGTCACTTGTGTGGAGACACTAAGGCGAATCTGTAGGCGCTCATTAGAGAATGAGTTCACTAAACTGATCTGACTGAATCGCTAGATGGTATTGTACCTCACTGTCAACCAACTAGATTCTACTGTCACAGTTGCGTGGATGGTCCTCAGACCTGAGACACCAAGGATACCTTGTCGGTGGACTTCTATACTTTGACCTTGGTTTATGAATCTCTATCTATGGGATTCTAAACAGCCAAAGATCGGGTACAGTGGAATACTGTCGAAGGGAATTAAGTGTCAATAAGGAATCATTCGCTCTCGGTACTTAGAGAGAGAATGCTCTAGAAAGGATGCGCGGAAGTCCTTGGCCGCGACAGACGATAATATCGAAAAATGAGTTTTCTGATATTATACGGCAACATCCGATCCAAGTGAGTCGACCGGTCAGGATTTGATAGTATACCATACCTTCAGTTGACTCGAAATCATTGTACGAATGAAGGATTATATCCACGCGATAACTGTCGGCGGAAAGGTTCTAAGAGTGGGTTACGTAACCCTGATACCTTCCGGGTTCACGCGGTGTTGCTTGGCACCCAACGTGATCGGAGGCCCGATCGAATTTAATATGTAATATTAATTCAATTGATTAATAAATTAATAATGAGTTATTAATTGATTCATCAGGCCAGTGAGGAGTCACTGGGCTTATTGGGCCATTAATCGGACTGGTTATTAGGCCTAGAGAGTCACACACAAATGATTTCAAGGTGATGGATAATAAGTGGGTTTTATATTAAACCGGGGGTTTCTATGAAAAATCATGCGGTTAATATAAAAGATAGCAAACGGGCTGAGCAGGCCAGGCGACTGCTAACCCTAGCCACCCCCTCCTCTCTTCCTCTCTCTCTCTAGCACTCCAGGCCGGCTCTGTTCTTCGAGATTGCTCCACCGTTTCTCCGACTCCCATCCGACGGGAAATCAACCGCGCGTCGCGGCGAACTGCGAAGGGTTCGTAGGTTGCGATGAGCGAGGAACATGAGGATATCTTCCACGAGGAGGATCGCGTGGACTTCACTAGAGGCTGGACATTTGCGCGGCTGGCAGTGTTACACCGACGGAACTAATCGGTCCCGGATTCGAATCCGCGCGAAGGTAATAATCCGATTAACGGTTATTCGGATTTTTAGTTTTATCGAAACGGCAAAACGGATCGGTGGTTTTATTTTAATTTCCGCTGTGTAAGCGATCCAGAGAAACTAGATAACCCAACAGTGGTATTATAGCCAGGTTCCACTATTTCTCGTCCTGTTTTGATCTCCGAATTAATATTTTCATGATTTATTTCATGCATGAATTTGATTGGTTTGTTGGATCTGTGTTTATATATATGATGAACATAATAATAGTTGGATTATTATTCTACAAAATCGGATTTTTAATTTGGGGTTTTCGTGTTCTTCGTGGGACGAAGAACGGCGGGTTTATGGGGCTTCGTTCGGGCATCCCCAATCAATGGGGAGGTAGGCCGGATCCCAGATCCTCCTAGGGATGCCCCTGCCCACCACTGGGTTGGTGGCCGGTGCCGGAGAGGCCGCTGGAGGTGGTTGGAGGGAGCCCTATCTCCTTCTTCTTTGTAATGACCCGTCACCCTATAATCGGGGATCCGATTACTAAATGGGTACCGAATCATTAAAATTTGGAGCCAAACTAAGATCTTGATAAGTCTAAAAAATAAATGATAAACTAAGCTAAACATTCCACATCACATCAAATTGTAAAGGAAGTGCAGGAATTAAAAATTATTACAATTCGACTGAACTCAGCAAATAATTACATATTCCAACTGAAAAGAAATAATTAAGCGTACATGCCTAAAAGGAAAATAACAACTATATCGGGGCATATTCCGGAACAGTGGCTGCTGGCGCGCAGTCCGAGACAACACCCTCTATGCTACGCCTGCCTAGAACCCTCACCTGAAAACTGCAGGGGTGAGTCTCATCGAAATAGACTCAGTAGGGATCCCTCGATCCCCACCACCCACTTACGCACCCACAAGTGCAACAACACAAATATAGACAATTTAAATAAATAGAGCAGTAAATATAACTCCCAAAGATTCCCAATTTTTGATATAAAACACATGCATTCGTAAATGCAACATGCACAACTCTGAAATCACTCCACCACGGAGTCCACAACCAGCGTCTCGACTAAACACACAAACCACGTGGCCGAACGTAGAAAACACCGACCCGCTGGAACCAAACAACAACTCCTCGAATAGCGCAGTGGCTATTCCGGCTTGTCTAGTTCTAGGTAGTTCTGCTTCTCCCAACACGAGTGACAGTCCGAAAGTACCACTTCTATACCGGTACTAGCTATACCCCAAGGTACACCAGGTGACCCTCTCTCTAGGCGTCACCCCACCACTCCTACACCAGCACCGTGTCACTCCCACACTGACACAGGGTGCCTAAGTGCTAACAACTGTCACTCTAGGTCCACGATCGCACAAAACACAACACAGTACGATCCGATCACGTAGAAATTATCGTCCTTCAAGTACGTTTTCAAACATGCATTTAACCAAACTATTTAACAATGTAAACACATGTTAATTGCATAAATTAATGAGGTTCAGGGGAAACTGGCCTCAGAAGATGGCCTAAATCGCGTCGCTCTTGACAGCCGCCATTTAAAATGGTGTCATTGTCCCCATACGCCATTTAATACAGAGACATAATCCCCTGAACTGGCCTTGGAACAAGCTGGGCTAAATCGCGTCTTAGGTGGCAGCCGCCATTTAGAATTGCGTCGCTATCCCCAGACGCCATGTAGCACCCGCAAACAGGTTCCTCTCCGGCCTCCCCCGAGTCATAAAGTGGGATTTCTCCCCCAAATCATACAACACATTAAAAATGGAGGGGATAGAGAAGAAGCCTAATTGTTTTCATAAAGAACTCCTTAGAACATGCTTTTCACCCCATAATCATCCACACATATTGCATGCTTCAAAGCGGAAAAATCATGGTTTTAAACAAAACACCGCGAGGATCGTCACCCTACTGATTACTTGAACTCCTCTGAGTTCTAAGCCGCCGAACCGCCACGCCACAAGTCGCCGCCGGTACCGCCGTGGACGTCGTCACTCTATCGGGATGTCGGCCGCCGTCTGGAGAGAAATGCGCCGCAGAGGAGATGGTGGTGGTAGTGGTGGAAGTTAGGAGGTTGATGAAGTGGAGGGAGAGGAGGAATGAGGAGAGGAAAGGAACGAGAAGGGGAAAGGGGGAGTGGATGGATCGGAGAGAGGGAGGAGAGAGAAGAGAATGAGAGAAATGAGGGAAGAAAATGAGGATTTCGGAGTGTCAACCGAAACTTCACTAAAACGCGTCGTCCAAGACCGACGTCAATCAGACGACACGATAGGGTCGTACACTGACAGATCTCTGAATGGCGTTGACCATGCAAGATGCCATTCAGACGATAAGACCGGAGTCGTACTCTCACGGCCCAAAACCAGCCTACGTGACACATTCTAAAAAGCGTCCCCCTAACCTAACACCTTTTGAACCTCGTCGAGCAAGCTCGACACGAAAAAGAACCCATGCCCTAGCCCCACAAGGGTCCAAATCAAGGGATCTGACACCAAAATTGACTCGATAATCGGATCCGAAACCTCACTCCTTATATTCTTACGAAGGGGAATCCAAGCTCGGACAGCAGCCATTTGGGGGACGCCGGCGGGACCGACGGCACTGAGCGCCGGCCGGCGGGTGGCCCTGCTCTTCCCCCCCCCCCCCGCTGGCTTCCTACATGCAACCAATGCTAAGGGTTAGGGTTTAGGGTGGGTATGGACGAACCAGGGGGAGAGACCGGTTCCCAGCCAATCGGACCGGCTGGGCCGGCTCTAGGGCCTAGCCGGACCGGGCCTGAGCCAGGCGCCCAATTGTTGGGCGCCTAGTCCGATCCCTGGCTCGACTAGGACCCGAGCCCAAGTACAGCCCAAATGGGCTGAGCCCAATGGCCCCTTAAATTCCATTTTTAAAACCCTTTTTATATATTTTTTTTATTTTTTTACTCCTATTAAACACCAAGCCCCTTTAATAATTAAATTGGATTTTAAATTTATTTAAAATTCAAAATTATTTTGAAATTTAAATTTATTATTCAATTTTATTTAATTGTGCTTTTAATGATTTTGAATCATTAAGATTAACAATTAGTTGTTAACTAATTAGAGTTAATTATTAGAATCAATTATTAATTTAAGTGTTAAATTAATAATTGATTTTAATTGACTAATTTAAGTGTTAAATTAGCAATTATTAATTAATTAGAGTTAATTGTTAATTTAAGTGGTAAATTAATAATTAATTTTAATTAACTAATCTAATGGTTAGATTAGGAGTTATTAATTAATTAATGTTAATTATTGATTTAAGAGTTAAATTAATAATTAATATTAATTATCTAATCTAAGAGTTAGATTAGTAGTTAATAATTTATTAGAGTTGATTATTAATTTGAGTGTTAAATTAGTAATTAACTTTAATAGACTAATCTAAGAGTTAGATCAGTAATTAATTATTAATAGTCTAATTGTTAGATTATTAATATTGATTAATCTAAATATTTAATTGTTTTATTTTAGAAATGTTCTAAATTGTATGGAATAATATGAAAATTATTAATTTGGAGTGTGTGCACATGTGATGTGTGTTTTTATGTTTTTAAATATAATTTAATTGCATGTTAAGATAATAAAATAAGTTTTTCAAAATTTAAATACCAATTTTGATTGGAACCCAACTTTTTAAAGCCAAAGCTATTAATTTTTTAAAACTCTTTTGTTTTAGCCATGTGATGTACTAATCATATGTGGAATGTTTAAAACACACTGTGATCATGGATATGTACTTATTTAATTGTTCATGTGATGAATGATATATGTGTGTATCGTAGATATATAGATGGGTGTTTATTAATTGTTAATAAATAAAGGTCTACGTACCTCTTTCTCTCTCATAGTCTGATGTAATTTTACCTCCCTCTCTCTTGTACTAGCCATGATGCCTTCTTCAATTTATATGTAATTCTAGAATTTAATGTAATCTGATCGAGGCAACCAAAGAAGGAGTGAAGATGATCTATAGCTGCAACCAGGAAGGCGATATGATGAAGATCTCTTGCCTATGTGTTTGCAGGTTTATCTGATATAAATGTTATGTTAGATTGTGTATGCGTTCAACTATTGGCTCCAGTCAAATCCATTGTGCTATCCATGACCACACAAGACATGTATGAGATGCATTATTTATGTTTGATCGTGAATCAAAGTACGTATAGTATTTGTTAAATATATACGATATATTTATATACTATCACCTAGGAGAGACCAAAATAAAAGTTATAAAATATCCTTATCTAAATTATAAGCTGTAACGTGAAAAGTTAAGAACTTACCGTATGGTCCACCATCATTATAGTCGTCAAATTCGAATTACTTTAGGTAGGTTTGTTGTGCTATCAACAAAGCCTGTTTAATTGTAAGGAGATACTATGGCTATGGGATTAGATGCCTATTGATCGGGGTAGAGAAACCATGTAGTTTTGTTGTGCTATCCACAAAGGCTGCATGCAAATCTATGCTCGTCTCGTAACGATGGTTAGCTTAGACCAGAATTAGTGACTTGTTGTGCTATCCATAAGTCCATTAAATCTATGGAGACCGAAGTTATGATCGGATATTGTAAGGAGTTGCAAGTCCCATGAGATGGGTGCTCTTTGATTGTTTGATAGCTTTCTTGTACTATCCACAAGGTTGTACTGCAAGTCATTGAGATTCTGATCCCCACTAGGAGACTGTTGGCATCTCCCATTCTGTATAGATGGGGGTTATACAGTCCGTCGAAAATTAGTGGGAGTTAAAACTTGATTAAAAGACCATATCATATTTTATTTAATAACTGACATATGTTAAAACAAATTTTATTCATCTCATGTAGGGAATTATATCGTCGAATAACCCACTTCGTGGCATACTTGATGCTAATTTTTTGACTAGTCTGAACTACTCTGATTGGCTCAAAAACCTAAAGAATGTCTTCAGATCTGAGCACATTGCCTATGTCCTTGGAGTTGATTCTCCCGCTGAACTGACATTAGATGCCCTTGAGGCAGAGATGATCACGTACGATAAAAGGTCAAAGGACAAAGGCAAATGAGTAGTACAGGGTGACTACTTTTATTGTAAGCAGAATGGTCACTGGAAGAGGAACTGCAAGGAGTTCCTCAACGATAAAGCTCATGGGAAAGTAAAGCTATCATAAGCTTCAGATGTCTATATGATAGACTTCAACTTGTCAGTTAGAGATTCTACATCTTAGGTATTAGATACCGGATGTGTTTCGCATATCTGCTATGACGTACAGATGCTGACAAGTAAACGCAAGCTGAGAAAAGGCAAGGTGGAACTGAGGTTAGGAAATGGCACAAAAGTTGTGGCGGTTGCTGTCGGGACAACAAACCTCAGGCTTCCATCGGGAGATGCCTTATTATTGAAAGATTGTTCTTATGTTCCTAGCATAATAAAGAACATCATATCAGTATCTTGTTTGGACAAAATAGGATATAGGTTGTCTATTGAGAATAGAAGTTGTTCGATTTATTATGGTAATAAATCAATAGCTTCGACATCTTTAGTCAACGGTCTATATCTTTTAGATGTTTCTTATTACAATCTTTACATTATAGTGCTCTTAAGAAGAGCAAGAATTGTGTGAACCAAGTCTACATGTGGCATTGTAGACTTGGACACATTGGTGAAAGCAGGCTGCAAAGGTTGCATAAGTATGGTTATTTAACTGCATTCGATTATGAATTGTTTGTGACATGTGAATCATGTCTTATGAGAAAAATGACAAAATCTCCATTTACAGGACATGGAGAACGTGCCAAGGACATTTTAGAACTAATACATTCAGATGTATGCGGTCCAATGTCCACCTAAGCCAACGGTGGCTTCTCATACTTCATCACGTTCACCGACGACTTCTTAAATTTGGCTATGTGTACTTAATGAAGTACAAGTCGGAAGCCTTTGAGAAGTTCAAGGAGTTCAAGAATGAGGTAAAGAAGCAAGCAGGAAAGAGTATGAAAACTCTTCAATCAGATCGAGGAGGAAAATACTTGAGTACTAGTTTCACACTATTCTTAAAGGATAATGATATCCTTTCTTAGTTGACCCCTCCATATACACCACAGATGAATGGTGTATCTGAAAGGAGGGATCGCACCTTGTTAGACATGGTGCGATCTATAATGAACTTTTCGGGTTTACCAGTGTCCCTCTGGGGGTATGCTTTGGAGTCAGCAACATACCTACTGAACAGGATACCCAACAAGTCTGTGACCTCTACTCCATATGAGATATGGAAAGGCAGAAAATCAGAATTTAAACACGTTAAAGTCTGGGGTTGTCCTGCTTATATAAAGAGACATAATCCAGACAAGCTGGAATCACGAACCGCTAAATGCAGGTTTGTGGGATATCTAAAGAAAACCTTTGGATACTATTTTTACCATCCTGATGATCAAAAGGTGTTTGTCGTCAAGAAAGTTGTCTTCCTGAAAGAAGAATACCTTCTCCAGGAGGACAGTGGGAGTAAAATAATTTTGGAAGAGGTTCCATATCCCTAAACAACTGCATTATCATCAGATGAGATATCAATTTCTGAATCTGTTCAAGTACACACAGATGAGCCTCGTAGATCTGGTAGGATACCTAAACTACCCGAACGATATATGGGACATATCAATGAAGGTAAGTTTAAGGTAGAATATAATGAGGATGACGATCCTAAATCCTATCAGGAGGACATAGAAGGTCTAGAAGCCGGGAAATGACGAGAAGCTATGAACTCCGAAATCCAATCCATGTACACCAACCAAGTTTGGAACTTGAAGGACTTGCCCAAGGGTATTGTACCCATTGGATGCAAGTGGATCTTTAAGTGAAAGATCGGTGATAATGGACGGATCGACACTTATAATACAAGGTTGGTGGCAAAGGGATATCGTCAAAGGCAAGAATTGACTATGATGAGACTTTCTCACTAGTTGCTATGATAAAGTCGATCAGAATTCTACTCGCCATAGCTGCACACTTCGATTTCGAAATCTGGCAGATAGATGTAAAGACTATCTTCCTCAATGGTAATCTTGAGGAAGAGGTGTATATGATACAACTTGAAGGTTTCATATTCAAAGAGTTTCCAAATAAAGTCTGCAAGCTTCAGAGGTCCATTTATGGACTAAAGCCGACTTTCTAGAGCTAGAACATAAGATTTGACGAGACTGTCAAGTCTTATGACTTCATTAAAAAAGAAGATGAACCTTGTGTGTACAAGAAGACCAGTGGGAGTGTAGTCACCTTCTTAGTTCTTTACGTAGATGACATACTACTCATTGGGAATGACGTAGCTATGATGTCATTAGGAAAGATTTGGCTATCGAAAAATTTCTCCATAAAGGATTTGGGAGAAGCATCCTATGTATCGGGAATACGGATCTATAGAGATAGATCAAAGATGATGCTTGGAATGACCCAATCTATGTACATAGATACCGTCGTCAAAAGGTTTGGCATGAAAAATTTCAAGAGAGGTCTCATACTGATGAGACATGGAATTAATCTCTCAAAGAAGCACTCTTCTAAGACTCCTAATGAGAAAGCATTCATGGATAGAGTATCATATGCCACTGCCATAAGATCTATCATATATGTCATACTATGGATACGGCCTAATGTGGCATATGCTCTAAGTGTTACGAGCAGATTTCAGGCTGATCTAGGTGAAGAGCACTGGATGGCAGTGAAATGCATCATTAAGTACTTGAGAAGAACTAAGGATATGTTTCTTGTCAATGGAGGAAGTGACTTGAAATTGCGAGGCTTTATTGACTCGAGTTTCCAGTCATATCTAGATGATAGCAAGTCTACATCTGGATTTGTGTTTATTCTAAATGGACGCGTAATATGATGGAAGAGTTCTAAGTAGGAAACCATTTTCTTTGACAACTGAAGCTAAGTACATCGCTGCAGCTGAAGCCGCCAAGGAAGCAGTATGGTTGATGAAATTCATCACTGACCTAGGCATGGATGTTAGTATCTCTGAACCTGTTCCGTTATTATGCGACTACAATGGAGCCATTGCACAAGCGAAAGAGCCGCAGTCTCATCAGAAATCAAAGCATATTCTGAGGAGCTTTCATTTGATCAAAGAGATTATTTTTAGGGGAGATGTAGTGGTGGAAAGAGTTCCATCCACCGATAATGTAGCAGATCCACTGACAAAGCCGTTGTCTCAAATTGTGTTTGAGCGTCACCTAGAATCTATAGGTTTAGTACATAAAGGTGATTAGTTTTAGTCCAAGTAGGAGATTGTTAGTTTTAGGTGGCCCACAAGCCAATCTAACTATGTAAATCTCATTCATTTATTAATAAAATGGCATTATATTCATTATGTATAATGTGTTTTGTTATCGTCTCATAATGAAGTCTGTGAATATGTGCGATAGTGATCAGATTATGATGAGATCATACTAATGAGACTAATCACTTAAAGACACATATTCTTAATAGTTCATAGTCGGAGGATATCCGAGAAGGACATCAGATATCTGGCTAGACTAGTACAGATTACTCCTGCTCGTACGATGAGGGCGACTGATCTCATAGTCACTTATGTGGAGACACTTGTGTGGAGACACTAAGGCAAATTTGTAGGCGCTCATTAGGGAATGAGTTCACTGAACTGATCCAACTGAATCGCTGGATGGTATTGTACCTAACTGTCAACTAGCTAGATTCTATTGTCGTAGTTGCGTGGTAGGTCCTCAGACCTGAGACACCAAGGATACCTTGTCAGTGGACTTCTGTGCTTTGACCTTGGTTTATGAATATCTATCCATGGGATTCTAAACAGCCAAAGATCGGATACAGCGGAATACCGTCGAAGGAATTAGTGTTAATAAGGAGTCATTCTCTCTTGGTACTTAGAGAGAGAATGCTCTAGAAAAGATGCACGGAAGTCTCTGGTCATGGCGGACGATAATATCAGGAAAGGAGTTTTTCGATATTATACGGCAGCATCCAATCCAAGTGAGTTGACTGGTTAGGGTTTGACAGTATACCATACCCTGAGTTGACTCGAGAGCATTGTACGAATGAATGATTATATCCACGCGGTAACTATCCTTAGAAAGGTTCCAAGAGTGGGTTACTTAACTCCGATACCTTTCTGGGTTCACACGGTGTTGCTTGGCACCCAACATGATCGGAGGCCCGATCGAATTTAATATGCGATATTAATTCGATTGATTAATAAATGGGAAAATTACCCCTATACCCCTAAAATCTTCACAACCTATACCCTTGCCTTTACGAAAACTCCCCAAATACCCCCAAAATCCCTAACTATTGGTCTTCATACACATGTGGTTTGCAAATGTCTATGGAGAAAGAATATTCCCTGGTTTATACTCTAATGGAGCAAACGAACATCCAGAGTTTATAGAAATGTAAGAAAACCTCTCTTCTTAACTTTACCTTTCCTTTTGTGTGTGGGAGGTTGCAAAGCTTGTTGGAGTAGGAGGAAGACAGAGGAGAGCGACAAGATCACCAGAACACCATGCAGCTATCACCCATATCTACCCCCTGCAGACCCATTTCATCCTTCATAGTGAATTTCCTTCTTTGGATCAGAAGCATTGGGGAAATCTGCCTACGCCACTGGCGTCTTCATATTTCACCATAACAGGGATATGGATTCTAGAGGTGGGTTTGGTGTTGTTGATATTGTTGTTGTTTACCATTGGTTAAATCATGGCGGTGGTTCATTGAAGGGTAGGGTGGTGGTGCGACGAAGGGGATGCGGGAGGGACGAAGATGGAGATGTTGACGGTGGAGGCACCCCGAGAGGCGCCTCCGCGCCTGTAGAACTAGCAGCGCTTGCTAGAGTAGCAATGGAGGGTGGTGGTGGAGTAGTGGCGGGAGCAGCTCCACGGCGGCGTCCAGGGTGGCCTTGCCCACCAGGCCCATGCCTCCAAATTGCCAATTCTGGAAATGTATGCAGCAAGCAGCGGCAGGCGTGGCGACGGGAACGACGCGTCGTCACCTCTTGCGCGGCGCAATGCCACGGCGGCGGGCGCGTCCGCGAGAGGAGAGGGTGCATTCCCTTACCACTCTCCGGTGTACGGCGCCCGTGCGGTGGGCATCGAGCAATAGGAGGAGCTTGGCCTCCTTGGGTAGGTCCATTTGCTGCGGATCGGGGACGAGAGGACCTGGCTGTCACTGTGACGCTTAGGAACAACCCGGTCAACCCATGTGGAATCTGGAGCCACCGGGGGAGCGAATCATCTGAAGGTGTCCTCCTCAACAGCCCTTCCTGGTTCCTTGGGAATCCGGTGGTGTTGTTCGATCAATTGAAGCCGGTCTCAGCGCAGCAGCACTGCCATCTAACATCTGGTTGGTTGACGCCATGCCGATTTCCTGACGGCCTCTGTTCCGAATCCATGAACCTTCTGGCAGACGATGGTGCAGGGTTTCATGTTCCTTGCAGCGAAAGATCAGTATAGTTGCCGATTTTTGCAGCGCAAATTTAATGAGGGGACGGAACAGGAGAAGGGAATGATATTTAATGAGATCATAGCTCATGTTGTAGAGCTGATGGTAAATCCTTTCGGGAACTATCTCATGTAGAAGGTATTGGATGTGTGCATAGAGGACCAAAGACTGGAGATCATCCTTGTCCTCACAAAGACTGGACAACAGCACTAATGTGGCCAAAGAGCGGGAGGAGGAAGAAGAAAGAGCGGGAATAGTCAAAGAGGATGGTCGTCCGTATGTCAACTGTCCTGAAGAGCAGGGGTAGGTAAGACATTTTCCAACTTAACCCAATGTTGGTTAAGTTCCGTGAAGGGGCATTGACGGTGGGGGTATTATGTAGGATACTTAAAGATTTTGGGGGTATAGTGGGAGTTTTTATAAAGGTAGGGGTATAGAGGTTATTTGTAAAGATTTCGAGGGTATAGGGGTAATTTTCTCTTAATAAATTAATAATGAGTTATTAATTGATTAATTAGGCCAGTGCGGAGTCATTGGGTTTATTGGGCCATTAACCGGACTGGTTATTGGGCCTAGAGGGTCACACGCAAATGATTCTCAAGGCGATGGATAATAAATAGGTTTTATATTAAACCGGAGGTTTTTATGAAAAACCACGCGGTTAATATAAAAGATAGCGAACGGGTTGAGCAGGCCACTGCTAACCCTAGCCACCCCCTCCTCTCTTCCTCTCTCTCTGACACCCTAGGCCGGCTTTGTTCTCCGAGTCTTCTCTGACTCCCGTCTGACGGAAAATTGACCGTACGTCGCGGCGGTCGTTGCAGTGAACGGCGAAGGGTTCGTGGGCTGCGACGAGCGAGGAACATGAGGATATCCACCGCGAGGAGGATCGTGTGGACTTCGCTAAAGGCCGGGTATCTGTGCGGCTGGCGGTGTCACACCGACAGAACCAATCGGTCGTGGATTCGAATCCACGCAAAGGTAATAATCCGATTAACAGTTATTCAGATTTTTAGTTTTATCGAAACGGAAAAACGGATCGCTGTTTTTATTTTAATTTATGCTACGTGAGCGATCTGGAGAAACCAGACAAACATCCTTCCACGAAGAGTACAACGTCTTGCTATTTTCTGGGAAGTGGTTTAACTTCAATGTCGAAGACTTAACCCTGATTCTTGATCTCCCATTTAGTGGGGGAAGAATTATTACCTCAATGGGACATAGGTGAAACAATCCCATTTGAATAAAAAGTTCGGAACGAAAGTTAAACCGCAGATGGAGGTGCTAGTGGAATTGATTCAGGAATTGGTTGTGTCCTAAAAAACTACGGATATATAGGACACTGTCAGACTCTGGATTGTGCTTATATTTTGCACATTCTTTTTTCCAATATCCAAGGATGTGTGTCCAAAGCAACTCCTCTCATATGTCAACGATCTGGATGCCCTAAAGTCCTACGGCTGGATAGAAGCCATACTGGAGATTATTCTCTACAATTTCCAAGGGGACCGTACTGCCAATGCGAGGGCAGTGAAGTTCGATGATGAAATCCTAGACAAGAAGAGGGTGGAAGAAAAGACCCAAAGACATGTTGTTTTTTGTGGATGCTCTGCGACCCTGTCGGTATTGAATTAAACAAGTTTCAATGCATTTTTATAGCATTTCCTAAAGATTTCTTATCAACTCATGAGGCAATTGTGTCACTCATTGCAATTTTTATCTCTTTGTTAACTATTTAAATAGTTCGTACAACTTTACACTTGATAAACATTTTTATCGCATTCTACATAGTTTTGCCAGTTCTTATGTAGTTTTATTGCCTCACATAGTTTTATTACTTCATACGTACTTTTATAACTTCATACACATATTTGTCATGTCCCTTCTAATTTTATGAGGCTATACTCTGCTACTATATGTAGGCATGGTATTTGGAGCATATGACAGTAAAGAAGCCATCCCACCCACTCCAATATCCAAGATTGTTCTGATGGTAGGACTTCTTTAAAAAAAAGCCAGATCCTACATGTGCAACCGTAATGCCTGACCAAGTAATATTGCATCCTCTATGGTTCTTAAATTGGGAAACTCATCAAGCTCTAATCTCATTTCAATGTCTTATCACAAGTGCTGGAGCGATTGGAGACAACGACCATATAGTAGAGGTCCATGGTAACCAGACACAAGTCATTCCTGCATAGTTCCGACAGATAGAGAGTTTGTTGGTGGAGCGAAACTCACTATTAAAGCAGTTGATTTCACACACAAGGCATCCCAAGTAGTTGCAAGTCCCATAAGATGAGTGCTCTTTGATTATATTATTGCTTGTTGTGCTATCTACAAGATTGTACTGCAAGTCATTGAGATTCTAATCCCCACTAGGAGACTGTCAGCGTCTCTTGTTCTATATATCTAAAGGTTATACAGTCTGTCAAAAATTAGTGGGAGTTAAAACTTGATTAAAAAGTCCATATCTTGTTTTAAAATTTAATAATTGAACATCTGCTAAATAAATTTTTTATCTCATGTAGGGAAATAATGTCGTCAAATAACCCACTCCATATCATACTTGATGTCAATCTTTTGACAGGCCCAAACAACTCGGATTGGCTCAGAAACCTGAAGAATGTCTTCAGGTATGAGCACATTGCATACGTCCTAGGAGATGATCCTCCTGCTGAACCAGCATTAGATGCCCCTAAGATAGAGATGATCATATATGATAAATGGAAGTGGAAGAGGTTAGAAGCTATTAGGATTCTTTTGCCCAATGAGATGCATATTGACCTCATACTTATCTCACTCCTAGCGTGTAATGACTGAGATTTCGGGTTCTGTATTCAGGTCGGGTTCGGGCCGGATCCCCTGGTTTGGACCCTGGAGGGGTCTTGAGATTGCTGTCTGAATGGCGTCAGCACCGCTCGACGCCTTTCAAAAGGCGTCAGGTTGTGTGGACGCCATTTAGGGTCTGTCGGTTGTCGCGCCACGTGGGCAGGTTTCGGGCCGCGAGAGTACGGCCCTGTCAGATTTGTCTGAACGGCGTCCAGCTTGGTCGACGCGTTTCAGACTGCGACACCTGCGGTGTCAGGGTACGGCGCCAGAGCGTTGTCAGTACGGCCTGTCTTGTCGTCTGAACTGCGTCCGCGGTGGGCGACGCGTTTCAAACCGGTGTCGGTACGGCCGTCCTGTCAAACTGATTGGCGTCTGCCTCGATCGACGCGTTTTAGAGGAGTTCTGGTTGACCCCGCGAGCCTCCCTTTCTTTTCCTCATTTTCGCCTCTCCACTCTCTCTCTTCACCCTCTCCGCTCCCTCCGCCCTCCTTCCTCCCTTCCCTTCCTCTTCTTCCTCTTCCAACTACTCCATAGCTTCCCTACCTCTCACCTCTACCTCCACCACCTTCCTCGCGGCGTTCCCTTCTCCGGACGGCGGCCGACGTCCCGGCGGAGTGGCGGCGTCCTCGAGGATACCGGCGGCGGCGTGGGGCGAGACGGGTCGGCGGCGAGGAGCTTGGAGGAGTTCAAGAACCGGTAGGGGGACGAAACCTTGCATGTGTGCTCGTTGCTTTCGGCGTGATGTGGCGTGTGTGGGGCTACATTGAGCATGTTTAGGGGGTTTCCTTGAGGGGATAGCGGTGTTTGCGATCGTGGATTCGTAGCATGATTGTGTGGTTGAGTTTCTCTCCTTCCCCCTTTGATTTTGGGATTTTCGCGGTGCCCGGGGTTCAAGGGTGAAGCCCTCGGGTCGAACCAGGAGACCTGGTTTCTGGCGCTAAATAGCGTCGTACCTGGTCGACGCCTTTCCGAAAGACGTCGGGTCAGTACGACGCGTTTTAGGCCAGAAACCTCCTGTGTGCGGTTTCCTGAGTTAGGGGTTCTGCGCTAAATGACGTCAGGGATGGACGACGCCTTTCAGAAGGACGTCGGGCCATCATGACGCCATTTAGGCAAGAAATGCCCCCGTTTAAAGGCTCTGTAAATCTGGATTTCTGGGTTGAATGGCGTCGAGACACCCAGACGCGTTTTAAAACGGCGGCTTCATTGGTGGACGCGTTTTAAGGATAAATCTGGCTCTTAATAAACCTGTCTAAGGGTCTTGAATGGCGTCGACCTCGGTCGACGCGATTCAAGACAGAAATGTATAATGCTGTGATTTCGTGTATGTTTCACGTTGGGATGGTTCAAATGCATGTTGTGGGTTGTATACTGAGACGGGGACTTCTGCGTGAGTGGAATTGCATCACCGGTGTGTGTGTGTGCGTGTGTGCTTTAACTATATACTGAGAATGAGGTTTTACTGTGCGAATGGAATCATGTTATATGTGTGGTTGTGTTATGCGAATGTGGATCGGGTTAACTATGGTTTACGTTTGTCACCATGGACCGGTGGGGACAGGGTCATGGTGTCTGTGGAGTGGTGCTTGTTGTGTTTCACCCTTGGCTGAGACAAGCAGAACCACCTTGAGCCCGCCGGGCCGGAGTAGCTGTGTGCTATCCGAGGGGTTGCTGTTTGGTCTCGGTGGGTCGGGGTTTCCCTTGGTTGTCGTGACAGCTTCTGGCGTGTTTCTTACCGTGGAGCTGGTGGTGTTTCTGGTGGGAGTTGGTTTACCCATTTGCCAGTGGGCCTGATGTGACCTTTGATCAAGGTTACGAGTGGTACCTATAGCCCTTGGCCTGACGCAGCCCGGGAGAGTTGGGTTTGTGGGTAGTTCCTGTAGCTTCGGCTTGACGGGGGTTCGCCGGTCCCCAGGGCCCTCCTGAAGCGCTGAGGCCTAGCGTGGAGGCAATCCGGACGGTAGGACAGTAGTCTAGACTGCTTGTGTGCACACGTAGCTGGCAGTGGCGGTACACTGAGTCCAGCTAGTCCTAGTTTAGCTCGCTGCCTCACCCTACAGTGCCCCGGAACGCTGTAGGGGTGGACAGGCGTGAGCAGTGGTGGTAGTGTTGGGAGGCGACGTTCGACTTCGGTCGACAGTGTGGTTTAGTCGCTTCGTGGACTTTGACTGTGAGTCGTGACTCTGTGTTGAGTTCTTCGGGTTACTTGGAGTGGTTCTGGTTACGCTGCTTACCGTGCGTTTCACATCAGAGTTGGGTGTTGTGTTTACTGCTTTACTTTAATTGCCATATATTCCTGTTGTTTCACTTGTGGGTGTGTGAGTGGGAGGCAGGGGATCGGATGATCCCTACTGAGCCCATTTCTGGTGTGGCTCACTCCCTGCGGTTTCAGGTGTGGACCTCGAGGCGAGCGGAAGCGTGGTGTCTTCTCGGTGTGCGGACCAGCAGCTGTCTTAGTTCCGGGGTATGCCCCGATGTTGTTGTTCTTCCTTCTGCCTGTACTTATTTAATTGATGGACATGTAATTATTGTTGGACTGTATACGGACATTGTTATTTTCCTTCCTGCGCACTTGCTTACCTTGTGGTCCGTGTGTTTGTTATATTTAATCTTGTTTAGCACTTACTCCTCCAGACGTGTTGTGTGAGATCCGGGTGTGAACCCGTAGTTAATGGGCCGACATCCATTTAGTGACCGGGTCTCCGGTCATAGGATGGCGGGTCGTTACAATTGGTATCAGAGCTCAGTCTGGTCGAGTATGTGATAAACTGGGTTAGATATTATAGTCCAACAATAAGTGCGAGTCTGTACAGGCGACGGCTGCTGGTGTAGATTGATAGGTTTTGACGTGTTTTGGTTCGATTTTCGTGTTTGAGGGGTAGCGATGGCTCCGAAGCGGAGAGCTCCGGTGGCTCGGGGTGCGAGAGCAGTTGGTGGTGGTTCAGGAACAGAGAGGCATGATGTGGATCATTTCATGGAAGCCATGGTTGGGGCTATGGCTAGATATCAGCAGAGGGATGGAGCTGAGGGGCCCAGTTCCCGAGGTGGCCATTCTACGGTGGTGGAGCGGTTCTTGAAGCTGAAGCCCCCTTCTTTCACGGGTCAGCCTGTTCCAGATGCAGCAGCGCAGTGGGTTAAGGAGGTGGAGAAGGTGTTCGATGTCCTAGAATGTGCGGAGAGTGACAAGACCTTGTTGGCAACCTACTTGCTGAAGGGCGATGCGTACGATTGGTGGGTTACCACCAAGGGGTTGTTGTTTCCAGATAGATCTTTGAGAGAGATTCCTTGGGAAGGCTTTGTGAGAGAGTTTAGTGGGCAGTACCTTCCGAGGCATGTTCGCAGGGCCAAGGAAAGGGAGTTTATGGAATTGGTGCAGGGTGATATGTCAGTTCTAGACTATCAGATGAAATTTGTGGCCCTGGGAAGGTTTGCTCCACACATATCTGAGCGTGAGGATCTGAGGACGGAGAAATTCGTGGATGGACTTCGGCACGGTTTGAGGGAGTTTGTGGCGGCCCATTGTTGTAAAGATTTGGCGTCAGCAGTTCAGCGCGCGGCAGCAGTGGAGATGCAGTTCCAACACACGGCGAGGGAATCGGAGCATTCAACACAGGGGAAGCAACAGAGCAGGGATAGATCGACAGCCTTTTCGTCAGGTGATCCGAGTTCTTTCGAAGTCGAGTTCCAGGAGGTACTTTATGGCGAGGAAGAGGATGGTTCGGTTCAGCAGATGGAGACAGAGGACGGCTGGCAGCAGGAGGCGAGGCAGGACACTGCGGATCGTTGTCCCCGTTGTAGCAGGTTTCATGGCAACAGGATATGTCCCTTGATCACTGGTAGCTGTTTCGCTTGTGGTCGGAAGGGACATCTCGCGAGGAATTGTCCCCAGAAGAACCAGGCAGGTCAAGGACCGAGTGGTTAGTGAGCGTTCGAGGTATGTTTGGAGTCGCGTCTCCTTGTGGTGGCCCGAGAGGTTGTGCTAGGAGAGCACTCTTGTCTTATCTTTTCTGAGGTGGTTGTGAACTGTTGTGGCACTTGTATGTCTTTGGGGTTGGCAGAGGAATCGGTTTAGTGATTTGGGCCTTGCTAATGTGTGGATATTCTGATCTATCAGCTTTTGTCAGAATTGAGAATCTTGGTTAGCTTGATGTGATGTGATGTGATTGACTAATTATGTAGAGCCTTGTGTGTGAGATTGGTGAGATCGATTGTCGTGATCGGTGTGTGTCGGCATGTGATGGTTAGCCGAGTTGAGCGTTGAGCGGTTGCAATTTCGAGGACGAAATTCTTTTAAGGGGGGGAGATTGTAATGACTGAGATTTCGGGTTCTGTATTCAGGTCGGGTTCGGGCCGGATCCCCTGGTTTGGACCCTGGAGGGGTCTTGAGATTGCTGTCTGAATGGCGTCAGCACCGCTCGACGCCTTTCAAAAGGCGTCAGGTTGTGTGGACGCCATTTAGGGTCTGTCGGTTGTCGCGCCACGTGGGCAGGTTTCGGGCCGCGAGAGTACGGCCCTGTCAGATTTGTCTGAACGGCGTCCAGCTTGGTCGACGCGTTTCAGACTGCGACACCTGCGGTGTCAGGGTACGGCGCCAGAGCGTTGTCAGTACGGCCTGTCTTGTCGTCTGAACTGCGTCCGCGGTGGGCGACGCGTTTCAGACCGGTGTCGGTACGGCCGTCCTGTCAAACTGATTGGCGTCTGCCTCGATCGACGCGTTTTAGAGGAGTTCTGGTTGACCCCGCGAGCCTCCCCTTCTTTTCCTCATTTTCGCCTCTCCACTCTCTCTCTTCACCCTCTCCGCTCCCTCCGCCCTCCTTCCTCCCTTCCCTTCCTCTTCTTCCTCTTCTAACTACTCCATAGCTTCCCTACCTCTCACCTCTACCTCCACCACCTTCCTTGCGGCGTTCCCTTCTCCGGACGGCGGCCGACGTCCCGGCGGAGTGGCGGCGTCCTCGAGGATACCGGCGGCGGCGTGGGGCGAGACGGGTCGGCGGCGAGGAGCTTGGAGGAGTTCAAGAACCGGTAGGGGGACGAAACCTTGCATGTGTGCTCGTTGCTTTCGGCGTGATGTGGCGTGTGTGGGGCTACATTGAGCATGTTTAGGGGGTTTCCTTGAGGGGATAGCGGTGTTTGCGATCGTGGATTCGTAGCATGATTGTGTGGTTGAGTTTCTCTCCTTCCCCCTTTGATTTTGGGATTTTCGGGGTGCCCGGGGTTCAAGGGTGAAGCCCTCGGGTCGAACCAGGAGACCTGGTTTCTGGCGCTAAATAGCGTCGTACCTGGTCGACGCCTTTCCGAAAGACGTCGGGTCAGTACGACGCGTTTTAGGCCAGAAACCTCCTGTGTGCGGTTTCCTGAGTTAGGGGTTCTGCGCTAAATGACGTCAGGGATGGACGACGCCTTTCAGAAGGACGTCGGGCCATCATGACGCCATTTAGGCAAGAAATGCCCCCGTTTAAAGGCTCTGTAAATCTGGATTTCTGGGTTGAATGGCGTCGAGACACCCAGACGCGTTTTAAAACGGCGGCTTCATTGGTGGACGCGTTTTAAGGATAAATCTGGCTCTTAATAAACCTGTCTAAGGGTCTTGAATGGCGTCGACCTCGGTCGACGCGATTCAAGACAGAAATGTATAATGCTGTGATTTCGTGTATGTTTCACGTTGGGATGGTTCAAATGCATGCTGTGGGTTGTATACTGAGACGGGGACTTCTGCGTGAGTGGAATTGCATCACCGGTGTGTGTGTGTGCGTGTGTGCTTTAACTATATACTGAGAATGAGGTTTTACTGTGCGAATGGAATCATGTTATATGTGTGGTTGTGTTATGCGAATATGGATCGGGTTAACTATGGTTTACGTTTGTCACCATGGACCGGTGGGGACAGGGTCATGGTGTCTGTGGAGTGGTGCTTGTTGTGTTTCACCCTTGGCTGAGACAAGCAGAACCACCTTGAGCCCGCCGGGCCGGAGTAGCTGTGTGCTATCCGAGGGGTTGCTGTTTGGTCTCGGTGGGTCGGGGTTTCCCTTGGTTGTCGTGACAGCTTCTGGCGTGTTTCTTGCCGTGGAGCTGGTGGTGTTTCTGGTGGGAGTTGGTTTACCCATTTGCCAGTGGGCCTGATGTGACCTTTGATCAAGGTTACGAGTGGTACCTATAGCCCTTGGCCTGACGCAGCCCGGGAGAGTTGGGTTTGTGGGTAGTTCCTGTAGCTTCGGCTTGACGGGGGTTCGCCGGTCCCCAGGGCCCTCCTGAAGCGCTGAGGCCTAGCGTGGAGGCAATCCGGACGGTAGGACAGTAGTCTAGACTGCTTGTGTGCACACGTAGCTGGCAGTGGCGGTACACTGAGTCCAGCTAGTCCTAGTTTAGCTCGCTGCCTCACCCTACAGTGCCCCGGAACGCTGTAGGGGTGGACAGGCGTGAGCAGTGGTGGTAGTGTTGGGAGGCGACGTTCGACTTCGGTCGACAGTGTGGTTTAGTCGCTTCGTGGACTTTGACTGTGAGTCGTGACTCTGTGTTGAGTTCTTCGGGTTACTTGGAGTGGTTCTGGTTACGCTGCTTACCGTGCGTTTCACATCAGAGTTGGGTGTTGTGTTTACTGCTTTACTTTAATTGCCATATATTCCTGTTGTTTCACTTGTGGGTGTGTGAGTGGGAGGCAGGGGATCGGATGATCCCTACTGAGCCCATTTCTGGTGTGGCTCACTCCCTGCGGTTTCAGGTGTGGACCTCGAGGCGAGCGGAAGCGTGGTGTCTTCTCGGTGTGCGGACCAGCAGCTGTCTTAGTTCCGGGGTATGCCCCGATGTTGTTGTTCTTCCTTCTGCCTGTACTTATTTAATTGATGGACATGTAATTATTGTTGGACTGTATACGGACATTGTTATTTTCCTTCCTGCGCACTTGCTTACCTTGTGGTCCGTGTGTTTGTTATATTTAATCTTGTTTAGCACTTACTCCTCCAGACGTGTTGTGTGAGATCCGGGTGTGAACCCGTAGTTAATGGGCCGACATCCATTTAGTGACCGGGTCTCCGGTCATAGGATGGCGGGTCGTTACAATTGGTATCAGAGCTCAGTCTGGTCGAGTATGTGATAAACTGGGTTAGATATTATAGTCCAACAATAAGTGCGAGTCTGTACAGGCGACGGCTGCTGGTGTAGATTGATAGGTTTTGACGTGTTTTGGTTCGATTTTCGTGTTTGAGGGGTAGCGATGGCTCCGAAGCGGAGAGCTCCGGTGGCTCGGGGTGCGAGAGCAGTTGGTGGTGGTTCAGGAACAGAGAGGCATGATGTGGATCATTTCATGGAAGCCATGGTTGGGGCTATGGCTAGATATCAGCAGAGGGATGGAGCTGAGGGGCCCAGTTCCCGAGGTGGCCATTCTACGGTGGTGGAGCGGTTCTTGAAGCTGAAGCCCCCTTCTTTCACGGGTCAGCCTGTTCCAGATGCAGCAGCGCAGTGGGTTAAGGAGGTGGAGAAGGTGTTCGATGTCCTAGAATGTGCGGAGAGTGACAAGACCTTGTTGGCAACCTACTTGCTGAAGGGCGATGCGTACGATTGGTGGGTTACCACCAAGGGGTTGTTGTTTCCAGATAGATCTTTGAGAGAGATTCCTTGGGAAGGCTTTGTGAGAGAGTTTAGTGGGCAGTACCTTCCGAGGCATGTTCGCAGGGCCAAGGAAAGGGAGTTTATGGAATTGGTGCAGGGTGATATGTCAGTTCTAGACTATCAGATGAAATTTGTGGCCCTGGGAAGGTTTGCTCCACACATATCTGAGCGTGAGGATCTGAGGACGGAGAAATTCGTGGATGGACTTCGGCACGGTTTGAGGGAGTTTGTGGCGGCCCATTGTTGTAAAGATTTGGCGTCAGCAGTTCAGCGCGCGGCAGCAGTGGAGATGCAGTTCCAACACACGGCGAGGGAATCGGAGCATTCAACACAGGGGAAGCAACAGAGCAGGGATAGATCGACAGCCTTTTCGTCAGGTGATCCGAGTTCTTTCGAAGTCGAGTTCCAGGAGGTACTTTATGGCGAGGAAGAGGATGGTTCGGTTCAGCAGATGGAGACAGAGGACGGCTGGCAGCAGGAGGCGAGGCAGGACACTGCGGATCGTTGTCCCCGTTGTAGCAGGTTTCATGGCAACAGGATATGTCCCTTGATCACTGGTAGCTGTTTCGCTTGTGGTCGGAAGGGACATCTCGCGAGGAATTGTCCCCAGAAGAACCAGGCAGGTCAAGGACCGAGTGGTTAGTGAGCGTTCGAGGTATGTTTGGAGTCGCGTCTCCTTGTGGTGGCCCGAGAGGTTGTGCTAGGAGAGCACTCTTGTCTTATCTTTTCTGAGGTGGTTGTGAACTGTTGTGGCACTTGTATGTCTTTGGGGTTGGCAGAGGAATCGGTTTAGTGATTTGGGCCTTGCTAATGTGTGGATATTCTGATCTATCAGCTTTTGTCAGAATTGAGAATCTTGGTTAGCTTGATGTGATGTGATGTGATTGACTAATTATGTAGAGCCTTGTGTGTGAGATTGGTGAGATCGATTGTCGTGATCGGTGTGTGTCGGCATGTGATGGTTAGCCGAGTTGAGCGTTGAGCGGTTGCAATTTCGAGGACGAAATTCTTTTAAGGGGGGGAGATTGTAATGACTGAGATTTCGGGTTCTGTATTCAGGTCGGGTTCGGGCCGGATCCCCTGGTTTGGACCCTGGAGGGGTCTTGAGATTGCTGTCTGAATGGCGTCAGCACCGCTCGACGCCTTTCAAAAGGCGTCAGGTTGTGTGGACGCCATTTAGGGTCTGTCGGTTGTCGCGCCACGTGGGCAGGTTTCGGGCCGCGAGAGTACGGCCCTGTCAGATTTGTCTGAACGGCGTCCAGCTTGGTCGACGCGTTTCAGACTGCGACACCTGCGGTGTCAGGGTACGGCGCCAGAGCGTTGTCAGTACGGCCTGTCTTGTCGTCTGAACTGCGTCCGCGGTGGGCGACGCGTTTCAGACCGGTGTCGGTACGGCCGTCCTGTCAAACTGATTGGCGTCTGCCTCGATCGACGCGTTTTAGAGGAGTTCTGGTTGACCCCGCGAGCCTCCCCTTCTTTTCCTCATTTTCGCCTCTCCACTCTCTCTCTTCACCCTCTCCGCTCCCTCCGCCCTCCTTCCTCCCTTCCCTTCCTCTTCTTCCTCTTCTAACTACTCCATAGCTTCCCTACCTCTCACCTCTACCTCCACCACCTTCCTTGCGGCGTTCCCTTCTCCGGACGGCGGCCGACGTCCCGGCGGAGTGGCGGCGTCCTCGAGGATACCGGCGGCGGCGTGGGGCGAGACGGGTCGGCGGCGAGGAGCTTGGAGGAGTTCAAGAACCGGTAGGGGGACGAAACCTTGCATGTGTGCTCGTTGCTTTCGGCGTGATGTGGCGTGTGTGGGGCTACATTGAGCATGTTTAGGGGGTTTCCTTGAGGGGATAGCGGTGTTTGCGATCGTGGATTCGTAGCATGATTGTGTGGTTGAGTTTCTCTCCTTCCCCCTTTGATTTTGGGATTTTCGGGGTGCCCGGGGTTCAAGGGTGAAGCCCTCGGGTCGAACCAGGAGACCTGGTTTCTGGCGCTAAATAGCGTCGTACCTGGTCGACGCCTTTCCGAAAGACGTCGGGTCAGTACGACGCGTTTTAGGCCAGAAACCTCCTGTGTGCGGTTTCCTGAGTTAGGGGTTCTGCGCTAAATGACGTCAGGGATGGACGACGCCTTTCAGAAGGACGTCGGGCCATCATGACGCCATTTAGGCAAGAAATGCCCCCGTTTAAAGGCTCTGTAAATCTGGATTTCTGGGTTGAATGGCGTCGAGACACCCAGACGCGTTTTAAAACGGCGGCTTCATTGGTGGACGCGTTTTAAGGATAAATCTGGCTCTTAATAAACCTGTCTAAGGGTCTTGAATGGCGTCGACCTCGGTCGACGCGATTCAAGACAGAAATGTATAATGCTGTGATTTCGTGTATGTTTCACGTTGGGATGGTTCAAATGCATGCTGTGGGTTGTATACTGAGACGGGGACTTCTGCGTGAGTGGAATTGCATCACCGGTGTGTGTGTGTGCGTGTGTGCTTTAACTATATACTGAGAATGAGGTTTTACTGTGCGAATGGAATCATGTTATATGTGTGGTTGTGTTATGCGAATGTGGATCGGGTTAACTATGGTTTACGTTTGTCACCATGGACCGGTGGGGACAGGGTCATGGTGTCTGTGGAGTGGTGCTTGTTGTGTTTCACCCTTGGCTGAGACAAGCAGAACCACCTTGAGCCCGCCGGGCCGGAGTAGCTGTGTGCTATCCGAGGGGTTGCTGTTTGGTCTCGGTGGGTCGGGGTTTCCCTTGGTTGTCGTGACAGCTTCTGGCGTGTTTCTTGCCGTGGAGCTGGTGGTGTTTCTGGTGGGAGTTGGTTTACCCATTTGCCAGTGGGCCTGATGTGACCTTTGATCAAGGTTACGAGTGGTACCTATAGCCCTTGGCCTGACGCAGCCCGGGAGAGTTGGGTTTGTGGGTAGTTCCTGTAGCTTCGGCTTGACGGGGGTTCGCCGGTCCCCAGGGCCCTCCTGAAGCGCTGAGGCCTAGCGTGGAGGCAATCCGGACGGTAGGACAGTAGTCTAGACTGCTTGTGTGCACACGTAGCTGGCAGTGGCGGTACACTGAGTCCAGCTAGTCCTAGTTTAGCTCGCTGCCTCACCCTACAGTGCCCCGGAACGCTGTAGGGGTGGACAGGCGTGAGCAGTGGTGGTAGTGTTGGGAGGCGACGTTCGACTTCGGTCGACAGTGTGGTTTAGTCGCTTCGTGGACTTTGACTGTGAGTCGTGACTCTGTGTTGAGTTCTTCGGGTTACTTGGAGTGGTTCTGGTTACGCTGCTTACCGTGCGTTTCACATCAGAGTTGGGTGTTGTGTTTACTGCTTTACTTTAATTGCCATATATTCCTGTTGTTTCACTTGTGGGTGTGTGAGTGGGAGGCAGGGGATCGGATGATCCCTACTGAGCCCATTTCTGGTGTGGCTCACTCCCTGCGGTTTCAGGTGTGGACCTCGAGGCGAGCGGAAGCGTGGTGTCTTCTCGGTGTGCGGACCAGCAGCTGTCTTAGTTCCGGGGTATGCCCCGATGTTGTTGTTCTTCCTTCTGCCTGTACTTATTTAATTGATGGACATGTAATTATTGTTGGACTGTATACGGACATTGTTATTTTCCTTCCTGCGCACTTGCTTACCTTGTGGTCCGTGTGTTTGTTATATTTAATCTTGTTTAGCACTTACTCCTCCAGACGTGTTGTGTGAGATCCGGGTGTGAACCCGTAGTTAATGGGCCGACATCCATTTAGTGACCTGGTCTCCGGTCATAGGATGGCGGGTCGTTACAATTGGTATCAGAGCTCAGTCTGGTCGAGTATGTGATAAACTGGGTTAGATATTATAGTCCAACAATAAGTGCGAGTCTGTACAGGCGACGGCTGCTGGTGTAGATTGATAGGTTTTGACGTGTTTTGGTTCGATTTTCGTGTTTGAGGGGTAGCGATGGCTCCGAAGCGGAGAGCTCCGGTGGCTCGGGGTGCGAGAGCAGTTGGTGGTGGTTCAGGAATAGAGAGGCATGATGTGGATCATTTCATGGAAGCCATGGTTGGGGCTATGGCTAGATATCAGCAGAGGGATGGAGCTGAGGGGCCCAGTTCCCGAGGTGGCCATTCTACGGTGGTGGAGCGGTTCTTGAAGCTGAAGCCCCCTTCTTTCACGGGTCAGCCTGTTCCAGATGCAGCAGCGCAGTGGGTTAAGGAGGTGGAGAAGGTGTTCGATGTCCTAGAATGTGCGGAGAGTGACAAGACCTTGTTGGCAACCTACTTGCTGAAGGGCGATGCGTACGATTGGTGGGTTACCACCAAGGGGTTGTTGTTTCCAGATAGATCTTTGAGAGAGATTCCTTGGGAAGGCTTTGTGAGAGAGTTTAGTGGGCAGTACCTTCCGAGGCATGTTCGCAGGGCCAAGGAAAGGGAGTTTATGGAATTGGTGCAGGGTGATATGTCAGTTCTAGACTATCAGATGAAATTTGTGGCCCTGGGAAGGTTTGCTCCACACATATCTGAGCGTGAGGATCTGAGGACGGAGAAATTCGTGGATGGACTTCGGCACGGTTTGAGGGAGTTTGTGGCGGCCCATTGTTGTAAAGATTTGGCGTCAGCAGTTCAGCGCGCGGCAGCAGTGGAGATGCAGTTCCAACACACGGCGAGGGAATCGGAGCATTCAACACAGGGGAAGCAACAGAGCAGGGATAGATCGACAGCCTTTTCGTCAGGTGATCCGAGTTCTTTCGAAGTCGAGTTCCAGGAGGTACTTTATGGCGAGGAAGAGGATGGTTCGGTTCAGCAGATGGAGACAGAGGACGGCTGGCAGCAGGAGGCGAGGCAGGACACTGCGGATCGTTGTCCCCGTTGTAGCAGGTTTCATGGCAACAGGATATGTCCCTTGATCACTGGTAGCTGTTTCGCTTGTGGTCGGAAGGGACATCTCGCGAGGAATTGTCCCCAGAAGAACCAGGCAGGTCAAGGACCGAGTGGTTAGTGAGCGTTCGAGGTATGTTTGGAGTCGCGTCTCCTTGTGGTGGCCCGAGAGGTTGTGCTAGGAGAGCACTCTTGTCTTATCTTTTCTGAGGTGGTTGTGAACTGTTGTGGCACTTGTATGTCTTTGGGGTTGGCAGAGGAATCGGTTTAGTGATTTGGGCCTTGCTAATGTGTGGATATTCTGATCTATCAGCTTTTGTCAGAATTGAGAATCTTGGTTAGCTTGATGTGATGTGATGTGATTGACTAATTATGTAGAGCCTTGTGTGTGAGATTGGTGAGATCGATTGTCGTGATCGGTGTGTGTCGGCATGTGATGGTTAGCCGAGTTGAGCGTTGAGCGGTTGCAATTTCGAGGACGAAATTCTTTTAAGGGGGGGAGATTGTAATGACTGAGATTTCGGGTTCTGTATTCAGGTCGGGTTCGGGCCGGATCCCCTGGTTTGGACCCTGGAGGGGTCTTGAGATTGCTGTCTGAATGGCGTCAGCACCGCTCGACGCCTTTCAAAAGGCGTCAGGTTGTGTGGACGCCATTTAGGGTCTGTCGGTTGTCGCGCCACGTGGGCAGGTTTCGGGCCGCGAGAGTACGGCCCTGTCAGATTTGTCTGAACGGCGTCCAGCTTGGTCGACGCGTTTCAGACTGCGACACCTGCGGTGTCAGGGTACGGCGCCAGAGCGTTGTCAGTACGGCCTGTCTTGTCGTCTGAACTGCGTCCGCGGTGGGCGACGCGTTTCAGACCGGTGTCGGTACGGCCGTCCTGTCAAACTGATTGGCGTCTGCCTCGATCGACGCGTTTTAGAGGAGTTCTGGTTGACCCCGCGAGCCTCCCCTTCTTTTCCTCATTTTCGCCTCTCCACTCTCTCTCTTCACCCTCTCCGCTCCCTCCGCCCTCCTTCCTCCCTTCCCTTCCTCTTCTTCCTCTTCTAACTCCTCCATAGCTTCCCTACCTCTCACCTCTACCTCCACCACCTTCCTTGCGGCGTTCCCTTCTCCGGACGGCGGCCGACGTCCCGGCGGAGTGGCGGCGTCCTCGAGGATACCGGCGGCGGCGTGGGGCGAGACGGGTCGGCGGCGAGGAGCTTGGAGGAGTTCAAGAACCGGTAGGGGGACGAAACCTTGCATGTGTGCTCGTTGCTTTCGGCGTGATGTGGCGTGTGTGGGGCTACATTGAGCATGTTTAGGGGGTTTCCTTGAGGGGATAGCGGTGTTTGCGATCGTGGATTCGTAGCATGATTGTGTGGTTGAGTTTCTCTCCTTCCCCCTTTGATTTTGGGATTTTCGGGGTGCCCGGGGTTCAAGGGTGAAGCCCTCGGGTCGAACCAGGAGACCTGGTTTCTGGCGCTAAATAGCGTCGTACCTGGTCGACGCCTTTCCGAAAGACGTCGGGTCAGTACGACGCGTTTTAGGCCAGAAACCTCCTGTGTGCGGTTTCCTGAGTTAGGGGTTCTGCGCTAAATGACGTCAGGGATGGACGACGCCTTTCAGAAGGACGTCGGGCCATCATGACGCCATTTAGGCAAGAAATGCCCCCGTTTAAAGGCTCTGTAAATCTGGATTTCTGGGTTGAATGGCGTCGAGACACCCAGACGCGTTTTAAAACGGCGGCTTCATTGGTGGACGCGTTTTAAGGATAAATCTGGCTCTTAATAAACCTGTCTAAGGGTCTTGAATGGCGTCGACCTCGGTCGACGCGATTCAAGACAGAAATGTATAATGCTGTGATTTCGTGTATGTTTCACGTTGGGATGGTTCAAATGCATGCTGTGGGTTGTATACTGAGACGGGGACTTCTGCGTGAGTGGAATTGCATCACCGGTGTGTGTGTGTGCGTGTGTGCTTTAACTATATACTGAGAATGAGGTTTTACTGTGCGAATGGAATCATGTTATATGTATGGTTGTGTTATGCGAATGTGGATCGGGTTAACTATGGTTTACGTTTGTCACCATGGACCGGTGGGGACAGGGTCATGGTGTCTGTGGAGTGGTGCTTGTTGTGTTTCACCCTTGGCTGAGACAAGCAGAACCACCTTGAGCCCGCCGGGCCGGAGTAGCTGTGTGCTATCCGAGGGGTTGCTGTTTGGTCTCGGTGGGTCGGGGTTTCCCTTGGTTGTCGTGACAGCTTCTGGCGTGTTTCTTGCCGTGGAGCTGGTGGTGTTTCTGGTGGGAGTTGGTTTACCCATTAGCCAGTGGGCCTGATGTGACCTTTGATCAAGGTTACGAGTGGTACCTATAGCCCTTGGCCTGACGCAGCCCGGGAGAGTTGGGTTTGTGGGTAGTTCCTGTAGCTTCGGCTTGACGGGGGTTCGCCGGTCCACAGGGCCCTCCTGAAGCGCTGAGGCCTAGCGTGGAGGCAATCCGGACGGTAGGACAGTAGTCTAGACTGCTTGTGTGCACACGTAGCTGGCAGTGGCGGTACACTGAGTCCAGCTAGTCCTAGTTTAGCTCGCTGCCTCACCCTACAGTGCCCCGGAACGCTGTAGGGGTGGACAGGCGTGAGCAGTGGTGGTAGTGTTGGGAGGCGACGTTCGACTTCGGTCGACAGTGTGGTTTAGTCGCTTCGTGGACTTTGACTGTGAGTCGTGACTCTGTGTTGAGTTCTTCGGGTTACTTGGAGTGGTTCTGGTTACACTGCTTACCGTGCGTTTCACATCAGAGTTGGGTGTTGTGTTTACTGCTTTACTTTAATTGCCATATATTCCTGTTGTTTCACTTGTGGGTGTGTGAGTGGGAGGCAGGGGATCGGATGATCCCTACTGAGCCCATTTCTGGTGTGGCTCACTCCCTGCGGTTTCAGGTGTGGACCTCGAGGCGAGCGGAAGCGTGGTGTCTTCTCGGTGTGCGGACCAGCAGCTGTCTTAGTTCCGGGGTATGCCCCGATGTTGTTGTTCTTCCTTCTGCCTGTACTTATTTAATTGATGGACATGTAATTATTGTTGGACTGTATACGGACATTGTTATTTTCCTTCCTGCGCACTTGCTTACCTTGTGGTCCGTGTGTTTGTTATATTTAATCTTGTTTAGCACTTACTCCTCCAGACGTGTTGTGTGAGATCCGGGTGTGAACCCGTAGTTAATGGGCCGACATCCATTTAGTGACCGGGTCTCCGGTCATAGGATGGCGGGTCGTTACATAGCGTCATATGCACCGCTCATTGTTGACTTCAACATGAACAAGATACAGACCTCGTTGGCTAAGCTTCTTAATATGCTCATAACTGCAGAGGGCAACCTTATGAAGGAAAAGCCAAATGTCCTTATTTTTGCTGAAACCAATACGAGGAGGACATAAGTAGTTGCCTTTGAGAAAGGTAAAAGCAAGAAGCTGAATAAGCCAAGGTTTGTGTCTAAGAAGGACAATGGCAAAGGAGTAGTAAAGGATGACTGCTTCCACTGCAAGCACAATGGTCACTGGAAGAGGAACTGCAAGGAGTTTCTCAACGATAAAACTCAAGGAAAGGTGAAGCTATCATAAGGTTCTAATATCTATATGATAGATATCAACCTATCAGTAAGAGACACCACATCTTGGGTATTAGATACTGGATGTGCTGCTCATGTTTGCCATGATGTGTAGATGTTGACAAGTAAGCATTAGCTGAGAAAAGGCGAGGTGGATCTGAGGCTAGGAAATGGTGCAAAAGTTGCGGCGGTTGCTATAGGGATAGCAAACCTCAGGCTTCCATCGAGAGACGTCTTATCATTGGAAAATTGTTATTATGTACCTAGCATAATAAAGAACATCATTTATATATCTTGTTTGGACAAGATAGGATATAAGTTGACCATTGAGAACAAAAGTTATTCGATTTATTATGGTAATAAATCAATTGTTTCAGCACCTTTAGTCAACGGTCTATATCTTTTAGATGTTTCTTACTATAATCTCCACATTGATAATGCTCTTAAAAAGAGTAAGAATTGTGTGAACTAAGCCTATATGTGACATTGTAGACTTGGACACATTGGTGAAAGTAGGCTGCAAAAGTTGCACAAACATGAATATTTGAATGCATTCGATTATGAATTGTTTGCAACATGTGAGTCCTGCTTTAAGAGGAAGACGGCAAAGTCTCCATTTTCTGGACATGGAAACGTACCAAGGACATTATGAAACTAATATATTCAGATGTATGTGGTCCTATGTCCACCCAAGCCAAAGGTGGCTTCTCGTACTTCATCACGTTCACTGATGACTTCTCGAGATTCGGCTATGTGTACTAAATGAAGTACAAATCGGAAGCATTTGAGAAGTTCAAGGAGTTCAAGAATGAGGTAGAGAAGTAGATATGAAAGAGTATCAAACTTCTTTGATCTGATCGAGGAGGAGAATACTTGAGTACTAGTTTCACACTATTCTTAAAAGATAATGATATCCTTTCTCAGTTGACCCCTCCATATACACCATACATGAATGGTGTATCTGAAAGTAGGGATTGCACCTTGTTAGACATGATGCGATCCATGGTGAACTTTTCGGGTTTACTAGTGACCTTTTGAGGGTATGCTCTAGAGTTAGCAGCATACCTACTAAATAAAGTACCTAGCAAGTCTGTGACATCTACTCTATATAAGATATGGAAAGGCAGAAAATCAGAATTTAAACATGTTAAAAGTATGGGGTTGTCCTGCTTATGTAAAGAGGCATGATCCAGACAAGCTGGAATCAAGAACTGATAGATGCAGGTTTGTGGGATATCCAAAGGACACTTTTATATACTACTTTTACCATCCTGGTGAACAAAAGGTATTTGTGGCTAGGAAAGCTATCTTCCTGAAAAAGGAATACCTTCTCCAAGAGGACAGTAAGAGTAAAATAATACTAGAAGAGGTTCCAGATCTCCAAACAACTGCTGTAAGGATTGAGGTTTTCGGATCCGGTTATCGGGTCAGTTTTCGGGGTCGGATCCCTTAGTTCGGGCCCTGATGGGGCTGAGACTCAGTTCTGTTTCGTGTCGAGCCTGCTCGACGCGGTTTAAACAGCGTCCAACAATGTAGACGCGTTTTAGGCTGTGCCACGTAGGCGCCACGTGGGCTGGCCTTGGGTCGCGAGAGTACGGCCCCAGTCATATCGTCTGAATGGCGTCTTGGATGGACGACGCCTTTCAGAGTACGACCCTAGCTTGCCAGTGTATAGCCCGGTCTTGTCGTCTGAAGGACGTCGGGCGTGCACGACTTATTTTACCTAGCTTCTGGTTGACCCCGCGAACCCTCTTTCCTTTCCCTAATTCCCCCCTCCCTCTTCTCTCTCCTCTCTTCCTCCGGCGAGCCGCCGGCTCTTTTTCCCCCTCTTCCTTTTCCTCCCACCATTTCATCTCTCCCTCCACTCCATCGACCTCCTAACTCCCACCACTACCACCACCATCTCCTCCGCGGCGTTTTTCTCTCCGGACGGCGGCCAACGTCCCGGTGGAGTAACGGCATCCACGGCGGTACCGGCGGCGGCGTGGGGCGAGGCGGGTAGGCGGCTTGGAGCTTGGAGGAGTTCAAGTAACCGGTAGGGTGACGATTCCCGTAGTATTTCATTTAAAAACCATGTTTTCCCGGTTTGGAGTATGTTTAGGGGTGTTTTTGGGGTGAAAATACTAGATGCATGAAATGAGAAATTGGGTGTTTTAAATGGGTAGTTAGGTTCTTCTCCCCATTCTCCATGTTTTTCGTGTTTTTACACGATTTTGGGGAGGAAATCCTACCCCGTGGACCGGGAGATGGTGGAGGAAGAATCTGTCTGTGAGGGTTAAATGGCGTCGGGGGACAGCGACGCCTTTTAGAAAGGCGGCTTCCACCCGCGACGCGATTTAGCCCAAATACCAGACTCTGTCTCTGGAACTGAATGGCGTTCAGGGACAGCGACGCCTTTTAAAAGGCGACTTGCATGGGCGACGCGTTTTAGGCCATTTCCGAGGCCAGATTTCACATGAACCAGTTTAGGAGGCTTGAATGGCGTCGGCCTTGGGCGACGCGATTCAAGGCAGAATCACATTAATTCACGCTATTAACATATCTTCACACTGTTAGATAGTTTGGTTAATTGCATGTTTGAAATCGTACTCGATGATGTGGATTTTTACGTGATCGGATCGCACTGTGTTGTGTTTCGTGCGACTGTGGACCTATAGTGACAATTGTAGCGCTTGCCACCCTGTGTCGGTGTGGGAGGGACACAACGCCGGTGTGGGAGTGGTGGGGTGACGCCTAGAGAGAGGGTCACCTGGTGTACCCCAGGGTTAGCTAGTACCAGTGTGGGAGTGGTACCTGTGGAGTGTCACTCGTGCTGGGGGAAGCAGAAACCACCTAGAGCCAGTTGGGCCGGAGTAGCTAGCGTGCTATCCGAGGGCTTACTGTTTGATCTCAGCGGGTCGGTGTTTCCCGCGTTCAACTGTGTGGATAGCGTGTTTTGCTGAGACGCTGGTTGTAGGCTCCCTGGTAGAATGGTTTCGGAGTTGTACATGTTACATCTCGAATACATGTGTTTTATATCGGAATTTAGGAATTGTGTTACTTGCATATTCTACCTGTATCTGTGTTACTGCACTTGTGGGTGCGTGAGTAGGCGGTGGGGATCGAAGGGTCCCTACTGAGTCTTTTCGTTGAGACTCACCCCTGCGGTTTTCAGGTGAGGGTTCCAGGCAGGCTTAGCGAGGAGAGTACTGCTTTGGATTGTGCGCCAGCAGCTGTTGTTCCGGGGTATGCCCCGACGTAGTTGTTATTTTATTTTCTGGCCTATACGCTTAATTATTTCTTTTCAGTTGGATTATGTAATTATTTGCTGTGTCGAGTCGCATTGTAATAACTTTTAATTCTTGCGCTTCCTTTTCAATTCAATGCGATGTGAATGTTTAGCTTAGTTTATTATTTATTTGCCAGACTTATCTAGATCCTGGTTTGGCTCCAAACTAATGATTCGATACCCATTTAGTAATCGGATCCCCGATTATAGGGTGGCGGGTCGTTACAATTGGTATCAGAGCATTCGGTCTGGCAAATAAATGAATAACTAGGTTAAATATTGTGATTCCAGCAAATAATTTCATTATTCCGTACAGGTACGGCGGTAGTGTAGGTTTTAGGATTCTAATTAGAACTTTTCGATTTTTGTGATTGCAGGCGATTAGATGGCTCCTAGGAAGAGGATGCTTGTTATTAGAGAGCGGGGAGATGTCCCTAGTGGATCTGAGGCCGGTAGGCCGAGTATGGAGCATTTCATGGAGGCCATGATGGACACGATGGCTAGATACCAGACCCGAGACCCTAGTGAGAGTTCCAGTGCTCGGGGAGGGTCTTCAGCTACACTAGAGAGATTCCTATAGCTGAGGCCACCTCATTTCACCGGTTGTCCCGACCCTGATGAGGCTGTTCATTGGTTGAGGGAAATGGAGAAGACTTTTGATACGATGGATTGTGCGGCGGTTGAGAGGACTCTGTTGGTTACCTTCATACTAAAGGATGATGCCTATGATTAGTGGACCACTTTGAAGACTTTGTCATATGCGGATAGGAGTCTCAGGGAGATTCCATGGGAGACTTTTGTGAAGGAATTCAATGCACAGTACTTCCCTAGGCATGTTCAAAGGGCCAAGGAAAGGGAATTTATGGAACAGACCCAAGGAAGCATGATAGTGCTTGAATACCAGACGAAGTTTGTGTCGCTTGGGAGGTTTGTGCCTTTTATCTCAGGAGACGAGGAGCGTCGGACTGAGAGGTTTGTGGATGGACTGAGGTCCAATCTAAGGAGTTTTGTGGCGTCCCACTGTTGTTCAGATTTGGCATCGGCAGTTAGGTGTACTGCAGCAATAGAGGCACAACATGATCAGTCAGCCCGGGAGAGGGGACTGACTACTCAGGGGCTAGTTCGTGGTAGGGGAAAGGTGTAAGGACTGAGGTTTCGGATCCGGTTATCAGGTCAGTTTCAGGGTCGGACTCAGTTTGGGCCCTAACGGGGCTAGGACCCTGTTCTGTTTCGCGTCGAGCCTGCTCGACGCGGTTTAAACGGCGTCCGTCGTGGCAGACGCGTTTTAGATTGTGCTACGTGGATGCCACGTGGTCTGGCCTTGGGTCGCGAGTGTACGGGCCGGTCGTGTCGTCTGAACGGCGTCCATGATGGGCGACGCGTTTCAGACTGCGACCCTGCGGTGTCAGAGTACGGTGCCGGTCTTGTCGTCTGAATGGCGTCAGCCTTGGGCGACGCGTTTCAGATTTCTGCCAGAACGGCCTGTCATGTCATCTGATAGGCGTCCGTACATCTCGACGGGTTTTTACCTAGTTTCTGGTTACCCCGCGAGCCTTCCCTCCTTTCCGTCATTCTCACCCTCACACTCTCTCCCCTCACCCTCTCCACCCTCCGACTCTCCCCACTCTTCCCCTTCCTTTTTCCCCTCCTTCCTCTTCCACCTCTCCACCTCTCACCACTGCCACCACCACTTTTTTCGCGGTGTTCCATTCTCCGGACGGCGGCTGACGTCCCGGCGGAGTGGCGGCGTCCTCGGAGTACCGGCGACGGTTTGCGGTGCGACGGTTTGGCGGCGGAGCCAGGAGGAGTTCAAGAATCGGTAGGGTGACAATTCCCGTAATGTTTTATTCTAAAACCATGTTCTCCCGCTTGAAGTATGCTACAGATCCGTGGTTTTTGGGTAGAATGAGCATGTTAGGGGCTTTTTCTTGATGGAAATGGGAGTTTCTGTGAATGTGGTTTTGTGATGATTTAGATTGCCCCTCTTCCTCCTCCGTTTGGTTTGATTTTAGGGCATTTGGGGGTGAAAAGGGAGCCCTCGGGTTGGGGACAGAACTCGGCTTCTGGCGCTAAAAGACGTCATGTATGGACGACGCCTTTTCGAAGGACGTCGGGACATCATGACGCCTTTTAGGTAGAAATCGCTCCACCGAGTCTCTGTCAGTTCGGGGAATCTGGCGCTAAAAGACGTCATGTATGGACGACGCTTTTGGAAGGACGTCGGGCCATCTTGACGCCTTTTAGGCAGAAATCACCCGATTAAGGTTTTCTGCAAATTCCGGATTTTGGTGTGAACGGCGTCTGAGGACGCAGACGCGTTTTTAAAAGGCGGCTAACTGTGACGACGCCTTTTTAGGCCATATTCTGAGGCCGAGAATTCATGAACCAGTTTAGGAGACTTGAATGGCGTCGTCCGTGGTCGATGCGATTCAAGCCAGAACCACACTAATCCATGCCAGTAAAATGCGTTTACACTGCTAGATAGTTGGTTAAATGCATGCTTTTAGTACACTTGATGACGATGGACTCTTCATGACCGGATGGCACTACGTTGTGTGTCGTGCGACTGCGGACTTCTCACGTGACCGGATCGCACCGTGCCATGTTTTGTGTTACTGTGGACCTAGAGTGACAGTTGTAGCGTTTGACACCCTGTGTCGGTGTGGAGGGACACAGCGCTGACGGGAGCAGTGGCGGGGTGACGCCTAGTGAGAGAGGGTCACCTGGTGAACCACGGTGTTAGCTAGCTTGTACCGGTGTCGGAGTGGTACCTCTGGAGTGTCACTCGTACTGGGGGAAGGAGTAACCACCTGAGCCAGTTGGGCCGGAGTAGCCAGCGTGCTATTCGAGGGGTTACTGTTTGGTCTTAGCGGGTCGGTGTTTGCTGGGGGAAGGAGTAACCGCCGAGGTAGCCAGCGTGCTATCCGAGGGGTTACTGTTTGGTCTCAGCGGGTCGGTGTTTCCCACTTTCGGAGACATAGTTGACGCGCTTTGCCGAGACGCGAGTTGTAGGCTCCTTGGTAGAATGATTTCTGTGATATGCATGTTATATTCCGAATGCATGTGGTTTATATCGAGAATTAAGGGTAATGTGTTACAGCTTTACTTACCTTGTTTACTTGTATCTTGGTAATTGCACTTGTGGGTGTGTGAGTGGGTCGTGGGGATCGAAGGATCCCTACTGAGTCTTTTCGTTGAGACTCATCCCTGCGGTTTTCAGGTGAGGACTCCAGACAGACTTAGCCTGGAGTGTGCTGTTGTGAGCTGCGCGCCGTCAGCGGTTGTTCCGGGGTATGCCCCGGCGTAGTTGTTCTTTTTATTTCTGGCCTGTATGCTTAATCACTTCTTTTCAGTTGGAATATGTAATTATTTGCTATGTCGAGTCGCATTGTAATAACTTTTAATTTCTGCACTTTCCCTTCAATTCAATGCGATGTAATGTTTAGCTTAGTTTATTGTTTATTTCCCAGACTCATTTAGATCCTGGTTTGGTTCCAAATAATGATTCGGTACCCATTTAGTAATCAGATCCCAAATTATAGGGTGGCGGATCGTTACAGTTGGTATCAGAGCATTCGGTCTAGCAAATAAATGAATAACTAGGTTAAATGTCGTGAGTCCGGCAAATAATTACATTATCCCGTACAGGCACGGCGGTAGTATAGGTTTAGGATTCTAATTAGAACTTTTTCGATTTTGGTGTTTGTAGGCGATTAGATGGCTCCTAGGAAGAGGATGCCGGTTATTAGAGAGCGGGGAGCCGTCAGCGGTTGTTCCGGGGTATTCAACTAATCAGTCGAATTTAATGTCCCACAATAAATTCGGACGGACTGCCGATCACGTTGGATGCCAAGCAACATCGCGTGATCCTGGATGGCACTGGGGTTATCGCAACCCTCTATTGGAACCTTTCTATTGGATTTGTGGTTTATTCAGATGCATCACGTCGAGGTTTAGGTGCAATTCTGATGTAACATGGTTAGGTTGCGGCCTATGCTTCTACGCAGCTGAAGAAGCATGAGGAGAACTATCCCACTTATGACTTAGAGTTGGCAGCTGTAGTATTTGCATTGAAGATCTGACGGCACTATTTGTATGGAGAGAAATTTCAAGTTTTTACTGATCACAGGAGCCTGAAGTATGTATTCACACAGAAGGATCTGAACTTGAGGCAGCGCAGGTGGATGGAATTCATCAAGGATTATGACCTCGACCTTTCTTATCATCCGGGCAAGGCTAATGTGGTGGCAGACACCTTGAGTCGGAAGGTGGTCGTGTCATATCTCATGGTTCGAGAATGGAGGTTATTTGAGCAGGTTGTGGAATCTTCCTTTTGGGTTCCGCGAGAGGAGAGCCGTGCTGGCTAGCTTAACTGTGAGGCCAGCAGTGTACCATGCCATAATTGAGCCTCAGAGGGCAGATGTAGAGTTACCGTAGATTCTCCAGAGATCAGAGGTGGAATTGTGGGATGATGGTACAGTCAGGTTTAGAGGCAGACTCTATGTTCCGGCCGAGGAGGATGTGCGCAGGAGTGTCCAGGATGAGGCGCACCGTTCTAGATATGCAGTGCATCCCGGAACGACTAAGATGTATCATTGTTTGAGGAGGCACTTTTGGTGGCCTGCTATGAAGAAGGATATGGCTGACTATGTAGCAAGATGCCTGACTTGTCAGCAGGTTAAGGCAGAACATCAGAGACCCGGAGGGTTGTTGCAGCCCTTGCCGATCCCGGAATGGAAATGGGAGAATGTGACTATGGACTTTGTGATGGGATTACCTGTGTCCCCTGGCAGAAGAGACGCGATCTGGATCATTGTTGATCGATTGACCAAGTCGGTACACTTCCTAGCTATTAGGAAGGACTGGTCAGTCGGTAAGTTGGCTAAGTTGTTTGTAGATCGGATCATCTCTCTGCACGGGATGCCCTTATCCATCGTGTCAGACCGGGATCCGAGATTTACTTCTAGGTTCTGGAAGAGTTTTTAGAAGGCCTTGGGCACGTAGTTGGCCTTCAGCTCGGCCTATCATCCCGAGACTGATAGGCAGTCAAAGAGGACCATTCAGACTCTAGAGGATATGCTCAGGGCATGTTGCCTAGACTAGGGAGGTTCTTGGGAGTAGCACTTGTCTACAGTGGAGTTTGGTTACAACAACAGTTACCATTCTAGTATCGGCATGGCGCCTTATGGGGCATTGTACGGCCGGCCGTGTCGATCCCCTGTAAATTGGTCTGAGATTGGCGAGAGGAAGATAGCGGGACTAGAGTTGGTACAACAGTGTGCTGAGGTTGCCACAGTGGTACAACAGAGATTGATTGCAGCTCAGAGTTGACAGAAGAGTTATGCAGACATCCGTAGGAGACCACTTGAGTCTGAGGTTGGGGACCACATGTTTCTCCGAGTCTCACCCTCCAAAGGTGTGATGAGATTCGGGAACGAGGTAAGCTGAGTCCGCGATATGTTGGGCCTTTTCCCATTCTTGCTCGAATTGGGGAAACGGCGTATCAGCTAGCCTTGCCGCCCAGTCTTGCAGGGGTGCACGATGTGTTCCATGTTTCTTTACTAAGGAGATATGTTCATGATCCATCTCATATTTTGGACTTTTCAGAGTTGGAAGTCGCTGAGGACTTGTCCTTTCCAGAGTTTCCAGTACGTATTGAGGATCGTAGGGAACAGGTCCTTCGGAACAAGGTTGTACCTCTGGTTAAGGTGATTTGTCAGTACCGCTCCGGGGGCGAGGCAACCTGGGAGCGCGAGGATGAGATGCGGGAGCAGTTTCCCTACCTTTTCTTGTAAGTTCTCTTGTGAGCTTGTATCTTTATGTTTCGTCCTCGTTAATTGTAGCAGGCAATTTCGGAGACAAAATTCTTTTAAGGGGGGGAGAATGTAAGGATTGAGGTTTTCGGATCCGGTTATCGGGTCAGTTTTCGGGATTGGATCCCTTAGTTCGGGCCCTGATGGGGCTGAGACTCAGTTCTGTTTCGCGTCGAGCCTGCCCGACGCGGTTTAAACGACGTCCAGCAATGTAGACGCGTTTTAGGCTGTGCCACGTGGGCGCCACATGGGCTGGCCTTGGGTTGTGAGAGTACGGCCCCGGTCATATCGTCTGAATGGCGTCTTGGATGGACGACGCCTTTTAGAGTACGACCCTGGCTTGTAAGTATACGGCCCGGTCTTGTGGTCTAAAAGACGTCGGGCGTGCACGACGCGTTTTACCTAGCTTCTGGTTGACCCCGCGAACCCTCCTTCCTTTCCCTCATTTCCCCATCCCTCTTCTCTCTCCTCTCTTCCTCCGGCGAGCCGATGGCTCTTTTTCCCCCTCCTTCCTTTTCCTCCCACCATTTCATCTCTCCCTCCACTCCATCGACCTCCTAACTCCCACCACTACCACCACCATCTCCTCCGCGGCGTTTTTCTCTCCGGACGGCAGCCAACGTCCCGGTGGAGTAACGGCGTCCACGGCGGTACCGGCGGCGGCGTGGGGCGAGGCGGGTAGGCGGCTTGGAGCTTGGAGGAGTTCAAGTAACCGGTAGGGTGACGATTCCCGTAGTATTTCATTTAAAAACCATGTTTTCCCGGTTTGGAGCATGTTTAGGGGTGTTCTTGGGGTGAAAATACTAGATGCATGAAATGAGAAATTGGGTGTTTTAAATGGGTAGTTAGGTTCTTCTCCTCATTCTCCATGTTTTTCGTATTTTTACACGATTTTGGGGAGGAAATCCCACCCCGTAGACCGGGAGATGGCGGAGGGAGAATATGTCTGTGAGGGTTAAATGGTGTCGGGGGACAGCGACGCCTTTTAGAAAGGCTGCTTCCACCTGCGACGCGATTTAGCCCAAATACTAGACTCTGTCTTTGGAACTGAATGGCGTTCAGGGACAGTGACGCCTTTCAAAAGGCGACTTGCATGGGCGACGCGTTTTCGGCCATTTTCGAGGCCAGATTTCACATGAACCAGTTTAGGAGGCTTGAATGGCATCGGCCTTGGGCGACGTGATTCAAGGCAGAATCACATTAATTCATGCTATTAACATATCTTTACACTGTTAGATAGTTTGGTTAATTGCATGTTTGAAATCGTACTCGAGGATGGGGATTTTTATGTGATCGGATCGCACTGTGTTGTGTTTCGTGCGATTGTGGACCTAGAGTGACAGTTGTAGCGCTTGCCACCCTGTATCGGTGTGGGAGGGACACAGCGCCGGTGTGGGAGTGGTGGGGTGACACCTAGAGAGAGAGTCACTTGGTGTACCCCAGGGTTAGCTAATACCAGTGTGGGAGTGGTACCTGTGGAGTGTCACTCGTGCTAGGGGAAGCAGAAACCACCTAGAGCCAGTTCAGCTGGAGTAGCTAGCGTGCTATCCGAGGGGTTACTGTTTGGTCTCAGCGGGTCGGTGTTTCCCGCGTTCGGCTGTGTGGTTAGCGTGTTTTGCCGAGACGCTGGTTGTAGGCTCCCTGGTAGAATGGTTTCGGAGTTGTGCATGTTACATCTCGAATACATGTGTTTTATATCGGAATTTAGGAATTGTGTTACTTGCTTATTCTATCTGTATCTGTGTTACTGCACTTGTGGGTGCGTGAGTAGGCGGTGGGGATCGAAGGGTCCCTACTGAGTCTTTTCGTTGAGACTCACCCCTGCGGTTTTCAGGTGAAGGTTCCAGGCAGGCTTAGCGAGGAGAGTACTGCTTTGGATTGAGCGCTAGCAGCTGTTGTTCCCGGGTATGCCCCGACGTAGTTGTTATTTTATTTTATGGCCTATACGCTTAATTATTTCTTTTCAGTTGGATTATGTAATTATTTGCTGTGTCGAGTCGCATTGTAATAACTTTTAATTCTTGCGCTTCCTTTTCAATTCAATGCGATGTGAATGTTTAGCTTAGTTTATTATTTATTTGCCAGACTTATCTAGATCCTGGTTTGGCTCCAAACTAATGATTCGCTACTCATTTAGTAATCGGATCCCCGATTATAGAGTGGCGGGTCGTTACAACTGCAATATCATCAGATGAGATATCAGTTCCTAAATTTGTTCAGGTACACATAGATGAGCCTCGTAGATGCGGTAGTGTATCTAGACTACCCGAACGATATATGGGACATATTGCTGAAGGTGAATCTAAGTTGGAATATAATGAGGATGATGATCCTAAATCCTACCAGGAGGCCATTGAAGGCCTAGAAACTGGGAAATGGTGAGAAGCCATGAACTCTGAAATCCAATCCATGTACACCAACCAAGTTTGGAACATGGAGGACTTGCCTGAGGGTATTGTACTCATTGGGTGCAAGTGGATCTTAAAGATAAAGATCTGTGCTGATGGACTATGACTATGACAAGACTTTCTTACTGGTTGTTATGATAAAGTCGATTAGAGTTTTACTCGCCATAGCTAGACACTTTGATTATGAGATATGGCAGATGGATGTGAAGATTGCCTTCCTCAACGGTAACCTTGAGGAAGAAGTGTATATGATACAGCCAGAAGGTTTCACATACAAAGAGTTTCCAGATAGAGTGTGCAAGCTTCAAATGTCCATTTATGGCCTGATAAAGTGTTAAATTGATCATTTAAGGGCAACCATTTGCATCATACTCATGTTTTTATCTGCAAAATAGCATGAAATGATAGATAATTGTGTAACAAGTCCAACGGTACCAATTTCATCAAATTCTGACTTAAAAACATCGTCATTTCATGTGATCAAAGGAGTGTAGCGCATTTGCGGTTTTTCGACAAAACCGAGACGAAATGAATAAATATGATGATATTTTTATGATAATGCGCTAAATTATATTTATTTGATGTGAACAGGACATGCCGATGATGTAGTGCAGCTGGTGGAGTTTCCGGAAATTTGGGAGTGGTCCGGTGTGCGGATTTCAATTAAAACAGGGGTAAAAATACAAATTGACTCCTTCTTTCACTGGAGTTTCCCAAAACCCACTATTTCCCTCCGTCTCTCCGATTTCCTAAACACATCCCTTTCTTTATTTTAAAAATTCTCTCTCTCTTCTCGTTTTAGAAAGTCGAATCCTATTTCTTTTCCTCTTCCAAATCCTGTCCCTTCTCCAAGTCTCTCACATATCCTCCTCCTTTACCAACTCAAACCCAGCAGCCTCTCCTCCCTCTCCTCTCTATAAAACTCCTCCCCCACGTTTTGTTTTAAGAGGGAATTCCTAGCCGACTCCTCTCTCTCCAGCTCTCCCTCTCTCCGGTGTTCTCTTTCTCTCCCTCTGTTTTCTCCCCCTCTCGTTTTCTTTTCTCAGCCTCTCCCTCCACAAGCCTCTCTCTTTCGGTTTTGTTTCTGCAGCACTCCGTCCCTCTTCTCTTTTTCCCAGCAATTCCTAGCTTCCTCCCTCTCTTCTCTCTTCTCTGCCCCTCTCTCTCTTCTCTTCTTCCACCAGCACCAGCTCCAGCCCCTCCAACGCACCAGCAGCGGCAGCACCAAGCAGCTCCACACGGCCTGCATCCCACGTTGGTGAAGCCAGCAACCTCCTTCCAGCAGCTCCACGCGGTGGTGTGCATGCACAGCCGGCAACTCCAACCCTCCTCCACGTGAACCAGCAGCTGCGGTGAAGCAAGCTCCTCCACGCGTTGGCGGCAAAGTCCTCCACGCGCCTGAAGTTTCCAGCCATCCAAGCACCGAAGCCCTTCCCCACGCACGTCCCAGCTGAACCTGCACGTAGCCATCCACGCTGCACCGCCCTCCATCAAAGCACCCGGCAGCCCTCCAAGCATCTCCACGCACACTGCAGCAAGCTTCCACGCATCCAAACCAGCATCCACGTGCTGCAGCTACCACCAGTCAGCAGCAGACCGCATACCAGTCAGCAGCAGACCGCATCCCAGCAGCCGTGAACCAACCTTCCACGCTGCACCAGCTAGCTCTTCACGTTCAGCTGCGGCAAGCCCACCAGCACCCGCACGTCAAGCTCCGGCAGACCCTCTTGAAGCCAGCAGCCCTGCAGCTCCACGCACCTGCCTCTCCACCAGCATGCAGCAGTGAAGCTCTCCACCAGCATGCATGCGTGTAGCCGGCTGAAGCCCTGCATGCGAACCAGCTGCCTTCTCCACCCTGCTTCCAAGCATCCCACGCATGCAGTCCACGTGCTGTCCCAGCCAAGCAAGCACCTCCACAACAGCCACCACCATCAACCGAGCCCAACGCAGCAGCTTCTCCAAGCCTCCACCAACTGAGCAACCTGCAGCAAACCACTCCACTTTTGTGTTGTTTTCGGTTCTTTAATTAGGGGTAGTGTTAGTATTATTTAGTTAGTTTTTGGTTATTTAATTAAGATTAGTTCTTGAATAGTTGTTGTTTAATTAATTATTAGTATAGTTGTTGTTTAATTAATTATTAGTTGTTAATTAGGTTATTTGATTCATGACAATTAATGATTTATACATTTAATAGTTTGTCTTTGATGTTGTAATTTTCTTTGTCGTGCTTATTTCTTAATTGTGTTTGTGTTTAATTTCTGAAAAAGAAAAGAGAGAAAAAGATTTGTTTAATTTAGATAATTATAACTTTAGGTAATATTAGTTAACTTAATTGTAGTTTAATTAAGTAATTAGTTTACTTAAAATCTCACTTATTTTTAGATTAACTAATACCAAAGTTTTCAAAATTAGAATTTTAACTCTCTGTGGATCGACTCGGACTCACCACTATCAATTTCCAAAATTTGATTTGAATGAGCCGGATAAATTTAGATTGGACGTTTTCATGTGTTTAACGACGCACAATTCGAAACGATCAATTTTTGTGAAACAGGTTTTCCGGAGCTGGAACATAAGATTTGACGAGGCTGTCAAGTCTTATGACTTCATTAAGAATGAAGATGAGCCTTGTATGTACAAGAAGACCAGTGTAAGTGCAATCACCTTCTTATTCATTTACGTAGATGACATACTACTCATTGTGAATGATATAGCTATGATGTCATCGGTAAAGGTTTGGCTGTCGAAAAACTTCTCTATGAAGGATTTGAGAGAAGCATCCTACGTATTGGGAATACGGATCTATAGAGATAGATCAAAGAGGATGCTTGGATGACCCAATCCATGTACATAGATACCATCGTCAAAAAGTTTGGCATGAAAAATTCCAAGAGAGGTCTCATACTGATGAGACATGAAATTTATCTCTCAAAAGAGCAGTCTCCTAAGACTCCTAAAGAGAGGGCATTTATGGATAGAGTACCATATGTCTCTGCCATAGGATCTATCATGTATGCCATGCTATGTACACGACCTGATGTGGCATATGCTCTAAGTGTTATGAGCATTTTTCAGGCTAATCGAGGCGAAAAGCACTGGAAGGCAGTGAAATGTATCCTTAAGTACTTTAGAAGAACTAAGGATATATTTATTATCTATAGAGGAGGTGACTTGAAACTGCGAGACTTTAATGACTCGAGTTTTCAGTCAGATCCAGATGATAGCAAATCTACATCTAGTTTTGTGTTCACTTTAAACGGAGGCGCTGTAAGGATTAAGATTTTGGATCCAGTTATTGGGTCAATTTCGGTGTCGGACCCCTTGGTTTGAACCCTTGTGGGGCTGGGGCATAAGTTCTTTATCGCGTCGAGCTTGCTTGACACAGTTCAAACGGTGTCTGGTTAGGGAGACGCGTTTTAGATTGTGCCACTTGGGTGCCACGTGGGCGCCACGTGGGCCAGTTTTGGGCCGCGAGAGTACGGCCCCGGTCTTGTCGTCTGAAAGGCGTCGGTATTGGGCGACGCGTTTTAGCTTGTTTCAGTTTAACCCTGCGAACCCTCCCTCATTTTCTCATTTCTCTCATCTTCTTCTCTCTCCTCCCTCTCTCCGATCCCTTCGCTCTCCCTCCCCCCTTCTCCTTCCTTTCCTCTCCCTCCACTCCATCAACCCCCCTAACTTCCACCACTATCACCACCATTTCCTCCACGGTTTATTGCTCTCCGGACGGCGGCCGACGTCCCGGTAGAGTAACGGTGTCCACGGCGGTACTAGCGGCGGCTTGTGGCGTGGCGGTTTGGCGGCTTGGAGTTCGGAGGAGTTCAAGTAACCGGTAGGGTGACGATCTCCGTTGTGTTTTGAGTAAAATCATATTTTCCCGTTTTGGGGCATGTTTAAGGGATTTTTGGGGTGAAAATACTAATTTTATAAAATGAGAAATGATGGGTGTTGTGTCGGGTTGCGCACCAGCAGCCACTGTTCCGGGGTATGCCCCGTTGTAGTTGTTATTTTCCTTCTAGGCCGGTACGCTTAATTACTTCTTTTCAGTTGGATTATGTAATTATTTGCTGAGTCAAGTTGAATTGTAAAAATTTTTCAATTCCTCCACTTCCTTTACAATTCGATGTGATGTGTATGTTTAGCTTAATTTATTATTTATTTCCCAGACTTATCGAGATCCTGGTTTAGCTCCAAATTTTAATGATTTGGTACCCATTTAGTAATTGGATCCCCGATTATAGGGTTGCGGGTCGTTACAGTTGGTATCAGAGCATTCGGTCTGGCAAATAAATGAATAACTAGGTTAAATACTGAAATTTCAACAAATAAATGCATTATCTCGTACAGGCACAACGGTAGTATAGGTTTTGGATTCTAATTAGAAATTTTCGATTCTTATGACTGTACGCGATTAGATGGCTCCTAGGAAGAGAGAGTGCCAGTTATTAGGGATCAGGGAGATGTTCCTAGTGGGTCTGAGGCCGGTAAGCCGAATATGGAGCGTTTTATGGAGGCTATGATGGACACGATGACCAGATATCAGACTCGAGACCCTAGTGAGAGTTCTAGTACTCGGGGAAGGCCTTCAGCTGCTTTGGAGAGATTCCTGAAGCTGAAGTCGCCTCATTTTACCGGTCGTCCCAACCCTGATGAGGCCGTTCATTGGCTAAAGGAGTTGGAGAAGACTTTCGATACCATGGATTGTGCGGCACTTGAGAGGACTCCGTTGCCTACCTTCATGTTGAAGGATGATGCCTATGACTGGTAGATTACTTTGAAGAGCTTGTCTTATGCAGATAGGAATCTCAGGGAGATTCTATGGGAGACATTTGTGAAGGAGTTCTATGCGCAGTACTTCCCTAGGCATGTCCAGAAGGCCAAGGAGAGGGAATTTATGGAGTTGACCCAAGGGAACATGACAGTACTCGAGTACCAGATGAAATTTGTTTCGCTTGGGTGGTTTGTGCCCTTTATTTCAAGAGACAAAGGGTGTCAGACTGAGAGGTTCGTGGATGGACTGAGGTACAACTTGAGGAGTTTTGTGGCGTCCCACTGTTGTACAGACTTGGCGTCAGCAGTTAAGTGTGCCGCGGCAGTCGAGGCACAGCACGATTTGTCTGCTCGGGAGAGGGGACTGGTTACTCAAGGGCCGACTTATGGCAAGGGAAAAACAGCAGCAGCAACTCCTTCATCCGGATCAGGATCGTCTTCACTCGGCTCAAGATTCAGGAGGTTCTTTCGAGGCAGAGGCATTCGCAGTAGTAGCAGCGGTGGTAGTAGACCCTGGCAGAGCCAGCAGAGTCAGTTGGTGTCCAGTGCTCAGAAGGAGGTAGCTCAAAGGCTTCCGGCAGCTTGTCGTCATTGTGGTGGTACTCATGGTAGGATTCAGTGTCCTGCATTTTCTGGGAGGTGTTATACTTGTGGTCAGTAGGGCCATTTGGCGAGGTATTGCCCGCAGGGGCATGGTCAGGGGCAGGGACCAGGTGATCAAAAGAAGCCTAGGACCTAGGAGAGAGTTCTCGCTATCACCAGGAAGGAGGCTCGTACGTCCAACTTGGTGGAAGGTACACTTTCTGTCCTTGGGAACTCCACACATGTGTTGATTGATTCGGGTGCTTCACATTCCTTTATTTCTGAGCAGTTCGTAGATATCCTTTCTGCACCCGTTGATGAGTTATCTGATGGACTGATGGTTGAGGTTCCTTCTGGGGATTTCATGTTGTCTTATAACTATTTGAGTGAGGTTCCCTTGACTATTGAGGGTCATGAGTTACCTGGCCAGTTAGTTGTTCTTGCCATTCATGACTTTGATGTCATCTTGGGCATGGACTGGTTGGAGGCTTATTATGCCGAGGTGGACTGCCACAGGAAGAGGGTGCATTTCTCCGTTCCGGGTATCCCGTCTTTCTACTTCCAAGGTATTAGGCTTTCTTCTCGTGGTATTCTTATTTCTGCTTTTAAGGCCCAGAGAATGCTTGTTGGTGGTTGTGAGTCTTTCCTTGCCTCGGTAGTTGTAGCTGGTATTAATAGTGGTTCCAGTCTTTGGGAGGTGTCTGTTGTCTGTGACTTTGTTAATGTATTTCCTGAGGAGTTGCCTGGCCTTCCTCCTCAGCGGGAGGTTGAGTTCACTACTGAGCTTGCACCAGGTACGACGCCCTTGTCTAAGGCCCCGTATCGGATGGCTCCAGCCGAACTCTCTGAGTTGAAAGCACAGTTTCAAGAACTGCTGGATAACGGTTTTATCCGTCCCAGTACTTCTCCGTGGGGTGCTCCAGTTCTGTTTGTTAGGAAGAAGGATGGTTCTATAAGGTTGTGCATTGATTATAGACAGTTGAACCAGGTAACTATAAAGAACAAGTACCCACTTCTGAGAATCGATGATCTGATGGATCAGTTGCCGTCTGCGAAGGTGTTCTCGAAGATTGACTTGAGGTTTGGGTACTACCAAATGAGGATCCGTGAGGTTGATGTGAGTAAGACAGCTTTTAGGACTCGGTACGGGCATTATGAGTTTTTGGTTATGCCTTTCGGCTTAACCAATGCTCCGACAACTTTTATGGATTTGATGAACTGGGTCTTCAGGGCCTACCTGGATCAGTTTGTGGTGGTGTTTGTAGATGATATTTTGGTATATTCTTCTTCTGAGGAAGAGCATGCCACGCATCTTCAGGTGGTGTTGCAGGTTCTGAGAGAGCACCAACTCTATGCCAAGTTTAGCAAGTATGAATTCTTGCTAGATAAGGTACACTTCCTGGGGCATGCCATTTCTAGAGATGGCATTATAGTGGATCTAGCCAAGATTGAGGCAGTGATGTATTGGGGCAGACCGACAACAGTGACTGAGATCATGAGTTTCCTGGGGTTAATAGGGTATTACAGACGGTTTGTCCAAGATTTGTCTTCGATAGCAACCCCCTTGTCAAGGTTGACTCGTAAGGGTGTTCGTTTCGTGTGGAGCGAAGAGTGCGAGTAGAGTTTCGCTGAATTGAAGGCTCGTCTCACTTTGGCTCCAGTTCTGGTGCTTCCATCAGGTTCAAGTGGATTTGTGGTTTACTTCGATGCATCTTGTCAAGGTTTGGGTGTGGTTCTGATGCAGCATGGTAAGGTTGTGGCCTATGCTTCTAGGCAGCTGAAGAAGCATGAGGAAAACTACCCCACTCATGACTTAGAGTTGGCGGCTGTGATATTTGCTCTAAAGATCTGGCGGCACTACGTATATGGGGAGAAGTTTCAGGTCTTCTGTAACGACCCGCCACCCTATAATCAGGGATCCGATTACTAAATGGGTACCGAATCATTATAATTTGGAGTCAAACTAAGATCTCGATAAGTCTGGGAAATAAATGATACACTAAGCTAAACATCCACATCACATTGAATTGTAAAGGAAGTGCAGGAATTAAAAATTATTACAATTCAACTTGACTCAGCAAATAATTACATATTCTAACTAAAAAGAAGTAATTAAGCATACAGGCTTGAAAAGAAATAACAACTACATCGGGGCATACCCCAGAACGATGGCCGCTGGCGCATAACCCGAGACAAAACCCTCCTCGCTACACCTGCCTAGAACCCTCACCTGAAAACCGCAGGGGGTGAGTCTCATCGAAATAGACTCAGTAGGGATCCTTTGACCCCCACCACCCACTCACGCACCCACAAGTGCAGCAACATGAATAAAGGCAATTTAAATAAATAAAGCACTAAACACAACTCTGAAACCACTCCACCACGGAGTCCACAACCAGCGTCTCGACTAAACACACAAGTCACACGGCCGAATGCGGAAAACACCGACCCGCTGAGACCAAACGGCAACCCCTCGGATAGCGCGCTGGCTACTCCGGCCTGACCTGGCTCAAGGTGGTTCTGCTTTCCCTAGCACGAGTGACACTCCGAATGTACCACTCCCACACCGGTACTAGCTATACCCCGGGGTACACCAGGTGACCCACTCTTAAGGCGTCACCCCACTACTCCCACACCGGCGCCGTGTCACTCCCACACCGACATAGGGTGCCTAAGCACTAACAACTGTCACTCTAGGTCCACGATGGCACAAAACGCAACACGGTGCGATCCGATCATATAGAAATCATCGTCCTCGAGTATGTTTTCAAACATGCTTTTATCTAAACTATCTAACAATGTAAACAAATGTTAATTGCATGCTTTAGCGTCGTGTCCACTATCGGACACCCCCGTCGGGCCAACGGTACCGCCGCTGGCTGGAGAGAAGGCCTGGCCTGGCCTAGAGGGAAGTAATAATATGATCATATCTGCATATAAGAACATACAGGTTAGAATCATCATGACCATATGCATTGCATCATAAGCATTTAATGAAATGAACAGATTTAAAATAAGATAATACTTGAAGGAACGACGCAAAGCCGCTGATGGTGGTCTCTCGATCTGGTGTGACGGCTGAGAGATCAGTGAAGAGGTGGGCCAGAAGGGCCTCACCCCAGGCATACTTGTCTAGCCTATTAAGATCAGAAAGGAGACTCAGGAAACGACAATGGATGTAGTAGCCCTTCGTCCCGAAGAGGAGCCTACTAATGAAAAACACTAAAAATCTCCTAAGGTCTCTATCTACACTAGATCTATCACTCGAATCCTGGTAGTATACTTCACTAGCTGTCCTAGTAGTCCCACTCTCAACTTCTCCTGAGACTCATTTGTCTACTGCCTAAGCTCTACTAATCCTAGGGATCTCTCGACGGCTATCCTCAGGAGAGTTCGTGTTGGGATCTCGACGTTTCTTTGGATCGCGAACGCAGCGGAAATAAAAATAACAAGGAGATCCATTCCCGTTTCGAAAAATCTAAAATCCCGATAATCAGATTATCGAATCTTACCGTGTGCGGATTTGAATCTGCAACCGTTCGGTTCCATCGGTGTGACACCGCAAGCCGCGCAAGCGTCCGGCCTCTAGCAGAGTCCATGCGATCCTCCTCGTGACGGATATCCTCACGTTCCTCGTTCTTCACAGCCCACGAAGTCTCCGCAGTTCGCCGCAACGATCGCCGCAACACGCAAACGATTTCCCGTCGAACGGGAGTCGGAGAAGCGGCGGAGCAGATCCGAGGATCTCGGTTCTTCTTAGGCACCAGAGAGAGAGAGAAAGAAAGGAGGGGGTGGCTAGGGTTAGCAGCAGCTTGGCCTGCTCAGCCCGTTTGCTACATTTTATACTAACCACGCGGGTTTTCATAAAAACCCCCGGTTAATATAAAACCCACTTATTTATCTATCGCCTTGAGAATCATTTGCGTTTGACCTTCTAGGCCCAATAACCAGTCTGGTTAATGGCCCAATAAGTCCAGTGACTCCTTACTGGCCTAATTAATCAATTAATAACACATATTAATTAATTAATCAACTGAATCAATGTCGCACATTGAATTCGGTCGGGCCTCCTATCATATTGGGTGCCAAGCAACACTGTGCGAACCGAGAAGGTATCGGGGTTAAGTAACCCACTCTTGGAACCTTTCCACCGACAGTTACCGTGTGGATATAATCCTTCATTCGTACAATGCTCTCGAGTCAACACAGGGTATGGTTTACTCCCAAACCCTAACCGGTCGACTCACTTGGATCGGATGCCGCCGGATAATATCGGAAAACTCCTTTCTCGATATTATCGTCCGCTCTGGCCAGGGATTTTCACACATCCTTTCTAGAGCATACTCTCTCTAAGTACCGAGAGCGAATGATTCCTTATTGACACTCAATTCCCTTCGATGGTATTATGTTGTACCCGATCCTTGGCTGTTTAGAATCCCGTGATTGGATATTCATAAATCAAGGTCAAAGCACAGAAGTCCACCGATAAGGTGTCCTTAGTGTCTCAGGTCCGAGGATCATCTACGCAACTGCGACAATAGAATCAGGCTGGTTGACAGTGAGGTACAATACCATCTAGCGATTCAGTTGGATCAGTTCAGTGAACTCATTCTCTAATAAGCACCTATAGATTCGCCTTAGTGTCTCCACACAAGTGACTATGAGATCAGTCACCCTCATCTTATGAGCAGGAGTAATCTGTACTAGTCTAACTGGATATTCGATGTCCTTCTCGGATATCCTCTGACTAGAAACAATTAAGAATATGTGTGTTTAAGTGATCAGTCTCACTAGTATGATCTCATTATAATCTGATCACTATCGCACATATTCATGGACTTCATTATGAGACGATAATTAGTACGATTTGCACACAATGAATATTATGCCATTATATTAATAAATGAATGAGATTACAGAGTCATATTAGCTTGTGGGCCGCCTAAGACTAATAATCTCCCACTTGGACTAAAGCCAATCACCTTTATATAGTAAGCCTATAGACTCTAGGTGACGCTCAAACACAATTTGAGACAACGGCTTTGTCAGTGGATCTGCTACATTATCGACAGATGGAACTCTTTCCACCATTACATCACCTTTAGATATGATCTCTCTGATAAGATGAAAGCGCCTCAGAATATGCTTTGATTTCTAATGAGACCGCGGCTCTTTTGCTTGCGCAATGGCTCCATTGTTGTCTCACAATAGCAGAACATGTTCAAAGATGCTGGGAACTACGCTAAGGTTGGTGATGAATTTCTTCAACCACACTGCTTCTTTGGCGGCTTCAACTGCAGCGATGTACTCAGCTTTAGTCGTCGAATCTCCAGTGGTTGCTTGCTTGGAACTCTTCTAGCATACTGCTCCTCCGTTTAAAGTAAATACAAATTCAGATGTAGACTTGCTATCATCTGGATCTGACTGGAAACTTGAGTCGGTAAAGCCTCGCAGTTTCAAGTCACCTCCTACATAGACAAGAAACATATCCTTAGTTCTTCTCAAGTACTTAAGGATACATTTCACTGCCTTCCAGTGCTCTTCGTCTAGATCAGCCTGAAATCTGCTCGTAACACTTAAAGCATATGCAACATCAGGCCATGTACATAGCATGGCATACATGATAGATCCGATGGCAGAGGCATAGGATACTCTATCTATGAGTGCCCGCTCATCAAGAGTCTTAGGAGATTGCTCCTTTGAGAGATTAACTCCATGTCTCATCGGTATGAGCCCTCTCTTGGAATTTTTCATGCCAAACCTTTTGACTATGGTATTTATGTATAAGAATTGAGTCATTCCAAGCATATTCTAACGACAAACACCTTTTGTTCACCAGGATGGTAAAAGTAGTATCCAAAGGTTTCCTTTGGATATCCTACAAATCTGCATTTATCAGTTCGTGATTCCAGCTTGTTTGGATCATACTTCTTTACATGAGCAGGACAATCCCAGACTTTAACATGTTTAAATTCTAGTTTCCTACCTTTCAATATCTCATATGGAGTAGAGGCCATAGACTTACTGGGTACTCTGCTCAGTAGGTATGCTGCTGACTCTAGAGCATACCCCAGAGGGATACTGGTAATGCTGAAAAGCTCATCATGGATCACACCATGTCCAACAAGGTGCGATTCTTCCTTTCTGATACACCATTTATCTATGGTGTATATGCAGGAGTAAATTGAGAAAGGATACCGTTATCCTTTAAGAATTGTGTGAAATTAGTACTCAAATATTCTCCTCCCCGATCTAATCGAAGAGCTTTAATACTCTTTCCTAACTACTTCTCTACCTCATCCTTGAACTTCTCAATTGTTTCTGACTTGTACTTCATTAAGTACACATAGCCGATTCTTGAGAAGTCGTCGTTGAACGCGATGAAGTACGAGAAGACACCTTTGGCTTGGGTGGACATTACCACATACATCTGAATGTATCAATCCCAAAATGTACTTGGCACGTGCTCTATGTCCAGTAAATGGAGATTTTGCCATTTTTCCCATAAGGTAGGACTCACATGTCGCAAACGATCGATAATCGAATGCATTCAAATATCCACGTTTTGTGCAACTTTTGCAACCTGCTTTCACCAATATGCCCAAGTCTACAATGCCATATGTAGGCTTGGTTCACACAATTTTTGCTCTTCTTAAGAGCATTGTCAATATAAAGATTGTAATAAGAAACATCTAAAAGATATAGACCGTTGACTAAAGATGTTGATGCTATTGATTTATTACCATAATAAATCGAACAACTTCTATTCTCAATAGTCAACCTATATCCTATCTTGTCCAAACAAGATATTGATATGATGTTCTTTATTATATTAGGAATATAATAGCAATCTTCTAATGATAAGACGTCTCCCGATAGAAGCTTGAGGTTTGTTGTCCCTACAGTAATCACCGCAACTTTTGCGCCGTTTCCTAGCCTCAATTTCATCTCGCCTTTTCTCAGCTTACACTTACTTGTCAGCATCTGCACATCATGGCAAATGTGAGAAGCACATTCGGTATCTAATACCAAAGATGTAGAATCTCTTACTGACAAGTTGATATCTATCATATAGATATCTGAAGCTTCAGATAGCTTCACCTTTCCATGAGCTTTATCGTTGAGAAACTCCATGCAGTTCCTCTTCCAGTGACCATTCTGCTTACAGTAGAAGCAGTCACCTTTTACTACTCTTTCACCTTTGTCCTCCAATCTTTTATCGTTAGTTATCATCTCTACTTCAAGGGCATCCAATGCCGGTCCAGCAGGAGGATCAACTCCAAGGACATAGTCAATGTGCTCATATTTGAAGACATTCTTCAGGTTTATGAGCCAAATCGAGTAGTTCGGGTTAGTCAAAAGTTTGGCATCAAGTATACCACGGAGTGGGTTATTCGACGACATTATTCCCTATAGCAGATAAATAAAATCTATTCAGCAGATGTTCAATTATTAACATTTAAAACAAGACATGGTCTTTTGATCAAGTTTTCACTCCCACTAATTTTCGACGGACTGTATAACCCTCAGTTATACAGAAGGGGAGACACACCGACAATCTCCTAGTAGGGATCAGAATCTCAATGACTTGCAGTACAACCTTGTAGATAGCACAAGAAAGCTGTAAAACAATTAAAGAGCACCCATCTCATGGGACTTGCAACTCCTTGCAATATCCGATCATATCTTTGGTCCCCATATATTTAATGACCACAAGCCACTAATTCTGGTCTAAGCTAACCATCATTATGCGACGAGCATAGATTTGCATGCAACCCTTGTGGATAGCGCAACAAAGCTACATGGTTACTCTATCCCGATCATAAAGGCATCTAATGCCATAGCCAGAATCTCTCCTCACAATTAGACAGGCCTTGTGGATAGCACAACAAAGCTACATGGTTACTCTATCTCGATCATATAGGCATCTAATGTCATAGCCACAATCTCTCCTCACAATTAGACAGGCCTTGTGGATAGCACAACATAACTGCCTAAAGTAATTTGAGTCCTATGACTATAACGATGGTGGACCACGCGGTAAGTTCTAAACTACTCACGTTACGGCTTAGAGTTTAGAAGAAGGTATTTAGATAACTTTTATCTTGGTCTTTCATAGGTGATAGTATATAAATATATTGTATATATTTACTAAATACTATACCTACTTTGATTCACAATCAAACATAAAACAATGCATCTCATACATGTCATTAGTGTGGTCATGGATAGCACAATGGGTTTGACTGGAGCCATCAGTCAAACGCACATATTATCTAACACAACAATTATATTAGATAACCTGCAAACACATAGGCAAAAGATCTTCATCATAACGCTTCCCTAGTTGTAGCGATAGATCATCCTCGCTTCTTCCTCGGTTGCTTCGATCGGATTACATTAAATTCTAGAATTTACATGTAAACACAAGAAAGCCTTATGGCGAGAACAAGAGAGAGGGCGGTAGAACTACATTGGAGTATGAAGAGTGAGAGAGAGATGTGCAGACCTCTATTTATTAACAATTTAATAAATATCCATCATTCCTCCATGATCCACACAAACATCATTCATCACATGAATAATTTAAAGGTGCATATTCATGACCACGGTGTGTTTTAAATATTCCACACATGATAAGTGCATCACATGGCTAAAACAAAAGAGTTTTCAAAATAAAATATTTTTGGCTTTCAGAAAGTTGGATTCCAATCAAAATTGGCATTTGAATTTCAAAAAACTCTTTTAATAAGTTAAGTATGCAATTAAATCAAATTTAAAAACAATAAACACACATCACATGTACACACATTCCAAATTAATAATTCCAGATTATTCCATGCATATTAGACCACTTCTAATAATTAAAACAATCTAACATTTAGATTAAACTAAATTAATAATCTAATAATTAGACTATTAATCATTAATTACTAATTTAACTCTTAGATTAGTCCACTAAAGTTAATTATCTATTTAACACTAATTGTTAGTCTTAGGTGGCCCACAAGCCAATATGACTTTGTAATCTCATTCATTTATTAATATAATGGCATAATATTCATTGTGTGCAAATTATACTAATTATCGTCTCATAATGAAGTCTGTGAATATGTGCGATAGTGATCAGATTATGATGAGATCATACTAGTGAGACTAATTGTAGACACGCTAATTTTGACGTCATTTTGAGTAAATTTCATATCATATAATAATGCCTCATAATGGTTTGATATTTAATCATTGATTAATTTTTATTGATATTTTTGAGTGTCGGGTTTAACAGATATGTTTAAGTTAATCAATTAAATTGATTTTAGCTCAAATTTCAGTTAAAATATGCAGAAGTCTAAAAGACGTCGACCTATGTGGACGCGATTTAGAGTTTATTCCTATTTTAACGTTTAAATTTGAATTTTAATCAGTTGATTAATTAGCTAAAAGGCGTCTGTGAAGGGTCGACGCGATTTAGGTTTCCTAAGTTATTCTACCTCTCTTCCGGATGTTTATCCTTATCTTAATTAGTGTAAAAGACGTCTATACATGTAGACGCATTTTAGCTAATAAAGATAAAGATAACTTTTCCCGGATATTTATCCTTATCTTAATTAATCTGAAAGGCATCAGCCATGGTGGACGCGTTTTAGATAATTACAGATAAAGATGAATTAATCTATATTTATCTGTCGGTTAAGATAGATAAATCCTAGATTTTTCTATGTTAATCGCGAACGCAGAAGAAGCCTATAAATACCTTGCATCTCGAAGAGAGTAAAAAAAAAAGAAAAAGAGGTGAAGCGTAATCTTGAGTTAATTGAGCGATAGTGAGTTGAAGACCGAAGCAACAACGTCGGAACGCCGGAGCGCTGCCATTTCCAGAAGTCGGCGTCATTTCAAGAATCTTCATCCTTTCAAGGATTCAACCATTGGGCATAAGTGTTTCATTTCTGTATTTTTATTCTACATCTTCATTAATCTTATTCTTCATAATCACTTCATGCAACACACACCATAACATCATCTTTCAAAATCTATTTGATTAAAGGGGTTTCAAAAACCATTAAACAAGTAAGTTTGCTGTTCAATCGCATGCTTAAAATCATGATTAGTTTAGATACTGCTTCTACTTAAAGTTCTCATCATTGTTTCTTCATTTCCTTTCTTTCTATTTCTGCTACACTCAACAATAAGAAGAGAATCAAAAGGGGGAAATCAAGCACAAAGCCAGAAGGATTTCTGGACGATCCTCATCCTCAAACTCAATAGCAAGAACGAAGAACGAGAAGGGCTCTCTTTCTTCAGCCGGCTGAAGGAGGGGAATCAAGAGCTTAACATCTTCCGCGTTCAAACAGGTAGGCGATCAAAACTCTCTTTTGAAACTTTTAAGTCAAAAGTTTCTGACGATCACTGCACTTAGTTGCTGTTTTTAATAGATTAGTTTACACTAAACAACATAGATTTTTCATGTTAATCACACGAGCATTTTAAGCACCTACACTAATCACTTAAACACACATATTCTTAATCGTTCCTAGTCGGAGGATATCTGAGAAGGACATCGGATATCCGATTAGACTAGTACAGATTAATCCTGCTCATAAGATGAGGATGATTGATCTCATAGTCACTTGTGTGGAGACACTAAGGCGAATCTGTAGGTGCTCATTAGAGAATGAGTTCACTGAACTGATCTGACTGAATCGCTGGATGGTATTGTACCTTACTGTCAACCAGCTTGATTCTATTATCGCGGTTGCGTGGATGGTCCTCGGACCTGAGACACTAGGGACACCTTGACGGTGGACTTCTATGCTTTGACCTTGGTTTATGAATCTCTAACCACGGGATTCTAAACAGCCAAGGATCAGGTACATCAGAATACCGTCGAAGGGAATTGAGTGTCAATAAGGAATCATTCGCTCTCGGTACTTAGAGAGAGAATGCTGTAGGAAGGATGCACAGAAATCCCTGGCCAGGGCAGACGATAATATCAAGAAAGGAGTTTTTCGATATTATCCGATGGCATCCGATCCAAGTGAGTCGATCAGTTAGGGTTTGACAGTACACCATACCCTGAGTTGACTTGAGGGCATTATACGAATGAAGGATTACATCCACGCGGTAACTGTCGGCGGAAAGGTTCCAAGGGTGGGTTACTTAACCCCGATACCTTCCGAGTTCACGCGGTGTTACTTGGCACCCGACGTGATCGGAGGCCCGACCGAATTCAATGTACGACATTGATTCGCTTGATTAATTAATTAATATGTGTTATTAATTGATTAATCAGGCCAGTGAGGAGTCACTGGACTTATTGGGCCATTAACCGGACTGGTTATTGGGCCTAGAGGGTCACGCAAATGATTCTCAAGTTGATGGATAAATAAGTGGGTTTTATATTAACCGAGAGTTTTTACGAAAAATCGTACAGTTAGTATAAAATGTAGCGAACGGGCTGAGCAGGCCAAGCTGTTGCTAACCCTAGCCACCCCCTCCTCTCTTTCTCTCTCTCTCTGGTGCCCCAGAAGAATCGGGATCCCCGGATCTGCTCCGCCGCTTCTCTGACTCCCATTCGACGGGAAATCGTCCGCGTGCTGCGGCGATCGTTGCGGCGAACTGCGGAGACTTCGTGGGCTGCGAAGAATGAGGAACGTGAGGATATCCGTCGCGAGGAGGATCGCGTGGACTGTGCTAGAAGCCGGGCGCTTGCACGGCTTGCGGTGTCACACCGACGGAACCGAACGGTTGCGGATTCGAATCCGCACACGGTAAGATTCGATAATCCGATTATCGAGATTTTAGATTTTTTGAAACGGGAATGGATCTCTGTTTTATTTTTATTTCCGCTGCGTTCGCGATCCGGAGAAATGTCGAGATCCCAACAGTGGTATCAGAGCCAGGTTCCACTATTTCTCGTCCCGTTTCGGTCTCCGATTTAATAGTCCGAGACTCTCAACCCTTAGTCCCTGTCACCTTTAATCCTAAGAGCTCTAATGCTAACTCTTGGTAATCGGGATATGTGATCCCGCTAACTGCTCGACCTTGCACCCGGAGGCCGGTGATCCTAGTGATGTCCTCGAAACTGGGGATCATGTGTCGCCAGAGCATAATAAATGCCCTACTCTCAGCATGCCATCGCTCTCTAAGGACCTGTAGCAATACCAAATCTATCTAGAATGGTTCTATCTCTAGGATCTTCCTAAAGCCCATCTCCGCTAGTCGCGCCTTTTGGAAGTCCGGGAGACTCTTGTAAGGAGCCACCACCAGGTCCCATAAGATCCTGGTCCTCTTCGTGCACTGCATTGTCTAGATAGTTGATTAAAATCATTGTCAGAATATTAATAATAAATTTTTAAGTCAATTAGCCAGCATTTTTGAAAGGCGTCGGGTTCGGCTGACGTGTTTTAAATGGCGTCCCTGTACCCAGACGCCATTCACCGCAGGTTCTGATAACCTGTGGTGGGGCTCCCCTTTCCCCCCAAAATTGAAATCTAACATATAAATAGGGTGTTTTTGAGGCTTACCAAGTGTGGGGCGCCTTCCCTAGCAAGTGTCGCCACCGCTTGCCCTCTTGAGCCACAGGTGGGGCATCCTCGGGTTACATAAAAATCGCCACCTCTGCGAGTCCCACCGCTTCGCCAACAGTTTTGGGATCTTCCTCGCCCTTGGGCAATTCCACCACTTCGACGGCGATGATTCAGCGACCTTTGCCAATCCCGCTCGGCCCTCCTTGCTCTATAGAATCGTGTAAAAGAAAGAGAGAGAGAGATCAAGAATTTGAGAGGGAGTGCTTGAGAGAGGGAGAGACAAAGCTTGTGAGTGAGAAAGAGTGAGAAGAAGAGGGAGAGGGTGGTCGGAGCCGCCGCTGTCATCGGTGAGAGAGATGGCCGGAACAAGAGGGAGATCGCCGGTGAGAGGCGGTGATCGCCGGAGAAGAGGGAGGAGTGAAGAGAGAGAAAATGAAAAGGAGAATGAGGAAGGGGGGGCTCGCAAACCCCTGTTTGAAATCGTTAAATCGCGTCAGCGACGCGATTCAGTGGCGTACAAACTGAGGCGGCAAGAGAACATTTTTGAAATTTGTTAAACGCGTCCCTTATAGGCGACGCCTTTTAGAATTTACCGCCTTTTTCGGTCAGACCGTACCACGGAAATACGGAGAAATCAGGGATACACGTCTCTTAAGGAGGACGCGATTCAGTGGATTAATTGTTGGAAATATCTTGAAAATAAGAGAGAGAAAGGGAAAGGCGTCCTCCATGGCAGACGCTATTTGGGCTTTTAAGGGTTTAATATTTATTTTTAGAAATTGAATTTGGCCTAAACGTGTCTCTCTGAGTCGACGCTATTTGAATTAAATAAGCCCCAACCTTAATATTTTGAGGAAAAATCACAAGTTTATTCATGGAAAAATTTCAGAATTACATGATGATCGTTCCAAATTGTGTGTCGTTAAACACTCATAAGAACGTTCAATCTAAATTTATTTGGCTCATTTAAATTCAATTTTGAAAATTAATATTGGTGAGTCCGAGTCGATCCACAGGGAATTAAGATTTTAATTTCAAAAACCTTAGATTTTAATTATTTAGAAAAATTGGGAATTTGAATTGATTAATTAACTATCTAATTAAATTAAACTAAATTTACTAATTAAACTAACCTAATTTTTAAAAGCACAAATACAACCCCATTTAAAATTGAGAAGAGAGAAAAATTAACAACATGTTGTAAATATAACAAAACTTCTATGTTAAACTAATCGAGTTTTATGCAAAAAGAGATAATAAACACTAACAACTTTAACTTAACTAAACTAAAATAATCCAAAACAAATTAACAGATTATGCAGCAGGAGTGGTGGAACTAGGAGAAAACAAGCGCAGGTGTGCTTGGGCCCTTGGGTGCATGGCACATTAGACCGCTGAAGAGGAAGTGGTGCAGTGGTCCACTGAAGAGAAAGCTTGCTGGCTTGATGGAGGTGCGTGCAGGTGCTTGGAAGCACTTGGAGCTGTTGGCTAGTGGAGCTTTGCTGCTGGCTGGTGCTGATGCAACATGTGCATGGAGGTGCTGGCTGCTGCGTGGAGGGATGCTGGAGGTGCAGCAGCTAGTGGATGGAGGCCGGCTTCACCGGGCATGCAGGCTTGGACGGTGGGATGCTAGCGCGTGGAAAGCTTCAGGTTGCTGGTGCACCGGGAGGAAAGAACCGGCTGGTAGCTTGCTGGAGCTGCTGACGCATGCAGGAGGAAAGAACCGGCTGGTGGCTTGCTGGAGCTGCTAGGCTGGGCCTCGCGTGGACGTGCATGGAGGGTAGGAGGAAGCCGGGCTTCAACGCAGCACGTGGACGGTGCTCTGCTACATGCGTGGAGGAGCTTCAGCGGCTACGTACAGGAGGTGCTTTGTTGGAGAGCTTGTACGGAAGCACGCGGAGGCCGGCTAGGCTTCAACTTGCAGGCGCGTGCGGGTGGCTTGCAGGTGCTGTGGAGCTGCTGGAGATCCGTGGCAGTGCAGTGCTTGCATGCGCTGCAAGCGCGTGGAGGTGCAGCTGCGTGGACGTTGCCGCTGCACGTGGAGGCTTGCAGGTGGGGTGGAGCTTGCCGGCACTCGGGTACGTGCAGGTGTGTTGGAGAGGAGGCGTGAAGCTGAGTGTGGGGGAGGAAGAGAGAGGATAGCAGAGCAAGGGAGGGAGAGAGGATCTGGTGCGTGTGTGTGAGAGGGAAAGTAAGGGGGCGAGAGAGAAAGTTAGAGAAGAGAGAGCGTGTGTTGTGGAGGGAGAAAGAGAAAGAGACAGTGAGGGAGAGGCTGAGAAGAGGAGGAGAAAATGGGGAGAGAGGGAGTCTGCCGGAGAGAGAGGTGCTGGGACAGGTTGAGAAGAGGAAGAGAACGTGGGAGAAAGAGAAGAGAGGCTGCCGGGAGAGAGAGGTGCTGGGACAGGTTGAGAAGAACTCGGTTGCCGGAGGATGGAGAAGGAGGAAGAGAAGACTGCGGGAAGGAATTGCCGAAGGAGGAGGAGTACTCGGCTGGGGAAACTCTAATATAGAGAGGAAGAGAGGCGTGGGAAAGGAAACTGGAGAAGGAGAAGGGCTGCGATTGGGAAACTGGAGAGAAGGAAGGAACTAGAGGGTTTTGGGAAACTCCAGAGAATGAAGGAATCAGAGGGTCTTTTTTTTAAAAAAAAAGAAAGTAGACTTTAGGAAGGCGGCTGACCCTTCTTGGATTCTTCTTGGCCGTGGAATTAGGGCAACACTAGGGCCTCAAATGACATTTTTACCCCTGCTTTAATCTTTTGGACAAAATAACGTCGAATTTATCGAAATTCGAACCCTAGACCTCCTCCAAATTTCCGGAAACTCCACCAACTGCACTGCGTCATCGGCATGTCCTGTTCACATAAAATAAATATAAATTAGCATATTATCATAAAAATATCATTATATTTATTTATTTCGTCTCGGTTTTGTCGAAAAACCGCAAATGCGCTATACTCCATTAATCACATGAAATGACGATGTTTTTAAGTCAGAATTTGACGAAATTGGTACCTTTGGACTTGGTACGCAGTTATCTATCATTTCATGCTATTTTACAGATAAAAACGTGAGTATGATGCGTATGATTGCCTTTAAATGATCAATTTAACACTTTATCACACGACATTAATAAATGATTTTTATTGCAATAAAGGGATGTTGTTTTAAAAAAAGTAAAGCAAAATACATCAAGTTCTAGATAGAAGAATTTAGAGCTTTAAAGGTCAGATTTTCTTAAGCTTCTTTACATATGTTTTCCATAATTCCTGATTGGCTTGATGAGGAAGTTTCACACAACGGGTGAATCCGATGTTCCATAGAGTTGCAATGAGCTCAGTCGCCTCAAAGTCTTCATCAGTTCCCAAGGCCATCTTCTTGATTAGAGAAAGGGAGGAAATCTTAGAACATTCATAGCGAGGCATACCAGGTTGAGGATGATAGCGATGTGGGTTATAGAGAACGATCTCGGTTGCCTCGATCAGTCGGAGTTCTGTGCCAGCACTATGACGAACTCGAATTGTCTTTTCCCTAAGAGCAAGTGACGTGGATTCAAATTCAGTTATGGGCATAGTCTTTAAATAAGCGCGCCAATCAGCTCGAGTCTTGAGGTTGGGTATTCGATTGGTCATGTTGTCGTTGAACTTCACTGTGTTTGCAATATAGAAGATAGGACTGTGCTGGTACATTTGAGATATTCTTGGAACTTTTTCTTCATTATGGTTGAATTTGAAGTGGAATTCCACTCATAGAGCTAAGAGTAACATACTGCCATAAGGAAGTTAACCCGTAGAAGCTGCAGAGAGCCCGCTGTAGAGGTAGGCTGGAACCGCTGTGCTGATCTGTTTTCCTTCAAAAATCCCATTGATTACGCTGATTTGATCATCTTGTAAACTATTATATAGGGCAGGGAACAATAGAGCTTCAGCTAAACATACAGTGAATGCCATCATCACAGCCTCTGTATCTTCCTCCTTGAGATTTTCTATCATTTTCAAGGTCCATTCAGCTAGCTTTGCAAGATTGATTCCCTTCTAAGTAAGACAACCTTGAATTTCTTTTTGATTCTTCATAATCTTCTCCAAGAATTGATGACCATTAATTTTTTCCCTTATGAACATCATCTCATACAAATCAAGTTCATCATTGTTGATCTTAAGCTTAGGAAGGCCCAATAAAAGTTTAACCTCTTCTAAGAGAATAGTGGCTTCGAATGTGGAGAAGAGAAAATCATGAGTTTGAGGATGCCACAGTTCGACTAAATCGCCCATTGCAGTCAAATCCATGCATGCGCTCTTGTAATGTTTGGCATGGATGATCAATCCTTGGATGTGCCACTTGGATATATATGATTGCATGGAAAGATTAATCTTGTTAATTAGCTTTTGGATCCATAGAAGAGAAGAGAATCGTCTTGGACTAGGGAAGAAAGGATGTCCCTAGATAAAGAAAGAAAAGAAATTATAATAGTTCTATTATGCCCATGAAGAATTTGGAGAATATGTAGAGAGTTGCAAGAAGAAGAATTTGGTTGGAGAGAGAATAGCTTACTTGTAAGTTAGGATCTCGCCCGCTTAGATGACTTTCTACTTCAAAAAGCTTTTCAATCATCTTTTTTATCCTTTTACTTGAAGAATCTTTTGAAGAATTCGCCATCCTCCTTGGATAAATTGATTGCTCAATTCCCCTTGATTTCTTCTTGTTCTTCTCTATTTCTCTTGAGCTTTGGAGAGAATTCTCTAGTCTTCCCTCTTGATTGCTTGTTGAATTGAATTGAATTGAAGAGATGGAGGTTTTATAGAGTGATTTGCAAAGTTGGGAAGCCCTTTCCGAATTGGAAGTGGGATGTGCATGAAGGAAAGTGGAGTTCATGTTGGAATCAGAAAGAAGAGCAGTTTCTGTAAGTTAAATGGCGTCTGGACGGGGCGACGTCATTTAAATGACGTCTGTGAACAGTGACGTCATTTTATGGTTTTCTGAATTTCTGATACTTTTCCAAAAATTCCATATGTACTGACATTTGAGTGTAGGAAAAATCAAGAAAGGAAAAATGGAGTTGAAAATTTCAATAAAGGTCCTACTGTGGGAGTTTCACTAAGTCTCAGCCGTGACTAAAAAGATAGTTATCTCTATCTCTGTATTCCTTTAGGTAATTAATTTGCATTATCATTACTATACGTTAAATACTTATTAGAGTATATCAAAGACCTTGTGGTTTTTATGAAACTCGAATTTGAGTTCCCCTTCAACAAAAATAGTAATAATTCCAGAGAATTCTTAATCACACGGATAGGCCGTTAGATTGTTAATTGATGGGAATGTTGGTTCCGCTTTTGTGAGACGGTGTATGGGTGCATGGAGAAACTAGTTTCGGCTTAGCATTGAATTACAAGATTGGTGTCTTGACTCATCAATGACAATTTAATTTTTCTTTTAGCCCAACATGCATCATGTAGGACTTTGAAATAATTGTGATAAAAATTAATTATTGATTAAATTTCAGACCATTGATCAAATAAATCCCAACATGATATGAAATATTTTATTCTGAATTGATCTCTCAATCATCTTTGAGGTTTTCTTGAATATATTTTTGAAATTCTATCCTTACTTGGATTCTTTATCTCCAGATATTGCTTGTTTCCTTTTAAGATCCATCATGGTTGCAGCACGTCCACATTGGCTGGTAACCGCTCTCCATGATGAAACCTACAAGGTTCGTGAACTAGGGTACTTCCCAATCGTGGAGGTTAATCGACCTTATTTTATTTTCTTTGTCTACTTCATCCAGATAGGATTGATTCAATTGATCTCTTTGAGTTAATTTATTGATCATTCTGAGAAAAATTCCTATCATATGATGTTGAGAGCGTGTCTCATCACACCTTGGCATCACATTTTCAGTACATTCCATTCTATTTCACTTCTTTGCAAAGTCAATGCCAAGGTGGGACAAATGTATACACGCTAATTTTGACCTCATATTAAGTAAATTTCATGTCACAATTATAATGCCCCAAAATGGTCTGATGTTCAATCATTAATTAATTTTTATTGATTTTTCTCGAAATTTGTTGATTAGCGTCGCCTAAGGCCGACGCCATTTAGATTTCTAGTAGAAATCAGTTCGGAATTAAATTTCTAAATTCAGATAGATTTAACTGAATAGCGTCGCCCTTAGACAACGCCATTTAGGTCCTAATCCATCTAGATTTATGATTTTTAATTCGAATTAATTTCCTAATTATCTAAAGCACGTCGCCCTAAGAAGACGCGATTTAGGTTTCCTTTACAGATTTTCTTTCTATTTTGGCCGATTTAATTAAACAAATGGCGTCCCGTCTGAGCGACGCGATTTGAGAATTTCCTGATAAATATGATTTGGCTGAGATAATCCGGTTTCCGAGGATGGGAAGGTTGCAAACTCCTCCATACTCATCCAAGGCAAGTCCGAAGCCGCGGGAGAGTCCTTTTGAAGGCCAAAACACCGTAAAACCTATTCTTATAAATACAATACCCTTTGGATCCTTTGAAAAAGGTTGGTAATTGATGGAATTCATAATAAGGCTTTTGGAGGCTCTCAAGGAGGAAAACGTGGACAGCAAGGAAGAGCTTCTTCTTTATCCTTCTCTTCCTCCATTGAAGCTTTTGAAGACCAAGGCTTTGAAGGGGCCAATCAACCACCATCCTATATGTTTTCTTTCTAGTTTTTCATAGATTATTCAATGTTTTCTTCATAGTTTCATCACATCACTTCATGTTAACACACACCCACATCATTCTTTCCATACCCATATTCATGTTAGGGGTTTGAAGAACCATAAAGAGTGAGTTATTTAGTTTAGTTACATACTTAATTTGTTTGATAGAATAGTTACTACACTACCTCATAACTCTAACCATATTCTTTCTTTTCTTTGTTTAACTTTATTTTGCAAGGTTTGAAAAGAGAGAAGCTTGGAGAAAGGAGGAAGCAAGTCAAGAAATCCACAACAAAAGCAAGATCAAATAAGAAGAAAGCTCTTTCTCTTTGGCCGGCCAAAGAGAAGGAACAAAAAGAATTGCAATCTCCCAAAGTTTGAAAGGTAAGCAATCATCTTTTATCATTGAAACCCTCGGTTTCTGGCGATCACGATCTTGATAGTTTGTTTATTATCCATATGAACATAAGATTCATGATTTTCATGCACCACAATTAAGCACTCACAATAAATATGAAACACAATTTGTTGTTTAAATCCATTTGATTCAACTTATAATCTGCTAAGTTTTTTCTTTCAAAATCTACGCTCAGTGATTTTAATCTCAGCCTATTTGATTAAGAATATATGTTCATTTTGATTAGCTATTCTGACAATATAAACTCTTAGGTGATAAGCTTCCATGCCATGATAAATTTGATATACGTTTAGTTTGTATGATATGTTCTAATCATGGCTTGTAGACTTATTCAGTTAGATAAGAATCCGATCATGCCATATATGTTATATGTTAGTCGATCTATTCATGCTATTAGAAAATACATTTGATTTGATAAGTTTATATATGATCATGTTTTGTATCATGTTCTTATTTGAGATATATATAGAACTGTGTAAGATTATGTTTAGTATAATTATATAATGTGATTTGTAAAGTTTACTATATGATAAGTCATGTGTATTGTTTGAAGCCTACTAAGTGGTTGTACTTATAAATCCTATTAACATTTTCACAGTCTGAGAAAGAGAACCTAGAATTTGAGGAGACATCTGATTGAGGCATTTGACATCTTCAAGAGATTATTTAGATTGAAATTTATAGCTTTCTTATATTTGATGTAGTAGGGAAAATGAGAGATTGATATATTTTTCTTTATTTGATGAGATTGAGAATTTATACTCAATTGATGGATATTGTAATTTGTGAATTTTGATATTAGCTATTTGGATACTTTGGATTCATTGATAGTTATGACATTTATTTAAATCGCCATGTGATTGTTTAGCTCTCATATATGTTTGTTATAGTGGAATTTGTTCTGAGATTATGCAGTCAGACTCCGATGTTAAAAAAAAAAATGAATCGGATCCGGAGCGTAACAGCGTCGCCTCGACATAATGTGGTTTAAATGACGTCGACTCAGGATGACACCCTTTAGAGATAATTTTGGCTGCTCAATGAAATGACTATTTAATGATGATTATTTATTGCTACTGACAAATTTTGGAGTGTAGGAAAATATGAAAGAACATGAAATGCTATGGAGTTTTAGTATGATCGTTGAATACGGTTATCTCTTTCACCTATATTCTTTCATGTATTTGATCTGCATCATCGTTACTTTATCTTAAATATTTATTAGATCATAGGACCTTATGGTTCTGATGAAACTATAATTTGTGTTCCCCTTTATAAAAAACAATGACGATTCTAGAGGATTCTTAATCACACGGATAAGCTGTTAGATTGTTAAATGATAGGGATGATGGTTCTGCTTTTGTAAGATAGTGCTTGGACAAACGAGCTTTGGCTTAGCACTAAATTGGAGGACTAGTGTCTTGACTCATCAATAGCAGTTTAGCAATATTATCCTCGGTTAATTTATATTTTTTTTTTGTTTTAATTTTTTTTTTTAGCCCAACATGCATTCATATAGGATTTTAAAATCATTGTAGTAAAAATTAATTAATAATTAAATTTCAGACCATTAATCTAATAAGTCTCAACGTGATATGAAATATTCCATTCTGAATTGATATCTCAATTATCTTTGAGGTTTTTCTTGAAGATATCTTTGGAATTCTTTCTTTCTTAAATCTTTATCCTATATTTCTTTGTTCCTTTTAAGATTCTTCATGGTTGTAGCATGTCCATATTGACTGGTAATCGCTCTACATGGTGAAACCTGTAAGGTTTATGACCTAGGGTGCTTCCCCTCGTGGAGCTTGATCGAATTTTTTTTATTTCCTTTGTCTATCTCATTTAGACATGTTTCATTCTGTTGATCTTTTTGAGCCGCTTCATTGATTGTTTTGAGAAAAATTTTCATCATGTGATGTTGAGAGCGTGTCTCTCACACCTTGGCATCACCTTTTCAGTTCATTCCGCTTCATTCCATTCATCGCCGTTCATTCCATTTCACTTTGTTCCCTTGAAAAGTCAATGCTAAAGCGGGACAGCTATAGACACGCTAATCTTCACTTCACATTGAGTAAATTTCATGTCACATTGATAATGCCCCGAAACGGTTTGAGTTTTAATCATTGATTTATTTTTTACCTATTTTTTGAGAATTTGTAATTAGCATCGCTTATGGTTGACGTCATTTAGATTTTTAGATGAAATTAATTCTGACTTAAGTTCTTTAATCGATAATAATTAAGTTGAATGGCGTCGCTCATGGTCGACATAATTTTGCTTTCCTAATCCTTCCCGATTGTCAATTTGGCTCTTAGTTAATTTCCTATTTATCTAAATCGTATTTTTCACGGTCGACGTGTTTTAAGTTTCATAATTATCTTTCGTTTTTTCGAGATTATCTTTCTTATTTTGGTCCCTCTAAAGACGTCATGGTTGGCCGACGTATTTCTAATAGGCGTCATCATGGAGCGACGCGTTCCAGTGAATTAATGATAAGTGCGGTTTGGCCGAGATCATCTCGTTCCATGAAGGAAAGACTTCTATTTTGATGATGATTGTGTTCGGCAATTTGAAGGCCGAAGTAGAGCCTTTTGAGGTTCAAACTACTCCAAAGAGCACTCTATATATGTATAACCCCTTTGAGCCTTCAAAGAGGTTGGCCATTGCATGATTTGGAGCTCTCATCAAGGTGAAAAGAGGAGCCTACTGTACAGAACATGGACAAGCTTTGAAGCTTCTTTTTCTTCCTTCAAACTCTTCCTTGACAGTGTAGAAGGATGATGGCTTTGGAGGGGCTAACCTTCTCTATCTTTCTTCCTTTTTCTTATAGTGTTATTGCTTACTTCATTGATTTTTTTTTCACTAATTTGTATTAGATCATTCATCACTTCTTGTTTTTCACACACACACACTTCATTAACATCCACCTATTGTATAGAGGCTTCAAAAGAACATCAAACAAGTGAGTTTTCTTGGTTTGGTTGCATAATTCTCATCATCCTTAGAATAGATACTACTGTATTGTCATAGTTCTAATCATATTTTATTTCTCTTGTTTTCTTTGTTTCTTTTATAAGGAATTAAAGAAGCAAAGTAAATGTGAAATCTAAAAGAGAGTGAATAAAAAAAAGGCTATTTCTTTTCGGCCGACAGAAGAAAAGAAAATAGAAGACTCCACAAAATCCCTACATTGGATAGATAAGTAAGCGATCATTTATTTTTCTATTGAGGTCCTTGATCTCTGGCGATCATGATCTATATATTTTTCATGTTTTCATGTTAATATTTGATTCATGATATGATGGCATACTAATTGAGCACTCACAACTGCCTGATGGTCAGGCGGCCACTTATGTGGCTGTCTAGTGGAGCATCAAACAGTCATATAGTTGGTCGTCTGATGCTAATGGCCACTATAATAGCCGTTAGGCCACCAGACGCGTAGGAACACACCGAAACTTGGATCTTTATGGTATTTTAGTAATTTTTTAAAATAAAAAGGTTTCAAATTAAAATAAAAACTTTCTTATATTAATTTAGACTTTGAAATCATTAAAATATTTAGAGTTTTCTATGGATACAAATTAAACTATCTGAGAGAATAATCATCGCCTACCTCTTATGCTAGAAAAATATTAGGTATTATTTTTTATTTATTATTATTTATATATTTTTAAAAAAATACCGGGTATTACATCCTCTTCCCTTAAAATAAATTTCATCCTCGAAATTTATAATACAAGCAAAGTATATAATCACTTACCAAATAGCTTCGGATATATATTTTTCATATCTTCTTCGATCTCTCACTTTGCCTCTTCCATAGAGTAATGCCTCCAAAGAACTTTGACTATAGGAATCGTCTTAGTCCTCAGCACTTGTTCCTTGCGATCAAGAATATGAACAAGCTTCTCTTTATATGACAAATCCGGTTGAACTTACTATAGCTAATAATCCAGTACATAAGATGAATCAGCAACATATTTCCTCAACATAGAAACATGAAATAGCCGATGAATACCTGACAAATCTGGTGGCAAAGGAAGTTTGTAAGCAACATGTCCAACACGCTCCAAAACCTCAATTGGACCAATAACTTTCGACTCAATTTTTCTTTTTTATCAAACCTCATAACTTCCTTGGTCGGTGAAACCTTCAAGAAAACATGATCTCCCACTTCAAATACCAATTCTCTTCACTTATGATCAACATAGCTCTTTGTCAACTCTGAGCTATCAAAAGCCGCTTCCTAATGATATCAATCTTATCTGAGCAATCATATACAAGTTGTAGACTGGTCAACCTTTTCTTTCTAACTTCTTACTAACACAAAGGTGATCCACACGGTCTATCATACAAAGCTTCATATGGTGCCATACCAATACTAGCATGATAAGTGTCATTGTAACCAAATTCAATCAATTTTAAATGATCATCCCAATTACCTTTTCACTCAGTGCTATAGACTCTTAGCATATCCTCAAGTGTCTGAATCGCTCTTTCCAATTGTCTATCCGTCTGCAGGTAAAAAGCTAATAATTCATAATAATCTGAAACAAATATGCTAATTCATAATATTTATCACATATATCAAACTTACTTACTTGAAAAAAAACTACTAGCCATAAACATATCATATAATTCCTTCACTATATAGGAAAGTACATATCACATAGCATATTACTCAATATAATTAGTAGCATGTAATCAATTTATATATCTCAAAATTCAGATTTTTGAATATTTCATATCATAAAAAAGATTTATAATGTTTTAAATTAAATTCAAATGATTCACATATATGTGTCAAATTATCACAATTTCATATCTTGGTCGAACAAGCATCCTAACCACAATATAAGGGGCCATACAGACATATAATAGGTACTTAGGCAATAGTATCAAGTCTTGACTATCTCGGATTCAAAGATCACACATATCCCACTACTATACTATACTGAAGTAGGTTTCATGGATTTTATCTATTGTCCTTGGGTCACATAATACCTATCCAACAAGGACGCTTATATTGGAATCGGGCCACATAATCCTCTTAAGATGGCAATGTCCATAATCACACATTTTTAAATTTATGACACATGAATTAGAGAAATTAAAATTCATTATATTGCTGAAATTTTAAACATTCACATAGCTAATAGTATAATTTGTCAAAAATAATAAATTTTGAATAAAAAGAGACATTTAAAGCATCACATATCTTTGCTAAAAGTTTTCATATGAAATAGATTCCAATAAGACCTCTCAAGTACTTAAAAATTTTATAGAATTTTTGGAATTGTTTTCATAGTTTTCTAATATGAAACCTTATTTGTTTAAAACTAAAATATGTTATTTATCAAAATAAATATCAAATAAATTTAAAAAATTATTAAATTTGATAGACATGTTAGAAATTTCATATGGGCCATGTCTGAAGATTATTATAATTTTTTTAATTCATTTGACTCAAATTCGAACTCAAAGTCAAATTTTGATTTAAGTTACAGAGTCTATAATGCGATATATCCTAATTTATATATCAAAATAAGTACTAAATAATTTTTTAAAATTTTTAAAATTTTTATACATAAAATATACATGTTGAGGAAATTTTTTTCAAAATTTTGAAAGCATTTGGATAAAAAATGAATAAGTTATAAACTTATGAACATAAGATTGAAAAGCTAAGGCGACATATTACTATTGTATTGCATAGGTTGAAAAATAATTATTAAATAATTATTAAGTAAACTAAAAAATAAAAAATATTGTGAATAGAAATTAGACAGGTAGAAGGACCTACAGTCAAAATTTAAAGTCATTCTGATGGCATACGAGGGAGAACTAGTTCTGACACTCGAGACAAAAACTCAGATCAGACGGCCAGACTGCTGGCCTTCTGACCGAACAGATGGACACCTAGCTGGCCATCTGATAGTCAGATGGCCACCTATTGCTGAGCATAAGATGGTCGTATAGCTAGCTTTCTGATGCTTCAGACGTCCATCGATGCTAACAGGCACTAGGTCACCAAACGCGTAGGAACACACTGAAACATGGATTTTTATGAGATTTTAATTTTTTTAAATAAAAAAGTTTTAAATAAAAATAAAAATATTCTTATATGAATTTAGACTTTGAAATTATCAGAATATTTAAAGTTTTCTATAGATACAAATTAAACCATGTGAGAGGGTAATCATTAACTCCCAAATCCGAAATCTGCCAACATATCTCTAAAAACCTCTACAGTTCATGTTTAGATCGGACTAATTCGCCCTTCCATGAATTAGAGACAATCCGACTCCAAATCGGACTCCTCTCCCCCAACTCTTTCTTGCATAATTGAATTTTCAATTTTTCAGCCTAGTAAACGAATGAATCAGTACAAATATTCTTTCACAAAGTTGTAGATCTCTTTGAACTCTTACCAATGGTACCAACCATGCAAAAATTCGAATTATACATTGAGAGTTGTTGTCAAAACACTGACTTGTTGCCTTGGGTACTCGAACCCAAAAGAATTTTTTAACTTAATGGGCTAAACTACCTATAAAATTAAGTTAATAGGCTTACTCTATTAACCATATTATACTGTATTTGATCCTTTAATTATTATTACCATTATTATTTATTTATTTATTTATTATTACTTATATTTTAGAAAAATATCGGACATTACAAAATAAGTAGCAAGGACTCCAAAAGTAGACACCAGATCTTGAGTAAGATTGGGGGATCAATACTCATTCTGATCCTGAGCTTCCTAGAGTTAAGATTTAGTTCAGATCTCATATCGTGGACTTGAGAATGGACATGATATCTGATCGTTCGAAATTATGTGTTGTTAAGCATATTCGAAAATCAATCTTAAAATTCTAATTTCCATATATAATTATTTGAAACATAGCAAGTGGTGAGATTTGGTCGAATCCATAGGAAAATAGATTTTTAAAGTTGAAAACCTTGAGGTTTAGAGGAAAAACAGAGAAGAAAGAAGAGGGAGCATGATGATTTGATAGTTAAGAATTGAAATTAACCGGACTTACTATGAACTCAAAAAAGGAGCACCCCTAAAAAAATATAATCAAACAATATACTAAACTATGACTACCTCTAAAACACTAATTAAAAGTAGAATATAAAGTTTGAGTAGTGTCAACAGAAGAAAAACTAAAAGTTGTAGAACAAAAAGAGGGAGAAAATATAACTTTTTTCAAAGGAGCTACTGTCATTCACTATTAGAACTACATGAAATTTTACAGAAAAATTGAAAATCATATATTAACATAACTTTTATAAGGAAACTTTTACGTAAAATATTCTAAATATAGTGTAACATGGAGAACTCAAAAATTAGAGAGAGGCGGTGGAGAGAGAAAAGTGATTTTTGCAGCAGTAGTAGCCCTTCGCGCGGATCCTTGGCAGCCTTGGACTTCTTCCAGTGGTTAGTTGCAGTGCCTCGAGTACACTTCTTTCCCTGACAACTGCTAGTTTGAGAGAGATGTAGAGAGGGAGAGAGAGAGCAAAAGACAGAGAGAGAGAGAACAAAAGCTAGAGAGAGAGGGGGCTGCTACAGTACCCGCGGGTAGTGTAGCAAAGAGAGGGAGAAGTGAGAGAGAGAAATTGGGAGAGAGAGATATTTGGATGGAAGGGGTGAGAGAGTTTAAAATTTTCAAAAGTGCCTTTTTCCTCCCCCTCCTATGGTTTTATAGAAGAGAGTCCCAAATTTTGAATTTCAAAAAGGGTAATAAATAGGCCATTAAGCTCCCCCTTGATAGGAGCTCCTCTTTAAAAACCATGAATGTTTATTTTGAAATTTGAATTTAGAGAGAGATATTTGATTTTGAATTTTGAAATTTAGATTTTAAATAATAAATATTATTTTCAAAATTTGAATTTTGAAATTTGAAATCCAAATTTTAAAAACAATAAATATTATTTTTAAATTTGAATTTTGAAATTTCCATCTCTCTCTCTCTCTTAGCTAGCATGTGGGCCCCTTTTGAAGAGCAAAAATATAATCTTGTTCCTTCTGGGATTCAAACCCTAGTCACTTCATTAAAACTTAGGTGGACTAACCACTATGATATCTGTTTGCTCATGTCCTATATCCACATACAATAACAGTTAAGTTCATGTGACCATCAATAAATTATTCAAATATATATTAAATAATTGCCGAAAAACTCTTATTGGAAATGAAATTATCACACTTACTTAATCCATGAAACGATGATATTTGACATTCAAATTTTGCAAAATTAATATTTTTAAAGTATAATCGATTTATTTATCATTCCATGTGGTTTTGTTCATAAAATTGATAGTATAGTGTGTAAATTTCATCTATTGTTTATCTAAAAATGTGTACTTATCACATCTCCTAACTTAATCATTGCTAGTCCCTTAGCAATACAATCATTTGAAAAATCAGGACTACCATGATTAGTAAAAAGAATCAAACTTCATTTTAAAGGATATCTATTACAAATGGTAGGTAATTTGAATCAAGTTTTCGTTCTCCCGTCCACTATACTTGGAATCAGGACATGTGATGGTGCATATCATTTGAGGTGCTTGGAGTTCATTTCTATCATGTTTGGTACATTGTTGCTTTCGCTGACCTTTGGTGAAGAAATACCCAGGGGAGAGAAAAGAAAAAAAGATCTTTGGATTAGTTGGCTAGGCCCACTTTTTGGTTTTTGCACCAACTCAATACTTTTTAGGATTTGGTCTTATTTTATTGTGAAGGACTTTTTGATTTAGCGCGATTGTTTTTTTCATTTGGTCGTACTTTGAGAGTGCGTACTTTTTGCTACCCTTTTTACTTTGCTTGAGGGGAGAGTGCATACTTTTTGCCACCATCCTTCCTTTAGCTCTTTTGAAGCATATTTATTTGATTTTCATACTTCTAATTACCCTTTTTTCAAGATGACCGCCTCCTTAAAGTACTAAGCGGATTGGTTTCCTATTACGAATCCTAACTTCCCTTTCGTATTGATTTAAAAATAAAAACAGAATGGGTAATCCTACACTTCGGGTCAACTCCAGCAACTCTACATTTTCAGGATTTTCCATTCTTTCCAAGTTACCGTGTATGTGTGAAAATCATCCCGTCGTGACTCTTTGTGGAGAGGGGGGTTAATTTAAACTTTTACTCAACTTCCTAGCTCAATATTGATTTGTTTAAGACATCCTAAATGAAGTATGATGGACAAGAATCTCCGTTGGAGTGTGAAAATGAAGAAATTTTTGAAAATTTTGTGTGAAAAATGAAGATTTTTTTTTTTTCAAAAATTTTGTTCATTTTAAACGATTATTCAATATACACTATGATTCTCCCCTCTAACTTGAATGACATTGTCCTCAATGGCATGGTAATGGAAAGAATTATTTAACATGAAATCCATAATGAGGAAAGATACAACCTGAGGTATGTGAGAGGCTTCTCCATGTACACTAATGTGGATGATCTCAGTTTCTTAAAAATAAAAGAATTAGAATAAAAATGAGGAGATTGTGTTGCCTCCCAATAAGCGCTAAGTTTAACGTCTTCAGTCAGACGAAAGCATGTTTATTGTGAATCACTCAGCTTCATGGATTCCAATAGATAATTTTGAATGTTTTCAATGTAAGGTTTTAAGCGTTGTCCATTAATAGTGAATGGTTGTTCATTTTTTGGATCCATAATCTTGACATCACCATGATCAAAGGCTTTAATTACCAAGAATAGCCCATCCCATATTGATTTCAATTTTCCAGAAAACAAACGCAGCCTAGAGTTAAATAGCCAGACTTTTTGGTTAGGATGGAAAGATTTGCTTACAATATATTTGTCATGAAAAGCTTTAGTCTTGGTTTTATAGATTTTTGAATTCTTATAGGCTTCATTGCGCATTTCATCTAATTCACTCAATTGTAAGGTTCTATGTGAACCGGCTTGGGCTAGGTCAAGATTGACTTGTTTGATAGCCCAATATGCTTTGTGTTCTAATTCCACTGGAAGATGGCAGGCTTTTCCAAAGATTAGCATATATGGTGACATGCTAATAGGAGTTTTGTATGTAGTCCGATAGGCCTACAAAGTATCATCCAACCTTTCAGACCAATCTTTTCTATCGGGCCTAACAGACTTTTGCAAGATATTTTTTATTTCTTTATTGGATATTTCCACTTGGCCACTAGTTTGGGGATGGTAAGGGGCAGCAAGCTTATGAGTAATCCCATATCTTTTGAGCAATGCTCGAAATTGGGAATAAGTGAAGTGCGAATCTCCATCACTAATGATAGCCTTGGGGCATCTGAACCTAGAAAAGATGTTCTTCTAAACAAATTTCATTACCACCTTATGATCATTGGTCCGGGCTATTGCTTCAATCCATTTAGAAACATAATCTACTACCACTAAGATATATTCGTATCCAAAGGATAGTGGAAAAGGGCCCATAAAATCTATTCTCCAAACATCAAAAATTTCAACCACTAGGATTGGATTGAGTGGTATCATATCTCTTTTGGCCATGTTCCCAACACCTTGACATCTTAAGCATGTTTTACTGAACTCATATGCATCCTTGAAAAGTGTGGGCCAATAGAAACCACTTTGTATAACTTTTGCTACGGTTTTCTTTCCTGAGAAATAGCCTCCACAAGCAAGGTTGTGGCAAAAGTTTATGGCACTTTGTTGTTCTTCTTCAGGGACACATCTACGGATGATTTGATCTGGACAAATTTTAAAGAGTTCAGGATCTTCCCAGAAATAATACTTCTCTTGAGAGAAGAATTTATCTTTTTCATTTCTTGTCCATCCTTGAAGAAGTTGGCCGGTCACCTTAAAATTCACAATATGTGCATACCATAGTGGTGAAGTGTGAGAAATGGCCAATAGATGTTCATCAGGGAATGAATCTTTCATTGGTTCATTATATGAAATTATGATTTGGGAGAGATGGTCAACTACCACATTCTCGGATCCCTTTTTGTCCCGAATCTCCAAATCAAATTCTTGGAGGAGTAGGATCCACCGGATTAACCTTGGTTTGACATCTTTCTTGGTTAACAAATATTTCAATGCCGAGTGATCAGAATAAATTATCACTTTTGCCCCCAAAAGGTAGGAACGAAAGTTTTCCACGGCAAAAACAATAGCTAACAATTCCTTCTCTATGGTGGTATAGTTCAGCTGAGCATCTACAAGTGTACGACTTGCATAATAAATCACCACGGGCTTTTTATTGATTCTTTGTCCCAATATTGCCCCCATAGCATAATTAGAAGCATTGCACATTATTTCGAAAGGTAAAGACCAATCAGGAGATTGAAGAATGGGAGCCTTGGTCAGAACCTCCTTTAAAGATTTGAATGCCTTTAAGCATTGTTCATCAAGATGGAATGGGACATCTTTTGCTAAGAGAAGGGTTAATGGCCGAGCAATTTGAGAGAAGTTCTGAATGAACCGGCGATAGAAACCGGCATGGCCTAGAGAGGATCGAATTTGCTTTACTGAGGTAGGTGGAAGAAGATTGGAAATTAGGCTAACCTTGGCTTGGTCCACCTTAATACCTCTTCCATAAACTATATGACCCAAAACTATGCCATCTTTTACCATGAAATGACTCTTCTCCCAACTTAGAACCAAATTGGTCTCTATGCATCTTCCAAGTACTTTTTTCAAATTTTTTAAACCAATTTCAAATGAGTCCCCAAATATTGAAAAATCGTCCAAAAATACTTCGAGGAACTCTCCCACCATGTCCGAAAAGATTGCCAACATGCATCTTTGTAAAGTTGCTGGTGTATTACATAGTTCAAATGGCATTCTTCGGAAAGCGAATGTGCCATATGGGCAGATGAATGTGGTCTATTCTTGATCTTCTGGGTAAATAGCTACTTGATTGTAGCCTGAATACCCATCTAAAAAGCAAAAATATTTATGACCCACTAGTTTCTCCAAAATATGATCAATAAACGAGAGTGGGAAATGATAATTCTTTGTCATTGTATTCAATTTTCTGTAATCGATACAAACTCTCCACCCTGTGGTTAGCCTAGTGGGCATTTCTTCACCTTTACCATTTCTCACCACAGTTAATTCAGACTGCTTTGGTACGACTTAAGTTGGGCTTACCCACTTACTATCAGATATTGGGTATGTAATACCCACATCTAACCATTTCACCACTTCTTTCTTGACCACTTCCATCATGATGGGATTCAATTTTCTTTGCATCTCTCTACTAGGCTTAGAATTATTCTCTAGATAAATATGATGCATGCATGTGGTTGGACTTATTCCTTTCAAATCAGCTATAGACCACCCTATGGCTTCTTTGTGAGTGCGGAGGACTTCAATGAGTTGTTCCTCTTGGGTGGGGTTAAGATCAGCTGCTATGATCATGACAAGGTTTCAGACGGGCCCAAAAAGACATATTTAAGTGAGTCCGGTAAAGGTTTAAGTTCCAACTGAGTGTAGGCGCCCGGAACGTCCCCCGCCGTGTTGGGATCCGGGCGGGATGAGAAGAACGCAGCGGAAACGAAGAACAAAATAATCCCGCCCGGTGCCCGCTGATCCGATTCGGAACGAAAAACTCAAACCGAAAAACGGATCGAAATCTGATTACCGTGCGCGGATTCGAATCCGCTTCCGTCTCGGTTCCGTCGAGGCGATGCCACGAGTCGCACAAGCGTCCGGCCTCCAGCGGTATCCACGCGATCCTCCGCGGTGGTTCGTCCTCGATCCCTCGTCCGTTTCAGCTTGCTCGCTGAAGATCCGTCGCCGCAATGATTGCTGAAATCCCGCCGTCGGGAATTCCCGACTTTCGAGAATCACATGCGGCGGAGACGGAAGCTGTTTTGGTGCCTCAAACGGGACGCCCAGAGGAGGAGAGAGAAAGGGGGGTGACAGCCAGCAAGGGAAATCCTGGAGCTTGGCCCAGGGTTTCTCAACAACGCGTATATATATTAAGTCGGCGCGACTTTTCACAAAAGTCCCCGAGTTAATATAAATCCCACTTATGTACCACCGACTGAGAATCTTATTGCGTGTGACCCTCTAGGCCCATTTACCAGTCCGGTTTTCAGCCCGTTAAGTCCAATAACTAGTTATTGACTTATTTTAATTAATTAATATCTAGATATTAACTAATTATTCAACCGAATTATCATCGCATGTAAATTCGGTCAGACTTCTGATCAAGTTGGGTGCCAAGCAACACCGCATGATCCCGAAAGGTAATAGGATTCAGCAACCCGCTCATGGAATCTGTCCGTCCACAGTTACCACGTGGATATAATCCTTCGTTCGCACAATGCTCTCGAGTTAACCTAGGGTATGGTCAACTGTCAAACCCTAGATTGTCAACTCACTTGAATCAGACTCCGCTTTACAATATCCGAAAACCACTTTTCTGATATTGTTTTTGCTCTGGCCAGAGACTCCTGCGGATCTACTCTAGAGCATTCTCTCTCCAGTTACCTGAGAGCGAACGATCCTTTATTGAACATACAATCACCTTCGAAGGTCTTTCGCTGGACCCGATCCTTGACTATTTGAGATCCCGTGGATAGGGATTCGTAGGTCAAGGTCAAAGTCCAGAAGTCCATCGACAAGGTGTCTTTGGTGTCTCAAGTCCAAGGATCAACCACGCTACTGTCACGATGAATTAAGCCGATTGATAGTCAGGTAAATTACCATTCGGCGATTCATGTCGAATCAGTTCAGTGAACTAATTCCCCAGTGAGCACCTACAGGTTTACCATTGTGTCTCCACACTAGTAACTAACGAGATCAATCACCCTCATCATATGAGCTGGAATAACTTGTACTAGTCTAACCGGATGTTTGATGTCCTTCTCAAACATCCTACGACTAGGAACAATTGAGAATATGTGTTTATAAGTCATCAGTCTCATTATTATGATCTCATCATAATCTGATGACTATTGCACATATTCATGGACTTCATTATGCGTAAATATAAATATGCCAATCTACATAATGAATTTAATGTCATTTATTAGTGAACCAGGTTGAAATAAGTGCCTTATGATTGGCTTAGAGGACACCTATATCCATTAATATCCCACTTGGACTCAAGCCAATCACTTTCACATTTGATCTCCATCAAATCTAGGTGATGCTCACAGAAAGTCTGTGACTAAGACTTAGTCAGGGATCTGCTAAATTATCTACAGATGGAATATTTTTCATTACGTTATTTCCTCTTTATCCTTTGTCTATGAACCTGTGAAAGAACCTCAGAATGTTCTGCAACTTCTGATGAGACCATGGCTCGATCACATTATTAATTGCTCCCACTGTTGTCCTACAACAATGAGATTTTATCAGAGACCTTTTAGAACAACATCTTGTTCAATGATGAACATTTTCATCCATACTGTTCCAATAACAGTATCACTTGTTTATGTCGTTTCCTTAATATCGAGTTCTGGATTAGAACCATTCCAATCCATTCCTTTCTACTAGAAGGTTGAATCTATTATTTGACTTGAAATTTGAGTCAGTATGACCTCATAGTTTCAAATCATCCTCTCCATATATGTGAATGCATCCTTAGCACTTCTCAAGCGCTTAATGATGCATTTCACTCCTGTATCCTTTAAGGAACCCTTTCCTTAAAGGAATAAATTCCATATCTTAACAATTGAGGTTTGTTATGAAATTTATACCAAACATCTTGACATACAGGTTAATATAATATCCCCACCAATCTATCTTAATAGATTCGTATTTCCAATACGTGGGATATTATAACTAAACTTAGTATGGAGGAAAATATGGTCAATAATGCTTTCACTGATAGTAACATTCCGAAGTCATTCTTAATGACTTTGATGTTATTATCTTAAAGCATTACTAAAGCAACCGTGCTCCCACTGTCCTTTCTGAACACAAACAATCCGTGATCATTCTTAATGATTACATAGTATTTGACCATTAAGTCAAAACTTTTATTACAACTTAAGAAGCTTCAGTTTGATTCAAAATAATTTTGAAATCATAACTTGCTTCCTAGATATTCTAAAAGCTTTAAAGGTGTATCATATACATCTTTACCTCAATCACATTGAGAGGACGCTTTTAATATCCAATTGTCATCATCTTATGATTGGCAGTATAGATAAGTAGAATTTTATTAAACTTATCAATCTGAAAGTTGTAATGACAGAGAACATCATTATCATAGATTTTAGATCATAATCTATTTTGAGCTCCTCTCATCTTGCTAAATTAGATATGTCAAACATATCCTTTTAGTCATTGAGAGAATCTCAAAAATCTATGAAGCTCTCTGATGTGTCATGAGTGGTTCCAAACAACTAAAGATTATCTAATAATCTTATGTTAACTTGTGAATCTAGAACATCTTCTAGTTTTATCAGCTCCCACTGTCTTCTTTGAGGACATATTCCTCTTCACAGAAGACAACTTTTAGGACGTCAATTATTTCATTATCGTCTGGCCAATAACTGTAATGTCCAAACTCTTTAGACATTTACAAATTCACATCGCGATAATACCTGACTTTTAAATCAGGTTTGTTCATAATTCACATCTCATATGAATTATTTGGTTTCCATATCTTATATGGATACACATTGACTTACTTGGAACCATCTTTAAAATATGGACATCTAATGTTCATATTCATGTTAAAAAAGGATAAGAATTAGGCAAATTTTATTATGTATTGCACCATATCTTAATAAGGTGCAATTCCTCATTCCATCATATTGCTATGATACACAATGAGGACCAATCGAGCGAGGATACAATTATCCTCTTAATGATTTATGTGAATCATATATTAAAGTATCATTTTTCTTGATCCCATCAAAAATTCTAATACTTTATATTGATCTTATACCTTAATCTCTCAGATGCATTTGACTTGTACTTCAATAAGTACATACAGTCGAATCATTCCAAGAGTAAACTATAAGGTAAGTCAACAGTAGTGATTATCTTTTGGCCTTTGAGCTGTTTACATCAATATGTATCAGCATCAATAATTTCTTATTGTACAACCCTATGTACAATACCATAGATAATCAGGATTCACACAGTTCATTTCTACATGAGACTTGTGAACATTCATCACATGAAATGTTACTTCAAGAATCTACAGTGCATTGACTGATTTGAACAACTATTATTCTTTCTCAGTCAACGTTATTCACTTTTATTATTCTCGATATCTTATGCAACTAAATAACAATTATTTAGTTTCATATTTGACTCCTCTAGATATATAAAGATTTACTGTCGGACAGCAACCTATGAATATCATGAACAATAGTTGAGTCTAACTCAACACTTACATTTTCTCGATTTCCTTTTGCTTGTCTAAGTCTGCACACTATCGCAGCTCTACGAATCATTTCCAATATCTCATATTGGATACGCTAATTCTCCAATAGACATGCAAAAGACGAGAATAAGAATATGTGAAACTTCTTTCAAGTTCCATATTCTTTTTGCCTTTACCAATATCCTTATATTGGTTGCAGTGGGAGAACTGCTACTTCTCTATCTCAGCTGACTTTTCTTTATCCTTTCAGATGTGGGTTTGACCGTTTAAAATCTTACCACTTGCCTTTCTCAAAGGCACATCATAAATATCTCTTCATCTTGGTCTATCCAAATAAGAGATTTCATGATAATCATTGCCTTTCAATAAGGCATACTATGAGCACCTCTTCACCTTGGTCTATCCAAGTAAGAGGATTCATGATATCTGACTAGGATAGTGACTTTCACTTGGTCCTGAAGACATTCTTCAGAGTTTTCTAGTCAGTCTGAGTATGAGAAGTATTGGCATCCAATATGCCAATTTCTCGAATAGACGACATTTTAGTGATCGAAGGAAATAACATGATTTAAGCAGATAGTTCTGATAATTCAATTATGGTCTTTTATCTTGAATTATTTCCCACTATTTTTAGACGGACTGTATAACCTTCAGGTATACAGAACGGAAGACTCCGACGGTCTTTTAGTGAGGATCAGAATATCCAAGAATTACAGTATGACCTCGCGTAAACACATAGTATCATACCATTATCTTGGAGCAACGATCTCATGGTAATTGCAACTCCTTGCAATATCCGATCTTATTTTGGCTCCCAGGTCTTTAATGGTCCCGGGTAAACACAGTAGACCATTATACCTGGTCTAAGATTTACCATCAATACGCGACAGAGTAGAGTAAGAATGCAGCTCCCGGGTAAACGCGAGGATAGCTACACCGTTCCTCTATTCCAATCTCAAGGCATCATAATGCCATAGTTAATAGTCCTTTCATCAGATGGTGGCAGATCTCGAATAAACACGTAGAAACTGTCGTCACTGAATCAAGTTCTAAGAACTATATTGATGGAGAGCCACGCGGTACATTCTCAATGACTCGCGCTCCGTCTTAGACTTTATGTTGAAGGTTTTGTTTATATTAAGTTGGTCTCATCCTAGGTGATAGTTTATAAATATATCATATATATTTAACTATACCTAGATATTAGCAATTAGCAATCGGTTCATAATCAATAACTAAAAGCATGCATCATCCATACATGTTCATTATGTGGTCATAGACAGCACGGTGATTAACTGGAGCCAAACAATTAATCACCAAAACTATATAACATTTATATAATCTAAACATGCAAACACATAGCCACTGGTGATCTTATCTCCTGTCGCCTTCCTGGTTGCATTTGTGGATCATCCTCGCCTCTCCTCGGTCGGCGCGATCAATTACAAATATTATTAATTTTTTGAAATAATTTCAAATACAAATAAATTGTAAGAGAAAGCCTTATGGCCGAGTACAATATCAGAGGGAGATAGAATTACAATGGAATGGGAGAGAGAGGAAGACACACAAGCCTCATTAATTAACATTTAATTAATGAACATCACATTCCATAACAATCCACAAAATCACACACCATCACATGATATGAAATTTAACTAAGTGCATGTCCATGACCACCACAAATTTTAACCATCCACACATGATAAAGCACATCACATGAAGGTTAAAATTTTGAAAATATAATAATTTTGGCTTTCTTAAAACCTAGGTTCCAATTAAAATTGGATAATTTGAATTTTCGAAAATCTTATTTTCTAACATGCAATAAATCCAATTTAAAGCATTAAACACATCAATATGCGCACACAAAGCTAAAATTAAAATTCTAAAATATTCCATGCATTATTTAGAACAATTCTAAATTAATTAATCTAACACTTAGATTAATATTAAATCACATTAATAACAATTATTAATGAGAAACAATGTAACATTTAGATAGAATTAAAAATTCCTAAATAACACTTATAAAATAATTAATAATTCCAATTATTAACCCCTTAACAACTCCTTGTTAAAAACCCCTTAATTAAATCATATTTCTCAAAAACATTTATTAAGAAATAATAATTAGAACATTTCTAATTAAAATTAGTCTAATATCTTAGACTTAATTAATCTCTTAATAACATTTATTAAAAGATTAATTTTAAAGTAGATTAGATCATTAAAACCAATAATTAAGAGATACTTGAGTAAACTAATTAATCATCTTAATAACTATTATTAATATTTAATTAGTCCTTAATAACATTTATTAAGGTTTATTACTCAAGAACTAATTAACTTAATTATAACAATTATAAAAAGTTAATTAATCACCTAAAAACCATTATTAAATGTCCCTAAATTATTAAAATAATTTCCTTACAACAATTGCTAAGAAATTATTAATATTAATCTAATCACTTAACTAAGAGCAAATAACAACTTTTTTTATTTAATATTAAGGTCATAACTTAACAATTAATTAACAACACATCTTAATATTAACTTAAGATCACATTTTAAATATAAATTAACAATAGTTGTTAATGATGAATTAAGATCATATCTTAATTAAGACCATTAATTTCTTAGTTAAAAGAGAATTAACATTAAGATCATATCTTAATTATTAATTAACAACACTAGTCAATTAAACATTTAGATCAAATCTAAATTAAAATCCCCTTAATTTAAGATCAAATCTCAAATACATTAAATTAACAACAGTTGTTAATTAAATTAAGATCACATCTTAAATAATTAAGGCCCCTTTATTTAAGATCAAATCTTAAATCATAAACCCCTACAAATCACTTATTTAAAAGCAATTTTCAAATTAGATCAAATCTTAACAATAACCCCTTTAATTAAATTAATTAACAACACTTGTTAATCAATAATAAGGATCACATCATAATTTAAAATCTCCTTTTATCAAGATCATATCTTAATTAACCCATTTAACTGTAAATAACATATTTAAATTTTAAATATATTTAAACATTAAATAATAATGTTTTACAATTTAAATGGGTGGGGATTTAAAATTATCAATAAGGGTTATAGGGGTTTTTAAGGGATTAAGGGGTTAATGGGCTGAGTGGGACCGACCAGTCCAGGCGCACAGGGCCTGGTTCGGCCGGCTTGTTTAGGGTTTTTCGGCCCTGTTTGAGGCTGGTTTTGGGCGCCGCCGCCGGCAGCGATGGTGGCCGGAAATTGCAGAGGGGAGTTACCCCTTCCATTTCCTCCACCGGTGGTGGCCGGCCGGCGACTCCTTCACCGCCGGTGAACCTCCAAAGTTGGAGATTTGTGCAGTTTCGCAGATTTCAGCTTTTCCTCAATCCCTTTTCAACTCTTGAAAATTATGGGAAGAAAAGCTCTACCGGCCGCCAAAGAATTTTTTCGGGGATGGTAAGGGGTAGCTGGTCATACCAGCAAACCCACAGAGATAGTCCAACCATCACTAATCCCCTTTTGAAGCCCACAAATCCGGTTGTTCATCACCATGAAGAACGCGATGAAACCCTCAAAAATTTTCGTTTTTCGCACAGAAAAATTAAATTCGATATTCTAAGTTCATCCCATGAACAATATCTACGAGGAAAAATGAATTTATGCATGAAATAATTTAGAATAATAATTTTATCGTTCCGGAGCGGAACCTGGCTCTGATACCACTGTTGGGATCCGGGCGGGACGCGAAGAACGCAGCGGAAACGAAAAATAAAATAATCCCGCCCGATGCCCGCTGATCCGATTCGGAACGAAAAACTCAAACCGAAAAACGGATCGAAATCTGATTACCGTGCGCGGATTCGAATCCGCTTCCGTCTCGGTTCCGTCGAGGCGATGCCGCGAGCCGCACAAGCGTACGACCTCCAACGGTATCCACGCGATCCTCCGCGATGGTTCGTCCTCGATCCCTCGTCCGTTTCAGCTCGCTCGCTAAAGATCCGTCGCCGCAACGATTGCTGAAATCCCGCCGACTGGAATTCCCGACTTTCGGGAATCACACGCGGCGGAGACGGAAGCTGTTCTGGCGCCTCGGACAGGACGCCCAGAGGAGGAGAGAGAAAGGGGGGGTGACGGCCAGCAAGGAAAATCCTGGAGCTTGGTCCAGGGTTTCTCAACAGCGCGTATATATATTAAGTCGGCGCGACTTTTCACAAAAGTCCCCGAGTTAATATAAATCCCACTTATGTACCACCGACTGAGAATCTTATTGCGTGTGATCCTCTAGGCCCATTTACCAGTCCGGTTTTCAGCCCGTTAAGTCCAATAACTAGTTATTGACTTATTGTAATTAATTAATATCTAGATATTAACTAATTACTCAACCGAATTATCATCGCATGTAAATTCGGTCGGACTTCTGATCAAGTTGGGTGCCAAGCAACACCGCATGATCCCGGAAGGTAATGGGGTTCAACAACCCGCTCATGGAACCTATCCGTCCACAGTTACCACGTGGCTATAATCCTTCGTTCGCACAATGCTCTCGAGTTAACCTAGGGTATGGTCAACTGTCAAACCCTAGATTGTCAACTCACTTGAATCAGACTCTGCTTTACAATATCCGAAAACCACTTTTCTGATATTGTTTCTGCTCTGGCCAGAAACTCCTGCGGATCTACTCTAGAGCATTCTCTCTCCAGTTACCTGAGAGCGAACGATCCTTTATTGAACACACAATCACCTTCGATGGTCTTCCGCTGAACCCGATCCTTGACTATTTGAGATCCCGTGGATAGGGATTCGTAAGTCAAGGTCAAAGTCTAGAAGTCCACCGACAAGGTGTCTTTGGTGTCTCAAGTCCAAGGATCAACCACGCTACTGTGACGATGAATCAAGCCGATTGGCAGTCAGGTAAATTACCATTCGGAGATTCATGTCGGATCAGTTCAGTGAACTCATTCCCCAATGAGCGCCTACAGGTTTACCATTGTGTCTCCACACTAGTAACTAACGAGATCAATCACCCTCATCATATGAGCTGGAATAACCTGTACTAGTCTAACAGGATGTTTGATGTCCTTCTCAAACATCCTACGACTATGAACAATTCAGAATATGTGTTTATAAGTCATCAGTCTCATTATTATGATCTCATCATAATCTGATGACTATTGCACATATTCATGGACATCATTATGCATAAATATAAATATGTCAATCTACATAATGAATTTAATGCCATTTATTAGTGAACCAGATTGAAATAGGTGCCTTATGATTGGCTTAGAGGACACCTATATCCATCACGCTGCTGCTGTGGGCTTCGGATCGAGGGCTTCTCCGTTCGTCTTAGCACTGCGGCAATTTAGGAGGGTTAGAAATTAATGTGTGATCGCCATGAGCATTACCTTTTGGCCCTGTGCTCCGCAGGATTGTAAGAGTGATCGCGTTCTGAGGGAGCGAGAGATGGTGGTTTCCCCTTCTCTTCCTTCGGCCGGCCAGAGGAGGAGAGCTCGGCAGTCTGCACGCGTAAGTGCGGTAAGGATCCCTGAAAAGAAACGACAAGACAAGAGAGAAAAATGACCAGATTAGAACTGTGATATGTAGAATCTATCCATGAAAATATAAAAAACTAATTAGAATCGGAGGGAGACGTACCGGATGGGTGTTGGGGAGGGAAGGTGACCATATGTTATGGCCACCCACCTCCCGTTTTTTTTTGTTTAAAACCTCTGGGGAAGGGTTGCTAGGTTATCCTAACAGGCATGCATGCAGATGGGCGTGCTCGTGTGTGGAAAGTGAAGTGATGTGTTGAAAGTGGAAAGAAGAGTGAGAGAGGGAAATGCTACGGAATGGATGAAAAGTGGGAATGCAATGGGTGAAAAGTGGAAAAGTAAAAGAGGGTTGAGAAGACAAGCCCGTTTGGAGTGCGAAGGATTCCTCTTGAAGCTCCTTCTGAAGCTCTTTGACTCCTTGTCCGCTCGACTCCTCAAAGCAGACTCACTTGCCAACCTCCTCTGAACCCCTCACCCAAAAAAAAAAGCTCCTTTACCCCCCTGCTCGAGGGGACATGGGTTGTTTAAATAGGTGAAGGGGAAATAGGGGAAAATAGGGGTCTGGCGGCAAGTAGAGGAGATCGTGGGGAAGACGAGGTGAAGGTGGTAGTTAGGGGAGTGGACGACCAGCCAACTTGCCTTCCGATCCCGTGGAAGGCGGCCCGGTTGGCCTTCGAAGGGTGGTGGAAGGCGGACTGGCTGGCCTTCGAAGGGTGGTGGGAGGCGGGCTGGCTGGCCTTCGAAGGGTGGTGGAAGGCAGACAGGCTGGCCTTTGAAGGGTGGTGGAAGGTGGGCTGACTGACCTTCGAAGGGTGGTGGAAGGCGGGCTGGCTGGCCTTCAACGGCTGGTGGAAGGCAAGGGTTGGCTGGCCTTCGAAGGGTGGGGGAAGGCGGACAGGGTGGCCTTCGAAGGGTGGTGGAAGGCAGACAGTCTGGCCTTCGAAGGGTGGTGGAAGGCGGGCTGGCTGGCCTTCAACTGATGGTAGAAGGCAAGGGTTGGCCTTCCACGGGTGGTGGAAGGCGGCCCAATTGGCCTTCCAGGGGTGGTGGAAGGCGGCCAGTTTGCCTTCCATGGGTGAGAGGAAGGCGAAGATTGGTTAATGGGCCTGATTATTTAGTGGGTTGAATTATGTGAGAAAATTTGATGGGCTAAATGAGATGGATAAGGTGATGGGGGTTTATGACCAGAAAGGGGTCCAAAATCGGCGTCTACACTAAGGAGGGACCTAGTGTAAGGATTGAGGTTTCGGATTCGGTTATCGGGTCAGTTTCGATATCGGACCCCTTGGTTTGGGCCATTGTGGAGCTAGGGCATAGGTTCCTCGATGCGGTTCAAATGACGTCTGGTTATGGGGACGCGTTTTAGAATGTGTCACGTGGGCTAGTTTTGGGCCGCGAGAGTACGGCCCTGGTCTTATCGTCTGAATGGCATCTTGCATGGACGACGCCATTTAGAGATCTGTCAGTGTACGACCCCGTCTTGTCGTCTGACTGGCGTTAGCCTTGAACGACGCATTTTAGTTACTTTCAGTTTGACCTCGCGAACCCTCCTTCCTCTCCCTCATTTCTCTCATTCTCTTCTCTCTCCTCCCTCTCTTCGACCCATCCGCTCCCCCTTCCCCTTCTCCCTCCCTTCCTCTCCCCATTCCTCATCTTCCTCCACTCCATCAACCTCCTACCCCTCACTACTACCACTATCATCTCCTCCGCAGTGCATTTCTCTTCGGACGGCGGCCAACATCTTGGTAGAGTAACGGCGTCCACGGCGGTACCGGCGGCGGCTTACGGTGTTGTGGATCGGCGGCTAAGAGCACGGAGGAGTTCAAGTAACCGGTAGGGTGACAATCCTCGCGATGTTTTGTTTAAAATCATTATTTTTCCTGCTTTGAAGCATGCAATATGTGTGGGTGCCTCTTGTAGACACGCTAATTTTGACATCATTTTGAGTAAATTTCATATCATATAATAATGTCCCAAAATGATCTGATATTTAATCATTAGTTAATTTTTATAATTATTTTTCTAAATAACATCAGGTCAGGAAGACATCATTTAAGTTTATTAATAAAATTAATTTTTATTCATATTTTTAATCGAATATGAAAAATTCTAAAAGACGTCGACCACTTCAGACGCCATTTAGGGTTTTAATCTTATTTCGATTTTTAATTTGATTTTTAATTAATTTGTTAATTAACTAAAAGACGTCTGCACAGCATGACGTTATTTAGGTTTTCTAAAGTACTTCTGTTTCTTCTTCCCAAGTTTATCTTTATCTTAATAAAGCTAAAAGACGTCTCCTTTGGGCGACACGTTTTAGTTAGTTACATATAATGATGAATTAGCCTGTGTTTATCTGTTTCTTGGTTAGATTGACTCCAAATTCTTTCATGTTAATCCATAAGTGACCGCGGATGCGCATGAGAGTCTTGAATTTAAGTCTATAAATACACAATAAGATGAAGAAGGAAAATGTTAAGAATTTAAGAGAGAGACGACGTCCAAACGCTAAAGGAGTAAAAGATCGAGGCGCCGCACGACTACTTCCAAGAGTCTTGAAAGAAGAGCTTCATCCTTTCGTCATCCATTCTTCATCCTCTTCGTCCATTCAAGACCAAGGCTTCCAGGGGCCATTCAACTTCATTTTTTCTTTCTCTTATTTTCATCATCATTAGTATTATAATTTCATAATCATCACTTCATGCTATTCACACACTCACAACATTCATAATTTCCAACCCACATGCTAAAGGAGTTTAAAAGACTACAAAACAAGTGAGTGATTTTGTTTAGTTGCATGATTAAAGTTCTGATTAGAATAGATTCTACACTACTAGTTCTTATTAGTTTCCTTTCTCCTTCTTTATTTCTTTGCAAGGTACAATCACTAAGAAAAAAAAGAAGAATCATTAAAAGAAGAACTGGAGCAGAAACAAAGATCCCCAAATTCACCAAATCAAAGTAAGAACAGAAGTATTAGAAGGGCTCTTTTCCTTCAGCCGGCTGAGGAGAAGGAATCAAGAATTCAACAATCTCCCAACTTCAAAACAAGTAAGCGACCATCTTTTTATCTTTTGAAGCTTTTTAGTCAAAAGCTTTCTGGTGATCACACTTAGTTTTTAATAGGTTTCAATGTCATATAATCAACATAAAATTCATGATTTCACACATCACAATTTGAGCACTCACAGCTTTTTGGCGATCACAGTAGGACTTGGTTTGGCCATCTTTTAAACTCTTTTGTTCTTGCTTTTATCAATCGGGCACCCACGGTGCACCACCTGTGTCCCTCGGGCATGTTCTCACCGATCGGTGAGTTTTGAGTTTAATTATTATTCCCACGTGCACCACGTGCACACCCTTGCGGCAAGACTTTGCCCTCTCGTTGTTTGTTTGAAAGTTGTGATTGTGTTGGATAGAATGTGTGATTGATTGAGTTTTGTTTGAATGATAAATCATCCTGTTAAAAATTAAAATTCGCATGAGCTTATCATTTACTACTTTATCCTGATAATTTGAGAGGGAATTGATCCAAAAATTCCTTCTTATTTGTTGTTTCTGTGCCTTAAATAGCATCTTGGAATAGCGACGCGCTTTCTAACCGCGTCGCTATACCCCGACGCTATTTAGGCCGATTTTCTTGTTGTGTGTTGCCTGGGGTTCTACGTATAAAATAATGTTTTGTTTTGAATAACGTCGGGTTACAGCGATGCTATTCAACCAGATTTTTGTGTTGTTCATCAATCCTTAGATCTTTGATTTGATTGCTATCTATCCATTATGTATTAAGCATTAGAGGCCATCTCGGCCACAGGTCATACGCACTGGGGCTAACCCCCCCTTCTTATAGGAACACATTTCTTGACATCTTCACCTCTCTCTGATTGGGTTGGTCCCTCAATCAGACTAGAGTGGTTGATGTTAAAGACCCTCGTAAGTTTCCAAAATCAAGGTATTCCTCCTTGTTCATCGGGCTGGTTGTACCAATTGAAATCCTGGTTAGATTTTTATGTCGTTGTGAGAAAGAGCCTTAGAATATAACGGTGGAAATTGAATTGAAACTAGGATCCTACCCGTTGAGTGAATTTGTGGTTAAAAGAATCCAAATAATCCAACAAGGAATCCTGAATCAACGTTAAACATCCACTTGTTTATCTAATCTTTGCACAACTTGTCAGCAAATCTTTGTTGAAAAATCTAATACCATGTTGCTTCGATCAGGTAGAGATTTGAGCATGGCTTCAGACGCTCTTGTTAACTACGAAAGAGATGCTAATGCCCCTCTTGAATCCGATTATCATTACCAGAACGGGAGAGATGCTAATGCCCCCCGTGATCCTCATTCCTACTTATCTGAGCATGAGGGAAACTCCCATATCCCTCCTCCTGTCATTCATGATCAATACAGTTCTGGCATTGATCTTCCTCCGCATGTGCATGCAATGTCCAATCCTGTCTTCGAGGGAGCCATTGACCCAAATGAGCCCTATCCACCTATCCCTCCAATCTAGTTACCGCCTTGGGGTTTTTAGCCTCCCATCTAAATCATCAATAGCTCGAGGTGATCCAGTCCATCTTGAAGGGAAAGATGCCCTTACATTCTGCTGAACCGAATTCCACAATTCCCCCTGTTATTTCTCAACCTCCTCCCCAGCAAACTTCCTCTATTCATCAGGCCATGGAAGGCCTTCATGCTTCAACTTCTCGGCTGGCTGGGCCACAATTGTCCTCTTCAGGGCAACTGGCCAGACCGCTGACACCAACCTACCAAAATGCCCTCGAGCATGGCAGAAGCACTGCCGGACCATAGCCTTATTGTCCACCTTGCCCCGCATATTCCAGGCAGCAGGTGTATCATGTACCACCACCACCTCTTCCCCAAGTTGATCCAACAACTCAAGCCCTGCTCGCAAAGATGGAACGCATAGATGAGCAGTTCAACAATTTTCAGAAGATGATGGGAGTTAAGGCCGCGCCTGAGATCAATCTTCCAAGTCTGCCTGTGTTTCACTTGCCACCTTCAGAAATGCCAGTGTATAGGAAATACAATGGTACCGGTAACCCTTCACCCATCTGATGGAGTTCATGTACGAATCCTCCTTCTGGCAGAACGATAAGAGATCGTTGGCATTCTTGTTCTGAAAATCATTATAGAGACCAGCGCTCGAATGGTTCTTCTCATTAGAACCATCTGAGGTGGAGGATTATGGTATCGTATCAAGGAAATTTATTCAACGATACCAGGACAGAGTCGCACCATCTCTGTCCATAACTGATTTGGTTGGAGAGAAAATGAAGTTCGATGAAGACTTCATCACATTCGCTGATAGATGGAGGAGTATGGCAGAGAAAATCAAAGATTATATGTCCTAATCCGAACAGGTCAAAATGTTGGTCTCCAATGCCACCCCCCAATACAAGCTGGTCCTTGTATTGAACAACCTGACCAGCATGGCGGAACTCTATGAGAGGGCGCGTTACTGTCAGAACGCCTTCAAGGATGCTACCTTCTCCAGCGTCTTTGATCCTCACCGACCCAACATACCTCCACCTTGGAAGCCTGCCATGCCAGACTCTCCTAGCACGGGTCCGATGACTGAGGGCACGCTCTCCCACGAGCAAGTCAGCATCATGAACAATAATTAGCCCCAGTTCGTGAGAAACTAGCAACCACCAAACCAGCAAGGTTACAGACCACCGAACCATCAGTACCAGCAGCAATACCAGCAGCCACAGAACCAATAGTACCAGCAACCACAACAGCAGCAGTACCAGCCTCCACAGCAATAGTATCAGCCGCGCGCACTGCCAGCATATCATAATGTACCTCCTCCCAGCGATTATAATCAGTAGAGGAAACCTCCTGGCCCGAAAAGGGTAGCATACCCAGCACTCCCAGAATCTCTATTGGACATCTTTAATGCCTTGATGGCAGCCAATGCCTTAGTCTTGCCTAGAGAGAAAATAGTCTGGCCCCAGAACGCCGATGCCTTCAGGTACTTTTTCTTTCATAGACAACTTGGGCACATGATAGATGCCTACTTCCAATTTCGAGATTACATCTATGATCTCAACGAACAAGGGGGCATTGACTGGGAGGAGATGAGGAAATACATATCCACCTTAAAGGCAAGAATACCTTAGCAACAGTAACAACAACATCAACAACAACAACCCCAACAACAGCAACAACAACAACAGAGAGCACCAGCACAGGCGGCAGCACCTCCGAACATGGTTATAGTACAAAATCCACTACCGTAGCATCAACATCAGAATCAAATTGCCCCTATCTTGACGAACAACCAGTCTGAGGCTAACCGAGGGCAACAATGGAAGGTAGAGGACTCTTCCTCTATTTACTCAACAGGTCACCTCCCGAGCACCGCCGAGCAACCGCTACGCCGCATTCTCTGTATACGCAAACCGCAACCCGTCACTATTAAACCCATTATCCTCTCCATCACCATGTCTCCATCAAACAACCCTCCGCAAGCCAACTATACACCCCTCATGCCATCTAAACGATTACTCCGCATACCGTTCCGCACATCACCTACTATAACCACTTACCCCAGTACCATACAACCATCCAAACCATTGCTCCGTGTGCCATTCCCACATCACCTACCTCAACCACTTACCCCTCCACCATCCAACCCTCTAAACTCCTCATCCGTACCATGCCTTCACTAAACAACCCCACGCCATCACCCGTTTATCAACCCGTCACCCTGTCCAAACAACCCACCAAACCGGCGGTGCTCAAACTGTCACCTGGACCTTCCACTGTTGAAGAACATACGCTCTGGAGCGGGAGGATCTTCAACAAGGTTTTCCCTCAGTCTACGGTCAGAGACAGCCCATCACAGCCATCAGAGGAAGTACATAATGATGAGAGTGCACCAGGCACTCAATATGACATGTTGAAACAATTAGACAGGACACCGGCACGAATCTTCGTGCTCGAGTTGATCAAGAGATCCAAGACCCATCAGGCAGCCCTGATGGAGTATTTGCAGAAGGTAATGGTCAACGAAGACGTGCCGGTGGAGAAAATCACTACACTATTAGTTCCTCAGGGGGATCAACCCTCTATTTCATTCCATACTTCGGAACTAGCACCACCACCAGCCAGAAGCATGTCTCTGAGCATTACGGTCAACATCTACAAGAAGGCCGTAGATACATGCCTGGTTGACATAGGGGCCTTAATCAATGTTCTATCACCAAAGACCCTTGAACTGTGTGGTATACCCAAGGAGAAATGGTTGCCTTCCCTAATTTCTGTTACGACCTATGACAATTCTATACGTTCCCCTTTAGGAATGATTTATTTGAAGGTAGAGTTAGGCCCTGTTTGTCATAACGAGGTCGAGTTCCACATCTTGGAAATCAACCCCTCTCTGAAGGGCATCCTTGGCCGCCCTTACATTAAGTCTCTTGAGGCAATTCCCTCCACAAATCATCAATGCCTTAAATTCCCATACAAGGGACGCATTATTAAAGTCACAAGTATGCCAATTCTTGCTACCACTCATTCTTTGAATATCAGACCAACCCCTTTACCTGGCCAACAACCTCTGTTGTCGGTATTATAGGTTTATTGTCCTATGGCTGATCTTTGAAAGCCACCAAGCTTGTTCCTTATCCAATTGATACCATGAAGCGGGGGAAGTGCATGAGTACCCCTGTCTGGAAAATTATGATGAAAGGTGGATATTAGCCTAGAAAGGGCTTGGGCACACAATTGCAGGGCAGAACTACGCCCCTTAAAGACAGCCGAAGGACACCCGGTAATGGCCTGGGCTATAGGCCAAGAAGAGTCAGTCATGACATCATCCAGCAACAAGAAGATGAAGACGGCCAGAAGGCTTGGGAAACAATGTCCACCCCATGTAAAGAAGGCCGAGATCCCTTGATGTGGACCCTGCATAAACATTTTGTCAAGGGGCCCATAATCAGTCATGATAATGATAACACGGTGCTAATCACTTTCCAGTTCGACCTACATGACAGATATGGAAGGGACCTGGCCAGACACTGTTCAGACTTGCTGACGTACCAGTCCTTGGAGGCTCTGCGGCCGATGAAAAGGAGAAAATTCTAAGATCCAAAATGTGAATGGTACCGGTGGTTCGAACTGAGGGATCTGTACATTGCATTGAACAAATTATTCCTTGATCCCTCAGAGCCGAAGTGGCCGCCGTTAATTGACGAGTTGATTGAAGGGCCTGGAGCCATTTTTGACAAAAGAATTCTGATGTCCGAGGAAACAGATGAAGGGGAGCTAGATGACCCCTATGAAGCTGGTTATACTACTGATTTTCTCTAGAGAGGAACCTATCCCTCTTGCATCTTCACCCTTCACACTCTATTCTGCACCCTACTCCTGACTCCGACTTGGTCGCGGGTCATCACTGGAGACATCCCACTGGCTCCACCCATTATGGTTACTCTGTCCCCATGGGACCTTATTCCTCAACCTCCTCTCGATCTAGAGAGGATCTATGATTTAATCTGGGACATACTATTGTATGATCCCCCCAACCCTTTGGCTTTAGTGCCGCTTCCTCCATCTCATTCTTCTCCCATTCATATCCATTCCTGTTCTATAATAAATTCAAATAATTCCCCCCAAAAAATGCCAATTTGGCAACTTCTTCTTTCCAAATCTTCGTTGAGGAAACCTCATACTTGTCCGACTGTACCCCATTGTGTGGGTCGTTCGGGTAAGATTCTCTTCTAGACTTGCTCTACCCCTCCCCTCAGGAGGATTCTCCTGTATTTCCTTATGTAACTATGATTTTTATCTTTTTTCGTCCCCATTAGGTTAGGATAGGGAGTCTAGTGAACTTAAGGAGTCTAGTTCTAGGCAGGTTAATCAGGTTAGAAAGTCTAGGAAATCTAAGGGTAGGCGAATTCCAGATAGATACCTCCAGGATCTAGCTACCAAGTGCCTTTCTTGTTCTATGATCTCTCAGTTGTTAGATAATCCTATTCAGATGCCAGAATATTGTGAAGTCGATGAGTTAGTCAATGATGGATATGGGGTGTATGAATTGATACACAAGAAAGACCCCATTATTGAAGATGAGGAAGATGACGAGGATGCGGCTGAGACATATGCCAGTGGAGTGAAAAGATTTGATGAACCCTCAACTGCTGTAGAAGAGCCTCCCAAAGATATTAATCTAGGAACTATAGACGAACCTAAGATTGTCCTCGTTGGTAAAAATCTTTCTGAAACAGATGAGGAGGCAGTAGTCCAAGTTCTCAAAGACTATAAGGACACCTCCGCCTGGAACTATGAGGATTTGTCAGGGTTAGACTCATCACTAGTGGAACATCGACTGACATTAAAGGATGGAGCTAGCCTGGTGTAGACACGCTAATTTTGACATCATTTCGAGTAAGTTTCATATCATATAATAATGCCTCAGAATGGTCTGATATTTAATCATTGATTAATTTTTATTGATCTTTTTGAGTGTCGGGTTTAACAGACATGTTTAAGTTAATCAATTAAATTGATTTTAACTCAAATTTTAGTTAAAATATGAAGAAATCTAAAAGACGTCGACTTGTATATACGCCATTTAGAGTTTATTCTTATTTTAACATTTAAATTTGAATTTTAATCAGTTGATTAACTAGATAAAAGACGTCTGCTAGTCACGACGCGTTTTAGGTTTCTTAAGTTATTTCTACTTCTCTTCCGGATGTTTATACTTATCTTAATTAGTGTAAAAGGCGTCCATCCATGTTGACGCGTTTTAGCTAATTACAGATAAAGATAAGTTTTTCTCGGATGTTTATCTTTATCCTAATCAATCTGAAAGGTGTCTTTCATGGTTGACGCTTACAGATAAAGATGAATTAATCTGTATTTATCTGTTTGTTAAGGTAGATAAATCCCAAATTTTTCCATGTAAATCCGTAGACGCAGAAGAAGTCTATAAATACCCTGCATCTTGAATGAGAGCTAGAGTTGGTGATTAGTTAGTGATCGAGGCGATATTGAATTGAAGATCGAAGGAACAACGTCCAGACGCCGAAGTGTTGTTCTTTCTAGAAGTCGACATCCGTTCTTCATCCAATCTTCATCCATTCAAGATCAAGGCTTTCCATTCTTCACCAACCGGCATAAGTCTTTCAATTCATTTCTGCACTTTTCATATTCACATCTTCATTAATCTTGCATTCTTCAGCACATCACTCCATACAACACACACTACACTAGCATCATTTTCAAAACCAATTTGATTAAGGGGTTTCAAAGACCATCCCAACAAGTGAGTTTTATATCTAGTTGCATGTTTAAAACTCTGTTTAGAATGGATACTACTTCTGCCTGAATTCTCATCGTTCCTTCATTTCTTTCTATTTTCTGCAAGGTGCAAAGGAGAATCAAAAGGGAGGAAATCAACAAGCAAATCACAAGAACTCTGGACGATCCTCAAACTCAACAGCAATCAAAGCAAGAACAAAGGAAAAGGAAGGGCTCTCTTTCTTCAGTCGGCTGAGGGAGGGGAACCAAGAGCTCAACATCTCCCACGTTTAAACAGGTAGGCGATCAAACTCTTTCTTTTGGAACTTTTAAGTCAAAAGTTTCTGACGATCACTTCACTTAGTTTCTTTTTAATAGGCTTTATTTTGCACTTAAACAACATAGATTTTTCATGATAATCACACGCTCATTTTAAGCACTCACAACTTTTTTGGCGATCACGGTGGGACTTGGTCTCGCCATCTTTTAATTCTTTTGTTCTTGCTGTTATCAGTCGGACACCCACGGTGCACTACTTGTGTCTCTCGACACGTCCTCACCAATTGGTGAGTGTTTTTAGTTTAGTTAATTTCCCACGTGCACCACATGCACACCCCAGTGGCATTGCCCTCCCCGTTGATTAGTTTAAAAGCTGTTTTTGTGATGAAATGTTGTGTAATTGATTGATATCTTAGTTGTTTAGTTGGTAAAATCATCCTGTTAAAACCTGAAACTAAAAAAAATCTTGCATGAGCTGATTATTTATTGTTTTTATCCTGTTTGAGGAGGAATCAATCCAGAAATTCCTCTTGGAAAACTGCTTCTGCGACTTGAAAAGCGTCCAGTAACACTGACGCGTTTCAAACTGCGTCGGTTAATCTAGACGCCTTTCAGTCTTATTTCTCTGCCGTCTGCAATCTGAGCTTCTGCGAAAAATTAAGACTCTGTTTGAATAGCGTCGACTACCCTCGACGCTATTCATACAATTTCTTATTTCTTCTTCAGTTCTCAGGTTTTTGTGATCTGTGTGCTAATTACCCATTATGTATTAAGCATTAGAAGCCATCCAGGCTACAGGTCATACGCATTGAGGTTAACACCCTCCTTTTCTTAGGAACACTCTACTTGACGTCATCAACTCTCTCTGATTGGGTCGGTCCCTCTATCAGATTAGAGTAGTTGGCGTTAAGGCCTCCGTAAGTCCCCAAAATCAAGGTACTCCTCCTTGATCATCGGGCTGGTTGTACCAGTTGAAGTCCCGGTTAGATTCCATAAACGTTGTGAGAGAAAGCCATAGAAAATAACGGTGGACATTGAATTGAAACTAGGATCCCATCCCTTGAGCGAATTTGTGGTTTAATTAAATCTAAATAACTCAACAAGGATTCTTAAAATCACGCTAAACATCCACTTGTTTGTTTAAATCTTTGTACAACTTGTTTGCCAATCCTTGAAAAAGAATCTAACATCATGCTACTCCGATCGGGCAGGGATTTGAGTATGGCTCCAGATGCCATTGTCAACTATGAGGGAGATACTAATGCCCCTCGCGATTCTGATTACAATTATAAGAGCGGGAGAGATGCTGATGCCTCCCGTAATTCTGTCCCCGTTCCGTTTCAACAAGATGGGAATGTCCGGACCCCTCTCTATCATCCGCATGAGCAATATCCTGATCCTCCCCCGCATGAGTATGCGATTCCCAATCCCATTTTCGAGGGAGACATGAATCAAAATGATCCCTCGTCCTCTGATCCTTTGGATCTTGTCAATGCTTTGGGAGTTCTTGCCTCCCGTCTGGACCCTCAGTAGTTCGAGGCGACCCAGTCCATTCTGAAGGGGAAGGCACCTATGCAGCCTGTCGAGCCGAACCCTGCGGCTCCGCCTGCTATCCCTCAGCAACCTCCTCTTCATCCTCCCTATATTCATCAGGCCATGGAAGGCCTCCATATCACTTCTCGGCCAGCAGGGCCGCAACTCTCATCTTCTAGGAAACCGGCTAGACCACTAACGCATGCTTATCAAAATGCCCTCAGGCATGGCGGAAGCTCTGCCAGACCTCCTCTTTACTGTCCTCCTTGTCCGACGTACTCTAGGCAACAGGCCTATCAAGTACCTCCACCTCCTCCTCCTCCCCAGGCTGATCTGACGACGCAAGCGTTGCTGGCGAAGATGGAGCGCATGGACGAACAATTCAACAACCTCCAGAAGATGATGGGGGTCAAAGCTGCACCAGAGATCAACTTACCAAGCCTGCCAGTGTTCCACCTACCACCCTCCGAGATGCCAGTGTACCGGAAGTACAACGGTACTGGTAACCCCTTCACCCACTTGAAGGAGTTCATGTACGAATCATCCTTCTAACAAAACGACAAGAGGTCGTTGGCCTTTTTGTTCAGGAGATCTTTAGAGGGACCAGCCCTCGAGTGGTTCTTTTCTTTGGAACCCTCTGAAGTAGAGGACTATGGTATCGTTTCCCGAAAATTCATTCAACGATACTAGGACAGAGTTGCCCCCTCCCTGTCCATCACTGACCTAATAGCAGAGAAGATGAAATCCGATGAAGAGTTCGTCAGTTTTGCCGACAGATGGCGGGGTTTGGCCGAGAAGGTGAAAGATCACTTGTCCGAGTCGGAGCAAGTGAAGATGCTGATTTCCAATGCCACGTCCCAGTTCAAACTAGTCCACTCCCTGAACAATCTGACCAGCATGGCAGAGCTCTATGAAAGAGCACGGTACTGTCAGAACACCTTCAAGGACGCTACGTTTTCTAGCGTCTTTGATCCTCACAGACCTAGCAGGCCTCCACCTCGGAACCCTGCAGTGCCAAATGCTCCCAGCACAGGTCCAACTACTGAGGACACGCTCTCTTATGAGCAAGTCAGTAGTATGAACAACAACTCGCCTCAGTTCGTGAGGAGTCAACAGCAGTACCAGAGGCCACTGCAGCCGAACCAGCAGGGGTACAGGCAGCAGCCGAACCTTCAGTATCAGCAGCCCCAATATCAGCGGCCCCAGCAGCCGAACCAGCAACAGCAACAGCCACAGCAGCCGCCGCAACGGCAATTGCAGTATCAGCAGCCACAACAACAGTAGTACCAGCAACAACAACAGTATCAGTCGCGCGCACCGCCGGCATATCATAATGTCCCTCCTCCTGCTGACTACAATCAGCAGAGAAGACCTCTAGGCCCAAAGAGGGCAGAATACCCAGTCCTCCCAGAATCTTTGGTAGACATTTTCAGTGCCCTAATGGCAGCTAATGCCTTAGTCCTGCCAAGAGAAAAGGCAGTTTGGCCTCAGAATGCCGACACGTCTAGGTATTGCTATTTCCATAGGCAACCTGGGCATACTATTGACACCTACTTCCAATTTAGAGATTATATTCATGATCTCAATGAGCAGGGCGGCATAGACTGGGAAGAAATGAAAAAATACATATCAGCCCTGAAGGCAAGAAGACCACAGCAGCAGCAGCAGCAAGCAAGACCACCAGCACAAGCAGCACCACCACCAAACATGGGCATAGTGCAGAACCCGCTCCCGGAGCACCAAAACCAAAACCAAGTTGTCCCTATTCTGACAAACAGCCAGTCTGAGGCTGACCGTGGGCAACAGTGGAGGATAGAGGACTCTTCCTCTCTTTATTCAACGGGTCACATTCCGAGTACCGCAGAGCAACAACCACGCCGTACCATCCACATACCCAGACCATAGCCCATTACCATTACCCCTCTACCGACACCCGCATATCACTCACCCGCACCCACTAACCCATTACCACCACCCACTTTCCTCAAACCCATTACTCCCCACGTCACTACACCTCCACTAAATAACCCCTCGCAAACCAACTACGCGCCCCTCCTACCATCCAGACCGCTACTATGCGTACCATTTCCTACTTCACCCGCTACCACTACCGCTTACCCAGATACCATCCAACCATCCAAACCGCTACTACGCATACCATTCCCCACTTCGTCCACGCCAATCACTTATCCATCCACCATCCAACCGTCCAGACCTTTAATCCGTACCACGCCACCACCACCTAACCCCACGCCATCACCTACATACCAACACCCCGCATCACCTACACCACCCAACTCTGCGGTACTCAAAGTGTCACCCAGATCTTCCACGGTTGAGGAACATGCACTCCGGAGTGGAAGGATTTTCAACAAAGACTTTCCTCAGTCAACAGTTAGAGACGGCCCATCACAACCGCCAGAGGAAGCACACAATGAAGAGAGTGCACCAGGCACTCAATATGATTTGTTGAAACATCTGGACCGAACACCGGCACGGATCTCCGTGCTTGAACTGATTAAAAGATCGAAGAGTCACTAAGAAGCTTTGATGGAATATTTGCAGAAGGTGATGGTCAATGAGGACGTGCCGGTGGAAAAGATTGCAGCACTATTAGTTCCTCAGGGGGATCAGCCATCCATTACATTTCATACATCGGAACTAGCACCGCCAGCAGCCAGAAGCATGGCTCTGAGCATCACGGTCAACATCTGCAAGAAGGTCGTGGGTGCATGCCTGGTTGACACAGGGGCTTCAATCAATGTCTTACCTCCGAAGACCCTAGAACTGTGCGGTGTGCCCAAGGAAAAATGGCTGCCTAGCCCCATCTCTGTGACAGCATATGATAACTCCACCCGTTCCCCTCTGGGAATGGTTTATTTGAAAGTGGAGCTAGGCCCTGTAAGTCATGCAGAGGTCGAATTTCACATTCTGGAAATCGACCCTTCTTTGAATGCCATCTTGGGTCGTCCTTACATAAAAACTCTCGAGGCGATTCCCTCCACGAATCACCAATGCCTCAAATTTCCCTTTAAAGGACGAATCATTAAGGTTACGAGCATGCCGATCCTTGCTGCTGCTCATTCTTTGAATATCAAACCTGCTTCTTTACCTGGCCGACAACATTTTCTGTCGGTATTACAGGTTTACCATCCGATGGCTGATCCTCTAAAAACCGCCACTATTTCTCCTTATCCATTAAATGCTATAAAGAGGGGGAAGTGCATGAGTACCCCAGGATGGAGAATTATGATGAAGAATGGTTATCAGCTTGGAAGAGGTCTGGGCACACAATTACAAGGCAGGACCACTCCTGTCAAAGACCACCGAGGAGCACCTGGAAGCGGCCTGGGCTATAGGCCAAGAAAACTAAAACAAGACATTGTTCAGCAAGTAGAGAATGAAGATGGTCAGAAAGTCTGGGAGACAATGTCTACACCGCCCAAGGAAGGCCGGGATCCCCTAACATGGACCTTGTATACATATTTTGTAAGGGGGCCCATAATTAGCCATGACAACACGGTGGTCATTACTTCGTGTTTTGACCTCCATGATATATATGGGAGAGACTTGGCCAAGCATTGCTCGGAACTACTCACATACCAGTCCTTGGAGGCTCTGCGGCCTATGAAGAGGAGAAAATTCCAAGATCCCGAATGTGAATGGTACAGGTGGTTCGATCTGAGAGACCTCTACATTGCACTGAACAGACTGTTTCTCGATCCTGCAGAACCCGAGTGGCCGCCACAGATTGATGAGCTGATCGAAAGTCTCGGTGCTATCTTTGACAAACGTATATTGCTGTCAGAAGAGACCGATGAAGGGGAGCCAGATGACCCCTATGAAGCTGGCTACACCACAGATCTGCTCTGGAGGGGGACATATCCTTCTCATGTTTTCATGCTCCATACCTTGTTTCGCACATTGCTCCTGACCCCGACTTGGTCGCGGGTCATTATTGAAGACATTCCACGGGCTCCGCCCATTATGATTACTTTGTCCCCACGGGACCTCATTCCACCACCTCCTCTCGATCTAGAGAGGATGTATGATTTAATCTGGGACATACTGCTGTATGATCCCCCTAATCCCTTGGCCTTGGTGCCACTTCCTCCATCTAATTCCCCTTCTATTCATGTTCATTCCTGTTTTATGCTTAACTCCTCTATTGTCAAAAAAAAAACGCCAATTTGGCAACAAATTCTTCCCAGATCCTCATTGAGGAAACCTCTTACTTGTCCGATCACACCCCATTACGCGGATCTTTCGGTTAAGATTCTCTTATAAATCTACTCTGCCCCTCCCCTCTGGAGGATTCTCCTGTATTTCCATTTGTATCCCAGGATTTCCATTCTGCTTCATCTTCATTAGGTTATAATAGGGAGTTTAGTGAAGTTAGGTAGTCTAGTTCTAGGCAGGATAGTCAAGTTAGGAAGTCTAGGAAGTCTAAGGGTAGACGAATTCCAGATAGATACCTCAAGGACTTAGCTGATAGATGCTTTTCTTGCTCTTTAGTCCCTCAGTTATTAGAAAATCCAATTCAGATGCCAGAAGATTGTATGGACGATGAGTCAGTCAATGATGGGTATGGGGTGTATGAGTTAGTACATGAGAAAGACCCCATTGTTGAAGATGAGGAAGATGACGAGGACGCGGCTAAGGCATATGCCAGTGGAGTGAAGAGATTCGATGAACCCTCAGCTGCCGTAGAAGAACCCACCAAAGAAATCAATCTAGGGACTGAAGACGAACCTAAGGTTGTCCTCGTCAGCCAGAATCTTTCTGAGGAAGATGAGAAGGCAATGGTACAAGTTCTTAAGGACTACAAGGACACTTTCGTCTGGAGTTATGAAGATATGCCGAGGTTAGACTCATCTTTAGTTGAACACAGGTTGACATTAAAGGATGGAGCTAGCCCGGTCAAGCAGAAATTAAGGCGATTCCACCCACAAATGGCTCTAAAGATGAAGGAAGAGGTCGACAAATTACATAAAGCCAAATTTATTAGAGTTGTCTTTTATCCACAATGGGTGGCCAACATAGTCCCGGTCATGAAGAAGGACGGGAAGGTCAGGATTTGCATTGACTTCCGAGATTTAAACCGAGCGTGTCCTAAAGATGATTTTCCATTGCCTCATATTAACGTACTCATTGATAACACTGCTGGCTATGAAACTATATCATTTATGGATGGATTTTCAGGATACAACCAGATCAAGTTAGCAGAAGAAGATCAAGAGAAGACATCATTCACTACACCTTGGGGAACATACTGCTATGTCGTCATGCCATTTGGATTAAAGAATGCTGGAGCCACTTATCAGAGGGCTATGATGGCAATATTTCATGACATGATGCACATAGATCTGGAAGTGTATGTAGATGACTTATTGGTTAAATCTAAGACAAAGGCTGAGCATGCCAAAGTTTTGGCAAGGGTATTAGAGAGATCGAGAGAGTATCAGTTAAAGATGAACCCCAAGAAATGTGTATTCGGGGTATCTTCAGGAAAATTACTTGGATTCATCGTCAGCAAACGGGGAATTGAGATTGATCCCAACAAGGTGAAGGCTATCAGAGAAATGCCACCTCCCAAAAACTTGAAAGAGTTAAGAGGATTAATCGGGAGGTTGCAATTTATTCGCCGCTTTGTCTCCCAGTACTCACAAAGGTGTAAACCGTTCTACGAGCTTACCAAGACGGGAGTCAAATTCGATTGGGATGATAAGTGTCAGGAGGCATTCGATGGATTAAAGAATTATTTAGCAAGTCCTCCTGTTTTGAGACCACCATCTCCAGGCAAACCATTGATACTTTACATTTTAGTCCTGGATGATGCAGTGGGGGCTGTCCTAGCACAAGAGGATGAAGAAGGAAAGGAGAGGGCAGCCTACTATCTCTCCAAACTTCTCAACCCCGCTGAATAGAGATATACAGCGATGGAGAAAACATGTGCAGCATTGGTCTGGGTTGTTCAGAAATTGAAGCATTATTTTCTGGCCCATAAAGTCCATCTCATCGCTAGAATGAATTCGATCAAATTCCTTCTGGAGAAATCTGTTCTTACTGATAGGTTAGCGCGATGGCAAAGCTTTCTATCTCAATTCGATATCATTTACATTCAGCAGAAAGCGATCAAGGGCTATGCCATAGTGGAACATCTCGCTCATCATCCCCTTCCTCGTTTTGATCCAGTAATGTAACGACCCGCCATCCTATGACCGGAGACCCGGTCACTAAATGGATGTCGGCCCATTAACAGAAGGTTCACACCCGGATCTTATGCACTCATCTGGAGGAGTAAGCGTTAAACAAGATTAAATATAACATTCACACGGACTACAGGGAGGTACAGTGCGCAGGAAGTAAAGTAATAATGTCCGTACACAGTCCAACAATAATTACATGTCCAACAAATTAATTAAGTACAGGCAGAAGTAAAATACAACAACATCGGGGCATACCCCGGAACTGAGATAGCTGATGGTCCGTACACTAAGAAGAACACCACGCGCCGCCACTTGCCACGAGGTCCACACCTGAAAACCGCAGGGAGTGAGCCACACCAGAACTGGGCTCAGTAGGGATCATCCGATCCCTTGCCTCCCACTCACACACCCACAAGTGCAATAACAAAGATACAGGTGATAAGGCAAGTAAAGCTGTAGCACGCTACTCCTAAAAATCTCAATATGAATCATATGCATTCGAAATGTAACTTGCATAATTCTCAAATCATTCTATCAAGGAGCCTACAACTCATGTCTCGGTAAAACACGTCAACCACGTCACCGAAAGTGGGAAACACCGACCCGCTGAGACCAAACAGTAACCCCTCGGATGGCCCGCAGGCTACCTCGGCGGCTACTCCTTCCCCCAGCACACACAGACCCGCTGAGACCAAACAGTAACCCCTCGGAGAGCACGCTGGCTACTCCGGCCCAACTGGCTCAGGTGGTTACTCCTTCCCCCAGCACGAGGTGACACTCCAGAAGGTACCACTTCGACACCGGTACAAGCTAGCTAACCCCGGGGTTCACCAGGTGACCCTCTCTACTAGGCGTCACCCCGCCACTACTCCCGTCAGCGCTGTGTCCCTCCGCACCGACACAGGGTGTAGAACGCTACAACAGCTGTCACTCTAGGTCCACCGAAACAGAAACACGGCACGGTGCGATCCGGTCACGGAAGAAGTCCACGGTCGCACGACACCCCACGCAGTGTCATCCAGTCACGAAGAGTTCAGCACATCGAATAGGCTAACAGTATGCATTAACCGACTATCTAGCAGTGTAAACACATTTTACTGGCATGAATTAGTGTTGTTCTGTCTTGAATCGCGTCGCCCAAGGCCGACGCCATTCAAGACCCCTAAACTGGTTCATGAAATGCCGGCCTCAGAATCTGGCCTAAAAGGCGTCGACACCAGTGGTCGCCTTTTAAAAGGCGTCAACATCCTCAGACGCCGTTCACACCGAAAATCCGGGAATTCCAGAAAACATTAATCAGGGGATTTCTGCCTTAAAAGGCGTCATGGTCACCCGACGCTTTTCCGAATTGCGTCGTCCACCCACGACGTCTTTTAGTCCCAGAATCCCCGAACTAAGTCCCTCAGTCGGGGTGATTTCCTGCCTAAATGGCGTTATGATGGTCCGACGCTCTCCTGAAAGGCGTCGTCCATCCATGACGTCATTTAGCGCCAAAATCACAGACTCCTGAAACCTCGAACAGGGGAATTTCTGTCCTAAAAGGCGTCGTACTGCCCTGACGTCCTTCTAAAAGGCGTCGACCAGGCACGACGCCGTTTAGCGCCAGAAACCTGGTTCCCTGGTTCGATCCGAGGGTTTCTCCCTTAACCCAAAACATCCCGAAAAAGCCCCAAAACGGAAAGGGGGAGGAAGAGAAGTTGATCCACCATAAACATGCCACAAAACCACATACACGAACACGGCCATACCCACAAGAACACCCCCTAAACATGCTCAATCTAGCCCAAACCACATTAAGACACGCCTAGGAAAGCACGAGTAACTCATACAAGGTTCGTCCCCCTACCGGATGCTTGAACTCCTCCTGGCTCCGTGTCGCCCAACCGCCATGCCGCAGACCGCCGCCGGTACCCCCGAGAACGCCGTCACTCCACCGGGACGTCGGCCGCCGTCCGGAGAGTGGAGCGCCGCGAAGGAAGTGGTGGTGGCAGAGGTGAGAAGTAGGGAGGCGTTGGAGTGGTGGAAGAGGAAGAAGAGGGAGGGAATGGGGAAGAGAGGGATCGGAGGAGGCGGAGAGGGAGAGGAGAGAGAGTGAGAGGTGAGAAATGAGGGAAAGAAAGGAGGGCTCGCGGGGGTCATCAGGAACTTCCTAAAACGCGTCGACATCTACGGACGCCTATCAGGTGATGTGACAGCCGCTCTGACAAGATTCTGAAACGCGTCGTCCAACACAGACGCCATTCAGACAACTTGCCAGGGCCGTACTCTGACACACCCCAGAGTCGCAGTCTGAAAGGCGTCGACCCACACGGACGCCGTTCAGACGACCTGACAGGGCCGTACCCTCGCGGCCCAAGGCCAGAACACGTGGCACCCACGTGGCAGAACCTGAAACGCGTTAGCCACGGTGGACGCCGTTTAAAACGCGTCTCGAAGTCCTGACGCGATTCGACTCAGAACCTCAGCCCCTCACAAGGGTTAGAATAACAGGGTCCGACCCGAAAACCGGATCCGAAAGTCCCGGTCATTACAAGTACGATCAGAGTTTCCAGATGAGGAACTGATGTCCGTAAATCAAATCAGAGATGATATGTGGACTCTGCATTTTGACGGAGCTCTGAACTCTCATGGAAAGGGGATCGGTATCGTTCTGTTATCACCTGAAGGTGTCACCATTCCACAAGCCTTTCAGCTTGACTTTCTAGTCACCAACAATATAGCTAAATACGAGGCACTCCTTGCTGGCCTCGAGGCTGCTCATTTTCATGGTGCCACCAAACTCAGGATTGTGGGTGATAGCCAACTGATTCTTCGCCAAGTGCTGACCAAGTATCGAACTCTTGATCCCAAACTCAAGCCTTATCAAGAACTTACTTCTGCTTATTCAAAGCTTTTTACGAAATTGATCTTTGTCCATGTCCCTAGGAATCAGAACATCTTAGCCGACGCTCTGGCTTCACTGACATCTTCTCTTGATTTTCCAATCAGCAGACAATCCGAATCAATCATAGTTTATAGGCGTCTTTCACTCGCCGGGAAAGACCCTTCATTTCTTAGAACTAAGGAGAAGCTGTTGAAGAAGGTCAGAGATGGAGATATCGTGGAAAAGAGAGAAATCATGTTGATGGAGCTGTTAGAAGAGATGGATGATGAATAGAAGCCATGGTATTATGAAATTGCCAAATATTGTGAAGATCAATCATATCCTGAGGAAGCTACAACTGAGGAGAAGAGAGCCATCAGGAGAGTTGCTCAACGATACACCCTAGTTGGAGAAGCACTGTACAAGAGAGGTTTTGATGGAGTTCTTCTGAGATGTCTAGACGAAGATGAGCTTTGGAAGGTTATGGAAGGATCTCATAGTGGAGTTTGTGGTGGCCATGTCAATGGACAGATGCTAGCAAAGAAGATCCTCAGACAAGGATTTTATTGGCCAACCATGGAAGAAGACTGTGTAGGATATGTCCGTAGGTGTGCTAAGTGCCAACTTCATGCAGATAAAATTCATTCTCCTGCATCTTCACTCCATCCTGTTTCTTCCCCATGGCCTTTCTCCATGTGGGCTTTCGATATCATTGGACCCCTTGGTAATCTAGATTCAGGCATTAAGCAAAAATCTTTCATTCTCACGGCAACGGAATACTTCACCAAGTGGGCAGAAGCTGAAGCGTACACGGAAATCAAAGCATCAACCGTCTGCAAGTTCATCATGAAGAACATTATCACCCGATTTGGAATTCCAAGCACCATCGTCACCGACAACGGACCGCAATTCGTGTCACAAGAATTGAAGGATCTCTGTAACATGTATAGAATTTCATTGCACCATTCGTCTCCTTGTTATCCGCAAGGCAATGGCCAAGCAGAGGCAACTAATAAGACTTTGATAAAAATCATCAAAAAGACGTGCAAATCTAACAAATTCGCAGACTGGCAGAAAAATTGGTTGAGGCTCTATGGGCCTACCGAACTTCAATCCGCACGCCTACTGGGCAAACTCCTTATTCCCTAACATTCGGAATGGAGGCAGTAGTTCCATACGAGATCCTTATACCGTCATTAACAGTACAACTGAATAAGGAATTTTCCATTGATGAACACCGTTCAACACTCCTTGCTCAATTTGAACTCTTAGACGAGAGAAGGTGGTCAGCTGCTAATCATGCAAAAGTGTATCAAAATAGACTAGCACGTTTTTATCAAAAGAAAGTCATTGAACGTAAGTTCAAAGTCGGTGAAATGGTCGTCAAAAGGATTTTTGTAAAACCCGGTGGTCCGCGTTCTAAGCTCCAACCCAACTGGGAAGGACCTTATGTTGTATCACACGCTTTTCCTGGTAATGCTTACCATCTTGTCAATGCAGAAGGAGAAGAGCTAACTCACCCCTGGTATGGTTTACATCTTAAGAAATACTACCCTTAGGTTAAAGAGTCGATCAGCATGGTACAAAGACCAGTGGAATCAGAAAATTTATAAACTCAAATTTCCTTATTAGTCTGGATAATTTAACTACAAATGCATTACTACACACACTGACACGTCTGATTCGTGAGTAACAAGAGATGCCAAGTCCTAAGGAATACCAAAAGCTTGACTGAAAGTGTGAAGTACAAATCATTCGTTTTAAAGTAAAAATCTGTTTTACACTCGGCCCATGATGTCGGAACGAGGCTTAGAATAGACTACCAAGAATACCCGCCATCTTAGTAGGAGGCCGTTATAAACAAAATGGGGGAGATCCGTCCCAAAGAAAAGAATAGAAAAACAAAAGCAAAAGCCAAACGTCAAATCAAAAGGCCATTACACTACAAACGTTACTTCAAGGCCATGAAATGAAATAAAAGGGAACGCAAGGTCGATAAATACCCCGGAAAGAAAATGACCGAACCCCAACGGATATTAGGGTAGGAGAGGAACATCTTTTTAGGTCTCCGGAACCTTCTCATGGGCTTTCTAAACTTATTCTTCCTTTCCTTCTAAAGAGGCGTACTTCAAACTTAAAGAATGGCTTAGTTTGACTGAAGGTCAAATCATCAAATGGGATCACGAATGGAAACACAAGTTCAAACACGATGGGTTTAAGTTAAATTGTTGAAGAACAATTTGGGAATTAAGTTCATAAATGAATATGATCTTTTGATCTGAGTACCATGCTGGTCTTTTAGTTCACATACATATGTCAAAAATAAAAAAAAATACATATGCCAAAATAATAATAAAATACATATGCCAAAATCCAAAAAAATACATATGTCAAAATAAAAAAAAATACATATGTCAAAATTAAAAAAAAATACATATTTCAAAACCCCAAAAAAAAAAGAGATATTTCAAAAAAACAAAAATATTTCAATTAGCATTTGCTTATTGCATCTAGTATGCTTCATTCCTTTTATTTTCAGTGAGCATCTGTCTGCTTGCATGTCGCATTTTGCTTATGTTTGATTATTCTTATTACCTTTGTTAATAAAGTCTATGCCCCTTGACCATTTATTGAAGGAAAAGATTGATTGACCATTCATTTGGTCAGGCAAGGGGCTAAGCCTAAAAAGATACTTAACCTGTTTGTTAAGTGACATGCAGGACACAAGGCAAAGACATGGAACGCAAGGTTGCAAGCCAAAAGTTTCATGTATATCATCAAAAGGTGTTTTGTACATGGTACACAAAAAGAAAAGTACATATAGCCCTCAAGGCTGGCTCTCTCCCGCCCCCTCGTCAAGCTGACTCTGAGCCTCGTCAGGCGCGTCCGGCGGTGGAGCTCTAGGAGGTGGAGGCGGTCCCATCGCACTTGGCCCTGCCTGGCCAGATGATATGGCGATGCTGGCGGTAAAGGCACTTGCCTGACCTCGGTCGATAGCCTGCTGGCGGGCTCACTGGTATCTCTCCTCCACCATCCGGCGCTCATGCTCTGCCACCGAAAGACGGCCCTGGAGGCTCTCCATCCGAAGACGGTCGTGGTCCCTCTCCTCCGTCAGGATCTCCAGGCGAACCTGGAGCCGTGCCAGATCTCCAGTGGAGAGACACGCCACCTGAGCCTCCAACTCAGCGATGCGAGCAGCCGAAGTCCGTGCTTCTGCCAACTCTGCATCCCTCTGTCGAAGGGCCTCCTGAAGCTCAGCAACCTGTAGAAGAAGATTTTATTAGCCCAAGGCAATTAAGCAACGAGAATCAAATTCGGAAAAGTCAAAGGATGGAACTTACTCGAGCGGCCCGGTCCTCCTCCGCAAGAGAAGCTCGATGGATGGCGGAGGCGAGCTGGCTCTGAAGGTCAGCCAAAGTAGCCTCATGGGCAGCAGAAGAAGACGATGATGACGCTCCATAGGAAGGGGGAGCCGCCTGGGTGTAGACGGCTCGCTGCACCAAAAGACAACCGTCAGTGTTAATTGCCAAAATAATTAATTAATCAAAACATCCATTCATAAACATGCATACATACCAGATCGAACAGCTCCTTCTGGACCTGCTCTAGCTGGGCCTCCGCATCATGTAGGCGGGCCCGGAGGTCGATGATGACTGCATCACGTGCATCCTGCATATCACACATACATACATTCATTCACAAATATAAATCAAGATAATAATAAAATGAAAGACGCATAAATGCATACTTACATCGAGTGGTCGGAGGAGCCAAAGCTGATCGGTGTAGTGGGCCCGATACTGCTAGAGGTAGGCCTCGCTACTCTCCGTCCGGGACTCCACCCGTACGCCTCGGCGGTGCCAGTCCTCGTACTGCTCCGGGAACTTGGCACGCCAGTCAGTGAGGGCTTGTTTGCCCCTCATGCTCCTCCCGACGCCCTCCGGGACCTCCTCATCGATCCACTCCTGGTGGAGGCGCAGCATCCTCATCACGAGCCGCAGGCGGAGAGGCTCGATCTCGTTCAGGCAGTGCAGCCACATCTGCCTGCCGAACCTCCTCCGGCCAGCCGTCACCCACGGCTGACCCTCCTCGCCCATGCCCAAATACAGACGCCAGATCACCTGCATATAAGTTAGATGCATTCATATACATAACTTGCATTTAATGAATAACAGATTGCATTTAATAAAATTGAATAAATTAAAGACTCACCAGTAAGTCGGGATAGTCGAGGAATTGACGGCGGAGGGCCGTCAACTAGTGGTACTGTGGCGCTGTGTCCACAATTGGCTGCCAACGGTAGGCCAACGGGACAACACCAGGTCTCGCGAGCCTCGCTCTGCTGAGCGGAAAGTAGTGATAGCTCCACACCTGCATACATGAACATATAAGTTAGAAAAACTCATTTCATCACATTGCATATCATAAACAAATAATAAACAATTTGATACCTGAAGGAACGGCGAGAAGCCGCTGACGGTGGTCTCGCGGTCCGGCGTGACCGCAGACAAATCTACAAAGAGGTGGGCCAGAAGGGCCGGTGCCCTAGGCATACTTTCCTAAACTATCTAAGTCATCTAGCAAATAAAGAAACCTACAATAAATATGGTCGCCGTTCGTACCAAAGAGCAACCGACCAAAGAAAAAGACTAAAAAGACCCTAAGCTGCCTATCTACCTCATCCTCCTGACTAGGGTCACTGCAGTACACAAAAGAGGATGACTCTGCTAGTCTACTCCTAAACTCCTCCCAGGTCTCGTCTAATCGACGCCAGGGCTCCTCTAGTCCTAAGGCGGCCTCTACCTCTACCCGGGGGACCATGTTAGACTCCCTACCTAGGCTAGACACCTCTATGCCTAGTAGGGCCTCTGCCAATCCTCGGTAGTCGGGGTAAGTCACCCCGCTAACCGGTCGGCCCTCTACCCTAATGCCAGTGATCCTGGCCACATCCTCTAGGGTGGGGACCATGTGTCCCCACGGCATTAGGAAAGTCCGGCTTTCGGCATGCCACCTCTCTTGCAGCGCCTGCAGGAGGACCAGATCGAGCCAAAATGGCTCGATATCTAAGACCTTGCCGAACCTCATCCGGCGCAGGCGCGCCTTCTGGAAGTCCGGGAGTCCCCGGTATTCACCTATCACTAGGTCCCAGCTGATCCTGGACCTCATCACCCCCTACAGATAAAGAACAAAGAACTAGGGTCAGTAATAATAAAAAAGAGTTCTGGTTTAAAAAGCGTCAACACACCTGGACGTCAATTTGAAAAGCGTCCACATGTCCTGACGCAAATTAAACCTATTTTCTGCCTGATTAAAAATGGGAATTTAGCCTTGAAAGGCGTCGGCCCAGGGTGACGCCTTTTAAATGACATCACCTGGTCTGAACGCCTTTCAAGACCTGATTCCGGGTTCTTGAAGAACCCCATTCTTCCCTCTTTTCTTCACCCCATTCAAACCACAGGAAGCTTACCATGTGGAGGTCGCCCTCCTCTTCTTCTCCCCCGACCGCCGCCGGAGGGGGGATTTCTTCCTCTAACATGGCCGCCGCCTCCTCCAAAGCCATGGCTTCTTCGGGGCGAGCCGCCTCGCGTTCTTCCCTTCTCACCACCCGCACGGTGCGGCGGCGCTTCCCCCTTAATCCCTCGCCGGGTTCCATAATAAAAAGAGGGAGTTTTGAGAGAGAGAGAGGAGTTCGCCGGAAAACGAGAGAGTCGCCGGATAGTATAGGAGAGAGAAAGTTTTGAGAAAAGTGAGGAAGAAATGGGAGCCTTCGCGGGTCTGTAAACATAAGGTTAAATGGTGTCGACTCAGATAGACGCGTTTTAGGGCGCATAAGTTGAGGCGGCAAGGCCAGCTGTTTGAAATTGAGTGAAAGGCGTCCACTTGGGCGGACGCGTTTCAGGTTACCGCCAATTCTGGTCAGAGCCGTACGCAGCATGATGATGAAAGGCGTTTGTTCCTCCAGACGTGTTTTAGGGGATTTATTATGGAATTAATGGCAGAGTCCTGGAAAAAGTAGGAGAGAGAATTGAAAGGCGTCTTGTCTGGTAGACGCAATTTATGGTTAAATCAGGATTTCGAGGATAAATTGAATTTCTGGAAAATGAATTATAGTTTAAATGCGTCTTTCTGAGTGGACGCGTTTGGCATTAACAGAACCCGAACTGTCAAATTTTTAGGAAAAATCCAGTTTTTACTAAAGGAAAAATCGTGAACATATCACAAGGGGTTAAGGAAAGATTTCAAGGCATGAAAAATAGTTTTTTGTTCAATGAAATCTTTTATTACATCAAAAGAAAAAAGAAAAGAAAAGAGGACACTTAAGGAAGAATTTCATAAAGACTTTTGAGGTATGGAAATTTCAATCCTCTATCTCTATCTTTAGAGGATTTTACACGATAACTGAAGCCAAGGTTCCACAAAGTGGTGATAAGTTCTGTGGCTTCATAATCTTCGTCGGATTCCAAGGCACGCTTCTTGATCGGGGATGTGAAAGAAAACTAGGGGAATTCATGGCGATTCAAGCTAAGTTGAGTAAGACATCGATGAGGATTGTATAATACGAACTCGGTGGCTCCAATCAACTTGAGACCCACTCCCGCTGCACGGCGCACCCTAATAGGCTTTCCAACAAGAGCGAGTGGAGACGAGTCAAATATGTCAGATGTCATGCACTTTAGATACTCCCTCCAGTCGGCTCAGGTCTTGAGCTTTGGGACTTTATTGACCATGTGCTCGTTGAACTTTACAATGTTGGCAATACAGTGGATTGGACTATTCATGTAAATTTGAGACGGTCTTGGAGGCATCCTCTTGCAGAACTCGAATTTGAAGTGAAGTTCAACCTACAGAGCAAAGAGTAACATGCACCCGTAGGGAGGACGACCCACAGATGCCGCAGAAAGCCCGCTGTAAAGATAGGTCAAGAGCGCAGTACTTATGGATTTACCTTCAAAGATCGCGCAGATAGCACTGACCTGATCATCTTCTAAGATGTCGTCCTGCGCAGGGAAGAATAGAGCACCGGCAAGGCATGTGACGAAAGCTTTTGTCACATCCTCCGCTTCGTCCTCCCTTAGATCATCGATCTCGTACAGAGTCCACTCAGCAAGCTTTGCAAGATTGATCCCCTTTTTGGTAAGGCATCCTTTAGCTTCTGAAGGATCCTTCATGATTGATGTCAACAATTGTTGACCGGTGATTCTCTCTCTTGTTAAAGCCATCTTATCTTTGGTCTTTGGGAGACCCAATAGAAGTTCTGCCTCCTCCAAAAGGATAATACACTCAAAGTCTTGGAAGAAGAACGTATGGGTTTGGGGATGCCACCATTCGATCAAGGCACCCATAGCCGCCCAATCTACGTTCGAGCTCTTGTAGTGTTTGGCAAGCACCACTAGTCTTGAAGATTCCACTTGGAGATGAAAACTTGCATGGAAAGTTTAACGCTTTTTGCAAGTTTACGAATCCAAGGGAAAGAGGTAAATTTTCTCGGGCCAGGAAACATGGGATAAGTCTGAAAACAAAAGAAGAGTTTGAAGAACAAGATCAATTGAAGAACATAAAGAACATGAAGGAACAAGAAGAAGAATTGAAGGGAAGTTAATTTAACTTACTTGAAGATTGGGATCCCTTCCGATGAGGTGATTCTCCACGTCGGAGATCTTCTCCAGCGACATCTTCATCCTCTTGTTTGAAGAACCCATCATCTTTTTCGGATTTCATCCTTCTTGAAGCTTGGAAACCTTGGAGCCTTTGGAAAACTTTGAAACTTTGAAGGAAAACTCAACCTAGAATCTTTGGATTATGGTAGGATTGCTTAGAAACAACTTAATGATGTTTATATAGAAGGAATTGCGATCCTAGGAAGACTTTTCCGGATTAGAAAAGGGATGTGCATTGGTAGAGTTGGAATTTAAATAGAAGAACCTGTTTCTGCGAGCAAAAGGCGTTGAGGAGAACTGCCGTATTTTAAAATTGAATGGCGTCAGTTCGACATGACGCGTTTCAACAATTCTGTGATTTACTCGAAATTCTGTGGTTTTTGATGCTTAAGTTGAATATTTGTTTGGAATTATTAATGATTTTGATTGCAAAAAATTCAAGAAAACCTGAGTAAAGCCGAAAATGTCAAGAAGATCCTACTGTGGGAGTTTAGAAGTCTTGACCATGGCTAAAAAGACGGTTATCTCTACCCTTCTACTCCTTTCATGTAATTATTGTGCATCATCATTATTATTATATGTTAAATATTTACTAGACTATATCAAGGACCTTGTGGTTTTGATGAAACTGGAATTTGAGTTCCCCTACAACAAAAACAGTGATAATTCCAGAGGATTCTTAATCGCACGGACAGGCCGTTGGATTGTTAATTAGTGAGGACGATGGTTCCACTTTTGTGAAACGGTGCGTGGATAAACGAGCTTCGGCTTAGCACTGGATTACAAGAATTGGTGTCTTGACTCATTAATGACAATTTAACAATATTATCCTTGATTAATTTATATTTTATTTGACTTTATATTTTTCTTTTAGCCCCGCATGCATCATATAGGACTTTGAAATCACTGTGATAAGAATTAATTACTGATTAAGTTTCAGACCATTAAATCAAATAACTCCAACATGGTATGAAATATTTCATTCTGAATTGAGTATCTTGATTATCTTTGAGGTTCGCTTGAAGACCTTGGAATTCTTTCCTTTCTTGGATTCTTTATCTAATATTTCTTGTTTTCTTTTAAAGATCCATCATGGCTGCAGCACGTCCACATTGGCTGGCAAACGCTCCCCATGATGAAACCTACAGTGTCTATGACCTGGGGTACTTCCCACTCCGTGGAGGTTGATCGACTTTATTTTATTTCCTTAGCTACCTCATCCAGATATGATTGATTTCATTGATCTCCTTGAACTATCTTCATTGATGATTTTGAGAAAAATTCCAATCATGTGATGTTGAGAGCGTGTCTCATCACACCTTGGCATCACCTTTTCAGTACATTCCATTTCATTTCACTCCCTTGCAAAGACGATGCCAAAGTGAGGCAGCTGTAGACACGCTAATTTTGACATCATTTCGAATAAGTTTCATATCATATAATAATGCCTCAGAATGGTCTGATATTTAATCATTGATTAATTTTTATTGATCTTCTTGAGTGTCGGGTTTAACAGACATGTTTAAGTTAATCAATTAAATTGATTTTAACTCAAATTTCAGTTAAAATATGAAGAAGTCTAAAAGACGTCGACTTGTATAGACGCCATTTAGAGTTTATTCTTATTTTAACGTTTAAATTTGAATTTTAATCAGTTGATTAATTAGATAAAAGACGTCTGTTAGTCACGACGCGTTTTAGGTTTCCTAAGTTATTTTTACTTCTCTTCCGGCTGTTTATCCTTATCTTAATTAGTGTAAAAAGGCGTCTATACATGTCGACGCGTTTTAGCTAATTACAGATAAAGATAAGTTTTTTTTGGATGTTTATCTTTATCCTAATCAATCTGAAAGGCGTCTTTCATGGTTGACGCATTTTAGATAATTACAGATAAAGATGAATTAATCTGTATTTATCTGTTGGTTAAGGTAGATAAATCTCAAATTTTTCCATGTAAATCCGCGAACACAGAAGAAGTCTATAAATACCCTGCATCTTGAATGAGAGCTAGAGTTGGTGATTAGTTAGTGATCGAGGCGATATTGAATTGAAGATCGAAGCAACGACGTCCAGACACCGAAGTACTGCTGTTTCCAGAAGTCGACATCCGTTCTTCATCCAATCTTCATCCATTCAAGATAAAGGCTTTCCATTCTTCACCAACCGGCATAAGTCTTTCAATTCATTTCTGCACTTTTCATATTCACATCTTCATTAATCTTGCATTCTTCATCACATCACTCCATGCAACACACACTACACTAGCATCATTTTCAAAACCAATTTGATTAAGGGGTTTCAAAGACCATCCTAACAAGTGAGTTTTCTATCTAGTTGCATGTTTAAAACTTTGTTTAGAATGGATACTACTTCTGCCTGAATTCTCATCGTTCCTTCATTTCTTTCTATTTTCTGCAAGGTGCAAAGGAGAATCAAAGAGGAGGAAATCAACAAGCAAATCACAAGAACTTTGGACGATCCTCAAACTCAACAGCAATCAAAGCAAGAACAAAGGAAAAGGAAGGGCTCTCTTTCTTCAGCCGGCTGAGGGAGGGGAACCAAGAGCTCAACATCTCCCACGTTTAAACAGGTAGGCGATCAAACTCTTTCTTTTGGAACTTTTAAGTCAAAAGTTTCTGGCGATCACTTCACTTAGTTTCTTTTTAATAGGCTTTATTTTGCACTTAAACAACATAGATTTTTCATGATAATCACACGCTCATTTTAAGCACTCACACCTGGTTAAACAAAAGTTAAGGTGATTCCACCTACAAATAGCTTTGAAAATGAAGGAAGAGGTCGATAAGCTGTATAAAGCCAAGTTTATTAGAGTTGTCCTCTATCCGCAATGGGTGGCCAATATAGTCCCAGTTATGAAAAAGGATGGGAAGGTCAGAATCTATATTGACTTCCGAGATCTGAACTGGACATGTCCTAAGGATGACTTTCTACTGCCTCACATTGATGTACTCATCGATAATACAGTTGGCTACGAAGCTCTATCATTTATGGATGGATTCTAAGGATATAACCAAATTAAGTTGGCAGAAAATGATCAAAAGAAAACATCATTCACCACACTTTGGGGAACATATTGCTACGTCGTCATGCCTTTTGGACTGAAGAATGTTGGAGCCACTTATCAAAGGGCTATGATGGCAATATTTTATGACATGATGCATATCGATCTAGAAGTGTATGTGGATGTTTTGTTAGTGAAATCTAAGACTAAGGCTGGGCAAGCCAAAGTTTTGGCAAGAGTTCTAGAAAGATCAAGAGAATATCAGTTGAAGATGAATCCCAAGAAATGTGTGTTCAGGGTATCATCGAAAAAATTATTGGGATTTAGTGTCAGTAAACGGGGCATTAAGATCGATCCCAACAAGGCAAAAGCTATTAGAGAGATGCCACCTCCTAAGAACTTGAAAGAGTTGAGAGGATTAATCGGAAGGTTGCAGTTTATTCGCTGATTTGTCTCCCAACATTAGCAGAGGTGTAAGTCGTTTTACGAGCTTACAAAGCCAGGAGTCAAATTTGTTAGTCTTAGGTGGCCTACAAGCCAATATGACTTTATAATCTCGTTCATTTATTAATATAATGACATAATATTCATTGTGTGTAAATCGTATTGATTATCGTTTCATAATGAAATCCATGAATATGTTCGATAGTGATCAAATTATGATGAGATCATACTAGTGAGACTAATCACTTAAACACACATATTCTTAATCGTTCCAAGTCGGAAGATATCCGAGAAGGACAACGAATATCCGGTTAGACTAGTACAAATTACTCCTGCTCATGCGATGAGGATGACTGATCTTATAGTCACCTGTGTGGAGACACTAAGGCGAATCTGTACGTGCTCATTGGAGAATGAGTTCACTGAACTGATCCGACTGAATCGCTGGACGGTATTGTACCTCACTGTCAACCAGCTTGATTCTATTGTCACAGTTGCGTGGATGGTCCTCGGACCTGAGACACCAAGGACACCTTGTCGGTGGACTTATGTGCTTTGACGTTGGTTTATGAATCTCTAACCACGGGATTCTAAACAGCCAAAGATCGGGTACAGTGGAATACCGTCGAAGGAAATTGTGTATCAATAAGGAATCATTCGCTCTCAGTACGATGGGAGAGAATGCTCTAGGAAGGATGCGCGAAAGTCCTTGGCCAGGGCGGACGATAGTATCGGGAAAGGAGTTTTCCGATATTATACGGCAACATCTGATCTAAGTGAGTTGACCGGTTAGGGTTTGACAGTTCACCATACCCTGAGTTGACTCGAGAGCATTGTACGAATGAAGGATTATATCCACGCGGTAACTATCGGCGGAAAGGTTCCAAGAGTGGGTTACTTAACCCCGATACCTTCCGAGTGTACGTGGTGTTGCTTGGCACCCAACGTGATCGGAGGCCCGACCCAATTCGATGCGCGACATTGATTCGGTTGATTAATTAATTAATAAAGAGTTATTAATTGATTAATAAAGCCAGTGAGGAGTCACTGGGCTTATTGGGCCATTAACTAGACTGGTTATTGGGCCTAGAGGGTCACACATAAATGATTCTCAAGGCGATGGATAAATAAGAGTGTTTTATATAAACCAGAGGTTTTTATGAAAAACTGCACGTTTAGTATAAAATATAGTGAACAGGCTGAGCAGGCCAAGCTACTGCTAACCGTAGCCGCCCCCTCCTCTATTTCTCTCTCTCTAATGCCCCAGGCCAGATCCGGATCCCTAGATCTGCTCTACCGCTTCTCCGACTCTCGTTCGACGGGAAATCGTCCGCGCGTTGCGGCGATCGACGGAGGTTTCGTGGCTGCAAAGAACGAGGAACGTGAGGATATCCGTCGCGAGGAGGATCGCGTGGACTCTGCTAGAGGCCGGGCGCTTGCGCGGCTTGCGGTGTCGCACCGACGGAACTGAACGGTTGCGGATTCGAATCCGCACACGGTAAAACTTTGATTATCCGATAATCGATTTTTGATATTCGAAACGGGAACGGATCGCTGGTTTAATATTTTATTTTTCGCTGCATGAGCGATCCAGAGAAACCCGAGAACCCAACAGTGGTATCAGAGCCAAGTTACACTGTTTCTCGTCCCGTTTCGGTCTCCGGTTTAATGTTTCTATGTGTTATTCCATGCACGTATTCGACTACTTTGAGGGATCCGTGTTTATACGATGAACACATAATAATTGTATTATTAATTTTATGCAAAAATCGGATTTTAATTTGGGGTTTTTATTGTTCTTCATGGGACGAAGAAAGGCGGATTTTTTCGGCTTCAATCGGGACTTCCCTTGCGATGGGGACGTGGCTGGAGATCCTGGTATGACCAGGGATCCCTCCGGTCACCAACTGCACTGGTGGCCGGCGCCAGAGAGCCGCAGGAAGTGGTCAGAAATCTCCATTAATTCTTCCTTCTCCATTGTTTTAAAAACCAGAAAAAAGGGAACCGCCTGAGCCTTTTGGGGCTTTCACCGGTGCCGTGCAGGCCACTGGCACCGGGAAAGACGCCAACGCCGTCGCTGGGGGCGACTGTGGCCTGCCGACTCCTGGCCGGCGTCGAAGAGGGCGGCCCCACTGCCGAGCACCACAACCTGCAATGCCTTTTAGGGTTCGAGTGCTGGTGCTGAGGGCATCGGGTTCAAGCAGACTGGGCCGGTCTGAGCTGGTCTGACCGGCTAGACCGACCAGACAAGGGTACCCTGACCAGGCCTAAGCCCCCCCCGAGCCAGGGTCCCGAGCCCTGGCTTGAACCAGGGCCCCCGGTTCGGGCCCTGGCAGAGCCAGGGGGGCTCGAACCACATGTTGAGTTGACTCAGCCCCTTGTCTCTTGTTGCCCCTTATTTGTTTTAAAATCCCTAAACCCCTATTAGCCCTTTTGATTTAATGTGATTGGATTTTGATTTAAAATTTAAAATTGTTTTAAACTTTAAATTATTTTTCAATCTTATTTAATTGGGCTTATTAATGATTTTTTGAATCATTTGGATTAACATTTAGTTGTTAATTTATTAATGTTAATTTTTAGTTTAAATGTTAAACTAATATTTAATCTTAATTAAACTAATTTAAGGGTTAAATTAGTGATTAATAATTATTAGTCTAACTGTTAGATTATTAATTATTATTTCAACTAATTGGTAATTAATTTGTAAGTTAGTTATTAATTTAAGAGTTAAATCAATAATTAACTTAGCTGACTAATTTAAATGTTAAATTAGTAGTCCTTAATTAATTATCTTTAATCATTAATTTAATAGTTAAATTAATGATAACTTTAATTAACTAATCTAAGAGTTAGATTAATTAGTTAGTGTTAATTATTAGTTTAAGAGTTAAATTAATAATTATCATTAACTAACTAATCTAAGTATTAGGTTAGTAGTTAATAATTAATTATAGTTGATTATTAATTTAAGTGTTAAATTATTAATTAACTTTGTTAGACTAATTTAAAGAGTTAGATTTGTAATTAATTATTAATAATCTAATTGTTAGATTATTAATCTTGTTTAATCAAAATGTTAGATTATTTTAATTATTAGAATTATTTTAATTTGCATGGAATAATATGGAAATTATTAATTTGGAGTGTATGCACATGTGATATGTATTTAAATGCTTTTAAATTAGATTTAATTTTATGTGAAGTTAATGAAAAGTGTTTTCGAAATTCAAATGCCAATTTTGATTGGATCCTAGTTTTTTGAAAGCCAAAATTATTTAATTTTGAAACTCTTTTGTTTTAGCTATGTGATGCGCTGAATCATGTGTGGAATGTTTTAAACACACTGTGGTCATGGATATGCACTTATTTAACTATTCATGTGATGAATGATTGTGTGGATCGTAGATGCTTGAATTATGGATATTTATTCATTGTTAATAAATAAAGGTCTGCGTACCTCTCTCTCTCTCAAACTCCGATCTCTTTTACCTCCCTCTCTCTTGTACTCGCCATAAGGCCTTCTTCTATTTACATGTAAATTTAGATTTAAAAGTAATATGATCGAGGCAACCGAGGAAGGAGTGAGGACGATCCAAAACTGTAACCAGGAAGGCAAAAAGATGAAGATCCTTTGCCTATGTGTTTGCAGGGTAGTCTAATATAAATGTTATGTTAGATTGCGTGTGCGTTTGACTGTTGGCTCCAATCAAACCCACTGTGCTATCTATGACCACACTTGACATGTATGAGATGCATTGTTTTATTTTGAGTATGAATCAAAGCAGGTATAGTATTTATTAAATATATACGATATATTTATACTATCACCTAGGAGAGACCAAGATAAAAGTTATCTAAATACCCTCATCTAAACTCTATATCGTAACGCGAGTAGTTAAGAACTTACCGCGTGGTCCACCATCGTTATAGTCATAGGATTCGATTCACTTTAGGCAGGTTTGTTGTGTTATCACAAGGGTTATTTAATTGTGAGGAGAGACTGTGGCTATGGCATTAGATGCCTATTTGATCAGGGTAGAGGAACCATGTAGCTTTGTTGTGCTATCCACAAGGGCTGCATGCAAATCTATGCTCGTCGTATAACGATGGTTAGCTTAGACCAGAATTAGTGGCTTGTTGTGCTATCCATAAGGCCATTAAAACTCTGGGGACCGGAGCTATGATCGGATATTGCAAAGAGTTGCAAGTCCCATGAGATGGGTGCTCTTTGATTGTTTTACAGCTTTCTTGTGCTATCCACAAGGTTGTACTGCAAGTCATTGAGATTCTGATCCCCACTAGGAGACTGTCGACGTCTCCCATTCTGTATAACTGAGGGTTATACAGTCCGTCGAAAATTAGTGAGAGTTAAAACTTGAACAAAAGACCATGTCTTGTTTTAATATTTTATAACTGAACATCTACTGAATAGATTTTATCTATCTCTCGTAGGGAATAATGTCGTCGAATAACCTACTTCGTGGCATACTTGATGCCAAACATTTGACTAGCCTGAACTACTCGGATTGGTTCAGAAACCTGAAGAATGTCTTCAGATCTGAGTACATTGACTATGTCCTTGGAGCTGATCCTCCTGCTGAACCGGCATTGGATGCCATTGACGCAGAGATGATGGCTAACGATAAAAGATCGAAGGACAAAGACAAATGAGTAGTAAAAGGTAACTGCTTTTACTATAAACAGCAGAGTCACTGGAAAAGGAACTGCAAGGAGTTCCTCAACGATAAAGATCATGGAAAAGTGAAGCTGTTTGAAGCTTCAGATATCTATACGATAGATATCAACTTGTCATTTAGAGATTCCACATCTTGGGTATTAGATACCGGATGTGCTTCTCATATCTTCCATGATGTGCAGATGCTGACAAGTTAGCGCAAGTTGAGAAAAGGCGAGGTGGAACTGAGGTTAGGAAACGACGTAAAAGTTGCGGCGATTGCTGTTGGGACAGCAAACCTCAGGCTTCCATCGGGAGACGTCTTATCACTAAAAGATTGTTATTATGTTCCTAGCGTAATAAAGAACCTCATATAAGTATCTTGTTTGGACAAGATAGGATATAGGTTGTCTATTGAGAATAGAAGTTGTTCGTTTCTTATGGTAATAAATCAATAGCTTCGGCATCTTTAGTCAATGGTCTATATCTCTTAGATGTTTCTTATTACAATTTTCATACTAATAATGCTCTTAAGAAGAGTAAGAATTGTGTGAACCAAGCCTACATGTGGCATTGTAGACTTGGACATATTGGTGAAAGTAGGTTGCAAAAGTTGCACAAACATAGTTATTTAAACCAAGCCTAGAGGGTCACACACATAAGAGTTCTCGTCAGACGGTGAGAGATGTTAAATTTTATGCTTATCTGGGTTTTTGTGAAAGCTGCAGGATAAACATGAAGATTTAATGGAGAATTATCCAAGGCCAAACTCTTGGATAATCTTGAGGATTAACTCTTGTGCTTATCCTTATTTCTATATAAGGAGGGCCAAAGGGGAGTGGTAAAAAGTTAGTTGGATGAATTTTACTCCCCAGATTCTCTCTCTCCTTCTCTCTCTCTTGGAGTAGATCTGTCTCTCTCCGCGCATGGTGGATTTGAGATCTGGTCGGAGCACTCAAGTCGAGGAGGAAATCACGTATGCTGCGGGAACTCGTGTGGATACCTCTAAAGATCGTGCGCGTGCGCGATTACCGAGTCGGCATTATCCACGGGAGATTTGAAACCCCGCAAAGGTGAAGAACTGTTCTTCTCGCTTAGATTTTAATGTCCGTTTTACGACCCCAGCAACCGATACAATGGAATCATTTTTATTTCCGCTGCGTTCATGGCGATTCCTTACAATTGTACCCATCGGATGCAAGTGGATTTTTAAGAGAAAGATCGGTGCTGATGGACGGATCGATACTTATAAGGCAAGGTTGGTGGCAAAAGGATATCGTCAAAGGCAAGGAATTGACTATGACAAGACTTTCTCGCCAGTTGCCATGATAAAGTCGATCAGAGTTCTACTCGCCATAGCTGCACACTATGATTACGAGATCTGGCAGATAGATGTGAAGACTGCCTTCCTCAACGGTAACCTTGAGGAAGAGGTGTATATGATACAACCAGAGCTAGAACATGAGATTTGACGAGGCTGTCAAGTCTTGTGACTTCTTTAAGAATGAAGATGAGCCTTGTGTATACAAGAAAACTAGTGGGAGTGCAGTCATCTTCTTAGTTATTTACGTAGATAACATACTACTCATTGGGAATGATGTAGCTATGATGTCATCGGTAAAGATCTGGCTGTTGAAAAACTTCTCCATGAAGGAGTTACGAAAAGAATCCTATGTATTGGGAATACGGATCTATAGAGATAGATCAAAGAGGATGCTTGGAATGACCCAATCCTTGTACATAGATACCATAGTCAAAAGGTTTGGCATGGAAAATTCTAAGAGAAGTTTCATACCGATGAGACATAGAATTAATCTATTAAAGGAGCAGTCTCCTAAGACTCCTAATGAGAGGGCACTCATGGATAGAGTACCCTATGCCTCTGCCATAGGATCTATCATGTATGCCATACTATGTACACGGCCTGATGTTGCATTTGCTCTAAGTGTTACGAGCAGATTTCAGGCTAATCCAGCGAAGAGTACTGGAAGACAGTGAAATGTATCCTTAAGTACTTGAGAAGAACTAAGGATATATTTCTTGTCTATGGAGGAGGTGACTTGAAACTGTGAGGCTTTACTGACTCGAGTTTCCAGTTAGATCCAGATGATAGCAAGTCTACATCTGGATTCGTGTTTAGTTTGAACGGAGGAGCAGTATGCTGGAAGAGTTCCAAGCAAGCAACCACTGCAGATTCGACGACTGAAGTCGAGCACATCGCTGCAGCTGAAACTTTCAAGGAAGTAGTGTGGTTGAAGAAGTTTGTCACCGACCTTGACATAGTTCCCTGCATCTTTGATCATGTTCCGTTGTTGTGTGACAACAATGGGACTATTGCACAAGTGAAAGAGCCGCAGTCTCATCAGGAATCAAAAGATATTATGAGGCGCTTTCATCTTATCAGAGAGATCATATCCAGAGGAGATGTAATGGTGGGAAGAGTTCTATCTGTCGACAATGTAGCAGATCCACTAACAAAGCCATTGGCTCAAATTGTATTTGAGCGTCACCAAGAGTCTATAGACTTGCTGTATAAAGGTGATTGGCTTTAGTCCAAGTGGGAGATTGTTAGTCTTAGGTGGCTTACAAGCCAATATGACTTTATAATCTCGTTTATTTATTAATATAATGGCATAATATTCATTGTGTGTAAATCGTATTAATTGCGGTCTCATAATAAAGTCCGTGAATATGTGCGATAGTGATCAGATTATGATGAGATCATACTAGTGAGACTGATCACTTAAACACATATTCTTAATCGTTCCTAGTCGGAGGATATCCGAGAAGGACATCAAATATCCGGTTAGACTAGTACAGATTACTCCTGCTCATGCGATGAGGGTGACTGATCTCATAGTCACTTGTGTGGAGACACTAAGGCGAATCTGTACGTGCTCATTGGAGAATGAGTTCACTGAACTGATCCGACTGAATCGCTGGACGGTATTGTACCTCACTGTCAACCAGCTTGATTCTATTGTCGCAGTTGCATGGATGGTCCTTGGACCTGAGACACCAATGACACCTTGTCAGTGGACTTCTGTACTTTGACCATGGTTTATAAATCTCTAACCACAGGATTCTAAATAGCCAAAGATCAGGTACAGCGGAATACCGTCGAAGGGAATTGTGTGTCAATAAGGAATCATTCGCTCTCGTTACGATGAGAGAGAATGGTCTAGGAAGGATGCGCGAAAGTCCCTAGCCAGGGTGGACGATAATATCGGGAAAGGAGTTTTTAGATATTATACTGCAGCATCTGATCCAAGTGAGTTGACCGGTTAGGGTTTGACAGTTCGCCATACCTTGAGTTGACTCGAGAGCATTGTACGAATGAAGGATTATATCCATGCGGTAATTGTCGGCGGAAAGGTTCCAAGAGTGGGTTACTTAACCCCTATACCTTCCGAGTTTACGTGGTGTTGCTTGGCACCCAACGTGATCGGAGGCCCGACCGAATTCGATGCGCGACATTGATTCGGTTGATTAATTAATTAATAAAGAGTTATTAATTGATTAATAAAGCCAGTGACGAGTCACTGGGCTTATTGGGCCATTAACTGGACTGGTTATTGGGTCTAGAGGGTCACACGTAAATGATTCTCAAGGCGATGGATAAATAAGAGTGTTTTATATAAACCAGAGGTTTTTATGAAAAACTGCACAGTTAGTATAAAATATAGCGAACGGGCTGAGCAGGCCAAGCTGCTGCTAATCCTAGCCGCCCCCTCCTCTGTTTCTCTCTCTCTCTGACGCCCCAGGCCAGATCCGGATCCCTGGATTTGCTCTGCGGCTTCTCCGACTCCCGTTCGACGGGAAATCGTCCGCGCGTTGCGGCGACCGGCGGAGGTTTCGTGGCTGTGAAGAACGAGGAACGTGAGGATATCCGTCGCGAGGAGGATTGCGTGGACTCCGCTAGGGGCCGGGCGCTTGCGCGGCTTTTGGTGTGGCACCGACGGAACAGAACAGTTGCATAATCGAATCCACACACGGTAAGACTTCGATTATCCGATAATCGATTTTTGATATTCTAAACGGGAACGGATCATTGGTTTAATATTTTATTTTCCGCTGCGTGAGCGATCCGAAGAAACCCAAGAACCCAACAAAATTCGATTGGGATGATAAGTGTCAGGAGGCATTTGATGGATTGAAGAATTATTTAGCAAGTCCTTCTATTTTGACACCACCATCTCCGTACAAACCTTTAATTCTATATATTTATGTCCTGGATGATGCGGTAGGGGTTGTCTTAGCACAAGAAGATGAAGAAGGAAAGGAGAGGGCAGCCTACTATCTCTTTAAGCTTCTCAACCCCACTGAGCAGAGGTACACAGCAATGGAGAAAACAATTGCAGCACTTGTATGGGTGGTTCAATAGCTGAAGCACTATTTTCTGGCTCACGAAGTTCATCTCATCGTTAGGATGAATCCCATTAAGTTTCTCCTTGAGAAATTCATCCTCACTGATAGATTAGCACGATGGCAAAGCTTTCCATCTCAATTTGATATTATCTACATTCAACAGAAAGCAATCAAAGGTTATGCCATAGCAGAACATCTCGCTCATCATCCCCTTCCCCGTTTTGATCTAGTTTGATCAGAGTTTCCAAATAAGGAACTGATGTCCGTAGACAGAATCAAAGATGATATATGGACTCTGCATTTTGACGGAGCTATGAATTCCTACGGTAAGGGTATCGGCACTGTTCTGCTATCACCTGAAGGTGTCACCATTCCACAAGCCTTTCAACTTGACTTTCCAGTCACTAATAATATAGCTGAATACGAGGCACTTCTTGCTGGCCTTGAGGCTGCTCATCTCCATGGTGCCACCAAACTCAGAATTGTGGGTGATAGCCAGTTGATCCTTCGCCAAGTACTCACTAAATATCGAACTCTAGATCCTAAGCTTAAGCCTTATCAAGAACTCACTTCAGCCTATGCCAAGCTTCTCACTAAATTGATCTTTGTCCATGTTCCTCGAAATCAGAACATCTTAGCTGACGCTCTAGCTTCCCTCGCATCTTCCCTCGATTTTCCAATCAGCAGACAATCCGAATCGATCATTGTTCATAGGCGTCTCTCACCTACTGTGAAAGACCCTTCATTCCTAAAGACTAAGGAGAAGTTGCTAAAAAAGGTCAGGGATGGAGATATTATGGATAAGCGAGAGATAATGTTGATAGAATTACAAGAAGAGATGAATGATAAAGAGAAACCATGGTACTATAAAATTTCCAGATACTGTGAAGATCAATCATATCTTAAAGAAGCCACAGCTGAAGCAAAAAGGGCTATCAGGAGAGTTGCTCAAAGATACACCTTAGTTGGTGGAGCACTTTATAAAAGAGGTTTTGATGGAGTTCTCTTGAGATGATTAGACGAGGATGAGCTTTGGAAGATCATGGAAGGAGCTCATATTGGAGTTTGTGGTGGCCATGTTAATGGACAGATGCTATCAAAGAAGATCCTTAGACAAGGATTCTATTGGCCAACTATGGAAGAAGATTATGTAGGGTATGTTTGTAGGTGTGCCAAGTGCCAACTCCACGCTGACAAGATCCATTCCCCCGCATCTTCACTCCATCATGTTTCTTCCCCATGGCCTTTCTTCATGTGGGCTTTTGACGTCATTGGACTCCTTGGTAATCCTAATTCTAGCATTAAGTAGAAATCCTTCATTCTCATGGCAACGGAATACTTCACCAAGTGCGCAGAAGCCAAAGCTTATACGAAAGTCAAAGCATGTACCGTCTGCAAATTCATCATGAAGAACATCATCATAAGATTCGGAATTCCAAACACCATTGTCACTGACAATGGACCGCAGTTCGTATCGCAGGAGCTGAAGGACCTCTGCAACAGGTATAAAATTGCATTGCATCATTCATCCCCATATTATCCGCAAGGCAATGGCCAAACAGAAGCCACTAATAAGACTTTGATAAAAATCATCAAAAAGACGTGCAAATTTAATAAATTCACAGACTGGACAGAAAAACTGATTGAGGCTCTATAGGCATATCGAACTTCAATCCGCACGTCCATTGAGCAGACTCCGTATTCCTTAACATTTGGAATGGAGGCGGTAGTTCCATACGAAATCCTCATACCATCATTAAGAGTATAATTGAACAAAGAATTCTCTATTGATGAGCATCGTTCAGTACTCCTTGCTCAATTGGAACTCTTAGACGAGAGAAGATGGTCAGCAGCTAATTATGCACGAGTATATCAAAATAGATTACCATGTTTTTATTCAAAAAAAGTCATTGAACGGAAGTTCAAGGTTGGTGAAATGGTTGTCCAAAGAATCTTTGTACAACCTGGTGGTCCGTGTTTTAAGCTCCAACCCAATTGGGAAGGACTATATGTCATCTCGCATGCTTTTCCTAGTAATGCATACCGCTTAGTTAATGCGGAAGGGCAAGAGTTGACTCACCCCTGGAACGGTTTGTATCTTAAGAAATACTACTCTTAGGTTAGAGTGTCGATCAGCATGGTGCAAGGACCAGTGGAATCAGAAAATCTAAAAACTCAAATTCCCTTATAAGTCTGGATAATTTAATTCAAACACATTACTACACATACTGACACGTTTGGTTCGTGAGTAACAAGATATGTAAAGTCCGAGGGAATACCGAAAGCTTGACTAAGGGTGTAAAGTGCAATTCATTCTTTTTAAACAAAAATTCTATTTTTACACTCGGCCCACGATGTCGGAATGAGGCTTATAATAGATTACCAAAAATACCCGCCATCTTAGTAGGAGGCCGTCATAAAAAAAAGGGGAAGATCCGTCCCATGAAAAGGAAAAAGAAAAGCAAAGCAAAAGGCAAAAAGTCAAATATCAAATCAAAAGGCCATTACATTACAAACGTTACACCAAGGCCATCAAATCAAATGAAAAGGGAGCACAAAGTCGTTAAATACCCGTGAAGAGAATGACTAAACCCCAACAGATATTAGGGTAAAGGAAGGACACTGGGTCTCCGAAACCCTTTCATGGGCTTTCTAAACAAATTCTTCCTTTCTTTCTAAAGAGGCATACTCCAAGCTTGAAGAACGGCCTAGATTGACTAAGGGTCAGACCATCGAATGGGATTACGAACAAAAACACAAGCTTAAGCACGATGAGTCTAAGTTAGATTATTGAAGAACAATTTAGGAATTAAGTTAATAAATGAATATGCTCTATTGATCTAAGTACCATGCTGATCTTTTAGTTTACATATTCAAAATTTTAAAAAATATATATATTTCAAAATTTTTAAAAAATAGATATTTCAAAATCCAAAAAGATAGATATTTCAAAATCCAAAAAAAAAATGGATATCCAAAAACAAAACAATTCAAATATTTTGAAAATTGCAATTGCAAAGCCAAACAAAAAAATATTTCAATTAGCATCTGCTTGTTGCATCTAATGTGTTTCATTCCTTTTATTTCCAGTGAGCATATGTCTGCTTGCATGTTGCATTTTACTCCATTCCTTTTACCTTTGTTAATAAAGGCGTCGCCCCTTGACCCTTTGATTGCTCGAAATTATGTGTCGTTAAGCATATTCAAACATCAATCTTAAAATTTCAATTTCCACATATAATTATTTGAAAAATAGCAAGTGGTAAGATTGGATTGAATCCACAGGGAAATAGATTTTAAAGTTGAAAACCTTAAGTTTTTAGAGGAAAAATAGAAAAGAAAGAAGAGGGAGCATGATGATTCGATTTGTTAAGAATTGAAATTAACCGGACTTACTATGAACTCACAAAAGGAACACCCCTAAACGAGCATAATCAGACCATCGACTGAACTAAGACTACCTCTAAAACACTAATTAAAAGTAGATATAAAGTTTGAGTAGTGTTAATAGAAGAAAAAATAAAAGTTGTAGAACAAAAAGAAGGAGAAAAGATAACTTTTTTCAAAGGGGCTACTGTCATTCATTATTAGAACTACATGAAAGTTTACAGAGACATTTAAATTTAAAAATTAATATGACTTTTATAAGTAAACTTTTATAGAAAATGTTTGAAATACAGTGTAACATGGGGAACTCAAAAACTAGAGAGAGAGGTGGTGGAGAGAGAAAATTGATGTTTGTAGCCGTCGTAGTCCTTCACGCGGTCCTTGGTAGCCCTGGACTCCTTCCAGTGGTCAGTTGCAGTGCCTCGAGTCCACCTCTTGCCTTGACAGCCACTGGCTTGAGAGAGATGTAGAGAGAGAGAGAGAGCGAAAGAGAGAGAGAGAGAGAACAAAAGCTAGAGAGAGAGGGGGCTGCTACAGTATCCTCGGGTACTGTAGAAAAGAGAGGGAGAAAGTGAGAGAGAGAAATTGGGAGAGAGAGATATTTTGATGGAAGGGGTGATTGAGTTTAAAAATTTCAAAAGTTGTCTTTTTCCTCCCCCCTCCCATGGTTTTATAGCAAAGAGCCCCAAATTTTGAAGTTGAAAAAGGGTAATAAATAGGCTATTAAGCTCTCCCTTGATTAGTGGATCCTCTTTAAAAATCATGAATGTTTATTTTGAAATTTGAATTTAGAGAGGGATATTTGATTTTGAATTTCGATATTTGAATTTTCGATAATAAATATTATTTTCGAAATTTGAATTTTGAAATTTGAAATCCAAATCTTAAAAACAATAAATATTATTTTTGAATTTGAATTTCGAAATTTTCATCTCTCTCGCTCTTAGCTGGCATTGGGCTCATTTTGAGGAGCAAAAATACAATATTGTTCCTTCCACGATTCGAAACCTGATCACTTCACCCACGTTCGGGTGCTCTAACTACTATGCCATTTGTTTGCTCATGTCCTCTATCTACATAAAACAATAGTTAAGGTCACTTAGACCTTGGTTTATGTGTAATTCTCCTCTCAACTTAGCATGTCTCACCATATGGATGTCGTGCATGCGATCAGGCTGTAAGGAATTGTGCTCAAATTCAGGAGGAGATATAGGAGATGGTAGTGTTGGCCTAGGATGCAACTTTGGTACAGGTTCAATGATAGGCCAAGGACTAAGTGAGTGAGTCCAATTGTGAAGTGAATCAATGTCCTTGGTGTAGGATAAAGACTGTTCAAACTCCAAATTTTATTCTATGGGAAAGAGGAAATGTTCTAAATCTAGACTATCATCTACCATATTATCCATGGCATGCACTTTATAACAACCCTCATTCCAATTCGGATATTTAGGAGCTTGAAAAATATTGATCCCAATCTGCCGGTCCCCAAAAGAAATGTCCATCTTACCTGTCGCACAATTGATATTTGCCTTTCCTGTAGCTAAGAATGGATGTCCCAGAATGATTGGAGTGTGATTCAAATTTGAGGATGGGGCCATATCCAAGACAAGGAAGTCCACGGGGAAGTAGCAATCTTTGATTTGGACAATTACATCCTCAATGAGTCCTCGTGGCACTTTAACTGATCGATCTGCCAGTTGGAGAATAACAGGAGTGGCCTTCAGTTCTCCTAGATCTAGTTGTTCATAGGCAAAAGTGGACAAAAGGTTTACACTGGCCCCAAGATCAAGAAGTGCCTTGTTAAATGTGAGTCCATTAATATCACAAGAAATGATAGGGGTGCCAGGATCTTTAAGCTTTTTGGATAATTGGTTCAACAGAATGGCACTCACCTCTTCAGACAAAAAGACCTTCTTAGGATTTTTTTTGGGCTCTCTTTTCTGAGTATAAAGTTCTTTCAGAAATTTAGCGTAGGCCGGCACATGTTGGATGGCATCTACCAGAGGTATGTTAATGTGGATTTGTTTAAATAAGTCCATTAACTCTTCATTGTGGGTTTAGATTTGATGGTTCCTTTTTTCCTTGGCATTCTCTAGAGCTTCTGGAAAAGGAATTTTTGGTTTATAATTCTCAGGATATTGCTCAATTTTCTCTTTTTTCTTGAATGATATTGGGTTCTTCATTCTCTTCTTCTTCTTCTTCTTCTTCTTCTTCGGTTTGCTCATGATTGAGCTGATTAGATCCTTGATTTGGGTAAGGATCTGGCAAAATTTTACCACTTCTTAAGGCCAAAATTGCTTTCGCATTTTCTAATTGTGGGCATCTTGGTGGATTTCGGCCTATTTGAGGTTGGGCCTGATGCTGGGCTGGCTTATTGCTGCTAGCGGGCTTGAATTCTAAAGCCCTTGGGAAGGGGACCTTGGGTTGGTTTGGGCTAAGATCTTCATCTATTTTCTCTTTTCCTTTGGCCTCTCCCCCCAACTTAATCTGGATTTTGGATTGAAAAATGTTGTTCTGTTTATGAGAGCTTTCATCTGCTGTTTGAGACTTAGAAGGATTCGCTAAGATTTCACCATTCCTCAAGACTGAGATGGCATTAGCATTCTCAACATGCGGGCCATTTTGTGGTATGGATGAGCCGGGTTGAAGCCTTTGAGGAATGGGTAGGAGTGGTTATTGTTGGAAATTCGGAAGATAGTTTCGTGGGTTTGCAATTGGTTGACTCGGTAACGGACCCACTTCTCTCCTCATAGTGGTGTCGGCCATTTGGCTAAGTTGGCCTTCCAGTTTTGCAATGGATTGCTGCTGGGAGCTGACCAGTTGTTGCGATTGTTGTTGCTGTTGTTGTTGGTTCATGAGTAATTGTTGCATCATATTGAACTTTTCATCATTTTGATTTGGTGTCTGAGGCTGTGGAATTTTGTATGAAGGCTGAGAATACATGTTTTGAGTGTTATTGGGCTAAAAATAAGGGGCTTGAGATTGGAATTGGGTAGGTTGACTCTTATTGAAGGCTTGATTTGGAAAATAATTATATTGGTGGGCCCTATTTTGAAAGTTTTGTGCTTGTGGGTTTGGAGCTTGGGCTTGTTGAGGTTTCCATGAGAAATTTGGGTGATTTTGTCAGCCCGGGTTGTAGGTGTTAGAATATAGATCATGATTGGGCTTTGAGTAACCTTGGGCTGCTTGGACTTGTTCTTGGATGAAAGGTGGTAATTGGGCGGCCGTAGGACACTCACTGGCATAGTGTGTTAGGCTAGCACAAAGACTACAAGCTTCCTGATAAGATGGAGAAGGTTCTGAGTATGATCTTGATGGTGATTGGATATTAGATCCTTGATTGTTTGAAGCTAGAGCTTGGTCCAACTTTTGGGCCATTAGATCCATTTTACTCATTTGTTGGGCCAGAAGGTCCACTTTGTCCAGCTTTTGGACCAATGCATTGATATCCAGCCTAGAATCAAATTCTCCTCGGTTTCTGATTTCATAAATTCCAGTCCGTTTGGATGTTTCCATTGATATTTCATATGATGAAAGTAAGGTATGATTTACTGAATTTTCACTTAACATTTCAAACAAATCATAAGCTTCTTCCTCAGTTTTGCTCATGAATGCTCCTCCGTACAATGCATCTACCATTTGCCTGTATTGTGCATCTAAACCTTCATAAAATGCTTGCACAATTTGCCATCTAGACAATCCATGGTGTGAACATTTTCTCAGCAACTCCTTCAATCGTTCCCAAGATTCATGGATTTGTTCTCCCGGTAATTGTGAGAATCCAGTTATAGCCCTTCTTATGGTATTTGTTCTCCCAATAGGATAGAATTCTTTTAGGAATTCTTGTTGTATTTTGGGCCAAGCCTTAATGGGCTTCCCTATCGTTCCAAGCCAATATTTGGCTTTGTCCTTAAGTGAGAAAGGGAATAGGCTAAGTCGAAGGGCATCTTCTGTGAAATCTTGAATTTTCACGGTTCAACAAATCTCAAAGAATTCATCCAAATGTTTATATAGATCTTCATTGGTATTCCCATAGAAAGATTGGAGCATTTGGATAGTGCTTCGCTTGATCTCATAATGGCTAGTATGGACATTAGGCAATTGGATACAAGATGAAGGATTATAGTCTTAAGGAATGAAATATTCCTTCATTTGTTTAGGCATTTGTTGATTATTTCCAGCCATTTGATACTGAATATTGGTTTGGTGATGTAGGTATCTCTCAATTTCTTGAATTGGATTGATAATTTCTGGATTTTGAGATCTTCTACCTAAAATACACTAGACCAAGATGAGATGAGAATGGTTGTTTTTGTTATTTTTATTTATATATATATATATTTTATGTTTATTTATGTAAAGACAAATAAGTTAACAACAAATTCCTAATGACCTAAGTGTACACTAAACATAATAATGAGATTTCTCACAAAATGGCTAGAATTCACTATGAATCACCCCTACAATAGATCAATTGGCCAGGTAAGAGGTGTGATAGTGGGAGGCTCCCCTTACTTTCGTAGAGACCTAATTAAATAACCACTTGTCCAGTTAGGCGTTTGCCTTTGTAACCTCTAGCCTAGACACCGTTGTCCAAAATAGAAGTGAATTCAAAGCTCGGTCCAATCTTAGTGTGAACCCTAAGTGCAATTGCTATTTAATTTTTATTGGGCTTGGGATAATGCAAGATGGAGTGTTTGTGGTTTTTGGGACAAGGAGGGTGATGAAATCCCCACCTTATCTTGTTATGAAGATGCTCCTAAATTATTTTATTAATGAAATGCACACTACAATTCAATCAAGTTTGTTTTATATAATAATGAAATGACAATGCATGAACATGTTATTTGTACCATTTGGAAAGACTCACCTTGCTTCCCGCACTCTTCAACATGAATCAAATGACAAAAATAAGAGCTAAATGGCTAATTCTAATGCAATTCTATATGATGCATGTCTTAAAATATGAAGGTTTGATTTCTAATGTTGAAATACATTTTTTTTTTTCTGAATTTTTTTTTATTTAATGAGATCTATATCTATTCTAAGCAAATTTGAAAATAAAATAAAAATATTAAAGAAATTGGAACAAACTCACCAAGTTGAGTTTTCCTTTTGTCTCTTTTTTTAAAAATTCCTGCAAAAAGAGAAAATAAATGTTAGTATGGATTTATACAAATGGATCCAAAATAATCAAAATTAAAATTCTAATTTTCTCGGCAACAGCGCCAAAAATTGATCGCTTGAAATTATGTGTCGTTAAGCATATTCAAACATCAATCTTAAAATTTCAATTTCCACATATAATTATTTGAAAAATAATAAGTGGTAAGATTGGATCGAATCTATAGGGAAATAGTTTTTTAAAGTTGAAAATCTTGAGTATTTAGAGGAAAAATAGAAAAGAAAGAAGATGGAACATGATGATTTGATTTGTTAACAATTGAAATTAATCGGACTTATTATGAACTCACAAAAGGAATACCCCTAAACGAGCATAATTAGACCCTCTACTGAACTAAGACTACCTCTAAAACACTAATTAAAAGTAGAATATAAAGTTTGAGTAGTATTAACAGAAGAAAAAATAAAAGTTGTAGAATAAAAAGAGGGAGAAAAGATAATTGTTTTCAAAGGAGCTACTATCATTCATTATTATAACTACATAAAATTTTACAGAGACATTTAAAATTAAACATTAACATGACTTTTATAAGGAAACTTTTACAGAGAATGTTCGAAATACAGTGTAACATGGGGAACTCAAAAACTAGAGAAAGGCGGTGGAGAGAGAAAACTAATGTTTGTAGCCGTCGTAGCCTTGGACTCCTTCCAGTGGTCAGTTGCAATGCCTCGAGTCCACCTCTTGCCTGGACAGCCACTGGTTTGAGAGAGATGTAGAGAGAGAGAGAGAGAGCGAAAGAGAGAGAGAGAGAGAGAGAGAGAGAAAACAAAAGCTAGAGAGAGAGGGGGCTACTACAGTACTCGCGAGTACTATAGTGAAGAGAGGGAGAAAGTGAGAGAGAGAAATTGGGAGAGAGGGATATTTGGATGGAAGGGGTGAGAGAGTTTAAAATTTTCAAAAGTTGTCTTTTTCCTCCCCCCTCCTATAGTTTTACAGAAGAGAGCTCCAAATTTTAAAGTTGAAAAAGGATAATAAATAGGCTATTAAGCTCCCCCTTGATTAGTGGATCCTCTTTAAAAACCATAAATGTTTATTTTGAAATTTGAATTTAGAGAGAGATATTTGATTTTTGAATTTCGATATTTGAATTTTGGATAATAAATATTATTTTAAAAATTTGAATTCCAAATCTTAAAAATAATAAATATTATTTTTGAATTTGAATTTAAAAATTTCCATCTCTCTCTCTCTCTTTTAGCTGGCATTGGGCCCATTTTGATGAACAAAAATACAATCTTGTTCCTTCCGGGATACGAACCCTGCTCACTTCACCCACGTTCGGGTGCTCTAACCACTATGCATCTGCTTGCTCATGTCCTATATTTACATAAAACAACAGTTAAGGTCATGCGGCAATCAATAAGTTATTCAAATGTATATTAAATAATTGTCGAGAAGTTCTTATTGGAAATAAAATTATCACACTTACTTAATCCATGAAATGATGATATTTGGTATTCAAATTTTACAAAATTAATATTTTGAAAGCATAATCGATTTATCTATCATTCCATGTGGTTTTGTACATAAAATTGACAGTACAATGTGTAAATTTCATCTATTGTTTATCTAAAAATGTGTACTTATCACCCTTCTACCAAGGATAGGATCTAGTAGCTGATTACTTACCGGACAAGGGGCTAAGCCTGAACAAATACTTAACTTATTTGTTAAGTGATGAACAGGACATGATTTAAAAAGGATCTACACAAGGCACGAATTTGAAGATGAAAATTTCATGTATATTATCAAAAGGAGTCATGTATACATATTTGAGTCCATTATCATCAGGACTCACCAAAAAAGAAGAAAAGTACATGATAAGCAGCCCTCACGGCTGACTCTCCCTGGCCCCCTCATCAAATTGGCTATGGGCCTCATCTTTCTGGACAAAAGCGGTGGTGGACCCATAGCACTCGGACCAGCTTGACCAAAAGAGATGGCCATGCTGGCTGTAAAGGCGCTCGCCTGCCCACGCTCCTGAGCCCGCTGATGAGCACGTCGGTATCGCTCCTCAATGCTGCGTCGTTCGTGCTCAGCAACCCCTAGCTGCACATGGAGGGAGGACATCTCCGAGTCCATCTGCTGTCGCTCTTGTCGCTCTCGCTCCCTCTCCTCAGTAATGACCTCCAGCCGAAACTGAAGGCGTGAAAGCTCTCGAGAAAGATCCCCGGTAGAGAGACGAGCCACCTGCTCCTCCAGCTTACGGACCCGAGCATCATCTGTCTTAGCCCTTTGAAGGGCTTCCTGAAGCTCAACAACCTACAAGAGAAGACGTTGTCAGTCCAAAATAATCAAACAATCAATATCATATTCGATAATGAAAGTCATAAGGTCAAACTTACTCGGGAGGCCCGATCCTCTTCCGCAAGGGAGGCTCGGTGGATGGCAGAAGTAAGCTGACCCTGAAGATCAGCGATGGCGGCCTCGTGAGCAGCAGACAGGGCAGAGGATGATGAAGCACCGGTCGAGAAGGGAGGGGAAGCCGCCTGCGTATACACGGCTCGCTGCACCAAAAGAACGACTGTCAGCGGCTAAACGTCAAAACAAATTAACTAATTAAAATATTCATGCATAGCATGCATACATACCAGATCAAATAATTCCTTTTGGCCCTGTTCCAGCTGGGCCTCCGCATCTTGTAAGCTGGCCCGGAGGTCCATGATGGTCACATCGCGCGCATCCTGCATAACATACATTCATACATTCATTCACAAATTTAAATGATGATGATAATTAAAATGAAAGACGCATCAATGCATACTTACATCGAGTGGACGGAGGAGCCGCAGCTGATCGGCGTAGCGAGTCCGATACTGCTGGAGGTAGGCTACTCTACTCTCCGCCTGAGACTCCACTCGCACGCTCCGGTGGTGCCAATCCTCGTATTGCTCGGGGAACTTGGCACGCCAGTCGGTGAGGGCCAGTCGGTGAGGGCCTGCTTCCCCCTCATCGATCGTCCAACTCCCTCCGGGACCTCCTCGTCCACCCATTCCTAGTGGACGCCCAGGGTCCTCATCACGAGGCGGAGGCAGAGCGGCTCAATTTTGTTCAAGCAGTGGACCCACATTTGCCTGCCGAACCGCCTCCGGCCAGTCGTCACCCACGGCTGGCCTGCCTCGCCCATGCCGAAGTACGGGCACTAGATTACCTGCATACATATAAGTTAGATGCATTTATACATAAGTAAATTGCATTTAAAATGAGACATTGCATTTAAATAACATAAACAACTGAATTTAAGCAACTCACCAGGAGCTCCGGGTAATCAAGGAACTGATGGCGGAGGGCCGTCAGCTAGTGGTGCTGTGGGGCCGTATCCACAATTGGCTGCGAACGGCGAGCCAACGGGACAGAGTCCGACCTCACAATCCTCGCTTGGCCGAGCGGGAAGTAATAATAGCTCCACACCTGCATACATGAACATATAAGTTAGAAATCATCATTTCATCGCATTTCATTACATAAACAAATAATTAAATAACTTATACCTGAGGGAACGACGAAAAGCCACTGATGGTCGTCTCGTGGTCTGGCGTGACCGTGGAAAGATCGGCAAAGAAGTGAGCCAGGAGGGTTACACCCCAGGCGTACTCATGAAGACTGTCTAGATCATCTAACAAACTCAAAAACCTACAGTGGATATGGTCGCCCTTCATATCGAAGAGCAACCGACCGAAGAAATAAACAAGGAAAACTCTCAGCTGTCTATCTATCTCCTCCTCTTGACTAGGGTCACTACAGTAAACAGAGGAGGAAGACCTAGCTAATCTATCTCTAAAAGCCTAGCGGGTCTCATTAGATTGCCACCTAGGCTCAACTAATCCTAGGGCTGCCTCTACATCTATTCTAGGTGTTAGAATTGGGTGGCCTCAAAGCCAATCATTGTACATTCTAGTTCAAAATTATTAATAAAGGCAATTATTTCTTCATTTAATAGTTCTCGCAAACGACTATCGTAATGAAGGTCCATAGACAAATGTATGGGATATTGAATCATGATGAGATCATGATAGTGAGATCAATATCCTAAGGCAATTGTCTTAAATAGTTCTCGATCATAGGATATTTGAGATGGACATTAAATATCCGATAAGATCGACACAAGTTATGTCTGCTCATATGATGAGGGTGAATGATCTCACATTCACTCGTGTGGTGACACTAAGACAAACAAGTGGGTGCTCATTAGAGAATGAGTTCACTGAACAGACCCAAATAAGAATTCCTGGATGGTAATTATACCTATTAGTCAACCAGGGAATTCAAACGTTGCAGTAGCACAGTTGGTCCTTTGAACTGAGTCACCAATGATACCTTGTTTGTGGACCATTGTATCTTGATTATCTGACTCGTGGACTTTAACCATTAAGTCCACCATAATCGGTCTTTCAGATACAGTGGAAAGCTTGCGAAGGTAATTGAGTGAACAACAAGGGATCACTCACTCTTGGTATAAGACTGGAGAGAGAATGTCCTATGGATGTGTACACAGAAATCCCTGGCCAGGGTCAAATGAAAGAGATGTCTTTCTAGATATTAATTGTGTACTGGAATCCATCTGGATAATGCGATAGAGGGTTTGACTATAAAACCATACCCTTGTGTTATCGGGACATTGCATGAGTGAAGGATTATATATGTGCGGTATCGGCAGACGGAAAGGTTCAATTGAAGGGAACAATATCCCTTATATCTTCTGGGATCATGAGGTAGTGTTTGGTGCTGTTCATGATCAGAAGGCCAAGTGATTTGATCATCAGATGATAATTCACTTGTTTATTAAATTAATCATTTAACATGTGATGTTTAAATGTTAATTAATAAATATTAAACTCTAGAAACAGTTCTAAGTTTAATGGGCCTGCAACTGGACTGATATATGGGCCTAGAGGGTCACACACATAAGAGTTCTCGTCAGACGGTGAGAGTTGTTAAATTTCATGCTTATCTGGGTTTTTGTGAAAAGCTGCAGGATAAACATGAAGATTTAATGGAGAATTATCCAAGGTCAAACTCTTGGATAATCACGAGGATTAACTCTTGTGCTTATCCTTATTTCTATATAAGGAGGGCCAAGGGGGAGTGGTAAAAAGTTAGTTGGACGAATTTTACTCCCCAGATTCTCTCTCTCCTCTCTCTCTCTCCTCTCTCTCTCTCCTTCTCTCTCTCTTGGAGTGGATCTGTCTCTCTCCGCGCATGGTGGATCTGAGATCTGGTCGGAGCACTCAAGTCGAGGAGGAAATCGCGTCTGCTGCGGGAACTCGTGTGGATACCTCTAGAGATCGTGCGCGTGCGCGATTACAGAGTCGGCATCATCCACGGGAGATTCGAAACCCCGCAAAGGTGAAGAACTGTTCTTCCCGCTTAGGTTTTAATGTCTGTTTTACGACCCCAGCAACCGATACAATGGAATCATTTATTATTTCCGTTGCGTTCTTGGCGATTCCTTACACTAGGTACGGTCTGGGACTCTCTACCTAGCCCACCTAAGACCTCTATACCTAATAGACTCTCTGCTAGTCCTAGATAATCAGGGTAAGTCACCCCACTCACTGCTCAACCCTCTACTCTAAGGCCGGTGATCCTAACTATGTCCTCCAGACTTGGGACTATGTGGCCCCAAGGCATTAGGAATGTTCGACTCTCTGCATCCCACCTCTCCCACAGTACCTGCAAGAGTACCAAATCGAGCCAGAAGGACTCAATCTTCAGAATCTCCCCGAATTCCATCCGGCATAGTCGCGTCTTCTGGAAATTGGGCAGGCCTCGGTAGGCACCGATGACTAGATCCCAAGATATCTTGGCACTCATCGTTGCCTACAAATAATTCAACAATTTTTTATCAGTCAATGGGCATTAAAAATAAATTTTCAAAATAAAAATATTCTATCTGAATGGCGTCAGCATGGTGGACGCCCATTGAAAGGCGTCCACATGTCTTGACGTTATTTAGTCCAAATTTCCTTATTCTTTAAAAAAGTGATCATTGACTTGAATGGCGTCGGACCTAGGCGACGCCCTTTGAAAGGCGTCACCTGGTCTGGACGCCATTCAAACCTGAAGTCGGACCTTTTGAAAGGCTCCTTTCCCTTGCTCATTTCTATATCCAAACACATCCCACAGAGAGCTTACCAGGTGGGAGTCGGCTTCCATTTCTTCTTCTTCACCCACGGCCACGGGAGGAGCTTCCTCCTCTTCTAGAAATGCCGCCACCGCCGCGAGGTCGGCTGGCGCCACCTCAGGAGCTTCTTCCGCCGCCACTACCAAGAGGGAGGCGGTCCATCGTCGTTTTACCACGACCTTGGCTTTGCTTGGTTGCCCCCTTTCCATGGTTTTGAGAAAAAGAGGAAGCTCAGGTGGAGAAGACTCGAGAATAGGAGTTGAAGAGGTCGCCGGAGGGGAAGAAAACTCGCCGGAGGTTCAAGGTCGTCGGAGAAAAAGGAGAGGAAGATCGCCGGAGGTGGAAGAGAGAGAAAGTTTTGAGAGAATGAGGAAAGAAGAGCTCAGGCTCGCACAGGTTCTGTTTGGAAAAGTTAAAACGCGTCAAGGGACAGCGATGCCATTCAAAGCATATAAACTGAGGCGGCAAAGAAAAATTTTGAAATTGTGTGAACCGCGTCTACAAGACACGACGAGTTTCAGATTAAACCGCTAATTCTGGTCAAAGCCATACAAGGTATGATGATTAAATGCGTCCTTACAGTATGACGCGTTTCAGTCGATTAATTACCGGATTAATGCCAGAATTCTTTGGAAAAGTAGGAGAGAGAATTGAAAGGCGTCTACACATGGGGACGCGTTTTAGGCATAATCTGGGATTTTTAAAGAATTGATCTTCAAATTTCAAAAATTAATTATTATTGAAAGGCGTCTTGACGTGACGACGCTATTTACACCCGAAAAATATGTTTTAAGGAAAAATCATGGTTTTACTTAAGGAAATTTTTTGAATAAATCGCAGAACATTAAGGGATGATTTCTATGGTATAAATGGATTCTTTATTGAAAATAAATTCTTTACTACATCAATTGGAAGGTAAAGAGAGCTTTCAAGGAAGAATTTCCCGAAGTCCCATTACATATGGATATGCTAATCCTCTATGAGCTTTATTAGAAGATTTTACATGATGAATGAAGCTGATGTTCCACAATGTAACTATAAGCTCAGTTGCTTCAAAGTCTCATCAGATTCTAAGGTACGTTTCTTGATTGGAGAGATGTAGGAAAAATCTAGGAACTCATGGTGAGACATGCTGAGTTGAGTATAACAACGATGAGTATTATATAGCACGAACTTAGTTGCCCCAATCAGTCGAAGTTCAGCACCAGCTGTACGGCATACTCGAATCGGTTTCCCTACAAGAACAAGTGGAGAAGAATCGAATCCGTACGATGGCATGGTCTTCAAATAAGTACGCCAATCAGCTCGAGTCTTGAGTTTGGGCACTCGGTTGATCATTCTTTCATTGAACTTCACGATATTGGAAATATGAAAGATTGGACTATTTTGATATATCTGAGATGGTCTTGCTGAATTTCTACTATGGTATTCACTCTTGAAATGTAACCTACAAAGCAAAGAGAAGCATGCAACCATGAGGAGGTTGACCCATAGATGCTGCAGAAAGCCCACTGTAGAGATAAGCTAGGATCGCCGTGCCGATCTGTTTTCCCTCAAAGAACCCATAAATTACACTAACTTGATCATCCTCCAAAATATTGTCTTGGGCAAGAAAGAATAGAGCTCCAACTAGGCATGTGGTGAATGTTTTCATCACATTCTCAGTGTCATCTTCTTTGAGTTCCTCAATCTCATACAAGGTCCATTCTGCTAGCTTTGCGAGGTTAATCCCTTTCTTTGTAAGGCATCCTTGAACTTCTTTTGAATCCTTCATAATCTTCATCAATAATTGTTGACCTATGATCTTTTCCCTCATAAGTGCCATCTTGTTCAGGATGAGTTCATCATTGTTCAGCTTGATCTTAGGAAGGCCAAGTAGAAGTTCGGCCTCTTCAAGGAGTATAGTAGATTCAAATTAAGCAAAGATAAAAGTATAGATTTGAGGATGCCACAACTCAATTAGTGTTAGTTTAGGTGGCCTACAAGCCAATCTGACTATGTAAATCTCGTTCATTTATTAATAATAAAATGGCATAATATTCATTATGCGTAAATCACATTAATTATCGTTTCATAATGAAGTCCGTGAATATGTGTTATAGTGATCAGATTATGATGAGATCATACTAATGAGACTGATCACTTAAACACACATATTCTTAATTGTTCCTAGTCGGAGGATATCCGAGAAGGACATCGGATATCCGGTTAGACTAGTACAGATTACTCTTGCTCATATGATGAGGGTGACTGATCTCATAAGTCACATGTGTGGAGACACTAAGGCGAATCTGTAGGTGCTCATTGGAGAATGAGTTCACTGAACTGATCCGACTGAATCGCTGGATGGTATTGTACCTCATTGTCAACCAGCTTGATTCTATTGTCGCAGTTGCGTGGATAGTCCTCGGACCCGAGACACCAAGGACACCTTGGCGGTGGACTTCTGTGCTTTGACCTTGGTTTACGAATCTCTAGCCACAGGATTCTAATACGCCAAGGATTGGGTATAGCGGAATACCGTCGAAGGGAATTGTGTGTCAATAAGGAATCATTCGCTCTCGGTACTTAGAGAGAGAATGCTCTAGGAAGGATGCGCGAAAGTCCCTGGCCAGGGCGGACGATAATATCGGGAAAGGAGTTTTCCGATATTCATCAGCAGCATCTAATCCAAGTGAGTCGATCGGTTAGGGTTTAACAGCTCGCGATACCCTGAGTTGACTCGAGAGTATTGTACTAATGAAGGATTATATCCACGCGGTAACTGTCGGTGGAAAGGTTCAAAGAGTGGGTTACTTAACCCCAAATACCTTCCAGGTTCACGCGGTGTTGCTTGGCACCCAACGTGATCGGAGGCCCGGTCGAATTGGATGTGCGACATCAATTCGATTGATTAATTAATTAATAAAGGGTTATTAATTGATTAATAAAGCCAGTGAGGAGTCACTGGGCTTGTTGGGCCATTAACTGGACTGGTACTTGGGCCTAGAGGGTCACATGCAAATGATTCTCAAGGCGATGGATAAAAAAGTGGGTTTTATACAAACAGGGGGTTTTTATGAGAAACCACGCATTTAGTATAAAACATAGCGAACGGGCTGAGCAGGCCAAGCTGTTGCTAACCCTAGCCGCCCCTCCTCAGTTTATGTCTTTCTCTGGCATCCAGGCAGATCCAGATCTGCTCTGCCGCTTCTCCGAATCCTGTTCGACGGGAAATCGTCCGCACGTTGGCGATCATTGCGGCGACCGGCGGAGGTTTCGTGGGCTGCAAAGAACGAGGAACGTGAGGATATCTATCACGAGGAGGATCGCGTGGACTTCGCTAGAGGCCGGGCGCTTGCGCGGCTTGCGGTGTCGCACCGACGGAACCGAACGGTTGCGGATTCGAATTCGCACACGGTGAGAACTTCGATAATCCGATTATCATACATTAGATTTCGAAACGGGAACGGATCACTGTAAATATTTTATTTTCCGCTGCGTGAGCGATCCGGAGAAACCGAGAAAACCCAACAGTGGTATCAGAGCCTGGTTCCACTGTTTCTAGTCCCGTTTCGGTCTCCGAATTAATTTTTCCTTGAATTTATTCCATGCTTTAACACTCGAATTTTGTTGAATCTGTGTTCATGAGATGAATACACATAATCGGATTATTATTCTGCATTTTTCGGAATTTTATATAGGATTTTTCGTGTTCTTCGTGGGACGAAGAACGGCGTGGTTTAGCGGCTTCAATCGGGCCTTCCCATGCGATGGGAAGGTGGCCGGAGGTCTAGGTATGACCTGTGACCAAACCGGTCATCACTGCAATTCCTTGGCGTCGCAGGAATGAGCTTCCCAGCGATGTGCAGCATGCTCCTTCATCTTCCATCTCCATGGGTTCAAAGAAACTAGAAAATCTTAACATTGATAAGAGTGAGATGAACGAGCCCACCGGCGGGCATGCCGGTGCCGGGGAGCCAACCGGCGCCGGGGACGTCGCCGGTCTGGCGCCGGGCAACGCCGGGCATCGGCCACCGCCGGCGCTGCCACACCTCCGCCGCCCACCTGCAACAGAAACTAGGGTTTCTGTTATGGAGGGGGCGTCGGGTTAGGGACGAGCGGCTCAGATGCGGGTGGGCCGGTTTGACCGAGCTGCCGCACGATGGCATGACCCGACCGGACCAGGTCCGTGGGCGAACCGGCCCTGGACGGCCTGGGCAGGGGCCCGAGCCCATGGCAGGGCGGCTCGGGCCTGGCCCGAACCATGGCTCAGCCAAATGGCTGAGCCCCTTACCCTCCTTCACAAGTTCAAAAATCCCCCACCTTAAACCCCTAGCCCAATTAAAATTAAATTTGGATTTTAATTTAAATTCAAAAACAAGTTTTGAAATATTTAATTTATTATTCAAATTTAATTATTTAGGCTTAATTAATGATTTTAAATCATTTATTAATTCAAGGGTTAATTAATTAGCAATTAGTTGTTGATTAATTGGGGTTAATATTAATTTAAATGTTAAATTGATTATTAACCTCAATTTAACTAATTTAAACGTTAAATTAGTTATTAATAGTTATTAGTCTAATTGTTAGATTATTAACTATAGTTTCATCTAATTGTTAATTAATTATTTAAGTTAGTTGTTAATTTAATTGTTAAATTAATAACTGACTTAAATGACTAATTTAAGTGTTAAATTAATAGTCTTTAATTATTATTGTTAGTTATTTTAATGGTTAAATTAATGATTAACATTAATCTTCTAATCTAATAGTAGATTAGTAATTATTAATTAATTAAAGTTAATTATTAATTTAAGTGTTAAGTTAATAATTAATTTTAAATTAACTAATCTAAGAGTTAGATTAGTAGTTAATTAATAATTAGAGTTAATTAATAATTTAAGTGTTAAATTGTTAATTAACTTTGTTGAATTAATCTAAGAGTTAGATTAGTTTTTAATAGTCTAATTGTTAGATTATTAATGGGGTTTAATCTCAATGTTAGATTATTAGGAATGTTCTAATTTGCATGGAATAATCTTGAATTATTAATTTGTAGTGTGTGCGCATGTGATGTGTGTTTAATGCTTTTAAATTTTGATTGAATTGCATGTTAAGTTAATAAAATGAGTTTTCTAAATTCAAATACCAATTTTGATTGGATTCCAGCTTTTTTGAAAGCCAAAGTTATCTATTTTGAAAAACTCTTTTGTTTTAGCCATGTGATGCGCTGAATCATGTGTGGGATGTTTAAAACACACCGTGGTCATGGATATGCACTTAATTTATTATTCATGAGATGAATGGTTTGTGTGGATCGTAGATGTATGATGTTTATTAATTGTTAATAAATAGAGGTCTGCGCACCTCTCTTTCTCATACTCCGATGTATTTCTACCTCCCTCTCTCTCTTGTACTCGCCATAAGGCCTTCTTTAATTTACTTGTAATTCTAGAATTAATGTAATATGATCGAGGCAACCGAGGAAGGAGCGAGGACGATCCACAACTGCAATCAGGAAGGCGAAAAAGATGGAGATCTCTTGCCTATGTGTTTGCAGGATATCTAATGTAATTGTTGTGTTAGATTGTGTGTGCGTTTGACTGTTGGCTCCAATCAAACCCACTGTGCTATCCATGACCACACTAATGACATGTATGAGATGCATTGTTTTTCTTTTGATTATGAATCAAAGCAGGTTATAGTATTTAGTAAATATATACGATGTATTTATATACTATCACCTAGGAGAGACCAAGATAAAAGTTATCTAAATACCCTCAGATAAACTCTAAGCCGTAACGTGAGTAGTTAAGAACTTACCGCGTGGTCCACCATCATTATAGTCATAGGATTCGAATCACTATAGGCAGGTTTGTTGTGCTATCCACAAGGCCTGCTTAATTGGGAGGAGAAACTGTGGCTATGGCATTAGATGCCTATAGATCGGGGTAGAGGAACCATGTAGCTTTGTTGTGCTATACACAAGGGCTGCATGCAAATCTATGCTCGTCGCGTAATGATGGTCAGCTTAGACCAGAATTAATGGTTTGTTGTGCTATTCACACGGATATTAAATCTCTGGGGACCGAAGCTATGATCATATATTACAAGGAGTTGCAAGTCCCATGAGTTGGGTGCTCTCTGATTGTATTACAGTTTGTTGTCCTATCCACAAGGCTGTAGTGCAAGTCATTGAGATTCTGATCCCCACTAGGAGACTGTCGGCGTCTCCCGTTCTGTATAACTGAGGGTTATACAGTCCGTCGAAAATTAGTGGGAGTTAAACTTGAACAAAAGACCATGTCTTGTTTTAAATTTTAATAATTGAACATCTGCTAAATAGATTTTACTTATCTCCTGTAGGGAATTATGTCGTTGAATAACCCACTCCGTGGCATACTTGATGCCCTTTTGACTTACCTGATCTACTCGGATTGGTTCAAAAACCTGAAGAATGTCTTCAGATCTGAGCACATTGATTTTGTCCCTGGAGCTGATCCTCCTGCTGAATCGGCATTGGATGCCCCTGAAGCAGAGATGATAGCTAACGATAAAAGATCGAAGGACAAAAGCAAAAGAGTAGTGAAGGGTGACTGCTTCTACTATAAGCAGTATGGTCACTGGAAGAGGAACTGCAAGGAGTTCCTTGACGATAAAGCTCATGGAAGAGTGAAGCTGTCTGAAGCTTCAGATATCTATATGATAGATATCAACTTATCAGTTAGAGATTCCACATCTTGGGTATTAGATACCAGATGTGCTTCTCATATCTGCCATGATGTGCAGATGCTGACAAGTAAGCGCAAGCTGAGACAAGGTGAGGTGGAATTGAGGCTAGGAAACGGCGCAAAAGTTGCGGCGATTGCTGTTGGGACAGCAAACCTCAAGCTTCCACCGGGAGACACCTTACTATTAGAAGATTGTTATTATGTTCCTAGCATAATAAAGAACATCATATCAATATCTTGTTTGGACAAGATAGGATATAAGTTGACTATTGAGAATAGAAGTTGTTTGATTTATTATGGTAATAAATCAATAACTTCAGCATCTTTAGTCAACGGTCTATATCTATTAGATGTTTCTTATTATAATCTTCATATTGATAATGCTCTTAAGAAGAGTAAGAATTGTGTGAACCAGGCCTACATATGGCATTGTAGACTTGGGCACATTGGCGAAAGCAGGTTGCAAAAGTTGCACAAGCATGGTTACTTAACTGCATTCGATTACGAATCATTTGCAACATGTGAATCCCGCCTTATGGGAAAGATGGCAAAATCTCCATTTACTGGACATGGAGAACGTGCCAAGGACATTTTGGAACTAATACATTCAGATGTATGTGGTCCAATATCCACCCAAGCCAAAGGTGGCTTTTCTTACTTCATCACGTTCACCGATGACCTCTCGAGATTCGGCTGTGTACTTAATGAAGTACAAGTCGAAAGCGTTTAAGAAGTTCAAGGAGTTCAAGAATGAGGTAGAGAAGCAGTTAGGAAAGAGTATTAAACCTCTTTGATCAGATCGAGGAAGAGAATACTTGAGTACTAACTTCACACAATTCTTAAGGGATAATGGTATCCTTTCTCAGCTGACCCCTCCATATACACCACAGATGAATGGTGTATCAGAAAGGAGGAATCACACCTTGTTGGACATGGTGCGATCCATAATGAGTTTTTCGGGATTACCAGTGTCCCTCTGGGGGTATGCTCTAGAGTCAGCAGCATACCCACTGAACAGAGTACCCAGCAAGTCTGTGGCCTCTACTCCATATGAGATATGGAAAGGCAGGAAACCAGAATTTAAACATGTTAATGTCTGGGGTTGTCCAGCTCATGTAAAGAGGCATGATCCAGACAAGCTGGAATCACGAACTGATAAATGCAGGTTTGTGGGATATCCAAAGGAAACCTTTGGATACTATTTTTTCCATCCTGGTGAACAAAAGGTGTTTGTCGGCAGGAAAGCTGTCTTCCTGGAAGAGGAATACCTTATCCAGGAGAACAGTGGGAGTAAAATAGTACTGCAAGAGGTTCCAGATCCCCAAACAGTTGCATTATCATCAGATGAGAAATAAGTTCCTGAATCTGTTCAGGTAGACACAGATGGGCCTCGTAGATCTGGTAGAGTACCTAGACTACCCGAACGATATGTGGGACATATTGCTGAAGGTAAGTCTAAGGTAGAATATAATGAGGATGATGATCCGAAAACATACCAAGAGGCCATAGAAGGCCCAGAAGCCGGGAAATGGCGAGAAGCCATGAACTCAGAAATCCAGTCCATGTACACCAACCAAGTTTGGAACTTGGAGGACTTGCCCGAGGGTATTGTACCCATCGGCTGCAAGTGGATCTTTAAGAGAAAGATCGGTGCAGATGGACGGATCGACACATATAAGGCAAGGTTGGTGGCAAAGGGATATCGTCAAAGGCAAGGAATTGACTATGACGAGACTTTCTCACCAGTTGCCATGATAAAGTCGATCAGAGTTCTACTCGCCATTGCTGCACATTTTGATTATGAAATATGGCAGATGGATGTGAAGACTACCTTCCTCAATGGTAACCTTGAGGAGGAGGTGTATATGATACAACCAGAAGGTTTAACATCCAAAGAATCTCCAGATAAAGTGTGCAAGCTTCAGAGGTCCATTTATGGACTGAAGCAAGCTTCCCGGAGCTGGAACATAAGATTTGACGAGGCTGTCAAGTCTTATGACTTCATTAAGAATGAAGATGAGCCTTGTATGTACAAGAAGACAAGTGGGAGTGGAGTCACTTTTCTAGTTTTTTACGTAGATGACATACTACTCATTGGAAATGATGTTGCTATGATGTCATCAATAAAGATCTGGCTGTCGAAAAACTTCTCCATGAAGGATTTGGGAGAAGCATCCTACGTATTGGGAATACGGATCTATAGAGATAGATCAAAGAGGATGCTTGGAATGACCCAATCCTTGTACATAGATATCATAGTCAAAAGGTTTGGCATGGAAAATTCCAAGAGAGGTTTCATACCGATGAGACAAGGAATTAATCTCTCAAAGGAGCAGTCTCCTAAGACTCCTGATGAGAGGGCATTCATGGATAGAATACCCTATACCTCTGCCACAGGATCTATCATGTATGCCATGCTAGCCTGATGTTGCATTTGCTCTAAGTGTTACGAGCAGATTTCAGGTTGATCCAGGCGAAGAGCACTGGAAGGCAGTGAAATGCATTCTTAAGTACTTGAGAAGAACTAAGGATATGTTTCTTGTCTATGGAGGAGGTGACTTGAAACTGCGAGGCTTTACTGACTCGAGTTTCCAGTCAGATCCAGATGATAGAAAGTCAACATCTGGATTCGTATTTACATTGAATGGAGGGGCAGTGTGCTGGAAGAGTTCCAAGCAAGTAACCATTGCAGATTCGATGACTGAAGCTGAGTACATCGCTGCAGCTGAAGCCGCCAAGGAAGCAGTGTGGTTGAAGAAATTCATCACCGACCTCGGTGTAGTTCCCAGCATCTCTGAGCCTGTTCCACTGTTGTGCGACAACAATGGAGCGATTGCGCAAGCGAAAGAGCCGCGGTCTCATCAGAAATAGAAGCATATTCTAAGGCGCTTTCATCTTATCAGAGAGATCATATCTAGAGGAGATGTAGTAGTGGAAAGAGTTCCATCCGTCGACAATGTAGCAGATCTACTGACGAAGCCGTTGGCTCAAATTGTGTTTGAGCGTCACCTAGAGTCTATAGGCTTATTGTATAAAGGTGATTGGCTTTAGTCCAAGTGGGAGATTGTTAGTTTAGGTGGCCTACAAGCCAATCTGACTATGTAAATCTCGTTCATTTATTAATAATAAAATGGCATAATATTCATTATGTATAAATGGCATTAATTATCGTTTCATAATGAAGTCCGTGAATATGTGCTATAGTGATCAGATTATGATGAGATCATACTAATGAGACTGATCACTTAAACACACATATTCTTAATTGTTCATAGTCGGAGGATATCCGATAAGGACATCGGATATCCGGTTAGACTAGTACAGATTACTCCTGCTCATATGATGAGGGTGACTGATCTCATAAGTCACTTGTGTGGAGACACTAAGGCGAATCTGTAGGTGCTCATTGGAGAATGAGTTCACTGAACTGATCCGACTGAATCGCTGTATGGTATTGTACCTCACTGTCAACCAGCTTGATTCTATTGTCGCAGTTGCGTGGATGGTCCTCGGACTTGAGACACCAAGGACACCTTGGCAGTGGACTTCTGTGCTTTGACCTTGGGTTACGAATCTCTAGCCACGGGATTCTAATACGCCAAGGATTGGGTACAGCGGAATACCGTCGAAGGGAATTGTGTGTCAATAAGGCATCATTCGCTCTCTGTACTTAGAGAGAGAATGCTCTAGGAAGGATGCGCGAAAGTCCCTGGCCAGGGCGGACGATAATATCGGGAAAGGAGTTTGCCATTATTCATCAGCGGCATCTAATCCAAGTGAGTCGATCGGTTAGGGTTTGACAGCTCGCCATACCCTGAGTTGACTCGAGAGCATTGTATGAATGAAGGATTATATCCACATGGTAACTGTCGGCGGAAAGGTTCCAAGAGTGGGTTATTTAACCCCAAATACCTTTCGGGTTCACGCGGTGTTGCTTGGCACCCAACGTGATCGGAGGCCCGGTCGAATTCGATGTGCGACATTAATTCGATTGATTAATTAATTAATAAAGGGTTATTAATTGATTAATAAAGCCAGTGAGGAGTCACTGGGCTTGTTGGGCCATTAACTGGACTGGTACTTGGGCCTAGAGGGTCACACGCAAATGATTCTCAAGGCGATAGATAAAAAAGTGGGTTTTATACAAACGGGGGGTTTTTATGAGAAACCACGCAGTTAGTATAAAACATAGCGAACGGGCTGAGCAGGCTAAGCTGTTGCTAACCCTAGCCGCCCCTCCTCTGTTTCTGTCTTTCTCTGGCGTCCAGGCAGATCCAGATCTGCTCTGCCGCTTCTCCGAATCCCGTTCGACGGGAAATTGTCCGCACGTTGCGGCGACCGGCGGAGGTTTCGTGGGCTGCAAAGAACGAGGAACGTGAGGATATCCATCGCGAGGAGGATCGCGTGGACTTCGCTAGAGGCCGGGCGCTTGCGCGGCTTGCGGTGTCGCACCGACGGAACCGAACGGTTGCCGATTCGAATCCGCACACGGTGAGAACTTCGATAATCCGATTATCGTACATTAGATTTCGAAACGGGAACGGATCGCTGTAAATATTTTATTTTCCGCTGCGTGAGCGATCCGGAGAAATCGAGAAAACCCAACAATTAGAGCACCCATCGTTGCCCAGTCCACGTTCGAACTTTTGTAATGCTTTGCATGGACAACTAAACCTTAGATATTCCACTTAGAAACATAAGATTGTATGGAGATAGCGATAGTTTCGTAAGCTTCCGAATCCAAGGAAGGGAAGAGAATTTTCTTGGGCCGAGAAAAAGAGGATATGCCTAGATAAATAAAGAAAATTGTTATAATTCCATGAAGAACGTGAAGAACATACAGAAAAGGGGAATTGAAGAAGAAGAATTGAAAGAAAGAGAGGATTTAACTTACTTGAAAGTTAGGATCTCGCCCGCTCAAATGATCTTTCACCTCTAAAAGCTTCTCAAGCATCTTCTTCACCCTTTTGTTTGAAGAATCCATCTTGTTCTTGAGCTTTTTCTTCTTTGAAATCTTGAAACCTTGAACTTTGGAGAGAATCCCTTACTTTGATCTCTAAATTATGTATGGATACAAATTAAGGAACCTTATGTAGAGAGATTTGCGAGTTTGAAGGGTCTTTTCCGAATTGGAGAAACGATATGCATGAAGAGAGTTGGAGTTCAGATTGAACATAGCAAAACCTGTTTCTACGAGTTAAATGGCGTCGGTGAATAGCGACGCCATTTTTGTCTTAATGGCGTCGGTACGACATGACGCGTTTCATGGTTTTCCTGTTATTTGTCCGAAATGTCATGTTTATCTATATTTGATGCTTAATTAAATATTTACTTGAAGTTACTGATAATTTCTGAGTGCAGGAAATTCAAAGAAATGACTACAAAGCTGAAAATTTCAAGAATATCCCACTGTGGGAGTTTATGAGTCCCAACCATGGCTAAAAAGACAGTTATATTTATCTCTATCCTTGCATTATTTCATGTAATTGATTTGCATTGGCATTTATTATATGATAAATATTTATTAGATATATGAAGGATGTTGTGATTTTGATGAAACTGGAATTTAAGTTCCTTTTCAACAAAAACTATGATAATTCCAGAGAATTCTTAATCGCACGGATAGGCAGTTGGATTGTTAATTAATGAAGACAATGGTTCCGCTTTTGTAAGACAGTGCGTGGACAAACGAGCTTTGGCTTAGTACTGAATTGTAAGAATCGATATCTTGACTCATTAATGACAATTTAACAATATTATCCTTGATTAATTTATAATTTATTTGATTTTATATTTTTCTTTTAGTCCAGCATGCATCATTTAAAATAATTGTCATAAGAATTAATTATTGATTAAACTTCAGACCATTGATCAAATAAATCATAACATGATATGAAATATTCCATTCTGAATTGAGTATCTTAATTATCTTTGAGGTTCACTTGAAGGTATCCTTTAAATTCTGTTCCTTTTAAGATCCATCATGGTTGCAGCACTTCCACATTGGCTGCTAACCGCTCTCTATGATGAAACCTGTAGGATTTGTGACCTAGGGTACTTCCCGATCGTGGAGGTTGATCGACTTTATTTTATTTTCTTGTCTACCTCATCTAGACTGGATTGATTCCATTGATCTCTTTGAATTACCTTCATTAATCATTTTGAGAAAAAATTCATATCATATGATGTTGAGAGCGTGTCTCATCACACCTTGGCATCACCTTTTCAGTACATTCCATTTCATTTCATTCCCTTGCAAAGTCAATGCCAAGGTGGGGCAGCTGTAGACACGCTAATTTTGACATCATTTTGAGTAAATTTCATATTATATAATAATGTCCCAAAATGGTCTGATATTTAATCATTAGTTAATTTTTATAATTGTTTTTCTAAATAACATCAGGTCAGGAAGACATTATTTGAGTTTATTAATGAAATTAATTTTAATTTATATTTTTAATCGAATATGAAAAGTTCTAAAAGACGTCGACCTCTTCAGAAGCCATTTAGGGTTTTAATCTTATTTTGATTTTTAATTAGATTTTTAATTAATTTGTTAATTAACTAAAAGACGTCTGCACAGCACAACGCTATTTAGGTTTCCTAAAGTGCTTATGTTTCTTCTTCCCGAGTTTATCTTTATCTTAATTAAGCTAAAAGACGTCTCTCTTGGGTGACGCGTTTTAGTTAGTTACAAATAATGATGAATTAGCCTGTGTTTATCTGTTTCTTGGTTGGATTGGCTCCAAATTCTTTCATGTTAATCTATAAGTGACCGCGGATGCACGTGAGAGTCTTCAACTTCAGTCTATAAATACACAAGAAGATGAAGAAAAAAAAAGGTTAAGAATTTAAGAGAGAGACGACGTCCAAACGCTAAAGGAGTTAAAGAATGATCGAGGCGTTGCACGACTACTTCTAGGAGTCTTGAAGGAAGAGCTTCATCCTTTCTTCGTCTATTTTTCATCATTTTCGTCCATTCAAGACCAAGGTTTCTAGGGGCCATTTAAGTTCATTCTTTCTTTCTCTTATTTTCATCATCATTAATATTATAATTTCATAATCATCACTTCATACTATTCATATATTCACAACATTCATAATTTCCAACCCACATGCTAAAGGGGTTTAAAAGACTACAAAACAAGTGAGTGATTCTATTTAGTTGCATGATTAAAGTTCTGATTAGAATAGATTCTACACTCTATTAGTTTTTATTTGTTTTCTTTCTCCTTTTTTATTTCTTTGCAAGGTACAATCACTAAGAAAAATAAGAAGAATCATTAAAAGAAGAACTAGAGCAGAAAGGACGATCCCCAAATTCACCAAATCAAAGCAAGAACAGAAGTATTAGAAGGGCTCTTTTTCTTCAATCGGCTGAGGAGAAGGAATTAAGAATTCAACAATCTCCAAACTTCAAAACAGGTAAGCGATCATCGTTTTATCTTTTGAAGCTTTTTAGTCAAAAGCTTTCTGGCGATCACACTTAATTTTTAATAGGTTTCATTGTCATATAATCAACATAAAATTCATGATTTCACACATCACAATTTGAGCACTCACACTTCTGGGGTAGAAAGCATGTTCTAAGGGGTTCTTTATGAAAACAATTAGGCTTCTCCCCTACTTTCTCCATTTTGACGTTTTTTGTGCGATTTGGGGGAGAAATCCCACTTTGTGACTCGGTGAGGCCAGAAGGGGGAACCTATCTGCGAGTGCTAAATGGCGTATGGGGATAGCGACGCCATTTTAAATGGCGACTTCCACCTGAGACGCGATTTAACCCAGATCAGGGGATTCTGTCTCTATCTTGAATAGCGTCTGGGGACAGCGACGTCATTCTAAAAGGCGGCTGCTAGGGGCGACGTGATTTAGGCCATCTTCTAAGCCCAGTTTTCCATGTGAACTAGTTAGGGGACTTGAATGACGTCGGCCACAGGCGACGCGATTCAAGACAGAACCTCATTAATTCATGAAATTAACATGTGTTTACATTGTTAAATAGTCTAGTTAAATGCATGTTTGAAAACGTCCTTCCAGGACGAAGATTTCTACGTGATCAGATCACATTGTGTTGTGTTTTGTGCGACCGTGGACCTAGAGTGACAGTTGTTAGCGCTTAGGCACCCTGTGTCGGTGTGGGAGTGATACGGCGTTGGTGTGGGAGTGGTGGGGTGACGCCTAGAGAGAGGGTTACCTGGTGTACCCCGGGATATAGCTAGTACTAGTGTAGAAGTGGTACATTTGGAGTGTCACTCGTTTTGGGGGAAGTAGAACCACCTAGAGCTAGATAGGCCGGAGTAGCTAGCGTGCTATCCGAGGGGTTGCTGTTTGGTCCCAGCGGGTCGGTGTTTTCCGCGTTCGGCTGCATAATTTGTGTGTTTAGCCAAGACGCTAGTTGTGGAGTTCGTGGTGGAGTGGTTTCAGAGTTTTGCATGATGCATTTACAAATGCATGTATTTTATATTGGAAAATTGGGAATCTTTGGGAGTTGTGTTTACCGCTTTACTTATTTAATTGCCTATATTTGAGTTGTTGCACTTATGGGTGCATGAGTGTGTAGTAGGGATCGGAGGATCCCTATTGAGTCCATTTCGATGAGACTCACCCCTACGGTTTTTAGGTGAGGGTTCCAGGTAGACATAACGTGGAGGGTTTTGTCTCGGGTTGTGCACCAGCAGCCACTGTTCCGGGGTTTACCCCGATGTAGTTGTTATTTTCTTTTCAGGCCTGTACGCTTATTTATTTCTTTTCAGTTGGATTATGTAATTACTTGCTGAGTCAAGTCGAATTGTAATAATTTTTAATTCCTGCACTTTCTTTACAATTCGATGTGATGTGGAATGTTTATCTTAGTTTATCATTTATTTTCCAGACTTATCGAGATCCTAGTTTGGCTCCAAATTTTGATGATTCGGTACCCATTTAGTAATCGGATCCCCGATTATAGGGTGGCGGGTCATTACACCTGGAGGGATGAGGGAGTAGGTTCTGGATTGAGTTCAGGTAGAGGTTCAACCTTATTGGGCCGCCAGACCTTTTTACTCTAATCAGATGTGGACATTAGTTCCTCTACTTCTTCAAATTGGGTTAAAGGGGATGTTTCTAAGATGTTATGAATTATATCAATTGCGAAGCATTCTTCCCCATCTTGCATATGTCCGGATGCCTTGAAAATATTAAGGGATATTTTGTGATCCCCAAAGGAAATATCCATCAATCCCGACTTGCAATTAATGATAGCATTAGCAGTAGCTAGAAAAGGACGGCCCAATATAATCAGACTATTTTTCAAATGCTGAACGAGCTCCATATCAAGGATGATAAAATCAACTGGAAAGTAACAAGAGTCGATCTTGACAATGACATCTTCCACCATTCCTGTAACTGTTAGAATTGGGTGGCCTCAAAGCCAATCATTGTACATTCTAGTTTAGTTTATTAATAAAGGCAATCATTTCTTCATTTAATAGTTCTCGCAAACGACTATCGTAATGAAGGTCCATAGACAAATGTATGGGATATTGAATCATGATAGTGAGATCAATATCCTAAGGCAATTGTCTTAAATAGTTCTCGATCATAGGATATTTGAGATGGACATTAAATATCCGATAAGATCGACACAAGTTATGTCTGCTCATGTGATGAGGGTGAATGATCTCACATTCACTCGTGTGGTGACACTAAGACAAACAAGTGGGTGCTCATTAGAGAATGAGTTCACTGAACAGACCCAAATAAGAATTCCTAGATGGTAATTATACCTATTAGTCAACCAGGGAATTCAATCGTTGCAGTAGCACAGTTGGTCCTTTGACCTGAGTCACCAATGATACCTTGTTTGTGGACCATTGTATCTTGATTCTCTGACTCGTGGACTTTAACCATTAAGTCCACCATAATCGGTCTTTCAGATACAGTGGAAAGTTTGCGAAGGTAATTGAGTGAACAACAAGGGATCACTCACTCTTGGTATAAGACTGGAGAGAGAATGTCCCATGGATGTGTACACAGAAATTCCTGGCCATGGTCAAATGAAAGAGATGTCTTTCTAGATATTAACTGTGTACTAGAATCCATCTGGATAATGCGATAGAGGGTTTGACTATAAAACCATACCCTTGCGTTATCGGGACATTGCATGAGTGAAGGATTATATCGGTGCGGCATCTGCAGACGGAAAGGTTCAATTGAAGGGAACAATATCCCTTATATCTTCTGGGATCATGAGGTAGTGTTTGGTGCTGTTCATGATCAGAAGGCCAAGTGATTTGATCATCAGATGATAATTCACTTGTTTATTAAATTAATCATTTAACATATGATGTTTAAATGTTAATTAATAAATATTAAACTCAAGAAACAGTTCTAAGTTTAATGGGCCTGCAACCGGACTGATATATGGGCCTAGAGGGTCACACACATAAGAGTTCTCGTCAGACGGTGAGAGATGTTAAATTTCATGCTTATCTGGGTTTTTGTGAAAAGCTGCAGGATAAACATGAAGATTTAATGGAGAATTATCCAAGGCCAAACTCTTGGAAAATCATGAGGATTAACTCTTGTGTTTATCCTTATTTCTATATAAGGAGGGCCAAGGGGGAGGGGTAAAAAATTAGTTGGACGAATTTTACTCCCCAGATTCTCTCTCTCCTTCTCTCTCTCTTGGAGTGGATCTGTCTCTCTCCGCGCATGGTGGATTTGAGATCTGGTCGGAGCATTCAAGTCGAGGAGGAAATCGCGTCTGTTGCGGGAACTCGTGTGGATACCTCTAGAGATCGTGCGCGTGTGCGATTACCGAGTCGGCATCATCCACGGGAGATTCGAAACCCCGCAAAGGTGAAGAATTGTTCTTCCCGCTTAGATTTTAATGTCCGTTTTACGACCCCAGCAACCGATACAATGGAATCATTTTTATTTCTGCGGCGTTCATGGCGATTCCTTACAGTGGTATCAGAGCCAGGTTCGCTGGTTCGGTCGTAAAACGGCACCGTTTTGCGTGTTTTTCTCGTTATGCGTGAAGAACCCGTATTGTACGTGTTCTTGTGTTTAATCCGATTAAAAATGATAGATTAGTGTTCATATGATGATCACAATCAATTTGATTATTTTTCTGTAATTTTTCGGATTTTATTTGGGTTTTTCGGAGTTATTCATGTGATGATGAACCGGGGTACTTCGGCGGCTTCGTACGTGCATTCCAAGTGTTGGGATGGAGGCCCGGATGTCTGGATCTATTGGTGATAGTCACCACTTCACATTGGGCATGAAGATCGAGGCCGAAGTGCCCTTGGAGGTCCTAAAAATCGAGCCCAAACTCGGATTTAAAACCCTGCAAAATCAGATTTTTGGAGGGGTTTTGGGCTTAGTTTTTCACCTCACCGGAGGCCGCCGGCGGCCCTGCCGGCGCCGGGAACGACGCCGGCGTCGGGGGCACCGCCGGCCGGGGCCGCTGCCGCCGGGGGGGCTGGCCGCCGGCGCCCCATCGCCTGCAACCGCCGCCAGCCTGCTGTTTTTTTTAGGGTTTGCAGGTTAGAAAGAAGGGGCCCGGTCGAATCCTTCAAGAAAGGGCTGACCAGCCCGGTCCCGACCCGGTCGGACCAGGCGGGGGCCGGGCGGCGCCCTGGTCGAGCCAGGGTGCGACCCTGGCCGAGCCAGGGCTCGACCCTGGCCGAGCCAGGGCCCTAATGGGCTGGGCCCATTTTCTGGTTTTTTAAAAATTGTTTTTAATACCTGTTTAACCCCCTTTAAACCCTATATTAGCCCATTTAAGCCTGTTTTAAAATTGTTTTAGAACAGAATAATTATAGGAATAATTAATAAATGTTATTAATTATTAATTTTTATTATTAACAGCTTATTAAAGTGTTTAATAACTGTTATTTACTTAAAGGGCTTTGTTATTAATAGGGTGTTAGTTAATTATTTAAAATTATTTTAGATAATTAATTTCCCTGTTAAATTAATTAGTTTAAAATTGTTTTAAACTGATTTCATGCATAACTTGATTACTTTTTCTGTTCAAATTGTTTGAATCATTTTTTAGATTAACTAAATGGTTTAGTTAGTTAATTTGTCAATAATGTTTTGAAAATTATTGATTATACTGAAATAAATGTTATTTCGAAAACTAATTGGTATTATAATTTTATATTTATAAAATTTAATACCAAACATCAATATGTGATGATTGTGATGCATGTGATGTGTTTTATGGTGGGATGATCATGGACTTAGTATTTTCATGTGATGAATGATGTGAATGGATACGATGCTTATTTCATTTGGTATTTTAAATAGGACCTGCGTGTCCTCCTCTCTCTTAATCCAAGTGTACTTTCTACCTTCCTATAAGATTGTACTCCCCTTGATAAGATCAAGATTTCTAATTGTTTAAATGTACATTTGTGGACCTGCGAGTCCTGAATTTCATATTTAAATATATCGGATTAAGCTAAGAGGACGGGATCTTCTGAAGACACTTCTGGAGGAAGGACTCGCATCAAATGGAACCAGTGTTGCTGTTTTCACATTAGGATCCTATTATGGATCATCGTTTGGCTCCGATGATTCCATAGTAGCTTTAGCAGTCCATGATCATCCCCATTTAATTTTTCTGCATATATGTGATATTTGTGGACTATGCTATCATATATATATTTCTATTTAGTATATTGATACTTCAAATTGAAATACTATTGATAGCACGATTTTTACAAATCAAAAATCAAAACCCTCTTTTAAAATTTAAGTTGTAAACGTGAGATATTCAGAATAATCCACGTAACCCACCATCATTATAGATCTTAGGATAATTCTTATCTCAAATGGATTTGTTGTGCTACTACAAGGTCTGTTTGATTTAGAAATTAACCTAGGTCTACGACATGTGATGTCATTAAGATGAATGGACAAATAGTGTAGTTTTGTTGTGCTACCACAAGGATTGCACTATGAATTCATGTCATCTAAGTAATGATAGATAAAATTAACTGAATCATTTGATTTGTTGTGCTACCACAAGGTCATTCTGATTCAGGGGTTAAATCGATCGGATATTGCAAACGTTGCAACTGTCAAGAGTTGACTGCCTAAGGGACTTGATGTGATTTGTTGTGCTACCACAAGGGCACATGCATGTTGCCCGAAGGATTCTGATCCCCACTAGGAGATCACCGGAATCTCCCGTTCTGTATCTTAGAGGGTCATACAGATCGCCGAAAAATAGTGGGAGCATAAATCTAGATTAAAAGTCATAAATCTGATTTTAAGAACTATTTGCTCATTTTATATATTTCCATGTAGGTCGCTATGTCGTCACCTAACCCCCTCCGTTGCATACTTGATGCAAACAAACTCACGGGACCAAATTACATTGACTGGTTACGCAACCTGAAGATTGTGCTCAGGTGTGAAAAGCTAGCCTATGTCCTGGATCAACCAGATCCAGTGCAACCCGGTGATAATGCTAACGAAGATGAATTAATGATGTATGAAAATTGGAAGGAGGACTCTGTCAAGGTCCAGTGTTATATGCTCGGTTCAATGAACAATGAACTGCAGCGACAACATGATAACATGGAACCTAAGACCATTCTGAATCACCTACAAGAGTTGTTTGGTGAACAATCCAGAATAGAAAGATATGAGATATCTAAGAAATTGTTCAGGACCAGAATGAGCGAGGGCACATCTGTGCAAACTCATGTGCTCAAGATGATAGAGTGGATTGAGAGGCTTGCTGTACTTGGCTTTGTTATGAACAATGACCTGAGTATTGACTTAATCTTACAGTCCCTTCCAGATTCATTTTCACAATTCATTATCAACTTCAATATGAACAAAATTGAAGTTTCACTGGCTGAGCTGCTCAACATGTTGAAGACAGCAGAAGGCACTATCTAGAAAGATAAGCCAAATGTAATGCTTGTTGGTAAGACTAACAAGAAAGGAAAGCTGGACAGACCTTTAAGAAAGGTAAGCCTAAGAAGCTAGTGAAAAGCAAACCGGCGGCACAAAAGGACAAAGCTAAAGTCAATGATAAAGGTCAGTGTTTCCACTGCCATAAAGAAGGTCATTGGAAGAGAAACTGCAAGATTTATCTTGCAGAAAAAGCAAAGGAGAAGTTTGGTGAAGCTTCAGGTATTCTCATGATCGATCTTAACTTGTCTTATAGAGAATCAACATCCTGGGTATTAGATACTGGATGTGTTTCAAATATCTGCAATAACTTACATGTGTTAACAAGTAAAAGAAGATTGAACCGCGGAGACGTGGATCTGAGGCTCGGGAATGGAGCAAAAGTTGCTGCGTTAGCTGTGGGGACAACAAGACTTCAGATGCCGTCAGGAGACTCTTTGGAACAAATAGATTGTTATTATGTTCCGACCATTATTAGGAATATCATATCTATTTCATGTTTAGATAGACAAGGATATTCTATGAAATTAGAGAATAAATATTGTTCAATTTATCAAGGAGACAAATTGTTTGCTTCCGGATATTTATTGAATGGATTATATTTACTTGATATTTCATATGATGTTTGTCTGGTAAATAATTCTCTTGAACGCTTAGATAAGGATGTGAATAAATCGTACCTATGGCATTGTAGGCTAGGTCATATAAATGAGAACATGATCATAAGGTTGCAAAAGAATGGATATCTTGATCCATTTGATTATGAATCATTTGCAACCTGTGAAGCTTGTCTCATGGGAAAGATGACCAAAGCTCCATTCTCAGGACATGGAGAAAGAGCTAAGGACTTATTGGAACTAATACATAGTGATGTATGTGGTCCAATGTCCACTCATGCTATGGGTGGTTACTCATACTTTGTTTCATTTACAGATGATTTCTCAAGATATGGCTATATATATTTAATGAAATATAAGTCAGAAGTCTTTGAGAAATTTAAAGAGTTTAAAAACGAAGTTGAGAACCAGACTGGAAAGAGTATCAAAACTCTTCGATCAGATCGAAGGGGTGAATACTTAAGTACAGAATTCACAGAATATCTTAAGGATATTGGTATTTTGTCTCAGTAGACTCCTCCCTATACACCTCAGTTAAATGGTGTATCGGAAAGGAGAAATCGTACTCTATTAGATATGGTACGATCCATGATGAGTTATGCCAAACTTCCAATCTCTTTATGGGGATATGCATTGTTGACTGCTGCATATCTGTTGAACAAAGTTCCCAGTAAGTCAGTACCTTCCACTCCATATGAGATATGGAAAGGAAAGAAACCAGACTTTAAGCATGTTAGAGTCTGGGGTTGTCCTGCACATGTCAAAAGACATGATCCAGAAAAACTGGACTACAGGACAGAGAAATGTAGATTTGAGGGATATCCAAAAGAGACTTTTGGATATTACTTTTATCAGCCCAGCGATCAAAGGGTGTTTGTCGCAAAAAGAGTTGTCTTCTTAGAGAAATAATATCTTTCAAAAGAAGACAGTGGGAGCAAGATATAACTGGAAGAAATTCTAGACCCACAAATCAACACTAGTTCATCTACTGAACCATTGACTCAAGAACTTGTTCAAGATGATACACAAAAGGTTCGCAGATCAGGTAGAGTGCCTAAGCAGCCTAAAAGATATGTTGGACATATCGATGATGGCGAACCAAAAGTGCACTTAAATGAGGATGATGATCCTCAAACCTACATTGAAGCCATAAATAGTCAAGAATCAGAAAAATGGCATGAGGCAATGAATTGTGAAATTCAGTCCATGTATGCCAACCAAGTTTGGAACTTGGTTGATCTGCCATAAGGTATAGTACCTATTGGCAGTAAATGGATCTTTAAAAGAAAGAACGGGGCAGATGGACAGATTGACACATACAAGGCAAGGCTGGTAGCAAAAGGATATCGTCAAAGGCAAGGCGTTGACTATGACGAAACCTTTTCTCCAGTTGCCATGATTAAATCAATCAGAATACTTCTTGCTATCGCTGCATTCTATGATTATGAAATATGACAAATGGATGTGAAAACAGCATTCCTTAACGGGAACCTTCAAGAAGAGGTGTATATGATACAACCTGAAGGATTCACTTCCAAAGAGCATTCAAGCAAGGTATGCAAGCTGCAAAGATCCATCTATAGATTAAAGCAGGCATCCCGAACTTGGAACTTAAGATTTGATGAAGCAATCAAATCTTATGACTTCATTAAGAATGAAGATGAACCTTGTGTATACTAAAAGGTTAGTGGAAGCGCAGTTACCTTTTTGGTACTTTATGTTGATGACATTCTACTCATTTGGAATGATGTAGGAATGTTGTCATCGGTAAAGGCTTGGTTATCCAAAAACTTCTCCATGAAAGATTTGGTAGAAGCATCCTATATTCTGAGAATAAGGATATATCGAGATAGGTCCAAAAGGATGCTTGGCTTGTCCCAATCTATGTACATAGATACCATAGTCAAAAGGTTTGGCATGGAAAATTCCAAGACAGGCCTCGTTCCTATGAGGCATGGAATTTATCTCTCTAAAGAAATGTCTCCCAAGACACCTGAAGAGAGAGCATACATGGATAGAGTTCCTTATGCCTCGGCAATAGGATCTATCATGTATGCAATGCTATGTACTAGGCTTGATGTGGCACACCTACTAAGTGTCACTAGTAGATATCAGGCTGATCCAGGTGAGGAACACTGGAAGGCGGTGAAATGTATCCTTAGATACTTGAGAAGGACTAAGGATCTATTTCTCGTTTATAGAGGAAACGACTCGAGTTTCCAGTCAGATATGGATGACAGCAAATCCATGTCTATATTTGTGTTCATGTTAAATGGAGGTGCAGTAAGTTGGAAGAGTTCCAAACAAGAAACTACTGCAGATTCGACAACCGAAGCAGAATACATTGCTGCAGCTGAAGCGGCCAAGGAGGCGGTTTGGATGAAGAAGTTCATCTCGGCACTTGGAGTAGTTCCAAGTATTTCAGATCCTGTTCCATTATTGTGTGACAACAATGGGGCAATAGCTCAAGCGAAGGAGCCAAGATCACATCAGAAGTCAAAGCACATTCTGAGACGATTTCATCTGATTCGTGAGATCATCGCCCGAGGAGATATAGTAGTTGAGAAAGTCTCATCTGAAGATAATGTAGCAGATCCCTTGACTAAGCCATTGTCTCAAAACAATTTAGAACGTCACTTTAAGTCTATGGGACTTAGACATATGGGTGATTGGCTATAGTCCAAGTGGGAGAATGTTAGAATTGGGTGGCCTCAAAGTCAATCATTGTACATTCTAGTTCAGTTTATTAATAAAGGCAATCATTTCTTCATTTAATAGTTCTCGCAAACGACTATCGTAATAAAGGTCCATAGACAAATATATGGGATATTGAATCATGATGAGATCATGATAGTGAGATCAATATCCTAAGGCAATTGTCTTAAATAGTTCTCGATCATAGGATATTTGAGATGGACATTAAATGTAACGACCCGCCATCTTATGACCGGAGACCCGGTCACTAAATGGATGTCGGCCCATTAACTGCGGGTTCACACCCGGATCTCACACAACACATCTGGAGGAGTAAGCGCTAAACAAGGCTAAATATAACAATCACACGGACTACTAAGATGTAACAAGTGCGCAGGAAGGAAGATAACAATGTCCGTATACAGTCCAACAATAATTACATGGTCCAACAAGTTAAATAAGTACAGGCAGAAGTAAAGTACAACAACATCGGGGCATACCCCGGAACTGAGACAGCTGCTGGTCCGCACACCAAGAAGACACCACCCGCCGCCAAACGCCACGAGGTCCACACCTGAAACCGCAGGGAGTGAGCCACACCAGAATTGGGCTCAGTAGGGATCATCCGATCCCCTGCCTCCCACTCACACACCCACAAGTGCAACAACACAGATATATGACAATTAAACAAAGCAGTAAACATAGCACCCAACCTGATATGAAACGTATGATAAGCAGTGTAGCAGGAACAGTTCTAAGCAACCCGAAGAACCCAACACAGAGTCACGTCTCACAGCCAAAGTCCACAAAGCGACTGAACCACACTGTCGACCGAAGTCAAACGTCGCCTCACAACACTACAACCACTACTCACGCCCGTCCGCCCCTACAGTGTTCCGGGGCACTGTAGGGTAAGGCGGTGAGTCAAACTAGGACTAGCTGGGACCAGTGTACCACCACTGCCCAGCTACGTGTGCACACAAGCAGTCTAGACTACTGTCCTACCGACAGGATTGCCTCCACGCTAGGCCTCAGCGCTTCAGGAGGGCCCTGGGGACCGGCGAACCCCCGTCAAGCCGAAGCTACAGGAACTACCCACAACCCTAACCTCCCGGGCTGCGTCAGGCCAAAGGGCTAAGGGTACCACTCGTAACCTTGATCAAAGGTCACATCAGGCCCAGTGGCTACAGGGGTAAAACAACTCCAACAGTACCACAACAGCTCCACAGCAAGAAACGCGCCGGAAGCTGCCACGACAAACAGGGAAACCCCGACCCGCTGAGACCAAACAGCAACCCCTCGGATAGCACACCGGCTACTCCGGCCCGACGGGCTCAAGGTGATCCTGATTCCCTCATCCAAAGGTAAAACACAACATGTACCCCTTCTCCCACCGGTACGGCACAATGCCTCACAGACACCGTGGCCCTTTCCCCACCGGCCCATGGTGACAACGTAAACCACAGTTATTCCGATTCCACATTCGCATAAGCACATACACACATAACATGATTCCATTCACACAGTAATCTCCGTCTCAACGTACAGCTTAAAGCATGCATTCGAACTATCCAATCGTGAAACATGTGATAAATAACAGGAGTTAAGCATTCCTGTCTTGAATCGCGTCGACCCATTCAAGACCCTCAAACAGGTTCATTTAAAGCCAGATTATTCCTTAAAACGCGTCCACCTGGGAAGCCGCCGTTTGAAACGTGTCAGAGCTCTCAGACGCCATTCACACCGAAATTCCAGATTTACAGACCCTCAGTCGGGGTGATTTCCTGCCTAAATGGCGTCATGATGGCCCTACGTCCTTCTGAAAGGCGTCGTCCATCCATGACGTCATTTAGCGCCAGAACCCCTAACTCGTGAAACTCGAACATGGAGGTTTCTGCCCTAAAAGGCGTCGTACTGCCCTGACGTCCTTCTAAAAGGCGTCGACCAAGCACGACGCCGTTTAGCGCCAGAAATATGGTTCCCTGGTTCGATCCGAGGGTCTCTCCCTTAACCCCAAACACCCCGAAAATGCCCCAGAACAGAAGGAGGAGGAAAGGGAGATCAACTACATCCAACATGCTACAAATCCACGTTCACGAGCACGGTCAAACCCACAAGAACGCCCCCTAAACATGCTCATTCTAACCCAAGACATAGCACGCCACGCCAAGGAAATCACGAGCAACACATTCACAGTCCATGCAAGGTTCGTCCTGCTACCGGTTCTTGAACTCCACCAAGCTCCGTGTCGCCAACCTGCCGCACCGCAGACCGCCGCTGGTACCCTCGAGGACGTCGCCACTCCGCCGGGACGTCAGCCGCCGTCCGGAGAATGGAACGCCGCGAAGGAAGTGGTGGAGGAAGAGGTGAGAGGTAGGGAGGTGTTGGAGTGGTGGAAGAGGAAGAAGAGGAAGGGAAGGGGAAAGGAGGGTTGGAGAGGGCGGAGAGAGCGAAGAGAGAGAGAGTGGAGGCGAAAATGAAGGAAAGAAGGGGAGGCTCGCGGGGTCAATCTGAATCCAGCTAAAACGCATCGATTGAGACAGACGCCAATCAGTCTGACAGGACGGGCCGTACTGACAGCGGTCTGAAACGCGTCACTCTCCACAGACGCCGTTCACACGACAGGACAGGCCGTACTGACAACGCTCTGGCACCGTACCTTGACATCGCAGAGGTCACAGTCTGAATCGCGTCGACCAACATGGACGCCGTTCAGACGATGTGACAGGGGCCGTACTCTCGCGGCCCGAAACCCGCCCACGTGGCGCACACGTGGCACAACAACAAGTAGACCTAAATGGCGTCCACACAACCTGACGCCTTTTGAAAGGCGTCGAGCAGTGCTGACGTCATTCAGTCAGAAATCTCAAGACCCCTTAGGGTCGAAACCAGGGGATCCGGCCCGAACCCGACCCGAATACTGAACCCGAAACCTCAGTCCTTACATTCTCCCCACCTTAAAAGGATTTCGTCCACGAAATTTGCAACCGCTCAACGCAAAACTCGGCTAACCATCACGTGCCGGCATACCGATCACAACAATCATTCTCACCAATCACACACACAAGGCTCCACATAATTAGCCAATCACATTCACACCAAGCTAACCAAGATTCTCGATTCTGACAAAAAGCTGAAAGATCAAAATAACCACACACTAATAAGGCACATCTTACGAAACCGATTCTCTACCAAACCCAAATACATAAAAGTGCCACAAGAGTTCTCAACCACCTCTGAATAAGACAAGGTGAAAGTGTTCATCTAGCCCAAACGCTCGGACTTCCACCAAGAGACGCAACAGCACTCAACGTCTCGAACACCTACCGACCACTCGGCTCCTGACTTGCTTTATTCTTCTGGGGGCAGTTCCTCGCAAGATGTCCCTTCTTGCCACAGCCAAAACAGCTACCAGTGATCAAAGGACATATCCGATTACCATGAAACCTGCCACAATGGGGACAACGATCCGCAGCGTCCCGCCTCGCTTCCTGTTGCCATCTGACCTCCGTCTGCATCTGCTGAACCGAACCATCTTCATCTTCATCACAAGGCACCTCCTGGAACTCAACCTCAAAGGAACTCGAACCACCTGACGAAAAGACCGCTGATCTATCCCTGCTTTGCTGCTTCCCTTGTGCTGAATGCTCCGACTCCTTCGCCGTGTGTTGGAACTGCATCTCCACCGCTGCCGTGCACCGAACTGCTGACGCCAGGTCCTTACAACAATGAGCTGCCACAAATTCCCTCAGATCATGCCGAAGTCCATCCACAAATTTCTCCGTCCTAAGATCCTCACGCTCAGATATGTGTGGAGCAAATCTTCCCAGAACTACAAATTTCATCTGATATTCTAGAACTGACATACCATCCTGCACCAATTCCATAAACTCCCTTTCCTTGGCCCTACGCACGTGCCTCGAAAAGTACTGTCCACCAAACTCTCTCACAAAGTCTTCCCAAGGAATCTCTCTCAAGGACCTATCTGGAAACATCAACCCCTTGATGGTGACCCACCAATCATAAGGATCGTCCTTCAGCAAGTAGGTTGCCAGCAAGGTCTTGTCACTCTCAGCGCATTCTAGAACATTAAACACCTTTTCCACTTCCTTAATCCAATGAGCTGCCGCATCTGGAATAGGTTGACCCATGAAAGAAGGGGGCTTCAGCTTCAAGAACCGCCCCGTCACCATGGATTGGCCACCTCGGGAATTGGACCCCTCGCTTCCATCTCCCTGCTGATATCTAGACATAGCCCCAATCATAGCTTCCATGAAACGATCCACATTATCTCCTTCTGCCCTCGAACCACCATCATCTGCTCTCGAACCACGAGCCAACGGAGCTCTCCTCTTCGGTGCCATCACTACCCCACAAACACGAAAATCGAACCAAGGCACGTCAAAACCTATCAATCTATACCAGCAGCCATCACCTATACAGACCCGTACTTATTGTTGGACTATAATATCTAACCTAGTTTACCACATACTCGACCAGATTGAGCTCTGATACCATCTGTAACGACCCGCCATCCTATGACCGGAGACCCGGTCACTAAATGGATGTCGGCCCATTAACTGCGGGTTCACACCCGGATCTCACACAACACATCTGGAGGAGTAAGCGCTAAACAAGGCTAAATATAACAATCACACGGACTACTAAGATGTAACAAGTGCGCAGGAAGGAAGATAACAATGTCCGTATACAGTCCAACAATAATTACATGGTCCAACAAGTTAAATAAGTACAGGCAGAAGTAAAGTACAACAACATCGGGGCATACCCCGGAACTGAGACAGCTGCTGGTCCGCATACCAAGAAGACACCACCCGCCGCCAAACGCCACGAGGTCTACACCTGAAACCGCAGGGAGTGAGCCACACCAGAATTGGGCTCAGTAGGGATCATCCGATCCCCTGCCTCCCACTCACACACCCACAAGTGCAACAACACAGATATATGACAATTAAACAAAGCAGTAAACATAGCACCCAACCTGATATGAAACGTACGATAAGCAGTGTAGCAGGAACAGTTCTAAGCAACCCGAAGAACCCAACACAGAGTCACGTCTCACAGCCAAAGTCCACAAAGCGACTGAACCACACTGTCGACCGAAGTCAAACGTCGCCTCACAACACTACCACCACTACTCACGCCTGTCCGCCCCTACAGTGTTCCGGGGCACTGTAGGGTGAGGCGGTGAGTCAAACTAGGACTAGCTGGAACCAGTGTACCACCACTGCCCAACTACGTGTGCACACAAGCAGTCTAGACTACTGTCCTACCGACGGGATTGCCTCCACGCTAGGCCTCAGCACTACAGGAGGGCCCTGGGGACCGGCGAACCCCCGTCAAGCCGAAGCTACAGGAACTACCCACAACCCTAACCTCCCGGGCTGCGTCAGGCCAAAGGGCTAAGGGTACCACTCGTAACCTTTATCAAAGGTCACATCAGGCCCAGTGGCCACAGGGGTAAAACAACTCCAACAGTACCACAACAGCTCCACAGCAAGAAACGCGCCGGAAGCTGCCACGACCAACAGGGAAACCCCGACCCGCTGAGACCAAACAGCGACCCCTCGGATAGCACACCGGCTACTCCGGCCCGACGGGCTCAAGGTGATCCTGATTCCCTCAGCCAAAGGTAAAACACAACATGTACCCCTTCTCCCACCGGTACGGCACAATGCCTCACTGACACCGTGGCCCTTTCCCCACCGGCCCATGGTGACAACGTAAACCACAGTTATTCCGATTCCACATTCGCATAAGCACATACACACACAACATGATTCCATTCACACAGTAATCTCCGTCTTAACGTACAACTTAAAGCATGCATTCGAACTATCCAATCGTGAAACATGTGATAAATAACAGGAGTTAAGCATTCCTGTCTTGAATCGCGTCGACCCATTCAAGACCCTCAAACATGTTCATTTAAAGCCAGATTATTCCTTAAAACGCGTCCACCTGGGAAGCCGCCGTTTGAAACGCGTCAGAGCTCTCAGACGCCATTCACACCGAAATTCCAGATTTACAGACCCTCAGTCGGGGTGATTTCCTGCCTAAATGGCGTCATGATGGCCCGACGTCCTTCTGAAAGGCGTCGTCCATCCATGACGTCATTTAGCGCCAGAACCCCTAACTCGTGAAACCTCGAACATGGAGGTTTCTACCCTAAAAGGCGTCGTACTGCCCTGACGTCCTTCTAAAAGGCGTCGACCAAGCACGACGCCGTTTAGCGCCAGAAATATGGTTCCCTGGTTCGATCCGAGGGTCTCTCCCTTCACCCCAAACACCCCGAAAATGCCCCAGCACAGAAGGAGGAGGAAAGGGAGATCAACTACATCCAACATGCTACAAATCCACGTTCACGAGCACGGTCAAACCCACAAGAACGCCCCCTAAACATGTTCATTCTAACCCAAGACATAACATGCCACGCCAAGGAAATCACGAGCAACACATTCACAGTCCATGCAAGGTTCGTCCCCCTACCGGTTCTTGAACTCCACCAAGCTCCGTGTCGCCAACCCGCCGCACCGCAGACCGCCGCCGGTACCCTCGAGGACGTCGCCACTCCGCCGGGACGTCAGCCGCCGTCCGGAGAATGGAACGCCGCGAAGGATGTGGTGGAGGAAGAGGTGAGAGGTAGGGAGGTGTTGGAGTGGTGGAAGAGTAAGAAGAGGAAGGGAAGGGGAAAGGAGGGTTGGAGAGGGCGGAGAGAGCGAAGAGAGAGAGAGTGGAGGCGAAAATGAGGGAAAGAAGGGGAGGCTCCCGGGGTCAATCTGAATCCAGCTAAAACGCATCGATTGAGACAGACGCCAATCAGTCTCACAGGACGGGCCGTACTGACAGCGGTCTGAAACGCGTCACTCTCCACGGACGCCGTTCACACGACAGGACAGGCCGTACTGACAACGCTCTGGCACCGTACCCTGACATCGCAGAGGTCACAGTCTGAATCACGTCGACCAACATGGACGCCGTTCAGACGATGTGACAGGGGCCGTACTCTCGCGGCCCGAAACCCGCCCACGTGGCGCACACGTGGCACAACAACAAGTAGACCTAAATGGCGTCCACACAACCTGACGCCTTTTGAAAGGCGTCGAGCAGTGCTGACGTCATTCAGTCAGAAATCTCAAGACCCCTCAGGGTCGAAACCAGGGGATCCGGCCCGAACCCAACCCGAATATTGAACCCGAAACCTCAGTCCTTACATTCTCCCCCCCTTAAAAGGATTTCGTCCACGAAATTTGCAACCGCTCAACGCAAAACTTGGCTAACCATCACGTGCCGGCATACCGATCACAACAATCATTCTCACCAATCACACACACAAGGCTCCACATAATTAGCCAATCACATTCACACCAAGCTAACCAAGATTCTCGATTCTGACAAAAAGCTGAAAGATCAAAATAACCACACACTAATAAGGCACATCTTACGAAACCGATTCTCTACCAAACCCAAATACATAAAAGTGCCACAAGAGTTCTCAACCACCTCTGAATAAGACAAGGTGAAAGTGTTCATCTAGCCCAAACGCTCGGACTTCCACCAAGAGACGCAACAGCACTCAACGTCTCGAACACCTACCGACCACTCGGCTCCTGACTTGCCTTATTTTTCTGGGGGCAGTTCCTCGCAAGATGTCCCTTCTTGCCACAGCCAAAACAGCTACCAGTGATCAAAGGACATATCCGATTACCATGAAACCTGCCACAATGGGGACAACGATCCGCAGCGTCCCGCCTCGCTTCCTGTTGCCATCTGACCTCCGTCTGCATCTGCTGAACCGAACCATCTTCATCTTCATCACAAGGCACCTCCTGGAACTCAACCTCAAAGGAACTCGAACCACCTGACGAAAAGACCGCTGATCTATCCCTGCTTTGCTGCTTCCCTTGTGCTGAATGCTCTGACTCCTTTGCCGTGTGTTGGAACTGCATCTCCACCGCTGCCGTGCACCGAACTGCTGACGCCAGGTCCTTACAAGAATGAGCTGCCACAAATTCCCTCAGATCATGCCGAAGTCCATCCACAAATTTCTCCGTCCTAAGATCCTCACGCTCAGATATGTGTGGAGCAAATCTTCCCAGAGCTACAAATTTCATCTGATATTCTAGAACTGACATACCATCCTGCACCAATTCTATAAACTCCCTTTCCTTGGCCCTACGCACGTGCCTCGGAAAGTACTGTCCACCAAACTCTCTCACAAAGTCTTCCCAAGGAATCTCTCTCAAGGACCTACCTGAAAACATCAACCCCTTGATGGTGACCCACCAATCATAAGCATCGTCCTTCAGCAAGTAGGTTGCCAACAAGGTCTTGTCACTCTCAGCGCATTCTAGAACATTAAACACCTTTTCCACTTCCTTAATCCAATGAGCTGCCGCATCTGGAATAGGTTGACCCATGAAAGAAGGGGGCTTCAGCTTCAAGAACCGCCCCATCACCATGGATTGGCCACCTCGGGAATTGGACCCCTCGCTTCCATCTCCCTGCTGATATCTAGACATAGCCCCAATCATAGCTTCCATGAAACGATCCACATTATCTCCTTCTGCCCTCGAACCACCATCATCTGCTCTCGAACCACGAGCCAACGGAGCTCTCCTCTTCGGTGCCATCACTACCCCACAAACACGAAAATCGAACCAAGGCACGTCAAAACCTATCAATCTATACCAGCAGCCATCACCTATACAGACCCGTACTTATTGTTGGACTATAATATCTAACCTAGTTTACCACATACTCGACCAGATTGAGCTCTGATACCATCTGTAACGACCTGCCATGCTATGACCGGAGACCCGGTCACTAAATGGATGTTGGCCCATTAACTGCGGGTTCACACCCGGATCTCACACAACACATCTGGAGGAGTAAGCGCTAAACAAGGCTAAATATCACAATCACACGGACTACTAAGATGTAACAAGTGCGCAGGAAGGAAGATAACAATGTCCGTATACAGTCCAACAATAATTACATGGTCCAACAAGTTAAATAAGTACAGGCAGAAGTAAAGTACAACAACATCGGGGCATACCCCGGAACTGAGACAGCTGCTGGTCCGCATACCAAGAAGACACCACCCGCCGCCAAACGCCACGAGGTCCACACCTGAAACCGCAGGGAGTGAGCCACACCAGAATTGGGCTCAGTAGGGATCATCCGATCCCCTGCCTCCCACTCACACACCCACAAGTGCAACAACACAGATATATGACAATTAAACAAAGCAGTAAACATAGCACCCAACCTGATATGAAACGTATGATAAGCAGTGTAGCAGGAATAGTTCTAAGCAACCCGAAGAACCCAACACAGAGTCACGTCTCACAGCCAAAGTCCACAAAGCGACTGAACCACACTGTCGACCGAAGTCAAACGTCGCCTCACAACACTACCACCACTACTCACGCCTGTCCGTCCCTACAGTGTTCCGGGGCACTGTAGGGTGAGGCGGTGAGTCAAACTAGGACTAGCTGGGACCAGTGTACCACCACTGCCCAGCTACGTGTGCACACAAGCAGTCTAGACTACTGTCCTACCGACGGGATTGCCTCCATGCTAGGCCTCAGCGCTTCAGGAGGGCCCTGGGGACCGGTGAACCCCCGTCAAGCCGAAGCTACAGGAACTACCCACAACCCTAACCTCCCGGGCTGCGTCAGGCCAAAGGGCTAAGGGTACCACTCGTAACCTTGATCAAAGGTCACATCAGGCCCAGTGGCTACAGGGGTAAAACAACTCCAACAGTACCACAACAGCTCCACAGCAAGAAACGCGCCGGAAGCTGCCACGACAAACAGGGAAACCCCGACCCGCTGAGACCAAACAGCGACCCCTCGGATAGCACACCGGCTACTCCGGCCCGACATGCTCAAGGTGATCCTGCTTCCCTCAGCCAAAGGTAAAACACAACATGTACCCCTTCTCCCACCGGTACGGCACAATGCCTCACAGACACCGTTGCTCTTTCCCCACCGGCCCATGGTGACAACGTAAACCACAGTTATTCCGATTCCACATTCGCATAAGCACATACACACACAACATGATTCCATTCACACAGTAATCTCCGTCTCAACGTACAGCTTAAAGCATGCATTCGAACTATCCAATCGTGAAACATGTGATAAATAACAGGAGTTAAGCATTCCTGTCTTGAATCGCGTCGACCGAGGTCGACGCCATTCAAGACCCTCAAACAGGTTCATTTAAAGCCAGATTATTCCTTAAAACGCGTCAACCTGGGAAACCGCCGTTTGAAACGCTTCAGACCTCTCAGACGCCATTCACACCGAAATTCCAGATTTACAGACCCTCAGTCGGGGTGATTTCCTGCCTAAATGGCGTCATGATGGCCCGACGTCCTTCTGAAAGGCGTCGTCCATCCATGACGTCATTTAGCGCCAGAACCCCTAACTCGTGAAACCTCGAACATGGAGGTTTCTGCCCTAAAAGGCATCGTACTGCCCTGACGTCCTTTTAAAAGGCGTCGACCAAGCACGACGCCGTTTAGCGCCAGAAATCTAGTTCCCTGGTTCGATCCGAGGGTCTCTCCCTTAACCCCAAACATCCCGAAAATGCCCCAGAACAGAAGGAGGAGGAAAGGGAGATCAACTACATCCAACATGCTACAAATCCACGTTCATGAGCACGGTCAAACCCACAAGAACACCCCCTAAACATGCTCATTCTAACCCAAGACATAACATGCCACGCCAAGGAAATCACGAGCAACACATTCACAGTCCATGCAAGGTTCGTCCCGCTACCGGTTCTTGAACTCCACCAAGCTCCGTGCCGCCAACCCGCCGCACCGCAGACCGCCGCCGGTACCCTCGAGGATGTTAGAATTGGGTGGCCTCAAAGCCAATCATTGTACATTCTAGTTCAGATTATTAATAAAGGCAATTATTTCTTCATTTAATAGTTCTCGCAAACGACTATCGTAATGAAGGTCTATAGACAAATGTATGGGATATTGAATCATGATGAAATCATGATAGTGAGATCAATATCCTAAGGCAATTGTCTTAAATAGTTCTCGATCATATTATATTTGAGTTGGACATTAAATATCCGATAAGTTCGACACAAGTTATGTCTGCTCATATGATGAGGGTGAATGATCTCACATTCACTCGTGTGGTGACACTAAGACAAACAAGTGGGTGCTCATTAGAGAATGAGTTCACTGAACAGACCCAAATAAGAATTCCTGGATGGTAATTGTACCTATTAGTCAACCAGGGAATTCAATCGTTGCAGTAGCACAATTGGTCCTTTGACCTGAGTCGCCAATGATACCTTGTTTGTGGACCATTGTATCTTGATTCTCTGACTCATGGACTTTAACCATTAAGTCCACCATAATCGGTCTTTCAGATACAGTGGAAAGCTTGCGAAGGTAATTGAGTGAACAACAAGGGATCACTCACTCTTGGTATAAGACTGGAGAGAGAATGTCCTATGGTTGTGTACATAGAAATCTCTGGCCAGGGTCAAATGAAAGAGATGTCTTTCTAGATATTAACTGTGTACTGGAATCCATCTGGATAATGCGATAGAGGGTTTGACTATAAAACCATACCCTTGCGTTATCGGGACATTGCATTAGTAAAGGATTATATATGTGCGGTATCGGCAGACGGAAAGGTTCAATTGAAGGGAACAGTATCCCTTATATCTTCTGGGATCATGAGATAGTGTTTGGTGCTGTTCATGATCAGAAGGCCAAGTGATTTGATCATCAGATGATAATTCACTTGTTTATTAAATTAATCATTTAACATGTGATGTTTAAATGTTAATTAATAAATATTAAACTCTAGAAACAGTTCTAAGTTTAATGGGCCTGCAACCGGACTGATATATGGGCCTAGAGGGTCACACACATAAGAGTTCTCGTCAGACGGTGAGAGATGTTAAATTTCATGCTTATCTGGGTTTTTGTGAAAAGCTGCAGGATAAACATGAAGATTTAATGGAGAATTATCCAAGACCAAACTCTTGGAAAATCATGAGGATTAACTCTTGTGTTTATCCTTATTTCTATATAAGGAGGGCCAAGGGGGAGGGGTAAAAAATTAGTTGGACAAATTTTACTCCCCAGATTCTCTCTCTCCTCTCTCTCTCTCCTTCTCTCTCTCTTGGAGTGGATCTGTCTCTCTCCGCGCATGGTGGATTTGAGATCTGGTCGGACCACTCAAGTCGAGGAGGAAATCGTGTCTGCTGCGGAAACTCGTGTGGATACCTCTAGAGATCGTGCGCGTGCGCGATTACCGAGTCGGCATCATCCACGGGAGATTCGAAACCCCGCAAAGGTGAAGAACTGTTCTTCCCGCTTAGTTTTTAATGTCCGTTTTACGACCCCAACAACCGATACAATGGAATCATTTTTATTTCCGCTGCGTTCATGGCGATTCCTTACAGTGGTATCAGAGCCAGGTTCGCTGGTTCGGTTGTAAAACGGCACCGTTATGCATATTTTTCTCGTTATGCGTGAAGAACCCGTATTGTATGTGTTCTTGTGTTTAATCCGATTAAAAATGACAGATTAGTGTTCATATGATGATCTCGATCAATTTGATTATTTTTCTGTATTTTTCGGATTTTTATTTGGGTTTTTCGGAGTTCGTCATGTGATGATGAACCGGGGTACTTCGGCGGCTTCGTATGTGCATCCCAAGCATTGGGATGGCCGGAAGAATCCCTAGATCTCTTAGTGATAGTCGCCACTTCTCATTAGGCATGGAGATCAGCACCGGAGTGCCCTTGCAGTTGCTAAAAATCGAGCCCGAACTCGGGTTTTTAAACTTGGAAAATCAGATTTTCAAGGGGAGTTTAGGGCATGATTCAAGGGCCATTTGGCCACCGCCGGCTGCCCCACCGGTGCCGGGCTGACCGCCAGAGGTGGGGGCATCGCCGGCGGCGCCTGGCTGCGCTGCCGTCGCCGGCGCCTGGCGGTGCTGCCGTCGCTTCTTCCGCCGCCGGCCTGCACAAATTAGGGTTGCAGGTTTAGGGAAGAAACGGGCCGATCGAATTGCAGGTTTTGGGGTTGAACCGCCCGGTCCCGACCCGGTCGGACCGGGCGGGGGCCGGGCGGCGCCCTGGCTGAGCCAGGGTGCGGCACTGGCCGAGCCAGGGTGCGACCCTGGCCGAGCCAGGGTTAGACCCTGGCCGAGCCAGGGCCCTGGGCCCGGGCCGTTTGGGCCCTAATGGGCTGGGCCCATTTTTGGTTAATTAAAAATTGTTTTTAAATACCTGTTTAAACCCCATTAAACCCATTATTAGCCCATTTAACCCCGTTTTAAAATTGTTTTAAAACATAAAAATTATAGAAATAATTAATAATTGTTATTAATTATTTTTATGATTATTAACAGCTTATTAAATTGTTTAATAACTGTTATTTACTTAAGGGGCATTGTTATTAATAGGGTGTTAGTTAATTATATAAAATTGTTTTAGATAATTAATTTCCCTGTTAATTTAATTAGTTTAAAACTGTTTTAAACTAATTTCTTGCATAACTTGATTACTCTTAATGTTCAAATTGTTTGAATTTGGATTTAGATTAACTGAATAGTTTAGTTTGTTTATTTGTCAATAATGTTTTGAATATTATTGATTATGATGAAATAAATGTTATTTCGAAAAACTAATTGGTATTATAATTTTATATTTATAAAATTTAATACCAAACAACAATTATGTGATGATTGTGATGCATGTGATGTATTTTATGGTGGGATGATCATGGACTTAGTATTTTCATGTGATGAATGATGTGAATGGATGCGATGCTTATTTCATTTGGTATTTTAAATAGGACCTGCGTGTCCTCCTCTCTCTTAATCCAAGTGTACTTTCTACCTTCCTATAAGATTGTACTCCCCTTGATAAGATCAAGGTTTCTAATTGTTTAAATGTATATTTGTGGACCTGCGAGTCCTGAATTTTGTATTTAAATGTATTGGATTAAGCTAAGAGGACGGGATCTTCTGAAGACTCCTCTGGAGGAAGGACTCGCATCAAATGGAACCAGTGTTGCTGTTTTCACATTAGGATCCTATTATGGATCATCGTTTGGCTCCGATGATTCCATAGTAGCTTTAGCAGTCTATGATCATCCCCATTTAATTTTTCTGCATATATGTGATGTTTGCGGATCTTGCTATCATATATATATTTCTATTAAGTATATTGATACTTCAAATCGAAATACTATTGATAGCACGATTTTTACAAATCAAAATCAAAAACCCTCTTTTAAAACTTAAGTTGTAAACGTGAGATATTAAGAATAATCCACGTAACCCACCATCATTATAGATCTTAGGATAATTCCTATCTCAAACGGATTTGTTGTGCTACCACAAGGTCTGTTTGATTTAGAAATTAAACTATATCTACGACATGTGATGTCATTAAGATGAATGGACAAATAGTGTAGTTTTGTTGTGCTACCACAAGGATTGCACTATGAATTCATGTCATCTAAGTAATGATGGATAAACTTAACTGAATCAAATTCATTTGTTGTGCTACCACACGGTCATTCTGATTCATGGGTTAAATCGATCGGATATTGCAAACGTTGCAACTGTCAAGAGTTGACTGCCTAAGGGACTTGATGTGATTTGTTGTGCTACCACAAGGTCACATGCATGTTGCCCGAAGGATTCTGATCCCCACTAGGAGATCACCGGAATCTCCCGTTTTGTATCTTAGAGGGTCATACAGATCGCCGAAAAATAGTGGGAGCATAAATCTAGATTAAAAGTCTTAAATCTGATTTTAAGAACTATTTGCTCATTTTATATATTTCCATGTAGGTCGCTATGTCGTCACCTAACCCCCCCCGTTGCATACTTGATGCAAACAAATTCACGGGACCAAATTACATTGACTGGTTACGCAACCTGAAGATTGTCCTCAGGTGTGAAAAGCTAGCCTATGTCCTGGATCAACCAGATCCAGTGTAACCCGGTGATAATGATAACGAAGATGAATTAATGATGTATGAAAATTGGAAGGAGGACTCTGTCAAGGTCCAGTGTTATATGCTCGGTTCAATGAATAATGAACTGCAACGACAGCATGATAACATGGAACCTAAGACCATTCTGAATCACCTACAAGAGTTGTTTGGTGAACAATCCAGAACAGAAAGGTATGAGATATCTAAGAAATTGTTCAGGACCAGAATGAGTGAGGGCACATATGTGCAAACTCATGTGCTCAAGATGATAGAATGGATTGAGAGGCTTGCTGTACTCGGCTTTGTTATGAACAATGACCTGAGCATTGACTTAATCCTACAGTCCCTTACAGATTCATTTTCACAATTCATTATCAACTTCAATATGAACAAAATTGAAGTTTCACTAGCTGACCTGCTCAACATGTTGAAGACAACAGAAGGCACTATCTAGAAAGATAAGCCAAATGTAATGCTTGTTGGTAAGACCAACAAGAAAAGAAAAGCTGGACAGACCTTTAAGAAAGGTCAGCCTAAGAAGCAAGTGAAAAGCAAACCGGCGGCACAAAAGGACAAAGCTAAAGTCAATGATAAAGGTCAGTGTTTCCACTGCCATAAAGAAGGTCATTGGAAGAGAAACTGCAAGATTTATCTTGCAGAAAAAGCAAAGGAGAAGCTTGGTGAAGCTTCAGGTATTCTCATGATCGATCTTAACTTGTCTTATAGAGAATCAACATCCTGGGTATTAGATACTGGATGTGTTTCTCATATCTGCAATAACTTGCAGGTGTTAACAAGTAAAAGAAGATTGAACCGCGGAGACGTGGATCTGAGGCTCGGGAATGGAGCAAAAGTTGTTGCGTTAGCTGCGGGGACAGCAAGACTTCAGATGCCGTCAGGAGACTCTTTGGAACTGATAGATTGTTATTATGTTCCAACTATTATTAGGAATATCATATCTATTTCATGTTTAGATAGACAAGGATATTCTATGAAGCTAGAGAATAAAGGTTGTTCAATTTATCAAGGAGACAAATTGTTTGCTTCTGGATATTTATTGAATGGATTATATTTACTTGATATTTCATATGATGTTTGTCTGGTAAATAATTCTCTTGAACGCTTAGATAAGGATGTGAATAAATCGTACCTATGGCATTGTAGGCTAGGTCATATAAATGAGAACAGGATCATAAGGTTGTAAAAGAATGGATATCTTGATCCATTTGATTATGAATCATTTGCAACCTGTGAAGCTTGTCTCTTGGGAAAGATGACCAAAGCTCCATTCTCAGGACATGGAGAAAGAGCTAAGGACTTATTGGAACTAATACATAGTGATGTATGTGGTCCAATGTTCACTCATGTTATGGGTGGTTACTCATACTTTGTTTCATTTACAGATGATTTCTCAAGATATGGCTACATATATTTAATGAAATATAAGTCAGAAGTCTTTGAGAAATTTAAAGAGTTTAAAAACGAAGTTGAGAACCAGACTGGAAAGAGTATTAAAACTCTTCAATCAGATCGAGGGGGTGAATACTTAAGTACAGAATTCACAGAATATCTTAAGGATAATGGTATTTTGTCTCAGTGGACTCCTCCCTATACACCTCAGTTAAATGGTGTATCGGAAAGGAGAAATCGTACTCTATTAGATATGGTACGATCCATGATGAGTTATGCCAATCTTCCAATCTCTTTATGGGGATATGCACTGTTGACTGCTGCATATCTGTTGAACAAAGTTCCCAGTAAGTCAGTACCTTCCACTCCATATGAGATATGGAAAGGAAAGAAACCAGACTTTAAGAATGTTAGAGTCTGGGGTTGTCCTGCATATGTCAAAAGACATGATCCAGACAAACTGGATTCCAGGACAGAGAAATGTAGATTTGTGGGATATCCAAAAGAGAGTTTTGGATATTACTTCTATCAGCCTAGCGATCAAAGGGTGTTTGTCGCAAAAAGAGCTGTCTTCCTAGAGAAAGAATATCTTTCAAAAGAAGACAGTGGGAGCAAGATAGAACTGGAAGAAATTCTAGACGCACAAATCAACACTGGTTCATCTACTGAACCATTGACTCAAGAACTTGTTCAAGATGATACACAAAAGGTTCGCAGATCAGGTAGAGTGCCTAAGCAGCCTGAAAGATATGTTGGACATATCGATGAAGGCAAACCAAAAGTGCACTTAAATGAGGATGATGATCCTCAAAGCTACCTAGAAGCCATAAATAGTCAAGAATCAGAAAAATGGCAAGAGGCAATGGATTCTGAAATTCAGTCCATGTATGCCAACCAAGTTTGGAACTTGGTTGATCTGTCAGAAGGTATGGTACCTATTGGCAGTAAATGGATCTTTAAAAGAAAGATCGGGGCAGATGGACAAATTGACACATACAAGGCAAGGCTTGTAGCAAAAGGATATCGTCAAAGGCAAGGTGTTGACTATGACGAAACCTTTTCTCCTGTTGCCATGATTAAGTCAATCAGAATACTTCTTGGTATCGCCGCATTCTATGATTATGACATATGGCAAATGGATGTGAAAACAGCATTCCTTAACGGGAACCTTCAAGAAGAGGTGTATATGATACAACCTGAAGGATTCACTTCCAAAGAGCATTCAAGAAAGGTATGCAAGCTGCAAAGATCCATCTATGGATTAAAGCAGGCATCCCGAACTTGGAACTTAAGATTTGATGAAGCAATCAAATCTTATGACTTCATTAAGAATGAAGATGAACCTTGTGTATACAAAAAGGTTAGTGGGAGCGCAGTTACCTTTTTGGTACTTTATGTTGATGACATTCTACTCATTGGGAATGATGTACGAATGTTGTCATCGGTAAAGGCTTGGTTAACCAAAAACTTCTCCATGAAAGATTTGGGAGAAGCATCCTATATTCTGGGAATAAGGATCTATCGAGATAGGTCCAAAAGGATGCTTGTCTTGTCCCAATCTATGTACATAGATACCATAGTCAAAAGGTTTGGCATGGAAAATTCCAAGAGAGGCCTCGTTGCTATGAGGCATGGAATTTATCTCTCTAAAGAAATGTCTCCCAAGACACCTGAAGAGGGAGCATACATGGATAGAGTTCCTTATGCTTCGGCAATAGGATCTATCATGTATGCAATGCTATGTACTAGGCTTGATATGGCACACCCACTAAGTGTCACCAGTAGATATCAGGCTGATCCAAGTGAGGAACACTGGAAGGCGGTGAAATGTATCCTTAGATACTTGAGAAGGACTAAGGATCTATTTCTCGTTTATGGAGGAAACGACTTGGAACTTCGAGGATTTACTGACTCGAGTTTCCAGTCGGATATGGATGACAGCAAATCCATGTCTGGATTTGTGTTCATGTTAAATGGAGGTGCAGTAAATTGGAAGAGTGCCAAACAGGAAACTACTGCAGATTCGACAACCGAAGCAGAATACATTGCTGCGGCTGAAGCGGCCAAGGAGGCGGTTTGGATGAAGAAGTTCATCTCGGCGCTTGGAGTAGTTCCAAGCATTTCAGATCCTGTTCCATTATTGTGTGACAACAATGGGGCAATAGCTCAAGCGAAGGAGCCCAGATCACATCAGAAGTCAAAGCACATTCTGAGACGATTTCATCTGATTCGTGAGATCATCGCCCGAGGAGATATAGTAGTTGAGAAAGTCTCATCTAAAGATAATGTAGCAAATCCCTTGACTAAGCCATTGTCTCAAAACAATTTAGAACGTCACCTTAAGTCTATGGGACTTAGACACATGGATGATTGGCTATAGTCCAAGTGGGAGAATGTTAGAATTGGGTGGCCTCAAAGCCAATCATTGTACATTCTAGTTCAGATTATTAATAAAGGCAATTATTTCTTCATTTAATAGTTCTCGCAAACGACTATCGTAATGAAGGTCCATAGACAAATATATGGGATATTGAATCATGATGAGATCATGATAGTGAGATCAATATCCTAAGGCAATTGTCTTAAATAGTTCTCGATCATAGGATATTTGAGTTGGACATTAAATATCCGATAAGATCGACACAAGTTATGTCTGCTCATATGATGAGGGTGAATGATCTCACATTCACTCGTGTGGTGACACTAAGACAAACAAGTGGGTGCTCATTAGAGAATGAGTTCACTGAACAGACCCAAATAAGAATTCCTGGATGGTAATTATACCTATTAGTCAACCAGGGAATTCAATCGTTGCAGTAGCACAGTTGGTCCTTTGACCTGAGTCACCAATGATACCTTGTTTGTGGACCATTATATCTTGATTCTCTGACTCGTAGACTTTAACCATTAAGTCCACTATAATCGGTCTTTCAGATACAATGGAAAGCTTGCGAAGGTAATTGAGTGAACAACAAGGGATCACTCACTCTTGGTATAAGACTGGAGAGAGAATGTCCTATGGATGTGTACACAGAAATCCCTGGCCAGGGTCAAATGAAAGAGATGTCTTTCTAGATATTAATTGTGTACTGGAATCCATCTGGATAATGCGATAGAGGGTTTGACTATAAAACCATACCCTTGCGTTATCGGGACATTGCATGAGTGAAGGATTATGTCTGTGCGGTATCGGCAGACGGAAAGGTTCAATTGAAGGGAACAGTATCCCTTATATCTTCTGGGATCATGAGGTAGTGTTTGGTGCTGTTCATGATCAGAAGGCCAAGTGAATTAATCATCGGAAGATAATTTATTTGTTTATTAAATTAATCATTTAACATATGATGTTTAAATGTTAATTAATAAATATTAAACTCAAGAAACAGTTCTAAGTTTAATGGGCCTGCAACCGGACTGATATATGGGCCTAGAGGGTCACACACATAAGAGTTCTCGTCAGATGGTGAGAGATGTTAAATTTCATGCTTATCTGAGTTTTTGTGAAAAGCTGCAGGATAAACATGAAGATTTAATGGAGAATTATCCAAGACCAAACTCTTGGATAATCATGAGGATTAACTCTTGTGTTTATCCTTATTTCTATATAAAGAGGGCCAAGGGGGAGTGGTAAAAAGTTAGTTGGACAAATTTTTACTCCCTAGATTCTCTCTCTCCTCTCTCTCTCTCCTTCTCTCTCTCTTGGAGTGGATCTGTCTCTCTCCGCGCATGGTGGATTTGAGATCCTGTCGGAGCACTCAAGTCGAGGAGGAAATCGCATCTGCTGCGGGAACTCGTGTGGATACCTCTAGAGATCGTGCGCGTGCGCGATTACCGAGTCGACATCATCCACGGGAGATTCGAAACCCCGCAAAGGTGAAGAACTGTTCTTCCCGCTTAGTTTTTAATGTCCGTTTTACGATCCCAGCAACCGATACAATGGAATCATTTTTATTTCCGCTGCGTTCATGGCGATTCCTTACAGAGGACGCCGCCACTCCGCCGGGACGTCGGCCGCCGTCCGGAGAATGGAACGCCGCGAAGGAAGTGGTGGAGGTAGAGGTGAGAGGTAGGGAGGTGTTGGAGTGGTGGAAGAGGAAGAAGAGGAAGGGAAGGGGAAAGGAGGGTCGGAGAGGGCGGAGAGAGCGAAGAGAGAGAGAGTGGAGGCGAAAATGAGGGAAAGAAGGGGAGGCTCGCGGGGTCAATCTGAATCCAGCTAAAACGCGTCGATTGAGGCAGACGCCAATCAGTCTGACAGGACGGACCATACTGACAGCGGTCTGAAACGCGTCACTCTCCACGGACGCCGTTCACACGACAGGACAGGCCGTACTGACAACGCTCTGGCACCGTACCCTGACATCGCAGAGGTCACAGTCTGAATCGCGTCGACCAACATGGACGCCGTTCAGGCGATGTGACAGGGGCCGTACTCTCGCGGCCCGAAACCCGCCCACGTGGCGCACACGTAGCACAACAACAAGTAGACCTAAATGGCGTCCACACAACCTGACGCCTTTTGAAAGGCGTCGAGCAGTGCTGACGTCATTCAGTCAGAAATCTCAAGACCCCTCAGGGTCGAAACCAGGGGATACGGCCCGAACCCGACCTGAATACTGAACCCGAAACCTCAGTCCTTACATTAAATATCCGATAAGATCGACACAAGTTATGTCTGCTCATGTGATGAGGGTGAATGATCTCACATTCACTCGTGTGGTGACACTAAGACAAACAAGTGGGTGCTCATTAGAGAATGAGTTCACTGAACAGACCCAAATATGAATTCCTGGATGGTAATTATACCTATTAGTCAACCAGGGAATTCAATCGTTGCAGTAGCACAGTTGGTCCTTTGACCTGAGTCACCAATGATACCTTGTTTGTGGACCATTGTATCTTGATTCTCTGACTCGTAGACTTTAACCATTAAGTCCACCATAATCGGTCTTTCAGATACAGTGGAAAGCTTGCGAAGGTAATTGAGTGAACAACAAGGGATCACTCACTCTTGGTATAAGACTGGAGAGAGAATGTCCCATGGATGTGTACACAGAAATCCCTGGCCAGGGTCAAATGAAAGAGATGTCTTTCTAGATATTAACTGTGTACTGGAATCCATCTGGATAATGCGATAGAGGGTTTGACTATAAAACCATACCCTTGCGTTATCGGGACATTGCATGAGTGAAGGATTATATCTGTGCGGCATCTGCAAACGGAAAGGTTCAATTGAAGGGAACAGTATCCCTTATATCTTCTGGGATCATGAGGTAGTGTTTGGTGCTGTTCATGATCAGAAGGCCAAGTGATTTGATCATCAGATGATAATTCACTTGTTTATTAAATTAATCATTTAACATATGATGTTTAAATGTTAATTAATAAATATTAAACTCAAGAAACAGTTCTAAGTTTAATGGGCCTGCAACCGGACTGATATATGGGCCTAGAGGGTCACACACATAAGAGTTCTCGTCAGACGGTGAGAGATGTTAAATTTCATTCTTATCTGGGTTTTTGTGAAAAGCTGCAGGATAAACATGAATATTTAATGGAGAATTATCCAAGGCCAAACTCTTGGATAATCATGAAGATTAACTCTTGTGCTTATCCTTATTTCTATATAAGGAGGGCCAAGGGGGAGGGGTAAAAAGTTAGTTGGACGAATTTTACTCCCCAGATTCTCTCTCTCCTCTCTCTCTCTCCTTCTCTCTCTCTTGGAGTGGATCTGTCTCTCTCCGCGCATGGCGGATTTGAGATTTGGTCGTAGCATTCAAGTCGAGGAGGAAATCGTGTCTGCTGCGGGAACTCGTGTGGATACCTCTAGAGAACGTGCGCGTGCGCGATTACCGAGTCGGCATCATCCACGGGAGATTCGAAACCCCGCAAAGGTGAAGAACTGTTCTTCCCGCTTAGATTTTAATGTCCGTTTTACGACCGCAGCAACTGATACAATGGAATCATTTTTATTTCCGCTGCGTTCATGGCGATTCCTTACAGTAACGACCCGCCACCCTATAATCGGGGATCCGATTATTAAATGGGTACCGAATCATTAAATTTGAAGCCAAACCAGGATCTCGATAAGTCTGAAAAATAAATGATAAACTAATCTAAACATCCACATCACATCGAATTGTAAAGGAAGTGTAGAAATTAAAAATTATTACAATTCGACTTGACTCAGCAATTAATTACATACTCCAACAGAAAAGAAATAATTAAGCGTACAGGCCAGAAAAGGAAATAACAACTACATCGGGGCATACTCCGGACCAGCGGCTGCTGGTGCGCAACCCAAGGTAGCACTCTCCTCGTTACACCTGCCTGGAACCCTCACCTGAAAACCGCATGGGGTGAGTCTCATTGAAAAAGACTCAGTAGGGATCCTTCGATCCCCACCACCCACTCATACACCCACAAGTATAGTACACAAACATAGGCAATTTAACTAAATAAAATAGTAACACAATTTTGATATAAAACACACGTATTTATAACAGTAACATGTACGATTATGAAACTACCACAGAGTCCACAACTGACGTATCGACTAAACATACAAGTCACACGGCCGAACGCGGAAAACACCGACCCGCTGAGACCAAACCGCAACCCTCCGGATAGCACACTGGCTACTCCGTCCTGACACGGCTCAAGGTGGTCCTGGTTCCCCCAGCACGAGTGACACTCCGAATGTATCACTCCCACACGGGTACTAGCTATACCCCGAGGTACACTAGGTGACCCTCTCTCTAGGCGTCACCCCACCACTCTCACACCGGCGCCGTGTCACTCCCACACCGACACAAGGTGCTTAAGTGCTAACAACTGTCACTCTAGGCCCACGATCACACAAAACTCAACACGGTGCGATCCGATCACGTAGAATTCATCGTCCTCGAGTATGATTTCAAACATGCATTTATCCAACTATCTAACAATGTAAACACATGTTAATTACATGCTTTAATGAGATTTTGTCTTGAATCGCGTCGCCCAAGGCCGACGTCATTCAAGACCCCTAAACTGGTTTATGTGAAAATGAGCTTCAGAATATGGCCTAGATCGCATCGTTCAAACGGGTCGCCGTTTAAAAGGCGTCGTTGTCCCTAGTCGTCTAAGAACGACATAAACAAAGACAGGCCTCGATGTGATCTAAACTTAAAACGCGTCGTGCACGGAAGTCGCCGTTTAAAAGGCGTCGCTGTCTCTGGACGCTACTCAATCCAGAGACTCTGTCTGTTATTTGGGCTAAATTGCGTTGCGGGTGGAAGCCACCTTTTCCAAAGGCGTCGTTGTCCCCCGATGCCATTTAACCCTCACAGATAGGTTCTCCCTCCGCCTTCCCGCAAGTCGTAAGGCAGGATTTCTCCCCCAAATCGTATAAAAAATACTACAAAGTAGAGGAGGAGGAGAAGAACCTAAATACCCATTAAAAACCCCCAATTTCTCATTTCATGCAATTAGTGTTTTCACCCTAAAAACCTCCTAAACATGCTCCAAGGCGGGAAAAACATGGTTTTAAACAAAATACAACGGGGATCGTCACCCTACCGCTTACTCGAACTCCTCCGAGCTCCAAGCCTCCAACTCGCCTCGCCACGCGCCGCCGCCGGTACCGCCGTGGACGCCGTTACTCCACCGGGACGTCGGTTGCCGTCCGGAGAGAAATGCGCCGCAGAAGAAGTGGTGCTGGTAGTGGAGGAAGTTGGGAGGTTAATGGAGTGGAGGGAGAGGAGGAATGGAGAGAAGAAAGGAAGGAGAAAGGGAAAGGGAGGCAGAGGGTTGGAGGGAAGAGAGGAGAGAGAAAAGAAAGGAGAGAATGAGGGAAAGGAGGGAGGGTTCGCGGGGTCAAATAGAAACTGAGAAAAATGCGTCGTTCAAGCCCGACGTCATTCAGACGACAAGTCCGGGCCGTACTCTGACAAACCAGGGTCATACTCTAAATGGCGTCGTCCATACAAGATGCCATTTAGACGATAAGACCGGGGCCGTACTCTCGCGGCTCAAAGCCAGCCCATGTGGCGCCCGCGTGGTACAGCCTGAAACACGTCCACATTGTTGGACGCCATTTGAACCGCGTCGAGCGAGCTCGACGCGAAAAGAACACAAGTCCTAGCCCCGCAAGGGCCCAAACCGAGGGATCCGACCCCGAAACTGACCCGATAACTGGATCCGAAACCTCAATCCTTACAATTCCTCTCAGTGTCCTAAGAGATCGATTAGCAAGTTGCAAGATCGTCGGAGTCGGTTTCAATTCTCCTATCCCAAATTTTTCATAAACTGAAGTGGGCAATAGATTCACACTTGTCCTAAGGTCCAATAATGCCTTATCAAATGTGGTTCCTTTAATAACACAAGAGATAAGTGGAGCCCCAGGATCTTTAATCTTTTTGGGCAATTGGTTGAACAAAATGGCACTCATCTCTTCAGACAAAAGGATTTTCTTAGGAACTGTTTTGAACTCTCTCTTATAAGTACAAAGTTCCTTCAGAAATTTGGCATAGGCCGGTACATATTGGATGGCATCTACTAGAGGTATATTGATGTGGACTTGTTTAAATAAGTCCATTAATTCTTCATTGCGGGTTTGGATTTGATGCTTCCTTCTTTCTTTATCCATTTCTAAAGCTTGTGGAAAAGAGATTTTGGGTTTATAATTCTCAGGAGATTTTTCAATTCTTTATTTCCCTTTTTCCTGAATGATATCGGGTTCTTCACTCTCTTCTTCTTCTTCTTCTTCAGTTTGCTCATGATTGGCCTGATTAGATCCTTGATTTGGATAAGGATCTGGCAAAACTTTACTATTTCTTAAGGCCAAAATTGCTTTCGCATTTTCTAACTGTGGGCCTCTCGGTGGATTAGGGCCCATTTGAAGTTGGGCCTGAGGAATAGGCAGAAGTGGTTGTTGTTGGAAATCCGGATGATAGTTTCGTGAGTTTGCAATGGGTTGACTGGGTAACGGGCCCACTTTTCTCCTCATAGTTGTATCAGCCATTTGGCCTAATTGGACTTCTAATTTTGAAATGGATTGTTGTTGGGAGATGACCAATTGTTGCAATTGTTGCTGTTGTTGTTGGTGGTTCATGAGTAATTGTTTCATTATATTGAACTTTTCATCATTTTGATTTGGTGGCTGAGAATGTGGAGTTTGATATGAAGGTTGAGAGAACATGTTTTGATTGTTATTGGGCTGAAAATAAGGAGCTTGGGATTGGGTAGATTGTCCTTTATTGAAGGCTTGGTTTAGATAATAATTCTGTTGGTGGGCCCTGTTCTGAAAGTTTTGTGTTTGTGGATTTGGAGCTTGGGCTTGTTGAGATTTCCATGAGAAATTTAGATGATTTTTCCAGCCCGGGTTGTAGGTGTTAGAATATGGATCATAATTGAGCTTTGAGTAACCTTGGGCTACTTGAACTTGTTCTTGGATTAAAGATGTAATTGGGCTGCCGTAGGACACATAGTAACATGGTGAGTTGCGCTAACACAAAGACTACAAGTTTCCTGATAAGATGGAGAAGGTTCTGAGTATGATCTTATAGGTGATTGGATATTAGATCCTTGATTGTTTGAAGCTAGAACTTGGTCTAACTTTTGGGCCATTAGATCCATTTTACTCATTTGTTGGGCCAGAAGGTCCACTTTGTCCAACTTTTGAGCTAGTGCATTGATATCCATCCTAGAATCAAATTATCCTCGGTTTCTAATTTCATAAACTTCAGTCCGTTTGGATTCTCCCACTGATCTTTCATATGATGAAAGTGATACATGATTTATTGAATTCTCACTTAGCATTTCAAACAAATCATATGCCTCTTCCTTACTTTTGCTCCTGAATGCTCCTCCACAAGAGGCATCCACCATTTGCCTATATTGTGCATCCAATCCCTCATAAAATGCTTACACAATTTGTCATCTAGATAGTCCATGATGTGGACATTTCCTAAGTAATTCCTTCAGTCTTTCCTACGACTCATGGATCTGTTCATCAGATAATTGTGAAAACCTTGTTATAGCCCATCTCATGGTATTGGTTCTTCCTATAGGATAGAATTTCTTCAAGAATTCTTGTTGCATTTTAGGCCAGGTTCTAATGAGCTTCCCTATTGTACCAAGCCAATATTTGATCTTGTCCTTAAGAGAGAAAGGAAATAGGGTTAAGCGAAGGGTATCTTCTGTGAAATCTTGAATATTCATGGTAAAATAAATCTTAATTAACTCATCCAAATGTTTATATGGATCTTCATTGGTTTTCCTATAGAAAGATGGGAGCATTTGGATGGTATTGGGCTTGATCTCATAATGACTTGCATGGGTATTGGGCAATTGAATACAAGATGAAGGGTTATAGTCTTGAGGAATGAAATATTCCTTCATCTGCTCACGCATTTCTTGATTATTTCCAGCCATTTGATTTTGAAGATTAGTTTGGTGATGTAGGTATCTCTCAATTTCTTGAATGGGTTTGATAATATATGAATTTTGAGATCTTCTACCTAGTATACACGGGACGAAGAGAGAGAAGAGGATTTATTTTTGTTTTTTATTTTTTTATTTTTTTTATTTTTTTATGCAAAGACAAACATGTTGAAAACAATTAACCTAATGATCTAAGTGCAACCTAGACCTAAAGATAATTTTTCTCACAAAGTAACTAGAATTCGTTATGAAACACACCCACAAAAGATCAACGGCCAAGTAAGAGGTGGGGTAGTAGGAGGCTCCTCCTACTTTCGTAGGGACCTGATTAAATAACCACTTTCCCTCTTAGGCGTTTGCCTTTATAACCTCTAGCCTAGACACCACTGTCCAAAATATAAGCAAATTCACAACTTGGTCCAATTACAGTGTGAACCCTAAGTTCAATTACTAATTGATTTTATTAGGCTTGGAAAATGCAAGATGAAGTGTTGGTAGTTTGTGGGCCAAGGAAGGGTGATGAAATCCCCATCTTATCTTGTTATGAAGATGCCCTTAAGTTATTTTAGCAATGAAATGCTCACCACAATTCAAACAAGTTTGTTTTATGTAAAAATGAATTGACAATGCATGAACATGTTATTGGTACATTTGAGAGAAACTCACCTTGCTTCCCGCACTCTTCAACATAAATTAAAATGACAAAAATTGAAAACTAATGCATTCCTAAATGATGTATGTCCTAAAACATAATGGTTTGATTTCTAATCTTGAAATGCAATTTTTTTTTATTTTAGTTTTATAATTTTTTTTAATTAATGGATTCTATCACAATTCTAGAAAAATCTGAAAATAAAAATAAAATAAATGATAAGTTGGAACAAACTCACCAACTAGGAGTTTTCCTTTCCTTTTTTCATTTTTTTTAAAATAACTGAAAGAAAATAAAATCAAAGTGAGTATGGATATACACAAATGGACCTAAAATTATCAAAATTAAAAATCAACTTCTCCGGCAACGGTGCCAAAAATTGATCGCTCGAAATTATATGTCGTTAAGCATATTCGAACATCAATATTAAAATTTCAATTTCCATATATAATTATTTGAAAAATAGTAAGTGGTGAGATTTGGTCGAATCCACAGGGAAATAAATTTTTAAAGTTAAAAACCTTGAGATTTTAGAGAAAAAACAGAGAAGAAAGAGGAGGGAGCATGATGATTTGATAGTTAAGAAGTGAAATTAACCGGATTTACTATGAACTCACAAGAGGAGCACCCCTAAACGAGCATAATTAGACCATCTACTGAACTAAGACTTCCTCTAAAACACTAATTAAAAGTATAATATAAAGTTTGAGTAGTGTCAACAGAAGAAAAAATAAAAGTTGTAGAACAAAAAGAGGGAGAAAAGATAACTTTTTTCAAATGAGTTACTATAATTTATCATTAAAACTACATGAAATTTTACAGAGATATTGAAAATAAAACATTAACATGACTTTTATAAGAAAACTTTTATAGAAAATATTCGAAATATAGTGTAACATGAAGACCTAAAAAACTAGAAAAAGAGACGGTGGAGAGAGAAAACTGATGTTTGCAGCAGTCGTAGCCCTTCACGCGGATCCTTGGCAGCCTTGTACTCCTTCTAGTGGTTAGTTGTAGTGCCTCAAGTCCACCTCTTGCCTTGACAGCCACTGGTTTGAAAGGGATGTAGAGAGAGAGAAAGAGCGAAAGAGAGAGAGAGAGAGAGAGAGAGAACAAAAGCTACAGAGAGAGGGGGCTGCTACAGTACCTCCGGGTACTATAGCAAAGAGAGGGAGAAGTGAGAGAGAGAAATTGGGAGAGAGAGATATTTGGATGGAAGGCGTGTGAGAGTTTAAAATTTTCAAAAGTACCTTTTTCCTCCCCCTCTTATAGTTTTATAGAAGAGAGCCTCAAATTTTGAATTTCAAAAAGGGTAATAAATAGGCCATTAAGCTCCCCCTTGATTAGGGGCTCCTCTTTAAAAACCATGAATGTTTATTTTGAAATTTGAATTTAGAGTGAGATATTTGATTTTGATTTTTGAAATTTAGATTTTGAGTAATAAATGTTATTTTCAAAATTTAAATTTTGAAATTTGAAATTCAAATTTTAAAAATAATAAATATTATTTTTGAATTTGAATTTCGAAATTTCCATCTCTCTCTCTCTTTTAGCTAGCATGTGGGTTCCTTTTGAAGAGCAAAAATACAATTTTGTTCTTTCCGGAATTCGAACCCTGGTCACTTCATTGAAACTCAAGTGAGCTAACTACTATGAATGCTTACTCATGTCCTATATACACATAAAATAACAGTTAAGTTCATGCGGCAATCAATAAATTATTCAAATGTATATTAAATAATTGCCGAAAAACTCTTATTTGAAATGAAATTATCACACTTACCTAATCTATGAAACAATGATACTTGGCATTTGAATTTTGCAAAATTAATATTTTGAAAATATAATCGATTTATCTATCATTCCATGTGGTTTTGTACATAAAATTGATAGTATAGTGTGTAAATTTCATCTATTGTTCATCTAAAAATGCGTACTTATCAATATCCTGAAGTGGTGTTGTACTGATCATACTGTGGTTCTTCTAGATTGAGTTTAACTTGATTTTGAGGATCGTGGGAAACCTCCTCATGGTAAAAAAGATTATCATATTCATACGAAGCCATTCCAATAATCTTACTTGAATGAAGCATTATTATGAAATCAGCAGAGGGCTTAAACAATTTTACAAATAATTAATCAGACAAGTGGATGCTTACGTTATTTGAGGATTCCTTATTGAATTAGGCAAATTTTAGACAAGGTGGGATTCACTCAAAATGGGTGGATTCCTAGTTTCAATTTAGTGTCCACTATAATTCTCTATAGCTTTTACCATGCAAGGGTGAGCTGCCTGATTCTTCAGAGGTACAACCAACCCGATGAGTAAAGAATAAATCCTTCACTTTTGGGGTTTTACGGAGGCCTTGACACAAACTTTTCCGATCCAAAAGAGAGGGACTGCCTCAACCGAAGGGAATCACAAGTGCCAAGAGGGTGTTTGGCTCCTAGGAGATGCAACGAATGATAATATCCAAAAAAAATGATGAAATCAATAATGTGAATCAGAGATATAAAACGTGTCTGGACCAGGGGACGCATTTCTAAATCGCATCTACCATGGTGGATGTGATTCAGGGAACTAAATCCCTTCTCAGACTATCTTCAGGTAGCAAATTGGCAAACTAAATCGCACCTGCCAGGCAGGATGTGATTCTAAATCATGTCTAACTGAATGGAAGTGATTCAAAACCCGTAATAAAACACAGAGAGCTCAGTCTCTATCAATCAGATTTGATGAAGGAAAAATCAGGATCCACAACCAAAGTCTTGAATTCGGGTATGCGAAGCAGTCAGGTTTAAAGTACCAAAATATATCCAAAACCAACTCAAACAATTACAACTTTTAAAACGGTCCCGAGGGGGCCAATCTTGCTGTTCAAACTAGGTTGTGCATGAGGTGCACGAGAAATAAAAGGTGCTCGAGGAGCACAAAGGTAACGCGCACTAGGGTGCAAAAGGGGCGATACACGAGATGTCAAGTGTAAAGAGAGTAAAACAAAAAGAAAGAGAACGGCATGGTCGTCCAATCGTGATAGTCAAAAAATTGGCGATCACTCAAATTGTGATTTTGAAAAGAGATTAAAAATATTGTTCTAGAACAATGAACTATGTGATCGTCAGACTCAAAATTAAATAAATGAATGATCGCGTGTATCTTGTGTTTTCGGGATGATTGTGACTCCATAACTTTTCCTTCTTCAGTCGGCTCAAGAAAAAGAGTATCTCTTTTTAACTTTTTCACTCTCTTTGATATGTTCTTTGCAAATAAAACAAACAAAAGAAATAATTAGAGCTTCATTATAGTGCAGTATCTATTCCAAATGAGAAAATAATCACGCAACTAAATTAGAAACTCACCTTCTGGTTCTGTTCTTTAAACTACCTATACGCAAGAGGGAAGATGGATATGAATGAACTATGTATGAAAGTTATGAAAATTATGAAAAGAAGAAAAGGAAGAGATTGGCCCCTCTAAAAGCCATCCTTGATTAAAGGCACCCTTCAAGGAAGAAGAAGACTTCTTAAGAGAGAAAGAAAGAGTTTCAGGCTTGATGATTTTCTTGCAGAGCTGAGAGCGCACCTTTTTCTCTTTGATGGAACTCACAAAGCTTAATTGGCCAACCTCCTTTAAGCTCAAATGCACATATGTATATATAGAGAGTTAATTCCCACAATAAATCAATATGAAATTGAGTTTTTGGACTCCAAGGCACTCCAAAGATATAAAACCATCCAAAGCTCACCCTCTCCCTCAGATCAATTTATGGAAAGAAGAATTAGCATGAAAAGAAACCACATTAGGGTTAATTTCCTCAATTTAGCTTGGATTGGGCCTACTGGGCTACGCTAATTTCATCAATTTGGTTCGGATTGGACCTGTTGAGCTATACAACTGAATCATGTCCAGTTCAGTAGACGCCTTTTAGAAACGCATCTTGTAAAAAGGACGTATTTTGGAGAGGCCAAAAAAGAAACAAAATCGAAGATAAATATGAAAAATTTTAAATGACGTCTACTATAGTGGACAAGTTTCAAGGTCATAGTAATATGTTCAAAATTAAGTAGTTAATTGATCAGGATTAGAAGTCTAAATGGCGTCTACCTTATACGACGTGATTAAGATTATTCAGTAATAGATTAAGAATTCGATTAATAAATTGATTAGGACTAAAAACTTAAATGGCGTCCAACATGGAAGACACGATTCAAAAGCTTACTTAAATTCAGCAAATAATCAGTAAAAATCATTCAAATAATTAAATTAAATACCACTTTGGGACATTATAATGTGCTATGATATTTACTCAATGTGAAGTTAAAATTAGCATGTCTACACCACTCTGTTGGGATGAGAAGAATCCGGTGAAAAGGAGTTAGCCAGAGAGAGAGAGAGAGAGAGAGAGGCACTATTGTTATGGTATTTGGCTCAGGGTTTCTGCAAAAGTGTCATATTTATAGGAAACTAACTTTTCTATTTTAACCACAAAATTCTATTTTTGTGTTTATATCCTATTTTTCAAATTGTCCATTTGTTTGTAATCCTATTAGTCCAATATCAAGTTGGTAGTGAGTCTATTAAATATTAAAACTCTTTTTAATTTTTGATTAAGTTAATTCCTTAATTTAATCTATTATCATATAATTAAATATCACTTATTTAATTATCTGATAATCTAGTAATGCGATGATTGTTAGTTAACTCTTAATTGAACCAAAGCTCACCGATAATGGGTAGCATCAAGCAACACGCCATGACCCCTAGATAATATAGGGAATTTATAATCCAATTAGAACCTTTCAGTTTACGGTTACTGTTCAACTATAACAATATTCTTGATCACTTTTAGAGTAGGATCGTCCTGTCAAACAATCATAAATGATCTGATAATTTCACATTTAAATAGTTTAATTAGAAGCTCTTTTCTATTTAACTGTGCAATCTTGGCCAAAGATTCCTCGAGTGTGATTCTATAAGACATTCTCTCTCTAGATATCAAGGATGAATGACTCTACTGTGACTATACGGTTGTCTTGTCTTCGTACGTATCAATATTGCACCCAACCACTCATTATCTTAGACCCATTGAATTTAGTTTATAAGAAAGATATCAAAGTATGTTGACCCTTATCTTAAACCCTAAACCCTAAACCCTTATACAAGACATCTTTGGTGTCTCGGGTCTAAAGAGCAATTGCATTATTGTGACTAAGAGGTTTACGATTGACAGTTAGCTATTGTAATTGTTTGGGAACTTATCGATAGATCAGTTCAATAAACTCATTCTCTAATGATCACCTATATACTCATGTCAATATTTTCACACAAGTAATTATGAGATTAATTATCTTCATCACATGAGCAGACAGTGTGTGTACTAGTTTGTTTAGATATTTGATGTCCCTCTCAAATATCTTATGACTAGAAATATTTAAAACTTTTATTTAAAAATGATCGATCTTATCATCATAATCTCGTTATGATCATCATTGTTGCAGAAAACTCATAGACTTCATTATGTCAAACATTCAATCACATAAATCTTTAAAAGCAATATAATGAATGATTAAAATGTAATTTATTATAAACAAGAAATAGATCAATCATGTCACGTATGATTGGTTAGTAGGACATCTACGTCTATCAACATATATAAGGGCAGAATATAAAGTGTAGAGTTACAACTAAGATTGCATATTGTCTATGTCCTCTTTTGAAGGGGACTCGGTCAGTAAAGAGGGAGGAGGGGAGGCAGATTTGTAAACACATGGCATGTGGGTGGGGTGGATTTTCGTATTGTTCCGCCTCCTCCCTATACCGACCGAGTCCCCTCCAAAAAGAGACGTAGACGAACTGTGTTCTACATCTAATGTCAAACCAAGTGGTGTTACTTTCCTGTTTCCACCTGAACCTGGCATCGCCGGGAGGTCTATATTCATTTTTAGAACAGGAGGGAACGGCTTAAGAGTAAAATGGTTAGGACAGCTCAACGCCACTCTCAGTCCCCTTCGTATGGCAGGGCCCTTGCCATTCTTCGGTCTATAAAGTTAGGTCGAATCCCCAAAGTATGTTATAAAAGAGGTCTCGGCAATCTGCCCAATATCTTATACAGCTGCTGCTACTTGGTTCTCTTTGTTGTGTGCTTCAATCAATCGTATTTTTGGCTGTGAAAATGTAAACATGCATAATTAAATTAAGGCTGATGCGCATGCCCTACCGTGTGAAGGGGTAATCTCCATCTCTTTCTTATGTACCTGAGAATGTTTATCATAGTTGATGCTCCGTCTGGGGAGAGGAAGAACTTATATACGAATTGCTATTACCGGCCCAGGGAAATGTCGTGTTATCCGATTTGAGATCAGATGGTGCACAGATCACATAGTAGTATGATCCAAGATGGGGTCTCCGCAGACAAAGAGACTAGGGCTGTCGTGTGATCATTTATGGAGCAGCAGGGGGCAGAGAAACGAGTAGGATTCAATAAAAACATTTAGTTTAGTAGAAAATATCTTGTGTACAGGAAGGAGTTCTCATAAATATAATTTAGTTTTGTTAAACATGTGAAAGCTAAAGGTTCATCAATTCCACGAATCAAGGACAAAAGGTAACTAAAATATTCTTAGTAGAAAATATCCTCAAAAGAAAAGGTGTTCCAAGCGCCTTAGTAGATGTCAGTCTCCTGATCTATGTAGATCATGCAGCTGCAACATTATTTGATTTCCACGGCTACGCATCAAAGCCAGTCAAGTCCTAACAGACAAAATATAGCCAAACTAAACACGAATACGTGTAAGAGAATTCAACAGGGTCTTGCAGCCATCGATCATTCACAGACGATCTTGGTACCAAACGTCGTCAGGCAGATACCAAATGCCTGGAAAGCAGATAGAGGATACTGGTAATCCATAGTAAACAAGTCGTCCCCGATCTTACCAAACTGGAGTATGATCGTCCCGTCATGCTCACTTGACCCACAGCATGGTGAAGTTCCAGCTGAGATGCTGCTAACGTCCACTGGCCCTCCACACGCCGTAAGCAACTGGAAGTTCTTCACTGAGGCGACAGAAACCCGTCCGTGGAAATCAAGACACCAGTGGTGCAGCTTCTCGTTCCATTTCGGTTTCTTATTTTTTAGGATCAGTCTGGATCCTGTGCTCTCTGTAGGCACAGGGCTCCCTGGGAAGCCAGTGGCATCAATCGGTTCTGAACCTCCTCCATTAACAACACAGTCAAGTGGACGGGGAAGCAACAAGCGAGAAAGTGGGTGTTCCAAGCCAGTAGGTTCCACGGCAGCAGGATTAATGGAGTGCATGGTGCAGGAAATGCGCCGGGGGAGTCGAACAAGAAAGTTTGGTTCATAGGTGACTTGCGCAATGCCATATTTCCCAGATGGCATTTTTGGAGAGGACTTCCTACCATCAAATTGAGGACTGGAATGCCCAGAAGTTGCCATGGCCTCACTGTGGGTCGGCTGACTGCCTTGCAACGAAAATTTGTTCCCTAGAAAGTTGGATCTGTATGGCCACAACCACAAATTAGTGATGCATGGTTAACAGTTAAAGTCTGCTCGCAGTTAAAAAAGAGTGTTTCCGATCAAAGTAAACCATAATATATACGGGTTCCTTGAAAGCAAACAAAATTAGTAATTATTGAATTTGTTGCTTTAGGCTGCCTAGTAATTAATCTAATCAACTCATATTTTAAATTTAAGATTCTCAGTATAAAAAAATATTGACATTTCTTCTTGAAAATTGGCAGCTGCATTAATTCAAGAATCTAAAACACAAATTAACCACCAATTTCTATTGATAAAAGAAATGGAAGAGTGCGAGGTTATATATATATATGATGACTATTGTGTGGTGCAAGTTATTTTCTGGAGCAAGGAGTTCTACAAGTGTGTGTGGAAGCCCCAAACCACAGTGGTCTTATGATTTCTTACCTTAGCTTTCCCATGTAGCTCAAACTCTTGGGAGAGATGTCATCCGCATCAGTTGATATAATGTATTGTACACAAGTAGGATACCTGATCTTTCGAGCAGCAAGAAGAAACTTTCCATTTTCTACAGCCAAAAATGTAGGAACTCATAAATAAAGTTAGCTTCAGACCTCACAAGCATCCGTACGTGAAAATATGAAATCTGCCCCGCGATAAATAAATAAACAAATAGATAACAATGTCATCCATTTTAAAAGCCGGTCAAAATTCTTAAAACCTGGAAATCAAGTTCTTTTTGCTCTTCGAATCATAGGGTTATATACAAATGTTAAGCAATAAGCTTCGCTAAAGCCAGCAAGCCGAAGGTATCCATTCAGCGGGGGGAAAAGGAAAGCAGCAATCTCGGTTAAGGTCTCATTTGGTGTATCCCAAACATAAAAATCTCAAATTTTGGAATGACTATTTTTAAAATTAGCAAAAATGCAATTTTTTATTTTAAAATTATGAATTTGAAGTATTCGGTTTTAAATTATGGTGATTTTAGACTGAAAATCAAAATCCGCTAGAAGTAGAATTCTAAGTGTCAACCTATTTTGGAATAGGTTAATTTACAGCACTCCAAATATACAAGAAACACTGTAAAATAATTTACAGTAATCCACACATAAAAAAAAAATACCATTTTACGGTCATTTACAAAGTTTTACAACCTGCCGAACGACCGCTAGTTGAACGCAGATGTATGTTACCCATATCATTGTGTGTCTTAAACATCTAGCTAACACATGGCAACGAACAATAAATGGGTGATTCCGCTGGTTTTGACCGGTAACCAGAGTAATTTATTCTACTCTTTTTTTTGACACTTTAGTCCAGTTGGTTGGGCAGCAGTTCTCTCGTTCGGACGAACATGGATCGATTCCGCGCGTGATGAGGATATCCAAAGAGTAAATACGTTCACAACAGCCACGCGCGAGGTTTTCACACCCAAAAGCGTGAAAATTTCACAGCTGAAGCCCGCTGGGACTCGAGCTGTGATAGTCCCATTGCAAACAGGATGGATGTCCAACGCAGCCACGTGCTGGGGACAAATTTATTCTACACAAACGACAGAAGTTTGAACGAAAAGTTGTTTCCTAACACTCTAGATATGCATTTTACATTCACCGAACTGAAACCCATGCATGGACCACCACGGATGCAGCATTGCATTTTAGGAAGACTCACCAGACACGCCCACAAAGAGTTGGTACGTCGATGTCACTTTGTTTCTCTTGATATAGCATTGTATATGCCCAACTCGTGGTCCCGGCTACAAGACAAACATATATATACCTGTTACTTATCTTCCATGATAACAGGTTGAAGACAAAAAAAAAACCCATGCATCCATAACATCCCATAAACACCCAGATATAATACATGGTTGGAGCTAAAAGAGATGTAAAAGAAAAGATAGTCAAGCATAGACGGAACAAATTCTAGACTTACCATTACAATTACTATGCCAACTTTTTGCTTGTTTCTCCTTGCTTACCAGGATGAGACAAATACGTATCACCCAACCGAAAACCCTAAACACATGCCATCAATTGTCCTCCATAATTCTCATCGGCCCGTAATTAAATTAGCTAACAAACTTTGCTACAAATGTGCAATCCTGACAGCATGAAATTCAATAACCCATAAAACTCTGCTCGACAGACCAAAACAATGCAGAAGAAAAGGCATCATATGTAGGAAGTTATATTTTTACTCATAAATAACTTGTTTGTGCCTCAAAATCTTTTATATCAGTACACATATATACAGATAAACGTTTAAATTACCGCACCAGACTACTAGTCGTTACACAAAAGTTTTGCCTCCAAAGTTTCTCCGACAGCAAAAGACATTTTAATTTCCCAACCAAAAGAACGTTGATCCCTCGGCCTTTTCAACTCCACACGGAAAACAAACAGAAATCACACCTCGACTTCATTCTTCTTTCGCGAGAATTAAACAAGAGTTAGAATGGATGCGCAGGATTCTTTTCTTACAAGTCCGAGAGCAAGCAACAAGAATCTCTACGAAAACAAGTCTTTGCCATAATTTACAATTGCTACTATCAATTCTCTTCTCCCGATCCATAAAGAGGCGAGAGAGGCATCATGCTCGCAGGATATTAGTCGACCAACCCAGTATCCTCTCCCACCCCGCCCCCACCTATTAGACTCTTCATATAGCAATTTAATTTCGTCCCCTGATCGGCCCATATCAAAACAAATGTCATCATCTTGCAACACTACCTAGTTCCCATCATTCTTCCCCCGCTTCCCTACAATTAATGTCTCCAAACATTACGTACGTACGCTCCAACGGACGCCAGTTACTTTCTTATTTGAGTAATACTTTGCGTGATCGGACAGCACATAATTGTCTATTTTTAATTATTTTGTTAATTTTTAAAAATATCCGATAAAAAATTCAATGATATATCTGAAAATTTTAGATCGATTTCGACTCGATCGATTGTATATATTTTTTTTATTAAAGAAGTTTCTTTTCCATGTAAATGGAGATGTGTATTAATTCTTTTGAAAGTAAAAATATATATATAACCGACTCAAGATTAACTCTAACTTTTCGAATTTACTGTCGGTCTTTTGATTGGATGATTTGAAAATTTTAAAATTTATAATAAAAGAATAAAAAAAAGAACAATTGTAAGGTGTCCGATGACATAGTGCAGTGCAGGCCAGGCCACGTGCAATACTCTTCCGATTTATTTAACTAGCCGCGGCATCTCGGTGACTCACCTGCTTCAGCAACACGGGCAAGGCCAGGTGGGTCTCCTGTAGCGCGCCAGCGATCTCCCAGCATGCCTGCCTCCACGACCGGCAGACGGCAGCGCAGGCCAGCAGGTGGCGCTCCGACGGCCAAGCCGTCTGGCCCCGCTCCACCCGGCTGACCACCTCCCATAGCAGCTCCGGCGGCAGCGCCGCCCAGCTGCCCTGGCCGTTCTCGCCGTCCATGGGCTGATCTCCAGGCGGCGACAGTCCACCCCGCCCGCCCGTCGTCCCTGCCCTTGGCAGGTGGGAGGGGCCCTTCGCCGAGTGAGAAGCAGCCGAACCCATCGCATCCGCCAAGTGAGCAGGCAGGAGCAGAGAGGGAGATGAGCACGACGCTGTCGTTTATATGAGGATTGGCGACTCTCTCTAGCCCAAGCGGATGGAGGGGGGGCACGTTCGACTCGGCTGCCTGTACCTGATTTCCAGTAACGTCCACGTCCGCACTTCCCGCCACGCGCTTTGTTTGCGCATATTCGGCGACTGGACTGGTGAGATGTGACATGAGATGGTGCCCAGCCCCCGACCGAGCAATAAGAGGATCAGCTGCATGCGTTAGTTAGGCAGCGTTTGGCAACGTCTTTAGGAAGATTGATTTTAGAAAAGCAGATTCTAAAGAAGGTGGCGGAGGTTGGAGGATTTCTCGTGATAATGTTCGCCCTTTTTAAATGTTGAACACTTAATTTGTAAATAGATTTTGCCTCCGAGCTGGGGTTTTATATATTGCACGCATGAGGAAGCTTCTATCATTATTTTCTGGAAAGGGATACTCTCAAGAAACAATTGGATGTCTCTTTCTAACCACGTCCCAAGCACTCTAGCTATCCCCCACTTTGTTTGCCGGGTTACTTATAACGCCGGACAATTTCCCAACCAAAAAACAATTGGATGTCTCTTTCGAACCACGTCCCAAGCACTCTGTCCCCGGCTTTGTTTGGCGGATTGCTTATAACGGATAAAATATACCGGATAACTTATTTTAGAATAAGAAGTATCTAACTTTGGTAACGTATATTTATTCGAAGTAGAATAATAAGTTATTCTGATTGCTTTGATTACATTTCAAAGAATAAAAAGCAGAATAAGAAACTTTTAGGCTTAAATTATCTTTCTTATTTTGTCACATACTAACTCTAATTTGGTAGAATAGATAGTTGTCGAACACCGTTGACCGAGATATAAAATATGATAAAATTTAATACTATGTAATGTATATATGATTACAAATATTATTTTCAATAATATGTCTTATCAATTTAATAATGTAATAAATATAAATTAATGAAGAAATATGTTATTAAATTATATATATGCACATACTAGTTATATATATATATATATATATATATATATATATATATATATATATATATATATAGATACATACATACATAAATAGATTTGTATACATATATATGTGTGCATATATATATATATATACATATATATGTGTGCATATATATATGTACATATATATATGTATATATATATACATATATATATATGTGTGTGTGTGTGTGTGTCTGTGTTTATGTACGTATACATGTATATATATGTGTTAGGAATCATCTAGAACGCAGCGAAAAAATAAATCGATTCCTATGTATTGGTTGCTGGGATTGTAAAACGGACAATTAAATAAACGCGAGAAGAACGGTTCTTCACCTTTGCGGGATTTCGAATCTCCCGTGGATGATTCCGACTCGGTAATCGCGCACGCGCACGATCTCTAGAGATATCCACACGAACTCCCGACGTAGACGTGATTTCCTCTTCGACTTGAGTACTTCGACCCGATGTCAAATCCACCATGCGTGGAGAGAGAGAGATCTACTTCAAGACAGAAAAGGAGAGAGAGAGAGGAGAGAGAAACTCCAAGAAATGATTGTGTACTTCCAACTCTTGCCACTCCTCCCCTTGGCCTCCTTATATAAGAAATAAGGATAAGCACAAGGATTAATTCTCATGATTATCTAAGAGCTTGGCCTTGGATAATTTTCCATTAAATATTCACGTTTATCATGTAGCTTTTCATAAAAATCCAGATAACCATAATATTTAACATCTCTCACCGTCTGACGAGAACTCTTATGTGTGTGACCCTCCAGGCCCATATATCAGTCCAGTTTCAGGCCCATTAAACTTAGAACTAATTCTAAAGTTTAATATTTATTAATTAATATTTAAACATCATATGTTAAATAATTAATTTAATAAATAAGTGGTTTATCATCTGATGATTAATCTACTTGGCCTTCTGACCACGAACGGCACCAAACACTACCTCATGATCTCAGAGGATATAAGGGATATTGTTCCCTTTATTTGAACATTTCCGTCTGTAGATGCCGCACAGATAAAATCCTTCACTCATCCAATGTCCCAATAATGCAAGAGTATGGTTTTACAGTCAAATCCTCTATCGCATTATTTAGATAGATTCCAGTACTCAGTTAATTTCTAGAAAGACATCTCTTTCATTTGACCCTAGCCAGGGATTTCTGTGTACACATCTATAGGACATTCTCTCTCTAGTCTTATACCAAGAGTGAGTGATCCCCTGTTGTTCATTCAATTTCCTTCGCAAGCTTTCCACTGTATCTGAGAGACTGACTATCGTGGACTTAATGGTTAAAGTCCACAAGTCAGAGAATCAAGACACAATAGTTTATAAATAAGGTATCATTGGTGACTCAGGTTAAAGGACCAACTGTGCTACTACAACGATTGAATTCCCTGGTTGACTAATAGGTATAATTACCATCCAGGAATTCTTATTTGGGTATGTTCAGTGAACTCATTCTCTAATGAGCACCCACAAGTTTGTCTTAGTGTCACCACACGAGTGAATGTGAGATCATTCACCCTCATCGCATGAGCAGACATAACTTGTGTCGATCTTATCGGATATTTAATGTCCATCTCAAATATCCTATGATCGAGAACTGTTTAAGACAAATGACTAAGAATATTGATCTCACCATCATGATCTCATCATGATTCAATATCTCATACATTTGTCTACGGACTTTTATTACGATAGTTAATTTGCGAGAACTATAAATGAAGAAATAATTATCTTTATTAATAATCTAATCTAGAATGTACAATGATTGACTTTAAGGTCACCCAATTCTATCAATATGTGTATATGTATATATGTATATATATATACATGTACATACACATATATATAAACATGGACGTATATACATCTATACTTATACATACGTCCATATATACATATGCTCGACATTGATTGCACAATAAAAAAATGACAAACACTCATTGCACATTTTGTAGGATTGAGAGAATATTTCTCTCAAAAAATAATATTTTGCAAAAAAATTTCATATACGACACTTGACAAGGTTTCAACAAAGAAAATAAAAATTATAATAATAAAGCAAATTTTTATTTTGTACAATACTTCTCCTATTCTATTTTCAAAAATTACATTCTTCTGTATAGTCGATTTTTTACTATAATTGCTTGAGAAACTTTGTCACGTTCACAACTTGATATGACGAAAATATCTTCATAACTTTATTTTTGTCCTTATCCAACATATTACGCAACCCTTATGAATTTCACTCATCTAAACGAAAAGAAGAAAAAAATAAGTGTCCTCAAGAAAGACTAGATATAGAAGGAGTGAAATGAAGGTATGAAACATACCTAAGAATAATCATAATAGTATGATTTACGGAGCTTATAGAAAGTGAAGACCGTGCAACAACCTACATAATACATGTACGAATCGAGGCTCATGCGACCTCTTTTACCGTTTCACATTTCTAATTATTTAAATGACATGAAATTAAATGCTCTATTAAAATTTCACATATTACAATTTCTCATTCAAAATAAACGAAATGACATGAAATCAAACTGAGGCACATGTAACCTCCATTACAGTTTCTCATTTCAAAACAAGTGAATGATATGAAATCAAACGAATCTCATGCGACCTCCATCAAATTCACAAACAGCAAATGCATAGTTTCACATTTCAAATGAAGTAAAATAACATTAAATCAAATGATAGAATTATCACATTTTAGTCAAGTAAAATTTAATCACACCTCCGATAACATAAACTTACATGAGACTCATGCAACTTCTATTACATTCACACAGACATATGTTCATAAGTTAATATAAGGTGGGCTCAGAAAGAAGAGTTTCATCACGTATTGGGATAGCATAAAAGCCATCCAACCGATAGATTCAATACTTCTTTTTTCATCATTGTCCATATAATATAACACTCAGATAAGGATGCAAATGTCCTCTTAATATCCGAGGGCACGCTTAGGTAGGGTTGCACATATGCATGCCTACTATCTAGATGTACAATCAAGATATGGTTGCAATCATGCCACGCTTGCTATCTGAGTGTATTTAAAAAAGAAGCATTAGTAGCCATGTCCACGCCTGTAAGCACAAATTACATAAAATAAAGAAGAAGTCCAATACTATATAGGGTCTGGGTCCAAGCCCAGCAGTTAGCTAGGTTCGGCCCAGAGCCGAACCCGGGTCCAGCAAGGGTTAGACCCATATGGTCCATTGGACCAGCCCCTATTTTTTTTTCTTTTTGGGCCCGAATAATGTAAAATAAAATTGTTTTTACAGAATTTAAATTTTAGAAAATTGTTTTTTGAAATTTGATTGAATTTTGTTCTTTATGTTATTGGGGCTACCTAGAATTAAAATCTGATTTTAATTAGTCGTTGATTAATTAATTATCTAATTGTTAGATAAGATGATATTAATGTCTATTAATTTAAATGTTGAATTAATTACATTAATTTCATACTATGTTAGTGGCATGGAATATTAAAAGATCGGATCTTTTTGGATGGTTTGTACTTTTGATTGCTTATTTAAAGTTTATTTAAATTAGCATGTTTAAACAAAATAAAACTTTTTGAAAATTCAAATCTAAATTTTGTGTGGTCCCTGGTTTATGAAACCAAAAATTATTTATTTTCGAAAGTTCATTTATTTAGCCATGTGTTGTGCTAATTCCTGTATGGTTTGTTTAATAAAATTACACAGTGGTCATGGATAAGCACGCAATGATATATTCATGTGATGATATGTGGATAGTGATTAATGGTATGTGTAAATGTATGGATTATTAATTGTTAATAAATAGAGGTCTGCGTACCTCTCCCTCTCTCATATTCTATTGTAACTCTACCTCCCTCTTTGATGTACTCGCCATAAGGCTCCCTCTTTTAAATTATCATGTAATTGGAATTTATGATGTAATTTGATCGAAGCGGCTAAGCATGGAGCGAGGATGATCTACAATTACAACCAAGAAGGAAATGAAGGAGTTCATTCGGTCTATGAGTTTACAAACTCATGATATAACTGTTAGATTGTATGTGTGTGTGTTTGACTGTTTGGCTCAAGTCAAACCACAGTGCTATCTATGACCACACCATGATATGTGTGCGATGCGTGTATTTTTATTTTGATTACGAATCAAATTACTTAGGTTATTAGTATATGTAATATATTTGATATATTTAATACGATCACCTAGGATGAGACCAAAACAAATAAAATAAAACCTTCGTTACAAAGTCTTAGTCGGAGCGCGAGTCATTGAGAATGCACTGCGTGGCTCTCCATCAATATAGTTTTTAGAACTTAATTCAATGGTGGCATTTTCTACGAGTTTACCCAAGAGTTGCCATCATCTGATGAGAAGACGATTAGCTATGACATTAAATGCCTTGAGATTGAAGTAGAGGAACGATATAGCTATTGTTAGTCTTAGGTGGCTTACAAGCCAATATGACTTTATAATCTCGTTCATTTATTAATATAATGACATAATATTAATTGTGTGTAAATCGTATTAATTATCGTCTCATAATGAAGTCCGTGAATATGTGCGATAGTGATCAAATTATGATGATATCATACTAGTGAGACTGATCACTTAAACACACATATTCTTAATCGTTCCTAGTCGGAGGATATCCGAGAAGGACATCGGATATCCGGTTAGATTAGTACAGATTACTCATGCTCATGCGATGAGGGTGACTGATCTCATACTCACTTGTGTGGAGACACTAAGGCGAATCTGTAGATGCTCATTAGAGAATGAGTTCACTGAACAGATCCGACTAAATAACTGGATGGTATTGTACATCATTGTCAACCAGCTTGATTCTATTGTCGCAGTTGCGTGGATGGTCCTCGGACCTGAGACACCAAGGACACCTTGTCGGTGGACTTCTATGCTTTGACCTTGGTATATGAATATTTAACCACAGGATTCTAAATAGCCAAGGATCGGGTACAGCGGAATACCGTCGAAGGAAAATTGTGTGTCAATAAGGAATCATTCGCTCTCGGTACGATGAGAGAGAATGCTCTAGGAAGGATGTGCAAAAGTCTCTGGCTAGGACGGACGATAATACCGGGAAACGAGTTTTCCGATGTTATAAAGTAGCATCCGATCCAAATGAGTCGACCGATTAGGGTTTGACAGCTCGCCATACCCTGTGTTGACTCGAGAGCATTGTACGAATAAAGGATTATATCCACGCGGTAACTGTTGGCGGAAAGGTTCCAAGAGTGGGTTACTTAACCCCGATACCTTCCGGATTCACGCGGTGTTGCTTGGCACCCAACGTGATCGGAGGCCCGGTCGAATTCGATATGCGACCTCAATTCGATTGATTAATTAATTAATAAAGAGTTATTAATTGATTAATAAAGCCAGTAAGGAGTCACTGGGCTTATTGGGCTATTAACCGGACTGGTAATTGGGCCTAGAGGGTTACACGCAAATGATTCTCAAGGCGATGGCTAAATAAGTGAGTTTTATACAAATCGGGGGTTTTTATGAAAGACTGTGCGGTTAGTATGAAATGTAGCGAATGGGTTGAGCAGGCCAAGCTGTTGCTAACCCTAGCCTCCCCCTCCTCTCTTCCTCTCTCTCTCTGGTGCCCCAGGCAGGATCCGGATCCCCTGATCTGCTCCGCCGCTTTTTTGGCTCTCGTTTGACAGGAAATCGTCCGCGTGTTGCGGCGATCGTTGCGGCAACCGGTGGAGGTTTCGTGGCTGCGAAGAACGAGGAACGTGAGGATGTCCATCGTGAGGAGGATCACGTGGACTCCGCTGGAGGCCGGGCGCTTATGCGGCTTGCGGTGTCGCACCGACGGAACCGAACGGTGGCGGATTCAAATCCGCACACGGTAAGATTCGATAATCCAATTATCGAGATTTTTTTTTTTTTGAAACGGGAACGAATCTCCGTTTTTATTTTTATTTCCACTGCGCGGGAGATCCGGAGAAACTCGAGAACCCAACAGTGGTATCAGATCCAGGTTCCACTGTTTCTCTTCCCGTTTCGGGTTCCGAAATTAATTTTTCTACGGTTTATTCCATACTTAAAACTCGGTTATTTGCTGGATTTCTGTTCATAGTGTTAGTTTTTGTTGGGTTTTCTCGGTTTCTCCGGATCGCTCACGCAGCGGAAAAACAAAATTATTTACAGCGATCCGTTCCCGTTTCGGAGACTAAAATACGAGATAATCGGATTATCTTTTCTCACCGTGTGCGGATTCGAATCCGCAGCCGTTCGGTTCCGTCGGTGTGACACCGCAAGCCGCGCAAGCGCCCGGCCTCTAGCGAAATCCACGCGATCCTCCCCGCGACGGATATCCTCGAGTTCGTCGTTCTTCGCAGCCCGCGAAGCCTCCGCTGGTCGCCGCAATGATCGCCGCAGCGCGCGGACGATTTCCCGTCGAACGGGATTCGGAGAAGCGGCGGAGCAGATCTGGATCTGCTTGGACTCCAGAGGAAGACAGAAACTGAGGAGGGGCGGCCAGGGTTAGCAGCAGCTTGGCCTGCTCAGCCCGTTCGCTATGTTTTATACTAACCGCGCGGTTTTTCACAAAAACCCCCGGTTTGTATAAAACCCACTTATTTATCCATCGCTTTGAGAATCATTTGCGTGTGACCCTCTAGGCCAAAGTACCAGTCCAGTTAATGGCCCAGTAAGCCCAGTGACTCCTCACTGGCTTTATTAATTAATTAATAACCCTTTATTAATTAATTAATCAATCGAATTGATGTCGCACATCAAATTCGACCGGGCCTCCGATCACGTTGGGTGCCAAGCAACACCGCGTGAACCCGGAAGGTATTTGGGGTTAAGCAACCCACTCTTGTAACCTTTTCGTCGACAGTTACCGCGTGGATATAATCCTTCATTCGTACAATGCTCTCGAGTCAACTAAGGGTATGGCGAGCTGTCAAACCCTAACCGGTCGACTCACTTGGATTGGATGCCGCTGATGAATATCGGAAAACTCCTTTCCCGATATTATCGTCCGCCCTGGCCAGGGACTTTTGCGCATCCTTCCTAGAGCATTCTCTCTCTAAGTATCGAGAGCGAATGATTCCTTATTGACACACAATTCCCTTCGACGGTATTCCGCTGCACCCAATCCTTGGCGTATTAGAATCCCGTGGCTAGAGATTCGTAGACCAAGGTCAAAGTACAAAAGTCCACCGCCAAGGTGTCCTTGGTGTCTCAGGTCCGAGGACCATCCACGCAACTGCGACAATAGAATCAAGCTGGTTGACAGTGAGGTACAATACCATCCAGCGATTCAGTCGGATCAGTTCAGCGAACTCATTCTCCAATGAGCACCTACAGATTCGCCTTAGTGTCTCCACACAAGTGACTTATGAGATCAGTCACCCTCATCATATGAGCAGGAGTAATCTGTACTAGTCTTACCGGATATCCGATGTCCTTCTCGGATATCCTCCGACTAGGAACGATTAAGAATATGTGTGTTTAAGTGATCAGTCTCATTAGTATGATCTCATCATAATCTGATCACTATAGCACATATTCACGGACTTCATTATGAAACGATAATTAAAGCGATTTACACATAACGAATATTATGTCATTATATTAATAAATGAACGAGATTTACATTGTTAGATTGGCTTGTAGGCCACCTTAAACTAACAATCTCCCACTTGGACTAAAGCCAATCACCTTTATACAATAAGTCTACATACTCTAGGTGACGCTCAAGCACAATTTGAGCCAACAGCTTTGTCAGTGGATCTGCTACCTGGTCGACGGGTGGAAATCTTTCCACTACTAAATCTACTCTAGATAATATAAAAGCGCCTCAGAACATCTTTCGATTTCTGATGAGACCACGGCTCTTTCACTTGTGCAATAGTCCCAGTGTTGTCGCACAACAGCGGAACATGATCAAGGATACCGAGAACTATGTCAAGGTCGGTGATGAACATCTTCAACCACACTTTTTCCTTGAAAGCTTCAGCTGCAGCGATATGCTCAGCTTTAGTCGTCGAATCAGTAAAGCCTCACAGTTTCAAGTCACCTCATCCATAGACAAGAATCATATCCTTAGTTCTTCTTAAGTACTTAAGGATGCATTTCACTGCCTTCCAGTGCTCTTCGCCTGGATCAGCCTGAAATCTCCTCGTAACACTTAGAGCAAACTCAACATCAGGCCGTGTACATAGCATGGCGTACATGATAGATCATATGGCAGAGGCATAGGGTATTCTATCCATGAATGCCATCTCATTAGGAGTTTTAGGAGACTGCTCCTTTGAGAGATGAATTCCATGTCTCATCGGTATGAGACCTCTCTTGGAATTTTCCATGCCAAACCTTTTGACTATAGTGTTTATGTACAAGGATTAGGTCATTCCAAGCATCCTTTTTGATCTATCTCTATAGATCCGTATTCCCAACACGTAGGATGCTTCTCCCAAATCCTTCATGGAGAAGTTCTTCGACAGCCAGATCTTTACTGATGACATCATAGCTACATCATTCCCAATGAGTAGTATGTCATCTATGTAAAGAAGTAGAAAAGTGACTGCACTCCCACTGGTCTTCTTGTACACACAAGGCTCAATTTCATTCTTAATGAAGTCATAAGACTTGACTGCCTCGTCAAATCTTATGTTCCAGCTCCGGGAAGCCTGCTTCAGTCCATAAATGGACCTCTGAAGCTTGCACACTTTATCTTGAGATTCTTTGGATGTGAAACCTTCTGGTTGTATCATATACACCTCCTCCTCAAGGTTACCATTGAGGAAGGCAGTCTTCACATCCATCTGCCAGAATATGTGTGTTTAAGTGATCAGTCTCATTAGTATGATCTCATCATAATCTGATCACTATAGCACATATTCACGGACTTCATTATGAAACGATAATTAAAGCGATTTACACATAACGAATATTATGCCATTATATTAATAAATGAACGAGATTTACATTGTTAGATTGGATTGTAGGCCACCTTAAACTAACAATCTCCCACTTGGACTAAAGCCAATCACCTTTATACAATAAGTCTACAAACTCTAGGTGATGCTCAAGCACAATTTGAGCCAACGGCTTTGTCAGTGGATCTGCTACCTGGTCGACGGGTGGAACTCTTTCCACTACTAAATCTCCTCTGGATAATATAAAAGCGCCTCAGAACATCTTTCGATTTCTGATGAGACCACGGCTCTTTCACTTGAGCAATAGTCCCAATGTTGTCGCACAACAGCGGAACATGATCAAGGATACCGGGAACTATGTCAAGGTCGGTGATGAACATCTTCAACCACACTTTTTCCTTGAAAGCTTCAGCTGCAGCGATGTGCTCAGCTTTAGTCGTCGAATCAGTAAAGCCTCACAGTTTCAAGTCACCTCATCCATAGACAAGAATCATATCCTTAGTTCTTCTTAAGTACTTAAGGATGCATTTCACTGCCTTCCAGTGCTCTTCGCCTGGATCAGCCTGAAATCTCCTCGTAACACTTAGAGCAAACTTAACATCAGGCCGTGTACATAGCATGGCGTACATGATAGATCCTATGGCAGAGGCATAGGGTATTCTATCCATGAATGCCATCTCATTAGGAGTTTTAGGAGACTGCTCCTTTGAGAGATTAATTCCATGTCTCATCGGTATGAGACCTCTCTTGGAATTTTCCATGCCAAATCTTTTGACTATAGTGTTTATGTACAAGGATTGGGTCATTCCAAGCATCATTTTTGATCTATCTCTATAGATCCGTATTCCCAACACGTAGGATGCTTCTCCCAAATCCTTCATGGAGAAGTTCTTCGACAGCCAGATCTTTACTGATGACATCATAGCTACATCATTCCCAATGAGTAGTATGTCATCTACGTAAAGAAGTAGAAAAGTGACTGCACTCCCACTGGTCTTCTTGTACACACAAGGCTCAATTTCATTCTTAATGAAGTCATAAGACTTGACTGCCTCGTCAAATCTTATGTTCCAGCTCCGGGAAGCCTGCTTCAGTCCATAAATGGACCTCTGAAGCTTGTACACTTTATCTAGAGATTCTTTGGATGTGAAACCTTCTGGTTGTATCATATACACCTCCTCCTCAAGGTTACCATTAAGGAAGGCAGTCTTCACATCCATCTGCCAGACTTCATAATCAAAATGTGCAGTAATGGCGAGCAGAACTCTGATCGACTTTATCATGGCAACTGGTGAGAAAGTCTCGTCATAGTCAATTCATTGCCTTTGACGATATCCCTTTGCCACCAACCTTGCCTTATATATGTCGATCCGTCCATCAGCACCGATCTTTCTCTTAAAGATCCACTTGCAACCGATGGGTACAATACCCTCGGGCAAGTCTTCCAATATCCAAACTTGGTTGATGTACATGGACTGGATTTCTGAGTTCATGGCTTCTCGCCATTTCCCGGCTTTTGGGCCTTCTATGGCCTCCTGGTAGGTTTTAGGATCATCATCCTCATTATATTGTACCTTAGACTCACCTGCAACGATATGTCCCACATATCGTTCGGGTAGTCTAGGTACTCTACCAGATCTACGAGGCTCATCTGTGTGTACCTGAACAGATTCAGGAACTGATATCTCATCTGATGATAATGCAGCTGTTTGGGGATCTGGAACCTCTTCCAGTACTATTTTACTCCCACTGTTCTCCAGGATAAGGTATTCCTCTTCCAGGAATACAGCTTTCCTGGCGACAAACACCTTTTGTTCACCAGGATGGTAAAAATAGTATCCAAAGGTTTCCTTTGGATATCCCACAAACCTACATTTATTAGTTCGTGATTCCAGCTTGTCTGGATCATACCTCTTTACATGAGCAGGACAACCCCAGACTTTAACATGTTTAAATTCTGGTTTCCTGCCTTTCCATATCTCATATGGAGTAGAGGCCACAGACTTGCTGGGTACTCTGTTCAGTAGGTATGCTGCTGACTCTAGAGCATACCCCCAGAGGGACACTGGTAATCCCGAAAAGCTCATCATGGATCGCACCATGTCCAACAAAGTGCGATTCCTCCTTTCAGATACACCATTCATCTGTGGTGTATATGGAGGGGTCAGCTGAGAAAGGATACCATTATCCTTTAAGAATTGTGTGAAGTTAGTACTTAAGTATTCTCCTCCTCGATCTGATCGAAGAGCTTTAATAATCTTTCCTAACTGCTTCTCTACTTCATTCTTGAACTCCTTGAACTTCTCAAACAGTTCCGACTTGTACTTCATTAAGTACACATAGCCGAATCTTGAGAAGTCATCGGTGAACATGATGAAGTATGAAAAGCCACATTTGGTTTGGGTAGACATGGGACCACATACATCCGAATGTATTAGTTCCAGAATGTCCTTGGCACGTTCTCCATGTCCAGTAAATAGAGATTTTGCCATCTTTCCCATAAGGCAGGATTCGCATGTTGCAAACGATTCATAATCGAATGCTGTTAAGTAACCATGCTTGTGCAACTTTTGCAACCTGCTTTCGCCAATGTGCCCAAGTCTACAATGCCACATGTAGGCTTGGTTCACATAATTCTTGCTCTTCTTAAGAGCATTATCAATTTGAGGATTGTAATAGGAAACATCTAATAGATATAGACCGTTGACTAAAGATGCCGAAGCTATTGATTTATTACCATAATGAATCGAACAACTTCTATTCTCAATTGTCAACTTATATCCTATCTTGTCCAAACAAGATATTGATATGATCTTCTTTATTATGCTAGGAACATAATAACAATCTTTCAATAGTAAGGTGTCTCCCGATGGAAGCCTGAGGTTTGCTGTCCCAACAGCAACCGCCGCAACTTTTGCACCGTTTCCTAGCCTCAATTCCACCTCACCTTGTCTCAGCTTGCGCTTACTTGTCAGCATCTGCACCTCATGACAGAGAGGCACATCCGGTATCCAATACCCAAGATGTGGAATCTCTAATTGACAAGTTGATATCTATCATATAGATATCTGAAGCTTCAGACAGCTTCACTCTTCCATGAGCTTTATCATAAATGAACTCGTTGCAGTTCCTCTTCCAGTGACCATATTGCTTATAGTAGAAGCAGTCACCCTTTACTACTATTTTACCTTTGTCCTTCGATCCTTTATCGTTAGCTATCATCCCTGCTTCAGGGGCATCCAATGCCGGTTCAGCAGGAGGATCAGCTCCAGGGACAAAGTTATTGTGCTCAGATCTGAAGACATTATTCAGTCTGAACCAATCCGAGTAGATCAAGTAAGTCAAAAGGGCATCAAGTATGCCATGGAGTGAGTTATTCGACGACATAGTTCCTACAGGAGATAAGTAAAATCTATTTAGCAGATGTTCAATTATTAAAGTTTAAAACAAGACATGGTCTTTTGTTCAAGTTTAACTCCCACTAATTTTCGACGAACTGTATAACCCTCAGTTATACAGAACGGGAGACGCCGACAGTCTCCTAGTGGGGATCAGAATCTCATTGACTTGTACTACAGCCTTGTGGATAGCACAACAAACTGTAATACAATCAAAAAGCACCCAACTCATGGGACTTGCAACTCCTTGCAATATCTGATCATGGCTTCGGTCCCCAGAGATTTAATGGCCTTGTGGATAGAACAACAAACCATTAATCCTGGTATAAGCTTACCATCATTACGCGACGAGCATAGATTTGCATGCAGCCCCTGTGGATAGCACAACAAAGCTACATGGTTCCTCTACCCCGATCTATAGGCATCTAATGCCATAGCCACAGTTTCTCCTCCCAATTAAGCAGGCTTTGTGGATAGCACAACAAACCTGCCTAAAGTGATTTGAATCCTATGACTATAACGATGGTGGACCACGCGGTAAGTTCTTAACTACTCGCGTTCCGGCTTAGAGTTTATCTGAGGGTATTTAGATAACTTTTATCTTGGTCTCTTCCTAGGTGATAGTATATAGATATATCGTATATATTTACTAAATACTATAACCTGCTTTGATTCATAATAATAAAAAATAAACAATGTATCACATACATGTCATTAGTGTGGTCATGGATAGCACAGTGGGTTTGACTGGAGCCAACAGTCAAACTTACACACAATCAAAACATAACAATTATATTAGATACCCTGCAATCACATAGGCAAGAGATCTCCATTTTTTCGCCTTCCTGGTTGCAGCTGTGGATCGTCCTAGCTCCTTTCTCGGTTGCCTCCATCATATTACATTAATTCTAGAATTAACAAGTAAATTGAAGAAGGCCTTATGGCGAGTACAAGAGAGAGAGGGAGGTAGAAATACATCGGAGTATGAGAGAGAGAGGTGCGCAGACCTCTATTTATTAACAATTAATAAATAATCATACATCCACGATCCACACAATCCATTCATCACATGAATAATAAATTAAGTGCATATCCATGACCACGGTGTGTTTTAGACATCCACACAAGATTCAGCGCATCACATGGTTAAAACAAATGAGTTTTCAAAATAAATAAGTTTTGGCTTTCTAAAAGCTGGGATCCAATCAAAATTGGTATTTGAATTTCAAAAACTCATTTTATTAACTTATCATGAAATTAAATCTAAATTTAAAAGCATTAAACACACATCACATGCGCACACACTCCGAATTAATAATTCCAGATTATTCCATGCCAATTAGAACAATTCTAATAATCTAACACTTAGATTAAACCCCATCAATAATCTAACAATTAGACTATTAAAGATTAATCTAACTCTTAGATTAATTCATCAAAGTTAATTAACAATTTAACACTTAAACTATTAATTAACTCTAATTATTAATTAACTACTAATCTAACTTTTAGATTAGTTAATTAATGTCAATTAGTAATTTAACACTTAAATTAATAATTAACATTAATTAATTAATAACTATAATCTAACATTTAGATTAAAAGATTAATGTTAATCATCAATTTAACCCTTAAATTAATAACTAACATTTAATCATTAATGACTACTAATTTAACACTTAATTTAGTCATCTAAGTTAATTATTAATTTAACTCTTAAATTAACAATTAACATAGATTTTAATTAACAATTAGTTCATTTAATAACTAATAATCTAACATTTAGATTAATAATTATTAACCATTAATTTTAACACTTAAAATTAGATAACTACAGTTAATTATTAAATTAACACTTAACTTAATAATTAACCATAATTTGTTAAGAACTAACTGTAATTAAAATGATTCACAATCATTAATTAAAAAGTCCAATTAAATTTCAAAACAATTTTGAAATCAATTAAAATTTAAATCAAATTTTAATTCAATTTTTAAATGGGTATAAGTGGGGTTTTATTGTGGGGAAAATAAAGCTAAATTGGCTAAGCCAAAATGGCACCTGGCTCGAGCCAGGTGCAAGCCCTGGCTCGGCCACAGGGCCGGACCCGGGGTGCAGCCAAGCCACAGTTGGTCCCTGGCCCAACCAGGAACCAGTCGTGCCGGTCCAACCGGCTCAGCACCTACGGCCCGGTTGGACCCGGCCAGCCGAACCCCCCCCGGTTCGCCCACCCGACCTGCTGCCCTAGCTTCTGTTTGCTGTTGCAGGTTGGAGAAGCCGGCGGCAAGGAGGAGCTACAGGGCTCCGGCGGCTGGGCCATCGGCGCCGCCCTGTCCCGCCGGCGGTGCCCCCGTCGCCGGCAGTGCCCCCGGCGTCGGCAGGCACGCCGGTGGGCCCCGGTTTGGGGTATTAACCGAGCCCGAAAAGCCCCAAATTTCTGATTTTTCAGGTTTCAAAAACCCGAGTTTGGGCTCGTTTTTTAGGACCCTTAAGGGCACTCCGGCGCCGATCTTGGTGACCGGTGGATAGAGGTGACTATCCTCTATGGATCCGGAGTCTCGGCCGGCCATTCCAACGATTGGGAAGCCGATTCAAGCCGCCGTAAACTCGCCGTTCTACGTCTCACGAAGAACACGAAAAACCCCAAAATGATCTCGAAAAATTGAAAGAAAATATTCAGATTAACTGTGTTCATCGCATGAACACGGATCCAACAATTATTCGAAGTTACAGCATGGAATAAACTCAAGAAAAAATTCATTCGGAGACCGAAACGGGACGAGAAACAGTGGAACCTGGCTCTGATACCACTGTTGGGTTTTCTCGGTTTCTCCAAATCGCTCACGCAGCGGAAAAATAAAATTATTTACAGCGATCCGTTCCCGTTTCGGAGACTAAAATACGAGATAATCGGATTATCTTTTCTCACCGTGTGCGGATTCGAATCCGCAGCCGTTCGGTTCCGTCGGTGTGACACCGCAAGCCGCGGAAGCGCCCGGCCTCTAGCGAAGTCCACGCGATCCTCCCCGCGATGGATATCCTCGAGTTCGTCGTTCTTCGCAGCCCGCGAAGCCTCCGCTGGTCGCCGCAGCGCGCGGACGATTTCCCGTCGAACGGGATTCGGAGAAGTGGCGGAGCAAATCTGGATCTGCTTGGACTCCAGAGGAAGACAGAAACTGAGGAGGGGCGGCCAGGGTTAGCAGCAGCTTGGCCTGCTCAGCCCGTTCACTATGTTTTATACTAACCGCGCGGTTTTTCACAAAAATCCCCGGTTTGTATAAAACCAACTTATTTATCCATCGCCTTGAGAATCATTTGCGTGTGACCCTCTAGGCCAAAGTACCAGTCCAGTTAATGGCCCAGTAAGCCCAGTGACTCCTCACTGGCTTTATTAATTAATTAATAACCCTTTATTAATCAATTAATCAATCGAATTGATGTCGCACATCAAATTCGACCGGGCCTCCGATCACGTTGGGTGCCAAGCAACACCGCGTGAACCCGGAATGTATTTGGGGTTAAGCAACCCACTCTTGGAACCTTTCCGTCGACAGTTACCGCGTGGATATAATCATTCATTCGTACAATGCTCTCGAGTCAACTCAGGGTATGGCGAGCTGTCAAACCCTAACCGGTCGACTCACTTCGATTGGATGCCGCTGATGAATATCGGAAAACTCCTTTCCCGATATTATCGTCCGCCCTGGCCAGGGACTTTCGCGCATCCTTCCTAGAGCATTCTCTGTCTAAGTACCGAGAGCGAATGATTCCTTATTGACACACAATTACCTTCGACGGTATTCCGCTGCACCCAATCCTTGGCGTATTAGAATCCCGTGGCTAGAGATTCGTAGACCAAGGTCAAAGTACAGAAGTCCACCGCCAAGGTGTCCTTGGTGTCTCAGGTCCGATGACCATCCACGCAACTGCGACAATAGAATCAAGCTGGTTGACAGTGAGGTACAATACCATCCAGCGATTCAGTCGGATCAGTTCAGTGAACTCATTCTCCAATGAGCGCCTACAGATTCGCCTTAGTGTCTCCACACAAGTGACTTATGAGATCAGTCACCCTCATCATATGAGCAGGAGTAATCTGTACTAGTCTTACCGGATATCCGATGTCCTTCTCGAATATCCTCCGACTAGGAACGATTAAGAATATGTGTGTTTAAGTGATCAGTCTCATTAGTATGATCTCATCATAATCTGATCACTATATTAACGAATATTATTCGGAGGATATCCGAGAAGGACATCGGATATCCGGTTAGACTAGTACAGATTACTCCTGCTTATATGATGAGAGTGACTGATCTCATAAGTCACTTGTGTGGAGACACTAAGGCGAATCTCTAGGTGCTCATTGGAGAATGAGTTCACTGAACTGATCCGACTAAATCGCTGGATGGTATTGCACCTCACTGTCAACCAGCTTGATTCTATTGTCGCAGTTGCGTGGATGGTCCTCGGACCTAAGACACTAAGGACACCTTGTCGGTGGACTTCTGTGCTTTGACCTTGGTTTACGAATCTCTAGCCACGGGATTCTAATAGGCCAAGGATTGGGTACAGCGGAATACCGTCGAAGGGAATTGTGTGTCAATAAGGAATCATTCGCCCTCGGTACTTAGAGAGAGAATGCTCTAAGAAGGATGCGCGGAAGTCCCTGGCCAGGGCAGACGATAATATCGGGAAAGGAGTTTTCCGATATTCATCAGCGGCATCCAATCCATGTGAGTCGACGGGTTAGGGTTTGACAGCACGCCATACCCTGAGTTGACTCGAGAACATTGTACGAATGAAGGATTATATCTACGCGGTAATTGTCGGCGGAAAGGTTCCAAGAGTGGGTTACTTAACCCCAATACCTTCCGGACTCACGCGGTGTTGCTTGGCACCCAATGTGATCGGAGTGTTGGGTTTTCTTGATTTCTCCGGATCGCTCACGCAGCGGAAAAACAAAAATATTTACAACGATCCGTTCCCGTTTCGAAATCTAAAATATGATAATCGGATTATCGAAGTTCTCACCGTGTGCGGATTCGAATCCACAACTGTTCGGTTCCGTCGGTGTGACACCGCAAGCTGCGCAAGCGCCCGGCCTCTAGCGAAGTCCACGCGATCCTCCCCGCGACGGATATCCTCACGTTCCTCGTTCTTCGCAGCCTACGAAGCCTCCGCCAGTCGCCGCAATGATCGCCGCAACGCACGGACGATTTCCCGTCGAACGGGATTCGGAGAAGCGGCGGAGCAGATCTGGATCTGCCTGGGAGCCAGAGAAAGACAGAAACTGAGGAGGGCGGCAAGGGTTAGCAACAGCTTGGCCAGCTCAGCCCGTTCGCTATGTTTGATACTAACCGTGCGGTTTTTCATAAAAACCCCCGGTTTATATAAAACCCACTTATTTATCCATCGCCTTGAGAATCATGTGCGTGTGACCCTCTAGGCCCAAGTACCAGTCCAGTTAATGGCCCAACAAGCCAAGTGACTCCTCACTGACTTTATTAATTAATTAATAACCCTTTATTAATCAATTAATCAATCGAATTGATGTCGCACATTGAATTCGACCGGGCCTCCGATCACGTTGGGTGCCAAACAACACTGCGTGAACCCGGAAGGTATTTGGGGTTAAGTAACCCACTCTTGGACCCTTTCCGCCGACAGTTACCGCATGGATATAATCCTTCATTCGTACAATGCTCTCGAGTCAACTCAGGGTATGGCGAGCTGCCAAACCCTAACCTGTCGACTCACTTGGATTGGATGCCGTTGATGAATATCGGAGAACTCCTTTCCCGATATTATCGTCCGCCCTGGCCAGGGACTTTCGCGCATCCTTCCTAGAGCATTCTCTCTCTAAGTACCAAGAGCGAATGATTCCTTATTGACACACAATTACCTTCGACGGTATTCCGTTGTACCCAATCCTTGGCGTATTAGAATCCCATAGCTAGAGATTCGTAAACCAAGGTCAAAGCACAGAAGTCCACCGACAAGGTGTCCTTGGTGTCTCAGGTCCGAGGACCATCCACGCAATTGCGACAATAGAATCAAGCTGGTTGACAGTGAGGTACAATACCATCCAGCGATTTAGTCGGATAAGTTCAGTTAACTCATTCTCCAAAGAGCACCTACAGATTCGCCTTAGTGTCTCCACACAAGTGACTTATGAGATCAGTCACCCTCATCATATGAGCAGGAATAATATGTACTAGTCTAACCGGATATCCGATGTCCTTCTCGGATATCCTCCGACTAGGAACGATTAAGAATATGTGTGTTTAAGTGATCAGTCTCATTAGTATGATCTCATCATAATCTGATCACCATAGCACATATTCACGGACTTCATTATGAAACGAGAATTAATGCGATTTATACATAATGAATATTATGCCATTTTATTAATAAATTGAACGAGATTTACATAGTCAGATTGGCTTGTAGTCCACCTAAAACTAACAATCTCCCACTTGGACTAAAGCCAATCACCTTTATACAATAAGCCTATAGACTCTAGGTGATGCTCAAACACAATTTGAGCCAACGGCTTTGTCAGTGGATCTGCTATAGTGTCGACCGATGGAACTCTTTCCACTACTACATCTCCTCTGGATATTATCTCTCTGATAAGGTGAAAGCGCCTCAGAATATGCTTCGATTTCTGATGAGACCGCGGCTCTTTTGCTTGCGCAATGGCTCAGAGATGCTGGGAACTACGCCGAGGTCGGTGATGATTTTTGTAACGACCCTCCATCCTATGACCGGAGACCCGGTCACTAAATGGATGTCGGCCCATTAACTGCGGGTTCATACCCGGATCTCATACAACACATCTGGAGGAGTAAGCGCTATCACGACCGGATTCCGGAGCTGGAATCCGAAGAAGAGGATCCGGAGCTGGGCCGGATCGGTGTTGAGAGGGCCCGACGGGGATCCGGAAGACGAAGGATGCAGAGGTGGCGGAGCCGAAGGTCCGGAGGCTGGCTCGCTCCGGGAAGTAGGGGGCCGAGGCTCCTTCGGCGGACGAAGAGGTGGCACGAACGAATCTCCTTCCGACTGATCTGTCGGCGGGCGATGGAGCCGAAGCCGAAGGTTCGAGACCGAAAGTGACTCGGACTTGGCTTGCTCTTGGATAGTGAGCCCAAAGCCCCTTCGGCGGATGGAGGGGCAGCGTGAGACCAAGTCTCCTGTCTTGGGGCAGCCGGCGTACGGCGTCGAGACCAGGGAGAGGAGTCCGAGGTCGGCGGCCGATACGGACTTGGGAAGGTCGGCGAAGATTCGAACCGAGCTCCTGCAGGAGGGAAAGAATAAGAAAAACCGGTCAGCGGGAGCCCCGGGCTTTAGCCCTGGGGAACCCCCTCCGACGGTCAAGTTAGCTCCTGAAGAAGATTCGATTCAGAAGGCAAAGAGAGTAGCTTTAATGCTTTTCGGATTGTGGTCCTTTAAGGGTCTCGGAGGCTTGAGGAAGCATCCTTTGGGCAATAAATAGCGGTGTATTTATAGCAAAGGATAGCGGATGGTTAACGGTGGCAGCCGATGTAGGACTAAACGAGGGCTTACTGATAAACCGCCATAGTGCCTGATCCGCCACCGGAGTGGGCCGGATTCGGCTACCGGGCCGAAGGGGGTTGGGCCGCTGATGGGCCGAAGCCTGTTGGGCCCTGGGCTGCCGCGCTGCTCCCGGGCCGTAGGCTGGTGGGCCGCTGACGGGCTGAAGCCTGTTGGGCCGGGAGCAACGGTGCCGCTTATGGGCCGAAGGCTGCTGGGCCGGAGGCTCCCAGAGGGCCTGGTACTGCTGCTGTTGGGCTGAAAAGGGTTTAGGCTTGCTTTAATGGGCCTAATCGGATTCTGCCTCATCACATAGCCCCCCACTCTTGTCTTCCTCAGTTCTGAGATGGCGAGAGTATAGCCCGAAGCTGTCAGAAGAATATCATAACAGGTGTCTTACCCGAAGCTCTGTTCTCTTTTCACTGGGAAGAGGGTGCCCTCGGTCGGCCGAGGGCTACGCGGTTGCTTCGTCCTCGCTCGGAGTGGCGACGAAGGCTCAGAGCTCAGAAGCCGAAGGGCCGAGCCCTCTAATTCGTGTCAGGCTTCATTAAATGGACGGGATGGCGCGTCGCCTCGCGAGGAAGCACGGGACACGCGTCGCGCATCCGGCCGCTCCGTCAAAAACACAAAAGGATCCTGACCGCTCGCGGGTCGCGGATTGCCTCGGCTCTCTGCCCGAGGCTCCACTCGGATTGCCGCCGCTCCCTTCGTCGCACGAGGATCGGGACACGTGGCGGTCATCCGACAGGTTAGCCGAAGGGTCGGAGCGCTCTCGGCCGTTGATCGCTCTGCTGCAAGTCCCGGAGCCGGCCCGTCATCATTGCCGAAGGACGGTGCACGTGGAGGGCATCCGCGAGGAGCGAGGGGACGAGCGGGATGATCTCAGCCGTTGGCTTCGGCGGGAGGCGCTTCGAATGGGCTTATAAATACAAGCCCTCAGCATGGCACTGTTCTTCATCCTGCTGCTGCGCTTGCGTTTCCCCTGCGATCACCCGAGCTCTCCTTCCTTCTCCAGCGAAAGGCTAGCTTCCTGAAGGCTTCGTCCGAGCTCGCCGGCCACCGTGGGAGGATCTCCATTCCTCAGAGCGCATCGCTGGTGGAGCTGGGTGGCTTGAGAGGCTGCGCTCTGTTTCAGGAGAGACTTCCTCCCCCTTCCTGCGAGTAAGCCTTGGCCTTCTTCCTCCCCTTCGCGGCCTTATGGTCCAGAGTCCTTCTAGCGAGATTACTCCTTCGGACGAGGAGTGCACTCCTTCCCACTCTCCGAAATCTTTTCTGTCAGATCCCCTTGCTTCGGATTCTCTTGCTTCCGCAATGTCTGAAGAGCCTGAAAACTCTGGGACTGAGGGGTCCGAGACTTCCGGGGCCGAGGTCTCTGGGGCCGAGGCTTCCGGGGCTGAGGCTTCGGAGGCCGAGGCTACCTAGGAGGTCCGGGACCCAGGCCAAGCTTCCACCTCGGAACGCCGTCTTTCGGACATTGCTTCGGAAGCATCCTGCGCCCTTTCGGACGTAGAGGTGAGGAACCTAGTTTCTTACTTCCAGCTTCCTTCCTGGACGACCCCCCATCGGCCTGACTCCGCCACCAGAGCCAATACTGTCCGCCCGGGCTCCTTCTCTATTTATGTTGATAGCTTCGAGGCGGGCTTCCGTCTTCCTCTTCCCACCTTCGTCATTAACCTCCTTAGCTTCTACGGGCTGGCCCCGTCTTAGCTCTTTCCCAATTCTTGGCGCACTGTATACGGTTTTTTGAGCGTCTTTGCTCATATAAAGATCAACCCTTCCATCAATGTCTTCCGCTATCTCTTTAAAATCCAAAGGCAGGGGAAGTCCGAGTGGTACTGCTTCGTCCCTCGGGTCGGCCGAAGCATCTTCTCCGGGAAGCCCTCGTCCATCCACGGTTGGAAGAGGAAGTTCATCTTCATCTCTCTGCCGGAGAACAAGAAGGGCGTGTGGCCCTTTCCCACCGAATGGGCGCCGCTGGCTGCAGGCCTCTGAGACCCTCCTGCTCTGACCCCCGTGCAGAGCATTCTCGTGGGCCATGTCCAGGTCATGGCCCCGTAAGACATCTGGGGGCTCCTCAGCGCGTCGGAGCGGCTGGTGAAGGCCGGGGTCTGGACGTATCCTCAGTCCGATCCGGTGCGTGCCTTTCCCTTCCTTCCTCCCGGGGAGACTCCGCAGGGCCGCGGAGGAAGGGTTGCCGCTCCTCCGGCCGAAGCTCCTCCGGCTGGGGATGCTGATGAAGTTTCGGCCGAGGGTAAGTCGGCTTTGAATTTGCACTTGATCATCGTTTTGTTCCTAACATACTCTTCTCGCTTGCAGCAATGGCCGACCTCGATGCCCTCCTCGCCCTGATATCCGACCAGCGCGGTCCAGGCCGGGCACCGGCCTCGCAAGCGGCAGGCAGGTCCGGCCGAGGCGCTGGAGCTCCGAGGACCCGAGGCGGGGTCCCGAGGACTGCGGCCTCCGCCAAGGGCCGCGCTGCTGCTGCTGCTCTAGAGAGGGAGCAGAAGACAAAGTTCGCCGCTCGAAGGGGCGGCCGAGCGTCGAAGCGCCCTCGGGTTGAGGAGACTGAAGAGGCGGAGGTGGTTCCGCTGATCAGGAGGAGCGCCGTGGCCCGAAGGGCGGCAAGGCTGGCGTCTCCCGAGGCACCGAGGGGCGACTCCCCTCCGGCCGTATCGACAGGGGCCGATGACGGAGGCGCTGGGTCGCAGGCACCCCGGGCGCAACGCGAATGGTGGCACCCCGAGCCGGGGGTGTACAAGGATGAGAGCATGGAGGACCCGCAGACGTGCCTCCGTCTGCTCAACAGCCTCACTCTCCCTTCAGCTTTCGAAGAGCTGAAGGAGCGTTCCGTCACCGACCTGGCGGCGATGAGTGCCCGGTTGGCGGTCCAGGTAAGAAGCCTGAATGTGCTTCGACTTAGCTCTTTTTAGTTGTTCCTTGATTTTCTCTGACCCTTGTCTGCTTTCGGTCCGCAGGCTGCGGTGACGGGTAGCGTCCTGATGCACCATCAGGAGCTGCTCTGACTCAAGCTCTTGGAAGCCGAGGAGGAGCCGGCCGGTTCGGGTGAGGGTACCTCGGCGGTGCCCCGTATCGAGCCCTTAGTCGATGGGCTCGTAACCGCGAGCGCCCGGGCGCGGGCGCAGCTGGAGGAGAGGGCAGCAGCGGCCCGTGCTGCCGCTGAGGCCAAGGAAAAGGCAGAGCGGGAGAAGGAGAAGGCCGAGAGCGAGCTTGCTGCGGCTCAGTCCGAGATCCGGGCCCTCAAGGCCCAAGTCCAGGACAAGGAGTCCCGGCGGGCTTCGGAGAAGCGCCGCCACGCCGAGGAGGTGTCGGCTCTGAAGAAGGAACTGGAAGAGGCGGTGGAGTCGGCCGTAGCCGATTACAAGGCCGGCCGTGACAACGCCCAAGAGATCCTCCGAGCCCAGCTGCTAGCGTCTTCTTCGGTCTTCGACCTCGGACTGGCTGTCGCCCAGAGGGCCTGCCCGAACGTCGATTTGACCGGGGTCGCCATGCCGATGGGCGCGGAAGCCAGGGAGCTCTTATCCTGGTGGAAGGATCTTATGGACGAGAGGGCCTCGCCTCCAGTTCCTGAAGATGGAGCCGTGACCGCCGAGGAAGCCCCTGCCGAGGCTGCCGCTTCTGAAGCGGTGCAGATCGTCGACTCTCCCTCTCCCTCTCCCGGCCAAGGCGCAGTCGAAGCGGAGGAGGAAGGGGTCGTCGAGGGCTGATACGAGGGTCCCGCCCCCCGGTTTTTGTTCTCCCACTTATGTAAGCCTTCGGCCAGGCATATGGCCGAGTTTGTACTTCCTTTCGCTTGTGAATACAAGGCATTTTTTTGGCTTTACCTTGTTGTTTTCTGCATGACTGGAGTGGATCTGGCCTTTCTGAAATCCGAGATCCTTCTGTCGTTCGCTATAGTTTGCGAAGCCGAGACCCGATGTAGGTTCGGATAGGGCGTTGATAGAATCTTGCCAACAGATACGGCTGCTTTAGATGCGGTTCGTGGGGCCGAAGCCACTCCCGCTTCGTCTTATGCAGACTGAGTAACCTGCCGCGTCCTGATCCGGATTACATGGCCGAAGCCATTCGTCGGATCGAAGGACTCGCGGACTTTTAAGAGGACCATGCCGCTCCCGATACGGTTTGCATGGCCGAAGCCACTCCCGATACGGTTTACACGGACTTGGAGAAAACCACGCCGCGTCCTGATCCGGATTACATGGCCGAAGCCATTCGTCGGATCGAAGGACTCTCGGACTTTAAAAGAACCATGCCGCTCCCGATACGGTTTTCATGGCCGAAGCCACTCCCGATACGGTTTACACGGACTTAGAGAATAGCATGCCGCATCCTGATCCGGATTACATGGCCGAAGCCATTTGTCGGATCGAAGGACTCCCGGACTTTAAAAGAACCATGCCGCTCCCGATACGGTTTGCATGGCCGAAGCCACTCCCGATACGGTTTACACGGACTTAGAGAATAGCATGCCGCGTCCTGATCCGGATTACATGGCCGAAGTCATTCGTCGGATCGAAGGACTCCCGGACTTTAAAAGAACCATGCCGCTCCCGATACGGTTTGCATGGCCGAAGCCACTCCCGATACGGTTTACACGGACTTAGAGATAACCATGCCGCGTCCTGATCCGGATTACATGGCCGAAGCCATTCGTCGGATCGAAGGACTCCCGGACTTTAAAAGAACCACGCCGCTCCCGATACGGTTTGCATGGCCGAAGCCACTCCCGATACGGTTTACACGGACTTAGAGAATATAGCAACAAGTTTCTTGAACAAGAGTTCTTTATTCATACCCTCCGGCTGAAAGCCTGGGGAGAGGTGACTTACATAAAATAACGCCGAAGGCGCTCTACATTCCAGGTGCGAGGAAGAGGTTGGCCCGAAAGGGTCTCCAACCGGTAAGCTCCACGCCTGATCACCTCCTTGACCCGATACGGCCCCTCCCAGTTGGGGGCAAGCTTCCCTGAGGCTTCGGCTGGCTTGGAAGCATGGGCATTCCTCAACACGAGGCTCCCTACTTCAAAGCTTCGGGGCTTTACTCGAGTGTTGTGGTACTTGGCCATACGCTGTTGATAAGCCGCCAGCTGGATACGAGCTTTGTCTCGGGTCTCTTCTATAAGGTCCAAGTGGTCTTTCAAACCTTCCTCGTTGGCCTCCGGACTGTAAGCAACGACCCTGGGAGAGGGAAGGCCGATTTCCACCGGAATAACGGCCTCTATCCCATAGGCCATGCGAAAGGGAGTTTCGCCGGTGGGGGTTCGGCTTGTCGTCCGATAGGCCCACAGAACACTTGGAAACTCCTCTACCCATCGGCCTTTAGCCTCGCCGAGGCGGGTTTTCAATCCCTGCAGGAGGCTTCGGTTAGTGACTTCGACTTGGCCGTTTGCTCGAGTATGCGCCACCGAAGTGAATTTGTGAAGTATGCCGAAGGTGGCGCAGTTGTCGCTGAATCGTCGGCTGTCGAATTGCTTTCCATTGTCGGAAATGATGGCCCGAGGGATGCCGAACCAGCAAATGATAGACTTCTACACGAAGTTCCAAGCATTGCTATCGGTTATTGACGCGAGGGGTTCGGCTTCGACCCACTTAGTGAAATAATCGACGGCCACGATGAGGAACTTTCTTTGGCCGGTGGCGACGGGAAAAGGTCCCAGGAGGTCGATTCCCCATTGGGCGAAAGGCCAGGGATCGGACAAGGGGGTCAGAAGGGTGGCTGCCTGGTGAATGAGGGAGCTGAACTTCTGGCACTGGTCACAACGCCGCACGAGGGCTAAAGCGTCCTCTCGGAGTATTGGCCACCAGTAGCCTTGCCTCAGGAGCTTGTGAGCCAGGGCCCTTCCTCCCGCATGCGCCCCGCATACCCCTTCATGGACTTCTCTTGTGGCGTAGTCGGCTTCAGCCGGGCCGAGGCACCGCAGCAGTGGTCGGCCGAAGGATTTCTTGTATAGCACCCCGTCCAGAAGGAGGAAGTGGGATGCACGCTGTCGAATGTGCTTTGCCTCCCTCGGATCTGGCGGGACTTCTCCTTGGAGAAGGAAAGCGACGAGGGGGGTCATCCACGTCTCGGCCTCGACCTCAGTGACTTGCATGGCTTCGGCTTCGTCGAGGCTTGGTTCGGCGAGCTCTTCGACGAGGATCATTCGGCCTCCACCCCCGTCTTGAGTTGACGCCAGCCGGGAAAGTGCATCGGCCCGGGTATTCTCGGCTCTCGGAATCCTCACGATTTCATAAGAATCGAATTGGGTGAGGATCTTGCGAGTCACCTGGAGATAGGACGCCATCACCGCGTCCCGAGCCTCGTACTCCCCGGAGATGTGGCTGGCGATCAACTGGGAATCGTTGAAGGCTTTTAGATTCCGGGCGCCGAGCTTCTTCGCGGCCCAGAGGCCGGAGATGAGAGCTTCGTACTCGGCAACATTGTTGGTCGCTGGGAAGGAGAAGCGCAGGGCGTACTCCGTGACGACCCCTTCAGGCGATGCCAGGATCCATCCGGCGCCGCTGCCCGTGGAGCACGCGGAGCCGTCCACGAAGAGTCTCCATTCGTCTGCTGACGCAGGAGCCGAAGTAGCCTCGGCTTCGGGCGCGTTGGGCACCGGCTGAGGTGCCGAGGAGGCGCCGGGGGTAAGTTCGGTGATGAAGTCCGCCAGCGCCTGGGCTTTTATCGCTACCCGAGGGGCGTAGGAGATGTCGAACTCTCCTAGCTCGATCGCCCATTTCGCCAGCCTGCCGGACACCTCCGGCCGGGAGAGAATTTGCCTTAGGGGCTGGTCGGTGAGGACTTTTACGGAATGGGCCAGAAAGTACGGCCGGAGCCTCCTTGCGGACGAGACGAGGGCCAGAGCCAGCTTCTCCAGGGCAAGATACCGGAGTTATGCTCCTTGAAGGGCTCGGCTGGTGTAATAGACTGGCTTCTGAACGCCATCTTGTTCTCGGACGAGGACGGCACTGAGAACCGTCTCGGAGACTGCAAGGTACAAGCTCAGAGGTTCCTCGGGAACCGGCTTGGACAAGATGGGGACTTTGGAGAGGTAGGCCTTCAGCTGATTGAAGGCTGTCTGGCACTCCTCCGTCCAGTCGAAGTTGTTAGCCTTCTTCAGCAGCTTCAAGAAGGGGAAACAGTAGTCTGCCGCCCTTGACATGAAGCGGCTAAGGGCTGCGATCCTCCCGTTCAGCTTCTGTACCTCTCGGAGGTTTGCCGGGGGGCGCATTTGCATGATCGCCGCAACCGTCTCGGGATTAGCCTCCACCCCTCGGTGGGTGACCATGTAGCCGAGGAACTTGCCGGAGGCTACCCTGAAGGCACACTTTGCCGGGTTCAGCTTCATCTTATACCACCTAAGGGCGGAGAAAGTCTCGGCCAGGTCGGCCAAATGCTCTGCAGCAACGCGGCTCTTGACCAACATGTCGTCTATATAGACCTCCATGTTTCGGCCGAGCTGTGGGGCGAACACTTTGTTGACCAGGCGCTGATATGTCGCGCCGGCGTTCTTCAGACCGAAAGGCATTCGGGTATAACAGTACAGGCCCAAATCGGTCGTGAAGCTGGTCTTGCTCTCATCATCCGGATGCATCCGGATCTGGTGGTAGCCTGAATAGGCGTCGAGGAAGCTTAAAAGCTCATGGCCGGAAGTCGCGTCCACCACCTGGTCTATCCGAGGCAGCGGAAAGTGTAGGTGCTGAAAATGCTCGTGTGATTAATATGAAAAACTATGTTGTTTAGTGTAAACTAACCTATTAAAAACAGCAACTAAAGTGCAGTGATCGCCAGAAACTTTTAACTAAAAAGTTTCAAAAGAGAGATGTGATCGCCTACCTGTTTGAACGCGGAAGAATGAGTCCTTGGTTCCCCTTCTTCAGCCGGCTGAAGAAAGAGAGCCCTTTCTTTGTTCTTTTGTTCTTGCTGTTGAGGTTGAGGTTGAGGATCGTCCAGAAGTGCTTCTGGCTTTGTGCTCGATTTCCCCTTTTTGATCTCTTGTTGTTGTTGAGTGCAGCAGAGACAGAGAAAGAAAATGAAATGAAGAAACACTGATGAGAATTTAAGTGGAAGTAATATCAGAACTAACCATGATTATAAACATGCTTAAACAGCAACTCACTTGTTTAAATGGCTTTGAAACCCCTTTAAAACAAATAGGTTTTGGAAAATTAATGCTGTGGTGTGTGTTGCATGAAGTGAATATGAGAATGAAACTAATGGAGATGTAAAATGAAATTCAAGAAATGAAAAACTTATGCCCAGTGTTGAATTGAAGCCTTGAAAGGATGAAGATCTTGAAAGGGACGCCGACTTCTGGAAATGGCAGCGCTCCGGCGTTCCGACGTGGTTGCTCCGATCTTCAAATCGCTATAACGCTATGGCTCAACTCAACTCAATTCTCTTTTTTTTTTTAACTCTTTGAGATGCAAGGTATTTATAGGCATTTTCTGCGTTCGCGATTAACATAGAAAAATCTAGGATTTATCTACCTTAACCGACAGATAAATACTGATTAATTCATCTTTATCTGTAATTATCTAAAACGCGTCCACCATGGCTGACTCCTTTCAGATTAATTAAGATAAGGATAAATATCCGGAAAAACTTATCTTTATCTTTATTAGCTAAAACGCGTCCACATGTGTAGACGTCTTTTACACTAATTAAGATAAGGATAAACATCCGGAAGATAAGTTGAAACAGCTTAGGAAACCTAAAACGCGTCGACATTAACAGACGCCTTTTAGTTAATTAATCAATTAATTAAAATTCAAATTTAAACGCTAAAATAGGAATAAACTCTAAATCGCGTCCACACTGGTCGACGCCTTTTAGGATTCTTCATATTTTAACTGAAATTTGAGCTAAAATCAATTCAATTGATTAACTTAAAACATGTCTGTTATACCCGACATTCAAAAAGATTAATAAAAATTAACCAATGATTAAATATCAGACCATTCTGAGGCATTATTATATGATATGAAATTTACTCAAAATGACGTCAAAATTAGCGTGTCTACAGCTGCCTCACCTTGGCATCGTCTTTGCAAGGGAGTGAAATGAAATGGAATGTACTGAAAAGGTGATGCCAAGGTGTGATGAGACACGCTCTTAACATCACATGATTGGAATTTTTCTCAAAATCATCAATGAAGATATCTTAAAGGAAATCAATGGAATCAATCCTGTCTGGATGAAATAGACAAGGAAATAAAATAAGGTCGATCAACCTCCTCGGAGTGGGAAGTACCCCAGGTCATAGATACTGTAGGTTTCATCATGGGGAGCGTTTGCCAGCCAATGTGGACGTGCTGCAGCCATGATGGATCTTAAAAGAAAACAAGAATATTGGATAAAGAGTCCAAGAAAAGATATAATTCCAAGGATATCTTCAAGCGAACCTCAAAGATAATCAAGATACTCAATTCGGAATGGAATATTTCATATCATGTTTTGAGTTACTTGATTAATGGTCTGAAACTTAATCAATAATTCATTTTTATCACAATGATTTCAAAGTCCTACATGATGCATGCTGGGCTAAAAGAAAAATATAAAGTCAAATAAAATATAAATTAATCAAGGATAATATTGTTAAATTGCCATTAATGAGTCAAGATACCAATTCTTGTAATTCAGTGCTAAGCCGAAGCTCGTTTATCCACGCACCGTTTCACAAAAGTGGAACCATCGTCCTCACTAATTAACAATCAAACGGCATATCCGTGCGATTAAGAATCCTCTGGAATTATCACTGTTTTTGTTGTAGGGGAACTCAAATTCCAGTTTCATCAAAAACACAAGGTCCTTGATATGCTCTAATAAATATTCATCATATAATAATGCGAATGCAAAGTAATTACATGGAAGTAATACAAGGGTAGAAATAACCGTCTTTTCAGCCACGGTTGGACTTCTTGAACTCCCACAGTGGGATCTTCTTGATATTTCCAGCTTTACTCAGGTTTTCTTGAATTTTCTGCAATCAAAATTATTAGTAATTCCAAACAAATATTCAATTTAAACATCAAAATCCACAGAATTTCGAAGAAATCACTAAAACGCGTCGTGTCTCGAAGACACCATTCAACGTTGAAACGCGTCAGTTCTCCTCGACGCCTTTCAGTCACAGAAACAGGTTTCTGCTTGTTCTCTATTCCAATGCCTTGTGTTCTGTATACAACTTGAACAAACATGTTAAGCATCTGTTTAGGCTTAGCCCCTTGCCTGGTTAAGTAACCGACTACTTGATCCTATCCTTGATAGAAGGGTCAAGGGGCATAGCCTTTATTAACAAAGGTAATGAGAATTATAAACAAACTTAAGCAAAATGCGACATGCAAGCAGACAGATGCTTGCTGAAAATAAAAGAATGAAACATATCAAATGCAACAAGCAGATGCTAATTGAAATATTTTTGTTGTTTTGAAATATCCATTTTTGTTTGTGGTTTTGAAATATATGTTTTTTTTTTTTTGAATTTTGACATATATATTTCTTTTTGAATTTTTGAAAGATATGTTTTTTATTTTATTTTATTTTTTTGACATATGTATTTTTTTGATTTTTTTTTTTTGACATATGTATTTTTTTTATTTTGACATATATTTTTTTTATTTTGACATATATATTTTTTTTGATTTTTGACATATGTATTTTTTTTGGTTTTTGACATAAAAGATCAGCATGGTACTTAGATCAAAAGATCATATTCATTTATTAACTTAATTCCCAAATTGTTCTTTAACAACTCAACTTAAACCCATCGTGTTTGAATTTGTGTTTCCATTCGTGATCCCATTTGATGATTTGACCCTTAGTCAATCTAAGCCATTCCTTAAGTTTGGGGTACATCTCTTTAGAAAGAAAAGAAAAATAAGTTTAGAAAGCCCATGAGAAGGTTCCGGAGACTTAAAAAGATGTCCCTTTCCTACCCTAATATCCGTTGGGGTTCGGTCATTTTCTTTCCGGGGTATTTATCGACCTTGCGTTCCCTTTTGTTTCATTTCATGACCTTGATGTAACGTTTGTAATGTAATGGCCTTTTGATTTGACATTTGGCTTTTGCCTTTTTGCTTTTGCCTTTCTACTCGTTTTTTTCGGGACGGATCTCCCCCCTTTTTTTTTATGACGGCCTCCTACTAAGATGGCGGGTATTCTTGGTAGTCTATTCTAAGTCTCGTTCCGACATCATGGGCTGAGTATAAAACATAATTTTGCTTCAAAAAGAATGATTTGTACTTTACACTTTTGGTCAAGCTTTCGATATTCTTTAGGACTTGTCATCTCTTGTTACTCACGAATCAAACGTGTCAGTGTGTGCAGTAATGGGCTTGAAATTAAGTTATCCAGACTGATGAGGAAATTTGAGTTTATAAATTTTCTGATTCCACTGGTCTTTGTACCATACTGATCGACTCTTTAACCTAAGGGTAGTATTTCTTAAGATGTAAACCATTCCAGGGATGTTTTAGCTCTTCTCCTTCTGCATTAACAAGACGATAAGCGTTACCAGGAAAAGCGTGCGATATAACATAAGGTCCTTCCCAGTTGGGTTGGAGCTTAGAACGCGAACCACCAGGTTTTACAAAAATTCTTTTGACAACCATTTCACCGACTTTGAACTTACGTTCAATGACTTTCTTTTGATAAAAACGTGTTAATCTATTTTGATAAACTTTTGCATGATTAGCAGCTGACCATCTTTTCTCGTCTAAAAGTTCCAATTGAGCAAGGAGTGCTGAACGATGTTCATCAATGGAAAATTCCTTATTCAATTGTACTCTTAATGACAGTATGAGGATCTCGTATGGAACTACCGCCTCCATTCCAAATGTTAAGGAATAAGGAGTTTGCCCATTCGGCGTGCGGATTGAAGTTCGGTAGGCCCATAGAGCCTCAACCAATTTTTCTGGCCAATCTGCGAATTTATTAGATTTGCACGTCTTTTTGATGATTTTTATCAAAGTCTTATTTGTTGCCTCTGCTTGGCCATTGCCTTGCGGATAATAAGGAGATGAATGATGCAATGCAATTTTATACATGTTGCAGAGGTCCTTCAATTCCTGTGACACGAACTGCGGTCCGTTGTCGGTGACGATGGTGCTTGGAATTCCGAATCGAGTGATGATGTTCTTCATGATGAACTTGCAGACGGTTGATGCTTTGATCTCCACGTACGCTTCAGCTTCTGCCTACTTGGTGAAGTATTCCGTTGCCGTGAGAATGAAAGATTTTTGCTTGATGCCGGAATCTGGATTACCAAGAGGTCCAATGATGTCGAAAGCCCACATAGAGAAAGGCCATGGGGAAGAAACAGGATGGAGTGAAGATGCAGGAGAATGAATTTTGTCGGCGTGAAGTTGACACTTAGCACACCTACGAACATATCCTACACAGTCTTCTTCCATGGTTGGCCAATAAAATCCTTGTCTAAGGATCTTCTTTGCTAGCATCTGTCCATTGACATGACCACCACAAACTCCAGTATGAGCTCCTTCCATAACCTTCCAAAGCTCATCTTCGTCTAGACATCTCAGAAGAACTCCATCAAAACCTCTCTTGTATAATGCTCCCCCAACTAGGGTGTATCGTTGAGCAACTCTCCTGATAGCTCTCTTCTCCTCAGTTGTAGCTTCCTCAGGATATGATTGATCTTCACAATATTTTGCAATTTCATAATACCATGGCTTCTGTTCATCATCCATCTCTTCTAACAGCTCCATCAACATGATTTCTCTCTTCTCAATGATATCTCCGTCTCTGACTTTCTTCAGCAATTTCTCCTTAGTTCTAAGGAATGAAGGGTCTTTCACGGCGGGTGAAAGACGCCTATGAACTATGATTGATTCGGATTGTTTGCTGATTGGAAAATCAAGAGAAGATGCGAGTGAAGCTAGAGCGTCAGCTAAGATGTTCTAATTCCTAGGGACATGGACAAAGATCAATTTCGTGAAAAGCTTTGAGTAAGCAGAAGTAAGTTCTTGATAAGGCTTGAGCTTGGGATCGAGAGTTCGGTACTTGGTCAACACTTGGCGAAGAATCAATTGGCTATCACCCACGATCCTGAGTTTGGTGGCACCATGGAAATGAGCAGCCTCGAGACCAGCAAGGAGTGCCTCGTATTCAGCTATATTGTTTGTGACTGGAAAATCAAGCTGAAAGGCTTGTGGAATGGTGACACCTTCAGGTGATAACAGAACGATACCGATCCCTTTTCCATGAGAATTCAGAGCTCCGTCAAAATACAGAGTCCACATATCATCTCTGATTTGATTTACGGACATCAGTTCCTCATCCGGAAACTCTGATCGCACTGGATCAAATCGAGGAAGGGGATGATGAGCAAGATGTTCTGCTATGGCATAGCCCTTGATCGCTTTCTGCTGAATATAAATGATGTCGAATTGAGATAGAAAGCTTTGCCATCGTGCTAACCTATCAGTAAGAACAGATTTCTCCAGGAGGAATTTGATCGGATTCATCCTAGCGATGAGATGGACTTCATGGGCCAGAAAATAATGCTTTAATTTCTGCACAACCCAGACCAATGCTGCACATGTTTTCTCCATCGCCGTATATCTCTGTTCAGCGGGGTTGAGAAGTTTAGAGAGATAGTAGGCTGCCTGATAAAGTGTTAAATTGATCATTTAAGGGCAACCATATGCATCATACTCATGTTTTTATCTGCAAAATAGCATGAAATGATAGATAATTGTGTAACAAGTCCAACGGTACCAATTTCATCAAATTCTAACTTAAAAACATCGTCATTTCATGTGATCAAAGGAGTGTAGCACATTTGCGGTTTTTTTGACAAAACCGAGACGAAATGAATAAAAATGATGATATTTTTATGATAATGCGCTAAATTATATTTATTTGATGTGAACAGGACATGCCAATGATGCAGTGCAGCTGGAGGAGTTTTCGGAAATTTGGGGAGGTCTAGTGTGCGGATTTCAACTAAAACAGGGGTAAAAATACAATTTGAGTCCTTCCTTCGCTAGAGTTTCCTAAAACCCACTATTTCCCTCCGTCTCTCCGATTTCCTAAACACATCCCTTCCTTTATTTTAAAAAAAAAAAATCCTCTCACTCTCGTTTTGGAAATTTGAATCCTAATTCTTCTCCAACGTCCTTTTCCTCTCCTTCCCCAATTCAGACTCTCTCTTCCTATTTCCGTTTTGTTTTCCAATTTCTCCCTTTCCAAAAAAACCTCCCGCACGCTCTCTCTCTCTCTTCTTCTCTCCCATATATTCCGAGCCCTCTCCTCTTTTTTTTACCAATTCTCCTTCCAGCAACTCTCTCTCTTCTATTTCTCGCCCTCCACGGCTCTCTCCTCTTCTCTCCCTGCACTCTCATCCCTCCCACGGTTTCTCTTTCTCCCCCTCTGTGCTTTCTCCCTCTCTCGGACTCTCCCTCTTTCTTCCTCTCTCCGCAGCCTCTCTTTCTCACCCCCACGCTCTCTCCGGTTTTCCCTCCTACGCTCCCTTTCTCGGTTTCCCACAGCCGCACCCTCTTATTCTCTCTCTTTCAGCTTCTCCCAGCACCCTTCCTCCCTCTCTGTTCTTCCCTCTCAGCATCTCTTTCTCTCCCCCACGCCCTCTCTCGGTTTCTCTCTGTCTCCAGCAAAGCCGCCAACCTGCAAGATTGAGCACCTCCTCCTGCAGTCAGCAGTGCACCAGCAAGCTCCCAAGTTCATCATCCGCCAGCACCTGCGGTGTAGACCCTGCACGAGCCAGCCATCTCAAGTTCCTCCTTCCTCCAACCTGCAGCTGCCGGCAAGACCTGGAGCTGCACCTTCTTCCTCTCCTCCACGCTGCCAGCAACAGCAGCTGCTTCTTTCAGCACCAGCCGGCAGCCTCCTCCAGCATCCTGCACGTGCCAACCTGCAAGCTTCTCCATCACTCCTTCTTCCAGCGCCAGCTCCAGCAGCCACGTCGCATGCATGCAAGTACCCAAGCTCCGGCAGATCCTGCACGAACCGACGGCAAGTTCTAGCTTGAAGGCAGCAGCCCTGCACCTCCACCAGTAGCTTCACTGCCTGCTGCAACCAGCCGCCATCAGCTCCACTTCCAGCAGCTCGTGCATGCAAACCCCTCCAGCTGCTCTCTACGTGCCTAAATGTCCAGCAGCTGTCCTAGCTTCATCCAGCAGTTGCCAGCAACTGCAGCAGCATCCTGCCCAGCCAGCAAGTGTTGCATGCCAAGCACGCCAGCAGCCGCCCAAGCGCATCTGCGGACCACTGAGCCGTCCCCTCTCTCCACCGGTTCACTGCACCGAAGCCAGCAGAAGCTTTCTCCAAACCCCATTTGCTGCATAAATTTGTTTATTTAGTTCTTCATTAATTACTTTGGTTAGTTTAGATAAATGTTTCTTTGTTAAACAATTAGTGGTGAATGAAAACTTTATTCAATTTTTATTTAGTTAAACGTTTATTTCCTCATTATATTAAGGTGTTTACTTGTTATTTAGAATTAGTTTAATTAATTTGATTTTTTTTTTGTTAAGTAGCTTGTGTATGGTTTCATTAGGTAATTAATTATTTAGTATAATTAGTTAACTCAGGTTATTGTTATTTTTAGAATAATTGAATTCTAGAGCATTAAAAATCATAAACAATCATCAAATTTTTTTATTAGATTAACTAAAGTTCAAAGTTTTCAAAATTAGAATCTTAACTCCCTGTAGATCGACTCGGACTCACCGCTATTAAATTTCCAAATTTTGATTTGAGTGAGCCGGATAAATTTAGATTGAACGTTTTCATGTGTTTAACGACGCACAATTCGAAACGATCAATTTTTGGCGCCGTTGCCGGGGAGTTAGATTTTTAATTTTGATTATCTTGGATTTAGTGTAATTAGTCTCTAACTAACCTTATTTTTCTTATTTTTGCAGGTAAATTGAAAAAAAAAAAGAAAAAAAAGAAAAGGAAAGCGAAATCATGGTCAGTGTGTTCCAACTTTCTATGTTTCAATTTCCTTACTTTAGTTAGTTTCCTTTTTTTTGTAGTTTCTAGTTTAGATAGGTTTCCATTAACTAAAAAAAAGAAACAAAAAGAGGAACATCCAAATTTAAAAACCTTCATTGCCAAGATTAGAAACTTTCCATGCTAGGCATTCATCATCCTAGGAAAGCATGAGTTAGTTTCCTTTCACAGTTATTTCCATAAATTGTTGAAGATTGCGGGGAAAAGGTACGTGTTTCAATTTTTAGCAAGTCATTCATGATTGCATCAACACACCTTGCATTGATTTGTTGCCTTATATTGCATCCAAAAAAGACAGTAAGGGTAGCAACTTTAACCACATAAGGTAGGGATTTGATCACCCTTCCTTAGCCCACAAATCACCTTCCTTGCATTGGCATTTCCTAATCCAACTAAAAGCAAGTCGAAAGAGAATCTAGGGTTTACACCGTGAGTGGTTTACATCTCGAGTTGCCTCCATTTTTGGAAACGGTGTCTAGGCTAGAGGTAAAAAGGCAAACGTCTAAGCGGGAAAGTGGTTCTCTAATTAGGTCCCTACGAAAGTAGGGGGAGCCTCCCACTACCCCACATCTTACCTGGCCGTTGACTGATTGTGGTTGTGACTCGAGGTGGACTCCATCCACCTTGTAAGAAAATTCACATAGAGAGTCTAGGTTAACAGTAGATCATTAGGATAATTTGTTTGTCAAAATTGTTTGCATTTATAAAAAAAAAAAAAAACAAGAAATAGAAAACAAAATCCTCTCTCCATCAGTCCTAGTGCATGCGAGGTAGGAGATCTCAAAATCCTAACCTTTTAGGACCACTTGTTGAAATAGAAAGAATCTTACATCACAGAAATCCACCACAAGATCCAATGGCTGATAATCAGGACCCACCAAAGCAAATGAAGGACTATTTCATTCCAAATCGATATCAACCTTCATCTTGTATTCATCTTCCTCAGAATCCAGCCAATCAATATGAAATCAAATCTAGCACCATTCAGATGCTCCCATCCTTTTATGGGAATACTAATGAAGATCCTTATAAGCATCTAGATGAATTCCTAGAAATCTGTTCCACGGTGAAAATCCAGAATTTCACCGATGATGGCCTTAAATTGACCTTATTTCCCTTTTCATTAAAGGACAAGGCTAAATATTGGTTGGGAACCATAGGAAGGCCCATTAGGACATGGGAAGAAATGCAGAAAGAATTTCTCAAGAAGTTCTATCCCATCGGGCGGACCAATACGATGAGACGGGCCATCACCAGTTTTACCCAAACTCCCGGGGAATTGATCCATGAATCTTGGGAAAGACTGAAAGAATTGCTTAGAAAATGCCCTCATCATGGGCTTTCAAAATGGCAAATTGTCCAAGCATTCTATGAAGGATTGTCTGAACAGTTCAGACAGATGGTGGATGCGTCATGTGGAGGGACGTTTATGATGAAAAATGAAGATGAGGCCTATGATCTGTTTGAAATGTTAAGTGAAAATTCCATCAATCATGCCTCATTATCATCTTATGAAAGGTCTGTTGGGCCATCTAAATGGACTGGAATGTATGAACTTAAGGCCCGCGGAGAGCCCGAATCTAGAATGGACATAAATCTGATTAATCAGAAATTGGATAAGGTAGACATCTTAGCCCAGAAACTAGACCAACTCTTGGCCTTAAACAAGCAAGAGCCTACTTACCCAACACACTCTAGTCCATATGAAGGCCCATCTTCTGCCAATCATGATATTTGTGCCTTATGCGCAAGTCCAACCCATCAAGTGAATGAATGCCCAACTGCGGCCCAACTTCCACCATTCATTCAAGAACAAGTTCAGGCCGCCCAGGGATTCTCCAGGCCCAATAATGATCCATTCTCAAATACTTACAATCCTGGCTAGAGAAATCACCCTAATTTCTCTTGGAAGAATCAGCAGGCCCCATTACCAATGTCCCATCCTCCTATGCATCAAGCCCAAAAGCCACAGAACTCATTCCAACAACAATCTAATTTCTATGGAAATGTTCAGGCTAGGGGACCTCAAACCCAGTTTTCTCAATCGGCCCAATATCAATCAGGTCAACCGGTCCACTACCACTCACTCCAATCAGGACAACCAACCCAATACCATCCTCCACCCACTTACCAGCAACCTCCTCAGTCCAACTTTGATGATAAATTCACTCAACTCCAACAACTGATTTTGACCCAGCAACAATCCATTGCTAAGTTGGAAAGTCAAATGGGCCAACTAGTTGAGGCCGCGATGAGAAGAGAAGTAGGCCAACTTCCTAGTCAACCCGTTGTCAATCCAAGGAATCAACCTCCAGGTTTTTCACAGCAATCGGGCCTTTTACCTCAGCCTGGCCCGGTACCACAGCCTAAAGGGCCACAATTTGAGAATGCTAAAGCCATTTCAGCCCTTAGGAGTGGGAGAAGTTTAGAAAAACCACATGCAGATAGAGAGTTAGCTAAAGGTTCCACTGATGGGCCTCAGGAAATTGAAAGTGTGAGTGAAGATGAACCCATCATAGAGAAGTTGGAGGAGGATCTGAAAGGAAAAGGGAAGATTGATGAAGGCCCGAGTTCTTATAAACCTAGGGTGCCATTTCCTAATGCCTTGTTAGCTAAGCCCAATACCAGGAAGAAACTGGCCAAGAATGAGGAGTTGTTGGATTTGTTCAAACAAGTCCAAATTAATATTCCACTCCTCGATGCCATCAAGCATGTGCCAGCTTATGCTAAGTTTCTCAAGGACTTATGTACTCCACGAAGAGAATCTAGAATGGCACCCGAAAAGGTTCGGCTTTCTGAGGATGTTAGTGCAATTGTGATGAATCATTTACCCAAGAAGTTAAAGGATCCTGGAGCACCTCTAATTTCATGTGACTTAGCTGGAGTTACATTTGATAGAGCTTTATTGGATCTAGGTGCGAGTGTAAATCTATTGCCAACAGCCATTTATGAAAAATTTGATATTGGAGAATTAAAGCCCACACCCATCATCTTGCAGTTGGCTGATAGGTCTGTGAAAACTCCACGGGGATTAATTGAGGATGTTATTGTGAAGGTTCATGATTGCTACTTTCCCGTAGATTTTCTTATTCTGGATATGGCATTACCTGAGGAACTCATTCACACCACGATCATCTTAGGTCGTCCATTCTTAGCCACTGCCAAAGCTAATATAAATTGTGAAACTGGCATAATGGACATTTCATTTGGGGGTCAAAAGGTCCAGATTAATGTCTTCAAAGCATCTCAATACCCAGATCATGAAAAAGAATGCCATACTGTTGATATCGTGGATAATCTGGTTGAAGAAAATGGGATGTCCACATATGATCTTTTGGCGGAAGCCAATACTTTAAAGGACTCCCCTGGCCCATTAACATCTTGGCCCAAGGTTGAACCTTTACCAGCCTTGCAGTCTGAACCCGCTTTGCCATCTTTAGCGGACCCTCCTGAGCTTGAACTCAAACCATTACCGGAGTCTCTCAAGTATATCTTTTTGGGTCCGGACCAAACTCTCCCGGTCATCATTGCGGCAAATCTCAGATCGCCGCAGGAGGCCCAATTAACCGAGGTCCTCAAAGACCACAAAGGTGCTATTGGATGGTCGGTGGCCGATTTGAAAGGAATAAGTCCGTCCATTTGCATGCATCACATCTATATGGAAGAGAATTCTAAGCCCAGTCGGGAGATGCAAAGGCGGCTTAACCCCAATATGAAAGAACTGGTGAAGAAGGAAGTTGTGAAATGGCTAGATGCGGGTATTATTTACCCAATATCAGACAGTAAATGGGTCAGTCCAACTCAAGTGGTACCCAAGAAATCTGGATTAACAGTTATTAAGAATGATCATGGAGAAGAGGTACCCACTAGGCTCACCACGGGATGGAGAGTGTGTATTGATTACAGAAAGTTGAATCTCATGACTAAGAAGGACCACTTTCCACTCCCATTCATGGACCAGATTCTGGAAAAGTTATCGGGCCAGAAGTACTTCTGCTTCTTAGAAGGGTACTCCGGGTACAATCAAGTGGCTATTTACCCGGAAGATCAAGAAAAGACCACCTTCACGTGCCCTTATGGCACGTTTGCTTTTAGGAGAATGCCATTCGGATTATGCAACGCACCAGCCACATTTCAACGGTGCATGATGGCCATCTTCTCCGATATGGTAGGAGAATTCCTTGAAGTTTTCATGGATGATTTCTCAATCTTCGGGGACTCTTTTGAAAATTGCCTGGAAAATCTTAAACAGGTGCTAGCACGATGCATAGACACCAATCTGATTCTTAGCTGGGAAAAGAGCCATTTCATGGTTCGAGAGGGCATTGTTCTAGGCCACATTGTGTCTGAAAGGGGGATAGAGGTAGATAAAGCTAAGATCGATCTCATATCCAATCTTCCTCCTCCCACCTCGGTCAGACAGATCCGTTCATTCCTTGGCCATGCCGGTTTCTATCGCCGGTTTATCCACAATTTCTCTCAAATTGCCCGGCCCCTAACTCTTCTCTTAGCTAAGGATGTCCCTTTCCAAATGGATGAATCTTGCATCAAGGCATTTAATTCTTTGAAGGAATCTTTTACCAAAGCCCCGATTCTTCAATCTCCAGATTGGTCTTTACCCTTCGAAATCATGTGCGATGCCTCTGATTATGCTATCGGTGCAGTTTTGGGACAAAGAATCCACAAGTGTCCCGTGGTGATATATTATGCAAGCCGCACCCTTGCCGATGCTCAAATGAATTATACCACCACAGAAAAGGAATTATTGGCCGTGGTTTTTGCCCTAGAAAAATTCAGATCTTATCTTTTAGGGGCAAAAGTCATAATCTATTCTGATCACTCAGCTCTCAAATACCTGTTGACCAAAAAAGATGCAAAGCCTAGGCTTATTAGATGGATCTTACTCCTTCAGGAATTTGATTTGGAAATTCGGGATAAGAAGGGTTCTGAGAATGTGGTAGCGGACCACCTATCCCGAATTCCGATATCTGAAAGTATACCGATCACTGATTCCTTTCCTGATGAGCATCTACTGACCATTTCCCACACTGTTGCACCTTGGTATGCTCACATTGTCAATTACAAGGTGACTAATCAGCTTCCGGAATGATGGACCAAAAGTGAAAAGGACAAATTCTTTTCTCAGGAAAAATATTATTTCTGGGAGGATCCTGAATTATTCAAATTTTGTCCTGATCAAATCATTAGGCGATGTGTTCCCGAAGAAGAACAACAGAGTGTTCTTAACTTCTGCCATAATCTGGCCTGTGGGGGCCACTTCTCAGGAAAGAAAACTGCAGCCAAAGTCCTACAAAGTGGTTTTTACTGGCCCACACTTTTCAAAGATGCCCATGAATTTAGCAAAACTTGCCTCCGATGTCAGGCTGTAGGGAATATGGCGAAAAGGGATATGATGCCACTCAACCCAATCTTGGTGGTTGAAGTCTTTGATGTTTGGGGAATTGACTTTATGGGACCTTTTCCACCCTCTTTTGGACATACATATATTCTGGTAGCGGTGGATTATGTCTCAAAATGGATTGAAGCAGTAGCCACCCGAACCAATGATCATAAAGTGGTCATTAAATTCGTTCAGAAGAATATCTTTTCTCGGTTCGGGTGGCCCAAAGCTATCATTAGTGATGGGGAAACGCATTTCACGAATTACCAGTTTCGGGCTTTGCTTAAGAAATATGGGATTAATCACAAGGTAGCCACCCCCTATCATCCCCAAACTAGTGGCCAAGTGGAAGTTTCCAATAGAGAGATTAAGAACATTCTGCAAAAGTCCGTTAGGCCCGATAGAAAAGATTGGTCTGAAAGATTGGATGATGCTTTATGGGCCTATCGGACCGCTTACAAAACTCCTATTGGCATGTCTCCTTATCGCCTAGTTTTCGGAAAAGCGTGCCACCTTCCAGTGGAATTGGAACATAGGGCTTATTGGGCCATCAAACAAGTCAATCTAGACCTAGCCCAAGCTGGTTCCCACCGCACCTTACAACTGAGTGAGCTGGAAGAGTTGCGTAATGAGGCCTATGAAAATTCAAAGATCTATAAAGCCAAAACCAAAGCTTTTCATGATAAACATATTGTCAGAAAATCATTTCTTCCAAATCAGAAAGTTTGGCTATTTAATTCTAGGCTTCGCCTATTTCCTGGAAAACTGAAATCCAGATGGGATGGACCCTTCGTGGTCGTTAAAGCCTTCGATCATGGAGCTGTTAAAATTCTGAACCCCAAAAGTGGGAACACTTTTACTGTTTATGGTCAACGGTTGAAACCATTCATTGAAAATCTTCAAAATGAACCACCTGAATCCATAGAACTGAGTGATCCACACTAACTGAACTTCCGTCTGGCTGAAGACGATAAACTTAGCGCTTGCTGGGAGGCAACCCAATATTTTATTTCAGCTTTTGTATTTCTTTCCTTTTAGGTCCCTAAGCAGCAATCGCCGTGGGTATGTCGCCGCCTCGTCATTACAGGTTGTTTCGCTCCTTCACAAATTCTCTTCTGGCTGCATGTTTTTCATATCTTTTATGCCATTGAGGACAATGTCAATCAAGTTGGGGGGTGGGACAATCATATGCATTTATCGAAAATCTTTTGAAGAAAACTGATATCTTTCACTGAAAAATGGTCAAATTTTTTCAAAAACTTCTTTTCACATCCTAGGAAAATTGCATGAAAATCATGTTTCATTAAGTAAATCTTAAACAAATCAGTTTTCTGTTAGTCACATCGGTTAAAGAGCCTTTAAAGTTCAAATATTCCACTTTACAAAAATCCACGGCGGGATAATTTTCATACACACACGGCAACTTAGAATAAATGGAAGATCTTAAAAGTATAGAATTGCTGGAATTAACCTCAAGGATAAGACTACTTATTCTAATTTTTCTTTTGGGTTGAACGAAAGGAATGTGTAGAATCCGTAATAGGGGACTGTCCCACTCAGCACTCTAAAAGAGGCGGTCATTTAAAATGGACAGCTGTAAACATTAAAGGCAAAAGAAGGCGATAAAAGAGCTAAAGGAAGGTAGGTGGCAAAAAGTACGCACCTCCCCTCAGGCAATTCAAAGAGAGTGGCAAAAAGTACGCACTCTCAAAAGCAAAAGTACAATAAAGAAACGCCGCGCTAAAAAGTTCATCGAACCAAAAATATGACCAAGTCGTGAGAAGTGCTGAGTTGGGACGGAAACTGAAAAACGGTCCTCACTGACTGATCGGGAAATCTCGTATTCTCTTCTCCTCCCCAGGTAGTCTTATCTAAAGGGGAGTAAAGGCAAGAATATACCAGAAAGGTCGGAAACGAGTTCTAAGTGTGTCAAATTTCATGCACAATCACCTGTCTGAATCAAAATATTGTGGGATATGAAAACTTTTTAGCTCAACCAAACGGCTACCACTTAAATTGATTGTGAAAGATACTACAAATGAAGTACGATAATTCATTATTTGTCCTAACATTTCCTTATTTGCATTGCTAAGGGACTAGCAATGGGTAACTTGGGGGGTGTGATAAAGTGTTAAATTGATCATTTAAGGGCAACCATATGCATCATACTCATGTTTTTATCTCCAAAATAGCATGAAATGATAGATAATTGTGTAACAAGTCCAACGGTACCAATTTCATCAAATTCTAACTTAAAAACATCGTCCTTTCATGTGATCAAAGAAGTATAGCGCATTTGCGGTTTTTTCGACAAAACCGAGACGAAATGAATAAAAATGATGATATTTTTATGATAATGCGCTAAATTATATTTATTTGATGTGAACAGGACATGCCGATGATGCAGTGCAGCTGGAGGAGTTTTCGGAAATTTGGGGAGGTCTAGTGTGCGGATTTCAACTAAAATAGGGGTAAAAATACAATTTGAGTCCTTCCTTCGCTGGAGTTTCCTAAAACCCACTATTTCCCTCCGTCTCTCCGATTTCCTAAACACATCCCTTCCTTTATTTTAAAAAAAAAAAATCCTCTCACTCTCGTTTTGGAAATTTGAATCTTAATTCTTCTCCAACTTCCTTTTCCTCTCCTTCCCCAATTCAGACTCTCTCTACCTATTTCCGTTTTGTTTTCCAATTTCTCCCTTTCCAAAAAACCCTCCCACACGCTCTCTCTCTCTCTCTTCTTCTCTCCCATATATTTCGAGCCCTCTCCTCTTTTTTTTCCCAATTCTCCTTCCAGCAACTCTCTCTCTTCTATTTCTCGCCCTCCACGGCTCTCTCCTCTTCTCTCCCTGCACTCTCATCCCTCCCACGGTTTCTCTTTCTCCCCCTCTGTGCTTTCTCCCTCTCTCGGACTCTCCCTCTTTCTTCCTCTCTCCGCAGCCTCTCTTTCTCACCCCCACGCTCTCTCCGGTTTTCCCTCCTACGCTCCCTTTCTCGGTTTCCCACAGCCGCACCCTCTTATTCTCTCTCTTTCAGCTTCTCCCAGCACCCTTTCTCCCTCTCTGTTCTTCCCTCTCAGCATCTCTTTCTCTCCCCCACGCCCTCTCTCGGTTTCTCTCTGTCTCCAGCGAAGCCGCCAACCTGCAAGATTGAGCACCTCCTCCTGCAGCCAGCGGCAACACCTCAAGCACCTCCTCCTGCAGTCAACAGTGCACCAGCAAGCTCCCAAGTTCATCATCCTCCAGCACCTGCGGTGTAGACCCTGCACGAGCCAGCCGTCTCAAGTTCCTCCTTCCTCCAACCTGCAGCTGCCGGCAAGACCTGGAGCTGCACCTTCTTCCTCTCCTCCACGCTGCCAGCAACAGCAGCTGCTTCTTTCAGCACCAGCCGGCAGCCTCCTCCAGCATCCTGCACGTGCCAACCTGCAAGCTTCTCCATCACTCCTTCTTCCAGCGCCAGCTCCAGCAGCCACGTCGCATGCATGCAAGTACCCAAGCTCCGGCAGATCCTGCACGAACCGACGGCAAGTTCTAGCTTGAAGGCAGCAGCCCTGCACCTCCACCAGCAGCTTCACTGCCTGCTGCAACCAGCCGCCAGCAGCTCCACTTCCAGCAGCTCGTGCATGCAAACCCCTCCAGCTGCTCTCTACGTGCCTAAACGTCCAGCAGCTGTCCTAGCTTCATCCAGCAGTTGCCAGCAACTGCAGCAGCATCCTGCCCAGCCAGCAAGTGTTGCATGCCAAGCACGCCAGCAGCCGCCCAAGCGCATCTGCGGACCACTGAGCCGTCCCCTCTCTCCACCGGTTCACTGCACCGAAGCCAGCAGAAGCTTTCTCCAAACCCCATTTGCTGCATAAATTTGTTTATTTAGTTCTTCATTAATTACTTTGGTTAGTTTAGATAAATGTTTCTTTGTTAAACAATTAGTGGTGAATGAAAACTTTATTCAATTTTTATTTAGTTAAACGTTTATTTCCTCATTATATTAAGGTGTTTACTTGTTATTTAGAATTAGTTTAATTAATTTGATTTTTTTTTTGTTAAGTAGCTTGTGTATGGTTTCATTAGGTAATTAATTATTTAGTATAATTAGTTAACTCAGGTTATTGTTATTTTTAGAATAATTGAATTCTAGAGCATTAAAAATCATAAACAATCATCAAATTTTTTTATTAGATTAACTAAAGTTCAAAGTTTTCAAAATTAGAATCTTAACTCCCTGTGGATCGACTCGGACTCACCGCTATTAAATTTCCAAATTTTGATTTGAGTGAGCCGGATAAATTTAGATTGAACGTTTTCATGTGTTTAACGACGCACAATTCGAAACGATCACTGCCCTCTCTTTTCCTTCTTCATCTTCTTGTGCTAGGACAGCCCCCACTGCATCATCCAGGACTGAAATGTAAAGTATCAATGGTTTGCCTGGAGATGGTGGTCTCAAAACAGGAGGACTTGCTACATAATTCTTTAATCCATCGAATGCCTCCTGACACTTATCGTCCCAATCGAATTTGACTCCCGGCTTGGTAAGCTCGTAAAACGGCTTACACCTTTGTGAGTGCTGGGAGACAAAACGGCGAATAAATTGTAACCTCCCGATTAATCCTCTTAACTTCTTCAAGTTTTTGGGAGGTGGCATTTCTCTAATAGCCTTCGCCTTATTGGGATCGATCTCAATTCCCCGTTTACTGACGATAAATCCAAGCAATTTCCCTGAAGATACCTCGAATACACATTTCTTGGGGTTCATCTTTAACTGATATTCTCTCGATCTCTCTAATACCCTTGCCAAAACTTTGGCGTGCTCAGCCTTTGTTTTCGATTTAACCAATAAGTCATCCACATACACTTCCAGATCTATGTGCATCATGTCATGAAATATTGCCATCATAGCCCTTTGATAAGTGGCTCCAGCATTCTTTAATCCAAACGGCATCACGACATAACAATATGTTCCCCAAGGTGTAGTGAATGATGTTTTTTCTTGATCTTCTTCTGCCAGCTTAATCTGATTATATCCTGAAAATCCATCCATAAATGATAATGTCTCATAGCCAGCAGTATTATCGATGAGTACATCAATATGAGGCAATGGAAAATCGTCTTTAGGACACGCCCGGTTCAGATCGCGGAAGTCAATGCAAATTCTGACCTTCCTGTCCTTCTTCATAACCAGGACTATATTGGCCACCCATTGTGGATAGAGGACAACTCTAATAAATTTGGCTTTATGTAATTTATCGACCTCTTCCTTCATCTTTAGAGCCATTTGTGGGTGGAATCGCCTTAATTTCTGTTTGACCGGGCTAGCTCCATCCTTCAACGTCAATCTGTGTTCAACCAAAGATGAGTCTAACCCTGGCATATCTTCATAACTCCAGGCGAAAGTGTCCTTATAGTCCTTTAATACTTATACCATTGCGTTCTCATCCTCTGTAGAAAGACTTTTACTGACGAGGACAACCTTAGGTTCGTCTTCAGTCCCTAAATTAATTTCTTTGGTGGGCTCTTCTACGGCAGCTGAGGGTTCTTCAAATCTCTTTACTCCACTGGCATATGCCTCAGCCGCGTCCTCGTCATCTTCCTCAATGGGGTCCTTTTCATGTACTAATTCATATACCCCGTACCCATCATTGACTGACTCATCACCCATGCAATCTTCTGGCATCTGAATTGGATTTTCTAAAAGCTGAGGGATCAGAGAACAAGAAGAGCACTTATCAGCTAAGTCCTGGAGGTATCTATCCGGAATTTGCCTACCCTTAGGCTTCCTAGACTTCCTAACCTGACTAGACTGCCTAACTTCACTATCATAACCTAACGAAGACGAAGCAGGATAAAAATCCTGGGATACAAGTGGAAATACAGGGGAATCCTCCCGAGGGAGGGACATAGTAGATCTAAAAGAGAATCTTGACCGAAGGACCCGCGCGGCGGGGTGCAATCGGACAAGTAAGATGTTTCCTCAATGAGGATTTGGGAAGAATTTGTTGCCAAATTGGCGTTTTTTTTTGGAAAATGAAAGAATTAAACATAAAGCATGAATGAATACAAATGGGAAGAAAATCAGACGGAGGAAGTGGCACCAAGGCCAGAGGATTAGGGGGATCATATAGTAATATGTCCCAGATCAAATTATACAACCTCTCTAGATCGAGAGGAGGTTGTGGTATAAGGTCCCGAGGGGACAGAGTAATCATGACGGGCGGAGCCCGTGGAATATCTTCAATTATGACCCGCGACCAAGTCGGGGTCAAGAGTAGTGTACGAAAAAGAGTATGGAGCATGAAGACATGTGAAGGATATGTCCCCCTCCAGAGCAGATCTGTTGTGTAACCAGCTTCATAGGGGTCATCTGGCTCCCCTTCGTCAGTTTCTTCAGATAGCAGTATCCGCTTGTCAAATATGGCACCAGGGCTTTCAATCAGTTCATCAATCTGCGGCGGCCACTTAGGTTCTGCAGGATCCAAAAATAGTCTGTTCAGTGCAATATACAGGTCTCGGAGGTCGAACCACCTGTACCATTCACATTCAGGGTCATGAAATTTCCACCTTTTCATAGGCCGTAGAGCCTCCAAGGATTGGTACGTAAGCAGTTCAGAACAATGTCTAGCCAAATTCCTCCCATATATGTCATGGAAGTCAAAACAGGAAGTAATGACCACCGTGTTGTCGTAGCTAAGTATGGGCCCTTTCACGAAGTGCGTACACAGGGTCCATGTTAAGGGATCTCGGCCTTCTTTGGGTGGTGTAGACATTGCCTCCCAGATTTTCGGGCCTTCTTCGATTTCTGCTTTCTGAACCAGATCTTGTTTCAATTTTATTGGCCTATAGCCCAGACCACTTCCAGGTGCTGCTCGATGATTTCTGACAGGAGTGGTCCTGCCTTGCAACTGTGTGCCCAGACCTCTCCCAGGCTCGTAGCCGTTCTTCATCATGATCCTCCATCCTGGGGTACTCATGCACTTCCCCCTCTTGATAGCATCTAACGGATATGGAGAAATAGTAGCGGCTTTCAGAAGATCAGCCACTGGACGGTAGACCTGTAATACCGACAGAAAAGGTTGTCGGCCAGGTAGAACAGCAGATTTAATGTTCAAGGTATGAGCAGCAGCAAGGATCGGCATGCTCGTTACTTTAATTATTCGTCCTTTGTAAGGAAATTTGAGGCATTGATGATTCGTAGAAGGAATCGCCTCAAGAGTTTTAATATAAGGACGGCCTAAAATGGCATTTATGGAAGGGTCGATTTCCAGGATGTGAAATTCGACCTCTGCATGACTTACGGGGCCCAGCTCCACCTTCAAATAGACCATTCCCAGAGGGGAACGGGTAGAATTATCATATGCTGTCACTGAGATGGGGCTGGGCAGCCATTTCTCTTTGGGCACACCGCACAACTCCAGGGTCTTCGGAGGTAAAACATTGATCGAAGCCCCTGTGTCGACCAGGCATGCATCCACGGCCTTCTTACAGATATTGACCGTGATACTCAGAGCCATGCTTCTGGCTGCCGGCGGTGCTAGTTCCGATGTATGAAATGTAATGGAGGGCTGATCCCCCTGAGGAACTAGTAGTGCTGCAATTTTCTCTACCGGCACGTCCTCATTGACCATCACCTTCTGCAGATATTCCATCAAAGCTTCTTGGTGACTCTTGGATCTTTTGATCAGTTCGAGTATAGTGATCCGTTCCGGTGTCCGATCCAGATGTTTCAACAAGTCATATTGAGTGCCTGGTGCACTCTCTTCATTATGGGCTTCCTCAGTCGGCTGTGATGGGCCGTCTCTGACTGTGGACTGAGGAAAGACCTTGTTGAAAATCCTTCCACTCCGGAGCGCGTGTTCCTCAACCGTGGAGGATCCGAGTGACACTTTAAGTACCGCAGGGTTGGACGGTGCGGATGGCGTAGAGGGTTGGTATGTCGGTGATGGCATAGGGCTAGGTGGTGATGGCGCGGTGCGGATTAAAGGCCTAGAGGGTTGGATGGTGGATGGGTAAGAGGTTGGTGAAGTGGGGAATGGTACGCGTAATAGCAGTCTAGATGGTAAGGGCATATCTGGGTAAGTGGTAGTGGTAGCGGGTGAAGTAGGAAACGGTACGTGTAGTAATGGCCTGGATGGTAAGAGGGGCGCGTTATTGGTTTGCGGGGGGTTATATGATGGAGGCGTAGGAGTACGGGGCGTAATGGGTCTAAGGAAGGCGGGTAGTGGTAATGGGTTATTGGGCGTAGGCGAGTGATATGTGGGCGTAGGTATAGGGGTGGTGGTAACGGATTGTGGCCTTGGTATATGGATGGTGCGGCGTGGTGGTCGCTCTGCGGTACTTTGAACGTGACCCGTTGAACAAAGAGAGGAAGAGTCCTCTACTCTCCACTGCTGCCCACGACCAGCCTCAGACTGGCTGTTCGTCAAAATGGGAGCAACCTGGTTTTGGTTATAGTGCTCCGGGAGTGGATTCTGCACTATGCCCATGTTGGGTGGTGCTGCTGCTTGTGCCGGTGGTCTTGCTTGCTGCTGCTGTTGCTGCGGCCTCCTTGCCTTCAGGGCTGTTATGTACTTTTTCATCTCCTCCCAGTCTATGCCGCCCTGCTCATTGAGATCATGAATATAATCTGTGAACTGGAAGCAGGTGTCAATGGTATGCCCAGGTTGCCTGTGGAAGTAGCAATACCTGGACGTATCGGCATTTTGAGGCCAGACGGCCTTCTCCCTTGGCAAAACTAAGGCATTAGCTGCCATTAAAGCGCTGAAGATATCCGCCAAGGATTCTGGGAGGGCCGGGTATTCTGCCCTTTTCGGGCCTGGAGGTCTCCTTTGCTGGTTGTAGTCACCAGGAGGAGGGACCTTGTGGTACGTCGGCGGTGCACGCGGCTGGTACTGTGGCTGTTGTTGCTGCTGATACTGCTGCTGAGGGGGCTGCTGGTACTGCTGTTGCCGTTGCGGCTGTTGCTGTAGCTGTTGCTGGTTCTGATTCGGCTGCTGGGGCCGCTGGTACTGCTGTTGGTAATGGGGGTTCTGCTGCTGCCTGTACCCCTGTTGGCTCGACTGCGGTGGCCTCTGATACTGCTGCTGGTTCCTCACAAACTGGGGCGAGTTATTGTTCATGGTACTGACTTTCTCATGAGAGAGCGTGCCCTCAGTAGTCGGACATGTGCTGGAAGAATTCGGCACTGCAGGCTTCCGAGGTGGAGGCCTGCTAGGTCTGTGAGGATAAAAAACGCTAGAGAACGTAGCGTCCTTGAAGGCATTCTGGCAGTACCGTGCTCTTTCATAGAGCTCTGCCATATTAGTCAAATTGTTCAAGGAGAGGACTAGCCTGAACTGGGGAGTGGCGTTAGAAATTAACATTTTCACTTGTTCAGATTCGGACAAGTGATCTTTCACTTTTTCAGCCAGGCCCCGCCACCTGTCAGCGAAACTGACAAACTCCTCATCCGGTTTCATCTTTTCTGCAATGAGGTCCGTGATAGACAAGGAGGGTGCAACTCTGTCCTGGTATCGTTGGATAAATTTGCGTGAAACGATACCGTAATCCTCTACTTCGGAGGGTTCCAGAGAAAAGAACCACTCGAGGGCTGGTCCCTCTAGAGATCTCCTGAACAAGAAGGCCAACGACCTCTTATCGTTCTGCCAGAAAGAGGATTCGTACATGAACTCCTTCAGGTGCGTGAAGGGGTTACCAGTACCGTTATACTTTCGATACACTGGCATTTCAGAGGGTGGCAGATGGAATACCGGCAGGCTCGGTAAATTGATTTCTGGTACAGCTTTAACCCCCATCATCTTCTGGAGATTGTTGAACTGCTCATCCATGCGCTCCATCTTGGCCAGCAACGTTTGCGTGGTCAGATCTGCCTGGGGAGGAGGAGGAGGTGGAAGTACTTGATAGGCCTGCTGCCTAGAGTACGTTGGACAAGGAGGATAATAAGGATGAGGTCCGGCAGAGCTTCCGCCATGCCCGAGGGCATTTTGATAAATAAGCGTTTGCGTTCTAGCCGGTTGCCTAGACGATGAAAGTTGTGGCCCAGTTGGCCGAGAAGCAATATGAAGGCCTTCCATGGCCTGATGGATATAAGGAGGAGGAGGAGGAGGTTGTTGAGTAACAACAGGGGGAGCCAAAGGGTTCGGCTCAGCAGGCTGCATGGGTGCCTTCCCCTTCAAAATAGACTGGATGGCCTCAAATTGCTGAGGGTCCTGTCGGGAGGCAAGAACTCCCAGGGCGTTGACAAGATCCATAGGATCGGAGGATGAGGGATCATGCTGATTCATGTCCCCCTCTAGATCAGGATTAGGGATCGCATATTCATGCGGAGGAAGATCATGATATTGATCGTGTGGATGAAAAAGAGGAGTCCGGACATTCCCATCATGTCGGACTGGAATGGGGACAGAATTACGAGAGGCATCAGCATCTCTCCCGTTCTCATAATTGAAGTCTGAATCGCGAGGGGCATTAGCATCTCCCTCGTAGTTGATGATGGCGTCTTGGGCCATACTCAAATCTCTGCCTGATCGCAGCAACATGATATTAGATTCCCTTTTCAAAGATTTAATCAAACAAGTTGTGCAGAGATTAATCAAACAAGTGGATGCTTAACGTGATTTCAGGGTTCCTTGTTGAGTTATTTGAATTGGATTAAACCACAATTTCGCTCAGGGAAAGGATCCTAGTTTCAGTTCAGTTTCCACCGTTATTCTCTAGGGTTCTCTCTCACAACGCTTTCGGAATCTAGCCGGGACTTCAATTGGTACAACCAGCCCGATGATCAAGGAGGAATACCTTGATTTTGGGGACTTATGGAGGTCTCAACGTCAACTTCTCTAGTCTGATCAAGGGACCAACCCAATCAGAGAGAGTTGCTGACGTCGAGTAATGTGTTCCTAAGAAGAGGAGGGTTTTCGCCTCAATGCGTATGCCCTGCGACCTGGATGGCCTCTAATGCTTAATAAAATAATGGGTAGCTAGCATTCAAAACACAGAAATCTGGAAACTGAAAAATAATTAGGAAACTGTCTGAATCGCGTCGATGATAGTCGACGCTATTCAAAACAGAGCTTAATTCTTTCGCAGAAACAACTCTGAAAAATAACTAAAAACTGTCTGAAACACGTCGATGGTGGTAGACGCTATTCAACACAGAACTTAATTATTTCGCAGAAGCAGATGCAAACAGCAGAGAAAGTCTGGAGACTAAAAGGCGTCTGGGTGTGCTGACGCGGTTTTGAAACGCGTCAACGTTCCTGGACGCTTTTTAGTTCGCAGAAACAGATTTGCAGGAGGATTTTCTGGGTCGAATCCTCCTCAAACAGGGTAAAAGGCAGTAAACAATCGACTCATGCAAAGATTTTTAGTTTCATATTTTAAACAGGATGATTTACTAACTAACAACTAGGAAATCACTCAATCACACATCATTTTTATCACAAAAACAACTTTTTTTGAACTAATCAAGGGGAGGCAAGATCTTGCCCCTAGGGTGTGCACGTGGTGCACGAGGGAAATTAATTAAACTAAACACTCACCAATTGGTGAGGACGTGTCGAAAGACACAAATGGTGCACCGTGGGTGCCCGATATGATGATAGCAAGAACAAAAAGAAACTAAAAGACGGCGAGACCAAGTCCCACCGTGATCGCCAAAAGAGTTGTAGGTGCTGAAAATGCTCGTGTGATTAATATGAAAAACTATGTTGTTTAGTGTAAACTAACCTATTAAAAACAGCAACTAAAGTGCAGTGATCGCCAGAAAATTTTAACTAAAAAGTTTCAAAAGAGAGATGTGATCGCCTACCTGTTTGAACGCGGAAGAATGAGTCCTTGGTTCCCCTTCTTCAGCCGGCTGAAGAAAGAGAGCCCTTTCTTTGTTCTTTTGTTCTTGCTGTTGAGGTTGAGGTTGAGGATCGTCCAGAAGTGCTTCTGGCTTTGTGCTCGATTTCTCCTTTTTGATCTCTTGTTGTTGTTGAGTGCAGCAGAGACAGAGAAAGAAAATGAAATGAAGAAACACTGATGAGAATTTAAGTGGAAGTAATATCAGAACTAACCATGATTATAAACATGCTTAAACAGCAACTCACTTGTTTAAATGGCTTCCCCTTTAAAACAAATAGGTTTTGGAAAATTAATGCTGTGGTGTGTGTTGAATGAAGTGAATATGAGAATGAAACTAATGGAGATGTAAAATGAAATTCAAGAAATGAAAAACTTATGCCCAGTGTTGAATTGAAGCCTTGAAAGGATGAAGATCTTGAAAGGGACGCCGACTTCTGGAAATGGCAGCGCTCCGGCGTTCCGACGTGGTTGCTCCGATCTTCAAATCGCTATAACGCTATGGCTCAACTCAACTCAATTCTCTCTTTTTTTTTAACTCTTTGAGATGCAAGGTATTTATAGGCATTTTCTGCGTTCGCGATTAACATAGAAAAATCTAGGATTTATCTACCTTAACCGACAGATAAATACTGATTAATTCATCTTTATCTGTAATTATCTAAAACGCGTCCACCATGGCTGACTCCTTTCAGATTAATTAAGATAAGGATAAATATCCGGGAAAACTTATCTTTATCTTTATTAGCTAAAACGCGTCCACATGTGTAGACGTCTTTTACACTAATTAAGATAAGGATAAACATCCGGAAGATAAGTTGAAACAGCTTAGGAAACCTAAAACGCGTCGACATTAACAGACGCCTTTTAGTTAATTAATCAATTAATTAAAATTCAAATTTAAACGCTAAAATAGGAATAAACTCTAAATCGCGTCCACACTGGTCGACGCCTTTTAGGATTCTTCATATTTTAACTGAAATTTGAGCTAAAATCAATTCAATTGATTAACTTAAAACATGTCTGTTAAACCCGACACTCAAAAAGATTAATAAAAATTAACCAATGATTAAATATCAGACCATTCTGAGGCATTATTATATGATATGAAATTTACTCAAAATGACGTCAAAATTAGCGTGTCTACAGAAAGTTGTCCATCGGACAAGCTTTGTTGAGGTTGGTGAAGTCCACGCACATACGCCATTTGCCATCTTTCTTTGGCACCATGACCACGTTGGCGATCCAGTCTGGATGGTGCACCTCTCGGAGGTGTCCGGCGTCCAGCCCTTTCTGCACTTTGGCTTGGATGGCGGCCCTCCTTTCCTGATTGAAGGTGCGCAGCTTCTGCTTTACCGGGGGCTGGTCGGGATCGGTATGGAGTCGGTGCTCTGCTACCTTCGGGTCAACCCCGGGCATGTCCGCCGGAGACCAGGCGAAGACGTCGAGATTCTTTTTCAAGAACTCGGTAAGCTTCTCTGCCTCAATCTTTTCCAGGACGGAGCCTATCATCAGGACTCGTCCTTCGCCTCCTGGAATAGGGACGGCGAGGAGTGCTTCTCCCGGAGATGCCTCGGCCGATGATTCGATCGTTAGAGTTTCGGCTGCCGTCTTCCTTTTGACCGAAATCATGTAACATTGCCGGGCTGCTTCTTGGTTCCCATTGGCCTCGCCTATTCCATGGCTGGTATGAAACTTCAGCTTCTGATGGAAGGACGAAGGCACGGCTCCGACCCCGCCGATGAGCCTTCGGCCGAATATGGCGTTGTAGGCTGACTCGATCTTTACAACGGCAAAATCCGTTTCAACGGTTAATTGCCGGGGGGCGGAGCCTAAGGTTACAGGAAGTCGGACAATGCCCTCTACTCGGCAGGACGAGCCGTTAAAACCGAAGAGGGGGCCTCGGTGAGGCTTCATATTAGCCTCACTCAATCCCATTTTCTCAAAACAATCATAAAACAAGATATTTGGGGCACTTCCATTATCCACAAAGATTTTATGTACATCATAGCTATTTATTACAGCATTGACGACGAGGGCGTCATCATGAGGGACCTGAACATCCGTCAGGTCCTCGGCGCCGAAGGTGATGTCTTCCAGACGAGGCCGCTTCAGTTCGCCGTCAACCGCCGCTACGGTGTTGCGCTGCCGCGGCCTTGATCCTTCCCCAGGCCCTCCGGATATCATCATGATAGACCCAGAACTGGGTCTTTGATGGGATGACTCTACCGGGGCCGAGGTGGCTTTTGGCGGAGGAGCGGCTTCTATCGCCGGGGGTTGTTGTTGCCTAGGCGCTGCAGGGACGTCCCGGTTCTGTTGCGGCGGCTTCCTCCGCGGCCCTGCGGAGTCTCCCCGGGAGGAAGGAAGGGAAAGGCCCGCACCGGATCGGACTGAGGATCCGGCCAGACCCCGGCGTTCACCAGCCGCTCCGACGCGCTGAGGAGCCCCCAGATGTCGTACGGGGCCATGACCTGGACATGGCCCACGAGAATGCTCTGCACGGGGGTCAGAGCAGGAGGGTCCGAGAGGCCTGCAGCCAGCGGCGCCCATTCGGTGGGAAAGGGCCACACGCCCTTCTCGTTCTCCGGCAGAGAGATGAAGATGAACTTCCTCTTCCAGCCGTGGATGGACGAGGGCTTCCCGGAGAAGATGCTTCGGCCGACCCGAGGGACGAAGCAGTACCACTCGGACTTCCCCTGCCTTTGGATTTTAAAGAGATAGCGGAAGACATTGATGGAAGGGTTGATCTTGATACGAGCAAAGACGCTCAAAAAACCGTATACAGTGCGCCAAGAATTGGGAAAGAGCTGAGACGGGGCCAGCCCGTAGAAGCTAAGGAGGTTAATGACGAAGGTGGGAAGAGGAAGACGGAAGCCCGCCTCGAAGCTATCAACATAAATAGAGAAGGAGCCCGGGCGGACAGTATTGGCCCTGGTGGCGGAGTCAGGCTGATGGGGGGTCGTCAAGGAAGGAAGCTGGAAGTAAGAAACTAGGTTCCTCACCTCTACGTCCGAAAGGGCGCAGGATGCTTCCGAAGCAATGTCCGGAAGACAGCGTTCCGAGGTGGAAGCCTGGCCTGGGTCCCGGACCTCCTGGGTAGCCTCGGCCTCGGAAGCCTCAGCCCCGGAAGCCTCGGCCTCGGAAGCCTCGGCCCCAGAGACCTCGGCCCCGGAGACCTCGGCCCCGGAAGTCTCGGACCCCTCAGTCCCAGAGTTTTCAGGCTCTTCAGACATTGCGGAAGCAAGAGAATCCGAGGCAAGGGGATCTGACAGAAAAGATTTCGGAGAGTGGGAAGGAGTGTACTCCTCGTCCGAAGGAGTAATCTCGCTGGAAGGACTCCGGACCATAAGGCCGCGAAGGGGAGGAAGAAGGCCAAGGCTTACTCGCAGGAAGGGGGAGGAAGTCTCTCCTGAAACAGAGCGCAGCCTCTCAAGCCACCCAGCTCCACCAGCGATGCGCTCTGAGGAATGGAGATCCTCCCACGGTGGCCGGCGAGTGATCGTTTCGAATTGTGCGTCGTTAAACACAAGAAAACGTTCAATCTAAATTTATCCGGCTCACTCAAATCAAAATTTGGAAATTTAATAGTGGTGAGTCCGAGTCGATCCGCAGGGAGTTAAGATTCTAGTTTTGAAAACTTTGAACTTTAGTTAATCTAATAAAAAAAATTGATGATTGTTTATGATTTTTAATGCTCTAGAATTCAATTATTCTAAAAATAACAATAACCTGAATTAACTAATTATACTAAATAATTAATTACCTAATGAAACCATACACAAGCTACTTAACTAAAAAAAATCAAATTAATTAAACTAATTCTAAATAACAAGTAAACACCTTAATATAATGAGGAAATAAACGTTTAACTAAATAAAAATTGAATAAAGCTTTCATTCACCACTAATTGTTTAACAAAGAAACATTTATCTAAACTAACCAAAGTAATTAATGAAGAACTAAATAAACAAATTTATGCAGCAAATGGGGTTTGGAGAAAGCTTCTGCTGGCTTCGGTGCAGTGAACCGGTGGAGAGAGGGGACGGCTCAGTGGTCCGCAGATGCGCTTGGGCGGCTGCTGGCGTGCTTGGCATGCAGCACTTGCTGGCTGGGCAGGATGCTGCTGCAGTTGCTGGCAGCTGCTGGATGCGCAGGGAGACTGGAAGCCGGCGTGCTTGGCATGCAGCTGGAGGTTGGTGCGTGCAGGAGCTGGAAGAGCCACCACGCTTGGACAGATGCTGGCTGGGCAGCGTGGAGAAGCTGCTTCACCGGGACAGCTTGCTGGAAACGTGGATGCTTGCTGCTATGCGCTGGCTACACCGCATGCATGCAGTCTGTGCGCTGCTGCAGGTTGCTTCTGGAGTGCATGGAACGTGGCTGCTGTAGATGGTGTTCAGCTTCACCACATGGAGGAAAAAGCTGCTGGAAGGCCGGGATGCTGCTGCGTGGTGCTGCAGGAGGAAAAAGCTGCTGCTGGAGGTATCCGGTTGAGGAGGAAGCCGGGCTTCAACGCAGCACTTTGCAGGTTCTTGCCGCGGAGGAGCTTCAGCAAACGTTGGTGCACCGGGAGGAAAGAACCTGCTGCTGGGCGTGCATCGCGTGGACGTGCATGGAGGGGAGGAAGACGGAGAGAGGGAGAACAGAGGGAGAGACAGAGGAAGGAGGGACTGAGAGATCGTGTGGGAGACCGAGAGAGGGAGGAAATGTGGGAGAAAAAAACCGAGAAAGAGGAGGAGATTGGAGAGGAGAGGCTGCTGGAAAGGTGAGAAAGAGAACTGTGGGGAGAGATAACAGAGGGAGAGAAAGAGAGTTCCGGGGTGAGAAGGAGGAATCGGCTGGGAAAAAAACTCCAGAACAAAACATGGGGGAGAGTTTTTATAGAGAGGAGAAGGAGGAGAGGCTGCCGGGTTTGAGTTGGAAAAGGAGGAGGATATGTGAGAGACTTGGAGAAGGGACATGATTTGGATATGGAAAGGAAGAGGAAACTGGAAAAGAAATAGGATTCGACTTTCTAAAACGAGAAAGAGAGGGAGAGAGAGGATTTTTAAAATAAAGGAAGGGATGTGTTTAGGAAATTAGAGAGACGGAAGGAAATAGTGGGTTTTGGGAAACTCCAGCGGAGGAAGGAATCAAATTGCATTTTTACCCCTGTTTTTGTTGAAATCCGCACACTAGACCTCCCCCAAATTTCCGGAAATTCCTCCAGCTGCACTGCATCATCGGCATGTCCTGTTCACATCAAATAAATATAATTTAGCGCATTATCATAAAAATATCATCATATTTATTCATTTCGTCTCGGTTTTGTCGAAAAACCGCAAATGCGCTACACTCCTTTGATCACATGAAATGACGATGTTTTTAAGTCAGAATTTGATGAAATTGGTACCGTTGGACTTGTTACACAATTATCTATCATTTCATGCTATTTTGCAGATAAAAACATGAGTATGATGCATATGGTTGCCCTTAAATGATCAATTTAACACTTTATCACACCCCCCAAGTTACCCATTGCTAGTCCCTTAGCAATGCAAATAAGGAAATGTTAGGACAAATAATGAATTATCATGCTTCATTTGTAGTATCTTTCACAATCAATTTAAGTGGTAGCCGTTTGGTTGAGCTAAAAAGTTTTCATATCCCACAATATTTTGATTCAGACAGGTGATTGTGCATGAAATTTGACACACTTAGAACTCGTTTCCGACCTTTCTGGTATATTCTTGCCTTTACTCCCCTTTAGATAAGACTACCTGGGGAGGAGAAGAGAATACGAGATTTCCCGATCAGTCAGTGAGGACCGTTTTTCAGTTTCCGTCCCAACTCAGCACTTTTCACGACTTGGTCATATTTTTGATTCGATGGACTTTTTAGCGCGACGTTTCTTTATTGTACTTTTGCTTTTGAGAGTGCGTACTTTTTGCCACTCTCTTTGAATTGCCTGAGGAGAGGTGCGTACTTTTTGCCACCTACCTTCCTTTAGCTCTTTTATCGCCTTCTTTTGCCTTTAATGTTTACAGCTGTCCATTTTAAATGACCGCCTCTTTTAGAGTGCTGAGTGGGACAGTCCCCTATTACGGATTCTACACATTCCTTTCGTTCAACCCAAAAGAAAAATTAGAATAAGTAGTCTTATCCTTGAGGTTAATTCCAGCAATTCTATACTTTTAAGATCTTCCATTTATTCTAAGTTGCCGTGTGTGTGTGAAAATCATCCTGCTGTGGATTTTTGTAAAGTGAGATATTTGAACTTTAAAGGCTCTTTAACCAATGTGACTAACAGAAAACTGATTTGTTTAAGATTTACTTAATGAAACATGATTTTCATGCAATTTTCCTAGGATGTGAAAAGAAGTTTTTGAAAAAATTTGACCATTTTTCAGTGAAAGATATCAGTTTTCTTCAAAAGATTTTCGATAAATGCGTATGATTGTCCCACCCCCCAACTTGATTGACATTGTCCTCAATGGCATAAAAGATATGAAAAACATGCAGCGAGAAGAGAATTTGTGAAGGAGCGAAACAACCTGTAATGACGAGGCGGCGACATACCCACGGCGATTGCTGCTTAGGGACCTAAAAGGAAAGAAATACAAAAGCTGAAATAAAATATTGGGTTGCCTCCCAATAAGCGCTAAGTTTATCGTCTTCAGCCAGACGGAAGTTCAGTTAGTGGGGGTCACTCAGTTCTATGGATTCAGGTGGCTCATTTTGAAGATTTTCAATGAATGGTTTCAACCGTTGATCATTAACAGTAAAAGTGTTCCCACTCTTAGGATTCAGAATTTTAACGGCTCCATGATCGAAGGCTTTAACGACCACGAAGGGTCCATCCCATCTGGATTTCAGTTTTCCAGGAAATAGGCGAAGCCTAGAATTAAATAGCCAAACTTTCTGATTTGGACGAAAGGATTTTCAGACAATATGTTTATCATGAAAAGTTTTAGTTTTGGCTTTATAGATCTTTGAATTTTCATAGGCCTCGTTGCGCAACTCTTCCAACTCACTCAGTTGTAAGGTTCGGTGGGAACCAGCTTGGGCTAGGTCCAGATTGACTTGTTTGATGGCCCAATAAGCCCTATGTTCCAATTCCACTGGAAGGTGGCACGCTTTTCCGAAAACTAGGCGATAAGGAGACATGCCAATAGGAGTTTTGTAAGCGGTCCGATAGGCCCATAAAGCATCATCCAATCTTTCAGACCAATCTTTTCTATCGGGCCTAACGGACTTTTGCAGAATGTTCTTAATCTCTCTATTGGAAACTTCTACTTGGCCACTAGTTTGGAGATGATAGGGGGTGGCTACCTTGTGATTAATCCCATATTTCTTAAGCAAACCCCGAAACTGGTAATTCGTGAAGTGCGTTCCCCCATCACTAATGATAGCTTTAGGCCACCCAAACCGAGAAAAGATATTCTTTTGAACGAATTTAATGACCACTTTATGATCATTGGTTCGGGTGGCTACTGCTTCAATCCATTTTGAGACATAATCCACCGCTACCAGAATATATGTATGTCCAAAAGAGGGTGGAAAAGGTCTCATAAAGTCAATCCCCCAAACATCAAAGACTTCAACCACCAAGATTGGGTTGAGTGGCATCATATCCCTTTTCGCCATATTTCCTACGGCCTGACATCGGAGGCAAGTTTTGCTAAATTCATGGGCATCTCTGAAAAGTGTGGGCCAGTAAAAACCACTTTGCAGGACTTTGGCTGCAGTTTTCTTTCCTGAGAAGTGGCCCCCACAGGCCAGATTATGGCAGAAGTTAAGAACACTTTGTTGTTCTTCTTCGGGAACACATCGCCTAATGATTTGATCAGGACAAAATTTGAATAATTCAGGATCCTCCCAGAAATAATATTTTTCATGAGAAAAGAATTTGTCCTTTTCACTTTTGGTCCATCCTTCCGGAAGCTGATTAGTCACCTTGTAATTGACAATGTGAGCATACCAAGGTGCAACAGTGTGGGAAATGGTCAGTAGATGCTCATCAGGAAAGGAATCAGTGAGCGGTGTACTTTCAGATATCGGAATTCGGGATAGGTGGTCAGATACCACATTCTCAGAACCCTTCTTATCCCGAATTTCCAAATCAAATTCCTGAAGGAGTAAGATCCATCTAATAAGCCTAGGCTTTGCATCTTTTTTGGTCAACAGGTATTTGAGAGCTGAGTGATCAGAATAGATCATGACTTTTGCCCCTAAAAGATAAGATCTGAATTTTTCTAGGGCAAAAACCACAGCCAATAATTCCTTTTCTGTGGTGGTGTAATTCATTTGAGCATCTGCAAGGGTGCGACTTGCATAATATATCACCACGGGACATTTGTTGATTCTTTGTCCCAAAACTGCACCGATAGCATAATCAGAGGCATCACACATGATTTCGAAGGGTAAAGACCAATCTGGAGATTGAAGAATCGGAGCTTTGGTCAAAGATTCCTTCAGAAAATTAAATGCCTTGATGCAAGATTCATCCATTTGGAACGGGACATCCTTAGCTAAGAGAAGAGTTAGGGGCCGGGCAATTTGAGAGAAATTGTGGATAAACCGGCGATAGAAACCGGCATGGCCAAGGAATGAACGGATCTGTCTGACCGAGGTGGGAGGAGGAAGATTGGATATGAGATCGATCTTAGCTTTATCTACCTCTATCCCCCTTTCAGACACAATGTGGCCTAAAACAATGCCCTCGCGAACCATAAAATGGCTCTTTTCCCAGCTAAGAATCAGATTGGTGTCTATGCATCGTGCTAGCACCTGTTTAAGATTTTCCAGGCAATTTTCAAAACAGTCCCCGAACATTGAGAAATCATCCATGAAAACTTCGAGGAATTCGCCCACCATATCGGAGAAGATGGCCATCATGCACCGTTGAAATGTGGTTGGTGCGTTGCATAATCCAAATGGCATTCTCCTAAAAGCAAACGTGCCATAAGGGCACGTGAAGGTGGTCTTTTCTTGATCTTCCGGGTAAATAGCCACTTGATTATACCCGGAATACCCATCTAAGAAGCAGAAGTACTTCTGGCCCGATAACTTCTCTAGAATCTGATCCATGAATGGGAGTGGAAAGTGATCCTTCTTAGTCATTTGATTCAGCTTTCGGTAATCAATACACACTCTCCATCCCGTGGTAAGCCTAGTGGGTACCTCTTCTCCATGATCATTCTTGATAACTGTTAATCCAGATTTCTTGGGTACCACTTGAGTTGGACTGACCCATTTACTGTCTGATATTGGGTAAATAATACCCGCATCCAGCCATTTCACAACTTCCTTCTTCACCACTTCTTTCATATTGGGGTTAAGCCGCCTTTGCATCTCCCGACTGGGCTTAGAATTCTCTTCCATATAGATGTGATGCATGCAAATGGACGGACTTATTCCTTTCAAATCGGCCACCGACCATCCAATAGCACCCTTGTGGTCTTTGAGGACCTCAGTTAATTGGGCCTCCTGCGGCGATGTGAGATTTGCCGCAATGATGACCGGGAGAGTTTGGTCCGGGCCCAAAAAGATATACTTGAGAGACTCAGGTAATGGTTTGAGTTCAAGCTCAGGAGGGTCCTCTAAAGATGGCAAAGCGGGCTCAGATTGTAAGGCTGGTAAAGGTTCAACCTTGGGCCAAGATGTTGATGGGCCAGGAGAGTCCTTTAGAGTGTTGGCTTCCTCCAAAAAGTCATATGTGGACATCTCATTTTCTTCAACCAGATTATCCAATATATCAATAGTGTGGCATTCTTTTTCATGATCTGGGTATTGAGATGCTTTGAAGATATTAATCTGGACCTTTTGACCCCCGAATGAAATGTCCATTATGCCAGTTTCACAATTTATATTAGCTTTGGCAGTAGCTAAGAATGGACGACCTAAGATGATCGGGGTGTGAATGAGTTCCTCAGGTAATGCCATATCCAGAATAAGAAAATCCACGGAAAAATAACAATCATGAACCTTCACAATAACATCCTCGATTAACCCCCGTGGAGTTTTCACAGACCTATCAGCTAACTGCAAGATGATAGATGTGGGCTTTAATTCTCCAATATCAAATTTTTCATAAATAGCTGTTGGCAATAGATTTACACTAGCACCTAAATCCAATAAAGCTCTATCAAATGTAACTCCAGCTAAGTCACATGAAATTAGAGGTGCTCCAGGATCCTTTAACTTCTTGGGTAAATGATTCATCACAATTGCACTAACATCCTCAGAAAGCCGAACCTTTTCGGGTGCCATTCTAGATTCTCTTCGTGGAGTACATAATTCCTTGAGAAACTTAGCATAAGCTGGCACATGCTTGATAGCATCGAGGAGTGGAATATTAATTTGGACTTGTTTGAACAAATCCAACAACTCCTCATTCTGGGCCAGTTTCTTCCTGGTATTGGGCTTAGCTAACAAGGCATTAGGAAATGGCACCCTAGGTTTATAAGAACTTGGGCCTTCATCAATCTTCCCTTTTCCTTTCAGATCCTCCTCCAACTTCTCTATGATGGGTTCATCTTCACTCTCACTTTCAATTTCCTGAGGCCCATCAGTGGAACCTTTAGCTAACTCTTCGTCTGCATGTGGTCTTTCTAAACTTCTCCCACTCCTAAGGGCTGAAATGGCTTTAGCATTCTCAAATTGCGGCCCTTTAGGCTGTGGTACCGGGCCAGGCTGAGGTAAAAGGTCCGATTGCTGTGGAAAACCCGGAGGTTGATTCCTTGGATTGGCAACGGGTTGACTAGGAAGTTGGCCTACTTCTCTTCTCATCGCGGCCTCAGCTAGTTGGCCCATTTGACTTTCCAACTTAGTAATGGATTGTTGCTGGGTCAAAATCAGTTGTTGGAGTTGAGTGAATTTATCATCAAAGTTGGGCTGAGGAGGTTGTTGGTAAGTGGGTGGAGGATGGTACTGGGTTGGCTGTCCTGATTGGAATGAGTGGTAGTGGGCCGGTTGACCTGATTGATACTGGGCCGATTGTCCTGATTGATATTGGGCTGATTGACCTGATTGGTACGGGGCCGGTTGAGAAAACTGGGCTTGAGATCCCCTAGCCTGAACATTTCCATAGAAATTAGATTGTTGTTGGAATGAATTCTGTGGCTTTGGGGCTTGATGCATGGGAAGATTGGATATTGGTAATGGGGCTTGCTGATTCTTCCAAGAGAAATTAGGGTGACTTCTCCAGCCAGGATTGTAAGTATTTTAGAATGGATCATTATTGGGCCTGGAGAATCCCTGGGCAGCCTGAACTTGTTCTTGAATGAATGGTGGAAGTTTGGCCGCAGTTGGGCATTCATTCACTTGATGGGTTGGACTTGCGCATAAGGCACAAATGTCATGATTAGCAGAGGATGGGCCTTCATATGGACTAGATTGTGTTGGGTAAGTAGGCTCTTGCTTGTTTAAGGCCAAGAGTTGGTCTAGTTTCTGGGCCAAGATGTCTACCTTATCCAATTTCTGATTAATCAGATTTATGTCCATTCTGGATTCGGGCTCTCCGCAGGCCTTAAGTTCATACATTCCAGTCCGTTTAGATGGCCCAACAGACCTTTCATAAGATGATAATGAGGCATGATTGATGGAATTATCACTTAACATCTCAAACAGATCATACGCCTCATCTTCATTTTTCATCATAAACGCCCCTCCACATGAAGCATCCACCATCTGTCTGAACTGTTCAGACAATCCTTCATAGAATGCTTGGACAATTTGCCATTTTGAAAGCCCATGATGAGGGCATTTTCTAAGCAATTCTTTCAGTCTTTCCCAAGATTCATGGATCAATTCCCCGGGAGTTTGGGTAAAACTCGTGATGGCCCGTCTCATGGTATTGGTCCGCCCGATGGGATAGAACTTCTTGAGAAATTCTTTCTGCATTTCTTCCCATATCCTAATGGGCCTTCCTATGGTTCCCAACCAATATTTAGCCTTGTCCTTTAATGAAAAGGGAAATAAGGTCAATTTAAGGCCATCATCGGTGAAATTCTGGATCTTCACCGTGGAACAGATTTCTAGGAATTCATCCAGATGCTTATAAGGATCTTCATTAGTATTCGCATAAAAGGATGGGAGCATCTGAATGGTGCTAGATTTGATTTCATATTGATTGGCTGGATTCTGAGGAAGATGAATACAAGATGAAGGTTGATAACGATTTGGAATGAAATAGTCCTTCATTTGCTTTGGTGGGTCCTGATTATCAGCCATTGGATCTTGTGGTGGATTTCTGTGATGTAAGATTCTTTCTATTTCAACAAGTGGTCCTAGAAGGTTAGGATTTTGAGATCTCCTACCTTGCATACACTAGGATTGATGGAGAGAGGATTTTCTTTTCGATTTCTTTTGTTTTTTTTTTTTTTTTTTTTTGTTTGTTTTTTTTTTTTTTTTGCAAACAATTTTTGACAAACAAATTATCCTAATGATCTAATGTTAACCTAGACTCTCTATGTGAATTTTCTTACAAGGTGAATGGAGTCCACCTCGAGTCACAACCACAATCAGTCAACGGCCAGGTAAGAGGTGGGGTAGTGGGAGGCTCCCCTTACTTTCGTAGGGACCTAATTAGAGAACCACTTTCCCGCTTAGACGTTTGCCTTTTTAGCTCTAGCCTAGACACCGTTTCCAAAAATGGAGGCAACTCGAGATTTAAACCACTCACGGTGTAAACCCTAGATTCTCTTTCGACTTGCTTTTAGTTGGATTAGGAAATGTCAATGCAAGGAAGGTGATTTGTGGGCTAAGGAACGGTGATCAAATCCCTACCTTATGTGGTTAAAGTTGCTGCCCTTACTGTCTTTTTTGGATGCAATACAAGGCAACAAATCAATGCAAGGTGTGTTGATGCAATCATGAATGACTTGCTAAAAATTGAAACACGTACCTTTCCACCGCAATCTTCAACAATTTATAGAAATAACTGTGAAAGGAAACTAACTCATGCTTTCCTAGGATGATGAATGCCTAGCATGGAAAGTTTCTAATCTTGGCAATGAAGGTTTTTAAATTTGGATGTTCCTCTTTTTGTTTCTTTTTTTTTTTTTTTAGTTAATGGAAACCTATCTAAACTAGAAACTACAAAAAAGGAAACTAACTAAAGTACGGAAATTGAAATATAGAAAGTTGGAACACACTGACCATGATTTCGCTTTCCTTTTCTTTTTTTTTTCAATTTACCTGCAAAAATAAGAAAAATAAGATTAGTTAGAGACTAATTACACTAAATCCAAGATAATCAAAATTAAAAATCTAACTCCCCGGCAACGGCGCCAAAAATTGATCGTTTCGAATTGTGCGTCGTTAAACACATGAAAACGTTCAATCTAAATTTATCCGGCTCACTCAAATCAAAATTTGGAAATTTAATAGTGGTGTGTCCGAGTCGATCTGCAGGTAGTTAAGATTCTAGTTTTGAAAACTTTGAACTTTAGTTAATCTAATAAAAAAAATTGATGATTGTTTATGATTTTTAATGCTTTAGAATTCAATTATTCTAAAAATAACAATAACCTGAATTAACTAATTATACTAAATAATTAATTACCTAATGAAACCATACACAAGCTACTTAACTAAAAAAAATCAAATTAATTAAACTAATTCTAAATAACAAGTAAACACCTTAATATAATGAGGAAATAAACGTTTAACTAAATAAAAATTGAATAAAGCTTTCATTCACCACTAATTGTTTAACAAAGAAACATTTATCTAAACTAACCAAAGTAATTAATGAAGAACTAAATAAACAAATTTATGCAGCAAATGGGGTTTGGAGAAAGCTTCTGCTGGCTTCGGTGCAGTGAACCGGTGGAGAGAGGGGACGGCTCAGTGGTCCGCAGATGCGCTTGGGCGGTTGCTGGCGTGCTTGGCATGCAACACTTGCTGGCTGGGCAGGATGCTGCTGCAGTTGCTGGCAGCTGCTGGATGCGCAGGGAGACTGGAAGCCGGCGTGCTTGGCATGCAGCTGGAGGTTGGTGCGTGCAGGAGCTGGAAGAGCCACCATGCTTGGACAGATGCTGGCTGGGCAGCGTGGAGAAGCCGGGTGGTGAAGCTGCTTCACCGGGACAGCTTGCTGGAAACGTGGATGCTTGCTGCTATGCGCTGGCTACACCGCATGCATGCAGTCTGTGTGCTGCTGCAGGTTGCTTCTGGAGTGCATGGAACGTGGCTGCTGTAGATGGTGTTCAGCTTCACCACATGGAGGAAAAAGCTGCTGGAAGGCCGGGATGCTGCTGCGTGGTGCTGCAGGAGGAAAAAGCTGCTGCTGGAGGGATCCGGTTGAGGAGGAAGCCGGGCTTCAACGCAGCACTTTGCAGGTTCTTGCCGCGGAGGAGCTTCAGCAAACGTTGGTGCACCGGGAGGAAAGAACCTGCTGCTGGGCGTGCATCGCGTGGACGTGCATGGAGGGGAGGAAGACGGAGAGAGGGAGAACAGAGGGAGAGACAGAGGAAGGAGGACTGAGAGATCGTGTGGGAGACCGAGAGAGGGAGGAAACGTGGGAGAAAAAAACCGAGAAAGTGGCGGAGATTGGAGAGGAGAGGCTGCTGGAAAGGTGAGAAAGAGAACTGTGGGGAGAGATAACAGAGGGAGAGAAAGAGAGTTCCGGGGTGAGAAGGAGGAATCGGCTGGGAAAAAAACTCCAGAACAAAACGTGGGGGAGAGTTTTTATAGAGAGGAGAAGGAGGAGAGGCTGCCGGGTTTGAGTTGGAAAAGGAGGCGGATATGTGAGAGACTTGGAGAAGGGACAGGATTTGGATATGGAAAGGAAGAGGAAACTGGAAAAGAAATAGGATTCGACTTTCTAAAACGAGAAAGAGAGGGAGAGAGAGGATTTTTAAAATAAAGGAAGGGATGTGTTTAGGAAATTAGAGAGACGGAAGGAAATAGTGGGTTTTGGGAAACTCCAGCGGAGGAAGGAATCAAATTGCATTTTTACCCCTGTTTTTGTTGAAATCCGCACACTAGACCTCCCCCAAATTTCCGGAAACTCCTCCAGCTGCACTGCATCATCGGCATGTCCTGTTCACATCAAATAAATATAATTTAGCGCATTATCATAAAAATATCATCATATTTATTCATTTCGTCTCAGTTTTGTTGAAAAACCGCAAATGCGCTACACTCCTTTGATCACATGAAATGACGATGTTTTTAAGTCAGAATTTGATGAAATTGGTACCGTTGGACTTGTTACACAATTATCTATCATTTCATGTTATTTTGCAGATAAAAACATGAGTATGATGCATATGATTGCCTTTAAATGATCAATTTAACACTTTATCAGCGGGCTCGGACGAAGCCTTCAGGAAGCTAGCCTTTCGCTGGAGAAGGAAGGAGAGCTCGGGTGATCGCAGGGGAAACGCAAGCGCAGCAGCAGGAAGAAGAACAGTGCCCTGCTGAGGGCTTGTATTTATAAGCCCATTCGAAGCGCCTCCCGCCGAAGCCAACGGCCGAGATCATCCCGCTCGTCCCCTCGCTCCTCTCGTATGCCCGCCACGTGCACCGTCCTTCGGCAATGATGACGGGCCGGCTCCGGGACTTGCAGCAGAGCGATCAACGGCCGAGAGCGCTCCGACCCTTCGGCTAACCTCTCGGATGACCGCCACGTGTCCCGATCCGCGTGCGACGAAGGCAGCGGCGGCAATCCGAGTGGAGCCTCGGGCAGAGAGCCGAGGCGATTTGCGACCCGCGAGCGGTCAGGATCCTTTTGTGTTTTTGACGGAGCGGCCGGATGCGCGACGCGTGTCCCGTGCTTCCTCGCGAGGCGACGCGCCATCCCGTCCATTTAATGAAGCCTGACACGAATTAGAGGGCTTGGCCCTTCGGCTTCTGAGCTCTGAGCCTTCGTCGCCACTCCGAGCGAGGACGAAGCAACCGCGTAGCCCTCGGCCGACCGAGGGCACCCTCTTCCCAGTGAAAAGAGAACAGAGCTTCGGGTAAGACACCTGTTATGATATTCTTTTGACAGCTTCGGGCTATACTCTCGCCATCTCAGAACTGAGGAAGACAAGAGTGGGGGGCTATGTGATGAGGCAGAATCCGATTCGGCCCATTAAAGCAAGTCCAAACCCTTTTCAGCCCAACAGCAGCAGTACCAGGCCCTCCGGGAGCCTCCGGCCCATCAGCGACCCAGCAGCCTTCGGCCCATAAGCGGCACCGTCGCTCCCGGCCCAACAGGCTTCAGCCCGTCAGCGGCCCACCAGCCTACGGCCCGGGAGCAGCGTGGCAGCCCAGGGCCCAACAGGCTTCGGCCCATCAGCGGCCCAACCCCCTTCGGCCCGGTAGCCGAATCCGGCCCACTCCGGTGGCGGATCAGGCACTATGGCGGTTTATCAGTAAGCCCTCGTTTAGTCCTATATCGGCTGCCACCGTTAACCATCCGCTATCCTTTGCTATAAATACACCGCTATTTATTGCCCAAAGGATGCTTCCTCAAGCCTCCGAGACCCTTAAAGGACCACAGTCCGAAAAACATTCAAGCTATTCTCTTTGCCTTCTGAATCGAATCTTCTTCAGGAGCTAACTTGACCGTCGGAGGGGGTTCCCCAGGACTGAAGCCTGGGGCTCCCGCTGACCGGTTTTTCTTCTTCTTTCCCTCCTGCAGGAGCTCGGTTCGAATCTTCGCCGACCTTCCCGAGTCGGTATCGGCCGCCGACCTCGGACTCCTCTCCCTGGTCTCGACGCCGTACGCCGGCTGCCCCAAGACATGAGACTAGGTCTCACGCTGCCCCTCCGTCCGCCGAAGGGGCTTTCGGCTCACTATCCAAGAGCAAGCCAAGTCCGAGTCACTTTCGGCCTCGAACCTTCGGCTTCGGCTCCATCGCCCGCCGACAGATCAGTCGGAAGGAGATTCGTTCGTGCCACCTCTTCGTCCGCCGAAGGAGCCTCGTCCCCCTGCTTCCCGGAGCGAGCCAGCCTCCGGACCTTCGGCTCCGCCACCTTTGCATCCTTCGTCTTCCGGATCCCCGTCGGGCCCTCTCAACACCGATCCGGCCCAGCTCCGGATCCTCTTCTTCGGATTCCAGCTCCGGAATCCGGTCGTGATAGCTTCGGCTACATCAATACCTATTAGTCAACCAGGGAATTCAATCGTTGCTGTAGTACTGTTGGTCCTTTGACCTGAGTCACCAATAATACCTTGTTTGTGGACCATTGTATGTTGATTCTCTGACTCGTGGACTTTAACCATTAAGTCCACCATAATCGGTCTTTCAGATATAGTGGAAAGCTTGCGAAGGTAATTGAGTGAACAACAAGGGATCACTCACTCTTGGTATAAGACTGGAGAGAGAATGTCCTATGGATGTGTACACAGAAATCCCTGGCCATGGTCAAATGAAAGAGATGTCTTTCTAGTATTAACTGTGTACTGGAATCCATCTGGATAATGCGATAGAGGGTTTGACTATAAAACCATACCCTTGCGTTATCGGGACATTGCATGAGTGAAGGATTATATCTGTGCGGTATCTGCAGACGGAAAGGTTCAATTGAAGGGATCAGTATCCCTTATATCTTCTGGGATCATGAGGTAGTGTTTGCTGCTGTTCATGATCAAAAGGCCAAGTGAATTTATCATCGGATGATAATTTACTTGTTTATTAAATTAATCATTTAACATGCGATGTTTAAATGTTAATTAATAAATATTAAACTCAAGAAACAGTTCTAAGTTTAATGGGCCTGCAACCAGATTGATATATGGGCCTGGAGGGTCACACACATAAGAGTTCTCGTCAGACGGTGAGAGATGTTAAATTTCATGCTTATCTGGGTTTTTGTGAAAAGCTACAGGATAAACATGAAGATTTAATGGAGAATTATCCAAGGCCAAACTCTTGGACAATCACGAGGATTAACTCTTGTACTTATCCTTATTTCTATATAAGGAGGGCCAAGGGGGAGTGGTAAAAAGTTAGTTGGACGAATTTTTACTCCCCAGATTCTCTCTCTCCTCTCTCTCTCTAGGAGTGGATCTGTCTCTCTCCGCGCATGGTGGATCTGAGATATGGTCGGAGCACTCAAGTCGAGGAGGAAATCGCGTCTGCTGCGGGAACTCGTGTGGATACCTCTAGAGATCGTGCGCGTGCGCGATTACCGAGTCGGCATCATCCACTGGAGATTCGAAACCCCGCAAAGGTGAAGAACTGTTCTTCCCGCTTAGATTTTAATGTCCGTTTTACGACCCCAGCAACCGATACAATGGAATCAATTTTATTTCCGCTGCGTTCATGGGGATTCCTTACAGTGGTATCAAAGCCAGGTTCGCTGGTTCGGTTGTAAAACGGCACCGTTTTGTGTGTTTTCTCGTTATGCGTGAAGAACCTGTATTGTACGTGTTCTTATGTTTAATCCGATTAAAAATGACAGATTAGTGTTCATGTGATGATCACAATTAATTTGATTATTTTTCTGTATTTTTCGGATTTTTATTTGGGTTTTTCGGAGTTCGTCATGTGATGATGAACCGGGGTACTTCGGCGGCTTCGTACGGGCATTCCAAGTGTTGGGATGGCGGCCCGAATGTCTGGATCTCTTGGTGATAGTCACCACTTCGCATTGGGCATGAAAATCGGCACCGGAGTGCCCTTGGAGATGTTAAAAATCAAGCCCCAAAAACACGGTTTGGAACCTGCAAAATTTAGAATTTTGGGAATTTTAGGCCTGGCCGGATGTGTATTTGGCCACCACCGGCGACCCCGCCGGCGCCGGGGGGCATCGCCGGCCCGGCCGGCACCCGCCGGGGGGGTGGCCAGAGCTCGGCGGCGCCGCCGCCGGTGGCTAACCTAGGGTTCCTGCAATTGCAGGTTACTGTTCTAGGGGAAAGGGGTCGGTCGAGCGGGGTGGAGAGGGCCAAACCGCCCGGTCCCGATCCGGTCGGACCGGGCGGGGCCGGGCGGCGCCCTGGCAGAGCCAGGGTGCGCCCCTGGCCGAGCCAGGGTCCTGGGCCCGGACCGCTTGGGCTCTAATGGGCTGGGCCCATTTTTGGTTAATTAAAAATTAATTTTTTAATGCCTGTTTAACCCCATTAAACCCAAATTTTAGATTATTTAAGCTAGTTTTAAAATTGTTTTAAACATAAAATTAATAGAAATAATTAATAATTGTTATTAATTATTTTTATGATTATTAACAGGTTATTAAAGTGTTTAATAACTGTTAGTCAATTAAAGGGCTTTATAATTAATGGGTGTTAGTTAATTGTTTAAAATTGTTTTAGATAATTAATTTCCCTGTTAATTTAATTAGTTTAAAATTGTTTTAAACTAATTTCATGCATAATTTGATTACACTTAGATGTTCAAATTGTTTGAATTTGTATTTAGATTAACTGAATAGTTTAGTTAGTCATATTTGTCAATAATGTTTTGAATATTATTGATTATGCTGAAATAAATGTTATTTCGAAAACTAATTGGTATTATAATTTTATATTTATAAAATTTAATACCAAACAGCAATTATGTGATGATTGTGATGCATGTGATGTGTTTTATGGTGGGATGATCATGGACTTAGAATTTTCATGTGATGAATGATGTGAATGGATGCGATGCTTATTTCATTTGGGATTTTAAATAGGACCTGCGTGTCCTCCTCTCTCTTAATCCAAGTGTACTTTCTACCTTCCTATAAGATTGTACTCCCCTTGATAAGATCAAGGTTTCTAAGTGTTTAAATGTACATTTGTGGACCTGCGAGTCTTGAATTTCATATTTAAATGTATCGGATTAAGTTTAGAGGACGGGATCTTCTGAAGACACCTCTGGAGGAAGGACTCGCATCAAATGGAACCAGTGTTGCTGTTTTCACATTAGGATCCTATTATGGATCATCGTTTGGCTCCGATGATTCCATAGTAGCTTTAGCAGTCCATGATCATCCCCATTTAATTTTTCTGCATATATGTGATGTTTGCAGACCATGCTATCATATATATATATTTCTATTAAGTATATTGATACTTCAAATTGAAATACTATTGATAGCACGATTTTTTACAAATCAAAATAAAAAACCCTCTTTTAAAACTTAAGTTGTAAACGTGAGATATTAAGAATAATCCACGTAACCCACCATCATTACAGATCTTAGGATAATTCCTATCTCAAACGGATTTGTTGTGCTACCACAAGGTCTGTTTGATTTAGAAATTAAACTAGGTCTACGACATGTGATGTCATTAAGGTGAATGGACAAATAGTGTAGTTTTGTTGTGCTACCACAAGGATTGCACTATGAATTCATGTCATCTAAGTAATGATGGATAAACTTAACTGAATCATTTGATTTGTTGTGCTACCACAAGGTCATTCTGATTCAGGGGTTAAATCGATCGGATATTGCAAACGTTGCAACTGTCAAGAGTTGACTGCCTAAGGGACTTGATGTGATTTGTTGTGCTACCACAAGGTCACATGCATGTTGCCCGAAGGATTCTGATCCCCACTAGGAGATCATCGGAATCTCCCGTTCTGTATCTTAGAGGGTAATACAGATCGCCGAAAAATAGTAGGAGCATAAATCTAGATTAAAAGTCCTAAATCTGATTTTAAGAACTATCTGCTCATTTTATATATTTCCATGTAGGTCGCTATGTCGTCACCTAACCCCCTCCGTTGCATACTTGATGCAAATAAACTCACGGGACCAAATTACATTGACTGGTTACGCAACCTGAAGATTGTCCTCAGGTGCGAAAAGCTAGCCTATGTCTTGGATCAACCAGATCCAGTGCAACCCGGTGATAATGCTAACGAAGATGAATTAATGATGTATGAAAATTGGAAGGAGGACTCTGTCAAGGTCCAGTGTTATATGCTCGGTTCAATGAACAATGAACTCCAGCGACAACATGATAACATGGAACCTAAGATCATTCTGAATCACCTACAAGAGTTGTTTGGTGAACAATCTAGAACAGAAAGATATGAGATATCTAAGAAATTGTTCAGGACCAGAATGAGCGAGGGCACATCTGTGCAAACTCATGTGCTCAAGATGATAGAGTGGATTGAGAGGCTTGCTGTGCTGGGCTTTGTTATGAACAATGACCTAAGCATTGACTTAATCCTACAGTCCCTTCCATATTCATTTTCACAATTCATTATCAACTTCAATATAAACAAAATTGAAGTTTCACTAGCTGAGCTGCTCAACATGTTGAAGACAGCTGAAGGCACTATCCAGAAAGATAAGCCAAATGTAATGCTTGTTGGTAAGACCAACAAGAAAAGAAAAACTGGACAGACCTTTAAGAAAGGTAAGCCTAAGAAGCTAGTGAAAAGCAAACCGGCAGCACAAAAGGACAAAGCTAAAGTCAATGATAAAGGTCAGTGTTTCCACTGCCATAAAGAAGGTCATTGGAAGAGAAACTGCAAGATTTATCTTGCAGAAAAAGCAAAGGAGAAGCTTGCTGAAGCTTCAGGTATTCTCATGATCGATCTTAACTTGTCTTATAGAGAATCAACATCCTGGGTATTAGATACTGGATGTGTTTCTCATATCTGCAATAACTTGCAGGTGTTAACAAGTAAAAGAAGATTGAACCGTGGAGACGTGGATCTGAGGCTCGGGAATGGAGCAAAAGTTGTTGTGTTAGCTGTGGGGACAGCAAGACTTCAGATGCCGTCAGGAGACTCTTTGGAACTGATAGATTGTTATTATGTTCCAACCATTATTAGGAATATCATATCTATTTCATGTTTAGATAGACAAGGATATTTTATGAAGCTAGAGAATAAAGGTTGTTCAATTTATCAAGGAGACAAATTGTTTGCTTCCGGGTATTTATTGAATGGATTATATTTACTTGATATTTCATATGATGTTTGTCTGGTAAATAATTCTCTTGAACGCTTAGATAAGGATGTGAATAAATCGTACCTATGGCATTGTAGGCTAGGTCATATAAATGAGAACAGGATCATAAGGTTGCAAAAGAATGGATATCTTGATCCATTTGATTATGAATCATTTGCAACCTGTGAAGCTTGTCTCATAGGAAAGATGACCAAAGCTCCATTCTCATGACATGTAGAAAGAGCTAAGAACTTATTGGAACTAATACATAATGATGTATGTGTGTAGACACGCTAATTTTGACATCATTTTGAGTAAATTTCATATCATATAATAATGCCTCATAATGGTCTGATAATTAATCATTAATTAATTTTTATTGATTTTTTTGAGTGTCGGGTCAAACAGACATGTTTAAGTTAATCAATTGAATTGATTTTAGCTCAAATTTCAGTTAAAATATGAAGAATCCTAAAAGGCGTCGACCCGTGTGGACGAGGTTTAGAGTTTATTCCTATTTTAACGTTTAAATTTGAATTTTAATTAATTGATTTATTAGCTAAAAGGCGTCTGTGAGGGTCGACGCGTTTTAGGTTTCCTAAGCTATTTTAACTTCTCTTCCGGATGTTTATCCTTATCTTAATTAGGGTAAAAGACGTCTACACATGTGGACGCGTTTTACCTAATAAAGATAAAGATAAGTTTTCCCGGATATTTATCCTTATCTTAATTAATCTGAAAGGCGTCAGCCATGATGGACGCGTTTTAGATAATTACAGATAAAGATGAATTAATCAGTAATTATCTGTCGATTAAAGTAGATAAATCCGAGATTTTTCTATGTTAATCGCGAACGCAGAAAATGCCTATAAATACCTTGCATATCAAGGAGTTAAAAAAAAGAGAGAGAATTATTGAGCCACAGCGTTATAGCGATTTGAAGATCGAAGCAACCACGTCGGAACGCTGGAGCGCTGCCATTTCCAGAAGTCGGCATCCTTCTTCAAGATCTTCATCCCTTCAAGGCTCCAACTGGGCATAAGTGTTTCATTTCTGAATTTCATTCATTAGTTTCATCCTCATAATCACTTCATGCAACACACACCACATCATCAATTTTCCAAAACCCATATGTTCTAAAGGGGTTTCAAAGCCATTTAAACGAGTGAGTTGCTGTTTAAACATGTTTATAATCATGGTTAGCTTTGATATTATTTCCATTTAAATCCTCATCAGTATTCCTTCTTTATTTTTCTGTTTCTGTCTCTACTGCACTCAACAACAACAACAAGAAATCAAAAAGAGGGAAATCAAGCACGAAGCCAGGAGAACTTCTGGACGATCCTCAACATTCAACAGCAAGAACAAAAGAACAAGAAAGGGCTCTCTTTCTTCAGCCGGCTGAAGGAGGGGAACCAAGGACTCATTCTTCCACGTTCAAACAGGTAGGCGATCAAAACTTCATTTGAAGCTATTTAGTTAAAAGTTTCTAGCGATCACTGCACTTTAGTTTCTGTTTTTAATAGGTTAATTTACTCTAAACAACATAGTTTTTCACACTAATCACACGAGCATTTTCAGCACCTACAGCTCTTTTGGCGATCACGGTGGGACTTGGTCTCGCCGTCTTTTAATTTCTTTTGTTCTTGCTATTATCATACCGGGCACCCACGGTGCACCATTTGTGTCTTTCGACACGTCCTCACCAATTGGTGAGTGTTTAGTTTAATTAATTTCCCTCGTGCACCACGTGCACACCCCAGTGGCAAGATCTTGCCTCCCCTTGATTAGTTCAAAAAAAGCTGTTTTGTGATAAAAATGATGTGTGATTGCGTGATTTCTTAGTTGTTTAGTTAGTAAATCATCATGTTTAAAATCTGAAACTAAAAATCTTTGCATGAGTCGATTGTTTACTGCATTTTACCCTGTTTAAGGAGGATTCGACCCAGAAAATCCTTCTGGAAATCTGTTTCTGCGAACTAAAAAGCGTCTAGGAACAGCGACGCGTTTCAAAACCGCGTCAGCACTCCTAGACGCCTTTTAGCCTCCAGGCTTTCTCTGCTGTTTGCATCTGTTTCTGCGAAATAATTAAGTTCTGTGTTGAATAGCGTCGACCATCATCGACGCGATTCAGACAGTTTTTAGTTATTTTCCAGGCTTTCTCTGCTGTTTGCATCTGTTCTCTGCGAAAGAATTAAGTTTTGAATAGCGTCGACTGTCATCGACGCGATTCAGACAGTTTCTTAATTATTTTTCAGTTTCCAGATTTCTGTGTTTTGAGTGCTAGCTACCCATTACTCTATTAAGCATTAGAGGCCATTCAGGTCCCAGGGCATACGCATTGAGGCTAAAACCCTCCTTTTCTTAGGAACACATTACTCGACGTCAGCAACTCTCTCTGATTGGGTTGGTCCCTTGATCAGACTAGAGAAGTTGACGTTGAGACCTCCATAAGTCCCCAAAATCAAGGTATTCCTCCTTGATCATCGGGCTGGTTATACCAATTGAAGTCCCGGCTAGATTCCGAAAGCGTTGTGAGAGAGAACCCTAGAGAATAACGGTGGAAATCAAACTGAAACTAGGATCCTTCCCTGAGCGAAATTGTGGTGTAATCCAATTCAAATAATTCAACAAGGAATCCTAAAATCATGTTAAGCATCCACTTGTTTGGTTAATCTCTGCACAACTTGTTTGATTAAATTTTTGAAAAGAGAATCTAATATCATGTTGCTGCGATCAGGCAGAGATTTGAGTATGGCCCAAGACGCCATTATCAACTACGAGGGAGATGCTAATGCCCCTCGCGATTCAGATTTCAATTATGAGAACGGGAGAGATGCTGATGCCTCTCGTAATTCTGTCCCCATTCCAGTTCGACATGACGGGAATGTCCGAACTCCTCTTTTTCATCCGCACGATCAATATCATGATCTTCCTCCGCATGAATATGCGATTCCTAATCCTGACCTAGAGGGGGACATGAATCAGCATGATCCCTCATCCTCCGATCCTATGGATCTTGTCAACGCCTTGGGAGTTCTTGCCTCCCGACTGGACCCTCAGCAGTTCGAGGCGATCCAGTCTATCTTGAAGGGGAAGGCACCCATGCAGCCTGCTGAGCCGAACCCTATGGCTCCCCCTGTTGTTACTCAACAACCTCCTCCTCCTCCTCCTTATATCCTTTAGGCCATGGAAGGCCTTCATCATACTTCTCGGCCAACTGGGCCACAACTTTCATCATCCAGACAACCGGCTAGACCGCAGACGCCCATTTATCAAAATGCCCTCGGGCATGGCGGAAGCTCTGCCGGACCTCATCCTTATTATCCTCCTTGTCCGACGTACTCTAGGCAGCAGGCCTATCAAGTACTTCATCCTCCTCCTCCTCCCCAGGCAGATCTGACCACGCAGACGTTGCTGGCCAAGATGGAGCGCATAGATGAGCAGTTCAACAATCTTCAGAAGATGATGGGGGTTAAAGCTGTGCCGGAAATCAATTTACCGAGCCTGCCAGTGTTCCATCTGCCACCCTCTGAAATGCCAGTGTATCGAAAGTATAACGGTACTGGTAACCCCTTCACGCACCTGAAGGAGTTCATGTACGAATCCTCTTTCTGGCAGAATGATAAGAGGTCATTGGCTTTCTTGTTCAGGAGATCCCTAGAGGGACCAGCCCTCGAGTGGTTCTTTTCTTTGGAACCCTCCGAAGTAGAGGATTACGGTATCGTTTCACGCAAATTTATCCAACGATACCAAGACAGAGTTGCACCTTCCTTGTCTATCACGGACCTTATTGCAGAAAAAATGAAACCGGACGAGGAGTTTGTCAGTTTTGCTGACAGGTGGCGGGGCCTGGCTGAAAAAGTGAAAGATCACTTGTCCGAATCCGAACAAGTGAAAATGTTGATTTCTAACGCCACTCCCCAGTTCAAGCTAGTCCTCTCCTTGAACAATTTGACTAACATGGCAGAGCTCTATGAAAGGGCACGGTACTGCCAGAATGCTTTCAAGGACGCTACGTTCTCTAGCATCTTTGATCCTCACAGACCTAACAGGCCTCCACCTCGGAAGCCTGCAGTGCCAAATTCTCCTAGCACAGGTCCAACTACTGAGGGCACGCTCTCTCACGAGCAGGTCAGTACCATGAACAATAATTCGCCACAGTTTGTGAGGAATCAGCAGCAGTACCAGAGGCCACCACAGCCGAGTCAACAGGGGTACAGGCAGCAGCAGAACCCCCATTACCAACAGCAGTACCAGCGGCCCCAGCAGCCGAATCAGAACCAGCAACAGCAACAGCCGCAACGGCAACAGCAGTACCAACAGCCCCCTCAGCAGCAGTATCAGCAATAGCAACAGCCACAGTACCAGCCGCGTGCACCGCCGGCGTACCACAATGTCCCTCCTCCTGGTGACTACAACCAACAAAGGAGACCTCCAGGCCCGAAAAGGGCAGAGTACCCGGCCCTCCCAGAATCCTTGGCGGATATCTTCAGCGCTTTAATGGCAGCCAATGCTTTAGTTTTGCCAAGGGAGAAGGCCGTCTGGCCTCAAAATGCCGATACGTCCAGGTATTGCTACTTTCATAGGCAACCTGGGCATACCATTGACACCTGCTTCCAATTCAGAGATTATATCCATGATCTCAACGAGCAGGGCGGCATAGACTGGGAGGAAATGAAGAAGTACATAACAGCCCTGAAGGCGAGGAGACCGCAGCAGCAGCAATGCGTACTTACATCGAGTGGTCGGAGGAGCCGAAGCTGATCGGCGTAGTGGGCCCGGTACTGCTGGAGGTAGGCCTCGCTACTCACCGCTCGTGACTCCACTCTGACACCCCGGCGATGCCAGTCTTCATATTGCTCAGGAAATTTCGCTCGCCAATCAGTGAGGGCTTGCTTGCCCCTCATGCTCCTTCCTACACCCTCCGGGACCTCCTCGTCGATCCATTCCTGGTGGAGGCCCAGGGTCCTCATTTCTAGCCGGAGGCGGAGGGGCTCGATCTCATTGAGGCAATGTACCCACATCTGCCTCCCAAACCGCCTCCTGCCAGCCGTCACCCACGGCTGACCCTCCTCATTCATGCCCAAATATGGGCGCCAAATCACCTGCATATAGGTTAAATGCATTCATAAATAACTTGCATTTAATAAAAAGATTGCATTTAATGAAATTAAACAAGTTAAAAGTTTACCATGAGTTCTGGATAATCCAGATTCTGACGGCGGAGGGCCGTCAGCTGGTGATGCTGTGGAGCCGTGTCCACAATCGGCTGCCAACGGCAGGCGAAAGGGACGGCGTTTGGACGAATAATCCTCGCTCTGCCGAGCGGAAAGTAGTAGTAGCTCCACACCTGCATTCATGAACATATAGGTTAGAAAAAGCATCATATCACATTGCACTGCATATAACAAATAATTAAACAAGTTAATACCTGAAGAAATGGTGAAAAGCCACTGATAGTAGTCTCACGGTCCGGCGTGACCGCGGATAGATCGGCAAAGAGGTGAGCCAGAAGGGCTGCACCCCAGGCATACCCTCCTAGTCTATCTAGGTCATCTAGCAAGTAAAGAAATCTACAATGGATATGGTCGCCCTTCGTACCGAAGAGCAACCTACCGAAAAAGAAAACTAAGAAGACCCTAAGCTGTCTATCTGCCTCCTCTACCTGACCAGGATCGCTACAGTAGACAGAAGAGGATGACTCTGCTAGCCTATCCCTGAACTCCTCCCGGGTCTCGTCAGACCGACGCCGGGGCTCATCTTGACCTAGGGCTGCCTCTACTTCTACTCGAGGAACCATCCTAGACTCCCTGCCTAGACTAGATACCTCTATCCCTAACAAAGCTTCTGCCAATCCCTGGTAGTTGGGGTAGGTCACCCCGCTCACAGGTCGGCCCTCTACCCGGAGGCCAGTAATCCTGGCCACATCCTCTAGGGAGGGGACCATATGCCCCCATGGCATTAGGAATGCCCGACTCTCTGCATGCCAACGCTTCCTGAGCGCCTGCGGCAGGACCAGATCAAGCCAAAATGGCTCAATGTCCAGTACCTCGCCGAATCCCATCTGGCGCAAGCGTGCCTTCTGGAAGTCGGGGAGCCCCCTATAAGCCCCTACTACTAGGTCCCATGAAATCCTAGCCCTCATCACTCCCTGCAAATAAAAACATAAAAATAAGGGTCAGTAATTAATAAAAAAAACAGAAAAATCAGTTCTGTTTTGAAAAGCGTCAGCACACGCAGACGTGTTTTAAAACACGTCAACGTGCATTGACGCAATTCAAACTCTTTATTCCTAATTAAAAATCCGGAATTTATATTGAAAGACGTCAGCCCTAGGAGACGCCTTTTGAAAGGCGTCACCTGGTCTGGACGCCTTTCAAGTCCAGATTCCGGATTCCTTCAAGAATCCCGTTTTCTCCCCTCTTTTCTCATCCATTCATCCCACAGGGATCTTACCGTGTGGAGGTCGCCCTCCTCTTCTTCTTCTACCGCCATGGGTGCCGGTGGAGGGAGTTCCTCCTCCAAGAAAGCCGCCGCCTCCGCAAGGGCCGCCGGAACCTCCTCGGGAGCTTCTTCTTCTTGCCTCCGCCTCCTCTTGGCTATGACATTCGTCTTCCCAGAACCTTCACCACGCTCCATAACTTGAGAAGAAAGGAGGGTAAGATCGCCGGAGCTCGGAAATCGCCGCCGGAGGGAAGAGAGGGGGTTTTGGAAAAGTGAGGAAGAAAGGGGGCTTTCGCGGGTCTGTTAACGAAAGGCTGAAAGGCGTCGACTCAGGATGACGCGTTTTAGGGCGCAAAAGTTGAGACGGCACTGACAGAGGTTTGAATTTGAATGAAAGGCGTTTACCTAAGTAGTCGCGTTTCAATATTTTTGTCAGAACCGTACAGAGGAAAATCATGACAGGCGTCTTAGTGTGTTGACGCGTTTCAGAGAATTAATCATGGAATTAATGACGGAATCTTGGAAAAAGTAGGAGAGAGAGTTGAAAAGCGTCATGATGTACAGACGCGGTTCAACGTTTAAATCGGGTTTTTAAGGATTAAATTGAATTTCTGGAAAAGAATTATGGTTGAAAGGCGTCATGTTTTATAGACGCGTTTTAAGATTTAAATCGGGTTTTTAAGGATTAAATTGAATTTCTGGAAAAGAATTATGGTTGAAATCGTCATGTTGTACAGACGCGGTTTAAGCTTTAAATCGGGTTTTTGAGGATTAAATTGAATTTCTGGAAAAGAATTATTATTGAAAGGCGTCAGGATATACTGACGCGGTTCAACGTTTAAATCGGGTTTTTAAGGATTAAATTGAATTTCTGGAAAAGAATTATGGTTGAAAGGCGTCATGTTTTATAGACGCGTTTTAAGCTTTAAATCGGGTTTTTAAGGATTAAATTGAATTTCTGGAAAAGAATTATGGTTGAAAGGCGTCATGTTGTACAGACGCGGTTTAAGCTTTAAATCGGGTTTTTGAGGATTAAATTGAATTTCTGGAAAAGAATTATTATTGAAAGGCGTCAGGATGTACTGACGCGGTTCAACGTTTAAATCGGGTTTTTAAGGATTAAATTGAATTTCTGGAAAAGAATTATGGTTGAAAGGCGTCATGTTGTACAGACGCGGTTTAACGTTTAAATCGGGTTTTTTAGGATTAAATTGAATTTCTGGAAAAGAATTATTATTGAAAGGCGTCAGCTTATACAGACGTGTTTTAAGTATTTCAGGATTAAATTGAAGAATTATGGTTGAAAGGCGTCTTTCTGACTGGACGCGTTTTACATTTTTTACAGAACCCGAACTGTTGGATTTTCAGGACAGAAAGTTGAGGAAAGGTTTTGAGGCATGAAGAAAACTTCTTTATTCAATAAAATTCTTTATTACATCATGAATAAAAGAGAAAAAGGACCTTCAAGGAAGAATTTCATGAAGACCTTTAAGGTATGGAAATTTCAATCCTTTATCTCTATCTTTAGAGGATCTTACACGGTAACTGAAGCCAAGGTTCCATAGAGTAGTAATGATTTGTACGGCTTCATAATCTTCGTCGGATTCCAAGTCGCGCTTCTTGATCGGGAGTGTGGGAGAGAACTCGGGGAATTCACGACGGCCCAAGCTAAGTTGAGTAAGGCACCGATGTGGATTGTACAGCACAAACTCGGTGGCTCCGATCAACTTAAGGTCTGCTCCTGCTGCACGGCGCACCCACACAGGTTTTCCAACCAGAGCAAGTGGAGACGAGTCGAATATGTCGGACGTCATGAGCTTTAAATACTCTCTCCAATCGGCTCGGGTCTTGAGTTTTGGAATTTTGTTAACCATGTACTCATTGAACTTTACAACATTAGCTATGCAATGAATTGGGCTATTCAAGTAAATCTGAGATGGATTCAGATGACTTTTCTTGCTGTGCTCAAACTTAAAGTGAAGTTCAACCCATAAGGCGAAGAGAAGCATGCATCCGTAAGGAGGACGGCCCACAGACGCTGCAGAAAGACCACTATAAAGATATGCTAAGAGTGCAGTGCTAATGGATTTACCTTCAAATATTGCGCATATAGCACTAACTTGGTCATCTTCTAAGATGTTATCCTGCGCAGAAAAGAATAAAGCACCGGCTAGGCATGTAACTAAGGCTTTTGTTACATCCTCCGCTTCATCCTCTCTTAGATCATCAATTTCGTACAGCGTCCACTCGGCTAGCTTGGTGAGATTGATCCCCTTTTTAGTGAGACATCCTTTAGCTTCTGAAGGATCTTTCATAATAGATGTCAACAATTGTTGACCGGTGATTCTCTCCTTCATCAAAGCTATCTTCTCTTTGTTCTCTTTGGTCTTTGGGAGACCTAAAAGAAGCTCCGCCTCCTCCAAAAGAATCGTGCACTCGAAATCTTGAAAGAAGAACGTGTGAGTTTGGGGATGCCACCACTCGATCAAGGCACCCATAGCCGCCCAATCTACGTTCGTGCTCTTGTAATGCTTGGCAAGCACTACAAGACCTTGAAGATTCCACTTGGATATGAATACTTGCATGGAAAGCTTGATGCTTTTTGCAAATTTACGGATCCAAGGTAAGGAGGTGAACTTTCTTGGGCCAGGAAACATGGGATAGTTCTGAAAACCGAAAGGAAAGGTGAAGAACATGATGAGGAACATGAAGAACATGATGAAGAACATGAAGAGAATTGAAGAAGAAGTTGATTAGGCTTACTTGGAGATTGGGATTTCTTCCATTGAGATGATTCTCCACATCAGAAAACTGCTCCAAAGACATCTTCATCTTCTTGCTTGAAGAATTCATCCTCTCTTTTTCGGAGTTCCTCCTCCTTGAAGCTAGAAAACCTTGGAACTTTGAAGAAACCTTGAAGAAAACTCAACTTTTGATCTTTGGATTGTAGTGGGATTGCTTGGGAACGACCTAAGGGTGTTTATATAGACAGCATTGCGATACTAGGAAGACTTTTCCGGATTGGAAAAGGGATGTGCATTGATAGAGTTGGAATTCGAATAGAGAACAGCCAGAAACCTGTTTCTGTGAGTAAAAGGCGTCGAGAATAAGCGACGCGTTTCAACATTAAATGGCGTCTCCTCGACACGACGCGTTTCAGATCTTTATATGATTTATCCGAAATTCCATGTTTAAATTGAATATTTGTTTGGAATTATTAACAATTTTGGTTTCAGAAAATTCAAAGAAAACCTGAGTAAAGCTGGAAATATCAAGAAGATCCTATTGCGGGAGTCAAGAAGTCCTAACCGTGGCTAAAAAGACGGTTATCTCTACCCTTGTATTATTTCATGTAATTATTTTGCATTCGCATTACTATATGATAAATATTTATTAGAGCATATCAAGGACCTTGTAATTTTGATGAAACTGGAATTTGAGTTCCCCTACAACAAAAACAGTGATAATTCCAGAGGATTCTTAATCGCACGGATAGGCCGTTGGATTGTTAATTAGCGAGGACGATGGTTCCACTTTTGTGAAACGGTGCGTGGATAAACGAACTTCGGCTTAGCACTGAATTACAAAAGTTGGTATCTTGACTCATTAATGACAATTTAACAATATTATCCTTGATTAATTTATATTTTATTTGACTTTATATTTTTCTTTTAGCCCAGCATGCATCATGTAGGACTTTGAAATCATTGTAATAAGGATTAATTATTGATTAAGTTTCAGACCATTAATCAAATAATCTCAAAACATGATATGAAATATTCCATTCTGAATTGAGTATCTTGATTATCTTTGAGGTTCGCTTGAAGATATCCTTGGAATTCTATCCTTGCTTGGATTCTTTATCCAATATTTCTTGTTTTCTTCTAAGATCCATCATGGCTGTAGCACGTCCACATTGGCTGGCAAACGCTCCCCATGATGAAACCTACAGTGTCTACGACCTGGGGTACTTCCCACTCCGAGGAGGTTGATCGACCTTATTTTATTTCCTTGTCTACCTCATCCAGATATGATTGATTCCATTGATCTCATTGAGCTATCTTCATTGATGATTTTGAGAAAAGTTCCAATCATGTGATGTTAAGAGCTGTCTCATCACACCTTGGCATCACCTTTTCAGTACATTACATTTCATTTCACTCCCTTGCAAAGACGATGCCAAGGTGAGGCAGCTGTAGACACGCTAATTTTGACATCATTTTGAGTAAATTTCATATCATATAATAATGCCTCATAATGGTCTGATAATTAATCATTAATTAATTTTTATTGATTTTTTTGAGTGTCGGGTCAAACAGACATGTTTAAGTTAATCAATTGAATTGATTTTATCTCAAATTTCAGTTAAAATATGAAGAATCCTAAAAGGCGTCGACCCGTGTGGACGCGGTTTAGAGTTTATTCCTATTTTAACGTTTAAATTTGAATTTTAATTAATTGATTTATTAGCTAAAAGGCGTCTGTGAGGGTCGACGCGTTTTAGGTTTCCTAAGCTATTTTAACTTCTCTTCCGGATGTTTATCCTTATCTTAATTAGGGTAAAAGACGTCTACACATGTGGACGCGTTTTACCTAATAAAGATAAAGATAAGTTTTCCCGGATATTTATCCTTATCTTAATTAATCTGAAAGGCGTCAGCCATGATGGACGCGTTTTAGATAATTACAGATAAAGATGAATTAATCAGTAATTATCTGTCGATTAAAGTAGATAAATCCGAGATTTTTCTATGTTAATCGCGAACGCAGAAAATGCCTATAAATACCTTGCATATCAAGGAGTTAAAAAAAAGAGAGAGAATTATTGAGCCACAGCGTTATAGCGATTTGAAGATCGAAGCAACCACGTCGGAACGCTGGAGCGCTGCCATTTCCAGAAGTCGGCATCCTTCTTCAAGATCTTCATCCCTTCAAGGCTCCAACTGGGCATAAGTGTTTCATTTCTGAATTTCATTCATTAGTTTCATCCTCATAATCACTTCATGCAACACACACCACATCATCAATTTTCCAAAACCCATCTGTTCTAAAGGGGTTTCAAAGCCATTTAAACGAGTGAGTTGCTGTTTAAACATGTTTATAATCATGGTTAGCTTTGATATTATTTCCATTTAAATCCTCATCAGTATTCCTTCTTTATTTTTCTGTTTCTGTCTCTGCTGCACTCAACAACAACAACAAGAAATCAAAAAGAGGGAAATCAAGCACGAAGCCAGGAGAACTTCTGGACGATCCTCAACATTCAACAGCAAGAACAAAAGAACAAGAAAGGGCTCTCTTTCTTCAGCCGGCTGAAGGAGGGGAACCAAGGACTCATTCTTCCACGTTCAAACAGGTAGGCGATCAAAACTTCATTTGAAGCTTTTTAGTTAAAAGTTTCTAGCGATCACTGCACTTTAGTTTCTGTTTTTAATAGGTTAATTTACTCTAAACAACATAGTTTTTCACACTAATCACACGAGCATTTTCAGCACCTACAATGTGGTCCAATGTCCACTCATGCTATGGGTGGTTACTCATACTTTGTTTCATTTACAGATGATTTCTCAAGATATGGCTACATATATTTAATGAAATATAAGTCAGAAGTCTTTGAGAAATTTAAAGAGTTTAAAAACGAAGTTGAGAACCAGACTGGAAAGAGTATTAAAACTCTTCGATCAGATCGAGGGGGTGAATACTTAAGTACAGAATTCACAGAATATCTTAAGGATAATGGTATTTTGTCTCAGTGGACTCCTCCCTATACACCTCAGTTAAATGGTGTATCGGAAAGGAGAAATCGTACTCTATTAGATATGGTACGATCAATGATGAGTAATGCTAACCTTCCAACCTCTTTATGGGGATATGCACTATTGACTGCTGCATATCTGTTGAACAAAGTTCCGAGTAAGTCAGTACCTTCCACTCCATATGAGATATGGAAAGGAAAGAAACCAGACTTTAACCATGTTAGAGTCTGGGGTTGTCCTGCACATGTCAAAAGACATGATCCAGACAAACTGGAATCCAGGACAGAGAAATGTAGATTTGTGGGATATCCAAAAGAGAGTTTTGGATATTACTTCTATCAACCCAGCGATCAAAGGGTGTTTGTCGCAAAAAGAGCTATCTTCTTAGAGAAAGAATATCTTTCAAAAGAAGACAGTGGGAGCAAGATAGAACTAGAAGAAATTCCAGACTCACAAATCAACACTAGTTCATCTACTGAACCATTGACTCAAGAACTTGTTCAAGATGATACACAAAAGGTTCGCAGATCAGGTAGAGTGCCTAAGCAGCCTGAAAGATATGTTGGACATATCGATGAAGGCAAACCAAAAGTGCACTTAAATGAGGATGATGATCCTCAAACCTACCTTGAAGCCATAAATAGTCATGAATCAGAAAAATGGCAAGAGGCAATGGATTCTGAAATTCAGTCCATGTATACCAACCAAGTTTGGAACTTGGTTGATCTGCCAGAAGGTATGGTACCTATTGGCAGTAAATGGATCTTTAAAAGAAAGATCGGGGCAGATGGACAAATTGACACATACAAGGCAAGGCTTGTAGCAAAAGGATATCGTCAAAGGTAAGGTGTTGACTATGACGAAACATTTTCTCCAGTTGCTATGATAAAGTCAATCAGAATACTTCTTGCTATCGCCGCATTCTATGATTATGAAATATGGCAAATGGATGTGAAAACAGCATTCCTTAACGGGAACCTTCAGGAACAGGTGTATATGATACAACCTGAAGGATTCACTTCCAAAGAGCATTCAAGCAAGGTATGCAAGCTGCAAAGATCCATCTATGGATTAAAACAGGCATCCCGAACTTGGAACTTAAGATTTGATGAAGCAATCAAATCTTATGACTTCATTAAGAATGAAGATGAACCTTGTGTATACAAAAAGGTTAGTGGGAGCGCAGTTACCTTTCTGGTGCTTTATGTTGATGACATTCTACTCATTGGGAATGATGTAGGAATGTTGTCATCGATAAAGGCTTGGTTATCCAAAAACTTCTCCATGAAAGATTTGGGAGAAGCATCCTATATTCTGGGAATAAGGATCTATAGAGATAGGTCCAAAAGGATGCTTGGCTTATCCCAATCTATGTACATAGATACCATAGTCAAAAGGTTTGGCATGGAAAATTCCAAGAGAGGCCTCGTTCCTATGAGGCATGGAATTTATCTCTCTAAAGATATGTCTCCCAAGACACCTGAAGAGAGAGCATACATGGATAGAGTTCCTTATGCCTCGGCAATAGGATCCATCATGTATGCAATGCTATGTACTAGGCTTGATGTGGCACATCCATTAAGTGTCACTAGTAGATATCAGGCTGATCCAGGTGAGGAACGCTGGAAGGCGGTGAAATGTATCCTTAGATACTTGAGAAGGACTAAGGATCTATTTCTTGTTTATGGAGGAAACGACTTGGAACTTCGAGGATTTACTAACTCGAGTTTCCAGTCGGATATGGATGACAGCAAATCCATGTCTGGATTTGTGTTCATGTTAAATGGAGGTGCAGAAAGTTGGAAGAGTTCCAAACAGGAAACTACTGCAGATTCGACGACCAAAGCAGAATACATTGCTGCAGCTGAAGCGGCCAAGGAGGCGGTTTGGATGAAGAAGTTCATCTCGGCGCTTGGAGTCGTTCCAAGCATTTCAGATCCTGTTCCATTATTGTGTGACAACAATGGGGCAATAGCTCAAGCGAAGGAGCCAAGATCACATCAGAAGTCAAAGCACATTCTGAGACGATTTTATCTGATTCGTGAGATCATCGCCCGAGGAGATATAGTAGTTGAGAAAGTCTCATTTGAAGATAATGTAGCAGATCCCTTGACTAAGCCATTGTCTCAAAACAATTTAGAACGTCACCTTAAGTCTATGGGACTTAGACACATGGGTGATTGGCTATAGTCCAAGTGGGAGAATGTTAGAATTGGGTGGCCTCAAAGCCAATCATTGTACATTCTAGTTCAGATTATTAATAAAGACAATTATTTCTTCATTTAATAGTTCTCGCAAACGACTATCGTAATGAAGATCCATAGACAAATGTATGGGATATTGAATCATGATGAGATCATGATAGTGAGATCAATATCCTAAGGCAATTGTCTTAAATAGTTCTCGATCATAGGATATTTGAGTTGGACATTAAATATCCGATAAGATCGACACAAGTTATATCTGCTCATATGATGAGGGTGAATGATCTCACATTCACTCGTGTGGTGACACTAAGACAAACAAGTGGGTGCTCATTAGAGAATGAGTTCACTGAACAGACCCAAATAAGAATTCCTAGATGGTAATTATACCTATTAGTCAACCAGGGAATTCATTTTTTGTAGTAGCACAGTTGGTCCTTTGACCTGAGTCACCAATAATACCTTGTTTGTGGACCAATGTATCTTGATTCTCTAACTCGTGGACTTTAACCATTAAGTCCACCATAATCGGTCTTTCAAATATAGTGGAAAGCTTGCGAAGGTAATTGAGTGAACAACAAGGGATCACTCACTCTTGGTATAAGACTGGAGAGAGAATGTCCTATGGATGTGTACACAGAAATCCCTGGCCAGGGTCAAATGAAAGAGATGTCTTTCTAGTATTAACTGTGTACTGGAATCCATCTGGATAATGCGATAAAGGGTTTGACTATAAAACCATACCCTTGCGTTATCGGGACATTGCATGAGTGAATGATTATATCTGTGCGGTATCTGCAGACGGAAAGATTCAATTGAAGGGATCAGTATCCCTTATATCTTCTGGGATCATGAGGTAGTGTTTGGTGCTGTTCATGATCAGAAGGCTAAGTGAATTTATCATCGGATGATAATTTACTTGTTTATTAAATTAATCATTTAACATGCGATGTTTAAATGTTAATTAATAAATATTAAACTCAAGAATCAGTTCTAAGTTTAATGGGCTTGCAACCAAATTGATATATGGGCCTGGAGGGTCACACACATAAGAGTTCTCGTCAGACGGTGAGAGATGTTAAATTTCATGCTTATCTGGGTTTTTGTGAAAAGCTGCAGGATAAACATGAAGATTTAATGGAGAATTATCCATGGCCAAACTCTTGGATAATCACGAGGATTAACTCTTGTGCTTATCCTTATTTCTATATAAGGAGGGCCAAGGGGGAGTGGTAAAAAGTTAGTTGGACGAATTTTTACTCCCCAGATTCTCTCTCTCCTCTCTCTCTCTCCTTCTCTCTCTCTAGGAGTGGATCTGTCTCTCTCCGCGCATGGTGGATCTGAGATCTGGTCGGAGCACTCAAGTCGAGGAGGAAATCGCATCTGCTGCGGGAACTCGTGTGGATACCTCTAGAGATCGTGCGCGTGCGCGATTACCGAGTCGGCATCATCCACGGGAGATTCAAAACCTCGCAAAGGTGAAGAACTGTTCTTCCCGCTTAGATTTTAATGTCCGTTTTACGACCCCAGCAACCGATACAATGGAATCAATTTTATTTCCTCTGCGTTCATGGGGATTCCTTATATGAGCCACACCAGAATTGGGGTCAGTAGGGATCATCCGATCCCCTGCCTCCCACTCACACACCCACAAGTGCAACAACAGGGATAAATGGCAGTTAAGTAAAGCAGTAAACATAGCACCCAAATCTGATATGAAACGTACGATAAGCAGTGTAGCAAGAACCAATCAAAGCAACCCGAAGAACCCAACACAGAGTCACGTCTCACAGCCAAAGTCCACGAAGCGACTAAACCACACTGTCGACCGAAGTCAAACGTCGCCTCCCAACACTACAACCACTGCTCACGCCTGTCCACCCCTACAGTGTTCCGGGGCACTGTAGGGTGAGGCAGTGAGTCGAACTAGGACTAGCTGGAACCAGTGTACTGCCACTATCAGCTACGTGTGCACACAAGCAGTCTAGACTACTGTCCTACCGACCGGATTGCCTCCACGCTAGGCCTCAACGCTTTAGGAGGGCCCTGGGGACCGGCGAACCCCCGTCAAGCCGAAGCTACAGGAACTACCCACAACCCTAACCTCCCGGGCTGCGTCAGGCCAAAGGGCTAAGGGTACCACTCGTAACCTTGATCAAAGGTCACATCAGGCCCAGTGGCTACAGGGGTAAAACAACTCCAACAGTACCACAACCAGCTCCACAGCAAGAAACGCGCCGGACGCTGCCGCGACAAATAGGGAAACCCCGACCCGCTGAGAACAAACAGCGACCCCTCGGATAGCACACCGGCTACTCCGGCCCGACGGGCTCAAGGCGATCCTGCTTCCCTCAGCCAAAGGTAAAACACAACATGTACCCCTTCTCCCACCGGTACGGCACAATGCCTCACAGACACCATGACCCTGTCCCCATCGGTCCATGGTGACGAACGTAAACCACAGTCATTCCATTCCACAATCGCATAAGCACATACACACATCTAACATGATGTAATTCCATTCACGCAGGAGTCCTCAGTCTCAGTGTACAACGTAAAGCATGCATTTGAATTGTCCCACAATGAAACACATGATAAAACCAGGATCCATACAGTTCTGTCTTGAATCGCGTCGACTGAGGTCGACGCCATTCAAGCCCCTCAGACAGGTTCATTAAAACTAGATTATTCCTTGAAACGCGTTGTCATAGGGAGTCGCCTATTTAAAACGCGTCCAGGTCCACAGACGCCATTCACACCGAAAGTCCAGATTTACAGACCCTCACTCGGGGTGATTTCCTGCCTAAATGGCGTCATGATGGCCCGACGTCCTTCCGAAAGGCGTCGTCCATCCATGACGTCATTTAGCGCCATAACCCCTACTCGTAAAACCTCGAATCAGGGAGATTTCTGCCCTAAAAGGCGTCGTACTGCCCTGACGTCCTTCCAAAAGGCGTGGACCAGGCACGACGCCGTTTAGCGCCAGAAACCTGGTTCCCTGGTTCGATCCGAGGGCCTCTCCCTTAACCGCAAACACCCCGAAAATGCCCCAAAACAGAAGGAGGAGGAAAGGGAGATCAACCACCATAAGCATGCTACATATCCACGTTCATGAACACGTCAAACCACCAAGAACACCCCTTAAACATGCTCATTCTAACCCAAAACATAACATGCCACGCCAAGGAAACCACGAGCAACACATTCACAATCCATGCAAGGTTCGTACCCCTACCGGTTCTTGAACTCCACCAAGCTCTGTGCCGCCGACCCGCCGCACCGCAGACCGCCGCCGGTACCCTCGAGGACGCCGCCACTCCGCCGGGACGTCGGCCGCCGTCCGGAGAATGGAACGCCGCGAAGGAAGTGGTGGTGGTAGAGGTGAGAGGTAGGGAGGTGTTGGAGTGGTGGAAGAGAAAGAAGAGGAAGGGAAGGGAAAAGAGAGTCAGAGAGGGCGAGGAGAGAGAGAGTGAAGGCGAGAATGAGGGAAAGAAGGGGAGGTTCGCGGGGTCAATCCGAATCTAGCTAAAATGCGTCGATCGAGGCAGACGCCAATCAGTCTGACAGGACGGGCCGTACTGTCAGTAGTCTGAAACGCGTCACTCTCCACGGACGCCGTTCAGACGACAGGACAGGCCGTACTGACAACGCTCTGGCGCCGTACCCTGACATCGCAGAGGTCACAGTCTGAATCGCCTCGACCAACATGGACGCCGTTCAGACGATGTGACAGGGGCCGTACTCTCGCAGCTCGAAACCCGCCCACGTGGCGCAACAACCAGCAGACCTAAATGGCGTCTACACAACTTGACGCCTTTTGAAAGGCGTCGAGCAGTGCTGACGCCATTCAGTCTGAAATCTCAAGACCCTCCTCAGGGTCCAAACCAAGGGATCCGGCCCGAACCCGACCCGAATACTGAACCCGAAACCTCAGTCCTTACAATCTCCCCCCCTTAAAAGAATCTCGTCCTCGAAATTTGCAACCGCTCAACGCAAAACTCGGCTAACCATCACGTGCCGGCATACCGATCACAAGAATCATCCTCACCAATGACACACACAAGGCTCTACATAATTGGCCAATCACATTCACACCAAGCTAACCAAGATTCTCGATTCTGACAAAAGCTGAAAGATCAAAATAACCACACACTAGCAAGGCACATCTTACAAAACCCATTCTCCACCACTCAAATACATAAAAGTGCCACAAGAGTTCTCAACCACCTCTGAATAAGACAAGATAAAAGTGTTCATCTAGCCCAGTCGCCCGGACTTCCACCAAGAGACGCAACAACACTCAACGTCTCGAACACCTACCGACCACTCGGCTCCTGACCTGCCTTATTCTTCTGGGGACAGTTCCTCGCGAGATGTCCCTTCCTGCCACAGCCAAAACAGCTACCAGTGATCAAAGGACATATCCGATTACCATGAAACCTGCCACAACGGGGACAACGATCCGCAGCGTCCCGCCTCGCTTCCGATTGCCAGCTGACCTCCGTCTGCATCTGCTGAATCGAACCATCTTCATCCTCATCACAAGGCACCTCTTGGAACACGAACTCAAAGGAACTCGAACCACCTGACGAAAAGACCGCTGATCTATCCCTGCTCTGCTGCTTCCCTTGTGCTGAATGCTCCGATTCCTTTGCCGCGTGTTGGAACTGCATCTCCACCGCTGCCGCGCACCGAACTGCTGACGCCAGGTCCTTACAACAATGAGCTGCCACAAATTCCCTCAGATCATGCCGAAGTCCATCCACAAATTTCTCCGTCCTAAGATCCTCACGCTCATATATGTGTAGAGCAAATCTTCCCAGAGCTACAAATTTCATCTGATATTCTAGAACTGACATACCATCCTGCACCAAATCCATAAACCCTCTTTCCTTGGCCCTACGAACGTGCCTCGGAAAGTACTGTCCACCAAACTCTCTCACAAAGTCTTTCCAAGGAATCTCTCTCAAGGACCTATCTGGAAACATCAACCCCTTGATGGTGACCCACCAATCATAAGCATCGTCCTTCAGCAAGTAGGTTGCCAACAAGGTCTTGTCACTCTCAGCACATTCTAGAACATCAAACGCCTTCTCCACTTCCTTAATCCAATGAGCTGCCGCATCTGGAACAGGTTGACCCGTGAAAGAAGGAGGCTTCAGCTTCAAGAACCGCTCCATCACCATGGGTTGGCCACCTCGGGAATTGGACCCCTCGCTTCCATCTCCCTGCTGATATCTAGACATCGCCCCAATCATAGCTTCTATGAAACGATCCACATTATGTCCTTCTGCCCTCGAACCACCGTCATCCGCTCTCGAACCACGAGCCAACGGAACTCTCCTCTTCGGTGCCATCACTACCCCACAAACACGAAAATCGAACCAAAACACGTCAAAACCTATCAATCTATACCAGCAGCCATCGCCTGTACAGACTCGTACTTATTGTTGGACTATAATATCTAACCCAGTTTACCACATACTCGACCAGACTGAGCTCTGATACCATCTGTAACGACCCGCCATCCTATGACCGGAGACCCGGTCACTAAATGGATGTCGGCCCATTAACTGCGGGTTCATACCCGGATCTCACACAACACATCTGGAGGAGTAAGCGCTAAACAAGGCTAAATATAACAATCACACGGACTACAAAGATAGGACAAGTGCGCAGGAAGGAAGATAACAATGTCCGTATACAGTCCAACAATAATTACATGTCCAACAAATTAAATAAGCACAGGTAGAAGGAAAGTACAACAACATCGGGGCATACCCCAGAACAGAGACAGCTGCTGGTCCGCACACCAAGAAGGCACCACACGCCTCCACACGCCGCGAAGTCCACACCTGAAACCGCAGGGAGTGAGCCACACCAGAATTGGGGTCAGTAGGGATCATCCGATCCCCTGCCTCCCACTCACACACCCACAAGTGCAACAACAGGGATAAATGGCAGTTAAATAAAGCAGTAAACATAGCACCCACATCTGATATGAAACGTACGATAAGCAGTGTAGCAGGAACCAATCTAAGCAACCCGAAGAACCCAACACAGAGTCACGTCTCACAGCCAAAGTCCACGAAGCGACTAAACCACACTGTCGACCGAAGTCAAACGTCGCCTCCCAACACTATCACCACTGCTCACGCCTGTCCACCCCTACAGTGTTCCGGGGCACAGTAGGGTGAGGCAGTCAGTCGAACTAGGACTAGCTGGAACCAGTGTACTGCCACTGTCAGCTACGTGTGCACACAAGCAGTCTAGACTACTGTCCTACCGACCGGATTGCCTCCACGCTAGGCCTCAGCGCTTCAGGAGGGCCCTGGGGACCGGCGAACCCCCGTCAAGCCGAAGCAACAGGAACTACCCACAACCCTAACCTCCTGGGCTGCGTCAGGCCAAAGGGCTAAGGGTACCACTCGTAACCTTGATCAAAGGTCACATCAGGCTCAGTGGCTACAGGGGTAAAACAACTCCAACAGTACCACAACCAGCTCCACAGCAAGAAACGCGCCGGACGCTGCCGCGACAAACAGGGAAACCCCGACCCGCTGAGAACAAACAGCGACCCCTCGGATAGCACACCGGCTACTCCGGCCCGACGGGCTCAAGGCGATCCTGCTTCCCTCAGCCAAAGGTAAAACACAACATATACCCCTTCTCCCACCGGTAAGGCACAATGCCTCACAGACACCATGACCCTGTCCCCATCGGTCCATGGTGACGAACGTAAACCACAGTCATTCCAATCCACAATCGCATAAGCATATACACACATCTAACATGATGTAATTCCATTCACGCATGAGTCCTCAGTCTCAGTGTACAACGTAAAGCATGCATTTGAATCGTCCCACAATGAAACATATGATAAAACCAGGATCCATACAGTTCTGTCTTGAATCGCATCGACCGAGGTCGACGCCATTGAAGCCCCTCAGACAGGTTCATTAAAACTAGATTATTCCTTGAAACGCGTCGTCATAGGGAGTCGCCTATTTAAAACGCGTCCAGGTCCACAGACGCCATTCACCCCGAAATTCCAGATTTACAGACCCTCACTCGGGGTGATTTCCTGCCTAAATGGCGTCATGATGGCCCGACGTCCTTCCGAAAGGCGTCGTCCATCCATGACGTCATTTAGCGCCAGAACCCCTACTCGTAAAACCTCGAATCAGGGAGATTTCTGCCCTAAAAGGCGTCGTACTGCCCTGACGTCCTTCCAAAAGGCGTCGACCAGGCACGACGCCGTTTAGCGCCAGAAACCTGGTTCCCTGGTTCGATCCGAGGGCCTCTCCCTTAACCCCAAACACCCCGAAAATGCCCCAAAACAGAAGGAGGAGGAAATGGAGATCAACCACCATAAGCATGCTACATATCCACGTTCACGAACACGGTCAAACCACCAAGAACACCCCTTAAACATGCTCATTCTAACCCAAAACATAACATGCCACGCCAAGGAAACTACGAGCAACACTTTCACAATCCATGCAAGGTTCGTCCCCCTACCGGTTCTTGAACTCCACCAAGCTCCGTGCCGCCGACCCGCCGCACCGCAGACCGCCGCCGGTACCCTTGAGGACGCCGCCACTCCGCCGGGACGTCGGCCGCCGTCCGGAGAATGGAACGCCGCGAAGGAAGTGGTGGTGGTAGAGGTGAGAGGTAGGGAGGTGTTGGAGTGGTGGAAGAGGAAGAAGAGGAAGGGAAGGGAAAAGAGAGTCGGAGAGGGCGGAGAGGGCGAGGAGATAGAGAGTGAGGGCGAGAATGAGGGAAAGAAGGGGAGGTTCGCGGGGTCAATCCGAATCCAGCTAAAATGCGTCGATCGAGGTAGACGCCAATCAGTCTGACAGGACGGGCCGTACTGTCAGCAGTCTGAAATGCGTCACTCTTCACGGACGCCGTTCAGACGACAAGACAGGCCGTACTGACAACGCTCTGGCGCCGCACCCTGACATCGCAGAGGTCACAGTCTGAATCGTGTCGACCAACATGGACGCCGTTCAGACGATGTGACAGGGGCCGTACTCTCGCAGCCCGAAACCCGCCCACGTGGCGCAACAACCAGCAGACCTAAATGGCGTCTACACAACCTGACGCCTTTTGAAAGGCGTCGAGGAGTGCTGACGCCATTCAGTCTGAAATCTCAAGACCCTCCTCAGGGTCCAAACCAGGGGATCCGGCCCGAACCCGACCCGAATACTGAACCCGAAACCTCAGTCCTTACAAATTTCTTCAACCACACTGCTTCTTTGGCGGCTTCAGCTGCAGCGATGTACTCAGTTTCAGTCGTCAAATCTGCAGTGGTTACTTGTTTGGAACTCTTCCAACACACTGCCCCTCCGTTTAATGTAAACACGAATCCAGATGTTGACTTGCTATCATTTGGATCTGACTGGAAACTCGAGTCAGTAAAGCCTCGCAGTCTCAAGTCACCTTCTCTATAGACAAGAAACATATCCTTAGTTCTTCTCAAGTACTTAAGGATGCATTTCACTGCCTTCCAGTACTCTTCACCTGGATCAGCTTGAAATCTGCTCGTAACACTTAGAGCAAATGCAACATCAGGCCGTGTACATAGCATGGCATACATGATAGATCTTATGGCAGAGGCATAGGGTATTCTATCCATGAATGCCCTCTCATTAGGAGTCTTAGGAGACTGCTCCTTTGAGAGATTAATTCCATGTCTCATCGGTATGAAACCTCTCTTAGAATTTTCCATGCCAAACCTTTTGACTATGGTATCTATGTACAAGGATTGGGTCATTCCAAGCATCCTCTTTGATCTATCTCTATAGATCCGTATTCCCAATACGTAGGATGCTTCTCCCAAATCCTTCATGGAGAAGTTTTTCGACAGCTAGATCTTTACTGATGACATCATAGCTACATCATTCCCAATGAGTAGTATGTCATCTACGTAAAGAACTAGAAAAGTGACTGCACTTCCATTGGTCTTCTTGTACACACAAGGCTTATCTTCATTCTTAATGAAGTCATAAGACTTGACTGCCTCGTCAAATCTTATGTTCCTGCTCCAGGAAGCCTGCTTCAGTCCATAAATGGACCTCTGAAGCTTGCACACTTTATCTGGAGATTCTTTTGATGTGAAACCTTCTGGTTGTATCATATACACCTCCTCCTCAAGGTTACCATTGAGGAAGGCAGACTTCACATCCATCTGCCATATTTCATAATCAAAATGTGCAGCAATGGCGAGTAGAACTCTGATCGACTTTATCATGGCAACTGGTGAGAAAGTCTCGTCATAGTCAATTCCTTGCCTTTGACGATATCCCTTTGCCACCAACCTTTCCTTATAAGTGTCGATCCGTCCATCAGCACCGATCTTTCTCTTAAAGATCCACTTGCAACCGATGGGTACAATACCCTCGTGTAAGTCCGCCAAGTTCCAAACTTGGTTGGTGTACATGGACTGGATTTATGAGTTCATGGCTTCTCGCCATTTCCCGCCTTCTGGGCCTTCTATAGCCTCCTGGTAGGTTTTCGGATCATCATCCTCATTATATTGTACCTTAGACTTACCTTCAGCAATATGTCCCACATATCGTTCAGGTAGTCTAGGTACTCTACCAGATCTACGAGGCTCATCTGTGTGTACCTGAACAGGTTCAGGAACTGATATCTCATCTGATGATAATGTAGCTGTTTGGGGATCTGGAACCTCTTCCAGTACTATTTTACTCCCACTGTCCTCCTGGAGAAGGTATTCCTCTTCCAGGAAGACAGCTTTCTTGGCGACAAACACCTTTTGTTCACTAGGATGATAAAAATAGTATCCAAAGGTTTCCTTTGGATATCCCACAAACCTACATTTATTAGTTCGTGATTCCAGCTTGTCTGGATCACGCTTCTTTACATGAGCAGGACAACCCCAGACTTTAACATGTTTAAATTCTGGTTTCCTGCCTTTCCATATCTCATATGGAGTAGAGGCCACAGACTTGCTGGGTACTCTGTTCAGTAGGTATGCTGCTGATTCTAGAGCATACCCCCAGAGGGACACTAGTAATCCTGAAAAGCTCATCATGGATCGCACCATGTCCAACAAGGTGCGATTCCTCCTTTCTGATACACCATTCATCTGTGGTGTATATGGAGGGGTCATCTGAGAAAGGATACCATTATCCTTTAAGAATTGTGTGAAGTTAGTACTCAAGTATTCTCCTCCTCGATCTGATCGAAGAGCTTTAATACTCTTTCCTAACTGCTTCTCCACCTCATTCTTGAACTCCTTGAACTTCTCAAATGCTTCCGACTTGTATTTCATTAAGTACACATAGCCGAATCTTGAGAAGTCATCGGTGAACATGATGAAGTATGAAAAGCCACCTTTGGTTTGGGTAGACATGGGACCACATACATCCGAATGTATTAGTTCCAGAATGTCCTTGGCACGTTCTCCATGTCCAGTAAATAGAGATTTTGCCATCTTTCCCATAAGGCAGGATTCGCATGTTGCAAACGATTCGTAATCGAATGCAGTTAAGTAACCATATTTGTGCAACTTTTGCAACCTGCTTTCGCCAATGTGCCCATGTCTACAATGCCACATGTAGGCCTGGTTCACACAATTCTTGCTCTTCTTAAAAGCATTATCAATCTGAAGATTGTAATAAGAAACATCTAATAGATATAGACCGTTAACTAAAGATGCTGAAGCTATTGATTTATTACCATAATAAATCGAACAACTTCTATTCTCAATAGTCAACCTATATCCTATCTTGTCCAAACAAGATATTGATATTATGTTCTTTATTATGCTAGGAACATAATAACAATCTTCTAATAGTAAGGTGTCTTCCGATGGAAGCCTGAGGTTTGCTGTCCCAACAGCAATCGCCGCAACTTTTGCGCCGTTTCCTAGCCTCAATTCCACCTCACCTTGTCACAGCTTGCGCTTACTTGTCAGCATCTGCACATCATGGCAGATATGAGAAGCACATCCGGTATCCAATACCCAAGATGTGGAATCTCTAACTGACAAGTTGATATCTATCATATAGGTATCTGAAGCTTCAGACAGTTTTACTCTGCTATGAGCTTTATCATTAAGGAACTCCTTGCAGTTCCTTTTCCAATGACCATACTGCTTATAGTAGAAGCAGTCACCCTTCACTACTCTTTTGCCTTTGTCCTTCGATCCATTATCGTAAGCTGTCATCTCTGCTTCAGGGGCATTGAATGTCGATTCAGCAGGAGGATCATCTCCAGGGACAAGGTTATTGTGCTCAGATCTGAAGACATTCTTCAGGTTTCTGAGCTAATATGAGCAGATCAGGTAAGTCAAAAGGGCATCAAGTATGCCACGGAGTGGGTTATTCGACGACATAATTCCCTACAGGAGATAAGTAAAATCTATTTAGCAGATGTTCAATTATTAAGATTTAAAACAAGACATGGTCTTTTGTTCAAGTTTAAATCCCACTAATTTTCGATAGACTGTATAACCCTCAGTTATACAAAACGGGAGACGCCGACAGTCTCCTAGTGGGGATCATAATCTCAATGACTTGCACTACAGCCTTGTGGATAGCACAACAAACTGTAATACAATCAAAGAGCACCCAACTCATGGGACTTGCAACTCCTTGCAATATCTGATCATAGCTTCGGTCCCCAGAGATTTAATGGTCTTGTGGATAGCACAACAAACCACTAATTCTGGTCTAAGCTTGTAAGGAATCGTCTAGAACGCAGCGGAAAATAAAATCGATTCCATTGTATCGGTTGCTGGGGTCGTAAAACGGACATTAAAATAAACGCGGGAAGAACAGTTCTTCACCTTTGCGGGGTTTCGAATCTCCTGTGGATGATGCCGACTCGGTAATCGCGCACGCGCACGATCTCTAGAGGTATCCACACGAGTTCCCGCTTCAGACGCGATTTCCTCCTCGACTTCAGTGCTCCGACCAGATCTCAAATCCACCATGCACGGAGAGAGACAGATCCACTCCAAGAGAGAGAGAAGGAGAGAGAGAGAGGAGAGAGAGAATCTGGGATGAGTAATTCGTCCAACCAACTTTTTACCCCTCCCATTTGGCCCTCCTTATATAGTAATAAGGATAAGCACAAGGATTAATCCTCATGATTATCCAAGAGTTTGGCCTTGGATAATTCTCCATTAAATCTTCATGTTTATCCTGCGGTTTTTCATAAAAATCCAGATAAGCATGAAATTTGACGTCTCTCACCGTCTGACGAGAACTCTTATGTGTGTGACCCTCTAGGCCCATATATCAGTCCGGTTGCAGGCCCATTAAACTTAGAACTGTTTATAGAGTTTAATATTTATTAATTAACATTTAAACATCATATGTTAAATGATTAATTTAATAAACAACTGAATTATCATCTGATGATCAAATCACTTGGTCTTCTGATCATGAACAGCACCAAACACTACCTCATGATCCCAGAAGATATAAGGGATACTGTTCCCTTTAATTGAACCTTTCCGTATGCAGATACCGCACAGATCTAATCCTTCGCTCATGCAATGTCCCAATAATGCAAGGATATGGTTTTATAGTCAAACCCTCTTTCACATTATCCAGATGGATTCCAGTACTCAGTTAATATCTAGAAAGACATCTCTTTCATTTGACCCTGGCCAGGGATTTCTGTATACACATCCATAGGACATTCTCTCTCCAGTCTTATACCAAGAGTGAGTGATCCCTTGTTGTTCACTCAATTACCTTCGCAAGCTTTCCACTGTATCTGAAAGACCGACTGTTGTGGACTTAATGGTTAAAGTCCACTAGTCAGATAATCAAGATACAATGGTCCACAAACAAGGTATCATTGGTGACTCAGGTCAAAGGACCAATTGTGCTACTGCAACGATTGAATTCCCTGGTTGACTAATAGGTATAATTACCATCCAGGAATTCTTATTTGGGTCTGTTCAGTGAACTCATTCTCTAATGAGCACCCACTTGTTTGTCTTAGTGTCACCACACGAGTGAATGTGAGATCATTCACCCTCATCATATGAGCAGACATAACTTGTGTCGATCATATCGTATATTTAATGTCCATCTCAAATATCCTATGATCGAGAACTGTTTAAGACAATTGACTGAGGATATTGATCTCACTATCATGATCTCATCATGATTCAATATCCCATACATTTGTCTATGGACCTTCATTACGATAGTTAATTTGCGAGAACTATGAATGAAGAAATGATTGCCTTTATTAATTATTTGAACTAGAATGTACAATGATTGGCTTTGAGGCCACCCAATTCTAACATTCTCCCACTTGGACTATAGCCAATCAGCCATGTGTCTAAGTCCCATATACTTAAGGTGACGTTCTAAATTGTTTTGAGACAATGGCTTAGTCAAGGAATCTGCTACATTATCTTCAGATGAGACTTTCTCAACTACTATATCTCCTCGGGCGATGATCTCACGAATCAGATGAAATCGTCTCAGAATGTGCTTTGACTTCTGATGTGATCTTGGCTCTTTCGCTTGAGCTATTGCCCCATTGTTGTCACACAATAATGGAACAGGATCTGAAATGCTTGGAACTACTCCAAGTGTCGAGATGAACTTCTTCATCCATACCGCCTCCTTGGCCGGTTCAGCTGCAGCAATGTATTCTGCTTTGGTCGTCGAATCTGCAGTTGTTTCTTATTTGGAACTTTTCCAACTTACTGTACCTCCATTTAACATGAACACAAATCCAGACATAGATTTGCTATCATCCATATCCGATTGGAAACTCAAGTCAGTAAACCCTCGAAGTTCAAAGTCGTTTCCTCCGTAGACGAGAAATAGATCCTTAGTCCTTCTCAAGTATCTAAGGATACATTTCATCGCCTTCCAGTGTTCCTCACCTGGATCAGCCTGATATCTACTGGTGACACTTAATGGGTGTGCCACATCAAGCCTAGTACATAGCATTGGATACATGATAGATCCTATTGCCGAGGCATAAGGAACTCTATCCATGTATGCTTTCTCTTCAGGTGTCTTGGGAGACATTTCTTTAGAGAGATAAATTCCATGCCTCATAGGAACGAGGCCTCTCTTGGAATTTTCCATGCCAAACTTTTTGACTATGGTATCTATGTACATAGATTGGGATAAGCCAAGCATCCTTTTGGATCTATCTCTATAGATCCTTATTCCCAGAATATAGGATGCTTCTCCCAAATCTTTCATAGAGAAGTTTTTGGATAACCAAGCCTTTACTGATGACAACATTCCTACATCATTCCCAATGAGTAAAATGTCATCAACGTAAAGTACCAAAAAGGTAACTGCGCTCCCACTAGCCTTTTTGTATACACAAGGTTCATCTTCATTCTTAATGAAGTCATAAGATTTGATTGCTTCATCAAATCTTAAGTTCCAAGTTCGGGATGCCTGCTTTAATCCATAGATGGATCTTTGCAGCTTGCATACCTTGCTTGAATGCTCTTTGGAAGTGAATCCTTCAGGTTGTATCATATACACTTCTTCTTGAAGGTTCCCGTTAAGGAATGCTGTTTTCACATCCATTTGCCATATTTCATAATCATATAATGCAGCGATTGCAATAAGTATTCTGATTGACTTAATCATGGCAACTGGAGAAAAGGTTTCGTCATAGTCAATGCCTTGCCTTTGACGATATCCTTTTGCTACCAGCCTTGCCTTGTATGTGTCAATCTGTCCATCTGCCCCGATCTTTCTTTTAAAGATCCATTTACTGCCAATAGGTACTATACCTTCTGGCAGATCAACCAAGTTCCAAACTTAGTTGGCATACATTGACTGAATTTCAGAATTCATTGCCTCTTGCCATTTTTCTGATTCTTGACTATTTATGGCTTCTTGGTAGGTTTGAGGATCATCATCCTCATTTAAGTGCACTTTGGGCTTGCCATCATCGATATGTCCAACATATCTTTCAGGCTGCTTAGGCACTCTACCTGATCTATGAACCTTTTGTGTATCATCATAAACAAGTTCTTGAGTCAATGGTTCAGTAGATGAACCAGTGTTGATTTGTTAGTCTAGAATTTCTTTCAGTTCTATCTTGCTACCATTGTCTTCTTTTGAAAGATATTCTTTCTCTAAGAAGACAGCTCTTTTTGCGACAAACACACTTTGATCGCTGGGCTGATAGAAATAATATCCAAAACTCTCTTTTGGATATCCCACAAATCTACATTTCTCTGTCCTGGAATTCAGTTTGTCTGGATCATGTCTTTTGACATGTGCAGGACATCCCCAGACTCTAACATGCTTAAAGTCTGGTTTCTTTCCTTTCCATATCTCATATGGAGTGGAAGATATTGACTTACTAGGAACTTTGTTCAACAGATATGCAGCAGTCAACAGTGCATATCCCCATAAAGAGATTGGAAGTTTGACATAACTCATCATTGATCGTACCATATCTAATAGAGTACGATTTCTCCTTTCCGATACACCATTTAACTGAGGTGTATAGGGAGGAGTCTACTGAGACAAAATACCATTATTCTTAAGATATTGTGTGAATTCCGTACTTAAGTATTCACCCCCTCGATCTGATCGAAGAGTTTTGATACTGTTTTCAGTCTGGTTCTCAACTTCATTTTTAAACTCTTTAAATTTCTCAAAGACTTCTGACTTATATTTCATTAAATATATGTAGCCATATCTTGAGAAATCATCTGTAAATGAAACAAAGTATGGGTAACCACCCATAGCATGAGTGGACATTGGACCACATACATCACTATGTATTAGTTCCAATAAGTCCTTAGCTCTTTCTCCATGTCCTGAGAATGGAACTTTGGTCATCTTTCCCATGAGACAAGCTTCACAGGTTGCAAATGATTCATAATCAAATGGATCAAGATATCCATTCTTTTGCAACTTAATGATTCTGTTCTCATTTATATGACCTAGCCTACAATGCCATAGGTACAATTTATTCACATCCTTATCTATTCGTTCAGGAGATTTATTTACTAGACAAACATCATATGAAATATCAAGTAAATATAATCCATTCAATAAATATCCGGAAGCAAACAATTTGTCTCCTTGATAAATGGAACAACCTTTATTCTCTAGTTTCATAGAATATCCTTGTCTATCTAAACATGAAATAGATATGATATTCCTAATAATGGTCGGAACATAATAACAATCTATCAGTTCCAATGAGTCTCCTGACGGCATCTGAAATCTTGCTGTCCCCACAGCTAACGCAGCAACTTTTGCTCCATTCCCGAGCCTCAGATCCACGTCTCCGCAGTTCAATCTTCTTTTACTTGTTAGCACCTGCAAGTTATTGCAGATATGAGAAACACATCCAATATCTAATACCCAGGATGTTGATTCTTTATAAGACAAGTTAAGATCGATCATGAGAATACCTGAAGCTTCACCAAGCTTCTCCTTTACTTTTTCTGCTAGATAAATCTTGCAGTTTCTCTTCCAATGACCTTCTTTATGGAAGTGGAAACACTGACCTTTATCATTGACTTTAGCTTTGTCCTTTTGAACCGCCAGTTTGCTTTTCACTAGCTTCTTAGGCTTACCTTTCTTAAAGGTCTGTCCAGATTTTCTTTTCTTGTTGGTCTTACCAACAAGCATTACATTTGGCTTATCTTTCTGGATAGTACCTTCTGCTGTCTTCAACATGTTGAGCAGCTCAGCCAGTGTAACTTCAATTTTGTTCATATTGAAGTTGATAATGAATTGTGAAAATGAATCTGGGAGGGACTGTAGGATTAAGTCGATGCTTAGGTCATTGTTCATAACAAAGCCAAGCACTGCAAGCCTCTAAATCCATTCTATCATCTTGAGCACATGAGTTTGCACAGATGTGCCCTCGCTCATTCTGGTCCTAAACAATTTCTTAGATATCTCATATCTTTCTATTCTGGATTGTTCACCAAATAACTCTTGTAGGTGATTCAGAATGGACTTAGGTTCAATGTTATCATGCTGTCGTTGCAGTTCATTGTTCATTGAACCAAGCATATAACACTGGACCTTGACAGAGTCCTCCTTCCAATTTTCATACATCATTTTAATTCATCTTCGTTAGCATTATCACCGGGTTGCACTGGATCTGGTTGATCCAGGACGTAGGCTAGCTTTTCACACCTGAGGACAATCTTCAGGTTGCGTAACCAGTCAATATAATTAGGTCCCGTGAGTTTGTTTGCATCAAGTATGCAACGAAGGGGGTTAGGTGACGACATAGCGACCTACATGGAAATATATAAAAATGAGCAGATAGTTCTTAAAATCAGATTTAGGACTTTTAATCTTGATTTATGCTCCCACTATTTTTCGGCGATCTGTATGACCCTCTAATACACAGAACGGGAGATTCCGGTGATCTTCTAGTGGGGATCAGAATCTTTCGGGCAACATGCATGTGACCTTGTGGTAGCACAACAAATCACATCAAGTCCCTTAGGCAGTCAACTCTTGACAGTTGCAACATTTGCAATATCCGATCGATTTAACCCCTGAATCAGAATGACCTTGTGGTAGCACAACAAATCAAATGATTCAGTTAAGTTTATCCATCATTACTTAGATGACATGAATTCATAGTGCAATCCTTGTGGTAGCACAACAAAACTACACTATTTGTCCATTCATCTTAATGACATTACATGTCGTAGACCTAGTTTAATTTCTAAATCAAATGGACCTTGTGGTAGCACAACAAATCCGTTTGAGATAAGAATTATCCTAAGATCTATAATGATGGTGGGTTACGTGGATTATTCTGAATATCTCACGTTTACAACTTAAATTTTAAAAGAAGGTTTTTGATTTGATTTGTAAAAATCGTGCTATCAATAGTATTTCAATTTGAAGTATCATTATACTTAATAGAAATATATATATATATGATAGCATAGTCCACAAATATCACATATATGCAGAAAAATTAAATGGGGATGATCACGGACTGCTAAAGCTACTATGGAATCATCGGAGCCAAACGATGATCCATAATAGGATCCTAATGTGAAAACAGCAACACTGGTTCCATTTGATGCGAGTCCTTCCTCCAGAGGTGTCTTCAGAAGATCCCGTCCTCTTAGCTTAATCCGATACATTTAAATATGATATTCAGGACTCGCAGGTCCACAAATATACATTTAAACACTAAGAAACCTTGATCTTATCAAGGGGAGTACAATCTTATAGGAAGGTAGAGAGTACATCTGGATTAAGAGAGAGGAGGACACGCATGTCCTATTTAAAATACCAAATGAAATAAGCATCGCATTCATCCACATCATTCATCACATGAAAATACTAGGTCCATGATCATCCCACCATAAAACACATCACATGCATCACAATCATCACATAATTGCAGTTTGGTATTAAATTTTATAAATATAAAATTATAATACCAATTAGTTTTCGAAATAACATTTATTTTAGCATTATCAATAATATTCAAAGCATTATTGACAAATTAAATAACTAAACCATTTAGTTAATCTAAATACTAATTCAAACAATTTGAATAATAAAATGTAATCAAGTTATGCATGAAATCAGTTTAAAACAAATTTTAAACTAATTTGTTTAACAGGGAAATTAATTATCTAAAACAATTTTAAATAATTAACTAACACCCTATTAATAATAAAGCCCTTTAATTAAATAACAGTTATTAAACAGTTTAATAAGCTGTTAATAATCATAAAAATAATTAATAACATTTATTAATTATTCCTACAATTATTCTGTTTTAAAACAATTTTAAAACGGGCTTAAATGGGCTAATAATGGGTTTAAAGGGGGTTTAACAGGCATTAAAAACAATTTTTAATAATTCATAAAATGGGCCCAGCCCATTAGGGCCCATTGGCCCGGACCCAGGGCCCTGGCTCGGCCAGGGTCGAGCGCTGGCTCAGCCAGGGTCGAACCCTGGCTCGGCCAGGGGGTCTGGCCCAACCAGACCCGAGCCCTGGCTCGGCCAGGGCGCTGGCCCGGTCCCCGCCCGGTCCGACCGGGTCGGGACCGGGCGGTCCGGCCCCTTCTCCTAAAACAGCAAACCCTAGCTGCTGCAGGCCGGCAGCGGTGGAGGCCATGGCAGCGCCGCCAGGCACCGCCGGTGATCCGCCCGGCACCGGTGGGGCAGTCGGCGGTGGCCAAATGGCCCTTGGATCGAGCCCTAAACTTCCCCTAAAATCTGGTTTTTCCAGCGTAAAAGTCGAATTAGGGCTTCAAATTTGTAGCTCTCCAAGGCCACTCCGGCGCCGGCAAATGTGTCGAATGTGTAGTGGTGACTATCACCAATAGATCCAGACATCCGGGCCGCCATCCCAACACTTGGGAATCGCGTACGAAGCCGCCAAAGTACGCCGTTCGTCGTCCCACGAAGAACTCCGAAAAACCCAAATAAAATCCGAAAAATTACAGAAATATAATCAAATTGTTTGTGATCATCATATGAACACTATTCTGTCATTTTTAATCGGATTAAACACAAGAACATGTACAATACGGTTTCTTCACGCATAACGAGAAAAACACGCAAAACGATGCCGTTTTATGACCGAACCAGCAACCTGGCTCTGATACCACTGTAAGGAATCGTCTAGAACGCAGCGGAAAATAAAATCGATTCCATTGTATCGGTTGCTGGGGTCGTAAAACGGACATTAAAATAAATGCGGGAAGAACAGTTCTTCACCTTTGCGGGGTTTCGAATCTCCTGTGGATGATGCCGACTCGGTAATCGCGCACGTGCACGATCTCTAGAGGTATCCACACGAGTTCCCGCTTCAGACGCGATTTCCTCCTCGACTTCAGTGCTCCGACCAGATCTCAAATCCACCATGCACGGAGAGAGACAGATCCACTCCAAGAGAGAGAGAAGGAGAGAGAGAGAGGAGAGAGAGAATCTGGGATGAGTAATTCGTCCAACCAACTTTTTACCCCTCCCCTTTGGCCCTCCTTATATAGTAATAAGGATAAGCACAAGGATTAATCCTCATGATTATCCAAGAGTTTGGCCTTGGATAATTCTCCATTAAATCTTCATGTTTATCCTGCGGCTTTTCATAAAAATCCAGATAAGCATGAAATTTGACGTCTCTCACCGTCTGACGAGAACTCTTATGTGTGTGACCCTCTAGGCCCATATATCAGTCCGGTTGCAGGCCCATTAAACTTAGAATTGTTTCCAGAGTTTAATATTTATTAATTAACATTTAAACATCATATGTTAAATGATTAATTTAATAAACAACTGAATTATCATTTGATGATCAAATCACTTGGTCTTCTGATTATGAACATCACCAAACACTACCTCATGATCCCATAAGATATAAGGGATACTGTTCCCTTTAATTGAACCTTTCCGTCTGCAGATACCACACAGATCTAATCCTTCACTCATGCAATGTCCCAATAATGCAAGGATATGGTTTTATAGTCAAACCCTCTTTCACATTATCCAGATGGATTCCAGTACTCAGTTAATATCTAGAAAGACATCTCTTTCATTTGACCCTGGCCAGGGATTTCTGTGTACACATCCATAGGACATTCTCTCTCCAGTCTTATACCAAGAGTGAGTGATCCCTTGTTGTTCACTCAATTACCTTCGCAAGCTTTCCACTGTATCTGAAAGACCGACTGTTGTGGACTTAATGGTTAAAGTCCACTAGTCAGATAATCAAGATACAATGGTCCACAAACAAGGTATCATTGGTGACTCAGGTCAAAGGACCAACTGTGCTATTGCAACGATTGAATTTCTTGGTTGACTAATAGGTATAATTACCATCCAGGAATTCTTATTTGGGTCTGTTCAGTGAACTCATTCTCTAATGAGCACCCACTTGTTTGTCTTAGTGTCACCACACGAGTGAATGTAAGATCATTCACCCTCATCATATGAGTAGACATAACTTGTGTCGATCTTATCGGATATTTAATGTCCATCTCAAATATCCTATGATCGAGAACTGTTTAAGACAATTGACTGAGGATATTGATCTCACTATCATGATTCAATATCCCATATATTTGCCTATGGACCTTCATTACGATAGTTAATTTGCGAGAACTATGAATGAAGAAATGATTGCCTTTATTAATTATTTGAACTAGAATGTACAATGATTGGCTTTGAGGCCACCCAATTCTAATAAAGCTGACCATCATTACGCGACGAGCATAGATTTGCATGCAGCCATTGTGGATAGCACAACAAAGCTACATGGTTCCTCTACCCCGATCTATAGGCATGTAATGCCATAGCCACAGTTTCTCCTCCTAATTAAGCACGCCTTGTGGATAGCACAACAAACCTGCCTAAAGTGATTTGAATCCTATGACTATAACGATGGTGGACCACGCGGTAAGTTCTTAACTACTCGCGTTACGGCTTAGAGTTTATCTGAGGGTATTTAGATAACTTTTATCTTGGTCTCTCATAGGTGATAGTATATAGATATATCGTATATATTTACTAAATACTATAACCTGCTTTGATTCATAATCAAAAGAAAAACAATGCATCTCATACATATCATTAGTGTGGTCATGGATAGTACAGTGGGTTTGACTGGAGCCAACAGTCAAACGCACACACAATCTAACACAACAATTACATTAGATAACATGCAAGCACATAGGCAAAAGATCTCCATCTTATTGCCTTCCTGGTTGCAACTGTGGATCGTCCTCGCTCCTTCCTCGGTTACCTCGATCAAATTACATTTATTCTAGAATTACATGTAATTAGAAGAGGGCCTTATGGCGAGTACAAGAGAGAGAGGGAGGTAGAAATACATCGGAGTATGAGAGAGAGAGGTGCGCAGACCTCTATTTATTAACAATTAATAAACATTCATATATCCACGATCCACACAATCCATTTATCACATGAATAAAAATTAAGTGCATATCCATGACCACGGTGTGTTTTAAACATCCCACACATGATTCAGCGCATCACATGGCTAAAACAAAAGAGTTTTCAAAATATATAATTTTCGCTTTCAAAAGGCTAGGATCCAATCAAAATTGGCATTTGAATTTCGAAAACTCATTTTATTAACTTAACATGCAATTAAATCAAATTTAAAAGCATTAAACACACATCACATGCGCACACACTCCGTATTAATATTTCCAGATTATTCCATGCAAATTAGAACAATTCTAATAATCTAACACTTAGATTAAACCCCATTAATAATCTAACAATTAGACTATTTTAAAGACTAATCTAACTCTTAGATTAATCCAATGAAGTCTATTAATAATTTAACAATTAAATTAATAATCAACCAAATTAATTATTAACTACTAATCTAACACTTAGATTAGCCAATTAATGTTAATTATTAATTTAACTCTTAAACCAATAATTAACACTAACTAATTAATAATTAATTAATCTAACTCTTAGACTAGTCCAACTAAGTTAATTAATAATTTAACACTTAAATTATTAATTAACTCTAATTATTAATTAACTACTAATCTAACTCTTAGATTAATTGATTAAAGTTATCATTAATTTAACTATTAAATTAATGACTAACAGTAATTAATCAAGGACTACTAATTTAACATTTAAATCAGTCATTTAAGTTAATTATTAATTTAACAATTAAATCAATAACTAACTCAAACTAATAATTAACAATTAGATGTATTAATAATTAATAATCTAACAATTAGATTAAAAATTATTAATTACTAATTTTAACTCTTAAAATTAGATAAATTGAGGTCAATAATTAATTTAACACTTAAACTAACATTAACCTCAATTAATCCACAACTAACTACTAATTAATAAATCCTTAATTAAGTTAATGATTCAAAATCATTAATTAAAACCCAATTAAATAAAAATTGAACAGTAATTTAAATTATTCAAAACAAAATTTTGAAATTTAAATTAAATTCAAATTTTATTCATATTTATTAGGCAATTGGGGATTTAATGGGGTTAAATTGGGTAAAACTGGTAAACTGGCTCAGCCACATGGGCTGAGCCAAATGGCTCGGGCCTGTGCTGAGCCAGGCCCCGGGCCTAGCTCAGCCGCCCAGGCCAGTCGGGGCGGCCTGGTCCAACCGGACCGGCCTAAGGCGCCGGCCCGGCCGGCTTCTCCTCCAACCAGCAGCCCGATGCCTCTTTCCTGCTACCCTAGTTGCAGGTCGGCGGTTGGGGAGGAAATAGGTGGCCAGCGGCGAGAGCCCAGGCGCCACCAGTCGTCGACGGCGACCCCCCCGGCGACGGCGTGGGCCCCGGCGCCGGCCGGGCCCCGGCAACGCCCCCAGAAGCTGGAAACCGAGCCCCTAAAGCACCCTTAAAATCTGGTTTTTTCAGGGTTAAATCCGAATTAGGGCTTCAAGTTTGCAGCTCTCCAAGGCCACTCCGGCGTCGGCAAATATGTCAGATGTATAGTGGTGACTATCACCAAGAGATCCGTGCATTCGGGCCGCCATCCCAACGCTTGGGAATCGTTAACGAAGCCGCCGAAAACATCCCGTTCATCCTCCCACGAAGAACACGAAAACCCGCAAATAAAATCCGAAAAATAATCAAATTATTTGTGTTCATCTTATGAACAAGATTGCGTCAATTTAATCGGCTTAAACGCATGGAATAACTCAAGAAAAATTAATTTCGGAAACCGAAACAGGACGAGAAACAGTGGAACCTGGCTCTGATACCACTGTTGGGTTTTCTCGATTTCTCCGGATCGCTCACGCAGCGGAAAAACAAAAATATTTACAGCGATCCGTTCCCGTTTCGAAATCTAAAATACGATAATCGGATTATCGAAGTTCTCACTGTGTGCGGATTCGAATCCGCAACCGTTCGGTTCCGTCGGTGTGACACCGCAAGCCGCGCAAGTGCCCGGCCTCTAGCGAAGTCCACGCGATCCTCCCCGCGACAGATATCCTCACGTTCCTCGTTCTTCGCAGCCCACAAAGCCTCTGCCAGTCGCCGCAATGATCGCCGCAACGCACGGACGATTTCCCGTCGAACGGGATTCGGAGAAGTGGCGGAGCAGATCTGGATATGCCTGGGAGCCAGAGAAAGACAGAAACTGAGGAGGGGCAGCTAGGGTTAGCAGCAGCTTGGCCTGCTCAGCCCGTTCGCTATGTTTTATACTAACCGCGCGGTTTTTCATAAAAACCCCCGGTTTATATAAAACCCACTTATTTATCCACCGCCTTGAGAATCATGTGCGTGTGACCCTCTAGGCCCAAGTACCAGTCTAGTTAATGGCCCAACAAGCCCAGTGACTCCTCGCTGACTTTATTAATTAATTAATAACCCTTTATTAATCAATTAATCAATCGAATTGATGTCGCACATCGAATTCGACCGGGCCTCCGATCACGCTGGGTGCCAAGCAACACCGCGTGAACCCGGAAGGTATTTGGGGTTAAGTGTAACGACCCGCCACCCTATAATCGGGGATCCGATTACTAAATGGGTACCGAATCATTAATTTGGGACCAAACCAGGATCTAGTAAGTCTGGGAAATAAATAATAAACTAAGCTAAACATTCACATCGCATTGAATTGAAATGAAAGTGCAGGAAATTAAAATTATTACAATGCGACTCGATTACAGCAAATAATTACATACTCCAGCTGAAAGGAAATAATTAAACATACAGGCCAGAAATAAATAACAACTACATCGGGGCATACCCCGGAACAACTGCCAAAGACGCACAACACGCGGCCGCACATGCCGCTCTAAGTCTGCTGGGAGTCCTCACCTGAAAACCGCAGGGGTGAGTCTCAAGAACAAGACTCAGTAGGGATCCTTCGATCCCCACTGTCCACGCACACACCCACAAATGTAAAGTACAGCTAACGGTAAAGTAACAAGTGTAGTGGCAGGTACAATTCCTAATTCTCTACGTGAAAATACATGCAATCGCAGTTATAATAATCATGCACATTCTAAACCAGCCGTTAGAAAATCTACAACCGTCATCTCGATAGAACTCGCCGACCGTGCAAACAACGGTGGGGAAAACCTCGACCCGCTGAGACCAAGGAGTAGCCCCTCGGATAGCACGCTCGCTACTCCGGCCCAACTGGCTCAGGTGACTACTCCTTCCCCCAGCATGAGTGACTCTCCGAATGTACCACTCCGACACCGGTACTAGCTGACCCCGGGGTTCACCAGGTGACCCTCTCTCACTAGGCGTCACCCCGCCCACGCCCCCACCGGCGCTGTGCTCACGCCCCCACCAGCACAGGGTGATAAAGTGCTACAATGTCACTCCAGGTCCACAGTAACTGAAAACCCAACACAGTGCGATCCGGTCACGTGAAAAGCCCGCAATCGCATAACACACATAGAACCATCCGATCATGAGGAATCCATCTCTATCGGGTGCACTAAAACATGTGCTAACCATCTATCTAGCAGTATGAACACGTTTTACTAGCATGCATTAGTGAGATTCTGTCTTGAATCGCGTCGACCAAGGTCGACGCCATTCAAGCTCCAAGTACAGGTTTATATAAATCAGTCTTCAGATTCTGGCCTTAAAAGGCGTCGACACCAGTAGTCGCCTTTTAAAAGGCATCGACATCCCCAGACGCCATTTAACACGAAAATCCGGAATTTTCAAGAGCTTTATTCAGGGGATTTATGTGGTAAAAACACGTCATGGATGCCCGACGCCATTCAAAAATGCGTCGTTTACCCATGACGCCGTTTAGCCACAGAATTCCCGACCTGGCAGTCTGCCTGTCAGTCGATTCCTGTCTAAAAGGCGTCGTGATGGCCCGACGCCCTTCAAAAAGGCGTCATCCATGCACGACGTCTTTCAGCCCCAGGAACCAGGAACGCCCTAAACCCAAGGGCTCCCTTTCCAACTCCAAATAACCCCAAAATCATTCAAACTGGAGGGAAAACGAAGAGCAAGACAATTCATAGGCAAACACCCCCATAGAGAACCTAAACATGCTCATTCTAACCCCCCAAAACCGAAGATCTACCACATGCATATCGAGGAAAACATGATTTAAACACGACGCTACGGGGAACGTCACCCTACCGGACACTCGAACTCCTCCAAGCTTCACGCCGTTCACCCTACTCGCCCCACGCCGCCGCCGGTACTGCCGTGGTCGTCCTTGCTCCACCGTGACGTCGGCCGCCGTCCGGAGAGTAGAACGCCGCAGTGGAAGTGGAGGTGGTAGTGGTATGAGTTAGGTAGAGGATGGAGTGGAGGGAGAGGTGGTCGCCGCCGGTCGCCGGAGGAGGAGGAGAGAAGGAGAGTAGGAGAAAATGAGGGAAAGAAGGAGGGCTCGCGGGGTTAACCAGGAACTGGCTAAAACGCGTCGACATCTACAGACGCCTATCAGGTGACAAGACGGCCGCACTGACAAGATTCTGAAACGCGTCGTCCTACACAGACGCCATTCAAACAACTCGTCAGGGCCGTACTCTGACACACCCAGAGTCGCAGTCTGAAAGGCGTCGTCCTTCGCAGACGCCGTTCAGACGACCTGACAGGGCCGTACCCACGCGGCCCAAGGCCAACCCCCGCGGCACCGACGTGGCAGCACCTGAAACGCGTCTGCCAAGGTGGACGCCGTTTAAAACGCGTCTCTAGGTCCTGACGCGATTCAACTCAGAACTTCCGCCCCCCACAAGGGTTACAACAACAGGGTCTGACCCGAAAACCGGATCCGAAAGTCTCGATCCTTACATTAAGTAACCCACTCTTGGAACCTTTCTGCCGACAGTTACCGCGTGGATATAATCCTTCATTCGTACAATGCTCTCGAGTCAACTCAGGGTATGGCGAGCTGTCAAACCCTAACCGGTCGACTCACTTGGATTGGATGCCGCTGATGAATATCGGAGAACTCCTTTCCCAATATTATCGTCTGCCCTGGCCAGGGACTTTCGCACATCCTTCCTAGAGCATTCTCTCTCTAAGTACCGAGAGCGAATGATTCCTTATTGACACCCAATTACCTTCGACGGTATTCCGCTGTACCCAATCCTTGGCGTATTAGAATCCTATAGCTAGAGATTCGTAAACCAAGGTCAAAGCACAGAAGTCCACCGACAAGGTGTCCTTGGTGTCTCAGGTCCGAGGACCATCCACGCAACTGCGACAATAGAATCAAGCTGGTTGACAGTGAGGTACAATACCATCCAGCGATTTAGTCGGATCAGTTCAGTGAACTCATTCTCCAATGAGCACCTACAGATTCGCCTTAGTGTCTCCACACAAGTGACTTATGAGATCAGTCACCCTCATCATATGAGCAGGAGTAATCTGTACTAGTCTAACCGGATATCCGATGTCCTTCTCGGATATCCTCCGACTAGGAACGATTAAGAATATGTGTGTTTAAGTGATCAGTCTCATTAGTGTGATCTCATCATAATCTGATCACCATAGCACATATTCACGGACTTCATTATGAAACGAGAATTAGTGCGATTTATACATAATGAATATTGTGCCATTTTATTAATAAATTGAACGAGATTTACATAGTCAGATTGGCTTGTAGGCCACCTAAAACTAACACGGAGGCCCGGTCGAATTCGATGTACGACATCAATTAGATTGGTTAATTAATTAATAAAGAGTTATTAATTGATTAATAAAGCCAGTGAGGAGTCACTGGGCTTGTTGGGCCATTAACTGGACTGGTACTTGGGCCTAGAGGGTCACACGCAAATGATTCTCAAGGCGATGGATAAATAATTGGGTTTCATATAAACCGGGGGTTTTTGTAAAAAACTGCGTAGTTAGTATAAAACATAGCGAACGGGCTGAGCAAGCCAAGCTGCTGCTAACCCTAGCCGCCCCTCCTCTGTTTCTCTCTCTCTCTGGCATCCAGACAGATCCAGATCTGCTCCGCCGCTTCTCCGAATCCCGTTCCACGGGAAATCGTCCGCGCGTTGCGGCGATCGGCGGAGGTTTCGTGGCCGGCGAAGAACGAGGAACGTGAGGATATCCGTCGCGAGGAGGATCGCGTGGACTTCGCTAGAGGCCGGGCACTTGCGCGGCTTGTGGTGTCGCACCGACGGAACCGAACGGTTGCGGATTCGAATCCGCACACGGTGAGAACTTCGATTATCCGATAATCGATTTTAGTTTTACGAAATGGGAAAACGGATCGCCGTTTTAATTTTATTTTCCGCTATGTGAGCGATCCGAAGAAACCCGAGAAATCCCAACAGTGGTATCAGAGCTAGGTTCCACTGTTTCTCGTCCCGTTTTGATCTCCAAATTAATTTTTTCATGAGTTATTCCATGCGTTTAATCCGATTAAAATGACGAAATAGTGTTCATAAGATGAACACAAATAATTAGATTATTTTTTTGTGATTTTTCGGATTTTATTTGGAGTGTTATGGTGTTCTTCATGAGATGATGAATCGGGGCCTTTCAGCGACTTCATACGAGCTTCCCAAGCGTTGGGATGGCCGACCGAGACTCCAGATCCATAGAGGATAGTCACCACTATCCACCAGTCACCAAGATCGGCGCCGGAGTGGCCTTGGAGGGCTCCGTAATCAAGCCCTAAGTTGGGTTTTTGAACCCTGAGGAAACCAGAAAAATCCCATTGTAAATGGGTTCGGCCTGGCCGGATCTTTGCCCCACCGGCACCGGACAGGTCGTCGGGGCCAGGGGCGTCGCCGGCGGCGACTGGCGGCGCCTGGGCGCCCGCCGCAGCCGGCCAGCCACTCCTCCCGCCGCCGGCCTGCTCCTCTTCTAGGGTTTCTACAACAGGTTCGTCGGGTTGCACGTGGAGGGAAAGGGGGGGCAGCCCGACCGGTTCGACTGGCCCGGTCCCTGCTGGGCCGGACCGAGCCCAGGCACCCAACTATTGGGCCCCTGGCTTGACCCTGGCTCAGCAGGGTCTGAGCCAGGGCTCGGTCCTAATGGGCTGGGCCCATTTCCATTAGACCACCCCCCCTTATCTTTAATCCCTAATTGAAACCCCTTTTAAAACCCCAATGCCCATTTATATAAAATTGAAATTGAAAATAAGTTTTAAAATTCAAAACAGTTTTGAAAATAAAATTTATTTTTCAATTATTTTATTTAAATGGACTTAAAATGACTTTGAATCATTACCAAAATATATTAACAATTGGATTGATTTATTAGTTGTTAATTAATTTGGGTTAATATTAATTTAAATGTTAAATTGATTATTAACCTCAATTTAACTAATTTAAATGTTAAATTAGTTATTAATAGTTATTAGTCTAATCGTTAGAATATTAACTATTGTTTCATCTAATTGTTAAATAATATTTAAGTTAATTATTAAATTAATTATTAAATTAATAATTAATTTAAATGACTGATTTAAATGTTAAATTAGTAGTTCTTAATTAATTATTGTTAGTCATTAATTTAATAGTTAAATCAATGATAACTTTAATTATCTAATCTAAGAGTTAGATTAATTAATTATTAATTAGTTAGTATTAATTATTGGTTTAAGAGTTAAATTAATAATTAACATTAATTGTTTAATCTAAGTGTTAGATTAGTAGTTAATAATTAATTATAGTTGATTATTAATTTAAATGTTAAATTATTAATTAACTTTGTTGGATTAATCTAAGAGTTAGATTAGTCTTTAATAGTCTAATTGTTAGATTATTAATGGGGTTTAATCTAAGTGTTAGATTATTAGAATTGTTCTAATTTGCATGGAATAATCTGGATTACTAATTTGGAGTGTGTGCGCATGTGATGTGTGTTTATTGCTTTTAAATCTGATTTAATTGCATGTTAAGTTAATTAAAAATATTTTCGAAATTCAAACATCAATTTTGATTGGATCCCAGCTTTTTGAAAGCCAAAGTTATCTATTTTTGAAAAACTCTTTTACTTTAGCCATGTGATGCGCTGAATCATGTGTGGGATGTTTAAAACACACCGTGGTCATAGATATGCACTTATTTGATTTTTCATGTGATGAATGACGTGTTTGTGTGGATCGTGGATGAATGATGGATGTTTATTAATTGTTAATAAATAGAGGTCTGCGCACCTCTCTCTCTCATACTCTGATGTATTTCAACCTCCCTCTCTCTCTTGTACTCGCCATAAGGCCTTCTTCAATTTACTTATAAATTCTTGAATTTAAATGTAATATGATCGAGGCAACCGAGGAAGGAGCGAGGACGATCCACAGCTGCAACCAGGAAGGTGAAAAGATGGAGATCTCGTGCTTATGTGTTTGCAGGATATCTAATATAATTATTGTGTTAGATTGTGTGTGCGTTTGACTATTGGCTCCAGTCAAACCTACTGTGCTATCCATGACCATACTAATGAACATGTATGAGATGCATTGTTTTCTTTTGATTATGAATCAAAGCAGGTATAGTATTTACTAAATATATACTTGAAGAATATCTGAAGAATGTCTTCAGATCTGAGCACAATAACTTTGTCCCTGGAGCTGATCCTCTTGCTGAATCGGCATTGGATGCCCCTGAAGCAGAGATAATAGCTAACGATAAAAGATCAAAGGACAAAGGCAAAAGAGTAGTGAAGGGTGACTGCTTCTACTATAAGTAGTATGGTCACTGGAAGAGGAACTGTAAGGAGTTCCTTCATGATAAAGCTCATAGAAGAGTGAAGCTGTCTGAAGCTTCATATATCTATATGATAGATATCAACTTGTCAGTTAGAGATTCCACATCTTGGGTATTAGATACCGAATGTGCTACTCATATCTGTCATGATGCACAGATGCTGATAAGTAAGCGCAAGCTGAGACAAGGCGAGGTGGAATTGAGGTTAGGAAATGGCACAACAGTTGCGGCGATTACTGTTGGGACAGCAAACCTCAGGCTTTCATCGGGAGACGCCTTACTCTTAGAAGATTGTTATTATGTTCCTAACATAATAAAGAACATCATATAAATATCTTGTTTGGACAAGATAAGATATAGGTTGACTATTGAGAATAGAAGTTGTTCGATTTATTATGGTAATAAATCAATAGCTTCGGCATCTTTAGTCAACGGACTATATCTCTTAGATGTTTCTTATTACAATTTTCAAATTGATAATACTCTTAAGAAGAGCAAGAATTGTGTGAACCAGGCCTACATGTGGCATTGTAGACTTTGGCACATTGGCGAAAGCAGGTTGCAAAAGTTGCACAAGCATAGTTACTTAACTGCATTCGATTACGAAACATTTGCAACATGTGAATCCTGCCTTATGGGAAAGATGGCAAAATCTCCATTTACTGGACATGGAAAACGTGCCAAGGACATTTTGGAACTAATACATTCAGATGTATGTGGTCCAATGTCCACCCAAGCCAAAGGTGGCTTTTCTTACTTCATCACGTTCACCGATGACTTCTCAAGATTCGGCTATGTGTACTTAATGAAGTACAAGTCGGAAGCATTTGAGAAGTTCAAGGAGTTCAAGAATGAGGTAGAGAAGCAGTTAGGAAAGAGTATTAAAGGTCTTCGATCAGATCGAGGAGGAGAATACTTGAGTACTAATTTCACACAATTCTTAAGGGATAATGATATCCTTTCTTAGCTGACCCCTCCATATACACCACAGATGAATGGTGTATCAGAAAGGAGGAATCGCACCTTTTTGGACATGGTGCGATCCATCATGAGCTTTTCGGGATTACCAGTGTCCCTCTGGAGGTATGTTCTAGAGTCAGCAGCATACCTACTGAACAGAGTACCCAGCAAGTCTGTGGCCTCTACTCCATATGAGATATGGAAAGGCAGGAAACCAGAATTTAAACATGTTAAAGTCTGGGGTTGCCCTGCTCATGTAAAGAGGCATGATCCAAACAAGCTGGAATTACGAACTGATAAATGCAGATTTGTCAGATATCCAAAGGAAACCTTTGGATACTATTTTTTCCATCCTGGTGAATAAAAGGTGTTTGTCGCCAAGAAAGCTGTCTTCCTGGAAGAGGAATATCTTCTCCCGGAGGACAGTGGGAGTAAAATAGTACTGGAAGAGGTTCCAGATCCCCAAACAGCTACATTATCATCAGATGAGATATCAGTTCCTGAATCTGTTCAGGTACACACAGATGAGCCTCGTAGATCTGGTAGAGTACCTAGACTACCCGAACGATATATGGGACATATTGCTAAAGGTAAGTCTAAGGTACAATATAACAAGGATGATGATCCTAAAACCTACCAAGAGGCCATAGAAGGCCCAGAAGCCGGGAAATGGCGAGAAGCCATAAACTCAGAAATCCAATCCATGTACACCAACCAAGTTTGGAACTTGGAGGACTTGCCCGAGGGTATTGTAGCCGTCGGTTGCAAGTGGATCTTTAAGAGAAAGATCGGTGCTGATAGACGGATCGACACTTATAAGGCAAGGTTGGTGGCAAAGGGATATCGTCAAAGGTAAGGAATTGACTATGACGAGACTTTCTCACCAGTTGCCATGATAAAGTCGATCAGAGTTCTACTCGCCATTGCTGCACATTTTGATTATGAAATCTGGCAGATGGATGTGAAGACTGCCTTCCTCAATGGTAAGCTTGAGGAAGAGGTGTATATGATACAACCAGAAGGTTTCACATCCAAAGAATCTCCAGATAAAGTGTGCAAGCTTCAGAGTTCCATTTATGGACTGAAGCAAGCTTCCCGGAGCTGGAACATAAGATTTGACGAGGCTGTCAAGTCTTATGACTTCATTAAGAATGAAGATGAGCCTTGTGTGTACAAGAAGACCAGTAGGAGTGTAACCACCTTCTTAGTTCTTTACGTAGATGACATACTACTCATTGGGAATGATGTAGCTATGATGTCATCAGTAAAGATTTGGTTGTCGAAACACTTCTCCATGAAGGATTTGGGAGAAGCATCCTACGTGTTGGGAATACGGATCTATAGAGATACATCAAAGAGGATGCTTGAAATGACCCAATCCTTGTACATAGATACCATAGTCAAAAGGTTTGACATGGAAAATTCCAAGAGAGGTCTCATACCGATGAGACATGGAATTAGTCTCTCAAAGGAGCAGTCTCCTAAGACTCCTAATGAGAGGGCATTCATGGATAGAATACCCTATGCCTCTGCCATAGGATCTATCATGTTTGCCATGCTATGTACACGACCTGATGTTGCATTTGCTCTAAGTGTTACAAGCAGATTTCAGGCTGATCCAGGCAAAGAGCACTGGAAGGCAGTGAAATGTATCTTTAAGTACTTGAGAAGAACTAAGGATATATTTCTTGTCTATGGAGGAGATGACTTGAAATTGCGAGGCTTTACTGACTCGAGTTTCCAGTCGGATCCAGATGATAGCAAGTCTACATCTGGATTCGTGTTTACTTTGAACGGAGGTGCAGTGTACTAGATGAGTTCTAAGCAAGTAACCACTACAAATTCGACGACTGAAGCTGAGTACATCGCTGCAGCTGAAGCTGCTAAGGAAGCAGTGTGGTTGAAGGAATTCATCACCGACCTCGGCATACTTTCTAACATCTCTGAGCCTGTTCCACTGTTGTGCGACAACAATGGAGCCATTGCGCAAGCGAAAGAGCTGCGGTCTCATCAGAAATCGAAGCATATTCTCAGGCGCTTTCACCTTATCAGAGAGATCATTTCAAGAGGAGATGTAGTAGTGGAAAGAGTTCCATCCGTCGACAATGTAGCAGATCCACTGACAAAGCCGTTGGCTCAAATTGTGTTTGAGCGTCACCTAGAGTCTATAGGCTTACTGTATAAAGGTGATTGGCTTTAGTCAAAGTGGGAGATTGTTAGTTTTAGGTGGCCTACAAGCCAATCTGACTATGTAAATCTCATTCATTTATTAATATAATGGCATAATATTCATTACGTGTAAATCTCATTAATTATCGTTTCATAATGAAGTCTGTGCATATGTGCTATAGTGATCAGATTATGATGAGATCATACTAATGAGACTGATCACTTAAACACACATATTCTTAATCGTTCCTAGTCGGAGGATATCCGAGAAGGACATCGGATATCTGGTTAGACTAGTACAAATTACTCCTGCTCATATGATGAGGGTGACTAATCTCATAAGTCACTTGTATGGAGACACTAAGGCGAATCTGTAGGTGCTCATTGGAGAATGAGTTCACTGAACTGATCCGACTGAATTGCTGGATGGTATTGTACCTCACTGTCAACTAGCTTGATTTTATTGTCGCAGTTGCGTGGATGGTCCTCGGACCTGAGACACCAAGGACACCTTGGCGGTGGACTTCTGTGCTTTGACCTTGGTTTACAAATCTCTAGCCACGGTATTCTAATACGCCAAGGATTTGGTACAGCGGAATACCATCGAAGGGAATTGTGTGTCAATAAGGAATCATTCGCTCTCGGTACTTAGAGATAAAATGCCCTAGGAAGGATGCGCGGAAGTCCCTGGCCAGGGTGGACGATAATATCGGGAAAGGAGTTTTTCGATATTCATCAGCGGCATCCAATCCAAGTGAGTCGACTGGTTAGGGTTTGACAGCACGCCATACCCTGAGTTGACTCGAGAGCATTATACGAATGAAGGATTATATCCACGCGATAACTGTTGGCGGAATGGTGCCAAGAGTGGGTTACTTAACCCCAATACCTTCCGAGTTCACGCGGTGTTGCTTGGCACCCAATGTGATCGTAGGCCCGGTCGAATTCGATGTACGACATCAATTCGATTGATTAATTAATTAATAAAGAGTTATTAATTGATTAATAAACCCAGTGAGGAGTCACTGGGCTTGTTGGGCCATTAACTGGACCGGTACTTGGGGCTAGAGGGTCACACGCAAATGATTCTCAAGGCGATGGATAAATAAGTGCGTTTTATATAAACCGGGGGTTTTTGTGAAAAACCGCGCAGTTAGTATAAAACATAGCGAACGGGCTGAGCAGGACAAGCTGCTGCAAACCCTAGCCGCCCCTCCTCTGTTTCTCTCTCTCTCTGGCATCCAGACAGATCCAGATCTGCTCCGCCTCTTCTCCGAATCCCGTTCGACGGGAAATCGTCCGTGCGTTGCGGCGACCGGCGGAGGTTTCGTGGGCTGCGAAGAACGAGGAACGTGAGGATATCCGTCGCGAGGAGGATCGCGTGGACTTCGCTAGAGGCCGAGCACTTGCGCGGCTTGCGGTGTCACACCGACGGAACCGAACGGTTGCGGATTCGAATCCGCACACGGTGAGAACTTCGATTATCCGATAATCGATTTTAGTTTTACGAAAAGGGAAAAACGGATCACTGTTTTAATTTTATTTTCCGCTGCGTGACCGATCCGAAGAAACCCGAGAAATCCCAAAACATAGGATGAACACAAATTAATTTGATTAATATTCTGCAATTTTCGAAATTAATTTTGGAGTTTTCGGAGTTCTTTATGAGATTATGACCGGGGGTTTTTGGCGGCTTCTTACGAGCTTCCCAAGCGTTGGGATGGCAGGCCGAGACCCCAGATGCCCAGGGGATAGTCACCACTGTCCACCAAGCATCATTGCCGGCACCGGAGTGGCCCTGGAGGAGCTATAAAATCAAGCCCTAATTCGGTTTTGGAAACTCTAAAAAATCAGATTTTGGGAGTTAGAAGGGGCTCGGCCGGCTACTTGTTTGGTTACCGCCGGGGCCGGGGGAATCGCCGGCCGGGGCTGGCCTGCAACAACCCCTGCCGCCGGATATTCTTGTTGCAGATTAGGGTTTCTGCTAAGGTGCGTGCGGGCTGGGGAGGAAGACCGGTCGGGCCAGACCGGTTTGGGCTTGTGCCTGGGCCGGGCCGGGCTGGGGCTGGGGCTGGGCTGGGCTCATGCCTGGTCTTAGCCCTGGGTCAGCCAGGAGGGTCCTGGCTCGGACCCAGGTTGAGCCATCTGCACTCACCCTCACACCCCCCCCCCACCCCACCCCCCCTTTTAATCCCTAATTGAAACCCCAAGCCCTTTTAAGTAAATTAAATTGGATTTTAACTTAAAATTTAAAATTGTTTTAAAACTTTGAATTATTATTCAATTCTATTTTATTGGGCTTTGGTTAATAATTTTGAATCATTATTTGATTAACCATTAGTTCTTAACAATTAGGGTTAATTATTAACTTAAGTGTTAATTTAATAATTAACTTAAATTGTCTAATTTTAAGAGTTAAAATTTGTGGTTAATAATTATTAATCTAAATGCTAGATTATTAGTTATTAATACATCTAATTGTTAATTATTCATTAAAATTAATTATTAATTTAAATGTTAAATTATTAATTAATTTAATTGACTAATTTAAATGTTAAATTATTAATTAATTTAATTGACTAATTTAAATGTTAAATTAGTAGTCTTTAATTAATTATTGTTAGTCATTAATTTAATAGTTAAATTAATGATAACTTTAATTATCTAATCTAAGAGTTAGATTAATTAGTTATTAATTTGTTAGTGTTAATTATTGGTTTAAGAGTTAAATTAATAATTAACATTAATTGACTAATCTAAGTGTTAGGTTAGTAATTAATAATTAATTATAGTTGATTATTAATTTAAGTGTTAAATTATTAATTAACTTCGTTGGACTAGTCTAAGAATTAGATTATTTATTAATAGTCTAATTGTTAGATTATTAATGTGGTTTAATCTAAATGTTAGATTATTAGAAGTGTTCTAATATGCATGGAATATTATGAAATTATTAATTTGGAGTGTGTGCACAAGTGATGTGTGTTTATTACTTTAATATGATTTAATTGCATGTTAAGCTAATAAAATGAGTTTTCGAAATTCAAATGCCAATTTTGATTGGAATCCAGCCTTTTGAAAGCCAAACTTATTTAACTTTGAAACTCTTTTATTTTAGCCATGTGATGCGCTGAATCATGTGTGGAATGATTAAAACACACCGTGGTCATGGATATGCACTTATTTTAAATTATTCATGTGATGAATGATGTGTATGGATCGTTGTTGTTTGATTGAATGAATATTTATTAATTGTTAATAAATAGAGGTTTGCGCACCTCTCTCTCTCTCATACTCCAATGTACTTCTACCTCCATCTCTCTTGTACCCGCCATAAGGCCTTCTATTTACATATAAATTATGAATTTATTGTAATATGATTGAGGCAACCGAGGAAGGAGCGAGGACGATCCACAGATGCAACTAGGAAGGCGATGTGATGCAGATCCTTTGCCTGTGTGTTTGCTAATTCTCTAATGTAAATGTTATATTGGAATTGTGTGTGCGTTTGACTGTTGGCTTCAGTCGAACCCACTGTACTATCCATGACCACACTTGACATGTATGAGATGCATTGTTTTATGTTCGATTATGAATCAAGGCAGGTATAGTATTTAGTAAATATATATGATATATTTATACTATCACCGAGGAGAGACCAAGATAAAAGTTATCTAAAAACCCTCGTTTAAACTCTAAGCCATAATACGAGTAGTTAAGAACTTACCGCATGGCCTACCATCGTTTTAGTCATAGGACTCGAATCACTTTAGGTAAGTTTGTTGTGTTACCACAAGGCCTGTTTAATTGTGAAGAGAGATTGTGGCTATCGCATTAGATGCCCATATGATTGGAATAGAGGAACCATGTAGCTTTGTTGTGCTATCTACAAGGGCTGCATGCAAATCTATGCTCGTCGCGTAACGATGGTTAGCTTAGATCAAAATTAGTGGTTTGTTGTGCTATCCACAAAGCCATTAAATCTCTGGGGACTGAAGCTATGATCAGATATTGCAAGGAGTTGCAAGTCCCATGAGATGGGTGCTCTTTGATTGTATTACAGTTTGTTGTGCTATCCACAAGGCTGTAATGCAAGTCATTGAGATTCTGATCCCCACTAGGAGACTGTCGGCGTCTCCCGTTCCGTCGAAAATTAGTGGTAGCTAAAACTTGAACAAAAGACCATGTCTTGTTTTATATTTAATAATTGAACATCTGCTAAAAGGATTTTATTCCTCTCCTGTAGGGAATAATGTCGTCGAATAACACACTCCGTGGCATACTTGATGCCCTTTTGACTAGCCTGAACTACTCGGATTGGTTTAAAAACCTGAAGAATGTCTTTAGATCTGAACACATTGACTATATCCTTGGAGCTGGTCCTCCTGCAGAACCGACATTGGATGCCTTTGACGCAGAGATGATAGCTAACGATAAAAGATCGAAGGACAAAGGCAAAAGAGTAGTAAAGGGTGACCGCTTCTAGTGTAAACAATATGGTCACTGGAAGAGGAACTGCAAGGAGTTCCTCAATAATAAAGCTCATAGAAAGGTGAAGCTGTCTGAAGCTTCAGATATCTATATGATAGATATCAACTTGTCAGTTAGAGATTCCACATCTTGGGTATTAGATACCGGATATACTTCTCATATCTGCCATGATGTGATGATGCTGACAAATAAGCGCAAGCTGAGAAAAGGTGAGGTGGAACTGAGGCTAGGAAACGGCACAAAAGTTGCGGCGGTTGCTATCGGGACAACAAACCTTAGGCTTCCATCAGGAGATGCCTTGTCAATGGAAGATTGTTATTATGTTCCTAGCATAATAAAGAACATCATATCAGTATCTTGTTTGGACAAGATAGGATATAGGTTGTCTATTGAGAATAGAAGTTGTTCGATTTATTATGGTAATAAATCAATAGCTTTGGCATCTTTAGTCAATGGACTATATCTTTTAGATGTTTTTTATTACAATTTTCATATTGGTAATGTTCTTAAGAAGAGCAAGAATTGTGTGAACCAAGCCTACATGTAGCATTGTAGACTTGGGCATATTGGTGAAAGCAGGTTACAAAAGTTGCACAAGCATGGTTATTTAAATACATTCGATTATGAATCGTTTTTGACATTTACTGGACATGGAGAACGTGCCAAGGACATTTTAGAACTAATACATTCGGATGTATGTGGTCCTATGTCCACCCAAGCCTAAGGTGGCTTCTCATACTTCATCACGTTCACCGACGACTTCTCAAGATTCGGCTATGTGTACTTAATAAAGTACAAGTCGGAAGCATTGGAGAAGTTCAAGGAGTTCAAGAATGAAGTAGAGAAGCAGCTAGGAAAGAGTATTAAAGCTCTTCGGTCAGATCGAGGAGGAGAATACTTGAGTACTAATTTCACACAATTCTTAAAGGATAATGGTATCCTTTCTTAGCTGACCCCTCCATATATACCACAGATGAATGGTGTATCAGAGGGGAGGCATCACACCTTGTTGGACATGGTGCGATCCATGATGAGCTTTTCAAGATTACCAGTGTCCCTCTGGGGGTATGCTATAGAGTCAGCAGCATACATACTGAACAGAGTACCCAACAAGTCTGTGGCCTCTACTCCATATGAGATATGGAAAGGCAGAAAATTAGAATTTAAACATGTTAAAGTCTGGGGTTGTCCTGCTCATATAAAGAGGCATGATCCAGACAAGCTGGAATCACGAACATATAAATGTAGGTTTGTGAGATACCCAAAGGAAACCTTTGGATACTATTTTTACTATCTTGATGAACAAAAGGTGTTTGTCGCTAGGAAAGCAGTCTTCCTGGAAGAGGAATACCTTCTCCAGGAGGACAGTGGGAGTAAAATAGTACTGGAAGAGGTTCCAGATCTCCAAACAGCTGCATTATCTTCAGATGAGATATCAATTCCTGAATCTGTTTAAGTACACACAGATGAGCCTCATAGATCTGATAGATTACCTAGACTACCCGAACGATATGTAGGACATATCACTGAAGGTGAGTCTAAGGTAGAATATAATGGGGATGATGATCCTAAAACCTACCAGGAGGCCATAGAAGGCCTAGAAGCCAGGATGTGACGAGAAGCTATGAACTCAGAAATCCAGTCTATGTACACCAACCAAGTTTGGAACTTGGAGGACATGCCCGAGGGTATTGTACCCATCGGATGCAAGTGGATCTTTAAAAGAAAGATCGGTGCTGATGGACGGATCGATACTTATAAGGCAAGGTTGGTGGCAAAGGGATATCGTCAAAAGTAAGGAATTAACTATGACAAGACTTTCTCACCAATTGCCATGATAAAGTCTATCAGAGTTCTACTCGCCATTACTGCACATTTTGATTATGAAATCTGGCAGATGGATGTGAAGACTGCCTTCCTCAACGGTAACCTTGAGGAAGAGGTGTATATGATACAACCAGAAGGATTCACATCTAAAGAATCTCCAGATAAAGTGTGCTGGCTTTCCGGAGCTGGAAAATAAGATTTGACGAGGCTGTCAAGTCTTATGACTTCATTAAGAATGAAGATGAGCCTTGTGTGTACAAGAAGACCAATGGGAGCGCAGTCACCTTCTTAGTTCTTTATGTAGACGACATACTACTCATTGGGAATGATGTAGCTATGATGTCATCGGAAAAGATCTGGTTGTCAAAAAATTTCTCCATGAAGGGTTTTTGAGAGAAGCATCCTACGTATTGGGAATACGGATCTATAGAGATAGATCAAAGAGGATGCTTGGAATGACACAATCTTTGTACATATAAACTATAGTCAAAAGGTTTGGCACGGAAAATTCCAAAAGAGGTCTCATATCGGTGAGACATGGAATTAATCTCTTAAAGAAGCAGTCTCTTAAGACTCCTGATGAGAGGGCACTCATGGATAGAGTACCATATGCCTCTGCCATAGGATCTATCATGTATGCCATGGTATGTACACGGCCTGATGTTGCCTTTGCTCTAAGTGTTACGAGTAGATTTCAGGCTGATCTAGGCGAAGAGCACTGGAAGGTAGTGAAATGTATCCTTAAGTACTTGAGAAGAACTAAGGATATATTTCTTGTCTACAGAGGAGGTGACTTGAAACTACGAGGCTCTACTGACTCGAGTTTCCAGTCAGATCCAGATGATAGCAAGTCTACATGGATTCGTGTTTACTTTGAACGGAGGTGCAGTATGCTGGAAGAGTTTCAAGCAAGCAACCACTACAGATTCGACGACTGAAGCTGAGCACTGTTAGTTTTAGGTGGCTTACAAGTCAATCTAACTTTATAAATGTCGTTCGTTTATTAATATAATGGCATAATATTCATTATGTGAAAATCGTATTAATTATCGTTTCATAATGACGTCCGTGAATATGTGCTATAGTGATCAGATTATGATGAGATCATACTAATGAGACTGATCACTTAAACACACATATTCTTAATCGTTCCTAGTCGGAGGATATCTAAGAAGGACATCAGATATCCGATTAGACTAGTACAGATTACTCCTGCTCATATGATGAGCGTGACTGATCTCATAAGTCACTTATGTGGAGACACTAAGGCAAATTTGTAGGTGCTCATTGGAGAATGAGTTCACTGAATTGATCCGACTGAATCGCTGGATGGTATTGTACCTCACTGCCAACCAGCTTGATACTATTGTCGCAGTTGTGTGGATGGTCCTCGGACCTGAAACACCAAGGACACCTTGTCGGTGGACTTCTGTGCTTTGACCTTGTTTTACGAATCTTTAGCCACGGGATTCTAAAACACCAAGGATTGGGTACAGCGGAATACCGTCGAAGAGAATTGTGTGTCAATAAGGAATCATTCGCTCTCGGTACTTAGAGAGAGAATGCTCTAGGAAGGATGCGTGGAAGTCCCTGGCCAGGGCAGACGATAATATCGGGAAAGGAGTTTTCCGATATTAATTAGCGGCATTCAATCCAAGTGAGTCGACTGGTTAGGGTTTGACAGCACGCCATACCCTGAGTTTGACAGCACGCCATACCCTGAGTTGTACGAATGAAGGATTATATCTACCCGGTAACTGTCGGTGGAAAGGTTCCAAGAGTGGGTTGCTTAACCCCGATACCTTCCGGGTTCACGTGGTGTTGCTTGGCACCCAACGTGATCGAAGGCCCGGTCGAATTTGATGTGCGACATCAATTCGATCGATTAATTAATTAATAAAGGGTGATTAATTGATTAATAAAGCCAGTAAGGAGTTACTGGGCTTGTTAGGCTATTAACCGGACTGGTAATTGGGCCTAGAGGGTCACACGCAAATGATTCTCAAGGCGATGGATAAATAAGTGGGTTTTATACAAATCGGGGTTTTTTTTGAAAAACCGCGCGGTTAGTATAAAATATGGCGAACGGACTGAGCAGGCCAAGCTGCTGCTAACCCTAGCCACCCCTCCTCTGTTTCTCTCTCTCTCTGGCGTCCCAGACAGATCAAATTCTGCTCCGCCGCTTCTCCGACTCCCGTTCGACGGGAAATCGTCTGCGCGTTGTGGCCATCGTTGCAGCGACCGGCGGAGGTTTCGTGGGGTGCGAAGAATGAGGAACGTGAGGATATCCGTCGCGAGGAGGATCGCGTGGACTCCGCTAGAGGCTGAGCGCTTGCGCGGCTTGCGGTGTCACACCGACGTTACCGAATGGTTGCGGATTCAAATCCGCACACGGTAAGTTTCGATTATCCGATAATATGGTTTTTCCGATTTTCGAAATAGGAACGGATCTTCGTTTTTATTTTTATTTCCGCTGCGCAGGAGATCTGGAGAAACCCAAAATCCCAACTATGGTATTAGAGTTAGGTTCCACTGTTTCTCGTTCCGTTTCGGTCTCCGATTTAATAATTCCATGAATTTATTCCATGCATGTATTCTATTAATAAAGGAATAGTTCGATGAACTAAAATAATCTTATTATTTTAATTCTATTATTTTCGGTTTTTATTTGGGGTTTTTCGGTGTTCTTCATGTGATGAAGAACAGGGGTAAGGGCGACTTCATTCGGCTTCCCAAGGGTTAGGGAAGGATGGCCTGCATCCCGGATGATCCCGGGGATGTCACCGGTCTTCACCGGTTCCAGGCCGACGCCGGAGTGGCCATGATGGGGTGAGAAATCAGGCCTTATTTCTTCTTATCCCACTCGGTTTTGACAACTAGGAAACTAGAAAATCCCACTGCTCTGGGGCTTGGACCACTAGTTTTTGGGGGCTGCCGGCACCGGGGAGCCTCGTCGGCGCCAGGGGCGACGCCGGCGGGGCCAGGGGCACCGGCCGCTGGGCCGCCGACGACGATGTTGTTCCCTTCCTGCCGCCTTAAAGACCCCCTGCAACAACCATTACGGTTTCGGGTTGGAGGAGAAGCCCGGCCGAACCAACGCCCTCTGCCGGTCCCGGTGCATCGGGCCGGCCCCGGTTGGACCGGGCCTGGGGTTGGTTGAACCAGGGGCCCGAGCCTTGGCTCAAGCCCAAGGGCCTGTTTTGGCCCTAGTTTAGGTTTTTGGCCGAGCCCTGGCTCTATTCCTAATTAAACCCCTTTAGCCTATTTAAGAGTTAAAATTTGAAATTCAGTTTTAATATTCAAAATTGTTTTGAATTAATAATTTAATTGGGTTTTGAATGATTTTGAATCATTGAATTAACAATTAGTTCTTAACTAATTAGGGTTAATTATTAACTTAAGTGTTAATTTAATAATTAACCTCAACTATCTAATTTAAGAGTTTAAATTAGAGGTTAATGATTATTAATCTAAATGTTAGATTATTAATTCTACTAATTGTTAATTAATTTGTAAGTTAGTTATTAATTTAATTGTTAAATTAATAATTAACTTAGATAACTAATTTAATTGTTAAATTGATCGTCCTCAATTAATTATTGTTAGTCATTAATTTAATAGTTAAATTAATGATAACTTTAATCTTCTAATCTAAGAGTTAGATTAATTAATTATTAATTAGTTAGTGTTAATTATTAGTTTAAGAGTTAAATTAATAATTAACATTAATTGACTAATCTAAGTGTTAGGTTAGTGGTTAATAATTAATTATAGTTGATTATTAATTTAAGTGTTAAATTATTAATTAACTTTATTAGACTAGTCTAAGAGTTAGATTATTTATTAATAGTCTAATTGTTAGATTACTAATTTAGTTCAATCTAATTGTTAGATTGTTTAATTATTAGAATTGTTCTAATGGCATGGAATAATCTGGAAATTATTAATTTGTAGTGTGTCCACATGTGATGTGTGATTTTATGTTTTTAAATTTTATTTAATTGCATGCTTATCTTGATTAAAAGTGTTTTCGAAATTCAAATACCAATTTTGGTTGGATCCCAGCTTTTTAAAAGCCAAAATTATTTATTTTGAAAACACATTTGTTTTAGCCATGTGATGCGCTGAATCTTGTGTGGAATGTTTAAAACACACAATGGTCATGGATATGCATTTATTTTAATTATTCATGTGATGAATAATCAATGTGGATCGTGGATGTTTGAATTATAGATTATTTATTAATTGTTAATAAATAGAGGTATGCGTACCTCTCTCTCTCAAACTCCGATGTACTTCTACCTCCCTCTCTCTTGTACTCGCCATAAGGTCCTCTTCTATTTACATGTAATTCTAGAATTATTGTAATCTGATCGAGGCAACCGAGGAAGGAGCGAGGACGATCCACTGATGCAACCAAGAAGGCGATGTGATGAAGATCTCTTGCCTATGTGTTTGCAAGTTATCTAATATAATTGTTATGTTAGATTTTGTATGCGTTTGACTGTTGGCTTCAGTCAAACTTACTGTGCTATCCATGACCACACTTGACATGTATGAGATGTATTGCTTTATGTTTGATTGTAAATCAAAGCAGGTATGGTATTTATTAAATATATACGATATATTTATATACTATCACCTAGGAGAAACCAAGATAAAAGTTATCTAAATACCCTCATCTTAATTCTAAGCCGTAACGCAAGTAGTTAAGAACTTACCGCGTGGTCCACCATCATTATAGTCATAGGATTCGAATCACTTTAGGCAGGTTTGTTGTGTTACCACAAGGCCTGTCTAATTGGGAGGAGAGACTGTGGCTATGGCATTAGATGCTTATATGATCGGGGTAGAGGAACCATGTAGCTTTGTTGTACTATCCACAAGGGCTGCATGCAAATCTATGCTTGTCAAGTAACGATGGTTAGCTTAGACCAGAATTAATAGTTTGTTGTGCTATCCACAAGGCCATTAAATCTCTGGGGACCGAAGTTATGATCGGATATTGCAAGGAGTTGCAAGTCCCATGAGTTGGGTGATCTTTGATTGTATTACAGTTTGTTGTGCTATCTATAAGACTGTACTGCAAGTCATTGAGATTCTAATCCCCACTAAGAGACTGTCGGCGTCTCCCGTTCTTTATAACTAAGGGTTATACAGTCCGTCGAAAATTAGTGGGAGTTAAAACTTAAACAAAAAACCATGTGTTGTTTTATACTTAATAATTGAACGTCTACTAAAAGAATTTTATTCATCTCCTATAGGGAATTATGTCATCGAATAACCCACTCCGTGGCATACTTGATGCCCTTTTCACTTATCTGATCTACTCGGATTGGCTTAGACACTTGAATAATGCTTTCAGATCTGAGCAGATTGCCTACGCGCTTAATGCTGATCCTCCTGTTGAATCGGCATTAGATGCCCCTGAAGTTGAGATGATAGCTAACGATAAACGATCGAAGGACAAAGGCAAAAGAGTAGTAAAGGATGACTGCTTCCACTGTAAGCAGCATGGTCACTGGAAGAGGAACTGCAAGGAGTTCCTCAATGATAAAGCTCATGGAAAGATGAAGCTGTCTCAAGCTTCAGATATCTATATGATAGATATCAACTTGTCAGTAAGAGATTTCACATCTTGGATATTAGATACCGGATGTGCTTCTCATATCTGCCATGATGTGCAGATGCTGACACATAAGTGCAAGCTGAGAAAAGGCGAGGTGAAACTGAGGCTAGGAAATGGCGCAAAGGTTGCGGCGATTGTTGTTGGGATAGCAAACCTCAGGCTTCCGTCAGGAGATGCCTTACTATTAGAAGATTGTTATTATGTTCCTAGAATAATAAAGAACATCATATTAATATCTTGTTTGGATAAGATAGGATATAGGTTGACTATTGAGAATAGAAGTTGGTCGATTTATTATGGTAATAAATCAATAGCTTCGGCATCCTTAGTAAACGGTCTATATCTGTTAGATGTTTTTTATTACAATCTTCACATTGATAATGCTCTTAAGAAGAGGAAGAATTGTGTGAACCAAGCCTACATGTGGCATTGTAGACTTGGGTATATTGGTGAAAGCAGGTTGCAAAGGTTGCACAAGCATGGTTATTTAACAGCATTCGATTATGAATCGTTTGCGACATGTGAAACATGCCTTATGGGAAAAATTGGCAAAATCTCCATTTACCGGACATGGAGAACGTGCCAAGGACATTTTGGAACTAATACATGTGGATGTATGTGGTCCAATGTCCACCCAAGCCAAAGGTGGATTTTCATACTTCATCACGTTCATCGATGACTTATCAAGATTCGGCTATGTGTACTTAATGAAAGTACAAGTCGGAAGCATTTGAGAAGTTCAAGGAGTTCAAGAATGAGGTAGAGAAGCAATTAGGAAAGAGTATTAAAGCTCTTCGATCAGATCGAGGAGGAGAACACTTGAGTACTAATTTCACACAATTTTTAAAGGATAATGGTATCATTTCTCAGCTGACCTCTCCATATACACCACAGATGAATGGTGTATCAGAAAGGAGGAATCGCACCTTGTTGGACATGGTGCGATCTATGATGAGCTTTTCGAAATTACCAGTGTCCCTCTAGGGGTATGCCCTAGAGTCAGCATCATACCTACTGACCAGAGTACCCAGCAAGTCTGTGGCCTCAACTTCATATGAGATATAGAAAGGTAGGAAACTAGAATTTAAACATGTTAAAGTATGGGGTTGTCGTGCTCATGTAAAGAGGCATGATCCAGACAAGCTGGAATCACGAACTGATAAATGCAGGTTTGTGGGATATCCAAAGGAAACCTTTGGATACTATTTTTACCATCCTGGTGAACAAAAGGTGTTTGTCGCCAGGAAAGCTGTCTTCCTAGAAGAGGAATACCTTCTCCAAGAGGATAGTGGGAGTAAAATAGTACTGGAAGTTGTTCCAGATCCCCAAACAGCTGCATTATCATCAGATGAGATATCAGTTCCTGAATCTGTTCAGGTACACACACATGAGCCTCGTAGATCTGGTAGATTACCTAGACTACCCGAACGATATGTGGGACATATTGCTGAAGGTGAGTCTAAGGTAGAATATAATGAGGATGATGATCCTAAAACTTACCAGAAGGCCTAGAAGCCAGGAAATGGCGAGAAGCCATGAACTCAGAAATCCAGTCCATGTACACCAACCAAGTTTGGAACTTGGAGAACTTGCCCGAGGGTATTGTACCCATCGATTGCAAGTGGATCTTTAAGAAAAAGATCGGTGTTGATGGACGGATCGACACTTATAAGGTAAGATTGGTGGCAACGGGATATCGTCAAAGGCAAGGAATTGACTATGATGAGACTTTCTCACCAGTTGTCATGATAAAGTCGATCAGAGTTCTACTCGCCAATGCTGCACATTTTGATTATGAAATCTGGCAGATGGATGTGAAGACTACCTTCCTCAATGGTAATCTTGAGGAAGAGGTGTATATGATACAACCAGAAGGTTTCACATCCAAAGTATCTTCAAATAAAGTGTGCAAGCTTCAGTGGTCCATTTATGGACTGAAGCAAGCTTCCTGGAGCTGGAACATAAGATTTGACGAGGCTGTCAAGTCTTATAACTTCATTAATAATGAAGATGAGCCTTGTGTGTACAAGAAGACTAGTGGGAGTGCAGTCACCTTCCTAGTTCTTTACGTAGACGACATACTACTCATTGGGAATGATGTAGCTATGATGTCATTGGTAAAGATCTGGCTGTCGAAAAATTTCTCCATGAAGGATTTAGGAGAAGCATCCTACGTATTGGGAATACGGATCTATAGAGTTTGATCAAAGAGGATGCTTGGAATGACCCAATCCTTGTACATAGATACAATAGTCAAAAGGTTTGGCATGAAAAATTCCAAGAGAGGTCTCATACCGATGAGACATGGAATTAATCTCTCAAAGGAACAGTCTCCTAAGACTCCTGATGAGAGGGCATTCATGGATAGAGTACACTATGCCTCTGCCATAGGATCTATCATGTATGCCATACTATGTACGCGGCCTGATGTTGCATTTGCTCTAAGTGTTACGAGTAGATTTCAGGTTGATCCAGGCGAAGAGCACTGGAAGGCAGTGAAATGTATCCTTAAGTACTTAAGAAGAACTAAGGATATGTTTCTTGTCCATGGAGGAGGTGACTTGAAACTGTGAGGCTATATTGACTCAAGTCAGATCCAGATGATAGCAAGTCTACATCTGGATTTGTGTTTACTTTGAACGGAGGTGTCGTGTGCTGGAAGAGTTCCAAGCAAGCAACCACTGCAGATTCAACGACTGAAGCTGAGTACATCGCTGCAGCTGAAGCCGCCAAGGAAGCAGTGTAGTTGAAGAAATTCATCACCGACCTCGGCGTAGTTCCTAGTATCTCTGAACCAGTTCTGCTGTTGTGCAATAACAATGGAGCGATTGCGCAAGCGAAAGAGCCGCGGTCTTATAAAAAATCGAAGCATATTCTGAGGCGTTTTCATCTTATCAGAGAGATCGTATCCAGAGGAGATGTAGTAGTGGAAAGAGTTTCATACGTCGACAATGTAGTAGATCTACTGACAAAGCCGTTGGCTCAAATTGTGTTTGAGTGTCACCTAGTGTCTATAGGCTTATTATATAAAGGTGATTGGCTTTAGTCCAAGTGGGAGATTGTTACTTTTAGGTGGCCTACAAGCCAATCTGACTATGTAAATCTCGTTCATTTATTAATATAATGGCATAATATTCATTATGTGTAAATCGTATTCATTATCGTTTCATAATGAAGTCCGTGAATATGTGCTATAGTGATCAGATTATGATGAGATCATACTAATGAGACTGATCACTTAAACACACATATTGTTAATCGTTCATAGTCGGAGGATATCCGAGAAGGACATCGGATATCCGGTTAGACTAGTACAGATTACTCCTGCTCATATGATGAGCATGATTGATCTCATAAGTCACTTGTGTGGAGACACTAAGGCGAATCTGTAGGTGCTCATTGGAGAATGAGTTCACTGAACTGATCCGACTGAATCGCTGGATGGTAGTGTACCGCACTGTCAAATAACTTGATTTTATTGTCGCAGTTGCATGGATGGTTCTCGGACCTGAGACACCAAGGACACCTTATCGGTGGACTTCTGTGCTTTGACCTTGGTTTACGAATTTCTAGCCACGGAATTTTAGAACGCCAATGATTGGGTACAGCGGAATACCGTCGAAGGGAATTGTGTGTCAATAAGAAATCATTCGCTCTCGGTACTTAGAGAGAGAATGCTCTAGGAAGGATGTGCGGAAGTCCCTGGCTAGGGCGGACGATAATATCGGGAAAGGAGTTTTCCGATATTTATCAGCGGCATCCAATCCAAGTGAGTCGACCGGTTAGGGTTTGACAGCACGCCATACCCTGAGTTGACTCGAGAGCATTGTACGAATGAAGGATTATATCCACGCGGTAACTACCGTCGGAACGGTTCCAAGAGTGGGTTGTTTAACCCCGATACCTTCCGTGTAACGACCCGCCACCATATAATCGGAGATCCGATTACTAAATGGGTACCGAATCATTAATTTGGAACCAAACCAGGATCTAATCAAGTCTAGGAGATAAATAATAACTAAGCTAAACATTCACATCGCATTGAACTGAAATAAAAGTGCAGGAATTAAAAATTATTACAATGCGACTCGATACAGCAAATAATTACATACTCCAACAGAATGGAAATAATTAAACGTACAGGCCAGAAATAAAATAACAACTACGTCGAGGCATACCCCGGAACAACTGCTGACGGTGCTCAACTCACGGCCGCACTCTCCTCGCTAGGTCTGCTGAGAGTCCTCACCTGAAAACCGCAGGAGGGGTGAGTCTCAAAGACAAGACTCAGTAGGGATCCTTCGATCCCCACTGCCCACGCACGCACCCACAAGTGCAAGGTACAACTAACGGAAAGGTGATAAGCACAAGAGGTACAATTCCTAATTCTTAATGTGAAATCACATGCAATCGTAATATAGTAAACATGCATATATTAAACCAGCCGGCTAGGAAACCCACAATTGTCGTCTCGATAGAACTCGCTAACCCCGCAACAACGGTGGAAAAACCTCGACCCGCTGAGACCAAACAGTAACCCCTCGGATAGCACACTAGCTTCTCCGGCCCAACCGGCTCAGGTGGCCACTCCTTCCCTCAGCACGAGTGACTCTCCGAATGTACCACTCCAACACCGGTACTAGCTGACCCCGGGGTTCACCAGGTGACCCTCTCTCACTAGGCGTCACCCCGCCCACGCCGCCACCGGCGCTGTGCTCACGCCCCCACCAGCACAGGGTGATAAAGCGCTACAATGTCACTCCAGGTCAACAGTAACATAAAACCCAGCACAGTACGATCCGGTCACGTGAAAAGTCCGCGATCGCATAACACACACAATAGTATCACCCGGTCATGCATAATCCATCTCTACCGCGTACACCAAAACATGCACTAACCATCTATCTAGCAGTATGAACACATTTTACTGGCATGAATTAGTGAGGTTCTGTCTTGAATCGCGTCGCCCAAGGCCGACGCCATTCAAGTTCCATGTACTGGTTTATGTAAAACACTGTCTTCAGAATCAGGCCTTAAAAGACGTCAACACCAGTGGTCGCCTTTTGAAAGGCGTCGACATCCTCAGACGCCATTTAGCACAGAAAACCAGGAATTCCAAAGGCCTTACTCAGGGGATTTCTGCCTTAAAAGGCGTCATAGCTACCCGACGCTATTCAAAACGCGTCGCCCACCCATGACGTCTTTTAATCCCAGAATCCCCGAACTGGCAGACTCTCGGTCAGGCGATTCCTGTCTAAAAGGCGTCATGATGGCCCGACGCCCTTCAAAAAGGCGTCGTCCATGCACGACGTCTTTCAACCCCAGGAACCAGAGTCTGCCATGAGCCCGAGGGCTCCCTTTTCAACCCAAACAACCCCAAAATCACCCAAAAATGGAGGGGAAAGAGGGGCAATTCAATCAACAGGAAATCACATCGTGAAAATCCCCCATATCAACAAGAAGAATTCCTAAACATGCTTGTTCTACCCCCCAAAACCAAAGATCCATAACATGCTTAAACGGGGGAAAAACATGGTTTAAACACAATACTATGGGAACCGTCACCCTACCGGATACTTGAACGCCTCCGAGCTTCAATCCGTCCACCCGACTCGCCCCACGCCGCCGCCGGTACCGCCGTGGTCGTCCTTGCTCCACCATGACGTCGGCCGCCGTCCGGAGAGTAGAACGCCGCAGTGGAAGTGGAGGTGGTAGTGGTAGGAGCTAGGTAGAGGATGGAGTGGAGAGAGAGGTGAAATGGTGGGAGGAAAAGAGGGAGGAGGAGGGATCGCCGCCGAGATCGTCGGAAGGGAAAGAGAGGAAGAGAGGAGAAAATGAGGGAAAGAAGGAGGGCTCGCGGGGTTAACCAGAGACTGGCTAAAACGCGTTGACATCCACGGACGCCATTCAGTTGATGTGACGGCTGCTCTGACAAGACTCTGAAACGCGTCGTTCAAGGCAGACGCCGTTCAGACGACATGTCAGGGCCGTACTCTGACAAACCCAGAGTCGCAGTCTGATAGGCGTCGACACACGTGGACGCCGTTCAGGCGACAAGACAGGGCCGTACCCTCGCGGCCCGAAACCAGCCCACGTGGCACCCACGTGGTAGAACTTGAAATGCGTCTGCGACGGTGGACGCCGTTCAAAACGCGTCACGAAGTCCTGACGCGAATCAACACAGAACCTCCGCCCTTACAAAGGTCAGCACTACAAGGTCCGATCCCGAAAACCGGATCCGAAGGTCACGATCCTTACATTCCGAGTTCACGCAGTGTTGCTTAGCACCCAACGTGATCGGAGGCCCGGTTGAATTCGATGTGCAACATCAATTCGATCGATTAATTAATTAAAAAAGGGTTAGTAATTGATTAATAAAGCCAGTAAGGAGTTATTGGGCTTGTTGGGCTATTAACCGGACTGGTAATTGGGCCTAGAGGGTCACACGCAAATGATTCTCAAGGCGATGGATAAATACGTGGGTTTTATACAAACCGGGGGTTTTTATGAAAAACCGCGCGGTTAGTATAAAATATAGCGAACGGGCTGAGCAGGCCAAGCTGCTGCTAACCCTAGCCGCCCTTCCTCTGTTTCTCTCTCTCTCTGGCGTCCCAGACAGATCCAGATCTGTTCCGCCGCTTCTCCGACTCTCGTTCGACGGGAAATCGTCCGCGCGTTGCGGCGATCGTTGCGGCGATCAACGGATGTTTCGTGGGCTGCGAGGAATGAGGAACATGAGGATATCCGTCGTAAGGAGGATGCTAGAGGCCGGACGCTTGCAGTGTCATACTGACGGAACCGAACGGTTGCGGATTCGAATCCGCACACAGTAAGTTTCGATTATCCGATAATCGATTTTCGAGGTTCGAAACGGGAACGGATCACTGGTTTAATATTTTATTTTTCGCTGCGTGAGCGATCCGGAGGACCACGAGAACCCAACAAGTACATCGCTGTAGCTGAAACTTTTAAGGAAGTAGTGTGGTTGAAGAAGTTCATCACCGACCTTAACATAGTTCCCTGCATCTTTACTCATGTTCCACTGTTGTGCGACAACAATGGGACTATTGCACAAGTGAAAGAGCCGCAGTCTCATCAGAAATCGAAAGATATTCTGAGGTGCTTTCATCTTATCAGAGAGATCATATCCAAAGGAGATGTAGTGGTAGAAAGAGTTCCATCTGTCGACAATGTAGCAGATCCACTAACAAAGCCGTTGGCTCAAATTGTGTTTGAGCGTCACCTAGAGTCTATAGGTTTGCTGTATAAAGGTGATTGGCTTTAGTCCAAGTGGGAGATTGTTAGTCTTAGGTGGCCTACAAGCCAATATGACTTTGTAATCTCATTCATTTATTAATAGAATGGCATAATATTCATTGTGTGTAGATCGTATTAATTATCGTCTTATAATGAAGTCCGTGAATATGTGTGATAGTGAACAGATTATGATGAGATCATACTAGTGAGACTGATCACTTAAACACACATATTCTTAATCGTTCCTAGTCGGAGGATATCCAAGAAGGACATCGGATATCCGGTTAGACTAGTTCAGATTACTCCTGCTCATGCGATGAGGGTGACTGATCTCATAGTCATTTGTGTGGAGACACTAAGGCGAATCTGTAGGTGCTCATTGGAGAATGAGTTCACTAAAATGATCCGACTGAATCGCTAGATGGTATTGTACCTTACTGTCAAACAGCTTGATTCTATTGTCGCAGTTGCGTGGATGGTCCTCAGACCTGAGACACCAAGGACACCTTGTCGGTGGACTTCTGTACTTTGACCTTGGTTTATGAATCTCTAACTATAGGATTCTAAACAGCTAAGGATCGGGTACAGCGGAATACCGTCGAAGGAAATTGTGTGTAAATAAGTAATCATTCGCTCTCGGTATGATGAGAGAGAATGCTCTAGGAAGGATGCGCGAAAGTCCCTGGCCAGGGCGGACGATAATATCGGGAAAAGAGTTTTCCGATAATATACGGCAGCATCCGATCCAAGTGAGTCGACCGGTTAGGATTTGACAGCTCGCCATACCCTGAGTTGACTCGAGAGGATTGTACGAATGAAGGATTATATCCACGCAGTAACTGTCGGCGGAAAAGTTCCAAGAGTGGATTACTTAACCCCGATGCCTTCCGGGTTAACACGGTGTTGCTTGGCACCCAATGTGATCGGAGGCCCAGTCGAATTCGATGTGCGACATCAATTCAGGTGATTAATTAATTAATAAAGAGTTATTAATTGATTAATAAAGCCAGTAAGGAGTCACTGGGCTTATTAGGCTATTAACCGGATTAGTAATTGGGCCTAAAGGGTCACACGCAAATGATTCTCAAGGCGATGGATAAATAAGTTGATTTTATACAAATCGGGGGTTTTTATGAAAGACTGTGCGGTTAGTATGAAATGTATGTGTGTCAATAAGGAATCATTCGCTCTTGGTACTTAGAGAGAAAATGCCCTAGGAAGGATGCGCGGAAGTCGCTGGCCAGGGCGGACGATAATATCGGGAAAGGAGTTTTTCGATATTCATCAGCGGCATCCAATCCAAGTGAGTCGACTGGTTAGGGTTTGACAGCACGCCATACCCTGAGTTGACTCGAGAGCATTGTACGAATGAAGGATTATATCCACGCGGTAACTGTTGGCGGAAAGGTGCCAAGAGTGGGTTACTTAACCCCAATACCTTCCGGATTCACGCGGTGTTGCTTGCCACCCAACGTGATCGCAGGCCCGGTCGAATTCGATGTACGACATCAATTCGATTGATTAATTAATTAATAAAGAGTTATTAATTGATTAATAAACCCAGTGAGGAGTCACTGGGCTTGTTGGGCCATTAACTGGACTGGTACTTTGGGCTAGAGGGTCACACGCAAATGATTCTCAAGGCGATGGATAAATAAGTGCGTTTTATATAAACCGGGGGTTTTTGTGAAAAACCGCGCAGTTAGTATAAAACATAGCGAACGGGCTGAGCAGGCCAAGCTGCTACTAACCCTAGCCTCCCCCTCCTCTCTTCCTCTCTCTCTGGCGCCCCAGGCAAGATCTCGATTCCCGGATCTTCTCTGCCGCTTCTCCGACTCCCGTTCGACGGGAAATCGTCTGTGCGTTGCGACGATCGTTGCGGCGATCGGCGGAGGTTTCGTGGCTGCGAAGAACGAGGAACGTGAGGATATCCACCACGAGGAGGATCACATGGACTTCGCTAGAGGCCGGGAGCTTACGCGGCTTGCGGTGTCGCACCAACGGAATCGAACGGTTGCAGATTCGAATCTGTACACGGTAAGATTTAATAATATGATTATAGAGATTATTTTTTTTCAAAACGGGAACGGATCTCCGTTTTTATTTTTATTTCCACTGCGCGGGAGATCAGGAGAAACTCGAGAACCTAATAGCTATCTATGTGTTTACTCGGGGGCTATATTCCGACTCTACTCCATCACGTATTGATGGTAACGATTAGACCAAGTGTAATGGTCTACTGTATTTACTCGGGACCATTAATAACTTGCAAGCCGAAATAAGATTGGATATTGCAAGGAGTTGCAATTACCATGAGTTGGTTGCTCTGAGATAGCAGTATGATACTATGTGTTTACCCGAGGTCATACTGTAATACTTGGAGATTCTGATTCCCACTAGGAGACAGTTGGCGTCTCCCGTGCTGTATATCCGAAGGTTATACAGTCCGAGGAAAATTAGTGGGAGTAAAACTAGATAATAAAAGTCCATATCTTGTTTTGATTAATGAACTGAAATTCTGATAATTAAAATTTAATTATCTCCTATAGGCTAAGATGTCGCACCATAACCTGTTGCGTGGCATACTGGATGCCAATCGTTTGACAGGCCCTAACTACTCAGACTGGCTCAGTAACCTGAAGATTGTCCTCAGGTCTAAGCAAACTGCTTATGTCCTGGATAAAAAACCTCCTACTGAACCAGCATTAGATGCCCTAGAGGAGGACATGTTAACATATGAAAAATGGAAGGAAGATTCCACCATGGCCCAATGCTACATGCTAGCCTCTGTGAGCAATGAGTTGCAGAGGTAGCATGAGGAGATGGATGCTAGATCCATCATGCTCCATTTGAAGGAGCTATTTGGTGAGCAGAACATAATCGAAAGATATGAGATATCTAAGAATATGTTCAAGGCTCAGATGGCAGATGGATCTTCAATAGAAACTCATGTGCTGAAGATCATCGAATGGGTGGAAAGGCTGGATGCTCTTAGGGTCTCACTCCCCAAGGAGATGCATACCGACCTTGTGTTGTCTTCACTTCAACAATCATATGCTCAGTTCATTGTCAACTTTAACATGAACAAGATCTAGACCACTTTGGCTGAATTACTGAATATGCTGAAGACTGCAGAGGGAAGAAACTTTAGCTGAATTACTGAATATGCTAAGACCAGCCTGAAAAGACTAACAGTCCAAGCCTTTAGGAAAGGTAAAGGCAAGAATCAGAAGAAGCCAAAAGTTGTCAAAAATGACAAGGGCAAGAGTGCTGAGAAGGGTGAATGCTTCTACTGTCATCAGAAGAGCCATTGGAAGAGGAATTACAAAAAATACCTCAAGGACAAAGCTCAAGGAACTGTGAAGCAGCAGGACGTTTCAGGTATCTATATGATAGATGTAAACTTGTCAATTAGATATTATACATCATGGGTATTAGATACTGGATGTGTTTCTCATATCTACAATTTTGTGCAGGCACTGACAAGAAGGCGTAAGCTGAGAACCAGCGAGGTGGAGCTGAGGCTAAATAACGGCGTAAGAGTTGCGGCGATCGCTGTGGGGACAGTGAAGCTCAAGCTACCATCCGGTGACACTTTTTCATTAGATGAATGTTATTATGTACCTAGCATTATAAGGAATATTATTTATATTTCTTGTTTAGATAGAATTGGGTACACTTTATCTGTTGGGAATAATTGTTGTTCAATTTATTGCAAAAATAAATTAATAGCTTCTGCTTCATTATCCAGTGGATTGTACTTATTGAATGTGTCTCACGATAATTTAAATATCGGTTCTTTAACTAAAAGAAATAAGTATGAAGTGAACAAAGTCTACCTATGGCATTGTAGGCTTGGCCACATTGGTGAGAACAGACTCCAAATGCTGCATAAAAATAGATACTTAGATCCATTTGATTATGAATCATATGCAACATGTGAGTTATGTTTAATGGGTAAAACGACAAAATCTCCATTTTCTGGAAATGGAGAACGAGCCAATGACTTACTAGAACTAATACATTCAGATGTATGTGGTTCTATGTCAACCCAAGCCATTGGTGGTTTCTTATACTTCATTACATTCATTGATGATTTCTCAAGGTATGACTCATATACTTGTTGAAGTATAAATCAAAAGCTTTTGAGAAATTCAGAGAATTCAAAAATGAAGTAAAGAAACAAACTGGAAAGAATATCAAAACCATCCCATCTAATCGTGGTAGGGAATATTTAAGTACAGAGTTCACAAAATACTTAAACGATAATGGTATCTTTTCTCATCTTATACCTCCTTATACACCTCAAATAAATGGTGTATCAGAAAGAAAGAATCACACACATTAATGGAAATTGTGCGATCTATGAAGAGTATGTCCAAATTACCAGTGTCCTTATAGGGATATGCACTTAGCTCTGTTATGTATATCCTGAACAAGGTACCCGGCAAATCTGTTACAACCACTCCATATGAGATATGTAATAGAAGGAAATCAGACCTTAAACATGTTAAAATCTTATGATGTCCTACCCATGTCAAAAGATATGATGTAGATAAGCTAGAGTCAAGAATTGATAAATGCAGATTTGTCGGTTATCTGAAGGAAACTTACGGATATTACTTTTATCATCCTAGCTAACAAAAGTCATTTGTAGCCAGGAGAGCTGTCTTTTTGGAAGAATATTATATTCTCCAAAAAGATAGTGGGAGTAAGGTAACTCTGGAAAAACTTCCAGACCCACAAACTGTTAATGGTTCATCAGATGAACTATCAGTTTCTGAACCTATTCAAGAAAATACACAAGAACCTTGTAGGTCAGAAAGAGTATCTAAACCACCCAAAAGATATGTAGGACATATCAATTTGGATGGTTCTAGGATACTGTATAATGAGGATGATGATCCTAAAACTTACCAGGAGGCCATTGAAAGTCCAGAGGCCGAGAAATGGCGAGAAACCATGAATTCTAAAATTCAGTCCATGTACATCAACCAAGTTTGGAACTTGGTCGACTTACCCGAAGGTATAGTACCTATCGGCTACAAATGGATCTTTAAAAAAAAGATTCGTGTAGATGGACGAACTAAGACTTATAAGGCAAAATAGTGGCTAATAGTTATCATCAAATGCAAGGCATTGACTATGATGAGATCTTTTCACCCGATGCCATGATTGAGTATATCAGAATTCTTCTCGCTATTGCAGCATACCATATTACAAATTTTGGCAGATGGATGTGAAGACGGCTTTCCTTAATGGAAACCTTGAGGAAGAGGTGTATATAATACAACCAAAGGACTTCACATCAAAGGAATCTCCAGATATGGTATGCAAGTTACAAAGGTCTATTTATGGACTGAAGCAAGCTTCCAAGAGCTGAAACATAAGGTTTGATGAGGCAATCAAATCTTATAGCTTCATCAACAATGAAGATGAGCCTTGTGTATACAAGAAAAACAGTGGGAGCGCAATCATAATTCTAGTTCTTTACGTTGATGACTGTAGGATTCTTGCGTTTCTCCGGATCGCTCATGCAGTGGAAATTAAATAAAACCAGTGATCCATTTTCACGTTTCGATTAAACTAAAACGATTATCAGATAATCGGATTCTTACCACGTGCGGATTCGAATCCGTAACCGATTGATTCCGTCAATGTGACACCGCTAGTTGTGCAGATGCCCGGCCTCTAGCGAAGTCCATACGATCGTTCTCGCAGTGGATATCCTCACGTTCCTCGCTCGTCGCAGCCCACGAACCCTTCTCCGTTCGCCGCAACTACCATTGCAACGTGCGATCGATTTCCCGTCGGACGGGAGTCAGAGAAGCGGCAGAGCAGACCCAGAGAATAGGGCCGGCCAGGGGCGCCAGAGAGAGAGAGGAAGAGAGGAGGGGGCAGCTAGGGTTAGCAGTAGTATGGCCTACTCAGCCCGTTCGCTATCTTTTATATTAATCGTGCGATTTTTCATAAAGACCCCCGGTTTAATATAAAACCCACTTATTATCCATCCCCTTGAGAATCGTTTGCTTGTGACCCTCTAGGCCCAATAACCAGTCCGGTTAATGGCCCAATAAACCCAGTGACTCCTCACTGGATTGATTAATCAATTAATAACACATTATTAATTTATTAATCAGTCAAATTAATATAACGTATTAAATTCGATCGGGCCTCCGATCACGTTGGGTGCCAAGCAACATCGGTGAACCCGGAAGGTATCAGGGTTAAGTAACCCACTCTTGGAACCTTTCTGCCAACAGTTAGCGCGTGGATATTATCCTTCATTCGTACAATGCTCTCGAGTCAACTCAGTGTATGGTGTACCGTCAAACACTAACTGGTCGACTCACTTGGATCGGATACTGCCGTATAATATCGGAAAACTTCTTTCCCGATATTATCGTCCACCCTGGCCAAGGACTTCCGCGCATCCTTCCTAAAGCATTCTCTCTCGAAGTACCGAGAGCGAATGATTTCTTATTGACACTCAATTCCCTTCGACGATATTCCGCTGTACCCGATCCTTGGCTGTTTAGAATTCCGTGGATAGAGATTCATAAACCATGGTCAAAGCATAGACGTCCATCGACAAGGTGTCCCTGGTGTCTAGGTCCGAGGACCATCCACGCAACTACGACAATAGAATTAAGCTGGTTGACAATGAGGTACTTTACCATCCAGCGATTCAATCAGATAAGTTCAGTAAACTCATTCTCTAATGAGCATCTACAGATTCGCCTTAGTATCTCCACACAAGTGACTATGAGATCAGTCACTCTCATCATATGAGCAGGATTAATATCTACTAGTCTAACCGGATATCCAATGTCTCTCTCGGATATCCTTCGACTAGGAACTATTAAGAATATGTATGCTTAAGTGATCAGTCTCATTAGTATGATCTTATCATAATCTGATCACTATCGCACATATTTACAGACTTTATTATGAAACGATAATAATACGAATTTACACGTAATGAAATAATTGCCATATTATTAATAAATGAACAAGATTACAAAGTCATATTAGCTTGTAGGCCACTTAAGGCTAACAATCTCCCACTTGGACTAAAGCCAATCACCTTTATGCAATATACCTATAACCTCTAGGTGACGGTCAAATACAATTTGAGACAACGGCTTTGTCAGTGGATTTGCTACATTTTCGGTGGATGGAACTCTTTCCGCCACTTCATCTCCTCTGGAAATGATTTCCCTAATGAGATGAAAGCGCCTCAGAATATGCTTCGATTTTTTATGAGACCGTGGCTCTTTCGCTTGTGCAATGGCTCCATTGTTGTCGAACAACAGCGGAACAGGTTCAGAGATGCTGGGAACTACGCCAAGGTCGGTAATGAATTTCTTCAACCACATAGCTTCACTGGCGGCTTCAGCTGCAACGATGTACTCAGCTTCAGTCGTCGAATCTACAGTAGTTGCTTGCTTAGAACTCTTCCAGCAAACTGCGCCTCCGTTCAAAGTAAACACAAAACCAGATGTAGACTTTCTATCATCTGGATCTAACTGGAAACTCGAGTCAGTAAAACCTCGTAGTTTCAAGTTACCTCCTCATAGACAAGAAACATATCCTTAGTTCTTCTCAAGTACTTAAGGATATATTTCACTGCCTTCCAGTACTCTTCGCCTAGATCACCTTGAAATTTGCTCGTAACACTTGGAGCATAGGCAACATCAGGCCGAGTACATAGCATGGCATACATGATAGATCCAATAGCAGAGGTATAGGGTATTCTATCTATGAATGCCCACTCATTTGGAGTCTTAGGAGACTGCTCCTTTGAGAGATTAATTCTATGTCTCATCGGTATAAATCCTCTCTTGGAATTTTGCATGCCAAACCTTTTGGAAATGGTATCTATGTACATAGATTAGGTCATTCCAAGCATTCTCTTTGATCTTTCTCTATAGATATGTATTCCCAATACGCAAGAAGCTTCTCCCAAATCCTTCACGGAGAAGTTTTTCAACAACCAGATCTTCACCAATGACATCATAGCTACATCATTCCTAATGAGTAGTATGTTATCTACGTAAAGAACTAAGAAGGTGACCGTGCTCCTGCTGGTCTTCTTGTATACACAAGGCTCATCATCATTCTTAATGAAGTTATAAGACTTGACAGCTTCGTTAAATCTTATGTTCCAACTCTGTGAAGCCTGCTTCAGTCCATAAATGGACCTCTGAAGGTTGCATACTCTATATAGAAACTCTTTGGATGTGAAACCTTCAGGTTGTATCATATACACCTCTTCCTTAAGGTTACTGTTGAGAAAGGCAGTTTTCACATCCATCTGTCAGATCTCGTAATCAAGGTGTGCAGCTATGGTGAGTAGAACTCTGATCGACTTTATCATAGCAACTGGTGAGAAAGTTTCGTCATAGTCAATTCCTTGCCTTTGACGATATCCCTTTGCCACCAATCTTGTCTTATAAGTATCGATTCGACCATCAGCACTGATCTTTCTTTTATAGATCCACTTGCACCCGATGGGTACAATACCCGCGGGCAAGTTCTCTAAGTTCCAAACTTGGTTGGTGTATATGGACTGGATTTATGAGTTCATGGCTTCTCGTCATTTCCCGGCTTTTGGGCCTTCTATGGCCTCCTGGTAGGTTTTAGGATCATCATCCTTATTATGTTCTACCTTAGACTTTCCTTTAGCGATATGTCCCACATATCGTTCAGGTAGTCTAGGTATCCTACTAGATATACGAGGCTCATCTGTGTGTACCTGAACAGATTCAGGAACTGATATTTCATCTAATGATATTGCGGTTGTTTAGGGATCTGGAACCTCTTCTAGTACTATTTTACTCCCATTTGTTGGGTTCTCGAGTTTCTCCGGATCACCCACGTAGCTAAAAGTAAAATTAAAACGGAGATCCGTTACCATTTCGAAAAATCTAAAATCTCGATAATCGGATTATCGAATCTTTCCGTGTGCGTATTCGGATCCGCAACCGTTCGGTTCGGTCGGTGCGACACCGCAAGCCGCGCAAGCGCCCGGCCTCTAGCAGAGTCCACATGATCCTCCTAGTGATGGATATCCTTACGTTCCTCATTCTTCACAGCCCACGAAGTCTCCGTCGTTCGCCACAACGATCGCCGCAACGTGCGGACGATTTCCCGTCGAACGAGAGTTAGAGAAGCGGCAGAGCATATTCGGGGATCCGGATTCTTCTGGGGCACCAGAGAGAGAGAGAAAGAGAGGAGGGGGTGGCTAGGGTTACCAGCAGCTTGGCCTGCTCAGCCCATTCGCAACATTTTATATTAACCGCGCGGTTTTTCATAAAAACCCCCGGTTTATATAAAACTCACTTATTTATCCATCGCCTTGAGAATCATTTGCGTCTGACCCTCTAGGCCCAATAATCAGTCCGGTTAATAGCCCAATAAGCCCAGTGACTCCTTACTGGCTTTATTAATCAATTAATAACTCTTTATTAATTAATTAATCAATCGAATTGATGTCGCATATTGAATTCGACAGGGCCTCCGATCACGTTTGGTACCAAGCAATACTGCGTGATCCCAGAAGGTATCGTGGTTAAGTAACCCACTCTTGGAACCTTTCTGCCGACAGTTCCGCGTGGATATAATCCTTCATTCGTACAATGCTCTCAAATCAACTCAGGGTATAGCATACTATCAAATCCTAACTAGTCGACTCACTTGGATTGGATGCCGCTGATGAATATCGGAAAACTCATTTCCCGATATTATCGTTCGCCCTGGCCAGGGACTTTCGCGCATCCTTCCTAGAGCATTCTCTCTCATCGGCTTTCGCGCATCCTTCCTAAAGCATTCTCTCTCATCGTACCGAGAGCGAAGCAACATCGCGTGAACCCGGAAGGTATCGGGGTTAACCAACCCACTCTTAGAACCTTTCCGCCGACAGTTACCGTGTGGATATAATCCTTCATTCGTACAATGCTCTCGAGTCAACTCAGGGTATGGCTAGTTGTCAAACCCTAACTGGTCGACTCACTTGGATTTGATGCCGCTGATGAATATCGGAAAACTCCTTTCCCGATATTATCGTCCGCCCTGGCTAGGGACTTCCGCGCATCCTTCCTAGAGCATTCTCTCTCTAAGTACCGAGAGCGAATGATTCCTTATTGACACACAATTCCCTTCGACGGTATTCCGCTGTACCCAATCCTTGTCATTTTAGAATCCCGTGGCTAGAGATTCGTAAACCAAGGTCAAAGCACAGAAGTCCACCGACAAGGTGTCCCTGGTGTCTCAGGTCCGAGGACTATCCACGCAACTGCGACAATAGAATCAAGCTGGTTGACAGTGAGGTACAACACCATCCAGCGATCTAATCGGATCAGTTCAGTGAACTCATTCTCCAATGAGCACCTACAGATTCACCTTAGTGTCTCCACACAAGTGACTTATGAGATCAGTCACCCTCATCATATGAGCAGGAGCAATTTGTACTACTCTAACCGGATATCCGATGTCCTTCTCGGATATCCTCCGATTAGGAACGATTAAGAATATGTGTGTTTAAGTGATCAGTCTCATTAGTATGATCTCATCATAATCAGATCACTATAGTACATATTCACGGACTTCATTATGAAACGATAATTAATGCGATTTACACAAAATGAATATTATGCCATTATATTAATAAATGAACGAGATTTACATAGTCAGATTGGCTTGTAGGCCACGTAAAACTAACAATCTCCCACTTGGACTAAAGTCAATCACCTTTATTCAATAAGCCTATAGACTCTAGGTGACGCTCAAACACAATTTGAGCCAACGGCTTTGTCAGTGGATCTGCTACATTGTCGACGGATGGAACTCTTTCCACTACTACATCTCCCCTGAATATGATCTCTCTGATAAGGTCAAAGCGCCTCAGAATATGCTTCGATTTCTGATGAGACCGCGGCTCTTTCGCTTGCGCAATGGCTCCATTGTTGTCGCATAACAGCATAACAGGTTCAGAGATACTGGGAACTACGCCGAGGTCAGAGATGAATTTCTTCAACCACACTGCTTCCTTGGCGGCTTCAGCTGCAGCGATGTACTCAGCTTCAGTTGTCGAATTTGCAGTGGTTGCTTGCTTGGAACTCTTCCAACACACTGCGCCCCCGTTGAAAGTAAACACAAATCCAGATGTAGACTTGCTATCATCTGGATCCGACTGGAAACTCGAGTTGGTAAAGCCTCGTAGTTTCTAGTCATCTCCTTCATAGACAAGAAACATATCCTTAGTTCTTCTTAAGTACTTAAGGATACATTTCACTGCCTTCCAGTGCTCTTCGCCTGGATCAGCCTGAAATATGCTCGTAACACTTAGAGAGTATGCAACATCAGGCCGTGTACATAGCATGGCATACATGATAGATCCTATGGCAGAGGCATAGGGTACTCTATCCATAAATGCCCTCTCATCAGAAGTCTTAGGAGACTGCTCCTTTGAGAGATGAATTCCATGTCTCATCGGTATGAGACCTCTCTTGGAATTTTCTATGCCAAACCTTTTGACTATGGTTTCTATATACAAGGATTGGGTCATTCCAAGCAACCTCTCTGTTCTATCTTTATAGATCCTTATTCCCAATACGTAGGATGCTTCTCCCAAATCCTTCAAGGAGAAGTTTTTCGACAGCTAGATATTTACCGAAGACATCATAGCTACGTCATTCCCAATGAGTAGTATGTCGTCTACGTAAAGAACTAAGAAGGTGACTGCGCTCCCACTGGTCTTCTTGTACACACAAGGCTCATCTTCATTCTTAATGAAGTCATAAGACTTGACAGCTTCGTCAAATCTTATGTTCCAGCTCCAGGAAGTTTGCTTCAGTCGATAAATGGACCTTTGAAGTTTGCACACTTTATCTGGAGACTCTTTGGATATGAAACCTTCTGGTTGTATCATATACACCTCTTCCTCAAGGTTATCATTGAGGAAGGCAGTCCTCACATCCATCTACTAGATTTTGTAATCAAAATGTACAGCAACAGCGAGTAGAACTTGTGAGTGCTCAAATTGAGTGTGTGATTATCATGAAAATTTTGTTGTTTATATGACAAATAAACCTATTAAAAAGAAACTAAGTGAATGTGATCACCTGTAACTTTTAACTAAAAAGTTCCAAAAGAAAAAGTTTGATCGCCTACCTGTTTTGGATGTGGGAGATGTTTGAGTTCTTGATTCCCCTCCTTCAGCTTGCTGAAGAAAGAGAGCCCTTTCTATCTTTGTTCTTGCTTTGAATGCTTATTGGACTTTAAGGATCATTCAACTTTCCCTTTTCCTTGTTGATTCTCTCCCCTTGATCTCCTTTCGTACCTGTCAAGAAAATGGAAAGAAAGAGAGAAAAAACAATGAGAACTCAAATAGTTGTAGTATCTATTCCAATATAAATTTTAATCATGCAACTTGAACAATTGAACTCACTTGTATGATGGTCTTTTAAACCCCTTAAACAAATAGGTTTGAAATTATGCTAGTGAGTGTGTTGCATGGAGTGATGTGATGAATGAGATTTTGAACTAATATGATGATGGAATCAATATGATGAAAATAAGAGAACTAAGTTGAATGGCCCCTGGAAAGCCTTGGTCTTAAAAAGATCTTGAAAGGACGAAGAATGGATGAAGAACTCCTGAAAGTAGCACCTCGATCCTTCAGCGTCTGGACGTCGTCTTCTTCTTGGATCGCTCAGAATTATCACTAATCTTTCAAGAATTATCACTCTCAATCATTATCACTAACTTTTCAATGACCAAGGGGTTGGGTATTTATAGACTTTACATCCGCGGTTATTAATAGATTAATATGAAGAATTTTGAAGTTTATTCAGCTAACAAACAGATAAACACAGATTAATTCATCATTATCTGTAATTATCTAAAACGCGTCGTCTATGGAAGACGCCTTTTAGACTAATTAAGATAAGGATAAACATCCGGAAAAAGAGATAGAAACAGCTTAGGAAACCTAAAAGGCGTCGTGCCTCGCAGATGTCTTTTAGCTAATTAATCAGTTAATTATAATTCAAATTTAAATATCAAAATATGAATAAACTCTAAATGGCGTCTACACCGATCAACGTCTTTTAGACTTTTTCATATTTTAATTAAAATTTGAGTTAAAATCAATTCAATTAATTAACTTAAATCATGTTTGTCTGACCCGATACTATTTAGATAATTAACCCAAAAAAGATCAATAAAAATTAGCCAATGATTAAATATCAGACCATTCTGAGGCATTATTATATGATATGAAATTTACTCAAAATGACGTCAAAATTAGCGTGTCTACAGCTGCCTCACCTTGACATCGTCTTTGCAAGGGAGTGGAATGAAATGGAATGTACTGAAAATGTGATGCCAAGGTGTGATGAGACACGCTCTTAATATCACATGATTGGAATTTTTCTCAAAATCATCAATGAAGATAACTCAAGGAGATCGATGGAATTAATCATGTCTAGATGAGGTAGACAAGGAAATAAAATAAGGTCGATCAACCTCCACGGATAGAAAAGTATCCCAGGTCATAGACACTGCAGGTTTCATCATGGGGAGCGTTTGCCAGCAAATGTGGACGTGCTGCAACCATAATGATCTTAAAAGAAAACAAGAAATATTGGATAAAGAATCCAAGAAAGGATAGAATTCCAAGGATATCTTCAAGCGAACCTCAAAGATAATCAAGATACTTAATTCAAAATGGAATATTTCATATTATGTTGTGATTTATTTGATCAATGGTCTGAAATTTAATCAATAATTAATTCTTATTACAATTATATCAAAGTCCTATATGATGCATGCTGGGCTAAAAGAAAAATATAAAGTCAAATAAAATATAAATTAATCAAGGATAATATTGTTAAATTGTCATTAATGAGTCAAGATACTAATTCTTGTAATTCGGTACTAAGCCGAAGCTCGTTTATTCACGCACTGTTTCACAAAAGTGGAACCATCGTCCTCACTAATTAAGAATCCAACGGCCTATCCGTGCGATTAACAATTCTGTGGAATTATCACTGTTTTTTTTTTTTTTTTTTTGAAGGGGAACTCAAATTCCAGTTTCATCAAAACCACAAGGTCCTTGATATACTCTAATAAATATTTAACATATAGTAATGAGATTATGCAAATTAATCACATGAAATAATACAAGGAATAGAGATAACCGTCTTTTTAGCCACGGTCGGGACTCATAAACTCCCATAGTGGGATTTTTGAGTTTTTCAGCTTCATTTGAATTTTCCTGAATTTCTTGCACTAAAAATTCATTAGTAAGTTCAAGCAAGTGTTTAATTAAGCATCAGAATATGGATAAACATTGAATTTCAGGTAAAGAGCAGAAAAGCCTGAAACGTGTCGTGTCGAGCCGACGCCATTAAGCTACTAAAAAGCGTCATTGTTCAACGACACCTTTTCAATCGCAGGAACAGGTTCTGGCTGATTCCCACTTGGATTTCAACTCTTCTCATGCTTATCCCTTCTCCAATCCGGAAAAGTCTTCCTAGAATCGCAATTTCCTCTATATAAACTTCATTAACTTGTATCAAGGCAATCCTAACACAATCTAGAGATTGATGTAAGGAATCGCCATGAACGCAGCGGAAATAAAAATGATTCCATTGTATCGGTTGCTGGGGTCGTAAAACGGACATTAAAATCTAAGCGGGAAGAACAGTTCTTCACCTTTGCGGGGTTTCGAATCTCCCGTGGATGATGCCGACTCGGTAATCGCGCACGCGCACGATCTCTAGAGGTATCCACACGAGTTCCCGCAGCAGACGCGATTTCCTCCTCGACTTGAGTGCTCCGACCAGATCTTAAATCCACCATGCGCGGAGAGAGACAGATCCACTCCAAGAGAGAGAGAAGGAGAGAGAGAGAGGAGAGAGAGAATCTGGGGAGTAAAATTCGTCCAACTAACTTTTTACCCCTCCCCCTTGGCCCTCCTTATATAGAAATAAGGATAAGCATAAGAGTTAATCCTCATGATTATCCAAGAGTTTGGCCTTAGATAATTCTCCATTAAATCTTCATGTTTATCCTGCAGCTTTTCACAAAAACCCAGATAAGCATGAAATTTAACATCTCTCACCGTCTGACGAGAACTCTTATGTATGTGACCCTCTAGGCCTATATATCAGTCCGGTTGCAGGCCCATTAAACTTAGAACTGTTTCTTGAGTTTAATATTTATTAATTAACATTTAAACATCATATGTTAAATGATTAATTTAATAAACAAGTGAATTATCATCTGATGATCAAATCACTTGGCCTTCTGATCATGAACAGCACCAAACACTACCTCATGATCCCAGAAAATATAAGGGATAATGTTCTCTTCAATTGAACCTTTCCGTCTGCCGATACCGCACAGATATAATCCTTCACTCATTCAATGTCCCGATAACGCAAGGGTATGGTTTTATAGTCAAACCCTCTATCGCATTATCCAAATGGATTCCAGTACACAGTTAATATCTTGAAAGACATCTCTTTCATTTGAGCCTGGCCAGGGATTTCTGTGTACACATCCATAGGACATTCTCTCTCCAATCTTATACCAAGAGTGAGTGATCCCTTGTTGTTCACTCAATTACCTTCGCAAGCTTTCCACTGTATCTGAAAGACCGATTAGGGTGGACTTAATGGTTAAAGTCCACGAGTCAGAGAATCAAGATACAATGGTCCACAAACAAGGTATCATTGGTGACTCAGGTCAAAGGACCAATTGTGCTACTGCAACGATTGAATTCCCTGGTTGACTAATAGGTATAATTACGATCCAGGAATTCTTATTTGGGTCTGTTCAATGAACTCATTTTCTAATGAGCACCCACTTGTTTGTCTTAGTGTCACCACACGAGTGAATGTGAGATCATTCACCCTCATCATATGAGCAGACATAACTTGTGTCGATCTTATCGGATATTTAATGTCCATCTCAAATATCACATGATCGAGAACTATTTAAGACAATTGCCTTAGGATTGCGAGAACTATTTAATGTCCATCTCAAATATCCCATACATTTGTCTATAGACCTTCATTACGATAGTTAATTGCGAGAACTATTAAATGAAGAAATGATTGCCTTTATTAATAATCTGAACTAGAATGTACAATGATTGGCTTTGATGTCACCCAATTCTAACATTCTCCCACTTGGACTATAGCCAATCACCCATGTGTCTAAGTCCCATAGACTTAAGGTGACGTTCTAAATTATTTTGAGACAATGGCTTAGTCAAGGGATCTGCTACATTATGTTCATATGAGACATTCTCAACTACTATATCTCCTCGGGCGATGATCTCACGAATCAGATGAAATCGTCTCAGAATGTGCTTTGACTTCTGATGTGATCTTGGCTCCTTCGCTTGAGCTATTGCCCCATTGTTGTCACACAATAATGGAACAGGATCTGAAATGCTTGGAACTACTCCAAGTGCTGAGATGAACTTCTTCATCCAAACCGACTCCTTGGCCGCTTCAGCTGCAGCAATGTATTCTACTTCGGTCGTCGAATCTGCAGTTGTTTCCTGTTTGGAACTCTTCCAACTTACTGCACCTCCATTTAACATGAATACAAATGCAGACATGGATTTGCTGTCATCCATATCCGACTGGAAACTCGAGTCAGTAAATCCTCGAAGTTCCAAGTTGTTTCCTCCATAAACGGGAAATAGATCCTTAGTCCTTCTCAAGTATCTAAGGATACATTTCACCGCCTTCCAGTGTTCCTCACCTGGATCAGCCTGATATCTACTAGTGACACTTAGTGGGTGTGCCACATCAAGCCTAGTACATAGCATTGCATACATGATAGATCCTATTGCCGAGGTATAAGGAACTCTATCCATGTACGCTCTCTCTTTAGGTGTCATGGGAAACATTTCTTTAGAGAGATAAATTCCATGCCTCATTGGAACGAGGCCTCTCTTGGAATTTTCCATGCCAAACATTTTGACTATGGTATCTATGTACATAGATTGGGATAAGCCAAGCATCCTTTTGGACCTATCTCTATAGATCCTTATTCCCAGAATATAGGATGCTTCTCCCAAATCTTTCATGGAGAAGTTTTTGGGTAACCAAGCCTTTACTGATGGCAACATTCCTACATCATTCCCAATGAGTAAAATGTCATCAACATAAAGTACCAAAAAGGTAACTGCGCTCCCACTAACCTTTTTGCATACACAAGGTTCATCTTCATTCTTAATGAAGTCATAAGATTTGATTGCTTCATCAAATCTTAAGTTCCAAGTTCGGGATGCCTGCTTTAATCCATAGATGGATCTTTGCAGCTTGCATACCTTGCTTGAATGCTCTATGGAAGTGAATCCTTCAGGTTGTATCATATACACCTCTTCTTGAAGGTCCCCGTTAAGGAATGCTGTTTTCACATCCATTTGCCATATTTCATAATCATAGAATGCGGCGATAGCAAGAAGTATTCTGATTGACTTAATCATGGGAACTGGAGAAAAGGTTTCGTCATAGTCAATGCTTTGCCTTTGACGATATCCTTTTGCTACCAGCCTTGCCTTGTATGTGTCAATCTGTCCATCTGCCCCGATCTTTCTTTTAAAGATCCATTTACTGCCAATAGGTACTATACCTTCTGGCAGATCAACCAAGTTCCAAACTTGGTTGGCATACATGGACTGAATTTCAAAATTCATTGCCTCATGCCATTTTTCTGATTCTTGACTATTTATGGCTTCAAGGTAGGTTTGAGGATCATCATCCTCATTTAAGTGCACTTTTGGTTTGCCATCATCGATATGTCCAACATATCCTTCAGGCTGCTTAGGCACTCTACCTGATCTGCGAACCTTTTGTGTATCGTCTTGAACAAGTTCTTGAGTCAATGGTTCAGTAGATGAACTAGTGTTGATTTGTGAGTCTAGAATTTCTTCCAGTTCTATCTTGCTCCCACTGTCTTCTTTTGAAAGATATTCTTTCTCTAAGAAGACAGCTCTTTTTGCAACAAACACCCTTTGATCGCTGGGCTAATAGAAGTAATATCCAAAAGTCTCTTTTGGATATCCCACAAATCACAATTTCTCTGTCCTGGAGTCCAATTTGTCTAGATCATGTCTTTTGACATGTGCAGGACAACCCCAGACTCTAACATGCTTAAAGTCTGGTTTGTTTCCTTTCCATATCTCATATGGAGTGGAAGGTACTGACTTACTGGGAACTTTGTTCAACAGATATGCAGCAGTCAATAGTGCATATCCCCATAAAGAGATTGGAAGTTTGGCATAACTCATCATGGATCGTACCATATCTAATAGAGTACAATTTCTCCTTTCCGATACACCATTTAACTGAGGTGTATAGGGAGGAGTCCACTGAGACAAAATACCATTATCCTTAAGATATTGTGTGAATTCTGTACTTAAGTATTCACCCCCTCGATCTGATCAAAGAGTTTTAATACTCTTTCCAGTCTGGTTCTCAACTTCGTTTTTAAACTCTTTAAATTTCTCAAAGACTTCCGACTTATATTTCATTAAATATATGTAGCCATATCTTGAGAAATCATCAGTAAGTGAAACAAAGTATGAGTAACCACCCATAGCATGAGTGGGCATTGGACCACATACATCACTATGTATTAGTTCCAATAAGTCCTTAGCTCTTTCTCCATGTCCTGAGAATGGAGCTTTGGTCATCTTTCCCATGAGACAAGCTTCACAGGTTGCAAATGATTCATAATCAAATGGATCAAGATATCCATTCTTTTGCAACCTTATGATCCTGTTCTCATTTATATGACCTAGCCTACAATGCCATAGGTACGATTTATTCACATCTTTATCTAAGCGTTCAAGAGAATTATTTACCAGACAAACATCATATGAAATATCAAGTAAATATAATCCATTCAATAAATATCCGGAAGCAAACAATTTGTCTCCTTGATAAATTGAACAACCTTTATTCTCTAGTTTCATAGAATATCCTTGTCTATCTAAACATGAAATAGATATGATATTCCTAATAATGGTTGGAACATAATAACAATCTATCAGTTCCAAAGAGTCTCCTGACGGCATCTGAAGTCTTGCTGTCCCCACAGCTAACGCAGCAACTTTTGCTCCATTCCCGAGCCTCAGATCCACGTCTCTGCGGTTCAATCTTCTTTTACTTGTTAACACCTGCAAGTTATTGCAGATATGAGAAACACATCCAGTATCTAATACCCAGGATGTCGATTCTCTATAAGACAAGTTAAGATCGATCATGAGAATACCTGAAGCTTCTCCAAGCTTCTCCTTTGCTTTTTCTGCAAGATAAATCTTGCAGTTTCTCTTCCAATGACCTTCTTTATGGCAGTGGAAACACTGACCTTTATCATTGACTTTAGCCTTGTCCTTTTGAACCGCCGGTTTGCTTTTCACTAGCTTCTTAGGCTTACCTTTCTTAAAGGTCTGTCCAGCTTTTCTTTTCTTGTTGGTCTTACCAACAAGCATTACTTGTGGCTTGTCTTTCTGGATAGTGCCTTCTGCTATCTTCAACATGTTGAGCAGCTCAGCCAGTGAAACTTCAATTTTTGTTCATATTGAAGTTGATAATGAATTGTGAAAATGAATCTGGAAGGGACTGTAAGATTAAGTCGATGCTTAGGTCATTGTTCATATCAAAGCCAAGCACAGCAAGCGTCTCAATCCACTCTATCATCTTGAGCACATGAGTTTGCACAGATGTGCCCTCGCTCATTCTGGTCATGAACAATTTCTTAGATATCTCATATCTTTCTGTTCTGGATTGTTCACCAAACAACTCTTGTAGGTGATTCAGAATGGTCTTAGGTTCCATGTTATCATGCTGTCGCTGCAGTTCATTGTTCATTGAACCGAGCATATAACACTGGACCTTGACAGATTCCTCCTTCCAATTTTCAAACATCACTAATTCATCTTCGTTAGCATTATCACCGGGTTGCACTGGATCTGGTTGATCCAGGACATAGGCTAGCCTTTCACACCTGAGGACAATCTTCAGGTTGCATAACCAGTCAATGTAATTTGGTCCCGTGAGTTTGTTTGCATCAAGTATGCAACGGAGGGGGTTAGGTGACGACATAGCGACCTACATGGAAATATATAAAATGAGCAGATAGTTCTTAAAATCAGATTTAGGACTTTTAATCTAGATTTATGCTCCCACTATTTTTCGGCGATCTGTATGACCCTCTAAGATACAGAACGGGAGATTCCGGTGATCTCCTAGTGGGGATCAGAATCCTTCGGGCAACATGCATGTGACCTTGTGGTAGCACAACAAATTACATCAAGTCCCTTAGGCAGTCAACTCTTGACAGTTGCAACATTTGCAATATCCGATCGATTTAACCCCTGAATCAGAATGACCTTGTGGTAGCACAACAAATCAAATGATTCAGTTAAGTTTATCCATCATTACTTAGATGACATGAATTCATAGTGCAATCCTTGTGGTAGCACAACAAAACTACACTATTTGTCCATTCATCTTAATGACATCACATGTCGTAGACCTAGTTTAATTTCTAAATCAAATGGACCTTGTGGTAGCACAACAAATCCGTTTGAGATAAGAATTATCTTAAGATCTATAATGATGGTGGGTTACGTGGATTATTCTGAATATCTCACGTTTACAACTTAAGTTTTTAAAAGAGGGTTTTTTATTTTTGATTTATAAAAATCGTGCTATCAATAGTATTTCAATTTGAAGTATCAATATACTAAATAGGAATATATATATGATAGCAAAGTCCACAAATATCACATATATGCAGAAAAATTAAATGGGGATGATCATGGACTGCTAAAGCTACTATGGAATCATCGGAGCCAAACGATGATCCATAATAGGATCCTAATGTGAAAACAGCAACACTGGTTCCATTTGATGCGAGTCTTCCCTCCAGAGGTGTCTTCAGAAGATCCTGTCCTCTTAGCTTAATCTGATACATTTAAATATGAAATTCAGGACTCGCAGGTCCACAAATGTACATTTAAACAATTAGAAACCTTGATCTTATCAAGGGGAGTACAATCTTATAGGAAGGTAGAAAATACACTTGGATTAAGAGAGAGGAGGACATGCAGGTCCTATTTAAAATCCCAAATGAAATATGCATCGCATTCATCCACATCATTCATCACATTAAAATACTAAGTCTATGATCATCCCACCATAAAACACATCACATGCATCACAATCATCACATAATTGCAATTTGATATTAATTTTTATAAATATAAAATTATAATACCATTTAGTTTTCGAAATAACATTTATTTCAGCATTATCAATAACATTCAAAACATTATTGACAAATTAACTAACTAAACTATTCAGTTAATCTAAATCTTGATTCAAACAATTTGAACATTAAAAGTAATCAAGTTATGCATGAAATTAGTTTAAAACAATTTTAAACTAATTAATTTGACAGGGAAATTAATTATCTAAAACAATTTTAAATAATTAACTAACACCCTATTAAAAACAAAGCCCTTTAATTGAATAACAGTTATTAAACACTTTAATAAGATGTTAATAATCATAAAAATAATTAATAACAATTATTAATTATTTCTATAATTTTTCTGTTTTAAAACAATTTTAAAACAGGCTTAAATGAGCTTAATAATGGGTTTAATGGGGTTTAACAGGAATTAAAAACAATTTTTAATAAAAATAAAAATGGGCCCAGCCCATTAGGGCCCAATGGCCCGGACCCAGGGCCTTGGCTCGGCCAGGGTCGAGCCCTGGCTCAGCCAGGGTCGAACCCTGGCTCGGCCAGGGGGTCTGGCCCAGCTAGACCCAAGCCCTGGCTCGGCCAGGGCGCCGCCCGGCCCCGCCCGGTCCGACCGGGTCGGGACCGGGCGGTTCAGCCCATTTTTCCCCATTCGACCGGCCCCTTCCTTTTTGTTCCTGCAGAAACCTAAACGCAAGCCGCCGGGAAGAAGCCATGGCAGCGTCGCTAGGCGTCGGCGCCGGCACTGCCAGGCACCGCCGGCGACGCCCCCACCGCCGGCGATCCGCCCGGCACCGGTGGGGCAGCCGACGGTGGCCAAATGGCCCTTGGAACGAGCCCTAAACTGCCCATTAAAATCAGATTTTTGCAGGGTTTAAATCCGAGTTTGGGCTCGATTTTCAGGACCTCCAAGGGCACTCCAGCCCCGATCTTCATGCCCAATCCGTAGAGGTGACTATCACCGAGAGATCTGGACATCCGGGCCGCCATCCCAACACTTGGGATTCGCGTACGAAGCCGCTAAAGTACTCCGTTCGTCATCCCATGAAGAACTCCGAAAAACCCAAATAAAATCCGAAAAATTACAGAAAAATAATCAAATTGTTTGTGTTCATCATATGAACACGATTCTGTCATTTTTAATCGGATTAAACACAAGAACACGTACAATACGGGTTCTTCATGCATAACAAGAAAAACACGTAAAACGGTGCCATTTTACGACCGAACCAGCAAACCTGGCTCTGGTACCACTGTAAGGAATCGCCATGAATGCCGCCGAAATAAAAATGATTCCATTGTATCGGTTGCTGGGGTCGTAAAACGGACATTAAAATCTAAGCGGGAATGAACAGTTCTTCACCTTTGCGGGGTTTCGAATCTCACGTGGATGATGCCGACTCGGTAATCGCGCACGCGCACGATCTCTAGAGGTATCCACACGAGTTCCCGCAGCAGACGCGATTTCCTCCTCGACTTGAGTGCTCCGACCAGATCTTAAATCCACCATGCGCGGAGAGAGACAGATCCACTCCAAGAGAGAGAGAAGGAGAGAGAGAGAGGAGAGAGAGAATCTGGGGAGTAAAATTCGTCCAACTAACTTTTTACCCCTCTCCCTTGGCCCTCCTTATATAGAAATAAGGATAAGCACAAGAGTTAATCCTCATGATTATCCAAGAGTTTGGCCTTGGATAATTCTCCATTAAATCTTCATGTTTATCCTGCAGCTTTTCACAAAAACCCAGATAAGCATGAAATTTAACATCTCTCACCGTCTAACGAGAACTCTTATGTGTGTGACCCTCTAGGACCATATATCAGTCCGGTTGCAGGTCCATTAAACTTAGAACTGTTTCTTGAGTTTAATATTTATTAATTAACATTTAAACATCATATGTTAAATGATTAATTTAATAAATAAGTGAATTATCATCTGATGATCAAATCACTTGGCCTTCTGATCATGAACAGCACCAAACACTACCTCATGATCCCATAAAATATAAGGGATACTGTTCCCTTCAATTGAACCTTTCCGTCTGCCTATACCGCACAGATATAATCCTTCACTCATGCAATGTCCCGATAACGCAAGGGTATGGTTTTATAGTCAAACCCTCTATCGCATTATCCAAATGGATTCCAGTACACAGTTAATATCTTGAAAGACATCTCTTTCATTTGACCATGGCCAGGGATTTCTATGTAGACATCCATAGGACATTCTCTCTCCAGTCTTATACCAAGAGTGAGTGATCCCTTGTTGTTCACTCAATTACCTTCTCAAGCTTTCCACTGTATCTGAAAGACCGATTATAGTGGACTTAATGGTTAAAGTCCACGAGTCAGAGAATCAAGATACAATGGTCCACAAACAAGGTATCATTGGTGACTCAGGTCAAATGACCAACTGTGCTACTGCAACGATTGAATTCTCTGGTTGACTAATAGGTATAATTACCATCCAGGAATTCTTATTTGGGTATGTTCTGTGAACTCATTCTCTAATGAGCACCCACTTGTTTGTCTTAGTGTCACCACACGAGTGAATGTGAGATCATTCACCCTCATCATATGAGCAGACATAACTTGTGTCGATCTTATCGGATATTTAATATCCATCTCAAATATCCTATGATCGAGAACTATTTAAGACAATTGCCTTAGGATATTGATCTCACTATCATGATCTCATCATGATTCAATATCCCATACATTTGTCTATGGACCTTCATTACGATAGTTAATTGCGAGAACTATTAAATAAAGAAATGATTGCCTTTATTAATAATCTGAACTAGAATGTACAATGATTGGCTTTGAGGCCACCCAATTCTAACAATTGAAGCAAGGGATTTTCTTCAAAGTTCAAGGATTTTCAAGGTTTTCAAGGCTTCAAGAAGGAAAAGCTCAAGAACAAGATGGGTTCCTCAAGCAAGAAGATGAGAAAGACGTTAGAGAAGCTCTCCGAGGTGGAAAATCATCTAAGCGGAAGAGATCCTAACCTCCAAGTAAGTTGAATCATCTTTCCCTTCAATCCTCTTTCTTCAATTTTCTTTTTCCTCCATGTTCTTGAAAATTTTCAAATAATTCTCCCTTCTTTTTCTAGGCATATCCTATGTTTTCCGGTTCAAGGAAATTCACCTCCCACCCTTGGATTCGCAAGCTTGCTAAAAGCACCACAATTTCCATGCAATCCTTTATTTCCAAGTGGAATCTCCAAGGTCTAGTGGTCCATGCAAAGCATTACAGGAGTCCAAACGTGGATTGGGCGGCTATGGGTGCTTTGATTGAGTTATGGCATCTTCAAACCCATAGCTTTCTTTTTCCTGAATTTGAATGTACTATTCTTCTAGAGGAAGTTGAACTCTTATTGGGCCTTCCCAAAATCAAGTTGTATGGTGACAATGAAGTGATCCAAAACAAGATGGCTTTGATGAGGGAAAAGATCACCAGTCAACAATTGTTGATGACGATCATGAAGGACCCCACAGAAGTTAAAGGGTACCTTACCAAGAAAGGAATCAATCTTGCAAAGCTTGCAGAGTGGACCTTGTATGAGATTGAAGACCTGAGAGAGGATGATGCTGAGGACGTGACGAAAGCTTTCATTACGTGCCTTGCCGGGGCTCTGTTCTTTCCTGCTCAAGACAACATCTTTGAAGATGATCAAGTCAGCGCGATCTGCGAGATCTTTGAGGGAAAACATATTGGCAGAGCGATTCTAGCTTATCTCTACAGTGGGCTCTTTGCGGCGTCCACAGGTCAGCCTCCCTATAGTTGCATGCTGCTCTTCGCTCTGTGGGTCGAGTTGCACTTCAAATTTGAATATCACACAAGGAATTATGCAAGACCGTCTCAAATCTATTAGAATAGCCCGATCTTCCATATTTCCAACATTGTGAAATTCAATGAGAAGATGATCAATCGAGTGCCAAAACTTAAGACTCGAGCAGACTGGAGAGATTATCTGAGAAAGATGTCATCCAACGGGTTTGACCCTTCACCTCTTGCTCTGGTAGGAAAGCCCATTAGAGTACGCCGTGCATCTAGTGCAGAGCTTAAGCTGATCGGGGCTACTGAGTTTCTGCTGTATAATCCTCATCGATGCTTTACTCAACTCAACTTGCCTCGCTACGAATTCCCTGAATTTTCTCATACGTCTCCAATCAAGAGGCGTGCCTTGGAATTTGATGAAGACTATGAAGCTACCGAACTTATAGTCATACTGTAGAATATTAGTTTCAATCATCGTGTAAAATCCTCTAAAAAAAGAGACAGAGGATTATCTGTTCCATATATACTGAGACTTCGGGAATTTCTTCTTTGAATGTTCTCTTTCTTTTCTTTTTTTGATGTAATAAAAAATTTTATTGAATAAATAATTGTTCCTTTATGTCTTGAAATCCTTCCTTAATCTCCTGTGACTTGTTCATGATTTTTCCTTAAGTAAAATGGAGCGCGGTGAAGGATCCCGTAAGGCCAAGGCTATCGTGAAGTGCCGACGGACCTCAGTGAGGGAGGAAGAAGAGGTGCCGGCCGAGCTCACCGTGGTGGCGGCGTTTTTGGAGGAGGAGGAGGCTCCTCCGGCGCCCATGGTCGAGGAAGAAGGAGGGGAGGGCGACCTCCACCTGGTAAGTCTCCTGTGGAATGAATGGAATGAGAAAATGGGTTCTTGGAAAGAACCCGAAATCCGGCTTGAATGGCGTCCAGACCAGGTGACGCCTTTCAAAGGGCGTCGCCCTGGTCCGACACCATTCAGTCGAAATTCCAAATTTTTAAATGGACAGAAAATAGTCCTAAATGGCGTCAAGACTGGTAGACGCCTTTTAATAGGCGTCCATTTTAGCCGACGCCTTTCAATTAGGAATATTTTATTTGTTTTTATGTCCATTAACTGATGAAGTTCCTTCTTTTTATTTACAGGGGACGATGAGGGCGAGGATATCATGGGACTTAGTGATAGGAGCATATAGAGGACTTCCAGATTTCCAAAAGGCGCGCCTGCGCCGGATGGGGTTCGGCGAGATTTTAGATATCGAGCCATTTTGGCTCGATTTGGTACTGCTGCAGGCGCTGAGGGAGCGTTGGCATGCAGGGAGTCGGGCATTCCTGATGCCCTGGGGACACATGATCCCCACTTTAGAGGATGTGCAACGACCCGCCACCCTATAATCGGGGATCCGATTACTAAATGGGTGCCAAATCATTATTTTGGAACCAAACCAGGATCTAGATAAGTCTGGGAAATAAATAATTAACTAAGCTAAGCATTCACATCGCATTGAATTGAAAAGGAAGTACAAGAATTAAAAGTTATTACAATGCAACTGGACACAGCAAATAATTACATACTCCAACAGAAAAGAAATAATTAAGCGTACAGGCCAGAAATAAGATAACAATTATGTCGGGGCATACCCCGGAGCAACAGCAGCTGACGCGTAACTCTAAGCAGCACTCTCCTCGCTAAGCCTGCCTGGAACCCTCACCTAAAAGCTGCAGGGGTGAGTCTCAACGAAAGACTCAATAGGGATCCTTCGATCCCTACCGCCCACTCACGCACCCACAAGAGCAGTAGTACAGATAAAGGTAAAGTAAGCAAGTAAAGCAGTAATTACTACTCCTAATTCTCGATATAAACCACGTGTATTCGAAATGTAACATGCATATCTCAGAAACTGTTCTACCAGGGAACCTACAACCAACGTTTCGGCAAAACACGCCAACCACACAACCAAACGTGGGAAACACCGACCCGCTGAGACCAAACAGTAACCCCTCGGATAGCACGCTAGCTACTTCGGCCCAACTGGCTCAGGTGGTTACTCCTTCCCTCAGCATGAGTGACACTCCACAGGTACCACTCCAACACCGGTACTAACTAACCCCGGGGTACACCAGGTGACCCTCTCTCTAGGCGTCACCCCACCACTCCCACACCGGCGATGTGTCCCTCCCACACCAACACAGGGTGGCAAGCGCTACAACTATCACTCTAGGTCCACAATCGCACGAAACACAACCCAGTGCGATTCGATCACATAAAAATCCTTAACTTCGAGTACGATTTCAAACATGCAGTAAACCAAACTATCTAACAGTGTGAAGATATGTTAACAGCATGAATTAATATGATTATGTCTTGAATCGCGTCGCCCAAGGCCGACACCATTCAAGCCTCCTAAACTGTTTCATGAAATCTCGGCCTCAGAATATGGCCCAAAACGCGTCGTCCCTGAAAGCCGCCATTTGAAAAGGCATCGCTATCCTTGGACGCCATTCACAACAGAAGTCCCCTCTAATAGAAACTGTTACCGGAACAATTTCTGCCTAAATGGCGTCGTGCTGGCCCGTCGCCATTCTGAATAGCGTCGTCCTAGCGCGACGTCATTTAGCGCCAGAAACCAGGTTTCTGTAGCTTGACCCGAGGGTCCCCTTTAACCCCAAATTCGCCTCAAAAACACCCAAAAAGGGGAAAACGAAGAGGGAAACCAATCCATCACAGGAAAACCCACAAATCCGCATTCATAGAAGCCACCATAATCATCAAGAAAGCCCCTTAACATGCTTATTCTACCCAAAAGCCCATACAAGCATCATGCCTCAAAGTGGGAAAACATGGTTTTAAGTTGAAACACCACGGGGATCGTCACCCTACCGGTTACTTGACTTCCGTGTATGCTTCAGCTTCTGCCCACTTGGTGAAGTATTCCGTTGCCGTGAGGATGAAGGACTTCTGCTTAATGCCGGAATCAAGATTACCAAGGGGTCCAATGATATCGAAAGCCCACGTGGAGAAAGGCCATGGGGAGGAAACAGGGTGGAGTGAAGATGCAGGAGAATGAATCTTATCGTCATGAAGTTGACACTTAGCACACCTACGGACATATCATACACAATCTTCTTCCATAGTTGGCCAATAGAATCCTTGCCTAAGGATTTTCTTTGCTAACATCTGTCCATTAACATGGCCACCACAAACTCCAGCATGAGCTCCTTCCATAACCTTCCAAAGCTCATCTTCATCTAAACATCTTAGAAGAATTCCATCAAAACCTCTTTTGTATAACGCTCCCCCAACTAGGGTGTATCTTTGAGCAACTCTCCTGATAGCCCTTTTCTCCTCAGTTGTGGCTTCTTCAGGATGTGTTTGATCTTCACAATATTTAGCAATTTCGTAGTACCATGGCTTCTGTTCATCATCCATCTCTTCTAACAGCTCTATTAACATAATTTCTCTCTTTTCCACAATATCTCCATCTCTGACCTTCTTCAGCAGCTTCTCCTTAGTTCTAAGGAATGAGGTATCTTTTACGGCGGGTGAAAGACGCCTATGAACGATGATTGATTTGGATTGTCTGTTGATTGAAAACTTAAGAGAAGATGCAAGTGAAGCTAGAGCGTCAGCTAAGATGTTCTGATTCCTAGGGACATGGACGAAGATCAATTTGGTGAAAAGCTTTGTATAAGCAGAGGTAAGTTCTTGATAAGGCTTGAGCTTGGGATCAAGAGTTCGATACTTGGTTAACACCTGGCAAAGAATCAATTGGCTATCACCCACAATCCTGAGTTTGGTAGCACCATAGAGATGAGCAGCCTCGAGACCGGCAAGGAGTGCCTCGTATTCAGCTATATTGTTAGTGACTGGAATGTCAAGCTGAAAGGCTTGTGGAATGGTGACACCTTCAGGTGATAACAGAACAATGCCGATCCCCTTTCCATGAGAATTCAGAGCTCTGTCAAAATGCAGAGTCCACATATCATCTCTAATTTGTTCTATAGACATCAGTTCCTCATTCGGAAATTCCGATCGGACTGGATCAAAACGAGGAAGGGGGTGATGGGCGAGATGTTCTGCTATGGCATAGCCTTTGATCGCTTTCTGCTGAATGTAAGTGATATCAAATTGAGATAGAAAGCTTTGCCATCGTGCTAACCTATCAGTAAAAACAGATTTCTCAAGAAGAAACTTAATCGTATTCATCCTAACGATAAGATGGACTTCATAGGCTAGAAAGTAATGCTTCAATTTTTGAACAACCCATACAAGTGTTGCACATATTTTCTCCATCGCCATGTATCTCTGTTCAGCGGGGTTGAGAAGTTTAGAGAGATAGTAGGCTGCCCTCTCCTTCCCTTCTTCATCCTCTTGTGCTAAAACAGCCCCTACCGCATCATCCAGGACAGAAATGTATAGTATCAATGGTTTGCCCGGAGATGGTGGTCTCAAAACAGCATGACTTGCCAAATAATTCTTTAATCCATCGAATGCCTCCTGACACTTATTGTCCCAATTGAATTTGACTCCCGGCTTGGTACGCTCGTAGATCGGCTTACACCTTTGTGAGTGCTAGGAGACAAAACGGCGAATAAATTGCAACCTTCCGATCAATCCTCTTAACTCTTTCAAGTTCTTGGGAGGTGGCATTTCTCTAATAGCCTTTGCCTTGTTGGGATCGATCTCAATTCCCTGTTTACTGACAATGAATCCAAGTAATTTCCCTGAGGATACCCCGAATACACATTTCTTTGGGTTCATCTTTAACTGATATTCTCTTGATCTTTCTAATACTCTTGCCAAGACTTTAGTATGCTCATCCTTAGTCTTAGATTTCACCAACAAGTCATCCACATACACTTCTAGGTCGATATGCATCATGTCATGAAATATCGCCATCATAGCCCTCTGATAAGTGGCTCCAGCGTTCTTTAATCCAAAGGGCATGACAACATAGCATTATGTTCCCCAAGGTGTAGTGAATGATGATGTCTTTTCCTGATCTTCTTATGCTAATTTGATCTGATTATATCCTGAAAATCCATTCATAAATGATAAAGTTTCATAGCCAGCAGTGTTATCGATGAGTACATCAATGTGAGGCAATGGAAAATCATCCTTAGGACACGCCTGGTTCAAATCTCAGAAGTCAATACAGATTCTGACCTTCCCATCTTTCTTCATAATTGGGACTATGTTGGCCACCCATTGTAGATAAAGGACAACTCTAATGAATTTGGCTTTATGTAACTTATCAACCTCTTCCTTCATCTTTAAAGCCATTTGTGGGTGGAATCGCCTTAACTTCTGTTTAACTGGGCTAGCTCCATCCTTTAATATCAATCTGTGTTCCACTAGTGATGAGTCTAACCATGGCATATCCTCATAACTCCAGGCGAAAGTGTCCTTATAATCCTTAAGAACTTGTACCATTGCTTTCTCATCCATTTCGGAAAGATTTTTGCTAACGAGGACAACCTTAGGTTCGTCTTTAGTCCCTAAATTGATTTCTTTGGTGGGCTCTTCTACGGCAGTTGATGGTTCATCAAATCTTTTTACTCCACTGGCATATGCCTTAGCTGCGTCCTCGTCATCTTCCTCATCTTCAATAATGGGGTCTTTTTCATGTATCAATTCATACACCCCATATCTATCATTAACTGACTCATCATCTATACAATCTTCTGGCATCTGAATGGGATTATCTAATAGTTGAGGGATCATAGAGTAAGAAAGGCATTTATCAGCTAAATCCTAGAGGTATCTATCTGGAATTTGTTTACCCTTAGACTTCCTAGACTTCCTAATCTGACTAACCTGCCTATAGCTAGACTGCCTAACTTCACTAGACTCTCTATCCTGACCTAATGAGGACGAAGTAGAATGAAAATTATGGGATACATGAGGGAAATACAGGAGAATCCTCCCGAGGGGAGGGGCAGAGTAGATCTAGAAGAGAATCTTGACCAAAAGTGTACAATCTAACAAGTAGGAAGTTTCCTCAATGAGGATCTGGGAGAAATTTGTTGCCAAATTGGCTTTTTTTTTTTTTTGGGAAAAGATGAATTAAATATAAAACAAGAATGAAGGTGAATAGGAGGAGAAGGAGATGGAGGAAGTGGCACCAAGGCGAAAGGATTGAGGGGATCATAAAGTAGTATGTCCCAGATTAAATCATAAATCCTCTCTGGATCGAGAGGAGGTTGGGGAATGAGGTCCTGTGGGGACAGCGTGATTATGATGGGCGGAGCCCGTGGAATATCTTCAATAATGACCCGCGACCAAGTCGGGGTCAGGAGCAGAGTGCGGAACAAGGTGTGAAGCGTGAAAATATGAGAAGGATAAGTCCCCCTCTAGAGAAGATCCGTGGTATAGCCAGCTTCATAGGGGTCATCTGGCTCCCCTTCATCTGTTTCCTCAGACAACAATATTCTTTTATCGAAAATGGCACCAGGCCCTTCAATCAGTTCATATATTTGTGGCGGCCACTTAGGTTCTGAGGGATCAAGAAACAGTCTATTCAATGCGATATACAGATCCCTCAAGTCAAACCATCTGTACCATTCACATTCAGGGTCTTGAAATTTCCTCCTTTTTATTAGCCGCAGAGCCTCCAAGGACGGGTTCGTGAGCAATTCTGAACAATGTCTGGCCAAGTCTCTTCCATATATATCATGGAGGTCAAAACAGGAAGTAATGACCACCGTGTTGTCATGACTGATTACGGGCCCCCCCTTTACAAAATGTGTGTACAGAGTCCATGTCAAGGGGTCCCAACCTTCTTTGCATGGTGTAGACATTGTCTCCCAGACTTTCTGTCCGCCTTCATTTTCTTTTTGCTGAGTAATGTCCTGCTTCACTTTTCTTGGCCTATAGCCCAAGCCATTTCCAGGTGTCCCTCGGTTATCCTTGACGGGAGTGGTTCTGCCTTGTAATTGTGTGCCCAGACCTTTTCCAGGCTGATAACCACTCTTCATCATTATTTTCCATCTAGGGGTACTCATGCACTTCCCCCTCTTTATGGCATTCAGTAGATAAGGAGTAAGAGTAGCGTCCTTTAAAGGATCAGCCACCGGATGGTAGACCTGTAATACTGACAGAAAAGGTTGTCGGCCAGGTGAAGAACTGGGCTTGATATTCAAGGAATGAGCAGCAGCAAGGATTGACATGCTCGTAACTTTAATGATTCGTCCTTTGTAGGAAAATTTGAGGCATTGATGATTCGTAGAGGGAATCGCCTCGAGGGTTTTTATATAAGGACGACCCAAAATGGCATTCAAGGAAGGATCGATTTCCAAAATGTAAAATTTGACCTCAGCATGACATACAGGGCCTAGCTTCACTTTCAAATAGACCATTCCCAGAGGGGAACGGGTGGAATTATCATATGCTGTCACAGAGATAGGGCTAGGCAGCCATTTCTCTTTGGGCACACCGCACAATTCAAGGGTCTTCGGAGGAAAGACATTGATTTAAGCCCCTGTGTCGACCAGACATGCATCTACGGCCTTCTTGCAGATATTGACCGTGATACTTAGAGCCATGCTTCTGGCTACTGGCGGTGCTAGTTCAGAAGCATGGAATGAGATAGAGGGCTGATCCCCCTGAGGAACTAATAGTGCGGCGATCTTTTCTACCGGCACTTCTTTGTTGACCATTACTTTCTGTAAATACTCCATCAGAGCCTCTTGATGGGTCTTCGATCTCTTTATCAGTTCAAGCACAGAGATTCGTGCCGATGTTCTGTCAAGATGCTTCAGCAGGTCGTATTGAGTGCCTGGTGCACTCTCATCATTATGTGCTTCCTCCGACGGCTGTGATGGGCCGTCTTTGACTGTTGACTGAGGAAAGACCTTATTGAAGATCCATCCACTCCGGAGTGCATGTTCTTCAGTTGTGGAAGGGCCGGATGATAGCTTGAGCACCGCGGGGTTAGTGGATGTTGTAGATGGCGTAGAGGGTTGGTATGTGGGTGATGGCGTGGGGTGGCATGGTACGGATGAGAGGCTTAGATGGTTGGATGGTGGAAGGGTAAGTGGTTAGTGCAGATGAAGTGGGGAATGGCATACGGAGTAGGGGTTTAGATGGATGTATGGGATTTGGGTAAGCGGTAGTGGTAGTAGGTGATGTAGGGAATGGTATGCGAAGTAATGGTTTGGATAGCATGAGGGGTGCGAAATTGGCTTGTGGGGGGTTGTTTGATGGAGGCGTAGTAGCGTGGGGGATAGTGGGTTTGAGGAAAGTGGGCGGTGGTAATTGGTTAGTGGGTGCGGGTGAGTGATATGCGGGTGTTGGTATAGGTGTGATGGTAATGGGTTGTGGTCTAGGTATGTGAATGGTGCGGTGTGGTGGTTGTTCTACGGTGCTTGGAGTGTGGCCTGTTGAATAAATAGAGGAAGAGTCCTCTTTCTTCCACTGTTGCCCTCGATTAGCCTCAGACCGGCTATTTGTCAAAATAGGGGCAACTTGGTTCTGGTTCTGGTGCTCCGGGAGTGGGTTTTGCACTATACCCATGTTTGGCGGCGCCACTGCCTGCACCGGTACTCTTGGTTGTTGCTGCTGCTGTTGTTGTTGTGGTGGTCTTCTCGCCTTCAAGGCGGATATGTACTTCTTCATCTCTTCCCAATCAATGCCTCCTTGCTCGTTGAGATCATAAATATAATCTCGGAATTGGAAGCATGTGTCCATAGTGTGTCCAGGTTGTCTGTGGAAATAACAGTACATGGAAGTGTCGACATTTTGGGGCCAAATAGCTTTTTCTCTTGGCAGAACCAAAGCATTGGCTGCCATTAAAGCACTGAAAATATCCACTAAGGACTCTGGAACGATTGGATATTCTGCCCTCTTCGGGCCTGGAAGCTTCCTCTGCTGGTTGTAATCGGCAGGAGGAGGGACATTGTGATATGCCGGCGATGCGCGCGGCTGGTACTGCTGCTGTTGCTGATACTGCTGTTGTGGGGGCTGATACTGTGATTGCCGTTGCGGCTGCTGTTGTGGTTGTTGGTTTGGCTGCTGAGGCCGTTGGTACTGGAGTTGCTGATATTGTGGATTCGGTTGCTACTGTCTGTAACCCTGCTGGTTCGGCTGCTGTGGCCGTTGGTACTGTGGTTGCTGATTCCTCACAAATTGGGGAAGATTGTTGTTCATGCTGCTGACCTGCTCATGGGAGAGCGTGCCCTTAGTGGTTGGACCTGTGCTAGAGGAATTTGGCACGGCAGGCTTCCGAGGTGGAGGCCTGCTAGGTCGGTGAGGATCAAAGACGCTAGAGAATGTAGCATCCTTGAAAGCATTCTGATAGTACCGTGCTCTTTCATAGAGCTCTGCCATACTGGTCAAGTTGTTCAGGGAGAGGACTAACTTGAACTGAAGCGTAGCATTGGAAATTAACATCTTTACTTGCTCCAACTCGGACAAATGATCTTTCACTTTTTCCACCATACTCCTTCATCTATCAGCAAAACTGACGAACTCCTCGTCGGGCTTCATCTTTTCTGCTATCAAGTCAGTAATGGACAGGGAGGGGGTAACTCTATCCTAGTATCGTTGAATGAATTTTCAGGAGATGATACCGTAGTCCTCTACTTCAGCAGGTTCTAAAGAAAAGAACCACTCGAGGGCTGGTCCCTCTAAGGATCTCCTGAACAAAAATGCCAACGACCTCTTGTCGTTTTGCCAGAAAGATGACTCGTACATAAACTCCTTCAAGTGAGTGAAGGGATTACCAGTACCGTTGTACTTTCGGTACACTGGCATCTCAGAGGGTGGCAGATGGAATACAAGCAGACTTGGTAAGTTAATATCTGGTGCAACTTTAACTCCCATCATCTTCTGAAGGTTGTTGAACTGTTCATCCATACGCTCCATCTTTGCCAGCAGCGCTTGTGTCGTTGGATCAACCTGGGGAAGAGGGGGAGGTGGAGATGCATGATAGGCCTGTTGCCTAGAGTACGTAGGGCAAGGAGGACAATAGAGTTGAGGTCCGGCAGAGCTTCCGCCATGCCCGAGGGCATTTTGGTAAGTAGGCGTCAGTGACTTGACTAGTTGCCTCGAAGAGGAAAGTTGTGGCCAAGCCGGCCGAGAAGCTGAGACGTGGAGGCCTTCCATGGCTTGGTGAATGAAGGAAGTATGATGAGGAGGTTGTTGAGGGATGACAGGGGGAACTGCAGGCTTCGGCTCGGCAGACTGCATGGGCGTCTTCCCCTCCAAAATAGACTGGATCGCTTTGAACTGTCGAGGATCCAGACGGGAGGCAAGAACTCCCAAAGCAATCACTAGATCCGAGGGATCGGAGGATGAGGGATCATTCGGGTTCATGTCTCCCTCAAAAATAGGATTAGGAATCGCATGTACGTGCGGAGGGATATCAGAATATTGATCATGAGCACAAGGAAGAGGGGTTGGGACATTTCCCTCATATCGAACTGGACGAGGGTGAGAATTACGGGGGGCATCAGCATCTCCCCCGTTTTCAAAATGGTAATCAGACTCAAGAAGGACATTAGCATCTCCCTCATAGTTGACTAGAGCATCTGGAGCCATGCTCAAATCCCTTCCTGATCGAAGTAGCATGATATTAGATTTTTCAAAGATTTGCAGACAAGTTGCACAGAGATTAAGCAATCAAGTGGATGTTTAATGTTATTTCAGGATTCCTTGTTGGGTTATTTGGATTCAATTAATTACAAATTCACTCAAAGGGTAGGATCATAATTTCAATTCAATTTCTCTCGTTATATTCTATTGCTTTTTCTCACAACGTTATGAAAATCTAACCAGGACTTCGATTGGTACAACCAGCCCGATGAACAAGGAGGAATACCTTGATTTTGGGGACTTACGGAGGTCTTTAACGCCAACCATTCTAGTCTGGTCGAGGGACCGACCCAATCAGAGAGAGTTGAAGACGTCAAGAAGGGTGTTCCTAAGAGAAGAGGAGGGTGTTAGCCCCAGTGTGTATGACTTGTGGCCTGGGTGGCCTCTAATGCTTAATACATAATGTGTAGTAGCAAACATATCAAAAATATGAGAACTGAAGAAGAAACAAGAAACTGCCTGAATCGCGTCGCTGTTGGTCGACGCTATTCAAACATAAACTTATTTTTTCGCAGAAGCTCAAGCAGCAAACAACAGAGAAAATTGCCTGAAAGGCGTTTGGGTTGGGCGATGCGGTATGAAACGCGTTGCTGCTCCTGGACGCTTTTCAAGTCACAGATTCAATATTTCAGAAGGAATTTCTGGATCAATTCCCCCTCACACAAACAAGATGAAAACGGTAAATAATCGGCTCATGCGAATCTTTTTATTTCAATTTTTAACAGGATTACTTATCATATAAACAACAAAACAAACACTCAATCACACATGCTTCTTATCACAAAAACAACTCTTCAATCAATCAAACGGGGAGGGCAAGATCTTGCCGCAAGGGTGTGCACGTAGGAATAACAAATAAACTAAAAACTCACCGATCAGTGAGGGCGTGTCGAGAGACATAGGTGGTGCACCATGGGTGCCCGATTGATAAAAGCAAGAACAAAGATTAAAAAGATAGCGAGACCAAGTCCCACCGTGATCGCCAAAAAGCTGTGAGTGCTCAAATTGGGTGTGTGATTATCATGAAAAATTATGTTGATTATGTGACAAATAAACCTATTAAAAATAAACTAAGTGAATGTGATCGCCAGAAACTTTTAACTAAATAGTTACAAAAGAAATAGTTTGATCACCTACCTATTTTGGATGTGAGAGATGTTTGAGTTCTTGATTCCCCTCCTTCAGTCGGCTGAAGAAAGAGAACCCTTTCTATCTTTGTTCTTGCTTTGGATACTTATTGGACTTTGAGGATCATCCAACTTTCCCTTTTCCTTGTTGATTCTATCCCCTTGATCTCCTTTAGTACATTGCAAGAAAATGGAAAGAAAGAGAGAAAAAACAATGAGAACTCGAATAGATGTAGTATCTATTCCAATAGAAATTTTAATCATTCAACTTGAACAATTGAACTCACTTGTATGATGGTCTTTTAAACCCCTTAAACAAATAGGTTTGAAATTATACTAGTGAGTGTGTTGCATGTAGTGATGTGATGAATGAGATTTTGAACTAATATGATGATAGAATCAATATGATGAAAATAGGAGAACTAAGTTGAATGGCCCCTGGAAAGCCTTGGTCTTGAAAAGATCTTGAAAGGACGAAGAATGGATGAAAAACTCTTGGAAGTAGCACGTCGATCCTTCAGCGTCTGGACGTCGTCTTTTTCTTGGATCACTCAGAATTATCACTAATCTTTCAAGAATTATCACTCTCAATCATTATCACTAACATTTCAATGACCAAGGGGTTGGGTATTTATAGACTTTACATCCGCAGTTATTAATGGATTAATATGAAGAATTTTAAAGTTTATCCAGCTAACAAACAGATAAACACAGATTAATTCATCATTATTTGTAATTATCTAAAACGCGTCGTCTATGGAAGACGCCTTTTAGACTAATTAAGATAAGGATAAACATTCGGAAAAAGAGATAGAAACAACTTAGGAAACCTAAAAGGCGTCGTGCCTGGCAGATGTCTTTTAGCTAAGTAATCAATTAATTATAATTCAAATTTAAATATCAAAATATAAATAAACCCTAAATGGCGTCTACACCGGTCGACATCTTTTAGACTTTTTCATATTTTAATTAAAATTTGAGTTAAAATCAATTCAATTAATTAACTTAAATCATGTATGTCTGACCCGATACTATTTAGATAATTAATCCAAAAAAGATCAATAAAAATTAGCCAATGATTAAATATCAGACTATTCTGAGGCATTATTATATGATATGAAATTTACTCAAAATGACGTCAAAATTAGCGTGTCTACAGAACTCTGAACGACTTTATCATGGCAACTGGTGAGAAAGTCTCGTCATAGTCAATTCCTTGCCTTTGACGATATCCCTTTGCCACCAACCTTACCTTATAAGTATCGATCCGTCCATCAGCACCGATCTTTCTCTTAAAGATCCACTTGCATCCGATGGGTACAATACCCTCGGACAAGTCCTCCAAATTACAAACTTGGTTGGTGTACATGGACTGGATTTCTGAGTTCATGGTTTCTCGTCATTTCCCGGCTTCTGGGCCTTCTATGGCCTCCTAGTAGGTTTTAGGATCATCATCCTCATTATATTCTACCTTAGACTCACCTTCAACGATATGTCCCACATATCGTTCGGGTAGTCCAGGTAATCTGAAAGATCTACGAGGCTCATCTTTGTGTGCCTGAACAGATTCAGGGACTGATATCTCATATGATGATATTGCAGCTATTTGGGGATCTGGAACCTCTTCCAATACTATTTTACTCCCACTGTCCTCTTGGAGAAGATATTCCTCTTCTAGGAAGACAACTTTCCTGACGATAAATACCTTTTATTCACTAGGATGGTAAAAGTAGTATCTATAGGTTTCCTTTGGATATCCCACAAATCTACATTTATCAGTTCGTAATTCCAGCTTGTTTGGATCATGCCTCTTTACATGAGCAGGACATGCCCAGACTTTAACATATTTAAATTTTGGTTTCCTGCCTTACCATATTTCATATAGAGTAGAGGCTACAAACTTGCTGGATACTCTATTCAGTAGGTATGCTGCTGACTCTAGAGCATACCTGATCATTCCAAATTGTGCGTCGTTAAACACTCATAAGAACGCTCAATCTAAATTTATTCGGCTCATTTAAATTAGATTTTGAAAATTAATAATGGTGAGTCCGACTCGAATCCACAGGGAATTAAGATTTTAATTTCGAAAACCTTAGATTTTAATTATCTACAAAAATTGGGAATTTGAATTGATTAATTAACTATATAATTAAATTAAACTAAATTTACGAATTAAACTAACCTACTTTTTAAAAGCACAAATACAACTACATTTAAAATTGAGAAGAGAGAGATTAAGAACATAATGTAAAAATAACATAACTTCTATGTTGAACTAATTGAGTTTTATGCAACAACAACTTAATTTAACTAAACTAAAATAAACCAAAAGAAGTACAAAAGAAAATAAATAAATAAAAGATGATAAGAATAGGGCAAGTTTAAGCAGTGGGTGTTTCAATCTTCAAGTGCGCTGGAGTGCTTGGACGGGCGCAGTTGTTGGTGCGGCTTGACGCATGGAGCTGTTGGTTGTGCACTTTGACGTGCCTTGGCATGCATGGGCTTTGCTGGCTACGTGTGGGTGCATGGCGGCATGCATGCGTGGAGGAGCTGTCGGTGGCTTGCGCAGGTGCTTTGAAGCTGCTGGAGACCCGTGGCTGTGCGGTGCTTGCATGCGCTGGAAGCGCGTGGAGGTGTTGGCTTCACCGGACGTTGCCGCTGCCCGTGGAGGACGCTGGAGGAGGTGCTTGAACGCCGGGTGCTGGAGATTCAACTGGAGTGCGTTGGGACTGCTGGTTGGTGGAGGGCGCTGCTGCGCGTGGGGGTCTTGCTAGCTACTGGTGCAGGCTTGCAGGTGCTGTTGCTGGCGCGTGGAGGATGCTGCTGTAAGTGCTGCCGCGTGGACACCGGCTTGGTGGAGAGGCCGGCTATGTGCAGGTGCGAGGAGCTGGGCAGCCGGCTACGTGCCTGCATGCATGCGCTGGAAGCACTGCCGCGTGGAGCTACTGGGGCCGCTGGGGGTGATGGATATAGGTGTCCTCTAAGCCAATCATTAGGCACCTATTTTAATCTGGTTCACTAATAAATGGCATTAAATTCATTATGTAGATTGGCATATTTGTATTTACGCATAATGAAGTCCATGAATATGTGCAATAGTCGTCAGATTATGATGAGATCATAATAATGAGACTAATGACTTATAAACACATATTCTCAATTGTTCCTAGTCGTAGGATGTTTGAGAAGGACATCAAACATCCGGTTAGACTAGTACAGGTTATTCCAGCTCATATGATGAGGGTAACTGATCTCGTTAGTTACTAGTGTGGAGACACAATGGTAAACCTGTAGGTGCTCATTGGAGAATGAGTTCACTGAACTGATCCGACATGAATCGCCGAATGGTAATTTACCTAACTGTCAATCGGCTTGATTCATCGTCACAGTAGCGTGGTTGATCCTTGGACTTGAGACACCAAAGACACCTTGTCGGTGGACTTCTGGACTTTGACCTTGACCTACGAATTCTTATCCACGGGATCTCAAATAGTCAAGGATCGGGTCCAGCGGAAGACCTTCGAAGGTGATTGTGTGTTCAATAAAGGATCGTTCGCTCTCAGGTAACTGGAGAGAGAATGCTCTAGAGTAGATCCGCAGGAGTCTCTGGCCAGAGCAGAAACAATATCAGAAAAGTGGTTTTCGGATATTGTACAGCGGAGTCTGATTCAAGTGAGTTGACCATCTAGGGTTTGACAGTTGACCATACCCTAGGTTAACTCGAGAGCATTGTGCGAACGAAGGATTATAGCCACGTGGTAACTGTGGACGGACAGGTTCCATGAGTGGGTTGCTGAACCCCATTACCTTCCGGGATCATGCGGTGTTGCTTGGCACCCAACTTGATCAGAAGTTCGACCGAATTTACATGTGATGATAATTCGGTTGAGTAATTAGTTAATATCTAGATATTAATTAATTACAATAAGTCAATAACTAGTTATTGGACTTAACGGGCTGAAAACCGGACTGGTGAATGGGCCTAGAGGGTCACACGCAATAAGATTCTCAGTCGGTGGTACATAAGTGGGATTTATATTAACTCGGGGACTTTTGTGAAAAGTCGCGCCGACTTAATATATACACACACTGTTGAGAAACCCTCGGCTAAGCTCCAGGATTTTCCTTGCTGGCCGTCACCCTCCCTTTCTCTCTCCACCTCTGGGCGTCCCGTTCGGCGCGCCAGAATAGCTTCCGTCTCCGCCAGAACAGATATTAATTAATTACAATAAGTCAATAACTAGTTATTGGACTTAACGGGCTGAAAATCGGACTGGTAAATAGGCCTAGAGGGTCACACGCAATAAGATTCTCAATCGGTGGTACATAAGTGGGATTTATATTAACTCAGGGAATTTTGTGAAAAGTCATGCCGACTTAATATATATACGCGCTGTTGAGAAACCCTGGGCAAAGCTCCAGGATTTCCCCTTGCTGGCCGTCATCCCCTCCTTTCTCTCTCCTCTGGGCACCCCGTTCGAGGCACCGAGATAGTTTCTGTCTCCGCTGCGTATGATTCCCGAAAGTCGGGAATTCCCGTCGGCGGAATTTCCGCAACCGTTGCGGCGACGGATCTTCAGCGAGCGAGCTGTAACGACGAGGGATCGAGGACGAACCACCGCGGAGGATCGCGTGGATACCGCTGGAGGCCGGACGCTTGTGCGGCTTGCGGCATCACCTCGACGGAACCGAGACGGATGCGGATTCGAATCCGCGCACGGTAATCAGATTCCAATCTGGTTTTTCGGTTTGTGTTTTCGTTCCGAATCGGATCAGCGGGCATCGGGCGGGATAAATTTTTGTTCTTTGTTTCCGCTGCGTTCTTCGCGTCCCGCCAGGATCCCAACAGTGGTATCAGAGCCAGGTTCCGCTCTGATCCGCTACGGAACGATAAAATTATTATTCTAAATTATTTCATGCATAAATTCGTTTTTCCTCATAGATATTGTTCATGGGATGAACTTAGAATTTCAAATTTAATTTTTCTGTGCGAAAACGAGAATTTTTGGGGGTTTTATCGCGTTCTTCGTGGTGATGAAGAACCGGATTTGTGGGCTACAAAAGGGGATTAATGATGGTTGGACCATCTCTGTGGGTTTGCTGGTATGACCAGCTACCCCTCGCCATCCCCGGAAAATTTCCATGGCGGCCGGTGGAGCTTTTCTTCCCATAATTTTCAAAAGTTGAAAAAGAATTGAGGAAAAGCTGAAATCTGCGAAACTGCACAAATCTCCAACTTTGGAGGTTCACCAGTGGCGAAGGAGTCGCCGTCCGGCAACCACCGGTGGGGTAAATGGAAGTGGTGACATCCCTCTGCGAATTCCGGCCACCCTCGCGGCCGGCGGCGGCGGCGGCGCCGCCCAAAACAGGCTTCAAACAGGGCTGAAAAACCCTAAAATCTGAACTGGTCGAACCTGCAGCAGATGGGCCTGGACCGGCCGGTCCCGAGCCGGTCCGAGCCGGTTCGGCCGGGCGGCCTGGGCCTGGCCCGGGCGCACCAGGCGCCCGACCTGGCTCGGCCAGGTCGCCCGAGCCAGGGCCCTGCCTGGCTCGAGCCAGGGCCGGACCAGGGGCTGGGCCAGGTTGCCCCAGCCCGAGCCAGACCAGGCCCTGGGCCCAATTTAATAGGCCAATTGGGCCTATTTAACCCCAGCCCATTTAATCTATTTAACCCCTTATTTAAACCCCTAAACCCCAACCCCTATTAACTGGAATTGAAGTTAAATAATTTAAAACTGATCTTAATAGTCAATTGGGTTTAACTTATGTAAGATATGATCTTACATAAAGGGTTGACATGATTCCCTTTACCTTAAAATTAAAATAAATTTTATTTAAAAGTGTTTTATACTTAAATTTATAATTTTAAGTTTAAAAGGGGATTATGAGTTAAGATGTGATCTTAATTTATAATTAACAAATGTTGTTAACTTATTTTTAAGATGGGATCTTAAAATTTATTAACAATCGTTGTTAATTATTTAAGGGATTAGATATTATCATGGTTTTAAAATTAATTGACAAATGTTGTTAACTTTATTTTAATTAACCAATTAGATAATTCTTTAGCAATTGTTGTTAGAGAATTATTTTAATAATTTGGAGACACTTAATAATAGTTGTTAAGTGATTAATTAACCTTTTATAAATGTTATAATTAAGTTAATTAATTCTTGAGTAATGAATCTTAATAAAAGTTATTAAGTATTAATTAAGTCTTAATAATAGTTATTAAGATGATTAATTAGTTTACTCTTGAATCTCTTAATTATTGGTTTTAATGATCTAATCTACTTGGAATTTAATCTTTTATCAATGTTATTAAAGGATTAAATTAAGTCTAATTGTTAGACTATTTTAATTAGAAATGTTCTAATTATTATTTCTTAATAATGGTTATTGAGAAATATGATTTAAATAAAGGGGTTTATTAACAAGGAGTTGTTAATGGGTTAATAATTTGAGTTGGAAATTCCTTTATAAATGTTATTTAGGAATTTTTAATTCTGTCTAAATGTTAGATTGTTTCGCATTAATAATTGTTATTAATGTGATTTAAAATTAATCTAAGTGTTAGATTAATTAATTTAGAACTGTTCTAAATTATGCATGGAATATTTTAGAATTTTAATTTTTGATTTGTATGCGCATGTTGATGTGTTTACTGCTTTAAATTAGATTTATTGCATGTTAAAAAGTAAGATTTTCGAAAATTCAAATTATCCAATTTTGATTGGAACCCAGGTTTTAAGAAAGCCAAAATTATTATATTTTCAAAATTTTAGCCTTCAAATGATGTGTATTATCATGTGTGGATGGTTAAAATTTGTGGAGGTCATGGACATGCACTTAGTTAAATTTCATATCATGTGATGGTGTGTGATTTTGTGGATTGTTGTGGAATGTGATGTACATTAATTAAGTGTTAATTAATGAGGCTTGTGTGCCTCCCTCTCTCCATTCCATTGTAATTCTATCTCCCTCTGTTAGTGTACTCGGCCATAAGGCTTTCTCTTACAATCTATTTGTATTTGAAATTGTTTCAAAATATATAATATTTGTAATTGATCGAGCCGGTCGAGGAGAGGCGAGGATGATCCACAAATGCAACCAAGAAGGCGACAGGAGATGAGATCACCAGTGGCTATGTGTTTGCATGTTTAGATTATATAAGTGTTATATAGTTTTGGTGATTAATTGTTTGGCTCCAGTTAATCACCGTGCTGTCCATGACCACATAATGAACATGTATGGATGATGCATGCTTTTAGTTTTTGATTATGAATCGATTACTAATATCTAGGTATAGTTAAATATATATTCGATATATTTATAAACTATCACCTAGGATGAGACCAACTTAATATAAACAAAACCTTCAACATAAAGTCTAAGCCGGAGCGCGAGTCATTGAGAATGCACCGCGTGGCTCTCCATCAATATAGTTCTTAGAACTTGATTCAGTGATAACAGATACTACGTGTTTACCCGAGATCTGCCACCATCTGATGAAAGGACTATTAACTATGGCATTATGATGCCTTGAGATTGGAATAGAGGAACGGTGTAGCTATCCTTGCGTTTACCCAGGAGCTGCATTCTTACTCTACTCTGTCGCGTATTGATGGTAAAGCTTAGACCAGGTATAATGGTCTACTGTGTTTACCCGGGACCATTAAAGAACTGGGAGCCGAAATAAGATCGGATATTGCAAGGAGTTGCAACTACCATGAGATGGTTGCTCTAAGATAATGGTATGATACTATGTGTTTACCCGAGGTCATACTGTGATTCTTGGAGATTCTGATCCTCACTAGAAGACCGTCGGAGTCTTCCGTTCTGTATACCTTAAGGTTATACAGTCCGTCGAAAAATAGTGGGAAATAATTCAAGACAAAAGACCATAATTGAATTATCAGAACTATCTGCTTAAATCACGTTATTTCCTTCGATCACTAATATGTCGTCTATTCGAGTAGTTGGCATATTGGATGCCAATATTTCTCATACTCAGACTGACTGGAAAACTCTGAAGAATGTCTTCAGGGCCAAGTGAAAGTCACTATCCTAATCAGATATCATGAATCCTCTTACTTGGATAGACCAAGGTGAAGAGGTACTCATGGTATGCCTTATTGAAAGGTAATGATGGTCATGAAATCTCTTATTTGGATAGACCAAGATGAAGAGATATTCATGATATGCCTTTGAGAAAGGCTAGTGGTAAGATTTTAAATGGTCAAACCCATACCTGAAAGGATAAAGAAAAGTCAGCTGAAATAGAGAAGTAGTAGTTCTCCCACTGCAACCAATATAAGGATATTGGTAAAGGCAAAACGAATATGGAACTTGAAAGAAGTTTCATGTATTGTTGTTATCAACTTTTGCATGCCTATTAGAGAATTAGCGTATCTAATATGAGATATTGGAAATGATTCTCAAAGCTGCGATAGTGTGCAGACTTAGATAAGCAAAAGGAAATCGAGAAAATATAAGTGTTGAGTTGGACTCAACTATTGTTCATGATATTCATAGATTACTGTTAGACAGTAAATCTTTATATATCTATAGGAGTCAAATATGAAACTGAATAACTGTTATTTAGTTGCATATCAAGAATAACATTGATTGAGAAAGAATAATAGTTGTTCGAATCAGTCAATGCACTATAGATTCTTGAAGTGACATTCATGTGATGAATGTTCACAAGTCTCTTATAGAAATGAACTGTGTGAGTCCTGATTATCTATGGTATTGTACACAGGGTTGTACAATAAGAAATCATTGATGCTGATGCATATTGATGTAAACAGCTCAAAGGCCAAAAGATAATCACTACTATTGACTTACCTTATAGTTTACTCTTGGAATGATTCGACTGTATGTACTTACTGAAGTACAAGTCAAATGCATCTGAGAGATTAAGGTATGAGATCAATATGAAATATTAGAATTATTAATTTGATCAAAGAAACTAATACTTAGGTATATGATTCACATAAATCATTAAGAGGATAATTGTATCCTTGCTCGATTGGTCCTCATTGTGCATCATAGCAATATGATAGAATGAGGAATTGCACCTTATTAAGATATGGTGCAATACATAATAAGATTTGCCTAATTCTTGTCCTTTTGAACATAAGTATGAATATTAGATGTCAATACTTTAAAGATGGTTCCAAATAAGTCAGTGTGTGTCCATATAAGATATGGAAACCAAATAATTCATATGAGATGTGAATTATGAACAAACCTGATTTAAAAGTCAGGTATTACCGTGGCGTGAATTTGTGAATGTCCAAAGAGTTTAGACATTACAATTATTGGCCAGGCGATAATGAATTAATTGTCGTCCAGAAAAACTGTCTTCTGTGAAGAGGAATATGTCCTCAAAGAAGACAGTGGGAGCTGATAAAACTAGAAGATGTTCTAGATTCACAAGTTAACATAAGATTATTAGATAATCTTTAATTGTTTGGAACCGGTCATGACACAGATACAAAGAGCTTCATAGATTTTTGAGATTCTCTCAGTGACTAAAAGGATATGTTTGACATATCTAATTTAGCAAGATGAGGGGACCTCAAAATAGATTATGATCTGAAATCTATGATAATGATGCTGTCTGTCATTACAACTTTAAGATTGATAAGTTTATCAGAATTATACTTGTCAATACTGCCAATCATAAGATGATGACAGTTGGATATTAAAAGCGTCCTCTCAATGTGATTGAGGTAAAGATGTATATGATACACCTTTAAAACTTTTAGAATGTCCAGGAGGCAAGTTATGATTTCAAAATTATTTTGAATCAAACTGAAACTTCCTAAGTTGTAATAAGAGTTTTTGACTTAATTGTCAAATATTATGTGATCATTAAGAATGATCACGGATTGTGTGTGTTCAGAAAGGATAGTGGGAGTACAGTCGCTTTAGTAATGCTTTATGATAATAACATCAAAGTCATTAAGAATGACTTCAGGATGTTACTATTAGTGAAAGCATTGTTAACTATGTTTTCCTCCATAATGGATTTAGTTATAATATCCCACGTATTGGAAATACGAATCTATTAAGATAGATTGGTGGGGATATTATACTAACCTGTATGTCAAGTTGTTTGGCATAAATTTCATGACAAGTCTCAATTGTTGAGATATGGAATTTATTCCTTTAAAGAAAAGGTTCCTTAAAGGATACATGAGTGAATTGCATCATTAAGCGCTTGAGTAATGTTAAGGATGCATTCGCTTATATGGAGAGGATGATTTGAAACTATGAGGTCACACTGACTCAAATTTCAAGTCAAATAATGGATTCAACCTTCTAGTAGAAAGGAATGGATTGGAATGGTTCCAATCCAGAACTCGATATTAAGGTGACGACATAAACAAGTGATACTGTTATTGGAACAGTATGAATGAAAAAGGTTCATCCCTGAACTAGATGTAGTTCTAAAAGGTCTCTGATACCATCCTATCGTTGTAGGACAACAGTGGGAGCGATCAATTGTGTGATCGAGCTATGGTCTCATCAGAAGTTGCAGAACATTATGAGGTTCTTTCACAGGTTCAGAGACAAAGGATTAAGAGGAAATAATGTAATGGAAATATTCCATCTGTAGATAATTTAGCAGATCCCTGACCAAGTCTTAGTCACAGACTTTCTGTGAGCATCACCTAGATTTGATGGAGATCAAATGCGAAAGTGATTGGCTTGAGTCCAAGTGGGAGATTGATGGATATAGGTGTCCTCTAAGCCAATCATTAGGCACCTATTTCAATCTGGTTCACTAATAAATGGCATTAAATTCATTATGTAGATTGGCATATTTGTATTTACACATAATGAAGTCCATGAATATGTGCAATAGTCGTCAGATTATGATGAGATCATAATAATGAGACTAATGACTTATAAACACATATTCTCAATTGTTCCTAGTCGTAGGATGTTTTAGAAGGACATCAAACATCCGGTTAGACTAGTACAGGTTATTCCAGCTCATATGATGAGGGTAACTGATCTCGTTAGTTACTAGTGTGGAGACACAATGGTAAACCTGTAGGTGCTCATTGGAGAATGAGTTCACTGAACTGATCCGACATGAATCGCCGAATGGTAATTTACCTGACTGTCAATCGGCTTGATTCATCGTCACAGTAGCGTGGTTGATCCTTGGACTTGAGACACCAAAGACACCTTGTCGGTGGACTTCTGGACTTTGACCTTGACCTACGAATTCCTATCCACGGGATCTCAAATAGTCAAGGATCGGGTCCAGCGGAAGACCTTCGAAGGTGATTGTGTGTTCAATAAAGGATCGTTCGCTCTCAGGTAACTGGAGAGAGAATGCTCTAGAGTAGATCCGCAGGAGTCTCTGGCCAGAGCAGAAACAATATCAGAAAAGTAGTTTTCGGATATTGTACAGCGGAGTCTGATTCAAGTGAGTTGACCATCTAGGGTTTGACAGTTGACCATACCCTAGGTTAACTCGAGAGCATTGTGCGAACGAAGGATTATAGCCACGTGGTAACTGTGGACGGACAGGTTCCATGAGTGGGTTGCTGAACCCCATTACCTTCCGGGATCATGCGGTGTTGCTTGGCACCCAACTTGATCAGAAGTCCGACCGAATTTACATGCGATGATAATTCGGTTGAGTAATTAGTTAATATCTAGATATTAATTAATTACAATAAGTCAATAACTAGTTATGGGACTTAACGGGCTGAAAACCGGACTGGTGAATGGGCCTAGAGGGTCACATGCAATAAGATTCTCAGTCGGTGGTACATAAGTGGAATTTATATTAACTCGGGGACTTTTGTGAAAAGTCGCGCCGACTTAATATATATACACGCTGTTGAGAAACCCTGGGCCAAGCTCCAGGATTTCCCTTGCTGGCCGTCACCCCCCCTTTCTCTCTCCACCTCTGGGCGTCCCGTTCGGCGCGCCAGAACAGCTTCCGTCTCCGCCGCGTATGATTCCCGAAAGTCGGGAATTCCCGTCGGCGGGATTTCCGCAATCGTTGCGGCGACGGATCTTCAGCGAGCGAGCTGTAACGGACGAGGGATCGAGGACGAACCACCGCGGAGGATCGCGTGGATACCGCTGGAGGCCGGACGCTTGTGCGGCTTGCGGCATCACCTCGACGGAACCGAGACGGATGCGGATTCGAATCCGCGCACGGTAATCAGATTCCAATCTGGTTTTTCGGTTTGTGTTTTCGTTCCGAATCGGATCAGCGGGCATCGGGCGGGATAAATTTTTGTTCTTTGTTTCCGCTGCGTTCTTCGCGTCCCGCCAGGATCCCAACAGGGGGTGCACCGGGCGTAGGAGCTTGCAGGCAGCTGGTTCCGGGTACGTGCAGGTGCAGTGGAGAGGAGATAGAGATAGACGGCGAGGGAGACGTTGAGAAGAGGAGGAGAAAACTGGAGAGAGAGAGAGGATAGAGGGAGAGAAAGAGAGACCGAGAGAGAGATATCTGTGGAGGGAGAGAGATTGCGGCTGCCGAGAGAGAATAGAGAGAGAGCGTGCGTGGGAGAGGCTGAGAAGAGGAAGAGAAAACGGAGAGAGAGGGAGTCTGCCGGAGAGAGAGGGAATAAGGGAGAGAAAGAGGAAATTGGAGAGAAAGAAGGTCTCGGGATTAGAGGGGTTGCAGAAGGAGAAGGAGGGTGCGTGAAGGGAAACTGGAGAGAGGAGAAGCAGTAGGCTGCGGGAAGGAAATTGGAGAAGGAGAAGGACCAGGAATAGGTCTTGGGTACGTGAGGGGTCCTTTTAAAGAGAAGGGAAGGAAGGTATTTTAAAAAAAAGAAAGTGGGCTTTAGGAAGGCGGCTGGCCCTTCTTGGATTCTTCTTGGCCATGGAATTAGGGCAACACTAGGGCCTCAAATGACGTTTTTACCCCTGCTTTAATTTTTTGGACAAAATGCTATCGAATTTATCGAAATTCGAACCCTAGACCTCCCCCAAATTTTCGGAAACTCTACCAACTGCACTGCATCATCGGCATGTCCTGTTCACATAAAATAAATATAAATTAGCACATTATCATAAAAATATCATTATATTTATTTATTTCGTCTCGGTTTTGTCGAAAAACCGCAAATGCGCTATACTCCATTAGTCACATGAAATGACGATGTTTTTAAGTCAGAATTTGACGAAATTGGTACCGTTGGACTTGGTACGCAATTATCTATCATTTCATGCTATTTTACAGATAAAAACATGAGTATGATGCGTATAATTGCCTTTAAATGATCAATTTAACACTTTATCAATACCCCAGAGAGACATTGGTAATTCCGAAAAGCTCATCATGGATCGCACCATGTCCAACAAGGTGTGATTCCTCCTTTCTGATACACCATTCATCTGTGGTGTATATGGAGTGGTTAGTTGAGAGAGGATACCATTATCTTTTAAGAATTGTGTGAAATTAGTACTCAAGTATTCTCCTCCTCGATCTGATCGAAGAGCTTTAATACCCTTTCCTAACTGCTTCTTTACCTCATTCTTGAACTCCTTGAACTTCTCAAATGCTTCCGACTTGTACTTCATTAAGTACACATAGCCGAATCTTGAGATGTCATCGGTGAACGTGATGAAGTATGAAAAGCCACCTTTGGTTTGGGTGGACATGCAACCACATACATCCGAATGTATTAGTTCCAAAATATCCTTGGCACGTTCTCCATGTCCAGTAAATAGAGATTTTGCCATTTTTCCCATAAGGCAGGATTCACATGTCGCAAATGATTCATAATCGAATGCATTTAAATAACCATGTTTGTGCAACTTTTGCAACCTGCTTTCACCAATGTGCCCAAGTCTACAATGTCACATGTAGGCTTGGTTCACACAATTCTTGCTCTTCTTAAGAGCATTATCAATATGAAGATTGTAATAAGAAACATCTAAAAGATATAGACCATTGACTAAAGATGCCGAAGCTATTGATTTATTACCATAATAAATCGAACAGCTTCTATTCTCAATACTTAATCTATATCCTATCTTGTCCAAACAAGATACTGATATTATATTTTTTATAATGCTAGGAACATAATAGCACTCTTCTAATGATAAGACGTCTCCTGATGGAAGTCTGAGGTTTGCTGTCCCAACAGCAACCGCCACACCTTTTGCGCCGTTTCCTAGCCTCAATTCCACCTCCCCTTTTCTCAGCTTGTGCTTATTTGTCAGCATCTGCACATTACATCCGGTATCTAATACCCAAGATGTGGAATCTCTTACTGACAAGTTGATATCTATCATATAGATATCTGAAGCTTCAGATAGCTTCACCTTTCTATGAGCTTTATCGTTGAGGAACTCCTTGCAGTTCCTATTCCAGTGACCATTCTACTTATAGTAGAAGCAATTACCTTTTACTACTTCTTTGCCTTTGTCCTTCGATCTTTTATCGTTAGCTATCATCTCTGCGTCAAGGGCATCCAATGCCGGTTCAGCAGGAGGATCAGCTCCAAGGACATAGTCAATGTGCTCAGATCTGAAGACATTCTTCAGGTTTCTGAACCAATCCGAGTAGTTCAGGCTAGTCAAACGTTTGGCATCGAGTATGCCACGGGGTGGGTTACTCGAGGACATAATTCCCTACGGGAGATAAAATCTATTTAGCAGATATTCAATTATTAAAATTTAAAACACGACATGGTAAAGCTGTAAAACAATTATATAGCACCCATCTCATAAGACTTGCAACCCCTTGCAATATCCGATTATATCTTTAGGTCTCAGAGATTTAATGGCCTTGTGGATAGCACAACAAGCCACTAATTTTGGTCTAAGCTAACTATCGTTACGCGACGAGCATAGATTTGCATGCAGCCCTTGTGGATAGCACAACAAAGCTACATGGTTCCTCTACCCCGATCATATAGGCAAATGCCAAAGCCACAGTCTCTCCTCACAATTAAACAGGCCTTATGGTAGCACAACAAACTTGCCTAAAGTGATTCGAATCATATGACTATAACGATGGTGGACCACGCGGTAACTTCTCAACTACTCACGTTACGACTTAGAGTTTAGACGAGGATATTTAGATAACTTTTATCTTGGTCTCTCCTGTGTGATAGTTGTAGGATTCTCGGGTTTCTCCGGATTTCCCGCGCAGCGAAAATAAAAATTAAAACAGAGATCCGTTCTAGTTTCGAAAAATCTAAAATCTCGATAATCGGATTATCGAAGTCTTATCGTGTGCGGATTCGAATCTGCAACCGTTCGGTTCTGTCGGTGCGACACTACAAGCCGCGCAAGCGCCCATCCTCTAGCGGAGTCCACGCGATCCTCCTCGCAGTGGATATCCTTACGTTCCTTGTTCTTCGCAGCTACGAAACCTCCGTCGTTCGCCGCAACAATCGTCGCAACGTATGGATGATTTCCCGTCGAACGGGAGTCGGAGAAGCGGTGGAGTAGATCCGGAGATCCGAATCAGGCCTGGGGCGCCAGAGAGAGAGAGGAAGAGAGGAGGGGGTGGCTAGGGTTAGCAGCAGCTTGGCCTGCTCAGCCCGTTCGCTATATTTTATATTAACTGCGCGGTTTTTCATAAAAATCTCTGGTTTATATAAAACCCACTTATTTATCCATCGCCTTAAAAATCATTTGCGTGTGACCCTCTAGGCCCAATTACCAGTCCAGTTAATACTCCAATAAGCCCAATGACTCCTTACTGGCTTTATTAATCAATTAATAACTCTTTATTAACTAATTAATCAATCGAATTGATGTCGCACATCGAATTTGATCGGGCCTCCTATTATGTTGGGTGCCAAGCAACACCGCGTGACCCTGGAAGGTATCAGGGTTAAGTAACCCACTCTTGAAACCTTTCCGCTGACAGTTACTGTATGGATATAATCCTTCATTTGTACAATACTCTCGAGTCAACTTAGGGTATGGCATGCTGTCAAAAACTCTTTTCCCAATATTATCGTCCGCCTTGGCCAGGGACTTTCACGCATCGTTCCAAGAGCATTCTCTTTCATCGTATCGAGAGCAAATGATTCCTTATTGACACTCAATTCCCTTCGACGGTATTCCGCTGTACCCGATCCTTGGCTGTTTAGAATCCTATAGTTAGAGATTCATAAACCAAGGTCAAAGTACATAAGTCCACCGACAAGGTGTCCTTGGTGTCTTAGGTCCGAGGACGATCCACGCAACTGCGACAATAGAATCAAGCTGGTTGAAAGTGAGGTACAATACCATCCAACGATTCAGTCAGATCAATTCAGTGAACTCATTTTCCAATGAGCACCTACAAATTTGCCTTGGTGTCTCCACACAAGTGACTATGAAATCAGTCACCCTTATCGCATGAGTAGGAGTAATCTGTACTAGTCTAACCGGATATCCGATGTCCTTCTCGGATATCCTCCGACTATGAACAATTAAGAATATGTGTGTTTAAGTGATCAGTCTTACTAGTATGATCTCATCATAATCTGATCACTATCGCACATATTCACAGACTTCATTATTCACAACTTCAGCTGCAGCGATGTACTCAGCTTCATTCATCGAATCTGCAATGGTTGCTTGCTTGGAACTCTTCCAACACACTACACCTCCGTTCAAAGTAAACACGAATCCAGATGTAGACTTGCTATCATCTGGATCTGATTGGAAACTCGAGTCAGTAAAGCCTCGTAGTTTTAAGTCACCTCCTCCATAGATATGAAACATATCCTTAGCTCTTCTCAAGTACTTAAGGATACATTTCACTGCCTTCCAGTGCTCTTCGCTTGGATCAGTATGACATCTGCTCGTAACACTTAGAGCATATGTAACATCAGGTCATGTACATAGCATGGCATACATGATAGATCCTATGGCAGAGGCATAGGGTACTCTATCCATGAATGCTCTCTCATCAGGAGTCTTAGGAGACTGCTCCTTTGAGAGATTAATTCTATGTCTCATCGATATGAGACCTCTCTTAGAATTTTTCATGCCAAACTTTTTGACTATGGTATTATTGTACAAGGATTGGGTCATTCCAAGCATCCTCTTTGATCTATTTCTATAGATCCGTATTCCCAATACGTAGTATGCTTCTCCCAAATCCTTCATGGAGAAGTTTTTCAACAGCCAGATCTTTACTGATGACATTATAGCTACATCATTCACAATGAGTAGTATGTCGTCTACGTAAAGAACTAAGAAGGTGACTGCGTTCCCACTGGTCTTCTTGTACACACAAGGCTCCTCTTCATTCTTAATGAAGTCATAAGACTTGACAGCCTCGTCAAATCTTATGTTCCAGCTCCGGGAAGCTTGCTTCAGTCCATAAATGGACCTTTGAAGCTTGCATACTTTATCTGGAGATTCCTTAGATGTGAAACCTTCTGGTTGTATCATATACACCTCTTCCTTAAGGTTACCATTGAGGAAGGCAGTCTTCATATCCATCTGTCAGATTTCATAATCAAAGTGTGCAGCTATGACGAGTAGAATTCTGATCGACTTTATCATGGCAACTGGTGAGAAGGTTTTGTCATAGTCAATTCCTTGCCTTTAACGGTATCCCTTTGCCACCAACCTTTCCTTATAAGTATCGATCCGTCCATCAGCACCAATCTTTCTCTTAAAGATCCACTTGCTCCCAATCGGTACAATACCCTCGGGCAAGTCTTCCAAGATCCACTTGCTCCCAATGGTGTATATGGAATGGATTTCTGAGTTCCTGGCTTCTCGCCATTTCCGGCTTCTGGGCATTCTATGGCCTCCTAGTAGGTTTTAGGATCATCATCCTCATTATATTCAACCTTAGACTCACCTTCAGCGATATGCCCTACATGTCGTCCGGATAGTTTAGGTAATCTACCAGATCTACGAGGCTCATCTGTGTGTATCTGAACAGATTCAAGAACTGATATCTCATCTGATGATAATGCAACTGTTTGGAGATCTGGAACCTCTTCTAGTACTATTTTACTCCCACTGTCCTCCTGGAGAAGGTATTCCTCTTCCAGGAAGACAGCTTTCCTGGCGACAAACATCTTTTGTTCACCAAGATGGTAAAAGTAGTATCCAAAGGTTTCCTTTGGATATCCTACAAACCTACATTTATCAGTTCGTGATTCCAGTTTGTCTGGATCATGCCTCTTTACATGAGTAGGACAACCCCAGACTTTCACATGTTTAAATTCTGGTTTCCAGCCTTTCTCTATCTCATATGGAGTAGAGGCCACAGACTTGCTGGGTACTCTGTTCAATAGGTATGCTGCTGACTCTAAAGCATACCCCCAGAGGGACACTGGTAATCTTGAAAAGCTCATCAGGGATCGCACCATGTCCAACAAGATGCGATTCCTCCTTTCTGATACACCATTCATCTGTGGTGTATATGGAGGGGTCAGCTGAGAAAGGATACCATTATCCTTTAAGAATTGTGTGAAATTAGTACTCAAGTATGCTCCTCCTTGTTCTGATCGAAGAACTTTAATACTCTTTCCTAACTGCTTCTCTACCTCATTCTTGAACTCCTTAAACTTCTCAAATACTTTCGACTTGTACTTCATTAAGTACACATAGTCGAATCTTGAGAAGTCATCGGTGAACGTGATGAAGTATGAAAAGCCACCTTGGCTTGGGTGGACATGGGACCTCATACATCCGAATGTATTAGTTCCAAAATGTCCTTGGCACGTTCTCCATGTCCAGTAAATAGAGATTTTGCCATTTTTCACATAAGGCAGGATTCACATGTCGCAAACAGTTCATAATCAAATACATTTAAATAACTATGCTTGTGCAACCTTTGCAACCTGCTTTCACCAATATGCCCAAGTCTACAATGCCACATATAAGCTTGGTTCACACAATTCTTGCTCTTCTTAAGTGTATTGTCAATATGAAGATTGTAATAAGAAATATCTAAAAGATATAATCCGTTGACTAAAGATGTCGAAACTATTGATTTATTACAATAATAAATCGAACAACTTCTATTCTCAATAGACAACCTATATCCGATCTTGTCCAAATAAGATACTGATATGATGTTCTTTATTATGCTAGGAACATAATAACAATCTTCTAATGATAAGACGTCTCCCGATAGAAGCCTGAGGTTTGCTGTCCCAACAACAACTGCCGCAACTTTTGCGTCATTTCCTAGCCTTAGTTCCACCTCGCCTTTTCTCAGTTTGAGCTTTCTTGTCAGCATCTGCCTATCATGGTAGATATGAGAAGCACATCCGGTATCTAATTGTAAGGATTAAGGCTTCGGATACAGTTATTGGGTCGGTTTCGGAGCCGGACCCCTTGGTTTGGGCCCTTGTAGGGGCTGGGGCATAGGTTCTTTATCGCGTCAAGCCTTCTCGACGCGGTTCAAACGGTGTGTTGAGAGGAAGACGCGTTTTAGACTTGCCACGTCGGTGGCGCCACGTGGGCCAGTTTCTGGTTGTAAGAGTATAGCTCCGGTCATGTCGTCTGAACGGCGTCTTGGATGGATGACACGATTCAGAGATTCTGTCAGAGTGTGGCCCGGTCTTGTCACCTAAAAGACGTCTGCTCTGGACGACGCGATTTAACCTGTTTCAGTTTACACCCAGAACCTTCCCTCCTTTCTCTCATTCTCTCCTTCTCACTCTCTCTCTTCCCTCTCTCCGATCCCTCCGTTTCCCCTTCCCTTTCTCCTTCCCCTTCTTCCTCTTCCACCACTCCAACACCTCTCACCACTACCATCACCACCTCCTCCGCGGCACTTCATTCTCCGGACGGCGGCCAACGTCCCGACAGAGTGACGGCGTCCAAGGTGGTACCAGCGGTGGTTTGCGGTGCGGCAGTTCGGCAGCACAGAGCTAGGAGGAGTTCAAGTGACTAGTAGGGGGACGATCCTTATATGTGATTTGGTTGTCTTAATCCATGTTTTTCCTACTTGAAGCTTGCGACGTGTGAGGAGAATTGGGTAGAATGTGCATGTTTAAAGGGCGTTTTAATGAAAATTGTAACGACCCGCCATCCTATGACCGGAGACCCGGTCACTAAATGGATGTCGGCCCATTAACTGCGGGTTCACACCCGGATCTCACACAACACGTCTGGAGGAGTAAGTGCTAAACAAGATTAAATATAACAAACACACGGACCACAAGGTAAGCAAGTGCGCAGGAAGGAGAATAACAATGTCCGTATACAGTCCAACAATAATTACATGTCCAACAATTAAATAAGTACAGGCAGAAGGAAGTACAACAACATCGGGGCATACCCCGGAACTAAGACAGCTGCTGGTCCGCACACCAAGAAGACACCACGCTTTCGCTCGCCTCGAGGTCCACGCCTGAAAACCGCAGGGAGTGAGCCACACCAGAAATGGGCTCAGTAGGGATCATCCGATCCCCTGCCTCCCACTCACACACCCACAAGTGCAACAACAGGAATATATGGCAATTTAAGTAAAGCAGTAAACACAACACCCAACTCTGATGTGAAACGCACAGTAAGCAGTGTAACAAGAACCACTCCAAGTAACCCGAAGAACTCAACACAGAGTCACGACTCACAGTCAAAGTCCACGAAGCGACTAAACCACATTGTCGACCGAAGTCGAACGTCGCCTCCCAACACTACCACCACTACTCACGCCTGTCCACCCCTACAGTGTTCCGGGGCACTGTAGGGTGAGGCAGTGAGTCAAACTAGGAATAGCTGGACTCAGTGTACCGCCACTGCCAGCTACGTGTGCACACAAGCAGTCTAGACTACTGTCCTACCACCGGATTGCCTCCACGCTAGGCCTCAACGCTTCAGGAGGGCCCTGGGGACCGGCGAACCCCCGTCAAGCCGAAGCTACAGGAACTACCCACAAACCCAACTCTCCCGGGCTGCGTCAGGCCAAGGGCTACAGGTACCACTCGTAACTTTGATCAAAGGTCACATCAGGCCCACTGGCTAAAGGGTAAACCAACTCCCACCAGAAACACCACCAGCTCCACAGCAAGAAACACGCCAGAAGCTGTCACGACAACCAAAGGAAACCCCGACCCGCTGAGACCAAACAGCAACCCCTCGGATAGCACACAGCTACCCCGGCCCGACGGGCTCAAGGTGGTTCTGCTTGTCTCAGCCAAGGGTGAAACACAACAAGCACCCCTCCTCACAGACACCATGGCCCTTCTCCCATCAGCCCATGGTGACAAACGGAGACCACGGTCATTCCGAATCCATATTCGTACAGGCACACACACATACATATTTAACATGCTGTAATTCCACTCACACATAAGTCCTCGATCACAGTGTACAACATAAAACATGCCTCAGAACTTTCACAGTGAAACACATGCTAAAAACCAGCAATATAACACTTCTGGCTTGAATCGCGTCGACCGAGGTCGACGCCATTCAAGTCCCTCAGACAGGTTCAGTTAAACGTCAGATTATTGCTTAAAACGCGTCCACCGTTGAAGTCGCCTTTTAAAACGCGTCTGGGTGTCCTGACGCCATTCAACCCAGAAATCCAGATTTGCAGAACCCTTAAACGGGAGCATTTCCTGCCTAAATGGCGTCATGATGGCCCGACGTCCTTCAGAAAGGCGTCGTCCATCCATGACGTCATTTAGCGCAGAACCCCTAACTCAGGAAACCTCGAACGGGGAGGTTTCTGCGCTAAAACTCGTCGTGCTGACTGGACGTCTTTCGGAAAAGCGTCGACCCAGCCCGACGCCATTTAGCGCCAGAAACCAGGTTTCCTGGTTCGACCCGAGGGCTTCACCCTTGAACCCCGGGCACCCCGAAAATCCCAAAATCAAAGGGGGAAGGAGAGAAGCTCGACCACACAATCATGCTTACGAAAACACGATCACAGACACCGTCATCCCCACATGGAATCCCCCCCTAAGCATGCTCAATCTATCCCCCAAACACCACGTCACGCCGAGAATCACACGAACATCACATGCAAGGTTCGTCCCCCTACCGGTTCTTGAACTCCTCCAAGCTCCTCGCCGCCGACCCGTCTCGCCCCACGCCGCCGCCGGTATCCTCGAGGACGCCGCCACTCCGCCGGGACGTCGGCCGCCGTCCGGAGAAGGGAACGCCGCGAGGAAGGTGGTGGAGGTAGAGGTGAGAGGTAGGGAAGCTATGGAGTAGTTGGAAGAGGAAGAAGAGGAAGGGAAGGGAGGAAGGAGGGCGGAGGGAGCGGAGAGGGCGAAGAGAGAGAGTGGAGAGGCGAAAGTGAGGGAAAGAAGGGGAGGCTTGCGGGGTCAATCTGGAACGAGGTAAAACGCGTCGATCGAGGCAGACGCCATTCAGTCTGACAGGACGGCCGTACCGACACCGCTCTGAAACGCGTCGCCTACCACGGACGCCGTTCAGACGACAAGACAGGCCGTACTGACAACGCTCTGGCGTCGCACCCTGACACCGCTGGTGTCGCAGTCTGAAACGCGTAGACCGAGGTGGACGCCGTTCAGACAAATCTGACAGGGGCCGTACTCTCGCGGCCCGAAACCCGCCCACGTGGCGCACACGTGGCCCAACAATCAGCAGACCTAAATGGCGTCCACACACCCTGACGCCTTTTGAAAGGCGTCGAGCACTGTTGACGCCATTCAGCCAGAAATCTCAAGACCCCCCCAGGGTCCAAACTAGGGGATCCGGCCCGAACCCGACCCAAATACGGAACCCGAAATCTCAGTCATTACAAAAATGGTCATTTTTATGAAATAGGAATTAGTGTGTTTCAAGTGGTAAATTAGACTCTCCCTTTCATTTCCTATTTTTGGGTATTTTTGGTGTGATTTTGAGGGAGAGGAAACCCCGTTTTGAGGTTCAGGTTAAATTGTAGAAAACCAGATTTTGGTCTCTAACTAGCGTCGGGATAGGGGGACGCCATTTGAAATGGTGACGGGCTAGGACGACGCCATTTAGGCCAGATTTGTCCCAGAAGCGATTTTTGTGAGAATTGAGTTCTGTTTTGAATGACATCCAGGGACAACAACGCCTTTCAAATGGCGGCTTCCCAGGACGATGTGTTTTAGTTTAGACCACCTTGAGACCTGATTCTGTTTCTGTCGTGATTGGACGACTAAGAACAGCGACGCCTTTTAAAAAAATGACTACCATGCACGACGTGTTTTAGGCCAACTTCCGAGGCCAGTTTTCACATGAACCAGTTTAGGGGTCTTGAATGACGTCGGCCTTGGGTGACGCGATTCAAGACAGAACCTCATTAAATGCATGTTTGAAATCGTACATCTAGGCCGAGGATTTATGTATAATCGGAATCACATTGTGTGTACATGTGTTTATGCGATTGTGGTTTGCATTTGACACCTTGTGTCGGTGTGGGGGGGACACGGTGCCTAGGTGGCATTGTTGCCATACCGGTGTGGAAGGGGTACATGTTAGTGTTTCACTTATGGCTGGGGGAAGCGGAACCACCTTGAGCCGGTCAGGCCGGAGTAACCAGCGCGCTATCCGCGGGGTTGTTGTTTGGTCCCAGCGGGTCGGTGTTTTTCCAGTTTGTCGTGGTAGTTTCCGGCGTGTTTCTTACTGTGGAGCCGAGTGTGATGCTGCTGAAGTTTACCCTTTCGCCACTGGGCCTGATGTAACCTGAGATATCGAGGTTACGAGTAGTACCCTTTGCCCTTTGGCTTAATGTGACCCGGGAGGTTAGGGTTACGGGTAGTCCCTATAGCTTCGGCTTAAGGGGATTTCACCGGTCCCCAGGGCCCTCTTGAAGCGCCGAGGCCTGGCGTTGAGGGAAGTCCGGTCGATAGGACAGTGGTCTACACTGCTTGTGTGCACACGTAACTGCGCAGTGGTGGTTCACTAGAACCAGTTAGTCCTAGTTTGACTCACTGCCTCACCCTACGGTGCCCGGAACATCGTAGGGGTGGACAGGCGTGGGTGTTGGTGGTGTTATGAGGCGACGTTTGTATGCGGTCGATAGTGTGGTTTGACTGTTTAGCCGGATCTTTGGTTACGAACTGTGGTGTTGACTTGGGTTACTTGAATTGCTTAGAACTGTGCCTGTTGCATTACGGATACATATGTCTCATATCGGAATTTAGGAACTGTGTTTACTGCTTTAATTAACTTGCCTTCATTTCCGTATTACTGCACTTGTGTGTGTGTGTGTGGGGGAGGCGGGGATCGGATGATCCCTACTGAGCCCAATTCTAGTGTGGCTCACTCCCTGCTGTTTCAGGTGTGGACTTCTTGGCGAGTGGCGGCGTGTGGTGTTCTCCTTGGTGTGTGGGCTAGCGGCTATCTCAGTTCCGGGGTATGCCCCGATGTTGTTGTACTTTGCTTCTGCCTGTACTTATTTAATTCTGTGGACCATGTAATTATTGTTGGACTGTGTACGGACATTATTAATTTACTTCCTGCGCACTTGTACTTTCCTTGAAGTCCATGAGATTGTTATATTTAACCTTGTTTAACGCTTACTTCTCCAGACGTGTCATATGAGATCCAGGTGTGAACCCATGGATAATGATCCAATACCCATTTAGCAATCGAGTTTTCGATTATAGGGTGGCGGGTCGTTACACTAGTACCTAAGATGTGGAATCTCTAATTGACAAGTTGATATCTATCATATAGATATCTGAAGTTTCAGACAGCTTCACTTTTCCATGATCTTTATCGTTGAGGAACTCCTTGCAGTTCCTCTTCCAATGACCCTACTACTTATAGTAAAAACAGTCACCTATTACTACTCCTTTGTCTTTGTCCTTTATTCTTTTATCGTTAGCTATCATCTTTGCGTCAAGGGCATCCAATGTCGGTTCAATAGGAGGATCAGGTCCAGGGACATAGTCAATGTGCTCAGATCTGTAGACATTCTTCATGTTTCTGAACCAATCCTAGTAGTTCAGGCTAGTCAAACGTTTCGCATCAAGTATGCCACGGAGTGGGTTATTCGATGACATAATTCCCTACAGGAGATAAGTTTTATTTTAGCAGATGTTCAATTATTAACTTTTAAAACAAGACATGGTCTTTTAATCAAGTTTTAACTCCCACTAATTTTCGACGGACTGTATAACCCTCTGTTATACAGAACGGGAGATGCCGATAGTCTCCTAGTGGGGATCAGAATCTCAATGATTTGCAGTACAGCCTTGTAGATAGCACAACAAACTGTAATACAATCAAATAGCACCCAACTCATGGGACTTGTAACTCCTTGCAATATCTGATCATAGCTTCGGTCTTCAGAGATTTAATAGCCTTGTGGATAGCACAATAAACCACTAATTCTGGTCTAAGCTAACCATCGTTACACGACAAGCATAGATTTGCATGTAGCCCTTGTGGATAGCACAACAAAGCTAAATGGTTCCTCTACCCCGATCATATAGGCATCTAATGCCATAGCCACACTTTCTCCTCCCAATTAAACAGGCCTTGTGGATAGCACAACAAACCTGCCTAAAGTGATTCAAATCCTATGACTATAACGATGGTGGACCACGCGGTAAGTTCTTAACTACTCGCGTTATGGCTTAGAGTTTAGATGAGAGTATTTAGATAACTTTTATCTTGGTCTCTCCTAAGTGATAGTATATAAATATATCGTATATATTTACTAAATACTATACCTGCTTTGATTCATAATCAAACATAAAACAATGCATCTCATACATGTCATTAGTGTAGTCATGGATAGCACAGTGGGTTTGATTGGAGCCAATAGTCAAACGCACACACAATCTAACACAACAATTATATTAGATAAACCTGCAAACACATAGGCAAGAGATCTCCATTATATCGCCTTCCTAGTTGCAGCAGTGGATCGTCCTCGCTCCTTCCTCGTTGCCTCGATTAGATTACATTTAAATCTAAATTTACATGTAAATAGAAGAAGGCCTTATGGCGAGTACGAGAGAGAGGGAGGTAGAAGTACATCGGAATTCGAGAGAGAGAGAGGTGCGTAGACCTCTATTTATTAACAATTAATAAATAATATCATTCAAACATCCACGATCCACACACATCATTCATCACATGAATAATTTAAAACAAGTGCATATCTATGACCACGGTGTGTTTTAAACAATCCACACATGATAAGCGTATCACATGGTTAAAACAAAACAGTTTCAAAATTAAATAATTTTGGCTTTCAAAAAGCTAGGTTCCAATCAAAATTGGCTTTAGAATTTCGAAAACACTTTTAAATAAGATAAGCATGCAATTAAGTCAAATTTAAAAGTATCAAAACACACATCACATGTGCACACACTCCAAATTAATAATTCCAGATTATACCATGTAAATTAGAACATTTCTAAAATAAAATAATCTAATACTTAGATTAAACTATATTAATAATCTAATAATTAGACTATTAATAATTATTTACTAATCTAACTCTTAGATCAGTAACTTAAAATTAATCATTAATTTAACACTTAAATTAATAATCAACTGTTATTAGTTATTAATTACTAATCTAACTCTTAGACTAGTTAATTAATGTTAATCATTAATTTAACTCTTAAATTAATAATTAACATTAATTAAATTTTAACAACCAATCTAACTCTTAGATTAGTTGACTAATGTTAATTATAAATTCAACTCTTAAACGAGTAATTAACATCAATTAATTAATAAATATTAATTAAAACATTAGATTAGTTAATTAAAATTAATCATTAATTTAACATTTAAATTAATAATTAACTCCAATTAACTAATAATAACTAATTTAACACTTAAATTAGTTAATTAAAATTAATTATTAATTTAACACTTAAATTAATAAGTAACTTTAATTTTCTAACAACCATTTGTTAATATTAATGATTCATAATCATTAATTAACCCAATTCTTTAACACTGAATAATAAAATTAAATTTCAAAACTATTTTGAAATTAAGTTATGATCCAATCAAGTTTTAATTTTAATTGGGCATTAGGTTTAATGGGAATAATGGGGTTTTATTAAGGGGAAATAAAAACTAAATGGGCTTAGCCCATTAAGGAGATCCATGGCTCGGACCCAGGTCCGAGCCAGGGCCCAGACCAGGCGCGAGCCTGGTTCTGGTTGCCCTAGGCCGGCTCGGGTGGGCCGGTCCAGCCACTCGACCGGCTCGGGCCCGGTCCTGACACCCCCGTTCCCCTAACCGAAACCCTAAACCTATGTTGTAGGTTGTTGCAGGTGGCGGAGGGTGCTGCCCGACTGCAGGGAGCGAGCAGCAGCGGCGGGGGGGTTGGGGAAGGTGTAGCGCCGCCCGGCGGCCGGCACCGCCCCTGCCCGCCGGCATCCTCCCCAAACGCCCGACGCCCCCCCTTTTCAGCAGAAAACCTAGGTGGAGGCCGGCGACGGGAGGACATGCAGGCCGCCGGCGGACGGTGCCGGGCACCACCAGGCCTCACCGGTGATGACCCCAGTGCCGGCGACTTGCCCGGCGCCGGTAGGGCACTAAAAGGTGGCCTTGAATTGCTAGTTCGATCCAGGATATACTTCCCTTTATTCAGGTTTCTCAAACCGAAGAAGATGAACATGAGGGCCCCTCCGACCTTTTCCAACAGTGCATCTGGCGCCAATGAGGAGCCTATAGTAGCCCGGTGACAATCCCCAGATCAACCGGGGTCCCGATCCTCCATCCCAACACTTGGGAGGCCCGAACAGAGCCGCCGAAAACTCCCCGTTCTTCGTCCCACGAAGAGCACAAAACCCCCAAAAATTCAAAATTTGCAGAACAAAAAATAATCTAATTATTTCATGTTCATCATATAAACATAGTTCTAGCAAAGTAGTCGAATACGTGCATGGAATAACACATGAAAACATTAAATCAGAGACCGAAACGGGACGAGAAATAGTGGAACCTGGCTCTAATACTACTGTAGGGTTCTCGGATTTCTCCAGATCTCCCGCGCAACGAAAATAAAAATTAAAACGGCGATCTGTTCCCATTTCAAAAAATCTAAAATCTCGATAATCGGATTATCGAAGTCTTACCATATGCGGATTCGACTCCGCAACCGTTTGGTTCTGTCGGTGCGACACCGCAAGCTACGCAAGCGCCCGGCCTTTAGCGAAGTCCACGCGATCCTCCTCGCGGTCGATATCCTCACGTTCTTCGCAGCCACGAAACCTCTGTCGTTCCCCGCAACGATCGCCGCAACGCACGGACAATTTCCCGTCGAATGGGAATCGGAGAAGCGGCAGAGCAAATATGGGGATCTGAATCTTGCCTGGGGCGCCAGAGAGAGAGAGGAAGAGAGGAGGGGGCGGCTAGGGTTAGCAGCAGCTTGGCCTGCTCAGCCTGTTCGCTATATTTTATACTAACCGCGTTGTTTTTCATAAAAACCCCCGGTATATATAAAACCAACTTATTTATCCATCGCCTTGAGAATCATTTGTGTGTGACCCTTTAGGCCCAATTACCTGTCTGGTTAATAGCCCAATAAGCCCAATGACTCCTTACTAGCTTTATTAATCAATTAATAACTCTTTATTAACTAATTAATCAATCGAATTGATGTCGCACATGTAATTCGATCGGGCCTCCGATTACGTGAGGTGCCAAACAACAGCGCGTGACCCCGGAAGGTATCGGGGTTAAGTAACCCACTCTTGGAACCTTTCCGCCGACAGTTACCGCATGGATATAATCCTTCATTCGTACAATGCTCTCGAGTCAACTCAGGGTATGGCCTGCTGTCAAACCCTAACCGGTCGACTCACTTGGATTGGATGCCGCTGATGAATATCAGAAAACTCCTTTCCCGATATTATCGTCTGCCCTGGCCAGAGACTTTCGTACATCCTTCTTAGAACATTCTCTCTCATCGTACCGAGAACGAATGATTCCTTATTAACACTCAATTCCCTTCGACAGTATTCCGTTGTACCCGATCCTTGGCTGTTTAGAACCCTGTGGTTAGAGATTCATAAACCAAGGTCAAAGCACCGAAGTCCACCAACAAGGTGTCCTCGGTGTCTCAGGTCCGAGGACCATCCACTCAACTGCGACAATAGAATCAAGCTGGTTGACAGTGAGGTACAATACCATCCAGCGATTCAGTCGGATCAGTTCAGTGAACTCATTCTCCAATGAGCACCTACATATTCACCTTAGTGTCTCCACACAAGTGACTATGATATCAGTCACCCTCATCACATGAGCAGGAGTAATCTGTACTAGTCTAACCGGATATCCGATGTCCTTTTCGGATATCCTCCGACTAGGAACAATTAAGAATGTGTGTTTAAATGATCAGTCTCACTAGTATGATCTCATCATTATCTGATCACTATCGCACATATTCACAGACTTCATTATGAGACGATAATTAATACGATTTGCACACAATGAATATTATGCTACTATATTAATAAATATGAATGAGATTACAAAGTCATATTGACTTGTAGGCCACCTAAGACTAACACCATTGCCCTCTTAGAGAAGGTATTCTTCTTCCAGGAAGACAGCTTTCCTTGTGACAAATACCTTTTGTTCACTAGGATGGTAAATATAGTATCCAAAGGTTTCCTTTGGATATCCCACAAACTTGTATTTATCAGTTCGTGATTCCAGCTTGTCTGGATCATGTCTCTTTACATGAGCCGGACAACCCCAGACTTTAACATATTTAAATTCTGGTTTCCTGCCTTTCCATATCTCTTATGGAGTAGAGGTCATAGACTTGGTGGGTACCCTATTCAGTAGGTATGTTGCTGACTTCAGAGCATACCCTTAGAGGGACACTAGTAAACCCGAAAAACTCATCATGGATCGCACTACGTCCAACAAGATGTAATTCCTCCTTTCAGATACACCGTTCATCTGTGGTGTATATGGAGGGGTCAGCTGAAAAAAAATACCATTATCCTTTAAGAATTGTGTGAAATTAGTACTCAAGTATTCTCCTGCTCGATCTGATCGAAGAGTTTTGATACTCTTTCCCGTTTGCTTCTCTACCTCATTCTTAAATTCCTTGAACTTCTCAAAGGCTTCCAACTTGTACTTCATTAAGTACATATAGCTAAATCTTAAGAAGTCGTCGGTGAAGGTAATGAAGTACGAGAAGTCACCTTTGGCTCGGGTGGACATTGGACCGCATACATCTGAATGTATTAGTTCCAGAATGTCCTTGGCACGTTCTCCATGTCCAATAAATGGATATTTCGTCATCTTACCCATAAGGCAGGACTCAAATGTCACAAATGATTCATAAACGAATGCATTTAAATAACTATATTTATGCAACTTTTGCAGCCTGTTTTCACCAATGTGTCCAAGTCTACAATGCCACATATAGGCTTGGTTCATACAATTCTTACTCTTCTTAATAGCATTTTCAATATGAAGATTGTAATAAGAAACATCTAAAAGATATAGACCGTTGACTAAAGATGCCAAAGCTATTGATTTATTACCATAATAAACCGAACAACTTCTATTCTCGATAGACAACCTATATTATATCTTGTCCAAATAAGATATTGATATGATGTTCTTTGCTATGCTAGGAATATAATAATAATCTTCTAATCATAAGACGTCTCCAGATGGAAGCCTGAGGTTTGCTGTCCCAATAGCAACCGCCGCAACTTTTGCGCCGTTTCCTAGCCTCAATTCCACCTCGCCTTTTCTCAGCTTGCCCTTACTTATCATCATCTGCACATCTTGGCAGATATGAGAAGCACATTCGGTATCTAATACCCAAGATGTAGAATCTCTAACTGGCAAGTTGATATCTATCATATAGATGTCTGAAGCTTCTGATGGCTTCATTTTCCTATGAGCTTTATCGTTGAAAAACTCCTTGCAGTTCCTCTTCCAGTGACCATTCTGCTTACAGTAGAAGCAGTCACCCTTTACTACTCTTTTACCTTTGTCCTTCGACCTTTTATCATATGCAATCATCTCTGCCTTAGGGGCATGTAATACCGGTTCAGCAGGAGGATCAACTTTAATGACATAGGCAATGTGCTCAGATCTGAAGACATTCTTTAGGTTTATGAGCCAATCTGAGTAGTTCAGGCTAGTCAAAAGATTGGCATCAAGTATGGCACGGAATTAGTTATTCGACGACATAATGCCCTATAGGAGATGAATAAAGTTTATTTTATCAGATGTTCAGTCATTAAATAAAACATGATATAGTCTTTTAATCAAGTTTTAACTCCCACTGATTTTTGACGGACTGTATATCCCTCAACTATACAGAATGGGAGACGCCGCAGTCTCCTAGTGGGGATCATAATCTGAATGAAATGCAATACAACCATGTGGATAGCACAACAAGTTGTAATACACTCAAATAGCACCCATCTCATGGGACTTGCAACTCCTTGCTATATCCAATCTTATCTTTGGTCTCCAGAGATTTAATGGCCTTGTGGATAGTAGAACAAGCCATTAATTTTTGTCTAAGCTAACTATCGTTACAAGACGAGCATAGATTTGCATGCAGCCTTTGTGAATAGTACAACAAAGCTACATGGTTCCTCTACCCCGATCAATAGGCATCTAATGCCATTGTATAAATATATCGTATATATTTACTATATACTATACTTACTTTGATTCACAATCAAAATAAAAAACATTGTATCTCATACATATCTAGTGTGGTCATAGATAATACTGTGGGTTTGACTGGACCCAACAGTCAAACGCACACAAAATCTAACATAACTGTTACATTAGACAATCCTGCAAACACTCAGGCAATAGATCTTCATCGAATCGCCTTCTTGGTTGCAGCTGTGGATCATCCTCGCTCCTTCCTCGGTTGCCTCGATCAGATTACAATTAAATCTAAATTTACATGTAAGTTGAAGAAAGTCTCATGACGAGTACAGAAGAGAGGGAGGTAGAATTACATCGGAGTATGAGAGAGAGAGAGGTATGAGATCTTTATTTATTAACAATTAATAAATATCCATTTAACCATACATCTACGATCCACACACATCATTCATCACATGAATAATTAAATAAGTGCATATCCATGACCACGGTGTGTTTTAATCAATCTACACATGAAAAGCGCATCACATGGCTAAAACAAAAAAGTTTTCAAAATAAATAATTTTGACTTTCAAAAAGTTGGATTCCAATCAAAATTGGCATTTGAATTTTGAAAACTCATTTTATTAACTTAACATGAAATTAAATCAGATTTAAAGCATATAAAACACACATCACATGTGCATAGACCCTAAATTAATAATTCCAGAATATTCCATGCTATTAGAACATTTCTAATAAATAAAAAAATCTAACATTTTGATTAATCAATTTTAATAATGTAACAATTAGACTATTAATAATAAATTACTAATCTAATCTGATTAGTCCACTAAAGTTAATTATTAAATTTAACACTTAAATTATTAATTAACTCTAATTAATATTAGCTACCAATCTAACTCTTTAGATTAGTTAATTAATGTTAATTACTAATTCAACACTTAAATTATTAATTAACACTAATTAATTAATAACTTTTAATCAAACTCTTAGCCTAGTTAATTTAAAATTAATCATTAACTTAACACTTAAATTAACAATTAACTCTAATTAACTAAAAAGTGTTAATCTAACTCTATTTTTAGATTAGATAATTAATGTTAATAATTAATTTAACTCTTAAAGTAATAATTAACACTAATTAATCAATGACTACTAATTTAACACTTAAATTGATCATTTAAATTAATTACTAATTTAACACTTAAATTAATAACTAACTCTAATTAATAAACAATTAGACGATTTAATAATTAATAATCTAACACTTAGTCTAATAATTATTAGACGCTAATTTAACTCTTAAATTAGTTAAATTAAGATGAATTATTAATTTAACACTTAAACTAATAATTAGCCCTAATTAATTAGCAACTAATTGTTAATTAAAATGATTCAATATCATCAATAACCCAATTTAAAATTATTAGATAAGGATTTAACTTTTCAAAACACTTTGAAATTTAAAATTTAAAATCTAATCATATTTTAATTGGGTCATTGGGGTTTAATTGGGAATAAAAAGCAAGAGGAAGATTGTTCAGTCTTGTGGTTGAGCCAGGGCTTGGCTAGGGTCTGAACTAGGGCTCAAACCAGGGTCAAGCCCGGTTTGGCCCGGCCCGGCCCATGCTCCTTCCTCTTCAGCCCTCCCCCCCCCCCTCCCCTTCTAGCACCTAAACCCTAACATGTAGGTTTCAATGTTGGCGGCGGGGGGGTATGCAAGGGCCCCCGGAGACAGGGCAACCGGCGCCCCCCTCAGTGTCGGTTGGCCCAGCGGCAGTGCCCTTTTCTTCTCCTTTTTAGGTTTTATTCAAACCGAGATAATGAAGAAAATAGCCCCTTTCAAAACTGGTTTCTAAAACTACGGGAAGAAGAGGACCCTCCATCTCCCTCTCCGGCATCGGTGAGGAGCCCAGTGATGCCCGACAACAATCCCCATATCATCCGGGGTCCCGATCCTCCATCCCAACACTTGGGAGGGCCGAACGAAGCCGCAATAAACCCCGATCTTCATCACATAAAGAATTCTGAAAATCCCCAAATTAAAATTCGAATTTTGTAGAATGAAAATAAGCTAATTATTTCGTGTTCATCATATGAACATGGTTCTAGCAATATAATCGAATTCGTGCATGGAATAAATCAAGGAAAAATCAATTTCAGAGTCCGAAATGGGACGAGAAACAGTGGAACCTGTCTCTGATACCATTGTAGGGTTCTCTTGTTTCTCTGGATCGCTCACGCAACGGAAATTAAAATAAAACCAGTGATCCATTTTCCCGTTTCGATTAAACTAAAACAATTATCAGATAATCGGATTCTTACCGCGTGCAGATTCGAACCCGCAACAAATTAGTTCCGTCAGTGTAACCCCGCCAACTGAGCAGATGCCCGACTTCTAGCGAAGTACAAGTGATCCTCCTCGCGGTGGATATCCTTGATGGATATAGGTGTCCTCTAAGCCAATCATAAGGCACCTATTTCAATCTGGTTCACTAATAAATGGCACTAAATTCATTATGTTGATTGGCACATTTATATTTGCGCATAATGAAGTCCATGAATATGTGCAATAATCATCATATTATGATGAGATTATAGTAATGAGACTGATGACTTATAAACACATATTCTCAATTGTTCCTAGTCGTAGGATGTTTGAGAAGGACATCAAACATCCGGTTAGACTAGTACAGGTTATTCCAGCTCATATGATGAGGGTGACTGATCTCGTTAGTTACTAGTGTGGAGACACAATGGTAAACTTGTAGGTGCTCATTGGAGAATGAGTTCACTGAACAGATCCGACATGAATCGCCGAATGGTAATTTACCTGACTGTCAATCGGCTTGATTCATCGTCACAGTGGCGTGGTTGATCCTTGGACTTGAGACACCAAAGACACCTTGTTGGTGGACTTCTGGACTTTGACCTTGACCTACGAATCCCTATCCACGGGATCTCTAATAGTCAAGGATCGGGTCCAGCGGAAGACCTTCGAAGGTGATTGTGTGTTCAATAAAGGATCATTCGCTCTCAGGTAACTGGAGAGAGAATGCTCTAGAATAGATCCACATGAGTCTCTGGCCAGAGCAGAAACAATATCAGAAAAGTGGTTTTCGGATATTGTACAGCGGAGTCTGATTCAAGTGAGTTGACCATCTAGGGTTTGACAGTTGACCATACCCTAGGTTAACTCGAGAGCATTGTGCGAACGAAGGATTATAGCCACGCGGTAACTGTGGACGGACAGGTTCCATGAGTAGGTTGCTGAACCCCATTGCCTTCCGGGATCATGCGGTGTTGCTTGGCACCCAACTTGATCGAAAGTCCAACCGAATTTACATGCGATGTTAATTCGGTTGAGTAATTAGTGAATATGTAGATATTAATTAATTACAATAAGTCAATAACTAGTTATTGGACTTAACGGGCTGAAAATCGGACTGGTAAATAGGCCTAGAGGGTCACACGCAATAAGATTCTCAATCGGTGGTACATAAGTGGGATTTATATTAACTCAGGGAATTTTGTGAAAAGTTGCGCCGACTTAATATATATACGCGCTGTTGAGAAACCCTGGGCAAAGCTCCAGGATTTCCCCTTGCTGGCCGTCATCCCCTCCTTTCTCTCTCCTCTGGGCACCCCGTTCGAGGCACCGAGATAGTTTCTGTCTCCGCTGCGTATGATTCCCGAAAGTCGGGAATTACCGTCGGCGGGTTTTCGGCAATTGTTGCGGCGACGGATCTTCAGCGAGCGAGCTGATACGGACGAGGGATTGAGGACGAACCACTGCGGAGGATCACGTGGATACCGCTGGAGGCCGGACGCTTGTGCGGCTCGTGGCATCGCCTCGACGGAAGCGGATTCGAATCCGCGCACAGTAATCGGATTACTTCCCGTTGTTTTCGGTTTTAGTTTTTCGTTCCGAATCAGATTAGCGGGCATTGGGCGGGATTTAATTTTGTTCGTCGTTTCCGCTGCGTTCTTCGCGTCCCGCCCGGATCCCTACAGTGGTATCAGAGCCAGGTTCTGCTCTGATCTGCTTCGGAACGACGAAATTAATCTTCTAATATGATTTCCATGCTACGATTATTTTCTCTCGTGGAAATAGTTCATAGGATGAACATATAATAATTAGATTTTTTTTTTCCATGGAGAAAATCCAAAATTTTAGGGGTTTTTCGTCGTGTTCTTCATGGAGGTGAAGAACCGTATTTGTGGGCTTCGTAGAAGTATTTCATGGTGGTCGGACACCTCTATCCCCTCGCTGGTATGACCAGCTAACTCTCCCAGTTCCCCGATGTCCACTGTGGTCGTCGGCAACCGGCGATGGAGCCTCCCATCTCTCTATTTTCAAATGTTGGAAGATCATAGGGAGGATAACCGCAGGTTTTTGGGGCTTCTTTTGGGGTTACCGGCGGCGCGAGGCTCGTCGGCCGGCGATCACCGGCGTCGGGGAAGGTAAAGGCAACACCCCCTGCAACTTTTCGGCCAATGCCTGGACTGGCCGGTCCTGAGCAGTCCGCGCTCTGCGTAGGGCGCTGGACCAGCCGACCCATGGCTGGCCCACCCGGGGGGGCCTGAACCCTGGCTCCCAAACCTGGTTTGACCAGGAGGGCCTAGGTCCAGGTACCAGGCCCGAGCCAGGCAGTGCAGCTGGCCGGGTCCAGGCTTAGGCCCGAGCCCAGGCTCCATGGGCCAAGCCCAAATTTTTTTTTCTTGTTAAACCCTATTAACCCCTAAACCCCTTCTAACCCATAAAACCCCACCCTAGTAACTGGAAATTGAAATTTACTCTTGTTTAAATTATGATTTGAACATAAATTTTAATTTTCTATTAATAAAGGGGTTGTTTTAAGATATGATCTTATATAAAGGGGATTTATATAGAAGATGTGATCTTTTAATGAGGTTATTTATTAAGATAAGATCTTAGTTTATTAACCATTGTTGTTGAATCTTTTTAGTTAAGTAATTAGAGGGATAATTTAAGATAAGATCTTGAATTCATTAACAAGTGTTGTTACTGATTAATTAAGATATGATCTTAATTAAAAGAGGGGTTTAATTTTAAGATGTGATGTTAAATAAAAAATTAACATAACTTGTTGATTGACCTTTAATTAAAGTAATTAAAGGGGTTAATATTTAAAATTTTGATCTTAAATTATAATTAGCAAGTGTTGTTAATTAAACTTTAAATTGTGACCTAAATATAATTAACAAATGTTGTTAATTTAATTTTAAGTCATGATTTTGAATAGAATCAACAAAAGTTGTTAATTTTGTTATTTATAAGTGATTAGATTAATATTAATAATTTCTTAGCAATTGTTGTTAGGAAATTATTTTAATAATTTAGAGGCACTTAATAATGGCTGTTAAGTGATTAATTAACTAATTATAATAGTTATAATTAAGTTGATTATTTCTTGAGTAATAAACCTTAATGGAAGTTATTAAGGATTAATTAAGTCTTAATAATAGTTATTAAGATTATTAATTAGTTTACTCAAGTATCTCCTAATTATTGGTTTTAATGATCTAATCTACCTGGAATTTAATCTTTTATAAATTTTATTAAATGATTAAATTAAGTCTAAGATGTTAGACTATTTTAATTAGAAATGTTCTAATTATTATTTCTTAATAATTGTTATTGAGAAATATGATTTAATTAAGGGGTTTTAACAAGGAGTTGTTAAGGGGTTAATAATATGTGTTGAAAATTATTTTTTAAATGTTATTTAGGAATTTTTAATTCTTTCTAAATGTTAGATTGTTTCTCATTAATAATTGTTATTAATGTGATTTTATATTAATCTAAGTGTTAGATTAATTAATTTAGAATTGTTCTAAATACTACATGGAATATTTTAGAATTTTAATTTTAGCTTTGTGTGTACATGTTGATGTGTTTAATGCTTTAAATTAGATTTAGTGCATGTTAGAAAATAAGATTTTCGAAAATTCAAATTATCCAATTTTGATTGGTACCCAGGTTTTAAGAAAGCCAAAATTATTATAATTTCAAAATTGTAGCCTTCATGTGATGTGCTTTATCATATGTGGATGGTTAAAATTTGTGGTGGTCATGGACATGCACTTAGTTAAATTTCATATCATGTGATGGTGTGTGATTTTCTGGATTGTTATGGAATATGATGTAAATTAATTAAGTGTTAATTAATGAGGCCTACGTGTCTCCCTCTCTTTCTCATTCCATTGTAATTCTATCTCCCTCTGTCATTGTACTCGGTCATAAGGCTTTCTCTTACAATTAATTTGTATTTGAAAATGTTTCAAATTCTATTTTGTATTTGTAATTGATCGCGCCGGCCGAAGAAAGGCGAGGATGATCCACAAATGCAACCAGGAAGGTGACAGGAGATGAGATCACCAGTGGCTATGTGTTTGCATGTTTAGATTATATAAATGTTATACAATTTTGATGATTAATTGTTTGGTTCCAGTTAATCACCGTGCTGTCTATGACCACATAATGAATATTTATGGTTGATGCATGCCTTTTAGTTTTTGATTATGAATCGATTACTAATGTCTAGGTATAGTTAAATATATTCGATATATTTATAAACTATCACCTAGGATGAGACCAACTTAATATAAACAAAACCTTCTATATAAAGTCTAAGCCGGAGCGCGAGTCATTGAGAATGTACAGCGTGGCTCTCCATCAATATAGTTCTTAGAACTTGATTAAATGATGATAGTTTCTACGTGTTTACCCGAGATCTGCCACCATCTGATGAAAGGACTATTAACTATGGCATTATGATGCCTTGAGATTGGAATAGAGGAACGGTGTAGCTATCCTCGCGTTTACCCGGGAGCTGCATTCTTACTCTACTCTGTCACGTATTGATGGTAAAGCTTAGACAAGGTATAATGGTCTACTGTGTTTACCCGAGACCATTAAAGACCTGGGAGCCGAAATAAGATCGGATATTACAAGGAGTTGCAATTACCATGAGATGGTTGCTCTAAGATAATAGTATGATACTATGTGTTTACCTGAGGTCATACTGTGATTCTTGGAGATTCTGATCCTCACTAGAAGACCGTCGGAGTCTTCCGTTTTGTATACCTGAAGGTTATACAGTCCGTCGAAAAATAGTGAGAAATAATTGAAGATAAAAGACCATAATTGAATTATCAGAACTATCTGCTTAAATCACGTTATTTCCTTCGTTCACTAATATATCGTCTATTTGAAATTTTGGCATATTGGATGCCATTACTTCTCATATTCAGACTGACAAGAAAACTCTAAAGAATGTCTTTAGGGGTAAGTGAAAGTCACTATCCTAGTCAGATATCATGAATCCTCTTACTTGGATAGGCCAAGGTGAAGAGGTACTCATGGTATGCCTTATTGAAAGGCAATGATTGTCATGAAATCTCTTATTTGGATAGACCAAGATGAAGAGATATTCATGATATGTCTTTGAGAAAGAAAAGTGGTAAGATTTTAAACGATTGAATCCACACCTGAAAAAGGATAAAGGAAAGTCAGCTGAGATAGAGAAGTAGCAGTTCTCCTACTACAACTAATATAAGGATACTGATAAAGGCAAAATGAATATGAAACTTGAAAGAAGTCTCATATAATCTTATTATCAACTTTTGCATGTCTATTGGAGAATTAGCGTCTCCAATATGAGATATTGGAAATGGTTCTCAGAGTTGCGATAATGTGCAGACTTAGACAAGTAAAAGGAAATCGAGAAAATGCAAGTGTTGAGTTAGACTCAACTATTGTTCATGATATTCATAGGTTACTGTTAGACAGTAAATCTTAATATATCTATAGGAGTCAAATATGAAACTGAATAACTGTTATTTAGTTGCATATCAAGAATAACATTGATTGAGAAAGAATAATAGTTGTTCGAATCAGTCAATGTACTACAAATTGTTGATGTGAAATTTCATGTGATGAACATTCACAAGTCTCCTATAGAAATGAACTATGTGAATCTTGATTATCCATGGTATCGTACATAGGGTTGTACAATAAGAAATTATTGATGCTAATGCAGATGGATGTAAACAGCTCAAAGGCCAAAGATAATCATTACTATTGACTTACCTTATAGTTTACTCTTGGAATGATTCGGCTGCATGTACTTAATGAAGTATAAGACGAATGCATCTGAAGGATTAAGGTATAAGATCAATATGAAGTATTAGAAATTTTGATTTGATCAAAGAAACTAATATTTAGGTATATGATTCACATAAATCATTAAGAGGATAATTGTATCCTCGCTCGATTAATCCTCATTGTACATCATAGCAATATGATAGAATGAGGAATTGCACCTTATGAAGATATGGTGCAATGCATAACAAGATTTGCCTAATTCTTATCCTTGTGAACATGATGACTTATGAACATTAGACGTCCATACTTTACAAATGGTTCCAAATAAGTCAGTGTATGTCCATATAAGATATGGAAATCAAATAATTCATGTGAGATGTGAATTATGAACAAACCTGATTTAAAAGTCAGGTATTACCGTGGTGTGAATTTTTGAATGTCTAAAGAGTTTGGACATTACAATTATTGGCCAGGCGATAATGAGATAATTATCGTCCTGAAAGCTATCTTCTATGAAGAGGAACATGTCCTCAGAGAAGACAGTGGGAGCAGATAAAACTAGAAGATGTTCTAGGTGCACAAGTTAACATAAGATTATTAGACAATCTTTAGTTGTTTGGAACCACTCATGATACACATCAGAGAGTTTCATAGATTTTTGAGATTCTCTCAGTGACTAGAAGGATATGTTTGACATATCTAATTTAGCAAGATGAGAGGAGCTCAAAATAGATTATGATCTAAAATCTATGATAATGATGCTCTCTGTCATTACAACTTTGAGATTGATAAGTTTATTAGAATTGTACTTGTCAATACTGCCTATCATGAGATGATGACAGTTGGATATTAAAAGCGTCCACTCAATGTGATTGAGGTAAAGATGTATATGATACACCTTTAAAGCTTTTAGAATGTCCAGGAAGCAAGTTATGATTTCAAAATTATTTTGAATCAAACTGAAGCTTCCTAAGTTGTAATAAAAGTTTTGACTTAATGGTCAAATATTATGTGATCGTTAAGAATGATCACAGATTGTGTGTGTTCAAAAAGGACAGTGGGAGCACGATCGCTTTAGTAATGCTTTATGATAATAACATCAAAGTCATTAAGAATGACTTTAGGCTGTTACTATTAGTGAAAGTATTGTTAACCATAGTTTCCTCCATAATGGATTTAGTTATAATATCCCACGTATTGGAAATACGAATCTATTAAGATAGATCGGTGGCGATATTATATTGACATGTATGTCAAGATGTTTGGCATAAATTTCATAACAAATCTCAATTGTTGAGATATGGAATTTATTCCTTTAAAGAAAAGGTTCCTTAAAGGATACAAGAGTGAAATGCATCATTAAGCGCTTGAGAAGTGCTAAGGATGCATTCACGTATATGGAGAGGATGATTTGAAACTATGATGTCACACTGACTCAAATTTCAAGTCAAATAATGGATTCAACCTTTTAGTAGAAAGGAATGGATTGGAATGGTTCCAATCTAGAACTCGATGTTAAGGTGACGACATAAATAAGTGATACTGTTATTAGAACAATATGGATGAAAAGGTACATCCCTGAACTAGATGTAATTCTAAAAGGTCTCTGATACTATCCTATCATTGTAGGACAACAGTGGGAGCATTAAATTATATGATCGAGCCATGGTCTCTTCAGAAGTTGCAGAACATTTTGAGGCTCTTTCACAGGTTCAGAGACAAAGGATTAAGAGAAAATAACGTAATAGAAAATATTCCATCTGTAGATAATTTAGCAGATCCCTGACCAAATCTTAGTCACAGACTTTATGTGAGCTTCACCTAGATTTGATGGAGATCAAATGCGAAAGTGATTGGCTTGAGTCCAAGTGGGAGATTGATGGATATAGGTGTCCTCTAAGCCAATCATAAGGCACCTATTTCAATCTGGTTCACTAATAAATGGCACTAAATTCATTATGTTGATTGGCATATTTATATGTGCGCATAATGAAGTCCATGTTTGAGATCATAGTAATGAGATTATGATGAGATCATAGTAATGAGACTGATGACTTATAAACACATATTCTCAATTGTTCCTCGTCGTAGGATGTTTGAGAAGGACATCAAACATCCGGTTAGACTAGTACAGGTTATTCCAGCTCATATGATGAGGGTGATTGATCTCGTTAGTTACTAGTGTGGAGACACAATGGTAAACCTGTAGGTAATCATTGGAGAATGAGTTCACTGAACTGATACGACATGAATCGCCGAATGGTAATTTACCTGACTGTCAATCGGCTTGATTCATCGTCATAGTGGCGTGGTTGATCCTTCGACTTGAGACACCAAAGACACCTTGTTGGTGGACTTCTGGACTTTGACCTTGACCTACGAATCCCTATCCACGGGATCTCTAATAGTCAAGGATCGGGTCCAGCGGAAGACCTTCGAAGGTGATTGTGTGTTCAATAAAGGATCGTTCGCTCTCAGGTAACTGGAGAGAGAATGCTCTAGAATAGATCCGCATGAGTCTCTGGCCAGAGCAGAAACAATATCAGAAAAGTGGTTTTCGGATATTGTACAGCGGAGTCTGATTCAAGTGAGTTGACCATCTAGGGTTTGACAGTTGACCATACCTTAGGTTAACTCGAGAGCATTGTGCGAACGAAGGATTATAGCCACACGGTAACTGTGGACGGACAGGTTCCATGAGTGGGTTGTTGAACCCCATTGCCTTCCGGGATCATGCGGTGTTGCTTAGCACCCAACTTGATCGAAAGTCCGACCGAATTTACATGCGATGTTAATTCGGTTGAGTAATTAGTTAATATCTAGATATTAATTAATTACAGTAAGTCAATAACTAGTTATTGGACTTAACGGGCTGAAAACCGGCCTGGTAAATGGGCCTAGAGGGTCACACGCAATAAGATTCTCAGTTGTGGTACATAAGTGGGATTTATATTAACTCAGGGACTTTTGTGAAAAGTCGCGCCGACTTAATATATATACGCGCTGTTGAGAAACCCTGGGCCAAGCTCCAGGATTTCCCCTTGCTAGCCATCATCCCCTCCTTTCACTCTCCTCCGTTGGGCGCCCCGTTCGAAGCGCCGAGACAGTTTCCGTCTCCGCCGCGTGTGATTCACGAAAGTTGGGAATTCCCGTCAGCGGGTTTTCGGTAATCGTTGCGGCGACGGATCTTCAGCGAGCGAGCTGATACGGACAAGGGATCGAGGACGAACCACCGCGGAGGATCGCGTGGATACCGCTGGAGGCCGGACGCTTGTGCGGCTCGCGGCATCGCCTCGACGGAACCAAGACGGAAGCGGATTTGAATCCGCGCACGGTAATCGGATTACTTCCCGTTGTTTTCGGTTTTAGTTTTTCGTTCCGAATCGGATCAGCGGGCATCGGGCGGGATTTAATTTTGTTCGTCGTTTCCGCTGCGTTCTTCGCGTCCCGCCCGGATCCCTACAATCCTTACATTCCTCGCTCGTCGTAGCCTACGAACCCTTCGCTGTTTGCCGCAACGACCGCCGCGATGCGCGGTCGATTTTCCGTTGGACGGGAGTCGAAGAAGCGGCAGAGTAGACCCGGAGAACAAGGCCGGCCTAGGGCGCCAGAGAGAGAAAGGAAGCGAGGAGGGGACGGCTAGGGTAAGTAGTCGCCTGGCCTGCTCAGCCCGTTCACTATCTTTTATATTAACTACACAGTTTTTCATAAAAACCCCTGGTTTAATATAAAACCTACTTATTATCCATCGCCTTGAGAATCATTTGTGTATGACCCTCTAGGCCCAATAACCAATCCAGTTTATGGCCCAATAAGCCTAGTGACTCCTCACTGGCGTGATTAATGAATTAATAACTCATTATTAATTTATTAATCAATCGGATTAATATCGCATCTTAAATTCGATCAGGCCTCTGATCACGTTGGGTGCCAAGCAACACCGCATGAACCAGGAAGGTATCAAGGTTAAGTAACCCACTCTTGGAACCTTTCTGCCAATAGTTACCGCATGGATATAATCCTTCATTCGTACAATGCTCTCAAGTCAACTCAGGGTAAGGTGTACCGTCAAACCCTAACCGGTCGACTCACTTGGATCCGATGTTGCCATATAATATCGGAAAACTCATTTTTTGATATTATCATCCGCCCTGGCCAGGGACTTCCGCGCATCCTTCCTAGAACATTCTCTCTCTAAGTACCAAGAGCGAATGATTCCTTATTGACACTCAATTCCCTTCGACGGTATTCCGCTGTACCCGATACTTGGTTGTTTAGAATCTCGTGGATAGAGATTCATAAACCAAAGTCAAAGCACAGAAGTCCACCGACAAGGTGTCCCTAGTATCTCAGGTCCGAGGACCATCCACGCAACTACGACAATAGAATCAACCTGGTTGACAATGAGGTACTTTACGATCCAGTGATTTAGTTGGATCAGTTCAGTGAACTCATTCTCTAATGAGCACCTACTAATTCGGCTTAGTGTCTCCACACAAGTGACTATGAGATCAGTCACCCTCATCATATGAGCAGGAGTAATCTGTACTAGTATAACCGGATATCCGATGCCCTTCTCGGATATCCTCCGACTATGAACTATTAAGAATATGTGTGTTTAAGTGATCAGTCTCATTAGTATGATCTCATCATAATCTGATCACTATCGCACATATTCACGGACTTCATTATGAGACGATAATAATACGAATTTACACATAATGAAATAATTGCCATATTATTAATAAATGAATAAGATTACAAAGTCATATTGGCTTGTAGGCTACTTAAGACTAACAATGACATCTTACTCATTGGAAATGATGTAAGGATGATGTCATCGGTAAAGATCCGGTTATCCAAGAACTTCTCCATGAAGGATTTGGGAAAAGCATCTTACGTATTGGGAATACAGATCTATAGAGATAGATCAAAGAAGATGTTAGCTTTAACCCAATCTATGTACATAGAAACCATTGTCAAAAGATTTGGCATGAAAAATTCGAAGAGAAGTCTCATACTAATGAGACATGGAATTTATCTATCCAAAGCTCAGTCTCCCAAGAGTCCTGAGGAGAAGGCAGTGATGGATAAGGTTCCCTATACTTCAGTCATAGGTTCCATCGTGTACACCATGCTATGTACTAAACCTGATATTCCATATGCTCTAAGTGTTACAAGCAAACATCAAGCAGATCTAGGTAATGAACACTGGAAGGCTGTGAAAGATATCCTTAAGTACTTGAGAAGAACTAAGTATATGTTTCTGGTCTATGAAGTAGGATACTTAAAGCTGAAAGGATGTACTGACTCGAGTTTTCAGTCTGATCCGAATGATAGCAAGTCTACATCAGGGTTTGTCTTCACACTCAACGGGGGAGCAGTGAGCTGGAAAAGTTCCAAGCAGGAAACCACTGCTGATTCGACAACGGAAGCTGAGTATATTGCTGCTCCTGAAGCCCCCAAGGAAGCAGTCTGGATGAAGAAATTCATCGGTGATCTTGGTGTGGTGGAAAGCATCTCTAGTCCCGTCCCACTGTTGTGTGACAACAATAGGACGATTTCTAAAGCGAAAGAGCCGAGACCTCATCAGAAGTGAAGCACATTCTACGGCGCTTTCATCTGATCAAAGAGTTTATAGCTCGAGGAGATGTTGTGGTGGAAAAAGTTCCTTCAGCCGACAACATAGCAGATCCACTGACGAAGCCTTTGTCTCGAAATGTCTTTGAGCTTCACTTAGAGAATATGGGTATTCTGTACAAAAGTGATTGGCTTTAGTCCAAGTGGGAGATCGTTAGTATTAAGTGGCCCGAAAGCCAATCCGATACTGTGTATTATTCAGTTTATTAATATAATGGCATAAATTCATTGTGTAATTAAATCGATCTTTGTTTATCGTAACACGATGAAGTCCACGAACATGCGCAATAGTCTTCGGATTATGATGAGATCATAATTACAGGACCGAAGACCTATAAACACATGTTCTTAATTGTTCCTAGTCGAAGGATGTTTGAAAAGGACGTCAAACATTCAGATAGATTAGTACAGATTTTTTCAGCTCATATAATGAGGGTAACTGATCTTATAAGTCACTTGTGTGGAGACACTATACTAGACCTATAGGTGCTCATTGATGGATGAGTTCACTGAATTGATCCGACTATGAACCGCTGGATGGTATATACCTCACTGTTAGCTTGCTCGATTCTTTTGTCACGATTGCATAGATGATCCTTGGACTTGAGACATCAAAGATATCTTGTCGGTACTTCTCGGAGCTTTGACCTTGACTAATGAATCCCTAACCATGGGTTATCAATAAGTCAAGTGATCGGGTTCTGGAAAATGCCCTCGAAGGTAATTGTGTGTTCAACATGGGATCATCCGCTCTCGATAATAGAAGAGAGAATGTTCTAGGAATGATGCACTCAAGTCTCTAGCCAGGGTAGACTCTGTGTCAGATAAAGAGTTATCTGATATAGATTAGCGGCATCTGATTCAAGTGAATCGACCGGCTAGGGTTTAACAGTAAATCATATCCTAGGTCGATTCGGGAACATTGCACGGATGAAGGATTATATCCGCACGGTAACCGTTGACAGAAAGTTTTCCATAGTGGGTTGCATCAAGCCCAATGCCTTATGGGATCACGTGGTGTTGCTTGGCACCCAACGTTATCGAAAGCCTGTCCGAATTTATTGTGCGACATTAAATTCGGCTGATTAATTAATATAAGGATATTAATTAATTTAGTGGGTCCGCAAAAGGTTACTAGACTTAATGGGACATTAACTGGACTGGTATTTGGGCCTAGAGGGTCATATGCAAATGGTTTTCAAGTTGGTGGAATTTTTGATGGAGTTTAAGATAAGTGTGGATTTTTCTAAAAAATTGTGAAAACACTTATTATAAAAGAATCGTTGCTAGGTCGGGGGCCAGCAACCCTGACCTAGCTGCCCCCTCTCTCTCCTCTCTCTCTCTGGCACCCCCCTCCTCTGGCCGGCCCCGGGAGACTCCGCTCCGAGTCCCGTTTGCTCCATCTTCCTGTTAGACGGGAATCTGAATCCGCATGTCGCGGAGAATTACGCGCAGCCAGACGGGATCTGCAAACACTGCTGCGAGCGGGGAAGCGAGGACGATCCACCATAAGGAAGACCACGTGGATACCACTAGAGGTCGGGCACCTGCGCGACTTGCGGCATCACACCGACAGAACCGGACGAACGCATATTTGAATCCACGCAAGATAAATTTGATTTACCATTTTATTTTGTATTCGAAACGGCAAGGATCCGATCATTACTTCCGCTACATTTTTCCCTCGGATCCGACATAGCAAACCCAACAATCCCCTACAACTAACTCAACTAGGCTTGGTGCATTCTCATCTCGGTAATAAGCATCACCATTACCATGATGTCCAGTTTCATTTGCCATAGTAAAATATACATCATGTTCCTGCCTTCGGCGAATGAAGTTATGGACGACACAACATGCCAACACTATCTTTCGTTGCATTGCCCATGGATATCTACAACCCTCTCCTAATATTTGAAAATGATTCTTCGGCACACCGAACACCCGCTCCACACAAGTCCTTTGTTGTGCATGCCTGTGGTTGAACTTTTCCCTCTTATTTACATAGTGCCGAGCATGACCCCTAAATTGGCCTATGTGATACCGTTGGCTATGATAAGGAGCTAAGAAACTATGTTTGCGTAGCCAGAGTCAACAAGGTAATACTTGCCGTGAGGGACCCGAAACCTACCTTCATCTAATGCCCATTTCAACACTCTCATGTTAGCTGTAGAACCTTCTCAACCGACACCAACATATAGAAAAGTAAGGTCAAATGATACTACCCCCATTAAATTTTGGCTTATATAACCTTTGCGGTTACAAAACTACCTATGCTATTTTTGCAGGATATGAGCGATTATGTGCATCCCATGAATCACCCCAATTACAACCTACACATTGTAATGAATATATAAGATGATGCATAAGGACTTGTATTCGGAATTGAAATAAAAGCATTAAGAAAAGTGAGTACCTTGAAATAAGGATAGAAACATTCCTTCCCACAAATATGAGGGTGGCATTCACTAACTGAGGAAGGTGGATGAATAAACTCTGTCACGAGGGATGCCAATGCCATAGCAACCTCATTCACATAATAGCTTATTGTCTATGAAGAGCGCTAAAAATACTTACACAATGCCCCAGTACCAACATCATGCCCAGTAGCATGCAGGAACATCGCCAATTGCTCATAAGCAGTTACGTGTCTAGAGTCAACTACTAATTCCCTCTCTACTAACTGTTAGTTTTAGGTGGCCTACAAGTCAATCTGACTATGTAAATCTCGTTCATTTATTAATATAATGGCATAATATTCATTATGCGTAAATCGCATTAATTATCGTTTCATAATGAATACCGTCGAAGAGAATTGTGTGTCACTAAGGAATCATTCGCTCTCGGTAATTAGAGAGAGAATTCTCTAGGAAGGATGCGCGGAAGTCCCTGGCCAGGGCGGACGATAATATCGGGAAAGGAGTTTTTCGATATTTATCAGTGGAATCCAATTCAAGTGAGTCGACCGGTTAGCGTTTGACAGCACGCCATACCCTGAGTTGACTCGAGAGCATTGTACGAATGAAGGATTATATCCACGCGGTAACTGTCGGCGGAAAGGTTCCAAGAGTGGATTACTTAACCCCGATAACTTCTGGGTTTACCCGGTGTTGCTTGGCACCCAAAGTGATCGGAGGCCCGGTCAAATTCGATGTGCAACATCAATTCGATTGATTAATTAATTAATAAAGGGTTATTAATTGATTAATAAAGCCAGTAAGGAGTCATTGGGCTTATTGGGCCGTTAACTGGACTGGTAATTGGGCCTAGAGGGTCACATGCAAATGATTCTCAAGGTGATGGATAAATAAGTGGGTTTTATATAAATCGGGGGTTTTTATGAAAAACCGCGCGGTTAGTATAAAACATAGTGAATGGGCTGAGCAGGCCAAGCTGCTGCTAACCCTAGCAGCCCCTCCTCTGTTTCTCTCTTTCTCTGGTGTCCAAATAGATCCAGATTTGCTCCGCCGCTTCACCGAATCCCGTTCGACGGGAAATCGTCCGCGCGTTGCGGCGATCGTTGCGGCGACCGGCGGAGGTTTCGTGGGCTGCGAAGAACGAGGAACGTGAGGATATCCATCGCCAGGAGGATCGCGTAGACTTCGCTAGAGGCCGAGCACTTGCGCGGCTTGCGGTGTCACACCGACGGAACCGAACGGTTGCGGATTCGAGAACCAACCGTTTAATTTTATTTTCCGCTGCATGTAAGATCCGGAGAAACCCGAGAACCAAACAGTGGTATCAGAGCCAGGTTCCACTGTTTCTCGTCCCGTTTCGGTGTCCGATTTAATGTTTCCAATAATTATTCCATGCCGTAATTTAATTATTTTTGCCGGAATTGTGTTCATTTGATGAACAAAAATAATATGATTATTTTTATTCTTGCAAAATTCGGATTTTATTTGGGGTGTTTCATGTTCTTCATGTGATGAAGAACAATGGAGTTTTACGGGTTCGATTTTGATTTAGGCTTCCCAAGCGTTGGGATGTATTGGCCAACACCCCGGATCCTTGAGGAAGGATCTCCAGTCATCCCAGGTATTATATCCTGGGATCGAGGTGGCCGGTATGGAGGGGTGGTGCTTCTTCTTCATGGTTTAAAAACCAGGTTTTGAAGCATTTAGAGAGCTCGGCCGTGGCAATTTTTAGTGCTCGGACAGGTTGTTTGAACATCATATAAAATCCCTGTTCTTTGGTGGAGCTGGTGGCATCATTGCCGGTGTCGGGGTGGCCGGAGGAAGCCCCTTTCTTCCTTTCTTCCTACAGGTTTATGAAACCTGAAAAACGAAATAGAAGAGGAGGATTTTGAGACTCGGGCTATTGAGGAATAGATTTGGCCACCGCCGGCGAGCCCACCGGCACGTGTTGCAGGTTAGGGCATAAAGGAAAGGGCGTCGGGTTGAAGGAAGTGGCTGGTTGGCCCAAGCCGGTCGGACCGGCTGAACCGGCCAGCCCTGAGCGGGCTTGGGCTGCCTGAGCCAGGGGCTCGGGCCCGGGTTCTGTAGCGACCCAGATTACGGGTCCTGTATTCGGGTCGGGTTCGGGCCGGATCCCCTGGTTTGGACCCTGGAGGGGTCTTGAGATTGCAGACTGAATGGCGTCAGCACCGCTCGACGCCTTTCAAAAGGCGTCAGGTTGTGTGGACGCCATTTAGGGTCTGTCGGTTGTTGCGCCATGTGGGCGGGTTTCGGGCCGCGAGAGTACGGCCCCTGTCAGATTTGTCTGAACGGCGTCCAGCTTGGTCGACGCATTTCAGACTGCGACACCTGCGGTGTCAGGGTGCGGTGCCAGAGCGTTGTCAGTACGGCCTGTCTTGTCGTCTGAACAGCGTCTGCGGTGGGCGACGCGTTTCAGAGCGGTGTCAGTACGGCCGTCCTGTCTGACTGAATGGCGTCTGCCTCGATCGACGCGTTTTAGACAAGTTCTGGTTGACCCCGCGAGCCTCCCCTTCTTTCCCTCATTCTCTCCTTCACACTCTCTCTCCTCACCCCTCCGCCCTCTCCGGCGATCTTCTTTCCTTCCCTTCCTCTTCTTCCTCTTCCAACTACTCCATAGCTTCCCTACCTCTCACCTCTACCTCCACCACTTCCTTCGCGGTGTTCCACTCTCCGGACGGCGGCCGACGTCCCGGCAGAGTGGCGGCGTCCCCGAAGGTACCGGCGGCGGCGTGGGGCGAGCGGGTCGGCGGCGAGGAGCTTGGCGGAGTTCAAGAATCGGTAGGGGGACGAACCTTGCTTGTGATGTTCGTGTGATTCTCGGCGTGACGTGTTGTATTTGGGGTTAGATTAAGCATGTTTTAAGGGGGTTTTCTTGTGGGTTTTGGTGTGCTTGTGATCGTGGATTCGTCGTGTGCATATGGTGGTTGAGTTCCTCCTCTTCTTCTTCTTGTTTTGGGGTTTTCGGGGTGCTTGGGGTTCAAGGGAGGAACCCTCGGTTCGAACCAGGGAACCTGGTTCCTGGCGCTGAAAGGCGTCGTACTTAGTCGACGCCTTTTAGAAGGACGTCGGGTCAGTACGACGCGTTTCAGGGCAGAAACCCCCTGTTCGAGTTTCAGAGGTTAGGGGTGCTGGGGCTAAATGACGTCATGGGTGGTCGACGCCTTTCAGAAGGACGTCGAGCCACCATGACGCCATTTAGGCAGGAAATGCCCCCGTTTAAGTGTCTGTAAATCTGGATTTCTGGGTTGAATGGCGTCGGGACACCCAGACGCGTTTTAAATGGCGACTTCAACGGTGGACGCGTTTTAAGGATAAATCGGGCTTTTAATAAACCTGTCTAAGGGTCTTGAATGGCGTCGACCTCGGTCGACGCGATTCAAGACAGAAATGCTTCAATCCTGCTATTTCATGTGGGCTTCACGATGGGATGGTTTAAATGCATGTTTCGGGTTGTATACTGAGACGGGGACTTCTGCGTGAGTGGAATTGCATCACCTGTGTGTGTGTGTGTGTGTGTGTGTGCTTTAGCTATATACTGAGATTGAGGTTTACTGTGCGACTGGACTCATGTTATATGTGTGTTCGTATTATGCGAATGTGGATCAGGGTTAACTGTGGTTTACGTATGTCACCATGGACCGGTGGGGACAGGGTCATGGTGTCTGTGGTGTGGTGCACGTTGTGTTTTACCCTTGGCTGAGACAAGCAGAACAACCTTGAGCCCGTCGGGCCGGAGCAGCTGGTGTGCTATCCGAGGGGTTGCTGTTTGGTCTCAGCGGGTCGGGGTTTCCCTTGGTTGTCGTGACAGCTTCTGGCGTGTTTCCTGCTGTGGAGCTGGTGGTGTTACTGGTGGGAGTTGGTTTACCCTTTAGCCAGTGGGCCTGATGTGACCTTTGATCAAGGTTACGAGTGGTACCTATAGCCCTTGGCCTGACGCAGCCCGGGAGAGTTGGGTTTGTGGGTAGTTCCTGTAGCTTCGGCTTGACGGGGGTTCGCCGGTCCCCAGGGCCCTCCTGAAGCGCTGAGGCCTAGCGTGGAGGCAATCCGGTGGTAGGACAGTAGTCTAGACTGCTTGTGTGCACACGTAGCTGGCAGTGGCGGTACACTGAGTCCAGCTAGTCCTAGTTTGACTCACTGCCTCACCCTACAGTGCCCCGGAACACTGTAGGGGTGGACAGGCGTGAGTAGTGGTAGTGTTGGGAGGCGACGTTCGACTTCGGTCGACAGTGTGGTTTAGTCGCTTCGTGGACTTTGACTGTGAGTCGTGACTCTGTGTGGAGTTCTTCGGGTTACCTGGAGTGGTTCTTGTTACACTGCTTACCGTGCGGTTCACATGAGAGTTGGGTGTTGTGTTTACTGCTTTACTTTAATTGCCATATATTCCTGTTGTTACTCTTGTGGGTGTGTGAGTGGGAGGCAGGGGATCGGATGATCCCTACTGAGCCCATTTCTGGTGTGGCTCACTCCCTGCGGTTTCAGGTGTGGACCTCGAGGCGAGCGGAAGCGTGGTGTCTTCTCGGTGTGCGGACCAGCAGCTGTCTTAGTTCCGGGGTATGCCCCGATGTTGTTGTACTTCCTTCTGCCTGTACTTATTTAATTTTGGACATGTAATTATTGTTGGACTGTATACGGACATTGTTATTCTACTTCCTGCGCACTTACTCACCTTGTGGTCCGTGTGTTTGTTATATTTAATCTTGTTTAGCACTTACTCCTCCAGACGTATTGTGTGAGATCCGGGTGTGAACCCGTAGTTAATGGGCCGACATCCATTTAGTGACCGGGTCTCCGGTCATAGGATGGCGGGTCGTTACAGGTTCGATCTAGTTCGACCCACAGCCGAGCCCTGGCTCAGTATAAGGGGCTGAGCCCTGTTTCCCTTTACTAAAACATCCTATGTCCTATTAAACCCCTAATTCCTTATTAGCCCAAATGATCTAATGAGATTGGATTTTAATTTAAAATTTAAATTTTTATTCAATCTTATTTTATTGGGCTAATTATGATTTTGAATCATTATCTTATTAACAATTAGATTGATTAATTAAGGGTCAATTATTAGTTTAATTGTTAAATTAATAATGAACCTTAATTTAACTAATTTAATAGTTAAATTAGTGTTTAATAATTTTTGTCTAAGAGTTAGATTATTTATTATTAAATCATATAATTGTTAATGAATATTTAAGTTAATTATTAATTTAATTGTTAAATTAATAATTAACTTAGATGACTAATTTAAATGTTAAATTAGTAATCCTTAATTAATTATTGTTAGTCATTAATTTAATAGTTAAATTGATGATAACTTTAATTATTTAATCTAAGAGGTAGATTAATTAGTTATTAATTAGTTAGTGTTAATTATTAGTTTAAGAGTTAAATTAATAATTAACATTAATTGACTAATCTAAGTGTTAGATTAGTAATTAATTATTAATTAGAGTTAATTATTAATTTAAGTGTTAAATTATTAATTAACTTTGTTGGACTAGTCTAAGAGTTAGATTAGTTGTTAATATTCTAATTGTTAGATTATTAATTTGATTCAATCTAAGTGTTAGATTGTTTAATTATTAGAAGTGTTCTAATTTGCATGGAATAATATGGAATTATTAATTTGGAGTGTGTGCACATGTGATGTGTGTTTTATATACTTTTAAATTTGTTTTGATTGCATGATTAAGTTAATTAAAAGTGTTTTCGAAATTCAAATGCCAATTTTGATTGGATCCCAGCTTTTTGAAAGCCAAAATTATTTATTTTGAAAAATCTTTTATTTTAGCCATGTGATGCGCTATATCATCTGTGGAATGTTGAAAACACACCATGGTCATGGATATGCACTTTTAATTATTCATTTGATGAATAGATTGTGTGGATCGTGGATGTTTGTTAGATATTTATTAATTGTTAATAAATAGAGGTATGCGTACCTCTCCCTCTCTCATACTCCGATGTACTTCTACCTCCATCTCTCTTGTACTCGCCATAAGGCCTTCTTCAACTTACATGCAATTCTAGAATTAGTGTAATATGATCGAGGCAACTGAGGAAGGAGCGAGGACGATCCACGACTACAACTAGGAAGGCGAATAGATGTAGATCCTTTGCCTATGTGTTTGCAGGTTATCTAATATGATTGTTGTGTTAGATTGTGTGTGCGTTTGACTGTTGGCTCCAGTCAAACCCACTGTGCTATGCATGACCACACTAATGACATGTACGAGATGCAATGTTTTCTTTTGATTATGAATCAAAGCAGGTATAGTATTTACTAAATATATACGATATATTTTTATACTATCACCTAGGAGAGATCAAGATAAAAGTTATCTAAATATCCTCAGATAAACTCTAAGCCAAAACGCAAGTAGTTAAGAACTTACCGCGTGGTCCACCATCGTTATAGTCATAGGATTCGAATCAGTTTAGACAGGTTTGTTGTGCTATCCACAAGGCCTGTTTAATTGGGAGGAGAAACTATAGCTATGGCATTAGATGCCTATAGATCGGGGTAGAGGAACCATGTAGCTTTGTTGTGCTATCCACAAGGGCTGCATGCAAATCTATGCTCGTCGCGTAATGATGGTTAGCTTAGACCATAATTAATGGTTTGTTGTGCTACCCACAAGGCCATTAAATCTCTGGGGATCGAAGCTATGATCAGATATTGCAAGGAGTTGCAAGTCCCATGAGTTGGGTGCTCTCTGATTGTATTACAGTTTGTTGTGCTAATCACAAGGTTGTAGTACAAGTCATTGAGATTCTGATCCCCACTAGGAGACTGTCGGGGTCTTCCGTTCTGTATAACTGAGGGTTATACAGTCTGTCAAAAATTAGTGGGAGTTAAACTTGAACAAAAGACCATGTCTTGTTTTAAATTTTAATAATTGAACATCTGCTAAATAGATTTTACTTATCTCCTGTAGGGAATTATGTCGTCGAATAAACCACTCCGCGGCATACTTGATGTCCTTTTGACTTACCTGATCTACTCGGATTGGTTCAGATACCTAAAGAATGTCTTCAGATTTGAGCACATTGACCTTGTCCCTGGAGCTAATCCTCTTGCTGAATCGGCATTGGATGCCCCTGAAGCAGAGATGATAGCTTATGATAAAAGATCAAAGGACAAAGGCAAAAGAGTAGTAAAAGGTGATTGCTTCTATTATAAGCAGTATGGTCACTGGAAGAGGAACTGCAAGGAGTTCCTTAACGATAAAGCTCATAGGAAGGTGAAGTTTTTTGAATCTTTAGATGTCTATATGATAGATAGCAACTTGTCAGTTAGATATTACACATCTTGGGTATTAGATGTTAGTATTAGATGGTCTCAAAGCCAATCCGATACTATGTACTTATTCAGATTATTAATAAATGGCAATAATTTATTGTGTGTAATTAATTCGATCTGTGTTTATCATATCACGATGAAGTCCATGAACATGTGCAACAGTCTTCGGATTGTGATGAGATCATAATTACTGGACCGAACACTTATAAACACATGCTCTTAATTGTTCCTAATCATAGGATGTTTGAGATAGGACATCGAACATCCGGATAGACTAGTATAGGTTACTTCAGCTCATATGATGAGGGTGACTGATCCCATCAGTCACTTGTGTGGAGACACTATGCTGAGATAAGGAACATCATTTATATTTCATTTTAGATCGAATTGGATACAATTTAAATTTTGGGAACAATAGTTGTTCAATTTATTTTGGAAATAAATTAATAGCTTCTACTATTTTGTCCAATAGATTGTGTCTATTGAATGTGTCTTACGATAATTTACATATCGGTTCTTCAATTAAAAGAAGTAAGTATGAAATGAACAAAGTCTACTTGTGGCATTGTAGGCTTGGACACATTGGTGAAAACAAACTCCAAAGGTTGCATAAAAATAGATATTTGGATCCATTTGATTATGAATCATATGCAACCTGTGAGTCATATTTAATGGGTAAAATGGCTAAGTCTCCATTTAGTGGAACTGGAGAACGAGCCAAAGGCATATTAGAACTCATACATTCAGATGTATGTGGTCCTATGTCAACCCAAGCCATTGGTGGTTTCTCATACTTCATTACATTCACTGATGATTACTCAAGGTTTGGATATGTATACTTATTGAAGTATAAATCTGAAGCCTTTGAAAAATTCAGAGAATTTAAGAATGAAGTAGAAAAACAAACAGGAAAGAGTATAAAAACCATCCGATCTGATCGGGGTGGTGAATACTTGAGTACTGAGTTCATTAAATACTTAAAGGATAATAGTATAATTTCTCAGCTTACACCTCCTTATACACCTCAGATGAATGGTGTATCAGAAAGGAGAAATCGCACATTAATAGAAATGATGCGATCCATGATGAGCATGTCCAAATTACCAGTGTCCTTATGGGGATATGTACTTAGCTCGACTATGTATATCCTGAACAAGGTACCCAGCAAATCTGTTGAGACCACTCCATATGAGATATGGAATGGAAGGAAACCAGACCTTAAACATGTTAAAGTCTGGGGATGTCCTGCTCATGTTAAAAGACATGACGCAGATAAGCTGGAATCTGGAACTGACAAATGCAGATTTGTGGGATATCCAAAGGAAACTTATGGATATTACTTTTATCTTCCTGGTGAACAAAAGGTGTTTGTGGCCAGGAGAGCTATCTTTCTGGAAGAAGATTATATTCTCTAGAAGGACAGTGGGAGTAAAGTAACACTGGAAGAAGTTCCAGACCCACAAACTGGCAATGGTTCATCAGATGAACCGTCAGTTTCTGAACCTATTCAAAATGATACACATGAACCTCGTAGGTCTGAAAGAGTACCTAAACCACTAGAGAGATATGTGGGACATAATAATTTGGATGGTTCAAGGATACTCTATAATGAGGATGATGATCCTAAGACTTACCAGGAGGCTATTGAAAGTCTAGAGGCCGGGAAATAGCGGGAAGCCATGAATTCTGAAATACAGTCCATGTACATCAACCAAGTTTGGAACTTGGTGGATTTACCTGATGGTATAGTACCTATTGGCTGCAAATGGATCTTTAAAAGAAAGATCAGTGCAGATGGACGTATTGAGACTTATAAAGAAAGATTAGTGGCGAAAGGCTATCGTCAAAGACAAGGTGTTGACTATGACGAAACCTTCTCACCCGTTACTATGATTAAGTCTATCAGAATTCTTCTCACCATTACTGCCTACCATGATTATGAAATCTGGCATATGGATGTGGAGACTGCCTTCCTCAATGGAAACCTTGAGGAGGAGGTGTATATGATACAACCAGAAGGATTCACATCTAAAGAATCTCCGAACATGGTATGCAAGTTGCAGAGGTTCATTTATGGACTGAAGCAAGCATCCCGAAGCCGGAACATAGGATTTGATGAGGCAATCAAATCTTATGGCTTCATTAAGAATGAAGATGAGCCCTGTGTATACAAGAAAAATAGTGGGAGCGCAATCACATTTCTGGTTCTTTACGTTGACGACATCCTACTCATTGGGAATGATGTAGGAATGATGTCATCAGTAAAGATATGGCTGTCAAAGAACTTCTCCATGAAGGATTTGGGAGAAGCATCTTACGTATTAGGAATACGGATCTATAGAGATAGATCAAAGAAGATGCTAGCCTTAACCCAATCCATGTACATAGCAACCATTGTCAAAAGGTTTGGCATGGAAAATTCCAAGAGAGGTCTCATACCGATGAGACATGGAATTTCACTCTCTAAAGGTCAGTCTCCCAAGACACCTGAAGAGAGGGCAGTGATGCATAAAGTCCCCTATGCTTCTGCCATAGGGTCCATCATGTATGCCATGCTATGTACCAGACCTGATGTAGCATATGCTCTAAGTGTTACGAGCAGACATCAGGCAGATCCAGGTGATGAACACTGGAAGGCTATGAAATGCATCCTTAAGTACTTGAGAAGGACTAAGGATCTATTTCTAGTCTATGGAGGAGGAGACTTAAAGCTGCAAGGATACACTGACTCGAGTTTTCAGTCTGATCCTGATGACAGTAAGTCAACATCAGGTTTTGTTTTCACACTCAACGGGGGAGCAGTGAGCTGGAAAAGTTCCAAGCAGGAAACTACTGCTAATTCGACAACGGAAGTCGAGTATATTGCTGCTGCTGAAGCCGCCAAGGAAGCTATATGGATGAAGAAATTCATCAGCGATCTTGGTGTGGTGGAAAGCATATCGGGTTCCGTCCCACTACTGTGTGACAATAATGGGGCGATAGCTCAAGCGAAAGAGCTGAGGTCTCATCAGAAGTCGAAGCACATTCTGCGGCGCTTTCATTTGATCAGAGAGATTATAGCTCGAAGAGATGTCATGGTGGAAAGAGTTCCCTCAGCCGACAACATAGCAGATCCACTTACAAAGCCATTGTCTCAAAATGTTTTTGAGTGTCACTTAGAGAATATGGGTATTCTGTATAAAAGTGATTGGCTTTAGTCCAAGTGGGAGATTGTTAGTATTAGATGGTCTCAAAGCCAATCCGATACTATGTACTTATTCACATTATTAATAAATGGCAATAATTCACTGTGTGTAATTAATTCGATCTGTGTTTATCGTATCACGATGAAGTCCATGAACATGTGCAACAGTCTTCGGATTGTGATGAGATTATAATTACGGGACCGAAGACTTATAAACACATGCTCTTAATTGTTCCTAGTCATAGGATGTTTGAGATAGAACATCGAACATCCGGATAGACTAGTATAGGTTACTTCAGCTCGTATAATGAGGGTGACTGATCCCATAAGTCACTTGTGTGGAGACACTATGCTGAACCTATAGGTGCTCATTGGTGAATGAGTTCATTGAACTGATCCGACTATGAATCGCTGGATGGTAATCACCTTACTGTTAACCAGCTCGATTCATTTGTCACGGTTGCGTGGATGATCCTTGGACCTAAGACTCCAAAGATATTTTGTTGGTAGGTTTCTGAGCTTTGACCTTGACGAACGAATCCCTAACCATGGGTTATCAATAAGTTAAGCGATCGGGTTCAGGGAAATGTCCTCGAAGGTAATTGTGTGTTCAATACGGGATCATCCGCTCTCGGTTGTTTGAGAGAGAATGTTCCGGGAATGATGCGCTTAAAGTACCTGTCCAGGGCGGACTCTGTAATCGATAAGGAAGTTATCGGATTCAGATTAGCGGCATCTGATTCAAGTGAATCGACCAAATAGGGTTTAACAGTAAACCATGCCCTAGGTCGATTCGGGAGCATTGCACGGATGAAGGATTATATCCACGCGCTAACCGATGACAGAAAGGTTCCAATAAAGGGTTGCGATAACCCCAGTGCCATCCAGGATCACGCGATGTTGCTTGGCATCCAACGTGATCGGCTGTCCATCCGAATTTATTGTGGGACATTAAATTCGGTTGATTAATTGAATATAAGGATATTAATTAATTCAGTGGGTCAGTAAAGGGTTACTGGACTTAATGGTCTATTAACTGGACTGGTATTTGGGCCTAGAGGGTCACACGCAAATGATTTTCAAGTCGATGGATAATCCGACAGGATTTCGGATAAGTTTGGGTTTTTATGAAAAACCGCAAACAAACTGCTTATAAAAGAACGGATTCTACGTCCGGGGCCAGCAACCCTGACCTAGCCGTCATTCGTTCTTCCCCACTTTCTCTCTCTTCTGGGCGTTCGGCTCCCAACTGCTCCACCTTCCGTTCGACGGGGATTCCGAATCCGCATGTCGCGGCGGATTACGCGCAGTCAGACGGGATCTTCGAATGCCGTAGCGAGCGAGGAAGCGAGGACGATCCATCGCGAGGAGAACCGCGTGGATACCGCTAGAGGTTGGGCATCTGCGCGACTTGGGGCGTCGCTCCGACGGAACCGGAAAACGAACGCGGATTCGAATCCGCACAAGGTGAACTCGATTTTCCTCGGCTTTATTTTAACGATCGAAACGGGATGGATCCGATCCCGAACTTATTATTCCGCTGCGTTTTTCGGTCGCATCCCGACACAGCGATCCCAACAGTAGATACCAGATGTCCTTCTCATATCTACCATGATGTGCAAATGCTGACAAGTAAGCGCAAGCTGAGACAAGGTGAGGTGGAATTGAGGCTAGGAAATGGCGCAAAAGTTGCGGGAATTGCTGTTGGGACAGCAAACCTCAGACTTCCATCAGGAAACGCCTTACTATTAGAAGATTGTTATTATGTTCCTAGCATAGTAAAGGACATCATATCAGTGTCTTGTTTGGACAAGATAGGATATAGGTTGACTATTGAAAATAGAAGTTGTTCGATTTATTATGGTAATAAATCAATAGCTTCAGCATCTTTAGTCAACGGTCTATATCTCTTAGATGTTTCTTATTACAATCTTCAAATTGATAATGTTCTTAAGAAGAGCAAGAATTGTGTGAACCAAGCCTACATGTGGCATTGTAGACTTGGGTACATTGGCGAAAGCAGGTTGCAAAAGTTGCACAAGCATAGTTACTTAACAGCATTCGATTATGAATCGTTTGCAACATGTGAATCCTACCTTATGGGAAAGATGGCAAGATATCCATTTACTGGACATGGAGAATGTGCCAAGGATATTCTTGAACTAATACATTCGGATGTATGTGGTCGTATGTCCACCCAAGCCAAAGGTGGCAACTCATACTTCATCACGTTCACTAATGACTTCTCAAGATTCGGCTAGGTATACTTAATGAAGTACAAGTCGGAAGCATTTGAGAAGTTCAAGGAGTTCAAGAATGAGGTAGAGAAGCAGTTAGGAAAGAGTATTAAAGCTTTTTGATCAGATCGAGGAGGAGAATACTTGAGTACTAATTTCACACAATTCTTAAAGGATAATGGTATCCTTTCTCAGCTAACCCCTCCATATACACCACAGATGAATGGTGTATTAGAAAGGAGGAATCGCACCTTGTTGGACAAGGTGCCATCCATGATGAGCTTTTCGGGATTACCAGTGTCCCTCTAGGGGTATGCTCTAGAGTTAGCAGCATACCTACTGAACAGAGTACCCAGCAAGTCTGTGGCCTCTACTCCATATGAGATATGAAAAGGCAGGAAACCAGAATTTAAACATGTTAAAGTCTGGGGTTGTCCCTCTCATGTAAAGAGGCATGATCTAGACAAGTTAGAATCACGAACTTATAAATGCAGGTTTGTGGGATATCCAAAGGAAACCTTTGGATACTATTTTTACCATCCTGGTGAACAAAAGGTGTTTGTCGTCAGGAAAGCTGTCTTCTTGGAAGAGGAATACCTTCTCCAGGAGAACAGTGGGAGTAAAATAGTACTGAAAGAGGTTCCAGATCTCCAAACAGCTGCATTATCATCAAATGAGATATCAGTTCCTGAATCTGTTCAGGTACACACACATGAGCCTCGTAGATCTGGTTGAGTACCTAGACTGCCAGAACGATATGTGGGACATATCGCTGAGGATGAGTCTAAGGTAGAATATAATGAGGTTGATGATTCTAAAAGCTACCAGGAGGCCATAGAAGGCCCAGAAGCAGGGAAATGGCGAGAAGCCATGAACTCAGAAATCCAGTCCATGTACACCAACCAAGTTTGGAACTTGGAGGACTTGCCCGAAGGTATTGTACCCATCGGTTGCAAGTGGATCTTTAAAGGAAAGATCGGTACTGATGGACGGATCGACACTTATAAGGCAAGGTTGGTGGCAAAGGGATATCGTCAAAGGCAAAGAATTGACTATGACGAGACTTTCTCACCAGTTGCCATGATAAAGTCGATCAGAGTTCTACTCGCCATTGCTGCACATTTTGATTATGAGTTCTGGTAGATGGATGTGAAGACTGTCTTCCTCAACGGTAACCCTAAGGAAGAGGTGTATATGATACAACCAGAAGCTTTCACATCCAAAGAATCTCCAGATAAAGTGTGCAAGCTTCAGAGGTCCATTTATGGACTGAAGCAAGCTTCCCGGAGCTGGAATATAAGATTTGACGAGGCTCTCAAGTCTTATGACTTCATTAAGAATGAAGATGAGACTTGTGTGTACAAGAAGACCAGTGGGAGCGCAGTCACCTTCTTAGTTCTTTACGTAGATGACATACTACTCATTGGGAATGATGTAGCTATGATGTCATCAGTAAAGATCTGGCTGTCGAAAAACTTCTCCATGAAGGATTTGGGAGAAGCATCCTACGTATTGGAAATACGGATCTATAGAGATAGATCAAAGAGGATGCTTGGAATGATCCAATCCTTGTACATAGATACCATAGTTAAAAGGTTTGGCATGGAAAATTCCAAGAGATGTCTCATACCGATGAGATATGGAATTAATCTCTCAAAGGAGCAGTCTCCTAAGACTCCTGATGAGAGGGCATTCATGGATAGAATATCCTATGCCTCTGCCATATGATCTATTATGTATGCCATCCTATGTACACGGCCTGATGTTGCATTTGTTCTAAGTGTTACGAGCAGATTTCATGCTGATCCAGGCGAAGAGCACTGGAAGGCAGTAAAATGTATCCTTAAGTACTTGAGAAGAACTAAGGATATGTTTCTTGTCTATGGAGGAGGTGACTTGAAACTGCGAGGCTTTACTGACTCGAGTTTCCAGTCAGATCCAGATGATAGCAAGTCTACATCTGGATTCGTGTTTACTTTGAACGGAGGTGCAGTGTGCTGGAAGAGTTCCAAGCAAGTAACCACTGCAGATTCGACGACTGAATCTGAGTACATCGCTGCAGCTGAAGCTGCTAAGGAAGCAGTGTGATTGAAGAAATTCATCACCGACCTCGGCGTATTTCCCAGCATCTCTGAGCCTGTTCCGCTGTTGTGCGACAACAATGGAGCCATTGCGTAAGCGAAAGAGCAGCGGTCTCATCAGAAATCGAAGCATATTCTGAGGCGCTTTCACCTTATCAGAGATATCATATCCATAGGAGATGTAGTAGTGGAAAGAGTTCCATCCGTCGACAATGTAGCAGATCCACTGACAAAGCCGTTGGCTCAAATTGTGTTTGAGCGTCACCTAGAGTCTATAGGTTTATTGTATAAAGGTTATTAGCTTTAGTCCAAGTGGGAGATTGTTAGTTTTAGGTGGCCTACAAGCCAATCTGACTATGTAAATCTCGTTCATTTATTAATATAATGGCATAATATTCATTATATATAAATCGCATTAATTATCGTTTCATAATAAAGTCCGTGAATATGTGCTATAGTGATCTGATTTTGATGAGATCATACTAATGAGACTGATCACTTAAGCACACATATTCTTAATCGTTCCTAGTCGGAGGATATCCGAGAAGGACATCGGATATTCGGTTAGACTAGTACAAATTACTCCTGCTCATATGATGAGGGTGACTGATCTCATAAGTCACTTGTGTGGAGACACTAAGGTGAATCTGTAGGTGCTCATTGGAGAATGAGCTCACTGAACTGATCCGACTGAATCGTTGGATGGTGTTGTAGCTCACTGTCAACCAGCTTGATTCTATTGTCGCAGTTGCGTAGATGGTTCTCGGACCTGAGACACCAAGGACACCTTGTCGGTGCACTTTTGTGCTTTGACCTTGGTTTACGAATCTCTAGCCACAGGATTCTAAAATGCCAAGGATTGGGTATAGCGGAATACCGTCGAATGGAATTGTGTGTCAATAAGGAATCATTCGCTCTCGGTACTTAGAGAGAGAATGCTATAGGAAGGATGCGCGGAAGTCCCTGGCCAGGGCGGACGATAATATCGGGAAAGAAGTTTTCTGATATTTATCAGCGCCATCCAATCCAAGTGAGTCGACCGGTTAGGATTTGACAGCACGCCATACCCTGAGTTGACTCGAGAGCATTGTACGAATGAAGGATTATATCCACGCGGTAACTGTTGGCGGAAAGGTTCCAAGAGTGGGTTACTTAACCCCGATACCTTCCGGGTTCACTCGGTGTTGCTTGGCACCCAACGTGATCGGAGGCCTGGTCGAATTCGATGTGCGACATCAATTCGATTGATTAATTAATTTATAAAGGGTTATTAATTGATTAATAAAGCCAGTGAGGAGTCACTGGGCTTGTTGGGCCATTAACTGGATTGGTAATTGGGCCTAGAGGGTCACACGCAAATGATTCTCAAGGCGATCGATAAATAAGTGGGTTTTATATAAACCGGGGGTTTTTATGAAAAACCGCGCAGTTAGTATAAAACATAGCGAACGCGCTGAGCAGGCCAAGCTGCTGCTAACCCTAGCCGCCCCTCCTCTGTTTCTCTCTCTCTCTCTTTGGCGTCCAGACAGATCCAGATTTGCTCCGCCGCTTCTCCGAATCCCGTTCGACGGGAAATCATCCACGCGTTGCGGCGATCGTTGCGTCGACCGGCGGAGGTTTCGTAGGCTGCAAAGAACGAGGAACGTGAGGATATCCGTCGCGAGGAGGATCCCATGGACTTCGCTAGAGGCCGGGAACTTGCGCAGCTTGCGGTGTCGCACCGACGGAACCGAACGGTTGCGGATTCGAATCCGCACACGGTAAGAATCAATTATCCGATAATCATAGTTTTTAGTTTTTCAAAACGGGAACGGATCTCCGTTTTTATTTTATTTTCCCCTGCGCGTGAGATCCGGAGAAACCTGAGAACCCAACACTAACAAGTCCCAAAGTGCAAAGAACATGCTGGGGCTTAGCCTAAACGCCACATAGGCCCTCCTTTCACGACCCTGTAGCACCTTGTGTATCAACACATGACCAGTATATGCCTAAGTAAACATCTTTTGTCTAGGCACAATAGGGGCAAACTAAACCGTTATTCCTTCAATTATGGCCTCTTCTATTTCTTGAATTATCTCCTCCTCCTCCCGAATAAACTCCATTATCAAATCGTCGATCTGTACATTAAGCACCCTTAATCGTCATTCCAAATGAATACTATACAAAGTCTAAAAATCAAAAGAAGTGATGCTAACAAATCCGAACAAAATGATTTTGAGATTAACTCTATCAAAGTGAAATGACATTATTTTGTGACAAGTGATGCTGAGTTAAATCATTGATGTCTACATAAAGTACCATTAGTTGTCATTCCAATTCAATAGGCTATATAGCCCAAAGAAGAAGTGATGCAAGAAGAAGGAACAAATGAGTTTTGGTTAAAGAGCATTAAGGTACATCAATGGCCCCTCAAGGGAATAAGAAATACACCAAGTAAGATTAGAAAAAGTAAGCAGACAACCAGAAACAAAAGGATTATCATGAGGCAATATTGCCATGAGAAAGCCATTGACATGTGTGACGTAGGGAGACCACTCATGCCTCGTATAGTCTTGGAGTGCCCATTGCATATTTTTTGCGGGTGACTCTTGGTCTTGGTATAGGCTGCTCCACAATGCTGTATAGTGTTATCTCCCCCTCCTCAATTGAGTGGAACCCTTTGTATTGAGCTCCTGGAAAACCATTGACTTGGGTGTAACATTCTCCCCAAGTCAAGTACAGACCGGGCTCATAGGCAACCCATACAACATAACACTTAAATCATCCCATTTTAAGTTAGAAGCATATGCTTGCATAGGACATCCAAGTAGAAATTGTAATTCATACTAGCACAATAGACTTAAAATGCCATCTCTATTTTAAGTACTTAAAGGAGTACTTGAATCAGAAAATTCCAGTCCTAAAGAAAGTAGTTACTTACACAAACATAATAAGAATGAATACAATCAACACTAAAAGATGATAACAATAGAACATTTCCTAAAGTACCATGAGAAGTCAAACATAAGATGCTGCAATGGCCAAAGTAGTGTTAGTTTTTAGGTGTCCTATAGACCAATTATGGGCCGTGTAGGCCCAATATGTTGTACAATCTTGTTCAATCTAATTGAGTGGTAATTAGAGCGTAAACTTGTAATATATGGATTGCTTTGCGTTGTACCTAGGATATGTGGTTGTAAAGTAAATTTCGAGATGGGATCTCGAGTGTGAGTTTGACTGTATATGGACACATCTTAAACTATTCCTGATTGGAGAGTAATCACTGTAGGACATTGATTACTCGAAAATCAGCACGCATGATGTATGGATGACCAATCTTACGGTCATAGGTGCGAGGCACCAGTACATATGTGTGGGTGTTCATCTTGGAAGGATGTTCACTGAATTGATCCGTTGATGGATCTTCATATGGTTAATTATACCTAATGTCAATTGAAGATCCATCTGTCTCAGTAGTATCGTTGTTCCTTTGACCTGAGACATTAATGAGGTCTTGCGTGAGGACTGGTGTGATTTAATGTTTGGTTAAGTGACTTCAACTATAAGTCATGAAACACCGAATTATTAGCCACATCGGGATACATGCGAAGACCATTAACGGACAAGAAGAGATCGCTCACTGTCAGATATATCACAGACAGTTAATGAGTCATGACATAGACACTCCACTAAATCCCTGGCCAGGGTGGTATCAGTTCGTTTGGAACGAACGTGAAATTATTATAGAGGTCATGGTCAGACGACATGATCACTAGTGGTTGGACGAAGCCATACCACACAATCGGATCATACTCATAGAATGAGCAAGTAATTATAGCGATACGGAGACTGAAGACTTACAGGTGCCAGACAGGGTAATGATGAACCCGGCATCCTCTGGGATCAACGTGATCAAAAAGGTCCGGAACAAATTAAACGGTTATTGGGAATAACCGGTTTAATTTACTTCAAAGTAGATTAGAAGTTAATGAATCTTTAAACCAGAGTGATAATGGGCCTAGAGGATTACACACAAACAACTCTTGCATAACGGAATAATATTGTATGGAAAAATATACTAAACCATTAAATTCTTTTGGAAAAAGAATTTATAAATGGCTTAAAAGTATATATGCAATAATATCAAAGGCATATATATAATATATGTATTATTAGGCTTATTTTATAAGCTAATAATAATATATTAATATATAATATACGCTGGGTTTACTTTAACCGTGGTTACCTTTTTAGCCGAGACGATTAAAGACGGAATTGGCTGAAATGGCAGTTCAAGCTGCCGCCTTACCATTCTATAAATGACTCATGTTCTCCAACTCATAACCAAGCTAATGCTAAAAGCTTTCTAACCATTCAAAAGGGTGGCCGTCAAGCTTTTGAAGAATGGGATTCTTCCCAGGAAGGCTTGACGTTAAGCTTGAGGGTTGTGCGGGTTAGAGAAGTTGATTTCCGTTGCTGCGAGGCTTCGTGTGGATTAGATCTAGAGGCGATACGTTTGTGCGGCTCAAAGCTTCATGGAGCTCAGCATCGATTTTCATAGGATAACATATTCTGTGCAAAGTGATAAATCTCGTATGATTTATTTTAGACCGTTTTTATTGCATCAATCAAAGCACGAACCGGTTTGGGAAATCATTTTGTTTTATATTCTTCCGCTTCTGTGATTTCCCGTGGGTTACGACTGAACCCAACACTTCTCTTGTGACAACAATTAAATATATAGGTTAATTATGCGACATCATGGATATTAATTCAAATAAAACATACTTTCCAACACTACTTCTCAAGGCAATCAAGGGAGGGCAAGATTTTGCCACAAAGGGATGTGCATGAGGTGTACGTAGGGATAAGGATCAAATAGCCAACCAACAAACCATCAAACATGCCCGAGGGACACAAACGGTGCACCGAGGGTGCCCAATGGAAATAAAAAGAGTAAATAAAAAGAAACGGCAAGACAAGTCCCACCGTGATCTCCAAAAAACTGTAGTGCTCAAAAAATGGTGTGTGTTCATCATATTATCATGTGTTTACTATGATTAACAATATAAAAGAAATTGTGATCGCCAGAAACCGGGGGCTTCAATGGAAAAGTGATCGCTTACTAACCTTGAAAATCGGGAGAGTGTGGGGTTCTTTTGTTCCTCTCTTTCGGTTGGCCGAAAGAAAAGAGTCTTCTTTCCTTTTTTTACTCTTGTTCTTTAGGGTGTTTCTCCTTCTGTCCAAACTCCAAGCTTTCTTCTAAATCTCCTTCAAACTTATTTTGTGTTCTTTTTAAACCCCTAAAGGATGTCTAGGCATGGAAAAATGAAGTAAATGTGTGTGATGAAGTGATACAAATGAAGAACTTTATGAAAATAGAAATTTAAACTATATGAATCTTATCAAAATTGAATGGAAAAGATCAAGAAGGGAGAAAAAAGATGGCCCATCCATAGACTTGGTCTTCAATGGGCTTCAAAGGGTGAAGAGGAGGAAGAAGATCAAGCTTCCCTTGCTGTCCACGTTCTTCTTCTTGAGGGCCTTCAAAAACCTTGTAGGAAGCTCCAAATTCTCTAATAGCCAACCTTCTTCAAAGGCCAATGTCTATATGTTTTTATAAGAAGTGATTCAAGGGTATTTTGGCCTTCAAAAGGACTCTCCCGCAGCTCGAACTTGCCTTGGATAATCATGAAGGGAGTTGGAAACCTTAACAACCTCTGGAACCAGATTATGTCGGCTAAATCAAGTTTATCAGGAAACTCTTAAAACGTGTCATTCAAGGAGGACACTTTTTAGTTAATTAATGCAGCCATAATAGAAATAAATCTGAAAAAGGAAATCGAAAACAATTAGGAAACATAAAAGGTATCGTTTACCCGCGACGTGCTTTAGATAACTTAGGAATTAACTAGAATTAAAAATCATAAACCTAGACGGATTAGGACTTCAATGGTGCCGTCCATAGGCGACGCTATTAAGTTAATTCCTCTTAAATTTACTAATTTTAATTCCGAATTGATTTCTGCTATGAATCCAAATGGCATTGTGCGTGAGCGACGTGATTCAACGAATCTCAAGAGAAAATTAATAAAAATTAATTAATGATTAAACATCATACAATTCTAAGGCATTATCATTGTGACATGAAATTTACTCAATATGATGTCAAAATTAACGTGTCTATAGCATCCTAGCACATGTCCAAATGAATTATACCACCAAGGAAAAGGAATTATTGGTTGTGATTTTTTCCCTAGAGAAATTCTGATCTTATCTTTTAGGGGCAAAAGTCATAATCTATTCTGATTACTCAGCTCTGAAATACCTTTTGACCAAAAAGGATGCAAAGCCCAGACTCATCGGATGGATCTTACTCCTTCAAGAATTTGATTTATAAATTCGGGATAAAAAGGACTCCGAGAACGTAGTTGTAGACACCGATTTTGGACCCCTTTCTGGTCATAAACCCCCATCACCTTATCCATCTCATTTAGCCTATCAGATTTTCTCACATAATTCAACCCACTAAATAATTAGGCCCATTAACCAACCCTTGCCTTCCACCATCTGTGGAAAGCCAATTGGGCCGCCTTCCATCACCCGTGGAAGGCCATCCCTTGCCTTCCACCATCTGTGGAAGGCCAACTAGGCCGCCTTCCACCCGTGGAAGACCACCTACCTTGCCTTCCACCTTTTGGCCACCTTTTTTTATTTTACGCTACCTTTTCGTGGAAAGCCAACCAACCTGCCTTCCACCATCCTTGGAAGGCCACCCCTTGCCTTCTACCATCCTTGGAAGGCCACCCCTTGCCTTCCACCACCCTTGGAAGGTCAACTGGGCCGCCTTCTACCTTTTCATGGAAGGCCAACTACTTGGCCTTCCACGAAAGTGGGAGGCAGGATAGTTGGCCGTCCATTCTCCTAACTTCCATCTTGACCTCGTCTTCCCACGATCTCCTCCACTCGCTACCCTCATCCCCACTACTCCGATCACTCCCTACTCCGGTGACTACCGCGGCACGACCTCCGACTCTTGACCATTCCCTATTGGTTCCTTGATGATTAACGGGGATTTAGAACTTGAATTCCCCCTATTTTCTCCTCTCCTATTTAAACCCCCTTACTCCTCCCGGGGAAGTGTTGGTGGGTGAGGATTGAAGTTTTGGATTTCTAGAAGCGGACAAGTCTGGAGGTTGCGGGCAGCGGAGCGGGAGCACCATGAATCTCTCCTATATGCGCTTGTTCTTCTAAGTCCCCCCCTCTTTCTTTTCTAGTTACTGCATCCTCCCCTCTACCACATGTCATAGCCTTCTTTTCTTTACTACAAATCATTCATCTTGTCACCATGGCACACACGCACATTTCATTGCATGCATCCTAGGACCACCTAGCATCCATTCTAATAGATGTTCCAAACAAAAAAATAGGAGGTGGGTAGCCATAACATATGGTCACCTTCCCTCCCCAAAAACCTATCCAATGCGTCCCCTTTCAATTTTAACTCTTTTATTTGTTTGCGTGAACAGATTCTACATGTCGCAGTTCTAATCGGGCTATTTTCTTTCCTTTGTTCGTATTTTTTTTCAGGGGCTCTTACCACATTCTGCACGCGGACTACCGAGCTCTCCCCTTTCGGCCGGCCGGAGGCAGAGAAGAGGAACCCGCCCCCTCCCGCTACACCAGAACGCGATCAACTTCGTCATCCTGCGGAGCACAGGGATTGTAAGGTAATGCTCCTGGCGATCACACACATTCCAATCCTTAATCCTGTCTAAATCGCCCCAGTTCTAAGACGAACGGAGAAGCCCTCGCCAGAAGGAGACAGTAGCAGCGGGGAAGTTCCGGGCGCCTACAGCCCTCTAGCGATCACGGTGAGACCCTCTCTTGCTCTCCGCGCACATAGTAAGATAGTTAAAAAAAAGGTAAGAGCCGCTCCCATGGATGGCCAAACACTTGGCCGCCCAGAGTCCCGGACGGCCAAGCACTTGGCCGCCCAGACTCCCGGACGGCCAAGTACCTAGTCGTCCAGGACGGCCAACTACCTAGCCTTCCAGGCTCTAAGACAGCCAAGTAGCTGGCCATCCAGGCTCCAAGACAGCCATAGTTCTGGCCGTCCAAGCCCTTAGGCAGTTGGCCTTCTGGCCATCCAATTTTCACTGCTTGATTAAATTGTTGTGTGTTCCAGTTTTTTGTTTATTGTTCTCTTGTCTGTTGAACTGTGGGTTAATTCCAAGGTACTTTCTGCGGGAATCTTAAGAAAGAGCCGGCATCACACTTCTAGTTACCTCTCCCACAGGGTTTGACTCTCCACCTGAGGATTCCCGCTCGCTTGTGACTAGTCTTATTCTGTTGGGAACCTCCGTGAGTCTCTGCGAGCCAGGGATTCCCACTTGGACGCCGAGCGGGTTGTACCTAAACCACCTAATAGGATCCCGGGTTCGTGTGAGGAATTAAGCCTTTCCATTCAAAATTGTCCACCCATCGGCATCACTGAGAGAATTATTTCCAAATCAAAGACACTTAACTAAACTTTGGTGGAACAAGTTTTGAAAGAAAAGTACAGGGTCATTAAGGGTTTGAACTTGATTTGTTAGAAACCAACACTCATAATGCACAGTTAACATTTCAAGTGAAATATAAAATCTCTTAGGATTTGTGTTTCATAATGAATCGAATGTATGGTAACATTGTGTATAATGACATGGATGAGTTTGATAACAATGTCACATACAACCCTCTGTTCGAAATTGAAGAGGTTCCACAGCAAACCTTCATACGTATGCTCCAAACATCCAGAGAGGAACTTAAGAGGAAAGATTCTGATGAGTCTTCTACCTCACAAGGGGAAGATGAGCCGATAATTTCAAATAGAACATTTCAGAATCCCGGAGAAGATCCAGAACTCATTGCCGTATTATCACGATATACTCCTGATCAACTCATTCAGTTAGTCTCCCGTGGTAAAACGCAGGGTGCCTGTAAGGACTGAGGTTTCGGGTTCAGTATTAGGGTGGGGTTCGGGCTGGATCCCCTGGTTTGGACCCTGAGGGGTCTTGAGATTTCTGACTGAATGACGTCTGCACTGCTCGACGTCTTTCAAAAGACGTATGTCTATGTAGACGCCATTTAAGTCTGCTTTCTGTTGTGCCACGTGTGCGGCACGTAGGCGGGTTTCGGGCCGCGAGAGTACAGCCCCTGTCACATCGTCTGAATGGCGTCCATGATGGTCGACGCGATTCGGACTGCGACCCCTACGATGTCAGTGTACGGCGCCAAAGCGTTGTCAGTACGGCCTATCCTGTCGTCTGAACGGCGTCCGTGGTGAGCGACGCGTTTCAGAGCGCTGTCAGTACGGCCGTCCTGTCAGACTGATTGGCGTCTGTCTCGATCGATGCGTTTTAGCCAGATTCAGATTGACCCCGCGAGCCTCCCCTTCTTTCCCTCATTCTTCGCCTCCACCTTCTCTCTCTTCGCCCTCTCCGCCCTCCTTTCCTCTTTCCCTTCCTCTTCTTCCTCTTCCATCACTCCAACACCACCCTACCTCTCACCTCTACCTCCACCACTTCCTTCGCGGCGTTCCATTCTCCGGATAGCGGCCGACGTCCCGGCGGAGTGGCGGCGTCCTCGAGGGTACCGGCGGCGGTCTGCGGTGCGGCGGGTCGGCGGCACGGAGCTTGGAGGAGTTCAAGAACCGGTAGGGGGACGAACCTTGCATGGACTGTGGTTGTCTTGCTCGTGATTTCCTTGGCGTGGCATGATGTGTTTTGGGTTAGAATGAGCATGTTTAGGGGGTGTTCTTGTGGGAATGGCCGTGTTCGAGATCGTGGAATTGTAGCATGCTTATGGTAGTTTGATTTCCCTTTTCTCCCCCTTCTGTTTTGGGCGTTTTGGGGTGTTTGGGGTTAAGGGGAGAAACCCTCGGGTTGAACCAGGGAACCAGGTTTCTGGCGCTAAACGGCGTCGTGCCTGGTCGACGCCTTTTAGAAGGACGTCAGGGCAGTACGACACCTTTTAGGGCAGTAACATCCATGTTCGAGGTTTCGTTGTACGGGGATCTGGCGCTAAAAGACGTCATGTATGGACGACGCCTTTCAGAAGGACATCGGACCATCATGACGCCTTTTAGGCAGGAAATCACCCCGACTGAGGCTTCTGCAAATCTGGAATTCTGGGGTGAATGGCGTCTTTGGGTTCTGACGCGTTTTAAAAGGACGGCTTCCCAGGTGGACGTGTTTTAAGGCATAATCTGGTTTTAATGAACCTGTTTTAAGGGCTTGAATGGCGTCGACCTCGGTCGACGCGATTCAAGACAGATTTGCTTAACTCCTGTTATTTAACACATGTTTCACGATTGGATGGTTCGAATGTATGCTTTAAGTTGTACACTGAGATTGAGGACTTCTGCGTGGATGGAATTACATCATGTATGTGTGTGTTTATGCGGATATGGAATTGGAACTACTGTGGTTTACGTTTGTCACCTTGGGCCGATGGGGAAGGGCATGGTGTCTGTGAGGCATTGTTGCCGTACCGATGGGGGAGTGGTACATGTTGTGTTTTACCTTTGGCTGAGGGAAGCAGAACCACCTTGAGCCCGTCGGGCCGGAGTAGCCGGTGCGCTATCCGAGGGGTTGCTGTTTGGTCTCAGCGGGTCGGGGTTTCCCTATTTGTCGTGGCAGCTTCCGGCGCGTTTTTTGCTGTGGAGCTGGTTGTGGTACTGTTGGAGTTGTTTTACCCCTGTAGCCACTGGGCCTGATGTGACCTTTGATCAAGGTTACGAGTTGTACCCTTTGCCCTTTGGCCTGACGCAGCCCGGGAGGTTAGGGTTGTGGATAGTTCCTGTAGCTTCGGCTTGACGGGGGTTCGCCGGTCCCCAGGGCCCTCCTGAAGCGCCGAGGCCTGGCGTGGAGGCAATCCGGTCGGTAGGACAATAGTCTAGACTGCTTGTGTGCACACGTAGCTGGGCAGTGGTGGCTCACTGGTCCCAGCTAGTCCTAGTTTGACTCACTGCCTCACCCTACGGTGCCCCGGTACACTGTAGGGGTGGACAGGCGTGAGTAGTGGTGGTAGTGTTGTGAGGCGACGTTGACTTCGATCGACGGTGTGGTTCGGTCTCTTTGTGGACTTTGGCTGTGAGACGTGACTTTGTGTTGGGTTCTTCGGGTTGCTTAGAATTGTTCCTGCTACACTGCTTATGCGTATGTTTCATATCAGATTTGAATGCTATGTTTACTGCTTTACTTAATTGCCATATGTCCGTATTGTTGTACTTGTGGGTGTGTGAGTGGGAGGCAGGGGATCGGATGATCCCTACTGAACCTAATTCTGGTGTGGCTCACTCCCTGCGGTTTCAGGTGTGGACTCCGTGGCGTGTGACGGCGTGTGGTGTCTTCTTGGTGAGCGGACCAGCAGCTGTCTCAGTTCCGGGGTATGCCCCGATGTTGTTGTACTTTACTTCTGCCTGTACTTATTTAATTTGTTGGACCATGTAATTATTGTTGGACTGTATACGGACATTGTTATCTTCCTTCCTGCGCACTTGTTATATCTTTGTAGTCCGTGTGATTGTTATATTTAGCCTTGTTTAGCACTTACTCCTCCAGATGTGTTGTGTGAGATCCGGGTGTGAACCCGCAGTTAATGGGCCGACATCCATTTAGTGATCGGGTCTCCGGTCATAGGATGGCGGGTCGTTACAGATGGTATCAGAGCTTAGTCTGGTCGAGTATGTGGTAAACTAGGTTAGATATTATAGTCCAACAATAAGTACGAGTCTATACAGGCGATGGCTGCTGGTATTGATTGATAGGTTTTAACGTGCTTTGGTTCGATTTTCGTGTTTGTGGGGTAGTGATGGCACCGAAGAGGAAAGTTCCGTTGGCTCGTGGTTCGAGAGCAGATGATGGTGGTTCGAGGGCAGAAGGACATAATGTGGATCGTTTCATGGAAGCTATGATTGGGGCTATGTCTAGATACCAACAGGGAGATGGAAGTGAGGGGTCCAATTCCCGAGGTGGCCAGTCTTTGGTGATGGAGCGGTTCTTGAAGTTGAAGCCCCCTTCTTTCACGGGTCAACCTGTTCCAAACGCGGCGGCTCATTGGATTAAGGAGGTAGAGAAGGCATTTGATGTTCTTGAATGTGCTGAGAACGACAAGACCTTGTTGGCAACCTACTTGCTGAAGGACGATGCTTATGATTGGTGGGTTACCATCAAGGGGTTGAAGTTTCCAGATAGGTCCTTGAGAGAGATTCCTTGGGTAGGCTTTGTTAGAGAGTTTAGTGGGCAGTACTTTCCGAGGCACGTTCGTAGGGCCAAGGAAAGGGAGTTTATGGAATTGGTGCAGGATGGTATGTCAGTTCTGGAATATCAGATGAAATTTGTAGCTCTGGGAAGATTTGCTCCACACATATCTGGGCATGAGGATCTTAGGACGGAGAAATTTGTGGATGGACTTCGGCATGATCTAAGGGAATTTGTGGCAGCTCATTGTTGTAAGGATCTGGCGTCAGCAGTTCGGTGCGCGGCAGCGGTGGAGATGCAGTTCCAACACACAGCGAAGGAGTCGGAGCAATCAGCACAAGGGAAGCAGCAAAGCAGGGACAGATCAGCGGTCTTTTCGTCAGGTGGTTCGAGTTCCTTTGAGCTCGAGTTCTAAGAGGTACCTTGTGACGAGGATGAAGACGGTTCGGTTCAGCAGATGCAGACGGAGGTCAGCTGGCAACAGGAAGCGAGGCGGGACGCTGCTGATCGTTGTCCCCGTTATGGCAGGTTTCAAGGCAATCGGTTATGTCCTTTGATCACTGGTAGCTGCTTTGGCTGTGGTAGGAAGGGACATCTCGCGAGGAACTGTCCCCAGAAGAATAAGGCAGGTCAGGAGCCGAGTGGTTAGTAGGTGTTCGAGACGTTGAGTGGTGTTGCGTCTCTTAGTGGAGGTCCGAGCAGGTTGAGCTAGATGAACACTTTTATCTTGTCTTATTCAGAGGTGGTTGTGAACTCTTGGGGCACTCTTATGTACTTGGGTTGGGTGGAGAATCGGTTTTATAATATGTGCCTCGCTAGTGTGTAGTTATTTTGATCTTTCATCTTTTTGTCAGAATCGAGAATCTTGGTTAGCTTGGTGTGAATTTGATTGGCTAATTTTGTGGAGCCCTGTGTGTGTGATTGGTGAGAATGATTGTTGTGATCGGTGCGCCGGCATGTGATGGTTAGCCGAGTTTATCGTTGAGCGGTTGCAAATTTCGAGGACGAAATTCTTTCAAGGGGGGAGAATGTAAGGACTGAGGTTTCGGGTTCAGTATTCGGGTCGGGTTCGGGCCGGATCCCCTGGTTTGGACCCTGAGGGGTCTTGAGATTTCTGACTGAATGACGTCTGCACTGCTCGACGTCTTTCAAAAGACGTCTGTCTATGTAGACGCCATTTATGTCTGCTTTCTGTTGTGCCACGTGTGCGCCACGTGGGCGGGTTTCGGGCCGCGAGAGTACGGCCCCTGTCACATCGTCTGAATGGCGTCCATGATGGTCGACGCGATTCGGACTGCGACCCCTACGATGTCAGTGTACGGCGCCAGAGCGTTGTCAGTACGGCCTATCCTGTCGTCTGAACGGCGTCCGTGGTGAGCGACGCATTTCAGAGCGCTGTCAGTACGGCCGTCCTGTCAGACTGATTGGCGTCTGTCTCGATCGACGCGTTTTAGCTAGATTCAGATTGACCCCGCGAGCCTCCCCTTCTTTCCCTCATTCTTCGCCTCCACCTTCTCTCTCTTCGCCCTCTCCGCCCTCCTTTCCCCTTTCCCTTCCTCTTCTTCCTCTTCCATCACTCCAACACCACCCTACCTCTCACCTCTACCTCCACCACTTCCTTCACGGCGTTCCATTCTCCGGACGGCGGCCGACGTCCCGGCTGAGTGGCGGCGTCCTCGAGGGTACCGGCGGCGGTCTGCGGTGCGGCGGGTCGGCGGCATGGAGCTTGGAGGAGTTCAAGAACCGGTAGGGGGACGAACCTTGCATGGACTGTGGTTGTCTTGCTCGTGATTTCCTTGGCGTGGCATGATGTGTTTTGGGTTAGAATGAGCATGTTTAAGGGGTGTTCTTGTGGGAATGGCCATGTTCGAGATCGTGGAATTGTAGCATGCTTATGGTAGTTTGATTTCCCTTTTCTCCCCCTTCTGTTTTGGGCGTTTTAGGGTGTTTGGGGTTAAGGGGAGAAACCCTCGGGTTGAAACAGGGAACCAGCTTTCTGGCGCTAAACGGCGTCGTGCCTGGTCGACGCCTTTTAGAAGGACGTCAGGGCAGTACGACGCCTTTTAGGGCAAAAACCTCCCTGTTCGAGGTTTCGTTGTACGGGGATCTGGCGCTAAAAGACGTCATGTATGGACGACGCCTTTCAGAAGGACGTCGGACCATCATGACACCTTTTAGGCAGGAAATCACCCCGACTGAGGCTTCTGCAAATCTGGAATTCTGGGGTGAATGGCGTCTTTGGGTTCTGACGCGTTTTAAATGGGCGGCTTCTCAGGTGGACGTGTTTTAAGGCATAATCTGATTTTAATGAACCTGTTTTAGGGGCTTGAATGGCGTCGACCTCGGTCGACGCGATTCAAGACAGAACTGCTTAACTCCTGTTATTTAACACATGTTTCACGATTGGATGGTTCGAATGCATGCTTTAAGTTGTACACTGAGACTGAGGACTTCTGCGTGGATGGAATTACATCATGTATGTGTGTGTGTTTATGCGGATATGGAATTGGAACTACTGTGGTTTACGTTTGTCACCTTGGGCCGATGGGGAAGGACCATGGTGTCTGTGAGGCATTGTTGCCGTACCGGTGGGGGAGTGGTACATGTTGTGTTTTACCTTTGGCTGAGGGAAGCAGAACTACCTTGAGCCTGTCGGGTCGGAGTAGCCGGTGCGCTATCCGAGGGGTTGTTGTTTGGTCTCAGCGGGTCGGGGTTTCCCTATTTGTCGTGGCAGCTTCCGGCGCGTTTCTTGCTGTGGAGCTGGTTGTGGTACTGTTGGAGTTGTTTTACCCTTGTAGCCACTGGGCCTGATGTGACCTTTGATCAAGGTTACGAGTTGTACCCTTTGCCCTTTGGTCTGACGCAGCCCGGGAGGTTAGGGTTGTGGGTAGTTCCTGTAGCTTCGGTTTGACGGTGGTTCGCCGATCCCCAGGGCCCTCCTGAAGCGCCGAGGCCTGGCGTGGAGGCAATCCGGTCGGTAGGACAGTAGTCTAGACTGCTTGTGTGCACACGTAGCTGGGCAGTGGTGGTTCACTGGTCCCAGCTAGTCCTAGTTTGACTCACTGCCTCACCCTACGGTGCCCCGGAACACTGTAGGGGTGGACAGGCGTGAGTAGTGGTGGTAGTGTTGTGAGGCGACGTTGACTTCGATCGACGGTGTGGTTCGGTCGCTTTGTGGACTTTGGCTATGAGACGTCACTTTGTGTTGGGTTCTTCGGGTTGCTTAGAACTGTTCCTGCTACACTGCTTATGCGTATGTTTCATATCAGATTTGAATGCTATGTTTACTGCTTTACTTAATTTCCATATATCCGTATTGTTGTACTTGTGGGTGTGTGAGTGGGAGGCAGGGGATCGGATGATCCCTACTAAGCCTAATTCTGGTGTGGCTCAGTCCCTGCGGTTTCAGGTGTGGACTTCGTGGCGTGTGGCGGCGTGTGGTGTCTTCTTGGTGTGCGGACCAGCAACTGTCTCAGTTCCGGGGTATGCCCCGATGTTGTTGTACTTTACTTCTGGCTGTACTTATTTAATTTGTTGGACCATGTAATTATGGTTGGACTGTATACGGACATTGTTATCTTCCTTCCTGCGCACTTGTTATATCTTTGTAGTCCGTGTGATTGTTATATTTAGCCTTGTTTATCGCTTACTCCTCCAGATGTGTTGTGTGAGATCCGGGTGTGAACCTGCAGTTAATGGGCCGACATCCATTTAGTGATCGGGTCTCCGGTCATAGGATGGCGGGTCGTTACAGTGCCACTCCTCGGAAGACTCAATTCCAAGGATCTTCTAACGGACCCCAAGCTAATCAGACGATGCCAGCCCAAACAATCCCATCTAATTTCATCAACCATATTACACCTCCCACGCAGGAGTTCATTTACAAGAATGAGGTCGAGACTTGTGTGCGGCAGCTCATGGCCGAGAAACTTATCCTGAAACAACCGCACTTTCTCTCGAGCTATTGCAAACTCCCTCCAGCCTACTTTCCACTGGGATTCAAAGCCCCCAAGTATAGAAAATATGATGGCACCTCTGACCCTCATTACCACCCATCAGGTTTCCTCATAGATTCTCATCAATGGCTCTACGACAGAGTCCTCCTTGTCTATATGTTCCATAAATCCTTAAAAGGTGAGGCCTTAAGATGGTTTTCTTCCTTGCCCGCCACAGACCTAATCAATTTTGATATAGTCTCCAAAAAATTCATAACTCAGATTTTGATATGGTCTCCAAAAAATTCATAACTCCAAAAAATTCATACATTCGCGCAACTTTATAATCGAGCTCGGGTAGTTCAATCTCAGATCTTGAGTTCCATTTTGCCATCCTTCTTTGAAAATCAGAACAGGAATAAGAAGACCACACGAACTCCACTCATGGAGGGAATAACTATCAATGAACAGCTGAGTGCCTTGGGGCAGCCTTTTAGGTCACCCAATCCTATGTCCAAATCAGACAACCAATCCAATCAAAAACCACACTTAGCAGTTCCCCCTTCGACTAGCTACAGTTGACCCATGCCCAAACATGCCTCATATCCGCCTTTGCCAGAATCTTTGTTGGACATTTTCCATGTCTTATTATCTTGCAATGCTATCCAGCTTCCACCTCAGCATGAGGCCATCCCCTGCAACATTGATATGTCCAGATACTGTCCATATCATAGAGTGCCAGGGCATACAATTTATAACTACTTCACTTTCAAGGATTGGGTATACGATTTGAATGAGGAAGGTAAGATCAATTGGGGGCGCATGAAAGAGGCTATTGAAACCTTGAAAGCCAAAAGAGAATAAAGAATTGTGAATGACCCTCTGCCCTCTCATCAAGTAGCTTAAGATCCATCTAGCTCTCTAGAAAAGGTGAACACCCTTGTCATAAATTTGGAACCGAATGTTGATCGCAGAGGACAACATTGGGAATATGAAGAGGTCGGGATATTGCGTGAGTGCCCTACCTGGATGGACCAAACCTTGGGACTGCCCTCCACTAATCATCAGTTAAATTCCCATACAATGGGAAGATTGTCAAAATGAAGAGTACCCCCTATGTTGAGTCTTTGGACTCAGTCTCGATTGAACAAATTCCATCCATGATCTCTTTTGGAAAAGGAAAAGAGCCCATCCTTTCATCGGTTTCCTCTCAGCCCAAACCCCGGCCTAGCATAGGTTGGCAGTTTATGAATAAAATGGGATACAATTCAGGATCTGAGCTAGGCAAGGAAGAGCAAGGAATTCAGGAGCCTGTTTTAGAAAATCCGACCATTGGAGGATTCAGATTTGGTTACCTACCAACCAAACCAATTGAGGGATCAAGAAAATGGACTCTTTTGGATCACTTTGTGAAGGAAGATCAAGAGGTACTGAAGATACATCATCTTGAGGATGAGTTGAAAGAAACAATCAATGAAGTTTAAAGAGAAGATGAGGAAGACTTCGGTACATGGTTACTGTTTCATGAACCGAATACCCTACGAGAAGGAACCTTCTTAGTGAGGGATGAATCGGCACTCGCCGCTTTCGTTCCCTTCCTATTCCACCCACCTTCCATTCTCAGGTTTCCACCACTGGTCATAGCACATTCCCTCGAGGGCTTTATACTTGGAGACTACGACCCCCAAAAAGAGAAAAAGTCTCACTCCCATACCGAAGGGAATGAAACCACCAATGAGGAGCCAACATACTGGGGCAATTCCGCCATCATTGGGTCTCTATCTCAAGGACCCACCTTTGTAACATGTCTGACTCACTCTCAGAGTCTTGTGCATAATCGCTTAGGAATTGGATAGCTTACTCTTTATCTAAAAGTTGTAGAGGTAAGTAAGTTTTTTCATTTCTAGTTCAAGAATTAGCAAATAAGTGTAAATATTTGAAAAATGTTTTCCTTTGGATAGGAGTCTATATAAAGAAATTCTACCCTTAAAAATGTACAAAAAAAAAACAAAAAAACAAAAATTTCAAAATCCAAAAAAAAGTTGAATATTCTAAAAAGTAGCAAAAATATTTGTAAATACGTACATACTTTAATGAAAAGCACAAAAAATCAGAAAAACACAAAATCCAACTGTCTGGTGACTACCATATAACCCCTGTCTAGGTCAGTTGCATGATAGATTGGGTTATCATTGAGGTTTGGTTAAGACTTTGGTCCACCAGAGCCTAAGACGTGTCTGCTTTACTTTCATATGGACCTCTATGGTCATTATGAGATGCATACATTTGCACGTCTTTCAAAGTGAACCTTCTTAAAATGAGTTCAATGCCTTTAGTACATTGTCAAATTGCAACTTTTGCTCTTTGTCTCTCGGCTAATCAGGACAGTCGACGCCCTTAAACGGTCGAGCTCAGCAAGCTGCGGTTCCCCGACAATCCGATAGATGTAACCCCTCAAATGGGCACAACTATGAAATGTAAAGGACCAGAGCACGTGAAGAGGGCAGTGTCCTCGCAGGCGAAATATCAAATAACCCCAAAAATATCAAGAAAAAATAAATTACAAAAAAGGGGTTCTAGCAATTGTACAAAAAAAGCCTCGTCATGACCTTGCCTGGCCATGAAATCTACCGAAGGCCTGAAAAATCAAAAGTAAATAGGGGCATGTAAGAGGTCAAAAAAGGATCCGTTTTGTCATAGCTCTATCTTTTAACGGTTCTGTTGATCCTCCTGTGAGGTTTGTCTTCAAATTTCTTCACTTTTTCTCCCCAAGGTTTAACATGAGATAGCTATCTAAAGACTGAACAACATTTTTAAGTGGTTCATTTTCCAAAATCATCACATGCTCACATGATCACAGAGGTTCAAAATGGGTGAAGAGTAATGTCCGTGTTTCTGGTGAATTAATTTATTAATCATAATCTCAATGAGCACCCTCAAACTTCGGGCTTAGGTCAATGCATGTGATCGTTCCAAATTGTGCGTCGTTAAACACTCATGAGAACGTTCAATCTAAATTTATTCGGCTCATTTAAATTCAATTTTGAAAATTAATAATGGTGAGTCCAAGTCGATCCACAGGGAGTTAGAATCTTAATATTTGAAAACTTTGAATTTTGATTGATCTAGAAAAAGAATTAATGATTTGCGTTAATTAATTAGACATTTAATCACAACAACAACTTATTCAACTAACACAACTAAAACTACAACAAAAATAACTAAGTAAACTAATAAAAACAATACACGCACAGTCTTAAAAAAAATAATCAATTAAATGAAGAAACTTTAAATACTATTGCCATTAACCATTACCCATCTAACAACAAAGAATTAACCTTATAAACTTTTCTGGATTTAATCAACTTAAAATAACATTCAAATAACTAAACCTAAACAACAAGATAATGAAAGCAGTCCTATGGGTGCTTTGTGGAAACTGTCGGCACAATGGACCACAGGTGAGGGGGTGCAGCGCAGTAGACCACTGGAGGAACCGAGAAGAAGGCCGGCTGCTGGTGGCCTGTGGAAGAGAGCCGGAGGAGGGCTTGCTGGTTCAGGTTTGCAGACGCGTGCATGCAGGTGCTGTTGCTGGAGGTGGTAGATGGAGGCTGGCTACGTGGAGAAGCTTGCAGATACGTGGCTGCTGGATGCTTGATCTTGGAGGGATGTGCTTGCATGCATGCAGGAGGAGCTGGCCGGCGCTTGCAGCTGGTGCGTGGAGGAGCTTGCGCAGGGAAGACGGCGCCGGGTGTTGTCGGCTATGTGGAGGACATGCATGGGAGGTGCTGGAAAAGCCGAGATGCAGGCGTGCATGCGCTGGAGCCGGGATGTAGGCGTGGACGGTGGAGCTTGGAGCTGCTGGTTGGTGGAAGCCCGACAGAGCGTAGCGTGGGGGTGCACCGGAGAGCAGCTACTGGTGCGTGGAGCTGCGTGGAGACCGGCCTTTGCCGCATGCGCCGCTGAGAGAGATTGCTGCTGGAGCTTGCCTGGTGGGTGCACTGGAGAGCAGCTGCTGGTGCGTGGAGCTGCGTGGAGACCGGCCTGGTGGAGATGCAGCTTGCTGGAACTCGCCGGGTACGCAGGAGACGTGCACGAGCTTGCTGGAACTGGGTACGTGTAGGTGCAGTGGAGAGGAGATAGAGAGAGAGACGGCGAGGGAGACACTGAGAAGAGGAGGAGAAAACCGGAGAGAGAGAGGACAGAGGGAGAGAAAGAGAGACCGAGAGAGAGATATCTGTGGAGGGGGAGAGAGAGAGGCCGAGAGAGGAGCTGTGGAGGCTGTGGGGTTGAGAAAGAATAAAGGAGAGAGGCTGCGGCTGCTGGAGATAGGTTGCAGCTGGGAGGAATTGGAGAAGGAGAAGGACTTTTTTCCGGAGGTTGGAGAGGGAGGAAGATATATAGAGAGGAAGAGGGGCGTGGAAAAGAGGAAGGAAGGCGTACGGAGGGAAAGAGGGGGAGACAAAAAAAAAGGAAACAGAGAGGAGAGAAGGAAACAGAGAAGATAAAAGGAAGATTTTTTAAAAGAAAGAAAGTGGGCTTTAGGAAGGCGGCTGGCCCTTCTTGGGCGTGGAATTATGGCAATATTAGGACATCAAATTACATTTTTACCCCTGTTTTAGTCGAATTTATTGAAATCCGAACACTAGACCTCTCCCAAATTTCTGGAAACTCCACCAGCTGCACTGCATCATCGGCATGTCCTGTTCACATAAAATCAATATAAATTAGCACATTATCATAAAAATATCATTATATTTATTTATTTCGTCTCGGTTTTGTCGAAAAACTGCAGATGCGCTATACTCCATTAATCACATGAAATGACGATGTTTTTAAGTCAGAATTTGACGAAATTGGTACCGTTGGATTTGGTACGCAATTATCTATCATTTCATGCTATTTTACAGATAAAAACATGAGTATGATGCGTTTGATTACCTTTAGATGATAAATTTAACACTTTATCAACACGCGCGTCACCTATAGGTGCGACGGCGTCTGATTCCGGGTTAGCGTCGCACGGTTGACCGTTAGGGTTCCAAGGTGTTCCATCTTATACCTTATAGGTTGTGTGGAAAGAGACCCGGGTTGGGCAAATCATTTACCTCAAAAACTTTTTGGGCAAACTTGGTGGTCGGAAGCAACTGGGAACCTAAGCATGGCATGACGGTATTGTCATCAGTATGAGTCTTAGCCGGTCAAGGTTAGTTTGAGGAGTCTAGAGGCCCAAATCAATCTAGATGTACGCTTAGGATACCTGGGAAGTTGAGTGTGCATTTCCCTTTCATCATTCAACCAGGCTAAGTTTGGGCAGTCACCAGGTAGGTGGAATCAAAAACATGTTTTCATTTATCACATACCTCATTTGTTAATATCCACCAGCATTTGCATATTTACTTGTCGCATCAGTTTCAATACTCTTCCTTTTGTCTGGTTAGTAGGACACGACTCCTTGACCCTATGCGAAGGCTAGGAAAAGAGTAGTTGCTCTTTTTTTGGGGAAGAGGCCGAAAATAGATACTACAAACTATTTTCCCCTCATTATTGTGCATACAGGAAAAGGATTCTTTGTTTAAAAGGTGGACATTTTTGCTGTCGAGTCGAAGCCAAAAGCAGCCGGATTGGCATTCTACTTTGAGAATGGCCATATCTTCCGTGCTAGCTTCGACTCGACAGGGACCTTTGTCCCTCGTTTCCTCGCAGCTTGTCATTAAAATATTGTGGATCATTGATTATTTACATTTGTTGATGTGCGTTCTTGCAGCTGCAAGGAATCTGAAGCAAGTAGGATTGAAGACACATGAGGCAAATAACTTTGGGCATATAGACTCTGAGTTCCTCTTTAAACAAAACAATGAGGAGTCTATATTCCCCAAATTATTCGATTGGCCAATAAATCCTTCATGTTTGCATTAGGAATTTGTTTTCTAATTTTTAAACCAGCATGCATTGTGTAAGCATCCATCCTTGCCCTTGGGGCAACGACCATAATTTATCACTCTGCTTAACCCATTGTTGATTTGTGAGTCTCGCAATTGTTTGTCTGTTAGCCTTTTGAATTGCAAGACCTTATCCTTTTCCAATTCGTGTGTTTGAGATTCTCTCACTTGGCGATCATGTGATGCGTCAGGCCACCGTGCACCCGTTGTGTTGAGACATTTTCAAGTCACACCCCTCCATCTTTCATGCTTGAGATCCCCTTGGGTCAGATCGTTGCATCCTAGTGCTCCAAGGCCTCACGGTTCCAACACCCGAGGGTCCCACGGATTGTGATTCTCTAGTTTGAACTTTGTTCCCCTTCTTAATCACCCTTGCAATCCAAATAGCCAACTCTCATACATTTACCACATTCGCATATCATCCTTGGATATAGCTCATTCCTTCTTTGGGCTATCCAAAATCAGTTTCGATTTTAGGAACACCTATTTATTATTCCATTCTACTCCACTGCAAAACAGGTGTCCTGGAGGGGTATTTGTAGACACCGATTTTGGACCCCATTTTGGTCATAAACCCCCATCACCTTATCCATCTCATTTAGACCATCAGATTTTCTCACATAATTCAACCCACTAAATAATCAGGCCCATTAACCAACCCTTGCCTTCCACCATCCATGGAAGGCCAACTAGGCCATCTTCCACCACCCGCGGAAGGCCACCTACCTTGCCTTCCACCTTTTGGCCACCTTTTTTCATTTTCCGCCACCTTTTCGTGGAAGGCCAACCAGCCCGCCTTCCACCATCCTTGCAAGGCCACCCCTTGCCTTCTACTATCCTTGGAAGGCCACCCCTTGCCTTCCACCACCCTTGGAAGGCCAATTGGGCCACCTTCTACCTTTTCATGGAAGGCCAACTACCTGGCCTTCCACGAAAGTGGGAGGCAAGATAGTTGGCCGTCCATTCTCCTAACTTCCATCTTGACCTCGTCTTCCCACGATCTCCTCCACTCGCCACCCTCATCCCCACTACTTCGATCACTCCCTACTCTGGCGACTGCCGCGGCACGACCTCCAACTCTTGACCATTCCCTATTGGTTCCTTGATGATTAACGGGGATTTAGAACTTGAATTCCCCCTATTTTCTCCTCTCCTATTTAAACCCCCTTACTCCTCCCGGGGAAGTGTTGGTGGGTGAGGATTGAAGTTTTGGATTTCTAGAAGCGGACAAGTCTGGAGGTTGCGGGTAGCGGAGCGGGAGCACCATGAATCTCTCCTATATGGGCTTGTTCTTCTAACTCCCCCCCCTCTTTCTTTTCTAGTTACTGCATCCTCCCCTCTACCACATGTCATAGCCTTCTTTTCTTTACTACAAATCATTCATCTTGTCACCATGGCACACACGCACATTTCATTGCATGCATCCTAGGACCACCTAGCATCCATTCTAACAGATGTTCCAAACAAAAAAATAGGAGGTGGGTAGCCATAACATATGGTCACCTTCCCTCCCCAAACACCTATCCAATGCGTCCCCTTTCAATTTTAACTCTTTTATTTGTTTGCGTGAACAGATTCTACATGTCGCAGTTCTAATCGGACTATTTTCTTTCCTTTGTTCGTCTTTTTTTTTCAGGGGCTCTTACCACATTCTGCACGCGGACTACCGAGCTCTCCCCCTTCAGCCGGCCGGAGGCAGAGAAGAGGAACCCGCCACCTCCCGCTACACCAGAACGCGATCAACTTCGTCATCCTCTGGAGCATAGGGACTGTTAATACTCCTAGTGATCACACACATTCCAATCCTTAACCCTGTCTAAATCGCCCCAGTTCTAAGACGAACGGAGAAGCCCTGGAAGGAGACAGCAGCGGCGGAGACATTCCGGGCGCCTACAGTGGTAGCTGACCACCTGTCCCGAATTCTATTTTCTAATAGTGAACTAATAACTAATTCATTCCCTGATGAATATCTATTAGCCATCTCTCACACCATTGCACCTTGGTATACCCACATTGTCAACTACAAGATAGCCAATCAGCTCCGGGAAGGATGGACCAAAAGTGAAAAGGATAGATTCTTCACCCAAGAGAAGTATTACTTTTGGGAAGATCTTGAATTATTCAAATTTTGTCCCGACCAAATCATCCGAGGATGTGTCCCCGAGGAAGAACAACAAAGTGTGTTGAATTTATGCCACAATCTTTCTTGTGGGGGCCATTTTTCAGGAAAGAAAACTGTCGCCAAGGTCCTTCAAAGTAGTTTTTACGGGCCCACACTTTTTAAAGATGCCCATGAATTCAGCAAAACTTGCCTCAAATGCCAAGCTGTAGGAAATATGGGAAAAAGGGACATGATGCCACTCAACCCAATCTTAATGGTTGAAATCTTTGATGTTTGGGGGATAGACTTAATGGGACCTTTTCCACCTTCTTTTGGATATGAATATATCTTAGTAGCAGTGGATTATGTTTCTTAGTGGATTGAAGTTGTAGCCACCTGAACCAATGATCATAAGTGGTCATGAAATTCGTCCAGAAAAATATCTTTTCGCGATTCGAGTGGTCCAATGCTATCATAAGTGATAGGGGCACGCACTTCACAAATTCCCAATTTCGATCTCTACTTAAGAAATATGGGATTAATCACAAATTGGCTACCCGTTATCATCCCCAAACTAGTGGCCAAGTGGAGGTATCTAATAGGGAAATCAAAAGTATTCTGCAAAAGTCCGTTAGGCCCGATAGGAAAGATTGGTCTGAACGATTGGATGATGCTTTGTGGGCCTATCGGACTGCTTATAAAACTCCTATTGGCATGTCTCTTTATCGCCAGATTTTTGGAAAAGCTTGTCACCTTCCTATGGAATTAGAACATAGGACGTATTGAGCCATCAAACAAGTTAATATGGACCTAGCCCAAGACGGTTCCCATAGAACCCTACAATTGAGTGAGCTAGAGGAGGTGCGTAATGAAGCTTGTGAGAATTCCAAGATTTATAAATCCAAAACCAAAGCCTTTCATGATAAACATATTGTTAGGAAATTCTTCCATCCAAATCAAAAAGTTTGGCTATTTAATTCTAGACTTTGAGTATTTCCAGGAAAACTAAAATCAAGGTGGGATGAGCCTTTCCTAGTCATTAAGGCCTTTAACTATGGAGCTGTTAAAATCATGGATCCAAAGACTGGACACACATTTACTGTTAATGGGCAACAGTTGAAACCGTTTGTTGAAAATCTTCAAAATAGCCCACCTGAATCCATGACGCTAAGCGACCCACAATAATTGTACTTCCTGACTGAAGACATTAAACTTAGCGCTTGTTGGGAGGCAACCCAACATTTTATATCATCTTTTATTTTTCCTCTTCTTTAGGTTTTTATGTAGTAGTTGGCTTTGGTAATGTCACATCTTCATGGCCACAAGTTGTTTCTCTCCTTCCCCGTTTTCTTATGGCTAGCATTTTGTTTATTTCCTTTATGTCATTGAGGACAATGCCATTCAAGTTGGGGGGACGCAATCAATATACATTTTTTGAAACATCTTTTGAAGAAAACTGATATATTTTTTTTTACTGAGAAAATGGTCAAAATTTTTCAAAAACTTCTTTTTCACATCCCACGTAAGTTGTCTGGAATCATGTTTCATTAAGTGAATCATAATCAAATCAATTTTATGTTAGCCAAATTGGATAGAGTTGTAAAAGTTCATAATATCCCACTTCATAAGAAGTCACGACAGGAATGATTTTCACACACATGGCAACTTAAAATGAGTAAAAGACCTTGAAAGTATAAAATTGGTGGAATCAACCTTAAGGATAGGACTACCTATTCCATTTTTTTTTTCTTTTGGGTTGAATGAAAAGAACATTAGTATTCATAATAGGGGACCGACCCACTCAGCACTCTAAAGAGGCAGTCATTTAAAAAGGGGTATTTGTAAACATTAAATGCCAAATAAGATGTCAAAAAGAGTTAAAGGAAGGCAAGTGGCAAAACGTATGCACCTCCCCTCAGGCAAATTAAAGAGAGTAGTAAACACTCTCAAAGGTAAAAGCATAACTAAATGAAAAAGCCGCGCTAAATAAAAAGTCCTTCATACTAAAAAATACGACTAAGTCATGAAAACTACTGAGTCGGGGTGAGAGCTAAAAAACGATCCTCTCAGACTGATCGAGAAATCATTTTTCTCATCACTTTCCCAGGTAGTTTTATCTAGAGGGTTAGTAAAGGCGATGATATAACGGAAAGGACATAAACGATTTCTAAGCCTGCCAACTTACATGCACGATCACTTGTCGCGAACCAAAGCGTAGTGGGAAATGAGAACTTTAGCTTAACCGATCAGCTACCATTTAATAGATTGTGATAGATAACTACAAATGAAGCATGATAGTTCATTGTTGTCCCAATTTGTCTTCTATTCACATTGCGAAGGGACTAGCAATGAGTAAATTGGGGAGTGTGATAAGTTGATAGTTTTGATCGTTAAAAGAACAAATGCATGCACTATATTCATAATTTTATGTTTAAAATTGCACGAAATGATAGATAATTTTGCACTGATTCCAACGTTTGTCAAATTCTGAGTTAAAAACATCATCATTTCATATGAATAACGGAGTGTAGTGTATTTGCGATTTTCTTAGCGAAACCAAGATAATAAATAAATTCATTTCAGCATAAATATTATTTTATTCATAATAATATCCTAATTTACATTTATTTTTATATAAATAGGATATGAAGATGATGTGGCACAGTGGTCAAGTCTTTGGAGACTTATGAGAGGTCCAAGGTTCAAATCTCAGCAAAAGCAACTAGTTTTTTGGAAGAATTAATGGAGTAGGGGTAAAATGATTTTTTACTACTCTCTAAAGGTTGCTCTAATTTCTACTCAAGAAGGAGCCTTGGAGCAGCCGCCGCCTCTTTCTTCCCTCCTTTCCTCTTTTTAAAAATATCCTCCCCTTTTAAAAGAATATCCTTCTTTTCACTCTCCCTTTGTTTTTCCTTCTTCTCCCTCCTGCCTTCTCTCCCTCTCTCTCTGCTACAGTACTCATGAGTACTGTAGCGGCTACAGTACTCACGTACTGTAGCAGCCCCCTCTCTCTAGTTTTGTTCTCTCTCTCTTTCGCTCTCTCTCTACATCTCTCTCAAACCAGCGGCTGCCATGGGCAAGAGGTAGATTCGAGGTGCTGAAACTGACCATTGGAAGGAGTCCATGGCTGCCAAGGATCCATACGAAGGGTTACGACAGCTGCAAACATCATTTTTCTCTCTCCATCACCTCTCTCTATAGTTTTTGAGTTCTCCATGTTACATTGTATTTCGAATATTTTATGTAAAATTTTCTTTATAAAAGTCATGTTATTTTTCTATTTTCAATGTCGCTGTAAAATTTCATATAGTTCTGTTAATGAATAACAGTAGCTCCTTCGAAAAAAGTTTTCTTTTGTCCCTCTTTTTGTTCTACAACTTTTATTTTTTCTTCTGTTGACACTATTCAAATATTATATTCTACTTTAAATTAGTGTTTTAGAGATAGTCTTAGTTCAATAGATGGTCTGATTATGCTCGTTTAGGGGTGCTCCTTTTGTGAGTTCATAGTAAGTCCGATTAATTTCAATTCTTATCTATCAAATCATCATGCTCCCTCTTCTTTCTTCTCTTTTTTTCCTCTAAAAATTCAATATTTTTAGCTTTAAAAATCTATTTCCCTGTGGATTCGACCCAATCTCACCACTTGCTATTTTTCAAATAATTATATGTGGAAATTAAAATTTTAAGATTGATGTTCGAATATGCTTAACGACACATAATTTTGAGCGATCAAATACGATAAACATTGATCGGATAAATACACAATGAATATATGCCATATTTATATTAACCTGAATATTACATAGTGTCGGGTTGGCTTGCAGGCCATCCAATACTAACAATCTCCCACTTGGACTAAAACCAATAACTTTTATACAGAATACCCATATTCTCTAAGTGACGCTCAAATATTTTTTTCGACAAAGGCTTGGTCAGTGGATCTGCTATGTTGTCGGTTAAGGGAACTCTTTCCACAATGATATCTCCTCGAGCTATAATATCTCTGATAAGATGAAAGTGCCGTAGAATGTGCTTCGACTTCTGATAAAACCTCGGCTCTTTTGCTTGAGCAATTGCCCTATTGTTGTCACACAGTAGTAGGACGGGACTAGAGATGCTTTTCACCACACCAAGATCGTCGATGAATTTCTTCATCCAGATAGCTTTCTTGGCGGCCTCAACAGTAGCAATATACTCAGCTTCCGTTGTCGAATCGGCAGTGGTTTCCTATTTGGAACTTCTCCAGCTCACTGCTCTCCCGTTGAGTGTGAAGACAAAACCTGATGTTGACTTGCTGTCATCAGGATCAGACTAAAAACTCGAGTCAGTGTATCTTTGCAGCTTTAAGTCTCCTCCTCTATAGACTAGAAATAGATCCTTAGTTCTTCTTAAGTAGTTAAGGATGTATTTCACAACCTTCCAGTGTTCATCACCTAGATCCGCCTGATATTTGCTTGTAACACTTAGAGCATATGCTACATTAGGTCTTGTACATAGCATGGTATATATGGAACCTTATCCATCATTGCCCTCTCCTCAGGTGTCTTGGGAGACTGTCCTTTAGAAAGAAAAATTCCATGCCTCATCGATATGAGACCACTCTTGGAATTTTCCATGCCAAACCTTTTGACAATGGTTTCTATGTACATGGATTGGGTTAAGACAAGCATCTTCTTTGATTTATCTCTATAGATCCGTATTCCCAATACGTAAGATGCTTCTCCCAAATCCTTCATGGAGAAGTTCTTTGACAGCCAAATCTTTATAAATGACATCATTCCCAATGAGTAGGATGTCGTCAACGTAAAGAACTAGAAATGTGATTGCGCTCCTACTGTTTTTCTTGTACACCCAAGGCTCATCTTCATTCTTAACGAAGCCATAAGATTTGATCGCCTCAACAAACCTTATGTTCTAGCTTCGGGAAGCTTGCTTCAGTCCATAATTGGACCTTTGCAACTTGCATACCATGTCTAGAGATTCCTTGGATGTGAATCATTCTGGTTGTATCATATACACCTCCTCCTCAAGGTTTCCATTGAGGAAGGTAGTCTTCACATCCATCTGCCAGATTTCATAGTCATGGTAGGCAGCAATGGTGAGAAGAATTCTGATAGACTTATCATGGCAATGGGTGAGAAGGTTTCGTCATAGTCAACACCTTGTCTTTGACGATAGCCTTTCGCCACTAATCTTGCCTTAAAAGTCTCAATACGTCTATTTGCACCAATCTTTCTTTTAAAAATCCATTTGCAGTCGATGGGTACTATACTCTCGAGTAAAACTTCCAAGTTCCAAACTTTGTTGATGTACATGGACAGTATTTCAGAATTCATGGCTTCCCCCCATTTTCTGGCCTCTGGACTTTTAATGGACTCCTGGTAAGTCTTAGGATAATCATTATCATTATAGAGTATCCTAGAACCATCCAAATTAATATGTCCCACATATCTTTCTGGTGGTTTAGGTACTCTTTCTGACCTACGAGATTCTTGTGTACTTATTTGAACAGGTTCAGAAACTAACAGTTCATCAGATGAACCATTACCAATTTGTGGGTTTGGAATTTCTTCCATGGTTACTTTATTCCCATTGTCCTTCTGGAGAATATAATCTTCTTCCAAAAAGATAGCTCTCCTGGTTACAAACACCTTTTGTTCTCCAGGATGATAAAAGTAATATCCATAAGTTTCCTTTGGATATCCCACAAATTTGCATTTGTCAGTTATGGACTCCAACTTATCTGCATCATGTCTTTTAACATGAGCAGGACATCCCCAGACTTTAACATGTTTAAGGTCTGGTTTCTTTCCATTCCATATCTCATATAGAGTGGTTTCAACATATTTGCTGGGTACCTTGTTCAGGATATACATAGCTGAGCTAAGTGCATATCCCCATAAGGATACTGGTAATTTGGACATGCTCGTCATAGATCGCACCATTTCCATTAATGTGCGATTTCTCCTTTCTGATACACCATTCATCTGAGGTATATAAGGAGGTGTAAGTTGATAAAGGATACCATTATCCTTTAAGTATTCAATGAACTCTGTACTCAAGTATTCACCGCCACGATCAGATCGGATAGCTTTTATACTCTTTCTAGTTTGTTTCTCTACTTTATTCTTAAATTCTCTGAATTTCTCAAAGGCTTTAGATTTATATTTTAATAAGTATATGTATCCCAACCTTGAGTAATCATCAGTAAATGTAATAAAGTATGAGAAACCACCAATGGCTTGGATAGACATAGGACCATATACATATGAATGTATAAGTTCCAATATATCTTTGGCTCGTTCTCCAGTTTCAGTAAATGGAGATTTAGCCATTTTACCCATCAAACATGACTCATGTCGCATATGATTCATAATCAAATGGATCTAAGTATCCATCTTTATGCATTCGTTGGAGTCTGTTTTCACCAATGTGATCAAGCCTACAATGCCATAAGTAGACTTTGTCCATTTCATACTTTTTTCTTTTAGCTAAAGAACCGATGTTTAAATTCTCATGAGATACATTTAAAAGATACAATCCATTAGACAATATAGCATAGGATATTAATTTATTTCTAAAATAAATTGAACAATAATTGTTCCCAACATGTAAATTGTATCCTATTATATCTAGACATGAAATATAAATAATATTCCTTATTATGTTGGGTACATAATAACATTCATCTAATAAAAATGTGTCACTGGATGGTAGCTTGAGCTTTACTGTCCCCATAGCGACCATCGCAACTCTTGCGCCGTTACCTAGCCTCAGCTCCACCTCGCCAGTCCTCAACTTATGTCTTCTTGTCAGTGCCTGCACAGAATTGCTGATATGAAATACACATCCAGTATCTAATACCCACGATGTACAATCTCTTACTGACAAGTTTACATCTATCATATAGATACCTGAAGCATCCTGCAGCTTGACAGTTCCATAAGCCTTGTCCTTGAGGTATTCTTTGCAATTTCTCTTCCAGTGGCCCTTTTGATGACAGTAGAAGCAATCACCCTTCTCAGCACTCTTGCTTTTGTCCTTCTTGACTACCTTTGGCTTTCTTTGAACTTTGTTTTTACCATTCATAAAGGCTTAGACTACAAGCCTCTTCCTGTTGGTCTTACCAACCATGAGGATTTAAGGTTTATCCTTCACAAGGTTCCCCTCCGCAGTCTTCAACATGTTCAGTAGTTCAGTTAAGGTGGCTTGGATCTTCTTCATATTAAAATTAACAATGAACTGAGCATATGAATGTGGAAGAGAAGATAACACGAGGTTTGTATGCATCTCCTTGGGAAGTGTAACCCCAAGAGCATCTAGTCTCTCCACCCATTCAATCATCTTCAGTACATGAGTCTGTATTGAAGATCCCTCTGCAATCTGAGTCTTGAACAAATTCTTAGATATCTCATATCTCTTGACTCTGCTCTGCTCACCAAATAGCTCCTTCAAATGGAGTATGAAGGATCTTGCATCCATCTCCTCATCTTGCCTCTGCAACTCATTGCTCATAGAGCTAACATGTAGCATTGGGCTATGGTGGAATCTTCCTTCCATTTTTCATATGTTATCATGTCCCCCTCTGGGGCATCTAATGCTGGTTCAGTAGGAGATTCATTATCCAAGACATATGCAATTTGCTCAGACCAAAGGACAATCTTCAGGTTTCTGAGCCAGTATGAGTAATTGGTGCTTGTCAAACGGTTGGCATCGAGTATGTTATGCAACGGGTTGTGGTGCGACATTTTAGCCTACATAAGATAATCAAATTGTAATTAACAGATATTCAGATTATTAATTAAAACAAGATATGGTCTTTTATTATCTATGTTTACTCCCACTAATTTTTGTCGGACTGTATAACTTTCAGATATACAGAATGGGAGACGCTGACTATCTCTTAGTGGGATCAAAATCTCCAAGTATCATAGTATGACCTCGGGAAAACACGTAGTATCATACCGCTATCTCAGAGCAATCATCTCATGATAATTGCAACTATTTGCAATATCTGATCTTTTTTTCGGCTCCAGATCATTAATGGTCTCGAGTAAACACAATAGACCAGTAAATATGTTCTAAGCAATACCATCAATACGTGATTGAGTAGAGTAGGAATATAGCCCCCTGGTAAACACGTGGATGGCTATACTATTCCTCTATTCCAATCTCAAGGCATCCAATGCCATAGTCAATAGGCCTCTCATTAGATGATGGCAAATCTCGGGTAAACACATAGAATATGCTACCATTGATTTGAGATCTAATAACTATATTGACAGAGAGCCACGCGGTGCATTCTAAATGACTCGCGCTATGGGTTAGATTTTAAGATGAAGGTTTTATTTTAGTTGTTTTGGTTTCATCCTAGGTGATAGTATTACATATATCTAATATATATTATATATACTAATAACCTAGTTAATTTGATTCATAATCAAAGAAAAACAAACACGCATCATATACATGTCAGGGTGTGGTCATGGACAACACTGTGGTTTGACTTGAGCCAGATAGTCAAACACACACACACAATACAACATTTATATCATGAATATGCAAACTCATAGGCTTAAAGAACTCTTTCTTATCCTTCTTAGTTGTAGTTGTGGATCATCCTCGCTCCATGCTCTGCCACCTCGATCAAATTACCTCATAAATTCATAATTACATGATAATTTAAAAGAGGAAGCCTTAAGGCGAACATATCAAGGAGGGAGATAGAGACACAATAGAATATGAGAGGGAGAGGTTCGCAGACCTCTACTTATTAACAAATAATAAATCACACAATCGCATTCATAATTGATCCACATCTACAAAATTTAAAGTGCTAATCCATGACCATCGTGTACTTTTTAATTAAACAAACAACATAGTAAATGCACATCACATGGCTAAATAAAATTTTTCGAAAATATTTAATTTTGGTTTCATAAACCATGGAACAAAAAATAATTGGATTTGAATTTTCAAAAAAAAATTCATTTAATTTTAAGCATGCTAATTTAAATTGTATTTAAATAAGCAATCATATGCACATCAAAATAAATGCACAATAACTCCAAATTGACAAATTTATAATATTCCATGCTAGTAAAATTTACAGACATTAAAAATTAGTTTAACCTTTAAATTAACTTCCTTTTAATGTCCTTTAATCCAACAATTAAATTAAATAAGTAGTCAACAACATTTATTGAAATAACCCCACAATCTATTTACAGGCCATTAACAATTAAAATATAATATAATTAAATTATAAAATCTCATTTTAAATTTAAACTAAATTCTATAATTAAAATTGGCATTAAAACAGACTAATATGGGGTTAATGGGTCAAAAAGAAAGGGGGAAAGGATTGGGCTAATGGGCCCAGCCAGTTGAGCCCGGTCCGGCCCCTTGGACCGGGCCCAGCTGGCGGCTGGCTCGGGCCAAAGCCTGCCCCAAAAGGCAGGCCCAGTTCGGGTCAGGCGTTGGGCTGGCCCAGTCCAAGGCCCAGCCCACTTGGGGGCCCCATCCCCTTCCCCCACCCGATGCAGCTAGCAAACCCTATCTGCGCAAGGTGCGGGAGGTGGCACCCCCACTGCCGACGACCAGCCCCGCAAGTGCCGTCCGGCAGGGCCCGACGTCGTAAGCCCCCAAGCGATGGCCAGGGACGTTGGCGACGGCGCCGGTGGCCTCCAAGGTCACCGGAAAAATGCCCCCACCCCCCCCCCCCCCCTTTGAAATATGTAATTCGAACCCCGCGAGGCCCCCTTTTTCAAACGCAAATAGGAAGAAGGAGGGGGGCTGGCCGCCCTCCCCGTCATTGGCCAAGGGTTCACCGACGACCGACAACCCTGTGGGAGGATACCCATGCTCTAGCGAGCCCTTCCCAATGATTAGGATGGCCGTGAACGTGCCAATGCACACCGTTCTTTGTCAAATGAAGAACACAAAATATGCGTGGAAAAATCCGATTTTAATGTAGTAATTTGTTGTAAATTCACTGCGTTCATCTCATGAACACTTCACATGCAATTAAAATCTAAATTGTGTATGGAATTAATTGTAAAAATATCAATACGGAGATCAAAATGGCGAAAACACAGTGGAACCTGGCTCTGATACCACTGTTGGGTTCGCTGTGTCGAGATCCGACTAAAAAACGCAGCGGAAATAAATAATTCGGAATCGGATCTATCTCGTTTCGATCATCAAAATAAACCGGCAAATCTTCTTTACTTTGCGCGGCACGTTCGTTCGATTCCGACGGTGTGATCTCGCAAGCCGCGCAGGTGCCCGGCTTCCAGTGGTATCCATGCAGTTTTCCTCTTGGTGGATCGTCCCCACTCGTAGCAGAGTCCGTAGATCCCGTTTGTCTTCGCATGATTCTCCACGACATGTGGATTCAATTTCTCGTCGGATGGGAAGACGGAGCACGGGAGACAAAGCAGACTCTCGCGGGGGCTGGCTAGAGGGGACTGGCGCCAGAGAGAAAGGAGAGATAGGTGGGGGGCGGCTAGGTCAGGGTTGCTAGTCCCTGACGTATCTTTTATAATAAATGCTTTCGCGGTTTTTCAGAAAAACCTGCATTTATCTTAAACCTTGTCAAACGCCAGTCCAGTTAATGGCCCAATAAGTCCAGTAACCTTTTACTAACCCACTGAATTAATTAATATCCTTATATTAATTAATCAGCCAAATTTAATGTCCCACAATAAATTCGGACGGGCTTCCAATCACATTGGCTGCCAAGCAACACTGTGTGATCCCAGAAAGCATTTGGGTTAATGCAACCCACTATGGGAACCTCTCCGTCAACGGTTATCGCACATATATTTCCGAATCAACCTAGGGTATGGTTTATTATGAAACCCTAGCCTCTATTGGAGAATTAGAGTATCCAATATGAGATATTGGAAATGATTCTCAGATCTGCGATAGTATCCAGACTTAGACCAGTAAAAGGAAATCGAGAGAATGCAAGTGTTGAGTTAAACTCAACAATTGTTCAAGATATTCATAGGTTATTGTTAGATAGTAAATCTTTATATATCTATAGGAGTCAAATATGAAACTGAATAATTGTTATTTAGTTGCATAAGATATCAAGAATTATGAAAGTGAATAATGTTGACTGAGAAGGAATAATAGTTGTTCGAATGAGTCAATGCACTATAGATTCTTGATGTGATATTTCATGTGATGAATGTTTACAAGTCTCCTATAGAAATGAGTGTGAATCATGATTATCTATGATATTGTACACAGGGTTGTACAATAAGAAATTATTTATGCTAATACATACTGATGTAAACAGCTCAACATCCTCTAAAAGCCAAAGATAGTCACTTCTATTGACTTACCTTAATAGTTTACTCTTGGAAAGATTCGACTGTATGTACTTACTGAAATACAAGTAAAATGCATCTGAGAGATTAAGGTATAAGATCAAGATAAAGTGACAAATAGGAAAGAGTATTAAAATTCTTTGATTTAATTAAAGAAATTAATACTTAAGTATATGATTCACACAAATCATTAAAAGGATAATTGTATTTTCACTCGATTGATTCTCATTGTACATTATAATAATATGATAGAATGATGAATTGCACCTTATTAAGATATGGTGCAATATATAATAAGATTTGCCTAATTCTTATATCCTTGTGAACATGAGTATGAACATTAAATGTCCATAGTTTACAGATGGTTCCAAATAAGTCAATGTGTGTCCACATAGGAAATGGAAACCAAATAATTCATATGAGATGTGAATTATGAACAAACCTAATTTTAAAGTCAAGTTATACTGTGATGTCAATTTGTGAAATGTCTAAAGAGTTTGGACATTACATTTATTGGCCAAGCGATAATGAAATAATTATCGTCCTGAAAGCTGTCTTCTATGAAGAGGAATATGTCTTCAGAGAAGACAGTGGGAGCTAATAAAATTAGAAAATGTTCTAGATCCACAAGTTAACATAAGATTATTAGATAATCTTTAGTTGTTTGGAACCACTCATAACACATATGAGAGGAGCTCAAAGATATAGATTATGATCTAAAATCTATAATGATACTCTCTGTAACTACAACTTTAAGATTGGCAAGAAGTTAAGAATTTTAAGCCATAGTCTATAACCACTATTGAGTTCAGAACTTGATAGTATTGCTAGAGGGTATTATACCTAAAGCAAGCAAATCTTCAGAATGAAGATTAATATAAATGAACAACTTAAAACTTATATGGTAAAATGAAGGAAATAGTCAACGTCAAAATGATGACTTAGACATGTTTTTCTCCGTGGTTACCATTAATAAGTTTATTAGAATTCTACATGTCAATACTGCCTATCATAATCATGAGATGATGGCAGTTGGATATTAAAAGCGTTCTCTCAATGTGATTGAGGTAAAGATGTATATGATACACCTTTAAAGCTTTTAGAATATCCAGGAAGCAAGTTATGATTTAAAAGATCATTTTGAATCAAGCTGAAGCTTCCTAAGTTGTAATAAAAGTTTTGACTTAACGGTCAAATACTACGTGATCATTAAGAATGATCACGGATTGTGTGTGTGTTCAAAAAAGATAGTGGGAGTACAGTCGCTTTAGTAATATTTTGTGATAATAACATCAAAGTCATTGAGAATGACATCATGATGTTACTATTAGTAAAAGCAATATTAACCATGTTTTCCTCCATAATAGGTTTAGTTATAATATCCCACGTATTGGAAATACGAATCTATTAAGATAGATCGGTGAGGATATTATATTGACCTGTATGTCAAGATGTTTGGCATAAATTTTATAATAAGTCTCAATTGTTGAGATATGGAATTTATTCCTTTAGGAAAAAAGTTCCTTAAAGGATACAGGAGTGAAACGCATCACTAAGCACTTGAGAAGTGCTAAGGATGTACTCATGTATATGGAGATGATGATTTGAAAGTATGAGGTCACACTGACTCAAATTTCAAGTCAAATAATGGATTTAACCTTCTAATAGAAAGGAATGGATTAGAAGGGTTCCAACCCAAAACTCGATATTAAGGTGACGACATAAACAAGTGATACTGTTATTAGAACAGTATGGATGAAAAAGTTCATCCCTGAACTAGATATAGTTCTAAAAGGTCTCTTATAAAATCCCGTTGTTGTAGGACAATAGTGGGATCGATCAATTGTGTGATCGAGCCATAGTCTCTTCAGAAGTTGCAGAACATTCTAAGGCTTTTTCACAAGTTCAAAGACAAAGGATTAAGAGGAAATAACGTAATAGAAATATTCCATCTATAGATAATTTAGCAGATCCCTAACCAAGCTTGAGTCGTAGACTTTATGTGAGCATCACCTAGATTTGATGGAGATCAAATGCGAAGGTGATTAGCTTGAGTCCAAGTGGGAGATTGATAGATATAAGTGTCTTCTAAGCCAGTCATAAGACACTTATTTCAATCTAGTTCATTGATAAATGACATTTATTTCATTATGTAGATTGGCATATTATTATTGTGCATAATGAAGTCCATGAATATGTGCAATAATCATCAGATTATGATGAGATCATAATAATGAGACTAATAACTAATAAACACATTCTCAATTGTTCCTAGTTGTAGGATGTTTCAGAAGGACATCAAACATCCGATAAGACTAGTACATATTATTACAGCTTATATGATGAAGGTGACTGATCTCGTTAGTTACTTGTATGGAGACACAATGGTAAACTTGTAGGTGCTCATTGGGGAATGAGTTCACTGAACTGATCCGACATGAATCGCCGAATGGTAATTTACTTGACTGTCAACCAGCTTGATTCATCATCACAGTGGCGTGGTTGATTCTTGAACTTGAGACACCAAAGACACCTTGTCTGTGGACTTCTAGACTTTGACCTTGACCTATGAATCCCTATCCACGGGATCTCTAATAGTCAAGGATTGGGTCCAGCGGAAGACCTTCGAAGGTGATTGTGTGTTCAATAAAGGATCATTCGCTCTCAGGTAACTGGAGAAAGAATGCTCTAGAATAGATCCGCAGGAGTCTTTGGCCAAAGCAGAAACAATATCAGAAAAGTTGTTTTCGGATATTGTACAACAGAGTCTGATTCAAGTGAGTTGACCATCTAGGATTTGATAGTTGACCATATCCTAGGTTAACTTGAGAGTATTGTGCGAATGAAGGATTATAGCCATGCGATAACTATGGACAGACAGGTTCCATGAGTGGGTTGCTGAACCCCATTACCTTCCGGGATCATGCGGTGTTGCTTAGCATCCAACTTGATCAGAAGTCCGACCGAATTTACATGAGATGTTAATTCGGTTAAGTAATTAGTTAATATCTAGATATTAATTAATCACAATAAGTCAATAACTAATTATTGGACTTAACGGGCTGAAAACCAGACTGGTTAATGGGCCTAGAGGGTCACATGCAAATAGATTCTCAGTTGGTAGTGTTTTAGTGGGATTTATATTAAGTCGGGGACTTTTGTGAAAAGTCGAGCCGACTTAATATATATATACGCGCTGTTGAGAAACCCTGGGCTAAGCTCTAGGGTTTTCCCATGCTGGCCTTCCCCCTTTCTCTCTCCTCCTCCTTTGGGCGCCCCTCTCGAGGCGCCGGGCTGTCTTCGTCTCCGCCGCAGGTGATTCCCAAAAGTTGGGAATTCCCGTCCGTGGGTTTTCGGCAATCGCTGCGGCGACGGATCTTCAGCGAGTGAGCTTATACGGATGAGGAAGCGAGGACGAATCACAGCGGAGGATCGCGTGGATACTGCTAGAGGCCGGACGTTTGTGTGGCTCACGGCATCGCCTCGACGGAACCGAGACAGAAGCAGATTCGAATCCGTACACGGTAATCATATTACTTCCCGACTATTCGGTTTATGCTTTTCATTCCGATATGGATCAGCGGGCATCGGGTGGGATTTTGTTCATCGTTTCCGCTACGTTCTTCGCGTCCCACCTGGATCCTAACATAGCGATTTATGGTCAAATCAGTTCAGTGAACTCATTCACCAATGAGCACCTACAGGTCTAGCATAGTGTCTCTACACAAGTGACTTATAGGATCAGTCACCCTCATCATATGAGCTAAAGAAACATATACTACTCTATCAAGATGTTTGATGTCCTTCTCAAACATCCTCCGACTAGGAACAATTAAGAACATGTGTTTATAAGTCTTCGGTCCTGTAATTATGATCTCATCATATTCCGCAGACTGTTGCACATGTTCATGGACTTCATCGTGATACGATAAACATAGATCGAATTAATTACACACAATGAATTTATGCCATTATATTAATAAACTGAATAATACAGAGTATCAGATTGGCTTTCGGGCCACCTAATACTAACGCCAGCAACCCTGACCTAGCCGCCCCACACTCTCCTCTCTGTCTCTGGCGCGCCCCACCTCTGGGCGGCCCCGGGAGACTCCACTCCTACTCCTGCCTACTCCGTCTTCCTATCCGATGGGAGTCTGAATCCGCATGTCGCGGAGAGCTACGCGCAGTCAAACGGGATTCGCGGACGCTGCTGCGAGCGAGGAAGCAAAGACGCTCCACCAAAAGGAAGACCATGTGGATACTGCTAGAGGTCGGGCACCTATGCGGTTTGCGGCATCATACCGATAGAACCGAACGAACGTGGATGTGGGTGCTCAAATTAGGTGTGATGTTCATGAGTTTCATGCTATTTATATGAATAGCAAAACTATTAAAAATTAAAGAAAATGTGATCGCCAGAAAATATAAAGTTTCAAAGAAAGATTGATCGCTTACCTTTACAAATTTGGGAGATGTTGAGCCCTTGGTTCCCTTTCTTTGGCCGGCTGTAGACATGCTAATTTTGATATCATATTGAATAAATTTCATGTCGCAATGATAATGCCCCAAAATGGTCTGATGTTTAATCATTAATTAATTTTTATTGATTTTCTCTCGAGATTTGTTGAATCACATTGCTCATGCGCGACGTCATTTGGATTCTTACCAGAAATCAATTCGGAATTAAAATTAGTAAATTTAGGATGAATTAACTTAATAGCGTCGCCTATTGACGACGCCATTTGAATCCTAATCCGCCTAAGTTTACTATTACTAATTCTAGTTAATTGCCTAAGTTATCTAAAACACGTCGCTAGTGAACGACGCCTTTTATGTTTCCTAATTGTTTTCGATTTCCTATTTTGGCCGAGATAGTCTGGTTCCAGAAGTTAAAAGGGTTTCTAATTCCCTTCATGATCGTCCAAGGCAAGTCCGAGCCGTGGGAGAGCCCTTTTGAAGCCCAAAATACTCTAAAACCTATCCTTATAAATACGACACCCTTTGGGCCTTTGAAGAAGGTTGGCAATTGGTAATTTTGAAGCTTAAGGCAAGGTGTTTGAAGGTTCTCAAGAGGAAAAACGTGGATAGCAAGAGGAATTCTTATTCCTTCATCATTTTCCTCCATTGAAGCTTAAGAAGACCAAGGATTTCAAGAGGCCAAATGAACCATCTTCTTCTCTAGTTTCTTTCTTGTTTATTTTTCATATAGTTCTTCATTACATCACTTCATCACATACACCTCTTTTAGGTAAAAGAAAACCACAAAAAGTGAGTTCTTTTAGTTTAGTTGCATGTTTCGATTCTTAATTAGAATAGATACTATACTATTTTAGTTCTAAACATAGTTTTTCTTGTTTGTTTAAACTTTCACAAGGTACAAAGGAAGAACAAAGAAAAGAAGAAAGTTTGAAGTTTAGGCAAAAGAAGAAACACCTTCCAAGAACAAAAATAAAAGAAAGATAAGGCTCTTTTCTTTCGGCCAGCCGAGAGAGAGGAACAAAAGAACCCCCATATTCTCCCTATTTGCAAGGTTAGTAAGCGATCACTTTTTCATTGAAGCCCTTGGTTTCTGGCGATCATAATTTCTTTTATATTGTTAATCATAGTAAACACATGATAGCATGATGAACACACACTCTTTTTGAGCACTACAACTTTTTGACAATCACGGTGGGACTTTGTCTTGTTGTTTCTTTTTATTTACTCTTGTTATTTCCATTGGGCACCTTCGGTGCACCGCTTGTGTCCTTTGGGCACGTTTGATGGTTTGTTGGTTGGGTATTTGATTTTTATCCGCCACGTGCACCTCATGCACACCCCTCCCTTTATGGCAAGATTTTGCCCCCCCTTGATTGCCTTGAGAGGTGGTATTGGAAAGTGTGTTTTGTTCAAATTGATATCCATGATGTTGCATGATTAGCCTATATATCCAAATTGTTGTCGCATGAAAAGTAGATCTATTATTCACCCTATTATTTGGAGAGGGGATTGCCCCTAGTTTTGCTGTCTGTTTGTTGTTTTCGGGACCTAAAGCACGTCTGCACAGAGCGACGTGTTTCATTAAGCGCGTCGCCCTTTGAAGACACTATTTAGTACCCCTTTTATCTCTCATGTTGCCCGAGCCGCTGTGAACAGGAGGCGTTACTGTCTTGAATAGCGTCTTCGAACAACGACGTGATTCAAGCTCTTTCCTCTGTTGATCACTAACACTTGGATCATTGATTTCATTGTTACCTATACGTATTTATTCTATATTAGAGGCCATCCAGGCCACAGGTCATTTGCATCGGGGCTCACCCCCCTCCTATAGGAACACCTCTCTTAGCATCCTCACCTCTCTCTGATTGGGTCGGTCCCTCGATCAGACTAGAGTGGTTGGTGTTAAGACCTCCGTAAGTCCCCAAAAGCAAGGAATTCCTCTTTGTTCATCGGGCTGGTTGTACCATTTAAAGTCCTGGGTAGTTATTCATACCGTTGTGAGTAAAGCCGTAGAGCATAACAGCGGAAATTGAATTGAAATCAGGATCCTACCCATTGAGAGAACTTGAGTTTAAAAAGTCAATTAATCCAACAAGTAACTTTCAAAACAGCGTAAGCATCTACTTGGTTGTTAATCTATGCCAACTTGACTGAAATATTTGTCATATCAACGCAATGATGCTACGTTCATGTAGAACCGTCGACATGAATGCCTTTGAACAAGAAGATCTGGTCGAGTATGAGGGAGATGCTTATGCCCCTCAGGTCCATGGTGCATCTTATTTTGAAGATGAAAGGGACGCCTATATCTCTGATTATCCTGACTAATTCCAAACTATTCGTGAGGGAGATGCTCATCCTCCTCAATTTAAGGATAAATCAATCTATAGTCAATATCACTCGGATTTGGGCAATCATTTACGTGTTCACGTCATCTCCAATCCTACCTTTGAAAGAGCCCAAGACCAACCTGGGCCCTCTGCCGATCATCCTTCAGATCTTGCTACCCTCATGGAAGCTCTGTCTAATCATGTGGATCCTCGTCAATTTGACACCATCCAATCCATTCTAAAAGGGAAAGCTCTTCTGCATCCTTCCGAGCTAAGTCCCTTAGTTCACCCTTCTACTTATCAAGCCCCTACTCAGGCCATGGAAGGTCTTCGTGTTTCCACTCCGCGGCACAGAAACCCTCAACAATCTGGTTCACGACATCCTGTTAGGCCACAAACCCCAATTTATCATAATGCTTTCGGACACAACGGAAATGCCGCCAGTTCATAGCCTTACTGCCCTCGCATACCTGCTTACTCGCGGAGGCAGTCCTTTCAACAGCCACCACCTCCACCAGCAGATTCTACCACCCAACTCCTGCTTAACAAATTTTTCCAGATAGATGAGCGGTTCAAGAATCTTGAAAAGAATATGGATAACAAGGTCGCTCCTGAATTCTCCGTCCTTGATTTGCCAGTATTTCACCATTTGCCTTCTGAAATGCCAGTCTATAGAAAGTACAACGACACAGGCAATCCTTTCCTTCACATCAAAGAATTCTTGTACGAATCATCGTTTTGGAAACATGATAAAAAAAGTACTGGCTTTCCTCTTCAGAAGATCATTGGAAGGATTAACCTTGGAGTGGTTCTTCTCTTTAGACACAAGTGAGGTAGAGAACTTCGACATGGTGTCAAAGAGGTTCTTGCAAAGTTACAAAGACAGGATGGCACCTACCTTCTCCATTACTGACTTATTCAATGAAAAGATGAAGCCGGATGAAGACTTCATAGTGTTCGCCGATAGGTGGCAAGGGATGGTTGAAAAGATAAGAGATCATTTGTCCGAACAAGAATTGGTAAAGATGATGGTTGCCAATGCCACCCCATAGTACAAGCTAGTGCTGACATTGAATAACATGACTACCATGGCAGATCTGTATGAAAGAGCGCGTTACGCTCATAATGCATTCAAAGACTCCACCTTTGCTAGCGTCTTTGATCCTCATCGACCCAACAAACCCCTACCTCGGAGGTTTATTATCCCCAACTCTTCTTATATGGGTCCAACTACCGAGGGTACATTGTCTCATGAATATGTCCGCATAATGAACAATAATCAGCCCCAGTTTATGGGGAATCAGCAACCATATCAGTCACCGAGCCCTCAAAACCAACAGGGTTATAGGCCTCCTACTCAGCAGCTTCAGTCGGCACCACAACACCCCCCCCAGCAACCTCGGCAGTTGCCGAATTACACCCATGTTCCTCCTCCTAATGAATATACACAACAGAGGAAACCTCTTGGCCCCAGAAGGTCGGTATACCCACAATTACCAGAATCCCTCACGGATATATTAAATGCCCTTATGGCGGCCAACGCCTTAGTGCTGCCAAAGGAAAGGGCCGTTTGGCCACCAAATGTTGACATGTCTCGTTACTGTGTGTTTCATCGTCAACCGGGACATACAGTAGATCCTTGCTTTCACTTTTGGGATTACATTCATGATCTCAATGATCAAGGAGGGATTGATTGGGAAGAAATGAAAAAGTACATAGCCGTCTTGAGGGCAAAAAGACCACAGCAACAACCACAACCACCATAGCAGCAGCAGCCAATCCAAAGACCGCTGGTACAACAAGCAGCACCACAGAATATGGGCATAGTGCAGAACCCGCTGCCGGAACATCAAAACCAAATTGCCCCCCTTTTGACAGGTAGCCAGTCTGAGGCTAGTAGAGGGCAACAGTGGAAAGTAGAGGATTCTTCCTCTATCTATTCAACAAGTCATGTTTCAAGCACTGCCGAGCAACCGCCTCGCCGCATCCTCTGCATACCCAAATCACAACCCATTACCATTAACCCCGTCACACCCTCCGCCGCCATATCTTCACCAAACAACCCTCCACTGTGAGTGCTCAAATTAGGGGTGTGATTATCATGAAAAATTTATGTTGTTTATGTGACAAATAAAACTATTAAAAACTGAGTGAATGTGATCGCCATAAACTTTTAACTAAAAAGTTCCAAAAGAAAAGATTGATCGCCTACCTGTTTTGGAATTGGGAGATGTTGGAGTCCTTGATTCCCTCCTTCAGCCGGCTAAAGAAAGAGAGCACTTCTGACTTTGTTCTTGCTTTGGATGCTTATGGGGCTTTGAGGATCGTCCAGCTTGATTCTCTTGTTGTTGATTCTTTTAATCTCCTTTTGTACCTTACAAGAAACGAGATGAACGAAAATAATAAGAACTCAAATAGATGTAGTATCTATCCCAATAGAAATCTTGATCATGCAATTTAAACAAGGAACTCACTTGTTTTGATGGTCTTTTAAACCCCTTTAAACAAATAGGTTTGAAATTATGGTAGTGAGTGTGTGAAGCATGGAGTGATGTGATGAATGAGATTTTGAACTAATATGATGATGAAAACAACAGAGATTAATAAAAGAACTAGTTTGGATGGCCCCTGGAAAGCCTTGGTTTTGAAAGCTCTTGAATGAACGAAGAATGGATGAAGAAAGGATGCAAACTCCGGGAAGTAGCAGCGTTTCGATCCTTTAGAGTTTAAACGTCGTCTTTCTCAAAGAATCGCACTAATTATCACTCAACTTTCAAGAATTATCACTAATAATCACTAATTTTTTAATGGCCAAGGGGTTGGGTATTTATAGACTTAAGTTCATAAGTCTGCAGTTATGATCAGATTAACATGAAGGAGTTTGAAGTTTATCCAACTAAGAAATAGATAAACACAGATTAATTCATCATTATCTGTAATTATCTAAAACGCATCGCCCAAGGGAGACGTCTTTTATCTTAATTAAGATAAGGATAAACATCGAAAAAAAAAAGACAGAATCAGCTTAGGAAACCTAAATGGCGTCGTGCATCGCAGACGTCTTTTAGTTTATTAATAAATTAATTAAAAATCAGATTAATAATCAAAATAAGAATAAACTCTAAATGGCATTTCCACAGGTAGACGCCTTTTAGACTTTTTCATATTTGATTAAAATCTGAGTTAAAATTAATTTATTTAATGAACTTAAATTATGTCTATCTAACCGATATCATTTAGATAATTAATTCAGAAAGACAATAAAAAATAAGTAATGATTAAATATCAGACCACTTTGAGGCATTATTATATGATATGAAATTTACTCAAATTGATGTCAAAATTAGCGTATCTACAGCTGCCTCACTTTGGCATCGTCTTTGCAAGGGAGTGAAATGAAATGGAATGTACTGAAAAGGTGATGCCAAGCTGTGATGAGACACGCTTTCAACATCACATGATTGGAATTTTTCTCAAAATCATCAATGAAGATAACTAAAAAATATTGATAGAATCAATCATGTCTGGATGACATAGACAAAGAAATAAAATAAGGTCGATCAACCTCCACGGATTGGAAAGTACACCAGGTCATAGACACTGCAGGTTTCATCATGGGGAGTGATTGCCAGCCAATGTGGACGTGCTGCAACCATGATGGATCTTTAAAAAGAAAACAAGAAATGTTGGAGATAAAGAATCCAAGAAAGGATAAAATTTCAAGGATATCTTCAAGCGAACCTCAAAGATAATTAAGATACTCAATTCAGAATGGAATATTTCATATCATATTGGAATTATTTGATCAATGGTCTAAAATTTAATCAATAATTAATTCTTATTACAATTATATCAAAGTCCGACATGAAGCATGCTGGGCTAAAAGAAAAATATAAAATCAAATAAAATATAAATTAATCAATGATAATATTATTAAATTGTCATTAATGAGTTAAGATACCAATTCTTACAATTCAGTGCTAAGCCGAAGCTCGTTTATCCACGCACCGTTTGACAAAAGTGGAACCATCGTCCTCATTAATTAACAATCCAACGGTCTATCCGTGCGATCAAGAATTCTCTAGAATCATCACTGTTTTTTTTTTTTGAAGGGGAACTAAAATTCCAGTTTCATCAAAACCACAAGGTCCTTGATATAATCTAATAAATATTTAACATATAGTAATGATGATGCAAATTAATTACATGAAATAATACAAAGGATAGAGATAACTATCTTTTTAGCTATGGTCGGGACTCATAAACTCCCACAGTGGGATCTTCTTTGAATTTTCAGCTTCATTTGAATTTTTCTGAATTTCCTGTACCAAAAAATTATCAGTAACTTCAAACAAATCATCATCTAAGCATGAAATCTGTAAAAACATTGAATTTCGGGCAAATAACAGAAAATCTTGAAACGCGTCGTGTCGAGCCAACACCATTAAGTCCAGTCAAAACACGTTGCTGTTCAAGGATGCTTTTCAGTCGCAGAAACAGGTTCTGGCTGTATTTAATATGGATTCCAACTCTCTTCATGCACATCCCTTTTCCAATCCGGAAAAGACTCTTTAGAATCGCAAATCCCTCTATATAAACTCCATTAACTTGTATCAAAGCAATTCCAACACAAATCTAGAGATTAAAGATAGAGATTTTCTTCAAAGTTCAAGGATTTTCAAGGTTTTCAAGGTTTCAAGAAGGAAAAGCTTCAAGAACAAGATAGATTCTTCAAGCAAGAGGATGAAGAAGACGCTAGAGAAGCTCTCCAACGTGAAAGATTATCTAAGTGGAAGAGATCCTAACTTCCAAGTAAGTTAAATCCTCTCTTCCTTCAATCCTTCTTCTTCAATTTCCTTTTTTTCTCCATATTCTTCAAGTTCTTCATAACAATTCTCCCTTCTATTTTCTTGGCATATTCTTTGTTTCTCGGCCCAAGGAAATTTACATCTCTCCCTTGGATCCGTAAGCTTGCTAAAAGTATTACTATTTCCATACAATCCTTTATTTCCAAGTGGAACATCCAAGGTCTAGTAGTCCATGCAAAGCATTACAAAAGCTCAAACATGGACTGGGCGGCTATGGGTGCTTTGATTGAGTTGTGGCATCCTCAAACCCATACTTTACTTTTTCCTGAATTTGAATGCACTATTCTTCTAGAAGAAGTTGAACTCCTATTGGGCCTTCCTAAAATCAAGTTGAACAACAACAATGAAGTGATCCAGAATAAGATGGCTTTGATGAGGGAAAAGATCACAGGTGAACAATTGTTGATGAAGATCATGAAGGATCCAAAAGAAGTTAAAGGATGCCTCACCAAGAAAGGAATCAATCTTGCAAAGCTAGCAGAGTGGACTTTGTACGAGATTGAAGATCTTAGGCAGGATGACACTGAGAACGTGATGAAAGCGTTCACCACGTGCCTAGCTGGAGTTTTGTTCTTTCCTACTCAAGACAACATACTAGAAGATGATCAAGTGAGCGCAATCTGCGAGATCTTTGAGGGAAGACAGATCGGCACAACGATTTTAGCCTATCTCTACAGTGGGCTCTCTACAGCGTTTACAGGTCAGCCTCCCTATGGTTGCATGCTACTCTTCGCTCTGTGGGTCTAGTTACACTTCAAGTTTGAATATCACACTAGAAATTCTGTAAGACCATCTCAAATCTATTAGAATAGCCCGATCTTCCATATCTCCAAATTGTGAAATTCAATGAGAAGATGATCAACCGAGTGCCTAAACTCAAGACTCGAGCTGACTGGAGAGATTATCTGAGAAAAATGTCATCAAATGGGTATTCGAGTGCGCCACGCAGCGAGTGCAGATCTTAAACTGATCGGGGCTACTGAGTTCGTGTTGTACAATCCTCATCGATGTCATATTCAACTCAACCTGCCTCGCTATGAATTCCCTGAGTTTTCCAACACTTCTTCAATCAAGAAGCGTGCCTTGGAATCCGATGAAGACTATGAAGCCACTGAACTTATAGTCACACTGTGAATTATTAGCTTCAATCATCGTGTGAAATCCTCTGAGAATTGAGATATAGGATTATCTTATACATATATAATAGAAATTTGGGAATTCCTTCCTTGAATGTTCTCTTTTTCTTTTCCTTTTAAGATGTAATTAAGAATTTATTTCAATAAAGAATCTTCCTTTATGTCTTGAAATTCATCCTTAAAGTTCTGTGACTTGTCTGATTTTTTCTTGAGTAAAAACTTAATTTTTCCTTAAAATATGACAATTCGGGTTTACTTAATGTAAAATACGTACACTTAGAAAGACGCCTTTCAACCAGAATTCATTTTCCAAAAATCAGAGATTAATTCTTAAAATCCCAAATTATTCTTAAAAAGTGTCCAGGTGTGTAGACGTCATTAAGTCAAAAATCCTCTTCCAAAAATCAGAGATTCATTCTGAAAACCCCATTTATCCATAGAACGCGTCCAATAATATAGACGTCTTTAAACCAAAAATCAGTTTCCAAAAATTAGAGATTTATCCTGAAAACCCCGAATTATCCTTAAAACATGTCTACATGTGTAGATGCATTTCAATTCTCTCTCTTACTTTTCTCTAGAATTCTGCCATTAATTCTGTGATTGATCCACTGAAACGCGTCGTGTTACCTGGACGCGTTTAATCATCATGCATTGTACTTCTCTGACCAGAATTGGCGGTTTAAACTGAAGTCGTCATGATATGTGGACGCCTTTTAATCCATTTCAAACCCCTGCCATGACGCCTCAGTTTGTGCGCCTTGAATGGCGTCGCTGTACCCAGACGCGCTTCAACTTCTCCAAACAGAAACCGCCAAGGTCCCTCTTTTCTTCTTCATTCCCCTAAGTTCTCTCTCTCTCTTCACTTTCCTCTTCCTCTCCGGCGGTTCATCAGCGATCTCTTCACTCTCTGGCGGTTCACCAGCCCTCTTCTTCCTCCATCCTCTCTCTCTCTCGAGCTTTCTCTTTCACCCAAGCTCCCTCTTCCTCTAGCTTTCTTCCTCGGCCATGGAACGAAGCGAAAGGTCACGGAAGGCTAAAGCCATAGCAAAGCGGCGGAGGACGGCCCCCCTTGCGGTGGTACCAAGGGAAGAAGTTCCGGAAGAAGTGCCAGCCGAGTTAACGGCGGTGGCGGCGTTTTTGGAGGAGGAAGAGGCTCCTCCGGCGTCCGTGGCCGAAGAAGAAGGAGGGGAGGGAGACCTCCACTTGGTAAGCTCCCTATGAATGTATTAGTGTGATGAATGGACATAGGGAAGGGACCTTTTGGAATGGTCCGATTTCGGTCTTGAATGGCGTCCAGACTAGGTGACACCTTTCAAAGGGCGTCGCCATTGTCCGACGCTATTCAGGCCAAAACTTGATTTTTAAATAAATTAGAAAATGTAGTCAAATGGCGTCAAGGGTGGTGGACGCCTTTTAATGGGCGTCCATCATGGCAGACGCCTTTTAAAAAAGAATTTTTTATTGATTGACTGTTGAATTTTTCTTGTTTTATTTGCAGGGGACGATGAGGGCTCGGATATCGTGGGACCTAGTAGTAGGGGCTTACAAAGGGTTACCTGACTTCCAGAAGGCACTGCTGCGCCGGATGGGATTTGGGGAGATCTTGGAGATCGAGCCATTTTGGCTCGACTTGGTTCTCCTGTAAGCGCTGCGGGAGAGGCGGCATGCGGAAAGCAGAGCTTTCCTAATACCCTGGGGCCATATGGTTCCAAGTTTGGAGGATGTGGCCAGGATTACTACCCTTAGAGTAGAGGGCCTACTGGTGAGCGGGGTGACTTACCCCGATTACCGTAGGATGGCATAGGCCCTGCTAGGGATAAAGGTATCTAGCCTAGATAAGGAGTCTAGGATAGTCCCTAGGGTAGAGGTAGAGGCTGCCTTAGGTTTAGTAGAGCCTCGACGTCGGTCAAACGAGACCCAGGAGGAGTTTAGGAGTAGATTAGCTGAGTCCTCCTCTGTCGTCTACTATAGTGACCCTAGTCAGGTAGAGGAGATAGATAGACAACTTAGAGTTTTCTTAGTTTTCTTCTTTGGTCGGTTGCTCTTCGGTACGAAGGGCGACCATATCCACTGTAGGTTCCTGAGTCTTCCAGATGACTTAGATAGTCTACACCAGTATACCTGGGGTGCGGCCCTCCTGGCCCTCCTCTTTGCCGACCTGTCCGCGGTCACACTAGACTGTGAGACCACCGTCAGCGGCTTCTCTCCGTTTCTCCAGGTATAAGTTATTTTAATTATGTATTTATGCAATGTAATGATATGATGCTTTCTAACTTATATGTTTATGCATGATGGTGTGGAGCTATCTTTACTTCCGGCTCGGCCGAGCGAGGATTGGTCGACCAGATGTCGTCCCGTTGGCTCGCCGTTGGCAGCCAATAGTGGACACGGCTCCGCAACACCATCAGTTGACGGCCCTCTGCCATCAATTCCTTGACTATCCAGAGCTCCTGGTAAGTCTTTAATTTATTCAGTTTTATTTATTAAATGCAGTCTTTCATTTATTAAATTCAATTTTATTCATATGAATGCATCTAACTTGTATGCAGGTGATCTGACGCCCGTACATGGGTATGGGCGAGGAGGGCCAGCCATGGGTGACGGCTGGCCGGAGGAGGTTCAACAGGCAAATGTGGTTGCATTGCCTGAACGAAATCGAGCCCCTCTGCCTCTGGCTTGTCATGAGGACCCTGGGCCTCCACCAGGAATGGGTGGACGAGGAGGTCCCAGAGGGCGTCGGGAGGAGCATGAGGGGTAAGCAAGTCCTCACATATTGGCGTGCCAAGTTCCCGGAGCAGTATGAAGACTGGTATTGTTGGGGTGTCCGAGTTGAGTCACGCGCGGAGGATAGTACCGCCAACCTCCAACAGTACCGGACACATTACGCCGATCAGCTACGGCTCCTCCAACCACTTGATGTAAGTATGACTTTCATGCTTCTTTCATTTTATTATTATCTTACTTTATATTTGTGAATGAATGTATGCATGTGTGGTATGCAGGAAGCATGAGATGCCGTGATCATTAGCCTCCGGGCCTGCCTCCAGGATGTTGAGGCCGAGCTGGAGCAGGTCCAGAACGAACTTTTTGATCTGGTATGTATGCATGCTTAAGAGATGAATATTTTAATTAATTAATTTGTTTTGACAATTAGCCACTGACAGTTAGTCTTTTGGTGCAGCGAGCCGTCTACACCCAGGCGGCTCCCCCTACTCATGGCGCTTCTTCTTCTGCCCTGCCTACTGCTTATGAGCCCACCCTCGCTAACCTCCAGAGTCAGCTTGCCTCCGCTATTCATCGAGCTTCTATTGCGGAGGAGGACCGGGCTGCTCGAGTAAGTTCTGTTCATCCTTGACTTTCTTTTCCGAATTTGATTTTGATTGCTTGATTGCCTTGGACTAACAATATCTTCTTTTGCAGGTTGTTGAGCTTTAAGAGGCCCTTCAGAGGGCTGAGATCGACGCAGCTCGGGTCCATGAGCTCGAGGAGCAGGTGGCCCGTCTCTCCACCGGGGATCTCGCACGACTCTAGGTTCGCCTGGAGATTTTGACTGAGGAGAGGGATCGTGACCGTCTTCAGCTGGAGAGTCTTCAAGGTCACCTCTCCATGGAAGAGCATGAGTGCCGGATGGTGGAGGAGAGATATCAGCGATCCCGCCAGCGGGCTAGCGATTGCGGTCACGCGAGTGCTTTCACGGCCAGCATCGCCATATCGTCCGGCCAGGCAGGGCCTGTTAATTTTAGGTGGCCTACAAGCCAATCTGACTATGTAAATCTCGTTCATTTATTAATATAATGGCATAATATTCATTATGTGTAAATCGCATTAATTATCGTTTCATAATGAAGTCCGTGAATATGTGCTATAGTGATCAAAATATGATGAGATCATACTAATGAGACTGGTCACTTAAACACACATATTCTTAATCGTTCCTAGTCGGAGGATATCCGAGAAGGACATCGGATATCCGGTTTGTAAGGATCGTGACCTTCGGATCCGGTTTTCGGGATCGGAGCTTGTAGTTCTGACCTTTGTAAGGGCGGAGGTTCTGTGTTGATTCGCGTCAGGAATTCGTGACGTGTTTTGAACGGCGTCCACCGTTGCAGATGCATTTCAAGTTCTGCCACGTGGGTGCCACGTGGGCTGGTTTCGGGCCGCGAGGGTACGGCCCTGTCTTGTCGCCTGAACGGCGTCCACGTGTGTCGACGCCTATCAGACTGCGACTCTGGGTTTGTCATAGTACGGCCCTGATATGTCGTCTGAACGGCGTCTGCCTTGAACGACGCGTTTCAGAGTCTTGTCAGAGAAGCCATCACATCAACTGAATGGCGTCCGTGGATGTCGACGCGTTTTAGCCAGTCCCTGGTTAACCCCGTGAGCCCTCCTTCTTTCCCTCATTTTCCCCCTCACTTCCTCCCTTTCCCTTCCGACGATCTCGGCGGCGATCCCTCCTCCTCCCTCTTTTCCTCCCACCATTTCACCTCTCCCTCCACTCCATCCTCTACCTAGCTCCTACCACTACCACCTCCACTTCCACTGCAGCGTTCTACTCTCCGGACGGCGGCCGACGTCACGGTGGAGCAAGGACGACCACGGCGGTACCGGCAGCAGCGTGGGGCGAGTCGGGTGGACGGCTTGAAGCTCGGAGGCGTTCAAGTATCCGATAGGGTGACGGTTCCCCTAAGCATCGTGTTTTAAGCCATGTTTTCCCCCGTTTAAGCTTGTTTAGATCTTTGGTTCCGGGGGGTAGAATGAGCATGTTTAGGTGTTCTTTTGATGATACGGTGGTTTTGCTATGAATGTGATTTCCTATGAATTGTGTTGCCCCTCTTTCTCCTCCGTTTTTGGGTGATTTTGGGGTTATTTGAGTTGAAAAGGGAGCCCTCGGGCTCATGGCAATTCTGTTTCCTGGGGTTAAAAGACGTCGTGCATAGACGACGCCTTTTTGAAGGGCGTCGGACCATCACGACGCCTTTTAAGACAGGAATCGCCTTACTGAGGAGTTGCCAGTTCGGGATTCTGGGGTTAAAAGACGTCATGGGACAACGACGCGTTTTAGAATGGCGTCGGGAGGCCATGACGCCTTTTAAGGCAGAAATCCCCTGGGTGGTTTCTTTGGAATTCTAGATTTCTGTGCTGAATGGCGTCTGAGGATGTCGACGCCTTTTAAAAGGCGACCACTGGTGTCGACGCCTTTTAGGGCCTGATTCTGAAGACTGTTTTACATGAACCTGTACATGGAGCTTGAATGGCGTCGACCTTGGGAGACGCGATTCAAGACAGAACCTCACTAATTCATGCCAGTAAAATGTGTTCATACCGTTAGACGGATGGTTAGTGCATGTTTTAGTGTACCCGGTAGAGATAGATTCTTCATGACCGGACGATGCTACATGTATGTTATACGATCGCGGACTTTTCACGTGACCGGATCGTACTTGTTGGGTTTTGTGTTACTGTTGACCTGGAGTGACATTGTAGCGCTTTATCACCCTGTGCTGGTGGGGGCGTGAGCACAGCGCCGGTGGGGGCGTGGGCGGGGTGACGCCTAGTAAGAGAGGGTCACCTGGTGAACCCCGGGGTCAGCTAGTACCGGTGTCAGAGTGGTACATTCGGAGAGTCACTCATGGTGAGGGAAGGAGTAGCCACCTGAGCCGGTTGGGCCGGAGTAGCTAGTGTGCTATCCGAGGGGTTACTGTTTGGTCTCAGCGGGTCGAGGTTTTTCCACCGTTGTTGTGTGGTTAGCGAGTTCTATCGAGACGACAGTTGTGGGTTTCCTAGCCGGCTGGTTTAATATATGCATGTTTATTATATTACGATTGCATGTGATTTCACGTGAAGAATTAGGAATCGTACCTCTTGTGCTTATCACCTTTCCGTTAGCTGTACCTTGCACTTGTGGGTGTGTGCGTGGGCAGTGGGGATCGAAGGATCCCTACTGAGTCTTGTCTTTGAGACTCACCCCTCCTGCGGTTGTCAGGTGAGGACTCTCAGCAGACCTAGTGAGGAGAGTGCGGCCGTGAGTTGAGCACCGTCAGCAGTTGTTCCGGGGTATGCCCCGACGTAGTTGTTATTTTATTTCTGGCCTGTACGTTTAATTATTTCCTTTCTGTTGGAGTATGTAATTATTTGCTGTATCGAGTCGCATTGTAATAATTTTTAATTCCTGCACTTTTATTTCAGTTTAATGCGATGTGAATGTTTAGCTTAGTTATTATTTATCTCCCAGACTTGATTAGATCCTGGTTTGGTTCCAAATTAATGATTCGGTACCCATTTAGTAATCGGATCCCCAATTATAGGGTGGCGGGTCGTTACAATTGGTATCAGAGCATACGGTCTGGCAAATAAATAAATAACTAGGTTAAATATCATAAATTCGGCAAATAAATACATTATCCCGTACAGGCACGGGGGTAGCATAGGCTTTAGGACTCTAATTAGAACTTTTTGATTTTGTAATTATAGGCGAGTAGATGGCTCACAGAAGGAGGATGCCAGTTAATCGAGAGCAGGGAGATGTCCCTAGTGGGTCCGAAGCCGGGAGGCCGAGTGTTGAGCAGTTTATGGAGGCGATGATGGACACTATGGCTCGATATCATACACGAGACCCTAGTGAGAGTTCCAGTGCGTGGGGAGGGTCCACAGCTGCACTTGAGAGGTTTCTGAAGCTGAGGCCACCTCACTTCACCGGTCGTCTCGACCCTGACGAGGCCATTCACTGGCTTAGAGAGATAGAGAAGACTTTTGATACCATGGATTGTGCTGCAATAGAGCGGACCCCGTTGGCTACCTTCAAGCTGAAGGATAGCGCCTATGACTGGTGGACCACTTTGAAGAGTTTGTCTTACGAGGACAGGAGTCTTAGGGAAATTCCTTGGGAGACATTTGTTAAGGAGTTCAATGCTCAGTATTTCCCTAGACATGTCCAGAGGGCCAAGGAGAGGGAGTTCATGGATCTGACGCAGGGGAGCATGACAGTACTTGAGTACCAGGCGAAGTTTGTTTCGCTAGGTCGTTTCGTGCCTTTCATATATGGGGATGAGGAGCGTCGTACTGAGAGGTTCGTGGACGGACTGAGGCTCAGTCTGAAGAACTTCGTGGCGTCTCACTGTTGCACGGATCTGGCTTCTGCGGTTAGATGTGCGGCAGCAGTGGAGGCTCAACAGAGCCAGTCGGCCCGGGAGAGAGGACTGGCTGCTCAGAGCCCAGTTCGTGGCAGGGGTAAGGCAACGGCAGAGGCCCCTTCAGCCGGATCGGGATCGTCGTCACTCGGCTCCCGATTCAGGAGATTCTTCATGGGTGGTGGCAGCAGTAGTGGCAGTAGCGGCAGCAACATGCCCGGGCAGGGCCAGCAGAGTCAGTCAGTATCCAGTGCACCGCAGGGGCTAGCTCAGAGGCTTCTGGCAGTCTGTCAGCACTGTGGGGGTGCCCATGGTGGGACTCAGTGTCCCACTCTTCCCAGGAGATGTTTTACTTGCGGCCAGCAGGGCCACTTGGCGAGGCAGTGCCCGCAGGGGCATGGTCAGGGACATGGTTCAGGTGAGCAGAAGAAGCCGAGGACCCAGGGGAGAGTACTAGCTATCACCAGGAGGGAGGCTCGCGCGTCCAACTTGGTGGAAGGTACACTTTTTGTCCTTGGGAACTCTGCACACGTATTGATTGATTCAGGTGCTTCGTATTCTTTCATTTCTGAACAGTTCATAGATATTCTTTCTGCACCCGTTGATGAGTTATCTGATGGTTTGATGGTGGAGGTTCCTTCTGGAGACTTTATGATATCCTATAACTGCTTGAGGAATGTTCCCTTGACATCGAGGGTCATGTGCTACCTGCCCAGTTAGTTGTTCTTGCCATTCGTGACTTTGATATCATCCTGGGTATGGATTGGTTGGAAGCCTTTTATGCAGAGGTGGACTGCCACAGGAAGAGGGTGCGATTCTCCATTCCGGACATCCCGACCTTCTTCTTCCAAGGTATTAGGCTTTCTTCCCGAGGTATTCTTATTTCTGCCTTTAAGGCACGGAGGTTGCTTGCTGGTGGCTGTGAGGCTTTCCTTGCCTCTGTTGTTGTCTCTGATGTCCGGGATAGTCTCAGCCCTGGGGAGGTACCTGTTGTATGTGAGTTCATAGATGTATTTCCTGAGGAGCTGCCTGGCCTTCCTCCTCAGCGAGAGGTCGAATTTACCATCGAGCTTGCACCAGGTACGACGCCCTTGTCTAAGGCCCCGTATCGGATGGCGCCAACCGAACTCGCTGAGTTGAAGGCGCAGTTGCAGGAGCTGCTGAATAAGGGTTTCATTCGTCCCAGTACATCTCCATGGGGTGCTCCAGTTCTATTTGTTAGAAAGAAGGATGGTTCTCTGAGATTGTGCATTGACTATAGGCAGCTGAACCAGGTAACAATAAAGAATAAGTACCCACTTTCAAGGATTGATGATTTGATGGATCAGCTGCAGTCCGCGAAGGTATTTTCCAAGATCGACTTGAGATCCGGATATTATCAGATGAGGATCCGTGATGTTGATGTTAGCAAGACGGCTTTCAGAACTCGGTATGGACATTATGAGTTTTTGGTTATGCCCTTTGGCTTGACCAATGCTCCGGCGGCCTTTATGGAACTGATGAACCGAGTCTTCAGGACCTACCTGGATCAGTTTGTGGTTGTGTTTATTGATGATATTCTGATTTATTCTTCTTCTGAGGAAGAGCATGCCACCCATCTTCGGGCTGTATTGCAGGTCCTGAGGGAGCACCGACTTTATGCCAAGTTCAGCAAGTGTGAGTTTTGGCTAGACGAGGTGCATTTCCTTGGGCATGTTATTTCTGGCAATGGTATCGCAGTAGATCCAGCCAAGATCGAGGCGGTGATGGATTGGAGCAGGCCGACTTCAGTGACTGAGATCAGGAGCTTTCTGGGGCTTGCCGGTTATTACAGGCGGTTTGTTCAGGGATTTTCTTCGATAGCAGCCCCCTTGTCGAGGTTGACTCGAAAGGGAGTTCGCTTTGTGTGGACCGAGGATTGTGAGCAGAGTTTTATTGAGTTAAAGAACCGTCTCACGTCAGCCCCTGTACTGGTGCTTCCATCTGGATCAGGTGGATTTGTGGTTTACTCTGATGCGTCCCGTCGAGGTTTGGGCGCAGTTCTAATGCAGCATGGCAGGGTAGTGGCTTATGCTTCTCGACAGCTGAAGAAGCATGAAGAAAACTATCCTACTCATGATTTGGAGCTGGCAGCTGTGGTATTTGCACTCAAGATCTGGAGGCATTATTTATATGGGGAGAAATTCCAGGTTTTCACAGATCATAAGAGTTTGAAATATGTGTTCACTCAGAGGGACCTGAATTTAAGGCAGCGAAGGTGGATGGAGTTCATTAAAGATTATGACTTTGACCTTTCTTATCATCCGGGCAAGGCGAATGTAGTGGCAGACGCTTTGAGTCGGAAGACGGTCATGTCATACCTTATGATTCATGAGTGGAAATTATTCGAGCAGGTGGTGGAATCTTCCTTTAGGGTTCCACGTGAAGATGACAGAGCCGTGGTGGTCAGTTTGACTGTGAGACCAGCTGTGTATCATGCTGTGATCGAGGCTCAGAGGGAAGATGTGGAGCTACCACAGATCCTCCAGAGGTCAGAGGTAGAGTTGTGGGACGACGGTACGGTCAGGTTCAGAGGTAGACTTTATGTTCCGACTGAGGAGGACGTGCGCAGATGTGTTCTTGATGAGGCGCACCGTTCGAGATATGCAGTGCACCCTGGGACGACTAAGATGTATCATTGTTTGAGGAGGCACTTCTGGTGGCCCGGTATGAAGAAAGATGTGGCTGAATATGTGGCCAGATGCATGACTTGTCAGCAGATTAAAGCCGAGCATCAGAGACCTGGTGGATTGCTACAGCCCTTGCCGATTCCAGAGTGGAAATGGGAGCATGTGACGATGGATTTCGTGATGGGATTGCCTACATCCCCTAGCAGGAGAGATGCCATCTGGGTCATCGTTGATCGGCTGACCAAGTCGGCACACTTCCTAGCTGTTAGGAAGGACTGGTCAGTCGGCAAGCTGGCAAAGTTGTTTGTAGACCGGATCATCTCTCTGCACGGGTTGCCTTTGTCTATTGTATCAGATCGAGATCCAAGATTTACTTCTAGATTCTGGAAGAGCTTTCAGCAGGCATTAGGCACTCAGTTGGCTTTCAGCTCAGCCTACCATCCCGAGACTGACGGGCAGTCGGAGAGGACTATTCAGACCTTGGAAGATATGCTCAGAGCTTGTTGTCTAGACTGGGGAGGTTCTTGGGAGCAGCATTTGTCCACAGTGGAATTTGCCTATAACAACAGTTACCATTCCAGTATCGGCATGGCGCCTTACGAGGCTTTGTATGGGCGACCGTGTCGATCTCCAGTTTGTTGGTCCGAGATCGGTGAAAGGCAGATAGCAGGACCCGAGTTAGTACAGCAGTGTGCTGAGATTGCCAGGTTAGTTCGGCAGAGGTTGACCGCAGTGCAGAGTAGGCAGAAGAGTTATGCCGACATCCGACGGAGACCGCTTGAGTTTGAAGTTGGGGACCACGTGTTTCTCCGAGTCTCACCCTCTAAGGGTGTAATGAGATTCGGGAAGCGAGGCAAGCTGAGTCCGCGATATATTGGGCCTTTTCCCATCCTTGCTCGGATTGGGGAAACTGCGTACCAGCTGGCCTTGCCGCCCAGTCTTGCAGGGGTGCACGATGTGTTCCATGTTTCCTTACTGAGAAAGTATGTTCATGATCCGTCCCATGTCTTAGATTTTTCAGAGTTGGAGGTCGCTGAGGACCTGTCTTTTCCAGAATATCCTGTTCGTATTGAGGATCGCAGAGAACAGGTCCTGCGGAACAAGATTGTACCGTTGGTCAAGGTGATTTGGCAGTACCGCTCCGGAGGTGAGGCAACCTGGGAGCGTGAGGATGAGATGCGGGAGCAGTTCCCTTACCTCTTTTCGTAAGTTTCCTTGTGAACTTGTATCCCTGTTTTGACTTTGTTAATTCTAAGCAGTTAATTTCGGGGGCGAAATTCTTTTAAGGGGGGGAGATTGTAAGGATCGTGACCTTCGGATCCGGTTTTCGGGATCGGACCTTGTAGTTCTGACCTTTGTAAGGGCGGAGGTTCTGTGTTGATTTGCGTCAGGACTTCGTGACGCGTTTTGAACGGCGTCCACCGTTGCAGACGCATTTCAAGTTCTGCTACGTGGGTGCCACGTGGGCTGGTTTCGGGCCGCAAGGGTACGGCCCTGTCTTGTCACCTGAACGGCGTCCACGTGTGTCGACGCCTATCAGACTGCGACTCTGGGTTTGTCAAAGTACGGCCCTGACATGTCGTCTGAATGGCGTCTGCCTTGAACGACGCGTTTCAGAGTCTTGTCAGAGCAGCCGTCACATCAACTGAATGGCATCTATGGATGTCGACGTGTTTTAGCCAGTCTCTGGTTAACCCCGCGAGCCCTCCTTCTTTCCCTCATTTTCCCCCTCACTTCCTCCCTTTCCCTTCCGACGATCTCGGCGGCGATCCCTCCTCCTCCCTCTTTTCCTCCCACCATTTCACCTCTCCCTCCACTCCATCCTCTACCTAGCGCCTACCACTACCACCTCCACTTCCACTGCGGCGTTCTACTCTCCGGACAGCGGCCGACGTCACGGTGGAGCAAGGACGACCACGGCGGTACCGGCGGCGGCGTGGGGCGAGTCGGGTGGACGGCTTGAAGCTCGGAGGCGTTCAAGTATCCGGTAGGGTGACGGTTCCCCTAAGCATCGTGTTTTAAGCCATGTTTTCCCCCGTTTAAGCTTGTTTAGATTTTTGGTTCCGGGGGGTAGAATGAGCATGTTTAGGTGTTCTTTTGATGATATGGGGGTTTTGCTATGAATGTGATTTCCTATGAATTGTGTTGCCCCTCTTTCTCCTCCGTTTTTGGGTGATTTTGGGGTTATTTGAGTTGAAAAGGGAGCCCTCGGGCTCATGGCAATTCTGTTTCCTGGGGTTAAAAGACGTCGTGCATGGACGACGCCTTTTTGAAGGGCGTCGGACCATCACGACGCCTTTTAAGACAGGAATCGCCTTACTGAGGAGTTGCCAGTTCGGGATTCTGGGGTTAAAAGACGTCATGGGACAACGACGCGTTTTAGAATGGCGTCGGGAGGCCATGACACCTTTTAAGGCAGAAATCCCCTGGGTGGTTTCTTTGGAATTCTGGATTTCTGTGCTGAATGGCGTCTGAGGATGTCGACGCCTTTTAAAAGGCGACCACTGGTGTCGACGCCTTTTAGGGCCTGATTCTGAAGACTGTTTTACATGAACCTGTACATGGAGCTTGAATGGCGTCGACCTTGGGAGACGCGATTCAAGACAGAACCTCACTAATTCATGCCAGTAAAATGTGTTCATACCGTTAGACGGATGGTTAGTGCATGTTTTAGTGTACCCGGTAGAGATAGATTCTTCATGACCGGACGATGCTACATGTATGTTATACGATAGGGGAATTTTCACGTGACCGGATCGTACTTGTTGGGTTTTGTGTTACTGTGGACCTGGAGTGACATTGTAGCGCTTTATCACCCTGTGCTGGTGGGGGCGTGAGCACAGCGCCGGTGGGGGCGTGGGCGCGGTGACGCCTAGTGAGAGAGGGTCACCTGGTGAACCCCGGGGTCAGCTAGTACCGGTGTCGAAGTGATACATTCGGAGAGTCACTCATGTTGAGGGAAGGAGTAGCCACCTGAGCCGGTTGGGCCGGAGTAGCTAGTGTGCTATCCGAGGGGTTACTGTTTGGTCTCAGCGGGTCGAGGTTTTTCCACCGTTGTTGTGTGGTTAGCGAGTTCTATTGAGATGACAGTTGTGGGTTTCCTAGCCGGCTGGTTTAATATATGCATGTTTATTATATTACGATTGCATGTGATTTCACGTTAAGAATTAGGAATCGTACCTCTTGTGCTTATCACCTTTCCGTTAGCTGTACCTTGCACTTGTGGGTGTGTGCGTGGGCAGTGGGGATCGAAGGATCCCTACTGAGTCTTGTCTTTGAGACTCACCCCTCCTGCGGTTTTCAGGTGAGGACTCTCAGCAGACCTAGCGAGGAGAGTGCGGCCGTGAGTTGAGCACCGTCAGCAGTTGTTCCGGGGTATGCCCCGATGTAGTTGTTATTTTATTTCTGGCCTGTACGTTTAATTATTTCCTTTCTGTTGGAGTATGTAATTATTTGCTGTATCGAGTCGCATTGTAATAATTTTTAATTCCTGCACTTTTATTTCAGTTCAATGCGATGTGAATGTTTAGCTTAGTTATTATTTATCTCCCAGACTTGATTAGATCCTGGTTTGGTTCCAAATTAATGATTCGGTACCCATTTAGTAATCGGATCTCCGATTATAGGGTGGCGGGTCGTTACACGGTTACACTAGTATAGATTACTCCTGCACATACGATGAGGGTGACTGATCTCATAAGTCACTTGTGTGGAGACACTAAGGCGAATTTGTAGGTGCTCATTGGAGAATGAGTTCACTCAACTGATCCGACTGAATCGCTGGATGGTATTGTACCTCACTGTCAACCAGCTTGATTCTATTGTCGCAGTTGCGTGGATGGTCCTCGGACCTGAGGCACCAAGGACACCTTGTCAGTGGACTTCTATGCTTTGACCTTGGTTTACGAATCTCTAGCCATGGGATTCTAAAATACCAAGGATTGGGTACAGCAGAATACCGTCGAAGGGAATTGTGTGTTAATAAGGAAACAATCGCTCTCGGTACTTAGAGAGAGAATACTCTATGAAGGATGCGCGGAAGTCCCTGGCCAGGGCGGACAATAATATCGGGAAAGGAGTTTTCCGATATTTATCAGCGGCATACAATCCAAGTGAGTCGACCGGTTAGGGTTTGACAGCACGCCATACCTTGAGTTGACTCGAGAGCATTGTACGATTGAAGGATTATATCCATGCGGTAACCATTGGCGGAAAGGATCTAAGAGTGGGTTACTTAATCCCGATACCTTCCGGGTTCACGCGGTTTTGCTTGGCACCCAACGTGATCGGAGGCCCAGTCGAATTCGATGTGCGACATCAATTCGATTGGTTAATTAATTAATAAAGAGTTATTAATTGATTAATAAAGCCAGTAAGGAGTTACTGGGCTTATTGGGCTATTAACCGGACTAGTAATTTGGCCTAGAGGGTCACACACAAATGATTCTCAAGGCGATGGATAAATAAGTGGATTTTATACAAACCGGGGGTTTTTATGAAAAACCGCGCGGTCAGTATAAAATATAGCGAACGGGCTGAGCAGGCCAAGTTGCTGCTAATCCTAGCCGCCCCTCCTCTGTTTGTCTCTCTCTCTGGCGTCCCAAATAGATCCAGATCTGCTCCGCCGTTTCTCCGACTCCCGTTTAACGGGAAATCGTCCGCGCGTTGCGGCGATCGTTGCGGCGACTGGCGAAGGTTTCGTGGGCTGCGAAGAACAAGGAACGTGAGGATATCCATCGCGAGGAGGATTGCGTGGACTTCGCTAGAGGCCAGGCGCTTGCGCGGCTTGTGGTGTCGCACTGACGGAACCGAACGGTTGCGGATTCGAATCCGCACACGGTAAGGACCGATTATTAGGTAATCTGGTTTTTGCGATTTTCGAAACGGGACTGGATCTCTAATTTTATTTTGTTTTCCGCTGCGCGGGAGATCCGGAGAAAACCCGAGAAATCCAACAGTGGTATCAGAACCAATTTCCACTGTTTCTCGTCCCGTTTCGGTCTCCAGATTAATTTTTCATGCTTTATTCCATGCAATATTTTTCGATTAATTGTTGAATATGTGTTCATATGATGAGCACATATAATTAGATTATTTTTCTGGCAATTTTCAAAAAAAAATTTGGGGTTCTTTTTGTTCTTCGTGGGACGAATAACGGCGAGGTTAGGCGGCTTCCTTTGGACGTACCGATGTGATGGGCTGGTGACCGAGGGTCCTGGAATGTCTAGGGACCTCACCGGCAACCGCTGGCTCTGGTCACCGGCGCCGGAGTGGGAGATGAAGTCTTTTTCTTCTTACGGTTTTAAATTGAAACCAGAAATAAAGAGGGACTTCTAGGGCTAATAAAGAGGGACTTCTAGGGCTTATAAAGAGAGACTTCTAGGGCTTGGCCGACACCTTTAACTGCACCGTCGGTAGCCCTCCCCGCGCTGGGGGCACCGTCCGCGTCGGGGGCACCGCCGGCGGACGCCGGGCGGCGCCGGTGGCCCGGCCGCCAGAGCCCTGCAATTCCTCCCCGCTGCCACCTGCAAGGTATTAGGGTTTCGGGGGCGGGCTTTTGTTTGGGGAGGAAGGAGGGCGAGCCGCTGGCGGGCCCGGCTGCCAGGCGACCGGACCGGGCTGGGTCCCTGGCTGGACCGGGCCCGAGCCCAGGCGCGCCTGGCTCGAGCCCAGGTCCAGCAGGGCTCGAGCCCTGGTTCAGCCCTAATGGGCTGAGCCCCTTGCCCAAATCCCATCTTTTTAAAACCCCAATTAGCCCATTTGAAATAATTAGATTGGTTCTTAATTTAAAATTTAAAATTGTTTTAAAGTTTAAATTATTATCAGTTTTATTATTTGGGCATTCATGATTTTGAATCATTAGTTAATTAATGATTGGAGAATATTGATTAAAGTTAATTATTAGTTTAATTATTAAATTAATAATTAATCTTTATTTAGTAATCTAAAAGTTAGATTAGTGATTAATAGTCAATAATTTAAGTGTTAAATTATTAATTATTAATTCTTCCAATTATTAATTCATGAGTTAGTTATTAATTTAAAAGGTTAAATTAATAATTAATTCAATGACTAATTTAAATGTTAAATTAGCAATCCCTCATTAATTATTGTTGTTATTAATTTAATAGTTAAATTAATAATGACTTTAATTATCTAATCTAAAAGTTAGATTAATTAATTATTAATTAGTTAGTGTTAATTATTGGTTCAAGAGTTAAATTAATAATTAACATTAATTGACTAATCTAAGTGTTAGGTTAGTAGTAAATAATTAATTATGGTTGATTATTAATTTAAGTGTTAAATTATTAATTAACTTTGTTAGACTAGTCTAAGAGTTAGATTAGTCATTAATAGTCTAATTGTTAGATTATTAATGGGGTTTCAATCTAATTGTTAGATTGATTATTAGAAGTGTTCTAATTTGCATGGAATAATCTAAAATTTATTAATTCGGAGTGTGTGCACATGCGATGTGTGTTTTATGCTTTTAAATTTGTTTTGATTGCATGATTAAGTTAATTAAAAGTGTTTTCGAAATTCAAATGCCAATTTTGATTAGATCCCAGCTTTTTGAAAGACAAAATTATATATTTTGAAAACTCTTTTATTTTAGCCATATGATGCGCTGAATTATGTGTGGGATGTTTAAAACACACCGTGGTCATGGATATGCACTTATTTAATTATTCATGTGTTGAAAGATGTGTTTGTATGGATCGTGGATGAATGATGGATATTTATTAAATTGTTAATAAATAGAGATATGCGTATCTCTCCCTCTCTCATTCTCCGATGTATTTCTACCTCCCTCTCTCTTATACTCGCCATAAGGCTCTCTTCTAATTACATATAATTCTAGAATTATTGTAATATGATCGAGGCAACCGAGGTAGGAGCGAGGACGATCCACAGCTGCAACCAGGAAGGCGAAAAGATGGAGATCTCTTGCCTATGTGTTTGCAAGTTATCTAATATAATTGTTGTGTTAGATTGTGTGTACATTTGACTGTTGGCTCTAGTCAAACCCACCGTGCTATCCATGACCACACTAGATATGTATGAGATGCATTGTTTTCGTTTGATTATGAATCAAAGCAGGTATAGTATTTAGTAAATATATGGGATATATTTATACTATCACCTAGGAGAGACCAAGATAAAAGTTATCTAAATACCCTCAGATAAATTCTAAGCCGTAACACGAGTAGTTAAGAACTTACTGCGTGGTCCACCATCGTTATAGTTATAGGATTCGAATCACTTTAGACAGGTTTGTTGTGCTATCCACAAGGCATGTTTAATTGGGAGGAGAAACTGTGGCTATGGCATTAGATGATTATCTGATCAGGGTACAGGAACCATATAGCTTTGTTGTGCTATCCACAAGGGCTGCATGCAAATCTATGCTCGTCATGTAACGATGGTTAGCTTAGACCAGAATTAGTGGTTTGTTGTGCTATCTACAAGGCCATTAAACCTCTGGGGACCGAAGCTATGATCAGATATTGCAAGGAGTTGCAAGTCCTATGAGTTGGGTACTCTTTGATTGTATTACAGTTTGTTGTGCTATCCACAAGGTTGTACTGCAAGTCATTGAGATTATGATCCCCACTAAGAGACTGTCGGCGTCTCCCGTTTTGTATAACTGAGGGTTATATAGTCCGTCGAAAATTAGTGGGAGTTAAAACTTGAACAAAAGACCATGTCTTGTTTTATCTTTAATAATTGAACATCTGCTAAATAGATTTTACTTATCTCCTGTAGGGAATTATGTCGTCGTATAACTAACTCCGTGGCATACTTGATGTCCTTTTGACTAGCCTGTACTACTTGGATTGGTTTAGAAACTTGAAGAATGTCTTTAGATTTGAACACATTGACTGTGTCCTTGGAGCTGATCCTCTTGCTGAACCGGCATTGGATGCCATTGACGTAGAGATGATAGCTGACGATAAAAGATTGAAGGACAAAGACAAAGAAGTAGTAAAGGGTGACTGCTTCTACTGTAAGCAGAATGGTCACTGGAATAGGAACTACAAGGAGTTCCTTAACGATAAAGCTCATAGAAAGGTGAAGCTATATGAAGCTTCAGATATCTATATGATAGATATCAACTTATCAGTTAGAGATTCCACATCTTGGGTATTGGATACTGGATGTGCTTCTCATATCTGTCATGATGCGTAGATGCTGACAAGTAAGCGCAAGTTGAGACAAGGCGAGGTGGAATTGAGGCTAGGAAACAGCGCAAAAGTTGCGGCGATTGCTGTTGGGATAGGAAACCTCAGGATTCCATCAGGAGACGCCTTACTATTATAAGATTGTTATTATGTTCTTAGCATAATAAAGAATATCATATCAATATCTTGTTTGGACAAGATAGGATATAGGTTGACTATTAAGAATAGAAGTTGTTCGATTTATTATGGTAATAAATCAATAGCTTCGGCATCTTTGGTCAACGGTCTATATCTCTTAGATGTTTCTTATTATAATTTTCAAATTGATAATGCTCTTAAGAAAAGTAAGAATTGTGTGAACCAAGCCTACATGTGGCATTGTAGACTTGGGCATATTGGTGAAAGTAGGTTGCGAAGGTTGCACAAGCATAGTTATTTAACAGCATTCAATTACGAATCGTTTGCGACATGTGAATCCTGCCTTATGGGAAAGATGACAAAATCTCTCTTTACTGAACATGGAGAACGTGCCAAGGACATTATGGAATTAATACATTCGGATGTATGTGGTCTCATGTCCACCCAAACCAAAGGTGGCTTCTCATACTTCATCACATTCACCGATGACTTCTCAAGATTCGGCTATGTGTACTTAATGAAGTACAAGTCGGAAGCATTTGAAAAGTTCAAGGAGTTCAATAATGAGGTAGAGAAGCAGTTATGAAAGAGTATTAAAACTCTTCGATCAGATCGAGGAGGAGAATACTTGATTACTAATTTCACACAATTCTTAAAGGATAATGGTATCCTTTCTCAGCTAACCCCTCCATATACACCACCGATGAATGGTGTATCAGAAAGGAGGAATCACACCTTGTTAGACATGGTGCGATCCATGATAAGCTTTTCGGAATTACCAGTATCCCTCTGGGGGTATGCTCTAGAGTCAGCATCATACCTACTGAACAGAGTACATAGTAAGTCTGTGGCCTCTACTCCATATGAGATATGGAAAGGCAGGAAACCAGAATTTAAACATGTTAAAGTCTGGGGTTACCCTGCTCATGTAAAGGGCATGATCCAGACAAGCTAGAATCACGAACTGATAAATGCAGGTTTGTGGGATTTCCAAAGGAAACCTTTGGATACTATTTTTACCATCCTGGTGAACAAAATGTGTTTGTCGGCAGGAAACCTGTCTTCCTGGAAGAGGAATACCTTCTCCAAGAGGACAATGGGAGTAAAATAGTACTGGAAGAGGTTCCAGATCCCCAAACAACTACATTATCATCAGATTAGATATCAGTTTCTGAATCTGTTCAGGTACACACAGATGAGCCTCGTAGATCTAGAAGAGTACCTAGACTGCCCGAACGATATGTAGGACATATCGCTGAAGTTGAGTCTAAGGTAGAATATAATGAGGATGATGATCCTAAAACCTACTAGGAGGCCCTAGAAGGCCCAGAATCCGAGAAATGGCGAGAAGCCATGAACTCAGAAATCCAGTCCATGTACACCAACCAAATTTGGAACTTGGAAGACTTGCCCGAGGGTATTGCACCCATCGGTTGCAAGTGGATCTTTAAGAGAAAGATTGGTGCTGATGGACGGATCGACACTTATAAGGTAAGGTTCGTGGCAAAGGGATATCGTCAAAAGTAAGGAATTGACTATGATGGGACTTTCTCATCAGTTGCCATGATAAAGTCGATCAGAGTTCTACTCGCCATTGCTGTACACTTTGATTATGATATTTGGCAGATGGATGTGAAGACTGCCTTCCTCAACGGTAACCTTGAGGAAGAAGTGTATATGATACAACCAGAATGTTTCACATCTAAAGAATCTCTAGATAAAGTGTGCAAGCTTCAAAGGTCCATTTATGGACTGAAGCAAGCTTCTCGGAGCTGGAACATAAGATTTGACAAGGCTATCAAGTCTTATAACTTCATTAAGAATGAAGGTGAGCATTGTGTGTACAAGAAGACCAGTAGGAGTGCAGTCACCTTTTTAGTTCTTTACGTAGATAACATACTACTCATTGGGAATGATGTAGCTATGATGTCATCAGTAAAGATCTGGCTGTCAATAAACTTCTCCATGAAGGATTTGGGAGAAGCATCCTACGTATTGGGAATACGGATCTATAGAGATAGATCAAAGAGGATGCTTGGAATGACCCAATCCTTGTACATAGATACCATAGTCAAAAGGTTTGGCATGGAAAATTCCAAGAGAGGTCTCATACTAATGAGACATGGAATTAGTCTCTCAAAGGAGCAGTCTCCTAAGACTCCTGATGAGAGGGCACTCATGGATAGAATATCCTATGCCTCTGCCATAGGATCTATTATGTATGCCATGCTATGTATACGGCCTGATGTAGTATTTCCTCTTAGTGTTACGAGCAGATTTCAGGCTAATCCAGGCAAAGAGCACTGGAAGGCAGTGAAATGTATCCTTAAGTACTTGAGAAGAACTAAGGATATATTTCTTGTCTATGGAGGAGGTGACTTGAAACTGCGACGCTTTACTGACTCGAGTTTCCAGTCAGATCCAGATGATAGCTAGTCTACATCTAGATTCGTGTTTACTTTGAATGGAGGCGCAGTATGCTAGAAGAGTTCCAAGCAAGTGACCACTGTAGATTCGACGACTGAAGCTGATTACATCGCTGCAGCTGAAGCCACCAAGGAAGCAATGTGGTTGAAGAAATTCATCACCGACCTCGGAGTAGTTCCAGCATCTCTGAGCATGTTACGCTATTGTGCGACAACAATGGAGCGATTGCGCAAGTGAAAGAGCCGCGGTCTCATCAGAAATCGAAGCATATTCTGAGACGCTTTCATCTTATCAGAGAGATCATATCCAGAGGAGATGTAGTAGTGGAAAGAGTTCCATCCGTCGACAATGTAACAGATCCACTGACAAAGCCGTTGGCTCAAATTGTGTTTGAACGTCACCTAGAGTCTATAGGCTTATTGTATAAAGGTGATTGGCTTTAGTCCTAGTGGGAGATTGTTAGTTTTAGGTGGCCTACAAACCAATCTGACTATGTAAATATCGTTCATTTATTAATATAATGGCATAATATTCATTATATATAAATCGCATTAATTATCGTTTCATAATGAAGTCCATGAATATGTTCTATAGTGATCAGATTATGATGAGCTCATACTAATGAGACTGGTCACTTAAACACACATATTCTTAATCATTCCTAGTTGGAGGATATCCGAGAAGGACATCGGATATCCGGTTAGACTAGTACAAATTACTCATGCTCATATGATGAGGGTGACTGATCTCATAAGTCACTTGTGTGGAGACACTAAGGCAAATCTGTAGGTGCTCATTGGAGAATGAGTTCACTGAACTGATCCGATTGAATTGCTGGATGGTATTGTACCTCACTGTCAACCAGCTTGATTCTATTGTCACAGTTGCTTGGATGGTCCTCGGACCTGAGTCACCAAGGACACCTTGTCGGTGGACTTCTGTGCTTTGACCTTGGTTTACGAATCTCTAGCCACGGGATTCTAAAACGCCAAGGATTGGGTACAGCGGAATACCGTCGAAGGGAATTGTGTGTTAATAAGGAATCATTCGCTCTCGGTACTTAGAGAGAGAATGCTCTAGGAAGGATGCGCGGAAGTCTCTGGCCATGGCAGATGATAATATCAGGAAAGGAGTTTTCCGATATTTATCAGCGGCATCCAATCCAAGTGAGTCGACCGGTTAGGGTTTGACAGCACGCCATACCCTGAGTTGACTCGAGAGCATTGTACGAATGAAGGATTATATCCACGCGGTAACTGTGGGCGGAAAGGTTCCAAGAGTGGGTTACTTAACCCCGATACCTTTTGGGTTCACGCGGTGTTGCTTGGCACCCAACGTGATCGTAGGCCTGGTCAAATTCGATGTGCGACATCAATTCGATTGATTAATTAATTAATAAAGAGTTATTAATTGATTAACAAAGCCAGTAAGGAGTTACTGGGCTTATTAGGCTATTAACCGGACTGGTAATTGGGCCTAGAGGGTCACACACAAATGATTCTCAAGGTGATGGATAAATAAGTGGGTTTTATACAGACCGGGGGTTTTTATGAAAAATCGTGCGATCAGTATAAAATATAGCGAACGGGCTGAGCAGGCCAAGCTGCTGCTAACCCTAGCCGCCCCTCCTCTGTTTCTCTCTCTCTCTGGCGTCCCAGACATATCTAGATCTGCTCCGCCGCTTCTCCGACTCCCATTCGACGGGAAATCGTCCGCGCGTTGCGGCGACTGGCGGAGGTTTCGTAGGCTGCGAGGAACGGGGAACGTGAGGATATCCGTCGTGAGGAGAATCATGTGGACTTCGCTAAAGGCCGGACGCTTGTGCGGCTTGCAGTGTCGCACCGACGGAACCGAACGGTTGCAGATTCGTATCCGCACATGGTATGAACCGATTATCAGATAATCTAGTTTTTTCGATTTTCGAAACGGGAACGGATCTCCGATTTTATTTTGTTTTCTGCTACGCGGATGATCCGGAGAAACCCAAGAAATCCAACAGGGCCGAGTGCGATGGGACCACCTCCACCTCCTAGCTGAGGACCAGCACCAGATGCTCCTGATGAGGCTCATAGCCAATTTGATGAAGGGGCAGGGGAGAGTCTGCCATGAGGGCTGCATATGTACTTTTCCTTTGTTTTGTATCATGTACAAACACCTTTGGATATATATATATATATGAAATTTTGTCTTCAGCTTTGTGTCTCATGTGTTTGACCTGTGTCATTACATTACTTAATGATAAAGTGTTAAATTGATCATTTAAGGGAAACCATATACATCATACTCATGTTTTTATCTGCAAAATAGAATGAAATGATAGATAATTGTGTGACAAGTCCAACGGTACTAATTTCATCAAATTCTGACTTAAAAACATCGTCATTTCATGCGATCAAAGGAGTGTAGCGTATTTGCGGTTTTTCGTCAAAACCGAGACGAAATGAATAAAAATTATGATATTTTTCTGATAATGCGCTAAATTATATTTATTTGATGTGAACAGGACATGCCGATGATGCAGTGCAGCTGGAGGAGTTTTCGGAAATTTGGGGGAGGTCTAGTGTGCGGATTTCAACTAAAACAGGGGTAAAAATACAATTTAATTCCTTCCTTCGCTGGAGTTTCCTAAAACCCACTATTTCCCTCCGTTTCTCCGATTTCCTAAACACATCCCTTCCTTTATTTTAAAAATCCTCTCTCTCTTTCTCGTTTTAGAAAGTCGAATCCTATTTCTTTTCCAATTTCCTCTTCCAAATCCTGTCCCTTCTCCAAGTCTCCCACATATCCTCCTCCTTTTCCAACTCAAACCCGGCAGCCTCTCCTCCTTCTCCTCTTTATAAATCTCTCCTCTCCTCTTTCTCTTCCTCTCTCACCCAGATTCTCCCCCACGTTTCGTTTTTCCCAGAATTCCTAGCGACTCCTCCTCTCTCCAACTCTCCCTCTCTCCGGTGTTCTCTTCCTCTCCCTCTGTTTTCTCCCCCTCTCGTTTTTTATTTCCCAGCAGCATCCCTCTCTTCCTCCACCCGGTTCTCTCTTTCATTTTTATTTCCCGCAGATTCCCTCCCCCTCTCTCGGTTTTCCCCGTCTCTCTATCTCTTCTCTCCCACACGATCTCTGTCTCCCCCACGCTCTCTCTCGGATCTCCAGCAGCCTTCCTGTCCCAACTTCCTCCTTCCTCCGGTGCACCAGCAAAAGCAACCGCCCACACCAGCGCAGCCAGCCGCTGGCAACTACATCCTCCCGCGTAGCCGCTGAAGCTCCTCCGCGGCAGGAACATGCAAGCACCTCTCCATCGACGTGCTGCGTTGAAGCCCGGCTTCCTCCTACCCTCCATGCACGTCCATGCGATGCACGCCCAGCAGCAGGTTCTTTCCTCCCGGTGCACCAACGTCTGCTGAAGCCTCTCCACGCATCAGCCATCAAAGCTCGACCGGCCAACACTTGTCCTGTGAACCTGCAGCAAGGTATCCTCCCAGCAGCAACGTGCAGCAGCGGCAACCCTCCAGCTATCCCAGCTGACCCGGCCTGCATCCAGCTTCTCCACGGCAGCAGCTGCATCAACATTCATCCACGCGGCAAAGCTTCCACCAGCTAGCAACCAACAACCTGCAGCAGCGCACAGACTGCATGCATGCGGTGTAGCCAGCGCTTAGCAGCAAGCTCTTCCACGCACCAGCCACCTGCTTGAAGCCTCCAGCAAGCTGCAGCATCTCTTCCTACGTGCACAGCCGGCAGCCCCCACAGAAGCTGTTGACTTGTTCTTTCTTTATTCCCCCCCCCACAAGCATAGTATTTGTTATTTAATTAGGGGTAGTTGCTAGTTATTTGCTGTGTAGGTATTGTTTAATTAGTTAAGGGTTATTTGATTAGGATTAATTATTGATTAGTTGTTGTTTTAATTAGTTATTAGTTGTTTAATTAAGTTATTTGATTCTTGATGATTTATGATTTATATAATCAAACAATAGGTTGTCTTTGTTATTATAATTTTTCGTCGTGCTTATTTTTATATGTGTTTGTGTTTAATTTTTGAAAAAGAAAAGTAAAAAAAAAAGATTTGTTTAGTTTGTGTAATTCTATTTTTAGGTAACATTAGTTAACTTAATTTTAATTGAATTAAGTAATTAGTTTACTTAAAAATCTCACTTATTTTTAGATTAACTAAAGTCCAAAGTTTTCAAAATTAGAATTTTAACTCCCTGTGGATCGACTCGGACTCACCGCTATTAAATTTCCAAATTTTGATTTGAGTGAGCCAGATAAATTTAGATTGAACGTTTTCATGTGTTTAGCGACGCACAATTCGAAACGATCAATTTTTGGTGCCGTTGCCGGGGAGTTAGATTTTTAATTTTGATTATCTTGGATTTAGTGTAATTAGTCTCTAACTAACCTTATTTTTCTTATTTTTGCAGGTAAATTGAAAAAACAGAAAAAAAGAAAAGGAAAGCGAAATCATGGTCAGTGTGTTCCAACTTTCTATGTTTCAATTTCCTTAGTTTAGTTTGTTTCCTTTTTTGTAGTTTCTAGTTTAGATAGGTTTTCATTAATTAAAAAAAGAAACAAAAAGAGGAACATCCAAATTTAAAAACCTTCATTGTTAAGAGTAGAAACTTTCCATGCTAGGCATTCATCATCCTAGGAAAGCATGAGTTAGTTTCCTTTCACAGTTATTTCCATAAATTGTTGAAGATTGCGGGGAAAAGGTACGTGTTTCAATTTTTAGCAAGTCATTCATGATTGCATCAACACACCTTGCATTGATTTGTTGCCTTGTAATGCATCCAAAAAAGACAGTAAGGGCAGCAACTTTAACCACATAAGGTAGGGATTTGATCACCCTTCCTTAGCCCACAAATCACCTTCCTTGCATTGGCATTTCCTAATCCAACTAAAAGCAAGTCGAAAGAGAATCTAGGGTTTACACCGTGAGTGGTTTACATCTCGAGTTGCCTCCATTTTTGGAAATGGTGTCTAGGCTAGAGGTAAAAAGGCAAACGTCTAAGCGGGAAAGTGGTTCTCTAATTAGGTCCCTACGAAAGTAGGGGGAGCCTCCCACTACCCCACATCTTACCTGGCCGTTGACTGATTGTGGTTGTGACTCGAGGTGGACTCCATCCACCTTGTAAGAAAATTCACATAGAGGGTCTAGGTTAACAGTAGATCATTAGGATAATTTGTTTGTCAAAATTGTATGCATTTATAAAATAAAATAAAATCAAGAAATAGAAAACAAAATCCTCTCTCCATCAGTCCTAGTGCATGCGAGGTAGGAGATCTCAAAATCCTAACCTTTTAGGACCACTTGCTGAAATAGAAAGAATCTTACATCACAGAAATCCACCACAAGATCCAATGGCTGATAATCAGGACCCACCAAAGCAAATGAAGGACTATTTCATTCCAAATCGATATCAACCTTCATCTTGTATTCATCTTCCTCAGAATCCAGCCAATCAATATGAAATCAAATGTAGCACCATTCAGATGCTCCCATCCTTTTATGGGAATACTAATGAAGATCCTTATAAGCATCTGGATGAATTCCTAGAAATCTGTTCCACGGTGAAGATCCAGAATTTCACCGATGATGGCCTTAAATTGACCTTATTTCCCTTTTCATTAAAGGACAAGGCTAAATATTGGTTGGGAACCATAGGAAGGCCCATTAGGACATGGGAAGAAATCCAGAAAGAATTTCTCAAGAAGTTCTATCCCATCGGGCGGACCAATACCATGAGACGGGCCATCACGAGTTTTACCCAAACTCCCGGGGAATTGATCCATGAATCTTGGGAAAGACTGAAAGAATTGCTTAGAAAATGCCCTCATCATGGGCTTTCAAAATGGCAAATTGTCCAAGCATTCTATGAAGGATTGTCTGAACAGTTCAGACAGATGGTGGATGCTTCATGCGGAGGGGCATTTATGATGAAAAATGAAGATGAGGCCTATGATCTGTTTGAGATGTTAAGTGAAAATTCCATTAATCATGCCTCATTATCATCTTATGAAAGGTCTGTTGGGCCATCTAGACGGACTGGAATGTATGAACTTAAGGCCCGTGGAGAGCCCGAATCTAGAATGGACATAAATCTGATGAATCAGAAATTGGATAAGGTAGACATCTTGGCCCAAAAACTAGACCAACTCTTGGCCTTAAACAAGCAAGAGCCTACTTACCCAACACACTCTTGTCCATATGAAGGCCCATCTTCTGCCAATCATGATATTTATGCCTTATGCGCAAGTCCAACCCATCAAGTGAATGAATGCCCAACTGCAGCCCAACTTCCACCATTCATTCAAGAACAAGTTCAGGCCGCCCAGGGATTCTCCAGGCCCAATAATGATCCATTCTCAAATACTTACAATCCTCGCTGGAGAAGTCACCCTAATTTCTCTTGGAAGAATCAGCATGCCCCATTACCAATATCCAATCCTCCCATGCATCAAGCCCCAAAGCCACAGAATTCATTCCAACAACAATCTAATTTCTATGGAAATGTTCAGGCTAGGGGATCTCAAGCCCAGTTTTCTCAACCGGCCCCGTACCAATCAGGTCAATCGGCCCAATATCAATCAGGACAATCGCCCAGTATCAATCAGGTCAACCGGCCCACTACCACTCATTCCAATCAGGACAGCCAACCCAGTACCATCCTCCACCCACTTACCAACAACCTCCTCAGCCCAACTTTGATGATAAATTCACTCAACTCCAACAACTGATTTTGACCCAACAACAATCCATTGCTAAGTTGGAAAGTCAAATGGGCCAACTGGCTGAGGCCGCGATGAGAAGAGAAGTCGGCCAACTTCCTAGGCAACCCGTTGCCAATCCAAGGAATCAACCTCCGGGTTTTCCACAGCAATCGGGCCTTTTACCTCAGCCTGGCCCGGTACCACAGCCTAAAGGGCCGCAATTTGAAAATGCTAAAGCCATTTCAGCCCTTAGGAGTGGGAGAAGTTTAAAAAAACCACATGCAGACGAAGAGTTAGCTAAAAGTTCCACTGATGGGCCTCAGGAAATTGAAAGTGAGAGTGAAGATGAACCCATCATAGAGAAGTTGGAGGAGGATCTGAAAGGAAAGGGAAGATTGATGAAGGCCCAAGTTCTTATAAACCTAGGGTGCCATTTCCTAATGCCTTGTTAGCTAAGTCCAATACCAGGAAGAAACTGGCCCAGAATGAGGAGTTGTTGGATTTGTTCAAACAAGTCCAAATTAATATTCCACTCCTCGATGCCATCAAGCATGTGCCAGCTTATGCTAAGTTTCTCAAGGAATTATGTACTCCACGAAGAGAATCTAGAATGGCACCCGAAAAGGTTCGGCTTTCTGAGGATGTTAGTGCAATTGTGATGAATCATTTACCCAAGAAGTTAAAGGATCCTGGAGCACCTCTAATTTCATGTGACTTAGCTGGAGTTATATTTGATAGAGCATTATTGGATCTAGGTGCGAGTGTAAATCTATTGCCAACAGCCATTTATGAAAAATTTGATATTGGAGAATTAAAACCCACATCCATCATCTTGCAGTTGGCTGATAGGTCTGTGAAAACTCCACGGGGATTAATCGAGGATGTTATTGTGAAGGTTCATGATTGTTATTTTCCCGTGGATTTTCTTATTCTGGATATGGCATTACCTGAGGAACTCATTCACACTCCGATCATCCTAGGTCGTCCATTCTTAGCCACTGCCAAAGCTAATATAAATTGTGAAACCGGCATAATGGACATTTCATTTGGGGGTCAAAAGGTCCAGATTAATGTCTTCAAAGCATCTCAATACCCAGATCATGAAAAAGAATGCCATACTATTGATATCTTGGATAATCTGGTTGAAGAAAATGAGATGTCCACATATGATCTTTTGGAGGAAGCCAATACTTTAAAGGACTCCCCTGGCCCATTAACATCTTGGCCCAAGGTTGAACCTTTACCAGCCTTGCAGTCTGAACCAGCTTTGCCATCTTTAGAGGACCCTCCTGAGCTTGAACTCAAACCATTACCGGAGTCTCTCAAGTATATCTTTTTGGGCCCGGACCAAACTCTCCCGGTCATCATTGCGGCAAATCTCACATCGCCGCAGGAGGCCCAATTAACCGAGGTCCTCAAAGACCACAAAGGTGCTATTGGATGGTCGGTGGCCGATTTGAAAGGAATAAGTCCGTCCATTTGCATGCATCACATCTATATGGAAGAGAATTCTAAGCCCAGTCGGGAGATGCAAAGGCGGCTTAATCCCAATATGAAAGAAGTAGTGAAGAAGGAAGTTGTGAAATGGCTGGATGCGGGTATTATTTACCCAATATCAGACAGTAAATGGGTCAGCCCAACCCAAGTGGTACCCAAGAAATCTGGATTAACAGTTATTAAGAATGATTATGGAGAAGAGGTACCCACTAGGCTCACCATGGGATGGAGAGTATGCATTGATTACCGAAAGTTGAATCTCATGACTAAGAAGGACCACTTTCCACTCCCATTCATGGATCAGATTCTGGAAAAGTTATCGGGCCAGAAGTACTTATGCTTCTTAGATGGATACTCCGGGTACAATCAAGTGGCTATTTACCCGGAAGATCAAGAAAAGACCACCTTCACGTGCCCTTATGGCACGTTTGCTTTTAGGAGAATGCCATTCGGATTATGCAACGCACCAGCTACATTTTAACGGTGCATGATGGCTATCTTCTCCGATATGGTGGGAGAATTCCTCGAAGTTTTCATGGATGATTTCTCAATCTTCGGGGACTCTTTTGAAAATTACTTAGAAAATCTTAAAAAGGTGCTAGCAAGATGCATAGACACCAATCTGATTCTTAGCTGGGAAAAGAGCCATTTCATGGTTCGAGAGTGCATTGTTCTAGGCCATATTGTGTCTGAAAGGGGGATAGAAGTAGATGAAGCTAAGATCGATCTCATATCCAATCTTCCTCCTCCTACTTCAGTCAGACAGATCCGTTCATTCCTTGGCCGGCATGGTTTCTATCGCCGGTTTACCCACAATTTCTCTCAAATTGTCCGGCCCCTAACTCTTCTCTTAGCTAAGGATGTCCCGTTCCAAATGGATGAATCTTGCATCAAGGCATTTAATTCTCTGAAGGAATCTTTGACCAAAGCCCCGATTCTTCAATCTCCAGATTGGTCTTTACCCTTCGAAATCATGTGCGATGCCTCTGATTATGCTATCGGTGCAGTTTTGGGACAAAGAATCAACAAATGTCCCGTGGTGATATATTATGCAAGCCGCACCCTTGCCGATGCTCAAATGAATTATACCACCACAGAAAAGGAATTATTAGCTGTGGTTTTTGCCCTAGAAAAATTCAGATCTTATCTTTTAGGGGCAAAAGTCATAATCTATTCGGATCACTCAGCTCTGAAATATTTGTTGACCAAGAAGGATGCCAAGCCTAGGCTTTGTTGACCAAGAAGGATGCCAAGCCTAGGATTATTAGATGGATCTTACTCCTCCAGGAATTTGATTTGGAAATTCGGGATAAGAAGGGTTCTGAGAATGTGGTAGCTGACCACCTATCCCGAATTCCGATATCTGAAAGTACACCGATCACTGATTCCTTTCCTGATGAGCATCTACTGACCATTTCCCACACTGTTGCACCTTGGTATGCTCACATTGTCAATTACAAGGTGACTAATCAGCTTCCGGAAGGATGGACCAAAAGTGAAAAGGACAAATTCTTTTCTCAGGAAAAATATTATTTCTGGGAGGATCCTGAATTATTCAAATTTTGTCCGGATCAAATCATTAGGCGATGTGTTCCCGAAGAAGAACAACAGAGTGTTCTTAACTTCTGCCATAATCTGGCCTGTGGGGGCCACTTCTCAGGAAAGAAAACTGCAGCCAAAGTCCTACAAAGTGGTTTTTACTGGCCCACACTTTTCAAAGATGCCCATGAATTTAGCAAAACTTGCCTCCGATGTCAGGCTGTAGGGAATATGGCGAAAAGGGATATGATGCCACTCAACCCAATCTTGGTGGTTGAAGTCTTTGATGTTTGGGGAATTGACTTTATGGGACCTTTTCCACCCTCTTTTGGACATACATATATTCTGGTAGCGGTGGATTATGTCTCAAAATGGATTGAAGCAGTAGCCACCCGAACCAATGATCATAAAGTGGTCATTAAATTCGTTCAGAATAATATCTTTTCTTGGTTCGGGTGGCCTAAAGCTATCATTAGTGATGGGGGAACGCACTTCACGAATTACCAGTTTCGGGCTTTGCTTAAGAAATATTGGATTAATCACAAGGTAGCCACCCCCTATCATCCCCAAACTAGTGGCCAAGTGGAAGTTTCCAATAGAGAGAGTAAGAACATTCTGCAAAAGTCCGTTAGGCCCGATAGAAAAGATTGGTCTGAAAGATTGGATGATGCTTTATGGGCCTATCGGACCGCTTACAAAACTCCTATTGGCATGTCTCCTTATCGCCTAGTTTTCAGAAAAGCGTGCCACCTTCCAGTGGAATTGGAACATAGGGCTTATTGGGCCATCAAACAAGTCAATCTGGACCTAGCCCAAGCTGGTTCCCACCGAACCTTACAACTGAGTGAGCTGGAAGAGTTATGCAACGAGGCCTATGAAAATTCAAAGATTTATAAAGCCAAAACTAAAGCTTTTCATGATAAACATATTGTCAGAAAATCATTTCTTCCAAATCAGAAAGTTTGGCTATTTAATTCTAGGCTTCGCCTATTTCCTGGAAAACTGAAATCCAGATGGGATGGACCCTTCGTGGTCGTTAAAGCCTTCGATCATGGAGCCGTTAAAATTCTGAATCCTAAGAGTGGGAACACTTTCACTGTTTATGGTCAACGGTTGAAACCATTCATTGAAAATCTTCAAAATACACCACCTGAGTCCATAGAACTGAGTGATCCACATTAACTGAACTTCCGTCTGGCTGAAGACGATAAACTTAGCGCTTGTTGGGAGGCAACCCAATATTTTACTTCAATTTTTTGTATTTCTTTTCCTTTTCGGTCCCTGAGCAGCGATCGCCGTGGGTATGTCGCATCCTTGTCATTACAGGTTGTTTCGCTCCTTCACAAATTCTCTTTTGGCTGCGTGTTTTCCATATCTTTTATGCCATTGAGGACAATGTCAATCAAGTTGGGGGGTGGGACAATCATATGCATTTATTGAAAATCTTTTGAAGAAAACTGATATCTTTCACTGAAAAATCGTCAAATTTTTTCAAAAAAAAACTTCTTTTCGAATCCTAGGAAAATTGCATCAAAATCATGTTTCATTAAGTAAATCTTAAACAAATCAGTTAGTCGCATTGGTTAAAGAGCCTTTAAAGTTTAAATATCCCACTCTACAAAAATCCACGGCAGGATGATTTTCACACACACACGGCAACTTAGAATAAATGAAAGATCTTAAAAGTATAGAATTGTTGGAATTATCCTCAAGGATAAGACTACTTATTCTAATTTTTCTTTTTGGTTGAACGAAAGGAATGTGTAGGATCCGTAATAGGGGACTGTCCCACTCAGCACTCTAAAAGAGGCGGTCAGTTAAAATGGACAGCTGTAAACACGAAAAGCAAAAGAAGGCGATAAAAGAGCTAAAGGAAGGTAGGTGGCAAAAAGTACGCACCTCCCCTCAGGCAATTCAAAGAGAGTGGCAAAAAGTACGCACTCTCAAAAGCAAAAGTACAATAAAATGAAGAAACGCCACGCTAAAAAGTCCATCGTACCAAAAATATGACCAAGTCGTAAAAAGTGCTGAGTTGAGACGGGAACTGAAAAACGGTCCTCACTGACTGATCCGGAAATCTTTTATTCTCTTCTCCTTCCCAAGTAGTCTTATCTAAAGGGTAGTAAAGGCAAGAATATACCAGAAAGGTCGGAAACGAGTTCTAAGTGTGTCAAATTTCATGCACAATCACCTGTCTGAAACAAAATATTGTGGGATATGAAAACTTTTTAGCTCAACCAAACGGCTACCACTTAAATTGATTGTAAAAGATATTACAAATGAAGCATGATAATTCATTATTTGTCCTAACATTTCCTTATTTGCATTGCTAAGGGACTAGCAATGGGTAAGTTGGGGGGTGTGATAAAGTGTTAAATTGATCATTTAAGGGAAACCATATACATCATACGCATGTTTTTATCTGCAAAATAGCATGAAATGATAGATAATTGTGTGACAAGTCCAACGGTACTAATTTCATCAAATTCTGACTTAAAAACATCGTCATTTCATGTGATCAAAGGAGTGTAGCGCATTTGCAGTTTTTCGACAAAACCGAGACGAAATGAATAAAAAATATGATATTTTTATGATAATGCGCTAAATTATATTTATTTGATGTGAACAGGACATGCCGATGATGCAGTGCAGCTGGAGGAGTTTTCGGAAATTTGGGGGAGGTCTAGTGTGCGGATTTCAACTAAAACAGGGGTAAAAATACAATTTGATTCCTTCCTTCGCTGGAGTTTCCAAAAACCCACTATTTCCCTCCGTCTCTCCGATTTCTTAAACACATCCCTTCCTTTATTTTAAAAATCCTCTCTCTCTTTCTCGTTTTAGAAAGTCGAATCCTATTTCTTTTCCAATTTCCTCTTCCAAATCATGTCCCTTCTCCAAGTCTCCCACATATCCTCCTCCTTTTCCAACTCAAACCCGACAGCCTCTCCTCCTTCTCCTCTTTATAAATCTCTCCTCTCCTCTTTCTCTTCCTCTCTCACCCAGATTCTCCCCCACGTTTCGTTTTTCCCAGAATTCCTAGCCGACTCCTCCTCTCTCCAACTCTCCCTCTCTCCGGTGTTCTCTTCCTCTCCCTCTGTTTTCTCCCCCTCTCGTTTTTTATTTCCCAGCAGCATCCCTCTCTTCCTCCACCCGGTTCTCTCTTTCGTTTTTATTTCCCGCAGATTCCCTCCCCCTCTCTCGGTTTTCCCCGTCTCTCTATCTCTTCTCTCCCACACGATCTCTGTCTCCCCCACGCTCTCTCTCGGATCTCCAGCAGCCTTCCTGTCCCAACTTCCTCCTTCCTCCGGTGCACCAGCAAAAGCAACCGCCCACGCCAGCGCAGCCAGCCGCTGGCAACTACATCCTCCCGCGTAGCCGCTGAAGCTCCTCTGTGGCAAGAACATGCAAGCACCTCTCCATCCACGTGCTGCGTTGAAGCCCGACTTCCTCCTACCCTCCATGCACGTCCACGCGATGCACGCCCAGCAGCAGGTTCTTTCCTCCCGGTGCACCAACGTCTGCTGAAGCCTCTCCACGCATCAGCCATCAAAGCTCGACCGGCCAACACCTGTCCTGTGAACCTGCAGCAAGGTATCCTCCCAGCAGCAACGTGCAGCAGCGGCAACCCTCCAGCTATCCCAGCTGACCCGGCCTGCATCCAGCTTCTCCACGGCAGCAGCTGCATCAACATCCATCGTCGCGGCAAAGCTTCCACCAGCTAGCAACCAGCAACCTGCAGCAGCGCACAGACTGCATGCATGCGGTGTAGCCAGCGCTTAGCAGCAAGCTCTTCCACGCACCAGCCACCTGCTTGAAGCCTCCAGCAAGCTGCAGCATCTTTTCCTACGTGCACAGCCGGCAGCCCCCACAGAAGCTGTTGACTTGTTCTTTCTTTATTCCCCCCCCACTAGCATAGTATTGGTTATTTAATTAGGGGTAGTTGCTAGTTATTTGATGTGTAGGTATTGTTTAATTAGTTAAGGGTTATTTGATTAGGATTAATTATTGATTAGTTGTTGTTTTAATTAGTTATTAGTTGTTTAATTAAGTTATTTGATTCTTGATGATTTATGATTTATATAATCAAACAATAGGTTGTCTTTGTTATTATAATTTTTCGTCGTGCTTATTTTTATATGTGTTTGTGTTTAATTTTTGAAAAAGAAAAGTAAAAAAAATAGATTTGTTTAGTTTGTGTAATTCTATTTTTAGGTAACATTAGTTAACTTAATTTTAATTGAATTAAGTAATTAGTTTACTTAAAAATCTCACTTATTTTTAGATTAACTAAAGTCCAAGGTTTTCAAAATTAGAATTTTAACTCCCTGTGGATCGACTCGGACTCACCGCTATTAAATTTCCAAATTTTGATTTGAGTGAGCCGGATAAATTTAGATTGAACGTTTTCATGTGTTTAGCGACGCACAATTCGAAACGATCAATTTTTGGCGCCGTTGCCGGGGAGTTAGATTTTTAATTTTGATTATCTTGGATTTAGTGTAATTAGTCTCTAACTAACCTTATTTTTCTTATTTTTGCAGGTAAATTGAAAAAAAAGAAAAGGAAAGCGAAATCATGGTCAGTGTGTTCCAACTTTCTATGTTTCAATTTCCTCACTTTAGTTTGTTTCCTTTTTTGTAGTTTCTAGTTTAGATAGGTTTTCATTAATTAAAAAAAGAAACAAAAAGAGGAACATCCAAATTTAAAAACCTTCATTGCCAAGATTAGAAACTTTCCATGCTAGGCATTCATCATCCTAGGAAAGCATGAGTTAGTTTCCTTTCACAGTTATTTCCATAAATTGTTGAAGATTGCGGGGAAAAGGTACGTGTTTCAATTTTTAGCAAGTTATTCATGATTGCATCAACACACCTTGCATTGATTTGTTGCCTTATATTGCATCCAAAAAAGACAGTAAGGGTAGCAACTTTAACCACATAAGGTAGGGATTTGATCACCCTTCCTTAGCCCACAAATCACCTTCCTTGCATTGGCATTTCCTAATCCAACTAAAAGCAAGTCGAAAGAGAATCTAGGGTTTACACCATGAGTGGTTTACATCTCGAGTTGCCTCCATTTTTGGAAACGGTGTCTAGGCTAGAGGTAAAAAGGCAAACGTCTAAGCGGGAAAGTGGTTCTCTAATTAGGTCCCTACGAAAGTAGGGGGAGCCTCCCACTACCCCACATCTTACCTGGCCGTTGACTGATTGTGGTTGTGACTCGAGGTGGACTCCATCCACCTTGTAAGAAAATTCACATAGAGAGTCTAGGTTAACAGTAGATCATTAGGATAATTTGTTTGTCAAAATTGTTTGCATTTATAAAAAAAAAAAAAAACAAGAAATAGAAAACAAAATCCTCTCTCCATCAGTCCTAGTGCATGCGAGGTAGGAGATCTCAAAATCCTAACCTTTTAGGACCACTTGTTGAAATAGAAAGAATCTTACATCACAGAAATCCACCACAAGATCCAATGGCTGATAATCAGGACCCACCAAAGCAAATGAAGGACTATTTCATTCCAAATCGATATCAACCTTCATCTTGTATTCATCTTCCTCAGAATCCAGCCAATCAATATGAAATCAAATCTAGCACCATTCAGATGCTCCCATCCTTTTATGGGAATACTAATGAAGATCCTTATAAGCATCTAGATGAATTCCTAGAAATCTGTTCCACGGTGAAGATCTAGAATTTCACCGATGATGGCCTTAAATTGACCTTATTTCCCTTTTCATTAAAGGACAAGGCTAAATATTGGTTGGGAACCATAGGAAGGCCCATTAGGACATGGGAAGAAATGCAGAAAGAATTTCTCAAGAAGTTCTATCCCATCGGGCGGACCAATACCATGAGACGGGCCATCACGAGTTTTACCCAAACTCCCGGGGAATTGATCCATGAATCTTGGGAAAGACTGAAAGAATTGCTTAGAAAATGCCCTCATCATGGGCTTTCAAAATGGCAAATTGTCCAAGCATTCTATGAAGGATTGTCTGAACCGTTCAGACAGATGGTGGATGCTTCATGCGGAGGGGCATTTATGATGAAAAATGAAGATGAGGCCTATGATCTGTTTGAGATGTTAAGTGAAAATTCCATTAATCATGCCTCATTATCATCTTATGAAAGGTCTGTTGGGCCATCTAGACGGACTGGAATGTATGAACTTAAGGCCCGTGGAGAGCCCGAATCTAGAATGGACATAAATCTGATTAATCAGAAATTGGATAAGGTAGACATCTTGGCCCAGAAACTAGACCAACTCTTGGCCTTAAACAAGCAAGAGCCTACTTACCCAACACACTCTAGTCCATATGAAGGCCCATCTTCTGCCAATCATGATATTTATGCCTTATGCGCAAGTCCAACCCATAAAGTGAATGAATGCCCAACTGCAACCCAACTTCCACCATTCATTCAAGAACAAGTTCAGGCCGCCCAGGGATTCTCCAGGCCCAATAATGATCCATTCTCAAATACTTACAATCCTAGCTGGAGAAGTCACCCTAATTTCTCTTGGAAGAATCAGCATGCCCCATTACCAATATCCAATCCTCCCATGCATCAAGCCCCAAAGCCATAGAATTCATTCCAACAACAATCTAATTTCTATGGAAATGTTCAGGCTAGGGGATCTCAAGCCCAGTTTTCTCAACCGGCCCCGTACCAATCAGGTCAATCGGCCCAATATCAATCAGGACAATCAGCCCAGTATCAATCAGGTCAACCGGCCCACTACCACTCATTCCAATCAGGATAGCCAACCCAGTACCATCCTCCACCCACTTACCAACAACCTCCTCAGCCCAACTTTGATGATAAATTCACTCAACTCCAACAACTGATTTTGACCCAGCAACAATCCATTGCTAAGTTGGAAAGTCAAATGGGCCAACTAGCTTAGGCCGCGATGAGAAGAGAAGTAGGCCAACTTCCTAGTCAACCCGTTGCCAATCCAAGGAATCAACCTTCGGGTTTTCCACAGCAATCGGGCCTTTTACCTCAGCCTGGCCCGGTACCACAGCCTAAAGGGCCGCAATTTGAAAATGCTAAAGCCATTTCAGCCCTTAGGAGTGGGAGAAGTTTAGAAAAACCACATGCAGACGAAGAGTTAGCTAAAGGTTCCACTGATGGGCCTCAGGAAATTGAAAGTGAGAGTGAAGATGAACCCATCATAGAGAAGTTGGAGGAGAATCTGAAAGGAAAGGGAAGATTGATGAAGGCCCAAGTTCTTATAAACCTAGGGTGCCATTTCCTAATGCCTTGTTAGCTAAGTCCAATACCAGGAAGAAACTGGCCCAGAATGAGGAGTTGTTGGATTTGTTCAAACAAGTCCAAATTAATATTCCACTCCTCGATGCCATCAAGCATGTGCCAGCTTATGCTAAGTTTCTCAAGGAATTATGTACTCCACGAAGAGAATCTAGAATGGCACCCGAAAAGGTTCGGCTTTCTGAGGGTGTTAGTGCAATTGTGATGAATCATTTACCCAAGAAGTTAAAGGATCCTGGAACACCTCTAATTTCATGTGACTTAGCTGGAGTTACATTTGATAGAGCATTATTCGATCTAGGTGCGAGTGTAAATCTATTGCCAACAGCCATTTATGAAAAATTTGATATTGGAGAATTAAAACCCACATCCATCATCTTGCAGTTGGCTGATAGGTCTGTGAAAACTCCACGGGGATTAATCGAGGATGTTATTGTGAAGGTTCATGATTGTTATTTTCCCGTGGATTTTCTTATTCTGGATATGGCATTACCTGAGGAACTCATTCACACTCCGATCATCCTAGGTCGTCCATTCTTAGCCACTGCCAAAGCTAATATAAATTGTGTAACCGGCATAATGGACATTTCATTTGGGGGTCAAAAGCTCTAGATTAATGTCTTCAAAGCATCTCAATACCCAGATCATGAAAAAGAATGCCATACTATTGATATCTTGGATAATCTGGTTGAAGAAAATGAGATGTCCACATATGATCTTTTGGAGGAAGCCAATACTTTAAAGGACTCCCCTGGCCCATTAACATCTTGGCCCAAGGTTGAACCTTTACCAGCCTTGCAGTCTGAACCCGCTTTGCCATCTTTAGAGGACCCTCCTGAGCTTGAACTCAAACCATTACTGGAGTCTCTCAAGTATATCTTTTTGGGCCCGGACCAAACTCTCCCGGTCATCATTGCGGCAAATCTCACATCGCCGCAGGAGGCCCAATTAACCGAGGTCCTCAAAGACCACAAAGGTGCTATTGGATGGTCGGTGGCCGATTTGAAAGGAATAAGTCCGTCCATTTGCATGCATCACATCTATATGGAAGAGAATTCTAAGCCCAGTCGGGAGATGCAAAGGCGGCTTAATCCCAATATGAAAGAAGTAGTGAAGAAGGAAGTTGTGAAATGGCTGGATGCGGGTATTATTTACCCAATATCAGACAGTAAATGGGTCAGCCCAACCCAAGTGGTACCCAAGAAATCTGGATTAACAGTTATTAAGAATGATCATGGAGAAGAGGTACCCACTAGGCTCACCACGGGATGGAGAGTATGCATTGATTACCGAAAGTTGAATCTCATGACTAAGAAGGACCACTTTCCACTCCCATTCATGGATCAGATTCTGGAAAAGTTATCGGGCCAGAAGTAGTTATGCTTCTTAGATGGATACTCCGGGTACAATCAAGTGGCTATTTACCCGGAAGATCAAGAAAAGACCACCTTCACGTGCCCTTATGGCACGTTTGCTTTTAGGAGAATGCCATTCGGATTATGCAACGCACCAGCTACATTTCAACGGTGCATGATGGCTATCTTCTCCGATATGGTGGGAGAATTCCTCGAAGTTTTCATGGATGATTTCTCAATCTTCGGGGACTCTTTTGAAAATTGCTTAGAAAATCGTAAAAAGGTGCTAGCAATATGCATAGACACCAATCTGATTCTTAGCTGGGAAAAGAGCCATTTCATGGTTCGAGAGTGCATTGTTCTAGGCCATATTGTGTCTGAAAGGGGGATAGAAGTAGATGAAGCTAAGATCGATCTCATATCCAATCTTCCTCCTCCTACTTCAGTCAGACAGATCCGTTCATTCCTTGGCCATGCCGGTTTCTATCGCCGGTTTACCCACAATTTCTCTCAAATTGTCCGGCCCCTAACTCTTCTCTTAGCTAAGGATGTCCCGTTCCAAATGGATGAATCTTGCATCAAGGTATTTAATTCTCTGAAGGAATCTTTGACCAAAGCCCCGATTCTTCAATCTCTAGATTGGTCTTTACCCTTCGAAATCATGTGCGATGCCTCTGATTATGCTATCGGTGCAGTTTTGGGACAAAGAATCAACAAATGTCCCGTGGTGATATATTATGCAAGCCGCACCCTTGCCGATGCTCAAATGAATTATACCACCACAGAAAAGGAATTATTGGCTGTGGTTTTTGCCCTAGAAAAATTCAGATCTTATCTTTTAGGGGCAAAAGTCATAATCTATTCTGATCACTCAGCTCTGAAATATTTGTTGACCAAGAAGGATGCCAAGCCTAGGCTTTGTTGACCAAGAAGGATGCCAAGCCTAGGATTATTAGATGGATCTTACTCCTCCAGGAATTTGATTTGGAAATTCGGGATAAGAAGGGTTCTGAGAATGTGGTAGCTGACCACCTATCCCGAATTCCGATATCTGAAAGTACACCGATCACTGATTCCTTTCCTGATGAGCATCTACTGACCATTTCCCACACTGTTGCACCTTGGTATGCTCACATTGTCAATTACAAGGTGACTAATCAGCTTCTGGAAGGATGGACCAAAAGTGAAAAGGACAAATTCTTTTCTCAGGAAAAATATTATTTCTGGGAGGATCCTGAATTATTCAAATTTTGTCCGGATCAAATCATTAGGCGATGTGTTCCCGAAGAACAACAACAGGGTGTTCTTAACTTCTGCCATAATCTGGCCTGTGGGGGCCACTTCTTAGGAAAGAAAACTGCAGCCAAAGTCCTACAAAGTGGTTTTTACTGGCCCACAATTTTCAAAGATGCCCATGAATTTAGTAAGACTTGCCTTCGATGTCAGGCTGTAGGGAATATGGCGAAAAGGGATATGATGCCACTCAACACAATCTTGGTGGTTGAAGTCTTTGATGTTTGGGAAATTGACTTTATGGGACCTTTTCCACCCTCTTTTGGACATACATATATTCTGGTAGCGGTGGATTATGTCTGAAAATGGATTGAAGCAGTAGCCACCCGAACCAATGATCATAAAGTGGTCATTAAATTCGTTCAGAATAATATCTTTTCTTGGTTCGGGTGGCCTAAAGCTATCATTAGTGATGGGGGAACGCACTTCACGAATTACCAGTTTCGGGCTTTGCTTAAGAAATATTGGATTAATCACAAGGTAGCCACCCCCTATCATCCCCAAACTAGTGGCCAAGTGGAAGTTTCCAATAGAGAGATTAAGAACATTCTGCAAAAGTCCGTTAGGCCCGATAGAAAAGATTGGTCTGAAAGATTGGATGATGCTTTATGGGCCTATCGGACCGCTTACAAAACTCCTATTGGCATGTCTCCTTATCGCCTAGTTTTCGGAAAAGCGTGCCACCTTCCAGTGGAATTGGAACATAGGGCTTATTGGGCCATCAAACAAGTCAATCTGGACCTAGCCCAAGCTGGTTCCCACCGAACCTTACAACTGAGTGAGCTGGAAGAGTTATGCAACGAGGCCTATGAAAATTCAAAGATTTATAAAGCCAAAACTAAAGCTTTTCATGATAAACATATTGTCAGAAAATCATTTCTTCCAAATCAGAAAGTTTGGCTATTTAATTCTAGGCTTCGCCTATTTCCCGGAAAACTGAAATCCAGATGGGATGGACCCTTCGTGGTCGTTAAAGCCTTCGATCATGGAGCCGTTAAAATTCTGAATCCTAAGAGTGGGAACACTTTCACTGTTTATGGTCAACGGTTGAAACCATTCATTGAAAATCTTCAAAATACACCACCTGAGTCCATAGAACTGAGTGATCCACATTAACTGAACTTCCGTCTGGCTGAAGACGATAAACTTAGCGCTTGTTGGGAGGCAACCCAATATTTTACTTCAATTTTTTGTATTTCTTTTCCTTTTCGGTCCCTGAGCAGCGATCGCCGTGGGTATGTCGCATACTTGTCATTACAGGTTGTTTCGCTCCTTCACAAATTCTCTTTTGGCTGCGTGTTTTCCATATCTTTTATGCCATTGAGGACAATGTCAATCAAGTTGGGGGGTGGGACAATCATATGCATTTATTGAAAATCTTTTGAAGAAAACTGATATCTTTCACTGAAAAATCGTCAATTTTTTTCAAAAGAAAACTTCTTTTCACATCCTAGGAAAATTGCATCAAAATCATGTTTCATTAAGTAAATCTTAAACAAATCAGTTAGTCGCATTGGTTAAAGAGCCTTTAAAGTTTAAATATCCCACTCTACAAAAATCCACGGCAGGATGATTTTCACACACACACGGCAACTTAGAATAAATGAAAGATCTTAAAAGTATAGAATTGTTGGAATTATCCTCAAGGATAAGACTACTTATTCTAATTTTTCTTTTTGGTTGAACGAAAGGAATGTGTAGGATCCGTAATTGGGGACTGTCCCACTCAGCACTCTAAAAGAGGCGGTCAGTTAAAATGGACAGCTGTAAACACGAAAAGCAAAAGAAGGCGATAAAAGAGCTAAAGGAAGGTAGGTGGCAAAAAGTACGCACCTCCCCTCAGGCAATTCAAAGAGAGTGGCAAAAAGTACGCACTCTCAAAAGCAAAAGTACAATAAAATGAAGAAACGCCACGCTAAAAAGTCCATCGTACCAAAAATATGACCAAGACGTGAAAAGTGCTGAGTTGAGACGGGAACTGAAAAACGGTCCTCACTGACTGATCCGGAAATCTTTTATTCTCTTCTCCTTCCCAAGTAGTCTTATCTAAAGGGTAGTAAAGGCAAGAATATACCAGAAAGGTCGGAAAAGAGTTCTAAGTGTGTCAAATTTCATGCACAATCACCTGTCTGAATCAAAATATTGTGGGATATGAAAACTTTTTAGCTCAACCAAACGGCTACCACTTAAATTGATTGTGAAAGATATTACAAATGAAGCATGATAATTCATTATTTGTCCTAACATTTCCTTATTTGCATTGCTAAGGGACTAGCAATGGGTAAGTTGGGGGGTGTGATAAAGTGTTAAATTGATCATTTAAGGGAAACCATATACATCATACTCATGTTTTTATCTGCAAAATAGCATGAAATGATAGATAATTGTGTGACAAGTCCAACGGTACCAATTTCATCAAATTCTGACTTAAAAACATCGTCATTTCATGTGATCAAAGGAGTGTAGCGCATTTGCAGTTTTTCGACAAAACCGAGACGAAATGAATAAAAATTATGATATTTTTATGATAATGCGCTAAATTATATTTATTTGATGTGAACAGGACATGCCGATGATGCAGTGCAGCTGGAGGAGTTTTCGGAAATTTGGGGGAGGTCTAGTGTGTGGATTTCAACTAAAACAGGGGTAAAAATACAATTTGATTCCTTCCTTCACTGGAGTTTCCAAAAACCCACTATTTCCCTCCGTCTCTCCGATTTCCTAAACACATCCCTTCCTTTATTTTAAAAATCCTCTCTCTCTTTCTCGTTTTAGAAAGTCGAATCCTATTTCTTTTCCAATTTCCTCTTCCAAATCCTGTCCCTTCTCCAAGTCTCCCACATATCCTCCTCCTTTTCCAACTCAAACCCGGCAGCCTCTCCTCCTTCTCCTCTCTATAAATCTCTCCTCTCCTCTTTCTCTTCCTCTCTCACCCAGATTCTCCCCCACGTTTCGTTTTTCCCAGAATTCCTAGCTGACTCCTCCTCTCTCCAACTCTCCCTCTCTCCGGTGTTCTCTTCCTCTCCCTCTGTTTTCTCCCCCTCTCGTTTTTTATTTCCCAGCAGCATCCCTCTCTTCCTCCACTCGGTTCTCTCTTTCGTTTTTATTTCCCACAGATTCCCTCCCCCTCTCTCGGTTTTCCCCGTCTCTCTATCTCTTCTCTCCCACACGATCTCTGTCTCCCCCACGCTCTCTCTCGGATCTCCAGCAGCCTTCCTGTCCCAACTTCCTCCTTCCTCCGGTGCACCAGCAAAAGCAACCGCCCACACCAGCACAGCCAGCCGCTGGCAACTACATCCTCCCGCGTAGCCGCTGAAGCTCCTCCGCGGCAAGAACATGCAAGCACCTCTCCATCCACGTGCTGCGTTGAAGCCCGGCTTCCTCCTACCCTCCATGCACGTCCACGCGATGCACGCCCAGCAGCAGGTTCTTTCCTCCCGGTGCACCAACGTCTGCTGAAGCCTCTCCACGCATCAGCCATCAAAGCTCGACCGGCCAACACCTGTCCTGTGAACCTTCAGTAAGGTATCCTCCCAGCAGCAACGTGCAGCAGCGGCAACCCTCCAGCTATCCCAGCTGACCCGGCCTGCATCCAGCTTCTCCACGGCAGCAGCTGCATCAACATCCATCCACGCGGCAAAGCTTCCACCAGCTAGCAACCAGCAACCTGCAGCAGCGCACAGACTGCATGCATGCGGTGTAGCCAGCGCTTAGCAGCAAGCTCTTCCACGCACCAGCCACCTGCTTGAAGCCTCCAGCAAGCTGCAGCATCTCTTCCTACGTGCACAGCCGGCAGCCCCCACAGAAGCTGTTGACTTGTTCTTTCTTTATTCCCCCCCCCCACTAGCATAGTATTGGTTATTTAATTAGGGGTAGTTGCTAGTTATTTGATGTGTAGGTATTGTTTAATTAGTTAAGGGTTATTTGATTAGGATTAATTATTGATTAGTTGTTGTTTTAATTAGTTATTAGTTGCTTAATTAAGTTATTTGATTCTTGATGATTTATGATTTATATAATCAAACAATAGGTTGTCTTTGTTATTATAATTTTTCGTCGTGCTTATTTTTATATGTGTTTGTGTTTAATTTTTGAAAAAGAAAAGTAAAAAGAAAAGATTTGTTTAGTTTGTGTAATTCTATTTTTAGGTAACATTAGTTAACTTAATTTTAATTTAATTAAGTAATTCGTTTACTTAAAAATCTCACTTATTTTTAGATTAACTAAAGTCCAAGGTTTTCAAAATTAGAATTTTAACTCCCTGTGGATCGACTCGGACTCACCGCTATTAAATTTCCAAATTTTGATTTGAGTGAGCCGGATAAATTTAGATTGAACGTTTTCATGTGTTTAGCGACGCACAATTCGAAACGATCACTTAACAAACATGTTAAGTATCTATTTAGGCTTAGCCCCTTGCTCAGTCAAGTAACTGATCAATTGATCCTTTTCTTGGTAGAAAGGGTCAAGAGGTATAGCCTTTATTAACAAAGGTAACATGAATGATCAAACTGTAAGCAAAAATGCCACATGCAAGCAGGGAGATGCTCACTGAAAATAAAAAGAATGAAACACACTAGATGCGATAAGTAGATGCTAATTGAAACATTTTTTTTTATTTTGAAATATTCATTTTTTTTTGGGTCTTGGAACATATATATTTTTTTTGGATTTTGAGATATGAACTTTTTTTTTGGATTTTGAAATATGTATGTTTTTGGATTTTAAAATATGTATTTTTCTAGATTTTTGAAATATATACTTTTTTTGGATTTTGGGAATATTGTGCAAACTAAAAGACCAGCATGGTACTCAGATCAAAAGATCATATTCATTTATTAACTTAATTCCCAAATTGTTCTTCAACAATCTAACTTAGACCCATCGTGCTTGAACTTGTGTTTCCATTCGTGATCCCATTTGATGATTTGGTCCTTAGTCCATCTAGGCCGTTCCTTAAGCTTGGAGTACGCCTCTTTAGAAAGAAAGGAAGAATTGGTTTAGAAAGCCCACGAGAAGGTTCCGGAGACCCAAAAAGATGTTCCTTTCTTACCCTAATATCTGTTAGTTCATGGCCTTGATGTAACGTTTGTAGTGTAATGGCCTTTTGATTTGACATTTGGCTTTTGCCTTTTCCTTTTCTTTTCTTTTCATGGGACGGATCTCCCCCTCTTTTTTTTTTATGACGGCCTCCTACTAAGATGACGGGTATTCTTGGTAGTCTATTCTAAGCTTCGTTCCGACATCGTGGCCGAGTGTAAAAACAGAATTTTTTTTAAAAAAGAATGATTTGCACTTTACACTTTTAGTCAAGCTTTGGGTATTCCTTTGGACTTCACATCTTTTATTACTCACGAAGCAAACGTGTCAGTGTGTGTAGCAATGTTTTTGAATTAAATTATTCAGACTGATAAGGGAATTTGAATTTCTAAATTTTCTGATTCCACTGGTTTTTGTACCATGCTGATCGACTATTTAACCTAAGGGTAGTATTTCTTAAGATATAGACCATTCCAGGGGTGAGCTAATTCTTTCCCTTCTGCATTAACTAAACGGTAAGCGTTACCAGGAAAAGCATGCGATACAACATAAGGTCCTTCCCAATTGGGCTAAAGCTTAGAACGCGGACCACCAGGTTTTACAAAGATTCTTTTGACGACCAGTTCACCAACTTTGAACTTACGTTCAATGACTTTGTTTTGATAAAAATGTGCTAATCTATTTTGATATACTCTTGCATGATTAGCAGCTGACCATCTTTTCTCGTCTAAGAGTTCCAATTGAGCAAGGAGTGTTGAACAGTGTTCATCAATAGAGAATTCCTTATTCAATTGTACTCTTAATGACGGTATAAGGATCTCGTATGCAACTACCGCCTCCATTCCAAATGTTAAGGAGTAAGGAGTCTGCTCGGTGGGCATGCAGATTGAAGTTCGGTAGGCCCATAGAGCCTCAATCAATTTTTCTGGCCAATCTGTAAGTTTATTAGACTTGCACGTCTTTTTGATGGTTTTTATCAAAGTCTTGTTAGTTGTCTCTGCTTGGCCATTGCCTTGCGGATAATAAGGAGATGAATGATGCAATGAAATTTTGTACCTGTTGTAGAGGTCTTTCAGTTCTTGTGACACGAACTGCTAACATCTGTCCATTAACATGGCCACCACAAACTTTAGCATGAGCTCCTTCCATAACCTTCCAAAGCTTATCTTCGTCTAAACATCTTAAAAGAACTCCATCAAAACCTCTTTTGTATAGTGCTCCCCCAACTATGGTGTATCTATGAGCAACTCTCCTGATAGCCTTTTTCTCCTCAGCTGTGGCTTCCTCAGGATATGATTGATCTTCACAATATTTAGCAATTTCGTAGTACCATGATTTCTGCTCATCATCCATCTCTTCTAACAACTCCATTAACATAATTTCTCTGTTTTCCACAATATTTCCATCTTTGACCTTCTTCAGCAACTTCTCCTTAGTCCTAAGGAATGAAGGGTCTTTCACGGCGGGTGAAAGACGCCTATGAACGATAATAGACTCAGATTGTCTGCTGACTGGGAAATCGAGGGAAGATGCAAGTGAAGCTAGAGCGTCAGCTAAGGTGTTTTGATTTCGAGGAACATGGACAAAGATCAATTTTGTGAAAAGCTTAGCATAAGCAGAAGTAAGTTCTTGATAAGGCTTGAGCTTTGGATCAAGAGTGCGATATTTGGTTAACACCTGGTGAAGAATCAATTGGCTATCACCCACAATTCTGAGTTTAGTGGCACTATGGAGATGAGCAGCCTTGAGGCCAGCGAGGAGTGCCTCGTATTCAACTATATTGTTAGTGACTGGAAAGTCAAGCTGAAAGGCTTGTGGAATAGTGACACCTTCAGATGATAACAAAACAATGCCAATCCTCTTTTCATGGGAATTTAGAGCTCCAGCAAAATGCAGAGTCCACATATCATCTTTGATTTGGTCTATGGACATCAGTTCCTCATCCGGAAACTCCGATCGGACTGGATCAAAACGAGGAAGGGGGTGATGAGCGAGGTGTTCTGCGATGGCATAGCCTTTGATCACTTTCTGTTGAATGTAAATGATATCAAATTGAGATAGAAAGCATTGCCATCGTGCTAACCTATCAGTAAGGACATATTTTTCTAGAAGAAACTTGATCGGATTCATTCTAGTGATAAGATGGACTTCATGGGCTAAAAAGTAATGTTTCAATTTCTGAACCACCCATACAAGTGCTGTACATGTTTTCTCCATCGCTGTGTATCTTTGTTCAGCAGGGTTGAGAAGTTTAGAGAGATAGTAGGCTGCCCTCTCCTTTCCTTCTTTATCCTCTTGTGCTAGGACAGCCCCCACTGCATCATCCAAGACAGAAATGTATAGTATCAATGGTTTGCCCGGAGATGGTGGTCTCAAAATAGGAGGACTTGCCAAATAATTCTTTAATCCATCAAATGCCTCATGACACTTATCGTCCCAATTGAATTTGACTCCTGGCTTGGTATGCTCATAGAACGGCTTACACCTTCGTGATTGTTGGGAGACAAAATGGCGAATAAATTGCAACCTCCCGATCAATCCTCATAACTCTTTCACGTTCTTGGGAGGTGGCATTTCTCTAATAGCCTTTGCCTTGTTGGGATCGATCTCAATTCCCCGTTTACTGACAATGTATCCAAGTAATTTCTCTAAGGCTACCCTGAATATACATTTCTTATGGTTCATTTTTAACTGATATTCTCTTAATCTTTCTATTACTCTTGCCAAAACTTTGGCATGCTCAGCCTTAGTTTTAGATTTCACCAACAAGTCATCTACATACACTTCTAGATCGATATGCATCATGTCATGAAATATTGCCATCATAGCCCTCTGATAAGTGGCTCCAGCGTTCTTTAATCCAAAAGGCATGACGACATAACAATATGTCCCCCAAGGTGTAGTGAATGATGTCTTTTCTTGATCTTCTTCTGCCAATTTGATCTGATTATATCCTGAAAATCTATCCATAAATGATAAAGTTTCATAACCAGTAGTATTATCGATGAGTACATCAATGTGAGGCAATGAAAAATCATCCTTAGGACACGCCCGGTTCAAATCTCGGAAGTCAATACAGATTCTGACCTTCCTATCTTCCTTCATAACCGAGACTATGTTGGCCACCCATTGTGCATAGAGGACAACTCTAATGAATTTGGCTTTATGTAACTTATCGACCTCTTCTTTCATCTTCAAAGCCATTTGTGGGTGGAATCGCCTTAACTTCTGTTTAACCGGGCTAGCTCCATCCTTTGATGTCAACCTGTGTTCCACTAGTGATGAGTCTAACCCTGGCATATCTTTATAACTCTAGGCGAAAGTGTTCTTATAATCCTTAAGAACTTGTACCATTGCCTTCTCATCCATTTCAGAAAGATTCTTACTAACGAGGACAACCTTAGTTTCGTCTTCGGTCCCTAGATTGATCTCTTTGGTGGGCTCCTCTACGGCAGCTGAGTGTTCATCGAATCTTTTTACTCCACTGGCATATGCCTCAGCCGCGTCCTCGTCATCTTCCTCATCTTCAACAATGGGGTCTTTTTCGTATATCAATTCATACACCCCATATCCATCATTAACTGACTCATCATCTACACAATCTTCTGGCATCTGAATAGGATTCTCTAACAGTTAAGGGATCATAGAGAAAGAAAGACATTTAAATGCTAAATCCTAGAGGTATCTATCTGGAATTTGTTTACCCTTAGATTTTCTAGACTTCCTAACCTGACTAACCTGCCTAGAACTAGACTCCCTAAGTTCGCTAGACTCCCTATCCTGACCTAATAAGGACGAAGCAGAATGAAAATTATAGGATACAGGCGGAAATACAGGAGAATCCTCTCGAGGGGAGGGGCAGAGTAGATCTAGAAGAGAATATTGACCGAACGACCCACGCGATGGGGTACAATCGGACAAGTAGGAAGTTTCCTCAACAAGGATCATAGAGAAATTTGTTGCCAAATTGGCGTTTTTTTTTGGAGAAAAGATGAATTAATCATAAAACAAGAATGAAGGTGAATAGGAAGAGAATGGGATGGAGGAAGTGGCACAAAGGCCAAAGGATTAGGGGGATCATACAGTAGTATGTCCCAGATTAAATCATAAATCCTCTCTAGATCGAGAGGAGGTTGAGGGATAAAGTCCCGTAGGGACAGGGTGATCATGATGGGCGGAGCCCGTAGAATATCTTCAGTAATGACCCTCGACCAAGTCGGGGTCAGAAGCAGAGTGCGGAATAAGGTATGGAGTGTGAAAATGTGAGAGGGATAAGTCCCCCTCAAAAGAAGATCCGTGGTATAACCAGCTTCGTAAGGGTCATCTGGCTCCCCTTTATTTGTTTCCTCAGACAGCAGAATTCTTTTGTAAAAAATGGCACCAGGCCTTTCAATTAGTTCATCTATTTGTGGCAGCCACTTTGGTTCTGAAGGATCAAGAAACAGTCTATTTAATGCAATATACATATCCCTTAAGTCAAACCATCTGTACCATTCACACTCAGGGTCTTGGAACTTCCTCCTTTTCATTGGTCGCAGAGCCTCCACGGACTGGTACGTTAGCAATTCTGAACAATGTCTAGTCAGGTCTCTTCCATATATGTCATGGAGATCAAAACAGGAAGTGATGACCACTGTGTTGTCATGACTGATCAAGGGCCCTTTAACGAAATGTGTGTATAAGGTCCATGTTAAAGGGTCTCGACCTTCTTTGCATGGTGTAGACATTGTCTCCCATATCTTTTGGCCGTCTTCATTTTCTTCCTGCTGAGTAATGTTGTGCTTCACTTTTCTTGGCCTATAGCCCAGGCCATTTCCAGTTGTCTTTGAGGGGCGTGGTTCTACCTTCTAATTATGTGCCTATCCCTTTTCTAGGCTGATAACCACCCTTCATTATTATTTTCCAACTAGGGGTACTCATGCACTTCCCCCGCTTTATGGCATCTAGTGGATAAGGAGTAAGAGTGGCGGCCTTTAAAGGATCATCCACCGGACGGTAGACCTGTAATATCGACATAAAAAGTTGTCGGCCAGGTGAAGAAGTTGACTTGATATTCAAGGAATGAGCAGCAGCAAGGATCGGCATGCTCATAACTTTAATGGTTCGTCCTTTGTAGGGAAATTTGAGGCACCGATGTTTCGTAGAGGGAATCGCCTCAAGGGTTTTAATATAAGGACAACCCAAAATAGCCTCCAAAGAAGGATCGATTTCCAAAATGTGAAATTCGACCTCGGCATGACATACAGGGCCTAACTCTACTTCTAAGTAGACCATTCCCAGAGGGAAACGGGTGGAGTTATCATAAGTTGTTACAGAGATAGGGCTAGGCAACCATTTTTCTTTGGGTACACCACACAATTCAAAGGTCTTCGGAGGCAGGACATTAATTGAAGCCCCCGTGTAGACCAGACATGCATCTACGGCTTTCTTGCAGATATTGACCGTAATACTCAGAGCCATGCTCCTGGCTACTGGTGGTGCTAGTTCCGATGCATGAAATAAGATAGAGGGCTGATACCCCTAAGGAACTAGTAGTGCGGCGATCTTCTCTACCGGCACATCTTCGTTGACCATCAGTTTTTGTAAATACTCCATCAGAGTTTCCTGATGTGTCTTCGATCTCTTGATCAACTCCAGTACAGAGATTCGTGCCGGTGTTCTGTCCAATTGTTTCAGTAGGTCATATTGAGTGCCTGGCGCACTCTCATCATTATGCGTTTCCTCCGGTGGCTGTGATGGGTCGTCTTTGACTATTGATTGAGGAAAGACCTTATTGAAGATCCTCCCACTCCGGAGTGTATGTTCTTCAGTTGTGGAAGGTCTAGGCGACAACTTGAGCACCGTAGGGTTGGTGGATGGTGTGGATGGTGCGGTGGTTTGGCATGCGGATGATGGTGTGGGGTTAGTTGGTGATGACATGGTACGGATGAGAGGCTTAGATGGTTGGATGGTGGAGGGATAAGTGGTTGGTGTGGATAAAGTGGGGAATGGCATGCGGAGTAGAGGTTTAGATGGTTGTATGGTATCTGGGTAAGTGGTGGTGGCAGTAGATGATGTAGGGAATGGTATGCGGAGTAATGGTTTAGATAGCATGAGGGGTGCGTAATTAGCTTGCGGTAGGTTATTTGATGGAGGTGTGGTAGCGTGGGGGGTAATGGGTTTAAGGAAAGCGGGCGGTAGTGATGGGTTAATGGACGTGGGTAAACGGTATGCGGGTGTTGGTACTGGTGTGATGGTAACGGGTTGTGGTTTAGGTACATAGAGGGTGCGGCGTGGTGGTTGTTCTGTAGTGCTCGGAGTGTGACCCGTTGAATAAATAGAGGAAGAGTCCTCTATCTTCCACTGTTGCCCTCGATTAGCCTCAGACTGACTATTTGTTAAAATAGGGGCAACTTTATTCTGGTAAAGGTGCTCCGGGAGTGGGTTCTACACTATACCCATGTTTGGAGGCGCCGCTGCCCGCACCGGCACTCTTGGTTGTTACTATTGTTGGGGTTGCTGTTGTTGTTGCTGGGGCCTTCTCGCCTTCAAGGCGGATATATACTTCCTCATTTCTTCCCAATCAATGCCTCCTTGCTTGTTGACATCATGAATATAATCTCGGAATTGGAAGCATGTATCTATGGTGTGTCTAGGTTGTCTATGGAAGTAACAATACCTGGAAGTGTCGGCATTTTGGAGCCAAACTGTTTTTTCTCTTGGCAAAACCAAGGCATTGGCTGCCATTAAAGCATTGAAGATATCTGTTAAGGATTCTGGAAGGACTGGATATTCTGCCCTCTTCGGGCCTAGAGGCTTTCTTTGCTGATTATAATCAGCAGGAGGAGGTACATTATGGTATACCAGCGGTGCGCGCGACTGGTACTGTTGTTGTTGTGGGGGCTGATACTGTAATTGCCGCTGTAGCTGCTGTTGTGGCTGCTGTGGTGGTTGCTGGTTTGGTTGTTGAGGCCGCTCGTACTGAGGCTGCTGATATTGTGGGTTCGGCTGCTGCTATCTGTAACCCTACTGGTTTGGCTGCTGCAGCCGCTGGTATTGTGGTTGCTGATTCCTCACGAATTGGGGGTGATTGTTGTTTATGGCACTAATCTGCTCATGGGAGAGCATGCCCTCAGTGGTTGGACCCATGCTAGGAGAATTTGGCACGGCAGGCTTCCGAGGTGGAGGCCTGCTAAGTCGGTGAGTATCAAAGACACTAGAGAATGTAGCATTCTTGAAAGCATTCTTACAATAGCGCGCCCTTTCATAGAGCTCTGCCATGCTGGTCAAGTTTTTCAGGGCGAGGACTAGCTTAAACTGAGGTGTAGCATTGGAAATCAACATCTTTACTTGCTCGGACTCAGACATATGATCTTTGACTTTTTCTGCCATGCCCCTCCATCTATCAACAAAACTAACGAATTCCTCATTGGGCTTCATTTTTTCTGCTATCAGGTCAGTAATGGACAGAGAGGGGGCAACTCTATCCTGGTATCGTTGAATGAATTTTCGTGATACGATACCATAGTCCACTACTTCAGATGGCTCTAAGGAAAAGAATCTTTCGAGGTTAAGTCCATCCAAGGATTTCCTGACCAAAAATACCAACGACCTCTTGTCATTTTGCTAAAAAGATGACTCATACATGAATTCTTTCAAATGAGTGAAAGGGTTACCAGTACCGTTGTATTTTCAGTACACTGGCATTTCGGAAGGCGGCAAATGGAACACGGTCAGACTTGGCAGGTTAATCTCAGGTGCAGCTTTAACTCCCATCATTTTCTGAAAATTAATGAATTGCTCATCCATACGCTCTATCTTCGCGAGCAGAGCTTGAGTTATCGGATTGACTAGAGGAGGGGGAGGTGGAGGTACATGATAGGCCTGTTGCCTAGAATATGTAGGGAAAGGGGGACAATAGGGTTGAGGTCCGGCAGAGCTTCCGCCATGTCCGAAGGCATTTTGGTAAGTAGGCGTCAGCGGCCTGACCGGTTGCCTCGAAGAGGACAATTGTGGCCCAACTGGCCGAGAAGTTGAAACCTGAAGACCTTCCATGGCCTGATGAATGAATGAAGCATGATGGGGAGGTGGTTGAGGAATAACAGGGGGAGTCGCAGGATTCAGCTCGGCAGACTGCATGGGTATCTTCCCCTTCAAAATAGACTAGATTGCCTCAAGCTGGTGAGGATCCAGATGGGAGACCAGAACTCCCAGGGCGTTGACCAGATCAGATGGATTGGAAGATGAGGGCTCATTCGGGTTCATGGCCCCCTCAAAGATAGGATTGGAAACCGCATGCACGTGCGGAGGAAGATCAACACCAGAATTGTGTTGATCATGGACAAAAGGAGGAGGGATATGAAAGTTTCCCTCATGTTTAGATGGATAAGAATGAGGATCATGGGGGGTATTAGCATCTCCCCCATTTTCATAGTGATAATTGGATTCGAGAGGGGCATTAGCATCTCCCTCATAGTTGACCATAACTCCCGAAGCCATGCTTAAATTCCTACCTGATCAAAGTAACATGATGTCATATTTTTCAAAGATTTGCAGACGAGTTGCACAGATATTAAGCAATCAAGTGGATGTTTAACATTATTTCAAGATTCCTTGTTGGGTTATTTGGATTCAATTAATCACAAATTCACTCAATGGGTAGGATCCTAATTTCAGTTCAATTTCCACTGTTATACTCTATGGCTTTCTCTCACAACGTTATGAAAATCTAACCAGGACTTCGGTTGGTACAACCAGCCCGATGAACAAGGAGGAATACTTTGATTTTGGGGACTTACGGAGGTCTTTAACGCCAACCACTCTAGTCTGATCGAGGGACCGACCCAATCAGAGAGAGGTGAAGACGTCAAGAAAAAGTGTTCATATGAGAAAAAGGGGGGTGTTATCCCCAGTGCGTATGACCTATAGTCGGGATTGCCTCTAATGCTTATTACATAATGTGTAGTAGCAAGCAGATCAGAAATCTGAGAACTGAAGAAAAAAACAAGAAACTGCCTGAATCGCGTCGCTGTTGGTCGACGCTATTAAAAAAGAACCTTTTTTTTTTCGCAGAATCTCAGGCAGCAAACAACAGAAAAAATTGCATGAAAGGCGTCGAGTACCGACGACGCGTTATGAAAAGCGTCGTTGTTCCTAGACGCTTTTCATGTCGCAGAATCAACAATTAAGGAGGAATTTCTGGATCGCTTCCTCCTCAAACAAACAGGATGAAAGTAATAAATAATCGGCTCATGCGATTCTTTTTTTTTCTCAATTTTTAACAGGGTAATTTCATCAGATAAACAACTAAAATATCAATCAATCACACAATCTTTTTATCACAACCACAACTTTCCAAACAATCAAATGGGGAGGGAAAGATCTTGCCACAAGGGTGTGCACGTGGTGCACGTAGGAATAACAATTAAATTAAAAACTCACCGATTGGTGAGGGCGTGTCGAGAGACACAGGTGGTGCACTGTGGGTGCCCGATTGATAAAAAGCAATAACAATGATTAAAAGATGGCGAGACCACCTCCCACCGTGATCGCCAAAAAGCTGTGAGTGCTCAAATTAGGGGTGTGATTATCATGAAAAATTTATGTTGTTTATGTGACAAATAAAACTATTAAAAACTGAGTGAATGTGATCGTCAGAAACTTTTAACTAAAAAGTTCCATAAGAAAAGATTGATCGCCTACCTGTTTTGGAATTGAGAGATGTTGGAGTCCTTGATTCCCCTTCTTCAGCCGACTGAAGAAAGAGAGCCCTTCTGACTTTGTTCTTGCTTTGGATGCTTATGGGGCTTTGAAGATTGTCTAGTTTGATTCCCTTGTTGTTGATTCTCTTAATCTCCTTTTGTACCTTGCAAGAAACGAGATGAAAGAAAATAATGAGAATTCAAATAGATGTAGTATCTATCCCAATAGAAATCTTGATCATGCAATTTAAACAAAGAACTTACTTGTTTGATGGTCTTTTAAATCCCTTTAAACAAATAGGTTTGAAATTATGCTAGTGAGTGTGTGAAGTATGGAGTGATGTGATGAATGAGATTTTGAACTAATATGATGATGAAAACAACAGAGATTAATAAAAGAACTAGTTTGGATAGCCCCTGGAAAGTTTTGATCTTGAAAGCTCTTGAATGAACGAAGAATGGATGAAGAAATGATGTAGACTCCGGAAAGTAGCAGCGCTTCGATTCTTCAGCGTTTGGACATCGTCTCTCTCAAAGAATCGCACTAATTATCACTCAACTTTCAAGAATTATCACTAATAATCACTAACTTTTTAATGGCCAAGGGGTTGGGTATTTATAGGCTTAAGTTCATAAGTCTGCGGTTATGATCAGATTAACATGAAGGAGTTTGAAGTTTATCCAACTAAGAAATGGATAAACACAGATTAATTCATCATTATATGTAATTATCTAAAACTCGTCGCCCAAAGGAAACATCTTTTATCTTAATTAAGATAAAGATAAACATCGGGAAGAAGAGACAGAATCAGCTTAGGAAACCTAAATAGCGTTGTGCATCGCATACGCCTTTTAGTGTATTAATAAATTAATTAAAAATCAGATTAATAATCAAAATAAGAATAAACTCTAAATGGCGTCCTTACAGGTCGACGTCTTTTAGACTTTTTTATATTTGATTAAAATCTGAGTTAAAATTAATTTATTTAATGAACTTAAATTATGTCTGTCTAAACGATATCATTTAGATAATTAATTCAGAAAGGCAATAAAAATTAACTAATGATTAAATATCAGACCACTTTGAGACATTATTATATGATATGAAATTTACTCAAATTGATGTCAAAATTAGCGTGTCTACATCCGCAAGTCAACTTTACACCCCTCATGCCATCTAAACTATTACTCCGTATACCATTCCCTACATCATCTACAACGACCACTCGCACGGTACCATACAACCCTCTAAACCGCTCATCCGCACAATACCTCCACTAAATAACCCATCATCGTCCCCCGCTTATCCATACCCACAACCCTCCAAACCACTCATCCGAGTCCCCTTACCTCCATCAGATAACCCACCAACACCCCCTTACCAAATCATTACACACTCCAGACCGCTCCTCAACTCAGTAGTGATCAAGATAATGCCTGGAGCTTCCGCTATTAAAGAACATGCGCTCCGAAGCGGCCGAATATTCAACAAGGTGTTCCCCTAGTCTACGATATGAGATGGCCCATTATAGCCGATAGAAGAGGTCCAGAATGAAGAAAGTATACCTGGTACTCACTATGATTTATTGAAATAGCTGGATAGAACACCAGCACGCATTTCTATATTAGAACTGATCAAAAGGTCCCTACAACAAGTAATGGCCAGTGAAGATGTACTAGCAGAAAAGATTACCGCATTGTTGGTACCTCAGGAGGATCAACCCTCTATATCTTTCCACACTTCTGAACTAGCACCGTTGGTAACAAGAAGTATGGCATTAAGTATAACTGTCAACATATGTAAAAAGGTTGTGGATACATGTCTAGTAGATACCGGGGCATCTATCAATGTGTTACCACCAAGAACTCTTGAGCTCTGCGAAGTTCCGAAAGAAAAATGGCTGCCTTCTCCCATTTCTGTCACAGCCTATGATAACTCTACTCGTTCCCCTCTGGGCATGGTCTATTTGAAGGTAGAATTAGACCCTACTTGCCATGATGAAGTCGAATTCCATATTCTTGAGATCGACCCTTCACTAAAAGGCATACTCGGTCGTCCTTACATCAAGTTACTTGAGGCGATTCCATCAACGAACCACCAATGTCTCAAGTTCCCTCACAAAGGACGTATCATCAAGTTATCCTTGCTGCAACCCACTCGCTGAATATAAGTCTAAATCCAGTCCTTCCGACTGCTCAAAAGCCAGCCATCTCCTTATGCCAAACCGACATCCTTTCGGCAAAGCCCTTTAAGCATACCATACTTACATCTTACTCGGATCGATGCCGTAAAGCGGAGGAAGTCCATGAATACCCCAGGCTGGAACATCATGCTGATGGTAGGATATCAACCTAGAAAGGGTCTGGGCACCCGGTTGCAAGGAAGAATTAAACCAGTAACAGATGAGAGAAGGGTATCTGGCAGCGGCCTAGGCTACAGGCCGGAGAAAGTGAGGCATAATATTGTGGAACAACAAGAAGGTGAAGATGGTCAGAAGATATGGAAAACAATGGTCACCCCCTGCAAAGAAAATCGGGATCCCCTAACTTGGACCTTGTCCACTCATTTCGTTAAAGGGCCCGTGATTCAACATGACCCTGATAATACAATAGTGATCACCTCCCACTTCGACTTGCATGATGTATATGGGAAGGATCTGGCTAGACATTGTTCACAACTACTGACGTAACAGTCTTTAGAGGCTCTGCGGCCGATGAAAATGAGGAAGACTCAAGATCCAGAATGTGAATGGTACCGCTGGTTTGACATATGGGACTTGTATATTGCACTAAACAGATTATTCTTAAGTCCGTTAGAACCAGAGTGGCCACCATTGATAGATGAATTAATTGAAAGGCCCGGGGCCATTTTTGACAAAAGGATTTTGTTGACTGAAGAGACTGATGAAGGGGAGCCACATGACCCCTATGAAGCTGGTTATACTACAGATCTTCTCTGGAGCGGGACCTATCCCCATCACACTTCATACTCTGTTCCGCACTCTACTCTTAACCCCGACTTGGTCGTGGATTATCACTGAAGACATTCCACGGGCTCCGCCCATTATTATTACTATATCTCCTCAGGATCATATTCCTTATATTCCTCTCGATCTTGAGAGGATTTACGATTTGATCTGGGACATACTGTTGTATGATCCCCCCAATCCCTGGGCACTGAAGTCGTTACCTCTATCATTTCATTTTCCCCCTATTCACATCCATTCTTGCTTCATGATAAACACAAACAACTCCCCCCCCCAAAAAAAAAATGCCAATTCGGCAACTTTTCCCTCCCAAATCCTCATTAAGGAAACCTCATATTTTTCCGATCATACCCCATTGTGCGGGCCATTCGAGCAAGATTTTCTTCTAGATCTACTCTGTCCTTCCTCTCGGGAGGATTCACCTGTATTATCTCCTGTACCCCTTGATTTTTATCCTTCTTCGTCCTCATTAGGTCAGGATAGGGAGTCTAGTGAAGTTAGGGAGTCTAGTTCTAGGAAGGTTAATCAGGTTAGGAAGTTTAGGAAGTCTAAGGGTAGACGAGTTCCAGATAGATACCTCTAGGAGCTAGCTTTAAGATGCCTTTCTTGCTCTCAGATCCCTCAGCTATTAGAAAATCCAGTTCAGATGCCAGAAGAATGTGAAGTTGATGAATTAGTCGATGATGGGTACGGGGTATATGAGTTATTACATGAGAATGACCCTATTAATGAAGAAGGAGAAGACAATGAGGACGCGGCTAAGGCATATGCTAGTGGAGTGAAGAGATTTGATGAACCCTCAGCGGCCGTAGAAGAGCCTACAAAAAAGATCAATCTAGGAACTGAAGATGAACCTAAGGTTGTCCTCGTCAGTAAAAATCTTTCTGAAGTAGACAAAGAGACAATGGTCCAAGTTCTCAAGGATTATAAGAACACTTTCGCCTGGAGTTATGAATATATGCCGGGACTAGATTCTTCCTTAGTGGAACATCGATTGACATAGAAAGATAGAGTTAGTCCGGTTAAACAAAAGTTAAGGCGATTCCACCCTCAAATGGCTTTGAAAATGAAAGAAGAGGTCGATAAGCTGCATAAAGCCAAATTCATTAGAGTTGTCCTCTATCCGCAATGGGTGGCTAATATAGTCCCGGTTATGAAAAAGGATGGGAAGGTCAGAATTTGTATTGACTTCCGAGATTTGAACCGGGCATGTCCTAAAGATGATTTTCCACTGCCTCACATAGATGTGCTCATTGACAATATGGCAGGTTATGAAACACTGTCATTTATAGATGGGTTCTCGAGGTATAATCAGATTAAGTTGGCAGAAGAGGACAAAGAGAAAACATCATTCACCATGCCATGGGGAACTTATTGCTATGTCGTTATGCCATTTGGATTGAAAAATGCTGAAGCCACTTATCAGAGAGCCATACTGGCGATATTCCATGACATGATGCACATTAACTTAGAAGTGTATGTAGATGATCTGTTGGTGAAATCTAAGACGAAAGCTGAGCATGCTGAAGTTTGGCAAAGGTTTTGGAGAGGTCGAGAGAATACCAGTTAAAGATGAATCCCAGGAAGTGTGTATTCGGGGTATCATCATGAAAATTACTTGGATTTATTATCAGTAAGCGGGGAATTGAGGTCAATCCCAACAAGGCAAAAGCTATCAAAGAAATGCCACCCCCCAAGAATTTGAAAGAATTAAGAGGATTAATCGGGAGGTTGCAGTTTATTCGCCGCTTTGTCTCCTAGCACTCACAAAGGTGTACGCCGTTTTACGATCTTACCAAACCGGGAGTCAAATTTGATTGGGACGATAAGTGTCAAGAAGCATTTAATGGATTAAAGGGTTATTTGGCAAGTCCTCCTGTCTTGAGACCACCATCTCCAGACGAACCTTTGATTCTATATATTTATGTTTTGGATGATGCAGTGGGGGCTGTCTTAGCACAAGAAGATGAATAAGGAAAGGAGAGGGCAGCCTATTATCTCTGCAAACTCCTCAACTTTGCAGAACAAAGATACACAGCGATGGAGAAAATGTGTGCAGCACTTGTATGGGTAGTTCAGAAATTGAAGCATTATTTTCTGGCCCATGAAGTTCATCTCATGACTAGGATGAATCCCATTAAGTTTCTTCTCGAGAGATCCGTCCTTACTGATAGGCTAGCGCGTTGGCAGAGCTTTCTATCCCAATTTGATATCACTTACATTCAGCAGAAAGCAATCAAAGGCTATGCCATAGCAGAACATCTTGCTCATCACCCTCTTCCTTGATTTGATCCAGTCCGATCGGAGTTTCCGGATGAGGAACTGATGTTCGTAAACAAAATCAATGATGATATGTGGATTCTGCATTTTGACGAAGTTCTGAACTCTCATGGTAAGGGCATCGGCATTGTTCTACTATCACCTGAAGGTGTCACCATTCCACAAGCCTTTCAGCTCGATTTTTATGTTACCAACAACATAGCTGAATATGAGGCTCTCCTTGCTGGCCTCAAGGCCGCTCATCTCTATGGTGCCACCAAACTGAGAATTGTGGGTGATAGTCAGCTAATTCTACGCCAAGTGAATATCGTACCCTTGACCCCAGGCTTAAGCATTTTCAAGAACTCACTTCGCTTATACCAAGCTTTTCACCAAACTGATCTTTGTCCATGTTCCTCGGAATCAAAACATTCTACCTGACGCTTTAGCTTCTCTCGCATCTTCTCTAAATTTTCCGACCGGCAGGCAATCTGAGTCAATCATTGTTCATAGGCGTCTTTCTTCTGTAGTGAAAGACTCTTCTTTCCTTAAGGTTAAAGAGAAGCTACTGAAGAAGGTTAGAGATGAGGATATTATAGAAAAGCGAAAAATTATGCTGCTAGATTGGCAACAAGAAATGCAAGATGAGGATAAGCCATGGTATTATGAAATTGCTAGGTATTGTGAAGATCAATCATGCCCCGAAGAAGCCACTACTGAGGAGAAAAGGGCTTTCAGGAGAGTTTCTCAGGGATACACCTTAGTTGGAGGAACTCTATATAAACGTGGATTTGATGGTGTTCTCTTGAGATGTCCGGATGAAGATGAGCTTTGGAAGATCATGGAAGGGGCTCATGCTAGAGTTTGTGGTGGCCACGTCAATGGACAGATGTTATCAAAGAAGATCCTTAGACAAGGATATTGTTGGCCAACCATGGAAGAAGATTGCGTAGGATATGTCCGTAGGTGTGCTAAGTGTCAGCTTCATGCCGATAAGATCCATTCCCCCACATCTTCACTCCATCCTATTTCATCCCTATGGCCATTCTCCATGTGGGCATTCGACATCATTGGACCTGTAACGACCCGCCATCCTATGACTGGAGACCCGATCACTAAATGGATGTCGGCCCATTAACTGCGGGTTCACACCCGGATCTCACACAACACATCTGGAGGAGTAAGCGCTAAACAAGGCTAAATATAACAATCACACGGACTACAAAGATGTAACAAGTGCGCAGGAAGGAAGATAACAATGTCCGTATACAGTCCAACAATAATTACATGGTCCAACAAATTAAGTAAGTACAGGTAGAAGTAAAGTACAACAACATCGGGGCATACCCCGGAACTGAGACAGCTGCTGGTCCGCACACCAAGAAGACACCACCCGCCGCCAAGCGCCACGAGGTCCACACCTGAAACCGCAGGAAGTGAGCCACACCATAATTGGGCTCAGTAGGGATCATCCGATCCCCTACCTCCCACTCACACACCCACAAGTGCAACAACACAGATATATGACAATTAAACAAAGCAGTAAACATAGCACTCAACCTGATATGAAACGTACGATAAGCAGTGTAGCAGGAACAGTTCTAAGCAACCCGAAGAACCCAACATAGAGTCACGTCACACAACCAAAGTCCACAAAGCGACTGAACCACACTGTCGACCGAAGTCAAACGTCGCCTCACAACACTACCACCACTACTCACGCCTGTCCGCCCCTACAGTGTTCCGGGGCACTGTAGGGTGAGGCAGTGAGTCAAACTAGGACTAGCTGGGACCAGTGTACCACCACTGCCTAGCTACATGTGCACACAAGTAGTCTAGACTACTGTCCTACCGACCGGATTGCCTCCACGCTAGGCCTCAGCGCTTCAGGAGGGCCCTGGGGACCTGCGAACCCCCGTCAAGCCGAAGCTACAGGAACTACCCACAACCCTAACCTCCCGGGCTGCGTCAGGCCAAAGGGCTAAGGGTACCACTCGTAACCTTGATCAAAGGTCACATCAGGCCCAGTGGCTACAGGGGGTAAAAAACTCCAACAATACCATAACCAGCTCCACAACAAGAAACGCGCCGGAAGCTGCCACGACAAACAGGGAAAACCCCGACCCGCTGAGACCAAACAGCAACCCCTCGGATAGCACACCGGCTACTCCGGCCCGATGGGCTCAAGGTGGTTCTGCTTCCCTCAGCCAAAGGTAAAACACAACATGTACCCCTCCTACCACCGGTACAGCACAATGCCTCACAGACACCATGACCCTGTCCCCATCGGTCCAAGGTGACAAACGTAAACCACACTTATTCCGATTCCATATTCGCATAAGCACATACAAACATATATAACATGATCCCCTTCGCACAGTAAACCTCTGTCTCAGCGTACAGCTTAAAGCATGTATTTGAACCATCCAACAGTGAAACATATGTTAAAAACCAGGGTTTATGCAGTTCTGTCTTGAATCGCGTCGACCGAGGTCGACGCCATTCAAGCTCCTCAAACAGGTTCATTTAAAGCCGGATTATTCCTTAAAATGCGTCCACCTGGGAAGCCGCCGTTTGAAACGCGTCAGAGCTCTCAGACGCCATTCACACCGAAATTCCAGATTTGCATACCCTCAGTCGGGGTGATTTCCTGCCTAAATGGCGTCATGATGGCCCGACGTCCTTCTGAAAGGCGTCGTCCATCCATGACGTCATTTAGCGCCAGAACCCTTAACTCGTGAAACCTCGAACAGGGAGTTTTCTGCCCTAAAAGGCGTCGTACTGCCCTGACGTCCTTCTAAAAGGCGTTGACCAGGCACGACGCCGTTTAGCGCCAGAAACCTGGTTCCCTGGTTCAACCCGAGGGTTTCTCCTTTAACCCCAAACACCCCGAAAATGCCCCAAAACAGAAGGGGGAAGATTGGGAAATCAACTACTTCCAGCATGCTACAGATCCACGTTCACGAGCACGGCCATTCCCATAAGAAAATCCCCTAAACATGCTCATTCTAACCCAAAACATAATATGCCACGCCAAGGAAATAACGAGCAACACATTCACAGTCCATGCAAGGTTCGTCCCCCTACCGGTTCTTGAACTCCTCCAAGCTCCGTGCCGCCGACCCGCCGCACCGCAGATCGCCGCCGGTACCCCCGAGAACGCCGCCACTCCGCCGGGACGTCGGCCGCCGTCCGGACAATGGAACGCCGTGAAGGAAGTGGTGGTGGTAGAGGTGAGAGGTAGGGAGGTGTTGGAGTGGTGGAAGAGGGAGAAGAGGAAGGGAAGGGGAAAAGCAGGTCGGAGAGGGCGGAGAGAGCGAAGAGAGAGAGAGTGGAGGCGAAAATGAGGGAAAGAAGGAGAGGCTCGCGGGGTCAATCTGAATCTAGCTAAAACGCATCGATCGAGGCAGACGCCAATCAGTCTGACAGGACGGGCCGTACTAACAGCGGTCTGAAACGCGTCACTCTCTACGGACGCCGTTCAGACGACAGGACATGCCGTACTAACAACGTTCTGGTGCCGTACCCTGATAGCGCAGAGGTCACAGTCTGAATGGCGTCAACCAACATGGACGATGTGACAGGGGCCGTATTCTCGCGGCCCGAAACCCGCCCACGTGGCGCACACGTGGCACAACAACAAGCAGACCTAAATGGCGTCCACACAACCTGACGCCTTTTGAAAGGCGTCGAGCAGTGCTGACGTCATTCAGTCAGAAATCTCAAGACCCCTCAGGGTCCAAACCAGGGGATCCGGCCCGAACCCGACCCGAATACAGAACCCGAAACCTCAGTCCTTACATTCTCCCCGCCTTAAAAGAATTTCGTCTTCGAAATTTGCAACCGCTCAACGCAAAGCTCGGCTAACCGTCACATGTCGGCACACCGATCACAACAATCATTCTCAGCAATCACACACACAAGGCTCCACATAATTAGCCAATCACATTCACACCAAGCTAACCAAGATTCTCGATTCTGACAAAAAGCTGAAAGATCAAAATAACCACACACTAGCAAGGCACATCTTACAAAACCGATTCTCCACCAAACCCAAATACATAAAAGTGCCACAAGAGTTCTCAACCACCTCTGAATAAGACAAGATAAAAGTGTTCATCTATCCCAACCACTCGGACTTCCACTAAGAGACGCAACAGCACTCACCGTCTCGAACACCTACTGACCACTCGACTCCTGACCTGCCTTATTCTTCTGGGGACAGTTCCTCGCGAGATGTCCCTTCCTGCCACAGCCAAAACAGCTACCAGTGATCAAAGGACATATCCGATTACCGTGAAACCTGCCACAACGGGGACAACGATCCGCAGCGTCCCGCCTCGCTTCCTGTTGCCAGCTGACCTCCGTCTGCATCTGCTGAACCGAACCATCTTCATCTTCATCACAAGGCACCTCCTTGAACTCGACCTCAAAGGAACTCGAACCACCTGACGAAAAGACCGCTGATCTATCCCTGCTTTGCTGCTTCCCTTGTGCTGAATGCTCCGACTCCTTCGCCGTGTGTTGGAACTGCATCTCCACCGCTGCCGCGCACCGAACTACTGACGCCAGATCCTTACAACAATGAGCTGCCACAAATTCCCTCAGATCATGCCGAAGTACATCCACAAATTTCTCCGTCCTAAGATCCTCACGCTCAGATATGTGTGGAGCAAATCTTCCCAGAGCTACAAATTTCATCTGATATTCTAGAACGGACATACCATCCTGCACCAATTCCATAAACTCCCTTTCCTTGGCCCTACGAACGTGCCTCGGAAAGTATCGCCCGCCAAACTCTCTTACAAACCCTTCCCAAGGAATCTCTCTCAAGGACCTATCTGGAAACATCAACCCCTTGATGGTGACCCACCAATCATAAGCATCGTCCTTCAGCAAGTAGGTTGCTAACAAGGTCTTGTCACTCTCAGCACATTCGAGAACATCAAACGCCTTCTCCACTTCCTTAATCCAATGAGCAGCCGCATCTGGAACAGGTTGGCCCGTGAAAGAAGGGGGCTTCAGCTTCAAGAACCGCTCCATCATCATGGATTGGCCACCTCGGGAATTGGACCCCTCGCTTCCATCTCCCTGCTGATATCTAAACATAGCCCCAATCATAGCTTCCATGAATCGATCCACATTATGTCCTTCTGCCCTCGAACCACTATCATCTGCTCTCGAACTACGAGCCAACAGAACTCTCCTCTTCGGTGCCATCACTACCCCACAACACGCAAATCGAACCAAAACACGTCAAAACCTATCAATCTATACCAGCAGCCATCGCCTGTACAGACTCGTACTTATTGTTGGACTATAATATCTAACCCAGTTTACCACATACTCGACCAGACTGAGCTCTGATACCAATTGTAACGACCCGCCATCCTATGACCGGAGACCCGATCACTAAATGGATGTCGGCCCATTAACTGCGGGTTCACACCCGGATCTCACACAATACATCTGGAGGAGTAAGCGCTAAACAAGGCTAAATATAACAATCGCACGGACTACAAAGATGTAACAAGTGCGCAGGAAGGAAGATAACAATGTCCGTATACAGTCCAACAATAATTACATGGTCCAACAAATTAAGTAAGTACAGGCAGAAGTAAAGTACAACAACATCGGGGCATACCCCGGAACTGAGACAGCTGCTGGTCCGCACACCAAGAAGACACCACCCGCCGCCAAGCGCCACGAGGTCCACACCTGAAACCGCAGGGAGTGAGCCACACCAGAATTGGGCTCAGTAGGGATCATCCGATCCCCTACCTCCCACTCACACACCCACTGTAATGACTGAGATTTCGGGTTCGGTTTTCGGGTCGGGTTCGGGTCGGAATCCTTGGTTTGGACCCTGTCGGGGGTCTTGTGACTGCTGACTGAATGGCGTCAGCACTGCTCGACGCCTTTCAAAAGGCGTCAGGTTGTGTGGACGCCATTTAGGTCTGTTGGTTGTTGCGCCACGTGGGCGGGTTTCGGGCCGCGAGAGTACGGCCCCTGTCAGATTTGTCTGAACGGCGTCCACCTCGGTCGACGCGTTTCAGACTGCGACACCTGCGGTGTCAGGGTCCGGCGCCAGAGCGTTGTCAGTACGGCCTGTCCTGTCGTCTGAACAGCGTCCACGGTGGGCGACGCGTTTCAGACCGGTGTCGGTACGGCCGTCCTGTCAGACTGAATGGCGTCTACCTCGATCGACGCGTTTTTAGCGGAATTCTGGTTGACCCCGCGAGCCTCCCCTTCTTTCCCTCATTCTCACCTTCACACTCTCTCTCCTCACCCCTCCGCCCTCTCCGGCGATTTTCCTCCCTTCCCTTCCTCTTCTTCCTCTTCCACCACTCCAACACCACCTTACCTCTCACCTCTACCTCCACCACCTTCCTCGCGGCGTTCCCTTCTCCGGACGGCGGCCGACGTCCCAGCGGAGTGGCGGCATCCTCGAGGATACCGGCGGCGGCATGGGGCGAGACGGGTCGGCGGCAAGGAGCTTGGAGGAGTTCAAGAACCGGTAGGGGGACGAACCTTGCTTGTGATGTTCGCGTGATTCTCGGCGTGACGGGGTGTTTGGGGGATAGATTGAGCATGCTTAGGGGGAGATTCCATGTGGGAATAGCGGTGTTATGATCGTGGCTTCGTAGCATAATTATGTAATCGAGCTTCTCTTCTTCCCCCTTTGGTTTTGGGCTTTTCGGGGTGCCCGGGGTTCAAGGTTGAAGCCCTCGGGTTGAACCAGGAGACCTGGTTTCTGGCGCTAAATAGCGTCGTACCTGGTCGACGCCTTTCCGAAAGACGTCGGGTCAGTACGACGCGTTTTAGGCCAGAAATCTCCTGTGTGAGGTTTCCTGAGTTAGGGGTTCTGCGCTAAATGACGTCATGGATGGACGACGCCTTTCAGAAGGACGTCGGGCCATCATGACGCCATTTAGGCAGGAAATGCCCCCGTTTAAGGGATCTGAAATCTGGATTTCTGGGTTGAATGGCGTCGGGGCACCCAGACGCGTTTTAAAACGGCGGCTTCATTGGTAGACGCGTTTTAAGCATAAATCTGGCTTTTAATAAACCTGTCTATGGGTCTTGAATGGCGTCGACCTCGGTCGACGCGATTCAAGACAGGAATGCTCAGATCTGTTTTATCCATGCATGTTTCACGTTGGGATGGTTCTAATGCATGCTGTGGGTTGCATATTGAGACAGGGACTTCTGCATGAATGGAATTACATCACCTGTGTGTGTGTGCGTGTGTGCTTTAACTATATATTGAGACTGAGGTTTACTGTGCGAATGGAATCATGTTATATGCGTGGTTGTGTTATGCGAATGTGGATCGGGTTAACTGTGGTTTACGTTTGTCACCATGGGCTGATGGGAGAAGGGCCATGGTGTCTGTGAGGAGGGGTGCTTATTGTGTTTTACCCTTGGCTGAGACAAGCAGAACCACCTTGAGCCCGTCGGGCCGGAGTAGCTGTGTGCTATCCGAGGGGTTGCTGTTTGGTCTCAGCGGGTCGGGGTTTCCCTTGGTTGTCGTGACAGCTTCTGGCGTGTTTCTTGCTGTGGAGCTGGTGGTGTTTCTGGTGGGAGTTGGTTTACCCATTAGCCAGTGGGCCTGATGTGACCTTTGATCAAGGTTACGAGTGGTACCTATATCCCTTGGCCTGACGCAGCCCGGGAGAGTTGGGTTTGTGGGTAGTTCCTATAGCTTCGGCTTGACGGGGGTTCGCCGGTCCCCAGGGCCCTCCTAAAGCGCTGAGGCCTAGCATGGAGGCAATCCGGACGGTAGGACAGTAGTCTAGACTGCTTGTGTGCACACGTAGCTGGCAGTGGTGGTACACTGAGTCCAGCTAGTCCTAGTTTAGCTCGCTGCCTCACCCTACAGTGCCCCGGAATGCTGTAGGGGTGGACAGGCGTGAGCAGTGGTGGTAGTGTTGGGAGGCGACGTTCGACTTCGGTCGACAGTGTGGTTTAGTCGCTTCGTGGACTTTGACTGTGAGTCGTGACTCTGTGTTGAGTTCTTCGGGTTACTTGGAGTGGTTCTTGTTACACTGCTTACCGTGCGTTTCACATCAGAGTTAGGTGTTGTGTTTACTGCTTTACTTGAATTGCCATATATTCATGTTGTTACACTTGTGGGTGTGTGAGTGGGAGGCAGGGGATCGGATGATCCCTACTGAGCCCATTTCTGGTGTGGCTCACTCCCTGCGGTTTCAGGTGTGGACCTCGAGGCGAGCGGAAGCGTGGTGTCTTCTCGGTGTGCGGACCAGCATCTGTCTTAGTTCCGGGGTATGCCCCGAGGTTGTTGTTCTTCCTTCTGCCTGTACTTATTTAATTGTTGGACATGTAATTATTGTTGGACTGTATACGGACATTGTTATTTTCCTTCCTGCGCATTTGCTTACCTTGTGGTCCGTGTGTTTGTTATATTTAATCTTGTTTAGCACTTACTCCTCCAGACGTGTTGTGTGAGATCCGGGTGTGAGCCCGTAGTTAATGGGCCGACATCCATTTAGTGACCGGGTCTCCGGTCATAGGATGGCGGGTCGTTACAGATGGTATCAGAGCTCAGTCTGGTCGAGTATGTGATAAACTGGGTTAGATATTATAGTCCAACAATAAGAACAAGTCAGTACAGGCGATGGCTGCTGGTGTAGAATGATAGGTTTTGACGTGTTTCTGTTCGATTTGTGTGTTGTGGGGCAGCGATGGCTCCGAAGCGGAGAGCTCCGGTGGCTCGGGGTGCGAGAGCAGTTGGTGGTGGTTCAGGAGCAGAGAGGCATGATGTGGATCATTTCATGGAAGCCATGATTGGGGCTATGGCTAGATATCAGCAGAGGGAGGGAACTGAGGGGTCCAGTTCCCGAGGTGACCAATCCACGGTGGTGGAGCGGTTCTTGAAGTTGAAGCCCCCTTCTTTCACGGGTCAGCCTGTTCCAGATGCAGCAGCGCAGTGGGTTAAGGAGGTGGAGAAGGTGTTCGATGTCCTAGAATGTGCGGAGAGTGACAAGACCTTGTTGGCAACTTACTTGCTGAAGGGCGATGCGTACGATTGGTGGGTTACCACCAAGGGATTGTTGTTTCCAGACACATCTTTGAGAGAGATTCCTTGGGAAGGCTTTGTGAGAGAGTTTAGTGGGCAGTACCTTCCGAGGCATGTTCGCAGGGCCAAGGAAAGGGAGTTTATGGAATTGGTGCAGGGTGATATGTCAGTTCTAGACTATCAGATGAAATTTGTGGCCCTGGGAAGGTTTGCTCCACACATATCTGAGCGTGAGGATCTGAGGACGGAGAAATTCGTGGATGGACTTCGGCACGGTTTGAGGGAGTTTGTGGCGGCCCATTGTTGTGAAGATTTGGCGTCAGCAGTTCAGCGCGCGGCAGCAGTGGAGATGCAATTCCAACACACGGCAAGGGAATCGGAGCATTCAGCATGAGAGAGGCAACCTAGCAGGGATAGATCAGCGGCCTTCTCGGCAGGCGGTTCGAGTTCGTTCGAGGTCGAGTTTCAGGAGGCACCTTATGAGGAAGAGGATGGTTCGGTTCAGCAGATGGAGACAGAGGACGGCTGGCAGCAGGAGGCGAGACAGGACACTGCGGATCGTTGTCCCCGTTGTAGCAGGTTTCATGGCAACAGGATATGCCCTTTGATCACTGGTAGCTGTTTCGCTTGTGGTCGGAAGGGACATCTCGCGAGGAATTGTCCCCAGAAGAACCAGGCAGGTCAAGGACCGAGTGGTTAGTGAGTATTCGAGGTATGTTTGGAGTCGCGTCTCCTTGTGGTGGCCCGAGAGGTTGTGCTAGGAGAGCACTCTTGTCTTATCTTTTCTGAGGTGGTTGTGAACTGTTGTGGCACTTGTATGTCTTTGAGGTTGGCAGAGGAATCGATTTAGTGATTTGGGCCTTGCTAATGTGTGGATATTCTGATCTATCAGCTTTTGTCAGAATTGAGAATCTTGGTTAGCTTGATGTGATGTGATGTGATTGGCTAATTATGTGGAACCTTGTGTGTATGATTGGTGAGATCGATTGTCGTGATCGGTGTGTGTCGGCATGTGTGGATTAGCCGAGTTGAGCTTTGAGCGGTTGCAAATTTCGAGGACGAAATTCTTTTAAGGGGGGGAGATTGTAATGACTGAGATTTCGGGTTCGGTTTTCGGGTCGGGTTCGGGTCGGAATCCTTGGTTTGGACCCTGTGGGGGGTCTTGTGACTGCTGACTGAATGGCGTCAGCACTGCTCGACGCCTTTCAAAAGGCGTCAGGTTGTGTGGACGCCATTTAGGTCTGTTGGTTGTTGCGCCACGTGGGCGGGTTTCGGGCCGCGAGAGTACGGCCCCTGTCAGATTTGTCTGAACGGCGTCCACCTCGGTCGACGCGTTTCAGACTGCGACACCTGCGGTGTCAGGGTACGGCGCCAGAGCGTTGTCAGTACGGCCTGTCCTGTCGTCTGAACGGCGTCCACGGTGGGCGACGCGTTTCAGACCGGTGTCGGTACGGCCGTCCTGTCAGACTGAATGGCGTCTACCTCGATCGACGCGTTTTTAGCGGAATTCTGGTTGACCCCGCGAGCCTCCCCTTCTTTCCCTCATTCTCACCTTCACACTCTCTCTCCTCACCCCTCCGCCCTCTCCGGCGATTTTCCTCCCTTCCCTTCCTCTTCTTCCTCTTCCACCACTCCAACACCACCTTACCTCTCACCTCTACCTCCACCACCTTCCTCGCGGCGTTCCCTTCTCCGGACGGCGGCCGACGTCCCGGCGGAGTGGCGGCGTCCTCGAGGATACCGGCGGCGGCGTGGGGCGAGACGGGTCGGCGGCAAGGAGCTTGGAGGAGTTCAAGAACCGGTAGGGGGACGAACCTTACTTGTGATGTTCGCGTGATTCTCGCCGTGACGGGGTGTTTGGGGGATAGATTGAGCATGCTTAGGAGGAGATTCCATGTGGGAATAGCGGTGTTGTGATCGTGGCTTCGTAGCATAATTATGTAATCGAGCTTCTCTTCTTCCCCCTTTGGTTTTGGGCTTTTCGGGGTGCCCGGGGTTCAAGGGTGAAGCCCTCGGGTTGAACCAGGAGACCTGGTTTCTGGCGCTAAATAGCGTCGTACCTGGTCGACGCCTTTCCGAAAGACGTCGGGTCAGTACGACGCGTTTTAGACCAGAAATCTCCTGTGTGAGGTTTCCTGAGTTAGGGGTTCTGCGCTAAATGACGTCATGGATGGACGACGCCTTTCAGAAGGACGTCGGGCCATCATGACGCCATTTAGGCAGGAAATGCCCCCGTTTAAGGGATCTGAAATCTGGATTTCTGGGTTGAATGGCGTCGGGGCACCCAGACGCGTTTTAAAACGGCGGCTTCATTGGTAGACGCGTTTTAAGCATAAATCTGGCTTTTAATAAACCTGTCTATGGGTCTTGAATGGCGTCGACCTCGGTCGACGCGATTCAAGACAGGAATGCTCAGATCTGTTTTATCCATGCATGTTTCACGTTGGGATGGTTCTAATGCATGCTGTGGGTTGCATATTGAGACAGGGACTTCTGCATGAATGGAATTACATCACCTGTGTGTGTGTGCGTGTGTGCTTTAACTATATATTGAGACTGAGGTTTACTGTGCGAATGGAATCATGTTATATGCGTGGTTGTGTTATGCGAATGTGGATCGGGTTAACTGTGGTTTACGTTTGTCACCATGGGCTGATGGGAGAAGGGCCATGGTGTCTGTGAGGAGGGGTGCTTATTGTGTTTTACCCTTGGCTGAGACAAGCAGAACCACCTTGAGCCCGTCGGGCCGGAGTAGCTGTGTGCTATCCGAGGGGTTGCTATTTGGTCTCAGCGGGTCGGGGTTTCCCTTGGTTGTCGTGACAGCTTCTGGCGTGTTTCTTGCTGTGGAGCTGGTGGTGTTTCTGGTGGGAGTTGGTTTACCCATTAGCCAGTGGGCCTGATGTGACCTTTGATCAAGGTTACGAGTGGTACCTATAGCCCTTGGCCTGACGCAGCCCGGGAGAGTTGGGTTTGTGGGTAGTTCCTATAGCTTCGGCTTGACGGGGGTTCGCCGGTCCCCAGGGCCCTCCTGAAGCGCTGAGGCCTAGCGTGGAGGCAATCCGGACGGTAGGACAGTAGTCTAGACTGCTTGTGTGCACACGTAGCTGGCAGTGGCGGTACACTGAGTCCAGCTAGTCCTAGTTTAGCTCGCTGCCTCACCCTACAGTGCCCCGGAACGCTGTAGGGGTGGACAGGCGTGAGCAGTGGTGGTAGTGTTGGGAGGCGACGTTCGACTTCGGTCGACAGTGTGGTTTAGTCGCTTCGTGGACTTTGACTGTGAGTCGTGACTCTGTGTTGAGTTCTTCGGGTTACTTGGAGTGGTTCTTGTTACACTGCTTACCGTGCGTTTCACATCAGAGTTAGGTGTTGTGTTTACTGCTTTACTTGAATTGCCATATATTCCTGTTGTTACACTTGTGGGTGTGTGAGTGGGAGGCAGGGGATCGGATGATCCCTACTGAGCCCATTTCTGGTGTGGCTCACTCCCTGCGGTTTCAGGTGTGGACCTCGAGGCGAGCGGAAGCGTGGTGTCTTCTCGGTGTGCGGACCAACAGCTGTCTTAGTTCCGGGGTATGCCCCGATGTTGTTGTTCTTCCTTCTGCCTGTACTTATTTAATTGTTGGACATGTAATTATTGTTGGACTGTATACGGACATTGTTATTTTCCTTCCTGCGCATTTCCTTACCTTGTGGTCCGTGTGTTTGTTATATTTAATCTTGTTTAGCACTTACTCCTCCAGACGTGTTGTGTGAGATCTGGGTGTGAACCCGTAGTTAATGGGCCGACATCCATTTAGTGACCGGGTCTCCGGTCATAGGATGGCGGGTCGTTACACCCACAAGTGCAACAACACAGATATATGACAATTAAACAAAGCAGTAAACATAGCACTCAACCTGATATGAAACGTACGACAAGCAGTGTAGCAGGAACAGTTCTAAGCAACCCGAAGAACCCAACATAGAGTCACGTCACACAACCAAAGTCCACAAAGCGACTGAACCACACTGTCGACCGAAGTCAAACGTCGCCTCACAACACTACCACCACTACTCACGACTGCCCGCCCCTACAGTGTTCCGGGGCACTGTAGGGTTAGGCAGTGAGTCAAACTAGGACTAGCTGGGACCAGTGTACCACCACTGCCTAGCTACATGTGCACACAAGTAGTCTAGACTACTGTCCTAACGACCGGATTGCCTCCACGCTAGGCCTCAGCGCTTCAGGAGGGCCCTGGGGACCGGCGAACCCCCGTCAAGCCGAAGTTACAGGAACTACCCACAACCCTAACCTCCCGGGCTGCGTCAGGCCAAAGGGCTAAGGGTACCACTCGTAACCTTGATCAAAGGTCACATCAGGCCCAGTGGCTACAGGGGGTAAAACAACTCCAACAGTACCACAACCAGCTCCACAACAAGAAACGCGCTAGAAGCTGCCACGACAAACAGGGAAAACCCCGACCCGCTGAGACCAAACAACAACCCCTCGGATAGCACACTGGCTACTCCAGCCCGACGGGCTCAAGGTGGTTCTGCTTCCCTCAGCCAAAGGTAAAACACAACATGTACCCCTCCTCCCACCGGTACCGCACAATGCCTCACAGACACCATGACCCTGTCCCCATCGGTCCATGGTGACAAACGTAAACCACACTTATTCCGATTCCATATTCGCATAAGCACATACACACATATATAACATGATCCCCTTCGCACAGAAAACCTCTGTCTCAGCGTACAGCTTAAAGCATATATTTGAACCATCCAACAGTGAAACATATGTTAAAAACCAGGGTTTATGCAGTTTTGTCTTGAATCGCGTCGACCGAGGTCGACGCCATTCAAGCTCCTCAAACAGGTTCATTTAAAGCCGGATTATTCCTTAAAACGCGTCCACCTGGGAAGCCGCTGTTTGGAACGCGTCAGAGCTCTCAGACGCCATTCACACCGAAATTCCAGATTTGCATACCCTCAGTCGGGGTGATTTCCTGCCTAAATGGCGTCATGATGGCCCGACGTCCTTCTGAATGGCGTCGTCCATCCATGACGTCTTTTAGCGCCAGAACCCTTAACTCGTGAAACCTCGAACAGGGAGTTTTCTGCCCTAAAAGGCGTCGTACTACCCTGACGTCCTTCTAAAAGGCGTTGACCAGGCACGACGCCGTTTAGCGCCAGAAACGTGGTTCCCTGGTTCAACCCGAGGGTTTCTCCTTTAACCCCAAACACCCCGAAAATGCCCCAAAACAGAAGGGGGAAGATAGGGAAATCAACTACTTCCAGCATGCTACAGATCCACGTTCACGAGCACGGCCATTCCCACAAGAAAACCCCCTAAACATGCTCATTCTAACCCAAAACATAATATGCCACGCCAAGGAAATCACGAGCAACACTTTCACAGTCCATGCAAGGTTCGTCCCCCTACCGGTTCTTGAACTCCTCCAAGCTCCGTGCCGCCGACCCGCCGCACCGCAGACCGCCGCCGGTACCCCCGAGGACGCCGCCACTCCGCCGGGACGTCGGCCTCCGTCCGGACAATGGAACGCCGCGAAGGAAGTGGTGGTGGTAGAGGTGAGAGGTAGGGAGGTGTTGGAGTGGTGGAAGAGGGAGAAGAGGAAGGGAAGGGGAAAAGCAGGTCGGAGAGGGCGGAGAGAGCGAAGAGAGAGAGAGTGGAGGCGAAAATGAGGGAAAGAAGGGGTGGCTCACGGGGTCAATCTGAATCTAGCTAAAACGCGTCGATCGAGGCAGACGCCAATCAGTCTGACAGGACGGGCCGTACTGACAGCGGTCTGAAACGCGTCACTCTCTACGGACGCCGTTCAGACGACAGGACATGCCGTACTAACAACGTTCTGGTGCCGTACCCTGACAGCGCAGAGGTCACAGTCTGAATGGCGTCAACCAACACGGACGATGTGACAGGGGCCGTATTCTCGCGGCCCGAAACCCGCCCACGTGGCGCACACGTGGCACAACAACAAGCAGACCTAAATGGCGTCCACACAACCTGACGTGTTTTGAAAGGCGTCGAGCAGTGCTGACGTCATTCAGTCAGAAATCTCAAGACCCCTCAGGGTCCAAACCAGGGGATCCGGCCCGAATCCGACCTGAATACAGAACCCGAAACCTCAGTCCTTACATTCTCCCCGCCTTAAAAGAATTTCGTCCTCAAAATTTGCAACCGCTCAACGCAAAGCTCGGCTAACCGTCACATGTCGGCACACCGATCACAACAATCATTCTCAGCAATCACACACACAAGGCTCCACATAATTAGCCAATCACATTCACACCAAGCTAACCAAGATTCTCGATTCTGACAAAAAGCTGAAAGATCAAAATAACCACACACTAGCAAGGCACATCTTACAAAACCGATTCTCCACCAAACCCAAATACATAAAAGTGCCACAAGAGTTCTCAACCACCTCTGAATAAGACAAGATAAAAGTGTTCATCTATCCCAACCACTCGGACTTCCACTAAGAGACGCAACAACACTCACCGTCTCGAACACCTACTGACCACTCGACTCCTGACCTGCCTTATTCTTCTGGGGACAGTTCCTCGCGAGATGTCCCTTCCTGCCACAGCCAAAACAGCTACCAGTGATCAAAGGACATATCCGATTACCGTGAAACCTGCCACAACGGGGACAACGATCCGCAGCGTCCCGCCTCGCTTCCTGTTGCCAGCTGACCTCCGTCTGCATCTGCTGAACCGAACCATCTTCATCTTCATCACAAGGCACCTCCTGGAACTCGACCTCAAAGGAACTCGAACCACCTGACGAAAAGACCGCTGATCTATCCCTGCTTTGCTGCTTCCCTTGTGCTGAATGCTCCGACTCCTTCGCCGTGTGTTGGAACTGCATCTCCACCGCTGCCGCGCACCGAACTGCTGACGCCAGATCCTTACAACAATGAGCTGCCACAAATTCCCTCAGATCATGCCGAAGTACATCCACAAATTTCTCCGTCCTAAGATCCTCACGCTCAGATATGTGTGGAGCAAATCTTCCCAGAGCTACAAATTTCATCTGATATTCTAGAACTGACATACCATCCTGCACCAATTCCATAAACTCCCTTTCCTTGGCCCTACGAACGTGCCTCGGAAAGTATCGCCCGCCAAACTCTCTTACAAACCCTTCCCAAGGAATCTCTCTCAAGGACCTATCTGGAAACATCAACCCCTTGATGGTGACCCACCAATCATAAGCATCGTCCTTCAGCAAGTAGGTTGCTAACAAGGTCTTGTCACTCTCAGCACATTCGAGAACATCAAACGCCTTCTCCACTTCCTTAATCCAATGAGCAGCCGCATCTGGAACAGGTTGGCCCGTGAAAGAAGGGGGCTTCAGCTTCAAGAACCGCTCCATCATCATGGATTGGCCACCTCGGGAATTGGACCCCTCGCTTCCATCTCCCTGCTGATATCTAAACATAGCCCCAATCATAGCTTCCATGAATCGATCCACATTATGTCCTTCTGCCCTCGAACCACTATCATCTGCTCTCGAACTACGAGCCAACAGAACTCTCCTCTTCGGTGCCATCACTACCCCACAACACGCAAATCGAACCAAAACACGTCAAAACCTATCAATCTATACCAGCAGCCATCGCCTGTACAGACTCGTACTTATTGTTGGACTATAATATCTAACCCAGTTTACCACATACTCGACCAGACTGAGCTCTGATACCAATTGTAACGACCCGCCATCCTATGACCGGAGACCCGATCACTAAATGGATGTCGGCCCATTAACTGCGGGTTCACACCCGGATCTCACACAATACATCTGGAGGAGTAAGCGCTAAACAAGGCTAAATATAACAATCGCACGGACTACAAAGATGTAACAAGTGCGCAGGAAGGAAGATAACAATGTCCGTATACAGTCCAACAATAATTACATGGTCCAACAAATTAAGTAAGTACAGGCAGAAGTAAAGTACAACAACATCGGGGCATACCCCGGAACTGAGACAACTGCTGGTCCGCACACCAAGAAGACACCACCCGCCGCCAAGCGCCACGAGGTCCACACCTGAAACCGCAGGGAGTGAGCCACACCAGAATTGGGCTCAGTAGGGATCATCCGATCCCCTGCCTCCCACTCACACACCCACAAGTGCAACAACACAGATATATGACAATTAAACAAAGCAGTAAACATAGCACCCAACCTGATATGAAACGTACGATAAGCAGTGTAGCAGGAACAGTTCTAAGCAACCCGTAGAACCCAACACAGAGTCACGTCTCACAACCAAAGTCCACAAAGCGACTGAACCACACTGTCGACCGAAGTCAAACGTCGCCTCACAACACTACCACCACTACTCACGCCTGTCCGCCCCTACAGTGTTCCGGGGCACTGTAGGGTGAGGCAGTGAGTCAAACTAGGACTAGCTGGGACCAGTGTACCACCACTGCCTAGCTACGTGTGCACACAAGCAGTCTAGACTACTGTCCTACCGACCGGATTGCCTCCACGCTAGGCCTCAGCACTTCAGGAGGGCCCTGGGGACCGGCGAACCCCCGTCAGGCCGAAGCTACAGGAACTACCCACAACCCTAACCTCCCGGGCTGCGTCAGGCCAAAGGGCTAAGGGTACCACTCGTAACCTTGATCAAAGGTCACATCAGGCCCAGTGGCTACAGGGGGTAAAACAACTCCAACAGTACCACAACCAGCTCCACAGCAAGAAACGCGCCGGAAGCTGCCACGACAAACAGGGAAAACCCCGACCCGCTGAGACTAAACAGCAACCCCTCGGATAGCACACCGGCTACTCCGGCCCGACGGGCTCAAGGTGGTTCTGCTTCCCTCAGCCAAAGGTAAAACACAACATGTACCCCTCCTCCCACCGGTACAGCACAATGCCTCACAGACACCATGACCCTGTCCTCATCGGTCCATGGTGACAAACGTAAACCATAATTATTCCGATTCCATATTCGCATAAGCACATACACACATATATAACATGATCCCATTCGCACAGTAAACCTCCGTCTCAGCGTACAGCTTAAAGCATGTATTTGAACCATCCAACAGTGAAACATATGTTAAAAACCAGGGTTTATGCAGTTCTGTCTTGAATCGCGTCGACCAAGGTCAACGCCATTCAAGCTCCTCAAACAGGTTCATTTAAAGCCGAATTATTCCTTAAAACGCGTCCACCTGGGAAGCCGCCGTTTGAAACGCGTCAGAGCTCTCAGACGCCATTCACACCGAAATTCCAGATTTGCAGACCCTTAGTCGGGGTGATTTCCTGCCTAAATGGCGTCATGATGGCCCGACGTCCTTCTGAAAGGCGTCATCCATCCATGACGTTATTTATCACCATAACCCTTAACTCGTGAAACCTCGAACAGGGAGTTTTCTGCCCTAAAAGGCGTCGTACTGCCCTGACGTCCTTCTAAAAGGCGTTGACCAGGCACGACGCTGTTTAGCGCCAGAAACCTGGTTCCCTGGTTCAACCCGAGGGTTTCTCCTTTAACCCCAAACACCCCGAAAATGCCCCAAAACAGAAGGGGGAAGGTAGGGAAATCAACTACTTCCAGCATGCTACAGATCCACGTTCACGAGCACGGCCATTCCCACAAGAAAGCCCCCTAAACATGCTCATTCTAACCCAAAACATAACATGCCACGCCAAGGAAATCACGAGCAACACATTCACAGTCCATGCAAGGTTCGTCCCCCTACCGGTTCTTGAACTCCTCCAAGCTCCGTGCCGCCGACCCGCCGCACCGCAGACTGCCGCCGGTACCCCCGAGGACGCCGCCACTCCGCCGGGACGTCGGCCGCCGTCCAGAGAATGGAACGCCGCGAAGGAAGTGGTGGTAGTAGAGGTGAGTGGTAGGGAGGTGTTGGAGTGGTGGAAGAGTGAGAAGAGGAAGGGAAGGGGAAAAGAGGGTCGGAGAGGGCGGAGAGAGCGAAGAGAGAGAGAGTGGAGGCGAAAATGAGGGAAAGAAGGGGAGGCTCGCGGGGTCAATCTGAATCTTTCTAAAACGCGTCAATCGAGGCAGACGCCAATCAGTCTGACAGGACGGGCCGTACTGACAGCGGTCTGAAACACGTCACTCTCTACGGATGCCGTTCAGACGACAGGACAGGCCGTACTGACAACGCTCTGGCGCTGTAGCCTGACAGCGCAAAGGTCACAGTCTGAATCGCGTCGACCAACATGGACGCCGTTCAGACGATGTGACAGGGGCCGTACTCTCGCGGCCCGAAACCCGCCCACGTGGCGTACATGTGGCATAACATCAAGCAGACCTAAATGGCGTCCACACAACCTGACGCCTTTTGAAAGGCGTCGAGCAGTGCTGACGTCATTCAGTCAGAAATCTCAAGACCCGTCAGGGTCCAAACCAGGGTATCCGGCCCGAACCCGACCCGAATACAGAACCCGGAACCTCAGTCCTTACAGGACCCCTTGATAATCCCGATTCTGCCACCAAGCAAAAATCTTTCATTCTCACGGCAACAGAATATTTCACCAAGTGGGCGGAAGCCGAAGCATACACGGAGATCAAAGTATCAACGGTCTACAAGTTCATCATAAAGAACATCATCACGATATTTGGAATTCCAAGCACCATCGTCATGGACAATGGACCACAGTTCATATCACAAGCGCTGAAAGACCTCTACAACATGTATAAAATTGCATTGCATCATTCATCTCCTTATTATCCGCAAGGCAATGGCCAAGCAGAAGTAACCAATAAGACTGATAAAAATTATCAAGAAAATGTGTAAGTCTAATAAATTCTCGGATTGGCCAGAAAAATTAATTGAGGTTCTATGGGCATACCGAACTTCAATCCGTACTCCCACTGGGCAAACTCCTTATTCCTTAACATTTGGAATGGAGGCGGTGGCTCCATACAAAGTCCTCATTCCATCATTAAGAGTACAACTGAGCAAGGAATTTTCCATTGACGAGCATCGCTCTGCGCTCCTTGCTCAGCTGGAACTCTTAGATAAGAAAAGATGGTCAGCCGCTAATCATGCAAGAGTATATCAGAATAGATTAGCACGTTTTTACCAAAAGAAAGTTATTGACTGAAAGTTTAAAGTTGGTGAAATGGTTGTGAAAAGAATCCTTGTAAAACCTAGTGGTCCGCGTTCTAAGCTCCAACCCAACTGGGAAGGAGCATATGCTATATCACATGCTTTCCCTGGTAAGGCTTATCGCTTAGTTAATGTAGAAGGGCAAGAGTTAACTCACCCCTAGAACGGTTTGTGTCTTAAAAAGTACTACCCTTAGTTTAAGCGATCAGCATGGTGCAAGGACCAGTAGAGTCGGAAAATTTAGAAACTCAAATTCCCTTATTAATCTTTGATAATCAAATTCAAATGCATTATCGCACACAAAACACATTTGGTCCGTGAGTAACAAGAGATGTGAAGCCCAAGGAACACCGAAAGCTTGACCAATAGTGGAAAAGTACAACTCATTCTTTTCAACACAAAACTTATGTTTTTACTCTCGGCCCGCGACGATGGAACGAGGCTTAGAATAGACTACTGAAAATACCCGCCATCTTAGTAGGAGGCCATCGTAAAAAAAAGGGGGAGATCCGCACCACAAAAGCAAGAGAAAAGTAAAAGGGCAAAAGCCAACCAAATCAAGAGGCCGCTCAACATTACAAACATTACAACAAAAAGCCACAAAATCAAATGAAAAGGGAGCGCAAGGTCGGTAAATACCCCGTAAAAATAAAAATGACCGAACCCCAACAGATAATAGGGTAAAAGGACATCCTTCTAAGTCTCCAGAACCTTCTCGCGGGCTTTCTAAATCAATTCTTCCCTTCATTCTAAGGAAGCGTGCTCCAAGCTTGAAGAATGGGCGAAGTGAACTAAGGGTCGGATCATCGAATGGGATCACGATTACAAATTTAATTCAAGCACAATGAGTTTAGATTAGGTCACTAAAGAATAATGTAGGAATTGAGTTGACGAATGAATATGCTCTTTTGATTCAAGTTCCATGCTGGTCCTTAGTTTATTCAGTTGATGTCTTATTTCAAAAACTACAAAAATAGAATACTGTAAAACCAAAAAAAATTGAATATTTCAAAACCAAAAAAATTGGATATTTCAAAACTACAAAAAAAATTGAATATGGCAAAACCTCAAAAAAATTGGATATTTCTAAATTTGCAATTGCAAAACAAAAATATTTCAATTAGCATTTGTTTGTCGCATCATATGTGTGTTGCATCCTTTTACTTTCAGTGAACATTTGCATGCTTGTATGTTGCATTTTACTTCCTTTGAATTATCCTTATTTACCTTCGTTAAATAAAGGCTTCGCCCCTTGACCCTTCTACCATTGATAGGATCAGGTAGCCGATTACTTAATCGGGTAAGGGGCTTAGCCTGAACAGATATTTAATTTGTTTGTTCAACCCGTGTGCAGGTATGAAAAGAAAGACAATAGAGGAAAAGGCAAAAGGCAATTCAAAGATGAAGAGACCTTATTTATATATCAGCAGAGTCTGTGTACAATATGAAAGTCCATCTACAGGACTTCAAAATGAGAAGGAAAATACATAATGACAGCCTTGATGGCTAGCTCTCCCCTGCACCTTCGTCCAACTGGCTCTACGCCTCATCCTGGACGTCCGGTCCTAGAGCTGGCGGCGGCGGTGGTACCATAATGCTCGGCCCTGCCTGGCCGGAGGATACTGCTATACTAGTGGTGAAAGCACTCGCCTGTCCTCGCTCCAACGCCCACTGCCGCGTACGTTGGTACCGAGCCTCTATACTCTGATGCTCATGCTCTGCCACTGACAGGCGGCCCTGAAGGCTCTCCAAACGAGATCGGTCACGATCTCTCTCCTCCGTCAAGACCTCCAGCTGGATCTGGAGTCGTGCCAACTCATGGGGGAGGTCGCCAGCAAAGAGCCTCGCCAACTACTCCTCCAGCTCGACGACACGAGAAGCCCTGGCCTGAGACTCCTCCAAGTCAGCTTTCGCCTTCTCGAGGGCATGAATGAGCTCCTGGACCTGCAACAGAAGACATTGTTAGTCAACTAATCAAGCAAGCAAAAGACATCATGCGAGGAATGAGTCAAAGATTTACCCGAGCAGCAGCGTCTTCCTCAGCCTGAGTGGCTCGGCGGATGGCTAGAGCAAGCTGACTCCGCAAGTCAGCCATGGTAGCTTCGTGGGCAGCCGAAGAAGAAGAAGGACCGGCAGCAGTGGAAGGTGAAGGGGTTGCCGCGTGAGTATAAGAAGCACGCTGTAACGAAAGGGGGATCATCGTCAGTGTACAAGTGTCAAAACAATTTAATAATAAAAAGAAGCATTCATAATATCTATGTCATTCATGCATATCGCTTACCAGTTCATCCAATTCTTTCTGGACCCGCTCTAACTGGGCCTCGGCGTCTTGGAGATGGCCTCGGAGTGTAATGATGGTGGCATCCCGTGCATCCTGCATTTTTCATAACATGACATACATTTACAAATATAAGTAAGATAATTAATAAAATGAAAGAAGCATTCATGAGCATACACATCATAATACTCACATCGAGAGGTCGGAGTAGCTGGAAGTGGGCCGCGTAGTGGGCCCAGTAGCACTGCAGGTAAGCGTCGCTACTCACCGCCTGCGACTCCACCGGGACTCCATACCGGTGCCAATCATCTCGCTGATCCGGGAATTTGGCACCCCAATCTGTACAGGCCTACTTCCCTCGCATTGACCTCCCGATCCCCTCTGGGATCTCCTCCTCCACCCACTCCTGATGCACACCCAATGTCCGCATCACCAGCCTCAAGCGCAGGAGGGCGATCTCATTCAGGCAGTAAACCCAAACCTGCCTCGCCCCTGCTCCACCCATGGTTGCCTGGCATCGTCCATACCCAGATATAGACGCCAGATAACCTGCATTCATATAGGTTAATTGCATTGTATTTCAGTTAATGAATCATCTAAATGATCGATCGAATATACAATTAAATAAACGTTAACCTCAAAACACTTTAACAAAACAATTAATTAATAATTAAGCAATTTAACATCAGTTTCATAAAACGGATAACTAATCAAATATGAAACAGAAAAGATTTAAAACTCACCAAAACCTCTAGGTAAACGAGGAATTGACGGCGGAGAGCCGTCAACTGATGATGCTGTGGCGCCGTATCCACTACTGGACGCCAACGTTGGGCAAGTGAGATTGTCGTCGGCTGTGTAGATGGCCTCGCTCAGCCCAGAGGAATGTAATAATATGTCTACACTTGCATAAAAGAACATGTAGTTAGGATCACGTACATTGCATAGTAAGCATTTAATGAAGTAAACAAAAATAAACTAAATTAAGTACCTGAAGAAACGGTGCGAAGTCTCTGACGGTGGTCTCCCAGTCAGGTGTGATAGCGGAGAGGTCAGTGAAGAGATGGGCTAGAAGGGCCGCACCCTAGGCATACTCACTTAGGCGGTCTAAATCTAAAAGGAGACTCAGGAAGCGACAGTGGACATAGTCGCCCTTCGTCCCAAAAAGAAGCCTACCAAAGAAAAAGGCTAAGAATCTCCTAAGATCTCTATCTACAGCTGCCCTACCAGGGGATCCTGGCAATACACTGCGCTAGCCGACCTGGCTAACCTCGACCTCAGCTTGGCCCAGGACTCGTCGGTTTGCTGCCTAGGCTCCTCTAGTCCTATGGATCTCTCTACTGCAGTCCAGAGGAGAGTCTGAGACTCTCGACCCTCGAATCCCGTGCACTCTAAGCCCAGCAACTCCTGAGCTAACCCATGGTAATCGGGATATATGATCCCGCTCACCGCCCGACCTTCTACTCGAAGGCCGGTGATACTGCATACGTCCTTGAGACTGGGGACCATGTGTCCCCAGGGCATTAGAAATGCCCTGCTCTCAGCATGCCATCTCTCTCTCAAGACCTGGAGCAATACCAGGTCGATCCAAAAAGGCTCTATCTCTAATATGTCTCTAAAACCCATCCCCGCTAGTCTCACCTTCTGGAAGTCTGGGGGACCCCTGTAGGCGGCCACCACCAGGTCCCAAGAGATCCTGGTCCTCATCGTGCTTTGCATTTTTTTCAAATAATTGGTCAGAATCATCATTAGCACACTAAAAATACAAATGTTTAAAGGTTAATTGTAGTTTTTGAATTACGTCAGGGTACAGGGACGCATTTCAAAAGGCATCCCTGTCCCCAAACGCCTTTCAGCACAGGTTTCAACAACCTGTGGTCGGGCCCTTTTCTCCCCCCAATTGAAACTTAAAATACTAGGAAGGCATTTTCGAGGCCTACCAAATGTGGACCGGCCTCCTCGGCCAATGCCGCTACCACCTCGCCCACGGGAGCCTCGGGAGGAGCTTCCATGGCCTCCATAAAGGCCGCCACCTCCGCGAGTTCCTCTGCCATTTCTTCCTCCTTGCCCACCTCCACCACCTCGACGGCGGTAACCCGATGTCGTTTCCCGTCAAATCCACTAGGTCCTCCTTGCTCCATGGTAGGGCACGAGAGAGAGAGAGATGGAGAGCTAGAGAGGGAAAGGGAGGAAGAGTGCTTGTGAGAAAGAGAAAGAGAAAGAGAAGATGAGAGAGAGAAATGGTCGGCGCCAGAGAAGATCGCCGAAATCAAGGGAGGTCGCCGAAAAGGGGAACCGCCGGAGAAGCCCAACGTCGCTGGAGAGAAGGAAGAAGGGAAGAGAGAGAATGAGCAAAGAGTGAATGAGGGGGAAGAGGCTTGGGCGCGCGAGACCTTGTTTGAATTGGTTAAATTGCGTGTTGCGACAGCGACGCTATTCAGTGGCGCACAAACTGAGGCGGCAACATGAATTTTTGAAATGAGTAAAACATGTCGCAATAGGGAGACGTCTTTTGGATTTTACCGCCTTTTCTACTCAGGGCCATACCATGGGAAATTAGAGAGAATTATTATTCACGTCTTTGAAGGACGACCCTATTTAGTGGATCAAATGCCGGAAACCTCTAGGAAATAGGAGAGAGAACAAAAGGCGTCTCAGTGACCAGACGTAATTTGGGGTTCTTTTGAGGATAGATTCTTATATTTAGAAATTGATTAACATTGAAAAGCGTCTTTCTGGATCGACGCGATTTGAGTTATCTGAACCCAAACCTTCATGTTTTGAGGAAAAATCACAGTTTCATTCAAGGAAAAATTACAGAAAAATTGTAGAGCCTTAAAGGAGGACTTCTATTGTATTAAGGAATGATTTCTTTGATGAAAGTAAATCAAAGTACATCAAATTGGAAGATAAGGGTGAAGAGTTTTCAAGGACGAATTCTCTTAAGCTCCTTTACATATGATTTCCATAATTCTTTATTGGCTTCATGAGGAGTTTTCACACAACTTGTGAATCCGATGTTCCAAAGAGTTGCAATAAGTTCTGTCGTCTCGAAATCTTCATCAGTTACTAATGCCCGCTTCTTGATTGGAGAAAGAGAAGATATTTCTGAAAATTCATAGTGAGGCATGCCATGTTGAGTATGACAACGATGTGGATTATAGAGAACGAACTCGGTCGGCCCGATCAGTCGGAGCTCTGTACCGGCACCACGGTGCACCCGAACCGCTTTTTCCATGAGAGCAAGAGGCGTAGATTCAAATCCAGTTCTGGGCATAGTCTTGAAGTAAGTACTCCAGTCAGCTCGAGTCTTGAGGTTGGACACTCGATTGGTCATGTTGTCGTTAAACTTCACAACGTTGGCAATATGGAAGATTGGACTGCGCTGATATGACTGAGATACCCTTAGAACTTTATCCTCATTATGGTTGAACTTGAAGTGGAACTCTACCCATAAAGCTAAGAATAGCATGCTAACATAAGGAAGTTGACCTATAGAAGCTGCAGAGAGCCCACTGTAGAAATAGGCTAGAACTGTTGTGCTAATCTGCTTCCCTTTGAAAATCCCATTGATTGCGCTGATTTGATAATTTTCTAGAACGTTATCTTGAGCAGGGAATAGTAGTGCTCCAGCTAAGCACGTGGTGAACACCTTCGTCACGTTCTCTATATCTTCATCCTTGAGGTCTTCTATCTTCTTTAAAGTCCATTCAGTTAATTTAGCAAAGTTGATTCCTTTCTTCATAAGACAACCTTGAATTTCCTTTGGATTCTTCATAATCCTTTCCAATAATTGTTGACCCGTGATTCTTTCCCTCATGAATATCATCTCACTCAAATCAGGTTCATCATTATTGACTTTAAGCTTAAGAAGACCCAATAAGAGTTCGCCTTCTTTTAAGAGGATGGTGGCTTCGAACGTAGCAAAGAGGAAAGTATGAGTTTATGGATGCCAAACTTCAATCAAAGTGCCCATTGTAGCCCAATTCATGCTTGTACTCTTGTAATGCTTGGCATGAATGATCAATCCTTGGATATGCCACTTGGATATATAAGATTGCATGGAGAGATTGATCTTGTTAACTAGCTTTTGGACCCATGGAAGTGAAGAAAATCTTCTTGGACCAGGGAAGAAAGGATATCCCTAAATAAAGAAAGAAATTGGAAGTAGTTCTGTCATGCCCATAAAGAATTGGAATATGGAGAGCGTTGTAGAGAGTTGCATAGAAAGAATTGATTAGAGGAGAGATTAGCTTACTTGTAAGTTAGGATCTCGCCTACTTAGATGGTCTTTTACTTCAGGAAGCTTTTCAATCGCCTTTCTCATCCTCTTATTTGAAGAATCTTGTGTAGAATCCATCCTCCTTGATTTGATTCCCTTGACTTCTTCTTGTTCTTTACCTCTTTTTCTTGAGTCTTGAAGAGAATTCTCTACCTTTCCCTCGTGATTGCTTGTTGTAATACTTTGATATGAAGAGAGGGAGATTTTATAGAGTGATTTGCAAGATTAGGAAACCCTTTCCGAATTGGAAGAGAAATGTGCATTAAGGCAAGTAGAGTTCGGATTGGAGACAGAACAGAGAACAGTTTCTGTAACTTAAATGGCGTCTGGACGGGGTGACGTCATTTAAATGACGTCTACGAACAGCGACGCGATTTGATAAATTTTATGAATGACTGTTATCTTGCTGAAAATCCATGATGTTTAATTTGCTTAAAGTTACTTATGAAATTCTAAGTGCAGGAAATATAAAAAAGGTGAAAATGGAGCTGATAATTTCACTAAGGTCCCATTGTGAGAGTTCACTGAGTCTCAACCGTGACTAAAAGGACAGTTACCTATATCCTGTATTCTTTTATGTAATTGATTTGCATCATCATTACTATATGATAAATATTTATTAGATATATCAAGGACTTTGTGGTTTTGATAAAACTGGAATTTGAGTTCCCCTTCAACAAAAACAGTGATAATTTCAGAGAATTTTTAATCGCACGGATAGGCCGTTAGGTTGTTGATTGATGGGGACGATGGTTCCACTTTTGTGAAACGGTGCGTGGATAAACGAGCTTCGGCTTAGCACTAAATTGCAAGAATCGGTATCTTGACTCATTGATGATGATTTAACAATATCATCTTTGATTAATTTATATTTTATTTGATTTTATATTTTTCTTTTAGCCCAACATGCATCATGTAGGACTTTGATATAATTGTGATAAGAATTAATTCCTGATTAAATTTCAGACTATTGATCCAATAAATCCTAATGTGATATGAAATATTCCATTCTGAATTGAGTATCTCAATAATCTTTAAGGTTCGCTTGAAGATATCCTTGGAATTCTATCATTTCTTGGATTTCTCACCCCGACATTTCTTGTTTCCTTTTAAGATCCGTCATGATTGCAGCATTTCCACATTGGCTGGTAACCGCTCTTCATGACGAAACCTGAAGGGTTTGTGACCTAAGGTACCTCCCAATCACGGAGGTTGATCGACCTTCTTTTTCCTTTGTTTTCTTCATCTAGACATGATTGATTCCATCGACATTTTCGAATTATCTTCACTAATTGTTTTGAGAAAAATTCCCATCATATGATGTTGAAAGTGTGTCACATGACACCTTGGCATCACCTTTTCAGTACATTTCACTACCTTGCAAAGTCAATGCAAAGGTGAGGCAACTGTAGACACGCTAATTTTGACATCATATTGAATAAATTTCATGTCACAATGATAATGCCCCAAAATAGTCTGATGTTTTAATCATTAATTAATTTTTATTAATTTTCTCTCGAGATTTGTTGAATCACGTCGCTCATACGCGATGCCATTTGGATTCTTAGCAAAAATCAATTCGGAATTAAAATTAGTAAATTTAGGAGGAATTAACTTAATAGCGTCACCTATTGAGGATGCCAGTTGTGTCCTAATCCGTCTAGGTTTACTATTTCTAATTTTAGTTAATTTCCTAAGTTATCTAAAGCACGTCGCTAGTGAACGACGCCTTTTATGTTTCCTAATTGTTTTCGATTTTCTTTTCCGGATTTATTTCTATTTTGGCCACATTAATTAACTAAAAAGCGTCCCCATTGAACGATGCATTTTAAGAGTGTCCTGAGTTGGCCGAGATAGTCTGGTTCCAGAGGTTAAAAGGGTTTCCAATTCCCTTCATGATCGTCCAGGGCAAGTCCGAGCCGCAGGAGAGCCCTTTTAAAGCCCAAAATACTCTAAAACCTATTCTTATAAATACGACACCCTTTGGGCCTTTGAAGAAGGTTGACAATTGGTAATTTTGAAACTTAAGATAAGGTGTTTGAAGGTTCTGAAGAGAAAAAACGTGGATAGCAAGAGGAATTCTTGTTCCTTCATCATTTTCCTCCATTGAAACGTAAGAAGACCAAGGCTTTCAAGGGGCCAAACCAACCATCTTCTTCTCTAGTTTCTTTCTTGTTTGTTTTTCATATAGTTCTTCATTGCATCACTTCATCACACACACCCACTTCATAATTTCCAAACCTACACCTTTTTTAGGAGTTAAAAAAAAAACTACAAAAAGTGAGTTCTTTTAGTTTAGTTGCATGTTTAGATTCTTAATTAGAATAGATACTATACTATTTTAGTTCTAATCATAGTTTTTCTTATTTGTTTAAACTTTCACAAAGTACAAAGGAAGAACAAACAAAAGAAGAAAGTTTGGAGTTTAGGCAAAAGAAGAAACACCTTCCAAGAACAAAAGTAAAAGAAAGAGAAGGCTCTTTTCTTTCGACCGGCCGAGAGAGAGGAACAAAAGAATCCCCATATTCTCCCTATTTGCAAGGTTAGTAAGCGATCAATTTTTCATTGAAGCCCTCGGTTTTTGGCGATCACAATTTTTTTCATATTCTTTATCATAGTGAAGACATGATAGCATGATCAACACACACTCTTCTTGAGCACTACACCGGCAAAAGAAAGAGAGGCCTTTTATCAATGTGTTCTTGCTTTTATTCTCTTGATGATCGTTCCTTTGAATCTTTTCATTTCTCCTTCTTTGTACTTTGTAAAAAAGATTAAATAAGAAAGAATCGAATTAGAACTAGAGTAGGGTAGTATCTATTCTAATAAAAACTTTAAATATATAACTAAACTAATCTACTCACTTGATTGGTGTTCTTTAAACCCCTATAAGCATGTGGGTATGAAAATATGAGTGTGTGTGTGAACATGAAGTGATGATAATGATGGACTATAGAAAACAATGAATAAACTATATGAAATTAATGAAAAGCTAGAAAGGAATTAAGGGAAAGAAGATGGTCGGTTGGCTCCTCCATAGCCTTTGTCTTCAAAAGCTTCAAATGATGAAGAGGATGAAGAAGAAGAAGCCTTGGATCAAGTTCCTCTTGCTATCCACGCTTTTCTCCTCTAGAGCCTTCAAACACCTTGCTACAAGCTTCAAAATCACCAATGGCCAACCTTTTTCAAAGGTCCCAAGAGTATTGTATTTATAAGAATAGGTTTAGGGTGTTTAGGGCTTAAAAAAGACTCTCTCCTGCAGTCGGACTTACCTTGGATGAGCATGGAGGAGTTAGCAACCTTCCCAACTTTGGAAACCGGATTATCTCGGCCAAATAATGTTTATCAAGAAACTGCTAAATCGCGTCGTCCAATCGGGACGTCATTTAGTTAATTAAAGCGGCCAAAATAGAAACAAAATCCGAAAAGAAAACCGAAATATATTAGGAAACCTAAATCGCGTCTCCATAAGGCGACGTGCTTTAGATAATCTAGGAAATTATTTCGGATTAACAATCGTAAACCTAGACGGATTAGGACTTAAATGGCGTCTCCCGTGGGCGACGCTATTCAATTAAATCTACCTGAATTTAGAAATTTAATTCCAAACTGATTTCGGTTAGGAATCTAAATGGCGTCGTTTATGGACGACACTAATCAACAAATTCTGAGAAAAATCAATAAAAATTAATTAATAATTAAAGATCAGACCATTTTAGTGTATTATAATTGTGACATAAAATTTACTTAATATGAAGTCAACATTAGCGTGTCCACAGCTGCCCCACCTTGGTATTGAGTTTGCAAGGGAGTGAAAATAGAATGGAATGTACTGAAAAGGTGATGCCAAAGTGTGATGAGACACGCTCTCAACATCATATGATAGGAATTTTTTTCAAAATGATCAATGAAGATAACTCAAAGAGATCAATAGAATCAATCATGTCTAGATGAAAGAGACAAAGAAATAAAATAAGGTCGATCAACTTCCACGATTGAGAAGTATCCTAAGTCACAAACCCTGCATGTTTCATCATGGAGAGCAGTTATCAGCCAATGTGGACGTACTTTAACCATAATGGATCTTAAAAGGAAACAAGAAAATTTGGGATAAAGAATCCAATCAAGGATAGAATTCCAAAGATATTTTTAGGAAAACCTCAAAGATAATTGAGAGATCAATTCGGAATGGAATATTTCATATCACGTCGAGATTTATTTGAACAATAGTTTGAAATTAATCAATAATTAATTCTTATCACAATAATTTTAAAGTCCTATATAATGCATGCTGGGTTAAAAAGAAAATTAAAATGAAATAAAATATAAATTAATCAAGGATAATATTGTTAAACTATCATTGATGAGTCAAGATATCAGTCTTGTAATCCAGTGCTAAGCTGAAGCTCATTTATCTACGCACCATTTCACAAAAACGGAACCATCGTCCCCATCAATTAACAATTTAACGGCCTATCCGTGCGATTAAGAATTCTCTGGAATTATCACTGTCTTTGTTGAAGGGGAACTCAAACTCCAGTTTCATCAAAATCACAATGTCCTTAATATAATATAATAAATATTTACTATATACTAATGCAAATCAATTACATAAAAGAATACAAGGGATAGAGATAACCATCTTTTTAGTCACGGTTGGGACTCATGAACTCCCACAGTGGGATCTTATTGGAATTTTCAACTCCATTTTCTCTTCTTGAATTTTCTTGCACTCAAAATTTATCAGTAACTTCTAGCAAATAGATTATCAACATCAAATATCATGCAATTATGGATTTTCGAGAAAATAACAAAAAATCAGAAAATTGATATATGGCGTCGCTGTTCACAGACGTCATTTAAATGACGTCGCCCCGTCCAAACGCCATTTAACTTACAGAAACTGTTCCTTGTTCTGATTCCAATCCAAACTCTACTTTCCTTTTAATGCACATCCCTCTTCCAATTCGAAAAGGGCTCTTCAATCTCGCAAATTGGCTCTTCAATCTCGCAAATTCATCTATAAAGCCTCCCTCTCTTTATCAAAGCATTAGAATAAATAATCAAGAGGGAAAGGTAAATGATTCTCTCCAAAGCTCAAGGGAAAGAGAGAAATCAAGAGGGAAAAGCTCAATTCAAACAAGAAGGAAGGTTTAATTCTACTTCAAACAGGAGGATGAGAAAGGCGATTAAAAAGCTCTCTAAAGTTAAAGATCATCTTTGTGGGCGAGATCATAACTTGCAAGTAAGTTAATCTCTCTTCTAATCAATTCTTTCCTTCTATGCAACTCTCTATATATTATCCATATTCCAATTCTTCATAGGCACGATAGAACTATTCTAATTTCTTTCTTTATCTACGGATATCCTTTCTTCCTCGGTCCAAGAAGATTTTCTTCACTTTCATAGGTCAAAAAACTAGTTAACAAGATCAATCTTTCCATACAATCTTATATATCCAAGTGGCATATCCAAGGATTGGTAATTCATGCCAAACATTACAAGAGCACAAGTATGGACTAGGCTGCTATAGGCGCTTTGATCGAACTGTGGCATCTTCAAACTCATACTTTTCTCTTTGCCACGTTCGAAGCCACTATCCTCTTAGAAGAAGCCGAACTCCTATTGGGTCTTCCTAAGCTTAAGGTCAACAATGATAAACCTGATTTGAGTGAGATGATGTTGATGATGGATAGAATCACGGGTCAACAAATGCTAGAAAAGATTATGAAGAATCCAAAGGAAATTCAAGGCTGTCTTACTAAGAAGGGAATCAATCTTGCAAAATTACTGAAGAAACAGAGAACGTGATGAAGGCGTTCATTACATGCTTAGCTGGAGCTCTACTATTCCCTACGCAAGATAACGTCCTAGAAGATGATCAGATAAGCGCAATCAATGGGATTTTTGAAGGAAAGCAGATCAGAACAGCAGTTCTAGCCTATCTCTACAGTGGACTCTTTACAGCTTCTACAAGTCAATCTCCTTATGGCAGCATGCTACTCTTAGCTCTATGGGGGGAATTCCACTTTAAGTTCAACCATAATGAAGAAGAAGTTCCAAAGATATCTCAGACATATCAGCGCAGTCCCATCTTCCATATTGCCAACATTGTGAAGTTTAATGACAACATGACTAATCGAGTGCCCAACCTTAAGACTCGAGCTGACTGGCGTGCTTATTTCAAGACTATGCCCAGAACTGAAATCGAATCCACGCCACTTGCTCTCATGGAAAAGGCGGTTCGAGTGCGCCGTGGTGCTGGTACAGAACTCCGACTGATCAGGGCGACCGAGTTCATCTTATATAATCCACATCGCTGTCATCCTCAACTTGGTATGCCACGCTATGAATTTTCAGAGATATCTTTTCTTTCTCCAATCAAGAAATGGGTATTAGGAACTGACGAAGAATTTGAGGCGATAGAACTCATTGCAACTCTGTGGAACATCAGCTTCATCCGTTGTGTAAAAACTCCTCATGAAGCTAATAAAGAACTATGGAAATCATATGTAAAGGAACTTAAGAAGATTCATCCTTGAAGGCTCTTCATCCTTATCTTCCAACTTGATGTATTTTTTATTTTTATTTTCATCGAATAAATCATTCCTTAATGCAATAGAAATTATTCCTTAAATGTCTTGCAATTTTCCTATAATTTTTCCTTGAGTAAAACTGTGATTTATCATTAAAATATCAAGGTTTGGGCTTATTTAATTCAAAGCGCGTTGACTCAGAAAGACGCTTTTCAATGTTAATCAATTTCCAAATATAAGAATTTAATCCTTAAAAGCTCAAAATTGCATATGGTCATCAAGACACCTTTCTGTTCTCTCTCTCCTATTTTCTAGAGATTTCCAGTAATTAATCCGCTGAATCGCGTCCTCCTTCAGAGACGCGAATCTACGATTACTCTAAAAGGCGGTAAAATCTAAAAGGTGTCTCCCACCAGGGACGAGTTTCACAAATTTCAAAAAAAATTTGTTGCCGCCTCAGTTTTTGCACCAGTGAATGGCGTCGCTGTTCTAAGACGCGATTTAACCAATTCTAACAGGGTCGCGCGAGCCTGAGCCCCTTCTCCCTCATTCTCCCTCTCACTTTCTCTCTCTTCACCTTCTTCCTCCTCTCCGGCGATCCTCCGGCGACTCCTCTGTTAGTTTAGGTGGCCTACAAGCCAATCTAACAATGTAAATCTCGTTCATTATTAATAAGATGGCATAATATTCATTATGTGTAAATCGCGTTAATTATCGTTTCATAATGAAGTCCGTGAATATGTGCTATGGTGATCAGATTATGATGAGATCATACTAATGAGACTGATCACTTAAACACACATATTCTTAATCGTTCCTAGTCGGAGGATATCCGAGAAGGACATCGGATATCCGGTTAGACTAGTACAGATTGCTCCTGCTCATATGATGAGGATGACTGGTCTCATAAGTCATTTGTGTGGAGACACTAAGGCGAATCTGTAGGTGCTCATTGGAGAATGAGTTCACTAAACTGATCCGACTGAATCGCTGGATGGTATTGTACCTCATTGTCAACCAGCTTGATTCTATTGTCGCAGTTGCGTGGATGGTCCTCGGACCTGAGACACCAAGGACACCTTGGCGGTGGACTTCTGTACTTTGACCTTGGTCTACGAATCTCTAGCCACGGGATTCTAAGACGCCAAGGATTGGGTGCAGCGGAATACCGTCGAAGGGAATTGTGTGTCAATAAGGAATCATTCGCTCTCGGTACTTAGAGAGAGAATGCTCTAGGAAGGATGCGCGAAAGTCCCTGGCCAGGGCGGACGATAATATCGAGAAAAGAGTTTTCCGATATTCATCAGCGGCATCCAATCCAAGTGAGTCGACCGGTTAGGGTTTGACAGCTCGCCATACCCTGAGTTGACTCGAGAGCATTGTACGAATGAAGGATTATATCCACGCGGTAACTGTCGACGGAAAGGTTCCAAGAGTGGGTTACTTAACCCCAAATACCTTCCGGGTTCACGCGGTGTTGCTTGACACCCAACGTGATCGGAGGCCCGGTCGAATTCGATGTGCGACATCAATTCGATTGATTAATTGATTAATAAAGGGTTATTAATTAATTAATAAAGCCAGTGAGGAGTCACTGGGCTTACTGGGCCATTAACTGGACTGGTACTTGGGCCTAGAGGGTCACACGCACATGATTCTCAAGGCGATGGATAAATAAGTGGGTTTTATATAAACCGGGGGTTTTTGTGAAGAACCGCGTGGTTAGTATAAAACATAGCGAACGGGCTGAGCAGGCCAGGCTGCTGCTAACCCTAGCCGCCCCTCCTCAGTTTCTGTCTCCCTCTGGAGTCCAGGCAGATCCAGATCTGCTCCGCCGCTTCTCCGAATCCCGTATGACGGGAAATCGTCCGCGCACTGCGGCGATCATTGCGGCGACCAGCGGAGGCTTCGCGGGCTGCGAAGAACGACGAACTCGAGGATATCCGTCGCGGGGAGGATCGCGTTGACTTCGCGTTGACTTCGCACACGGTGAGAAAAGATAATCCGATTATCTCGTATTTTAGTCTCCGAAACGGGAACGGATCGCTGTAAATAATTTTGTTTTCCGCTGCGTGAGCGATCCGGAGAAACCGAGAAAACCAAACAGTGGTATCAGAGCCAGGTTCCACTATTTCTCGTCCCGTTTCGATTTTCGAAATTGATTTTTCTTGAGTTATTCCATGCGTTTAATCCGATTAAAATGACGGATTAGTGTTCATGAGATGAACACAAATAATTTGATTATTTTTCCGTGATTTTTCGAGATTATTTTGGGGTTTTTCGTGTTCTTCGTGAGACGAAGAACGGCGACTTTACGGCGGCTTCAATCGGCTTCCCAAGTGTTGGGATGGCCGGCCGAGACCACGGATCTCTTGGTGATAGTCACCACTACGCATTCGACATATTTGCCGGCACCATGGTGGCCTCGAAGAGCTACAAAAACGAGCCCCAAATCGGATTTTGGAACCCTGAAAACCAGAAATTGGGGTGATTTGTAGGGGCTTCAACCGCCGCTTAAACGGGGCCTGCCGGCGCCGGAGATCCCGCCGGCCGGGCCGGACGGCGCCGGGGCACCGGCCGCCGCAGGGCGGCGCCGCCAGGGGGGGGGGGGGGGAACCCCCTTGGGTTTCTGCAACTCTTTCAGGCTGTCGGGTGGGAGGGAAGAACCGGTCCACCCGGGCCCGGTTGGACCGGGCTGGGCCAGTTCAACTGGCCCGAGCCAGCAAGGTTGGCTGGCGACCCTGGCTCAGCCCAGGGGACCCCGGGTCCGGGCCTCTGGCCGAGCTAGGGCTCGCACCTGGCTCGAGCCAGGTACCTCTTTTGGCTGAGCCTATTTGGTTATATTTCCCTTTAAAATAAACCCCAAGTAAACCCCATGCCTAAATCATAAAATAAAAATCTGATATTAATTTAAAATTCAAAATGGTTTTGATATTTAAATTTATTAATCAATTTTAATTATTTGGGCGTAAAGATTTATTAATTAGCAGTTAGTTGTGGATTAATTGAGGTTAATGTTAATTTAAGTGTTAAATTAGTTATTGACCTCAATTTATCTAATTTTAAGAGTTAAAATTAGTAATTAATAATTTTTAATCTAATTGTTAGATTATTAATTATTAATACATCTAATTGTTAATTATTAGTTTGAGTTAGTTATTAATTTAATTGTTATATTAATAATTAACTTAAATGACTAATTTAATTGTTAAATTAGTAGTTATTAATTAATTACTGTTTGTCATTAATTTAATAGTTAAATTAATGATAACTTTAATTAATTAATCTAAGAGTTAGATTAATTAATTACTAATTAGTTGGTGTTAATTATTGGTTTAAGAGTTAAATTAATAATTAACATTAATTGGCTAATCTAAATGTTAGATTAGTAGTTAATAATTAATTTGATTGATTATTAATTTAATTTTTAACTAATAATTAATTTTGTTGGATTAATCTAAGAGTTAGATTAGTCCTTAAATAGTCTAATTGTTAGATTATTAATGGGGTTTAATCTAAGTGTTAGATTATTAGAAATGTTCTAATTTGCATGGAATAATCTGGAATTATTAATTCGGAGTGTGTGCGCATGTGATGTGTGTTTAATGCTTTTAAATTTAGATTTAATTGCATGATAAGTTAATAAAATGAGTTTTCGAAATTCAAATGCCAATTTTGATTGGATCCCAGCTTTTAGAAAGCCAAAAGTTATTTATTTTGAAAAACTCATTTGTTTTAGCCATGTGATGCGCTTAATCATGTGTGGATGTCTAAAACACACCGTGGTCATGGATATGCACTTTTAATTGTTCATGTGATGAATGATGTATTTGTGTGGATCGTGGATGTATGATGTTTTATTAATTGTTAATAAATAGAGGTCTGCGCACCTCTCTCTCTCATACTCCGATGTATTTCTACCTCCCTCTCTCTCTTGTACTCGCCATAAGGCCTTCTTCATTTTTTACCTATTAATTCTAGAATTAATGTAATATGATCGAGGCAACCGAGGAAAGAGCGAGGACGATCCACAGCTACAACCAGGAAGGCGAAAGGATGGAGATCTCTTGCCTATGTGTTTGCAGGTCATCTAATATAATTGTTATGATTAGAATGTGTGTGCGTTTCATTGTTGGCTCCAGTCAAACCCACTGTGCTATCCATGACCACACTAATGACATGTATGTGATGCATTGTTTATCTTTTAATTATGAATCAAAGCAGGTTATAGTATTTAGTAAATATATACGATATATCTATATACTATCACCTAGGAGAGACCAAGATAAAAGTTATCCAAATACCCTCAGATAAACTCTAAGCCGTAACGCGAGTAGTTAAGAACTTACCGCGTGGTCCACCATCGTTATAGTCATAGGATTCGAATCACTTTAGGCAGGTTTGTTGTGCTATCCACAAGGCCTGCTTAATTGGGAGGAGAAACTGTGGCTATGGCATTAGATGCCTATAGATCGGGGTAGAAGAACCATGTAGCTTTGTTGTGCTATCTACAAGGGCTGCATGCAAATCTATGCTCGTCGCGTAATGATGGTTAGCTTAGACCAGAATTAGTGGTTTGTTGTGCTATCCACAAGGCCATTAAATCTTTGGGGACCGAAGCCATGATCATATATTGCAAGGAGTTGCAAGTCCCATGAGTTGGGTGCTCTCTGATTGTATTACAGTTTGTTGTGCTATCCACAAGGCTGTAGTGCAAGTCATTGAGATTCTGATCCTCACTAGGAGACTGTCGGCGTCTCCCGTTCTGTATAACTGAGGGTTATACAGTCCGTCGAAAATTAGTGGGAGTTAAACTTGAACAAAAGACCATGTCTTGTTTTAAACTTTAATAATTGAACATCTGCTAAATAGATTTTACTTATCTCCTGTAGGAACTATGTCATCGAATAACCCACTCCGTGGCATACTTGATGCCCTTTTGACTTACCTGATCTACTCAGATTGGTTCAGAAGCCTGAAGAATGTCTTCAGATCTGAGCGCATTGACTTTGTCCCTGGAGCTGATTCTCTGGCTGAATCGGCATTAGATGCCCCTGAAGTAGAAATGATAGCCAACGATAAAGGATCGAAGGACAAATGTAAAAGAGTAGTGAAGGGTGACTGCGTCTACTATAAGCAGTATGGTCACTGGAAGAGGAACTGCAAGGAGTTCCTTAATGATAAAGCTCATGGAAGAATGAAGCTGTCTGAAGCTTCAGATATCTATATGATAGATATCAACTTATCAGTTAGAGATTCCACATCTTGGGTATTAGATACCGGATGTGCTTCTCATATCTGCCATGATGTGCAGATGCTGACAAGTAAGCGCAAGCTGAGACAAGGTGAGGTGGAATTGAGGCTAAGAAACGGCGCAAAAGTTGCGGCGATTGTTGTTGGGACAGCAAACCTTAGGCTTCCATCAGGAGACACCTTATTATTGGAAGATTGTTCTTATGTTCCTAGCATAATAAAGAACATCATATCAATATCTTGTTTGGACAAGATAGGATATAGGTTTACTATTGAGAATAGAAGTTGTTTGATTTATTATGGTAATAAATCAATAGCTTCAGCATCTTTAGTCAACAGTCTATATCTATTAGATGTTTCTCATTACAATCTTCAGATTGATAATACTCTTAAGAAGAGCAAGAATTGTGTGAACCAGGCCTACATGTGGCATTGTAGACTTGGGCACATTGGCGAAAGCAGGTTGCAAAAGTTGCACAAGCATGGTTATTTAACAGCATTCGATTATGAATCGTTTGCAACATGTGAATCCTGCCTTATGGGAAAGATGGCAAAATCTCCATTTAGTGGACATGGAGAACGTGCCAAGGACATTCTGGAACTGATACATTCGGATGTATGTGGTCCTATGTCTACCCAAGCCAAAGGTGGCTTTTCTTACTTCATCACGTTCACCGATGACTTCTCAAGATTCGGCTGTGTACTTAATGAAGTACAAGTCGGAAGCGTTTGAGAAGTTCAAGGAGTTCAAAAATGAAGTAGAGAAGCAGTTAGGAAAGAGTATTAAAGCTCTTCGATCAAATCGAGGAGGAGAATACTTGAGTACTAATTTCACACAATTCTTAAAGGATAATGGTATCCTTTCTCAGCTAACCACTCCATATACACCACAGATGAATGGTGTATCAGAAAGGAGGAACCGCACCTTGTTGGACATGGTGCGATCCATGATGAGCTTTTCGGGATTACCAGTGTCCCTCTGGGGGTATGCTCTAGAGTCAGCAGCATACCTACTGAACAGAGTACCCAGCAAGTCTGTGGCCTCTACTCCATATGAGATATGGAAAGGTAGGAAACCAGAATTTAAACATGTTAAAGTCTGGGGTTGTCCTGCTCATGTAAAGAGGCATGATCCAGACAAGCTGGTATCACGAACTGATAAATGAAGGTTTGTGGGATACCCAAAGGAAACCTTTGGATACTATTTTTACCATCATGATGAACAAAAGGTGTTTGTCGCCAGGAAAGCTGTCTTCCTGGAAGAGGAATACCTTCTCCAGGAGGACAGTGGGAGTAAAATAGTACTGGAAGAGGTTCTAGATCCCCAAACGCCTGCATTATCATCAGATGAAACATCAGTTCCTGAATCTGTTCAGGTACACACAGATGAGCCTCGTAGATCTGGTAGAGTACTTAGACTACCTGAACGATATGTGGGACATATCGCTGAAGGTGAGTCTAAGGTACAATATAATGAGGATGATGATCCTAAAACCTACCAGGAGGCCATAGAAGGCCCAGAAGCCGGGAAATGGCGAGAAGCTATGAACTCAGAAATCTAGTCCATGTACACCAACCAAGTTTGGAACTTGGAAGACTTGCCCGAGGGTATTGTACCCATCGGTTGCAAGTGGATCTTTAAAAGAAAGATCGGTGCTGATGGACGGATCGACACTTATAAGGCAAGGTTGGTGGCAAAGGGATATCGTCAAAGGCAAGGAATTGACTATGACGAGACTTTCTCACCAGTTGCCATGATAAAGTCGATCAGAGTTCTGCTCACCATTGCTGCACATTTTGATTATGAAATCTGGCAGATGGATGTGAAGACTGCCTTCCTCAATGGTAACATTGAGGAAGAGGTGTATATGATATAACCAGAAGGTTTTACATCCAAAGAATCTCCAGATAAAGTGTGAAAGCTTCAGAGGTCCATTTATGGACTGAAGCAGGCTTCCCGGAGCTGGAACATAAGATTTGACGAGGCTGTCAAATCTTATGACTTCATTAAGAATGAAGATGAGCCTTGTGTGTACAAGAAGACCAGTGGAAGTGCAGTCACTTTTCTAGTTCTTTACGTGGATGACATACTACTCATTGGGAATGATGTAGCTATGATGTCATCAGTAAAAGTTTGACTGTCGAAAAACTTCTCCATGAAGGATTTGAGAGAAGCATCCTACGTATTGGGAATACGGATCTATAGAGATAGATCAAAGAGGATGCTTGGAATGACCCAATCCTTGTACATAGATACCATAGTCAAAAGGTTTGGCATGGAAAATTCCAAGAGAGGTCTCATACCGATGAGACATGGAATTAGTCTCACAAAGGAGCAGTTTCCTAAGACTCCTGATGAGAGGGCATTCATGGATAGAATACCCTATGCCTCTGCCATAAGATCTATCATGTATGCCATGCTATGTACACGGCCTGATGTTGCATTTGCTCTAAGTGTTACGAGCATATTTCAAGCTGATCCAGGCGAAGAGCACTGAAAGGCAGTGAAATGTATCCTTAAGTACTTGAGAAGAACTAAGGATATGTTTCTTGTCAATGGAGGAGGTGACTTGAAACTGCGAGGCTTTATTGACTCGAGTTTCCAGTCATATCCAGATGATAGCAAGTCTACATCTGGATTCGTGTTTACTTTGAACAGACGTGCAGTGTGCTGGAAGAGTTCCAAGCAAGTAACCACTGCAGATTCGACGACTAAAGCTGAGCACATCGCTGCAGCTGAAGCTTTCAAGGAAATAGTGTGGTTGAAGATGTTCATCACCGACCTTGACATAGTTCCCGGTATCCTTGATCATGTTCCGCTGTTGTGCGACAACAATGGGACTATTACACAAGCGAAAGAGCCACGGTCTCATCAGAAATTGAAGCATATTCTGAGGCGCTTTCACCTTATCAGAGAGATCATATCCAGAGGAGATATAGTAGTGGAAAGAGTTCCATCGGTCGACAATATAGCAGATCCACTGACAAAGCCGTTGGCTCAAATTGTGTTTGAGCGTCACCTAGAGTCTATGGGCTTATTGTATAAAGGTGATTGGCTTTAGTCCAAGTGGGAGATTGTTAGTTTAGGTGGCCTACAAGCCAATCTAACAATGTAAATCTCGTTCGTTATTAATAAGATGGCATAATATTCATTATGTGTAAATCGCGTTAATTATCGTTTCATAATGAAGTCCGTGAATATGTGCTATGGTGATCAGATTATGATGAGATCATACTAATGAGACTGATCACTTAAACACACATATTCTTAATCGTTCCTAGTCGGAGGATATCCGAGAAGGACATCGGATATCCGGTAAGACTAGTACAGATTGCTCCTGCTCATATGATGAGGATGACTGGTCTCATAAGTCATTTGTGTGGAGACACTAAGGCGAATCTGTAGGTGCTCATTGGAGAATGAGTTCACTGAACTGATCCGACTGAATCGCTGGATGGTATTGTACCTCACTGTCAACCAGCTTGATTCTATTGTCGCAGTTGCGTGGATGGTCCTCGGACCTGAGACACCAAGGACACCTTGGCAGTGGACTTCTGTACTTTGACCTTGGTCTACGAATCTCTAGCCACGGGATTCTAATACGCCAAGGATTGGGTGCAGCGGAATACCGTCGAAGGGAATTGTGTGTCAATAAGGAATCATTCGCTCTCGGTACTTAGAGAGAGAATGCTCTAGGAAGGATGCGCGAAAGTCCCTGGCAAGGGCGGACGATAATAACGGGAAAGGAGTTTTCCGATATTCATCAGCGGCATCCAATCCAAGTGAGTCGACCGGTTAGGGTTTGACAGCTCGCCATACCCTGAGTTGACTCGAGAGCATTGTACGAATGAAGGATTATATCCACGCGGTAACTGTCGACGGAAAGGTTCCAAGAGTGGGTTACTTAACCCCAAATACCTTCCGGGTTCACGCGGTGTTGCTTGGCACCTAACGTGATCGGAGGCCCGGTCGAATTCGATGTGCGACATCAATTCGATTGATTAATTGATTAATAAAGGGTTATTAATTAATTAATAAAGCCAGTGAGGAGTCACTGGGCTTACTGGGCCATTAACTGGACTGGTACTTGGGCCTAGAGGGTCACACGCACATGATTCTCAAGGCGATGGATAAATAAGTGGGTTTTATATAAACCGGGGGTTTTTGTGAAGAACCGCGCGGTTAGTATAAAACATAGCGAACGGGCTGAGCAGGCCAGGCTGCTGCTAACCCTAGCCGCCCCTCCTCAGTTTCTGTCTCCCTCTGGAGTCCAGGCAGATCCAGATCTGCTCCGCCGCTTCTCCGAATCCCGTATGACGGGAAATCGTCCGCGCACTGCGGCGATCATTGCGGCGACCAGCAGGGGCTTCGCGGGCTGCGAAGAACGACGAACTCGAGGATATCCGTCGCGGGGAGGATCGCGTTGACTTCGCTAGAGGCCGGGCGCTTGCGCGGCTTGCGGTGTCACACCGACGGAACCGAACGGCTGCAGATTCGAATCCGCACACGGTGAGAAAAGATAATCCGATTATCTCGTATTTTAGTCTCCGAAACGGGAACGGATCGCTGTAAATAATTTTGTTTTCCGTTGCATGAGCGATCCGGAGAAACCGAGAAAACCCAACATCCTCGACCCCTCTTCTTCATCCCATCTTCTTTCTCTCATTCCATGGAACCTGGCGAACCGAGCGGCAACGAGCGACTCCTCCTACCGAGTATGAAGGGGGAAATGAGGGGACGACGGTCCTCGAGGCGGTTGTAGTCTTCATCGAGGCAGAGGAACCCGCCCCGGAATCGGCGACGACACTGCCACAAGCCCAAGAGGCCATCCCTCACTTGGTAATACTCGAAACACTCCTTTTATATGGTAAATTTCAATTTTGGGGTCTACCACAGGTTTTGAGGACCTGTGGTGAATGGCGTTTGGGGACAGGGACGCGTTTTGAAACACGTCTGCCTGGCCAGACGCGATTCAAAAATGGTGAGTAAACCTCAAAATTAATTTAAAAAATGATTATTGGTGTTTTAACGATGATTCTGATCAATTATTTTGAAAATCAGAGGGCACGATGAGGACCAGGATTTCCTGGGACTTGGTGGTGGCCGCCTACAGGGGTCTCCCGGACTTCCAAAAGGCGCGATTGGCGAAGATGGGATTTAGGGAGTTCCTAGAGATAGAGCCATTTTGGATAGATTTAGTGTTGCTCCAGGTTCTTAGAGAGCGATGGCATGCCAAGAGCCGGGCATTCCTAATGCCCTAGGGACACATGATTCCCAGTCTTGAGGATGTTGCGAGGATCATCGACCTTCGGGTGGAAGGTCGGGCAGTGAGCGAGATCACGTATCCCGATTACCGAGAGTTAGCACTAGACCTGCTAGGACTAGAGGTGACCGGAATAGAGGGTCGAGAGTCTCGGACTCTCTAGAGGACAGCCGTCGAGAGATCTTTAGGATTAGTGGAGCTTAGGGAACAAACGGATGAGTCTAGGGAGAAGTTGAGAGAGAGACTGTCTGTAACGACCCGCCACCCTATAATCGGGGATCTGACTACTAAATAGGTACCAAATCATTAAATTTGGAGCCAAACCAGGATCTCGATAAGTCTGGGAAATAAATGATAAATTAAGCTAAACATCCACATCATATAGAATTGCAAAGGAAGTGCAGAAATTAAAAATTATTACTATTCGACCTGACTCAACAATTAATTACATACTCCAACAGAAAAGAAATAATTAAACGTACAGGCCAAAAAAAGAAATAGCAACTACATCGGAGCATACTCCGGAACAGCAGCTGCTGGCACGCAACTCAAGGCAACACTCTCCTCCCTACGCTTGCCTGGAACCATCACCTGAAAACTGCAGGGGGTGAGTCTTATTGAAAAAGACTCAGTAGGGATCCTTTGATCCCTACCACCCACAAGTACAATAAATAAATATAGACAATTTCACTAAATAAAGCAGTAACACAATTTCGATATAAAACACACGCATTTATAACAGTAACATGTACGATTCTGTAACTACCACGGAGTCCACAACTAGCGTCTCGGCTAAACACACAAGTCACATGGCCGAACGCGGAAAACACCGACCCGCTGAGACCAAACAACAACCCCTTGGATAGCACACTGTCTACTCCGGCCGGACACGGCTCAAGGTGGTCCTTCTTCCCCCAGCACGAGTGACACTCCGAATGTACCACTCCCACACCGGTACTAGCTATACCCCAGGGTACACCAGGTGACCCTCTTACTAGGCGTCACCCCACCACTCCCACACCGGCGTCGTGTCACTCCCACACCGACACGGGGTGCCTAAGCGCTAACAACTGTCACTCTAGGTCCACGATCGCACAAAACGCAACACGGTGCGATCCGATCACGTAGAAATCATCGTCCTCAAATATGTTCTCAAATATGCAATTAACCAAACTATCTATCAATGTAAACACATGTTAATTGCAGGACTTAATGAGATTCTATCTTGAATCGCGTCGCCCAAGGCCGACATCATTCAAGACTCCTAAACTGGTTCATATGAAAATGGGCCTCGGAATATGGCCTAAATAGCGTCGTTCAAACGGGTCGCCGTTTAAAAGGCGTCGTTGTCCCTAGTCGTCTAATAACGACAAAAACTGAGACAGGCCTAGCAGTGATCTGAACTTAAAACACGTCATGCAAGGAAGTCGCCATTTAAAAGGCGTCGCTGTCTCTGGACGCTACTCAATCCAGAGACAGAGTCTGTTAATTGGGATAAATTGCGTCGCGGGTGGAAGCCGCCTTTCTAAAAGGCGTCGTTGTCCCCCGACGCTACTCAATCCAGAGACAGAGTCTGTTAATTGGGCTAAATCGCGTCGCGGGTGGAAGCCGCCTTTCTAAAAGACGTCGCTGTCCCCCGACGCCATTTAATCCTTACAGACAGGTTCTCCCTCCGCCATCTCCCAATCCATAGGGTGGGATTTCCTCCCCCAAATCGCACAAAAGACCACAAAATAGAGGAGGAGGAGAAGAATCTAAATACCCATTAAAAAACCCCAATTTCTCGTTTCATGCAATTAGTGTTTTCACCTTAAAAACCCCCCTAAACATGCTCCAAAGTGGGAAAAACATGGTTTTAAACAAAATACAACGGGGATCGTCACCCTACCGATTACTCGAACTCCTCCTCGCTCCAAGCTGCCAACCCGCCTCGCCACACGCCGCCGCCGGTACCGCCGTGGGCGCCATTACTCCACCGGGACGTCGGCCACCGTCCGAAGATAAATGCGCCGCGGAGGAAGTGGTGGTGGTAGTGGAGGAAGTTGGGAGGTTAATGGAGTGGAGGGAGAGGAGGAATGGGGAGAGGAAAGGAAGGAGAGGGGGAAAAGGGATGCTGGAGAGTCAGAGGGAAGAGAGGAGAGAGAAGAGAAAGGAGAGAATGAGGGAAAGGAGGGAGGGTTCACGAGGTCAAACAAAAACTGGGAAAAATGCGTCGTTCAAGCCCAACGTCATTCAGACAACTAGTCTGGGACGTACACTGACAAACCAGGGCCGTACTCTAAATGGTGTTGTCCATACAAGACGCTATTCAGACGATAAGACCGGGGCCGTACTCTAGCTCCCCAAAGTTAGCCCACGTAGCGCCCACGTGGCATAGCCTAAAACACGTCCACATTGCTGGACGCCGTTTGAACCGTGTCGAGCAAGCTCGACACAAAAGGGAAACTAAGCCCCAGCCCCACCAGGGCCAAAACTAAGGGATCCGACCCCGAAACTGATCCGATAACCGGATCTGAAACCTCAATTCTTACACTGTCGTGGGCGGTCAGCGCAGTCTACTGCCAGGATCTGAGTGATAGGGCTAGTGTGGATAGGGACCTTAGGAGGTTCTTAGTATTCTTCTTCGGTAGGTTTCTCTTTGGGACGAAGGGCGACTACATCCACTATCGCTTCCTGAGTCTTCTTGTAGATTTAGATAGGTTAGGCGAGTATGCCTGGGGTACAGCCCTTCTGGCTCACCTCTTCACCCACCTCTTCGCCGTCACACCGGACCGGGAAACCACCATCAGCACTTCGCGCCGTTTCTTCAGGTACTCAATTTATTTTATTTTTGTTCATTTGATTAAATGCTTATGGTACAATGCATGTGATGATTCCATCTTATATGTTCTTTTATGCAGGTCTAGAGTTATTATTATTTTCCTCTGGGCCGTGCGAGGCCATCCACACAGCAGGCGGCAGTTCCACTTGCCCGGCGTTGGTGTCCAGTGGTAGACACGGTGCCACAGCACCACTAGTTGACGGCCCTCCGCTGTCAATTTTTAGACTACCCAGAGTTGTTGGTAAGTTTTAAAATTCTTTTCTTGTCATTATTAAATGTTTCATGGTTTATTAGAATGTTTAAACTTTTAATTAAACATTTTATTAGAGTATTGATTAGCATGTTTAATTAATTTAATTACATGTTTTATTAACATGTCTGTTAAATGTTAATTGATTGAATGATGAATATTGGAATTTACATCTTATTAAATGTTTATTGCTTTGAACATGACATAGTTTATTTATTCATTTTATTAATTATTTAATACATGATATGCAATGCGACTAACCTATATGAATGCAGGTTAGTTGGCGTCCATACCTGGGTATGGACGATGCAGGACAGCCCTGGGTAGAGCAGGGGCGGGGCCAATTCAGGCGCCAGGTATGGCTACACTACATGAATGAGATAGCCCTCCTGTGCCTGAGACTAGTGATGCGGATGTTGGGACTACATTAGGAGTGGGTGGAGGAGGAGATCTTAGAGGGGATCGAGAGGACCATGTGGGGTAAGTAAGCCCGCACGACTGGGGGCCAAATTCCCAGATCAGCGGGATCATTGGCATGGTATGGAGTCCCGGTAGAGTCGCAGGCGGTGAGCAGCGATGCTTACCTGCAGCACTACCAGGCCCACTATGCAACGCACCTCCATCTGCTCCGCCCTCTCGATGTAAGTATGATGCATGTACATGCTACGAACGCGTCTTTCATTTTATTAGTTATCTTGCTTACATTTATGAATGCATGAAAAGTATGATATGAACATGCAGGATGCGCAGGATTCCACCATCATCACACTCTGTGGCCACCTCCAGGATGCTGAGGCCTAGCTAGAACAGGTCAACAAAGAGTTGGATGAGCTAGTAAGTGTAACATGCATGAACGACATATGCATTATGAATGCTTCCTTTTATTATTAAATTGTTTTGACATTTGCACACTAACGGTGATCTCCTTTTGTTACAGCGTGCCGCTTATGCTTATGCGGCGACTCCCTCATCTTCCACCATTGCTGGTCCGTCTTCCAGTGCCGCTCATGAGGCCGCCCTCGCCGACCTACGGAGTCAGCTAGCCCTATCCATCCGTCGAGCCACTCAGGCTGAGGAAGATAATGTTGCTCGTGTAAATCTTTGACTTATTTCCTGCATGATGCCTTTTGCTTACTTGATCAGTTGGCTGACGATGCCTTCTATTGTAGGTCCAAAAGCTCTGCCTGGCTCTTGGAGAGAGAGATGTTGAGTTGGCATAGGCCCGCAGTTCAGCAGCCAGGGTTGATGAACTGGAAGAACAGTTGGCGAGGCTCTCCACCGGTGATCTTCCTCGCGAGCTTACGCATCTCTAGGTTCGGCTGGAGATCTTGACAGAGGAGAGGGATCGCGACCTGTCCGGATTGGAGAGCCTCCAGGACCGGCTATCACTGGCGGAGCACGAGCGCCAAAGCATAGAGGCTCGTTACCAGCGTGTGCGGTAGCGGGTGTTGGAGAGAGGACAGGCGAGTGCTTTTACCACCAGCATAGTAGTATCTTCTGGCTAGGCAGGGCCGAGCGTTAAGGGACCACCGCCTCCACCAGTATGAGGGCTAGACGTTCAAGACTGGGAGCAGAGCCAACTGGACGAGGGTGCGGGGGATAGTCAACTGTGATGGCTGCCATCATGTACTTTCTTCTTTTTGAGAGTCCTATTGTTGATGGACTCAGATATCTATATATGAACACTTTTAATATGTATGAAAGTAGTTTCTTCACACTTGAATTGTCATGTTACTTTTCCCTTATTGACTTTCCTTTCATACCTGCGCATGGCGTGAACAAACAAATTAAATATATGTTCAGGCTTAGCCCCTTGCTCAGTTAAGTAACCGGTCACTTAATTCCATCCTTGCTCACTGAAATTAAAAGAATGCAACACTCATGACTTAATCAGACAAATCTTAATCGAAATATTTTTTTTTTGCAATTGCAATTTCAGAAATATCCAATTTTTTTGGGGTTTTGCCATATTCAATTTTTTTGTGGTTTTGCAATATTCTATTTTTTTGTAGTTTTGAAGTATTCAATTTTTTTTGTGGTTTTGAAATATTCAATTTTTTTTGGTTTTGAAATATTCAATTTTTTTGTGGTTTTGCAATATTCAAGTTTTTGTAGCTTTGAAATACTCAATTTTTTTTGTGGTTTTGCAATATTTAATTTTTATGTAGTTTTGAAGTACTCAATTTTTTTTTATGGTTTTGCAATGTTCATTTTTTTTTTGAAATATTCAATTTTTTTGTGGTTTTGCAATATTCAATTTTTTTTGTGGTTTTGCAATATTCAATTTTTTTGTAGTTTTAAAATACTCAATTTTTTTATGGTTTTGCAATATTCAATTTTCTTGTAGTTTTGAAATACTGAATATACTAAGGACCAGCATGGAACTTGGACCTAAAGAGCATATTCATTTATTAACTTAATTCCCAAATCACTCTTTAACGACCTAATCCAAACTCATTGTGCTTGAAATATGTTCGTGATCGTGATCCCATTTGATGGTCCGACCTTTAGTCAACCTCGGCCATTCCTCAAGTTTGAGGTACACCTCTTTAGAATGAAGGGAAGAATTGGTTTAGAAAGCTCGCGAGAAGATGCCGAAGACTTAGAAAGATGTCCCTCCTTTACCCTATTATCCATTGGAGTTCGGTCATTTTCACTTTTACGGGGTATTTAATGACCTTGCACTGTCTTTTCATTTGATTGTGGCTTGAGGTAACGTTTGTAATGTTGAGCGGGCTTTTGATTTTGTTGGCTTGTTGCCTTTGCTTTTTCTTTTGCATTTTGTGGGGCGGATCTCCCCCTTTTTTCTTATGACGGCCTCTTACTAAGATGGCGAGTATTTTCAGTAGTCTATTCTAAGCCTCGTTCCAACATCGTGGGCCGAAAGTAAGAAACAGAAGTTTTGTTTAAAAAGAATGAGTTGTATTTTTCCACTTTCAGTCAAGCTTTCGGTATTCCTCGGGCTTCACACCTTTTGTTACTCATGAACCAAACATGTTTGTGTGCAATAATGCATTTGAATTAGATTATCAAAGACTAATAAGGGAAGTTGAGTTTTCAAATTTTCAGACCCCATTGGTCCTTGCACTATGCTGATCGACTCATTAAACTAAGGGTAGTATTTCTTAAAATAGAGACCATTCCAAGGATGAGTTAGTTCTTGCCCTTCTACATTAACTAAGCGATAGGCGTTACTAGGAAAAGCATGCGAGAAAACATAAGGTCCTTCCCAGTTGGGTTGGAGCTTAGAACACGGACCACCAGGTTTTATAAAGATTCTTTTGACAACCATTTCACCAACTTTAAACTTTTGTTCGATGACTTTCTTTTGATAAAAACGTGCTAATTTGTTCTGATATACTTATGCATGATTTGCCGCTGACCATCTTTTCTCGTCTAAAAGTTCCAATTGAGCGAGGAGTGCAGAGCGATACTCGTCAATGGAAAACTCGTTATTCAATTGTACTCTTAATGACAGGATAAGGACTTTGTATGGAACTACCGCCTCCATCCTAAACGTTAAGGAATATGGAGTCTGTCGAGTGGGCGTGCGGAATGAAGTTCGGTCTGCCTATAGAGCCTCCATTAATTTCTCTGTCCAGTCGAAGAACTTATTAGATTTACACGTTTTCTTGATAATTTTTATCAAAGTCTTATTAGTCGCCTCTGCTTGGCCATTGCCTTGCGGATAATATGGAGACGAATGATGCAATGCAATCTTATACCTGTTGCAGAGGTCCTTCAGCTCTTGTGATATGAACTGTGGTCTATTGTCAGTGACGATGGTGCTTAGAATTCCAAATCTTGTGATGATATTCTTCATGTAACGACCCGCCACCCTATAATCGGGGATCCAATTACTAAATAGGTACTAAATCATTAATTTGGAAACAAACCAGGATCTTGATAAGTCTGAGAAATAAATAATAAACTAAGCTAAACATTCACATCACATTGAATTCAAAAAGAAGTGCAAGAATTAGAAATTATTAAATGCGACTCGACTCAGCAAATAATTACATACTCCAACTAAAAGGAAATAATTAAGCATACAGGCCAGAAAATAAAATAACAACTACATCGGGGCATACCCCGGAATAACAGCTGCTAGCGCGCGACCCAAAGCAACACTCTCCTCGCTACGCCTGCCTGAAACCCTCACCTGAAAACTGCAGGGGTAAGTCTCATCGAAAAGACTCAGTAGGGATCCTTCGATCCCCACCGCCCACTCACGCACCTACAAGTGTAGCATCAAAATTATAGATAATTTAAGCAAGTAAAACAGTAAACACAATTCCTAGATTTGATGTAAAACACATGCATTCGAAATATAACATGCACAATTCTGAAACCATTATACCACGGAGCCCATAACCAGCGTCTCAGCAAAACACGCCAACTGCACGGCCGAATGCGGGAAACACCGACTAGCTGAAACCAAACAGCAACCCCTCGAATAGCGCGCTGGCTACTCCGGCCTGACAGGCTCCAGGTGGTTCTGCTTCCCCCAGCTTGAGTGACACTCCGAATGTACCCCTCCCACACCGATACTAGCTATACCCCGCGGTACACCAGGTCACCCTCTCTCTCTAGGCGTCACCCCGCCACTCCCACACCAGCGTCGTGTCACTCCCACACCGACACAGGGTGCCTAAGCACTAACAACTGTCACTCTAGGCCCACGATAGCACAAAACACAACGCGGTGCGATCCGATCACATAGAACCCATCGTCATCGAGTACATTTCTAAGCATGCAATTAACTAAACTATTTAATAATGTAAACACATGTTAATTGCAGGGATTAATAATATTCTGGCTTGAATCGCGTCGCCCAAGGCCAATGTCATTTAAGCTTCCTAAATTGGTTTACATAAAAACTGGCCCCGGAAAATGGCCTAAAACGCGTCGTCATATGTACCCGCCTTTTGAAAGGCGTCGCTGTCCCTAGTCGCCTGATAACGACAGAAAAAGAGACAGACCTCAGGTGATTTCACTTTAAAACGCGACGGGCATGTAAGTCGCCGTTAAAAAGGCATCGCTGTCCCTGGACGCTCATCAGTACAGAGACAGAGTCTGTTATTTGGGCTAAATCGCGTCGCAAGTGGTAGCCGCCTTTCTAAAAGGCGTCGTTGTCCCCCGACGTCATTCAACCCTTACAGACAGGTTCTTCCTTCGCCATCTTCCAATCCACGGGGTGGGATTTCCTCCCCCAAATCGTATAAAAATGCAAAAAAAGTGGAGAAGGAGGAGAAGAACCTAAATACCCATTAAAACACCCAAATTCCCATTACATGCAATTAGTATTTTCGCCCTAAGAAAACCCCTAAACATGCTCCAAAGCGGAAAAAACATAGTTTTTAAATGAAATACAACGGGGATCGTCACCCTACCGGTTACTCGAACTCCTCCTAGCTCCAAGCCGCCAACCCGCCTCGCCACACGCCGCCGCCGGTACCGCCGTAGACGCCATTACTCTACCTGGACGTCGGCCGCCGTCCGGAGAGAAATGCGCCGCGGAGGAAGTGGTGGTGGTAGTAGTGGAGGAAGTTAGGAGGTTACTAGAGTAGAGGGAGAGGAGGAATGGGGAGAGGAAAGCAAGGAGAGGGGAAAGGGCTCGCCGGAGATCGAAGGGAAAATCGGAGAGAGAAGAGAAAGGAGAGAATGAGGAAAAGGAGGGAGGGTTCGCGGGGTCAAACAAAAGCTGGAGAAAATGCGTCGTCCGAGCCTGACGTCATTCAGATGTCAAGACCGGGCCGTACTCTGACAAAGTAGGGTCGTAGTCTAAATGACGTCATCCATACAAGACGCCATTCAGACGATAAGACTGGGACCGTACTCTCGTGCCCCAAGGCCAGCCCACGTGGCGCCCACGTGGCATAGCCTAAAACACGTCCACATTGATGGACGCCGTTTAAACTGCGTCGAGCAAGCTCGACGCGAAAAGGAAACTAAATCTCAGCCCCACCAGGGTCCAAACTAAGGGATCCAACCCCGAAAACTGACCCGATAACCGGATCCGAAACCTCAATCCTTACACTTCATAATGAATTTGCAGACGGTAGACGCTTTGACTTCCGCGTAAGCTTCGGCTTCTGCCCACTTGGTGAAGTATTCCGTCGCAGTGAGAATAAAGGATTTCTGCTTAATGCCGGAATTGGGATCACCGAGAGGTCCAATGATGTCGAAAGCCCATATGGAGAAAGGCCATGGGGAGGCAACAGGATGGAGTGAAGATGCAGGAGAATGAATCTTGTCGGCATGAAGTTGACACTTAGCACACCTATGGACATACCTTACATAGTCTTCTTCCATAGTTGGCCAATTGAATCATTGTCTAAGGATCTTCTTTGAAAACATGTGTCCATTGACGTGGCCACCACAAACTCCTGCGTGAGCTCCTTCCATACTTTCTAAAGCTCATCTTCGTCCAAGAATCTCAGAAGAACATCGTCAAAACCTCGTTTATAAAGTGCTCCTTTAACTAGAGTGCATCTCTGAGCAACTCTCCTGATAGCCATTTTCTCCTCAGCTGTGGCTTCTTCAGGGTAAGATTGATCTTCACAGTATTTGGCAATCTCATAATACTATGGTTCTTCTTCATCTTCCATCTCTTCTTGCCATTCCAATAGCATGATTTCTCACTTTTCTACTATATCTCTATCTCTGACCTTCTTCAGCAATTTCTCTTTAGTCCTAAAGAATGAAGGGTCTTTCATAGTGGGTGAAAGACGCCTATGGACGATGATTGATTTAGATTGTTTGCTGATTGGAAAATTCAGGGATGATGTGAGAGAAGTTAGAGTGTTAGCTAAGATATTCTGATTTCGAGGAATATGGACGAAGATCAATTTAGTGAAAAGCTTGGCATAAGCAAAAGTGAGTTCTTGATAAGGCTTGAGTTTAGGATCAAGGGTTCGGTACTTGATAAGTACTTAACAAAGGATTAGCTGACTATCACTTACAATCCTCAGTTTGGGGGCACCATGGAGATGAGCGGCCTCGAGGCCAGCTAGGAGAGCCTCGTATTCAACAATATTGTTGGTGACAGGAAAGTCAAGCTGAAATGCTTGTAGAATGGTGACATCTTTGGATGATAGTAGAACAATGCCGATACCGTTACCGTGAGAATTCAGAGCTCCGTCAAAATGCAGAGTCCACATATCGTCTTTGATTCTGTTTATGGACATCAGTTCCTCATCCGGAAACTCCGATCGGACTGGATCAAAACGAGGAAGAGGGTGATGAGCAAGATGTTTTGCGATGGCATAGCCTTTGATCGCTTTATGCTGAATGTAGATGATGTCAAACTGAGATAGAAGCTTTGCCAACGTGCTAATCGATCTGTAAGGACAGATTTCTTGAGAAGGAACTTGATTGGATTCATTCTAGCGATGAGATGGACTTCATGGGATAGAAAATAGTACTTCAGCTTCTGAACTACCCAGACTAATGCAGTATAGGTCTTCTCCAGCGCCGTATATTTCTATTCAGCGGGGTTGAGAAGTTTAGAGAGATAGTAGGATGCCCTCTCCTTTCCTTCTTCATCTTCTTGTGCTAGGACAGCCCACACCGCTTCATTCAGTACAGAAACGTAAAGCACTAAAGGTTTATCTGAAGACGGTGGTCTCAAGACAGGAGGACTTGCCAAATATGTTTTCAATCCATCAAATGCCTCTTGACACTTATCGTCCCAATCAAATTTGACTCTTGGCTTGGTAAGCTCGTAAAACGGCTTACACCTTTGTGAATGCTAAGAGACAAATCGGCAAATAAACTGCAACCTTCCGATCAATCATCTTAACTCTTTCAAGTTCTTGGGAGGTGGCATTTCTCTAATAGCCTTAGTCTTATTGGGATTGATCTCAATATTCCGTTTGCTTACAATAAATCCCAATAATTTTCCTGATGATACCCCGAATACGCATTTTTTAGGATTCATCTTCAACTGATATTCTCTTGATCTTTCCAGAACTCTCGCCAAAACTCCTGCATGTTCACCTTTTGTCTTAGATTTCACTAACAAATCATCCACATACACTTCTAAATCAAGGTGCATCATGTCGTGGAATATGACCATCATAGCCATCTGATAAGTGGCTCCAACATTTTTTAATCCAAATGGCATAACAACATAGCAATAAGTTCCCTAAGGTGTAATGAATGACGTCTTCTCTTAATCTTCCTCTGCCAATTTAATCTGATTATACCCTGAGAACTCATCCATGAATGACAGTGTTTCATAACCAGCCGTGTTGTCAATGAGTACGTCAATGTGACGCAATGTAAAATCATCTTTAGGACACGCCCAATTCAAATCTCGAAAGTCGATGCAGATCCTGACCTTCCCATCCTTTTTCATAACTGGAACTATATTTTCCACCCATTACGGATAAAGGACAACTCTAATAAATTTGGCTTTATGCACTTTATCGACCTCTTCTTTTATCTTCAAAGCCATCTGAGGGTGGAATCGCCTCAATTTCTGTTTAACCGGGCTAGATCCGTCCTTCAATGTTAATCGGTGTTCCACTAGGGAAGAATCTAACCCCGACATATCTTCATAGCTCCAAGAGAAAGTGTCCTTATAATCTTTGAGAACTTGAACCACTGTCTTCTCATCTGTTTCAGAAAGATTTTTACTGACGAGGACAACCTTAGGTTCGTCTTCAGTTCCTAGATTAATCACTTTGGTAGGCTCTTCTACCACGGCTGAGGGTTCATTAAATCTCTTCACTCCACTGGCATATGCCTCTGCTACGTCCTCGTCATCTTCCTCATGTCCAGTAATGGGGTCTTTCTCGTGTAGCAATTCATACACCCCATATCCATCATCGACTAACTCATCTACTTCACATCTTTCTAGTATTTGAATGGGATTCTCTAAAAGTTGAGGGATCTGAGAGCAAGAAAGGCATCTTAAGACTAGATCTTAGAGGCATCTATTCCGAATTCGTCTACCCATAGACTTCCTAGATTTCCTAATCTGACTAATCTGCCTAGAACTAGACTCACTATCCTGACCTAATAAAGATGAATAAGGATAAAAATCTGGGGGGACATGAGAGAGTACAGGTGAATCCTCCTAAGGGGAGGAGCAGAGCAGATCTAGAAGGAAATCTTGCCCGAGTGACCCGCACAATGAGGTATAATCGGACAAGTAGTATGAAGTTTCCTCAACGAGGATGTGTGAGGAAGAGGTTGCCAAATTGGTGTTGTTTTTTTATGATTTTGAGTGTTAATCATGAAATATGAATGAATATGAAAGGGAGGAGGATACTAAGGTAATGGTACCAAGGCCAAAGGATTAGGGGGATCATACAATAGTATGTCCCAGATCAGATCATAGATCCTCTCAAGGTCAAGAGGAATCTGAGGAACTAGATCCCGAGGGGACAAAGTAACCATGATGGGTGAATAATTTTGAAAACTCTTTCGTTTTAACCATGTGATGCACTTATTATGTGTGGAATGACACACTGTGGTCATGGATATGTAGTTTTAAATTATTCATGTGATGAATGATGCATGCGGATCATGGATGTATATTTGTATATTTATTAATTGTTAATAAATAGAGGTCTGCGTACCTCTCCCTATCTCATACTCCGATGTACTTCTACCTCCCTCTCTCTTGTACTCGCCATAAGGCATTCTTCTATTTACATGTAAATTTTGAATTATTGTAATCTAATCGAGGCAATCGAGGAAAGAGGGAGGATGATCCATAACTGCAATCAGGAAGGCGATTCGATGGAGATCCTTTGCCTTTATGTTTGCAGGATTATCTAATATAATTGTTATGTTAGATTGTGTGTGCGTTTGACTGTTGGCTTCAGTCAAACCCACTATGTTATCCAGGACCACCATATGAGATGCATTATTTATTTTTGATTATGTTAATAACGAATATACTAACTAAATTTTGACAACACTAGACATGTATGAGATGTATAATTGTTATCTTTTATTAATAACAAATATACTAACTAAATTTTCAATATTAAACAATATAGTTGCTACTCGCATTCTAATTAAATATGACATTTGTCAATTTAGACAAAACTTTTAAAACTTTAACAACATAAAAAGAACACTTACTAGAAGTCTAGAATATACAATAGTTACACATCAGAAAATAGTCCATAAAATCTATTTCTCTGTCAACAAATAAAAGTAGTACATCTTCTAGAAATAAATAATCTAAAAGAACCCACACTTTCAGAACTAGTGGTATATAACCAGAATTAAATATTACATAACCCAGAACAAAAATGGCCCGATTTGCAGCCCATCAAAACAGTTTCCAGTAAAGATGCTAGAAAACTCATCACTGCTAACAATTCTCTCAACAGCACATGATCTCAGTCGCTATATTTTGTGTCTTTCCAAGTTGAGAAAATTCACTGCCTGCCCCACTCCTACAAGACATGCAATAGAAAAAGATAGTCATACAGATGCTGATTTATTGGCCTAAGCAGAGCAGACACGCTCAGATTCTCCCATCAATAATCTATAGGAAATTTAGTTTCATATCAACCTTGAAATGTTGGTCTGCAAAAAGCATAAGCATAGAACTTTAATGTAAGAAAAATTGTTGGTCTGCAAAAAGATAAGCATAGAACTTTAATGTAAGAAAAAGCCACGATTGTCAGATCTTGAAAATGCAGATCCATCTTCATAATAACAGCATATGTTATTATCAAGTGCAAATGAAATTAACACATTGATAACTCTTTCGTTATGCACCACATAAGGATGTATAGTTCTTGCTAAATTAAACTGTGAGGCTAGGCATGCTAATGACGGAGGACAATACAATTCTAGGATTCACCAGAATAAAGGAGGCTATGCCAAGGGAACGTAGAGAAGATCTCTAGTAAAAGACCTTACCTTTATAGGCCTGGCATAAAATAACCTAAAACATTGTAAAACAACATAAAACAGCAGGGAAACTCTCCGTAGGGTTGATTGGTTTGACGTAGAACAGCATAAAACATGGTAACATCCTTTTTCTCACAGAAATGTGATGTTCAACAGTGTTTTGCTGCGTTTTAATGTCCAAACAGAACCTCATTTTCCTCCACCTAGTACCCTGGATGGTGGAAGGATGTGATGGGCCTAGCCCAGCATGCAACAACTCCACGAATATGTGGGACTATGGATCTATTATTTCTTGGATAATATAGTGGACTGATCATTGTGGCATCTCCACAAATGGAGCAAACAGGCTCTAAATTAAGCTGTGATCAAACAGTTCATTCAAAGAGCACATCATACTTCTTTCCTTTCTCACTCCAGCAAAATCCTTAAATCCCACTCACAGTTTAACTTGGAGTTAACTTGTTAGTGTGTTTCTAATAGAGATATTCATATTTAATAATACTTTTCCTCGTATATATTGTCGCATCCTCGATTCTAGGCCAAACAATAATGTAAAACAAATGTCTATTGCATGAACATACACTAAATGAATTAAGTCCTTAAGCCATCCGGTCGCAAGGAAGGACATATCAATTTAGACCTTCCTGACAAGAAGATTCCAAACACTTAAATTGAAGATGGTAGATACCAATGAGGCAACAACAATGACCATACAGAACATATGCTGAACAGATATGCCAGGTAGATGGCGTCTCTTATCCTGGAGGACCATGGATAAGCCAGATAGATGGCGTCTCTTATGCTGGAGGCTAACACTCGCTTTGCCACACCCAGCTCTTCAATCCCTCCAACAAGCGTGCAGGGTAACTGCGCATGCACGCCTCCCCCAGAACGCATCAGCGTTAATTACCAGCAAACCTTGGGATTTTATATGTATAGACCTCCCACACTCATTCCTGATCGTGGAATGCAAGAAAAAGAGAGAGCCGTCGAGCAGGCAGTAGAGGCAACTGAACATATTTCTGGCATTTACTTGGCTATCATGGTGGTGATCAATAAGGGTGTACTCATCCCTTGCTACATAATGATGTTGCTTGTTATCTCTACTTGTATGTACAGGGTCCTCTCTCTCTTTCTCTCTCTCTCTCTCATACACACAGATACACATGGTTTTACATCTTCTTCTTCTTCTTGCCGAAGAATGTCTTCAGTGATGACCCTTGACCAAGTCGGGGTCAAGAGTAGAGTACAGAACAGTGTATGGAGGATGAAAACATGACAGGGATAAGTTCCTCTCCAGAGAAGATCAGTGGTGAATCCAAGCTGATAAGGATTATATGGCTTTCCTTCGTCTATCTCTTCACTTAGCAGAATTCTCTTGTCAAAAATAGCTCCAGGTCCTTCAAACAGCTCGTCAATCAATGGATGTCACTTTGGTTATGAGGGATCAAGGAACAATCTATTGAGTGCAATGTATAAGTCCCATGTGTCGAACCAGCAGTACCACTCGCATTCTAGGTCTTGGATTTTTCTCCTCTTCATCGGCCGCAGAGCCTCCAAGGATTGGTATGTCAACAACTCAGAACAGTGCTTGGCTAGATCTCTCCCATTTATGTCGTGCAGGTCAAAATGGGAAGTGATTACCACCGTGTCATCATTGTCATGATTAATCACGGGTCCCTTAATGAAGTGTGTATATAGGGTCCAAGTTAAAGGATCCCGATTTTCTTTACACGGGGTGGTCATTGTCTTCCAGATTTTTTGACCATCTTCATCTTCCTGCTACTGAACAACCTACCGTTTCACCTTCACTGGCCTATAGCCCAGACCATTACCAGGCGCTCTTATGCGGTCTTTGATAGGCTTGGTTCTGCCCTGCAGTTGTGTGCCCAAGCATTTTCCCAATTTGTAACCACCTTTCACCATAATGTCTCAGCCAGAGGTACTCATGCACTTCCTCCTTTTAACGGCATCAACTAGACAAGAAACAAGTATAGTGGCTTTCAAAGGATTAGCCGAGGGAGAACAAACCTGTAATATCTGCCAGGTAAAGGAGTCGGCTTGATGTTCAATGAATGAGCAGCAGCAAGGATTGGCATACTCGTTACTTTAATAATATGTCCCTTGTGTGGAAACTTGAGGCATTGATGATTTGTAGATGGAATTGCCTCAAGGGATTTGATGTAAGGGTGCCCAAGGATGCCTTTCAAAAATAGGTCGATCTCCAAGATGTAGAACTCAACCTCGGCATGACAAGCGGGACTTAATTCTACCTTCAAATAAACCATTCCCAGAGAGGAACAGGTAGAGTTGTCATAAGTAGTAACATATATGGGAGAAGGCAGCCACTTCTCTCTGGGTATACTGCAGAATTCTAAAGTCTTTGGTGATAACACATTGATGGAAGTCCCTGTATCAACCAGATATGCATCCACAACCTTCTTGCAGATGTTGACTATAATGCTTAGTATCATACTCCTGGCTGCCACTGGTGCTAGCTCAAATGTATGGAATGAAATGGAGGGCTGATCTCCTTGTGGAATTAGCAGTGTAGCTATCTTTTCCACTGACATGTCCTCATTGACCATCACTCTTTTGAGATACTCCATTAAGGCTTCTTGGTGAGTTTTAGATCTCTTGATCAGTTCAAGTACTGAGATGCGTGCTGGTATTCTTTCCAAGTGCTTCAACAAATCATATGGAGTGTCAGGTGCACTCTCCTCATTCTGTACTTCTTCGGGCGGCTGTAGTAGGCCGTCTCTAACTGTGGATTAAGGAAAGACTTTGTTGAAAATTCTCCCACTCCGTAGCGCATGTTGATCATCATTGGAAGGTGATATTTTGAGTACCGCTGAGTTAATGAGGGGTTTGGAGGGGGTAATGGGTTTATATATGGATGATGGTGGATTATTTGGTGGAGGTGTTGGAGCGCAGATGAGTGGTTTGGAAGGCTGTATGGTACTGGGATAGGTGATTGGTGTAGGTGATGTGGGAAATGGTATGCGGAGCAATGGTTTGGATGGCAGGAGGGGTTCGTGATTGAGTTGCAGAGGGTTGTTTGGTGGATACATGGTAGCGGAGGGAGTAATGGATTTAAGGAAGATAGGCGGTGGAATAGGTTTATGGTAGACGGGTGTTGGTATGGGGGTGATGGTTATGGTTTCTGGCTTGGGTATGTGTAGAATGCGGCGAGGTGGTTGCTCGGCGATACTCGGGATATGACATGTCGAGTAAATAGAGGATGATTCCTCTACTTTCCATTGTTGCCCCCTATTAGCCTCAGACCAGCTATTAATAAGGATTGGGGCAATCTGATTTTGATGCTCTAGGAATGGGTTCTGCACTATACCCATATTTGGTAGTGTTGTTGCCTGTGCTGGTGCTCTTTGCATCTGCTGTTGTTGCTACTGTGGTTGTTGTTGTTGCTGTGGTCTTTTAGCCTTCAGGGCGGCTATGTATTTTTTCATCTCCTCCCAGTCAATACCTCCTTGCTCATTCAAATCATGTATGTTGTCCCTGAATTGGAAACATGCATCTACTGTATGCCCAGGTTGTCTATGGAAGACATAATATCTGAAGGCATCAGCATTCCGGGGCCAAACTTTTTTCTCCTTTGGCAAAACCAAAGCATTGGCTGACATAAGGGCGTTGAATATGTCTAATAAAGATTATGGGAGTGGAGGATAAGACGCCCTCTTCGGGCCTGGAGGTTTTCTCTGTTGGTTGTAGTCACCCGGTGGAGGCACATTGTGAAATGCCGGCTGCTAACGTGACTGATTGAACAACTGTTGATACTATTGAATGCCGGCTGCTAACGTGACTGATTGAACATCTGTTGATACTGCTGTTGAGGCTGATTGTAGGCTGGCTGGTATGGTTGCTGACGCAGCCTAAAACCCTGTTGATTTGGCAACCTCTGCCCTGTATACGGTGGCTGTTGTTGTTGGTTTCTTATGAACTGTAGTTGATTGTTATTTATAGTGCTGATTTGTTCATGGGAAAGTGTGCCTTCAGTAGTGGGACCCATGCTAGAAGAATTTGGCATTGCAGGCTTCCATGGTGGAGGTCTGCTATGTAAGGATTGAGGTTTCGAATCCGATTATCGGGTCAGTTTCGGGGTCGAATCCCTTAGTTTGGGCCCTAGTGGGGCTGAGACCAAGCTCGACGCGGTTCAAACGGCGTCCAGCAATGTAGACGTGTTTTAGGCTATGCCACGTGGGCTGGCCTTGGGGCGCGAGAGTACGGCCCATGTCATATCGTCTGAATCGCGTCTTGGATGGACGACGCCATTTAGAGTACGACCCTGGTTTGTCAGTGTATGGCCCAGTCTTGTCATCTGAATGACGTCGGGCTTGCACGACGCATTTTACTTAACTTCTGTTTGACCCCGCGAACCCTCTCTCCTTTCCCTCATTCTCTCCTTTCTCTTCTCTCTCCTCTCTTCCCTCCGATCTCTGGCGACCCCTCCCCCTCTCCTTGCTTTCCTCCCTCCATTCCATCTCTCCCTCCATTCCATCAACCTCCTAACTCCCACCACTACCACCACCAACTCCTCCGCAGCGTTTTTCTCTCCGGACGGCGGCCGATGTCCCGGTGGAGTAACGGCGTCCACAGCGGTACCGGCAGTGGCATGTGGCGAGGCGGATTGGCGGCTTGGAACTAGGAGGAGTTCAAGTAACCGGTAGGGTGACGATCCCCGCTATATTTTGTTTAAAAGCATGTTTTTCCTACTTTGAAGCATGTTTAGGTTAAGCATGTTTAGGAGACTTTTGGGGTGAAAATACTAAATGCATGTAATGAGAAATTAGGTGTTTTAATGGGTATTTAGGTTCTCCTCCCCCTCCTTCATTTTTCGGGGTTTTTCGTGCGATTAGGGGGAGAAATCCCACCTCATGGATTGGGGGAAGGCGGAGAGAGAACCTGTCTGTGAAGGTTAAATGGCGTCGGGGAACAACGACGCCTTTTAGAAAGGCGGCTTCCACCCACGACGCGATTTGACCCAGATAACAGACTCTGTCTCTGGAACTGAATGGCGTCCAGGGACAGCGACGCCATTTTAATGGCGTCCTCCATGAATGATGCGTTTTAGGCCTTTTCCCGAGGCCAGATTTCACATGCACCAGTTTAGGAAGCTTGAATGACGTCGGCCTTGAGCGACGCGATTCAAGCCAATACATCATTAATCCCTGCAATTAACACGTGCTTACATTATCAGATAGTTTAGTTAATTCCATGCTTAGAAAGGTATTCGATGACATTGGATTCTATGTGATCGGATCGCACCGTGTTGTGTTTTGTGCGATCGTGGGCCTAGAGTGACAGTTGTTAGCGCTGCCTATGTCGGTGTGGGAGTGACACCGCGCCGGTATGGGAGTGGCGGGGTTACGCCTAGAGAGAAGGGTCACCTGGTGTACCCCGGGGTATACCTAGTACCAGTGTAGGAGTGGTACATTCGGAGCGTCACTCGTGCTGGGAAAAGCAGAACCACCTGGAGCCTGTCAGGTCGAAGTAGCCAGTGCGCTATCCGAGGGGTTATTGTTTGGTCTCAGAGGGTCGGAGTTTCTCGCGTTTGGCCGTGTGGTTGGCGTGTTTTGCCGAGACACTGGTTGTGGGCTCCGTGGTAGGATGGTTTCAGAATTGTGCATGTGTTTTATATTGAAATCTAGGAGTTATGTTCACTGCTTTACTTGCTTAAATTATTTATATTTGTGTTGCTGCACTTGTGGGTGCGTGAGTGGGCAGTGGGGATCGAAGGATCCCTACTGAGTCTTTTCGATGAGACTCACCCCTGCGGTTTTCATGTGAGGGTTCCAGGCAGGCGTAGCGAGGAGAGTGTTGCTTTGGGTCCCGCGCCAGCAGCCGTTGTTCCGGGATATGCCCCGATGTAGTTGTTATTTTATTTTCTGGCTTGTATGCTTAATTGTTTCTTTTCAGTTGGAGTATGTAATTATTTACTGTGTCGAGTTGCATTGTAATAAGTTTAATTCTTGCCCTTCCTTTTTAATTCAATGCGATGTGAATGTTTAGCTTAGTTTATTATTTATTTCCCAGACTTATCCAGATCCTGGTTTGGCTCCAATTAATGATTCGGTACCCATTTAGTAATCAGATCTCCGATTATAGGGTGACGGGTCGTTACATGCTAGGTCTATGGGGGTCAAAAACACTAGCAAAAGTGGAATCCTTGAACGCGTTTTGAGCATAACGCACCCTCTCGTATAGATCTGCCATGCTGGTCAGATTATTCAGTGTCAATACCAATTTATACTGGGAAGTGGTATTGGCAACCATCATCTTCACTAGTTCCTGTTCGGACAGGTGATCTCTTATTTTCTCAGCCATTCCTCGCCATCTGTCGGCGAACATTAAGAATTCTTCATCAGGCTTCATCTTTTCGTTGAACAAATCAGTAATGGACAGGGTAGGTGCCTCCCTGTCTTTGTATCTCTGCAAGAACTTCTTTGACACAACGTCGAAATTCTCTATCTCACTTGGGTCCAGAGAGAAAAATTATTCCAAAGCTGACCCTTCTAATGACCTCATGAAGAGGAAGGCCAGTGCCCTCTTATGATGCTGCCAAAACGATGATTCATACAGAAATTCCTTGATATGAAGGAAAGGATTGTGTAACGACCTGTCACCCTATAATCGGGGATCTGATTACTAAATGGATACCGAATCATTAAAATTTAGAGCCAAACCAGGATCTCGATAAGTCTGGAAAATAAATAATAAACTAAGCTAAACATCCACAACACATTGAATTGTAAAGGAGGTGCAGGAATTAAAAATCATTACAATTCAACCTGACTCTGCAAATAATTACATATTCCAACTAAAAATAAATAATTAAGCATACAGGCCTGAAAAGAAATAACAACTACATCGGGGCATATCCCGGAACAATGGCTGCTGGCGCGCAACCCGAGACCAAAACCCTCCTCGCTACGCCTGCCTGGAACCCTCACCTGAAAACCGCAGGAGGTGAGTCTCATCGAAATAGACTCAGTAGGGATCCTTCGATCCCCACTACCCACTCACGCACCCACAAGTGCAACAACATGAATAAAGGCAATTTAAATAAATAAAGCAATAAACACAACTCTGAAAACATTCCACATCAGAGTCCACAACCAACGTCTCGGCTAAACCGCAAACCACACAGCCGAACGCGGAAAACACCGACCCACTGAGACCTAACAGCAACCCCTCGGATAGTGCGCTAGCTACTCCGGCCTGACCTGGCTCAAGGTGGTTCTGCTTCCCCCAACACGAGTGACACTCCGAATGTACCACTCCCACACCGGTACTAGCTATACCCCGGGGTACACCAGGTGCCCCTCTCTCTAGGCATCACCCCACCACTCCCACACCGGCACCGTGTCACTCCCACACCGACAAAGGGTGCCTAAGCGCTAACAACTGTCACTCTAGGTGCACGATCGCACAAAACGCAACACGGTGCAATCTGATCACGTAGAAATCATCGTCCTCAAGTATGATTTCAAGCATGCATTTATCCAAACTATCTAACAATGTAAACACATGTTAATTCTATGCTTTAATGAGATTCTGTCTTGAATAGCGTCGCCCAAGGCCGACGTCATTTAAGATCCCTAAACTTGTTCATGGAAAAACTGGCCTCGGAAGATGGCTTAAAACACATTGTGCAAGATCGTCACCTTTTAAAAGGCGTTGCTGTCTCTGGTCGCCTAATCATGACAGAAACAGAATTAGGCCTCAGGGTGATTCGAACTTAAATCACGTCATGGGAGGCAGTCGCCATTCAAAATGGTGTCGCTGTCCCAAGACGCCATTTAACGTTCTATAACAGGTTTCCCCCAGCCTTCCGAGTATAAAAAGTGGAATTTCTTCCCAAAAATCTCCTAAACATGCTCTAAAGCAGGAAAAACGTGGTTTTTAATCAAAATACAACGGAGATCGTCACGCTACCGGTTACTTGAACTCCTCCGAGCTTCAAGCCGCCGGACCGCCACGCCACAAACCGCCGCCGGTACCGCCGTGGACGCCGTTACTCCACCGGGACGCCGCCCGCCCTCCGGAGAGTAATACGCCGCGAAGGAAATGGTGGTGGCAGTAGTAGAAATTAGGGAAGGGGTTTGATGGAGTGGAGGGAGAGAAAAGGAAGAAGAAGGGGGAAGGGAGAGAGAGGGGTTCGGAGAGAGGGAGGAGAGAGAAGAAATAAGAGAAATGAGGGAAAGGAGGGAGGGTTCGTGGGTTTAAACCGAACCTAGCTAAAACGCGTCGTCCAATATCGACGCCATTCAAGTGACAAGACCAGGGCCGTACTCTCGCAGCCCGAAACTAGCCAACGTGGCGCCTACGTGGCACCGACGTAGTCCACTCTAAAACACGTCTTCCTATCAAGACGTCGTTTGAACCACGTCGAGCTTGCTCCCAGCCCCACAAGGGCTCAAATCAAGGGGTCCGATACCGAAATTGACCCAATAACTGGATCCGAAACCTCAATCCTTATATTCTCCCCCCCTTAAAAGACTTTCGTTCCCGAAATTATCGCAATAAAACTAGTACCAATAATAAAATTGCATAGGTAAAGAGGAGAACTTATGAGAAAAGGTAAGGAAATTGATCTCGCATCTCATCCTCTCGCTCCCAGGTCGCCTCGCCTCTGGAGCGATGCTGCCAAATTACCTTAACCAAAGGAACAACCTTGTTCCGAAGGACCTGCTCCCTACGATCCTCAATACCCACTGGAAATTCCGGAGAGGACAAGTCCTCAGCGACCACCAAATCTGAAAAGTCCAAGACATGAGATGGGTCCTGAACATACTTCATCAACAAAGAAACATGGAACACATCGTGCACTCCTGCAAGACTGGGCAGCAAGGCTAGCTGATATGCCGTTTCCCCAATTCAAGTAAGAATGGGAAAAGGCCCAATATATTGTGGACTTAGCTTGCCTCGCTTCCCGAATCTCATCACACCCTTAGAGGGCGAGACTCGGAGAAACACGTAGTCCCCAACCTCGAATTCAAGCGGTCTCCTATGGATATCTGCATAGGTCTTCTGCCTGTTCTGAGCTATATTCAACCTTTGCTGCACTATCCTGGCAACCTCAGCACACTGCTGTACCAACTCTAGCCCTGCCATCTGCCTCTCGCCAATCTCAGACCAATTCACAGGAGATCGGCATGGCCGCCCGTACAATGCCTCATATGGTGCCATGCCGATACTAGAATGATAACTGTTGTTATAAGCAAACTCCACTGTAGACAAGTGTTGCTCCCAAGAACCTCCCCAATCTAGGCAACAAGCCCTAAGCATATCATCTAATGTTTGAATAGTACTTTCTGATTGTCCATCGATCTCAAGATGGTAAGCTGACCTAAAGGCTAACTGCGTATCCAAGGCCTTTTAAAAACTCTTCTAGAACCTAGAAGTGAATCTCGATCCCGATCTAACACGATGGACAAAGGCACCCCATGCAGAGAGATGATCTGGTCCACAAATAACTTAGCCAACTTACCGACTGACCAGTCCTTTCTAATAACTAGAAAGTGCGCAGACTTGGTCAATCGATCAACAATGACCCAGATTGCATCCCTCCTACCGGGTGACACGGGCAATCCCATTACAAAGTCTATAGTCAGGTGCTCCCATTTCCACTCCGGGATCAGTAATGGTTGCAACAACCCTCCTGGTCTCTAGTGCTCTGCCTTAACTTGTTGACAAGTCAAGCACTTTGCCACATATTCAGCTACGTCCTTCTTCATACCAGGCCTCTAAAAGTGCCTCCTCAAACAATGATACATTTTAGTCGTTCCGGGATGCACTACATATCTATAACGGTGTGCCTCATCCAGGACACTCCTATGCACCTCTTCCTCAGCTGGAACATAGATCTTCCTCTAAATCTAATCGTGCCATCACTCCACAACTCAACCTCTGGTATCTGAAGAATCTGTGGTAGCTCTGCATCCGCCCTCTGAGCCTCAATTATTGCATGGCACACCGCTGGCCTCACAGTCAAGCTGGTCAACATGGCTCTATCGGCTTCTCGAGGAATCCTAAAGGAAGATTCCACAACCTGCTCATATAATCTCCGTTCCTAAATCATAACATGTGATACGACCGTCTTCCGACTCAAGGCGTCTGCCATCACGTTCGCCTTGCTCGGATGATAAGAAAGGTCGAGATCATAATCCTTGATAAACTCCATCCATCTGCGTTGCCTCAAATTTAGATCCCTTTGAGTGAAAACATACTTCAGGCTCTTGTGATCAGTGAAGACCTGAAACTTCTCCCCATCTAAGTAGGGCTGCCAGATCTTTAGAGCAAATACCACAGCTGCCAATTTTAAGTCATGAGTGGAATAGTTTTCCTCATGCTTCTTCAGCTGCCTAGAAGCATAGGCCACAACCTTACCATGCTGCATCAGAACAGCACGCAAACCTCGATGAGATAAATCGGAGTAAACCATGTATCCACTTGAACCTGATGGAAGAACTAGAACTGGAGTCGAAGTGAGACGAGCCTTTAACTCAGTAAAGCTCTGCTCACACTCCTCGGTCCACACAAAACGAACTCCCTTACGAGTCAACCTCGACAAGGGAGTTGCTATCGAAGAAAAATCCTGGACAAACCGTCTGTAATAATATCTTGCTAACCCCAGGAAACTTCTGATCTCAGTCATTGTTGTCGGTCTACCCCAGTCCAACACTGCCTCAATCTTGGCTGGATCTACAGTAATGCCATCTCCAGAAATGACATGCCCTAGGAAGTGCACCTTATCTAGCCAGAATTCACACTTGCTAAACTTGGCATAGAGTTGGTGCTCTCTCAGAACCTGCAATACCACCTGAAGATGTGTGGCATGCTCTTCCTTAGAAGAAGAATATATCAAAATATCATCTACAAATACTACCACAAACTGATTCAGGTAGGCCTTGAAGATACGGTTCATTAAATCCATAAAAGTTGTCGGAGCATTGGTCAAGCCGAAAGGCATAACCAAAAACTCATAATGCCCGTACCGAGTCCTAAATGCCGTCTTACTTACATCAACCTCACGAATCCTCATCTGGTAGTATCCTGATCTTAAGTCAATCTACGAGAATACCTTGGCAGACTGTAACTGATCTATCAAATCATCGATTCTTGGAAGTGGGTACTTGTTCTTTATAGTTACCTGGTTCAGCTGTCTATAATCAATGCATAGTCTTAGAGAACCATCCTTCTTCCTAACAAACAAAACTGGAGCACCCTACGGAGAAGTACTGGGATGGATAAAACCCTTATCCAGCAATTCCTACAATTGTGCTTTCAACTCAGCGAGTTCGGCTGGAGCCATCCGATACGGGGCCTTAGACAAGGGTGCCGTACCTATGCTACGAGTCCTACAAGGGCCCAAATCAAGGGGTCCGATATCGAAACTAACCCAATAACTAGATCCGAAACCTCAATCCTTACGGATTGCCTGCGCCATTGTACTTTCTATAGACTGGCATTTCGGAAGGCAGGGGATGGAAGACTGGCAAATCAGGAATAGAAAGTTCGGGGGCAGTTTTACTATCCATCTTCTTCTCGAAACTCTTGAACCACTAGTTCATCTAAGAAATTTTATTAAGTAGAAGTTGAGTAGCAGAACCTGCTAGTGGAGGTAGGGGTCGTTGAAAAGACTGCCTCCTAGAATAAGCAGGGATAGGTGGACAGTAAAGTTGTGTACTAGCAGTATTTCCACCTTACCCGAAGGCATTCTGATAAACTAGAGTCTGCGGCCTGACAGGATGCTATGAACTAGATTGTTGATGACCCGTGGGCTGAGGGGTAGAAATATGGAGGCCTTCTATGGCCCGAGTAGGAGCTTGATAAACAGAAGGGTGAACCGAGGGATTTGGTTCAGATGACTGTAAAGGGGTTTTTCCTTTCAGAATAGATTGGATGGCGTCAAACTAACGAGGATCCACATAATTAGATAAAGCCCCCATGAGGGTGGCGAGATCAAAAGGTTGATTGGAAGAGGGCCTGGCTTGGTCTTGGTCTCCTTCGAAGACGGGGTTGGAAATGACATGAACATGGGAATGATCACCCATATCTTGATTATATTGATCATAAGTTGATTCCATCTGAAATTGAGGGCATGAGCATCTCCCTCGTGTATAAATTGGAATTGATTGGAATTATGAGAGATATAAGCATCTCTTTTGTCTTAGGAATAAGACGGATCATAAACCCGAGAGGCATGAGCATCTCCCTCGTACTCCACCACATCTTCTTGTTCGAAGGCAACCATGCTGAGTGTTCTACCTGATCGGAGCATTATGATATTAATTTTTTGGCAAAGATTCAAACAAGTTGTGCAGAGGATTAGCAAACAAGTGGATGGTTACGTTATCTTAGGATTCCTTGTTGAATTATTTGAATTATTAAACACAAATTCATTTAATGGGTAGGATCCTAGTTTCAGTTTAGTTTTTCCATCGTTATACTCTATTGTTCTCTCACAATGGTATGAATGACTAACCAGGAGTTCAATTGGTACAACCAGCCCGATGAACAAGGAGGAATACCTTGCTTTTGGGGACTTATAGAGATTTTAGCACCAACCACTCTAGTCTGACCGAGGGACATGTAGGTGCCCGGAACGTCTCCCCGCCGCGGCTGCGGGCTTCAGACGGGGGTTCCTCTCCGTTCGTCTTAGCACTGTGGCGATTCAGAAGGGGGGTTAGAATTTAAAGTGTGATCGCCAGGAGCATTACCTTTCGGTCCCTGTGCTCCGCAGGGATGTAGAAGGTGATCGCGCATTTGGTGCGAACGGGAGATGCTGGTTCCTCCTTCTCTTCCTCCGGCCGGCCAGAGGAGGAAAGCCCGGTACTCTGCACGCGTGAATGTGGTAAGGATCCCCTGAAAATAATAGACAAAACACAGAATAACCAGATTAGGACTATTTGGTGCAGGATCTACTCATAAAGACGTAAAAAACTAGCTAAAATCAGAGGGGAAAGCACCGGATAGGTGGTGGGGAGGGAAGGTGACCATGTGTTATGGCCACCCACCTCCCGTTTTTTTTTAAACCTCTGTGCGGGGGTAAGAACCACTAGGTCATCTTACGTGCATGCATGCAAATGAAGGGGGTTGTGTGTGTGAAGAGTGAAGTGGTATTACTAATGTAATGAAATGAATAAGGAAGAGTAAAAGAGAGAGGTTAGAAAGGCAAGCCCGTTTCAGAATGCAGCCTGAGCCTTCCCCCTTGGAGTCTCCTCGAGCTTCTCACCAGAAGGTCCCTCTCTGCCTCTGGAAAAGATCCTTAACCTCCGAAAATCCTCCACCCAAAATCCTTCACTCAAAATCCTTAACCCCCTGCTCGAGAGGATGTGGGGGGTTTAAATAGGCGAAGGAAAAAAGGGGTCTAAATCCCCGTAAATCACCCTTCAACCAATAGGGAGTGGTCAAGGGTTAGAGGTAGTGGACGCGGCAGTCGCCGGAGTGGGGAGTGGTCGGAGTAGTGGGGGACGAGGGCGGCGAGTAGAGGAGATCGTGGGGAAGACGGAGTCAAGGGGGTGGTTAAGGAGTGGACGACCAGGTGACATGCCTTCCATTCTTGTGGTGGAAGGCGGCCCGGCTGGCCTTCGAAGGGAGTGGAAGGCGAGGGGTGGCCTTCGAAGGAGGCGGAAGGCAAGGGGTGGCCTTCGAAGGAGGTGGAAGGCAAGGGGGCTGGCCTTCCACGAAAAGGTGGTAAAAAGTGAAAAAGGTGACTAAAAGGTGGAAGGCGAGGTGGCTAGCCTTCGAAGGGGGTAGAAGGCGGGGGGTGGCCTTCGAAGGCGGTGGAAGGCAAGGGGGCTGGCCTTCCACGAAAAGATGAAAAAGGGTGGCCAAAAGGGTGGAAGGCAAGGTGGCTGGCTTTCGAAGGTGGTGGAAGGCGAGGGGTGGCCTTCGAAGGGAGTGGAAGGCGGACTGGCTGGCCTTCCACGAAAAAGGTGGCTAGAGTCGGGATTTGGTTAATGGGCCTAGCTGGTAGTGGGCTGAGATGGCTGAAATGAGGGGATTTTGGTGATGACGGGCTAATGATGGATTGGGTTCATGACCAAAAGGGTGGTCCAAAATCGGTGTCTACAAATGCCCCTCCGGGACACCTATTTTGCAGTGGAGTGGAACAGACTGATAAATAGGTGTTCCGGAAGTCGAGACTGATTTTGGACAACCCGAAAAATGAATGAGCTATATCCAATGATGATATGCGAATGCGGCAAATGCATGAAAGCTAGCCATTCGAGTTGCAAGAGTGGTTTAAGAAAAGGGACAAAGTTCAGTACTAGAGAATCACAGTCCGTGGGACCCTCGGGTGCTGGAACCGCGAGGCCTTGGCGCACCAGAATATAGCGATCTGGCCCAAGGGGATCTAGAGCATGAAAGGTGTAGGAGTGTGACTTGAAGAACTCTCAACACAACGGGCGCGCGGTGGCCTGGCGCATCATGGGATCGCCAAGTGAGAGGATCTCAAGCACACGTGTTGAAAAGCGGAAGCGGTCTTGCAATTCCAAGGGCTAACAGACACACAACTGCCAGAATCACAGATCAACGATGGGTTAAGCAAAGTGATGAATGATGGTCATTGCCCCTAGGGCGGGAATGGTGGATGATGCTTATGCAATGCATGCTGGTTTAAAAATTAGAAAACAAATTCCTAATGCAAACAGGAGGAATTTATTGGCCAATCGAATAACTTGGGGAATATAGACTCCTCATTGTTTTGTTTAAAGAGGAACTCAGAGTCTATACGCCCGAAGTTATTAGCCTCCTGTGTCTTTGATCCTATTGGCCTCCGATTTCCTGCAGCTGCAAGAACGCACATCGGCAATGTTCACATTTTCAATAATCTCAACATTACATATTGAATTGCAGGAAGATAAGAAGCAAATGTTTCGTTTCGAGTCGAAGCCGGTATAGAAGATATGGCTATTCTATTGGTAGAATGCCAATCCAATATGGCTTCGACTCGAATTCCAAGATGAGCCATTAATTCATTGATCAAGGTGGTCTCCTTAATCGTGAGGTGAGGTTACCTCCTCGAAGAGAAGGGAGAAAGGCATCTTTTCCTCTCGTGGATGGGCTTTTCTTTTAAGGTGGTAGAAGGCCAGGTGGCTTGCCTTCCACGAAAAGGTGGAAGGCCAGTTAGCCTGCCTTCCACTAAGTGGTAGAAGGCAAAGGGCATGCCGTCCACAAAAGGGGAAGAAAAAGTGATATGCATGCCTCTCCGTCTTTTGTGGAATGTGGAAAGGGTTGAGATTATCCCGTGACTTTTAAAAGAGAGGGTTGTCGCGGTGCCTTCTTCCAGAACTCTAGTTTTCTGTGAAAGGATGGCTTCGTCTTCTGCTCGTGCTACTGCCAAGGAGCCTCAAGTTCTGTCTGATGTGGATGGCCATCTCAGCAATCTGGTGGCCCACGGACAGGTATGCTCGAACCTTTGTTTGTTCGTCTCGCCTCTCTCTTCTCTTTATTGATTTTTGGTTACCTTGCAGCCTCTCCCAAAGTTTCCTGATGCTAAGCATACCCGCAAATATGCATGGCTCGCAGCCCTGTTGGAAGTGATTACTCTGAGCATGAGGGTGTACATGCATCGATGGAACTTGACCCGTTCTATCGTGTTTGCAAAATGGTTTACTGCCATCCACTGGCACTGGGAAGGGTTGGGTGCGCTGCTGGAGCTGTGGCATCCGGAAACACACACATTTGTGTTCCGAGAGTTCGAGGCAACAGTCTTGCTAGAGGAGGTGGAGACATTCTATGGCTGGGAGGGCCTAGCCGCCGGTGATCCCTCTGGTTTGCCTGCATGGGAAGAGATTTTCGCTGATATTGTGCAGGACAAACGGGAAATATGCCGCATGACTAACAGCCGAGGGATCCTCGTCGACCGCCTTGCATATTGGTTGATCCGGCAAATTAAGCGCAAGGCGGTCGAATCTGAAAGGCTGATGCGAGGCTTGTGTCTGGTCCTGGGGGGAGTCCTGTGGTTTCCCACTATAGGCTCGGTGCTAGAGAAGGAATATGTGAGCGTGCTGAGTTTACTGTGGAGAGGCCACTCTCTTGCCCTGGTGATCTTGTCACACCTGTACGGAGAGCTCAGCCATATGAGCATGGGGCAATCTGTGAGGGGAAGTTTGTTCACTTTGCAACTGTGGATGGAGATGCATGTATTTTTCGATTTTGATGAAAGTGTAACTTATGTCTCGAGAATATTCCAGCACAGCGCGTGGTACCCTGCATGCTCGCTCCTTGGCCCCGAGGATCAAGTCAGGTGTCTCACGGCTCATCTGAAGACGCGGGACCACTGGCGTGATTACCTAAACTTCCTGCCTGTGGAGAACTTCATATTTGTTCCAATGGTCCTTAGAAACATGGAGTTCACCACAAGGGCTTCTCGCGATCGTGAGTTATGGCTGATTGGCCCTGATGAGTTAGCCGTGTATCAAGGACATCGCTGCCATCTTCAGATCGGAATTCCCAGACAAGTACCGCTCCCTGCTTTGCATGATACGCTGATCGTGTCGAGACACAGCGGATATGCGAGAGAGGCTCAAGCGTTGGAGTGGCTCCGACGTGCATGGAGGCGTCACTCCAGATTCACCAAGGCACGTCTTGACGTAGCAGAGGCTTCAGATGAAGTCAAAAAATATGTAGGCTATTTAGCCAATATCCGTCCTGCTGTCTGTGCCTTTTTTATGGGGCGCAGAGCGTTGGAATAATGTAGCCTTTCAATTTTCAATGAATAATATCAATTTCTTATTTCTTTCTGAAATTCCATTCACACATGTGGGCAATATGCCTCCGAATGGCTAACCCTCCGTTTGACTGACTCTGGACGGCCGGCTCCTGGACGTCCGAGCAGGCGGACGGCCAGCACGTGGCCGTCCACGCCCGCGGACGGCCAGCGCGTGGCCGTCCGTGCGGGTGGACGGCCAGCGCGTGGCCGTCCGTGTCGGCCACGCGCCGGCGGACGGCCATAGCATGGCCGTCCACGCTTGCGGACGGCCATTCCATGGCCGTCCTCTCGGGGTTTAAACGAGGACTTAACCCGACACTCTCTTCTTTCTCTTTGCTCTTCTTCTTCTCTTTCGTTCCCCAACCTTCGAACTCTCCTTCCATGGCGAGGGTATGGCTCCCCCGTGCTCTCAGGAGGAGGAGGGTCGGCGGCGACGACGGTGTGGGCTGCAGCGGTGGCGGAGACGAGGACGTCCGCGGAGGTGACGCCGAGGACATCCACGGCGGTGAAGAAGAGGCTCTTAGCGGCGGCAACGGTGGCGGTGGCGACGCCGGAGAGGAAGGAGAAGAGGAGGCTCTTAGTGGCGGCAGCGGTGGCGGTGGCGACGCCGGAGAGGAAGGAGAAGAGGAGGAAGGAACGACGGCGGCAGCGGAGGAGGATGAGGGAGACGACGGTGGTGATGGTGAGGAGGAAGAAGGAGATGGTGACGGAGAGGACGGCGACAACGGAGAGGCGCCCCTTAAGAAGAAGGGGAGTTTTTGATTTTCTTCTCTCTCTTTGAAGCATAGGGAGGGCGGCCGGCGGAGCCGCGGTCCGTGCGGACGGCAGACGGGCCCGTCGTCCGTCCGCGCGGACGGTAGACGGGCCCGCCGTCCGTCCGTGCGGACGGTGGACCGCCCTGCCGTCCGCCAGGATGGGCGGCAGGCCGCCCCGCCGTCTGCCTGGGTGTGCGGCAGGCCGGCTCGCCGTCCGGCCAGGCAGGCGGCAGGCCATCCCGCCGTCCGGCCAGGTGGAGGCTCAATTGCTTATGCCCTTATTTTCTGATATTGTTTGGATTTTTCAGGGTCCTCAGAGAGTCCGAGGCCGTGTTTCATGGGAGCTGGTCTGGGCCTGGTACCATGCACTGCCTGATCGGCTCGTCTTCTAGGTGGATGCTTTCGGGTTCGGGCCGCTGTTCCAGGTCCGACCGTTCATGGTGGATGCGCCCTTCCTAGTGGCTCTCAGGGAGCGCTGAGATGACAGATGCAGGGCCTTCGTCATGCCTTGGGGACACATGCTGCCCACGCTGGAGGACGTCTCCTTCTTGACGGGCCTGCCAGTTATCGGAGATCCAGTAGTGGGTCCCGAGCTTAGGGACTACAGGCAGTTGTCCGATCGACTCCTAGGCGAGGGGTACTACAGGATCCAGGGGGCACTGTCCCACATACCCCTTGGGTACTTCGCCCGATCTGTGGGGTTGAGCCGAGTGAGGAGGATGCCGAGTGAAACCTTGGAGGCTTTCGCAGAGAGAGTGGAAACACTCCTGGATTTGGATGGCCGATCAGATGACGAGAACCTGCGGATCTTCCTCCTGTTCATCTTTGGAAGGCTGCTGTTTGCCACAGCTTCAGATAGAGTTAATCTGAAGTATCTGCCGCTGCTGGAGGACCTTCAGGCGGCGAAGAAGATGGCGTGGGGAGCTGCCATGCTGGGTCATCTTCTCTCCCACCTGGTGAGCTACCGTCGGGGCTCTGGCAACTTGGGTGGGTTCACCCCTTTTCTCCAGGTAATCCTCTTAGCTGTGGTTCTCCATCCTTATGTTGATTGGTACTGACTGTATTATCTCTTGCAGATCTGGGGTTACACCCGCTTTCCCATTGGCCGAGGGAATGTCTCTGCGGATCGTGAGGGATGGACCCCTCTGATGGCACGGTGGGAGGTGACCCGGGACTATCGTCCAGTGGTGTACCGTGTGGAGGACATCCGCGCTCAGTTTGATACCTTTCCCTCCTCATATGGTGAGTGACTTGAAATATATGTGCACCTGAACAAATGATTAGATCTAATTCTTTGTTCCATTCAGGTGGTGTGGATGCCATATGCGGAGGAGGACCTGACCGACCATCCATGGGTGTCTCAGAGCCTCTCTCAGTTCCGGCGGGAAGTGCCCCTGCTGTGCGTGAACATTTGTGACGGCCTCTTCGTCCGGATGGCTTACCGCACATGGGGATGGCACCAGCCTCTACTCGCCTACCTGACCTATCCTGATATGAACCGCGGTCGTCGCCGATCTTCTGCTATTGGTCAGGATTGGCGAGTAGTGAGGCGGGCTGAGATTGCCGTATGGCACCGCACCGGGGATGCCCTGCAGGAGGACAAATCTCTACAAAACAGCTTCAAGTACATGGGAGATTATGCCAGGCGGTATTCAAACCGCATGTTTCTGGATACGCGGCGGGTACGTCACTTTAATCCTTCAGTTTCTTGCACTTAAATTCTTCATGGACCAATCTTAGTAATTTTCCTGGAACAGATGCCTGAAACTGAAGCTATCGAGGTCTTAAAGAGTCAGAATGAGCTTCTAGTTCTGCAGACGAGCGATCTGTTTACCCAAATTAGAGAATTGGTAAGAAGTCTGAATTTTGAGTTAGGATGTAATATTGTCCACTTTATCTTTGTGAAAAAACCTTTGTGACACAGAGAGAGGCGCTAATCCGCCATGGGCTGCGAGGGGATCCAGGTGCGGGCTCATCATCCCAGGGGCCAGCTACCCCGGCCGATTGGGAGGCGAGATTGCAAGATGCTCTCCGCCGGGCGGAGGCCCGAGAGGCTGATTTGGTACAGCAGGTGAGACTTGTTCTGCACTTGTGTTCTAATGATTGAGCATGTCTGACCCTGAGTTTCTTTGCAGCGCCAGGAGTTAGAGGCCGCTTTGGAGAGGGCGCAGGAGTTGGAGAACCTCAATCAGCAGTTGAGGGACCAGGTTTTGGAGGAACGGACGGCTCGGGCCAGGGCGAGCGAGGGATCCCACCCGGACGTGTACTGGGAGGGTAAGATGGCTGGCCTGCAAGAGGAGCTGGCGAGGTCGCAGACAGAGGTGCGGGAGCTTGATTTCAAGTACCGAACCCTGTGGGACCGAGTGATGAAGAAGGGGCGAGAACGAGCTATGAGATCCAGCACTCAGAGTCCAGGAGCTTGTCCCCCCATTCCTGCCCCGTCAGCTGGCCAGGCCCCTGCTGGGAGCTCCGTCTTCAGAGACCTCGACTCCCTGCTAGCTGAGGATGCGTGGAGAGCATTGCGACCCGCTGGCTCATCGGGGTCTATGCGTCCAGCTTCCGGACATCGTCGTGCTCGTGAGGAGGACGCCGAGAGCCAGATGAGGCACCCCTCTCGGGATAGGAGAGATGGTGATGCGGAGGGAAGGAGGAAGGATTGAGAGGGAGCAAACGCAGGGGTATGCCCCTGTGTCGTGATGATTACGATGTTATGCTTGCATATTTCTCTATTTACATGGGCACTTCTTTGTTCTGCTTTCTGTTCGTACCTGTGATTCCTGCATGCACAACATTTGGGGAAACTATTAGTAGTATCTGTTTTCGGCCCCTTGCCCAAAAAGAGCAACTACCTTTTCCCTAGCCTTCGCATAGGGTCAAGGGGCCGTGTCCTATTAACCAGACAAATGGAAGGATATTAATGTGGCGAGTAAATATGCAAATGCAAATGATATTTAACAAATGAGATATGTGAAAAAACATTTTTTTGTCCGACCACCTGGCGACTGCCTAAACTTAGCTTGGTCGAATGATAAAAAGGAAATGCACACTCAACTTCCCAGGTATCCTAGGCACACATCTAGATTGATTTGGGCCTCTAGACTCCTCAAACTAACCTTGACCGGTTAAGACACATACTGATGACAATACCGTCATGCCATGCTTAGGCTCCCAGCTGCTTCCGACCACCAAGTTTGCCCAAAAAGTTTTCGAGGTAAATAATTTGCCCGACCCGGGTCTCTTTCCTCACAATCTAGAAGGTATATGATGGAACACCTTGGAACCCTAACGGTCAACCGCGCGACGCTGACCCGGAATCAGACGCCGTCGCACCGATTGGTGACGCGCATGCATTGACCTAAGCCCGAAGTTTTCGAGAGTACACATTGAGATTATGATTAAGAAATTAGTTCACCAGAAACATCGACGTTACTCTTCACCCATTTTAGACTCCTGTGATCATGTGAGCATGTGACGATTTTTGAAAACGAACCATTTTAAAATGATATTTAGTCTTTAGATAGCTATCTCGTGCTAACCTTGAGGGGGAAAAAGTGAAGAAATTTTGGAGATAAACCTAAAAGGAGGATTGACCAAACCGTTAAAAGGACGAGCTGTGACAAAACGGACTCCCTTTGACCTCCTAGATGCCCCTATTTTGACTTTTCAGGCCTTTATTTGATTTCATGGCCAGGCACGGTCACGACCAGGCTTTTCTTTTCATGATTGCTTGAACCCCTTTTTTTCTCTTTTTTTTTTTTGTATTTCTTTTCTGCTCTTGACATTTTTGGGGTTATTTGATATTCCGCCTACGGGGACACTACCCTCTTCACGTGCTCTGGTCCTTTACATTTCATTTCTGGGCCCTTTTTTGAGGGGTTACATCTATCGGGTTGCTGAGGAACCGCAATTTGCTGAGCTCGACCGTTTAAGGGCGTCAACTGTCCTAATTGGTCGAGAGACGAAGAGCAAAGGTTGCATTTCGATAGTGCACTAAAGACTTGGAACTCACTTTAAGAGGATTCTCTTTTAAAAAAAACGTGTAAGTGTGTGCATCTCAGAATGATCGTAGGAATCCGTATGAAAATAAAGTAGACACGTCCAAGGTTCTGGTGGACCAAAATCTTAGCCAAATCCTAATGTCAACCCAAACTATCATGCAACTAGACTTAGACAGAGGATTACATGGCAGTCACCAGACAGTTGGATTTTGTGTTTTTTGATTTTTTTTGCCATTTTAGTTAAAATATGTACATATTTACAAATATTTTTGATGGTTTTTGGATATTTGATTTTTTTTTTTTGAGATTTTTGTGATTTTTTTATTTTTTTGTGTTTTTACGGATAAAACTTCTTCAGATATACCCCGTTCCATGGGTGGGGCAATTCCTCTCCTTTCTCATTGATTAAGCGGTAAGCGTTACCTGAGTATGCCTCCTTGATTACAAATGGACCTTCCCAATTTTCTTGCAATTTGCTCCTAGGACCAGGAATTTTGATCATTTTTCTTTTAAGTACCATTTCCCCAATTCCAAACTTCCTTTCAAGAACCTTTTTTGCATAGAACCTTGCAATCCTATTTCTGTAAACCTGGGCGTGGTTTGCCACCATCATCCTTTTTTCCTCTAACAGTTCCATTTGGGGTAACATGGCGTTACGAAGCTCGGCGTCACTAATTCCATTGTCCAACTGCACTCTTAGAGAAGGGAAGAGAATCTCATATGGAAGTACCGCATCCGTTCCGAATGTGAGTGAATAAGGTGTTTGTCCGGTAGGGGTTCGGACGGAAGTACGGTACGCCCAAAGAGCTTCTACTAGGCGATCAGGCCAGTCTGAATAATTATGTGATCTGCAAGTTCTTTTAATGATTCGAATGAGGGTTTTATTGGTGGCTTCAGCCTGACCATTTCCTTGTGGGTTGTAAGGCGAAGAATGATGCAAATTGATGCCATACTTACTGCACATGTCCTGGAGCTCTTGGGAGATAAATTGGGGTCCATTGTCGGTGATGAGGTCGCGCGGTGTCCCGAACCTGGCGAGGATGTTGCGCTTGATGAACTTCACCACCGTAGATGCTTTGATTTATGCAAATGCTTCCGCTTTGGCCCATTTAGTGAAATATTCAGTGGCAGTTAGGATAAATGATTTCCTTTTTGTTTCACCTGATCGATCCTCCAGAGGTCCTATAACGTCGAATGCCCACATGGCGAAGGGCCACGAGGAAACGACGGATTTGAGAGATGAAGAAGGTGCATGAACCTTGTTAGCATGTAACTGGCATTTCAGGCACCTTTGAACGAATATGGAACAATCGGCCTCCATTGAAGGCCAATAATAGGACATGAGGAGTTTCTGGGCTAAGGCACGACCATAGACGTGACTGCCACAATCACTGACATGGGCTGCCTCTATGACATGATGAATTTCGGTATCATCTAGACATCGAAGAAGCACTCTGCTAAAGGATCTCCTAAAAAGGCGGCCGCCTAAAATAAGGTATCGCTGAGATGCACGACGGATAACCTTACGATCAGAAGATGTGGCATAAGATGGGAATGACCCATCGCGGAGATAGTTCATGATGTCAAAATACCACGGATTCCCATCGTCCCAATCGGGGGTGAGTTCATCCGTGATAGCAGAGATATGCTCGGATTGATGGAGGAATTGCTGGAACCAGGGGTCCTGGGAGGAAGGCAAATCTTGCTTGTGCAGGGTGATAGTGACTGAACCTTTGGTGACAGGAATCTCTAATGCTGAAGATAGGGAGGCCAAGGCATCTGCTAGGATATTCTGAGATCTAGGCACATGCACGTAGGTGATCCTTCTGAAATGCCTAGTAAGTGACTTCACTAACTCCTGATATGGCTTCAGTTTTGAATCCCGGGTTTGGTATTTGCCCACGGTTTGGCGGAGGATTAGTTGAGAGTCTCCAATTATCCTCAATTCTAAGACATTAAGAACCAGCGCCAATTTTAGGCCAGCTAGGAGAGCCTCATATTCAGCAACATTATTGGTTACTGTGAAGGAGAGTTGGCAAGCATGCGGAATGCTTATCCCTTCTGGAGATACGAGGACAACTCCTATCCCACTACCTTGAGAATTAAGTGCCCCGTCAAAATGAAGGACCCAGGATGGAGTATTATCTACTATTAAACCCAACTCCTCATCCGGGAATTCTTCGTTGACAGGTGAAAATGTGGGCAATGGGTGATGAGCTAGGTGCTCGGCAATTGCTTGCCCTTTCACAGCCTTCTGATTTACATAGGTGATGTCGAATTGATTCAAGAAGGTCTGCCATCGCACCAGCCTATCTATTACAACTAACCGCTCTAGAAAATATTTGATTGGGTCCATTCTTGCTAGAAGTTTGACCTCGTGGGCGAGGAAGTAGTGCTTCAGTTTCTGCACTACCCAGACGACGGCCGCGCATGTCCTTTCCATGGCAGTGTATCGCTTCTCGGCCTCATTGAAAAGCTTGGACAGATAGTACACTGCTCTTTCCTTCTTCTCGTCGTCTAATTGGGCCAATACCGCACCAGCTGATTCTTCAGTGGTGGAGACATAAAGCAGTAGAGGCCGCCCCGGGATAGGAGCCATAAGGACTGGAGGGTTGAGGAGGTAGCTCTTCAATTCATCGAAGGCCTTTTGACACTTATCACTCCAAATGAACTTTGCCCCTCCTTTCAATAGGTCGTAAAAGGGTTTGCACCTCACAGAGTGTTGAGATATGAACCGTCTGATGAATTGCAAACGGCCGATGAGACCCTTTATGTCCCTGACATTCTTTGGCGGGGGCATTTCCACTATTGCCTTCACTTTGTCTGGATCAACCTCAATCCCTCTTCTACTCACCATGAATCCTAGCAATTTCCCTGAAGAAACACCAAATACGCACTTCTTTGGGTTCATCTTCAGTTGGTGCTCCTTTGATCTCTGCATTACACTCCTAAGGATTTGAGCGTGCTGCTTCCTGGTTCTGGATTTCACTAAGATATCATCCACATAAACCTCCATATCAATGTGAATCATGTCATGAAAGATTGCCATCATAGCCCTTTGGTAGGTGGCTCCAGCATTCTTAAGCCCAAATGGCATGACCATGTAGCAATAAGTTCCCCATGGGGTTATGAAGGATGTTTTCTCCTGATCTTCCTCAGCTAGTTTGATCTGGTTATACCCCGAAAAACCATCCATGAAGGATAGCATCTCAAATCCGGTCGTGTTATCAACCAGCAAGTCTATATGAGGTAATGGGAAATCATCCTTTGGGCAAGCTTGATTGAGGTTGCGAAAGTCTATGCAAACTCTAACCTTTCCGTCCTTTTTTGCCACAGGGACGATGTTAGCTACCCACTTAGGGTAGAGCACTACCCGGATGAACTTGGCCTTATGTAGTTTGTCGACCTCTTCTTTTACTTTAAGTGCTAATTCCGGTTGTAGCCGTCTCAACTTTTGTTTTACGGGTTTGGCATCGGGTTTGAGGATTAGCCGATGTTCCACCAGTTCTGTGTTTAATCCAGGCATGTCCTCGTACGACCAAGCAAACCCATCACGGTGCTCTTGGAGTACGGCTATTATGGACCCTTCTTCTTCTGGACTCAAGCGGGCACTAATTAGCACTATCTTCGGATCCTCCTTTGTTCCGAGGTTGACTTCTTTAGTGGGTTCGTCGATAGCTGATGAAGGTTCATCGAACCGTCTTGCCCCACTCACAAGTGGTTCGACCAAGTCATCTACCTCTTCCTCTTCACTAAGCTCAAACACACCTAAATCATCACTGCAAGATTCGTCCTTCACTATCTCCAATGGTTCGGGGATGACCTCATTCTGAAGAAACTTATCCAACTTTTCCAGACCCTTGCACCTATTTGCTAATTCCTGAACTAAGAAAGAAGGAACTTGCCTAGTCCTACAATTTCTAGACCTGGAGGAAGCTAACCTAATTCCTAAACTGCTATGTACACGGCTGGGAGAACGGGTCAATTCTGTCCTGGATGGGACAAGAGTAGACCCTTGGGACAAAGATTCCATGACGGCAGGGCTCCCCCACCACACAGGCTCCTCGAAAGTGATTTCCCCTTTTGCAGGATGGGAATTGGACTTTTTTTTTTTTTTTTTTTTCGTGACCGAACGCCTGTAGCATGGAACACTCAGAAGAAATGGCGTTGGTCGGAGCTGAGAGCATCGGAACTGTAGGTGGGTGGAACAAGAAAGGAATGAAAGTAGCTGGGGCTGGTTCATCCCTGGCCAAGAAAAGCCCTACCGTCGGTCTGGCTGATTCACAGAACAAGGAGGATATGCCAAAGTCCTCCTCTTGATCATCTTCATAACACTCTCGCACCTCTTCCTCTATCCTGGGTAATTCCTGCCTCTTTCTTACAAAATGATTCATGAGGGACCATCCCTTCGTTTCTTTTGGTGGTTCAGTAAACTTATATCCCAGGCCACATCCCCCAATGACAGGGTTCTCTGAGATGGGGTCACGGATTCCTTGTCCTTCTTTCCCTAACCCAGAGCCTGAGCTATATCCCATCTTACCCATGAGTTGCCAACCTATGCCCGACCTAGGTCTCAGGTGGGAATTCACTGATGAAAGGACAGGCTCTTTGCCTTTCCTGGAAGTTATCATGGAGGGAATTTTCTCTACTATTACTGAGTCCAATGACTCAATGTAGGAGTGCTTTTGACCTTCACAATCTTCCCGTTATACGGGAACTTATAGCACTGATGATTGGTGGATGGGACTCCCAAGGTTTGGTCCATCCATGGTCTCCCTAGAATGGCATTGTATATTGGCTTAACGTCCAGAATGTAGAACTCCGAGATCATGGATACCGGGCCGATTTCTAATTGGAGGAAGATCTTCCCATCTGCTGGTCTCTGGGAATTGTCATAAGCTGAGACCATCATAGAGGTTGACTCAACCTTCCCTGGGTCTATCCCTATCTTGAGAGTCTTAAGGGGACAGACATTGATGGAGGCACCGGTATCCAATAGAATGGAATCTACTGAATGACCATTAAGGATGGCGGTTAAGCACAGAGGGAGGGATCGGCACTCAGGGGGAGCTAGATCCTTTTCGGGGAAAGAGATCATGGGAGTCTGAGTAACTGAGAGTATAGCATTAGTGACCCCGCCACTAGGAAGATCTTCATTAATCGTGATTTGTTGTAAGAAATTGAACAACGTCTCCCTGTGTGTGGGAGACCTGCGGATAAGCTCAAGGATGGAGATCTTAGCGGGGGTCTTCTCTAGATGCTGGAGTATGTCATACTCAGACTGGGCGTTCTCTTTGGCAGGGAATGAGTTATCTTGAGAATCTATAGGCTGGCTCGGGGGAATGATGCGATTCCTGAGCGTTACCCCTACTGAGATTGGGTCTGTTTCCAATGGTGACCTAATGGGATTGAAGTCGATCATTGAACCCTGGTTCTTGTTTGGACAAAAGACAGATAAGGTGGGTCCCTCGGCTGTGATAGGAGGGATATGAATGAGGGAAACCGGCTTGAGGGTTGCCGATCGCTCTTTGGGCCGGATTAGGACCAAAGGCTCATTAGGGGAAAGCGTGGAGACTTCTGGGGTAGCCCCTTTAGTTTCACACGACCAAGTGGGATCTTGGTGTCTTATCCCGGACCCTTCGTACTCCTAGTATTGCTCCCTGCGAACTGTTACGGGCTCCAAGTCCTTGATCAATGTGTTGACCTTTCCTTGAGAGCCGGAGGGATCTTGACTTACCTGATGAGAGGGTAATGGGTCCTTCACAATTCCCAGTTCTTTCTTAGCCTTCAGAGCCTCAATGGCTTTTCTCATGTCTTCCCAATTTATCCGTCCTTCATCGTTCAAGTCATACACCCAGTCCCTGAAGGTGAAGCAATTATATATGGTGTGTCCCATGATCCTATGGTAAGGGCAATACCTGGAGGTGTCCATATTGCGCGGGACAGCTTCTTTTTGAGGCGGAAGTTGAATGGCGTTGCAGGCCATCAAAGCATAAAAGATATCTGCCAGTGATTCCGGCAGAGGTGGATATGAGGCCCGCTTAGCCATAGTACGACTGTAGTTAGTCGGGGGAGGGACGGCTGAGTATTGCTTCTGATTGGGCTGAGTATCAGACTTAGGATGAGAATTGGTAACCCTGGTTGGTGGTGCCAGCATGCTGACCTATTCATTGATAGTGACTCCTTCTGTGGTAGGAGCTGATGTGGTTTTCTTATTCCTGCTTCTATTTTCAAAGAATGAAGGCAGAGTGGAGTCTCGGATTCGGGATTGAACTACCCTAGCTCTATTGTATAGCTGAGCGAACGTCTGAAGTTCACTGAGCATAAGGATTGCTCGAAGCTGGGGAGTAGCATTGTTAACAAGCATGGTGACTGCTTGTGCTTCAGGAATAACGACCTCCGCTATAGAAGCCATAGCTCTCCACCTGTTAGTGAAATGAGTGAAGTCTTCGTCAGACTTCATTTTCTCCATTACTAGATCGAACAAGGTGGGGGGTAAGGCTGCCATATGGTTGAAGTGGGTAATAAACCTCTCAGAGACCATGTCAAAGTTGATCAGGTCAGTAGCTGGTAGAGAAGAGAACCACCTTAAGGCCTCTCCCTCGAGGGACTTTTGGAAAAGGTGGACCAGGAGGACTCTATCGAAGAGCCACTGATGGGAGTCCATGAGAAACCCAGACAAATGATGATGGGGGTCAGTGGTACCATCGTACTTTCTGTACTTAGGTACCTTAAACCCTTATGGAAAATAAGCTGGGGGGAGCTTGCAGTAGCTCGAGAGAGAATATGGCTGCCTGAGGTTGAGATTCTCGGCCATGAGTCGCCGTACACAAGTCTCGATCTCATTCTTATAAATGAACTCCTCCTGCTTGGGAGGTGTAACCTAGTTGATGGGATTGAAAGGGATCGTGTGAGTGGGCATGGCTTGACTCGGCTGGGGTCTGCTAGAAGATCCTTGGAATTGGGTTTTCCGAGGAGTGGCATCCTGAATTTTGCCACGAGAAACCAACTGGATGAGTTGATCCGGAGTATAGCGTGATAGGACGGCAATGAGTTCCGGATCTTCTCCAGGGTTTTGGAATGTCCTACTGGAGATCACTGGCTCATCCTCTCCTTGTGAGGTAGAAGATTCATCGGAATCCTTCCTCTGAGGGCCTTCTCTGGATGCTTGGAGCATCCCTATGAAGGTCTGTTGTGGATCCTCTTCAATCTCAAACAAAGGGTTGTGACTAACATTGTTACCGAACTGGTCCATGTCATCATACACAGCATTGACATACATTCGGTTCATTATGAAGTACAGACCCTAGATGATTTTATGTTTCACTTGAAGTATTTACCAATGTTTTATGAAAGTTGGTTTCTAACAACTCAAGTTTAACCCTTCACGTCCCTTCACTTTTCCAAAGCTTGTTCCACCGAGATTCAATCAAGTGTCTTAAGATTTAAAATAATTCACTAATTTCTCACACAAACCCAGGGTTCCTACAAGGTGGTTTCAGGTACAACCTGCTCGGCGGCCAAGTGGGAATCCCTGGCTCGCGGAGACTGACGGAGGTTCCCAACAGGACAAGACTAGTCACACCCGAGTGGGAATCCTCAGGTGGAGAGTCAAATCCTGCGGGAGAGGTGACTAAAGAGTATGATGTCGGCTCTTCCTTAAAACCCCCGCGCGGAACACCCCAAAACCCAGTAAACAGGTTAACAAACAACAGGTCAGAATATTTAACAACTCAGCAAAACAGACAGCAGCAACTCATTCATGAACAGAAGAGAATAAAGAAACCGAGTGTCAGCGGCTAAGGGCTAGCCGTCAAAGGGCACGGACGGCCGTCAAGAGGTAACCGACGGCCAGGGTCTGGCCGTCCAAAAGGTAGGACGGACAGGTGCTAGCTGTCCAGAAAGGCAAACGGATGTCGACGGCCAGGTACTAGCCGTCCACTGGGTTGGACGGCCAGGTGCCAGCCGTCCACTAGATGCCGACGGCCAGGTGCTGGCCGTCCACTGGGTCGGACGGCCAGGTGCTGGCCGTCCACGGGAGAAGTCGACGGACAACTGGTGGCCGTCCAGAAGGTCGGGCGGCTAACTGGTGGCCGTCCAGAAGGTCGGGCGGCCAAGTGATCGCCATCCAAGGGTCTTGACGGCCAAGGTCTGGCCGTTCAGGGATTATGGAGTGCAGGGTCCTTACCTTCTTTTCCTTTGATCTCGACGTGTGCAGCGGGCTACAGATGTCCCATCGTGATCGTCAAAGGGCTGTAGGCGCCCGGAACGTCTCCCCGCCGCGGCTGCGGGCTGCGGACGGGGGTTCCTCTCCGTTCGTCTTAGCACTGTGGCGATTCAGAAGGGGGGTTAGAATTTAAAGTGTGATCGCCAGGTGCATTACCTTTCGGTCCCTGTGCTCCGCAGGGATGTAGAAGGTGATCGCGCGTTTGGTGGGAGCGGGAGATGCTGGTTCCTCCTTCGCTTCCTCCGGCCGGCCAGAGGAGGAGAGCCCGGTACTCTGCACGCGTGAATGTGGTAAGGATCCCCTGAAAATAATAGGCAAAACACAGAATAACCCGATTAGGACTATTTGGGGCAGGATCTACTCATAAAGACGTAAAAAACTAGCTAAAATCAGAGGGGAACGCACCGGATAGGTGGTGGGGAGGGAAGGTGACCATGTGTTATGGCCACCCACCTCCTGTTTTTTTTTAAACCTCTGTGCGGGGGTAAGAACCACTAGGTCATCTTACGTGCATGCATGCAAATGAAGGGGGTTGTGTGTGTGAAGAGTGAAGTGGTATTACTAATGTAATGGAATGAATAAGAAAGAGTAAAAGGGAGAGGTTAGAAAGGCAAGCCCGTTTCAGAATGCAGCCTGAGCCTTCCCCCTTGGAGTCTCCTCGAGCTTCTCACCAGAAGGTCCCTCTCTGCCTCTGGAAAAGATCCTTAACCTCTGAAAATCCTCCACCCAAAATCCTTCACTCAAAATCCTTAACCGCCTGCTCGAGAGGATGTGGGGGGTTTAAATAGGCGAAGGAAAAAAGGGGAGAAAACAGGGGTCTAAATCCCTGTAAATCACCCTTCAACCAATAGGGAGTGGTCAAGGGTTAGAGGTAGTGGACGCGGCAGTCGCCGGAGTGGGGAGTGGTTGGAGTAGTGGGGGACGAGGGCGGCGAGTAGAGGAGATCGTGGGGAAGACGGAGTCAAGGGGGTGGTTAAGGAGTGGACGGCCAGGTGACATGCCTTCCATTCTTGTGGTGGAAGGCGGCCCGGCTGGCCTTCGAAAGGAGTGGAAGGCGAGGGGTGGCCTTCGAAGGAGGCGGAAGGCAAGGGGTGGCCTTCGAAGGAGGTGGAAGGCAAGGGGGCTGGCCTTCCACGAAAAGGTGGTAAAAAGTGAAAAAGGTGACTAAAAGGTGGAAGGCGAGGTGGCCGGCCTTCGAAGGGGGTAGAAGGCGGGGGGTGGCCTTCGAAGGCGGTGGAAGGCAAGGGGGCTGGCCTTCCACGAAAATATGAAAAAGGGTGGCCAAAAGGGTGGAAGGCAAGGTGGCTGGCCTTCGAAGGTGGTAGAAGGCGAGGGGTGGCCTTCGAAGGGGGTGGAAGGCGGACTGGCTGGCCTTCCACGAAAAAGGTGGCTAGAGTCGGGATTTGGTTAATGGGCCTAGCTGGTAGTGGGCTGAGATGGCTGAAATGAGGGAATTTTGGTGATGACGGGCAAATGATGGATTGGGTTCATGACCAAAAGGGTGGTCCAAAATCGGTGTCTACAGGACCGACCCAGTTAGAGAGAGGTGAAGATGCTAAGAAAAGTGTTCCTATAAGGGGGGGTGAGACCCAATGCAGATGACCTACGGCCTGGATGGCCCTTAATGTAGTATAAGATAGATATAGGTAACAAAAGAAATTAAAGATCCGAGGACTGATGATCAAAATAAGAAACTGTTTGAATTGCGTCGTTGTTCACCGACGCTATTCAAGACAAAAGCTTCTTCTATTCACAAACGCTCTGACAGCAGCGCAACAATAATATGAAGCTAAACGGCGTCTTATCACAGCGACGTAGTTTGAATTGCGTCTCTCTGTCTAGATGCTATTCAGAGTCCGAAAACAGTAAACAGTAAATAGAGAGCAATTTCGAGGACAATCCTCTTCCAAATGATTAAGATAAACATGAATTTAACTGATCATACAAATTTAATTTAAACAGGTTTATTATCATGCAAACAACATAAACCCAATCAACCGCACACTTCCTATCACACTCACAACTTTCAATCTGTAACGACCCGCCACCTTATAATCGGGGATCCGATTACTAAATGGGTACCGAATCATTAAATTGGGGACCAAACCAGGATCTAGCAAGTCTGGGAAATAAATAATAAACTAAGCTAAACATCCACATCGCATTGAACTGAAAATGAAAGTGCAGGAAATTAAAATTATTACAATGCGACTCGATTACAGCAAATAATTACATACACCAGCTGAAAGGAAATAATTAAACATACAGGCCAGAAATAAATAACAACTACATCGGGGCATACCCCGGAACAACTGCCGAAGACACACAGCACACGGCCGCACACGCCGCTCTAAGTCTGCTGGGAGTCCTCACCTGAAAACCGCAGGGGTGAGTCTCAAGAACAAGACTCAGTAGGGATCCTTCGATCCCCACTGCCCACGCACACACCCACAAGTGTAAAGTACAGCTAACGGTGAAGTAACAAGTGTAGTGGCAGGTACAATATCTAATTCTCTACGTGAGAACACAAGCAATCGAAGCATAATGAACATGCACATTCTAAACCAGCCGCTAGAGAATCCACAACTGTAGTTCCGATAGAACTCGCCGACCGTACAAACAACAGTGGGAAAAACCTCGACCCGCTGAGACCAAGGAGTAGCCCCTCGGATAGCACGCTCGCTACTCCGGCCCAACTGGCTCAGGTGACTACCCCTTCCCCCAGCATGAGTGACTCTCCGAATGTACCACTCCGACACCGGTACTAGCTGACCCCGGGGTTCACCAGGTGACCCTCTCTCACTAGGCGTCACCCTGCCCACGCCCCTACCGGCGCTGTGCTCACGCCCCCACCAGCACAGGGTGATAAAGTGCTACAATGTCACTCCAGGTCCACAGTAACTGAAAACCCAACACAGAGCGATCCGGTCACGTGAAAAGGCCGCGATTGCATAACACACATAGAATCATCCGATCGTGAGGAATCCATCTCTATCGGGTGCACTAAAACATGTGCTAACCGTCTATCTCGCAGTATGAACACGTTTTACTGGCATGCATTAGTGAGATTCTGGCTTGAATCGCGTCGACCGAGGTCGACGCCATTCAATCTCCAAACACAGGTTTAAATAGATCAGTCTTCAGAATCTGGCCTTAAAAGGCGTCGACCCCCTTGGTCGCCTTTTAAAAAGGCGTCGACATCCTTAGACGCCATTCAGCACCGAAATCCGGAATTCCCAAGGCCTTATCCCAGGGATTTCTGCGGTTAAAACGCGTCATGGATTCACGACGCCGTTCAAAAATGCGTCGCTTACTTATGACGTGTTTCAGCCACAGAAACCTCAACCTGGCAGACTGTCTGTCAGTCAATTCCTGTCTAAAAGGCGTCGTGATGGCTTGACGCCTTTCAAAAAGGCGTCGTCCATGCACGACGTCTTTCAGTCCCAGGAACCAGGAACGCCCTAAACCCGAGGGCTCCTTTTCCAACCCCAAATAACCCCAAACTGGAGGGAAACGAAGAGCAAGATAATTCAAAGGCAAACACCCCCATAAAGAACCTAAACATGCTCATTCTACCCCCCCCCAAAACCGAAGATCTACCACATGCATATCGAGGGGAACAAGGTTTAAACACAACGTCACAGGGAACGTCACCCTACCGGACACTCGGACTCCTCCAAAGTTCACGCCGTTCACCCTTCTCGCCCCCACGCCGCCGCCGGTACCGCCGTGGTCGTCCTTGCTCCACCGTGACGTCGGCCGCCGTCCGGAGAGTAGAACGCCGCAGTGGAAGTGGAGGTGGTAGTGGTACGAGTTAGGTGGAGGATGGAGTGGAGGGAGAGGCAAAATGGTGGGAGGAAAAAGAGGGAGGAGGAGGTGGTCGCCGCCGGTCACCGGAGGAGGAGAGAAGGAGAGTTAGGAGAAAATGAAGGAAAGAAGGAGGGCTTGCGGGATTAACCAGGAACTGGCTAAAACGCGTCGACATCTACGGACGCCTATCAGGTGACAAGACGGCCGCTCTGACAAGATTCTGAAACGCGTCGTCCTACATAGACGCCATTCAGACAACTTGTCAGGGCCGTACTCTGACACACCCCGAGTCGCAGTCTGAAAGGCGTCGTCCTTCGCAGACGCCGTTCAGACGACCTGACAGGGCCGTACCCACGCGGCCCAAGGTCATCCCCCCGCGGCACCCACGTGGCAGCATCTGAAACGCGTCTGCTAAGGTGGACGCCGTTTAAAACGCGTCACCAGGTCCTGACGCGATTCAACTCAGAACTTCCGCCCCCCCACAGGGACTAGAACAACAGGGTCTGACCCGAAAACCGGATCCGAAAGTCTCGGTCATTACACAATCAATCACGGGAGGGCAAGATCTTGCCACAAAGGGATGTGCACGTAATGCACGTAGGGATAAACATAACCAAACTCACCAATTGGTGAAAGGAGTGCCCGAGAGACACGAGTGGTACACCGTGGGTCCCCAATGATAAAATGCAAGAACAAATATTAAAAGATGGCAAGACCAAGTCCTACTGTGAACACCAAAAAGCTATGGGTGCTCAAATTAGGTGTGTGATGTTCATGAGTTTCATGTTGTTTATATGATGAATAAAACTATAAAAAACAAAAGAAAACGTGATCGCCATAAACTGTAAACTTTCAAAGAAAGATTGATCGCTTACCTTTCAAGCTTGGGAGATGTTGAGTCCTTGATTCCTTTTCTTTGGCCGGCCAAAGAAAGAGAGTCCTTTTATCAGTGTGTTCTTGCTTTTATTATCTTGATATTGCTCTAGTTTGTCAGCAGGTTAGAGCAAAACATCAAAGACCCTCTGGACTACTTCAAAAGATAGAAATTCCAGAGTGGAAATGGGAACATATCACTATAGACTTTATTGTGGGTCTACCCCGATCAGCACGTGGACATAATGCCATTTGGGTAATCGTAGATAGATTCACAAAATCTGCCCATTTCTTGCCAATCAAGATTAACCAATCAGTAGAAGGTTTGATCAAGCTATATATAGGCAATATCGTTAAGCTACATGGGGTTCCCAAGTCAATTATCTCCGACAGAGGCTCTAGATTCACCTCTAGAATGTGGAAGAGTCTCTAGGAAGCATTAGGCACTCAATTAAAGTTTAGTACTGCCTTTCATCCTCAGACCGATGGTCAGACAGAAAGAATTATCCTGACATTAGAAGATATGCTAAAAGCATGTAGTCTGGATTGGAGAGGAGATTGGGATAAAAACTTATTGTTGGCCGAGTTTGCTTATAATAATAGCTTCCATACTAGTATTAAAATGGCTCCTTTTGAAACTCTATATGGGAGACCCTACAGATCACCTGTATGTTGGGAAGAGTCTGGGGAGAGACAATTGATAGGCTCAGACATTGTGTAGGCCAATACAGAGAACATTCAACTTATCCATCAAAGGTTGATAGTTGCATAGAATCGACAAAAGAGCTATGCCGATCAAAGGAGAAAAGATGTTTCTTTTGAAGTCGAGGACTATGTTTTTCTGAAGGTTTCTCCATTAAAAAGGATTGTTAGATTTGGAAAGTGAAGCAAGCTAGCACCTCACCATATTGGTCCATTTGAAATTTTGCAGAAGGTTGGAGATGCAGCGTACCAGCTAGCCCTACCACCTGCTTTGGAAGGAGTTCATAACATCTTTTATATCTCCATGCTCAAGAAATATCTTCATGACCCATCCCATCTCATAGATTATGGCGAGCTCCAGATCCAACCAAATCTAAGTTACGAAGAACAACCCGTGCAAATCTTGGACTTCAAGACAAAAGAGCTCATAAATAAGACAATTCCTTTAGTGAAAGTTCTATGGAGAAACCAGTCAACAGAGCAAGCAACTTGGGAAATGGAAGAAGAAATAAGGAGAAAATACCCACATCTTTTCATTAAGTTCCTCACCATATTCAATAATTTTCAGTTAGATTTAAAATTCTAGGACAAATTTTGTTTCAGGGGGAGAGGATGTAAGGATCTACAAAATTACATTTACATGCCAATATATACATAATTATGAAAAATGGTATATTCGTAAATATCGAAAAAGTATAAATGTCATTATAAAAAAATTATATCTTATAATGCAATAGATGATCTTCATAGGGTTTTAAGAGAAATTTTTAAGGCCTCTAGATGTGTCCTCGAATCACTAAAAAGGGGGTTAAATTCGGTGAAAGGGTGTTGAATAAGGGTATAAAGCAAATTATAAAAAATATAGGGATTAAAATGTAAAAGTACAAAAGAATGAGGAACTAGTAACGTAAAGGATAAGGGTACTGGTATGGAAAAGGATAAAGAAACTGGTATGGTTGTCCCCAAGAAACCCATGCCACCTCTTTGGATACATGTCCCAAATCCATGCTAAACTCACTTTAAAGGGATACATGTCCTAGACACATGTCCCCATTTTAAGCCATACCACCCTTTTAAATAGGGGGTAGCCCTCCCATCCCCCCCATCTCTTCTCCTTCCTGCTTTACCTATGCCTAGAGAGAGAAAGAGAGAAAGAGAGGTAGAGAGAAAGAAAACAAAAAAACTCAAGAGAAGAAGTCTTACCGCCAGTTCGAGCCGTCTCGGAGGGTGACAGAAGGAGGCTTCAATTATGCCTAAGCATGCTCCTGGTACAAAGGCAAGTACATAGTTCTTTCTCCATGGTTATTTTTCTACTACAAATGCCCTGTTTTCGAAATATGTATTTTCCTACAACTTAAGTATATATACTAAGCTAACATGCTGTCAAAATGACTTAAGAGCCTAAATGGACACCCATCCCATGCCCAAATCCCATTTTATAAGTCTTCCACGTTAAATCGAACATGCTTACAGACAGTGCCACCTTAGGAGTTCATGCGTCCGAATCATACAAGCATTCTTATGAGGCAGACTTTAAGTTAAAAGACACAACCTGAGGCAAACAGGTAAAATCCTGGCTACGATTCTCCTAGTCCAGGTGGGATAGGTCGGTCCCCCTACTATGAAGTGGAAGCGCCAGTGGGCATTTTCCTTACCGCTGGCTGCATGTCATGTTAAACCTCCTCATGTTGTGGTTTGGATGCATGTCCGTTAAATAAGTGGAAAGATTCATATTGTTCATATGCTATATATATATTTATGATGTATGACTTTATACTATGCCATGATCATTTAACCATAGCATAATGCTATGCCATGCCCCAATTATACTTGTATGCCATGCCATGATGTTATGACATGATCAAGTCAGGCACGCTATGATGCTAATCCATGATCTTTATGTTTATACTCACGCTATGCCATGCTACACCATGATCTTTCGACCATGTCATGATATTCCATAATCCTTATATTAGCTGAAGTTTGCTATGTTATATTCTATCATGATATGATTAGATAGTTTTATCATATTGCTTTTATATTTATATATGATAAGCCATGTAATGGTATCATGTGCTTGCTGAGTCGGTAAACTCACATATACTATTTAACTCCCCTTTCAGGAGAGGACCTTTCGAGGACAATCAAGGAATCTCTACGGTCTTGGTTTAGTTGAGCAGAGCTTGGTTTTTGTAAGTCCAGTCCCCATGTAAACTTACAAGTTGTACCCCTTGACTTGATGTACTGCGAAGTACTGTATATGACATCAATATAGAGAATTTGTGACTCGCGATCAATTGACTGTTTATTTGCATGCGAAGTGCTCAACCTTAACAACAATACATGTTCGGGTTGTTCCCGCTGTCAATGGATCCCTGCGGATCGAAGTACGTCGGAGCCGAGCTCAAGTAGCTCGTGAACACTCGACTCCTGGCCACCCCTAGCCCCAACTACTTATTAAAATTGCAAACGTTATCTATATTAAACTTAGAGATCAGAGAAACAACAGGAGTTTATCACCGTACATGAAAAGGAGATTTGTTAAAGTCTCCGTTGTTATTGCGATATTGTAGAGCTGCCCCCAATTTGATGCCTTCTACTTACTAGGAACTACAAATCTTATGTTAAAGTCAGATACCAAATAAGGAGAAGGAATGTATCACCTTATCTGAAAGGAGATTAATCGAAGTCTGAGTTTTTTAGATATTGTCGAACCACCCCCAATTTGATGCTTCATGCTTACTAGGAACTACAAATCTTAAGTTAAAGTTAGAAACCAAAGGAGAACCAAGAATGTGTCACCTTACCTAAAAGGAGATTTGTCAAAATCCAAGTTGCAACTAAGATATTGCCGAGCTACCTCCAATTCGATGCCTCCAGCTACCTACTAAGAAATACAAATCTGACATATGTCAAAAGTTAGAAACCGAAGGAGAAGCATGAATGTATCACCATACCTTAAAAAAAGATTCATTCAAGTACGAGCTGCTGCTAAAATATTGTCGTGTTCCCTTCGGTTTGATGGCTCAAACTATGTACTAAGAGCTACAAATCTTGTCTATGTTATAGTTAGAAACATTGATGCTTCTCCCTAAACAAAACCATAAAGGGCTTAGTCTTAGAATGAGGCTACTATATTCTAAACTTAGAATATCAATTTCCTACAATGAATTTTAATCGAAGAGTTGCTTAGACCGCAAATAAGGCACCTTGCATGATGAACTATTACTTCAAATGTCTTTTGTTTTTCATTTGGAACTAGATAATATTCTAGTATATTGCCAAAACAAAAAAACTATCACTCTAGTTTTATATGAGAATTTCAATCAAATATTTAACTATACAGCAAATAAGACACCTTGCATGATGATCTATTACCTCAAATGTATTTTGTTTTTCATTTTCAAACACAATAAACTAACTTAAACATTCAATATAATCCCCTTCCCCTAATCTTTCCTTCCTCTCCTAATCTCTTTCTTTCTCTATCTCATATAGGTATTCCCAAGAATTCTAACTTCTCGATCAACAATCGCAAAATCATATGTCTCTCCTTTAGGTCATTGTATGAATTTTAGTTGTCTTTTTGTAGATTTATTTATTTAAATTATGATATTGCTAAGTAAGCACAAACTTAAGAACAAGCTGACTCTACTGCACCATTCGTGCCCCATTTTCTTATAAGACCGCATATTACAATACATCAAGAAAACACAGACAAAAGAAAACTAATGTGGTAAAACTTCTATCATAAACCAATCAACCGACATGACTAGATGTGCAAACTTAGTACATAGGCCGGCCTGGCAACTGCTTACCAAGAACCACAAATCACCTCTTTGCCTAAAACGAAAAACACCACTGCTTTACCCTCAAGAAATCATAAATAGTCTCGTCATACAGTGTGCCCAGTACTATAAACATCACTTCAAAAGGTTTCCATAATAAGAGTATTCGAATAACATGAGATTCAGTGTTCACCATTTCAAAGCAATCGTTCTTCCATAAAGATAAATTTATTAAGTAACTCTTTATGTGGCTCAATTTTTTTAGGACTTTCTCTGCATCTTGTTAATTCTTAACTCATATGCGTATGCCATTTATTGTCATCATAGTCTTAGAATGCAAAGACATGAGAATTACAATTTTAGTCTGACAAACATGTGTATATCCAACGTAACAACATAATCAACCTTATTGCATTATATGTTCTAGGCTCACAATATTAACTTTCTATATTATAAAACTATCAGTCCATTTTTTGTTCACATTTTAATCAAACAATCTAACCATTCAAGTTAACTATAAAAATTATCATCTAAATTGATAAGAAGATAATACCTTGATCTTATAACTGATTAGAAAGTCAAATCCTAAGGAGCAAAAATGTATCACTTTACCTAAAATGAGATTCATCAAAGTCCGAGTTGTTGTTGAGATTTTGTCGAGTTGCCCCCAATTTAATGGCCCCAACTACTTCCTAAAAATCACATATCTTGTCTATGTTAAAGTTAGAACTCAAAGGAGTAGGAATGTGTTACCTTACCCAAAGGAGATTTACCGAAGCCTGAGTTACTAAGAGATATTGTCGAGCTGCCCCAATTTGATGCCTCCAACTACTTATTAAATGCAAATCTGCTCTATGTTAAAGTTAAAAACCTAAGGAAGAGGAAGAATGTATCACCTTACTCGAAAGGAGATTCTTTAAAGTCTGAGTTGCTGCTGAGATACTGTCGAGCTGCCCCCAAATTGATGCCTCCAACTTACTACGAACTACAAATATGTTAAAATTAGAACCCAAAAGAGGAGTATAAATGCATCACCTTACCTGAAAGGAGATTCATCGAAGAAGATTTGTTGCTATGATATGGTCGAACTACCCACAATTTGATGGCTCCAACTAGGGGTGACCACAAGCCAAGCAGAGCTGAGCTTTAACTCGCTCGAGCTTGACTCAACCAAGATTATTAGAGCTCGAGCCCGAGCCTACCCTGAGCTCCTTTTGTGGGCTCAAGCTCGACTCGGCAAGAAAGGAACTCAGCTCAAACTCGGCTCGAGGTCTGATCGTTAGAACGCTTTTAAGTTCACTAAGCTAATAAATTGAGTTCATGTAGCCAAAAACAGCTGAATCACTAAGCTTGGAAAGGTGCAGTAGAGGGTGGCATTATATTTAAAGAGAAAGTAGGGTGAGGGTTTTGCAAAGTAATGGGTATTAAGCTAAAAAGGCCTAATTGTCAATAGGCTCGCAGGTGTGCTACCATCGGGATAACATGTCATCGACCCACTTAAGGTGGGCTTGGAGCCTACGAGGTCCCCTGCTACGAACTTCGTCTTCTCAAGTAGGCTAGGGAAGCACACCATATAGCAACCCCCACTTCCCCCCCGGTGGGCTCGACTACCACCACCCCCATCCACCACCCAGGGTTGTGCCAACTTACTAGGCCCCCACAAGCTGGTGCAGCGCAAATATCTAGCTACGGCGAGGGGACGGTGTTGCGCGCGCTCATACGCCGTAATCTACTAAAGAAGGCGCCATCAGTATGGTCGGTCGAGAGGTGGTCGTAGACGATGGAGTAGCAACAGGTCCTAGACATGGTGCGAACAACTTTGGCCTCGTACTAGGCCCCTTGGAAACCGTCGTCATCCTAACTTACATCCCCACCATCACCATTAGAGAACCTTATTGGCCTCTCTCTCTCTCTCCCTACCACTTCATCAGAGGTGCAAAGAAATTTGGACAGGCGACAATGATGGGACCATAGTGGGTACATGTGAGACCTTAGAGTTCCTATAAGAACCCCAAGGAAAAGGAGCAAACACTTCTTAGTAAATTTCACTAATACTCCTTAAACAAAGGCATTTGATATTCCAATAGAAAGTATTAGGGGTATGTATGTAAATAAAGCAAAAGTATATATACAATTATAACTTTATAAGATGTAAAAATAGTTGGTAGAAAAGTATGGATGTCTGTGAAACGTTGTGATGGTTATTGGGCTTGATTTAATAGGCTATAGGATAGGGTTTTAAATGCCCTGTTATATGTGAGGTTTAAGGCTCTTATGGTTTCTCATTAGTGGGAAAACTTAGGCCCATTAAATAGAAAGGGGACAGATCTGTCCCCTTTCTTGAAGCTTCCCACCTCTCTAGAGGAGGTGGAGCTTAAAGATAGAAACCAAAGAAAAAGAAAGAATGTATTACCTTATCTGAAAGCGAGTGATACTGAGATGAGCTACCCTAAATTTGATGTTTCATACTTACTAGAAACTACAAATCTTTTGCTAAAGTTAGAAACAAAATAAGAAGCAACAATGCATCTCATGATTCTCACCTTACTTAAAAGAAGATTCATTAAAATCCGAGCTATTGCTAAGATATTGCTGAGCTCTCCCCATTTTGATGCCTACAACTACCTACTAAAAATACAAATTTTATCTATGTGAAAGATAGAAACCGAAGGAAAAGAAAGAATGTGCTTTTAGCATGTTTACTATTGAGAAAACAAGACTAGTCATGCATTTTTTATTCGTAGAGAAAGGATGGATTCAGGGAGGATCCTATATGAGCCAAGTGACTCACTGCTGCCCTTTTTAATTACTATTTATCTTGTACGGTTATATCCTTCACTCTACTTGTACAGATTTCCAAACCGACATAACTGTAAGTGGGGGTTCTAGTGTGGGCCCACACAGTACACCTGTAAGTTCCTCTAGCGTACGCGCTAGGAACATGGAATTCTATAAGTTTAGTTCAAGATCGGAAGCCTGATTCTTTTATCGGTGCTCATAGTAATCTTGTTGAAACCTTATGTAAATGTTTAGTAGGTTGGGGCCTGTGAGGGGGTGTTGGTATGGTGGGCTTATGAGGGTTGTTTATGAGGGTTGCTTTACCTTAGGCTGTAGAAGTTTGACATAGAATATATAAATTAATTAGATACTTTTACTTCAAGTCAGCTCGCGAGCCAGCCGAGCTGTGTTGGGTCAAGCTCGAGCTTGGCTCATTTGATTAGACGAGCTTAAATTAGAGCTCAGGCTTGGTACGATTGATTAAATGAGTTGAGCCTGACTCGAGCAGAGCTTGAGTAACTCGTGAGCAGTTCGGCTTGTAGCCTCCCTAGCTCCAACTACGTATTACAAATCGCAAATGTTATTTATGTTAAAGTTAGAAACCAGAGGACGAGCAGGAATGTATCACCTTACTTGAAAGTTGACAGGAGATTTACTGAAATCCAAGTTGTTATTGACATATTGTCGAATTGCCCTCATTTTAACGCCTTCTTCTTACTAGGAAGTACAAATCTTATGTTAAAGTTGGAAACCAGAAGAGGAGAAGGAATGCATCACCTTACCTGAAAGGAGATTCATCAAAGTCCGAGGTGCTACTGTGATGAGCTGCCCCCAATTTCATGTTGCGTACTTACTAGAAACTACAAATCTTATGTTAAAGTTAAAAACAAAATAAGAAGCAAGAATGTATCTCAGCTTGCCTAAAAGGAGATTCATCAAAATCCGATATATTGCAAAGATATTGCTGAGCTACCCCATTTTGATGCCTACAACTACCTACTAAAAACTACAAATTTTCTTTATGTTAAAGATAGAAACCAAAGGAAACAAAAGAATATATCACCTTACCTGAAAGTGAGGTGCTACGGAGATGAGTTGCCCGCAATTTGATGCTTCGTACTTACTAGAAACTAAAAATCTTATGCTAAAGTTAGAAACAAAATAAGAAGCAAGAATGTATCTTACCTTGCCTAAATGGAGATTCATCAAAATCCGAGTTATTGCTAAGATATTGGTGAGCTCCCCCCATTTTGATGCATACAACTACCTACTAAAAACTACAAATTTTATCTATGTTAAAGATAGAAACCAAAGGAAAAGAAAGAATGTATCACCTTACTCTTCCAATAGGTACGACTGTACTAGTGGTGTTGGTGACCCTATCGATTTTAGCATGTTTACAGTTGAGAAAACAAGACTATATGTTAAGTGTAAGGACTGAGGTTTTTGGATCCGGTTTTCGGGGTCGGATCCTGTAGTTCAAGCCCTAGTAGGGCTGAGACTCTATTCTGTTTCGCGTCGAGCGGGCTCGACGCGGTTTTAACGGCGTCCAGCATTGCAGACACGTTTTAGTTTGTGCCATGTGGGTGCCACGTGGGCTGGCTTTGGGCAGCGAGAGTACGGCCCTGTCGTGTTCTCTGAACGGCGTCCGCGAGGGATGACGCCTTTCAGACTGTGACCCTGGGTTGTCAGTGTACGGTGCCAGTCTTGTCGTCTGAACGGCGTCTTGGATGGATGACGCGTTTCAGAGTTCTGTCAGAGCGGCCCGTCATGTGAACTGATAGGCGTCCGTACAGCTCAACGCGTTTTAGCCAGTTTCTGGTTAACCCCACAAATCCTCCTTCCTTTCCCTCATTTCTTCCTTCTCCCTCTCTCTCTCCTCCCTTCCTCCGGCGATTCCGGCGACGCCTCCTTCCCCTCCTCTTTTCCTCCCACCATTTCATCTCTCTCTCCACTCCATCGACCTCCTAACTCCCACCACTACCACCACCACCTCCTCTGCGGCGTTTTCTCTCCGGACGGCGGCCGACGTCCCGGTCGAGTAAGGACGACCTCGGCGGTACCGGCGGCGGCGTGGTGCGAGATGGGTGGACGGCTTGGAGGTTGGAGGAGTTCAAGTAACCAGTAGGGTGACTATCCCCAGTGCATTTTCGTTTGAAAACCATGTTTTCCAGCATTTGAAGCATGCTTTGGGGTGCTTTTTGGGGTGAAAACGCTAAGTGCATGTATGAGAAATTGGGTGTTCTAATGGGTAGATGGATTCTCCTCCTTCCCCTCTATGTTTTGTGTCTTTTCTACGCATTTTGGGGGAGAAATCCCACCTCGAGGATTGGGGGAAGCAAGGAGAGAACCTGTCTGTCGGGGCTAAATGGCGTCGAGGTGAAGCGACGCCTTTCAGAAAGGCGGCGCCCACACACGACGCGATTTAACCCATTAACAGACCATGTTCCCGGACTGATAAGCGTCCAGGGACAGTGACGCCTTTTCAATAGGCGACTGGCGTCGACGACGCGTTTTAGTGAAATTACCTCATTTTCCTGTCCCTATTACCGGTCGCTAAAAGGCGATGAGGGACAGCGACGCCTTTCAAAAGGCGGCTGCTTATGGCAACGCGTTTTACGCCAGGTTCTGTGGCCGAGTTTCTGTGAACCAGTTTAGAAGACTTGAATGGCGTCGGCCTTGGGCGACGCGATTCAAGATAGAATCACACTAATTCACGCCATTAAAACATGTTACACGGTTAGACAGTTGTTTACTTAATTAAATGCATGCTTTAAATTATACTGTATGGTGATGGATTCATTGTAACCGGATCGTATGCATGGTGTTGCATGCGACCGTGGACTTCTTACTGTGCTGTGTTTTGAGCTACTGTGGACCTAGAGTGACAATTGTAGCGCTTTATCACCCTGTGCTGGTGTGGGTGGAGCACAGCGCCGTTGTGGGTGTGGCGGGGTGACGCCTAGTGAGAGAGGGTCACCTGGTGAACCCCGGGGTTAGCTAGTACCGGTGTGGGTGTGGTACCTTTGGAGTGTCACTCGTGCTGAGGGAAGGAGTAACCACCTGAGCCAGTTGGGCCGGAGTAGCTAGAGTGCTATCCGAGGGGTTACTGTTTGGTCTCAGCGGGTCGGTGTTTTCCCCACCTTCGTTTGTGTGGTTGGCGTGTTCTACCGAGACGTTGGTTGTGGATTTCCTGGTAGACTGGTTTTAGAAATATGCATGTTAAATATATTTCAAATGCATGTGATTCATATCGAGATTTAGGAGTAGTAATTACTGCTTTACTTGTTCACTGGACTTTTAGCTGCATTTTACACTTGTGGGTGTGTAAGTGGGCAGTGGGGATCGAAGGATCCCTACTGAGTCTTTTCGTTGAGACTCACCCCTGCGGTTTTCAGGTGAGGACTCCAGGCAAACTTAGCGAGGGGTGTGCTGCTGTGTGTCGCGCGCCGTTAGTTGTTGTTCCGGGGTATGCCCCGACGTAGTTGTTATCTTTATTCCTGGCCTGTATGCTTAATTATTTCTTTTCTGTTGGAGTATGTAATTATTGGCTGTATCGAGTCGCATTGTAATAACTTTTAATTCCTGCTTTTTCCTTTCAATTCAATGCGATGTGAATGTTTAGCTTAGTTTATTATTTATTCCCCAGACTTACTTAGATCCTGGTTTGGTTCCAAATTAATGATTCGATACCCATTTAGTAATCGGATCTCCGATTATAGGGTGGCAGGTCGTTACAGTTGGTATCAGAGCATTCGTTCTGGCAAATAAATGAATAACTAGGTTAAATGTCGTGAGTCCGGCAAATAATTACATTATCCCGTACAGGCACGGCGGTAGCATAGGTTTTAGGTTTCTAATTAGAACTTTTCGATTTTTGTGATTGTAGGCGATTAGATGGCTCCTAGGAAGACGATGCTAGTTATTAGAGAGCGGGGAGATGTCCCTAGTGGATCTGAGGCCGGTAGCCCGAGTGTAGAGCAGTTCATGGAGGCTGTGATGGACACGATGGCTAGATATCATACCCGAGACCCTAGTGAGAGTTCCAGTGCCCGGGGAGGGTCTTCAGCTGCACTAGAGAGATTCCTGAAGCTGAGGCCGCCTCATTTCACCGGTCGTCCGGACCCTGATGCGGCTGTTCACTGGTTGAGGGAGATGGAGAAGACTTTTGATACTATGGACTGTGCGGCAGTTGAGAGGACTCCTTTAGCTACCTTCATGCTGAAGGATGATGCCTACGATTGGTGGACCACTCTGAAGAGTTTGTCTTATGCAGATAGGAGTCTCAGGGAGATTCCATGGGAGACTTTTTTGAAGGAATTTAATGCACAATAGTTCCCTAGGCATGTTCAGAGGGCCAAGGAGAGGGAATTTATGGAGCTGACTCAGGGGAGTATGACAGTACTCGAGTACCAGGCGAAGTTTGTTTCGCTTGGGAGGTTTGTGCCTTTCATTTCAGGGGACGAGGAGCGTCGGACCGAGAGGTTTGTGGATGGACTGAGGCTCAGTCTGAGGAACTTTGTAGCATCTCACTATTGTACAGATTTGGCATCAGCGGTTAGGTGTGCAGCAGCAGTGGAGGCACAGCAGAACCAGTCAGCCCGGGAGAGAGGACTGACTGCTCAGGGACCAGCTCGTGGCAGGGGTAAGGCAGGGGCAGCAGCCCCTTCGTCCGGATCGGGATCGTCGTCACTCGGCTCCAGATTCAGGAGATTCTTTCGAGGCGGTGGCAGCAGTAGTGGCAGCAGCGGTAGCAGCAGACCCAGGCAGGGTCAGCAGAGCCAGTCGGTGTCCAGCGCTCAGCAGGAGTCAGCTCAGAGGCTTCCAGCAGTTTGTCAGCACTGTGGTGGTACTCATGGTGGGACTCAGTGTCCTGCTTTTCCTAGGAGGTGTTTCACTTGCGGCCAGCAGGGTCATTTGGCAAGGCATTGCCCGCAGGGGTATGGTCAGGGGCAGGGTTCAGGTGATCAGAAGAAGCCGAGGACCCCGGGGAGAGTTCTAGCTATCACCAGGAAGGAGGCTCATACGTCCAACTTGGTGGAAGGTACACTTTCTGTCCTTGGGAACTCTGCACATGTGTTGATTGATTCGGGTGCTTCGCATTCTTTCATTTCTGAGCAGTTCATAGATATTCTTTCTGCACCCGTTGATGAGCTATCTGATGGATTGATGGTAGAGGTTCCTTCTGGGGATTTCATGTTATGCGTGCCATTCGTGACTTTGATATCATCCTGGGCATGGATTGGTTGGAATCTTATTATGCTGAGGTGGACTGCCACAGGAAGAGGGTGCGTTTCTCTATTCCGGACATCCCGACCTTCTACTTCCAAGGTATTAGGATCTCTTCTCGAGGTATTCTTATTTCTGCCTTTAAGGCTCGGAGGTTGCTTGCTGGTGGTTGTGAGGCCTTCCTTGCCTCTGTTGTTGTTTCCGATGTCCGTGATAGTCCCAGTCCTTGTGAGGTGCCTGTAGTGTGTAACTTTGCAGATGTGTTTCCTGAGGAGTTGCCTGGCCTTCCTCCTCAGCAAGAGGTTGAGTTTACCATTGAGCTTGCACCGGGTACGGCACCCTTGTCTAAGGCCTCGTATCGGATGGCACCAGCCGAACTCGCTGAGTTGAAGGCGCAGTTGCAGGAGTTGCTGGATAAGGGTTTCATTCGTCCCAGTACTTCTCCGTGGGGTGCTCCAGTTCTATTTGTCAGGAAGAAGGATGGTTCTCTGAGGTTGTGCATTGATTATAGGCAGCTGAACCAGGTGACGATAAAGAATAAGTACCCACTTCCAAGGATCGATGATTTGATGGATCAGCTGCAGTCTGCAAAGGTGTTTTCTAAGATTGACCTGAGATTTGGATATTATCAGATGAGGATCCGTGAGGTCGATATTAGTAAGACGGCTTTTAGAACTCGGTATGGACATTATGAGTTTTTGGTTATGCCTTTTGGCTTGACCAATGCTCCGCGGCCTTTATGGATCTGATGAACCGAGTCTTCAGGGCCTATGTGGATCAGTTTGTGGTAGTATTTGTAGATGATATTTTAATATATTCTTCTTTTGAGGAAGAGCACGCCACTCATCTTTGGGTGGTGTTGCAGGTCTTGAGAGAGCACCAACTATATGCCAAGTTTAGCAAGTGTGAATTCTGGCTAGACAAGGTACACTTCCTTGGGCATGTCATTTCTGGCGAGGGCATCGCAGTGGATCCAGCCAAGATCGAGGCAGTGATGGATTGGAGCAGGACAACTTCAGTGACTGAGATTAGAAGCTTCTTGGGGCTTGTAGGTTATTACAGACGGTTTGTTCAGGGGTTTTCTTCGATAGCGGCCCCCTTGTCGAGGTTGAGTCGAAAAGGAGTTCGTTTTGTATGGACCGAGGAGTGTGAGCGGAGTTTCATTGAGTTAAAGACTCGCCTCACTTCGGCCCCTGTGTTGGTGCTTCCATCAGGTTCTGGTGGGTTTGTGGTTTATTCAGATGCATCTCGTCGAGGTTCGGGTGCAGTTCTAATGCAGCATGGTAGGGTCGTGGCCTATGCTTCTAGGCAGCTAAAGAAGCATGAGGAGAACTATCCCACCCATGATTTGGAATTGGCAGCTATGGTATTTGCACTGAAGATCTGGAGACATTACTTGTATGGAGAGAAATTTCAGGTTTTCACTGATCACAAGAGCCTGAAGTATGTGTTCACACAGAGGGATCTGAATTTGAGGCAGCGTAGGTGGATGGAATTCATCAAGGATTATGACCTCGACCTTTCTTATCATCCGGGCAAGGCGAATGTGGTGGCAGACGCCTTGAGTCGGAAGACGGTCGTGTCATACCTTATGATTCAAGAATGGAGATTATTTGAGCAGGTTGTGGAATCTTCCTTTCGGGTTCCACGTGAGGATGATAGAGCCGTGTTGGCCAGCTTGACTGTGAGACCAGCAGTGTACCATGCTGTGATTGAGGCTCAGAGGGCAGATGTAGAGTTACCGCAGGTTCTCCAGCGACCAGAGGTGGAGTTGTGGGATGACGGTACAGTCAGGTTTAGAGGCAGACTCTATGTTCCGGCCGAAGAGGACGTGCACAGGAGTGTCCTTGATGAGGCGCACCGTTCTAGATATGCAGTGCATCCCGGGACAACTAAGATGTATCATTGTTTGAGGAGGCACTTTTGGTGGCCTGGTATGAAGAAATATGTGGCTGAGTATGTGGCTAGGTGCATGACATGTCAGCAGGTTAAAGCCGAACATCAGAGACCAGGTGGATTGTTGCAGCCCTTGCCGATTCCGGAATGGAAATGGGAGCACGTGACTATGGACTTTGTGATGGGATTACCTGTATCCCCTGGCAGGAGAGACGCAGTCTGGGTTATTGTTGATCGGCTGACCAAGTCGGCACACTTCCTGGCTATTAGGAAGGACTGGTCAGTCGGTAAGTTGGCTAAGTTGTTTGTAGATCGGATCATCTCCCTGCACGGGGTGCCTTTGTCCATCGTATCAGATCGAGATCCGAGGTTTACTTCCAGGTTCTGGAAGAGTTTTCAGAAGGCCTTGGGCACGCAGTTGGCCTTCAGTTCGGCCTACCATCCCGAGACTGATGGGCAGTCGGAAAGGACCATTTAGACTCTGGAGGATATGCTCAGGGCGTGTTGCTTAGACTGGGGAGGTTCTTGGGAGCAACATTTGCCTACTGTGGAGTTTGTCTACAACAACAGTTATCATTCTAGTATCGTCATGGCGCCTTACGAGGCTTTGTACGGGTGGCCGTGTCGATCCCCGGTGTGTTGGTCCGAGATTGGCGAGAGGCAGATAGCAGGGCCAGAGTTAGTACAGCAGTGTGCTGAGGTTGCCAGGATGGTATGGCAGAGATTGATCGCAGCTCAGAGCAGGCAGAAGAGTTATGCTGATATCCGGAGGAGACCGCTTGAGTTTGAGGTTGGAGACCACGTGTTTCTCCGAGTCTCACCCTCTAAGGGTGTGATGAGATTCGGGAAGCGAGGCAAGCTAAGTCCGCGATATATTGGGCCTTTTCCCATTCTTGCTCGAATTGGGGAAACCGCGTATCAGCTGGCCTTGCCGCCCAGTTTTGTAGGGGTGCACGATGTGTTCCATCTTTCTTTGCTGAGAAGATATGTTCAGGATCCATCCCATGTTTTTGATTTTTCAGAGTTGGAGATTGCTGAGGACTTGTCCTTTCCAGAGTTTCCAGTTCGTATTGAGGATCGCAGAGAACAGGTCCTTCAGAACAAGGTTGTGCCTTTGGTTAAGGTGATTTGGCAGTACCGCTCAGGGGGTGAGGCAACCTGGGAGCGTGAGGACGAGATGCGGGAGCAATTTCCTTACCTTTTCTTGTAAGTCCCCTTGTGAGCTTGTATCTCTATGTTTTGACCTCGTTAATTCTAGCAGGCAATTTCGGGGGCGAAATTCTTTTAAGGGGGGGAGAATGTAAGGACTGAGGTTTTCGGATCCGGTTTTCGGGGTTGGACCCTGTAGTTCAGGCCCTAGTGGGGCTGAGACTTTATTTTAGTTTGTGCCACGTGGGCTTGCTTTGGGCCGCGAGAGTACGGCCCTGTCGTGTCGTCTGAACGGCGTCCGCGAGGGACGACGCCTTTCAGACTGCGACCCTGGGTTGTCAGTGTACGGCGCCAGTCTTGTCGTCCGAACGGCGTCTTGGATAGACGACGTGTTTCAGAGTTCTGTCAGAGCGGCCCGTCATGTGAACTGATAGGCGTCCGTACAGCTCGACGCGTTTTAGCCAGTTTCTGGTTAACTCCGCGAATCCTCCTTCCTTTCCCTCATTTCTTCCTTCTCCCTCTCTCTCTCATCCCTTCCTCCGGCGATTCCGGCGACGCCTCCTTCCCCTCCCTCTTTTCCTCCCACCATTTCATCTCTCCCTCCACTCCATCGACCTCCTAACTCCCACCACTACCACCACCACCTCCTCCACGGCGTTTTCTCTCCGGACGGCGGCCGACGTCCCGGTCGAGTAAGGACGACCTCGGCGGTACCGGCGGCGGCGTGGGGCGAGACGGGTGGACGGCTTGGAGCTTGGAGGAGTTCAAGTAACCAGTAGGGTGACTATCCCCAGTGCATTTTCGTTTGAAAACCATGTTTTCCAGCATTTGAAGCATGCTTTGGGGTGCTTTTAGGGGTGAAAACGCTAAGTGCATGTATGAGAAATTGGATGTTCTAATGGGTAGATGGATTCTCCTCCTTCCCCTCTATGTTTTGTGTCTTTTCTACGCGTTTTGGGGGAGAAATCCCACCTCGAGGATTAGGGGAAGCAAGGAGAGAACCTGTCTGTCGGGGATAAATGGCGTCGAGGTGAAGCGACGCCTTTCAGAAAGGTGGCGCCCACACACAACGTGATTTAACCCATTAACAGACCCTGTTCCCGGACTGATAAGCGTCCAGGGATAGTGACGCCTTTTCAATAGGCGACTGGCGTCGACGACGCGTTTTAGTGAAATCACCTCATTTTCCTGTCCCTGTTACCGGTCGCTAAAAGGCGACGAGGGACAGCGACGCCTTTCAAAAGGCGGCTGCTTGTGGCGACGCGTTTTACGCCAGGTTCTGTGGCCGAGTTTCTGTGAACCAGTTTAGGAGACTTGAATGGCGTCGGCCTTGGGCGACGCGATTCAAGACAGAATCATACTAATTCATGCAATTAAAACATGTTACACGGTTAGACAGTTGTTTAATTAGTTAAATGCATGCTTTAAATTATACTCTATGGTGATGGATTCATTGTAACCGGTGTAGACACGCTAATTTTGACGTCATTTCGAGTAAATTTCATATCATATAATAATGCCTCAGAATGGTCTGATAATTAATCATTGATTAATCTTTATTGATATTTTTGAGTGTCGCGTTTAGCAGACATGTTTAAGTTAATCAATTGAATTGATTTTTAACTCAAATTTCAGTTAAAATATGAAGAATTATAAAACGCGTCAACTTGTGTGGACGCGATTTAGACTTTATTCCTGTTTTAACGTTTAAATTTAAATTTTAATCAGTTGATTTATTAACTAAAAGGCGTCTGTGAGGGTCGACGCGTTTTAGCTTTCCTAAGCTCTTTTAACTTCTCTTCCGGATGTTTATCCTTATCTTAATTAGTGGATGCGTTTATCCTTATCTTAATTAATCTAAAAGGCGTCAGCAATGGTGGACGCGTTTTAGATAATTAGAGATAAAGATGAATTAATCAGTATTTATCTGTCGGCTAAAATAGATAAATCCTAGATTTTTCTATGTTAATCGCGAACACAGAAAAAGCCTATAAATACCTTACATTTTGAAGAGTTGAAAAAAGTGAATTGAGTTGAGTTGAGCCATAGCGTTATTATAGCGAGTTGAATATCAAAGCAACAACGTCGGAACGCCAGAGCGCTGCCATTTCCAGAAGTCGGCGTCCCTTTCAAGATCTTCATCCTTTCAAAGCTTCAATCAAATTGGGCATAAGTGTTTCAATTCTGCATTCATTGTACATATTCATCAGTCTTTTCAATCCAATTGGGCATAAGTGTTTCAATTGGGCAGCAGTGGAGAATAGAGGACTCTTCCTCTCTTTGTTCAACGGGTCACGTTCAAAGTACCGCAGAGCGACCACCGCGCCGCACCAGCCACATACCCAGACCACAACCCGTTACCATCACCCCTCTACCCACACCTACATATCACTCACCCGCACCCAATAACCCATTACCACTACCCGCCTTCCTTAAACCCATTACGCCCCGCACTCCTACGCCTCCATCATATAACCCCCCGCAAACCAATAACACCATCTAGGCCACTATTACGCATACCATTTCCTACTTCACCCGCTACCACCACCACCTACCCAGATATCCCCTTACCATCTAGACCGCTATTACGCGTACCATTCCCCACTTCACCAACCGCTTACCCATCCACCATCCAACCCTCTAGGCCTCTAATCCGCACCGCGCCATCACCACCTAGCCCTACGCCATCACCTACATACCAACCTTCTACGCCATCCGCACCATCCAACCCTGCGGTACTTAAAGTGTCACTCGGATCCTCCACGGTTGAGGAACATGCGCTCCGAAGTGGAAGGATTTTCAACAAAGTCTTTCCTCAGTCCACAGTTAGAGACGGCCCATCACAGCCGACTGAGGAAGCCCATAATGAAGAGAGTGCACCAGGCACTCAATACGACTTGTTGAAACACCTGGATCGGACACCGGCACGGATCACTATACTCGAACTGATCAAAAGATCCAAGAGTCACCAAGAAGCTTTAATAGAATATCTGCAGAAGGTGATGGTCAATGAAGACGTGCCGGTAGAGAAGATTGCAGCACTACTAGTTCCTCAGAGGGATCAGCCCTCCATTACATTTCATACATCGGAACTAGCACCGCCAGCAGCCAGAAGCATGGCTCTGAGCATCACGGTCAACCTCTGTAAGAAGGCCGTGGATGCATGCCTGGTCGACACAGGGGCTTCGATCAATGTTTTACCTCCGAAGACCCTGGAGCTATGCGGTGTGCCCAAAGAAAAATGGCTGCCCAGCCCCATCTCAGTGACAGCATATGATAATTCTACCCGTTCCCCTCTAGGAATGGTCTATTTGAAGGTGGAGCTGGGCCCTGTAAGTCATGCAGAGGTCGAATTTCACATCCTCAAAATCGACCCTTCCATAAATGCCATTTTAGGTCGTCCTTATATTAAAACTCTTGAGGCGATTCCCTCTACGAATCACCAATGCCTCAAATTCCCTTATAAAGGACGAATTATTAAAGTGACGAGCATGCCGATCCTTGCTGCTGCTCATACCTTGAACATTAAGTCTGCTGTTTTACCTGGCCGACAACCTTTTCTGTCGGTATTACAGGTCTACCGTCCAGTGGCCGATCCTCTAAAAGCCGCCACTATTTCTCCATACCCGTTAGATGCTATCAAAAGGGGGAAGTGCATGAGTACCCCAGGATGGAGGATTATGATGAAGAACGGCTACGAGCCTGGAAGAGGTCTGGGCACACAGTTGCAAGGCAGGACCACTCCTGTCAGAAATCATCGAGCAGCACCTGGAAGTGGTCTGGGCTATAGGCCAATAAAATTGAAACAAGATCTGGTTCAGAAAGCAAAAATCGAAGAAGGCCTGAAGATCTGGGAGGCAATGTCTACACCACCCAAAGAAGGCCGAGATCCCCTAACATGGACCCTGTGTACGCATTTTGTGAAAGGGCCCATACTTAGCCACAACAACACGGTGGTCATTACTTCCTGTTTTGACTTCCATGATATATATGGGAGGGACTTGGCCAGACATTGCTCTGAACTACTTACGTACCAATCCTTGGAGGCTCTGCGGAATATGAAAAGGATGAAATTCCATGATCCTGAATGTGAATGGTACAGGTGGTTCGATCTGAGGGACCTGTATATTGCACTGAACAGACTATTCCTGGATCCTGCAGAACCTAAGTGGCCGCCGCAGATTGATGAGTTGATTGAAAGCTCCGGTGCCATATTTGACAAGCGGATACTGCTGTCTGAAGAGACTTACGAAGGGGAGCCAGATGACCCCTATGAAGCTGGTTACACTACAGATCTGCTCTGGAGGGGGACATATCCTTCACATGTCTTCATGCTCCATACTCTTTTTCGTACACTGCTCTTGACCCCGACTTGGTCGCGGGTCATAATTGAAGATATCCCACGGGCTCCGCCCGTCATGATTACTCTGTCCCCTCGGGACATTATACCACAACCTCCTCTCGATCTAGAGAGGTTGTATAATTTGATCTGGGACATATTACTATATGATCCCCCTAATCCTCTGGCCTTGGTGCCACTTCCTCCGTCTGATTCTCCTCCCATTTGTATTCACTCCTGCTTTATGTTTAATTCTTTCATTGTCCAAAAAAAAACGCCAATTTGGCAACAAATTCTTCCCAGATCCTCATCGAGGAAACATCTTACTTGTCCGATTGCACCCCGCCGCGCGGGTCCTTCGGTCAAGATTCTCTCTTAGATTTACTCTGTCCCTCCCCTCGGGAGGATTCTCTTGTATTTCCACTTGTATCCCAGGATTTTCATCCTGCTTCGTCTTCGTTAGGTTATGATAGTGAAGTTAGGCAGTCTAGTCAGGTTATAAAGTCTAGGAAGCCTAAGGGTAGGCGAATTCCAGATAGATACCTCCAGGACTTAGCTGAAAAGTGCTTTTCTTGCTCTCTGATCCCTCAGTTTTTAGAAAATCCAATTCAAATGCCAGAAGATTGTATGGATGATGAGTCAGTCAATGATGGGTACGGGGTATATGAATTAGTACATGAAAAGGACCCCATTGTTGAAGAGGAAGATGACGAGGACGCGGCTGAGGCATATGCCAGTGGAGTGAAGAGATTCGATGAACCCTCAGCTGCCGTAGAAGAGCCCACCAAAGAAATTAATTTAGGGACTGAAGACGAACCTAAGGTTGTCCTCGTCAGTAAAAATCTTTCAACAGAGGATGAGAACGCAATGGTACAAATACTTAAGGACTATAAGGACACTTTCGCCTGGAGTTATGAAGATATGCCGGGGTTAGACTCATCTTTAGTTGAACACAGGTTGACATTAAAGGAAGGAGCTAGCCCTGTCAAGCAGAAATTAAGGCGATTCCACCCACAAATGGCTTTAAAGATGAAGGAAGAGGTTGACAAACTGTATAAAGCTAAATTTATTAGAGTTGTCCTCTATCCACAATGGGTGGCAAATATAGTCCCGGTTATGAAGAAGGATAGAAATGTCAGAATTTGTATTGACTTCCGCGATCTGAACCGGGCGTGTCCTAAAGATGATTTTCCATTGCCTCATATTGATGTACTCATCGATAACACCGCTGGCTATGAGACGTTATCATTTATGGACGGATTTTCAGGATATAATCAGATTAAGCTGGCAGAAGAAGATCAAGAGAAAACATCATTCACTACACCTTGGGGAACATACTGTTATGTCGTCATGCCATTTGGGTTAAAGAATGCTGGAGCCACTTATCAAAGGTCAAAGGGCCATGATGGCAATTTTTCATGACATGATGCACATAGATCTGGAAGTGTATGTGGATGACTTATTGGTTAAATCTAAAACAAAGGCTGAGCACGCCAAAGTTTTGGCAAGGGTATTGGAGAGATCGAGAGAATATCAGTTAAAGATGAACCCCAAGAAATGTGTATTCGGAGTATCTTCAGGGAAATTGCTTGGATTTATCGTCAGCAAACGGGGAATTGAGATCGATCCTAATAAGGCGAAGGCTATTAGAGAAATGCCACATCCTAAAAACTTGAAAGAGTTGAGAGGATTAATCGGGAGGTTACAATTTATTCGCCGTTTTGTCTCCCAGCATTCACAAAGGTGTAAGCCGTTTTACGAGCTTACCAAGCCGGGAGTCAAATTTGATTGGGACGATAAGTGTCAGGAGGCATTCGATGGATTAAAGAACTATTTAGCAAGTCCTCCTGTTTTGAGACCACCATCTCCAGGCAAACAATTGATACTTTACATTTCAGTCCTGGATGATGTAGTGGGGGCTGTCTTAGCACAAGAAGATGAAGAAGGAAAAGAGAGGGCAGCCTACTATCTCTCTGAACTTCTCAACCCAGCTGAATAGAAATATACGGCGATGGAGAAAACATGTGCAGCATTGGTCTGGGTTGTGCAGAAATTGAAGCATTATTTTCTGGCCCATGAAGTCCATCTCATCGGTAGGATGAATCCGATCAAATTCCTCCTGGAGAAATCTGTTCTTACTGATAGGTTAGCACGATGGCAAAGCTTTCTATCTCAATTCGATATCACTTATATTCAGCAGAAAGCGATCAAGGGCTATGCCATAGCAGAACATCTCGCTCATCATCCCCTTCCTCGTTTTGACCCAGTGCGATCAGAGTTTCCGGATGAGGAACTGATGTCCGTAAATCAAATCAGAGATGATATGTGGACTCTGCATTTTGACGGAGCTCTGAATTCTCATGGAAAAGGGATCGGTATCGTTCTGTTATCACCTGAAGGTATCACCATTCCACAAGCCTTTCAGCTTGATTTTCCAGTCACAAACAATATAGCTGAATACGAGGCACTTCTTGCTGGCCTTGAGGCTACTCATTTCCATGGTGCTACCAAACTCAGGATTATAGGTGATAGCCAACTGATTCTTCGCCAAGTGCTGACCAAGTATCGAACTCTTGATCCTAAGCTCAAGCCTTATCAAGAACTTACTTCTGCTTACTCAAAGCTTTTCACGAAATTGATCTTTGTCCATGTCCCTAGGAATCAAAACATCTTAGCTGACGCTCTAGCTTCACTTGCATCTTCTCTTGATTTTCCAATCAGCAAACAATCTGAATCAATCATAGTTCATAGGCGTCTTTCACCCGCCGTGAAAGATCCTTCATTTCTTAGAACTAAGGAGAAGTTGCTGAAGAAAGTCAGAGACGGAGATATCATTGAGAAGGGAGAAATCATGTTGATGGAGCTGTTAGAAGAAATGGATGATGAACAGAAGCCATGGTATTATGAAATCGCAAAATATTGTGAAGATCAATCATATCCTGAGGAAGCTACAACTGAGGAGAAGAGAGCTATCAGAAGAGTTGCTCAACGATACACCCTAGTTGGGGGAGCATTGTATAAGAGAGGTTTTGATGGAGTTCTTCTGAGATGTCTAGACGAAGATGAGCTTTGGAAGGTTATGGAAGGAGCTCATAGTGGAGTTTGTGGTGGTCATGTCAATGGACAGATGCTAGCAAAGAAGATCCTTAGACAAGGATTTTACTGGCCAACCATGGAAGAAGACTGTGTAGGATATGTTCGTAAGTGTGCTAAGTGTCAACTTCACGCCGACAAAATTCATTCTCCTGCATCTTCACTCCATCCTGTTTCTTCCCCATGGCCTTTCTCCATGTGGGCTTTCGACATTATTGGACCTCTTGGTAACCCAGATTCCGGCATCAAGCAAAAATCTTTCATTCTCACGGCAACGGAATACTTCACCAAGTGGGCAGAAGCTGAAGCGTACGTGGAGATCAAAGCATCAACCGTCTGCAAGTTAATCATGAAGAACATCATCACCCGATTCGGAATTCCAAGCACCATCGTCACCGACAACGGACCGCAGTTCGTGTCACAAGAACTGAAGGACCTCTGTAACAGGTATAAAATTGCATTGCATCATTCATCCCCTTATTATCCGCAAGGCAATGGCCAAGCAGAGGCAACAAATAAGACTTTGCTAAAAATCATCAAAAAGACGTGCAAATCTAATAAGTTCGCAGATTGGCCAGAAAAATTGGTTGAGGCTCTATGGGCCTACCGAACTTCAATCCGCACGCCCACTGGACAAACTCCTTATTCCTTAACATTTGGAATGGAGGTGGTAGTTCCATATGAGATCCTCATACCGTCATTAAGAGTACAATTGCATAAGGAATTTTCCATTGATGAACATCGTTCAGCACTCCTTGCTCAGTTGGAACTTTTAGACGAGAAAAGATAGTCAGCTGCTAATCATGCAAAAGTTTATCAAAATAGACTAGCACGTTTTTATCAAAAGAAAGTCATTGAACGTAAGTTCAAAGTCGGTGAAATGGTTGTTAAAAGAATTTTTGTAAAACCTGGTGGTCCGCGTTCTAAGCTCCAACCCAACTGGGAATGACCTTATGTTGTATCGCACGCTTTTCCTGGTAATGCTTATCGTCTTGTTAATGTAGAAGGAGAAGAGCTAAAACATCCCTGGAATGGTTTACATCTTAAGAAATACTACCCTTAGGTTAAAGAGTCGATCAGTATGGTACAAAGACCAGTGGAATCAGAAAATTTATAAACTGAAATTTCCTTATCAGTCTGGATAACTTAATTTCAAGCCCATTACTGCACACACTGACACGTTTGATTCGTGAGTAACAAGAGATGACAAGTCCTAAAGAATATCGAAAGCTTGACCAAAAGTGTAAAGTACAAATCATTCTTTTTTTTAAGCAAAAATTCTGTTTTACACTCGGCCCATGATGTCGGAACGAGGCTTAGAATAGACTACCAAGAATACCCGCCATCTTAGTAGGAGGCCGTCAAAAAAAAAAGGGAGAGATCCGTCCCGAAGAAAAAAGAAAAAAGAAAAAGCAAGGCAAAAGCCAAATGTCAAATCAAAAGGCCATTACATTACAAACGTTACATCAAGGTTATGAAATGAAACAAAAGGGAACGCAAGGTCGATAAATACCCCGGAAAGAAAATGACCGAACCCCAACGGATATTAGGGTAGGAAAGGAACATCTTTTTAAGTCTCCGGAACCTTCTCATGCGCTTTCTAAACTTATTCATCTTTTCTTTCTAAAGAGATGTACTTCAAACTTAAGGAATGGCTTACATTGACTAAGGGTCAAATCATCAAATGGGATCACGAATGGAAACACAAGTTCAAACACGATGGTTTTAAGTTAAGTTGTTAAAGAACAATTTGGGAATTAAGTTAATAAATGAATATGATCTTTTGATCTAAGTACCATGCTGATCTTTTAGTCAAAAATTCAAAAAAAATACATATGTCAAAAAAATTAAAAAAATAATAATACATGTTTCAAAAATCCAAACAAAATACATATGTCAAAAACCCAAAAAAATACATATGTCAAAATTCAAAAAAAAGAAAAAAAAAGAAAAAGCAAATATTTCAAAACCCCAAACAAAAATGAATATTTCAAAACAACAAAAATATTTCAATTAGCATTTGCTTATTGCACTTAGTATGTCTCATTCCTTTTATTTTCAGTGAGCATCTGTTTGCTTGTATGTTGCATTTTGCTTAAGTTTGATTATTCTCATTACCTTTGTTAATAAAGGCTATGCCCCTTGACCCTTCTATCAAGGATAGGATCAAGTAGTCGGTTACTTAACCAGGCAAGGGGCAAAGCCTAAACAGATACTTACCATGTTTGTTCAAGTTGTATACAGGACACAAGGCATTGATAGAGTTGGAATTCGAATAGAGAACAAGCAGAAACCTGTTTCTGTGAGTGAAAGGCGTCGAGGAGCACTGACGCGTTTTAAAGTTGAATGGCGTCTGCTCGACACGACGCGTTTTAGCTTTTCTGTTATTTACCCGAAATTCCATGTTTTGGATGTTTAAATTGGATATTTGTTTGGAACTAACAATTTTGATTACAGGAAATTCAAGAAAACTTAAGTAAAGCTGGAAAATGTCAAGAAGATCCCACTGTGGGAGTTCAAGAAGTCCTGACCGTGGCTAAAAAGACAGTTATTTCTACCCCTGTACTTCTCTCATGTAATTATTTTGCATTCGCATTACTATATGATAAATATTTATTAGAGCATATCAAGGACCTTGTAATTTTGATGAAACTGAAATTTGAGTTCCCCTACAACAAAAACAGTGATAATTCCAGAGGATTCTTAATCGCACGGATAGGCCGTTGGATTGTTAATTAGTGAGGACGATGGTTCCACTTTTGTGAAACGGTGCGTGGATAAACGAGCTTCGGCTTAGCACTGAATTACAAGAATTGGTATCTTGACTCATTAATAACAATTTAATAATATTATCCTTGATTAATTTATATTTTATTTGACTTTATATTTTTCTTTTAACCCAGCATGCATCATATAGGACTTTGAAATCATTGTGATAAGAATTAATTATTGATTAAGTTTCAGACCATTAAATCAAATAATTAAAACATGATATGAAATATTCCATTCTGAATTGAGTATCTTGATTATTTTTGAGGTTCGCTTGAAGATATCCTTGGAATTCTATCCTTTCTTGGATTCTTTATCCAGTATTCTTGTTTTCTTTTAAGATCCATCATGGCTGTAGCACGTCCACATTGGCTGGCAAACGCTCCCCATGATGAAACCTACAGTGTCTATGACCTGAGGTACTTCCCACTCCGAGGAGGTTGGTCGACTTTATTTTATTTCCTTTCTACCTCATCTAGACAGGATTAATTCCTTTGATTTCTTTGAGCTATCTTCATTGATGATTTTGAGAAAAATTCCAATCATGTGATGTTAAGAGCGTGTCTCATCACACCTTGGCATCACCTTTTCAGTACATTCTATTCCATTTCACTCCCTTGCAAAGACGATGCCAAGGTGAGGCAGCTGTAGACACGCTAATTTTGACGTCATTTCGAGTAAATTTCATATCATATAATAATGCCTCAGAATGGTCTGATAATTAATCATTGATTAATTTTTATTAATATTTTTGAGTGTCGCGTTTAGCAGACATGTTTAAGTTAATCAATTGAATTGATTTTTAACTCAAATTTCAATTAAAATATGAAGAATTATAAAATGCGTCAACTTGTGTGGACGCGATTTAGACTTTATTCCTGTTTTAACGTTTAAATTTGAATTTTAATCAGTTGATTTATTAACTAAAAGGCGTCTGTGAGGGTCGACGCGTTTTAGCTTTCCTAAGCTCTTTTAACTTCTCTTCCGGATGTTTATCCTTATCTTAATTAGTGGAAAAGACGTCTACACACGTGGACGCGTTTTAGCTAATAAAGATAAAGATAAGTTTTCCCGGATGTTTATCCTTATCTTAATTAATATAAAAGACGTCAGCAATGGTGGACGCGTTTTAGATAATTAGAGATAAAGATGAATTAATCAGTATTTATCTGTCGGCTAAAATAGATAAATCCTAGATTTTTCTATGTTAATCGCGAACGCAGAAAAAGCCTATAAATACCTTACATCTTGAAGAGTTGAAAAAAGTGAATTGAGTTGAGTTGAGCCATAGCATTATTATAGCGAGTTGAAGATCAAAGCAACAACGTCGGAACGCCGGAGCGCTGCCATTTCCAGAAGTCGGCGTCCCTTTCAAGATCTTCATCCTTTCAAAGCTTCAATCCAATTGGGCATAAGTGTTTCAATTCTGCATTCATTCTACATATTCATCAGTCTTTTCATTCTTCACAATCACTTCATGCAACACATACCACAGCATAATCTTTCAAAACCTATTTGATTTAAGGGGTTTCAAAGCCATTTAAACAAGTAAGTTTGCTGTTTAAACATGCTTAAAATCATGATCAGTTTAGATACTGCTTCTATCTAAAGTTCTCATCATCATTCTTCATTGCATTTTCTGTTTCTATTTCTGCTGCACTCAACAACAACAAGAGAATCAAAAAGAGAAATCAAGCACCAAGCCAGAAGGATTTCCGGACGATCCTCAACCTCAAACTCAACAGCAAGAACAAAAGAACAAAGAAAGGGCTCTCTTTCTTCAGCCGGCTGAAGGAGGGGAATGAAGGACTCATTCTTCAGCGTTCAAACAGGTAGGCGATCATATCTCTCTTTTAAAACTTTTAAGTTAAAAGTTTCTGGCGATCACTGCACTTTAGTTGCTATTTTTAATAGGTTAGTTTACACTAAACAACATAGCTTTTTCATGTTAATCACACGAGCATTTTCAGCACCTACAACCAGATCGTATGCATGGTGTTGCATGCGACCGTGGACTTCTTACTGTGCTGTGTTTTGAGCTACTGTGGACCTAGAGTGACAGTTGTAGCGCTTTATCACCCTGTGCTGGTGTGGGTGGAGCACAGCGCCGTTGTGGATGTGGCGGGGTGACGCCTAGTGAGAGAGGGTCACCTGGTAAACCCCGGGGTTAGCTAGTACCGGTGTGGGTGTGGTACATTTGGAGTGTCACTCATGCTGAGGGAAGGAGTAACCACCTAAGCCAGTTGGGCCGGAGTAGCTAGAGTGCTATCCGAGGGGTTACTGTTTGGTCTCAGCGGGTCGGTGTTTTCCCCACCTTCGTTTGTGTGGTTGGCGTGTTCTACCGAGACGTTGGTTGTGGATTTCCTGGTAGACTGGTTTTAGAAATATGCATGTTAAATATATTTCGAATGCATGTAATTCATATCGAGATTTAGGAGTAGTAATTACTGCTTTACTTGTTCACTGGACTTTTAGCTGCATTTTACACTTGTGGGTGTGTAAGTGGGCAGTGGGGATCGAAGGATCCCTATTGAGTCTTTTCGTTGAGACTCACCCCTGCGGTTTTCATGTGAGGACTCCAGGCAAACTTAGCGAGGGGTGTGCTGCTGTGTGTCGCGCGCCGTCAGTTGTTGTTCCGAGGTATGCCCCGACGTAGTTGTTATCTTTATTCCTGGCCTGTATGCTTAATTATTTCTTTTCTGTTGGTGTATGTAATTATTTGCTGTATCGAGTCGCATTGTAATAACTTTTAATTCCTGCTTTTTCCTTTCAATTCAATGCGATGTGAATGTTTAGCTTAGTTTATTATTTATTTCCCAGACTTACTTAGATCCTGGTTTGGTTCCAAAATTAATGATTCGATAGCCATTTAGTAATCGGATCTCCGATTATAGGGTGGCGGGTCGTTACATTAAGTGTTTTACGTTAAGTGTTTTAACTATATTATATTTCATGACTATTCACGTCCATGCTGATACAGTTCATAGTTCCCTTTATAAGTAGATTATGTAATATTGAGTCTAGTCATGCATTTTTTATTCATAAAGAAACGAAGGAATCAGGGAGGATCTTTATATGAGTCAAGTTATTCACTACCGCCCTTTTTCATGTTTCTTTTGTTTTATGTGGGTGGCAGGGTCACGAGCTGAAGGTGGCGGTAGCAGCTAGAGTCGTGGGAAGCAATTGGCCATCGAGATGCTACTGTCAGTATTACAATTGTACTTGTTGTGAAATAGTCTCTCATGTTTGGGAGATGTACTTTGGACCAGCTATGTACAATACAATGGAATCAATGGATATATTTGTTATGTATGAAATCCTGGACACTTTAATTACAATTTATCTTGTACGGTTATATCCTTCACTCTACTTGTACAGATTCCCAAACCGACATAACCGTAAGTGGGGGTTCTAGCGTGGGCCCTCATAGTACACCTGGGAGTTCCTCCCGTCTACACGCTAGGAACCTGGAGTTCCATAAGTTTAGTTCAAGATCGGAAGCCTGATCATCTTATCGGTACTCATAATAATCTTCTTCAAACCTTATGTAAATGTAGTCTGGGCCTGTGAGGGGATATTGGCATGGTCGGCTTATAAGGGTTGGTTTACCTTTGGCTGTAGAAGTTTGACATAGAATATAAAAATTGATTAGATACTTCTACTTTAAGTCAGCTAGCGAGCCGACCCAAGCCGAGTTGGGTCAAGCTCGAGCTTGGCTCGTTTGATTGGATGTGCCTAAATTAGAGCTCAGGCTTGGTACGATTGATTAAATGACTCGAGCCTGACTCGAACAGAGCTCGAGTAACTTGCGAGTAGCTCGGCTCGTGACCTCCTCAGTTCCAACTACTTATTAAGAACCACAAATGTCATCTATGTTAAAGTTAGAAACCAGAGGAGGAGCAAGAATGTATCACGTTATTTGAAAGTTGAAAGGAGACTTTACGGAAGTCCAAGTTGTTGTTGACATATTGTTGAGTTGCCCCCATTTTGACGCCTTCTTCTTAATAGGAACTACAAATCTTATGTTAAAGTTGGAAACCAAAAGAGGAGAAGGAATGTATCACCTTACCTGAAAAGAGATTCATCAAAGTCCGAGGTGCTATGAGATGAGTTGCCCCCATTTGATGCTTTGTACTTACTAGAAACTACAAATCTTATGCTAAAGTTAGAAATAAAATAAGAAGCAAGAATGTATTTCACCTTGCCTAAAAAGAGATTGATCAAAATCCGAGCTAATGTTAAGATATTGCCGAGCTACCCCCATTTTAATGCCTACAACTACCTACCAAAAAGTACAAATTTTATTTGTTAAAGATAGAAACCAAAGGAAAAGAAAGAATGTATCACCTTACCTGAAAGAAGATTCATCGAAGTTCAAATTGTTGTTAAGAAGATATTGTCGAACTACCCACAATTTGATGCCTTCTACTTACGAGGAATTACAAATCTTATGCTAAAGTTAGAAACCAAAAGAGGAGTTTGAATGTGTCACCTTACATGAAAAGAGATTCATCAAAGTCCGAGCTATTGCTAAGATATTATCGAGTAAGAACTACAAATCTTACACATGTTAAAGTTAGAAACATCTATGCTTCTCCCTAGACAAAACCATAGAGGGGCTTAGTCACAGAATGAGGCTACTATAAGTATATTCTAAACTTAGAAGATCAATTACCGACATTGTTAAAGGTTACTACTCTTATATTAAAGTTTTAATTGAAGAGTTACTAACACCTCAAATAAGGCACCTTGCATGATGAACTATTACTTTAAATGTATTTTATTTTTTCAATTGGAAATAGATAATATTCTAATATATTGCCAAAAAACAAAAAGTTAAAGTATCACTTTACTTTTATATTAGAATTTCAATCAAACTTAATTATACTTCAAATAAAGAACCTTTGTATGATGAACCATTACCACAAATGTATTTTGTTTTTCATTTTCAAACACAATAAACTAAACAATCAATGATTCCTTTCCTCTAAGCATTCCTTCCTCCCCTAATCTCTTTCTTTACTTCGAACCAACAAATGTGCCACAGTGGGAACAACCCAAATATACACTTATTCCAGAGTGAGAACATACATACATCCAGAACACCATAAATCAACTATCATAACCACAAATTTATCCATTAAATGATAAATACTATAAATTACAATACTTATTCAGGATCTCTAAACATATCCAAATTCTAAATCTGAAACATACGTCTAAATAGCAACTAGATCTTTTGGCTCTAAGTCTCCCATCCTAATGCTCAACCTTTATCTCCTTTTTCTAAAAAATAGTTTGTGAGCAAGGGTAAGTCTCAACCGACTTGACAAGTTCATAACCCACAAAACTATAGATTTTTCATACAATATATCATAAAATAAAAAGACGTGATAAATATATAAATAACGTGCATCATAATATCGTATATACATGCTTATGTCCTAAACCTATTCTTTAGCATCAAATCCTATCATGAGCAACTAAACATGACTCAAACCTAAATATGAACGTAACATCATAAGCCTAGCATGCATCTACAACATGTATTTTAACATAACTTAACATGCATCTTAACATAACATGCCTCTATCGTGAACTTAATATATCATGTATCTTACTTCTTAACAAGCCATTATGCATCCTACTTTTTATCATGCTTAATTAAACATGATCACACATATCATCATCTTATCACTTTTTTCATGGACATGCATCCAAACCACAACAGGAGGAGTATCGTGTTTAATATGACATGCGGCCAGTAGTAAGGCAAATGCCCACTAGCGCTTCCACTGTGCAGTACGGGGACCCACCTGTCCCACCTAAATCGGAAAAGTCATATCCAGGATTTTATCTGTTTGCCTCGGGTTTCATGCATCTTTTAGCATAATGTCCGACTCATAAGGATGCTCGTATGATTCGAACGCATTGGACTCCTAAGGTGGCATCGTTCGTACTTGGATAGACAAAGGATTAGAAATCAAAGGAACACGAATGTGTCACCTTACCGAAAGGAGATTCATCGAAGTATAAGTTGTTACTGAGATATTGTCGAGCTGCCCCAATTTGATGCCTCCAACTGCTTACTAAAGCCTGCGAATCTTATTCACGTTAAAGTTAAAAACCTAAGGAGGAGAAAGAATGTATCACCTTACCTGAAAAGAGATCCTTCGAAGTCTGAGTTGCTATTGAGATATCATCGAGCTACCGCCAAATTGATGCTTCTAACTTACTAGGAACTCCAAATCTTATTATGTTAGAAATCAAAGGAAGAGCATAAATGTATCACCTTACATGAAAGTTGGGGCCTGTCAGCCGGTGTTGGTATGGTAGGCTTATCAAGGTTGGTTTCTTCGGCAATAGAAGTTTGACATAAATATACAAATTAATTAAATATTTTTACCTCGAGCCAACTAGCGAGCCAAGCTAGGTCAAGCTCGAGCTTTGGCTCATTTGATCAGACAAGCCTAAATTACAACATGGGCTTGGTTCGATTGAGCTAAGCTGGGCCGAGCTTGATTCGAGCGGAGCTCTAGTAGCTCATGAGCAACTTTGCTCGTGGCCATCCTTAGCTCCAACTACTCATTAAAAACTACAAATATTATATATGTTAAAGTTAGAAACCAGAGGAAGAGCAGGAATTTATCACCCTACCTGAAAGGAGATTTATTTAAGTCCAAGTTGTCGTGGAGCTATTGTCGAGTTGCCCCTAATTTTATGCCTTCTACTTACTAGCATTTAAGATTGGAAACTAAAGGAGGAGAAGGAATATACTACCTAACCTGAAGGGAGATTCATCGGAATCTGAGTTGCCACCAATTTAATGCTTCCAACTTATTAGGAACTACAAATCTTATGTTAAAGTTAGAAACCAAAGGAGAAGCAGGAATATATTAGCTTACCTAAAAGGAGATTCATCGAAATCCAAGCTGCTACTAAGATATTGCCGAGCTACCCCCAATTTGATGTCTCCAGCTAGTTACTAAAACTACAAATCTTATCTATGTTAAAGATAGAAACCAAAGGAGGAGAAGTAATGTATCACCTTATCTGAAAGGAGATCCATTGAAGTTCAAGTTGACGCTAAGATATTGTTGAACTACCCCCAATTTGATGTCTTCTACTTACTAGGAACTACAAATCTTATGTTATGTTAGAAATCGAAGGAGGAGAATGAATGTATCACATTACCTGGAAAGAGATTCATCGAAGTCTGAGCTGATGCAAAGATACTGTCGAATTGCCTTCAATTTGATTGATGCCTCCAACTATCACACTGGGGGAATGTATCACCTTATCTGAAAGGAGATTCATTGAAGTTCAAGTTGACGCTAAGATATTGTTGAACTACCCCCAATTTGATGCCTTCTACTTACTAGGAACTACAAATCTTACGTTAAGTTAGAAATCGAAGGAGGAGAATGAATGTATCAAATTACCTGGAAAGAGATTCATCGAAGTCTGAGCTGATACGAAGATATTGTCGAATTGCCTTCAATTTGATGCCTCCAACTATGCACTAAGAACTGCAAATCTTAACTACGTTAAAGTTAGAAAAATTGATAACTTCTCCCTAAACAAAACCATAGAGGGCTTAGTCCCATAATGAGGCTACTATTCTAAACTAAGAATATCAAATACCTACACTGTTAAACTATTACTTCTTGTATAATCCCCTTCCCCTAATCTTTCCTTCCTCCCCTAATGCCTTTCTTTCCCTATCTCATCTAGGTATTCCTATCTCGTAAAATCATATATTTCGCTTTTAGGTCATCCAATGGAAAAAGATTCATCCAAGTCCGAGCTACTACTAAAATATTGTCGTGTTCCCCTCGATTTGATGTCTCCAACTATGTACTAAGAACTACAAATCTTATCTATGTTATAGTTAGAAACATTGATGCTTCTTCCTAAACAAAACCATAGAGGGATTCGTCTTAGAATGAGGCTATTATATTCTAAACTTTTGTTTTCAATTAGTTACGGTGACTTTTAATCAAAGAGTTACTTAGACAGCAAATAAGGCACCTCACATGATGAACTATTACTTCAAATGTATTTTGCTTTTCATTTGGAACCAGATAATATTCTATTATATTGCCAAAACAAAAAGTTAAACTATCACTCTAGTTTTATATAAGAATTTCAATCAAACACTTAATTATACATCAAATAAGGCACCTTGCATGATGATCCATTACCTCAAATGCATTTTGTTTTTCATTTTCAAACTTAAGAATACGTTGACTCTACTATGTGATTCGTACCCCATTTTCTTATAAGACCGCATACTACAATACATCAAGAAAACATAGACAAAACTCAACTAATGTGGTAAAACTTCTATCGTAAACCAATCGACCGACAAGACTTGATGCGCAAACCTAGTGCACAGTCCCGACTGGCAACTACTTACCAAGAACCACAAATCTCCTCCTTGCCTAAAACCAAAAACACCAATGCTTTACCCTCAAGATCATAAACAGTCTAGTCATATAGTGTGTTCAATACTATAAACTAAACTAATTATCACTTCAAAAGATTTCCATAATATGAGTATTCGAATAATATGAGATCCAACGTTCACTATTTCAAGGCAATCGTTCTTCCATAAGGATAAATTTGTTAAGTAGCTCTTTATGTGGCTCAATTTTTTCAGGATTTTCTCTGCATCTTGTTGATTCTTAACTCGTATGCATATGCCATTTATTGTCACCATAGTCTTAGAATGTAAAGACATGAGAATTACAATTTAGTCTGGCAAACATGTGTATATCCTACGCAACAACACAATCAACCTTATTGCATTATATATTCTAGGCCCACAATATTACCTCTCTATATTATTAAACTATCAATCCACATTTTCGTTTACATTTTAATCACACAATCTAATCATTCATGTCAATTATAAAAATTAACATCTAAATTGATAAGAAGATAATTCCTTGATCATATAACTGATCAGAAAGTCAAAACCTAAGGAGCAAAAATGTATCACCTTACCTAAAAAGAGATTCATAGAAGTCTGAGTTCTTGTTGAGATTTTGTTAAGTTGCCCCCAATTTAATGTCCCCAACTACTTCCTAAAAACTACAAATCTTGTCTATGTTAAAGTTAGAACCAAAGGAACAGGAATGTGCCACCTTACCGAAAGGAGATTCACCGAAGTCTGAGTTTCTAAAGAGATATTGTCGAGCTGCCCCAATTTGATGCCTCCAACTACTTATTACATGAAAATTTGTTCTATGTTAAAGTTAGAAACCGAAGGAAGAATAAGATTGCATCACCCTGCTAGGAACTACAAATATGTTAAAGTTAGAACCTAAAACAGGAAGAAGAGCAGAAATGCATCACCTTACTGTAGGCGCCCAGAACGTCCCCCGCCGCGGCTGCGGGCTTCGGGCGAGGATTCCTCTCCGTTCGTCTTAGCACTGTGGCGATTTAAAGGGGGTTAGAAATAAAGTGTGATCGCCAGGAGTATTACCTCTCGGTCCCTGTGCTCCGCAGGATGGTGAGGATGTGATCGCGTTCTGTGGGAGCGGGAGACGTCGGTTCCTCCTTCTCTTCCTCCGGCCGGCCAGAGGAGGAGAGCCCGGTACTTTGCACGCGTGAAGGTGGTAAGAACCCCTGAGAAGAGAAGACAGACAAAGAAAAGACAATCACCCAATTAGAACTGTGACATGTAGGAACCGTTCATGCAAACATAAAAATTAACTAAAATTAGAGGGAGACGCACCGGATGGGTGTTTGGGAGGGAAGGTGACCATATGTTATGGCCACCCACCTCCCGATTTTTGTTTGGAACCTCTGGGGGAAAAAGGTGCTAAGTCATTCTAGAATGTATGCATGCAGATAAGTGCTCGTGTGTGAAGAGTGAAAAGATGTGTTGAAGGTAAAAGAGAGTGAAAGAGGGAGGATGTTACGGCATGTATGGAAATTGGAAATGCAATGAAGTGAAAAAGGTGAAAAGTAAAAGAGGGTTAGGAAGACAAGCCCATTTGGAGTGACGTTCCTCCTGAAACAGCCTTCTGACTCTTTGCCCGCTCGACTCCTCAAAGCCGATCTGCTCCGAGGAAGAAACTCCTTCTTAATCCCCTTCCAACCCCTCCGACCCAACCCCTCTGACGCAACCCCCTTGCTCGAGGGAACCTGGGGGGTTTAAATAGGCGGAGGAAAAAAGGGGGAAAACAGGGGTCTAAATCCCCGTAAATCACCCTTCAACCAATAGGAAGTGGTCAAAGGTTAGAGGTAGTGGACGCGGCGGTCGCCGGAGTGGGGAGTGGTCGGAGTAGTGGGGGACGAGGGCGGCGAGTGGAGGAGATCGTGGGGAAGACAGAGTCAAGGGGGTGGTTAAGGAGTGGACGGCCAGGTGACATGCCTTCCATTCTTGTGGTGGAAGGCGGCCCGACTGGCCTTCGAAGGGGGTGGAAGGCGAGGGGTGGCCTTCGAAGGTGGTGGAAGGCGGGGGGTGGCCTTCGAAGGTGGTGGAAGGCAAGGGGGCTGGCCTTCCACGAAAAGGTGAAAAGGGTGGCCAGAAGGGTGGAAGGCAAGGTGGCTGGCCTTCGAAGGTGGTGGAAGGCGAGGGGTGGCCTTCGAAGGCGGTGGAAGGCAAGGGGGCTGGCCTTCCACGAAAAGGTGAAAAGGGTGGCCAGAAGGGTGGAAGGCAAGGTGGCTGGCCTTCGAAGGTGGTGGAAGGCGGGGGGTGGCCTTCGAAGGCGGTGGAAGGCAAGGGGTGGCCTTCGAAGGGGGTGGAAGGCGGACTGGCTGGCCTTCCACGAAAAAGGTGGCTAGAGTCAGGATTTGGTTAATGGGCTTATTTGTTAGTGGGCTGAAATGGCCAAATGGGGGGATTTATGATGATGGGCTGATGATGGAGGGGATTTATGACCAAAAGGGTGGTCCAAAATCGGTGTCTACAAATGCCCCTCCGGGACACCTATTTTGCAGTGGAGTGGAACGGAATGATAAATAGGTGTTCCGGAAATCGAGACTGATTTTGGACAACTCGAGAAAATGAATGAGCTATATCCAAGGATGATATGCGAATGCGGCAAATGCATGAAGGCTAGCTATTTGAGTTGCAAGAGTGGTTTAAGAAAAGGAACAGAGTTCAGTACTAGAGAATCACAGTCCGTGGGACCCCCGGGTGCTGGAACCGCAAGGCCTTGGCGTACCAGAATATAGCGATCTGGCCCAAGGGGATCTCGAGCATGAAAGGTGTAGGAGTGTGACTTGAAGGGCTCTCAACACAACGGGCGCGCGGTGGCCTGGCGCATCATGGGATCGCCAAGTGAGAGGATCTCAAGCACACGTGCTGAAAAGCGGAAGAGGTCTTGCAATTCGAAGGGCTAACTGATACACATATGCCAGAATCACAGATCAGCGATGGGTTAAGCAAAGTGATGAATGATGGTCATTGCCCCTAGGGCGAGGATGAATGCTTATGCAAATGCATGCTGGGTTGAAATTAAAATAAATTCCTAATGCAATTCCTAATGCAAACAGGAGGGATTTATTGGCCAATCGAATAACTTGGAGAATATAGACTCCTCATTGTTTTGTTTAAAGAGGAACTCAGAGTCTATACGCCCGAAGTTATTAGCCTCCTGTGTCTTCAATCCTACTTGCTTCGGATTCCCTGCAGCTGCAAGAACGCACATCAGTAAATGTAAATAATCAATGATTCACAGTATCTTAATGACAAGCTGCAAGGAAACGAGGGACAAAGGTCCCTGTCGAGTCGAAGCCAGCGCGGAAGATATGGCCATTCTCAAAGTGGAATGCCAATCCGACTGCTTTCGGCTTCGACTCGACAGCAAAAGTGTCCACCTTTTGGACGTAGAATCTTTTCCTGTATGCACAAAATGAGGGGAAGCAGTTAGTAGTATCTGTTTTCGGCCCCTTGCCCAAAATAGAGCAACTACCTTTTCCCTAGCCTTCGCATAGGGTCAAGGGGCCGTGTTCAACTAACCAGACAAAAGGGAGAGTATTGAAACTGATGCGACAAGTAAATATGCAAATGCTGGTGGATATTAACAAATGAGGTGTGTGATGAAAACATGTTTTTGATTCAGCCTGCCTGGTAGTTGCCCAAACTTAGCCTAGTCGAATGATAAAAGGGAAATGCACACTCAACTTCCCAGGTATCCTAAGCTTGCATCTAGATTGATTTGGGCCTCTAGACTCCTCGAACTAACCTTGACCGGTTAAGACTCATACTGATGACAATACCGTCATGCCATGCTTAGGCTCCCAGCTGCTTCCGACCACCAAGTTTGCCCAAAAAGTTTTCGAGGTAAATGATTTGCCCGACCCGGGTCTCTTTCCTCACAATCTAGAAGGTATATGATGGAACACCTTGGAACCCTAACGGTCAACCGCGCGACGCTGACCCGGAATCAGACGCCGTCGCACCGATTGGTGACGCGCATGCATTGACCTAAGCCCGAAGTTGTAAGAGTACACATTGAGATTATGGTTAAGAAATTAGTTCACCAGAAACATCGACATTACTCTCCACCCATTTTGGACTCCTGTGATCATGTGAGCATGTGACGATTTTTGAAAACGAACCATTTTAAAATGATGTTCAGTCTTTAGATAGCTATCTCGTGCTGAACCTTGGGGGAGAAAAAGTGAAGAAATTGTGGAGACAAACCTCACAGGAGGATCAACAAAACCGTTAAAATGGGGAGCTGTGACAAAATGGACCCCTTTTGACCTCCTAGATGCCCCAATTTTGACTTTTCAGGCCTTTATTGGATTTCTTGGCCAGGCACGGTCACGACCAGGCTTTTTTCTTGATTGCTTGAACCCCTTTCTCTTTTTTGTATTTTTTTCCGCTCTTGACATTTATTGGGGTTATTTGATATTCCGCCTGCGGGGACACTGCCCTCTTCACGTGCTCTGGTCCTTTACATTTCATTTCTGGGCCCTTTCTTTTTGTTGAGGGGTTACATCTATCGGGTTGTTGAGGAACCGCAATTTGCTGAGCTCGACCGTTTAAGGGCGTCAACTGTCCTGATCGGTCGAGAGACGAAGAGCAAAGGTTGCATTTGACAGTGCACTAAAGACTTGGAATTCATTTTAAATAGGTTCTCTTTGAAAATCGTGCAGGTGTGTGTATCTCAGAATGATCGTAGGGATCCGTATGGAAATAAAGTAGACACGTTCAAGGTTCTGGTGGACCAAAGTCTTAGCCAGACCGCAATGTCAACCCAACCTATCATGCCACTAGACCTAGACAGGGGATAACATGGCAGTCACCAGACAGTTGGATTTTGTGTTTTTTTTTTTTTTTTTTTTTTTTTTTGTCATTTTCATAGGAGTATGTACATATTTACAAATATTTTTGATGCTTTTTGGATGTTTGATTTTTTTTGGGAGATTTTGAAATTTTTGATTTTTTTGTATTTTGAGGGTAAAACTTCTTCAAATGACTCATATCCAAAGGAAAGCTTTCCAACAATTTTCAAATATTTACACTTATTTGCTAACTAGAAATGAAAGAACTTACCTACCTCTACAACTTGTGGATAAAGAGGAGGCTATCCAATCCCCGAGCGATTATGCACAAGACTCAGAGGGTGAGTCAGACATGTTGCAAAGGTGGGTCCTTGAGATAGAGACCCAATGATGGCAGAATTGCCCCAAGAGTGTGCTACGACCGGTGATAAAAGCCTGAGAGGGGCAGGTGTGTGAAATAGTAAGGGAATGTGATAGGTGGGTACCTGTTCATCCTTTACTAAGGAGGCTCCTTCTCGTTGAGTGGTTGGTTCATAGAACAGCAGCTGTATACCGAACTCTTCTGCATCTTCTCTTTGAACCTCATTGCCTGTTTCCTTCAACTCATCCTCAAGATAGTGTATCTTGAGTACCTCTTGACTTTCCTTCACAAAGTGATCCAAGAGACTCCATTTTCCTGATTCTTCAGTTGATTTGGTTAGTATGTAATCCAATTTGAATCCTCCAATGGTCAGATTTTCAAAGATAGGTTCTTGAATTCCCTACTCTTCTTTGTCTAACCTAGGTCCCGAACTATACCCTATTTTGTTCATAAGCTGCCAACCTATGCTAGGCTGGGGGTTGGCCTGAGAGTCAACCAATGAAAGGATGGGCTCTGCCCCTTTTCCAGGAGTGATTATAGATGGAATTTGTACAGTCGAGACTAAATCCAAAGGCTCAAGATAGGGGGTACCCTTCATTTTGACAATCTTCCCATTGTATGGGAATTTATAGCACTGATGATTAGTGGAGGGCCCTCCCAGGGTCTGGTCCATCCAAGGCCTTCCCAAAATGGCGTCGTATATGGGCTTGGCATTAAGGATGTAGAATTCAAAGATCATGGCCACTGGCCCAATTTCCAGGTTCCCATTTGAGACCATCATGGAAGTAGACTCAATCTTCTCTGGATCAATCCCTACTTTCTTGGGGGTCTTGAGCGAACAGACATTGATTGATGCCCCAGTATCCAACAGGATGGAGTCCAATGAGTGACCCTTGAGTGTTGGGGTCAAGCATGAGGGAAGGGATTGACATTCAGGGGGAGCTAGACTCTTATCTGTGAAGGACATGGTAGGTGTCTGGGTGACTGAGAGAATGGCATTGGTGACCCCCCTGATAGGAAGATCTTCATTGAGTGTAATTCGCTGGAGGAACTTGAACAATGTCTCCCTTTGTGTAGGAGATCTCCTAATCAACTCTAGGACTGGCATCTTGGTGGGAGTTTTCCCTAGATGCTGTAGGATGTCATACTTAGACAGATTTGAATCCTCTTGAGAGTCCAAGGGTTGACTTGTTGGGGGAATGATGCGATTTCCCAGTGTAACACCAATTGGATTGGGGTCCACTGCCTGATCTGACTTTAGTGGTTGAACTGGTGGTGAATTTATTAGGCAGAATTGGGTTACTGGACTTGGCTTTGGTGTTGGACACAAGATGGATGGAGGAGGTTCTCGGACTGAAATTGAAGGAACTTGGACTAGAGTAACTGGGTTGATGGCTGTTGATTGTTCCCTAGGTCGTATCAAGACCAAAGGTTTGTCTTGGATGATAGTGGAGACTCCTTGCAATGGCTCTCTAGGTTTGGTCGTCCTAGTAGGGCACTCACGCCATATCCCAACCTCTTCATACTCCCAATACTGTCCTCTATGATCGACATTTGGTTCCAAATTTTTGTCAAGGGTGCTCACCCTTTCTAGAGAGCTAGATGGATCTTGGGCCACCTGATAAGAGGGCGGAGGGCCCTTGACTTCCAAGGTTTCAGCAGCCTCTTTCATGTGCCCCCAATTGATCTTGGCACTGGAGAAAGGGGAAACTGCTGAATATGGTCTCTGATTGGATTGGTTGTCCGATCTAGACATAGGACTGGGTGTCCTAAAAGGTTGCCCCAAGGCACTCACCTGTTCATTGATTGTCACTCCCTCTATTGGTGGAATCCTCTTACTTCTGTTCTGATTTTCAAAAAAGGATGGCAAAGTGGAACTCCAGATCTGAGATTGAACTACCCGAGCTCGATTATAAAGTTGTGCGAATGTGTGAAATTCGCTCAGCATGAGAATAGACCGAAGCTGCGGGGTAGCGTTATTGACCAACATGGTGATAGCTTGAGATTCGGGGATTTCCACTTCCGCCCTAGAGGCCATTGCCCTCCACCTGTTGGCAAAATACGTGAACTCCTCTTCGGGCTTCATCTTCTCCATCACAAGATCAAACAAGGTGGGAAGCATGGTTGTCATATAACTAAACTGAGTGATGAATTTTTCAGAGACCAAATCAAAATTGATTAGGTCTGTGGCGGGCAAGGAAGAAAACCATCTTAAGGCCTCACCTTCTAAGGATTTCTGGAACAGATGGACAAGGAGGACTCTGTCGTAGAGCCATTGATGGGAATCCATGAGGAAACTTGACAGGTGATCATGAGGGTCAGAGGGGCCATCATATTTCCTGTACTCGGGAGCTTTGAATCCTGGCGGAAAGTAGGCCGGAGGGAGCTTACAATAGCTCGAGAGAGAGTGCGGTTGTTTCAGGGTAAGTTTCTCGGCCATGAACTTACGTACACAGGTTTTAACCTCACTTTTGTAAATGAATTCTTTCTGCTCAGGAGGAGGTGTAATTGGAGAGACTGGAATTGGCATGACAGGTGGAGCAACTGGGGTAAGAGTTGGCTGATTGATGCGAGTCTGAGCTTTGTTAGGAGATCCTTGGAAGTGAGTTCCCCGAGGAGTGGCATCTTGGGTTTTGCCACCAGAGGCCAACCGGATGAGTTGATCAGGGGTGTACCGTGATAACACGGCAGTAAGTTCCGGATCCTCACTTGAGTTTCGGAGGGTTCTGTTGGACATTATAGGGTCACTTTCTGAAGAAGAAAATTCATGCAAGTATCTTGCCTTAAGTTCCTTTCGAGGTGTTTGGAACATGCCCACAAATTTTGGTTGTGGATCCTCTTCAATCTCAACCAGAGGGTTGTGTGTGACATTGTTACCAAACTCATACATGTCATCATACACAGTGTTAACATACATTTGGTTCATTATGAAATACAAATCCTAAGAGATTTTATATTTCACTTGGAAGGTTAACTGTGTATTATGAGTGTTGGTTTCTAACAAAGCAAGTTCAAACCCTTGACGACCCTGGGATTTTTTCTTTCAAAACATGTTCCACCAAGATTCAATTAAGTGTCTTTAAATTTGAAACAGTCCACTAATTCCTCACATAAACCCAAGGTTCCTACAGGGTGGTTTCAGGTACAACCTGCTCGGCGGCCAAGTGGGAATCCCTGGCTCGCGGAGACTGACGGAGGTTCCCAACAGAATAAGACTAGTCACACCCGAGTGGGAATCCTCAGGTGGAGAGTCAGATCCTGCGGGAGAGGTAACTAGAAGTGTGATGCCGGCTCTTCCTTAAAACCCCCGCGGAGAACACCCCAAAAAAGCCCAGAAAGTTAACAAGCAGCAGGTCATAACAAATCAACAGAACATGGAGTAGAACAGCGTACAACAACAACAAGCAGAAAAGGACAAAGAACCGACCAGGAGTCGACGGCCAGGGGCTGGCCGTCCAAGAGGTCGGACGGCCAGGTGCTGGCCGTCCAAGGGGAAGTCGACGGCCAGGGACTGGCCGTCCAATGGGTCGTCGACGGCCAGGGACTGGCCGTCCAATGGGTCGGATGGCCAGCCACTGGCCGTCTGGCCGTCCAGTTGGAGGTCGACGGCCAGGGACTGGCCGTCCAATAGGTCGGACGGCCAGGTGCTGGCCGTCCACTGGGGGGTTGACGGCCAGGCACTGGCCGTCCAGTGGGGCGGACGGCCAGGGGCTGGCCGTCCAGAAGTCAATGGCCGTCGGGATCCTTACGTTCTTTTCTTTTCGCTGCAACGCGTGCAGCAGGCTATAGGGGTCCCATCGTGATCGCCAGAGGGCTGTAGGCGCCCGGAACGTCCCCCGCCGCGGCTGCGGGCTTCGGGCGAGGATTCCTCTCCGTTCGTCTTAGCACTGTGGAGATTTAAAGGGGGTTAGAAATAAAGTGTGATCGCCAGAAGCATTACCTCTCGGTCCCTGTGCTCCGCAGGATGGTGAGGATGTGATCGCGTTCTGTGGGAGCGGGAGACGTCGGTTCCTCCTTCTCTTCCTCCGGCCGGCCAGAGGAGGAGAGCCCGGTACTTTGCACGCGTGAAGGTGGTAAGAACCCCTGAGAAGAGAAGACAGACAAAGAAAAGACAATCACCCAATTAGAACTGTGACATGTAGGAACCGTTCATGCAAACATAAAAATTAACTAAAATTAGAGGGAGACGCACCGGATGGGTGTTTGGGAGGGAAGGTGACCATATGTTATGGCCACCCACCTCCCGATTTTTGTTTGGAACCTCTGGGGGAAAAAGGTGCTAAGTCATTCTAGAATGTATGCATGCAGATAAGTGCTCGTGTGTGAAGAGTGAAAAGATGTGTTGAAGGTAAAAGAGAGTGAAAGAGGGAGGATGTTACGGCATGTATGGAAATTGGAAATGCAATGAAGTGAAAAAGGTGAAAAGTAAAAGAGGGTTAGGAAGACAAGCCCATTTGGAGTGACGTTCCTCCTGAAACAGCCTTCTGACTCTTTGCCCGCTCGACTCCTCAAAGCCGATCTGCTCCGAGGAAGAAACTCCTTCTTAATCCCCTTCCAACCCCTCCGACCCAACCCCTCTGACGCAACCCCCTTGCTCGAGGGAACCTGGGGGGTTTAAATAGGCGGAGGAAAAAAGGGGGAAAACAGGGGTCTAAATCTCCGTAAATCACCCTTCAACCAATAGGAAGTGGTCAAAGGTTAGAGGTAGTGGACGCGGCAGTCGCCGGAGTGGGGAGTGGTCGGAGTAGTGGGGGACGAGGGCGGCGAGTGGAGGAGATCGTGGGGAAGACAGAGTCAAGGGGGTGGTTAAGGAGTGGACGGCCAGGTGACATGCCTTCCATTCTTGTGGTGGAAGGCGGCCCGGCTGGCCTTCGAAGGGGGTGGAAGGCGAGGGGTGGCCTTCGAAGGTGGTGGAAGGCGGGGGGTGGTCTTCGAAGGTGGTGGAAGGCAAGGGGGCTGGCCTTCCACGAAAAGGTGAAAAGGGTGGCCAGAAGGGTGGAAGGCAAGGTGGCTGGCCTTCGAAGGTGGTGGAAGGCGGGGGGTGGCCTTCGAAGGCGGTGGAAGGCAAGGGGGCTGGCCTTCCACGAAAAGGTGAAAAGGGTGGCCAGAAGGGTGGAAGGCAAGGTGGCTGGCCTTCGAAGGTGGTGGAAGGCAGGGGGTGGCCTTCGAAGGCGGTGGAAGGCAAGGGGTGGCCTTCGAAGGGGGTGGAAGGTGGACTGGCTGGCCTTCCACGAAAAAGGTGGCTAGAGTCAGGATTTGGTTAATGGGCTTATTTGTTAGTGGGCTGAAATGGACAAATGGGGGGATTTATGATGATGGGCTGATGATGGAGGGGATTTATGACCAAAAGGGTGGTCCAAAATCGGTGTCTACACTTACGTGAAAGGATATTCATCGAAGAACAATTTGCTGGTAAGATATGGTCAAGCTACCCACAATTTGATGGCTCAAACTAGGAGTGACAACAAGCCAAGCAGAGCTTAGCTTAACTCGCTCGAGCTTGACTCAACGAAGATTATTTAAGCTCGTGCCCAAGCTTACCCCGAGCTCCTTTTGTGGGGTCGAGCTTAACTCACCAAGAAAAGAACTCAGCTCGGCCTCGGCTCGAGGTCTGCTCGTTACAATGCTTTTAAGTTCACTTACCCAATAAACTGAGTTCATGTAGCCAAAAACAGCTGAATTGCTAAGCTTGGAAAGGTGTAGTAGAGGGAGGCATCATATTTAAAGAGAAAGTAGGGTGAGGGTTTTGCAAAGTAATGGATGCCAGACTAAAAAGGCCCAATTATGAATAGGCTCGTAGTTGTGCTCCTGTCAGGATGGACCCACATGTCATCGACCCACTCAAGGTTGGCTTGCAGCCTAGGAGGTCCCCTGCCGCGAACTTCGTCTTCGCCGGTGGGCTAGGGAAGCACACCGTGTAGAAACTCCCACTTCCCCCCGGTCAGCTCGACTACCACCACCCCCGTCCACTACCCAACGTTGTGCCAACCTACCAGGCCTCCACGAGCTGGTGCAGTGCAAACAACTTACTACAGCAAGGGGGCAGTGTTGCACATGCGCGTAGGCCGTAATCTACCAAAGAAGGCGCCATCGGCATGGTCAGCCGAGAGGTGGTCATAAATGATGGAGTAGCAGTAGGTCCTAGACATGGTGCGAACAACTTTGGCCTCGTACCAGGCCCCTTGGAAACCCTTGTCGTCTTAGCTCATCTCCACATCATCACATTGGAGAACCTTGTTGCCCTCTCTCTCTCTCCCCACCACTTCATCAGAGGTACAAAGAGCTTTGGACAGGCGACAATGATGGGACCTTAATGATAGGTCAATGTAAGACCTTAAAGTTCCTATAAGAACACCAAGGAAAAGTAGTAAACACTTCTTAGTAAATTTCACTAATACTCCTTAAGGAAAGGCATTTGATAATCCAATAAAAATATTAGGGCAGCATGTAAGTATAACAAAAGTATATATACAATTATAACTTTATAGGGTGTAAAAATAGTTGGTAGAAAAGTCTGAAAGTTTATGAAACATTGTGATGTTTATTGGGCTTGATTCAATGGGATCCATGATAGGGTTTTAAATGCCCTACTATGAGTAAGGCTTGAGGCTCTTATTGGACCTCATTAGTGGGCAGACTTAGGCCGATTAGGAGGGGGACAGATTTGTCCCCTTTCTTGAAGCTTCCCACCTCTTTAGAGGAGGTGGAGCTTAAAACAAAGCCCCATAAGGGCTGGATGTACCAAACGTCCCGCTACAGGAGGAGAGAGAGAGAGAGAGAAAGAAAGAGAGAGGGGGACCGGCTACATTGGGAAAAAGAGAGAGGAAGGGACTTGCGACAATAACGTACAGTGCATGCTACAGTAGAACGTGCTACAACAAGCTGCAGGTGGTGGTTTTATAATCTTTTTTGGGCTACCAAGAGAAGGTAGGAGACTTAAACCATGCCCTCCTCTATGTGCCTCGATTATTTTATGCTTTAGTTATTTTTCTCCCACGTTTAGGTTCGATAAATAGAGGGGATGTTGTCCAATTTTCTTCATGTAAAGGATGCCATTTAGAGTGTGTTATGAGTACTTGAATGAAGGTAAAGTGATCACCTGTGTAAATAGAGTCTATGCATGTTTGATGGGAGGTTTCTCTAATGCACTGGTTCACAGATTTTTATGTTAACTGTGGATAGTTTTCATATCCTTTAGAGGCTGGTTTGTGGGTGACATTATCCCCTCTATTGGACAGGTTTTGTGAATGGATTTTTGTATCCATTATGGGCAGGTTTACATATTATTTGTGGACAAGTTTGCATATCATTTGGGTGCAGGTTTTCAAGTGGTATTATACCCACTAATTGTGGCTTGAAGTGGGACCGTGCGTTGTCTATAACTATGAGGGTTTGTGAGAGTATCTTGGGGTGCATTTTTTTAACTTTATTGGGCTGCATACTGTACACAGATGGATGTGTCTGAGAAGATTTAATTTCTATTATGCCAACATTAAATCAATTACTTAAATTGGGGATTGTCGTGTACACATATATGCAGTGTTATACTCTAAGTGTGACTGTGAGGATCTGTATTTGTGAGGGTGTGATTGTGAGGATGTGTGTGTGCATAATGGTGTGGATGTGAAGATGTGTGTGTGTGAGAGAGGATGTAATTATAAGGGTTTGACTGTGGAGGTGTGAAGAATTGTCAAACATGTGTAAGTTTAGTTCCTAAACTGCATTGTACTGCTTGAACTACACTGTGCTGCCCATGATTAGTTTAAAAACAAAAAGGAAGTCGGCCCAATGACTTTATTATATTTATTTCTATCTAGGATATGTTTATGAAAGAAGTGATCAGATTTTTGAGCATGTTTACCTTGTGTGACTGAGTTTATGCCATATGTGTCTAATGGCTAATTGCTTAAGTTACAAATATGCAACGTAATACCTAAGTGCACTGCGTGTATGGCATTTATCAAATGAACATAGAGAAGGTGTGATAGTCATGTGCATTTATTACTCTGGATGTATGTCATGATGAGTATAAGGTTTAAGGTATCATATTTTGTTGATAAGGGGTGTGCTTGCATGCTACATGTCTGTCTAGTATCTAATTGTGGGTTGTTATAATTGTTCCTTATGCCATGTGAATAGCACAATATAACTGGCAACTGTATAACCGTACAATTGCTACAATCGCTTCTCTGTATAATTGTATAACTGACTTATTTACATGAGTATGTGACTGTGCAACTATCTTAATTGTAAGACTATATGACTGTACGTGTAACGACCCGCCATCCTATGACCGAAGACCCGATCACTAAATGGATGTCGGCCCATTAACTGCGGGTTCACACCCGGATCTCACGCAACACGTCTGGAGGAGTAAGTGCTAAACAAGGCTAAATATAACAATCGCACGGACTACAAAGGTAAACGAGTGCGCAGAAAGGGAAATATCAATGTCCGTATACAGTCCAACAATAATTACATGTCCAACAAATTAAATATGTACAGGCAGAAGGAAAGTACAACAACATCGGGGCATACCCCGGGACTAAGACAGCTGCTGGTCCGCACACCAAGAAGTCACCACGCTTCCGCTCGCCTCGAGGTCCGCACCTGAAACCGCAGGGAGTGAGCCACACCAGAAATGGCTCAGTAGGGATCATCCGATCCCCTGCCTCCCACTCACACACCCACAAGTGCAACAACAGGGATATATGGCAATTTAAGTAAAGCAGTAAACACAACACCCAACTCTGATATGAAACGCACGGTAAGCAGTGTAACAAGAACCATTCTAAGTAACCCGAAGAACCCAACACAGAGTCACGACTCACAGTCAAAGTCCACGAAGCGACTAAAGCCACACTGTCGACCGAAGTCGAACGTCGCCTCCCAACACTACCACCACTGCTCACGCCTGTCCACCCCTACAGTGTTCCGGGGCACTGTAGGGTGAGGCAGTGAGCCAAACTAGGACTAGCTGGACTCAGTGTACCGCCACTGCCAGCTACGTGTGCACACAAGCACTCTAGACTACTGTCCTACCACCGGATTGCCTCCACGCTAGGCCTCATCGCTTCAGGAGGGCCCTGGGGACCGGCGAACCCCCGTCAAGCCGAAGCTACAGGAACTACCCACAAACCCAACTCTCCCGGGCTGCGTCAGGCCAAAGGACTAAGGGTACCACTCGTAAACTTGATCACATGTCACATCAGGTCCAATGGCTAAAGGGTAAACCAACTCCCACCAGAAACACCACCAGCTCCACAGCAAGAAACACGCCAGAAGCTGTCACGACAACCAAGGGAAACCCCGACCCACTGAGACCAAACAGCAACCCCTCGGGTAGCACACCAGCTACTCCGGCCCGACGGGCTCAAGGTGGTTCTGCTTGTCTCAGCCAAGGGTGAAACACAACAAGCACCACTCCACAGACACCATGGCCCTTCTCCCATCGGCCCATGGTGACAGACGTAAACCACAGTTAACCCGATCCACATTCGCATAACACAACCACACATATAACATGATTCCATTCGCACAGTAAACCTCAGTCTCAGTATATAGTTAAAGCACACACACACACACACACAGGTGATGTAATTCCACTCACGCAGAAGTCCTCCGTCTCAGTATACAACCCGAAGCATGCATTAGAACCATCCCACCGTGAAATATGCACGCAATAACAGCATTAAGCATTCCTGTCTTGAATCGCGTCGACTGAGGTCGACGCCATTCAAGATCCTCAGATAGGTTTATTAAAAGCCAGATTATCCTTAAATCGCGTCCACCGTTGAAGTCGCCGTTTAAAACGCGTCTGGGTGTCTCGACGCCATTCAACCCAGATATCCAGATTGCAGAACCCTTAAGCGGGGGCATTTCCTGCCTAAATGGTGTCATGATGGCCCGACGTCCTTCTGAAAGGCGTCGTCCATCCATGACGTCATTTAGCGCAGAACCCCTAACTCAGGAAACCTCGCACAGGGAGGTTTCTGCCCTAAAACGCGTCGTACTGACCCGACGTCTTTCGGAAAGGCGTCGACCAAGTACGACGCTATTTAGCGCCAGAAACCAGGTCTCCTGGTTCAACCCGAGGGCTTCACCCTTGAACCCCGGACACCCCGAAAAGCCCCAAAACCAAAAGGGAAGGAAGAGGAGCTCAACCACGTAATCATGCTACGAATCCACGATCACAAACACCGCTATTCACACAAGGAAACCTCCCTAAACATGCTCAGTCTAGCCCCACACACGCCACATCATGCCAAGAAGCAAACGAGTAACACATGCAAGGTTTCGTCCCCCTACCGGTTCTCGAACTCCGCCAAACTCCGTGCCGCAGTCCCGCCGCACCGCACACCGTCGCCGGTACCCTCGAGGACGCCGCCACTCCGCCGGGACGTCGGCCGCCGTCCGGAGAAGGGAATGCCGCAAAGGAGGTGGTGGAGGTAGAGGTGAGAGGTAAGGTGGTGTTGGAGTAGTGGAAGAGGAAGAAGAGGAAGGGAAGGGAAAGAAGAGCGTCGGAGAGGGCGGAGAGGGTGAGGAGAGAGAGTGTGAAGGTGAGAATGAGGGAAAGAAGGGGAGGCTCGCGGGGTCAACCAGAATCCCGCTAAAACGCGTCGATCGAGGCAGACGCCTATCAGTCTGACAGGACGGCCGTACTGACACCGCTCTGAAACGCGTCGCCCACCGCGGACGCCGTTCAGACGACAAGACAGGCCGTACTGACAACGCTCTGGCGCCGTACCCTGACACCGCAGGTGTCGCAGTCTGAAACGCGTCGACCGAGCTGGACGCCGTTCAGACAAATCTGACAGGGGCCGTACTCTCGCGGCCCGAAACCCGCCCACGTGGCGCAACAACCAACAGACCCTAAATGGCGTCCACACAACCTGACGCCTTTTGAAAGGCGTCGAGCACTGTTGACGCCATTCAGCCAGAAATCTCAAGACCCCTCCAGGGTCCAAACCAAGGGATCCGACCCGAACTGGGCCCGAATACAGAACCCGAAACCTCAGTCATTATAATCTCCCCCCCTTAAAAGAATTTCGTCCTCGAAATTGCAACCGCTCAATGCTCAACTCGGCTAACCCACACATGCCGACAAACATCAATAACAACAATCATACTCACCAATCACCCACACAGGGTTCCAACATATCATGCCAGGCTAACCAAGATTCTCAATTCTGACAAGAGCTGATAGATTGAAACAACCATACATTAACAAGGCACAAATTACAAAACCGATTTCTCCACCATCCCGAATACATACAAGTGCCACACGAGACCACAACCATCTCTAAACAAGACAAGATAAAAGTGCTCATCTAGCACAACCTCTCGAATTTCCACAAAGAGACGCGACTCCAATCACGCCTCGAACACCTACTCACCGCTCGGTCCCTGACCTGCCTTGTTCTTCTGGGGACAGTTCCTCGCTTGATGTCCCTTCCTACCACAGGCAAAACAACTACCAGTGATCAAGGGACATATCCTGTTGCCATGAAATCTGCCACAACAGGGACAACGATCCGCAGTGTCCCGCCTCGCCTCCTGCTGCCAGCCGTCCTCTGTCTCCATCTGCTGAACCGAACCATCCTCTTCCTCATAAGGTGCCTCCTGAAACTCGATCTCGAACGAACTCGGACCGCCTGCCGAGAAGGCCGCTGATCTATCCCTGCTAGGCTGCTTCTCTCGTGCTGAATGCTCCGATTCCCTCGCCGTGTGTTGGAACTGCATCTCCACTGCTGCCGCGCGCTGAACTGCTGACGCCAAATCTTCACAACAATGGGCCGCCACAAACTCCCTCAAACCATGCCGAAGTCCATCTACAAATTTCTCCGTCCTCAGATCCTCACGCTCAGATATGTGTGGAGCAAACCTTCCCAGGGCCACAAATTTCATCTGATAGTCTAGAACTGACATATCACCCTGCACCAATTCCATAAACTCCCTTTCCTTGGCCCTGCGAACATGCCTCGGAAGGTACTGCCCACTAAACTCTCTCACAAAGCCTTCCCAAGGAATCTCCCTCAAAGACCTATCTGGAAACATCAACCCCTTGATGGTAACCCACCAATCATAAGCATCGCCCTTCAGCAAGTAGGTTGCCAACAAGGTCTTGTCACTCTCAGCACATTCTAGAACATCAAACACCTTCTCCACTTCCTTAATCCACTAAGCTGCCGTATCTGGAACAAGTTGACCCGTGAAAGAAGGGGGCTTCAGCTTCAAGAACCGCTCCACCACCGTAGAATGGCCACCTCGGGAACTGGACCCCTCAGTTCCATCCCTCTGCTGATATCTAGCCATAGCCCCAACCATGGCTTCCATGAAATGTTCCACATCATGTCCTTCTGCCCTCGAACTACCACCATCTGCTCTCGCACCCCGAGCCACCGGAGCTCTCCGCTTCGGCGCCATCGCTGCCCCACAACACGCAAATCGAACCAAAACACGTCAAATCCTATCAATCTACACCAGCAGCCATCGCCTGTACAGACTCGCACTTATTGTTGGACTATAATATCTAACCCAGTTTATCACATACTCGACCAGACTGAGCTCTGATACCAACTGTAACGACCCGCCATCCTATGACCGAAGACCCGGTAACTAAATGGATGTCGGCCCATTAATTGCGGGTTCACACCCGGATCTCACGCAACACGTCTGGAGGAGTAAGTGCTAAACAAGGCTAAATATAACAATCGCACGGACTACAAAGGTAAACGAGTGCGCAGAAAGGGAAATATCAATGTCCGTATACAGTCCAACAATAATTACATGTCCAACAAATTAAATATGTACAGGCAGAAGGAAAGTACAACAACATCGGGGCATACCCCGGGACTAAGACAGCTGCTGGTCCGCACACCAAGAAGTCACCACGCTTCCGCTCGCCTCGAGGTCCGCACCTGAAACCGCAGGGAGTGAGCCACACCAGAAATGGCTCAGTAGGGATCATCCGATCCCCTGCCTCCCACTCACACACCCACAAGTGCAACAACAGGGATATATGGCAATTTAAGTAAAGCAGTAAACACAGCACCCAACTCTGATATGAAACGCACGGTAAGCAGTGTAACAAGAACCATTCTAAGTAACCCGAAGAACCCAACACAGAGTCACGACTCACAGTCAAAGTCCACGAAGCGACTAAAGCCACACTGTCGACCGAAGTCGAACGTCGCCTCCCACCACTACCACCACTGCTCACGCCTGTTGTAGCGACCCAGATTTCGGGTCCTGTATTCGGGTCGGGTTCGGGCCGGATCCCCTGGTTTGGACCCTAGAGGGGTCTTGAGATTGCAGACTGAATGGCGTCAGCAACGCTCGACGCCTTTCAAAAGGCGTCAGGTTGTGTGGACGCCATTTAGGGTCTGTCGGTTGTTGCGCCATGTGGGCGGGTTTCGGGCCGCGAGAGTACGGCCCCTGTCAGATTTGTCTGAACGGCGTCCAGCTTGGTCGACGCATTTCAGACTGCGACACCTGCGGTGTCAGGGTGCGGCGCCAGAGCGTTGTCAGTACGGCCTGTCTTGTCGTCTGAACGGCGTCTGCGGTGGGCGACGCGTTTCAGAGCGGTGTCAGTACGGCCGTCCTGTCTGACTGAATGGCGTCTGCCTCGATCGACGCATTTTAGACAAGTTCTGGTTGACCCCGCGAGCCTCCCCTTCTTTCCCTCATTCTCTCCTTCACACTCTCTCTCCTCACCCCTCCGCCCTCTCCGGCGATCTTCTTTCCTTCCCTTCCTCTTCTTCCTCTTCCAACTACTCCATAGCTTCCCTACCTCTCACCTCTACCTCCACCACTTCCTTCGCGGTGTTCCACTCTCCGGACGGCGGCCGACGTCCCGGCAGAGTGGCGGCGTCCCCGAAGGTACCGGCGGCGGCGTGGGGCGAGCGGGTCGGCGGCGAGGAGCTTGGCGGAGTTCAAGAACCGGTAGGGGGACGAACCTTGCTTGTGATGTTCGTGTGATTCTCGGCGTGACGTGTTGTATTTGGGGTTAGATTAAGCATGTTTTAAGGGGGTTTTCTTGTGGGTTTTGGTGTGCTTGTGATCGTGGATTCATCGTGTGCATATGGTGGTTGAGTTCCTCTTCTTCTTCTTCTTGTTTTGGGGTTTTCGGGGTGCTTGGGGTTCAAGGGAGGAACCCTCGGTTCGAACCAGGGAACCTGGTTCCTGGCGCTGAAAGGCGTCGTACTTAGTCGACGCCTTTTAGAAGGACGTCGGGTCAGTACGACGCGTTTCAGGGCAGAAACCCCCTGTTCGAGTTTCAGAGGTTAGGGGTACTGGGGCTAAATGACGTCATGGGTGTTCGACGCCTTTCAGAAGGACGCCGAGCCACCATGACGCCATTTAGGCAGGAAATGCCCCCGTTTAAGTGTCTGTAAATCTGGATTTCTGGGTTGAATGGCGTCGGGACACCCAGACGCGTTTTAAATGGCGACTTCAACGGTGGACGCGTTTTAAGGATAAATCGGGCTTTTAATAAACCTGTCTAAGGGTCTTGAATGGCGTCGACCTCGGTCGACGCGATTCAAGACAGAAATGCTTCAATCCTGCTATTTCATGTGGGCTTCACGATGGGATGGTTTAAATGCATGTTTCGGGTTGTATACTGAGACAGGGACTTCTGCGTGAGTGGAATTGCATCACCTGTGTGTGTGTGTGTGTGTGTGTTTTAGCTATATACTGAGATTGAGGTTTACTGTGCGACTGGACTCATGTTATATGTGTGTTCGTATTATGCGAATGTGGATCAGGGTTAACTGTGGTTTACGTATGTCACCATGGACCGGTGGGGACAGGGTCATGGTGTCTGTGGTGTGGTGCACGTTGTGTTTTACCCTTGGCTGAGACAAGCCGAACCACCTTGAGCCCGTCGGGCCGGAGCAGCTGGTGTGCTATCCGAGGGGTTGCTGTTTGGTCTCAGCGGGTCGGGGTTTCCCTTGGTTGTCGTGACAGCTTCTGGCGTGTTTCCTGCTGTGGAGCTGGTGGTGTTACTGGTGGGAGTTGGTTTACCCTTTAGCCAGTGGGCCTGATGTGACCTTTGATCAAGGTTACGAGTGGTACCTATAGCCCTTGGCCTGACGCAGCCCGGGAGAGTTGGGTTTGTGGGTAGTTCCTGTAGCTTCGGCTTGACGGGGGTTCGCCGGTCCCCAGGGCCCTCCTGAAGCGCTGAGGCCTAGCGTGGAGGCAATCCGGTGGTAGGACAGTAGTCTAGACTGCTTGTGTGCACACGTAGCTGGCAGTGGCGGTACACTGAGTCCAGCTAGTCCTAGTTTGACTCACTGCCTCACCCTACAGTGCCCCGGAACACTGTAGGGGTGGACAGGCGTGAGTAGTGGTAGTGTTGGGAGGCGATGTTCGACTTCGGTCGACAGTGTGGTTTAGTCGCTTCGTGGACTTTGACTGTGAGTCGTGACTCTGTGTGGAGTTCTTCGGGTTACCTGGAGTGGTTCTTGTTACACTGCTTACCGTGCGGTTCACATGAGAGTTGGGTGTTGTGTTTACTTCTTTACTTTAATTGCCATATATTCCTGTTGTTACTCTTGTGGGTGTGTGAGTGGGAGGCAGGGGATCGGATGATCCCTACTGAGCCCATTTCTGGTGTGGCTCACTCCCTGCGGTTTCAGGTGTGGACCTCGAGGCGAGCGGAAGCGTGGTGTCTTCTCGGTGTGCGGACCAGCAGATGTCTTAGTTCCGGGGTATGCCCCGATGTTGTTGTACTTCCTTCTGCCTGTACTTATTTAATTTTGGACATGTAATTATTGTTGGACTGTATACGGACATTGTTATTCTACTTCCTGCGCACTTACTCACCTTGTGGTCCGTGTGTTTGTTATATTTAATCTTGTTTAGCACTTACTCCTCCAGACGTATTGTGTGAGATCCGGGTGTGAACCCGTAGTTAATGGGCCGACATCCATTTAGTGACCGGGTCTCCGGTCATAGGATGGCGGGTCGTTACAATTGGTATCAGAGCTCAGTCTGGTCGAGTATGTGATAAACTGGGTTAGATATTATAATCCAACAATAAGAACAAGTCGGTACAGGCGATGGCTGCTGGTGTAGAGTGATAGGTTTTGACGTGTTTTTTGTTCGATTTGCGTGTTGTGGGTTAGTAATGGCGCCGAAGAGGAGAGCTTCGTTGGCTCGTGGTTCGAGAGCAGGTGGTGGTGATTCGAGGGCAGAAGGTCAGGATGTAGATCGTTTCATGGAAGCTATGATTGGGGCTATGGCTAGATATCAGCAGAGGGATGGAGCTGAGGGGTCCAGTTCCCGAGGTGGCCATTCTACGGTGGTGGAGCGGTTCTTGAAGCTGAAGCCCCCTTCTTTCACGGGTCAGCCTGTTCTAGATGCAGCAGCGCAGTGGGTTAAAGAGGTGGAGAAGGTGTTCGATGTTCTAGAATGTGCAGAGAGTGACAAGACCTTGTTGGCAACCTACTTGCTGAAGGGCGATGCGTACGATTGGTGGGTTACCACCAAGGGGTTGTTGTTTCCAGATAGATCTTTGAGAGAGATTCCTTGGGAAGGTTTTGTGAGAGAGTTTAGTGGGCAGTACCTTCCGAGACATGTTCGCAGGGCCAAGGAAAGGGAATTTATGGAATTGGTACAGGGTGATATGTCAGTTCTAGACTATCAGATGAAATTCGTGGCCCTGGGAAGGTTTACTCCACACATATCCGAGCGTGAGGATCTGAGGACGGAGAAATTCGTGGATGGACTTCGGCACGATCTGAGAGAGGTTGTAGCGGCCCACTGTTGTAGGGATTTGGCATCAGCAGTTCAGCGCGCGGCAGCAGTGGAGATGCAGTTCCAACACACGGCGAGGGAATCGGAGCATTCAGCACAGGAGAAGCAGCATAGCAAGGATAGATCAGCGACCTTCTCGGCAGGCGGTTCGAGTTCGTTCGAGGTCGAGTTTCAGGAGGTTCCTTGTGACGAGGATGAGGAAGAGGATGGTTCGGTTCAGCAGATGGAGGCAGAGGACGGCTGGCAGCAGGAGGAGAGGCGGGACACTGTGGATCGTTGTTCCCGTTGTGGCAGGTTCCATGGCAACAGGATATGTCCCTTGATCACTGGTAGTTGTTTTGCCTGTGGTAGGAAGGGACATCTCGCGAGGAACTGTCCCCAGAAGAAGAAGGCAGGTCAGGAGCCGAGTGGTCAGTAGGTGGTTGAGGCGTGATTGGAGTCGCGTCTCTTTGTGGTGGTTCGAGTGGCTGTGCTAGATGGGCACTTTTATCTTGTCTCGTGTAAGGGTGGTTGTGGACTCTAGTGGCACCTGTATGTATTTGGGTTGGTGAAGAATCGGTTTTGTAATATGTGCCTTGCTAGTGTGTGGTTATTGTTGATCTTCAGCTTTGTGTTGGAATTGAGAATCTTGGTTAGATTGACGTGAATTTGTTTGGCTATTTCTGTGGAGCCTTGTGTGTGTGTCTGGTGAGGTTGTTTGCTGAGATCGGTGTGTCGGCTGGTGTGGGTTAGCCGAGTTGAGCATTGAGCGGTTGCAAATTTCGAGGACGAAATTCTTTTAAGGGGGGGAGATTGTAGCGACCCAGATTTCGGGTCCTGTATTCGGGTTGGGTTCGGGCCGGATCCCCTGGTTTGGACCCTGGAGGGGTCTTGAGATTGCAGACTGAATGGCGTCAGCACCGCTCGACGCCTTTCAAAAGGCGTCCGGTTGTGTGGACGCCATTTAGGGTCTGTCGGTTGTTGCGCCATGTGGGCGGGTTTCGGGCCGCGAGAGTACGGCCCCTGTCAGATTTGTCTGAACGGCGTCCAGTTTGGTCGACGCATTTCAGACTGCGACACCTGCGGTGTCAGGGTGCGGCGCCAGAGCGTTGTCAGTACGGCCTGTCTTGTCGTCTGAACGGCGTCTACGGTGGGCGACGCGTTTCAGAGCGGTGTCAGTACGGCCGTCCTGTCTGACTGAATGGCGTCTGCCTCGATCGACGCGTTTTAGACAAGTTCTGGTTGACCCCGCGAGCCTCCCCTTCTTTCCCTCATTCTCTCCTTCACACTCTCTCTCCTCACCCCTTCGCCCTCTCCGGCGATCTTCTTTCCTTCCCTTCCTCTTCTTCCTCTTCCAACTACTCCATAGCTTCCCTACCTCTCACCTCTACCTCCACCACTTCCTTCGCGGTGTTCCACTCTCCGGACGGCGGCCGACGTCCCGGCAGAGTGGCGGCGTCCCCGCAGGTACCGACGGCGGCGTGGGGCGAGCGGGTCGGCGGCGAGGAGCTTGGCGGAGTTCAAGAACCGGTAGGGGGACGAACCTTGCTTGTGATGTTCGTGTGATTCTCGGCGTGACGTGTTGTATTTGGGGTTAGATTAAGCATGTTTTAAGGGGGTTTTCTTGTGGGTTTTGGTGTGCTTGTGATCGTGGATTCGTCGTGTGCATATGGTGGTTGAGTTCCTCTTCTTCTTCTTCTTGTTTTAGGGTTTTCGGGGTGCTTGGGGTTTAAGGGAGGAACCCGCGGTTCGAACCAGGGAACCTGGTTCCTGGCGCTGAAAGGCGTCGTACTTAGTCGACGCCTTTTAGAAGGACGTCGGGTCAGTACGACGCGTTTCAGGGCAGAAACCCCCTGTTCGAGCTTCAGAGGTTAGGGGTGCTGGGGCTAAATGACGTCATGGGTGTTCGACGCCTTTCAGAAGGACGTCGAGCCACCATGACGCCATTTAGGCAGGAAATGCCCCCGTTTAAGTGTCTGTAAATCTGGATTTCTGGGTTGAATGGCGTCGGGACACCCAGACGCGTTTTAAATGGCGACTTCAACGGTGGACGCGTTTTAAGGATAAATCGGGCTTTTAATAAACCTGTCTAAGGATCTTGAATGGCGTCGACCTCGGTCGACGCGATTCAAGACAGAAATGCTTCAATCCTGCTATTTCATGTGGGCTTCACGATGGGATGGTTTAAATGCATGTTTCGGGTTGTATACTGAGACGGGGACTTCTGCGTGAGTGGAATTGCATCACCTGTGTGTGTGTATGTGTGTGTGTTTTAGCTATATACTGAGATTGAGGTTTACTGTGCGACTGGACTCATGTTATATGTGTGTTCGTATTATGCGAATGTGGATCAGGGTTAACTGTGGTTTACGTATGTCACCATGGACCGGTGGGGACAGGGTCATGGTGTCTGTGGTGTGGTGCACGTTGTGTTTTACCCTTGGCTGAGACAAGCCGAACCACCTTGAGCCCGTCGGGCCGGAGCAGCTGGTGTGCTATCCGAGGGGTTGCTGTTTGGTCTCAGCGGGTCGGGGTTTCCCTTGGTTGTCGTGACAGCTTCTGGCGTGTTTCCTGCTGTGGAGCTGGTGGTGTTATTGGTGGGAGTTGGTTTACCCTTTAGCCAGTGGGCCTGATGTGACCTTTGATCAAGGTTACGAGTGGTACCTATAGCCCTTGGCCTGACGCAGCCCGGGAGAGTTGGGTTTGTGGGTAGTTCCTGTGGCTTCGGCTTGACGGGGGTTCGCCGGTCCCCAGGGCCCTCCTGAAGCGCTGAGGCCTAGCGTGGAGGCAATCCGGTGGTAGGACAGTAGTCTAGACTGCTTGTGTGCACACGTAGCTGGCAGTGGCGGTACACTGAGTCCAGCTAGTCCTAGTTTGACTCACTGCCTCACCCTACAGTGCCCCGGAACACTGTAGGGGTGGACATGCGTGAGTAGTGGTAGTGTTGGGAGGCGATGTTCGACTTCGGTCGACAGTGTGGTTTAGTCGCTTCGTGGACTTTGACTGTGAGTCGTGACTCTGTGTGGAGTTCTTCGGGTTACCTGGAGTGGTTCTTGTTACACTGCTTACCGTGCGGTTCACATGAGAGTTGGGTGTTGTGTTTACTGCTTTACTTTAATTGCCATATATTCCTGTTGTTACTCTTGTGGGTGTGTGAGTGGGAGGCAGGGGATCGGATGATCCCTACTGAGCCCATTTCTGGTGTGGCTCACTCCCTGCGGTTTCAGGTGTGGACCTCGAGGCGAGCGAAAGCGTGGTGTCTTCTCGATGTGCGGACCAGCAGCTGTCTTAGTTCCGGGGTATGCCCCGATGTTGTTGTACTTCCTTCTGCCTGTACTTATTTAATTTTGGACATGTAATTATTGTTGGACTGTATACGGACATTGTTATTCTACTTCCTGCGCACTTACTCACCTTGTGGTCCGTGTGTTTGTTATATTTAATCTTGTTTAGCACTTACTCCTCCAGACGTATTGTGTGAGATCCGGGTGTGAACCCGTAGTTAATGGGCCGACATCCATTTAGTGACCGGGTCTCCGGTCATAGGATGGCGGGTCGTTACACCTGTCCACCCCTACAGTGTTCCGGGGCACTGTGGGGTGAGGCAGTGAGCCAAACTAGGACTAGCTGGACTCAGTGTACCGCCACTGCCAACTACGTGTGCACACAAGCAGTCTAGAATACTGTCCTACCACCGGATTGCCTCCACGCTAGGCCTCAGCGCTTCAGGAGGGCCCTGGGGACCGGCGAACCCCCGTCAAGCCGAAGCTACAGGAACTACCCACAAACCCAACTCTCCCGGGCTGCGTCAGGCCAAAGGACTAAGGGTACCACTCGTCACCTTGATCAAAGGTCACATCAGGTCCAATGGCTAAAGGGTAAACCAACTCCCACCAGAAACACCACCAGCTCCACAGCAAGAAACACGCCAGAAGCTGTCACGACAACCAAGGGAAACCCCGACCCACTGAGACCAAACAGCAACCCCTCGGGTAGCACACCAGCTACTCCGGCCCGACGGGCTCAAGGTGGTTCTGCTTGTCTCAGCCAAGGGTGAAACACAACAAGCACCACTCCACAGACACCATGGCCCTTCTCCCATCGGCCCATGGTGACAGACGTAAACCACAGTTAACCCGATCCACATTCGTATAACACAACCACACATATAACATGATTCCATTCGCACAGTAAACCTCAGTCTCAGTATATAGTTAAAGCACACACACACACACACACAGGTGATGTAATTCCACTCACGCAGAAGTCCTCCGTCTCAGTATACAACCCGAAGCATGCATTAGAACCATCCCACCGTGAAATATGCACGCAATAACAGCATTAAGCATTCCTGTCTTGAATCGCGTCGACCGAGGTCGATGCCATTCAAGATCCTCAGATAGGTTTATTAATAGCCAGATTATCCTTAAAACGCGTCCACCGTTAAAGTCGCCGTTTAAAACGCGTCTAGGTGTCTCGACGCCATTCAACCCAGATATCCAGATTGCAGAACCCTTAAACGGGGGCATTTCCTGCCTAAATGGCGTCATGATGGCCCGACGTTCTTCTGAAAGGCGTCGTCCATCCACGACGTCATTTAGCGCAGAACCCCTAACTCAGGAAACCTCGCACAGGGAGGTTTCTGCCCTAAAACACGTCGTACTGACCCGACGTCTTTCGGAAAGGCGTTGACCAGGTACGACGCTATTTAGCGCCAGAAACCAGGTCTCCTGGTTCAACCCGAGGGCTTCACCCTTGAACCCCGGGCACCCCGAAAAGCCCCAAAACCAAAAGGGAAGGAAGAGGAGCTCAACCACGTAATCATGCTACGAATCCACGATCACAAACACCGCTATTCCCACAAGGAAACCCCCCTAAACATGCTCAGTCTAGCCCCACACACGCCACATCATGCCAAGAAGCAAACGAGTAACACATGCAAGGTTTCGTCCCCCTACCGGTTCTCGAACTCCGCCAAACTCCGTGCCGCCGTCCCGCCGCACCGCACATCGCCGCCGGTACCCTCGAGGACGCCGCCACTCCGCCGGGACGTCGGCCGCCGTCCGGAGAAGGGAACGCCGCGAAGGAGGTGGTGGAGGTAGAGGTGAGTGGTAAGGTGGTGTTGGAGTGGTGGAAGAGGAAGAAGAGGAAGGGAAGGGAAAGAAGAGCGTCGGAGAGGGCGGAGAGGGTGAGGAGAGAGAGTGTGAAGGTGAGAATGAGGGAAAGAAGGGGAGGCTCGCGGGGTCAACCAGAATCCCGCTAAAACGTGTCGATCGAGGCAGACGCCTATCAGTCTGACAGGACGGCCGTACTGACACCGCTCTGAAACGCGTCGCCCACCGCGGACGCCGTTCAGACGACAAGACAGGCCGTACTGACAACGCTCTGGCGCCGTACCCTGACACCGCAGGTGTCGCAGTCTGAAACGCGTCGACCGAGCTGGACGCCGTTCAGACAAATCTGACAGGGGCCGTACTCTCGCGGCCCGAAACCCGCCCACGTGGCGCAACAACCAACAGACCCTAAATGGCGTCCACACAACCTGACGCCTTTTGAAAGGCGTCGAGCACTGTTGACGCCATTCAGCCAGAAATCTCAAGACCCCTCCAGGGTCCAAACCAAGGGATCCGACCCGAACTGGGCCCGAATACAGAACCCGAAACCTCAGTCATTACAGTACGACTGTATGACTATAAGTCTGTTAAACTATACTCTGCGTATGTTGTGGTTATTTAGGACAAACAGACACCTCGCATTAGTTCTGTTTCGCCTTTATGACTGGGACCCTTGTCAGGATAAGAATCAGAGAGTTTGCCCAACTATAAGATCCAGAGGTATGTCAGAACCTCGGACAACCTTATAACTGGGAGATACGAGTCAAGTCTCAGCTGACCTAACTATGACTGTGAGAGATACTCACTTGTGTGCAACATAGTCGGTCTTTGGACTTCACGGTTTCGCAAGCCGTCGAGACCGATTAGTCCTACCAACTTGCCTCACCTATTGTGGAGCTAGCACCCTATAGGGTTGATAGGCAGGTGCCTGGTTGAGCTTCATCCTTCTAAGGCATACGACTGTACTAGTGGTGTTGGTTAGCCTATCCCTTTTAGCCTATTTACTGTTGAGAAAACAAGACTGTATGTTAAATGATTTAAGTGTTCATGTCCATACTGATATACTTCATAGTTCACTTCATAAGTAGATCATGTATATTGAGTCTAATCATGTATTTTTGATTCGTAGAGAAAGGATGGATTCAGAAAGTATCCTATATGAGCCAAGTTACTTACTGCCGCCCTTTTTCGTGTTTGTTTTGTTTTATGTGGGTAGCAGGGTCACGAGGTGCACATGGTGGTGGCAGCTAGAGTCGTAGGAAGTAATTGGCCATCGAGACACTACTGTCAGTATTATAGTTGTACTTGTTGTGAAATAGTCTCTCATTTTTTGGATATGTACTTTAGACCAACTATGTACAATACAATGGAATCAATGGATATATATGTTATGTGTGAAATCCTAAGGATTTTAATTACTATTTATCTTCTACGGTCATATCCTTCACTCGTACAGATTCCCAAACCGATATAACCGAAAGTGGGGGTTCTAGTGTGGCCCCTCACAGTACACCTGGGAGTTCCTCCCACGTGCATGCTAGGAACCTAGAGTTCCATAAGTATAGCTTAAGATCAGAGGCCTGATTGTTTTATCGGTGCTCATAATAATCTTGCTAAAACCTTATTGAAATGGTTAGTAGGTTGGGGCGTGTGAGGCGGTGTTGGCATCGTAGCCTTATGAGGGTTGGTTTACCTTTGGCTATAGAAGTTTGACATAGAATATATCAATTAATTAGATACTTCTACTTCGAGTTAGCTAGCGAGCCGGCTGATCGAGTTACGTCAAGCTCAAGCTTGGCTCGTTGGATTAGACGAGCCTAAATTAGAGCTCAAGTTTCTACTAAGAAGATATTGTCGAACAACCAGCAATTTGATGCCTTCTACTTACAATGAGCTACAAATCTTATGCTAAAGTTAGAAACCAAAAGAGGAGTTTGAACATGTCACCTTACATGAAAAGAGAATCATCGAAGTCCAAGCTATTGCTAAGATATTGTCAAGTAAGAATTGCAAATCTTATATATGTTAAAGTTAGAAACATTGATGCTTCTTCCTAAACAAAGCCATAGAGGGGTTCACAGAATGAGGTTACTATCTTCTAAACTTAGAATATCAATTATCTACATTGTTAAATATCACTATACTCTTATATTATAAAAAGTTAAACTATCACTTTACTTTTATATATCAAACGTAATTATACTTCAAATAAAGAACCTTGTATGATGAACCATTACCACAAATGTATTTTGTTTTTCATTTTCAAACACAATAAGCTAAACATTCAAATAATCCCTTTCCCCTAAGCTTTCCTTCCTCTCCTAATCTCTTTCTTTCCTTACCTCATCTAACTGTTCTCATGAATTCAACTTCTCAATCAGTCATCAAAAAATCATGTACTTTGCTTTATAGGTCACTATATGAATTTTAGTTGCCTTAATGTGTATTTCTTTATTTAACTTATGGTATTGCTCTTAAGAAACACTAACTTACGAACACAATAGTTCTATTATGTCATTCATGCCCTCTTTTCTTTTAAGTCGATACTACGGCACATCGAAAAAGCACAAATAGTCAACTAATGTAATAAAACTCCTATAGTCAACCAATCGACAAGACTTGACCTGCAGACATAGAGTGTGGCCTTGGCTAGCAACCGCTTACCAAAAACAATAAGTCTTACCTCTGCCTAAAACCAGAAAACTGGTACTTTACCCTCACAGAAATCAAAGGTCTAGTCACACAGTATGGCCAGTATTTTGAAAAAAACTAAGTACAGCTTCAAAAAAGTTTCATAATAAGAGTATTCAAACAACAAAGGATCTGGTGTTTATCATTTCTAGACAATCAACTTTTCATAAGGATAACATATATCAAGAATTCTTAATGTGACCCAATTCTGTCAGAACTTTCTCTTCATCTTATTGATTCATAACCCGTATGTGTATGTCATTTATCGTCACCATAGTCTTAGAATGTAAAGGCATAACGATTACAATTTAATCTGGCAAACTTATGTTTATCCTACGCAAAAATACAATCAACCTTATTGCATATATATTTTAGGCCCATAAAACTATCAGTCTACTTTTACATTTAGATTTTAAGCAAACAATCTAATCATTCTAGTTTATTATAAAAATCATGATTAAAGTAACATCTAAATTGATTAGAGGATAATTCCTTGATCTACTAACCAATCAGAAAACTCAAAAGCAAAGGAATAGGAATGTATCACTTACCTGAAAGGAGATTCATCAAAGTCCGAGTTTCTACTAAGATTTTGTTGAGCTGACCCCAATTTGATGGTTCCAATTACTTACTAAAAACTGTAAATCTTATCTATGTTAAAGCTAGAAACCAAAGGAGAAGTAAGAATGTATTACCTTACCTAAACAGAGGTTCATCGAGGTATACCGTGATGCCATCACCTGTCATCTTGGTGACTCCTCTTCTTTTTTGAGTCTGGTGGGAAAGTGCACCCAACTGCTTAAAAATGGAAGTTCTCTGCTGGACCTGCTATTTCATCTTATAGGCACTTTTTCTTTTCTGACCCTATAGAGACCGAGGTCGAATGGTTGAGTTGATCAATTGCCCCTTTGATTTGGAGGGTTGTTGCTTTGCTAAGGCGGCCCTAGCTTGGTAGATTTTGTGGGCTTCTTCCTTAGTCACCCACATTTTCTTCAAGTGGACGTTTCTTGGCGCGAGATGCGTGCCGCTTCTTCTTCAATTCCAGAGCGGACTCCAATATTGGGATGGCCCTTAGGAAATAGGAAATATGGAGGGTTGTTGCTTTGCTAGGGCGGCCCTAGCGAGGTAGATTTTGTGGGCTTCTTCCTTAGTCACCCACATTTTCTTCAAGTGGACGTTTCTTGGCGCGAGATGCGTGCCACTTCTTCTTCAATTCCAGAGCGGACTCCAGTACTAAGATGGCCCTTAGGAAATATGGTGATCCGATAACGAAGGGGAAATTGCCGAAGCATGTCGGCATCATCAGGTAGCCGTAACGAGTATGGGTAGTGACCACAAGCAGACCACATGTCACTTTGGCAGCCATTGATGGACTTTATGTAAGGACTGAGGCTTTCGGATCCGGTTTTCGGGGTCGGACCCTGTAGTTCAGGCTCCAGTGGGGCAAAGACTCCGTGATGTTTCGCGTCGAGCGGGCTCGACGCGGTTTAAACGGCGTCCACCGTTGCAGACGCGTTTTAGGTTCTGCCACGTGGGCTGGCTTTGGGCCGTGAGAGTACGGCCCTGTCGTGTCGTTTGAACGGCGTCCGCATGGGACGACACCTTTCATACTGCGACTCTGGGATTGTCAAAGTACGGCCCTGACATGTCCCCTGAACGGCGTCTGTGTAGAACGACGCGTTTCAGAGTCCTGTCAGAGCGGTCGTCACGTCACCTGATAGGCGTCTGTCCATGTCGACGCGTTTTATCCAATCTCTAGTTAACCCCGCGAGCCCTCCTTCTTTCCCTCATTTTCTTCCTCCTCTCTTTCTCTCCTCCCTTCCGGCGATCCCGACGGCAGCCCCTTCTCCTCCCTCTCTTCCTCCTACCATTCCATCTTTCCCTCCACTCCATCCCCTACCTAGCTCCCACCACTACCACCTCCACTTCAACTGCGGCGTTTTACTCTCCGGACGACGGCCGACGTCACGGTGGAGTAAGGACGACCACGGCGGTACTGGCGGCGGCGTGGGGCGAGACGGGTGGACGGCTTGAAGCTTGGAGGAGTTCAAGTAACCGGTAGGGTGACGATTCCCATCGTGTTCTATGTTCAAACCATGATTCTCCCTCTTAAAGCATGTTTTAGATCTATAGTTTTGAGGGGTAGAACAAGCATGTTTAGGAGCTCTTCTTGATGATATGGGGGATTTCTATAAATGTGATTTCTTGATGGTTGGATTCGCCCCTCTTTCTCCTCTATTTTGGGTAATTTTGGGGTTTTTGGGGTTGAAAAGGGGAGCCCTCGGGCTCATGACAGACCTGGTTCCCGGCGTTGAAAGACGTCGTGCATGGACGACGCCTTTTTGAAGGGCGTCGGGCCATCATGACGCCTTTTAGGCAGGAATCGTCTTGCTAAGGCTCTGTCAGTTCGGGAATTCTGGGACTAAAAGACGGCATGGGTGGGCGACGCGATTCGTAATAGCGTCGGGTCACCATGACACCTTTTAAGACAGAAATCCCCTAATTAATGTTTTCTGCAAATCCTGAATTTCTGTGCTAAATGGCGTCTGAGGATGTTGACGCCTTTCAAAAGGCGACCGCTTGTGTCGACGCCTTTTAGGCCATATTCTGAGGGCGGTGTTTTATGAACCAGTACAGGGAGCTTGAATGGCGTCGGCCTTGGGCGACGCGATTCAAGACAGAACTACACTAATTCATGCCAGTAAAATGTGTTCATACTGCTAGATAGATGGTTAATGCATGCTTTAGTGCACTCGATAATGACGGATTCTTTATGACCAGATGGCACTGCGTTGTGTGTCGTGCGATCGTGGGCTTTTCACGTGACCGGATCGTACTGTGCCCGGTTTTGTGTTACTGTGGACCTGGAGTGACAGTTGTAGCGCTTTATCACCCTGTGCTGGTGTGGGTGGAGCACAGCGCCGGTGGGGGCGTGGGCGGGGTGACGCCTAGTGAGAGAGGGTCACTTGGTGAACCCCGGGGTCAGCTAGTACCGGTGTGGGTGTGGTACTTTCGGAGTGTCACTCATGCTGAGGGAAGGAGTAACCACCTGAGCCAGTTGGGCCGGAGTAGGTAGAGTGCTATCCGAGGGGTTACTGCTTGGTCTCAGCGGGTCGATGTTTTCCCCACTGTTGTTTGTGTGGTTGGCGTGTTCTATCGAGACGGCGGTTGTGGGTTCCCTGGTCGTCTGGTTTAGAATTATGCATGTTTAATACATTTCGATTGCATGTGATCCGCATTGAGATCTAGGAATAGTAATTACCACTGTGCTTGTTACTTTACTGTCAGTTGTATTCTTCACTTGTGGGTGTGTGCGTGGGCAGTGGGGATCGAAGGATCCCTACTGAGTCTTGTCTTTGAGACTCACCCCTGTGGTTTTCAGGTGAGGACTCCCGGCAGACCTAGCGAGGAGTGTGCGGCTGTGTGTTGAGCGCCGACGGCTGTTGTTCCAGGGTATGCCCCGATGTAGTTGTTATTTTATTTCTGACCTGTATGTTTAATCAATTCTCTTCTGTTGGAGTATGTAATTATTTGCTGTATCGAGTCGCATTGTAATAACTTTTAATTTCTGCATTTTCCTTTCAATTCAATGCGATGTGAATGTTTAGCTTAGTTTATCATTTATTTCCCAGACTTACTTAGATCCTGGTTTGGTCCCAAATTAATGATTCGGTACCCATTTAGTAATCGGATCCCCGATTATAGGGTGGCAGGTCGTTACACTTTAGAAACACGTGCACCTGCACAAAACAAGGCAGAGTTAATGATGCTATGATGAGGGCATCATTAGATGGAGATATGAAGGGAGGAGAGGTCCCTCAGGGCGTGCCATATGTGGGTTTCTTTCCTTTTTCATGTTTTATTTTTTTTATTTTGGTTCGACTTTGAGAACTTAGGATGATCCCTCATGGAGTCTAGACTTCGGATCGGGCAAATGGATCCATTAATTCGACCTCTCCCTAGTGACCTAGGTCATTGTTAATTACGTCAATCAACTGATTGACTACCTTTGAATAACCATCCAATTTGATGTCCTTCAAATAGAATTGTGCACTAATGAATCTAATTTAATAAGTCAAACTTTGACTTATTGTGGAAGGGAACTTTATTTGGAATGTCTTTCCTTATATCCTTAAAGGATACATAAATAGAGGGGAAGAAAAGAAGGGGTAGACCTAGATTAACTTGGAAGAGGGTAGTATAATATGATTTGGAATCCTTAAACCTTTTAGAAGAAGTAGCCCAAAATCATTTAGAGTGGAAATAGAGAATCCATATAGCCGAGCACAGTTATTTGGTTTTAAGGCTTCGTTGAGTTGAGTTGAGTTGAGTTGTCCCTCAAATATCCAAAAGGATATCTAAAATGAAACATCCTCATAGTGAATGTCCTTTTTACTTGATATTAATGTACTAAGAGTGTCCCTTAAGAGAGTATCCTTTAACCCCAACCATCCTTTGAATATCTTAAAGGATATTCATGGGTTAGAATTAGATTTGTTAAAACCCAATTGATTCAATTGGGTGCTCTTTTTGGCACACTTTCTTTAAGGGGTATTAGTGAACCATTTTTATGACCCATTAAATGCATGGTTGGCATATCGGCCGATACCGATATGTATTGGCCGACACGTAATGGTATCGGTGGGTATCGATACCACACTGAGTGGATGATACCGGCTGATACTAGCCTAGCACTGGGCCAAAATGGATTTAACCATCCTTGATCAAATGTCCTTTAGGCTAATGGGTATTTATAGGTTCACTTAAGATTCATTAAGACTTCATTAAGGATTTAGCCTAAATTGGTTCAATCACACAATGTTTCATGAAGATATTGATTGATGATTTAATAACGTTACTGACTTAGTCATGATCATCAAATAAAATATCAAGTTTACATATTATCTTCATAATGTCATTGTACAACATACAATAATGTATCATTTAATTAGAAAGACATGTCCTCATTTAATCAAAATAAATAATATTGATGGCTCCAATGTGTTAGAGTCATTGAATAAAAATATAATATTCAAACATATATGAGTATGCATAAAGATTACTCAATTGTTATGAGTCAATCCATCAATCCTTCAAACATTATGAAGGTATCCTTTAATTAGTAAGACATATCTTCATTTAATCAAAATAAATAATATTGATGACTCCAATGTGTTAGAGTCATTGAATAAAAATATAATATTCAAACATATATGAGTATGCATAAAGATTACTCAATTGTTATGAGTACATCCATCAATCCTTCAAACATTATGAAGGTATCCTCATAGTCTAAAAATATATAGAGCATCCTTTTTTAGCTTTTTGTTTTAAAATTTGAAAGATCTTTAGATGAAAACAACTTGCAGAGTCTCTCTAGGCCTCTCTTGCTCGTCCCCTGCAGTAGCCCCTTAGGGGTATTTATAGTAGAGGAGGTGGAGCCGCCGAAGGTTGATGGGTAGGGGGAATGCACCAGTGGTACCCCCCATCACTGGATACCTTCATTTTTTTTAAAATTTAATTTAAGGGAGACGGAGAGAGAGAGAGCTTGCGAGAGTGAGAGAAAGGAAGGGAGGGGGCCAGTATCCTTTACCGGTCCCACCTCTCTCTCTCTCTCTCTCTTCTTTCCTTTTTCTTCTTCTTTTCTCCTTTTTTCTCTTTTTTCCTTTCTTCCTTTTTTTCATAAGACCCCCCCCCCCCACCCATCAATAAGGGTCTTTAAAGGAAATCAGTGGGGTGGGGGTTAGGGGATGATCGGTGGGTTCCCCCCTATTGGTTCCTCTCTCTCTCTCTCTCAGCCGCATCCCTGCAGCCCTCTCTCTCTTCTTTTCCTAGTTCTCTTGCTACCTATGCATCTTCTCTCTGTTGTTGTTGTACTTGCCCCCTTCTCCACCCATCGTTGCCCCTGTTCTAGTCAAGATAGGGGACCCAGGCCCCAACTGGGCTTGCTACTACAACTATTGGCTGTTGGTGCTATTTTTTCCCTCATTATTGCCGTTGTTTGTGCTCTGTTTTGTCCCGAACAACGGAGTCTACATTTGCTTTTGTTGACTCCTTTCATTGCTAGAGTTATTGATTTCGGTTTGGCGTGGCATCGTCTTGGGCTTCTTGCAGCTACACCCTTTTGTTTGCATTTTCGAGCTTTGAGAGGCAAACCCCAGCCTCTTTCATGTCTCATTTTATGCCTATCATGAATGCATGCCACATGGACTTCTTTGCTAATCTTTCACCTAGGCTAAAACCCCAATTTTGCATGCATGTGATGTAAGCTTTGTTATTTTCATAATGCCCTCTCCTTGGATGGGATAAACCCTAGCTTTGCATGTCGTGTATACACATGGACAAGAATATGTTAAACAAATACCCCCAACGGACATGTGTCAGAGACGGGGACGAGGGCACATGTCCCGTATACATCCATCATGCTGTGCGCTTCTATTTTATGCGAGTTTTGGTCACCTTTGTTTTGTGTGCTTTGACAAGTCCCATATGAGCTCTTTATCTTTGTCACTGTCCCATGTTGTCATCTAAACCATGGCTTAGGTTAAACACTTGTCCATTGTATTTTGTGGCATCTTGGGCACCCCTTCTTTTTTTACCCCCACAGGACAATTGCTTCGTTTTGAATTTATTCAATAGCTTTGCTGCGGAACCTCCATACACGTAAGATTGACGCGAGTTTCCTTAGATCTAAATGGTCTTTTCTTTGACATTAGGGTTCATAAATCCTACTTCGAGCCTTTGAGTTTGCATACCCTAATTTGGGTCCTTGTGTGTCTTGAACACTTTACAATCTGCTCATGTCCTTTTTAACTTGTGGATGAGTCCGAATTTCGCGAGAATTGAATGACACTGCCCTACTGGAGTTTCTTTGAAATCTTTTAGGCTTTTAATGGCCCTGTTCCAAGTGGTCTTAGCGGACCAACAAGTGTCCAACTAGGACCTCATCTTCATGTCTTTTAAGGAATTTTGTACTACTCAATACTCCTCTTTAGATCTCTTGTGGGATCCAATAGCCTCCAGAGATAACTTGACTTTTGGGGGCCTTCTGGTCTTCATGACTTGGGGAACCTTTTGAAATTGTTTAGGTAATACTATATATTTTCATCGACATTTGCCTAACTTTATGGTGTAAACCCTACTTTGGCTTTTTCAGGCACTCACAAGAAGTGCTCTAAACTGGCTTAGACTTTAAATCATGTCGAGTGAATTGTGTTCTATAGTTTTATAAGGACTTATACATCTTTGCTTTGCCTTTTGAACTTTCCTTTTTGGAACTATCTTGACATCTTTTCATCTTTCTCACTTAGCTTTCCTTTCCTTGGCATCATGGTCGAGGTAGGAGACTATCCTACCATAGGGCACAAAGGTGATCATGTAGAGGCTAGCATTCTTGTTCAGCAAGATGCCCAGCCACCTTTCTTCGATGCGGGACCTGGGTATTACTATGGAGAACGTGACCCCCATCGACTGGGGCCGGATCTCCGTTATGAGGGTTTCTTCTATTTTGCTCGGAACACTACTTTGTGGCAGCACCTTCCCTCAGACCTTTCCATACACGAGCTGCTCAGGAGCTTTACTTATGTTAAGGATAACATCGAGAAGTTGCTCACTCTGGAGGCTCACTATGACTTGAAGGGTGCCATATTGTTGGATAAGGATAACATGGAGAAGCTAGTCTTCTATTCATATCCCCCATTTTCTTTGTTTGTTGATCATCCTTGGGAGTTTCCTTCCCAAGGGCAGACTAGGCCTTTACATTCCCTGCTCTAGGGGCATAGCGTCACCCGTACTTTCCAGCCTGCCATATGGATCCAGGTTGGCCATGCTTCAGGAGGGTCCGGATGTCCTCTAGGCCCTTTTCTTACTTTTGTCGACAAGGGTTCTACGCACGAGCCTTTTAACTATCCTCTATTGTTGTCAAACATTCTTAGAGGGATTTGCCCAGACTGGGACAAGCATTTGAAGATATGAGGCCCTTACAATTTTCAGCCCAGAGCCACTAAATGGCTTTAGTACATCTTGGCGAATCATGGTCATTTGTTGGAACGGGTTGGCATTTATCAGGCAGTGGCAACAACACAATATGATTACCCCTACCACGATGGCTTCATCCAATCTTTGGCAGAGCGATACATTTGAGAGACTAACACTATTGCTACCACGAAGGGTGAACTACATTGACTTGTGGGCTTTTCACCACATTTCAAGTCTCCCGATTGTGGGGGAGCCTTGTAAGGATGCGGTGCTTGATGAGTTTTACAGAAGCAATATTGATGGGGCAGGACAATAAAAGGATCTTCTTCTTCAGGTGGGATCTTATTGACTGATGGGGTAGGCTAATAAAGGGATCTTCTTCTTCCGGATCTTTTGGACTTATACATCTGTAACGACCCGCCACCCTATAACCGGGGATCCGATTACTAAATGGGTGCCGAATCATTAATTTGGAACCAAACCAGGATCTAGTAAATCTGGGAAATAAATAATAAACTAAGCTAAACATTCACATCGCATTGAATTGAAATGACAGTGCAGGAATTAAAGTTATTACAATGCGACTCGATACAGCAAATAATTACATACTCCAACTGAAAAGAAATAATTAAACATACAGGCCAGAAATAAATAACAACTACATCGGGGCATACCCCGGAACAACTGGTGAAGGCGCTCAACACACGGCCGCACACGCCGCTCTAAGTCTGCTGGGAGTCCTCACCTGAAAACCGCAGGGGTGAGTCTCAAGACAAGACTTAGTAGGGATCCTTCGATCCCCACTGCCCACACACACACCCACAAGTGTAAAGTACAGCTAATGGTGAAGTAACAAGTGCAGTAGGAGGTACAATTCCTAATTCTCTACGTGAGAATACATGCAGTCGAAAGATAATAAACATGCACATTCTGAACCAGCCGTTTAGAGAATCCACATCGTCTCGATACAACTCGCCAACCGCACAAACAACGGTGGGAAAAACCTCGACCCGCTGAGACCAAGCAGTAGCCCCTCGGATAGCACACTCGCTACTCCGGCCCAACTGGCTCAGGTGGCTACCCCTTCCCTCAGCATGAGTGACTCTCCGAATGTACCACTCCGACACCGGTACTAGCTGACCCCGGGATTCACCAGGTGACCCTCTCTCACTAGGCGTCACCCCGCCCACGCCCCCACCGGCGCTGTGCTCACGCCCCCACCAGCACAGGGTGATAAAGTGCTACAATGTCACTCCAGGTCCACAGTAACTCAAAACCCAGCACAGTGCGATCCGGTCACGTGAAAAGTCCGCGATCGCATAATACACATATAGAACCATCCGATCATGAAGAATCAATCTCTATCGGGTACACTAAAACATGCACTAACCATCTATCTAGCAGTATGAACACGTTTTACTGGCATGAATTAGTGAGGTTCTGTCTTGAATCGCGTCGCCCAAGGCCGACGCCATTCAAGCTCCATGTACAGGTTCAAGTAATACAGTCTTCAGAATCAGGCCTTAAAAGGCGTCGACACCAGTGGTCGCCTTTTAAAAGGCGTCGACATCCTCAGACGCCATTCAACACAGAAATCCGGAAATTCCAAGGCCCTTACTCAGGGGATTTCTGCCTTAAAAGGCGTCGTGGCTAACCGACGCTATTCAAAAACGCGTCGCCCACCCATGACGTCTTTTAGTCCCAGAATCCCCGAACTGGAAGACTCTCTGTCAGGCGATTCCTGTCTAAAAGGCGTCGTGATGGCCCGACGCCCTTCAAAAAGGCGTCGTCCATGCACGACGTGTTTCAACCCCAGGAACCAGAGTCGCCTGAGCCCGAGGGCTCCCTTTCCAACCCCAAACAACCCCAAAATCATCCAAAAACGGAGGGAAAAGAGGAGCAATACTATCTATAGGCAAACACATTCATAGAAGTCCCCCATATCATCAAAGAGCTCCTAAACATGCTCATTCTACCCCCCAAAACCAAAGGTCCACACATGCATAGACGGGGAAAAACATGATTTAAACACGATGCTATGGGAACCGTCACCCTACCGGATACTTGAACGCCTCCGAGCTTCAAGCCGTCCACCCGACTCGCCCCACGCTGCCGCCGGTACCGCCGTGGTCGTCCTTGCTCCACCGTGACGTCGGCCGCCGTCCGGAGAGTAGAACGCCGCAGTGGAGGTGGAGGTGGTAGTGGTAGGAGCTAGGTAGAGGATGGAGTGGAGGGAGAGACGAAACGGTGGGATGAAAAGAGGGAGGAGGAGGGATCGCCGCCGAGTTCGTCGGAAGGGAAAGAGAGGAAGATAGGAGAAAAATGAGGGAAAGAAGGAGGGTTCGCGGGGTTAACCAGAGATTGGCTAAAACGCGTCGACATCCACGGACGCCTATCAGTTGATGTGACGGCTGCGCTGACAAGACTGTGAAACGCGTCGTTCAAGGCAGACGCCGTTCAGACGACATGTCAGGGCCGTACTCTGACAATCCCAGAGTCACAGTCTGAAAGGCGTCGACATACGTGAACGCCGTTCAGGCGACACGACAGGGCCGTACCCTCGCGGCCCGAAGTCAGTCCACGTGGCAGAACCTGAAACACGTCTGCCACGGTGGACGCCGTTCAAAACGCGTCTCGAGGTCCTGACGCGAATTGACGCAGAACCTCCGCCCCTCACAAGGACTAGCACTACAGGGTCCGACCCGAAAAACCGGATCCGAAAGTCTTGATCCTTACAATCTCCCCCCCTTAAAGGAATTTCGCCCTCGAAATTGACTGCTAGTATTAACAAGGTCAAAACAGGGATACAAGTTCACAAGGAAACTTACGAAAAGAGGTAAGGGAACTGCTCCCGCATCTCATCCTCTCGCTCCCAGGTTGCCTCACCTCCAGAGCGGTATTGCCAAATCACCTTGACCAATGGTACAATCTTGTTCCGCAAGACCTGATCTCTGCGATCCTCAATGCGAACATGATATTCTGGAAAGGACAGGTCCTCAGCGACCTCCAACTCTGAAAAATCCAAGACATGGGACGGATCCTGAACATATTTTCTCAGCAAGGACACATGGAACACATCGTGCACCCCTGCAAGATTGGGCGGCAAGGCCAGCTGATACGCGGTTTCCCTAATTCGAGCAAGAATGGGAAAGGGTCCGATATATCGCGGACTCAGCTTGCCTCGCTTCCCGAATCTCATCACACCCTTGGAGGGTGAGACTAGGAGAAACACGTGGTCCCCAACTTCAAACTCAAGTGGTCTCCGTCGGACGTCAGCATAACTTTTTTGTCTACTCTGAGCTGCGATCAACCTCTGCCGAACTGTCCTGGCAATCTCAGCACACTGCTGTACTAATTCAGGCCCTGCTATCTGCCTCTCACCGATCTCGGACCAACACACCGGAGATCGACACGGCCGCCCATACAAAGCCTCATAAGGCGCCATGCCGATACTGGAATGATAACTGTTGTTGTAGGCAAACTCTAAAGTGGACAAATGATATTCCCACGAACCTCCCCAGTCTAGGCAACATGCCCTGAGCATATACTCCAAGGTCTGAATAGTCCTCTCCGACTGCCCGTCAGTCTCGGGATGGTAGGCCGAGCTGAAAGCCAGCTGAGTTCCCAACGCCTGCTGAAAGCTCTTCCAGAATCTGGAAGTAAACCTCGGATCTCGATCTGATACAATGGACAAGGGTACCCCGTGCAGAGAGATGATCCGGTCCACAAACAACTTAGCCAGCTTGCCGACCGACCAGTCCTTCCTAATGGCTAGGAAGTGTGCCGACTTGGTCAGCCGATCAACGATGACCCAGATAGCGTCTCTCCTGCTAGGGGATGCAGGCAATCCCATCACAAAGTCCATCGTCACATACTCCCACTTCCACTCAGGAATCGGCAAGGGCTGCAGCAACCCTCCAGGTCTCTGATGCTCGGCTTTAACCTGCTGACAAGTCATACATCTAGCCACATATTCAGCCACATCTCTCTTCATACCGGGCCATCAGAAGTGCCTCCTCAAACAATGGTACATCTTGGTTGTCCCAGGATGCACCGCATATCTCGAACTGTGCGCCTCATCAAGAACACATTTGCGCACGTCTTCCTCAGTCGGGACATAGAGCCTGCCTCTGAATCTGACAGTACCGTCATCCCACAACTCTACCTCTGACCTCTGGAGAATCTGTGGTAACTCCGCATCTGCCCTCTGTGCCTCAATCACAGCGTGGTACACAGCTGGTCTCACAGTCAAGCTGACTAGCACCGCTCTATCCTCTTCACGTGGAACCCTAAAGGAGGATTCCACCACTTGCTCGAACAATTTCCACTCCCGAATCATAAGGTATGATATGACCGTCTTCCGACTCAAAGCGTCTGCCACCACATTCGCCTTGCCCGGATGATAAGAAAGGTCAAAGTCATAGTCCTTAATAAACTCCATCCACCTCCGCTGCCTCAGATTCAGGTCTCTCTGAGTGAATACATATTTCAAACTCTTGTGATCAGTAAAAACCTGAAATTTCTCTCCATATAAGTAATGCCTCCAGATCTTCAGTGCAAACACCACAGCTGCAAGCTCCAAATCATGAGTAGGATAGTTCTCCTCATGCCTCTTCAGCTGCCGAGAAGCATAAGCAACTACCCTGCCATGCTACATAAGGACTGCTCCCAACCCTCGACGGGACGCATCTGAGTAAACCACAAATCCACCTGACCCAGAAGGAAGCACCAACATTGGGGCTGACGTGAGGCGAGTTTTTAGCTCAATAAAACTCTGCTCACAATCCTCAGTCCATACAAAACGAACTACCTTTCGAGTCAACCTCGACAAGGGGGCCGCTATCGAAGAAAATCCCTAAACGAACCGCCTGTAATAACCGGCAAGCCCCAGAAAGCTCCTGATCTCAGTCATTGAAGTCGGTCTGCTGCAGTCCATCACTGCCTCGATCTTGGCTGGATCCACTGCGATACCTTCACCAGAAATAACGTGCCCAAGGAAGTGCACCTCGTTTAGCCAAAATTCACATTTGCTGAACTTGGCGTAAAGTCGGTGCTCTCTTAGGACCTGCAACACTGCCCGAAGATGAGCAGCGTGCTCTTCCTCAGAAAAAGAATAGATCAGAATATCATCAACAAACACAACCACAAACTGGTCCAGGTAGGTCCTGAAGACTCGGTTCATCAGATCTATAAAGGCCGCTGGAGCATTGGTTAAGCCGAAGGGTATAACCAAAAACTCATAATGCCCATACCGAGTCCTGAAAGCCGTCTTACTAACATCCACATCCCTGATCCTCATCTGATAATATCCAGATCTCAGGTCGACCTTGGAAAACACCCTCGCAGTCTGCAGCTGATCCATCAAATCATCGATCCTAGGAAGCAGGTACTTATTCTTTATTGTCACCTGGTTCAGCTGCCTATAATCGATGCACAATCTCAAGGAACCATCCTTCTTCCTGACAAACAGAACTGGAGCACCCCATGGAGATGTACTGGGACGAATGAAACCCTTATCCAATAACTCCTGTAACTGCGCCTTCAACTCAGCGAGTTCGGCTGGCGCCATCCGATACGGGGCCTTAGACAAGGGCGCCGTACCTGGTGCAAGCTCGATGGTAAACTCGACCTCTCGCTGAGGAGGAAGGCCAGGCAGCTCCTCAGGAAACACATCTATGAACTCACATACAACAGGCACCTCCCAGGGACTGGGACTAGCACGGACATCAGAAACAACAACAGAGGCTAGGAAAGCCTCACAGCCACCAGCAAGCAACCTCCGTGCCTTAAAGGCAGAAATGAGAATACCTCGAGAAGAAAGCCTAATACCTTGGAAGAAGAAGGTCGGGACGTCCGGAATGGAGAAGCGCACCCTCTTCCTGTGGCAGTCCACCTCCGCATAAAAGGCTTCCAACCAATCCATACCCAGGATGATATCAAAGTCACGAATAACAAGTACAACCAACTGGGCAGGTAGCACATGACCCTCAATGGTCAAGGGAACATTCCTCAAACAATTATAAGATATCATGAAGTCTCCAGAAGGAACCTCCACCATCAGACCATCGGCTAATTCATCAACGGGTTCAGAAAGAATATCTAGAAACTGCTCAGAAATGAAAGAATGCGAAGCACCCGAATCGATCAACACATGTGCGGAGTTCCCAAGGACAGAAAGTGTACCTTCCACCAAGTTGGACGCGCGAGCCTCCCTCCTGGTGATAGCTAGAACTCTCCCCTGGGTCCTCGGCTTCTTCTGATCGCCATGACCCTGCCCCTGACCATGCCCCTGCGGGCACTGCCTCGCCAGATGGCCCTGTTGGCCGCAAGTAAAACACCTCCTGGGAAGAGTGGGACACTGAGTCCCGCCATGGGCACCACCACAGTGCTGACAAACTGCCGGAAGCCTCTGAGCTGGCTCCTGCTGTGCACTGGACGCTGACTGACTCTGCTAACCCTGCCTGGGCCTGCTGCTGCCGCTGCTGCCACTACTGCTGCCACCACCCCTGAAGAATCTCCTGAATCGGGAGCCGAGTGACGACGATCCCGATCCAGCCGAAGGAGCCGGTGCCACTGCCTTACCCCTACCTAGCACTGGCCCCTGAACAGTCTGCCCTCTCTCCCGGGCCGACTGGGTCTGCTGAGCCTCTACAGCTGCTGCACGCCTAACTGCTGATGCCAAGTCTGTACAACAGTGGGACGCCACGAAGTTCCTCAAACTGAGCCTAAGCCCATCCACAAACCTCTCCGTGCGACGCTCCTCGTCCTCAGATATGAAAGGCACTAACCGTCCCAGCGAAACAAACTTCGCCTCGTACTCAAGTACCGTCATACTCCCCTGTGTCAGATCCATAAACTCCCTCTCCTTGGCTCGCTGGACATGTCTAGGGAAATATTGTGCATTGAACTCCTTAACAAAAGTCTCCCAAGAAATTTCCCTAAGACTCCTGTCCCCATAAGACAAACTCTTCAGTGTGGTCCACCAGTCATAGGCGCTATCCTTCAGCATGAAGGTAGCCAGCGGGGTCCTCTCTACTACTGCACAGTCCATGGTATCAAAAGTCTTCTCAATCTCTCTAAGCCAATGAATGGCCTCGTCAGTGTCGGGACGACCGGTGAAGTGAGGTGGCCTCAGCTTCAAGAATCTCTCAAGTGTAGCTGTGGACCCTCCCCGAGCACTAGAACTCTCGCTAGGATCTCGCGTCTGATATCTAGCCATAGTATCCATCATGGCCTCCATAAACTGCTCAACACTCGGCCTCCCTGCCTCGGACCCACTAGGGGCATCTCCCCGCTCTCGAATAACTGGCATCCTCTTCCTGGGAGCCATTTACTCGCCTACAATTACAACATCAAAAAGTTCTAATTAGAGTCCTAAAACCTATGCTACCGCTGTGCCTGTACGGGATAATGTATTTATTTGCCGAGCTTACAACATTTAACCTAGTTATTTATTTATTTGCCAGACCGTATGCTCTGATACCAACTGTAACGACCCGCCACCCTATAACCGGGGATCCGATTACTAAATGGGTGCCGAATCATTAATTTGGAACCAAACCAGGATCTAGTAAGTCTGGGAAATAAATAATAAACTAAGCTAAACATTCACATCGCATTAAATTGAAATGACAGTGCAGGAATTAAAGTTATTACGATGCGACTCGATACAGCAAATAATTACATACTCCAACTGAAAAGAAATAATTAAACATACAGGCCAGAAATAAATAACAACTACATCGGGGCATACCCCGGAACAACTGGTGAAGGCGCTCAACACACGGCCGCACACGCCGCTCTAAGTCTGCTGGGAGTCCTCACCTGAAAACCGCAGGGGTGAGTCTCAAGACAAGACTCAGTAGGGATCCTTCGATCCCCACTGCCCACGCACACACCCACAAGTGTAAAGTACAGCTAATGGTGAAGTAACAAGTGCAGTGGTAGGTACAATTCCTAATTCTCTACGTGAGAATACATGCAGTCGAAAGATAATAAACATGCACATTCTGAACCAGCCGTTTAGAGAATCCACAACTGTCGTCTCGATAGAACTCGCCAACCGCACAAACAACGGTGTGAAAAACCTCGACCCGCTGAGACCAAGCAGTAGCCCCTCGGATAGCACACTCGCTACTCCGGCCCAACTGGCTCAGGTGGCTACCCCTTCCCTCAGCATGAGTGACTCTCCGAATGTACCACTCCGACACCGGTACTAGCTGACCCCGGGGTTCACCAGGTGACCCTCTCTCACTAGGCGTCACCCCGCCCACGCCCCCACCGGCGCTGTGCTCACACCCCCACCAGCACAGGGTGATAAAGTGCTACAATGTCACTCCAGGTCCACAGTAACTCAAAACCCAGCACAGTGCGATCCGGTCACGTGAAAAGCCCGCGATCGCATAACACACATATAGAACCATCCGATCATGAAGAATCCATCTCTATCGGGTACACTAAAACATGCGCTAACCATCTATCTAGCAGTATGAACACGTTTTACTGGCATGAATTAGTGAGGTTCTGTCTTGAATCGCGTCGCCCAAGGCCGACACCATTCAAGCTCCATGTACAGGTTCAAGTAATACAGTCTTCAGAATCAGGCCTTAAAAGGCGTCGACACCAGTGGTCGCCTTTTAAAAGGCGTCGACATCCTCAGACGCCATTCAACACATAAATCCGGAAATTCTAACGCCCTTACTCAGGGGATTTCTGCCTTAAAAGGCGTCGTGGCTAACCGACGCTATTCAAAAACGCGTCGCCCACCCATGACGTCTTTTAGTCCCAGAATCCTCGAACTGGCAGACTCTCTGTCAGGCGATTCCTGTCTAAAAGGCGTCGTGATGGCCCGACGCCCTTCAAAAAGGCGTCGTCCATGCACGACGTGTTTCAACCCCAGGAACCAGAGTCGCCTGAGCCCGAGGGCTCCCTTTCCAACCCCAAAATCATCCAAAATCATCCAAAAACGGAGTGAAAAGAGGAGCAATACTATCTATAGGCAAACACATTCGTAGAAGTCCCCCATATCATCAAAGAGCTCCTAAACATGCTCATTCTATCCCCCAAAACCAAAGGTCCACACATGCATAGACGGGGAAAAACATGATTTAAACACGATGCTATGGGAACCGTCACCCTACCGGATACTTGAACGCCTCCGAGCTTCAAGCCGTCCACCCGACTCGCCCCACGCCGCCGCCGGTACCGCCGTGGTCGTCCTTGCTCCACCGTGACGTCGGCCGCCGTCCGGAGAGTAGAACGCCGCAGTGGAGGTGGAGGTGGTAGTGGTAGGAGCTAGGTAGAGGATGGAGTGGAGGGAGAGACGAAACGGTGGGAGGAAAAGAGGGAGGAGGAGGGATCGCCGCCGAGTTCGTCGGAAGGGAAAGAGAGGAAGAGAGGAGAAAAATGAGGGAAAGAAAGAGGGTTCGCGGGGTTAACCAGAGATTGGCTAAAACGCGTCGACATCCACGGACGCCTATCAGTTGATGTGACGGCTGCGCTGACAAGACTCTGAAACGCGTCGTTCAAGGCAGACGTCGTTCAGACGACATGTCAGGGCCGTACTCTGACAATCCCAGAGTCGCAGTCTGAAAGGCGTCGACATACGTGGACGCCGTTCAGGCGACACGACAGGGCCGTACCCTCGCGGCCCGAAGTCAGTGCACGTGGCAGCCGCGTGGCAGAACCTGAAACACGTCAGCCACGGTGGACGCCGTTCAAAACGCGTCTCGAGGTCCTGACGCGAATTGACGCAGAACCTCCGCCCCTCACAAGGACTAGCACTACAGGGTCCGACCCGAAAAACCGGATCCGAAAGTCTCGATCCTTACAACATCTCTCTGGCTTTGTTCATTAAAGAAAAAAAAAGAGAAAAAGGAAGGATAAAAGAAAAAGAAAAAGGAAAGAAGAGAGAGAGAGAGAAAGAAAGAGAGAGAAAGAAAGAGAGAGAGAGATGGGACCGATGGGGGTTCCTACCAGTCAAGTCCCCCCACCAATGGCACCCCACTAGTTTCTTCTAACTAGTGCGGGTCCCACCGGCCCCCTCCCTTCCTCTCTCTCACTCTCGCAAGCTCTCTCTCCCCCTCAAATTAAATTTAAAAAAAAAGGAGGGAATCCACTAGTCGGGGGTGCCACCAGTGGACTCCTTCTCCTCCACTATAAATACCCCCAAAGGGAGGCTGCTGCAGGGGATGAACAAGAGAAGCCCGGGAAGACTTTGCAAGTTGTTCTCATCTAAAGATCTCTCATATCTCAAGACAAGAAGCTCAAAAAGGATACTCCATATATTTTTATATTAGGAAGATGACTTCATAATGTTTGAAGGAGCCGTTGATGTACTCATAATAGTTGAGTAATCCTTATGCATGCTCATATATTTGATTATTGCATTTTTATTCAAGTACTTTAATACATTGAAGTCATGAATATTATTTATTTTGATTGATTGAGGACAAGTCTCACTAATCAAATGATGCATTATTAATATTGTATAATGACATCATGAATATAATATGCAAGCTTGATGTTTAATTTGATGATCGTGACTAAGTCAACAATATTATTAAATCATCAAGCCATATCTACATGAAACATTATGTGATTGAACCAATTTGGACTAAACCCTTAATGGTGCCTTAATGGATCTTAACTGAACCTATAAATACCTATTTGCCTAAAGGACATTTAATGGGTCACAAAAAATGGTTCACTAAGACTCCTTAAAGAAAGTGTTGAAATGAGCACCCAATTGAATCGAGCCATGGTTTTAACAAATCAGTTGATTGACGTAATTAACCTAGGTCTGATTGACGTAATTAACACTGACCCAGGTCTAAGTGCGTGATTCTATTTAAAGGACATTAAATTAGACGGTTAATCAAGGATAGTCAATCAGTTGATTGACGTAATTAAAATTGACCTAGGTTAATGGGGAGAGGTCGAATTAATGGATTTATTTGTCTAATCCGAATTCCCATCTTAAGTTCTCAAAGTCGAACCAAAATAAAAATATATATATATATGAAAAAAGAAACAAACCCACATGGGACTCTACAATATTTTTCATGAAGTGATCATCTATGGCTCACTGATCGCTGCTCATTTACAACATTGGGCTGAGGTGCTTCGACTCATGGTGCCCCACTCTGACAATGTGAGAGCGGGCCAAGAGTTGGAGCAACAATAGGCCAATGAGGTCTTCATATATGCATGATATGCGACAATGTTGTTGGGAGCTTGCGATGTATCTACTGGATATGTCGTTGGGTGGCTACAACATATCCAATAGACACGTCACTGCGTCCTGGCGATGTATAAATTTTCTTCAAATACCTTAGAGGAAGAGAGGGAGTGAAATTGTATCCTTTCTCTTCTATCTTTTCGATCCATTTACCAGAGGATATAAGGGGTGTATTTATAGAGTTATACATCCAATGAAAACATGCCAAGTGGCATTACATAATTGGCCCTTGGGTGTGGGGCCTAGCTTAGGTGGCAAACTATCATTGGGTGGAAGCTTCGTCTTCCGATTGGTCCACTTTTTGCTGATGATGCATGAGGTGGCGATGACATGGCAAGGATAACGAAGCCAAGGTGATCCACTTGGCTCTTCACTATTGGCCCATGAAGGCTCAAGTGAGGCCCATTTGCATGAGGTGGCAATGACATGGCGAGGATAACGAAGCCAAGGTGATCCACTTGGCTCTTCACTATTCGCCCATGTAGGCTCAAGGCCCATTTGCATTATTGTTTTCTCATAACAAAAATATCTTTTTGCAGGCCAAAGGTGAGGACAGGTCACCAGGAGGGGGCAATGTGGTGGGAAGGGGCTGCAGCCCCTTTGGGTACTGCTGCCCATGGGGGTGGCAGAACTTTGGGAGCTGCCACCCCCTAGGGGCGGCAGACCCTCAATGTAGGATTTTGCCGCCCCTAGGCTGCTGCCTGGGGCAGCAGATGGGGGGGGGGGGGTGTGTGTGTATTTTGGGTTTTTTTCCTTCCCAAATTTCTGATTCTTGGGTGGTTTTCGGGGATTCTTAATTTCTTTCTCATTTTTTTCAGGGAATTTCAGGTATTTTTCAACGAAATATTAGTGAAAGGCCCTTCTAATTTTGGGTTTTTAACATATGACCTCTAAATTTTCCTTGAGAAAAATTTCTTGTCCACAGTAACCCAAACTCAAATCCCCATAGAGACCTAATAATAACAAGAGGATCACCAATAATAACAGTGAGAAATAGCAAAAAAACATGAACTTGGAGATGATCATAAGATGAATTTCTTCCACCATGGCAGGTGTTGCATCATCTCGGCTTCAACCTCCAGCTGCACTCTGGTTGCCTTGAACCAACAAACCACCAGATTGATAGCTGTGCTGATGATGTTGAACAGGCTGCTAAAATTTTGACTAAATTTTCTGTTATTCCTCTCTAACCATATTAGCCATAACATGGTAGGAAGAATCAATGTCTTTATCTCATTTTGTTATTGTCCTGTTGAAGATTCATCTATGGATGATCCTTGGGAAGATGTTCATGAGTTAATGAGGTGATGGGAAGTGAGCTCTCATATTCATTCACAAAATGATATAAAGTGCTGGATTTTCCAGAGAGCAACACAGAAATATTCCATAATATGATCCGTCATTTTTCAATACTTGGTCCAACACATACATCTTACTCTCTACCAATCATACAAGTCTTTTTCCCCTGAGAGTGGGTTGAATACCATGGAATATTACTATTTATTGATATGGCACTATTCTGAAACAACTGAATTTCTCTGAGCAGGCAGTCATGATAAACAATTCTACTCATTAAAAAACAATAAGGGGTGGAATACTATGGAATATTATTATCAATTGATATGGCACTATTCTGAAACAACTGAATTTCTCTGAGTAGATGGTCATGATAAACAATTATACTCATTAAACCTCTCTTTGAACCACAAAACCTATTCCACAAAGGATACTAATATTAACTATGTTAATTTAATTTCTTAATGTTTCAGCAGTGACATGCAATATGCATCTTTTTAAACTTACGGCACCATTAAGAGCTACTTCATGAAGCAAAAAGCCAAGGATAGAATTTGATACCTGGGGCCGATAACCAATCCTAAGTGCTTGAGAGGTAGTCCTCTTGGGAACTGGAGAAATACCAACTGTTTTCACATGCTGAGAAAAAGATTTTTTTGTTAACGCCTATCATCAAGACGAAAACTAATGATAATAAGGTAAATAAAAGCATTAATGGAGTAATTGAGTGACAACATATACCTTAAAACCAAATGCTATTTCTTCATACAAAAAGATCTGTGGATCAGTCACTGGATCAATGTATGACTCATAAAGGAGCTTCACAATGCAGAAATGCTAGTTTTTTTTTTTTTTTGACAATGAGAAATACTTGTTTTATCCATGTTCAGCCTTCAAGTACAAAATTTATAAGAAGGCAATGCAATAAGCAATTTGACTTGAATAGCAAGTCCACCATGTTCTAACTGAGAAAGTTTTTTCCCTAGAAAAGTGGATGGTGCAAGAATTCCATTTAAGTCACACAGTTGGAATCACTATAGAAGTTATAATGTAAAGCATGTTAATATTGATTTATACGATGGTTTTCTCTAGTCAATCCATTATTTATGAGTATATAAGAATAGCAAGCAACTCATTTACAAAGGTCTCCTGTTACGAATAGAACCTATTCCACAAGAATAATATCGACTATTACAACAACAAAGAATAATGATGATTTTCTATGTACTAATTCAATTTCTTAGTGTAGCACATGCAAGACATCGCTTTTAAACAGTCCTTTAACGTAAGGATTGAATTTTTGACACCTGATGTTTGAGAACGAATCATGAGGAATACCAACTGTTTCAATAGGCTATTCCACAAGGAATAATAATATCAACTACTATGACAACAAAGAATAATGATGATTTCTCTCTCCTATTTCAATTTTTTAGTGTAGCAACAACGTGGCTTTTGAACTCATTTTTTAACGTAAAGATAGAATTTGACACCTGATGTCATAAGAAAACCAGGAATACCAACTGGTTCAAGGCTATTCCATGAGGAATAATAACATCAACTTTTATGACAATGAAGAATAATGATGATTTTCTCTGTGCTGAAAAAAAAAAAAATGCATAACATTGAGATGAAAACTAACAAGGCAAATAAAAGCACTAACCAACATTGTTTCTTTGTACAAAAGATCTGTGCGTGCACAAGTCAATGGATCCATGCACAATTGATAAAGTAGCTGCATAATCCTGAACTATTTCTATCATCCATGTTTAGCCATCCAGTAAAAAAGTTATCAGCAAGCAATCCTAATCAAATCACATGTTTCACTATTTTCTAAGTAGAGAAGGCTTTTCTATAAGTAAATAATGGGTATAAAGTAAATACCATTAAAAAAACTTTCGACTTGAAAGAATGAGACAAACATTATTGATGTCAATGATAGAAGAGTGCAAAATATACTTCTACGAAAGTATACTTAAAATTATCTTGGACATTTAAATAAGAATAATTTAATTTCCTATATATGAAATATTTCTTCAAAAGATAAAGAAATTATTAAACCTATGAAAAAGGATAAAAACATTTACACTTTATGCTTGATTTTTCTATTACGTTAGCATACAATGAACAGAGCAATTAAAGAAGATCGTATAGTGAAACATATGTGTGGAGGCAAGTCTAGGGAACCTAGTCTCCATCTCCATACCACTTCCTCAAAGCTTTTCAAATTTTAAATTTCAAATAGAGAAAGAGAGAGAGAGAGAGAGAGAGAGAGAGAGAGAGAGAGAGAGAGAGTAGGGAGAGAGATCAAACAAAACAAAAAAAAAGAAAGAAAGAGAAAGTAATGAATGTAGGAAATCAAATAAAATAGGAGAGAGAAAGTGCATACGTGATAACGATAGAAAGAGAGAAAGCGAGGGTACGAGAGAAAGTGACACGTGGTATTCTCTTAGCTGAGTTTTTAGGCGATAAAATTCTTGTAAATATGGTTGTTTTAGTATGCATGAACTTAAGTTCATTGTGAGCAGTAAAACCTTTGTATATCTAAGTAGAATGCCCACTGACTTTCAGCGCATTGATGTTTTCATGTGTATGTGTGAACTTGTTGCCTTTGTCTGTATCTATCTAGACTCCGTTAAACATAAATCTCGTAAAAAATCTTGTAAAATGTAGTTATCTTGTGGTTAGTGAACTATGATCTAACTGATTGCTAATATTCATACTCATATACTCTTAACAGTTCTTGTCAAATAAGCAACTATTAAATGTGAGTTCACTACATGGAATTTTATGTAGAATATATGTTTATCATCATATTGATCTGCTGGTGTGTTAGGAGCATGGGATGCAATGCGGAGAAGTGCTCTAATGTCTATCACTTATGTGGGTTTGTCACTTCATTGTTTGCTGATCTGTAGCACATACCGAAATCCGATAGTCATCCAAATGTAGAAGTTAACACTAGGAAGTCTACTAACTTATCCCTTGGAGGGAGGATCACACTTCTCAACTCAGTATTATTCAGGGATTCCACAACACTATCTCTCTGCACATTTTTTCATGTGTCGGACTATAAGAAACTAGACCATATTAGGAGATGTTTCTTGTGGGGATGTACTAATAACAAAGCTGGTGGTATTCCATTGTCAAACGGGAGATTTTGTTCAGGTTGGCTTATAAACGAGGTTTGGAAGTGAAAAATCTGAGGTTGAACCTGGCACTTTTGGGAAATTGGCTTTGGGAGCTTTAAATGATGAGGAGTGTATAAAAAAGTTGATTATTGCAGAGCACCACAGAACACGTCAGAAATTTTGCCTCCAAATAGAGCATGACCCAACTGTCACCAGTTTGAAGAGATATTCTCAAGGTGGCTAGGTGGACAGGAGGAGGTGTTCATGTTAAGCTTGAAAGCAGGTTCAACCTTCTCCGTAATGGAGGGATGGCCAGGAAATTTCTGCTTGACGACAAATTTCCTCTGAATTTCAAAAGTGGATCTCTGGGTGATGCCTCTATTAGTGATCAAAATGGAAGTAGCTAGAATATAGTGCTCAGGAGGGGGCTAAAGGGAGGGTAGTCCCAAACTGCTTTGTTCCAGTTGTTGGATACCATCTATTTGTCTGATAGACACAACTAGATCACATGGAGCAATCATAATTGATCCATTTCAGCCGAGAACCTGTACATTTGTCCTAAATATCTGAAATGTGATGAAGTCTGGAAAGTAAAGTTCCCTATCAAAGTTAGCTTCCATGCGGTTGTTGTTTGAAAAGAGATTAGTCACTAAGGTTTACATAAGAAAGTGGTGTAATAGTAGGGATACTCTCTGTACATTTGTGGACCGGGCTTGGAAGATATTGACCACTTTTTCATTGTGTGTGATCAGCAAGAGGCCTTGTGTGTATTTGCTAGAATAATGGGCTTGAATGATAAGTTTCATAAGAAACAAGATTTGCGGAAGTATTTCGACAGTCTAAGGCAGCAAACCAAGAGAGGCATCAAGAACAAGTTTCTCAATATGATTCCACATGATGTCATGCTCTATGCTGGAACATATGGAAATGATCTGCAGGGGAACGGATCACTCATTCTCATATTGGGGATAGGTGCATGAAGATGTAACCTTCCATGGGAGTAAAATTTATGTGAAAACATTTGCTTTACAGATCCGGTTTCCTTTTGCATTGGAGTAGATTCACTCTCAATAAACCTGTCTCTACTTGGAGAGAATTTTTTTTCTTTGAAGTTTGAACATGGATGGTGCCACAAACTATACTAAATGTGGAAAATAGGAGAATGTACAAGAGTAAGGAACCACAAGCCTTGAAAAGATCGTACAACACTCAAATCACTACTAAAGGAGCAAAAGAGGGTGACTTTGAGAAATACACATTCTAAGGACTTTAGCCACTTTTTTGGTCTATGACAAGCAACTATTCTATTTGGACCAAAACTTCCTACTTGAAAATTCTTCCATTTCATTATCTCCAAATGGCCAAGAAGGTGGCATGAAGGACCAGCCACCATATCTTGTCACTCCAGTAGTGAAGCTTGCCAAAGATGATTTGCCGCACTTATCAGGTGTATGTGCATGTCAGAACAAGATGATCCAGTGACTCATTCTCTTCCCCACGAAGGCAGCAAACAGTGGGCAGATAATCCATAAAGTGGGCCCACTGATCATGCCAACCGATCACTGGTGGGTAGCTTGCCGAGGGGAATTGATTAAATAGCTATAATTTTCTTTTCTAATTAGGGATTCTAAGTGGAAGAGGAATCCCTCCTCTTCCTCATTGTTTGTACTGACTCTATTTATTCTCAACAAAATTGGTGGTACATATCATACTTCCAGTCTCCCAAAAAACAGATTGTAATGTTGATATGTTAGGTTTGTTGTAGATGTGAGGTGAATTGTTGATTCCCCTTCTTATTTGGCTTTACATTTGACAAACCTTTTGGTGATCACATTCTTTCTCATGAAAAAAAAGAGATGCCATATGTTGGAATTGTCAATGTACGCTCCAATTTGTTCAATCCTTATATAGTTTTATGAAGGACATTCTTCACTACTTGATGTATAAGATCTAATGCTTCACAGAATCAACAAAAGGAGCAAGATATCATTTGTGATTTGCATAGTAAGAATATCAATCGCACAAAGGGCAAAGCAATCATGAACTTTAACTATATAGGAAGAATATCAAGCACACAAAATGTTACTAATGTTGCAAATAAAGTAGTGAATCAGCTCATAAACTGTAGATATAGAGGATATTATTTGCTAGCTGATCTAGTGTTCCTTTTCTCTTTATTTTCAATCTGAATGTGGTATCATTTATGCATTCGTGCATGTTACATCAAGAAAAAAACCAACTGGATCATAAAAGGGATCAACTGGATTTTCCTTTCTGGGGTAAGGGCAACTCTGCATGGTTGAGCTTTCATGTGCATAAGAATGGAAATGCACATGTCCATGTGCATATGGATGGATGTGCATACTGCAGATGGTGCATGCATGTGTAGGTGGGCTTGGGCGAATGTGCATGGATAGGTGGACGTGTGGATGCATGGTCATGTTCTTGTGGGCTTGCATGTGTGTGCTTAAAAAATCTCTTATAGTTTCCATTGCTTACTAAAAAAGCAGCTGCCTAGATGATTAGGCAGCTAGCAGCCGCCTAGATGGTTAGGCAGCTTGCCTAGGCACCTTGGATGGGTTGGCTTCCTTGAAGGTTTCTGCCTCAGCCTTTACTTGACAGTTCTGTCTCAACAGTTGTTCCCTTCATATAAATGTGTAATTACCTAAATGTTCTTGGTAGTACATTATGCGATGTGTTGTATTTGTAGATGTTGGGTAGGACTTGAACACTTAAAATAACAGTATTAAGATCTTTCTATAGATTTCAGACTTTCTTTATTGTTTGATATTTATTTATGGTTAAATTTATGATAACAGAAAAGAGGCCACACTAACTTTACATTAATAACTAAGGGATAAATTGCAGGTATCTTCATCCCTCTTTGTTGGACTCTTCACTACTGATTAATGTAAACCACATAACAGCACCTTTTTCCACTTCAAGGTTGTATGTTCTTTTTCTCATATATACATGTCCAATCTACAGATATCTAGTATAAAATAATTGTAGTTCTTCCGTTCTTAATCTTAATATATGGTTCTAAGATTTCTGATGTCACGTTACACACATAATTAGTGACATTTAAGAATATTTTCTAATAGCCTCATACCTAAACAACTACTGCTCTTGATCTTCGTATTTAGTTATGCGGTATCTTATACCTATTAGACTTCATTTCAAAAGTGAAAAAGGTCATAATTGTTCCCTCTTTATGAGTAATGTATTGGCAAAATTCTGCAATTTCATTAGAAACAAAAATTCATTTGGTTAGACCAAATGGTGCATGAACATTGCCTTATTAATGAGGTTTCTTGCTTGCCAACGAGGCGGTCTGCCTAGGTATTTTTAAAGCATCAACTATAACAAATTGCGTTCTAACTGATGTCCACATTCACAAATTACACTCGAGTTTCTTGTCAAGCAAACAACTGTTAAATGTGATGTAATATATGGAGTTGTCTTTTGATGATGATATTGATCTGTTTGTCTCCTACTGGACGCGTGGTGAATGGTTGATGTCTGTTTTCTTTAGGTTGTGTTTAGACAAACCTGTTGCTAAATACAAGATTTGTTTACAAAATAAAATGAAAACTTTTCATGTTGAAATTGTTGGTACATAGTCTAGTTTCGTATATACTGCCGATATGGCCTTTATTATGGTTTCTGAGGTGTACAGATGACCAATGGCTTTATTAAAATTTTTGAAAGATGTACTTTATTACATAATGAACAATATCTAATGTTATAAAGAATCAATAACATCATAAATGTAACGATCCGCCACCCTATAATCGGGGATTCGATTACTAAATGGGTACCGAATCATTAAAATTTGGAGCCGAACTAGGATCTCGATAAGTCTGGGAAATAAATGATAAACTAAGCTAAACATCCACATCACATTGAATTGTAAAGGAAGTGCAGGAATTAAAAATTATTACAATTCAACTTGACTCAGCAAATAATTACATATTCCAACTGAAAAGAAGTAATTAAGCGTACCGGCCTAAAAAGAAATAACAACTACATCGGGGCATACCTCGGAACGATGGCTGCTGGCGCACAACCCGAGACAAAACCCTCCACGCTACGCCTGCCTGGAACCCTCACCTGAAAATCGCAGGAGGTGAGTCTCATCGAAATAGACTCAGTAGGGATCCTTCGATCCCCACCACCCACTCACGCACCCACAAGTGCAACAACACGTAAAGGCAATTTAAATAAAGTAGTAAATACAACTCTGAAACCATTCCACCACGGAGTCCACAACCAACGTCTCGGCTAAACACACAAGTCACACGGCCGAACGCAGAAAACACCAACCCGCTGAGACCAAACAGCAACCCCTCGGATAGCGAGCTGGCTACTCCGGCCTGACCGGCTCCAGGTGGTTCTGCTTCCCCCAGCACGAGTGACACTCCGAATGTACCACTCCCACACCGTTACTAGCTATACCCCGGGGTACACTAGGTGACCCTCTCTCTAGGCGTTACCCCACCACTCCCACACCGGCGCTGTGTCACTCCCACACCGACACAGGGTGCCTAAGCGCTAACAACTGTCACTCTAGGCCTACGGTCGCACAAAACACAACACAGTGCGATCGATCACATAGAAATCTTCCACTTCAAAGTGTGGTTTTAAGCATGGATTTTAACCAAACTATCTAACAATGTAAGCATGTGTTAATTACATGGATTAATGAAGTTCTGTCTTGAATCGCGTCGCCCATGGCCGACGTCATTCAAGACTCCTAAACTGGTTCATGAAAAACCTGGCCTCAAAAGATGGCCTAAATTGCGTCGTTCAAGGTAGTCACCTTTTAAAAGGCATCGCTATCCCTACTCGCCTATTCACGACAGAAACAGAATCAGGCTTGGGGTGATCCTAACTAAATCGCGTCGTGGTAGGCAGCCGCCATTCAAAATAGTGTCGCTGTCCCAAGACGCCATTTAGCGTTCGCTAACAGGTTTCCCCCAGCCTTTCGAGTACAAAAAGTGGAATTTCTTTCCGAAAATCCTCTAAACATGCTCCAAAGCAGGAAAAATGTGGTTTTAATCAAAACACAATGGAGATCGTCACCCTACCGGTTACTTGAACTCCTCCGAGCTCTAAGCCGCTGAACTGCCACGCCACAAGCCGCCGCCGGTACCGCCGTGGACACTGTTACTCCACCGGGATGTCGGCCGCCGTCCGAAGAGCAATACGTCGCGGAGGAAATGGTGGTGGTAGTGGTGGAAGTTAGGGGGGGGGGGGTTGATGGAGTGGAGGGAGAGGAAAGGAAGGAGAAGGGGTAGGGAGAGCGAAGAGATCGGAGAGAGGGAGGAGAGAGAAGAAAATGAGAGAGATGAGGGAAAGGAGAGAGGGTTCGTAGGTTTAAACCAAACCTAGCTAAAACGCGTCGTCCAATACCGACGTCATTCAAGTGACAAGACCAGGGCCGTACTCTCGTGGCCCGAAACTGGCCCACGTGGCGTCCACGTGGCACCGACGTGGTGACGTCCATGTGGCACACTCTAAAACGCGTCCCCCTAACAGGACGCCGTTTGAACCGTGTCGAGCAAGCTCAACGCGATAAAGAACCTATACCCCAGCCCTACAAGGGCCCAAACCAAGGGGTCTGACACCGAAACTAACCCAATAACTGGATCCGAAACCTCAATCCTTACAATAAAAATAACTATTTTAAGGGAGATGAGTTTGTTGGCATGCTGGCACATTTGCTAGGACAAAACAGGGGGAAAGGAGGCCCCCAATGTGGTCAGTCCTGAGAAATCAAGGGTTCGGAGAGAAGATAAGGTTAAAGACCGAAGGCCATGAGAAGATAACAAATTGTTATCTCTTTGGTTGCAACATTTGCAAACTAGAATTTCTTTTCTTTCTTGTTACCAATCACCTCTTCATCATTGTTGTTTTTAACCTTCTAATGTCATTTGGTATGTCCAATTAGTTGCCTTTGACTTTGAAGAAATGAAAGCGTTGCCTAGTTTCAAACTAGAGCTGTTGTGTTTTGAGCGATATTGTTGGCCTCTTAGCGAACCCTAAACAGTTGCCTGATAATAGTTATTCTTGACTACCTTTGAGAAGTTTGGTCTTGTTTGCATGGCATCTCCCTTGTTTTTAGGTTGGAAAATTGGCTCTCGGAATGTAAATCTTGATTTTTTGATTGATTTTATGGAGACTCTTTATCTTTCAATAAGTCTTAAGTTTATAATGCTACCTAATCTATGCCCTCAATTTTCCATCATAAGTTGTAATCTCTATGTATGATCTTTGGACATTCACATTCATCCCATACATATGAGCAATTCTTAATGGGGAGTCTCTTTCTTAATGAGAAATAGGGTTGCAATCGAAGTTGGCTCCAATATAATCCCCTCCCCTCCCAAGAAGACTTTGGGGTTATTTGGTCAAACAACCTACAAGGAATCATGTGATTTTTTTTCTCTTCAAAAGAGGATATTATGTTCAAATGCTAGAAGCATAAGATGCTTTTAATGAGAATAACAAAAATGTCCAATTTGCATTGATAGACATTTTTCATATCTAAATATTAACAACTTTAATGTTAAAAGAAAATGTTCTTAGACATAAGCATATGAATTAAAATATTATGAGTTCAAAACAAACCATATACTTCCTCTTTCCCTTAGCTTTTTCTAATTATGGATGAATGTATGTTCATTGTGAAAATAATGAAATCTTCGGGTATCTAAGGAGCATGTCCACTGAGTTCTTGTCCTTGGGCATTCATGTTTTTATGCAATTAGGCTCTCGCCATCTACAACTTTAGGTTTCCTCTTTTTTCCCTCTCTTCCAACGTTTTATACTCAAGTGGTTTTTTGTCGAGTTTATCTATCTGTTTGGAGGGAATAGGAGTGAGAGGAGATATTTTGGCGGTTCAGCAAAATAAAAGATTAGTGATGTTAAAAATAGGTGAACTTTGGAAGAGGAATGTGTCATCAGTTAAGATGGAAGGGAAGACCAAAAATTATTAAAAGTGATTGTGGGTGTGTAGGTTGGCAGGTCTGGGCAAGTGCGTGTGCATGTATGGGTGATCTGCATATCTGTGTGCATGTGTGAACTTGTGTGCATATGTCTGTATCTAATCAAGACTCTGTTAAACATGAATCTCGTAGAGAATCTTATAAATACCTAGCGAATACTGAACTTTGATCTAACTGATATTCAAACTCACAATTAATTTAACTCTTAGATTTCATGCTAGATAAGCAACTATTAGATGTGAGTTCACTATATGGAATCGTATGTGGAATCTATCTTTATGATGCTGATCTGTTAGGCATGTATTTGACAAATTTGTTGTTGATCACATTTTTCTCATGGAAAAAGGGGTATCCCATTGTGCAACTCTTTGTGTGTAGCCTCCAGCTTGTTGTATATTGCCACCAGAGCGTTTATTAAGTTTTGCAAAGGATTTTCTTCATTGCATGATGTATATGATCCTATGCTATAAAGAATCAACAATAGGAGCAAAATATATTTTGTAATTTTCATAGGAAGAGTATCAACCACACAAAGGGCAAAGCAACCATAAGCTTAACTATGCATTAGCATTTAATACTGTATAGGGGACTATGGGGTTGAAACAATTAAAGGATAAGTAACATGCAGTGATTAACATCAAGACAATTAGTATTATAAGCATAAGGATTTGGAAATAATCCATGCTATTTGCTATGAACGAAAGTTGCAACTAAATTTGTGAATAAGCTCATGAGCTATTGCTATGGGGGATCTAATCATGCTAGCTGAGCTAGTGTTCTTTTCCCTTTATTTTTCAATATGAAGCTATTATTTATATTTTTATGCTTGTTAAATTGAGTAAAGGACCAGCTGGATCAGAGAGGGATCATGGATTTTTCCCTTTTTCTTGGTGAGGTGGGGTGGGAGTTTGGTCGGCCACTATTACTAGTTCTGCTGTAGGCTTGAATGAGAGTTGCACTCAGAATTTTCTAGAATCCACTAGTCCTACCTAATTTGGATTTGATCCTGTTGTAGTTTAAGATCACTTGATGCTTAGTTTGGACTTATGCATCTTGGCATACGAGGAAATGATATAAGTAGCTACAAAAAATTGTTGATTCTCATGTGGTATCAATTGGAGATGGGGATTGAACTGTTATTTCTGGTTGGATAGATGGGCAAGGGAATTCTATATCAAGGACAAATTCCCCTGAATTACTTAGTTGATAATAAATGGTTCAAGGTTTCTGATCATTTGGTTAGAGTGAATAACTAGGCTCAGTTGTCTGTCTGCACAAGAAGAGGTCTGAAGGATAACGAACTAAGTACCAATAGTTGATACAGTTACTAGAGACAGTTTAACATTCAGAACGGAGTGTAGGATCATTCTTCTGGTTACTATATGGTGACAGATTCTCAGTCAAATCATTGTACCAATTTATTGAAGGAAATCTCTTGACAAACCAAAAGTTCCATGAGCCATAGGAGGTTATATCCTCGTTGAAGATAAGGCTTTCATGTCGTTGTTGTTTCAGCAAAAACTTATTACAAAAATTTACAAAAGCAAGATGGAAAGAGGTAATGATACAATTTGTTCTTTATGTAGTGCTAAGGATGAAGATGCAAAACATCTGTTTGTTAGTTGTCCAGTAGCCCGAGAGGTTTAGGCAATCTGTTCTCAAATCATCCAAGTGCCACTTACTTTCACTTCTATTCGAGAGATGTAAGTGTTGGGTTACGAAGATTACCTGAACACATGCACAACCCTCGCGTCGTGTAGAAGTGGATGGGGTTCCCTCATCGTTGGCATGTGGTGTGACTACCAGAGCTGCCCACAGAGTCCACATGCCAAGATCCGGAGGCGCAGGTGATTCCTTCAAGGGAGAGAGAGAGGAGGTGGGAGACAGAGAGGGCAGGAGAGTTCATGTACGCATGTGTTTCTCAATGGCATATTGTTATATTTATAATACTCCACAAGAGTATTATCTCTCCAAGAGTTCACACCAACATGGGACTCTTCAACAGAATCCAATGTGGATGTTAATCCATATACATGACCCTGGTCATGGTATTACTTCTTCCACTCAGACACATTGGACATATCACATTTGTCTCTTATCCTATAACTCTCATACAGCGAAATGATGTGTGCAACCGAACGAGAAGAATATATAAGTGATGGGTATTATATTACGTCATCACCAAACTAGCATAACTCTACAACTCCAAATCTCGTCTCATACCGCAAACCACAAGCTCACACCAGGTTAAGTCTATATGATCCCTCTGATATCGCTTCCTTAACTTCTCAAACTATGTTTCTACACTCATGATTATGTTAGACACATCCATCATAACCACGGGCCAGCAATGAGTCAGAATAGCATAGGTGTGATGCAAGTCAATTTTTCCTACGTCACATATGTCAATATGCTTAGACTTGACCTCTTTCTTCGACATGCTCTGCTAGACTGCATGCTTCACAGTCCTTGGAAAGCATGCTAAAGTAGCATCATCAAGTGTCCACTTCATAATAAGGTGCATAGTCGCAAAGGGTATAATGAAAAAGGGTAGAGGCTTTACACAGTTATGAAGCAGGGTTCCATTCAATCAATCCTCTGAAGGTCGAAAAAATAGCACATATAGTATGATTAGTATGTTATGGTGGAGCTAAAAGTAGGAATCGCCATGCTCAGACACCATACGAATTTGTAACCGTACGCTCCACTAAGCGCATCCAGGTTGCCCACATGGCTCTCATCAGATTTGAATATCAACAGGCTACATGAAAGAGTCGATTGTTTACAATCAGTCTCATCTTAACCGTCTGCTAAGGCGATTATGGCTCTAATCACACTCCCACTGAATGTGAAATATACACTCCCACTGAACGCGAAGTCTACATAGTCTATTGTTGGGTTCGCTGTGCTCGGATCCGACCGAAAATGCAGCGGAAATAAATTATTCGGGATCGGATCGGTCCCGTTTCGATAAACACAATAAACTGGGAAATCTGATTTACCTTGAGGATTTGAATCCGCGTTCGTTTTTCGGTTCCGTCGGAGCGATGCTGCAAGCCGTGCAGGTGCCCGACCTCTAGAGGTATCCATGCGGTTCTCCTCGCGATGGGTTGTCCTCGCCTCCTCGCTCGATGCGGTGTTCGTGGATCCCGTTTGGCTACGCGTAATCCGCCACGACATGCAGATTCAGAAACTCCCGTCAGACGGAAGGCGGAGCAATCGGGAGCCGAAGCAGAGCCTCCAGAGGGCCGGCCTCGGGATGTGCGCCCCGGAGAGAGGAGAGAGAGAGGGTGGTGGCTAGGGTTAGGGTTGCTGGTCCCCGACCTAGCAGCCGTTCTTTTATAATAAGTATGTTTGCAGTTTTTCATAAAAAACCATACTTATCCAAAATCCCGTCTAAATATCCATTGACTTGAAAACCTTTTGCGTGTGACCCTCTAGGCCCAAATACCAGTCCAATTAATGGCCCATTAAGCCCAGTAACTCTTTACGGACCCATTGAATTAATTAATATCCTTGTATTAATTAATCAGCCAAATTTAATGTCCCATAGTAAATTCGGATGGGCTTCCGATCACGTTGGATGCCAAGCAACATCGCGTGATCCTGAATGGCATTGGGGTTATTGCAACCCTCTATTAGAACATTTCCGTCATCAGTTAGCGTGCGGATATAATCCTTCATCCGTGCAATATTCCCGAATCGACCTAGATATGATTTACTGTTAAACCCTAGGCAGTCGATTCAGTTGAATCAGATGCCACTAATCTATATCGGATAATTCTTTATCTGATACAGTGTCCACCCTGGCCAGGGACTTAAGCACATCATTCCCGGAACATTATCTCTCATAATACTGAGAGCGGATGATCCCATATTGAACACACAATTACCTTCGATGACATTTCTCTGAACCCGATCATTTGACTTATTGATAACCCATGGCTAAGGATTCATTAGTCAAAGTCAAAGCTCAGAGACGTACCAACAAAGTATCTTTGGTGTCTTAGGTCCAAGGATCATCTACGCAATCGAGACAAAAGAATCGAGTTGGTTAACAGTGAGGTATATACCATCCAACGATTCTAGGTCGGATCAATTCAGTAAACTCATTCCCCAATGAGCACCTACAGGTCCAACATAGTGTCTCTACACAAGTGACTTACAGAATCAGTCACCCTCATCATATGAGCTGAAAAAAAATTGTACTAGTCTATCCGGATGTTTGATATCCATCTCAAACATTCTCCTACTAGGAATGATTAAGAACATGTGTTTATAAGTCTTCGATCCCATAATTATGATCTCATCATAATCTGAAGATTGTTGCACATGTTCATGGACTTCATTGTGATACGATAATCATAGATCGAACTAATTACATACAATGAATTAATGCCATTATATTAATAAACTGAATGATGCATAGTATTAGATTGACTTTCAGACCACCAAATACTAACATCTATCTCATCATGCTGACTCTAATAGCGACATGTGTCTATCTCATCATGCTGACTCTTATAGAGACATGTCGATCGTCCGTGTGAGTAGACGATCACAGTCTCATGCCAAACACATTCACATTTACAAATATAAGTGCACTAATAATGCAAAGAAAATACTCATAGTTTATTGTATAAAATAGTGTCCATAACAAAAAACAACTAGACCCTTCTCAATCCTAAACCTTCAACATGTTTGAGAAATGAAATTCTCACAAGAGATTTAGTGAAAGGATCTGCAAACATCTCACTAATAGAAATATATCTAAGGACCACCAACCCTTGCACAATAATGTCTCTGATGAAGTGGTAACGAGCGTCAGTATGCTTTGACTAACTGGGACCTAGCTATCTCCCTATATTTTTTTGTTTAATTATTATTTACCATAGTTGGTTATAATTTAAGGGAGGAGGGTAGTTGATTCTTTAATTATTAGTGAATTGTTAGTATATGTTTGTTATATTGGTCTGTGGTAGCATGAAATTTTATTTTTTTTGCTTTGTGATGTGATTAATATACACTCCCGTGTATGCATGTTATATTTAGGAAACACGTTCCTATACATTTATCATGCATTTTAAAGGAATGTGTCCTAAATTTTTTTAAAATCATATTTGTTGGGTTACAAAGATTACCTGAGTGCGTGCACAACCCTCGCATCGTACGGAAGTAGATGGGGTTGCCTCGTTGTCAGCGTGCGTTATGACTACGAGAGTTGCCCATAAAGTCCATATGCCAAGTTCCAGCGGCGCAGGTGATTCTTCCAAGGGAGAGAGAGAGAGAGAGAGAGAGAGGTGGAAGACAAAGAGGAGAGGAGAGTTCACGTACACATGTGTTTCTTAATGGCATATTGTCATATTTATAATACTCCACAAGAGTATTATCTCCCCAAGAGTTCACACCAACATGGGACTCTTCAACATAATCCAATGTGGATGTTAATCCATATACGTGACCCTGTTCACGTTTTTATAGTGGGTAAACTTCTGCAGTCTTCATTGGAAGGGTGGGAACAATAGTAAGCATCAGCTTCTTATTCTTCTTCCTCCCCATGAGATTGAGGGAATGCAATGATTGCATCTTTAGGGGGAAGTAAAGTTTACATTGAGAATGTTTTGTTTAGAGATTTGGTTTTTGTTGTATAATTGGTGGTGCAATCCACATTTTCCTCAAAAAAAGAATTTTTCTATAAATAATGTGTATTTACTTCCATCTATATACCCCATTTTTTTTGCAAATTAAAGAAGAATAAGACCCCTTATTCTTAGAAAAGGCTAATTCTACTTTGACAGGAAGAATTGGTTATTCTGTATCAGAATTGTTTATTCCTAGAATTAGGTGAATAACCAATTCCACCTTACACACAAGAATAGGTATTCCACCTTGAATTGCACCCTACCATCAAAATGAAATACTCCTTATTCTGGAATAAAGCAATCCAAAATACCTAATCCTGTCATAATCCATTCTGCTATCAAACTGGTGTTTTCCTATATGTATTCATATGTTACGATATGAATGTATCAAATTCATAATGTATGGATTATGAGACACTTAAGGGTCCTAAGGGAGACAACAGTGGGGAATTGGACCTACAAATTTGTCATGATCAGTAATTGGTTCGAGAGAATGATCAGCCACATTGGGATTGAGTCACTTCAGACTCCTACGGGAGATAACAGTTGGGAATTTTCCACTGAGCAAAGCCCTAACAAAGTAATGCCAGATGGTGGTAGAAGGCACATGGGTAATGAGCATTTTTTCTAACAAAAGAAGTAATAATAGTAATGATGGAACTAGGCACTGAGCATATCAACTCGTGGTGTGATGTAGTTAAGACGTTAATGTTGGATTTTCTCGGGTTTCTCCTGATCACTCACTGAGCGGAAAATAAAATAAACAGCGATCCGTTTTCCCGTTTCGAAAAACTAAAATCGATTATCGGATAATTGAAGTTCTCACCGTGTGCGGATTCGAATCCGCAACCGATCGGTTCCGTCGGTGCGACACCGCAAGCCGCGCAAGCACCCGGCTCTAGCGAAGTCCACGCGATCCTCCTCGCGATGGATATCCTCACGTTCCTCGTTCTTCGCAGCCCACGAAACCTCCGCCGGTCTCCGCAATGACTGCCGCAATACGCGGACGATTTCCCGTCGAACGGGATTCGGAGAAGCGGCAGAGCAGATCTAGATCTGTCTGGATGCCAGAGAGAGAGAGAAACAGAGGAGGGGCGGCTAGGGTTAGAAGCAGCTTGGCCTGCTCAGCCCGTTCGCTATGTTTTATACTAACCGCACGGTTTTTCATAAAAACCCCCGATTTGTATAAAACCCACTTATTTATCCATCGCCTTGAGAATCATTTGCGTGTGACCCTCTAGGCCCAAGTACCAGTCCAGTTAATGGCCCGACAAGCCCAGTGACTCGTCACTGGCTTTATTAATTAATTAATAACCCTTTATTAATCAATTAATCAATCGAATTGATGTCGCACATCGAATTCGACCGGGCCTCCGATCACGTTGGGTGCCAAGCAACACCGCGTGAACCCGGAAGGTATTTGGGGTTAAGTAACCCACTCTTGGAACCTTTCCGCCGACAGTTACTGCGTGGATATAATCCTTCATTTGTACAATGCTCTCGGGTCAACTCAGGGTATGGCGAGCTGTCAAACCCAAGCCGGTTGACTCACTTGGATTGAGAAAAAGATTGAGCTTAAACTTGGTACTCCTATATTCTTCATATCTTAATTGTCCCATCTCAAAATTGGACAGCTGAGATAAGAGTGGTAAATGATGTAATAATGAATGTGGCACGCATGTAGAATATGTATGTACAACAAGATTGCTATCAGAAAAACCATTCTTCTATGCCTTAAAAAGCATGTAAAGTTTAAGCTAAGGACAAGACATGCACATGTACATACTAGGCTTTCAAGCAGCAAAGGTATCAAAATCAGCTTAAAAGCATCAAACACTTATGAGGGCTTGGCAGGTCGCATCCACACATGATCCTTTTTGGAGAATCTTTGTGCACGAACAATGGTTGAAACCTTAGAAAGAATGATGTTCCTTTTGCTTTGGGTTTAAGTTGAAATAAGAATGACATTGCATTTGCCATTTCTTTCTTTTGCTTCATAAAGAAGGCGCTTATCTTAATGTAATTTTTTAAACTCATTTGCAATAAACATATTTTTCATAAATTGTTGTTTGGCTATCATAATTGAGTCTGTGGTAACTCATTTGGTCGAAAAATGATAAAACAAGCATGGCAACTCGAGTAGGTTTATGGAAATTCAGGTTTACGAAGGATCAGTTGTCATAAACCAACTCTAAGTGGGTTTATATGATTAACCGGAGTGAGTTTATGATAAATCCAAAACTTATTTACGCTATGCGTTGTCAAAAAGGCCTTCTAATCCTATACAGATCATGAATTACCTCTTGAGAATGCTCTACAACAGATTTTGAAAGTGCTTTTACAAGTAAATAGTACAATGTTGGACCATGTTCAAATCAGCTGCTTGGAATCGAGATAGTGAGGAGTAGACCAAGTTCGTCCTCTCCAAAGTTATACATGGCACCAGCTGGCAATTAAAGGAAAAATGGATGTATGCATTGTTCTACAAGGATGACTTATGATCTTTCACATGACACATGAACTGCAATAGGAAGTTGAAAAATTGGATGCTCAGTGAAAGTAGGGAATAGTGAGGAACACAACAACAAACCACTAGTGGCTTGTGTGGGGAGATGGCGTGCCTCTCCACCATTTTCCGCCTGAGGAAACACCTCCAAACCCCACTTGAAAAGCATATGGATGCCTGATAATTACACATTATTAGAAGATAAATAGATAGAAGTTGCACACTACACTTGCGATTTTACAAACAAAACCATATGAAATGATAGATAAATCGATGATGCTTGCAAATGTATTAATTTTGTAAAAATCGAAATTGAAAATATCAGTATTTCATGAAATTAATTGAGTGTGACAATTTCGTTCTCAATAAGGGTTTATTGGCAAAGATTTAATATATATTTGAATAATTTAATTGTCGCATGGACTTAATTGTTATTTTATGTGGATGCAGGACATGAATGAGCATATGGCATAGTGGTTAGACCACTTGGACTCGAATCCTGACAGAAACAGTATTTTATTTTCCTATTTTCTCTTCAAATGGGGCCCACATGCCAACTAAGAGAGAGAGAGAGATAGAGGGGGGAATCCTGAAATTTAAAGAAGAGAAATATTTGTTTCAAAATTCAAATTTCAAAATAACCTTTAAAGAGGATCCTCTAATTAAGGAGGACTTTAATGCAAGAATCAAAGCCTCTTTATCACCTTTTTTTGAAATTCAAAATCCCTTTTAAAACTATAAAATCAAGGACTGGGGGGGGGGGGGGGGGTCAAAGGCCCCCATTCGTATTTTTCTTCTTGAACCCTCCTAACCGAACCACTCTCTCTCTCTCCCAATTTCTCTCTCTCTCTCTCACAGTTTTCAAAAGATTTTCTTATTTTCTCTCTTCCCCGCGTTTTCTCTCTTTGAGAATTCTCTCTCTGTCCCCGCATTTTCTCTCCCTCAGAATTCTCTCTCTCCCCCCTACGCCATCTCTCTCTCTCAGATTTCTCTCTCTCCCCCCTACGCCATCTCTCTCTCTCAGATTTCTCTCTCTCCTTCTTGCGCTCACCCCCTCTCTCTCTCCCTTCAGCTCTTTCTCTCCATCTCTGCACCTCTCTCTCTGCCTCTATTGTTGCTCTCTCTCTCTCTCTCTCTCTCTCTCTCTCTCTCTCATTCAGCTCTGTCGTCGCCAGCATCCTCGAGATCCCGCACCAGTGCCACACGTCGATCTTGCATGCACCGGGCCCCGCTTGTGAGCCACGTGTCACTCGGACGTCTGCCCCGTTGCTCCCCATTGTCGCCCGTGCATAGCCAGCAAGCCACGCCCGGGCCCGTTAACGCCACGTGGCAGGGGCTAGCGTTTCGCCTCCGCTTGTCATGCCGCATCCCGGTAATCCACAATATACAAGATAATTATAGAGATGGCCAAAGCGCAACAGGAGGAAAAGACTCCTCAGAATAGATAATTGGGAGGATACTATGTTTCAAATGGAAGCATAGTATAAAAATTTGTAAGAGACATCTAAATACTGAGGAAGTTCCACCATTCACAACATTATACCAAGCGCTGCATAGTAGATTGTTATTTTTACATGTCAGGATCTTCATTATACATTCCAACAAAAAAACAAAAGCATAAGTATATACATGGTTCAATCATCTAGGTTCGCCCAAAAAGAGATGTCGTCTTATGCGAATCCAAGTAACTCCACCTCAAGCTCACTCTGCTTCTCCTTCTGTCTAATCACCTGAAAAGTAGGCGTGAGTACCAAAGAAATGGTAACTCAATAGGCAGATGAGGCTACCTTCATAAGAATTTGCCATCCAAATAATTGAAGCAGAATATGTACATTGCATAAGAACATTAAACCTAATAGAAAACAAAATTATCACATACTACATATGTGCATCAGAATTATATGCCAATAAGGAAATCGAGATACATGATCCATAATATCATGCCAACTCTGAATCAAAGCTACACAAGCTTGTCAATATATGAACAGGGTCATAATACAGAACATAATATATAATTTAAGATTTATTAATTTGATTTATTAAAATGACATATAGATAGCAAGATATAAAATTTATCTTTCAGACCTTAGGTTCTCACTTATTATGGAAGTGCCCGGACACACATCCAACCGCCACTATGAACGAGAAACAGAACACAAAAACTGAGCTCCTAGGCACATACAGAGCTGAGTCATGGGCGTAGTGCTACCCCGAGGGTCGTCACCCCACCTTAACAAAAGATTTCTGATGGATATAGGTGTCCTCTAAGCCAATCATAAGGCACCTATTTCAATCTGGTTCACTAATAAATGGCATTAAATTCATTATGTAGATTGGCATATTTATAATTGCGCATAATGAAGTCCATGAATATGTGTATGAGATGTATGAGATGCATTGTTTTCTTTTGATTATGAATCAAAGCAGGTATAGTATTTAGTAAGTATATACGATATATTTATGTACTATCACCTAGGAGAGACCAAGATAAAAGTTATTTAAATACCCTCAGATAAACTCTAAGCCATAACGCGAGTAGTTGAGAACTTACCGCGTGGTCCACCATCGTTATAGTCATAGGATTCGAATCACTTTAGGCAGGTTTGTTGAGCTATCCACAAGGCCTGCTTAATTGGGAGGAGAAACTATGGATATGGCATTAGATGCCTATATGATCGGGGTAGAGGAACCATGTAGTTTTGTTGTGCTATCCACAAGGGCTGCATGCAAATCTATGCTCGTCGCGCAATGATGGTTAGCTTAGACCAGAATTAGTAGTTTGTTGTGCTATCCACAAGGCCATTAAATCTCTGGGGACCGAAGCTATGATCAGATATTACAAGCAGTTGCAAGTCCCATGAGTTGGGTGCTCTTTGATTGTATTACAGTTTGTTGTGTTATCCACAAGACTGTAGTGCAAGTCATTGAGATTCTGATCCCCACTAAGAGACTGTCGGCATCTCCCGTTCTGTATAACTGAGGGTTATACAGTCCGTCGAAAATTAGTGGGAGTTAAACTTGAACAAAAGACCATGTCTTGTTTTAAATTTTAATAATTGAACATTTGCTAAATAGATTTTACTTATCTCTTGTGGGAAATTATGTCGTCAAATAACCCACTCCGTGGCATACTTGATACCCTTTTGACTTACCTGATCTACTCGGATTGGTTAAAAAACCTGAAGAATGTCTTCATATCTGAACACATTGACTTTGTCCCTAGAGCTGATCCTCCTGCTGAATCGGCATTGGATGCCCCTGAAGCAGAGATGATAGCTAACGATAAAATATCGAAGGACAAAGGCAAAAGAGTAGTGAAGGGTGACTGCTTCTACTATAAGCAGTATGGTCACTGGAAGAGGAACTGCAAGGAGTTCTTTAACGATAAAGCTCATCGAAGAGTGAAGCTGTCTGAAGCTTCAGATATCTATACGATAGATATCAACTTATCAGTTAGAGATTCCACATCTTGGGTATTGGATACCGGATGTACTTCTCATATCTGTCATGATGTACAGATGCTGACAAGTAAGTGCAAGCTGAGACAAGGCGAGGTGGAATTGAGGCTAGGAAACGGCGCAAAAGTTGCTGCGATTGCTGTTGGGACAGCAAACCTCAGGCTTCCATCGGGAGACGCCTTATTATTAGAAGATTGTTATTATGTTCCTAACATAATAAAGAACATCATATCAATATCTTATTTGAACAAGATAGGATATAGGTTGACTATTGAGAATAGAAGTTATTCGATTTATTATGGTAATAAATCAATAGCTTCAGCATCTTTAGTCAACGGTCTATATCTATTAGATGTTTCCTATTACAATCTTCAAATTGATAATGCTCTTAAGAAGAGTAAGAATTATGTGAACCAGGCCTACATGTGGCATTGTAGACTTGGGCACATTAGCAAAAGCAGGTTGCAAAAGTTGCACAAGCATGGTTACTTAACTGCATTCGATTACGAATTGTTTGCAACATGTGAATCCTGCCTTATGGGAAAGATGGCAAAATCTCCATTTACTGAACATGGAGAACGTGCCAAGGACATTCTGGAACTAATATATTCGGATGTATGTGGTCCCATGTGTAGGTGCTTTAAAATGCTCGTGTGATTAACATGAAAAATCTATGTTGTTTAGTGTAAAATAATCATATTAAAAACATCAACTAAGTGCAGTGATCGCCAGAAACTTTTGACTTAAAAGTTTCAAAAGAGGGTATGATCGCCTACCTGTTTAAACGTGGAAGATGTTGAGTCCTTGATTCCCCTCCTTCAGCCGGCTGAAGAAAGAGAGCCCTTCTCATTCTTTGTTCTTGCTGTTGAGTTTGAGGTTGAGGATCGTCCAGAAGTTCTTTTAGCTTTGTGCTTGTTTTCCCCTTTGATTCTCTTGTTGTTGTTGAGTGAAGCAGAAATAGAAAAGAAAAGAAATGCAGAAACAATGATGATGAGAATTTAAGTAGAAGCAGTATCTAGTCTAATCATGATGTTAAACATGCAATCAAACAGCAAACTTACTTGTTTAAATGGCTTTTGAAACCCCTTTAATCAAATAGGTTTTGAAAGAATGATGTGGTGTGTGTTGCATAAAGTGGATATTGAAGAATGAAAGATTAATGAAGATGTAGAATAAAAATGCAGAAATGAAACACTTATGCCCAATGGTTGAAACCTTGAAAGGATGAAAATTCTTGAAAGGACGCCGACTTCTGGAAATGGCAGCGCTCCGGCGTTCCGACGTTCTTGCTTCGATCTTCAACTCGCTATAATAACACTCTCTCTTAATGGCTTTCAACTTTTTTTTAACTCTTCAAGATGTAAGGTATTTATTGGCTCCTTCTGTGTTCGCGGATTAACATAAAAAAACTTCTGATTTATCTATCTTAACTGACAGATAAATACTGATTAATTCATCTTTATCTGTAATTATCTAAAATGCGTCCACCATGGCTGACGCCTTTCAGATTAATTAAGATAAGGATAAATATCCGGGAAACTTATATTTATCTTTATTAGCTAAAACGCGACTACATGTATAGACGTCTTTTAAACTAATTAAGATAAGGATAAACATCCGGAAGAGAAGTTAAAATAGCTTAGGTAACCTAAAACGCGTCAACTTTTACAGACGCCTTTTAGCTAATTAATCAATTGATTAAAATTCAAATTTAAACGTTAAAATAAGAATAAACTCTAAATGGCGTCTACATAAGTCGACGTCTTTTAGACTTCTTCATATTTCAACTGAAATTTGAGATAAAATCAATTTGATTGATTAACTTAAACATGTCTGTTAAACCCGACACTCAAAAAGATCAATAAAAATTAATCAATGATTAAATATCAGACCATTCTGAGGCATTATTATATGATATGAAATTTACTCGAAATGATGTCAAAATTAGCGTGTCTACAGCTGCCTCACCTTGGCATCGTCTTTGCAAGGGAGTGAAATGAAATGGAATGTACTGAAAAGGTGATGCCAAGGTGTGATGAGACACGCTCTTAACATCACATGATTGGAATTTTTCTCAAAATCATCAATGAAGATAGTTCAAAGAGATCAATGGAATCAATCCTGTCTGGATGAGGTAGACAAGGAAATAAAATAAGGTCGATCAACCTCCTCGGAGTGGGAAGTACCCCAGGTCGAAGACACTGTAGGTTTCATCATGGGGAGCGTTTGCCAGCCAACGTGGACGTGCTGCAGCCATGATGGATCTTAAAAGAAAATAAGAAATATTGGATAAAGAATCCAAGAAAGGATAGAATTCCAAGAATATCTTCAAGCGAATCTCAAAGATAATCAAGATACTCGATTCGAAATGGAATATTTCATATCATGTTTTGAGTTATTTGATTAATGGTCTGAAACTTAATCAATAATTAATCCTTATTATAATGATTTCAAAGTCCTACATGATGCATGCTGGGCTAAAAGAAAAATATAAAGTCAAATAAAATATAAATTAATCAAGGATAATATTGTTAAATTGCCATTAATGAGTCAATATACCAATTCTTGTAATTCAGTGCTAAGCCGAAGCTCGTTTATCCACGCACCGTTTCGCAAAAGTGGAACCATCGTCCTCACTAATTAACAATCCAACGGCCTATCCGTGCGATTAAGAATTCTCTGGAATTATCACTGTTTTTGTTGTAGGGGAACTAAAATTCCAGTTTCATCAAAACCACAAGGTCCTTGATATGCTCTAATAAATATTTATCATATAGTAATGTGAATGCAAAATAATTACATGGAATAATACAAGGGTAGAAATAACCGTCTTTTTAGTCACGGTCAGGACTTCTTGACTCCCACAGTGGGATCTTCTTAACATTTTCCAACTTTACTCAGGTTTTCTTTGAATTTCCTGCAATCAAAATTATTAATAATTCCAAACAAAATATTTAAGCACCAAAAATCACAAAATTTCGGATAAATCACAGAAAGGCTGAAACGCGTCATGTCGAGCAGACGCCATTCAATGTTAAAACGCGGCAGTTCTCTTCGACGCCTTTTACTCACAGAAACAGGTTTCTGCTTGTTCTCTATTCGAATTCCAACTCCGAGTTCAGTTAGGAATTGCTGAGCACGAGCGCTGGAGTGTGGAGGAGAGGTGCAGGCGTGCTCGGCAGCGTGCCCAGGAGCGTGGTCTGACCAGTGCTTTTACTGCCAGTGTCCCCATGTCTTCTGGCCAGGCAGGGCCGAGCACGATGAGGCCACCTCCACCTCCCAGCCGAGGACCAGCACCGGACGCACCTGACGAGGCCCAGAGTGTAAGGACTGAGATTTCGGGTTCAATATTCGGGTCAGGGTTCGGGTCGGATCCCCTGGTTTGGACCCTGTAGGGGTCTTGAGATTCCTGGCTGAATGGCGTCAGCACTGCACGACGCCTTTCAAAAGGCGTCAGGTTGTGTGGACGCCATTTAGGTCTGCTGGTTGTTGCGCCACGTGGGCGGGTTTCGGGCCGCGAGAGTACGGCCCCGGTCACATCGTCTGAACGGCGTCCAAGTTGGCCGACGCGATTCAGACTGTGACCTCTGTGATGTCAGGGTGCGGCGCCAGAGCGTTGTCAGTACGGCCTGTCCTATCGTCTGAACGGCGTCCACGGTGGGCGACGCGTTTCAGACCGCTGTCAGTACGGCCGTCCTGTCAGACTGATAGGCGTCTGCCTCGATCGACGCGTTTTAGCGGGATTCTGGTTGACCCCGCGAGCCTTCCCTTCTTTCCCTCATTCTCGCCTTCACTCTCTCTCTCTTCGCTCTCTCCGCCCTCTCCGACGCTCTTCTTCCCCTTCCCTTCCTCTTCTTCCTCTTCTTCCTCTTCCACCACTCCAACACCACCTTACCTCTCACCTCTACCTCCACCACTTCCTTGGCGGTGTTCCACTCTCCGGACGGCGGCCGACGTCCCGGCGGAGTGGCGGCGTCCTCGAGGGTACCGGCGGCGGTGTGCGGTGCGGCGGGACGGCGGCACGGAGCTCGGCGGAGTTCAAGAACCGGTAGGGGGACGAACCTTGCATGTGTTGCTCGTATGTTTCTTGGCATGACGTGACGTGTTTGGGGCTAGATTGAGCATGTTTAGGGAGATTCCTTGTGGGAATGGCGGTGCTTGTGGACTTGGTTTCGTAGCATGCTTGTGATGGTTGGATTTCTCTTCCTCCCCCTTTGGTTTTGGGGCTTTTCGGGGTGCTTGGGACTAAGGGAGGAACCCTCGGGTTGAACCAGGAAACCTGGTTTCTGGCGCTAAACGGCGTCGTGCCTGGTCGACACCTTTTCAAAGGACGTCAGGGCAGTACGACGCCTTTTAGGGTAGAAACCTTCATGTTTAAGGTTTCCTGTGTTAGGGGTTCTGGCGCTAAATGACGTCATGGATGGACGACGCCTTTCAGAAGGGCGTCGGGCCACCATGACGCCATTTAGACAGGAAAATCACCCCGAGTGAGGGTCTGTAAATCTGGAATTTATGTGTGAATGGCATCTGTAGACCTGGACGCGTTTTAGATAGGCGACTCCCTATGACGACGCGTTTCAGGCAATATTCTGTATGTCAAATGAACCTGTCTGAGGGACTTGAATGGCGTCGACCTCGGTCGACGCGATTCAAGACAGAGATGTGAAATCCTGATTTTCACCATGTGCTTCACCGTGGGATGATTTCAATTGCATGCTTCACGTCGTACGTTGAGACTGAGGACTCCTGTGTGAATGGAATCATGTTGTGTGTGTATGCTTATGTGAATATGGAATCGGAATGACTGTGGTTTACGTTTGTCACCATGGACCGATGGGGACAGGGTCATGGTGTCTGTGAGCTGTACCGGTGGGAGAAGGGGTACATGTTGTGTTCTTACCTTTGGCTGAGGAAAGCAGGATCGCCTTGAGCCCGACGGGCCGGAGTAGCCGGTGTGCTATCCGAGGGGTCGCTGTTTGTCCTCAGCGGGTCGGGGTTTCCCTTGTTTGTCGTGGCAGCTTCCGGCGCGTTTCTTGCTGTGGAGCTGGTGGTGGTACTGGTGGGAGTTGGTTTACCCTTTAGCCACTGGGCCTGATGTGACCTTTGATCAAGGTTACGAGTGGTACCCTTAACCCTTTGGCCTGACGCAGCCCGGGAGAGTTGGGGTTGTGGGTAGTTCCTGTAGCTTCGGCTTGACGGGGGTTCGCCGGTCCCCAGGGCCCTCCTGAAGCGCTGAGGCCTAGCGTGGAGGCAATCTGGTCGGTAGGACAGTAGTCTAGACTGCTTGTGTGCACACGTAGCTGGCAGTGGAGGTACACTGGTTCCAGCTAGTCCTAGTTTGACTCACTGCCTCACCCTACAGTGCCCCGGAACACTGTAGGGGTGGACAGGCGTGAGCTGTGGTGGTAGTGTTGGGAGGCGACGTTTGACTTCGGTCGACAGTGTGGTTCAGTCGCTTCGTGGACTTTGGCTATGAGACGTTACTCTGTGTTGGGTTCTTCGGGTTGCTTAGAATGGTTCTTGCTATACTGTTTATCGTACGTTTCATATCAGAGTTGGGTGCTATGTTTACTGCTTTACTTAATTGCCATTTATTCCTGTTGTTACACTTGTGGGTGTGTGAGTGGGAGGTAGGGGATCGGATGATCCCTACTGAGCCCATTTCTGGTGTGGCTCACTCCCTGCGGTTTCAGGTGTGGACCTCGCGGCGTGTGGAGGCGTGTGGTGCCTTCTTGGTGTGCGGACCAGCAGCTGTCTCTATTCCGAGGTATGCCCCGATGTTGTTGTACTTCCTTCTGCCTGTACTTATTTAATTGTTGGACATGTAATTATTGTTGGACTGTATACGGACATTGTTATTTTCCTTCCTGCGCACTTGCTTCCCTTGTAGTCCGTGTGTTTGTTATATTTAGCCTTGTTTAGCACTTACTCCTCCAGACGTGTTGTGTGAGATCTGGGTGTGAACCCGCAGTTAATGGGCCGACATCCATTTAGTGACCGGGTCTCCGGTCATAGGATGGCGGGTCGTTACACAGAGCCAGCTTGATGAGGGCGGAGGGGAGAGCCAGCCTTGAGGGCTTATGTATCTTCTTTTCTTTTCATGTATCATGTACAAAAACACCTTTTGATGATATACATGAAACTTTTGGGCTCCAATCTTGTGTTCCTGCGCTTGTCTTGCATCCTGTACATACTTAACAAACAGGTTAAGTACCTATTTAGGCTTAGCCCCTTGCCTGACCAAGTAAATGGTCAATCAATTTTTTCTTCAATAAATGGTCAAGGGGCATAACCTTTATTAACAAAGGTAATGAGAATAATCGAACTTAAGCAAAATGCAACATGCAAGCAAACAGAGGCTCACTGAAAATACGCATTAGAGGCCATCCAGGCGTGATCCAGGCCTGTGAGTGCTTTAAAATGCTAGTGTGATTAACATGAAAAATCTAGGTTGTTTAGTGTAAAAAAACAAACCTATTAAAAACAGCAACTAAGTGCAGTGATCGCCAGAAACTTTTGACTTAAAAAGTTTCAAAAGATGTATGATCGCCTACCTGTTTGAACGCGGAAGATGTTAAGCTCTTGATTCCCCTCCTTCAGCCGGCTGAAGAAAGAGTGCCCTTCTTGTTCTTTGTTCTTGCTGTTGAATTTGAGGTTGAGGATCGTCCAGAAGTTCTTTTAGCTTTGTGCTTGTTTTCCCCTTTGATTCTCTTGTTGTTGTTGAGTGAAGTAGAAATAGAAAAGAAAAGAAATGCAGAAACAATGATGATGAGAATTTAAGTAGAAGCAGTATCTAGTCTAATCATGATGTTAAACATGCAATCAAACAGCAAACTTACTTGTTTAAATGGCTTTTGAAACCCCTTTAATCAAATAGGTTTTGAAAGAATGATGTGGTGTGTGTTGCATAAAGTGGATATTGAAGAATGAAAGATTAATGAAGATGTAGAATAAAAATGCAGAAATGAAACACTTATGCCCAATGGTTGAAGCCTTGAAAGGATGAAGATTCTTGAAAGGACGCCGACTTCTGGAAATGGCAGCGCTCCGGCGTTCCGACGTTGTTACTTCGATCTTCAACTCGCTATAATAACACTCTCTCTTAATGGCTTTCAACTCTCTTTTTAACTCTTCAAGATGTAAGGTATTTATAGGCTCCTTCTGTGTTCGCGGATTAACATAGAAAAACTTCGGATTTATCTATCTTAACGGACAGATAAATACTGATTAATTCATTTTTATTTGTAATTATCTAAAACGCGTCTACATTGGCTGACGCCTTTCAGATTAATTTAGATAAGCATAAATATCCGAAAAACTTATATTTATCTTTATTAGATAAAACGCGTCTACATGTACAGACGTCTTTTACACTAATTAAGATAAGGATAAACATCCGGAAAAGAAGTTAAAATAGCTTAGGAAACCTAAAACGCGTCAACTCTCACAGACGCCTTTTAGCTAATTAATCAATTGATTAAAATTCAAATTTAAACGTTAAAATAAGAATAATATCTAAATGGCGTCCACACAGGTCGACGTCTTTTAAGCTTCTTCATATTTTAACTGAAATTTGAGTTAAAATCAATTTAATTGATTAACTTAAACATGTCTGTTAAACCCGACACTCAAAAAGATCAATAAAAATTAATCAATGATTAAATATCAGACCATTCTGAGGCATTATTATATGATATGAAATTTACTCGAAATGACGTCAAAATTAGCGTGTCTACACCATGTCCACCCAAGCTAAAGGTGGCTACTCATACTTCATCACGTTCACTGATGACCTCTCAAGATTAGGCTATATGTACTTAATGAAGTACAAGTCGGAAGCGTTTGAGAAGTTCAAGGAGTTCAAGAATGAGGTAGAGAAACAGTTAGGAAAGAGTATTAAAGCTCTTCGATCAGATCGAGGAGGAGAATACTTGAGTACTAACTTCACACAATTCTTAACGGATAATGGTATCCTTTCTCAGCTGACCTCTCCATATACACCACAGATGAATGGTGTATCAGAAAGGAGGAATCGCACCTTGTTGGACATTGTGCGATCCATGATGAGCTTTTCAGGATTACCAGTGTCCCTCTAGGGGTATGCTCTAGAGTCAGCAGCATATCTACTGAACAGAGTACCTAGCAAGTCTGTGGCCTCTACTCCATATGAGATATGGAAAGGCAGGAAACCAGAATTTAAACATGTTAAAGTCTGGGGTTGTCCTGCTCATGTAAAGAGGCATGATCCAGACAAGCTGGAATCACAAACTGATAAATGCAGGTTTGTGGGATTTCCAAAGGAAACCTTTGGATACTATTTTTTCCATCCTAGTGAACAAAAGGTGTTTGTCGCCAGGAAAGCTGTCTTCCAGAAAGAGGAATACCTTCTCCAGGAGGACAGTGGGAGTAAAATAGTACTGGAGGAGGTTCCAGATCCCCAAACGGCTACATTATCATCAGATGAGATATCAGTTCCTGAATCTGTTCAGGTACACACAGATGAGCCTCGTAGATCTGGTAGAGTACCTAGACTACCTGAACGATATGTGGGACACATTGCTGAAGGTGAGTCTAAGGTAGAATATAATGAGGATGATGATCCTAAAACCTACCAGGAGGCCATAGAAGTCCTAGAAGCCGGGAAATGGCGAGAAGTCATGAACTCAGAAATCCAGTCCATGTACACCAACTAAGTTTGGAACTTTGAGGACTTGCCTGAGGGTATTGTACCCATCGGTTGCAAGTGGATCTTTAAGAGAAAGATCGGTGCTGATGGACGGATCGACACTTATAAGGCAAGGTTGGTGGCAAAGGAATATCGTCAAAGGCAAGGAATTGACTATGACGAGACTTTCTCACCAGTTGCCATGAAAAAGTCGATCAGAGTTCTACTCGCCATTGCTGCACATTTTGATTATGAAATCTGACAGATGGATGTGAAGACTGCCTTCCTCAATGGTAAGCTTGATGAAGAGGTGTATATGATACAACCAGAAGGTTTCACATCCAAAGAATCTCCAGATAAAGTGTGCAAGCTTCAGAATTCTATTTATGGACTGAAGCAAACTTCCCGGAGCAGGAACATAAGATTTGACGAGGCTGTCAAGTTTTATGACTTCATTAAGAATGAAGATGAGCCTTGTGTGTACAAGAAGACCAGTGGGAGTGCAGTCACTTTTCTAGTTCTTTACGTAGATGACATACTACTCATTGGGAATGATGTAGCTATGATGTCATCAGTAAAGATTTGGCTGTCGAAAAACTTCTCCATGAAGGATTTGGGAGAAGCATCCTACGTATTGGGAATACGGATCTATAGAGATAGATCAAAGAGGATGCTTGGAATGACCCAATCCTTGTACATAGATACCATAGTCAAAAGGTTTGGCATCGAAAATTCCAAGAGAGGTCTCATACTGATGAGATATAGAATTAGTCTCTCAAAGGAGCAGTCTCCTAAGACTCCTGATGAGAGGGCATTCATGGATAGAATACTCTATGCCTCTGCCATATGATCTATCATGTATGCCATGCTATATACACGACCTGATGTTGCATTTGCTCTAAGTGTTACAAGCAGATTTCAGGCTAATCCAGGCAAAGAGCACTGGAAGGCAGTGAAATGTATCCTTAAGTACTTGAGAAGAACTAAGGATATGTTTCTTATCTATGTAGGAGTTGACTTGAAACTGCGAGGCTATACTGACTCGAGTTTCCAATCGGATCCAGATGATAGCAAGTCTACATCTAGATTCGTGTTTACTTTGAATGGAGGCGCAGTGTGCTGGAAGAGTTCCAAGCAAGTAACCACTGCAGATTCGACGACTGAAGCTGAGTACATCGCTACAGCTGAAGCCGCCAAGGAAGCAGTGTGGTTGAAGAAATTCATCACCGACCTCGGCGTAGTTCCCAGCATCTCTGAGCCTGTTCCACTATTGTGCGACAACAATGGAGCAATTGTGCAAGCGAAAGAGCCGCGGTCTCATCAGAAATCGAAGTATATTCTGACGCGCTTTCACCTTATCATAGAGATCATATCTAGAGGAGATGTAGTAGTGGAAAGAGTTCCATCCGTCGACAATGTAGCAGATCCACTGACGAAGTCGTTGGCTCAAATTATGTTTGAGCGTCACCTAGAGTCTATAGGCTCATTGTATAAAGGTGATTGGCTTTAGTCCAAGTGGGAGATTGTTAGTTTTAAGTGGCCTACAAGCCAATCTGACAATGTAAATCTCGTTCATTTATTAATAAAATGACATAATATTCATTATGTGTAAATCGCATTAATTATCGTTTCATAATGAAGTCCGTGAATATGTGCTATAGTGATCAGATTATGATGAGATCATACTAATGAGACTGATCACTTAAACACACATATTCTTAATCGTTCCTAGTCGGAGGATATCCGAGAAGGACATCAGATATCCGGTTAGACTAGTACATATTACTCATGCTCATATGATGAGGGTGACTGATCTCATAAGTCACTTGTGTGGAGACACTAAGCCGAATCTGTTGGTGCTCATTGGAGAATGAGTTCACTGAACTGATCCGACTGAATCGCTGGATGGTATTGTACCTCACTGTCAACCAGCTTGATTCTATTGTCGCAGTTGCGTGGATGTTCCTCGGACCTGAGACACCAAGGACACCTTGGCGGTGGACTTCTGTGCTTTGACCTTGGTTTACGAATCTCTAGCCACGGGATTCTAATACGCCAAGGATTGGGTACAACGGAATACCGTCGAAGGGAATTGTGTGTCAATAAGGAATCATTCGCTCTCGGTACTTAGAGAGAGAATGCTCTAGGAAGGATGCGCGAAAGTCCCTGGCCAGGGCGGACGATAATATCGGGAAAGGTGTTTTCCGATATTCATCAACGGCATCTAATCTAAGTGAGTCGACCGGTTAGGGTTTGACAGCTCGCCATATCCTGAGTTGACTCGAGAGCATTGTACGAATGAAAGATTATATCCACGCGGTAACTGTCGGTGGAAAGGTTCCAAGAGTGGGTTACTTAACCCCAATACCTTCCGGGTTCACGCGGTGTTGCTTGGCACCCAACGTGATCGGAGGCCCGGTCGAATTCGATGTGCGACATCAATTCGATTGATTAATTAATTAATAAAGGGTTATTAATTGATTAATAAAGTCAGTGAGGAGTCACTGGCCTTGTTGGGCCATTAACTTGACTGGTACTTGGGCCTAGAGGGTCACACGCAAATGATTCTCAAAGCGATTGATAAATAAGTGGGTTTTATATAAACCGGGGGTGTTTATGAAAAACCACGCGGTTAGTATAAAACATAGCGAACGGGCTGAGCAGGCCAAGCTGCTGCTAACCCTAGCCACCCCTCCTCTGTTTCTCTCTCTCTCTGGTGTCCAGACAGATCCAGATCTGCTCTGCCGCTTCTCCGAATCCCGTTCGATGGGAAATCGTCCGCGCGTTGCGGCGATCATTGCGGTGACCGGCGGAGGTTTCGTGGGCTGTGAAGAACGAGGAACGCGAGGATATCCGTCGCGGGGAGGATCGCGTGGACTTCGCTAGAGGTCGGGCGTTTGCGCAGCTTGCGGTGTCGCACCGATGGAACCGAATGGTTGCGGATTCGAATCCGCACACGGTGAGAATCGATTATCCGATAATCGTAGGTTTTAGTTGTTCGAAACGGGAATGGATCGCTGTTTAATGTTTTATTTTCGCTGCGTGAGCGATCCGGAGAAACCCGAGAATTCCCAACATGATGTACATTAAATATTAGATTTAATTTTTCATGAAGAAAACGAATTCAATATTAGGGTTTCTTTTTTCGTTCGCGTTCTTCATGATGTTGAAGATCCGGCTTCAAACTGGGTTATATGGTGGTCGGAAACCACTGTTACCTGCCTGGTGTGACCAGCAATACCTTCTTGACCCCGACAGTGTCCCTGTTGTGACCGGCGGCCAACGGTGTAACTTTCCTCGTTAGATTTCTCCAAATGTTGGAAGAATTTTAAGGGGAAAGCCGTGGCTTTAAATAGTCCAAACCGCCAACTATTGGGGTCTACCGGCGGCGAACGGCTCGCCGGCCAGCGACTGTCGGCGTCGAGGACGAAGGGGGTACCCCCCCCCCTCAGGTTCCGGCCGGCCTCGCTGCCGACGGCGGCGGCGGCGCCGCCCAAAACCTGCTGTAAAGGGGGAGCAAAACCATAACCTGCGGGCCGGGCGAGCATGGTGCGCTGGGCGCCGGACCGGGCGGTCTCGAGCGCCTCGTCTAGGCGGGCTGGAGCCCGGACCGGCCCGGCCCGACCGGGGCCAGCTTGGCCTAGGCCGGGCGCAGCAGGCGCCTGCTTGGCTCGAGCCCGGGCGCCTGCTTGGCTCGAGCCAGGCCGGACCAGGCTAGACCTAGTTCCCTGCTGCCCAAGCCCAATTGGCCCTTTGCCAAAGCCCATTGGGCCTAACCCCATTAACCCCTATTACCCCAGCCCATTAACCTGTTATTGAACCCCTTAACCCCATTTAACCCTCTAATACTTTTTATTAATGTTTGTAACCCACTTTTAATTAACTAAAAATTATTTTAAATAAAGTTTAAAATATGTTTTGGACTTTTATCTATAATTTTCAGTTAAATAAGTGTTATTATTAAGATATGATCTTAATTAGATTTAACAATTGTTGTTAAATTCTTTTAATAAAATTATTAGAGGGTTATTTCAGATTTGATCTTAATTTAATTAACAAATGTTGTTAATATAATTTTATAAGTGATTAATGGGGTTCATTAAGATGTAATCTTAACTCAAATTATCAATTGTTGTTAATTTACATTTCTTTAAGTGTTTAGAGGGCTTTAATATTTAAGATATGATCTTAAATTAAATATTATCAAGTGTTGTTAATTAAACTTTAAGTTGTGACCTAAATATAAATAACAAATGTTGTTAATTTAATTTTAAGTCATGATTTTGAATAGAATTAACAAAAGTTGTTAATTTTGTTATAATTAAGTGATTAGATTAATATTAATAATTTCTTAGCAATTGTTGTTAGGAAATTGTTTTAATAATTTAGAGACACTTAATAATAGTTATTAAGTGATTAATTAACTAATTATAATAGTTATAATTAAGTTAATTATCTCTTGAGTAATAAACTTTAATAAAAGTTATTAAGGATTAATTAAGTCTTAATAATAGTTATTAAGATTATTAATTAGTTTACTCAAGTATCTCTTAATTATTGGTTTTAATGATCCAATCTACTTGGAATTTAATCTTTTATAAATGTTATTAAAGGATTAAATTAAGTCAAGATGTTAGACTATTTTAATTAGAAATGTTCTAATTATTATTTCTTAATAATTGTTATTGAGAAATATGATTTAATTCAGGGGTTTTAACAAGGAGTTGTTAAGGGGTTAATAATATGAGTTGAAAATTCTTTTATAAATGTTATTTAGGAATTTTTAATTATTTCTAAATGTTAGATTGTTTCACAGTAATAATTGTTTTTAGTGTGAATTAAAATTAATCTAAGTGTTAAATTAATTAATTTAGAAATGTTCTAAATTATGCATGGAATATTTTAGAATTTTAATTTTAGCTTTGTGTGCGCATGTTGATGTGTTTAATGCTTTAAATTAGATTTATTGCATGTTAGAAAATAAGATTTTCGAAAATTCAAATTATCCAATTTTGATTGGTACCTAGGTTTTAAGAAAGCCAAAATTATTATAATTTCAAAATTTTAGCCTTCATGTGATGTGCTTTATCATGTGTGGATGGTTAAAATTTGTGGTGGTCATGGACATGCACTTGGTTAAATTTCATATTATGTGATGATGTGTGATTATGTGGATTGTTATGGGATGTGATGTACATTAATTTAGTGTTAATTAATGAGGCCTGCGTGTCTCCCTCTCTTTTTCATTCCATTGTAATTCTATCTCCCTCTGTCATTGTACTCGGCCATAAGGCTTTTTCTTACAATTAATTTGTATTTGAAAATGTTTCAAATTCTATTTTATATTTGTAATTGATCGTGCCGGCCGAGGAGAGGCGAGGATGATCTGCAAATGCAACCAGGAAGGCGACAAGAGATGAGATCACCAGTGGCTATGTGTTTGCATGTTTAGATTATATAAATGTTATATAGTTTTGGTGATTAATTGTATGGCTCCAGTTAATCACCGTGCTGACCATGACCACATAATGAACATGTATGGATGATGCATGCTTTTAGTTTTTGATTATGAATCAATTACTAATATCTAGGTATAGTTAAATATATACGATATATTTATAAACTATCACCTAGGATGAGACCAACTTAACATAAACAAAACCTTCAACATAAAGTCTAAGTCGGAGCGCGAGTCATTGAGAATGTACCGCGTGGCTCTCCATCAATATAGTTCTTAGAACTTGATTCAGTGATGACATTTTCTATGTGTTTATCCGAGATCTGCCACCATCTAATGAAATGACTATTAACTATGGCATCTTGATGCCTTGAGATTGGAATAGAGGAACGGTGTAGCTATCCTCGCGTTTACCCGGGAGCTGCATTCTTACTCTACTCTGTTACGTATTGTTGGTAAAACTTAGATCAGGTATAATGGTCTACTGTGTTTACTCGGGACCATTAAAGACCTGGGAGCCGAAATAAGATCGGATATTGCAAGGAGTTGCAATTACCATGAGATGGTTGCTCTAAGATAATAGTATGATACTATGTGTTTATCCGAGGTCATACTGTGATTCTTGGAGATTCTGATCCTCACTAGAAGACCGTCGGAGTCTTCCGTTATGTATACCTGAAGGTTTACAGTCCGTCCAAAAATAGTGGGAAATAATTCAAGATAAAAGACCATAATTGAATTATCAGAACTATCTACTTAAATCACGTTATTTCTTTCGATCACTAATTGTTATACCCCGTACTTTTACAACTACTAATAAATTTAATTAATTTAAATGAAACCAATTAACTAATTATAAGAGTTTATGAATGAACTTAAGTAACTTAATTTATTCCAATTAACCCAATTATGAAATCCCAATAGCCTAAATTATACTACTAAGAATAACCCACTAATTTAGTTCAAATTCTATGTTGATGTATTAGACAACAACATAGTAAAATAACTATAACTTTCTATAGAAAATTCGGATTAAGGCATATATGATATCAGTGGAAAGATAATAAAACTATCAATAAATTTGTAAAAGATCATTTTTACTAATTCAGATGTTTTAGAGGTCAAAAATAGCAAAGAGCATTTTTAGAAAGGGCTATCCACAAAGAACAAGTCCTAATCGGATTAGGATTTGAATTAGGAAACAAAAGATTGTTAACTACGACCTAAAAAGTTATGTATAACATATTTGACTTAGATTATAAGTAAAACATAATAAATTTGAATATAATTAAGATTCTAATTAATGGGTAGAAAGTCATAATAGGAATCCCACTTGGACTAGGATTCTATACACAGATTTACTTGACATAACTTTAGTATTTTAAGCATAACTCCGTATATAAAATTCATAATTAAATAAGACAACTCTCATTAGAACTATGACTCAAATATATAGAAGTTTTATGAAGAACACATGTTTAAAATAAGTCTTTTCCTAATCAGAATCAGGACATCTTTAGACATGAAGTAAATCTGCCAGATTTCTGAGTTCGGAATACTCAGGACAGCTGGTCAGTAACATAAGTATATCTTCTTGTATAAAAGTCCAAAAATAGTGAAATTTGTTGCATTGGAAAGGTGATAAAAAATTCTAAAACGTTGTAGAATATAATTTTTCTTAACTCGGATGTTTAAGGGGATGAATTTAAATGTCTTCAAAACGGAAACCTGCAGATAGCGTGAGCAGAGTCCGATTTAGACTAGGAAGTGACTTTTACTTGGAGATTAAGTTATAGGGAGTAGGAGTTCGACTCCAGAAAAGAAAGGGGGCGTTGGTGGTTATATTAGAAGATTAAATAATCATAAATAGAGCCTTGGGTCGTGCTCAACCTCTATAGCATGCAGCTCTCTTCTAAAGGGTAAGTTCATGTGATGTTCTTGAGAGAATAGAGTTGTTCATGATTATTTCTTTTGGAGGTTTGATTCTAATCAATGTTTTGTATTATTGGAAGTTTAGAGAACGTATGAAAGAGCTTAGAGAATGTGGAAAAGAGTTTAGATGAAGAAGAAATCATAGATAGATAGTAAGGAAACCATAGGAGAATCAAGGCCGGTCTTTCTTCAAGAGGTAGGTGGATAACTGTACACATGATCTATTTTGTATTACAAAACTATGTTATTTTTGAAAGCTTTTAAAAGTAAATTAATTAGTAAGAACTTTGATCTATATGTCTACTTCATGATATTAAAGTTTCATATTTTTTTGATCTTATTTTCTATTTATTTTATGATTATTATCTCAGCCTATGTAATCTGTCCGTTTAATCTGTTCTGTTTCTAATTATGATCATACGAATTATAAATAGTTGTTCTCATTGGTCTGATTCTAAATTGATCTTAAATTTTGAAAAAAGTTTATTTTTCATATTATATTAATTAAAAATAAATTTAATAATTTTATGAGTTTGTGTGATATTTATTTCATAATACTATTTTCAGACTATACAATCTGCTCAGACAGTTTTGAAATCCCAACTTGTGAATTCTATATATCATTTGATTAAAATCCAAATCATGCCAACTTTTGTATAAACCTTTGTTATATTATTCTTGACTTCTATGTAAACTTTTAGAATTTTATGATTTCGTTTGGTATTCAGTTTACCCTCTTTTTTGATTCGCTGGAATTCTATTTAAGTTGGATTCTCCGAATCAAAGTGAGAATCCAAAATCATAGCAAACCAATCCAGAAATTGATGAAAATTTGTCCACAATTTAAATATAACCTTTTGGACATGTTCTTAAAGTTTGATAATTTTATGAATCTATTTTATATTATTCAGATTATTTGTTAATTTGTTAGCTCTGAAAATCAGTTTTGATGGCCGAAAAATATGTTTGTTATTCCGAAAATTATAAGAAAATTTGTTTCACTATCTTTTCTATCCAGCAATCTAGTTTGATCAGCTTACTCTGATTTTTCATATATATGACCATGATGACTCTCTAAGTGGCTATTTTGTATATAAAAGTATGTATTTTAACTCTTATATGTACTTATCAATTTGATAATTCAATTTTTAGGTCTATGTCCATCTTTTGTCATCATTTGATCTCTGTTAATATGATTGTGCCATAATTATTTGACTTTGCTTGGACATTGCCATCTTAAGGAAATATTTGGCCCGATTCCATTATAAGCATCCATATTGGATAGGGTATTTTGTTTGGAAACCCGATGGCAAACGGGTGGAATCCTGATTTCCGGCTGACTAAAACCAGGAGACGGCGATACATAACGCCCTGGCGGTTCGGAGTTGGGTGGGACTTAGACTCTCTGGTTCTGCGCAGTGACTAAGACCTTTGCATCATTTGCTTAGATGCTTTGGTATTTGTTTTGTTTGGCTCCTTATGTTGTGCTTTGGGTGCATGTCCGTTATGATATGATTTGAGTTGTTTGATTGGCACATAAATCTGAAATCCTTACTCCATATGTTTATTTGAATTCAGCTTAGTCATTTGAATCTTTTGATCACCCTGTTTAGCTATCCCTTTGCAATCATATGAATCTGTCTTAACTATGTGATCCATGATATGGATCAGATTTGATAAGCTACTACGCCATGATATTTGCTAATTGATATGACATGTGCTCAGGGGACGGCGATACGTAACGCCCTAATAATTTGATATGCTATGTGATACGTTCTGATCATGGCTAGTAGAATTTGATATGTCTTATATGAGTTCGATCATGCCATATATGTTATATGTTAATTAATCTATTCATGCTATTAGAAAACACATTTGATTTGATAAGTTTATATCTGACCATAACTTGTATCATGTTCTTATTTGAACTATATGTAGAACTGTGTAAGATCATGTTTAGTATAATTGTATAATGTGATTCGTAAAGTTTATTATATGTTAAGTCATGTGAATTGTTTGAAGCCCACTGAGTGGTTGAACTCATAAATCCTATTAACATTTTCAGAGTCAGAGAAAGAGAATCTAGAATCTGAGAAGACTTCTGATTGAGGCATTTGACATCTTTAGGAGGTTATTAGATTGAAGTTTACATCTTTCTTAGACTTGATGTAATAGGGATAATGAGAGATTGATGTATTTTTATTTATTTGGTGAGATTGAGAATTTATACACAATTGATAGAAATTGTAATTTGTAAAGTTTGGTGTTGGCTATATTTGGATATTTTGGATTACTTGATAGTTATGACATTTATTTAAAATCGCCTTGTGGTTGTTTAGCTCTCATATATGTTCGTTATGGTGGAATTTGTTCTGAGATTACGTGGTCGGATTCCGAGTTTTAAAAAAAAAAAAAAATGAACCGAATCCGGGGCGTAACACTAATATGTCGTTTATTCGAGATTTTGGCATATTGGATGCCAATACTTCTCATACTCAGACTGACTAGAAAACTCTAAAGAATGTCTTTAGGGGTAAGTGAAAGTCATTATCCTAATCAGATATCATGAATCCTCTTACTTGGATAGACCAAAGTGAAGGGGTACTCATGGTATGCCTTATTGAAAGGCAATGATTGTCATGAAATCTCTTATTTGGATAGACCAAGATGAAGAGATATTAATGATATGTCTTTGAGAAAGACAAGTAGTAAGATTTTAAACGATCGAATCCACACCTGAAAAAGATAAAGAAAAGTCAACTAAGATAGAGAAGTAGCAGTTCTCCCACTACAACCAATATAAGGATACTGGTAGAGGCAAAATGAATATGAAACTTGAAAGAAGTCTCATATAATCTTATTATCAACTTTTGCATGTCTATTGGAGAATTAGCGTATCCAATATGAGATATTGAAAATGATTCTCAGAACTGCGATAATGTGCAGACTTAGACAAGTAAAAGGAAATCGAGAAAATGTAAGTGTTGAGTTAGACTCAACTATTGTTCATGATATTCATAGATTACTGTTAGACAGTAAATCTTTGTATATCTATAGGAGTCAAATATGAAACTAAATAATTGTTATTTAGTTGCATAAGAAATCAAAAATAACATTGATTGAAAAGAACAATAGTTGTTCAAATCAGTCAATGCACTATAGATTCTTGAAGTGACATTTCATGTGATGAATGTTCACAAGTCTCCTATAGAAATGAACTGTGTGAGTCCTGATTATCTATGGTATTGTACACAGGATTGTACAATAAGAAATTATTGATGTTGATGCATATTGATGTAAATAGCTCAAAGGCCAAAGATAATCACTACTATTGACTTAAATTATAGTTTACTCTTGGAATGATTCGACTGTATGAACTTAATGTAGTACAAGTCGAATGCATCTGAGAGATTAAGGTATAAGATCAATATGAAGTATTAGAATTTTTGATTTGATCAAAGAAACTGATACTTTAGTATATGATTCACATAAATCCTTAAGAAAATAATTGTATCATCGCTCGATTGATTCTCATTGAATATCATAGTAATATGATAGAATGAGGAATTGCACCTTATTAAGATATGGTCCAATACATAATAAGACTTGCCTAATTCTTATTCTTGTGAACATGAGTATGAACATTAGATGTCTATACTGTTAGGAATCGCCAAGAACGCAGCGGAAATAAAAACGATTCCATTGTATCGGTCGCTGGGATCGTAAAACAGACATTAAAATAAATGCGGGAAGAACAGTTCTTCACCTTTGCGGGGTTTCGAATCTCCCGTGGATGATGCCGACTCGGTAATCACGCACGCGCACGATCTCTAGAGGTATCCACAGGAGTTCCCGCAGCAGACGCGATTTCCTCCTCAACTTGAGTGCTCCGACCATATCTCAAATCCACCATGCGCGGAGAGAGATAGATCCACTCCAAGAGAGAGAGAAGGAGAGAGAGAGTGGAGATAGAGAATCTGGGGTAAAAATTCGTCCAACTAACTTTTTACCCCTGCCCCTTGGCCCTCCTTATATAGAAATAAGGATAAGCACAAGGATTAATCCTCATGATTATCCAAGAGTTTGGCCTTGGATAATTCTCCATTAAATCTTCATGTTTATCCTGCGGTTTTTCATAAAAACCCAGATAAGCATAAAATTTAACGTCTCTCACCGTCTGACGAGAACTCTTAAGTGTGTGACCCTCTAGGCCCATATATCAGTCAGGTTGCAGGCCCATTAAACTTAGAACTGTTTCTTGAGTTTAATATTTATTAATTAATATTTAAACATCATATGTTAAATGATTAATTTAATAAACAAGTGACCCTGTCCAGGGATTTCTATGTACACATCCATGGGACATTCTCTCTCCAGTCTTATACCAAGAGTGAGTGATCCCTTGTTGTTCACTCAATTACCTTCGCAAGCTTTCCACTGTATCTGAAAGACCGATTATGGTGGACTTAATGGTTAAAGTCCACGAGTCAGAGAATCAAGATACAATGGTCCACAAACAAGGTATCATTGGTGACTCAGGTCAAAGGACCAACTGTGCTACTGCAACGATTGAATTCCCTGGTTGACTAATAGGTATAATTACCATCCAGGAATTCTTATTTGGGTCTGTTCAGTGAACTCATTCTCTAATGAGCACCCACTTGTTTGTCTTAGTGTCACCACACGAGTGAATGTGAGATCATTCACCCTCATCATATGAGCAGACATAACTTTTGTCAATCTTATCGGATATTTAATGTCCATCTCAAATATCCTATGATCGAGAACTATTTAAGACAATTGACTGAGGATATTGATCTCACTATCATGATCTCATCATGATTCAATATCCCATACATTTGTCTACAGACCTTCATTACGATAGTTAATTTGCGAGAACTATAAATGAAGAAATAATTACCTTTTTATTAATATTTCGAACTAGAATGTACAATGATTGGCTTTAAGGCCACCCAATTCTATCATTCTCCCACTTGGACTATAGCCAATCACCCATGTGTCCAAGTCCCATAGACTTAAGATGACGTTCTAAATTGTTTTGAGACAATGGCTTAGTCAAGGGATCTGCTACATTATCTTCAGATGAGACTTTCTCAACTACTATATCTCCTCGGGCGATGATCTCACGAATCAGATGAAATCGTCTCAGAATGTGCTTTGACTTCTGATGTGATCTTGGCTCCTTCGCTTGAGCTATTGCCCCATTGTTGTCACACAATAATGGAACAGGATCTGAAATGCTTGGAACTACTCCAAGCGCCGAGATGAACTTCTTCATCCAAACCGCCTCCTTGGCCGCTTCAGCTGCAGCAATGTATTCTGCTTCGGTCGTCGAATCTGCAGTTGTTTCCTGTTTGAAACTCTTCCAACTTACTGCACCTCCATTTAACATGAATACAAATCCAGACATGGATTTGCTGTCATCCATATCCGACTGGAAACTCGAGTCAGTAAATCCTCGAAGTTCCAAGTCGTTTCCTCCATAAACGAGAAATAGATCCTTAGTCCTTCTCAAGTATCTAAGGATACATTTCACCGCCTTCCAGTGTTCCTCACCTGGATCAGCCTACTATCTACTGGTGAAACTTAGTGGGTGTGCCACATCAAGCCTAGTACATAGCATTGCATACATGATAGATCCTATTGCCGATGCATAAGGAACTCTATCTATGTATGCTCTCTCTTCAGGTGTCTTGGGAGACATTTCTTTAGAGAGATAAATTCCATGCCTCATTGGAACGAGGCCTCTCTTGGAATTTTCCATGCCAAACCTTTTGACTATGGTATCTATGTACATAGATTGGGACAAGCCAAGCATCATTTTGGACCTATCTCTATAGATCCTTATTCCCAGAATATAGGATGCTTCTCCCAAATCTTTCATGGAGAAGTTTTTGGATAACCAAGTCTTTACCGATGATAACATTCCTACATCATTCCCAATGAGTAGAATGTCATCAACGTAAAGTACCAAAAAGGTAATTGCGCTCCCACTAACCTTTTTGTATACACAAGGTTCATCTTCATTCTTAATGAAGTTATAAGATTTGATTGCTTCATCAAATCTTAAGTTCCAAGTTCGGGATGCCTGCTTTAATCCATAAATGGATTTTTGCAGCTTGCATACCTTGCTTGAATGCTCTATGGAAGTGAATCCTTCATGTTGTATCATATACACCTCTTCTTGAAGGTTCCCGTTAAGGAATGCTGTTTTCACATCCATTTGCCATATTTCATAATCATAGAATGCGGCAATTGCAAGAAGTATTCTGATTGACTTAATCATGGCAACTGGAGAGAAGGTTTCGTCATAGTCAATGCCTTGCCTTTGACGATATCCTTTCGCTACCAGCCTTGCCTTGTATGTGTCAATCTGTCTATCTGCCCTGATCTTTCTTTTAAAGATCCATTTACTGCCAATAGGTACTATACCTTCTGGCAGATCAACCAAGTTCCAAACTTGGTTGGCATACATGGACTGAATTTCAGAATTCATTGCCTCTTGCCATTTTTCTGATTCTTGACTATTTATGGCTTCAAGGTAGGTTTGAGGATCATCATCCTCATTTAAGTGCACTTTTGGTTTGCCATCATCGATATGTCCAACATATCTTTCAGGCTGCTTAGGCACTCTACCTGATCTGTGAACCTTTTGTGTATCATCTTGAACAAGTTCTTGAGTCAATGGTTCAGTAGATGAACTAGTGTTGATTTGTGGGTCTAGAATTTCTTCCAGTTCTATCTTGCTCCCACTGTCTTCTTTTGAAAGATATTCTTTCTCTAAGAAGATAGCTCTTTTTGCGACAAAGACCCTTTGATCACTGGGCTGATAGAAGTAATATCCAAAAGTCTCTTTTGGATATCCCACAAATCTACATTTCTCTGTCCTGGAGTCCAGTTTGTCTGGATCATGTCTTTTGACATGTGCAGGACAACCCCAGACTTTAACATGCTTAAAGTCTGGTTTCTTTCCTTTCCATATCTCATATGGAGTGGAAGGTGTAGACACGCTAATTTTGACGTCATTTTGAGTAAATTTCATATCATATAATAACGCCTCAGAATGGTTTGATATTTAATCATTGGTTAATTTTTATTGATCTTTTTAAGTGTCGGGTCAAACAGACATGTTTAAGTTAATCAATTAAATTGATTTTAGCTCAAATTTCAGTTCAAATATGAAGAATTCTAAAAGACGTCGACCCATGTGGACGCCATTTAGAGTTTATTCTTATTTTAACGTTTAAATTTGAATTTTAATTAATTGATTAATTAGCTAAAAGACGTCTGTGAAGGTTGACGCGTTTTATGTTTCCTAGGCTATTTTAAACTTCTCTTCCGGATGTTTATCCTTATCTTAATTAGTTTAAAAGACGTCTACACATGTGGACGCGTTTTAGCTAATAAAGATAAAGATAAGTTTTCCCGGATATTTATCCTTATCTTAATTAATCTGAAAGGCGTCAGCCATGGTGGACGCGTTTTAGATAATTACAGATAAAGATGAATTAATCAGTATTTATCTGTCGGTTAAGATGGATAAATCCTAGATTTTTTTATGTTAATCGCGAACGCAGAAAAAGCCTATAAATACCTTATATCTTGAAGAGTAAAAAAAGGTTGAGCCGTGTTAAGTTGAGCCATATTGAGTAAAGAGAGAGCACCATTATAGCGAGTTGAAGATCGAAGCAACAACGTCGTAACGCCGGAGCGCTGCCATTTCCAGAAGTCGGCATCCCTTTCAAGAATCTTCATCCTTTCAAGGCTTCAAACCATTGGGCATAAGTGTTTGATTCTGCATTTTTATTCTACATTTTCATTCATTCTTCATAATCACTTCATGCAACACACACCACAGCATCATCTTTCAAAACCTATTTGTTTTAAGGGGTTTCAAAGTCATTTAAACAAGTGAGTTTGCTGTTTAATCGCATGCTTATAATCCTGATCAGTTTAAATATTGCTTCTACTTAAGTTCTCATCATCATTCTTCTTTATTCTGTTTCTCTATTTCTGCTGCATTCAACAACAACAAGAGATCAAAAGGGGAAATTAAGCTCAAAGCCAGAAGGACTTCTGGACGATCCTCAACCTCAAACTCAACAGCAAGAACAAAAGAACAAAGAAAGGGCTCTCTTTCTTCAGCCGGCTGAAGGAGGGGAACCAAGGACTCAACAACTTCCGTGTTCAAACAGGTAGGCGATCATATCTCTTTTGAAACTTTTAAGTTAAAAGTTTCTGGCGATCACTACACTTTAGTTGCTGTTTTTAATAGGTTAGTTTACACTAAACAACATAGATTTTTCATGTTAATCACACGAGCATTTTTAGCACCTACAGCTCTTTTGGCGATCACGGTGGGACCTGGTCTCGCCATCTTTTAGTTTCTTTTTGTTCTTGCTATCATCATATCGGGCACCCACGGTGCACCATTTGTGTCTTTCGACACGTCCTCACCAATTGGTGAGTGTTTTAGTTTAATTAATTTCCCTCGTGCACCACGTGCACACCCCAGTGACAAGATCTTGCCCTCCCCTTAATTAGTTCAAAAAAGCTGTTTTTGTGATAAAAATGATGTGTGATTGATTGGTTTTCTAGTTGTTTAGTTAGTAAATCATCCTGTTTAAAATCTGGAACTAAAAATTTTTGCATGAGTCGATTGTTTACTGCTTTTTATCCTGTTTGAGGAGGATTCAACCCAGAAAATCCTCCTGCAAAACTGTTTCTGCGAACTGAAAAGCGTCCAGGAGTACTGACGCATTTCAAAACCGCGTCAACACTCCTAGACGCCTTTCAGCCTTCACATCTTCTCTGTTGTTTGCATCTGTTTCTGCGAAATAATTAAGTTCTGTGTTGAATAGCGTCGACTACCATCGACGCGATTCAGACAGTTTCTTAGTTATTTTTCAGATCTGTTTCTGCGAAATAATTAAGTTCTGTTTTGAATAGCGTCGACTATCATCGATGCGATTCAGACAGTTTCTTGATTATTTTTCAGTTTCCAGATTTCTGTGGTTGAGTGCTAGCTACCCATTAATGTATTAAGCATTAGAGGCCATCCAGGCCGCAGCGCATACGCATTGAGGCGAAAACCCTCCTTTTCTTAGGAACACATTACTCGACGTCAGCAACTCTCTCTGATTGGGTTGGTCCCTTGATCAGACTAGATAAGTTGACGTTGAGACCTCCATAAGTCCCCAAAATCAAGGTATTCCTCCTTGATCATTGGGCTGGTTGTACCAATTGAAGTCCCGGCTAGATTCCGAAAGCGTTGTGAGAGAAAGCCCTAGAGAATAACGGTGGAAATCGAACTGAAACTAGGATCCTTCCCTGAGCGAAATTGTGGTTTAATCCAATTCAAATAACTCAACAAGGAACCCTAAAATCACGTTAAGCATCCACTTGTTTGATTAATCTCTGTAAAACTTGTTTGATTAAATCTTTGAAAAGGGAATCTAACATCATGTTGCTGCGATCAGGCAGGGACTTGAGTATGGCTCAAGACGCCATCATCAACTACGAGGGAGATGCTAATGCCCCTCGCGATTCAGACTACAACTATGAGAATGGGAGAGATGCTGATGCCTCCCGTAATTCTGTCCCCATTCCGGTTCGACATGATGGGAATGTTCGGACTACTCTTTTTCATCCACAGGATCGATATTCTGATCTTCCCCCGCATGAATATGCGATCCCTAATCCCGATCTAGAGGGGGACATGAATCAGAATGATCCCTCATCTTCCGATCCTATGGATCTTGTCAACGCCCTGGGGGTTCTTGCCTCCCGACTGGACCCTTAGCAGTTCGAGGCGATCCAGTCTATCTTGAAGGGAAAGGCACCCGTGCAGCCTGCTGAGCCGAACCCTATGGCCCCCCCTATTGTTACTCAACAACCTCCTCTTCCTCCTCCTTATATCCATCAGGCCATGGAAGGCCTTCATCTCACTTCTCAGCCAGTTGGGCCGCAACTTTCATCATCTAGGCAACCGGCTAGACCGCAAACGCCTATTTATCAAAATGCCCTCGGGCATGGCGGAAGCTCTGTCGGACCTCCTCCATATTGTCCTCCCTGTCCAACGTACTCTAGGCAGCAGGCCTATCAAGTACTTCCTCCTCCTCCTCCTCCCCAAGCAGATCTGACCACGCAAGCGTTGCTGGCCAAGATGGAGCGCATGGATGAGCAGTTCAACAACCTCCAGAAGATGATGGGGGTTAAAGCTGTGCCAGAAATCAGTTTACCAAGCCTGCCAGTATTCCATCTGCCACCCTCTGAAATGCCAGTGTATCGGAAATATAACGGTACTGGTAACCCCTTCACACATCTGAAGGAGTTCATGTACGAATCATCTTTCTGGCAGAACGACAAGAGGTCGTTGGCCTTCTTGTTCAGGAGATCTCTAGAGGGACCAGCCCTCGAGTGGTTCTTTTCTTTGGAACCCTCCGAAGTAGAGGATTACGGTATCGTTTCACGCAAATTTATCCAACGATACCAGGACAGAGTTGCACCCTCTTGTCTATCACGGACCTCATTGCAGAAAAGATGAAACCGGATGAGGAGTTTGTCAGTTTTGCTGACAGGTGGCGGGGCCTGGCTGAAAAGGTGAAGGATCACTTGTCTGAATCTGAACAAGTGAAAATGTTAATTTCTAACGCCACGCCCCAGTTCAAGCTAGTCCTCTCCTTGAACAATTTGACTAACATGGTAGAGCTCTATGAAAGAGCACGGTACTGCCAGAATGCCTTCAAGGACGCTACGTTCTCTAGCGTCTTTGATCCTTACAGACCTAGCAGGCCTCCACCTCGGAAGCCTGCAGTGCCGAATTCTCCCAGCACAGGTCCAACTACTGAGGGCACGCTCTCTCACGAGCAAGTCAGTACCATGAACAATAATTCGCCCCAGTTCGTGAGGAACCAGCAGCAGTACCAGAGGCCACCGCAGCCGAACCAACAGGGGTATAGGCAGCAGCAGAACCCCCATTATCAGCAACAGTACCAGCGGCCCCAGCAGCCGAATCAGAACCAGAACCAGCAACAGCTACAACAGCTGCAACGGAAACAGCAGTACCAGCAGCCCCAGCAGCAGTACCAGCCGCGCGCACGCCGGCGTACCACAATGTCCCTCCTCCTGGTGACTACAACCAGCAGAGAAGACCTCCAGGCCCGAAAAGGGCAGAGTACCCGGCCCTCCCAGAATCCTTGGCAGATATCTTCAGTGCTTTAATGGCAGCTAATGTCTTAGTTTTGCCAACGGAAAAGGCCGTCTGGCCTCAAAATGCCGATACGTCCAGGTATTGCTACTTCCACAGGCAACCTGGGCATACCATTGACACCTGCTTCCAATTCAGAGATTATATTCATGATCTCAACGAGCAGGGCGGCATAGACTGGGAGGAGATGAAAAAGTACATATCAGCCCTAAAGGCGAGAAGACCACAGCAGCAGCAGCAGCAAGCAAGACCATCGGCACAAGCAGCAGCACCACCCAACATGGGCATAGTGCAGAATCCACTCCCGGAGCACCAGAACCAAAACCAGGTTGCTCCCATTCTAACGAACAGCCAGTCTGAGGCTGGTCGTGGGCAGCAGTGGAGAATAGAGGACTCTTCCTCTCTTTGTTCAACGGGTCACGTTCAAAGTACCGCAGAGCGACCACCACGCCGCACCATCCACATACCCAGACCACAACCCATTACCATCACCCCTTTACCCACACCCACGTATCACTCACCCGCACCCAATAACCCATTACCGCTACCCACCTTCCTGAAACCCATTACGCCCCGCACTCCTACGCCTCCATCATATACCCCCCCGCAAACCAATAACACGCCCCTCCTACCATCTAGGCCGCTATTACGCGTACCATTTCCTACTTCACCCGCTACCACCACCACCTACCCAGATATCCCCTTACCATCCAAACCGCTATTACGCATGCCATTCCCCACCTCGCCAACCACTTACCCATCCACCATCCAACCCTCTAGGCCTTTAATCCGCACCGCGCCATCACCACCTAGCCCTACGCCATCACCTACATACCAACCCTCTGCGCCATCCGCACCATCCAACCCTACAGTACTTAAGGTGTCGCCCGGATCCTCCACGGTTGAGGAACATGCGCTCCGGAGTTGAAGGATTTTTAACAAAGTCTTTCCTCAGTCTACAGTTAGAGACGGCCCATCACAGCCGACTGAGGAAGCCCATAACGAAGAGAGTGCACCAGGCACTCAATATGACTTGTTGAAACACCTGGATCGGACACCGGCACGGATCACTATACTCGAACTGATCAAAAGATCCAAGAGTCAACAAGAAGCTTTAATGGAATATCTACAGAGGGTGATGGTCAATGAGGACGTGCCGGTAGAGAAAATTGCAGCACTACTAGTTCCTCAGGGGGATCAGCCCTCCATTACATTTCATACATCGGAACTAGCACCGCCGTCAGCCAGAAGCATGGCTCTGAGTATCACGGTCAACATCTGTAAGAAGGCCGTGGATGCATGCCTGGTCGACACAGGGGCTTCGATCAATGTTTTACCTCCGAAGACCCTGGAGCTATGCGGTGTGCCCAAAGAAAAATGGCTGCCCAGCCCCATCTCAGTGACAGCATATGACAATTCTACCCGTTCCCCTCTGGGAATGGTCTATTTAAAGGTGGAGCTGGGCCCTGTAAGTCATGCAGAGGTCGAATTTCACATCCTAGAAATCGACCCTTCTATAAATGCCATCTTGGGTCGTCCTTATATTAAAACTCTTGAGGCGATTCCCTCTACGAATCATCAATGCCTCAAATTTCCTTACAAAGGACGAATTATTAAAGTAACGAGCATGCCAATCCTTGCTGCTGCTCATACCTTGAACATTAAGTCTGCTGTTTTACCTGGCCGACAACCTTTTCTGTCGGTATTACAGGTCTACCGTCCAGTGGTTTATCCTCTAAAAGCCGCCACTATTTCTCCATACCCATTAGATGCTATCAAGAGGGGGAAGTGCATGAGTACCCCAGGATGGAGGATTATGATGAAGAATGGCTACGAGCCTGGAAGAGGTCTGGGCACACAGTTGCAGGGCAGGACCACTCCTGTCAGAAATCATCGAGCAGTACCTGGAAGTGGTCTGGGCTATAGGCCAATAAAACTGAAACAAGATCTGGTTCAGAAAGCAGAGATCGAACAAGGTCCGAAAATATGGGAGGCAATGTCTACACCACCCAAAGAAGGCCGAGATCCCTTAACATGGACCCTGTGTACGCACTTTGTGAAAGGGCCCATACTTAGCTATGACAATACGGTGGTCATTACTTCCTGTTTTGACTTCCATGATATATATGGGAGGGATTTGGCCAGACATTGCTCTAAACTACTTACGTACCAATCCTTGGAGGCTCTGCGGCCTATGAAAAGGAGGAAATTCCATGATCCTGAATGCGAATGGTACAGGTGGTTCGATCTGAGAGACCTGTATATTGCACTGAACAGACTATTCCTGGATCCTCCAGAACCCAAGTGGCCGCCGCAGATTGATGAGCTAATTGAAAGCCCTGGTGCCATATTTGACAAGCGGATACTGCTATCTGAAGAAACCGATGAAGGGGAGCCAGATGACCCCTATGAAGCTGGTTACACTACAGATCTGCTCTGGAGGGGGACATATCCTTCACATGTCTTCATGCTCCATACTTTATTTCGTACACTACTCTTGACCCCGACTTGGTCGCGGGTCATAATTGAAGATATTCCACGGGCTCCGCCCATTGTGATTACTCTGTCCCCTCGGGACCTTACTCCACGACCTCCTCTCGATCTAGAGAGGTTGTATAATTTGATCTGGGACATATTACTATATGATCCCCCTAATCCTCTGGCCTTGGTGCCACTTCCTCCGTCTGATTCTCCTCCCATTTGTATTCATTCCTGCTTTATTTTTAATTCTTTCATTGTCCAAAAAAAAACGCCAATTTGACAACAAATTCTTCCCAGATCCTCATTGAGGAAACATCTTACTTGTCCAATTGCAACCCGCCGCGCGGGTCCTTCGGTCAAGATTCTCTTCTAGATCTACTCTGTCCCTCCCCTCGGGAGGATTCTCTTGTATTTCCACTTGTATCCCAGGATTTCTATCCTGCTTCATCTTCATTAGGTTATGATAGTGAGTTTAGTGAAGTTAGGCAGTCTAGTTTTAGTCAGGTTAGTCAGGTTAGGAAGTCTAGGAAGCCTAAGGGTAGGCGAATTCCAGATAGATACCTCCAGGACTTAGCTGATAAATGCTCTTCTTGTTCTTTGATCCCTCAGTTTTTAGAAAATCAAATTCAAATGCCAGAAGATTGCATGAACGATGAGTCAGTCAATGATGGGTATGGGGTATATGAGTTAGTACAAGAAAAGGATCCCATTGTTGAAAATGAGGAAGACGACGAGGACGCAGCTGAGGCATATGCCAGTGGAGTGAAGAGATTTGATGAACCCTCAGCTGCCGTAGAAGAGCCCACCAAAGAAATTAATTTAGGGACTGAAGACGAACCTAAGGTTGTCCTCGTCAGTAAAAATCTTTCTACGGAGGATGAGAAGGCAATGGTACAAGTGCTTAAGGACTATAAGGACACTTTCGCCTGGAGTTATGAAGATATGCCGGGGTTAGACTCATCTTTAGTTGAACACAGGCTGACATTAAAGGAAGGAGCTAGCCCTGTCAAGCAGAAATTAAGGCGATTCCACCCACAAATGGCTCAAAAGATGAAGGAAGAGGTTGACAAACTGCATAAAGCTAAATTTATTAGAGTTGTCCTTTATCCACAATGGGTGGCTAACATAGTCCCGGTTATGAAGAAGGAAGGGAAAGTCAGAATTTTCATTGACTTTCGTGATCTGAATCGGGCGTGTCCTAAAGATGATTTTCCATTGCCTCATATTGATGTACTCATCGATAATACCGCTGGCTATGAGACGTTATCATTTATGGATGGATTTTCAGGATATAATCAGATTAAGTTGGCAGAAGAGGATCAAGAGAAAACGTCATTCACTACACCTTGGGGAACATACTGCTATGTTGTCATGCCATTTGGATTAAAGAATGCTGGAGCCACTTATCAGAGGGCTATGATGGCAATATTTCACGACATGATGCACATAGGTTTAGAAGTGTACGTGGATGACTTATTAGTTAAATCTAAAACAAAGGCTGAGCACGCCAAAGTTTTGGCAAGGGTATTAGAGAGGTCGAGAGAATATCAGTTAAAGATGAACCCCAAGAAATGTGTATTCGGGGTATCTTCAGGAAAATTGCTTGGATTCATTGTCAGCAAACGGGGAATTGAGATTGATCCCAATAAGGCGAAGGCTATTAGAGAAATGCCACCTCCTAAAAACTTGAAGGAGTTAAGAGGATTAATCGGGAGGTTACAATTTATTCGCCGTTTTGTCTCCCAGCACTCACAAAGGTGTAAGCCGTTTTACGAGCTTACCAAGTCGTGAGTCAAATTTGATTGGGACGATAAGTGTCAGGAGGCATTCGATGGATTAAAGAACTATTTAGCAAGTCCTCCTGTTTTGAAACCACCATCTCCAGGCAAACCATTGATACTTTATATTTCAGTCCTGGATGATGCAGTGGGGGCTGTCCTAGCACAAGAGGATGAAGAAGGAAAAGAGAGGGCAGCCTACTATCTCTCTAAACTTCTCAACCCCGCTGAACAGAGATATACGGCGATGGAGAAAACATGTGCAGCTTTGGTCTGGGTCGTGCAGAAATTGAAGCATTATTTTCTGGCCCATGAAGTCCATCTCATCGCTAGGATGAATCCGATCAAATTCCTTCTGGAGAAATCTGTTCTTACTGATAGGTTAGCGCGATGGCAAAGCTTTCTATCTCAATTCGATATCACTTATATTCAGCAGAAGGCGATCAAGGGCTATGCCATAGCAGAACATCTCGCTCATCATCCCCTTCCTAGATTTGATCCAGTGCGATCAGAGTTTCCGGATGAGGAACTCATGTCCGTAAATCAAATCAGAGATGATATGTGGACTCTGCATTTTGACGGAGCTCTGAATTCTCATGGAAAGGGGATCGGTATCGTTCTGTTATCACCTGAAGGTATCACCATTCCACAAGCCTTTCAGCTTGATTTTTCAGTCACCAACAATATAGTTGAATACGAGGCACTCCTTGCTGGCCTCGAGGCTGCTCATTTCCATGGTGCTACCAAACTCAGGATTGTGGGTGATAGCCAACTGATTCTTCGCCAAGTGCTGACCAAGTATCGAACTCTCGATCCCAAGCTCAAGCCTTATCAAGAACTTACTTCTGCTTATTCAAAGCTTTTCACGAAATTGATCTTTGTCCATGTCCCTAGGAATCAGAACATCTTAGCTGACGCTCTAGCTTCACTTGCATCTTCTCTTGATTTTCCAATCAGCAAGCAATCCGAATTAATCATAGTTCATAGGCGTCTTTCACCCGCCGTGAAAGATCCTTCATTTCTTAGAACTAAGGAAAAGTTGCTGAAGAAAGTCAGGGACGGAGATATCATTGAGAAAAGAGAAATCATGTTGATGGAGCTGTTAGAAGAGATGGATGATGAACAGAAGCCTTGGTATTATGAAATTGCAAAATATTGTGAAGATCAATCGTATCCTGAGGAAGCTACAACTGAGGAGAAGAGAGCTATCAGGAGAGTTGCTCAAAGATACACCTTAGTTGGGGGAGCATTATATAAGAGAGGTTTTGATGGAGTTCTTCTGAGATGTCTAGACGAAGATGAGCTTTGGAAGGTTATGGAAGGAGCTCATAGTGGAGTTTGTGGTGGCCATGTCAATGGACAGATGCTAGCAAAGAAGATTCTTAGACAAGGATTTTACTGGCCAACCATGGAAGAAGATTGTGTAGGATATGTTCGTAGGTGTGCTAAGTGTCAACTTCACGCCGACAAAATTCATTCTCCTGCATCTTCACTCCATCCCGTTTCTTCCCCATGGCCTTTCTCCATGTGGGCTTTCGACATCATTGGACCTCTTGGTAACCCAGATTCCGGTATCAAGCAAAAATCTTTCATTCTCACGGCAACGGAATACTTCACCAAGTGGGCAGAAGCTGAAGCGTACGTGGAGATCAAAGCATCAACCGTCTGCAAGTTCATCATGAAGAACATCATCACCCGATTTGGAATTCCAAGCACCATCGTCACCGACAACGGACCGCAGTTCGTGTCACAGGAACTGAAGGACCTCTGTAACAGGTATAGAATTGCATTGCATCATTCGTCTCCCTATTATCCGCAAGGCAATGGCCAAGCAGAGGCAACAAATAAGACTTTGATAAAAATTATCAAAAAGACGTGCAAATCTAACAAATTCGCAGATTGGCCAGAAAAATTGGTTGAAGCTCTATGGGCCTACCGAACTTCAATCCGCATACCTACTGGGCAAACTCCTTATTCCCTAACATTTGGAATGGAGGCGGTAGTTCCGTATGAGATCCTTATACCGTCATTAAGAGTACAATTGAATAAGGAATTTTCCATTGATGAACATCGTTCAGCACTCCTTACTCAATTGGAACTTTTAGACGAGAAAAGATGGTCAGCTGCTAATCATGCAAAAGTTTATCAAAACAGACTAGCACGTTTTTATCAAAAGAAAGTCATTGAACGTAAGTTCAAAGTCGGTGAAATGGTTGTCAAAAGAATTTTTATAAAACCTGGTGGTCCGCGTTCTAAGCTCCAACCCAACTGGGAAGGACCTTATGTTGTATCGCACGCTTTTCCTGGTAATGCTTATCGTCTTGTTAATGCAGAAGGAGAAGAGCTAAAACATCCCTAGAATGGTTTACATCTTAAGAAATACTATCCTTAGGTTAAAGAGACGATCAGTATGGTACAAAGACCAGTGGAATCAGAAAATTTATAAACTCAAATTTCCTTATCAGTCTGGATAACTTAATTTCAACTACATTACTGCACACACTGACACGTTTGATTCGTGAGTAACAAGAGATGCCAAGGCCTAAAGGATATTGAAAGCTTGACCGAAAGTATAAAGTACAAATCATTCTTTTTAAAACAAAATTCTGTTTTAAACTCGGCCCATGATGTAGGAACGAGGCTTAGAATAGACTACCGAGAATACCCGCCATCTTAGTAGGAGGCCGTCATAAAAAAATGGGGGAGATCCGTCCCGAAGAAAAGAAAGAAAAAGGAAAAGAAAAGGAAAAGGCAAAAGCCAAATGTCAAATCAAAAGGACATTACATTACAAACGTTACATCAAGGCCATGAAATGAAATGAAAGGGAACGCAAGGTCGATAAATACCCCGGAAAGAAAATGACCGAACCCCAACGGATACTAGGGTAGGAAAGGGACATCTTTTTAAGTCTCCGGAACCTTCTCATGGGCTTTCTAAACTTGTTCATCTTTTCTTTCTAAAGAGATGTACTCCAAACTTAAGGAATGACTTACATTGACTAAGGGTCAAATCATCAAATGGGATCATGAATGGAAACACAAGTTCAAACACGATGGGTTTTAAGTTAAATTGTTGAAGAACGATTTGGAAATTAAGTTAATAAATGAATATGATCTTTTGATCTAAGTACCATGCTGATCTTTTAGTCAAAAAAAAAAAAATCTAAAAAAATACATATATCTAAAAATAAAAAAAAATACATATGTCCAAAAACTAAAAAAATACATATGTCCAAAAATTCAAAAAAAATACATATATCAAAAATTCAAAAAAAAGAATACATCAAAAAAATCAAAAAAATACATATGTCAAAAACCCAAAAAAAAATACATATGTCAAAATTAAAAAAAAGCATATATTTCAAAACCCCAAACAAAAAATGAACATTTCACAGCAACAAAAATATTTCAATTAGCATTTGCATGTTGCATTTGATGTGTTTCATTCCTTTTATTTTCAGCGAGCATCTGTCTGCTTGTATGTTGTATTTTGCTTAAGTTTGATTATTCTCATTACTTTTGTTAATAAAGGCTATGCCCCTTGACCATTTATTGAAGGAAAAGATAGATTGACCATTCATTTGGTCAGGCAAGGGGCTAAGCCTAAACAGATACTTAACATATTTGTTCAAGTTGTATACAGGACACAAGGTATTGGTAAAGTTGGAATTCGAGTAGAGAACAGCTAAAAACCTGTTTCTGTGAGTAAAAGGCGTCGAGGAGAACCGCCGCGTTTCAACATTTAATGGCGTCTGCGAGACATGACGCGTTTCATCCTTTCTGTTATTTATCCGAAATTCTGTGGTTTTTTATGTTTAAATTGAATATTTGTTTGGAATTATTAATAATTTTGATTGCAGGAAATTCAAGAAAACCTGAGTAAAGCTGGAAAATATTAAGAAGATCCCATTGTGGGAGTCAAGAAGTCCTGACCATGGCTAAAAAGACGGTTATTTCTACTCTTGTATTATTCCATGTAATTATTTTGCATTCACATTACTATATGATAAATATTTATTAGATCATATCAAGGACCTTGTGGTTTTGATGAAACTGGAATTTGAATTCCCCCTTCAACAAAAACAGTGATAATTCCAGAAGATTCTTAATCGCACGGATAGGCCGTTGGATTGTTAATTAGTGAGGACGATGGTTCCACTTTTGTGAAACGGTGCGTGGATAAACGAGCTTCGGCTTAGCATTGGATTACAAGAATTGGTATCTTGACTCATTAATGACAATTTAACAATATTATCCTTGATTAAATTATATTTTACTTGACTTTATATTTTTCTTTTAGCCCAGCATGCATCATGTAGGACTTTGAAATCATTGTGATAATGATTAATTATTGATTAAGTTTCAGACCATTAAATCAAAATAATTCCAACATGATATGAAATATTCCATTCTGAATTGAGTATCTTGATTATCTTTGAGGTTCGCTTGAAGATATCCTTGTAAATCTATCCTTGATTGGATTCTTTATCCAATATTTCTTGTTTTCTTTTAAGATCTATCATGGCTGTAGCACGTCCACATTGGCTGGCAAACGCTCCCCATGATGAAACCTACAGTGTCTATGACCTGGGGTACTTCCCACTCCGAGGAGGTTGATCGACCTTATTTTATTTCTTTGTCTACTTCATCCAGACAGGATTGATTCCATTGATTTCATTAAACTATCTTCATTGATAATTTTGAGAAAAATTCAAATCATGTGATGTTAAGAGCGTGTCTCATCACACCTTGGCATCACCTTTTGAGTACATTCCATTTCATTTCACTCCCTCGCAAAGACGATGCCAAGGTGAGGCAGCTGTAGACACGCTAATTTTGACGTCATTTTGAGTAAATTTCATATCATATAATAACGCCTCAGAATGGTTTGATATTTAATCATTGGTTAATTTTTATTGATCTTTTTAAGTGTCGGGTCAAACAGACATGTTTAAGTTAATCAATTAAATTGATTTTAGCTCAAATTTCAGTTCAAATATGAAGAATTCTAAAAGACGTCGACCCATGTGGACGCCATTTAGAGTTTATTCTTATTTTAACGTTTAAATTTGAATTTTAATTAATTGATTAATTAGCTAAAAGGCGTCTGTGAAGGTTGACGCGTTTTAGGTTTCCTAGGCTATTTTAAACTTCTCTTCCGGATGTTTATCCTTATCTTAATTAGTTTAAAAGACCTCTACACATGTGGACGCGTTTTAACTAATAAAGATAAAAATAAGTTTTCCCGGATATTTATCCTTATATTAATTAATCTGAAAGGCGTCAGCCATGGTGGACGCGTTTTAGATAATTACAGATAAAGATGAATTAATCAGTATTTATCTGTCGGTTAAGATGGATAAATCCTAGATTTTTCTATGTGAATCGCGAACGCAGAAAAAGCCTATAAATACCTTATATCTTGAAGAGTAAAAAAAGGTTGAGCCGTGTTATGTTGAGCCATATTGAGAAAAGAGAGAGCATCATTATAGCGAGTTGAAGATCGAAGCAACAACGTCGTAACGTCGGAGCGCTGCCATTTCCAGAAGTCGGCATCCCTTTCAAGAATCTTCATCCTTTCAAGGCTTCAAACCATTGGGCATAAGTGTTTGATTCTGCATTTTTATTCTACATTTTCATTCATTCTTCATAATCACTTCATGCAACACACACCACAGCATCATCTTTCAAAACCTATTTGTTTTAAGGGATTTCAAAGCCATTTAAACAAGTGAGTTTGTTGTTTAATCACATGCTTATAATCCTGATCAGTTTAAATATTGCTTCTACTTAAGTTCTCATCATCATTCTTCTTTATTCTGTTTCTCTATTTCTGCTGCATTCAACAACAACAAGAGATCAAAAGGGGAAATTAAGCTCAAAGCCAGAAGGACTTCTGGACGATCCTCAACCTCAAACTCAACAGCAAGAACAAAAGAACAAAGAAATGGCTCTCTTTCTTCAGCCGGCTGAAGGAGGGGAACCAAGGACTCAACAACTTCCGCGTTCAAACAGGTAGGTGATCATATCTCTTTTGAAACTTTTAAGTTAAAAGTTTCTGGCGATCACTACACTTTAGTTGCTGTTTTTAATAGGTTAGTTTACACTAAACAACATAGATTTTTCATGTTAATCACACGAGCATTTTCAGCACCTACAGAAGGTACTGACTTACTGGGAACTTTGTTCAACAGATATGCAGCAGTCAACAGTGCATATCCCCATAAAGAGATTGGAAGTTTGGCTTAACTCATCATTGATCGTACCATATCTAATAGAGTACGAGATCTCCTTTCCGATACACCATTTAATTGTGGTGTATAGGGAGGAGTCCACTGAGACAAAATACCATTATTCTTTAGATATTCTGTGAATTATGTACTTAAGTATTCACCCCCTCGATCTGATCGAAGAGTTTTGATACTCTTTCCAGTCTGGTTCTCAACTTCGTTTTTAAACTCTTTAAATTTCTCAAAGACTTCTGACTTATATTTCATTAAATATATGTAGCCATATCTTGAGAAATCATCTGTAAATGAAACAAAGTATGAGTAACCACCCATAGCATGAGTGGACATTGGACCACATACATCACTATGTATTAGTTCCAATAAGTCCTTAGCTCTTTCTCCATGTCCTGAGAATGGAGCTTTGGTCATTTTTCCCATGAGACAAGCTTCACAGGTTACAAATGATTCATAATCAAATGGATCAAGATATCAATTCTTTTGCAACCTTATGATCCTATTCTCATTTATATGACCTAGCCTACAATGCCATAGGTACGAATTATTCACATCTTTATCTAATCGTTCAAGAGATTTATTTACCAGACAAACATCATATGAAATATCAAGTAAATATAATCCATTCAATAAATATCCGGAAGCAAACAATTTGTCTCCTTGATAAATTGAACAACCTTTATTCTCTAGTTTCATAGAATATCCTTGTCTATCTAAACATGAAATAGATATGATATTCCTAATAATGGTCGGAACATAATAACAATCTATCAGTTCCAATGAGTCTCCTGACGGCATCTGAAGTCTTGCTGTCCCCACAGCTAACGCAGCAACTTTTGCTCTATTCCCGAGCCTCAGATCCACGTCTCCGCGGATCAATCTTCTTTTACTTGTTAACACCTGCAAGTTATTGCAGATATGAGAAACACATCCAGTATCTAATACCCAAGATGTTGTTTCTCTATAAGACAAGTTAAGATCGATCATGAGAATACCTGAAGCTTCACCAAGCTTCTCCTTTGCTTTTTTTGCAAGATAAATCTTGCAGTTTCTCTTCCAATGACCTTCTTTATGGCAGTGGAAACACTGACCTTTAACATTGACTTTAGCTTTGTCCTTTTGTGCCGCCGGTTTGCTTTTCACTAGTTTCTTAGGCTTACCTTTCTTAAAGGTCTGTCCAGCTTTTCTTTTCTTGTTGGTCTTGCCAACAAGCATTACTTGTGGCTTGTCTTTCTGGATAGTGCCTTCTGCTGTCTTCAACATGTTGAGCAACTCAGCCAGTGAAACTTCAATTTTGTTCATATTGAAGTTGATAATGAATTGTGAAAATGAATCTGGAAGGGACTGTAGGATTAAGTCGATGCTCAGGTCATTGTTCATAACAAAGCCGAGCACTGCAAGCCTCTCAATCCATTCTATCATCTTGAGCACATGAGTTTGCACAGATGTGCCCTCGCTCATTTTGGTCCTGAACAATTTCTTAGATATCTCATATCTTTATGTTCTGGATTGTTCACCAAACAACTCTTGTAGGTGATTCAGAATGGTCTTAGGTTCCATATTATCATGCTGTCGCTGCAGTTCATTGTTCATTGAACCAAGCATATAACACTGGACCTTGACAGAGTCCTCCTTCCAGTTTTCATACATCATTAATTCATATTCGTTAGCATTATCACCGGGTTGCACTGGATCTGCTTGATCCAGGACATAGGCTAGCTTTTAACACCTGAGGACAATCTTCAGGTTGCGTAACCAGTCAATGTAATTTGGTCCCGTGAGTTTGTTTGCATTAAGTATGCAACGGAGGGGGTTAGGTGACGACATAGCGACCTACATGGAAATATATGAAATGAGCAGATAGTTCTTAAAATCAGATTTATGACTTTTAATCTAGATTTATGTTCCCATTATTTTTCGGCGATCTGTATGACCCTCTAATATACAGAACGGGAGATTCGAGTGATCTCCTAGTGGGGATCAGAATCCTTCGGGCATCAAGCATGTGACCTTGTGGTAGCACAACAAATCACATCATGTCGCTTAGGCAGTCAACTCTTGACATTTGCAACATTTGCAATATCCGATCGATTTAACCCCTGAATCAGAATGACCTTGTGGTAGCACAACAAATCAAATGACTCAGTTAAGTTTATCCATCATTACTTAGATGACATGAATTCATAGTGCAATCCTTGTGGTAGCACAACAAAACTACACTATTTGTCCATTCATCTTAATGACATCACATGTAGTAGACCTAGATTAATTTCTAAATCAAATAGACCTTGTGGTAGCACAACAAATCCATTTGAGATAAGAATTATCCTAAGATCTATAATGATGGTGGGTTACGTGGATTATTCTGAATATCTCACGTTAACAACTTAAGTTTTATAAGAGGGTTTTTGATTTGATTTGTAAAAATCGTGCTATCAATAGTATTTCAATTTGAAGTATCATTATACTTAATAGAAATATATATATATATGATAGCATAGTCCACAAATATCACATATATGCAGAAAAATTAAATGGGGATGATCATGGACTGCTAAAGCTACTATGGAATCATCGGAGCCAAACGATGATCCATAATAGGATCCTAATGTGAAAACAGCAACACTGGTTCCATTTGATGCGAGTCCTTCCTCCAGAGGTGTCTTCAGAAGATCCCGTCCTCTTAGCTTAATCTGATACATTTAAATATGAAATTCAGGACTCGCAGGTCCACAAATGTACATTTAAACAATTAGAAACCTTGATCTTATCAAGGGGAGTACAATCTTATAGGAAGGTAGAAAGTACACTTGGATTAAGAGAGTAGAGGACATGCAGGTCCTATTTAAAATACCAAATGAAATAAGCATCGCATTCATCAACATCATTCATCACATGAAAATACTAAGTCCATGATCATCCCTCCATAAAACACAACACATGCATCACAATCATCACATAATTGCAGTTTGGTATTAAATTTTGTAAATATGAAATTATAATACCAATTAGTTTTCGAAATAACATTTATTTCACCATTATCAATAATATTCAAAACATTATTGACAATTAAATAACTAAAGCATTCAGTTAATCTAAATACTAATTCAAACAATTTGAATAGTAAAATGTAATCAAGTTATGCATGAAATCAGTTTAAAACAATTTTAAACTAATTTGTTTAACAGGGAAATTAATTATCTAAAACAATTTTAAATAATTAACCAACACCCTATTAATAATAAAGCCCTTTAATTGAATAACAGTTATTAAACACTTTAATAAGCTGTTAATAATCATAAAAATAATTAATAACAATTATTAATTATTCTTATAATTTTTCTGTTTTAAAACAATTTTAAAACAAGCTTAAATGGGCTTAAATGGGCTAATAATGGGTTTAATGGGGTTTTAACAGTTATTAAAAACAATTTTTAATAAATTATAAAATGGGCCCAACCCATTAGGGCCCATTGGCCCAGACCCATGGCCCTGGCTCGGCCAGGGGGTTTGGCCCAGCCAGACACGAGCCCTGGCTCGGCCAGGGGGTTTGGCCCAGCCAGACACGAGCCCTGGCTCGGCCAGGGTCAAACCCTGGCTCGGCCAGGGTGCCGGCCCGGCCCCCGCCCAGTCCGACCGGGTCGGGACCGGGCGGTCCGACCCTTTCTTCCCCAACAGAAGCCTTCGTTTGCAGAAATGTAGGAACCTTAGGGTTCCCACCCGGCGGCACCGCCGCCGAGCTCCGGCCACCCCGCGGCAGGTGCCGGCCCTGCCGGCGATGTCCCCCGGCGCCGGCGACGTGCCCGGCGCCGGCAGGGCCGCCGTCGGCCTCCGCTGAGGTGAAAACCAAGCTCGAAACCCCTCCAAAAAATCTGATTTTGCAGGGTTTTAGATCCAAGTTTGGGCTCGATTTTCAGGACCTCAAAGGGCACTCCGGCCCCGATCTTCATGCCCAATCCGTAGAGGTCACTATCACCAAGAGATCTGGACATCCGGGCCGCCATCCCAACACTTGGGAATCGCGTACGAAGCCGCTAAAGTACCCCGTTCGTCGTCCCACGAAAAACTCCGAAAAACCCAAATAAAATCCAAATTGTTTGTGTTCATCATATGAACACAATTCTGTCATTTTTAATCGGATTAGACATAAGAACATGTACAATACGGGTTCTTCACGCATAATGAAAAAATCACGCAAAACGATGCCGTTTTACGACCGAACCAGCAACCTGGCTCTGATACCACTGTTAGGAATCGCCAAGAACGCAGCGGAAATAAAAACGATTCCATTGTATCGGTCGCTGGGATCGTAAAACGGATATAAAAATAAATGCAGGAAGAACAGTTCTTCACCTTTGCGGGGTTTCGAATCTCCCGTGGATGATGCCGACTCAGTAATAACGCACGCGCACGATCTCTAGAGGTATCCACAGGAGTTCCCGCAGCAGACGCGATTTCCTCCTCGACTTGAGTGCTCCGACCAGATCTCAAATCCACCATGCGCGGAGAGAGATAGATCCACTCCAAGAGAGAGAGAAGGAGAGAGAGAGTGGAGATAGAGAATCTGGGGTAAAAATTCGTCCAACCAACTTTTTACCCCTGCCCCTTGGCCCTCCTTATATAGAAATAAGGATAAGCACAAGGATTAATCCTCATGATTATCCAAGAGTTTGGCCTTGGATAATTCTCCATTAAATCTTCATGTTTATCCTGCGGTTTTTCATAAAAACCCAGATAAGCATAAAATTTAACGTCTCTCACCGTCTGACGAGAACTCTTAAGTGTGTGACCCTCTAGGCCCATATATCAGTCCGGTTGCAGGCCCATTAAACTTAGAACTGTTTCTTGAGTTTAATATTTATTAATTAATATTTAAACATCATATGTTAAATGATTAATTTAATAAACAAGTGAATTATCATCTGATGATCAAATCACTTGGCCTTCTGATCATGAACAGCACCAAACACTACCTCATGATCCCATAAGATATAAGGGATACTGTTCCCTTCAATAGAACCTTTCCGTCTGCAGATACCGCACAGATATAATCCTTCACTCATACAATGTCCCAATAACGCAAGGGTATGGTTTTATAGTCAAACCCTCTATCGCATTATCCAGATGGATTCCAGTACACAGTTAATATCTAGAAAGACATCTCTTTCATTTGACCCTAGCCAGGGATTTCTGTGTACACATCCATGGGACATTCTCTCTCCAGTCTTATACTAAGAGTGAGTGATCCCTTGTTGTTCACTCAATTACCTTCGCAAGCTTTCCACTGTATCTGAAAGACCGATTATGGTGGACTTAATAGTTAAAGTCCACGAGTCAGAGAATCAAGATACAATGGTCCACAAACAAGGTATCATTGGTGACTCAGGTCAAAGGACCAACTGTGTTACTGCAACGATTGAATTCCCTGGTTGACTAATAGGTATAATTACCATCCAGGAATTCTTATTTGGGTCTGTTCAGTGAACTCATTCTCTAATGAGCACCCACTTGTTTGTCTTAGTGTCACCACACGAGTGAATGTGAGATCATTCACCCTCATCATATGAGCAGACATAACTTATGTCGATCTTATCGGATATTTAATGTCCATCTCAAATATCCTATGATCGAGAACTATTTAAGACAATTGACTGAGGATATTGATCTCACTATCATGATCTCATCAAGATTCAATATCCCATACATTTGTCTATGGACCTTCATTACGATAGTTAATTTGCAAGAACTATAAATGAAGAAATAATTGCCTTTATTAATAATCTGAACTAGAATGTACAATGATTGGCTTTGAGGCGACCCAATTCTAACACATACTTTACAGATGGTTCCAAATAAGTCAGTGTGTATCCATATAAGATATGGAAACCAAATAATTCATATGAGATGTGAATTATGAACAAACCTGTTTTTAAAGTCAGGTATTATCGTTATGTGAATTTGTGAATGTCTAAAGAGTTTGGACACTACAGTTATTGGCCAAGCGATAATGAAATAATTGTCGTCCTGAAAGTTGTCTTCGGTGAAGAGGAATATGTCCTCAAAGAAGACAGTGGGAGCTGATATTCTAGATTCACAAGCTAACATAAGATTATTAGATAATCTTTAGTTGTTTGGAACCAGTCATAACACCTCAGAGAACTTCATAGATTTTTGAGATTCTCTCAGTAACTAAAAGGATATGTTTGACATATATGATTTAGCAAGATGGGAGGAGCTCAAAATAGATTATGATCTAAAATCTATGATGCTCTCTGTCATTACAACTTTGAGATTGATAAGTTTATTAGAATTCTACTTATTTATACTGCCGATCATGAGACGATGACAGTTGGATATTAAAAGCGTCTACTCAATGTGATTGAGGTAAAGATGTATATGATACACCTTTAAAGCTTTTAGAATGTCCAGGAAGCTAGTTATGATTTCAAAAGATTATTTTGAATCAAGCTAAAACTTCCCAAAGTTGTAATAACAGTTTTTGACCTAATTGTCAGATATTACGTGATCATTAAGAATGATCACAGACTGTGTGTGTTCAAGGAGGACAGTGGGAGTACGGTCGCTTTAGTAATGTTTTATGATAATAACATCAAAGTCATTAAGAATGACTTCAGGATGTTACTATTAGTGAAAGCATTGTTAACCATAGTTTCTTCCATAATGGATTTAGTCATAATATCCTACGTATTGGAAATACGAATCTATTAAGATAGATCGGTGGGGATATTAGATTGACTTATATGTCAAGATGTTTGACATAAATTTCATAACAAATCTCAATTGTTGAGATATGAAATTTATTCCTTTAAAGAAAGGTTCCTTAAAGGATACAAGAGTGAAATGCATCATTAAGCGCTTGAGAAGTGCTAAGGATGTATTCACGTATATGGAGAGGATGATTTGAAACTATGAAGTCACACTGACTCAAATTTCAAGTCAAATAATGGATTCAACCTTCTAGTAGAATGGAATGGATTGGAAGAGTTCCAATCCAGAACTCGATATTAAGATGACAACATAAATAAGTGATACTGTTATTAGAACAGTATGGATGAAAACGTTCATCCCTGAACTAGATGTAGTTCTAAAAGGTCTCTGATACCATCCCATCGTTGTAGGACAACAGTGGGAGCAATGAATTGTGTGATCGAACCATGGTCTCTTCAGAAGTTGCAGAACATTCTGAGGCTCTTTCACAGGTTCAGAGAAAAAGGATTAAGAGGAAATAACGTAATGGAATATATTCCATCTGTAGATAATTTAGCAGATCCCTGACCAAGTCTTAGTCACAGACTTTTTGTAAGCATCACCTAGATTTGATGGAGCTCAAATGCGAAGGTGAATGGCTTGAGTCCAAGTGGGAGATTGATGGATATAGGTGTCCTCTAAGCCAATCATAAGGCACCTATTTCAATCTGGTTCACTAATAAATGGCATTGAATTTATTATGTAGATTGGCATATTTTTAATTGCGCATAATGAAGTCCATGAATATGTGCAATAGTCATCAGATTATGATGAGATCATAATAATGAGACTGATGACTTATAAACACATATTCTCAATTGTTCCTAGTCGTAGGATGTTTGAGAAGGACATCAAACATCCGGTTAGACTGGTACAGGTTATTCCAACTCATATGATGAGGGTGACTGATCTCGTTAGTTACTAGTGTGGAGACACAATGGTAAACCTGTAGGTGCTTATTAGGGAATGAGTTCACTGAACTGATCCGACATGAATCGCCGAATGGTAATTTACCTGACTGTCAATCGGCTTGATTTATCGTCACAGTGGCGTGGTTGATCCTTGGACTTGAGACACCAAAGACACCTTGTCGGTGGACTTCTAGACTTTGACCTTGACTTACGAATCCCTATCCACGGGATCTCTAATAGTCAAGGATCGGGTCCAGCGGAAGACCTTCGAAGGTGATTGTGTGTTCAATAAAGGATCGTTCGCTCTCAGGTAACTGGAGAGAGAATGCTCTAGAATAGATCCGCAGGAGTCTCTGGCCAGAGCAGAAACAATATCAGAAAATAGGTTTTCGGATATTGTAAAGCGGAGTCTGATTCAAGTGAGTTGACAATCTAGGGTTTGACAGTTGACCATACCCTAGGTTAACTTGAGAGCATTGTGCGAACGAAGGATTATAGCCACGTGGTAACTGTGGACGGACAGGTTCCATGAGTGGGTTGCTGAACCCCATTACCTTCCGGGATCATGCGGTGTTGCTTGGCACCCAACTTGATTGGAAGTCCGACCAAATTTACATGCGATGATAATTCGGTTAAGTAATTAGTTAATATCTAGATATTAATTAATTACAATAAGTCAATAACTAGTTATTGGACTTAATGGGCTGAAAACCGGACTGGTAAATGGGCTTAGAGGGTCACACGCAATAAGATTCTCAGTCGGTGGTACATAAGTGGGATTTATATTAACTTGGGGACTTTTGTGAAAAGTCGCGCCGACTTAATATATATACGCGCTGTTGAGAAACCCTGGGCCAAGCTCCAGGATTTCCTTGCTGGCCGTCATCCCTCCTTTCTCTCTCCTCCTCTGGGCGCCCCGTTCGAGGCGCCGAGATTGTCACCGTCTCCACCGCACGTAATTTCCGAAAGTCGGGAATTCCCGTCGACAGGATTTTAGCAATCGTTGCGGCGACGGATCTTCAGCGAGCGAGCTGAAACGGACAAGGGATCGAGGACGAACCACCGCGGAGGATCGCGTGGATACCGCTAGAGGCCAGACGCTTGTGCGGCTCGCGGCATCGCCTCGACGGAACTGAAACGGAAGCGGATTCGAATCCGCGCACAGTAATCAGATTATTCGCGTTAGTTTTCGGTTTTAGTTTTTCGTTCCGAATCGGATCAGCGGGCATCGGGCGGGATTATTTTGTTCGTCGTTTCCGCTGCGTTGTTCGCGTCCCGCCCGGATCCCAACAATTTCTACCCGCGGCCCCCGGGTAACAGAGCTAATGGGTTTTGGAGGTGGCTCCTACCTTTTTAGGTGTAGCACGTAGCTCCATAATAAATGGGTCCTGGTGGAGATGTTACCACTATTTCCTCAGAATAATACTCATTTAGCGACTATGTCCGATCGACGAGATTTATTAACATTATGAGAACAAACTTAATATTTATGTAGCTACAACAACATATACATAAGAAAATGACTAACCACTTTAGAGATTTTGTTTTCTGGAATTCATAGACTAAGAATACCTCGAAATCATAATTAAAAAGGTAAATAAATCATGTTCTAGGATGAATTTAAGTATAACTTGTTATAAACTCAGACAACACATATAAGTAAATCACAAATCTCCTACAGAAGTAATCTATCCACATTTAAAACACTGATTTTATTAACATAGAAAAGTACTTCCAAAAATCCTGAAAATTTTACATATTATACTAATTCACATTAGGTACATCTTGTAAAAATTTGGGCTCAAATAGGTTTCCACAAAGATAGTATAAAATCAAACATCAGGGTATTATCCCTGAGTTACTAAAATGTCAGAGTGGAGTATGAACCCTGTTACACATACTTGGAACCATTCTCATATGAACATTAAAATTCTTGAAAATTTTTATAGAATTGTATAATAATGAAACTATTATTTAATTAAAATTTTATATCATTATGTAAAACATATAAATTACTAAAATTCACATTCTAACATGTTATCAAATGAAATATGAAAACTGTATCTACAAATTATACCATATTACCCGACATGAAAGCATCACCATAAGAATATAAAAATTCATAAAACTTTTTTTGAAGATTTATATTAGTATGAGTATTATGTCATAAAAATTTTAGATTATTTTGTGAAATATGTAAATTACTAAATTTCACGTTCTAATATTCTATCAAATGAAGTCCGAAAACTAAATCTACAAATTATATCCTGTTAGCTGACCTGAAAGCATCATCATATGAACATCAAAATTCATGAAACTATTTCTAAAGATTTAAACTAGTATTATTATTAGTTCATAAAAATTTCAGGTTATTTTGTAAAACATATAAATCACTAAAATTCATGTACTAACATGCTATCAAATGAACTTAGAAAACTGTATCTGAAAATCACAGTCCTTTTCATGACCTAGAAGTATTACCATATGAATATGAAAATTTATGCCGATTTTTTTGGAGATATCCAATCATGTCATAGTTATGTAATAAAAATTTAATAAGTTTTATATACAAAATAAAATCATAAAAAATTGAAGGTTACCCTATTGTCATAAGAGTTACAGAAAAATCTGGGTTGCAGAAATTTGACTTCTACTATGCTTAATATATTTTAAGATTTTAAAAATTTAAATCTCTACATCATTCAATTATTTCACACTTAATAACATCACAATAACATATAATTTGAAGATATAAAAAAATATATATTACAGATTTATTTATTTCTTATGATTAACTAAGCTAAATCTTGTGAAACTAGCACCCATGCAACCTACCTTCTTCAAGAACACCAAGAACACTTCAAGATGGCCTCCCAAATCCTTCCCTTGCTGCTCCCACGTTTTGGTGCAGAGAATATGCCAAACCAAGGCCAAAACCCAAGTTAAGATCCCTTAAATAGGATGGGTTTAGTTAGTTTTACCATGGTTACTTAAATGACTTTAAAATTTATTAATTCTAACCATCCAAGTTACATTAACTTAACCATCCCACTAACACTAACCATGGTTAATACTAACTTTGACCAACCCACTAACTTTAACCAAGGTTAAACTAGCTTAACTATTCCACTAACTTTATCTAAGGTTAATACTAATTATGACCACCCCACTATCTAATATAATACTAATATTTCTAGAATAAGTACTAACTAATAAAATACAAATTTCTAACCATAGGTTTTAGTTTTCTACTATATAAAATAATTATTCATTAAATGGTCGTCCTACTTTTAATAATTGCATACTTATCCTTAATCTCCGATTAATCATTCTAATCTAAATCCGATTATGATTTATACTAAGTTTTCTATCATAATTGATCATATCTAATTATGGGATTTAACCAACCAAATTTAATATTTGCGCATATCTTAACATACATAATCTATTAGCTTAAAATTAATTAATAACACAATTATGCTAATTACATGCTAATAATCGAATGTTACACTGCCTCTCCTCGTCGCCTATGCACGCAGGAGCGGAATTTCCCGCTCAGTCGTCGCCACGCGTCGGCCCCCATTTGGCTTCCTGCTGTACCGAGCCACGCGCAGTGCTGTGGCCCATTGCGCCCAGTTCCCCTGCCGTTGAGCACTGCCCCCCACCGGCTTTTGCTTCGTCTGCTTTGGGCGCAGTGCGCCTCCCGAGCCAGGCCTCTTTCTGTGGCCTACTTGTTATGCATGTTTTAATTAGTTTATTTTAGTTGTTTAGCAATTAGTTAGCATTTTTGTTATTGACTTTTTTTTAAAACCATTGTAATCTTTCTTATTCCATTAATAGAGATCAGGTTATTGTTTTTTTTTATCTTGTGGATATTTCTATTAGTTTTCTAGACTTAGATTATTTAGTTAGGTGCATCTTGATGGATATAGGTGTCCTCTAAGCCAATCATAAGGCACCTATTCAATCTGGTTCACTAATTAATGACATTAAATTCATTATGTAGATTGGCATACTTATAATTGCGTATAATGAAGTCCATGAATATGTGCAATAGTCATCAGATTATGATGAGATCATAATAATGAGATTGATGACTTATAAACACATATTCTTAATTGTTCCTAGTCGTAGGATGTTTGAGAAGGATATCAAACATCCGGTAAGACTAGTACAGGTTATTCCAACTCATATGATGAGGGTAACTGATCTCGTTAGTTACTCGTGTAGAGACACAATGGTAAACCTGTAGGTGCTCATTGGGGAATGAGTTCACTGAACTGATCCGACATGAATCGCCGAATGGTAATTTACCTGACTGTCAATCGGCTTGATTCATCGTCACAGTGGCATGGTTGATCCTTGGACTTGAGACACCAAAGACACCTTGTCGGTGGACTTCTAGACTTTGACCTTGACTTACGAATCCCTATCCACGGGATCTCTAATAGTCAAGGATCGGGTCCAGCGGAAGACCTTCGAAGGTGATTGTGTGTTCAATAAAGGATCGTTCGCTCTCAGGTAACTGGAGAGAGAATGCTCTAGAATAGATCCGCAGGAGTCTCTGGCCAGAGTAGAAATAATATCAGAAAAGATGTTTTCGGATATTGTACAGCAGAGTCTGATTCAAATGAGTTGACCATCTAGGGTTTGACAGTTGACCATACCGTAGGTTAACTCGAGAGCATTGTGCGAATGAAGGATTATAGCCACGCGGTAACTGTGGACGGACAGGTTCCATGAGTGGGTTGCTGAACCCCATTACCTTCCGGGATCATGCGGTGTTGCTTGGCACCCAACTTGATCGGAAGTCCGACCGAATTTACATGCGATGATAATTCGGTTGAGTAATTAGTTAATATTTAGATATTAATTAATTACAATAAGTCAATAACTAGTTATTGGACTTAACGGGCTGAAAACCGGACTGGTAAATGGGCCTAGAGGGTCACACGTAATAAGATTCTCAGTCGGTGGTACATAAGTGGGATTTATATTAACTCGGGGACTTTTGTGAAAAGTCGCGCCGACTTAATATTTATACGCGCTATTGAGAAACCCTGGGCCAAGCTCCAGAGTTTCCCCATGCTGGCCATCATCCCTCCTTTCTCTCTCCTCCTCTGGGCGCCCCGTTCGAGGCGCCGAGATTGTCACCGTCTCCGCCGCACGTGATTCCCGAATGTCAGGAATTCCCGTCGACGGGATTTCAGCAATCGTTGCGGCGACAAATCTTCAGCGAGCGAGCTGAAACGGACGAGAGATCAAGGACGAACCACCGCGGAGGATCGCGTGGATACCGCTGGAGGCTGGACGCGTGTGCGGCTCGCGGCATCGCCTCGACGGAACCGAGACGGAAGTGGATTAGAATCCGCGCACGGTAATCAGATTACAACCCAGTTGTCGGTTTTAGTTTTTCATTTCGAATCGGATCAGCGGGCATCGGGCAGGATAATTTTTGTTCATCATTTCTGCTGCGTTCTTCGCGTCCCGCTCGGATCCCAACAGTGGTATCAGAGCCAGATTTCCGCTCTGTTCCATTCCAGAACAACTAAATTAATATTCTAGAATTAATTCCGTGCATAAATTTATTTTTCTCGCACACGAATTTGTTCATGAGATGAACTATGAAATTTAGATTAAATTTATGTGGAGAAAAATCCGTTTTGGGGTTTTTTCGGAAGGTTCTTTATGGTGATGAAGAACCGGCTTTATGGGTTTAGAAGAGACTTCCATGGTGATGAAAGACCTCAATTTTGTATGCTGGTATGACCAGCAATCCTTCCCAATCCCAGGTTGTCGTTGGCAGCCGACGGCGAAGTTTTCTTTTTCTGATTTTTCCAAGTGTTGGAAGTGGAGTAAGAGGAGGTTAAGGGTTTCAAAAACCAGTTTTAACCGCCTCTTTTAAGGGGTTACCGACGGTGAACGGCTCGCCGGCCGGCCACCACCGGCGTCGGGGACGAAGGGGGCACCCCCCCGGCCACCTCCAGCCACCCCCCCACCGCCGGCGCCGATGGCAGCGCCCCAAGGGACTGAAACCCTAACAGATCGCCAACTAAAGGGTTGCCTGGGCCGGCCGAGCACTGGGTAGCAGCCCTGGACCGGCCGGTCCTGTGCGCCTGGACCGAGCTGCCCGAGTGCGCCAGAGCTGGCTCGGCCAGGTTGCACCTTGGTTGGGTCCTGGCTAAGCCCAGGGCCCCTATGACTGAGCCCAGGGACCATTCTTGTCCGAGACAGGCTAGGCCCTGGCCAGGCCCGAGCCAAGGCCCTGGCCAGGCCCGAGCCAAGGCCCATGAGGCCCATTTGACCAAAGCCTTTAAGCCCCATTAAACCCCTTTAGTGAATTAAAGTCACCCCATTTAACATTAAAATTGAAATTAAATTATGTTTAAAACATGTTTTAAACTTTAATTTATGTTTTTGAGTTAAAAGGGGCTGATACTTTAAGATGTGATCTTAAAATTATTAACAAATGTTGTTAATATTAATTTGATATATAAGTGATTTGTGGGGTTATTATTAAGATGTGATCTTAATTAATTGACAAGTGTTGTTAAATCCCTTTTATTAAATAATTAAAGGAATTATTTAAGATGTGTTCTTAAATTAAATTAGTAAGTGTTATTAATTTATTTCAAGTTATGATCTTGAATGATATTAACAAATGTTGTTACTTATCTAAAAGGAGATCTTATTAATTATTAACAATTGTTGTTATTAATAATTAAGATAATAATTTTAATTCACATTAACAAGTGTTGTTAATTTGTATTTAAGATGCGATCTTAAAATCAATTAACATATGTTGTTAATTATTTAAGAGATTAGATCATTGTCATGGTTTTAAAATTAATTAACAAATGTTGTTAATTTTATTTTAATTAACTAATTAGATAATTCTTTAGAAATTGTTGTTAGATAATTATTTTAATAATTTAGAGACACTTAATAATAGTTGTTAAGTGATTAATTAACTAATTATAATAGTTATAATTAAGTTAATTATTTCTTGAGTAATAAACTTTAATAAAAGTTATTAAGGATTAATTAAGTCTTCATAATTGTTATTAAGATTATTAATTAGTTTACTCTTGAATCTCTTAATTATTGTTTTTGAAGATCTAATCTACTGGAAATTGATCTTTTAATAAATGTTATTAAGAGATTAATTAAGTCTAATTGTTAGACTATTTTAATTAGAAATGTTCTAATTAATTATTCTTAATAATTGTTATTGAGAAATAAGATTTAATAAAAGGGGTTTATTAACACGGAGTTGTTAATGAATAATAATTGGAATTATTAATTCTTTTATAATTGTTATTTAGGAAATTTTAATTCTATCTAAATGTTAGATTGTTTCACATTAATAATTGTTATTAATGTGGATTAAAATTAATCTAAGTGTTAGATTAATTAATTTAGAATTGTTCTAAATTTTGCATGGAATATTTTAGAATTTTAATTTTAGCTTTGTGTGCGCATGTTGATGTGTTTAATGTTCTAAATTAGATTTATTGCATGTTAGAAAATAAGATTTTCGAAAATTCAAATTATCCAATTTTGATTAGTACCCAGGTTGGACATGCACTTGGTTAAATTTCATATGATGTGATGATGTGTGATTATCTGGATTGTTATGGGATGTGATGTACATTAATTAAGTGTTAATTAATGAGGCATGCGTGTCTCCCTCTCTTTCTCATTCCATTATAATTCTATCTCCCTCTGTTATTGTACTCGGCCGTAAGGCTTTCTCTTACAATTAATTTGTATTTGAAAATGTTTCAAATTCTATTTTATATTTGTAATTGATCGCACCGGCCAATGAGAGGCGAGGATGATCCACAAATACAATCAGGAAGGCGACAGGAGATGAGATCACCAGTGGCTATGTGTTTGCATGTTTAGATTATATAAATGTTATATAGTTTTGGTGATTAATTGTTTGGTTCCAGTTAATCACCGTACTGTCCATGACCACATAATGAACATGTATGGTTGATGCATGCCCTTTTAGTTTTTTATTATGAATCGATTGCTAATATCTAGGTATAGTTAATTATATTCGATATATTTATAAACTATCACCTAGGATGAGACCAACTTAATATAAACAAAACCTTCAATATAAAGTCTAAGTCGGAGTGCGAGTCATTGAGAATGTACCGCGTGGCTCTCCATCAATATAGTTCTTAGAACTTGATTTAGTGATGGCAGTTTCTATGTGTTTACCTGAGATCTTCCACCTTCTGATAAAAGGACTATTAACTATGGCATTATGATGCCTTGAGATTGGAATAGAGAAACGGTGTAGCTATCCTCGCGCTTACTTGAGAGTTGTATTCTTACTCTACTCTGTCACGTATTGATGGTAAAGTTTAGACCAGGGATAATGGTCTACTGTGTTTACCCGGGACCATTAAAGACCTGGGAGCCGAAATAAGATCGGATATTGCAAGAAGCTGCAATTACCATGAGATGGTTGCTCTAAGATATTGGTACGATAGTATGTGTTTACCCGAGGTCATACTGTGATTCTTGGAGATTCTGATCCTCACTAGGAGACCGTCGGAGTCTTCCATTCTGTATACCTGAAGGTTATACAGTCCGTCGAAAAATAGTGAGAAATAATTCAAGATAAAAGACCATAATTGAATTATAAGAACTATCTGCTTAAATCACGTTATTTCCTTCGTTCACCAATATGTCGTCTATTTGAAATTTTGGCATATTGGATGCCAATACTTCTTATATTCAGACTAACAAGAAAACTCTAAAGAATATCTTTAAGGGTGAGTGAAAGTCACTATTCTAATCAGGTATCATGAATCCTTTTACTTGGATAGACTAAGGTGAAGAGGTACTCATGATACGCCTTTTTGAAAGGCTTAATCATTGTCATGAAATCTCTTGTTTGGATAGATCAAGATGAAGAGATATTTATGATGTGCCTTTGAGAAAGGCAAGTAGTAAGATTTTAAATGATCGAATCCACACCTGAAAAAGGATAAAGGAAAGTCAGCTGAGATAGAGAAGTAGCAGTTCTCCCACTGCAACTAATATAAGGATACTGGTAAAGGCAAAACGAATATGGAACTTGAAAGAAAATTCATATATTCTTATTATCGACTTTTGCATGTCTATTGGAGAATTAGCGTATCCAATATGAGATATTGGAAATGATTCTCAGAGCTGCGATAATGTGTAGACTTAGACAAGTAAAAGGAAATCGAGAAAATGTAAGTGTTGAGTTAGACTCAACTATTGTTCATGATATTTATAGGTTACTGTTAGACAGTAAATCTTTGTATGTCTATAGGAGTCTAATATGAAACTGAATAATTGTTGTTTAGTTACATGAGGTATCAAGAATTATAAAAGTAAATAACGTTGACTGAGAAGGAACAATAGTTGTTCAAATCAGTCAATGCACTAAAGATTCTTGAAGTGACATTTCATGTGATGAATGTTCACAAGTCTCCTATAGAAATGAACTGTGTGAATCCTGATTATCTATGGTATTGTACATAGGGTTGTACAATAAGAAATTATTGATGCTGATGCATATTGATGTAAACAGCTCAAAGGCCAAAGATAATCACTACTATTGACTTACTTTATAGTTTACTCTTGGAATGATTCGACTGTATGTACTTACTGAAGTACAAGATGAATGCATCTGAAAGATTAAGGTATAAGATCAATATCAAGTATTAGAATTTTTGATTTGATCAAAGAAACTAATACTTAGGTATATGATTCATATAAGTCATTAAGAGGATAATTTTATCCTCGCTCGATTGATTCCCATTGTATATCATAGTAATATGATAAAATGAGGAATTATACCTTATTAAGATATGATGCAATACATAATAAGATTTGCCTTATTCTTATCCTTGTGAATATGAGTATGAATATTAGATGTCCATACTTTACAGATGGTTCCAAATAAGTCAGTGTATGTCAATATAAGATATGGAAACCAAATAATTCATATGAGATGTGAATTATGAACAAACCTGATTTAAAAGTCAGGTATTACCATGGTATGAATTTGTGAATGTCTAAAGAGATTAAACATTACAATTATTGGCCAGACGTTAATGAAATAATTATCGTCTTGAAAGTTGTCTTCTGTGAAGAGGGATATGTCCTCAAAGAAGACAGTGAGAGCTGATAAAATTAGAAGATGTTCTAGATTCACAAGCTAACATAAGATTATTAGATAATATTTAGTTGTTTAGAACCAGTCATAACACATCAGAGAACTTCATAAATTTTTGAGATTCTCTCAGTAACTAAAAGGATATGTTTGACATATATGATTTAGCAAGATGAGAGGAGATCAAAATAGATTATGATCTAAAATATATGATAATGATGCTCTCTGTCATTAAAACTTTGAGATTGATAAGTTTATTAGAATTCTACTTATCTATACTGCCGATCATGAGATGATGACAGTTGGATATTAAAAGCGTCTACTCAATGTGATTGAGGTAAAGATGTATATGATACACCTTTAAAGCTCTTTGAATGTCCAGGAAGCAAGTTATGATTTCAAAAGATTATTTTGAATCAAACTAAAACTTCCCAAAGTTGTAATAAGAGTTTTTGACTTAATTGTCAGATATTACGTGATCATTAAGAATGATCACAGACTGTGTGTGTTCAAGGAGGACAGTGGGAGTACGGTCGCTCTAGCAATGCTTTATGATAATAACGTCAAAGTCATTAAGAATGAGTTCGGGATGTTACTATTAGTGAAAGCATTGTTAACCATGTTTTCATCCATAATATGTTTAGTTATAATATCCCACGTATTGGAAATACGAATCTATTAAGATAGATTGGTGGGGATATTATATTAACCTGTATGTCAAGGTGTTTGGCGTAAATTTCATAACAAGTCTCAATTGTTGAGATATGGAATTTATTCCTTTAAAGAAAAGATTCCTTAAAGGATATAGGAGTGAAATGCGTCATTAAGCGCTTGAGAAGTACTAAAGATACATTCACGTATATAGAGAGAATGATTTGAAACTATGAGGTCACACTGACTCAAATTTCAAGTGAAATAATGGATTCAACCTTCTAGTAGAAAGAAATGGATTGGAATGGTTCCAATCGAGAACTCGATATTAAGGTGACGACATAAATAAGTGATACTGTTATTAGAACATTATGGATGAAAACATTCATCTCTGAGCTAAGATATTGTCCTAAAAGGTCTCTGATACCATCCTATTATTGTAGGATAACAGTGGGAGCATCGAATTGTGTGATCGAGCCATAGTCTCTTCAGAAGTTGCAGAACATTCTGAGGCTCTTTCACAGGTTCATAGACAAAGGATTAAGAGGAAATAATGTAATGGAAAATATTCCATCTGTAAATAATTTAGCAGATCACTGACCAAGTCTTAGTCACAGACTTTATGTGAGCATCACCTAGATTTGATGGAGATTAAATGCGAAAGTGATTGGCTTGAGTCCAAGTGGGAGATTGATGGATATAGGTATCCTCTAAGCCAATCATAAGGCACCTATTTCAATCTGGTTCACTAATTAATGGCATTAAATTCATTATGTAGATTGGCATATTTATAATTGCGCATAATGAAGTCCATGAATATGTGCAATAGTCATCAGATTATGATGAGATCATAATAATGAGACTGATGACTTATAAACACATATTCTTAATTGTTCCTAGCCGTAGGATGTTTGAGAAGGACATCAAACATCCGGTAATACTAGTACAGGTTATTCCAGCTAATATGATGGGTAACTGATCTCGTTAGTTACTAGAGTGGAGACACAATGGTAAACCTGTAGGTGCTCATTGGGGAATGAGTTCACTGAACTGATCCGACATGAATTGCCGAATGGTAATTTACCTGACTGTCAATCGGCTTGATTCATCGTCACAGTGGCATAGTTGATCCTTGGACTTGAGACACCAAAGACACCTTGTCAGTGGACTTCTGGACTTTGACCTTGACCTACGAATCCTTATCCACGGGATCTCTAATAGTCAAGGATCGGGTCCAGCGGAAGACCTTCGAAGGTAATCGTGTGTTTAATAAAGGATCGTTCGCTCTCAGGTAACTAGAGAGATAATGCTCTAGAATAGATCCGCAGGAGTCTCTGGTCAGAGCAGAAATAATATTAGAAAAGATGTTTTCGGATATTGTACAGCGGAGTCTGATTCAAGTGAGTTGACCATCTAGGGTTTGACAGTTCACCATACCCAGGGTTAACTCGAGAGCATTGTGCGAACGAAGGATTATAGCCACACGGTAACTGTGGACGGACATGTTCCATGAGTGGGTTGCTGAACCCCATTACCTTACGGGATCATGCGGTGTTGCTTGGCACCCAACTTGATCGGAAGTCCGACCGAATTTGTATACGATGATAATTCGGTTGAGTAATTAGTTAATATTTAGATATTAATTAATTACAATAAGTCAATATGTAACGACCCGCCACCCTATAATCGGGGATCCGATTACTAAATGGGTACCGAATCATTAATTTGGAACCAAACCAGGATCTAGTAAGTATGGGAAATAAATAATAAACTAAGCTAAACATTCACATCGCATTGAATTGAAATGAAAGTGCAGGAATTAAAATTATTACAATGCGACTCGATACAGCAAATAATTACATACTCCAACTGAAAGAAATAATTAAACATACAGGTCAGAAATAAATAACAACTACATCGGGGCATACCCCGGAACAACCGCTGAAGGCGCTCAACACACGGCCGCACACGCCGCTCTAGGTCTGCTGGGAGTCCTCACCTGAAAACCGCAGGGGTGAGGCTCAAGACAAGACTCAGTAGGGATCCTTCGATCCCCACTGCCCACGCACACACCCACAAGTGCAAAATACAGCTAACAGTAAAGCAACAAGCACAGTAGTTGGTACAATTCCTAATTCTCAACGTGAAATCACATGTAGTCGAAGTGTATTAAACATGCATACTTCTAAACTAACCGACAAGGGAACCTACAATTGCCGCCTCGATAGAACACGCCAACCACACAAACAACGGTGGGAAAAAAATCTCGACCCGCTGAGACCAAGCAGTAACCCCTCGGATAGCACTCTAGCTACTCCGGCCCAACTGGCTGAGGTGGTTACTCCTTCCCTCAGCACGAGTGACTCTCCGAATGTACCACTCCGACACCGGTACTAGCTGACCCCGGGGTTCACCAGGTGACCCTCTCTCACTAGGCGTCACCCCGCCCACGCCCCCACCGGGGCTGTGCTCACGCCCCCACCAGCACAGGGTGATAAAGCGCTACAATGTCACTCCAGGTCCACAGTAACATAAAACCCAGCACAGTACGATCCGGTCACGTGAAAAGTCCGCGATCGCATAACACACACAATAGTATCACCCGGTCATGCAGAATCCATCTCTACCGCGTACACCAAAACATGCACTAACTATCTATCTAGCAGTATGAACACATTTTACTGGCATGAATTAGTGAGGTTCTGTCTTGAATCGCGTCGCCCAAGGCCGACACCATTCAAGCTCCATGTACTGGTTTATGTAAAACACTGTCTTCAGAATCAGGCCTTAAAAGGCGTCGACACCAGTAGTCGCCTTTTAAAAGGCGTCGACATCCTCAGACGCCATTTAGCACGGAAATCCAGGAATTCCAGAAAACATAAATCAGGGGATTTCTGCCTTAAAAGGCATCATGGTTACCCGACGCTATTCAAATCGCGTCGCCCGCCCATGACGTCTTTTAGTCCCAGAATCCCCAAACTGGCAGACTTTCAGTAGGGCGGTTCCTGTCTAAAAGGCGTCGTGATGGCCCGAGGCCCTTCAAAAAGGCGTCGTCCATGCACGACGTCTTTCAACCCCAGGAACCAGTCTGTCATGAGCCCGAGGGCTCCCTTTTCAACCCCAACAACCCCAAAATTACCCAAAAACGGAGGGGAAAGAGGGCAATTCAATCAACAGGAAACCACATTCATGGAAATCCCCCATATCATCAAGAAGAATACCTAAACATGCTTGTTCTACCCCCCAAAACTAAAGATCCATAACATGCTCAAACGGGGGAAAACATGGTTTAAACACAATGCTATGGGAACCGTCACCCTACCGGATACTTGAACGCCCCCAAAATTACCCGTCTCGCCCCACGCCGCCGCCGGTACCGCCGTGGTCGTCCTTACTCCACCGTGACGTCGGCCGCCGTCCGGAGAGTAAAACACCGCAGTGGAAATGGAGGTGGTAGTGGTAGGAGCTAGGTAGAGGATGGAGTGGAGGGAGAGATGAAATGGTGGGAGGAAAAGAGGGAGGAGGAGGGATCGCCGCCGAGTTCGCCGGAGGGGAAAGGGAGAAAGAGAGAAGGAGAAAATGAGGAAAAGAAGGAGGGCTCGCGGGGTTAACCAGAGACTGGCTAAAACGCGTCGACATCCACGGACGTCTATCAGGTGACGCGACGGCCGCTCTGACAAGACTCTGAAACTCGTCGTCCTACACAGACGCCGTTCAAAACACTTGTCAGGGCCGTACTCTGACACACCCAGAGTCGCAGTCTGAAAGGCGTCGTCCCATGCGGACGCCGTTCAGACGACGCGACAGGGACGTACTCTCGCGGCCCGAAGCCAGCCCACGTGGCAGAACCTGGAACGCGTCTGTAACGGTGGACGCCGTTTAAACCGCGTCGAGCCCGCGAAATTCTCCAGAACTACAGAGCCCCATACCCCACTAGGGCCAGAACTACAGGGTCCGACCCCGAAAACCGGATCCGAAAGTCTCGATCCTTACATTCTCTCCCCCTTAAAAGAATTTCGCCCCCGAAATTGACCGCTAGAATTAACAAGGTCAAAACAGGGATACAAGTTCACAAGGAGACTTACGAAAAGAGGTATGGGAACTGCTCCCGCATCTCATCCTCTCGCTCCCAGGTTGCCTCACCTCCGGAGCGGTGCTGCCAAATCACCTTGACCAACGGTACAATCTTGTTCCGCAGGACCTGTTCTTTGTGATCCTCAATACGAACGGGATACTCTGGAAAGGACAGGTCCTCAGCGACCTCCAACTCTGAAAAATCCAACACATGGGACGGATCCTGAACATACTTTTTTAGCAAGGAAACATGGAACACATCGTGCACTCCTGCAAGACTGGGCGGCAGGGCCAGCTGATACGCAGTTTCCCCAATTCGAGCAAGAATGGGAAAAGGCCCAATATATCGCGGACTCAGCTTGCCTCGCTTCCCGAATCTCATCACACCCTTGGAGGGTGAGATTCGGAGGAACACGTGGTCCCCAACTTCAAACTCAAGTGGTCTCCGTCGGACGTTTGCATAACTTTTCTGCCTACACTGAGCGGCGGTCAACCTCTACCGAACTGTCCTGGCAATCTCAGCACACTGCTGCACTAGCTCTGGTCCTGCTATCTGCCTCTCACCGATCTCGGACCAACACACCGGGGATCGACACGGTCGCCCATACAAGGCCTCGTAAGGCGCCATGCCGATACTGGAATGGTAACTGTTGTTGTAGGCAAACTCTATTGTGGACAAATGCTACTCCCAAGAACCTCCCCAGTCTAAACAACATGCCCTGAGCATATCTTCCAAGGTCTGAATAGTCCTCTCCGACTGCCCGTCAGTCTCGGGATGGTAGGCTGAGCTGAAAGCCAACTGAGTGCCCAAGGCCTTCTGAAAGCTCTTCCAGAACCTGGAAGTAAACCTCGGATCTCGATCTGATACAATGGACAAAGGTACCCCGTGCAGAGAGATGATCCGGTCTACAAACAACTTTGCCAGCTTGCCGACTGACCAGTCCTTCCTAATGGCTAGGAAGTGTGCCGACTTGGACAGCCGATCAACGATGACCCAGATAGCGTCTCTCCTGTTAGGGGATGTAGGGAATCCCATCACAAAGTCCATAGTCACGTGCTCCCATTTCCACTATGGAATCGGCAAGGGCTGCAGCAACCCTCCAGGTCTCTGATGCTCGGCTTTAACCTGCTGACAAGTCATACATCTAGCCACATACTCAGCCACATCTTTCTTCATACCGGGCCACCAGAAGTGCCTCCTCAAACAATGATACATCTTGGTTATCCCGGGATGCACTGCATATCTCGAACGGTGCGCCTCATCAAGTACACACCTGCGCACGTCCTCCTCAGTCGGGACGTAAAGTCTGCCTCTGAACCTGACAGTACCGTCATCCCATAATTCCACTTCTGACCTCTGGAGAATCTGTGGTAACTCAGCATCTGCCCTCTAATACGACTTTGTCATCTTCACGTGGAACTCTAAAGGAAGATTCCACAACCTGCTCGAATAATTTCCATTCTTGAATCATAAGGTATGACATGACCATCTTCCGACTCAAAGCGTCTGCCACCACATTCGCCTTGCCCGGATGATAAGAAAGGGCAAAGTCATAATCCTTAATGAACTCCATCCACCTCCGCTGTCTCAAATTCAAGTCTCTCTGAGTGAACACATACTTCAGGCTCTTGTGATCGGTGAAAACCTGAAATTTCTCTCCATATAAGTAATGCCTCCAGATCTTAAGTGCAAACACCACAGCTGCAAGTTCCAAATCATGAGTAGGATAGTTCTCCTCCTGCCTCTTTAGCTGCCGAGATGCATAAGCCACTACCCTGCCATGTTGCATTAAGACTGCGCCCAAACCTCGACGGGACGCATCTGAGTAAACCACAAATCCATCTGACCCAGATGGAAGCACCAGCACTGGGGCTGACGTGAGGCGGGTCTTTAGCTCAATGAAACTCTGTTCACATTCCTCGGTCCACACAAAACGAACTCCCTTTCGAGTCAACCTCGACAAGGGGGCCGCTATAGAAGAAAACCCTTGAAAAACCGCCTGTAATAACCGGCAAGCCCCAGAAAGCTTCTGATCTCAGTCACTGAAGTCGGCCTGCTCCAATCCATCACCGCCCCGATCTTGGCTGGATCCACTGCGATACCTTTGCCAGAAATAACATGCCCAAGGAAGTGCACCTCGTCTAGCCAAAACTCACACTTGCTAAACTTGGCGTAAAGTTGGTGCTCCCTCAGGACCTGCAACACTGCCCGAAGATGGGCGGCGTGCTCTTCCTCAGAAGAAGAATAGATCAGAATATCATCAACAAATACAACCACAAACTGATCCAAGTAGGTCCTGAAGACTCTGTTCATCAGATCCATAAAGGCCGCTGGAGCATTGGTCAAGCCGAAGGGCATAACCAAAAACTCATAATGTCCATACCGAGTTCTGAAAGCCGTCTTACTAACATCAACATCCCGGATCCTCATCTGATAATATCCAGATCTCAAGTCGATCTTGGAAAACACCTTCGCAGACTGCAGCTGATCCATCAAATCATCGATCCTAGGAAGCGGGTACTTATTCTTTATTGTGACCTGGTTCAGCTGCCTATAATCGATGCACAATCTCAGAGAACCATCCTTCTTTCTAACAAACAGAACTGGAGCACCCCATGGAGATATGCTGGGACGAATGAAACCCTTATCCAGCAACTCCTGCAACTGCGCCTTCAACTCAGCGAGTTCGGCTGGCGCCATCCGATACGGAGCCTTAGACAAGGGTGCCGTACCTGGTGCAAGCTCGATGGTAAACTCGACCTCTCGCTGAGGAGGAAGGCCAGGCAGCTCCTCAGGAAACACATCTATGAAGTCACATACTACAGGTACCTCCCAAAGACTGGGACTATCACGGACATCAGAAACAACAACAGAGGCAAGGAAAGCCTCACAGCCACCAGCAAGCAACCTCCGTGCCTTAAAGGCAGAAATGAGAATACCTCGGGAAGAAAGCCTAATATCTTGGAAAAAGAAGGTCGGGATGTCCGGAATGGAGAATCGCACCCTCTTCCTGTGGCAGTCCACTTCTGCATAAAAAGCTTCCAACCAATCCATGCCCAGGATGAGATCAAAATCACGAATAACAAGTACAATCAACTGGGCGGGTAGCACATGACCCTCAATGGTCAAGGGAACATTCCTCAAACAATTATAAGATATCATGAAGTCTCTAGAAGGAAGCTCTACCATCAAACCATCAGGTAACTCATCAACGGGTGCGGAAAGAATATCTAGGAACTGCTCAGAAATGAAAGAATGTGAAGCACCCGAATCGATCAACACATGTGCAGAGTTCCCAAGGACAGAAAGTGTACCTTCCACCAAGTTGGACGCGCGAGCCTCCCTCCTGGTGATAGCTAGAACTCTCCCCTGGGTCCTCGGCTTCTTCTGATCACCTGAACCCTGCCCCTGACCATACCCCTGCGGGCACTGCCTCGCCAGATGGCCCTGCTGGCCGCTAGTAAAACACCTCCTGGGAAGAGTGGGACACTGAGTCCCGCCATGGGCACCACCACAGTGCTGACAAACTGCCGAAAGCCTCTGAGCTGGCTCCTGCTGCGCACTGGACGCTGACTGACTCTGCTGACCCTGCCTGGGCCTGTTGCTGCCACTGCTACCACTACTGCTGCCACTGCCTCGGAAGAATCTCCTGAATCGGGAGCCGAGTGACGACGATCCCGATCCGACCAAAGGAGCCGGTGCCGCTGCCTTACCCCTGCCACGAACTGGTCCCTGAGCAGTCAGTCCTCTCTCCCGGGCTGACTGGTTCTGCTGAGCCTCCACTGCTGCTGCACACCTAACCGCTGATGCCAAATCTGTATAACAGTGGGACGCCACGAAGTTCCTCAGACTGAGTCTCAGTCCGTCCACAAACCTCTCCGTACGACGCTCCTCGTCCCCAGATATGAAAGGCACGAACCGACCCAGCGAAACAAACTTCGCCTGATACTCGAGCACCGTCATACTCCCCTGCGTCAGATCCATAAACTCCCTCTCCTTGGCTCTCTGGACATGTCTAGGGAAATACTGTGCATTGAACTCCTTAACAAAGGTCTCCCATGAGATTTCCCTAAGACTCCTGTCCTCATACGACAAACTCTTCAATGTAGTCCACCAGTCATAGGCGCTATCCTTCAGCATGAAGGTAGCCAATGGAGTCCTCTCCACTGCTGCACAATCCATGGTATCGAAAGTCTTCTCTATCTCCCTAAGCCAGTGAATGGCCTCATCAGGGTCGGGACGACCGGTGAAGTGAGGTGGCCTCAGCTTCAGGAACCTCTCAAGGGTAGCTGTGGACCCTCCCCGAGCACTAGAACTCTCACTAGGATCTCGCGTCTGATATCTAGCCATAGTGTCCATCATGGCCTCCATAAACTGCTCTACACTCGGCCTCCCTGCCTCGGACCCACTAGGGGCATCTCCCTGCTCTCGAATAACCGGCATCCTCTTCCTGGGAGCCATCTACTCGCCTACAATTACAAAATCAAAAGGTTCTAATTAGAGTCCTAAAACCTATGCTACCGCCGTGCCTGTACGGGATAATGTATTTATTTGCCGAACTTACGACATTTAACCTAGTTATTTATTTATTTGTCAGACCGTATGCTCAGATACCAACTGTAACGACCCGCCACCCTATAATCGGGGATCCGATTACTAAATGGGTACCGAATCATTAATTTGGAACCAAACCAGGATCTAGTAAGTCTGGGAAATAAATAATAAACTAAGCTAAACATTCACATCGCATTGAATTGAAATGAAAGTGCAGGAATTAAAATTATTACAATGCGACTCGATACAGCAAATAATTACATACTCCAACTGAAAGAAATAATTAAACATACAGGCCAAAAATAAATAACAACCACATCGGGGCATACCCCGGAACAACCGCTGAAGGCGCTCAACACACGGTCGCACACGCTGCTCTAGGTCTGCTGGGAGTCCTCACCTGAAAACCGCAGGGGTGAGTCTCAAGACAAGACTCAGTAGGGATCCTTCGATACCCACTGCCCACGCACACACCCACAAGTGCAAAATACAGCTAACGGTAAAGCAACAAGCACAGTAGTAGGTACAATTCCTAATTCTCAACGTGAAATCACATGTAGTCGAAGTGTATTAAACATGCATACTTCTAAACTAACCGACAAGGGAACCTACAATTGCCGCCTCGATAGAACACGCCAACCACACAAACAACGGTAGGAAAAAAACCTCGACCCGCTGAGACCAAGCAGTAACCCCTCGGATAGCACTCTAGCTACTCCGGCCCAACTGGCTGAGGTGGTTACTCCTTCCCTCAGCACGAGTGACTCTCCGAATGTACCACTCCGACACCGGTACTAGCTGACCCCGGGGTTCACCAGGTGACCCTCTCTCACTAGGCGTCACCCCGCCCACGCCCCCACCGGCGCTGTGCTCACGCCCCTACCAGCACAGGGTGATAAAGCGCTACAATGTCACTCCAGGTCCACAGTAACATAAAACCCAGCACAGTACGATCCGGTCACGTGAAAAGTCCGCGATCGCATAACACACACAATAGTATCACCCGGTCATGCAGAATCCATCTCTACCGCGTACACCAAAACATGCACTAACCATCTATCTAGCAGTATGAACACATTTTACTGACATGAATTAGTGAGGTTCTGTCTTGAATCGCGTCGCCCAAGGCCGACGCCATTCAAGCTCCATGTACTGGTTTATGTAAAACACTGTCTTCAGAATCAGGCCTTAAAAGGCGTCGACACCAGTAGTCGCCTTTTGAAAGGCGTCGACATCCTCAGACGCCATTTAGCACGGAAATCCAGGAATTCCAGAAAACATAAATCAGGGGATTTCTGCCTTAAAAGGCGTCATGGTTACCCGACGCTATTCAAATCGCGTCGCCCGCCCATGACGTCTTTTAGTCCCAGAATCCCCGAACTGGCAGACTTTCAGTAGGGCGGTTCCTGTCTAAAAGGCGTCGTGATGGCCCGACGCCCTTCAAAAAGGCGTCGTCCATGCACGACGTCTTTCAACCCCAGGAACCAGTCTGTCATGAGCCCGAGGGCTCCCTTTTCAACCCCAACAACCCCAAAATTACCCAAAAACGGAGGGGAAAGAGGGCAATTCAATCAACAGGAAACCACATTCATGGAAATCCCCCATATCATCAAGAAGAACACCTAAACATGCTTGTTCTACCCCCCAAAACCAAATATCCATAACATGCTCAAACGGGGGAAAACATGGTTTAAACACAATGCTATGGGAACCGTCACCCTACCGGATACTTGAACGCCTCCGAGCTTCAAGCCGTCCACCTGTCTCGCCCCACGCCGCCGCCGGTACCGCCGTGGTCGTCCTTACTCCACCATGACGTCGGCCGCCGTCCGGAGAGTAAAACGCCGCAGTGGAAATGGAGGTGGTAGTGGTAGGAGCTAGGTAGAGGATGGAGTGGAGGGAGAGATGAAATGGTGGGAGGAAAAGAGGGAGGAGGAGGGATCGCCGCCGAGTTCGCCGGAGGGGAAAGAGAGAAAGAGAGAAGGAGAAAATGAGGGAAAGAAGGAGGGCTCGCCGGGTTAACCAGAGACTGGCTAAAACGCGTCGACATCCACGGACGTCTATCAGGTGACGCGACGGCCACTCTGACAAGACTCTGAAACGCGTCGTCCTACACAGACGCCGTTCAGAATACTTGTCAGGGCCGTACTCTGACACACCCAGAGTCGCAGTCTGAAAGGCGTCGTCCCATGCGGACGCCGTTCAGACGACGCGACAGGGCCGTACTCTCGCGGCCCGAAGCCAGCCCACGTGGCAGAACCTGGAACGCGTCTGTAACGGTGGACGCCGTTTAAACCGCGTCGTGCCCGCGAAATTCTCCAGAACTACAGAGGCCCAGACCCCACTAGGGCCAGAACTACAGGGTCCGACCCCGAAAACCGGATCCGAAAGTCTCGATCCTTACATTCTCTCCCCCTTAAAAGAATTTCGTCCCCGAAATTGACCGCTAGAATTAACAAGGTCAAAACAGGGATACAAGTTCACAAGGAGACTTACGAAAAGAGGTATGGGAACTGCTCCCGCATCTCATCCTCTCGCTCCCAGGTTGCCTCACCTCCGGAGCGGTGCTGCCAAATCACCTTGACGCGAAACATCACAGAGCCCCAGACCCCACTAGGGCTAGAACTACAGGGTCCGACCCCGAAAACCGGATCCGAAAGTCTCGATCCTTACACAATAACTAGTTATTGGACTTAACGGACTGAAAACCGAACTAGTAAATGGGCTTAGAGGGTTACACGCAATAAGATTCTTAGTCGGTGGTACATAAGTGGGATTTATATTAACTCGGAGACTTTTGTGAAAAGTCGCGCCGACTTAATATATATACGCGCTGCTGAGAAACCATGGGCCAACCTCCAGAGTTTCCCCATGCTGGCCGTCATCCCTCCTTTCTCTCTCCTCCTCTGGGCGCCCCGTTCGAGGCGCCGAGATTGTCACCGTCTCCGCCGCACGGGATTTCAGCAATCGTTGCGGCGACGGATCTTCAGCGAGCGAGCTAAAACGGACGAGGGATCGAGGACGAACCACCGCGGAAGATCGCGTGGATACCGCTGGAGGCCGGACGCTTGTGTGGCTCGCGGTATTGCCTCTATGGAACCGAGACGGAAGTGGATTCGAATCTCCGCACGGTAATCAGATTACAACCCGGTTTTCGGTTTTAGTTTTTCGTTCCGAATCAGATTAGCGGGCATCGGGCGGGATAATTTTTGTTCGTCGTTTCCGCTGCGTTGTTCGCGTCCCGCCCGAATCCCAACACATCTATTTTGTTTAATCTCATCAATAGTGTCTTAAGTAGTATTTTCTTAATAAAAATTAGGTATTTGAGTGTTTTAGATGGGTGATTGAATTCTGTCAATTAATTAATTATCTTTTCTAGATTTGCATCTCAAAGTCACACTTGTCAATAATTTGTGCTAAAAACTCAAGATTTTCAAAATTAAAAATTTATTTCCCTGTGGATTGGACCCAATCTGACCACTAGCTACTTTTAAATTATTATGTGTGGGAATTGAAACTTAAGATTGGTGGTTTTGTGCTTTAACGACGGTATTTAAAAGACATATCAATTTTTGGCGCCGTTGCCAAGGATTTAAATTCTTAGTTTTGATAATTTTGGGTTCATTTGTGTATATCCATGATAACATTTATTTTTTTCTCTTGCAGGTACTTTAAAAAAAAAAAAACAGGGGTGAAAAAGAAAGGAAAACTCCTAGTTGGTGAGTTTGTTCCAACTTATCATTTATTTATTTATTATTTTCAGATTTTAGAATTATCATAGAATCCATTAATTTAAAAAGAAATAAAAAAACCAAAAAAAAAATTCATTTCAAGATTAGAAATCAAACCATTATGTTTTAGGACATGCGTCATTTAGGAGGGCATTGGTTTTTAAATTTTTGTCATTTTACTTTATGTTGAAGAGTATGGGAAGCAAGGTGAGTTTCTCTCCTTTTTGCTAATAACATGTTCATGCATTGTTCTCTTATTTTGGCAGAAAACAACTTGTTTGAATTGTGGTGAGCATCTCATTGTTAAAATATTTTAAGGGCATCTTCATAACAAGATAAGGTGGGAATTTCATCACCCTTCCTTTTTCCACAAACCACCAATATTTCATCTTGCATTTTCCCAAGCCTAATAAAATCAAATAGCAACTGAAGTTAGGGTTCACACTGTGATTGGACCAAATTTGAATTTGCTTCTAGTTTGGGCACTGGCATCTAGGCTATAGGTTACAAAGGCAAATGCCTAAGCGTACAAGTGGTTATTTAATTAGGTCCCTACGAAAGTAGAGGGAGCCTCCCACTACCCCACCTCTTACTTGGCCGTTGATCCTTTGTGGGTGTGATTCATAGGAAATTCTAGTTACTTTGTGAGAAAAAATCATCTTTAGGTCTAGGTTGCACTTAGGTCATTAGGTTAATTGTTTTCAACATGTTTGTCTTTGCATAAAAAAAATAAAAACAAAAATAAATCCTCTTCTCTCTCTTCGTCCTGTGTATGCTAGGTAGAAGATCTCAAAATCCAAAAATTATCAACCCCATTCAAGAAATTGCGAGATACCTACGTTACCAAAGTCATCTTCAACATCAAACGGCTGGAAATAATCAAGAAATACCTACACAAATGAAGGAATATTTCATTCATTAGGACTATAACCCTTCATCTTGTATTCAATTGCCCAATACCCAGGCAAGATCTATATAAACATTTGGATGAGTTCTTTAAGATTTGTTCTACCGTGAAAATCCAAGATTTCACGGAAGATACCCTTCACCTAACCTTATTTCCTTTCTCTCTTAAGGACAAGGCTAAATACTGGCTTCGTACAATAGAGAAGCCCATTAGGACCTGGCCTGCAATGCAACAAGAGTTCTTGAAGAAATTCTATCCTATAGGAAGAACCAATACCATGAGACGGGCCATGACCGGGTTTTCACAATTACTTGGTGAACAGATCCACGAGTTGTAGGAAAGGTTGAAAGAACTACTTAGGAAATGTCCACATCATGGACTATCTAGATAGCAAATTTTTACGACCCTTCACCCTATAATCGGAGATCAGATTACTAAATCGATACCGAATCATTAAAATTTGGAGCTAAACCAGGATCTCGATAAGTCTAGGAAATAAATGATAAACTAAGCTAAATATTTTACATCACATCAAATTATAAAGGAAGTGCAGGAATAAAAAATTATTACAATTCGACTCGATTCAGTAAATAATTATATATTCCAACAGAAAAGAAATAATTAAGCGTACAAGCTTGAAAATGTAATAACAACTACATCAGGGCATACTCCAGAACAATGGCTGCTGGCACGCAACCTGAGACGAAACCCTCCGTGCTACGCTTGCCTGGAATCCTCATTTGAAAACCGTAAGGGTGAGTCACATCGAAGTGGACTCAGTTGGGATCCTCCGATCCCCACCACCCACTCATACACCCACAAGTGTAACAATACAAATATAGGCAATTAAATAAGTAAAGCAGTAAACACAACTCCCAAAGATTCCCAAATTCCGATATAAAATGCATGCATTTGTAAATGCAATATTCACGACTCTGAAACCACTCCACCATGGAGTCCACAACTAGTGTCTCAGTTAAACACACAAACCATGCAGCCGAACGCAAAAAACACCGACCCGCTAGAACCAAACAACAACCCTCGGATAGCATGTTGGCTACTCCGGCCTGTCTAGCTTTAGGTGGTTCTGCTTCCCCCAGCTACGAGTGACACTCCAAATGTACCACTCCTACATCGGTACTGGCTATATATACCCCGGGGTACACTAGATGACTCTCTCTCTCGGCGTCACCCCACCACTCTCACATCGGCGCCGTGTCACTCCCACACCGACACAGGGTGCCTAAGTGCTAACAACTGTCACTCTACGTCCACGATCGCATAAAACGCAACACAGTGCGATCCGATCACGTAGAAATACTTGTCCTCAAGGAACGTTTCCAAGCATGCATTTAACCAAGCTATATAACAATGTAAACACATGTTATTTGCATGAATTAATGGGGTTTTGTCTTGAATAGCATCGCCCGTGGCCGACGTCATTCAAGACCCCTAAACTGGTTCACATAGAAACTGGCCTTGGGAGATGGGCCTAAATCGCGTCGCCCATGGTAGACACCATTTAAATAGAGTCACCTGGTCATGACGTCATTTACCATCCGAAAACCGAACTGCCCTCTGGTGACTAGGCCTAAATCGTGTCGCCCATAGTTGACACCATTTACAAATGGCGTCGCCCTGTCCCGACGCCATTTAGCGCCCAAAGCAGGATTTTCCTGCGGCCTCCCCGGAGCCATAAAATAGGATTTCCTCCTCCCTAAACCGCCCCAAAGTACTAAAAAATAGAGAAGGAGGAGGAGGATCCAAATAACCGTTTAAAACACACTGCTCCCCATTTTATAAAACAAGGATTTTCACCCAAAAACCCCCTAAAACATGCTCCAAAGCGGGAAAAACATGGTTTTAAGTAAAACACCGCGAGGATCATCACCCTACCGCTTACTTGAACTCCTCCTAGCTCCAAGCCGCCGGTCCACAATACCGCAAGCCGCTACTGGTACCACCGTGGACGCCGTTACTCCACTAGAACGTCGGCCGCCATCCGGAGAGCAATGTGCCGCGGATGAGATGATGGTGGTAGTGATGAGAGTTAGGAGGTTAATGGAGTGGAGGAAGGGGAGGAATGAGGAGAGGAAAGGAACGAGAAGGGGAAGGAGAAGCAGATGGGTCAGAGAGAGGGAGGAGAGAGAAGAGAATGAGAGAAATGAGGGAAAGGAGGGAGGATTCACGGGGTCAAACCGACTTCGTCAAATCGCGTCTCCTAAAGCGACGTCAATCCGTTGACAGGATAGGGTCGTACCCTGACAGACATCTGAATAGTGTCGCCCATGCAAGACATCATTTAGATGACACGACCGGGGCGTACTCTCGCGGCCCACAACCGGCCCACGTGGCACATTCTAAAAAGTGTCCCCCTAACTCGACGTCATTTGAACCACGTCTCACAAGCTCGACGCGATAAAGAACTCCCCTCCGAACCAAGCTCACGGGGACCCAAACCTGGGGATCCGACTCCGAAACCGACCCAATAACTGGATCCGAAACCTCAGTCCTTACACAAATTATGTAAGTATTTTTTGAGGGATTGGAAGCACAATATAGGCAGATGGTAGATGCGTCTTGTGGGGGAGCGTTCATGAGCAAAAGGGAAGAAGTATATGATCTATTTGAAAGATCAGTGGGACCATCCAAGCGGATTGGGGTATATGAAATCAGAAACCGAGGAGAACTTGACTCTAGGATGGATATCAATGCATTAGCCCAAAAGCTGGACAAGGTGGACCTTCTAGCCCAACAGATGAGTAAAATGGATATAATGGCCCAAAAGTTAGACAAAGTTCTAGCTTCAAACAAACAATGATCCAATATCCAATCACCATCAAGACAATACTCGGAACCTTCTCCATCTTTCCAAGAGGCATGTAGTCTTTGTGCAAGTCCAACTCACCATATCAATGAGTGTCCTACTACAACCCAATAACCACCATTTATCCAGGAGCAAGTTCAAGCAGCCCAAGGTTAACAATCATGATCCATATTCTAATACCTACAATCCAAGTAGGAAAAATCATCCAAATTTCTCATGGAAATCTCAGCATAACCAAGCTCTGAATCCACCAGCCCAAAACTTTCCGAACCGAGGTCAACAACTAAATCATTTCCAAAACCAAAATTTCAATAGGAGTCAACCTGCTCAAACTAAAGCTCCTTATTTTCAACCCAATAATGCTCAAACCATGTATTCTCAGCCATTATATCAACTTACACATCTTCATTAACCACTAAGTCAAAATGATGACAAATTCAATACGTTGCAACAATTACTCTTGAACCAATAACAACGGCAGCAACAATGGCAACAACTTGTCATCTCTCAGCAACAATTCATTGCAAAATTGGAAGCCCAACTAGGCCAAATGGCTGATACCACTATAACGAGAGAAGTAGGCCATTTACCAAGCCAACCCATTGCAAACCTACGAAATTATCCTCCAGGTTTCCAACAAGAACTACTTGTACCTAATCCTCAGGCCCAACTTCAAATGGGCCCAAATCCACCAAGAGGCCCTCAACTAGAAAATGCGAAAGTGATTTTGGCTTTAAGAAGTGGTAAAATTTTGCCAGATGCTTATCTAGACAAAGGATCTAATTAGGTTAATTTAGATCAGGCCGAAGAAGAAGATGAAGAGGATGAAGAGCCCAATATCATTCATAATCAGGACAAAGGGAAACAAAGAGTTGAGGAATCTCTTGAGAATTATAAGTCCAAAATCCGTTTTCCACAAGCTTTAGAAACGGGCAAAGAGAGAAGACATCATCAAATCCAAACCTGCAATGAAGAGTTAATGGACTTATTTAAACAAGTCCATATTAACATACCCCTAGTAGATGCCATCCAACATGTACCGGCCTATGTCAAATTGCTGAAGGAACTTTGTACTCAGAAGAGAGAGCATAAAACAAGTCCTAAGAAGGTCTTTTTGTCTGAAGAGGTGAGTGCCATTTTACTCAATCAATTGACCAAAAAGATGAAAGATCCTGGGGCTCCACTTATCTCTTGTGTTATTGAAGGAACTACTTTTGATAAGGCATTATTGGACCTTGGGCAAGTGTGAATCTATTGCCTACTTCAGTATATGGAAAATTTAGGATAAGAGAATTGAAACTGATTTTGGTAATCTTGCAACTTGCTGATAGATCTCTTAGAACACCGAGAGGAATGGTGGAAGATATTATTATCAGGATTGTCACTTGTTATTTCTCAGTTGATTTTTTAATCCTCGACATGGAACCAATCCAACAATTGAAAAATAGTCTAATCATATTGGGCCGACCTTTTCTGGCTACGACCAATGCTATCATCAATTGTTAAGTCGGGGCTGATGGATATTTCCTTTGGGGATCACAAAATATCTCTTAATATTTTTAGGATATCTGGACATATGTAAGATGGGGAAGATTGCTTTGCAATTGATGTGATTGATAACATCTTAGAAACATCTCCTTTAGCCTAATTTGAAGAAGTAGAGGAGCTGATGGCCACTTCTGACATCCAAGCAATTGACCTAGGAATGAAGGCCTGGTGGCTCAATAAGTTTGAACCTTTACCTGAACTCAATCCAGAACCTACTCTTCCCTCTCTCCAGGCCCCTCCTCAGTTAGAACTAAAGCCCTTACTGGACTCCCTCAAATATGTCTTTTTGGGCCAGTATGAGAGTTTGCCTGTGATCATAGTTATTGATCTTAGCCCTACCCAGGAGGAACAACTCATTGAAGTCCTCCGAACTTACAAAGAAGCCATAGGATGGTCTGTAGCTGATCTAAAAGGAATAAGTCCAACCACATGCATGCATCATATTTATTTGAAGGAGAATGCTAAGCCCAATAGAGAGATGCAAAGAAGATTAAATCCAATAATGATGGAAGTGGTTAAGAAAGAAGTTGTGAAATGGTTAGATGCGGGTATCATAAACTCAATCTCTGGTAGTAATTGGGTAAGTCCAACCCAAGTAATGCCACAGAAATCTGGATTAACCGTGGTGAGAAATGAACAAGAAGAAGAAATGCCAACTAGGTTGACCACGGGGGGAGAGTTTGCATCAAATACAAAAAATTGAATGCAATGATAAAGAAAGATCATTTCTCACTCCTGTTTATTGATCAAATTTTAGAGAAACTAGCGGGTCAAAAATATTTTTGCTTCTTAGATGCATACTCAGGGTACAATCAAGTGGCCATCTATCCAGAAGACCAGGAAAAGACTACGTTTACATGCCCCTATGGCACTTTTGCCTTCCGAAGAATGCCATTTGGACTTTGTAATGCACCAGCAACTTTTCAAAGGTGCATGCTGGCTATCTTCATCATAAATATTTATTTATTTATTTAATTATCCTCCTTAAGGTCATTCCATCTTTAGGAGCTTTATTTTTACCGTCTAATCGTGCTTGATCATGAAAACTTAATCGTAACCGTCTATTGGGTACTTACAAATTTGTTTTTTAAAAAATCGTAAAAAAATAGTTAAAAAAATAAAAAATTGGTCTGACTATCCTTAGAGTTATTATCAACCCTTGGGGTTTTAGTATTCATCACCAATTTGCTCACATCCTGTTGAACGATTACAAATAATGCAGACATGATCCGATAGTGAAAATTAAACTCCAAGAGATGAAAATTATCCTGAGGGTTAATTGAATATTTAGAAGTTTATGATGATTTTTATTTTTTTCAACATAAGAGTGAGGCTGAAACTTACTGTGCGACTAAGTCCGAATAGATAAAAATTAACAAAAAAATTAAAATATTCAAATACCCCTCCCTAAGTTGTTTCCTATCCCTTGAGATTTAATTTTCACTATTGGATCGAAAAATTTAACTATAATCATCTAATTAAATCTCCATTGTTTAGGAATCAAAACTAAAACCCCATGAGATGAATCAACCCTAAGAGCTAATCTGATGATTTTTTTATTTTTTGATTATTTTTTTAGCATATCTAGACATTTATTTTTTATACCCATCCAATCAGACAACTTTAGTTGATCGATAGATAAACAGTGAAAATTAAAACCCCAAAGATGAGATCAATCTTAAGGGACCTATTTTAATATTTAAAATTTTATGAAAAATTTTTATTTTTTAACTAGGGGAGGGTGGGTTTTTTTGTGGGGGGTTGGGGGGGGCATCTAACTTTATGTGCGTTTATGTTAGTTGTGACAAAAATTGCACATCAAATGTACATATGAATGTAATACTTTAATGTAAAGATGGATAAGTTTAACCTATATTGATTTTTCCTTCACTTTTTAAAGACCTTAAAGACTTGTTTTATGGATCATTGTCAATTGACTTCCAATTTTTTGTAATATCTTCAAGATTTACTCTATAAAGCAAACTTACACATCCTCAAAGACTTGAATCTCATTATATCAATTACTTTCATATATTGATAGTTAAGATGCACTTCCTTAATTTAAACTTATGATGCAACATTATCAAGTTCCTATGCATCTCATCCTTCATTATAAGTAGCACATCTCATTCCATCCTTCTTTTCAAGTCAAAGAGAGTAAAAGGAGATCGCCATTTGTTAAATTTATCCCTTATAGGACGCTACAAAGAAAGATATCCTTAGCTTAAGTTTCATAGAAGGTTGTTCACTTTTGATCTAAGTTTCAATCCGTCTAATGTTGGTCTAGCTTTTGGTCCAAGTTCTAATCCATTAAATATGAGGATATATATAAAAATATAACGAATATAAGATACATAGTAAAATATAATAGCTTGAGTTTTGAAGAAATCTTTTTGCCCTCTTTGATAACCAAATTGATATTTTTATAATAAAAATAAATAAAATAAAAATACATAAAAATTAAACATAATTATCTTATTCTAATTAGAATAAGTAATTCAAATTTTTTCATCCATTTACTTATTTTTGGTTATAATAGAATAGGTCATACTCAACTAGAATGATGAATTTGAGTAGCCAACATAAGGAAACTTGCCTACCTAAATAGGTCTCCTATGAATTGAGTTGCATAGAAGTATTTGGTAACCCACACGAAAACTTATTTGCATATGCACCACTCTTAATAATCCAAATGCAAACAATGATTTTCAAAAATTTAAAGAAATGAACTTGAAAATATATTTGCATGATGTGTTATTATGAAGTTTTATCTCTAAGGAAAATATATTGCAATTCCCCAGTAGGAAGGGAAGTATGTCATGGCATGGTCGACAACAATTAGTGGACTGTTGGACTAAAGTGGTTTGTCATGCATGTTACAAGATGACATTTTTTTCTTCTACTGACATATGATTTATAGAAAAGAAACATGTGTACAATCTCATAGACTTCATTGCAACTTCTTTAAGGGCCTATTTTGGAGAAAGTCCTACTTGGGTAAGCCACTTTGAACATCAATCTTATATGCATTGATAAAGTGTTAAATTGATCATTTAAGGGCAACCATTTGCATCATACTCATGTTTTTATCTGAAAAATAGCATGAAATGATAGATAATTGTGTAACAAGTCCAACGGTACCAATTTCATCAAATTCTGACGTAAAAACATCGTCATTTCATGTGATCAAAGGAGTGTAGCGCATTTGCGGTTTTTCGATAAAACCGAGTCGAAATAAATAAATATGATGATATTTTTATGATAATGCGCTAAATTATATTTATTTGATGTGAACAGGACATGCCGAGGATGCAGTGCAGCTGGAGGAGTTTCCGGAAATTTGGGAGTGATCCGGTGTGCGGATTTCAACTAAAACAGGGGTAAAAATACAAATTGACTCCTTCTTCCACTGGAGTTTCCCAAAACCCACTATTTCCCTCCGTCTCTCCGATTTCCTAAACACATCCTTTCCTTTATTTTAAAAACTCTCTCTCTCTTCTCGTTTTAGAAAGTCGAATCCTATTCCAATTTCCTCTTCCAAATCCTGTCCCTTCTCCAAGTCTCCCACATATCCTCCTCCTTTTCCAACTCAAACCCAGCACCTCTCCTCCTCCTCCTCTCTATAAATTCCCACAAATTCCTCTCACCCGGAGGCTCCCTCTCTATTCTTTTTCCCGTTTTTCTCCGTAGTTTCCGGTAACCTTCTTCCCACAGATTTCCTCTCCCTCTCTCGGTTTTTCCACGGTTCTCTCCTCCGTAGTCTTTCTCTCCCGTCTTCTCTCTCGGTCTCCCCTCTATCTTCCCTGCTCGTCCAGCTGAACCTGCATGCTGTCACCCAAGCACCAGCACCGTTCCAGCTCTCCACGGCTTCCTCCTGTGCAGCACCTCCTGCATGCAGCAGCTGCGGTGAAGCAAGTCTTCCACCAGCTCCTTCATCGTGCAGCAACACTCCAGCCAGCAAGCAGCACGGCTTGAAGCTTCCAGCTCCTTCCTCCAAGCAGCAAACGCAGCCTCAGCAACTCCTCCTGCCCGCTGCACCTCCATGCTAACCTGAACGCATGCAACACGCCACCCCAGCAGCAGCTTCTTCCACGCTGCACCGCCCTCCATCAAAGCAACCGGCAGCAGCAGCTTCCTCCAACCCAGCCACCAGCAACCGAGCTCCACCAACGCAGCAGCAGCAGCCACACCAACGCAGCACCTCCAGCCACGTACACCAAGCAGCTGCTGTCTCTCCATCAATCCTCCAAACAGCACCCAGCAGCAAGCGTCTCCAGCGCTGGTCCACTGCGCCAGACGTTCCAGCTGATGGTCCACAGCACCATCCTTCACAGCAGCTTGGTCCATTGCACCAGCAGCCCACTTATCCCTATTTAATCTAGTTTCTTTCTCTTCACCCATTAGTTTAGAATTAGTTTAATTGTTTAGGGATAATTAATTGATCTTTTGATTAAACAATTGAATTTTGTAATTTATAATTTTTTTAATTAATTCATGTTTAGCACGTAGTTAAATTTTAATATCTTTGTCATAAATTCTAGTTGTGATTAATTTAGTTTTATGAGTGTTTGCGTTTTCAAGCAATTATGTTTTTAGGTTACATTAGTTAATTGTGTTTGAGTTTAGTTAAGTAATTAGTTTATTTGAATTTTCACTTATTTTTAGATTAACTAAAGTCCAAGGTTTTCAAAAGTAAAATTCTATCTCCCTGTGGATCGACTCGGACTCACCGCTATTAAATTTCCAAATTTTGATTTGAGTGAGCCGGATAAATTTAGATTGAACGTTTTCATGTGTTTAACGACGCACAATTCGAAACGAGCAATTTTTGGCGCCGTTGCCGGGGAGTTAGATTTTTAATTTTGATTATCTTGGATTTAGTGTAATTAGTCTCTGACTAACCTTATTTTTCTTATTTTTGCAGGTAAATTTAAAAAAAAAAAGAAAAAAAAGAAAAGGAAAGCGAAATCATGGTCAGTGTGTTCCAACTTTCTATGTTTCAATTTCCTTACTTTAGTTAGTTTCCTTTTTTGTAGTTTCTAGTTTAGATAGGTTTCCATTAACTAAAAAAAGAAACAAAAAGAGGAACATCCAAATTTAAAAACCTTCATTGTCAAGATTAGAAACTTTCCATGCTAGGCATTCATCATCTTAGGAAAGCATGAGTTAGTTTCCTTTCACAGTTATTTCCATAAATTGTTGAAGATTGCGGGGGAAAGGTACGTGTTTCAATTTTTAGCAAGTCATTCATGATTGCATCAACACACCTTGCATTGATTTGTTGCCTTGTATTGCATTCAAAAAGACTTTAAGGGCAGCAACTTTAACCACATAAGGTAGGGATTTGATCACCCTTCCTTAGCCCACAAATCACCTTCCTTGCATTGGCATTTCCTAATCCAACTAAAAGCAAGTCGAAAGAGAATCTAGGGTTTACACCGTGAGTGGCTTACATCTCGAGTTGCCTCCATTTTTGGAAACGGTGTCTAGGCTAGAGGTAAAAAGGCAAACGTCTAAGCGGGAAAGTGGTTCTCTAATTAGGTCCCTACGAAAGTAGGGGGAGCCTCCCACTACCCCACCTCTTACCTGGCCGTTGACTGATTGTGGTTGTGACTGGAGGTGGACTCCATCCACCTTGTAAGAAAATTCACATAGAGAGTCTAGGATTAACAATAGATCATTAGGATAATTTGTTTGTCAAAATTGTTTGCATTTTAAAAAAAAAAAAAAAAACAAGAAATAGAAAACAAAATCCTCTCTCCATAAGTCCTAGTGCATGCAAGGTAGGAGATCTCAAAATCCTAACCTTCTAGGACCACTTGCTGAAATAGAAAGAATCTTACATCACAGAAATCCACCACAAGATCCAATGGCTGATAATCAGGACCCACCAAAGCAAATGAAGGACTATTTCATTCCAAATCGATATCAACCTTCATCTTGTATTCATCTTCCTCAGAATCCAGCCAATCAATATGAAATCAAATCTAGCACCATTCAGATGCTCCCATCCTTTTATAGGAATACTAATGAAGATCCTTATAAGCATCTGGATGAATTCCTCGAAATCTGTTCCACGGTGAAGATCCATAATTTCACCGATGATGGCCTTAAATTGACCTTATTTCCCTTTTCATTAAAGGACAAGGCTAAATATTGGTTGGGAACCATAGGAAGGCCCATTAGGCATGGGAAGAAATGCAGAAAGAATTTCTCAAGAAGTTCTATCCCATCGGGCGGACCAATACCATGAGACGGGCCATCACGAGTTTTACCCAAACTCCCGGGGAATTGATCCATGAATCTTGGGAAAGACTGAAAGAATTGCTTAGAAAATACCCTCATCATGGGCTTTCAAAATGGCAAATTGTCCAAGCATTCTATGAAGGATTGTCTGAACAGTTCAGACAGATGGTGGATGCTTCATGTGGAGGGGCGTTTATGATGAAGAATGAAGATGAGGCTTATGATCTGTTTGAGATGTTAAGTGAAAATTCCATCAATCATGCCTCATTATCATCTTATGAAAGGTCTGTTGGTCCATCTAAACGGACTGGAATGTATGAACTTAAGGCCCGCGGAGAGCCCGAATCCAGAATGGACATAAATCTGATTAATCAGAAGTTGGATAAGGTAGACGTCTTGGCCCAGAAACTAGACCAACTCTTGGCCTTAAACAAGCAAGAGCCTACTTACCCAACACAATCTAGTCCATATGAAGGCCCATCTACTGCCAATCATGATATTTGTGCCTTATGCGCAAGTCCAACCCATCAAGTGAATGAATGCCCAACTGCGGCCCAACTTCCATCATTCATTCAAGAACAAGTCCAGGCTGCCCAGGGATTCTCCAGGCCCAATAATGACCCATTCTCAAATACTTACAATTCTGGCTGGAGAAATCATCCTAATTTCTCTTGGAAGAATCAGCAGGCCCCATTACCAATGTCCCATCCTCCTATGCATCAAGCCCAAAAGCCACAGAACTCATTCCAACAACAATCTAATTTCTATGGAAATGTTCAGGCTAGGGGACCTCAAACCCAGTTTTCTCAACCGGCCCAGTATCCATCAGGTCAACCGGCCCAATATCAATCAGGTCAACCGGCCCACTACCACTCATTCCAATCAGGACAACCAACCCAATACCATCCTCCACCCACTTACCAGCAACCTCCTCAGCCCAACTTTGATGATAAATTCACTCAACTCCAACAACTGATTTTGACCCAGCAACAATCCATTGCTAAGTTGGAAAGTCAAATGGGCCAACTAGCTGAGGCCGCGATGAGAAGAGAAGTAGGCCAACTTCCTAGTCAACCCGTTGCCAATCCAAGGAATCAACCTCCAGGTTTTCCACAGCAATCGGGCCTTTTACCTCAGCCTGGCCCGGTACCACAGCCTAAAGGGCCACAATTTGAGAATGCTAAAGCCATTTCAGCCCTTAGGAGTGGGAGAAGTTTAGAAAAACCACATGCAGATGGAGAGTTAGCTAAAGGTTCCACTGATGGGCCTCATGAAATTGAAAGTGAGAGTGAAGATGAACCCATCATCGAGAAGTTGGAGGAGGATCTGAAAGGAAAAGGGAAGATTGATGAAGGCCCGAGTTCTTATAAACCTAGGGTGCCATTTCCTAATGCCTTGTTAGCTAAGCCCAATACCAGGAAGAAACTGGCCCAGAATGAGGAGTTGTTGGATTTGTTCAAACAAGTCCAAATTAATATTCCACTCCTCGATGCCATCAAGCATGTGCCAGCTTATGCTAAGTTTCTCAAGGACTTATGTACTCCACGAAGAGAATCTAGAATGGCACCCGAAAAGGTTCGGCTTTCTGAGGACGTTAGTGCAATTGTGATGAATCATTTACCGAAGAAGTTAAAGGATCCTGGAGCACCTCTAATTTCATGTGACTTAGCTGGAGTTACATTTGATAGAGCTTTATTGGATCTAGGTGCGAGTGTAAATCTATTGCCAACAGCCATTTATGAAAAATTTGATATTGGAGAATTAAAGCCCACACCCATCATCTTGCAGTTGGCTGATAGGTCTGTGAAAACTCCACGGGGATTAATTGAGGATGTTATCGTAAAGGTTCATGATTGTTATTTTCCCGTGGATTTTCTTATTCTAGATATGGCATTACCTGAGGAACTCATTCACACCCCGATCATCTTAGGTCGTCCATTCTTAGCCACTGCCAAAGCTAATATAAATTGTGAAACTGGCATAATGGACATTTCCTTTGGGGGTCAAAAAGTCCAGATTAATGTCTTCAAAGCGTCTCAATATCCAGATCATGAAAAAGAATGCCATACTATTGATATCGTGGATAATCTGGTTGAAGAAAATGAGATGTCCACATATAACCTTTTGGAGGAAGCCAATACTTTAAAGGACTCCCCTGGCCCATTAACATCTTGGCCCAAGGTTGAACCTTTACCAGCCTTGCAGTCTGAACCCGCTTTGCCATCTTTAGAGGACCCTCCTGAGCTTGAACTCAAACCATTACCGGAGTCTCTCAAGTATATCTTTTTGGGTCCGGACCAAACTCTCCCGGTTATCATTGCGGCAAATCTCACATCGCCGCAGGAGACCCAATTAACCGAGGTCCTCAAAGACCACAAAGGTGCTATTGGATGGTCGGTGGCCGATTTGAAAGGAATAAGTCCGTCCATTTGCATGCATCACATCTATATGGAAGAGAATTCTAAGCCCAGTCGGGAGATGCAAAGGCGGCTTAACCCCAATATGAAAGAAGTGGTGAAGAAGGAAGTTGTGAAATGGCTAGATGCGGGTATTATTTACCCAATATCAGACAGTAAATGGGTCAGCCCAACTCAAGTAGTACCCAAGAAATCTGGACTAACAGTTATTAAGAATGATCATGGAGAAGAGGTACCCACTAGGCTCACCACGGGATGGAGAGTGTGTATTGATTACAGAAAGTTGAATCTCATGACTAAGAAGGACCACTTTCCACTCCCATTCATGGACCAGATTCTGGAAAAGTTATCAGGCCAGAAGTACTTCTGCTTCTTAGATGGGTACTCCGGGTACAATCAAGTGGCTATTTACCCGGAAGATCAAGAAAAGACCACCTTCACGTGCCCTTATGGCACGTTTGCTTTTAGGAGAATGCCATTCGGATTATGCAACGCACCAGCCACATTTCAGCGGTGCATGATGGCCATCTTCTCCGATATGGTGGGAGAATTCCTCGAAGTTTTCATGGACGATTTCTCAATCTTCGGGGACTCTTTTGAAAATTGCTTAGAAAATCTTAAAAAGGTGTTAGCAAGATGCATAGACACCAATCTGATTCTTAGCTGGGAAAAGAGCCATTTCATGGTTCGAGAGGGCATTGTCCTAGGCCATATTGTGTCTGAAAGGGGGATAGAAGTAGATAAAGCTAAGAACGATCTCATATCCAATCTTCCTCCTCCTACTTCAGTCAGACAGATCCGTTCATTCCTTGGCCATGCCGGTTTCTATCGCCGGTTTATCCACAATTTCTCTCAAATTGCCCGACCCCTAACTCTTCTCTTAGCTAAGGATGTCCCGTTTCAAATGGATGAATCTTGCATCAAGGCATTTAATTCTCTGAAGGAATCTTTGACCAAAGCCCCGATTCTTCAATCTCCAGATTGGTCTTTACCCTTCGAAATCATGTGCGATGCCTCTGATTATGCTATCGGTGCAGTTTTGGGACAAAGAATCAACAAATGTCCCGTAGTGATATATTATGCAAGCCGCACCCTTGCCGATGCTCAAATGAATTATACCACCACAGAAAAGGAATTATTGGCTGTGGTTTTTGCCCTAGAAAAATTCAGATCTTATCTTTTAGGAGCAAAAGTCATAATATATTCTGATCACTCAGCTCTGAAATATTTGTTGACCAAGAAGGATGCCAAGCCTAGGCTTATTAGATGGATCTTACTCCTCCAGGAATTTGATTTGGAAATTCGGGATAAGAAGGGTTCTGAGAATGTGGTAGCTGACCACCTATCCCGAATTCCGATCTCTGACAGTACACCAATCACTGATTCCTTTCCCGATGAGCATCTACTGACCATTTCTCACACTGTTGCACCTTGGTATGCTCATATTGTCAATTACAAGGTGACTAATCAGCTTCCGGAAGGATGGACCAAAAGTGAAAAGGACAAATTCTTTTCCCAGGAAAAATATTATTTCTGGGAGGATCCTGAATTATTCAAATTTTGTCCTGATCAAATCATTAGGCGATGTGTCCCTGAAGAAGAACAACAGAGTGTTCTCAATTTCTGTCATAATCTGGCGTGTGGGGGTCACTTCTCAGGAAAGAAAACTGCAGCCAAAGTCCTACAAAGTGGTTTTTACTAGCCCACACTTTTCAAAGATGCCCATGAATTTAGTAAAACTTGCCTCCGATGTCAGGCTGTAGGGAATATGGCGAAAAGGGATATGATGCCACTCAACCCAATCTTGGTGGTTGAAGTCTTTGATGTTTGGGGAATTGACTTTATGGGACCTTTTCCACCCTCTTTTGGACATACATATATTCTGGTAGCGGTGGATTATGTCTCAAAATGGATTGAAGCAGTAGCCACCCGAACCAATGATCATAAAGTGGTCATTAAATTCGTTCAGAAGAATATCTTTTCTCGGTTCGGGTGGCCCAAAGCTATCATTAGTGATGGGGGAACGCATTTCACGAATTACCAGTTTCGGGCTTTGCTTAAGAAATATGGGATTAATCACAAGGTAGCCACCCCCTATCATCCCCAAACTAGTGGCCAAGTGGAAGTTTCCAATAGAGAGATTAAGAACATTCTGCAAAAGTCCGTTAGGCCCGATAGAAAAGATTGGTCTGAAAGATTGGATGATGCTTTATGGGCCTATCGGACCGCTTACAAAACTCCTATTGGCATGTCTCCTTATCGCCTAGTTTTCGGAAAAGCGTGTCACCTTCCGGTGGAATTAGAACATAGGGCTTATTGGGCCATTAAACAAGTCAATCTGGACCTAGCCCAAGCTGGTTCCCACCGAACCTTACAACTGAGTGAGCTGGAAGAGTTACGCAACGAGGCCTATGAAAATTCAAAGATTTATAAAGCCAAAACTAAAGCTTTTCATGATAAACATATTGTCAGAAAATCATTTCTTCCAAATCAGAAAGTTTGGCTATTTAATTCTAGGCTTCGCCTATTTCCTGGAAAACTGAAATCCAGATGGGATGGACCCTTCGTGGTCGTTAAAGCCTTCGATCATGGAGCCGTTAAAATTCTGAATCCTAAGAGTGGGAACACTTTTACTGTTAATGGTCAACGGTTGAAACCATTCATTGAAAATCTTCAAAATGAGCCACCTGAATCCATAGAACTGAGTGACCCCCACTAACTGAACTTCCGTCTGGCTGAAGACGATAAACTTAGCGCTTGTTGGGAGGCAACCTAATATTTTATTTCAGCTTTTGTATTTCTTTCCTTTTAGGTCCCTAAGCAGCAATCGCCGTGGGTATGTCGCCGCCTCGTCATTACAGGTTGTTTCGCTCCTTCACCAATTCTCTTCTGGCTGCATGTTTTTCATATCTTTTATGCCATTGAGGACAATGTCAATCAAGTTGGGGGGTGGGACAATCATATGCATTTATTGAAAATCTTTTGAAGAAAACTGATATCTTTCACTGAAAAATGGTCAAATTTTTTCAAAAACTTCTTTTCACATCCTAAGAAAATTGCATGAAAATCCTGTTTCATTAAGTAAATCTTAAACAAATCAGGTTTTTTTTTTTTTTTTGGTTGTCGCATTGGTTAAAGAGTCTGTAAAGTTTAAATATCCCACTCTACAAAAATCCACGGCAGGATGATTTTCACACACACACGACAACTTAGAATAAAATGAAAGATCTTAAAAGTATAGAATTGCTGGAATTATCCTCAAGGATAAGACTACTTATTCTAATTTTTCTTTTGGGTTGAACGAAAGGAATGTGTAAGATCCGTAATAGGGGACTGTCCCACTCAGCACTCTAAAAGAGGCGGTCAGTTAAAATGGACAGCTGTAAACACTAAAGGCAAAAGAAGGCGATAAAAGAGCTAAAGGAAGGTAGGTGGCAAAAAGTACGCACCTCCCCTCAGGCAATTCAAAGAGAGTGGCAAAAAGTACGCACTCTCAAAAGCAAAAGTACAATAAAATGAAGAAACGCCACGCTAAAAAGTCCATCGTACCAAAAATATGACCAAGTCGTGAAAAGTGCTGAGTTGAGACGGGAACTGAAAAACGGTCCTCACTGACTGATCGGAAAATCTTTTATTCTCTTCCCCTCCCCAAGTAGTCTTATCTAAAGGGTAGTAAAGGCAAGAATATACCAGAAAGGTCGGAAACGAGTTCTAAGTGTGTCAAATTTCATGCACAATCACCTATCTGAATCAAAATATTATGGGATATGAAAACTTTTTAGCTCAACCAAACGGCTACCACTTAAATTGATTGTGAAAGATACTACAAATGAAGCATGATAATTCATTACTTGTCCTAACATTTCTTTATTTGCATTGCTAAGGGACTAGCAATGGGTAAGTTGGAGGGTGTGATAAAGTGTTAAATTGATCATTTAAGGGCAACCATTTGCATCATACTCATGTTTTTATCTGCAAAATAGCATGAAATGCTAGATAATTGTGTAACAAGTCCAACGGTACCAATTTCATCAAATTCTGACTTAAAAACATCGTCATTTCATGTGATCAAAGGAGTGTAGCGCATTTGCGGTTTTTCGATAAAACCGAGTCGAAATAAATAAATATGATGATATTTTTATGATAATGCGCTAAATTATATTTATTTGATGTGAACAGGACATGCCGAGGATGCAGTGCAGCTGGAGGAGTTTCCGGAAATTTGGGAGTGATCCGGTATGCGGATTTCAACTAAAACAGGGGTAAAAATACAAATTGACTCCTTCTTCCACTGGAGTTTCCCAAAACCCACTATTTCCCTCCGTCTCTCCGATTTCCTAAACACATCCTTTCCTTTATTTTAAAAACTCTCTCTCTCTTCTCGTTTTAGAAAGTCGAATCCTATTCCAATTTCCTCTTCCAAATCATGTCCCTTCTCCAAGTCTCCCACATATCCTCCTCCTTTTCCAACTCAAACCCAGCACCTCTCCTCCTCCTCCTCTCTATAAATTCCCACAAATTCCTCTCACCCGGAGGCTCCCTCTCTATTCTTTTTCCCGTTTTTCTCCGTAGTTTCCGGTAACCTTCTTCCCACAGATTTCCTCTCCCTCTCTCGGTTTTTCCACGGTTCTCTCCTCCGTAGTCTTTCTCTCCCGTCTTCTCTCTCGGTCTCCCCTCTATCTTCCCTGCTCGTCCAGCTGAACCTGCATGCTGTCACCCAAGCACCAGCACCGTTCCAGCTCTCCACGGCTTCCTCCTGTGCAGCACCTCCTGCATGCAGCAGCTGCGGTGAAGCAAGTCTTCCACCAGCTCCTTCATCGTGCAGCAACACTCCAGCCAGCAAGCAGCACGGCTTGAAGCTTCCAGCTCCTTCCTCCAAGCAGCAAACGCAGCCTCAGCAACTCCTCCTGCCCGCTGCACCTCCATGCTAACCTGAACGCATGCAACACGCCACCCCAGCAGCAGCTTCTTCCACGCTGCACCGCCCTCCATCAAAGCAACCGGCAGCAGCAGCTTCCTCCAACCCAGCCACCAGCAACCGAGCTCCACCAACGCAGCAGCAGCAGCCACACCAACGCAGCACCTCCAGCCACGTACACCAAGCAGCTGCTGTCTCTCCATCAATCCTCCAAACAGCACCCAGCAGCAAGCGTCTCCAGCGCTGGTCCACTGCGCCAGACGTTCCAGCTGATGGTCCACAGCACCATCCTTCACAGCATCTTGGTCCATTGCAACAGCAGCCCACTTATCCCTATTTAATCTAGTTTCTTTCTCTTCACCCATTAGTTTAGAATTAGTTTAATTGTTTAGGGATAATTAATTGATCTTTTGATTAAACAATTGAATTTTGTAATTTATAATTTTTTTAATTAATTCATGTTTAGCACGTAGTTAAATTTTAATATCTTTGTCATAAATTCTAGTTGTGATTAATTTAGTTTTATGAGTGTTTGCGTTTTCAAGCAATTATGTTTTTAGGTTACATTAGTTAATTGTGTTTGAGTTTAGTTAAGTAATTAGTTTATTTGAATTTTCACTTATTTTTAGATTAACTAAAGTCCAAGGTTTTCAAAAGTAAAATTCTATCTCCCTGTGGATCGACTCGGACTCACCGCTATTAAATTTCCAAATTTTGATTTGAGTGAGCCGGATAAATTTAGATTGAACGTTTTCATGTGTTTAACGACGCACAATTCGAAACGAGCATGCATCCACAAGAAATGTATCTTCATATGACAATGCAAGTTAAGAGAGCAACAACAAACAAAAAGTACTTGAAGGGAAGAGAAACAATAAAAAGTACCTAGGGGAGAAGTACAATGACAAACTTAACTCCACCATTGCAACCAACCTCAGAGCACTCCATGTTGCCGCTGGGGTTCCTGACATGGTAGGAGGGGACAAGATGTCGAGAGTAGAATTGTCTGCCCCCCTATTTAGGGCTGTCAACGGGCCGGGCAGGGCCGGCCTGCTTGCTTCTGGGTTGGGTCAGACATGGCCTACGTTTCGGGCTAGCTTGTTGAGCCCACGGGCCAAAGTCGGGCCGAAAAAGGAGCAGACGGGCCAAGCCTGCCAGCCCGCAAGCCCAACTGCAATGGGCAGGGTACCAAGTGCTACGACCCCCGCTTCATCGGAGGCGACGACGTCATGTTCTACTTCCACGGCAGGAAGGACGAGCACTTCGTCCTCGTCTCCGAGCCCCGCTTCCAGATCAACGGCCGCTTCATCGGCCTCCGCCCCACCAGCAGGACCCGCGACTTCACCTGGATCTAGGCCCTCGGCTTCCTCTTCAGCTCCGGTCACTGTCTCTCCGTCGAGGCCACTACTGCATCGCAGTAGGACAAGGACGTCAACCACTTCCGGTTCGCCTACAACGGCGAGCCCCTTGCGATCCCGGAGGGCCATAGGTTCGAGTGGAAGGCACCCGGTGGCGGCCCAATGACGGTAGAGAGTACGGGGAGAACCAACAGCATCATGGTGACGCTGGAGTGCCTGGGGGAGGTCTCCATCAATGCCGTCTCCGTGACGGAGGAGGACGACATGATCCACCGCTATGGGATTCCAGCCAGCGACCGGTTCGTGCACCTGGAGGTGCAGTTCAGGTTCTCCGGGTTGTCGCAGGAAGTGGAGGGGGTGCTAAGCAGGATGTACTAGCCGGACTACGTGAACCCGGCAAAGCATGGTGTGGACATGTCGGTGCTCGGTGGGGAGGATAAGTACAGGAAGCGCTCTCTCCTGTCATCGGAGTTCAAGCTGGTCTTGCTCGTGGCAGAGAACTAGATTGGTTGTTCTTTCATCCGTTGTTGAGAAGCCTGCTTGTGATGATCAAGTATGAGGAAGAAGTGTTGAGTTCGTAATGGGGTCCGTATCTCGAGGACTGCAGATACTCGTTGAGGGGGCAGGAACAGTTTAAGGATGTCATCCCCACGCCGTAGCCGTCGGGGAGGATGGCGGCCATCAGGTAGTAGGGCATTCCGCGGAGGACAGGGTTGTCGTCTACGTTGACGATGGACTCTGGTTTAAATTGAATAAACTGCGACTGATTCTAATATTCACTTGCTTGGTTTGAATTAAGACTAACAAAAGTTTTAAAGATTTAAAACCAATGGGGTCTAGTGAAAAGGTCTAGTTTCATGTAAGTTCACAGCTCACGGATACACAACCAGTACGGATACTAACAGAGACACATACTTTTGGCAGACTACAATATGAGCTTGCCTATTAAGCCACATGCTGACAGGTATAGATTACACAGAGTAGCTAAGAATGGTGCACAACGAGATGATACTTTTGCGTCTAATTAGCGATGAAATGGCCAGCGATCAGTATTGTTGGGTTCGCTGTGTCGAGATCCGACCGAAAAAGTAACGGAATAAAATATTCGGGATCGGATCCATCCTGTTTCGATCATTAAAATAAAACCGGAGTAAATCGGATTTACCTTGCGCGGATTCGAATCCACGTTCGTTTTCCGGTTCCGTCGGAGCGATGCCGCAAGCCACGCAGGTGTCCGGCCTCTAGCGGTATCCACGCGGTTCTCCTCGCGATAGATCATCCTCGCCTCCTCGCTCGATTCAACGTTCGTGGATCCCGTCTGGCTGCGCGTAATCCGCCGCAACATGCGGATTCAAAATCTCCTGTTGGACGGAAGGCGGAGCAGTCGGGAGCCGAAGCGGAGCCTCCAGAGGGCCGGCCTCATGTTGTGCATTTGGAAGGAGAGAGAAAGAATGACGGCTAGATTAGGGTTGCTGGTGTAACGACCCGCCACTCTATAATCGAATATCTAATTACTAAATGGGTACCGAATCATTAAATTTGGAGTTAAACCAGGATCTCGATAAATCTGAGAAATAAATAATAAACTAAACTAAACATCCACATCACATCGAATTGTAAAGGAAGTACAAAAATTAAAAATTATTACAATTCGACTTGACTCAACAATTAATTACATACTCCAACACAAAGTAAATAATTAACGTACAGGCCAAAAAAGAAAATAACAACTACATCGGGATATACCCCAGAACAGCGGCTGTTGGCACGCAACCCAAGGCAGCACTCTCCTCGCTATGCCTGTCTGGAACCCTCACCTGAAAACCGCAGGGAGTGAGTCTCATTGAAAAAGACTAAGTAGGGATCCTTTGATCCCCACCACCCACTCACACACCTACATGTGCAATACACAATTATAGGCAATTTAACTAAATAAAGCAATAACATGTACGATTCTGAAACCACACTACTGTTAGTTTAGGTGGCCTACAAGCTAATCTAACAATGTAAATCTCGTTCATTATTAATAAAATGGCATAATATTCATTATGTGTAAATCGCGTTAATTATCGTTTCATAATGAAGTCCGTGAATATGTGCTATGGTGATCAGATTATGATGAGATCATACTAATGAGACTGATCACTTAAACACACATATTCTTAATCGATCCTAGTCGGAGGATATCCGAGAAGTATCCGGTTAGACTAGTACAGATTACTCTTGCTCATATGATGAGGGTGACTGGTCTCATAAGTCACTTGTGTGGAGACACTAAGGCGAATCTGTAGGTGCTCATTGGAGAATGAGTTCACTGAACTGATCCGACTGAATCGCTGGATGGTATTGTACCTCACTGTCAACCAGCTTGATTCTATTGTCGCAGTTGCGTGGATGGTCCTCGGACTTGAGACATCAAGGACACCTTGGCGGTGGACTTCTGTACTTTGACCTTGGTCTACGAATCTCTAGCCACGGGACTCTAATACGCCAAGGATTGGGTGCAGCGGAATACCGTCGAAGGGAATTGTGTGTCAATAAGGAATCATTTGCTCTCGGTACTTAGAGAGAGAATGCTCTAGGAAGGATGTGCGGAAGTCCCTGGCCAGGGCGGACGATAATATCGGAAAAGGAGTTTTCCGATATTCATCAGCGGCATCCAATCCAAGTGAGTCGACCGGTTAGGGTTTGACAGCTCGCCATACCCTGAGTTGACTCGAGTGCATTGTACGAATGAAAGATTAAATCCACGCGGTAACTGTCGGCGGAAAGGTTCCAAGAGTGGGTTACTTAACCCCAAATACCTTCCGGGTTCACGCGGTGTTGCTTGGCACCCAACGTGATCGGAGGCCCGGTCGAATTCGATGTGCGACATCAATTCGATTGATTAATTGATTAATAAAGGGTTATTAATTAATTAATAAAGCCAGTGAGGAGTCACTGGGCTTGTTGGGCCATTAACTGGACTGGTACTTGGGCCTAGAGGGTCACACGCAAATGATTCTCAAGACGATGGATAAATAAGTGGGTTTTATACAAACCGGGGGTTTTTATGAAAAACCGCGCGGTTAATATAAAACATAGCGAACGGGCTGAGTAGGCCAAGCTGCTGCTAACCCTAGCCGCCCCTCCTCAGTTTCTATCTTCCTCTGGCGTCCAGGCAGATCCAGATCTGCTCCGCCACTTCTCCGAATCCCGTTCGACGGGAAATCGTCCGCGTACTGCGGCGATCATTGCGGCGACCAGCGGAGGCTTCGTGGGCTGCAAAGAACAAGGAACTCGAGGATATCCGTCGCGGGGAGGATCGCGTGGACTTCGCTAGAGGCCGGACGCTTGCGCGGCTTGCGGTGTCGCACCGACGGAACCGAACGGCTGCGGATTCGAATCCGCACACGGTGAGAACTTCGATAATCTGATTATCGTATTTTAGATTCAGAAACGGGAACGGATCGCTGTAAATAATTTTGTTTTTCTGCTGCGTGAGCGATCCGGAGAAACCGACAAAAACCTACAGTGGTATCAGAGCCAGGTTCCACTGTTTCTCGTCCCGTTTCGGATCTCTAAATTAATTTTTTCATGAGTTATTCCATGGTGTAACTTCGAATAATTGTTGGATCAGTGTTCATGCGATAAACACAGTTAATCTGATTATTTTCTTTCAATTTTTCGAGATTATTTTGGGGGTTTTTCGTGTTCTTCGTGAGACGAAGAACGGCGTGTTTACGGCGGCTTTAATCGGCCTCCCAAGCGTTGGGATGGCCGGCCGAGACTCCGGATCTTTAGGTGATAGTCACCACTGCACATCCGGTATTTTTCCTGCATCGGGGTGGCCCTGAAAAGCTGAAAAATTCGAGCCCTAATTCGGTTTTTGGAACCCTGCAAAACCAGTAAAAAAATCCCACAGTTTTGGGGCTTAGCCGGCTGTCGTTTGGGCTTCTCCGGTGGCCCTACCGGCGCCGGGGTGCTCGCCGGCGCCGGGGGGCGGTGGGGTCGGCACCGCCGGGGGGGGGGGGGGGGGGGGGGGGGGGGGGGGGGGGGGGCCGGGGCCGCCGACGCCCCAGCCGCCGGCCTCCAAACCTGCAAATCTAGGGTTTCAGTTTTGGGGTTTCAGGTTGGGGAAGGGGGCGGTTCAGGGTTGAACCGGGTCTCGCGAGCCGGCCGCTCCAGATGGACCCTGGCCCGGTCCAGGGTGCCCCGGGTCCGGGCCCCTAGCCGAGCCCGGGCTCGCACCTGGCCGAGCCAGGGCTCGCACCAGGGCCGAGCCCCTGGCTCGAACCAGGTCCAGTGGGCTGAGCCCACTCCCCTTATTTCTTTTAAAACCGCTTTAAATCCCCAAATTGCCCATAGGAAATTTAGTTAAAATATGAATTAATTTTAAAATTTTCAAAATTGTTTTGAGGATTAAAATTATTATTCAATTTTAATTTAATTGGGCATTTATTAATGATTTTGAATCATTAACTTAATTAAGGATTTATTAATTAGGAATTAGTTGTGGATTAATTGAGGTTAATATTAATTTAAGTGTTAAATTAATCATTGACCTTAATTTGTTTAATTTTAAGAGTTAAAATTAATAGTCAATAATTTTTAATCTAATTGTTAGATTATTAATTATTAATACATCTAATTGTTAATTAATTATTTGAGTTAGTTGTTAATTTAATTGTTAAATTAATAATTGACTTAAATGACTAATTTAAGTGTTAAATGAGTAATATTTGATTATTAATGTTAGTTATTAATTTAAGGGTTAAATTAATAATTAACGTTAATCTTCTAATCTAATAGTTAGATTAGTAATTATTAATTAATTAAAGTTAATTATTAATTTAAGTGTTAAGTTAATAATTGATTTTAAGTTAACTAATCTAAGAGTTAGATTAGTAGTTAATTAATAATTAGAGTTAATTAATAATTTAAGTGTTAAATTATCAATTAACTTAGTTGGATTAATCTAAGAGTTAGATTGGTCTTTAAATAGTCTAATTGTTAGATTATTAATGGGGTTTTAATCTAAGTGTTAGATTAGAAATATTCTAGTTTGCATGGAATAATCTGGAATTATTAATTTGGAGTGTGCGCATGTGATGTGTGTTTAATGCTTTTAAATTTTGATTTAATTGCATGTTAAGTTAATAAAATGAGTTTTCGAAATTCAAATACCAATTTTGATTGGATCCCAGCTTTTTGAAAGCCAAAACTTATTTATTTTGAAAACTCATTTATTTTAGCCATGTGATGCGCTGAAACATGTGTGGAATGTTTAAAACACACCGTGGTCATGGATATGCACTTAATTAATTATTCATGTAATGAATGGATTGTGTGGATCGTGGATGTATGTTTGATTATTAATTGTTAATAAATAGAGGTCTGCGTACCTCTCTCTCTCATACTCCGATGTATTTCTACCTCCCTCTCTCTCTTGTACTCGCCATAAGGCCTTCCTCAATTTACTTGTTAATTCTAGAATTAATGTAATATGATGGAGGCGAAGGAGCGAGGACGATCCACAGTTGCAGCCAGGAAGGCGAAAAGATGGAGATCTCTTCCCTATGTGTTTGCAAGATATCTAATGTAATTGTTGTGTTAGATTGTGTGTGCATTTGACTGTTGGCTCCAGTCAAACCCACTGTGCTATCCATGACCACACTAAAGACATGTATGTGATGCATTGTTTTTCTTTTGATTATGAATCAAAGCAAGTTATAGTATTTAGTAAATATATACGATATACTTATATACTATCACCTAGGAAGAGACCAAGATAAAAAGTTATCTAAATACCCTGAGATAAACTCTAAGCCGTAACGCGAGTAGTTAAGAACTTACCGCGTGGTCCACCATCGTTATAGTCATAGGATTCGAATCACTTTAGGCAGGTTTGTTGTGCTATCCACAAGGCCTGCTTAATTGGGAGGAGAAACTGTGGCTATGGCATAAGATGCCTATAGATCGGGGTAGAGGAACCATGTAGCTTTGTTGTGCTATCCACAAGGGCTGCATGCAAATCTATGCTCGTCGCGTAATGATGGTTAGCTTAGATCAGAATTAGTGGTTTGTTGTGCTATCCACAAGGCCATTAAATCTCTGGGGACCGAAGCTATGATCAGATATTGCAAGGAGTTGCAAGTTCCATGAGTTGGGTGCTCTTTGATTGTATTACAGTTTGTTGTGCTATCCACAAGGCTGTAGTGCAAGTCATTGAGATTCTGATCCCCACTAGGAGACTGTCGGCGTCTCCCGTTCTGTATAACTGAGGGTTATACAGTCCGTCGAAAATTAGTGGGAGCTAAACTTGAACAAAAGACCATGTCTTGTTTTAAACTTTAATAATTGAACATCTGCTAAATAAATTTTACTTATCTCCTGTAGGAATTATGTCGTCGAATAACTCACTCCGTGGCATACTTGATGCCGTTTTGACTTACCTTATCTACTCAGATTGGTTCAGAAGCCTGAAGAATGTCTTCAGATCTGAGCGCATTGACTTCCTCCTTGGAGCTGATCCTCATGCTGAATCGGCCCTGAAGCAGAGATGATAGCTAACGATAATGGATCGAAGGACAAAGGCAAAGGAGTAGTGAAGGGTGACTACTTCTATTATAAGCAGTATGATCACTGGAAGAAGAACTGCAAGGAGTTCCTTAACGATAAAGCTCATGGAAGAGTGAAGCTGTCTGAAACTTCAGATATCTATATGATAGATATCAACTTGTCAGTTAGAGATTCCACATCTTGGGTATTGGATACCGGATGTGCTTCTCATATCTGCCATGATGTGCAGATGCTGACAAGTAAGCGCAAGCTGAGACAAGGTGAGGTGGAATTGAGGCTAGGAAACGGCGCAAAAGTTGCGGCGGTTGCTGTTGGGACAACAAACCTCAGGCTTCCATCGGCAGACACCTTACTATTGGAAGATTGTTATTATGTTCCTAGCATAATAAAGAACATCATATCAATATCTTGTTTGGACAAGATAGGATATAGGTTGACGATTGAGAATAGAAGTTGTTCGATTTATTATGGTAATAAATCAATAGCTTCGGCATCTTTAGTCAACGGTCTATATCTATTAGATGTTTCTTATTACAATCTTCAGATTGATAATGCTCTTAAGAAGAGCAAGAATTGTGTGAACCAGGCCTACATGTGGCATTGTAGACTTGGGCACATTGGCAAAAGTAGGTTGCAAAAGTTGCACAAGCATGGTTACTTAACAACATTCGATTATGAATCGTTTGCAACATGCGAATCCTGTCTTATGGGAAAGATGGCAAAATCTCCATTTGTTGGACATGGAGATCGTGCCAAACACATTCTGGAACTAATACATTCAGATGTATGTGGTCCAATGTCCACCCAAGCCAAAGGTGGCTTTTCTTACTTCATCACGTTCACCGATGACTTCTCAAGATTCGGCTACGTGTACTTAATGAAGTACAAGTCAGAAGCATTTGAGAAGTTCAAGAGTTCAAGAATGAGATAGAGAAGCAATTAGGAAAGAGTACTAAAGCTCTTCAATCAGATCGGGGAGGAGAATACTTGAGTACTAATTTCACACAATTCTTAAAGGATATTGGTATCTTTTCTCAGCTGACCCCTGTATATACACCACAGATGAATGGTGTATCAGAAAGGAGGAATCGCACCTTGTTGGACATGGTGCGATCCATGATGAGCTTTTCGGGATTACCAGTGTCCCTCTGGGGGTATGCTCTAGAGTCAGCAGCATACCTACTGAACAGAGTACCCAGCAAGTCTGTGGCCTCTACTCCATATGAGATATGGAAAGGCAGGAAACCAGAATTTAAACATGTTAAAGTCTGGGGTTGTCCTGCTCATGTAAAGAGGCATGATCCAGACAAGCTGGAATCACGAACTGATAAATGTAGGTTTGTGGGATATCCAAAGGAAACCTTTAGATACTATTTTTACCATCCTGATGAACAAAAGGTGTTTGTCGCCAGGAAAGCTGTCTTCCTGGATGAGGAATACCTTCTCTAGGAGGACAGTGGGAGTAAAATAGTACTGGAAGAGGTTCCAAATCCCCAAACAGCTACATTATCATCAGATGAGATATCAGTTCCTGAACCTGTTCAGGTACACACAGATGAGCCTCGTAGATCTGGTAGAGTACCTAGACTACCCGAACGATATGTGGGACATATCGCTGAAGGTGAGTCTAAGGTACAATATAATGAGGATGATGATCCTAAAACCTACCAGGAGGCCATAGAAGACCCAGAATCCGGGAAATGGCGAGAAGCCATAAACTCAGAAATCCAGTCCATGTACACCAACCAAGTTTGGAACTTGGAAGACTTGCCCGAGGGTATTGTACCCATCGGATGCAAGTGGATCTTTAAGAGAAAGATCGGTGCTGATGGACGGATCGACACTTATAAGGCAAGGTTGGTGGCAAAGAGATATCGTCAAAGGCAAGGAATTGACTATGACGAGACTTTCTCACCAGTTGCCATGATAAAGTCGATCAGAGTTCTGCTCGCCATTGCTGCACATTTTGATTATGAAATTTGGCAGATGGATGTGAAGACTGCCTTCCTCAATGGTATCCTTGAGGAAGAGGTGTATATGATACAACCAGAAGGTTTCACATCCAAAGAATCTCCAGATAAAGTGTGCAAGCTTCAGAGGTCCATTTATGGACTGAAGCAGGCTTCCCGGAGCTGGAACATAAGATTTGACGAGGCTGTCAAGTCTTATGACTTCATTAAGAATGAAGATGAGCCTTGTGTGTACAAGAAGACCAGTGAGAGTGCAGTCACTTTTCTAGTTCTTTACGTAGATGACATACTACTCATTGGGAATGATGTAGCAATGATGTCATCAGTAAAGATCTGGCTGTCGAAGAACTTCTCCATGAAGGATTTGGGAGAAGCATCCTACGTATTAGGAATACGGATCTATAGAAATAGATCAAAGAGGATGCTTGGAATGACCCAATCCTTGTACATAGATACCATAGTCCAAAGGTTTGGCATGGAAAATTCCAAGAGAGGTTTCATACCGATGAGACATGGAATTAATCTCTCAAAGGAGTAGTCTCCTAAGACTCCTGATGAGAGGGCATTCATGGATAGAATACCCTATGCCTCTGCCATAAGATCTATCATGTATGCCATGCTATGTACACGGCCTGATGTTGCATTTGCTCTAAGTGTTACGAGCAGATTTCAGGCTGATCCAGGCGAAGAGCACTGGAAGGCAGTGAAATGTATCCTTAAGTACTTGAGAAGAACTAAGGATATGTTTCTTGTCTATGGAGGAGGTGACTTGAAACTGCGAGGCTTTACTGACTCGAGTTTCCAGTCGGATCCAGATGATAGTAAGTCAACATCTGGATTCGTGTTTACATTGAACGGAGGGGCAGTGTGCTGGAAGAGTTCCAAGCAAGTAACCACTGCAGATTCGACGACTGAAGCTGAGTACATCGCTGCAGCTGAAGCCGCCAAGGAAGCAGTGTGGTTAAAGAAATTCATCACCGACCTCGGCGTAGTTCCCAGCATCTCTGAGCCTGTTACACTGTTGTGCGACAACAATGGAGCGATTGCGCAAGAGAAAGAGCCACGGTCTCATCAGAAATCGAAGCATATTCTGAGGCGCTTTCACCTTATCAGAGAGATCATATCCAGAGGAGATGTAGTAGTGGAAAGAGTTCCATCCGTCGACAATGTAGCAGATCCACTGACAAAGCCGTTGGCTCAAATTGTGTTTGAGCGTCACCTAGAGTCTATGGGCTTATTGTATAAAGGTGATTGGCTTTAGTCCAAGTGGGAGATTGTTAGTTTAGGTGGACTACAAGCCAATCTAACAATGTAAATCTCGTTCATTATTAATAAAATGGCATAATATTCATTATGTGTAAATCGCGTTAATTATCGTTTCATAATGAAGTCCGTGAATATGTGCTATGGTGATCAGATTATGATGAGATCATACTAATGAGACTGATCACTTAAACACACATATTCTTAATCGTTCATAGTCGGAGGATATCCGAGAAGGACATGCAGCGGAATACCGTCGAAGGGAATTGTGTGTCAATAAGGAATCATTCGCTCTCGGTACTTTGAGAGAGAATGCTCTAGGAAGGATGCGCGGAAGTCCCTGGCCAGGGCGGACGATAATATCGGAAAAGGAGTTTTCCGATATTCATCAGCGGCATCCAATCCAAGTGAGTCGACCGGTTAGGGTTTGACAGCTCGCCATACCCTGAGTTGACTCGAGAGCATTGTACGAATGAAGGATTAAATCCACGCGGTAACTGTCGGCGGAAAGGTTCCAAGAGTGGGTTACTTAACCCCAAATACCTTCCGGGTTCACGCGGTGTTGCTTGGCACCCAACGTGATCGGAGGCCCGGTCGAATTCGATGTGCGACATCAATTCGATTGATTAATTTATTAATAAATGGTTATTAATTAATTAATAAAGCCAGTGAGGAGTCACTGGGCTTGTTGGGCCATTAACTGGACTGGTACTTGGGCCTAGAGGGTCACACGCAAATGATTCTCAAGGCGATGGATAAATAAGTGGGTTTTATACAAACCGGGGGTTTTTATGAAAAACCGCGCGGTTAGTATAAAACATAGCGAACGGGCTGAGCAGGCCAAGCTGCTGCTAACCCTAGCCTCCCCTCCTCAGTTTCTATCTTCCTCTAGCGTCCAGGCAGATCCAGATCTACTTCGCCGCTTCTCCAAATCCCGTTCGACGGGAAATCGTCCGCGCACTGCGGCGATCATTGCGGCGACTAGCGGAGGCTTCGTGGGCTGCGAAGAACGAGGAACTTGAGGATATCCATCGCGGGGAGGATCGCGTGGACTTCGCTAGAGGCCGGGCGCTTGCGCGGCTTGCGGTGTCGCACCGACGGAACCGAACGGCTGCGGATTCGAATCCGCACACGGTGAGAACTTCGATAATCTGATTATCGTATTTTAGATTCAGAAACGGGAACGGATCGCTGTAAATAATTTTGTTTTTCTGTTGCGTGAGCGATCCGGAGAAACCGACAAAAACCTACAACTACCACGGTGTCCACAACTAGCGTCTCGGCTAAACACACAAGTTACACGCGCAAACGTGGAAAACACCGACCCACTGAGACCAAACAGCAACCCCTCGGATAGCGCACTGACTACTCTAGCCTGACCTAACTCAAGATGGTTCTGCTTCCCCCAGTACGAGTGACACTTCGAATGTACCACTCCCACATCGATACTAGCTATACCCCGAGGTACACCAGGTGACCCTCTCTCTAGGCGTCACCCCACCACTCCCACACCGGTGCCATGTCACTCCCACATCAACACGGGGTGCCTAAGCACTAACAACTGTCACTCTTGGCCCACGATCGCACAAAACGCAATACGGTGCGACCCGATCACGTAGAAATCATCGTCCTCAAGTATGATTTCAAACATGCAATTAACCAACTATCTATCAATGTAAACACATGTTAATTACAGGAATTAATGTGATTCTGTCTTGAATCGCGTCGCCCAAGGCCGACGTCATTCAAGATTCCTAAACTGGTTCATGTGAAATCTGGCCTCGGAAGATGGTTTAAAACGCGTCGTTCAAACGGGTCGCCGTTTAAAAGGCGTCGCTGTCCTTGGATACCATTCAATCTAGAGACAAAGTCTGTTATCTGGGATAAATCGCGTCGTGGGTGGAAGCCGCCTTTTTAAAAGGTGTCGTTGTCCCTCGACGCCATTTAACCCTCACAGACAGGTTCTCCTCCGGCCTCCCGCGAGTTACAAAACGGGATTTCTCCCCCAAATTCGCATAAAACACCATAAAAATAGAGAGGGAGGAGGAGAAACTAAGTACCCATTAAAAACCTACAATTCTTCATTACATGATTTTCACCCCAAAAATCTCCTAAACATGCTCCAAAGCAGGAAGACATGGTTTTAAACAAAACATCGCGAGGATCGTCACCTTACCGGTTACTTGAACTCCTCCGAGCTCCAAGCCGCCGAACCGCCTCGCTACACGCTGCCGCCGGTACTGCCGTGGACGCCGTTACTCCATCGGGACGTCGGCCGCCGTCCGGAGAGAAATGCGCTGCGGAGGAAGTGGTGGTGGTAGTGGAGGAAGTTAGGAGGTTGATGGAGTAGAGGGAGAGGAAGAATGGGGAGAGGAAAGGAAGGAGAAGGGGGAAAGGGAGCCAGAGGTTCGGAGGGAAGAGAGGAGCGAGAAGAGAAATGAGAGAATGAGGGAAAGGAGGGAGGGTTCGCGGGGTTAAGCTGAAGCCAGTTAAAACGCATCATCTAACATCGACGTCATTCATACGACAAGTCCAGGCCGTCAAGGGCAAACCAGGGTTGTACTCTGAATGGCGTCGTCTATGCAAGACGCCATTCAGACGATAAGACCGGGGCCGTACTCCCGCGGCCCAAAACCAGCCCACGTGGCGCTCACGTGGCACAAACTAAAATGCGTCCACATCGCCGGATGCCGTTTGAACCCCGTCGAGCAAGCTCGACGTGAGAAGGAACCCAAGCCCCAACCCCACAAGGGCCCAAATAAAGGGATCCGACCCCAAAACTAACCCAGTAACCAGATCCGAAACCTCAATCCTTACAGCTGGCCCCCGACGTAGTATCCATTCTTTTATAATAAGCCTATTTGCAGTTTTTCGTAAAAATCCAGTCTTATCCGAAATCCTGTCGGATTATCCATCGACTTGAAATCCTTTTGCGTGACCCTCTAGGCCCAAATACCAGTCCAGTTAATAACCCACTAAGCCCAGTACCTCTTTACGGACCCACTAAATTAATTAATATCCTTATATTTAATTAATCAGCCGAATTTAATGTCCCATAATAAATTCGGACGGGCTTCCGAACACGTTGGATGCCAAGCAACATCGCGTAATCCTGGATGGCATTGGGGTTATCGCAACCCTCTATTGGAACCTTTCCGTCATCGGTTAGTTCGCGGATATAATCATTCATCCGTGCAATGTTCCCGAATCGATCTAGAGTATGGTGTACTGTTAAACCCTAGCTGGTCGATTCACTTGAAGCAGATGCCGCTAATCTATATCGGATAACTCTTTATCCGATACAGAGTCCGCCCTAGCTAGGGACTTAAGCGCATCATTCCCAGAACATTCTCTATTAAACTACCGAGAGCGGATGATCCTGTATTGAACACACAATTACCTTCGAAGGCATTTCCCTGAACCCGATCACTTGACTTATTGATAACCTATGGTTAGGGATTCGTTAGTCAAGGTCAAAGTGCAGAAACCTACCAACAAGATATCTTTGGCGTCTCAGGTCCAAGGATCATCTACGCAACCGTGACAAAAGAATCGTGTTGGTTAACAGTGAGGTGTTTACCATCCATCGATTCATAGTCGGATCAGTTCAGTGAACTCATTCGCCAATGAGCACCTACAGGTCCAGCATAGTGTCTCCACACAAGTGACTTATAGGATCAGTCACCTTCATCATATGAGCTGAAGAAACCTATATTAGTCTATCCGGATGTTCGATGTCCTTCTCAAACATCCTATGACTAGGAACAATTAAGAACATATGTTTATAAATCTTCGGTCCCGTAATTATGATCTCATCATAATCCGAAGATTATTACACATGTTCATGGACTTCATCATGATACGATAAACATAGATCGAATTAATTATACGACAATGAATTAATGTTATTTATTAATAAACTGAATCAATATATTGTATCGGATTGACTTTAAGACCATCTAATACTAACAAGTATTTCAAGTAGGCTAACAAAATTATCTCCGATTATATCATAAAGAACAGTGTTGCTCTGCCGATAGAGACAAACTGAGGATATTCACACTGCAATGCCAAGAACAGCCAACATAACGGCCATGAGAACCAACATCCATGTGCGGCATCAATTAAACACCTGTCCCATGCACAGTGAAAATTATGAACACCTCTATAACTCTATACGTCGACGATGAACTCTTGTAGCACATGGTGGCGCTGGCGGCGGCCCGGCGGGGCCTGGGGAGGGCGGCGAGTTTGCTGGCAGCATCGCGACGGGGGAAGGGGATGTGGACAGCGGAGGAAAGGCGGGTTCTTGGTAGGGTTCGGAGGGGAGGGAGAGGGGATGATCCTCCGACGGGGGTGACAATGACGGCGGGCAGGAGGGCATTCCTGCATGGGGGGTATGTCGCGGGAGATATTTTCCCAGGGAAACAAAAGTTGGGCCTAACTGAGCACCCGTGGGCATGGTAAAAGAGTTGTGGGTTAGGCTGGGCTGGGCCAGGCCAAAACACTGGCCGGGCCGGGCTGATGATGGACTGGGCCAGGCCCGACCCATTGACAACCCTAATAGTTCACGTCTGATTGCAATGTTGTGAGGCGCTGAAGCAGGTATTCCTTATTATTAACACACACTAGTTGAAATCCCGTGCGATACACGGAGAATTAACATATTTGAATAAAATAATTATAATTAATATAAGTGGAGCTAATTTTTTACTCTTTGGAAGGAATGAATAAATAAAGAAGAATATATGTTCAGAAATACTAACATTTTTTTCTATAAATATTAAGATAGTTGTTTAGTAAATATTTAAAGTTCAGAACTATTGTATCTAATAGAAATATGGATTGAGAGAGAAAACGAAAGTGTACTGAAAGTTATTATTATTATCCTATGAGATTATCTCCATAAATATTGTGTTAGAAACATGGATTGACAGAAAAATAAGAGAGTGATTGACCTTGTTAATAACAAAATTAGTTATTATTATCCTATTAGGCTATCTCTATAATCATAATAAATATTATTATCCTAATAGACTGTCCCAATATTAACAACAACAACAACAATAACAACAACGACAACAACAATAACAATAATAATATGAGTGAGAAAAGTGAGTTAACAACAACAATAATAATAATATAAGTGAGAAAATTGAGACAGGGACTCATCTCGTCAATAATAATAATAATAATAATAATACAACAACAACAAAATTAGTAATACTTTCAAAAATAATAATAATAATATTAAAATTAGTTATTATTATCTCATGACACTACCTCACTAATAATAATAATAATACGTCAAAATTAATTATTATTATCCTAAGAGATTGTAACAACAACAACAACAATAACAATAACAATAACAATAATAATATAATAGGAGAAAAAATATTAGATAGAAATATTAATAGAAGATAAAAAAATGTGAAAGAGGAGAAAGAGAGATAATAATAATAATAAAGTAAAGATAATAATAATAACAAAGTACTTTTAAAAATAATAATAATGTCAAAATTAGTTATTATTATCTCTTGAGATTGTCCCAATAATAATAATAATATCAAAATTAGTTATTATTATCCCATGAGATTAACATTTTGATATTAATTTTAATAAGAATAATAATAATATCAAAATTATTATTATTATCCCATAAGACTACCCCAATAATAATAATAACAATAATAATAATAAAATAATATTTTCAATAATAATAATAACATAATACTTTCCACCATCTTAGATTAAAATAATAATAATAATAATAATATTTTTTTTAAAAAAATAATATCAAAATTAGTTGTTATTATCTTATAAGATTACCATAATAATAATAATAATAATAATAACAACAATATCAAAATTAGTTATTATTATCCCATGAGATTACCCCAATAATAATAATAAGAAAATAACAATACATTCAAAAAATTAATATAATAATACTTTCCATTATCTTAGATAATATTAATGATAATAATATTTTAAACAATAATATCAAAATTAATTATCATTATCTCATGAGACTACCTTAATAATAATAATAATAATAATAATAATGTCAAAATTAGTTATTACTATCCTAAGAAATTGAACAATAACAACAACAACAATAATAATTATAACAAAGGACAAAAAATAGGAGATACGAATTTTAATAGGGAGAGAGAAAAATGTGAAAGAAAAGAAAGAGAGATAATAATAATAATAGTAATAATAATAATAATAATATCAAAATTAGTTATTATTATCCTGTGAGACTACCATTTTAATATTAATATTAATATTAATATTATTAATATAAAAATTAATTATTATGATCCCATGAGACTATCTATTAATAATAATAATACTAAAATTAGTTATTATTATCCCAAGAGATTGCAACAACAACAACAATAATAATAGGAGACATAAAAAAATAAGAGATGGAAATATTAATAGGGAGAGAGAAAAATGTGAAAAAAGATAATAATTTTAAAAGAATAGATATCAAAGTTTAGTTATTATTATCTTATGAGACCACCATTTTAATTTATTTTTTTAATAATAATAATAATAACATCTGGTGGGGACACCGAGCAGCAGAGGAGCAGATGTCGCGCATGTATTGCGCACACATCTTTGTGGCTTGGCGACATGCTCCATATCTAGGATGGAGTCTAGTGAGTCTAGTCTTTATGTATTTTCTTTTAGCTTAGCCTTTAGTGTGATCTTAAGGGCTTTTTCTGTCCTTTCCTATCTGTAGGACATGCTTGGTATTTTGCTTAAATATAGTCCTTTTTTTGACTTAACAAAGAGATATCCTTCCCTATATAAAGGGATCATCTCTTCCCTTGTAAGCATGTTAGATTGAATGAAAACTTCCCATGTTGTGTTGTCCCCTCTTCTAATTGTAAGGATGAGAGCCCTTCCCTCCAAAAAGATCGCCTGAGAGAGGTTCCGGTGGGAGGCTGTAGATTTGAGGCCTGTGTTATCACTGTCAACTCCACGTCGATCCGTCGTCACGCGTTGTGTTCCTCATCAACATCAAAATTAGTTATTATTATCCTACGAGACCATCATTTTGATATTAATTTTTTAATGTAATAACAATATCAAAATTAATTATTATTATCCCATTAGACTATCTGAACAACAATAATAATAATATTAAAATTAGTTATTATTATCTCATGACACTACCTCACTAATAATAATAATAATACGTCAAAATTAATTATTATTATCCTAAGAGATTGTAACAACAACAACAACAATAACAATAACAATAACAATAATAATATAATAGGAGAAAAAATATTAGATAGAAATATTAATAGAAGATAAAAAAATGTGAAAGAGGAGAAAGAGAGATAATAATAATAATAAAGTAAAGATAATAATAATAACAAAGTACTTTTAAAAATAATAATAATGTCAAAATTAGTTATTATTATCTCTTGAGATTGTCCCAATAATAATAATAATATCAAAATTAGTTATTATTATCCCATGAGATTAACATTTTGATATTAATTTTAATAAGAATAATAATAATATCAAAATTATTATTATTATCCCATAAGACTACCCCAATAATAATAATAACAATAATAATAATAAAATAATATTTTCAATAATAATAATAACATAATACTTTCCACCATCTTAGATTAAAATAATAATAATAATAATAATATTTTTTTTAAAAAAATAATATCAAAATTAGTTGTTATTATCTTATAAGATTACCATAATAATAATAATAATAATAACAACAATATCAAAATTAGTTATTATTATCCCATGAGATTACCCCAATAATAATAATAAGAAAATAACAATACATTCAAAAAATTAATATAATAATACTTTCCATTATCTTAGATAATATTAATGATAATAATATTTGAAACAATAATATCAAAATTAATTATCATTATCTCATGAGACTACCTTAATAATAATAATAATAATAATAATAATGTCAAAATTAGTTATTACTATCCTAAGAAATTGAACAATAACAACAACAACAATAATAATTATAACAAAGGACAAAAAATAGGAGATACGAATTTTAATAGGGAGAGAGAAAAATGTGAAAGAAAAGAAAGAGAGATAATAATAATAATAGTAATAATAATAATAATAATATCAAAATTAGTTATTATTATCCTGTGAGACTACCATTTTAATATTAATATTAATATTAATATTATTAATATCAAAATTAATTATTATGATCCCATGAGACTATCTATTAATAATAATAATACTAAAATTAGTTATTATTATCCCAAGAGATTGCAACAACAACAACAATAATAATAGGAGACATAAAAAAATAAGAGATGGAAATATTAATAGGGAGAGAGAAAAATGTGAAAAAAGATAATAATTTTAAAAGAATAGATATCAAAGTTTAGTTATTATTATCTTATGAGACCACCATTTTAATTTATTTTTTTAATAATAATAATAATAACATCTGGTGGGGACATCGAGCAGCAGAGGAGCAGATGTCGCGCATGTATTGCGCACACATCTTTGTGGCTTGGCGACATGCTCCATATCTAGGATGGAGTCTAGTGAGTCTAGTCTTTATGTATTTTCTTTTAGCTTAACCTTTAGTGTGATCTTAAGGGCTTTTTCTGTCCTTTCCTATCTGTAGGACATGCTTGGTATTTTGCTTAAATATAGTCCTTTTTTTGACTTAACAAAGAGATATCCTTCCCTATATAAAGGGATCATCTCTTCCCTTGTAAGCATGTTAGATTGAATGAAAACTTCCCATGTTGTGTTGTCCCCTCTTCTAATTGTAAGGATGAGAGCCCTTCCCTCCAAAAAGATCGCCTGAGAGAGGTTCCGGTGGGAGGCTGTAGATTTGAGGCCTGTGTTATCACTGTCAACTCCACGTCGATCCGTCGTCACGCGTTGTGTTCCTCATCAACATCAAAATTAGTTATTATTATCCTACGAGACCATCATTTTGATATTAATTTTTTAATGTAATAACAATATCAAAATTAATTATTATTATCCCATTAGACTATCTGAACAACAATAATAATAATATCAAAATTAATTATTATTATCTCAGAGATTACAATAACAATAATAATAGAGGACAAAAAAATAGTAGATAGAAATATAAATAGGGAGAGAGAAAATTGTTAAAGAGGAGAAGGAGATATGATAATGATGATGATGATGATAATAATAATAATAATAATATAATAGAGAGATTGATCATATATATATAGTATATAATAAGTTATTAGTAGTATTATTATATATAAATAATTTTGTTACAAAAAGAGGATTGAGAGAAAGAGTTAATGAGAGAGAGAGGGAGGGAGAGAGATCATGAGAGAGAGAGAGGGTGGAGAGAGAGAAAGAAAGTTAATGAGACAGAGAGAGGAGAGAGCGAGAGGATTAATGAGAGAGAAAGAGAGAATTAACGAGAGAGAGAGAGAGAGAGAGAGAGAGAGAGAGAGAGAGAGAGAGAGTGGGGAAAGAGAGAATTAATAGGGGTAGAGATATTAATAGGGAATGGAAAGAGAGGGATAGATAATTTAGGTGGGAAACAGAATTATCTGATGTTGACACGTGACACCAGAAAACTCTTTTTTATATATATCGTATATATTTGCCACCTTTTTTTATCATGTCCATTGGAAGTTTTTTTATTATTTAATAAAAGAGATCTCACAAAGTGTAATAATTATAAAATAAAAGTTATGTCAAAAATAATTTTAAGATGACTCACTTGATCAAATGATTCTCAATTAATATAAGAGAAACACTTGTTGCATCGTGCACAAGTAGTCGTTCGATCAATTTGATCGGACGGCTACAGAAGTAGTGATTTTTTGTTTTCTGAATTTTTTAAGTTGCTCTAATCATGGCTGACACACCTTTTGTGCAGGTCGATCTCTGATTGGACGACTAGGAAAAATATTATTCATTGGCTCAAATTTTATATTTTTAAATTTTTTTAGATCCTCTTATTAGAGATCAGATCATCTGGGCGTGTAAGACATGATAGAGCCCACCCAAAAAAATTTAAAAATTAAAAAGAATTTGGTTACATCATATGCGGTATGCAACAAGTATTACTCTTAATATAATAAACAAAATGATAAAAAGATATGATATAATAACATTCTTTTTTTTTTGGGACAAAGTGGCCCAGTGGTTACCGGCCAAAGTTACCAACTCGAAGAGCTGTGATCAAATCTGCCAAAGACCAACGAATAAACCGCCCAAGTGGGCGAAATTTCCGCTCTAAGAGCGAAAGTTTCACGGGAAAACTCTTCGGCCCGCCCGCGAAAATTTCCATGGGAAAGCCCCCCGCCCGCACACAACTTAGGTGGGGTCAATCCCGCGCCCTCCCGCCTTCAGCGCAGAGGGGTGCACCGCCACTGCGCTACGCGCGCGTGTGCATGATATAATAACATTCATATCTATTTACTGCAGGTCTATGTGATCGAATGGAGACCTCCAGAGACGCATGTGGACAGAGGATCTCATCTCTATAAAGAGGATGGCACCGGAGTGCTTGGTGCATGCACCCATCAATGTCCGCTTCCACGTACAGCTAGTCCCCTCCTTCCGGCCAACTTTTGCATGGGTGGAGGGGAAGTTGCAGCCAGCGCTCAAATCTATTCAGACGTACGTTTTCCATGCAAAGGGAAGGTTCGCAACCGGAGGTTTTGGCATGCAGGGAGAAAGATGACTTGCAATGCCATCATGTGGTGGGGGAGGCTTGGAGAAGACGGCTTGGATTCCTAACAGCTGGAGACCTGGAATTCCATTCCTCCTGCTTGATGCCTTCCTTTCCCACCTTTAGAAAGCAGATTCGAAAGGTGATCATGGTGAGAGACTCTATGCAAACGGGGTCAAACAGGGATCGGATCACATGGCCGGATGATCATTCACAAGTAACAGAGACCATCGGTTCCAAGTAAATGGGGACCCGCTTGAGTTCAACTTTTTGGGTGCAGTACTGCACATGGGGGGGAGTCCGGATCCCCTCAGAATAAGAGAAGAGTAAACTCCAGCAGCAGTAAATCCCACGTCGTCACCCATCTCCTATTTTTTCTTCACCTGTCAAGCCTCTCTTTCAACCGGTGTAACCAGTTCTAAGTATAACTAAAAGTACTTAGATATATCTTAAAATTATGATTCCATTCACGTGTTCTAAGTTGTTTTTTTAGGTGTGTCCTACACTTAAAGTATTTGGATACAACTTAGAAATGACACCTAGATCCAACCTAAACCTGAAGAATTGTATTTAAGTGCTCTAAATTGTATTTGTAACTAGTTGCACTGATAGTCCGATCGCCACCTGTGTGAATCTGGGACAAATCATGTGGCAGTCAGTTTTTTTCCGTTCTTTTTTTTTTCCCACAACTATCCAATTCATGGAGGTCGTCCATGCTGTTAGATAAAGATGACCATCAAAGCCCATGAACTTAGGAGTCTGTTGCAGGGATAAGCATGGAGACTTGGTCTCCCACGATCCCTAAGATTTAGGAGGCGGTTCCGAGGAGGGGGCAGAGATGGTTAACAGAAGAGCCTCTATAAAAGGAAAACCAATGTGAAGAATTGATCTCAACTTTGAGTTAACCATCGGAGCCCGGATTCCTCCCTTGCTTTTTCTCTCCTCTCTCTCTCAAAGAAGGATCTTACACTGGTATCAGAGTAGTTCGTCCGCGCCGCTTCCGCCGCTGCTCCCCCTCGCGCTGCGGCACACCCCGCAACCGCCGCAGCCCGCCGCAGCGCCGCCGCCGCTGCAGCACCGGCCGTGTCCTGCCGTTGCCGCTGCCGCACACTGCAGCCCCTACTGCCGTTGTCCTCGCCGCATTGCCGCAGCCCATCGCAGCACCGCCGCTGCAGCGCACACTCGCCGGCCGCCCTCGCCTCGCGCCGCAGCCGCCCTCGCCTCGCGCCACTGGGCATCAAGCCGCTGCTACTCGTGCTGCTGCTGCACCGTCGTGCTCCGCCGCTGACCGCAGCACCGCCGCGGCAACCAGCACCAAGCCCGTTGCATCCCGCCGCACGACAGCCGCCGCTGCAGCACCACCGCCTACCCCGCTGCCGGCACACCGCCGCTGCCCATCCTAGCGCCGCCGCGCACCGCCGTTGCTCCCCCTCGCGCCGCGGCTTACCTCGCGCCTCGCAGCCGCCCCTGCCGTAGCAGCACGCCGCAGCTCCCCGTGCCTCGCGCTGCCCTCGCCGTTGCAGCAACCGCACCCCGCCGCCGCCTCGTCCAGCCGCTGCCCGCCGCTGCAGCACCGGCAGCATCCCGCCGCCGCCACATCCCATTGCTGCCGCTGCAGCGAACCGGAACCGCCGCGTTGCTCCCGCGACCGCACCGCCGCTGCTGCCCTCGCCTCGCCGCCGTAGCCCGCCGTGCTCTCGCGAACCGCCGCTGCCCTTGCACCGCAGCCGCCCGCAACCCCGCTTCCGGCGCACCGCACCGCCACTGCCCACTGCAGCACCGCCGCCGCCGCGGACAACCGCCGGCCTCTCCACGCGCTGCAGCCGGCCGCACCAACCGCTGCTGGTTCGCCGCAGCAGCCCGCCGCAGCCAGCCGTACCACGCCTCCGGCTCACCCCGCCGTTGCCCCGCCGCTGCCGCTCGTCGCCATCACCTCCTGCCAGCAGCTGCACACCGCCGAGCTCGTCCTGCACACCACCGAGCTTGCAGGAACCTTCCCCAAAATATCTCCGAACAGGTTCTAACCCATCTCCCACTTGGGTGAATAAGATATATATTGGGTGAATAATATATGTTAAAGGGGTAGCTTTGAATCCTTTCACCTGCAAAATATTTAAACCAATCTGCACTATCCGTATTTCTTACAGTTAAAGGCTGTAGGATTTATTAAACTTGTCAGCTTTACCTCTGTTTAATGTTATTTTATGCAAGTCATATTCCTGCCACAGATTATTTAAATCTCTTGTTTATTGTTATTACACTGCACCTAACACATACTGTTGTAAGAAGTCATTAAAGCTGCTAACCTTTATCATATAATATACTTTATACCTGAAAAGCATTCTGATACGTCTTTATTGCTCCTTTAGTGTTATAATTTAAAAATCAACCCTCCTCTTCACCACACACGACTTGCATTAATTTTTTCAGCATCTGTTTTTGACTCTTGATTTACTAAACTGATATATATAGTATTATTTTGAAAAGACTGGTTCGTACCTCCTGTTAAAGCTGCTGCAGATTACTTTTGTGTATGTGGTGATATGTGTAGCTGTGCAGATTCTAAATTCATATGCACTTTAATTTAATGTTTCTTACGTGCTTTGTTAGATTCCTTTAGTGTTATAACTTTACTTGATATTTAATATAATCTGTGATTATTGCTTAAAGACAACCTAGTTAGATATCTGGTGTTTATCATAACCTGCATCATTGTTGATAACTAATCCTTTCATATTAAATTATTGCCTGATAAATCGATTATAAATACAAATTTATAATTAGTTACAACTTAATTGACATTCCTTTATTATTATCTTTTTAATTTCTGTTTAGAAAATTCAAGTTATATTTTGATTGTTGTTAAAATAAATTGATATTATTTATGTAAATTAGTTATTTAAAAATCTGTTCTGCTAAGTTGAATCATACAAAATGATGCATGTTTTAATGTTATTTATGTTACAAATCTTAATTGTTAAATTATGTATATTGAGCTTTAGCCTTGTCCTACTTAAAATGGCTAGTAAACTCATTGCTTCTGAACTGGCTAAACTGGACAAGTTGAACGGTACTAATTATGATATGTGTCATAGGAAAATTAGATATGGTCTTATTCATGATAATATTGAACATGTACTTAACAGTACTGTTCCGGAATTAACTGATAATCCCGGAGAGGGAGATATCAGGAGAAGAGAGCAATGGTTGTCAGATGACAACAAGGCTAAAAGCCTGATGCTAATGTTCATGGAGGATAACCTCATAAAATTCTTTGAAACTTATGAGACTGCCCGGAAATTGTGGGACGCTATCAAGGAAAAGTATGACACCACTTCTGAGGTAAATACTCAGCTCCTATTGCATCGGTATAATTCTTGCCGTATGCAAGAAAGCGATAGCGTCATAGAACATGTGAATAAGATGATTGTTATGGCTAAAGATCTTTCTACTGCTGGAACAGAGGTTCCAGAGAGAATGAAGGTGGCGACTATTTTGAATAGTCTGCCATCTTCATTAGATATGGCTGCCACAACCCTTAGAATGAGCGGTACCGTTCTTTGTGTCACTGATTTACCAGCTAGGTTAGCAGTTGAGCAGGATATCATTGCCAGTAGGAAAGGCCAAGAGCTGAATTTGCAGGAAGTGAATGCTATTCACCAGAAGCCCTCATCGGCATATAACAAAAGCCAGAATCACTCTGTTGGACCGAATAGGCCACAGTTCAAAGCAAAATCACACTATAAAGGCAAAAAGGTTCCCCGTGGTGCTTGCTACACATGTGGCAAATTTGGTCATTACAAGGCCAACTGTCCTGAAAAGCACGGAAACAAGGGTAAAAACCCGGAAAAGGGGGGAACCGGCAAACGAGAATTCGTCAGTTTGACGGAATGCAATGCTGTGATTATCGACACCAACGACTGGTGAGTGGATTCTGGCGCAACTTGTCATGTGGCAAAGACAAAGAAAGGGCTGGTGGAATTCAAGCAGCTACAACCTGGAGAGCAGAGAATGTACATGGGAAACAACACCTACCTGAATGTAGAAGGTGTTGGATCATATCGTTTAGATCTTGGGGACAGCATCATGGTCCTCAAGGATGTCTGTTATGCGCCGAGTATTAGGCGCAATCTATTGTCTATAACTGCTCTCATGAAAAATGGTCTGGAAGTCCGTTTCTATAATAAAAGGGTGTCTATAGGAAAGAACAAAAAGGTCTTTGCCATGGGAAAACTTGTTCCTGAACATGGCTTATTTTGTATTCCTGTTGTAGACACAGAAGTTAATAATATTAATGATGCTGTTATGAATTATTCCTTGTGTCATCTGTCTGAATGTGATCTGTGGCATTTTAGATTAGGACATCCTGGAAAATCTAAAATGGAACAAATGATAAGATTGAACCTACTGCCATTAACTAAGGTAGAATTATCACCATGTGAACATTGTTTAGTCGGTAAAATGACTAAGAAACCTTTTGCAGTAGGACATAGATCACAAGGATTGCTGGAGTTGATCCACTCAGATATATGTGGACCATTAAGTATAAAAATATATGATAGAAAGGAATATTTCATAACATTTATAGATGACTATTCCAGATATGCCTATGTATATCTTATTTCTGCTAAATCAGAAGCTCTTAATTGTTTTAAGAAATATAGAGCAGAAGTAGAAAGACAACTGGGTAAAAACATTAAGGTGTTAAGAACAGATAGAGGTGGGGAATACAACTCAAAGGAATTTGAGTCATATTGCCAAGAGCATGGAATAATAAAGAGGCATGTAACTATGCCTTATACGCCACAACAGAATGGTGTGGCAGAAAGAAAGAATAGAACGCTTATGAATGCTGTTAGATGCGTGCTATCGCATTCAGGACTCCCGAAGAATTTTTGGGGAGAGGCATTGCTTACGGCAAATTATACATTGAATAGAATTCCCACTAAATCTATTGAAAGTACACCTTATGAACTGTGGAATGGGAGGAAACCAGAAATAAGTCATCTTAAGAAATGGGGGTCAGTAGCCCATGTTCTCATTCCAAATCAACTAAGAGACAAGTTAGACTTCAGAACATTGAAGTGTCGATTCATAGGCTATTGTAACAAATCATCGGGATATAGATTCTTCGATAAGGAAAAAGGAATCATTGAATATAGGGATACTACATTTCTAGAAAATGTAGAGGAAGATGAATCTCATCATGAGAAAGAACCTCTAAGTGTAATAGATGATGACTATTACAATGATTTACCTATAAATGATCCAGAAATCGAAGAAGAACTTCCACCAAATGTGGAAGATGAACAAATGCCTTTGAATGAAACGCAAGAAAATCAACCTGTAATTGGCAATAAAAGACTTAGAACTCCACCAGCATGGATGGATGATTATCACTTGTACTTATGTGAGCCTTCATGTCTAACAATAGACATAAATGAGGATAATAATATAGATCCCATGAATCTGAATGATGTATTGAAATCTTCAGACTCTGATCTATGGCGAAAAGCTATGGAAGAAGAAATTGATTCCATAAAAAGGAACAATGTATGGGAACTATGTGAATTACCCAAGAATAGGAAGGCTATAGGTTGCAAGTGGGTATTTAAGAAAAAGATCCGTGTAGATGGATCTATTGACAAGTATAAAGTTCGATTAGTTGCCAAAGGATTTACTCAGATGCCAGGTATAGATTTTCAAGAAACTTATTCTCCTGTGGCTAAATTTGCATCTATAAGGATGATTTTAGCAATTGTTGCGCATCTTGACTTGGAACTTTTTCAAATGGATGTCAAGACTGCATTCCTTAACGGAGAGTTAGAGGAAGATATATACATGAAACTACCTGAAGGTTTTCAGGTAGAAGGTCAGGAGAATAAAGTATGTAAACTTAAGAAAGCTTTGTATGGCTTGAAACAGTCTTCTAGACAATGGTATCTCAAATTTCATAATGTTGTTATTCAACTTGGATTTGTTCCAAATCAATTAGACAATTGTGTATATGTCATGAAGAGTGGGAACATGTTCATTATATTATCTTTATATGTAGATGATATTTTGCTCGCTGGAAATGACATAGGAATGTTGAATAACGTTAAGTCTGAGCTCAGTGAGAAATTTGAGATGAAGGACATGGGTGAGGCATCCTATGTTCTCGGAATCCAAATCCTGAGGGATAGAAAGTCTAGAATGTTGAGTATAAACCAAGATAAGTACTTACAATCAGTACTTAGGAGGTTTGGAATGCAAAACTGCAATCCAGCACCAACGTCGTTAGTCCATGGAAAACGATTAAGTAAAGAGCAATGTCCTGGAGAAGGACATGATGCACTGCAAGTGCCGTATACACAAGCAGTCGGAAGCTTAATGTACGCTATGCTATGTACCAGGCCTGACATAGCATACGCAGTAAGCTTAGTAAGCAGATATCAAAGTAATCCTGGTCCAGCACACTGGGAAGCTGTTAAAAGGATTATGAAGTACTTAAAAGGTACTTTGCACCACAAATTAATATATCAAGCAGATACACTAGAAGTACTTGGTTATTCCGATGCAGATTTCGGAGGGGATAAAGATGACGGAAAGTCCACTTCGGGACACTTGTTCATCTTTGGTGGTGCTGCTGTTTCTTGGAGTAGCAAGAAACAAGGGTGTGTTGCAAGATACACACAGGAAGCTGAGTATGTTGCGTGTAGCATGGCTACCACTCATGCAGTCTGGATAAGACGATTTTTAACAGAATTAAATCTCAACTTGGTAGAAGAACCAATTGAGATTTATTGTGATAATCAAGCGGCAATTAGCTTGATTAACAGTGGAGCCAATAGCTATAGAGGAAAACACATAGAAATTCAATATCATTATATACGTGATATTGTTCAAAAAGGAGAAATTAAAGTGACTTATATTCCCACCAGTGATATGATTGCAGATCCGTTGACAAAAAGTATACCGGTAGAAAGTTTTGTCAAACATGTAAGTCTAATGGGACTTGGGAATATATAAGTCAGGAAATTTTCTTTACAAAATTTGAAAATACATTTCACAGATAGTGAGAATGTGTCAGAACACCAATACATCTCACGGATAGTGGGAGCGTATTAGGAATAATTATGGTCTTGATGGTCAAGTGGGAGATGTTAGATAAAGATGACCATCAAAGCCCATGAACTTAGGAGTCTGTTGCAGGGATAAGCATGGAGACTTGGTCTCCCACGATCCCTAAGATTTAGGAGGCGGTTCCGAGGAGGGGGCGGAGATGGTTAACAGAAGAGCCTCTATAAAAGGGAAACCAATGTGAAGAATTGATCTCAACTTTGGGTTAACCATCGGAGCCCGGATTCCTCCCTTGCTTTTTCTCTCCTCTCTCTCTCAAAGAAGGATCTTACACATGCCGCCTCAGACCTGGCCGGTGGTACACATGGAAACAAGAGAGAGAAACTGACTATCCTCTTTGCCTCATATTTGGAGGAGAATGAGAGTCAAATCTTTCTGTGTATTTCTTTTGTAATTATGCTAGTGAAGTAGCTTAATTTAGTTTGTATTTATGTCTCTGATGATCTATGGTTCCCTAACTACATGTTTAGCATTTTCAAGTACCCTTAGTATCCAGTTGAAGGCACCTACTGCCAATGGGCCTTAGCTTAGCTCAACCACAGGTGGACTAAGAGTGGGTAAACCGGTGGTTGTGGTGGGTCGGGGGGAAGGCGAGGTTGATTCAGGAATATTTAATGAAATATGAAGAGTCATATGTAGTAAATATGAAGAGTCATCTAAGAATCATTCTGTTTGTAAAAAAGGCTCATGTATTGGCCATTATTAAGGAGGTTTTGTACTATCTTTAAGTTGCACCTCATTAGGTAAGTCATATAACTTGAAGAGTCACTATTCATGTAAGTTTAGCGAGTCGGAAGGTTGGTAATTCTCTTTCGGGGTGACTTTTGGAGGTGCTGCATGCGTTGAATTGGGGATTATATCCTTGCTCTACATAAGCACAAAAGCCTACACAGATTTGTAAAGAAGAATTCTGAATCAAGCACGGAAGTTTAAGGCATGTTTGGTAAAACTTCTATTTGAAAGTTACTTTTAACTTCCACTTCTTACATAGAATGAGTTGAGGGAGAGATGTTATAACTAATTTTGATTTGTAACGAAAGTTAACTCTCTCGTAACAACTTTACTTTTTCTCCAATCTTGAAAACTCCTCCCTTATAGCTTTTATAAAAAATAACTAAGTAGAAAGACAAAAGTACTTCCAAATGAAAGCTTTGCCAAACACGGCCTTAATAATCTCAATTTAGAGGTGGCTTCCTCTCATTATCTTATTTGGAAGTAATCTCCACCCTTATCTCCCTTTATATGATCCTTCCTTGGTCTTATTTTCCTCCAATTCTCACTTTTCTTTTTTTCCAATATTCTGCTAGTTCATCTTTGAACTTGTCCTGTATTAATAGTGGAGTATACAAGACTACAAGTTGGTATTTTGAGAACGACTCTTTGCTATATGGCAAATCTGGCAGTGATTAGCATGCCTCTCTGCATGTTCAGCGTCCCAGATTTATCACCACATTGTGAAGAATTGAACTTGGGGATAAGTTCCTCTCAACCAGGGGAGAATGATCGATTTCCAATTCCAACACCACCATCAATTAAGAAAGACACTATCAGTAATTAAACTATACTAGTGTTTTAATATTCACTTGTCTTATGAAGAGTTGCATCTTATGGTTTTTCCTTGTCTTTTGGCTTTCCCACTTGAGTTAATGCCTTGTTAAACTCAAAAGTCATGGATGTATTTAGGGTGAAGTAATGGTGGGTGACTTTTGGGGTGATGTACATATTATTATCATCAAGACAGTTTATTTCCCACATCTATATAACCCTCTCGTAAATTATTTATGAGAGATTTCTCTTTCTATCTTCAACAAGAGAGTGCTCAGCTCTTGTTCGTTTTCTAACTCCGGTTGAAGCTGATACCTGGCTAGCCTTGATCAGTTTTATTTTTCGTGTGATTAAAGTGGTAAATTCTCCTTTTTTAATGTAGTGTAGGACTGTATAACAATATTCTTCTGATGGGTGGCACTTGAACCAAAAGACTAAGATTTCAGAGGTTTCAATCTGATTTAGTATTTCTCATGGTATCATGAATATGACAGCATTCTGTGCATGCAAAACCCTCTGAAGTTCTTCTATCAAGATGTACTGAGATGAGGTAATTTGCCAATGACTGTTAAGTGAGCTCGCATTTGATCTATTTTCTTGGATTGATTGTTAATTTGCAGGTTTGATGGAAATCCTAAGTTAAATTCAAGGAGGAATCATGGGAAGAATTAAAAGTTGGTAATTGGCATGGCAGGAGTTCTCGTTTTTGCACTTTTACTTTGGGGTATTAAATTGCTTCGGCAAAATTGCCAGAGAAAAGCATTGCAGGTCAAACCTAATGAGGGATGTAGGTGAAGATTGTCATGCTCGGACCGATTTAACCTTATGGATAATATCCTCATTTTCATTTTTCCCCCACGTCCTTCAGGTAATTCAGTGCAAACAATATCTAAAGTTTTAATCCCCTTCTCTGTTTCAAGGGGTGGATCATTGATTGCTGATGAAGACCTAGATGTAGTTTATTGTTGAAATTATTAGGCCATCCAACTCAAAACCTTAAGGTGTTGGGTGGAGTAGTCACCATCTATTTAAGTATTTGATTGTTTTTGTCCCTTTTCAATGTGGGACTATTCTAACACACCCCCTCACGTCAGGCCGATTTTAAGCTCTGTCGCATGGACCACAAAGATGGGATGCGCGGCCTGGTAATCATGGGCTCTGATACCATATTGAAGTTATTGGGTCATCCAAATCAAAACTTCAAGGCATTGAGTGGAGTAGGCACCATCTATTTAAGCATTTGATTGTTTTTGTCCCTTTCAACGTGGGACTATTCTAACACTTATTATATCTCACTGACTGAGATAGAAGAAGCCACTCTTGGTTTCTGTAAGAAAGTTGGTGAAGGGAGCTTTAGGATGGCTTATTCTGGAAAATTGAAAGATGGAAAGTGGTGAGGACACCCGCACACGGATCCGGTTCGACCCGACCCGCGTTTACAGACGGAGGAGGACATTAGTAGCGATTTCGACATCTTTGTTATTCGACGATGGTCTATTTGAGGATTGAGGGTGTTTACATGTTTGAGGAGCATCTGGAACTTGTGTAAGGTCCATTATGAGGCCCATTTATTAGTTTTTATTTTCTCAGTATTTATTTGCACGAATTTTCTGTATTTATCTAGATTTAGGGGTATTAGGGTCATTTGTTTCATTATGGCATTATTAGGGTTTTGTGTAGCCTATTTAAGGCATTGTGAACCTCGTTAAGGAAGATTGATGAATAAAAGAAAGAAATAAACTCGCAGCCGCCAGAATGTGTGCGTGTGTGTTTAGGGTGTAAAACCCACTGTGCTTCTTTGTCCTCTTCTTCGATTCCTCTCACCACCGTCACCACCCCTCTCTCTCTTCCCCTTTTCTTCTTCCCAGTTCAACGTTCTTGGATCGTAGCACCCTAAAAAAAACTGCCTAGCCGCCGCACACGAGACCTCACACCTCCGAGACGGCCGCCACGCCCGTGGCCTGTGCGCCCGACGCACTTCCCGCGTCGCAGCCTAGCCACGCGCCCCCATAGCCGCGTTGCTAGCCCCACGTCCGTGCAACGCTTCCCGCCCAGCCGCCAAGCCCTCGTCGTTCAAGCTCCCCACGCAAGAGCGGCCACCTCTCCCACACGTTGCCCCGGCGCTGTTTATGGCCGTGGGCATCATCGCCCGTGCCAGCGGGGCAATCGCCCGCCCGCCACGCCTGCCACGCGGCGTGGCCAGGCCCACTCCCGCCCACAGCCATCCTGCTGCCGCCGCCACACACCGGCACGCCCCAGGCTTCGCACCCCGCACCAGATCTTGGCGTCCCACCGCCAGCAAGCGACTACGCGACGCCCGAGCGAACGTCACGAAGCACCTCCTTGTCGGTCGCACCACCCCACACGGGGCCCGCCGCCCCACCGATGCCACACGGCGCCCGCTACCGCATTCCCGCCCACAGGCCCGCTGTCCCAGGCCCCACTTGCCTTCGCATGCACATTCCTTCCCGTCTGTTTGCCCATGCGGACCTGCCCAGAGCCGGCCCACAGCGCCCACTAGCCCTCTTCCGCCCCGTTTGAGCCCGTGCAGTACACGAACAATAGGGTTTGCAAATCGGTACGCCTCCAGCTGAATGCCCGGGTGCTCTCCCCACCCCTTATCACCTTTCGGTCACCGTACCACGACGGGTCAGAGCTGCACCAGATCATTTACGGATCCCCTTCTATTCGGGCGAGACCCCACTTGACAGTGGGACGGTTAGTGCTGATCGGATCCTTTCCCGTTTACTTGTCGTTTATTATATGGTTGGATTTGCTCCCGTGCATGTGTATTAGGATTCTAACCTCCTGATGTTTATCGTTGCCGGACTGTGAGTACGAAGACCCGTTCCGTGGTCCGATTTGAGCGTGTTTGAATGTGTTGTTATCGCCTTAGCACTTTGGTAGTTCTCACTACCGACGATCCTGTTCGTTTTATCATTGCGAGAGGACGGTTTTTGAGTTTGTTAGCTACTCGTTGCGTAGTTACGTTTATAGACTTGGGGTCCGATTGTTGTGCCTTTGCTATTCGTTACAGTACTCATGCTGATCTCGGATTGTGATATTCATTAGGATCCTTTGTCGTTAGCCATCCTGCATCAATTTGGTATCAAAGCCATAGGTTTGTCTAGGGCTTATTATTGCATTTTTATTTATTATTTTAGTGTGTCTCTATCTATTTAGTTCCCCACTTTGCTTTTGTTGGTCTGCGTCATGCATGCTGGTCGTCTAGGTGTTAGTTGATACACGTCTCCACTCTACCTGCTTTGCATGCTCACACGTGGCAGCATGGATTTTCACATGTTTGCACATGCGTTAGGTTCGCAGGTGGGGTTCCCGGATGTCTCTGATATAGCCGAGTTGGTTAGCCAGCTCGCATACCGAATGGATGTTTGGGACCAGCGGCTTGGGAGTATGGGAGGTTCGATCCATTCTGGACAGAACCGGGTCGACGATTCCGAGTGTACGATTCAGGACCTAGTTGGCCTCAGGGGTGCACCAGGAGTTCTTGCTTATGCCCCGGCCCCACGTCACCCCGGACATCCTGTCCCGGCCGTCCATGTCCCTTATGATAAGGCTCCTCCGAGAGCTGATCCGGTCGATGAGCGGCGTCTTGTCGATGACAAGATGGATTATGATCCACGTGATGAGTTGATTGAGTAGGTTGTGGCGCGTAGGCCTATAAGGCATAATAGGCCACACGACAGGGTTGAAGGTGCCGATTAGAGACGCGCAAGGCGTAAGGTGGATAGGCTTGATCGTTATGATCATTGGGATCTTTGTGAGCACGATGATCGGTTAGAGCGGTGCGGTCAGGATGTTCAGTTTGATCGACATGATCGAGAGGATCGGCACGACCACTGTGATCGATATGATCGAGGTGATCGATACGATCAGTATGTCTGAGGGGATCGGCCCAAGTTTGGTGAGGTGCCTAGATGCCATCGACGTCTGAGGGATTGGGATGACCCGGACGATCGGGATGATTTTGAGGAAGAGCGGAGGCCCCATCACGCCTCGAGGGACTTGGATGATCATCGTGCGGCTCATGCGGATGCTCCCACCTTTGACGGGTCCTTGGATCCGAAGGTTTATCTTGACTGGGAGGTCGGCATGAACCGCTACTTCGATTGGATGGGTATGACTGACGTCCGGCGAGCTCAATTCGCCATGATGAAGTTGATAGGTCAGGCTCAGACCTATCGGTCGAATGTCGAGGACCTGCTTGAGTAGCGACGGCATGAACCCATCGAGTCGTCGGAAGACATGAAGGTCAAGCTGCGTGAGAAGTACCTTCCCTCGAATTACCGCCACTGCCTCATTGATAGGTTGGTAGAGCATATCTCAGGGTACTCGCACTATTTCAGAGTACATTGCCGAGTTCGACGAGTACCTGATGAGATCTGGGGCTCGAGAAGAGAGCGCATTGACTCTTTCTCGCTTTCGAAGGGTCTACGTCGTGTGTATCATCAGGAACTATTCCGTCAGCATGTGACGACCATTGAGCATGCCTATCAGGTCGTGAGAGAGATGGAGCTATTTGAGCTTGAGGTGGAGTCACCCCCGCGTGCTAGGCCACCCTATCAGCGACCTCTTGATCAGCGCGCCGCACCGGGAGTGTCCCAGAGGGTTCTAGCCTTCAGGCCTGCTGACTCCAGCCGTCAGGACCCTCCCTCTCGCCCTTGCTTTCCCTAGAGGGACTCGGTGCCTGCCTTACCAGCTCCCCCCGTCTGTCCACCCATGGGAGCCGCGCCACCCAGCCGGGAGGAAAAGGGGAAGGAGCCAGCTATAGGAGAGTCTTCCCAGGAGGGCGGATCCCGTGGTCGGTGCTTCAAGTGTCAGGGATTTGGGCATTACCAGTCTCATGTCCGTCTAGGGCCATGATTATGGGAGATGTGGATCCAGAGGAGTCCCAGGCCGAGTTGCAGACGGTGAGTTATGCGGCTGGAGATGAGATGACAGATGATTTTCACTTTGAGGGAGAGTTTGTGGGTTGCATCCAGACTCAGTTTCTGTGGGATGGTGGTAGTGAGGATCTTCCTGATGAGGGTAGGATTGGTGTGGTTAGATGCATTTTGACCTAGCCAAAGGTGTGTGATGATTGGCGCCGTACCACCATCTTTTACACCTACTATCGTGTTGATGGCAAGGTGTGCAAGGTGATTATTGACAGTGGAAGTTGCATTAATGCAATCTCCACTAATGCCGTCGCGCGCCTTGGGCTGACTACCGTTGACCACCCTCGTCCCTATCGTGTATCCTGGGTAGATTCTACTTCCATTCCGATCCAGACGAGGTGTTTCATTCCCATTCACTTTCCACCATACGAGGATAAGATTTGGTGTGACTGTTGGGTTTTCTCGGTTTCTCCGGATCGCTCACGCAGCGGAAAAGAAAATTTTGCAGCGATCCGTTTCCCGTTTCGAAGAACTAAAATACGATAATCGGATTATCGAAGTTCTCACCGTGTGCGGATTCGAATCCGCAGCCGTTCGGTTCCGTCGGTGTGACACCGCAAGCCGCGCAAGCGCCCGGCCTCTAGGGAAGTCCACGCGATCCTCCCCGCGACGGATATCCTCGAGTTCGTCTTTCTTCGCAGCCCGCGAAGCCTCCGCTGGTCGCCGCAATGATCGCCGCAGTGCGCGGACGATTTCCCGTCGAACGGGATTCGAAGAAGCGGCGGAGCAGATCTGGATCTGCCTGGACTCCAGAAGAAGACAGAAACTGAGGAGGGGCGGCCAGGGTTAGCAGCAGCTTGGCCTGCTTAGCCCGTTCGCTATGTTTTATACTAACCGCACGGTTTTTCACAAAAACCCCCGGTTTGTATAAAACCCACTTATTTATCCATCGCCTTGAGAATCATTTGCGTGTGACCCTCTAGGCCCAAGTACCAGTCCAGTTAATGGCCCAGTAAGTCCAGTGACTCCTCACTGGCTTTATTAATTAATTAATAACCCTTTATTAATCAATTAATCAATCGAATTGATGTCGCACATCGAATTCGACCGGGCCTCCGATCACGTTGGGTGCCAAGCAACACCGCGTGAACCCGGAAGGTATTTGGGGTTAAGTAACCCACTCTTGGAACCTTTCCGTCGACAGTTACCGCGTGGATATAATCCTTCATTCGTACAATGCTCTCGAGTCAACTCAGGGTATGGCGAGCTGTCAAACCCTAACCGGTCGACTCACTTGGAATGGATGCCGCTGATTAATATCGGAAAACTCCTTTCCCAATATTATCGTCCGCCCTGGCCAGGGACTTCCGCGCATCCTTCCTAGAGCATTCTCTCTCTAAGTACCGAGAGCGAATGATTCCTTATTGACACACAATTCCCTTCGACGGTATTCCGCTGCACCCAATCCTTGGCGTATTAGAATCCCGTGGCTAGAGATTCGTAGACCAAGGTCAAAGTACATAAGTCCACCGCCAAGGTGTCCTTGGTGTCTCAGGTCCGAGGACCATCCACGCAACTGCGACAATAGAATCAAGCTGGTTGACAGTGAGGTACAATACTATCCAGCGATTCAGTCGGATCAGTTCAGTGAACTCATTCTCCAATGAGCACCTACAGATTCGCCTTAGTGTCTCCACACAAGTGACTGATGAGATCAGTCACCCTCATCATATGAGCAGGAGTAATCTGTACTAGTCTTACCGGATATCCGATGTCCTTCTCGGATATCCTCCGACTAGGAACGATTAAGAATATGTGTGTTTAAGTGATCAGTCTCATTAGTATGATCTCATCATAATCTAATCACTATAGCACATATTCACGGACTTCATTATGAAACGATAATTAAAGCGATTTACACATAACGAATATTATGCCATTATATTAATAAATGAACGAGATTTATATTGTTAGATTGGCTTGTAGGCCACCTTAAACTAACAATCTCCCACTTGGACTAAAGCCAATCACCTTTATACAATAAGTCTACAGACTCTAGGTGACGCTCAAGCACAATTTGAGCCAACGGCTTTGTCAGTGGATCTGCTACCTGGTCGACGGGTGGAACTCTTTCCACTACTAAATCTCCTCTGGATAATATAAAAGCGCCTCAGAACATCTTTCGATTTCTGATGAGACCACGGCTCTTTCACTTGTGTAATAGTCCCCATTGTTGTCGCACAACAGCGGAACATGATCAAGGATACCAGGAACTATGTCAAGGTCGGTGATGAACATCTTCAACCACACTTTTTCCTTGAAAGCTTCGGCTGCAGCGATGTGCTCAGCTTTAGTCGTCGAATCTGCAGTGGTTACTTGTTTGGAACTCTTCCAACACACTGCCCCTCCGTTCAATGTAAACACGAATCCAGATGTTGACTTGCTATCATCTGGATCTGACTAGAAACTCGAGTCAGTAAAGCCTCACAGTTTCAAGTCACCTCCTCCATAGACAAGAAACATATCCTTAGTTCTTCTCAAGTACTTAAGGATGCATTTCACTGCCTTCCAGTGCTCTTCGCCTGGATCAGCCTGAAATATGCTCGTAACACTTAGAGCAAATGCAACATCAGGCCGTGTACATAGCATGGCATACATGATAGATCCTATGGCAGAGGCATAGGGTATTCTATCCATGAATGCCCTCTCATCAGGAGTCTTAGGAGACTGCTCCTTTGAGAGACTAATTCCATGTCTCATCGGTATGAGACCTCTCTTGGAATTTCCCATGCCAAACCTTTTGACTATGGTGTCTATGTACAAGGATTGGGTCATTCCAAGCACCCTCTTTGATCTATCTCTATAGATCCGTATTCCCAATACGTAGGATGCTTCTCCCAAATCCTTCATGGAGAAGTTTTTCGACAGCCAGACCTTTACTGATGACATCATAGCTACATCATTCCCAATGAGTAGTATGTCATCTACGTAACGAACTAGAAAAGTGACTGCACTCCTACTGGTCTTCTTGTACACACAAGGCTCATCTTCATTCTTAATGAAGTCATAAGACTTGACAGCCTCGTCAAATCTTATGTTCCAGCTACAGGAAGCTTCCTTCAGTCCATAAATGGACCTCTGAAGCTTGCACACTTTATCTGGAGATTCTTTGGATGTGAAACCTTCTAGTTGTATCATATACACCTGTTCCTCAAGATAACCATTGAGAAAAGCAGTCTTCACATCCATCTGCCAGATTTCATAATCAAAATGTGCAGCAATGGCGAGTAGAACTCTGATCGACTTTATCATGGCAACTGGTGAGAAAGTCTCGTCATAGTCAATTCCTTGCCTTTGACGATATCCCTTTGCCACCAACCTTGCCTTATAAGTGTCGATCCGTCCATCAGCACCGATCTTTCTCTTAAAGATCCACTTGCAACCGATGGGTACAATACCCTCGGACAAGTCCTCCAAGTTCCAAACTTGGTTGGTGTACATGGATTGGATTTCTGAGTTCATGGCTTCTCGCCATTTCCCGGCTTCTGGGCCTTCTATGGCTTCCTGGTAGGTTTTAGGATCATCATCCTCATTATATGCTACCTTAGACTCACCTTCAGCAATATGTCCCACATATCGTTCGGGTAGTCTAGGTACTCTACCAGATCTACGATGCTCATATGTGTGTACCTGAACAAATTCAGGAACTGATATCTCATCTGATGATAATGCAGCTGTTTGGGGATCTGGAACCTCTTCCAGTACTATTTTACTCCCACTGTCCTCCTGGAGAAGGTATTCCTCTTCCAGGAATACAGCTTTCCTGGCAACAAACACCTTTTGTTCACCAGGATGGTAAAAAATTGTATCCAAAGGTTTCCTTTGGGTATCCCACAAACCTGCATTTATCAGTTCGTGATTCCAGCTTGTCTGGATCATGCCTCTTTACATGAGCAGGACAACCCCAGACTTTAACATGTTTAAATTCTGGTTTCCTGCCTTTCCATATCTCATATGGAGTAGAGGTCACAGACTTGCTGGGTACTCTGTTCAGTAGGTATGCTGCTGACTCTAGAGCATACCTCCAGAGGGACACTGGTAATCCCGAAAAACTCATCATGGATCGCACCATGTCCAACAAGGTGCGGTTCCTCCTTTCTGATATACCATTCATCTATGGTGTATATGGAGGGGTCAGCTGAGAAAGGATACTATTATCCTTTAAGAATTGTGTGAAATTAGTACTCAAGTATTCTCCTCCTCGATCTGATCGAAGAGCTTTAATACTCTTTCCTAACTGCTTCTCCACCTCATTCTTGAACTCCTTGAACTTCTCAAATGCTTCCGACTTATACTTCATTATGTACACATAGCCGAATCTTGAGAAGTCATCAGTGAACGTGATGAAGTAAGAAAAGCCACATTTGGCTTGGGTGGACATTGGACCACATACATATGAATGTATTAGTTCCAAAATGTCTTTGGCACGTTCTCCATGTCCACTAAATGGAGATTTTGCCATCTTTCCCATAAGGCAGGATTCACATGTTGCAAACGATTCATAATCGAATGCTGTTAAATAACCATGCTTATGCAACTTTTGCAACCTGCTTTCGCCAATGTGCCAAAGTCTACAATGCCACATGTAGGCCTGGTTCACGCAACTCTTGCTCTTCTTAAGAGCATTATCAATCTGAAGATTGTAATGAGAAACATCTAATAGATATAGACCGTTGACTAAAGATGCCGAAGCTATTGATTTATTACCATAATAAATCGAACAACTTCTATTTTCAATTGTCAACCTATATCCTATCTTGTCCAAACAAGATATTGATATGATGTTCTTTATTATGCTAGGAACATAATAACAATCTTCCAATAGTAAGGTGTCTCCTGATGGAAGCCTGAAGTTTGCTGTCCCAACAGCAATCGCCGCAACTTTTGCGCCGTTTCCTAGCCTCAATTCCACCTCACCTTGTCTCAGCTTGCGCTTACTTGTCAGCATCTGCACATCATGGCAAATATGAGAGGCACATCCGGTATCCAATACCCAAGATCTGGAATCTCTAACTGACAAGTTGATATCTATCATATAGATATCTGAAGCTTCAGACAGCTTCACTCTTCCATGAGCTTTATCGTTAAGGAACTCCTTGTAGTTGCTCTTCCAGTGACCATACTGCTTATAGTAGAAGCAGTCACCCTTCACTACTCTTTCGCCTTTGTCCTTCGATCTTTTATCGTTAGCTATCATCTCTGCTTCAGGGGCATCTAATGCCGATTCAGCAAGAGGATCAGCTCCAGGGACAAAGTTATTGCGTTCAGATCTGAAGACATTCTTCAGGCTTCTGAACCAATCTGAGTAGATCAGGTAAGTCAAAACGGCATCAAGTATGCCACGGAGTGAGTTATTCGACGACATAGTTCCTACAGGAGATAAGTAAAATTTATTTAGCAGATGTTCAATTATTAAAGTTCAAAACAAGACATGGTCTTTTGTTCAAGTTTAACTCCCACTAATTTTCGACGAATTGTATAACCCTCAGTTATACAGAACGGGAGACGCCGACAGTCTCCTAGTGGGGGTCAGAATCTCAATGACTTGCAGTACAGCCTTGTGGATAGCACAACAAACTGTAATACAATCAGAGAGCACCCAACTCATGGGACTTGCAACTCCTTGCAATATCTGATCATGGCTTCGGTCCCCAGAGATTTAATGGCCTTGTGGATAGCACAACAAACCACTAATTCTGGTCTAAGCTAACCATCATTACGCGACGAGCATAGATTTGCATGCAGCCCTTGTGGATAGCACAACAAAGCTACATGGTTCCTCTACCCCGATCTATAGGCATCTAATGCCATAGCCACAGTTTCTCCTCCCAATTAAGCAGGCCTTGTGGATAGCACAACAAACTTGCCTAAAGTGATTCGAATCCTATGACTATAACGATGGTGGACCACGCGGTGAGTTCTCAACTACTCGCGTTACGGCTTAGAGTTTATCTGAGGGTATTTGGATAACTTTTATCTTGGTCTCTCCTAGGTGATAGTATATAGATATATCGTATATATTTACTAAATACTATAACCTGCTTTGATTCATAATCAAAAGATAAACAATGCATCACATACATGTCTCTAGTGTGGTCATGGATAGCACAGTGGGTTTGACTGGAGCCAACAGTCAAACACACACACATTCTAATCATAACATTTACATTAGATAACTTGCAAACACATAGGCAAGAGATCTCCATCTTTTCGCCTTCCTGGTTGCAACTGTGGATCGTCCTCGCTCCTTCCTCGGTTGCCTCAATCACATTATATTAATTCTAGAATTAACAAGTAAATTGAAGAAGGCCTTATGGCGAGTACAAGAGAGAGAGGGAGGTAGAAATACATCGGAGTATGAGAGAGAGAGGTGCGCAGACCTCTATTTATTAACAATTAATAAAAATCATACATCCACGATCCACTCAATCCATCATTCATCACATGAACAATTAAAAGTGCATATCCATGACCACGGTGTGTTTTAGACATCCACACATGATTCAGCGCATCACATGGCTAAAACAAATGAGTTTTTCAAAATAAATAGTTTTGGCTTTCAAAAAGCTGGGATCCAATCAAAATTGACATTTGAATTTCGAAAACTCATTTTATTGACTTAACATGCAATTAAATCAAAATTTAAAAGCATTAAACACACATCACATGCGCACACACTCCGAATTAATAATTTCAGATTATTCCATGCAAATTAGAACAATTCTAATAATCTAACACTTAGATTAAACCCCATTAATAATCTAACAATTAGACTATTTAAGGACTAATCTAACTCTTAGATTAATCCATCTCAGTTAATTAATAATTTAACAATTAAATTATTAATTAACTACTAATCTAACTCTTAGATTAGTTAATTTAAAATTAATTATTAACTTAACCCTTAAATTAACAATTAACTTTAAATAATTAATAATTACTAATCTAACTATTAGATTAGATGATTAATGTTAATCATTAATTTAACTCTTAAATTAATAATTAACAATAATAATTAAAGACTACTAATTTAACATTTAAATTAGTCAATTTAGAATTAATTATTAACTTAACACTTAAATTAATAACTAACTCTAACTAATTAACAAATAGATTCATTGATAACTAATAATCTAACATTTAGATTAATGATTATTAAGTACTAATTTTAACTCTTAAAATTAGTCAACTTAGGTTAATTATTAAATTAACATTTAAGTTAATAATTAACCCGGATTGTTAAGAACTAATTGTTAATCAAATAATGAATTAAAATCATTATAAGCCCAGTGAAATAAAACAATTGAATAACAATTTTAAATTTCAAAACAGATTTTGAATTTTAAAATTAATTCCAATCTCAATTTTATCTTAAATGGGCATTTGGGGTTTTGGTGTTTTCTTGGAGTTAAACAGGGAATTAGGAAGGAAATGGGCCCAGCCCAATTGGTGCCTGGCTCGAGCCAGGCTCGAGCCCTGGTCCGAACCAGGCTCGGGCCTGGGTCGCGCCCCCTGGCCGCCCGGTCTGGCGCAGGAGCGGGCCGGTCGGACCGGCCCCGGACCGGTTTCTTCCCCAGCAGACCGACGCATAGCAGGTTGCAGGAAACCCTAAGGTTCCCACCCCGGCGGCGCCGACCGCCGAGCTCCGGCCCCCCCCGGTGGGCGCCGGCCTCGCCGGTGATGCCCCCCGGCGCCGGCGACGTGCCCGGCGCCGGTAGGGTCGCCGGCAGTGGCCAGAATAGTAGCCAGCCGAGCCCTCCAAAACCCCCAAAAATCAGATTTTTCTAGGTTTTAAGACCAACTTTGGGCTCGATTTTGCAGCTCTTTGAGGCCACCCTGGCACCGGAAAATATGTCGGATGTGTAGTGGTGACTATCACCAAGAGATTCGGGCATCCAGGCCGCCATCCCAACGATTGGGAAGCGAGTACGAAGTCGCCGAAGTACCCCTGTTCATCATCACATGAAGAACTCCGAAAACCCCCAAATAAAATCCGAAAAATCACAGAAAAATAATCAAATTATTTGTGTTCATCTTATGAACACTATTCCGTTATTTTAATCGGATTAAACGCATGGAATAACACAAGAAAAAGCAATTTTGGAAACCGAAACGGGACGAGAAACAGTGGAACCTAGCTCTGATACCACTGTTGGGTTTTCTCGGTTTCTCCGGATCGCTCACGCAACGGAAAAGAAAATTTTACAGCGATCCGTTTCCCGTTTCGAAGAACTAAAATACGATAATCGGATTATCGAAGTTCTCACCGTGTGCGGATTCGAATCCGCAGCCGTTCGGTTCCGTCGGTGTGACACCGCAAGCCGCGCAAGCGCCCGGCCTCTAGCGAAGTCCACGCGATCCTCCCCGCGACGGATATCCTCGAGTTCGTCGTTCTTCGCAGCCCGCGAAGCCTCCGCTGGTCGCCGCAATGATCGCCGCAGTGCGCGGACGATTTCCTGTCGAACGGGATTCGGAGAAGCGGCGGAGCAGATCTGGATCTGCCTGGACTCCAGAAGAAGACAGAAACTGAGGAGGGGCGGCCAGGGTTAGCAGCAGCTTGGCCTGCTTAGCCCGTTCGCTATGTTTTATACTAACCGCACGGTTTTTCACAAAAACCCCCGGTTTGTATAAAACCCACTTATTTATCCATCGCCTTGAGAATCATTTGCGTGTGACCCTCTAGGCCCAAGTACCAGTCCAGTTAATGGCCCAGTAAGCCCAGTGACTCCTCACTGGCTTTATTAATTAATTAATAACCCTTTATTAATCAATTAATCAATCGAATTGATGTCGCACATCGAATTCGACCGGGCCTCCGATCACGTTGGGTGCCAAGCAACACCGCGTGAACCCGGAAGGTATTTGGGGTTAAGTAACCCACTCTTGGAACCTTTCCGTCGACAGTTACCGCGTGGATATAATCCTTCATTCGTACAATGCTCTCGAGTCAACTCAGGGTATGGCGAGCTGTCAAACCCTAACCGGTCGACTCACTTGGATTGGATGCCGCTGATTAATATCGGAAAACTCCTTTCCCAATATTATCGTCCGCCCTGGCCAGGGACTTCCGCGCATCCTTCCTAGAGCATTCTCTCTCTAAGTACCGAGAGCGAATGATTCCTTATTGACACACAATTCCCTTCGACGGTATTCCGCTGCACCCAATCCTTGGCGTATTAGAATCCCGTGGCTAGAGATTCGTAGACCAAGGTCAAAGTACATAAGTCCACCGCCAAGGTGTCCTTGGTGTCTCAGGTCCGAGGACCATCCACGCAACTGCGACAATAGAATCAAGCTGGTTGACAGTGAGGTACAATACTATCCAGCGATTTAGTCGGATCAATTCAGTGAACTCATTCTCCAATGAGCACCTACAGATTCGCCTTAGTGTCTCCACACAAGTGACTTATGAGATCAGTCACCCTCATCATATGAGCAGGAGTAATCTGTACTAGTCTTACCGGATATCCGATGTCCTTCTCGGATATCCTCCGACTAGGAACGATTAAGAATATGTGTGTTTAAGTGATCAGTCTCATTAGTATGATCTCATCATAATCTGATCACTATACCACATATTCACGGACTTCATTATGAAACGATAATTAAAGCGATTTATACATAACGAATATTATGCCATTATATTAATAAATGAACGAGATTTATATTGTTAGATTGGCTTGTAGGCCACCTTAAACTAACAGTGACATCCTACCTATGGAGGTCTGGAGCCTTATTCTTGGTAGGCCTTGGTTGTATGATATGGACGCGACCCTCCAGGGCCGGTCCAACACTTGCATATTTCAGTATAGCGACCTACTCATTACTTTGCAACCCTCCCGACCTAGGGCATTCTCTTAGCAAGGGACCTCTCAGGGGAGTTCTTCGGCGTCCCCGAGTACCCCTCCTCCTTCTGGTGTTACGACCCCTTCTAGCACCATGCCTGTTGGTCCGTCTACCACTCTCAGCACGGCTTTAGCGAGTATGTGTTCCAGTTCCCGCCCGACCCGATCGGGCATCACCAGCACTCATGAGCCTTCCCTCCTTGGCACACCTTCTACTGTAGCTTTACAGCTTATTTCTGCCATGGAGCTTGAGCATGATTTGGTTGAGAGGGATCTTGTGTTTCTTTCAGCAGTTAGAGAGGTTACTGCCGAGACCCCGAGTAAGCACCCCATCGAGGTCACCTCTCTTCTTCAGGAGTTTCAGGATATCTTTCCTGAGGATCCTCCAGATGGGTTACCGCCTATGCGTGATATCCAGCACGCCATCGATCTGATTTCGGGATCCACTTTACCCAATTTGCCGCACTATCGTATGAATCCTACGGAGTATTCTGAGCTCCAGAGGCAGGTTGAGGAACTCCTAACGAGGGGCTCCATTCGTGAGAGCATGAGCCCCTACGCCGTCCCTGCCCTCCTAGCTCCAAAGAAATATGGCACTTGGAGGATGTGTGTGGATAGCCGCGCGATCAACCGCATCACGGTGAGATATCGTTTTCCCATTCCCCGCCTTGATGATATGCTTGATATGATGGCGGGAGCCACTGTGTTTTCAAAGATCGATCTAAAGAGTGGTTATCACCAAGTTTGGATCAGACCTAGGGATGAGTGAAAGATGTGCGTGCTTAAAATGAGTGTGTGATTATCATGAAAAACTATGTTGTTGTTTAAGTGCAAAATAAACCTATTAAGAAGAAACTAAGTGATGTGATCGCCAGAAACTTTTGACTAAAAAGTTTCAAAAGAAGGTTTGATCGCCTACCTGTTTGGATGTGGGAGATATTGAGCTCTTGGTTCCCCTCCTTCAGCCGGCTGAAGAAAGAGAGCCCTTTCTTGTCTTTGTTCTTGCTTTGGCTGCTGTTGAGTTTTGAGGATCGTCCAGATTCTTTGTTGTTCGCTGTTGGTTCCCTTCCTTTGATTCTCCTTTGTACTTTGCAAGAAGTAGAAAGAAATAAAGAACAATGATGAGAATTTAGGAAGAAATAGTATCCATTCCAGAGGAAAAATTATACATGCAACTAAGCAAGTAAACTCACTTCTTGGGATAGTCTTTTAAACCCCTTTAACAAATAGGTTTTGAAAATGATGCTAGTGTTGTGTGTGTTGCATGGAGTGATGTGATGAATAATGTAAAAAATATGCAGAAATGAATTGAAAGCTAATGCTGAATGGCCCCTGGAAGCCTTGGTCTTCAATGAATCTTGGACGGATGAAGAAGAATGTCGAATCCTGGTGGAAGCAGCACTTCGGCGTTTAGATGTCTTCAAGCTTCTTTGCTCCAATCGCCACCAAAATAATTACTCAATATCACTCTCTCTTTTTTACTCATTCAAGAGGCGAGGTATTTATAGACTTCTTTGCATCCGCGGATTTACATGAAGAAATCTTGAGATTTATCCAGCTTAACCAACAGATAAATACAGATTAATTCATCTTTATCTGTAATTATCTAAAACGCGTCGCTACTGGAAGACGCCTTTTAGATTGATTAAGATAAAGATAAACATCCGGGAAAATTAATCTTTATCTGTAATTAGATAAAACGCGTCGCCACTTAAAGACGCCTTTTAAACTAATTAAGATAAGGATAAACATCCGGAAGAGAAGTAGAAAGAACTTAGGAAACCTAAATGGCGTCGTGACATGTAGACGTCTTTTAGCTAATTAATCTATTGATTTAAATTCAAATTTAACTATTAAAATAGGAATAAACTCTAAATGGCATCTACACAAGTCGACGTCTTTTAGACTTCTTCATATTTTAACTGAAATTTGAATTAAAATTAATTTTAATTAATTAACTTAAATCATGTTTGTCTGACCCGACACTATTTAGATAATTAACTTAAAAAGATCAATAAAAATTAACTGATGATTAAATATCAGACCATCTGAGGCATTATTATATGATATGAAATTTACTCGAAATGATGTCAAAATTAGCGTGTCTACAGAAGACGACTTTCAAGACGAAAGATGGGCTTTATGAGTGGTTGGTCATGCCCTTCGGCCTGTCCAACACCCCAAGTACCTTCACGCAGCTTATGACTCAGGTACTACGACCTTTCATTGGTACCTTTTTGGTTGTGTACCTTGACGATATCCTCATCTATAGCCATTCTAGGGAGGACCACTTGGAGCACCCTCGGCAGGTGTGCCTTATTCTTCGTCGCGAGAGCCTGTACTGGAATCTTAAGAAGTGCGCTTTTATGACAGATCGATTGATCTTCTTAGGGTTCATCGTTTCATCGGAGGGTGTTTCCGCTGATCTCGAAAAAGTCAGAGCGATTGAAGAATGACCAGAGCCGCAGTCTATCCATGATGTGCAGAGTTTTCACAGCTTAGCGACGTTCTACTGTCAATTTATCTGCGGATTCAGCTCCATTACGACTCCGATCACTGACTGCATTCGGAAGGGAGCCTTCTATTGGACGAAGGCTGCTGCTTCGGCCTTTCATGACATCAAGGAGCGCATGACCCACGCACCTGTCCTTCGTCTGCCTGACTTTTCGAGGGTGTTTGAGGTCTGTTGTGATGGTTCTGGGGTCAGCATAGGTGGGGTTTTGAGCCAGGAGGGCCATCCCATTGCGTACTTCAGCGAGAAATTGAACGACGCTAAGCTGAAGTACTCCACCTATGATAAGGAGTTTAACGCGGTAGTGCAGGCGTTGAGATATTGGAGACATTATCTGCTACCGCAAGAGTTCGTGCTATACTCCGATCATGAGGCACTTCGGTTTCTCTACGCCCAGAAGAAGCTGAACCCGAGACACAATCGATGGGTCTGTAGGCGTCGGAAATGACCCCGCGCTCAACTAGTGAGCGAAGACCGACCTCCGTGGCTATGAACCCAGAATTAGGATAATGATAAAAAAAATAAAGAACAAATGACTTGATGAACTAAAACACCAAGAACTAAAATGGTGATCGCCAAGGTGTTTTACTTCGACCCAGAGGGACTACCTTGATTGCGAATGACACTCCAAGACCTCCGTGTGGAGCGGAATTTGTAGTCCACACTCCGTTCTCCTCGGCCGGCCAAGAAGACGGGGCCTCATGCTTTGATTTCCTAAAAATTAACCATAAATTAAAACACCCATTAGACTCTTAATTAGCATAGCATCCGTTCATTAAGAAAAAGAAATATATCAATTAGAAGTGAGCTTACCGAATCTGTGAGTGAGAAGGATGAGTGACCAAGTGTTATGGCCACCATCCTTCCCATTTTGGTATTTCGGATCAAAATAAACCCCGTAGCAAGGATCTAAGGTACCTAATCGTGAGTGCATGTGTGTACAAATAGAATCTAAACATGGACAAAATCCTAGACTGGTGCATGCATGTATGGGACTATGAAGAGAATGATAAAAATAATAAAATGAAAGAGGAGAGTAGGGTTCCCTTTTGACGTTGAAGAGAGTGTTGCATGGAGCACATGATTGACAGCACATTCTTCCTTCCTAGAGCCTCCAAGACTCCATAGTTGTTTTCTTCCCACGAGCTCCAAAGAAGAGGTCTAATGCTAGACTTTGAAATCACTCTTTTCTCTCTCTTTTGATGTAAAATGGTACCCTCACCCTAGTGAACCCTCTTCCCCTGGTTCCTAAGGTGAAGGAGAGCTTAAATAGGCAAAGGAGGTCGAGTTAAAACCCTAGGAAGCTCCCATTTCGTAGGCCAATGGATGATGATAAAGAAGGTTGGATAGAGATCTCTTCAACAAAATTTAAGTCAAAACCAATCAAAAGTTGACACCTAAGCCCTAAATCACCTTCATCTTAATCTATTTGGGTGAGAAAATGAGGAAGATATGGTCAAAAACCAGAGAGAAAGGCGTAAAAAAGATTTGGATAATCACGGAAAACTAGACCATCAGACGGCCAAAGAGGTGGCCGTCTAAAGTATCAGATGGCCAGCCCCTGGCCGTCTGCCCATCAGACGGCCAGGCAGATGGCCGTCTGAAAGATGGTCAGACGGCCACCAGTCTGGCCGTCTGAAGGATCAAACAGCTACCACTCTGGACACTTGATAGAGTTGACAAAAGTTAAATTTTTTTAAAATGAATATTTTTAAAATCCAAATGCATTAAAAATGAAATAAAAAGTTTTCAAATCATGCATTTTTTTTAAAAAAATGAACGTTTTGCGACAAAACTATATGACAAAAAGAAATTAAATTTAAAGGAGTCCAAATAAGCGGGAAACGACAAAAAAGATCAACACAAAGGCCCGTTAACACAATAAAGCTCAAATCGGTCTATGGAATGGGCCAAAAATGGGTGTCTATAGCTGCCCCTCCATGGCATCCTCTTTGCAAGGGAGTACGACGGACTGATAAGTGGATGATACGGACACTACACCCTATTTTGGACCACTCCACATGAGGTGGAACCTGCTAAAAGTCTGACAACAATGGTGATGCAAGATAAGAATCATGAAGGGAAAGAGTTGTGTACCCATAAACTACAACCCAGGAGGTCCTCTCGCAATTGTTGCGAGTCTCCGACACACTATGGGACGCCTGTTCGGTCGAAGGAGTTTAAGGGATGACAATCAAAGGTGCGGAAGGTATATTCCAAGACTTAATCAAAACATTGCGTAGACGATAAAAGATTCAAACATTGGATGATTAAAGTACAGGGCGACAGGGCCCTACTCTCCTCTGCAATGGTATGCTGAAAGAATGGATGATGCGTGCTGGGTTTAAAATAAAAAACCTCTCTAATGCAAGACACTGGAGGATTTATTTCTAAGCTGTTCAAATACTTAAACCTCATAAATCTATCATCATTTTTGTTAAAGGGGAACTCCGGATTTATGTGCCTTAAGTTATTAGCCTCCAGTTTTTTTTTAAACTAATGCATAATCTTCAATCTTCTTCTTCCTCTCATGGCGTCCTCTTCTTCCTCCAAAAAGCTACCTTTAGGCTTCATGCTTCGCATGCCTGATGTTTGACCGAGATCGAGGGTCATCTTAGCAACCGTGTGGCTCGTGGCCAGGTATGCCCCTGATGATGATGTTGGATGCAGGGGTATGCCCCTGATGATGTTGTTGGATGTAGGGGTATGCCCCTGATGATGATGTTGTATTCATGACTTCTGTGATTGCCACTGAACTTGCCTTTCTTCATTGCCTGTTCCTGCACAACACCACTTGAGAAAGAATGTTATTTCATAATTTATTTTAGTCCCTTGCTTAGAAGATGAATACTATTCTACCCTTGGCGACGAGTCAAGGGGCCTTGTCTTATTCAACAGACATAAGGAAATAAAGAAATATGCGTCATGCAATCATGCATATGCAACTTGTATGTACAAAATGACAAGCATTCATATAGAATATGTGTTTTTTTTTTTTTTAAATATATGATATTTTGGATTTTGAAATATGTGATGATTTTTTGGATTTTGAAATATGTGATGATTTTTTAAAATATATGATTTTTTTATTTATTTTGAAATATGTAATGATTTTTTTATTTATTTATTTTTTAGATTTTGAAACGTCCCTTGCTGAACTCCCAAGCGTTAATACTCCTCGACCAGAACCCACCTGATTAAGTCTTATGTTGATGACCATACCGTCATGCCATGCTCTAGCTCCCAGCTGCTCCCGACCAATAGATTCTTTTAAAAAACATATCAACGGCAAATGATTTGCCCGACCCGGGTCTCTTTCCTCACAACTTAGGTTGTAAATGATGGACCACCCTGAAACCCTAATGGCCAACTGCGCGACGCTAACCCGGAATTAGCGGCGTCGTACCATTCGGTAAACCGCTTGCGTTGACCTAAGCCTGAAGTCTTAAGGGAAATTGACAGACTCTAAAATCAGCATGGTACACAGATCAAAAGGACTTTTGACTAGACTTCACACACTTTTTCTTTTCTAAGAGGGTTTGGTTTGGGGAAGTGTGACAGTTAAATTCGCTATGTCATTAATTTCATTTAACTTTTGAATCATAGTTCACTTCAACCTCACTAAGAAGAAGAGAGAACACCCAAAATAAAAAGAATGAATAGATAAGTCGCTTGAGAGGGTTAGATGACCTCAGGGATTATCCTTTCTCCACCCTATTGCCTGTTGGGATTCGATCTTTTTTCTTTTTCTTCTCTTTTCTTTGCTGACACCATTCCATGGATGAGATAACTCTTGCCCCTGCTCATTTACCAACTTATACGCATTCCTAGGATATACCTCTTTAACCACAAATGGCCCTTCCCAATTTTCAAGCAACTTATTTCTTGGTCCAGAAGATTTTATGAATTTCGTTTTAGGACCATCTCTCCCACTTCAAATTTACGTTCAATTACCTTTTTGGCATAAAATGTTGCAATTATTTGACGATAAACTTTAGCGTGATTAGCAGCAATCATCCGTTTTTCATCTAAGAGCTCCAATTGGGTCAACAAAGCTTCCCGATGTCCATTGGAATCTAAATCCTGACCCAATTGTACTCTTAGTGAGGGGATAAGGATTTCGTATGGAAGTACCGCCTCTGATCCTAACGTGAAAGCAAAAGGGGTTTGACCGGTAAGAGTTCGGATCGAGGTGCGATATGCCCATAGAGTATCCACTAAATGTTCTGGCCAATATGCGAAATTATGCGATTTGCAAGTTTTCTTTATGATTCTGATGAGGGTTTTGTTTGTTGCTTCTGCCTGGCCATTACCTTATGGATAATATGGAGATGAATGATGCAATTGAATGTTGAACTTACTGCACATTTCATGAAATTCCTGGGCGACAAATTGCGGTCCATTGTTGGTGACGATGTCCCTTGGGGTTCCGAACCTGGCCAAAATGTTGTGCCTGATGAACTTGATCACTGTTGAGGCTTTGATCTCGGAGAAGGCTTCTTCTTCAGCCCATTTTGTGAAGTATTCTGTAGCAGTGAGGATGAAGGACTTCTTCTTGATTTCTCCAGTTCTGTCTTCCAAGGATCCAATAACATCAAATGCCCACATAGCAAAGGGCCACGGAGCGATCATTGGGTGAAGAGATGAAGAAGGAGTGTGAATTTTGTCGGCGTGAAGCTGACACTTCACACAATGCCGAACGAAGATGTGTAGTCTTTCTCCATGGTGGGCCAGTAATAGAGTTTGAGGAGTTTCTGAGCTAGTGAGCGGCCATTGACATGGCCGCCACATTCACTAGCGTGAGCAGCTTCGATCACTTGTTTAGCCTCTATTTCATCCAAGCAGTGAAGAAATACCCCGCTAAGTGACTTCTTATGCAGCACACCTCTTAGAATTCTATATCTTTGTGCCACTCGACATATTGCCTTTCGATCTTGAGATGTGACATATTCTGGGAAAGACCCATCCTTACAGTAATTCTTAATATCAAAATACCAAGGGTTCCCATCATCAAAGTCCACCACTGGCTCTGCATAGGACACTTCTAGTACCGAGACTCCTTCATCAGGAGGCTTAAGGAATTGCAAGAACCAAGGGTCAGAGAGAGAGGGAAAGTCCATTTTCTAGATCAAGATTGTTTCAGATGATTTGCCTAGTGAAAATTCTAAGGAAGAAGATAGCAAAGCAAGTGCATCCACTAGAATGTTCTGGGATCTTAGGGTATGAACATAGGTGAGTTTTCTAAACCGACGGGCTACACTTTCACCAACTCTTGATATGGCTGTAACTTGTGATCTTTGGTCCTGTACTTGTGAAGAACTTGTCTAAGGATTAGTCGAGAATCACCAATGATGCACAACTCTTTGACTCCAAGCATTACTGCGGTCTTCCGTCCTATTAAGAGTGCTTCATATTCTGCTATATTGTTAGTAGCAGGAAAGGTTAATTGTCGAGCCTGAGGGATGCTCACTCCTTTAGGTGACAATAAGACTGCCCCTATTCCCCTACCTTTAGAGTTGAGAGCATCATCGAAATGGAGAACCCAAGATGGACTATCATCCACTAAAGACCTCAATTCTTCATCGGGAAACTCAGTTTCGATAGGAGAAAAGATTGGTAAGGGGTGATGTGCCAAATGTTCTGCAATGGCTTGTCCTTTGATGGCTTTTTGATTCACATATGTTATATCAAATTGATTCAAGAAACTTTGCCATCTAACCAAATGATCTGTCAATATTGGCTTTTCCAAGAGATATTTGATCGAGTCCATCCTAGCCAGAAGCTTTACCCCATGAGCAAGAAAATAATGCTTGAGCTTCTGAACTACCCAGACGAGAGTTGCACACGTCCTTTCCATGGCAGTGTATTTCTTTTCTGCTTTGTTGAATAATTTAGAGAGATAATACACCGCCCTTTCTTTCTTCTAGTCGTCATATTGGGCCAATACTGCTCCAGCAGAATCATGAGTAGCAGAAATATAGAGCAGTAGGGACGTCCTGCCACTGGGGGCATCAGGACTGATGAACTTTATAAATAGCTTTTTAATTCGTCAAAAGCCTTCTGACATTTTACATTCCAATCAAATTTTGCCCCTCCTTTCAGCAGTTCGTAGAATGGCTTGCACCTCTGTGAATGTTGCGAAATAAACCTCCGAATGAACTGCAATTTTCCAATAAGTCCCCGAACTTGTTTGATATTCTTGGTAGGTGGCATTTCAGAAATGGCTTTGGTCTTGTTAGGATGTATCTCTATTCCTCTTTTGTTTACAATGAATCCTATTAGTTTTCCCGATGATACTCCAAACACACATTTCTTAGGATTTATTTTCAGTTGGTGCTCCTTTGACCTTTGCAAGACCTTTCTCAAGATTTTGGAGTGATCCTCTCGAGTCTTTGATTTTATCAAGACATCATCTACATACACCTCCATATCCACATGCATCATGTCGTGAAAAATGGCCATCATAGCCCTTTGATATGTTGCCCCTGCGTTCTTCAACCCAAAAGGCCTCACAACATAACAATAAGTTTCCCATCGGGTGGTGAAAGATGTCTTCTCTTGATTTTTCTCAGCTAATCTGATCTGGTTGTATCCTGTAAAGCCATCCATAAATGAAAGCATCTCGTAGCCCGCGGTATTATCTATCATGACATCTATGTGTGGGAGTGGGAAATCATCTTTCGGACAGGCTTGGTTCAAATCTCTAAAATCTATGCACACCCTGACCCTACCGTTTTTTTTCATCACTAGGACGATGTTTGCTACCCACTGAGGATAGAGAACAACTATGATGAATTTTGCTTTGTGGAGTTTATCAACTTCCTCTTTGACTTTCAGAGTCGATTTTGGATGAAGTCTTCTCAATTTTTGTTTAACAGGCTTAGCATCATATTTTAAGACTAGCCAGTGCTCCACTAAGGATGTATCTAGTCTTGGCATATCCTCATAGGACCAAGCGAAACCATCTGTATATTCCTTTAACACAGTCGTTATCTCAGCTTCTTCTTTGGCACTCAAATTTGTACTAATAAGGATTATCTTAGGATCTTCCTCTGTGCCAAGATTAACTTCCTTGGTTGGTTCATCGACTGCAGCTGTTGGCTCATCAAATTTCTTTGTCCCACTCACGTAAGGAGTTATTGAATCCTCTTCATCCTCAGATTCTTCATGCTCATTAATTTCTCCTACTTCTAACAGATATACTCCAAGTCCATCAAATTCCAAACATTCTGCGACTTCCTCATTTTCAATTATATTGATGCAATCTTCCTGTGAGAATGCGGACTCTTGAATTAAACTTCCACATCTATGTGCCAACTCTAAAACAAAACGTCTAGGAACTTCTCTTCCTTTCCCTTTTCTATGGTGTGGATTTGAAGAGGTGCCTTCTAAAACTATTCCTATCCATATTCCTATTCCTAAATTATTATGTACAAGCGGGTGGATGATTGATGAATTCAGCTGATGGGAAAGAGAGGTCCCTTGAACAAGGAAGCTCTCTGTACACTCATTCTCCCAGTATGAAGGTTCTTCAAGAGTGATTTGACATTCTCTCCTTTCAAAATGGGCCTTTTTTTTTTATGATCAGAAGTGATGAATGAGAAACAATGTTGGGGACATTCTGGTATTGGAAGAGTGATGAGTGGAGGGACTGAGGGGTGAAACAAGAATGGAATGAAAGTGAGGGGACCAAGATGCTGGTGGGCTAATAATATACCTATTCCTAGCTGTAAGGGAGACCCTACCTCTAGAATCTGTATACAAAATAATGCCTGGAGTTCTAGTTCTTCTTCCACTTCTTCTTTGTCACTCTCATTAGATGGATCGTACCTCACCTGATATATCATCTTCTCTTCTTCTTGAAATCCAGTGGCCCCTGAAGAAAAGTGTTCCCAGAGCATCCAATCCAAGGGTAGCTAATATTCATCTCTGTATTGTTGGGATCCGGGCGGGACGCGAAGAACACAACGGAAACGATGAACAAATTCCCGCCTGATGCCCGCTGATCCGAATCGGAACTAAAAACTAAAACAAAAAATTAGGATGTAATCTGATTACCGTGCGCGGATTCGAATCCGCTTCCGTTTCGGTTCCGTCGAGGCGATGCTGCGAACCGCACAAGCGTCCGGCCCTCCAACAGTATCCACGCGATCCTCCGCAGTGGTTCGTCCTCGCTCCCTCGTCCGTATCAGCTCACTCGCTGAGGATTCGTCGCCGTAACGATGTCTGGAAATCCGCAGACGGGAATTCCCGACTTTCGGGAATCGCGCGCGGCAGAGACGGAGACTATTCCGGCGTCTGAAACGGGGCGCCCAGAGGAGGAGGAGAGAGAAAGGGGGGATGGCCAGCATGGGAAACCTCTAGAGCTTGGCCCAGGGTTTCTCAACAGCGCGTATATTTATATTAAGTTGGTGCGACTTTTTACAAAAGTCCCCCAGTTAGTATAATCCCACTTAAGTACCACCGACTGAGAATCTTATTGCGTGTGACCCTCTAGGCCCATTAACCAGTCCAATTTTCAGCCCGTTAAGTCAAATAACTAGTTATTGACTTATTGTAATTAATTAATATCTAGATATCAACTAATTACTTAGCCGAATTAACATCGCATGTAAATTCGGTCGGACTTCTGATCAAGTTGGGTGTCAAGCAACACCACATGATCCCGGAAGGCAATGGGGTTCAACAACCCACTTTTGGACTTGTCCGTCCACAGTTACCACATGGCTATAATCCTTTGTTCGCACAATGCTCTCGAGTTAACCTAGGGTATGGTCAACTGTCAAACCTTAGATGGTCAACTCACTTGAATAAGACTCTGCTATATAATATTCGAAAACATCTTTTCTGATATTGTTTCTGCTCTAGCCAGAGACTCCTGCGGATCCATTCTAGAGCATTCTCTCTCCAGTTACTTGAGAGCAAACGATCCTTTATTGAACACACAATCACCTTCGAAGGTCTTCCACTAGACCCGATCCTTGAATATTAGAGATCCCGTGGATATGGATTCGTAGGTCAAGGTCAAAGTTCATAAGTCACCCGACAAGGTGTCTTTGGTGTCTCAAGTCCAAGGATCAACCACACCACTGTGACGATGAATCAAGCCGGTTGATAGTCAGGTAAATTACCATTTGGCGATTCATGTCGAATCAGTTCAGTGAACTCATTCCCCAATGAGCACCTACAGGATCACCATTGTGTCTCCACACAAATAACTAACGAGATCACTCACCGTCATCATATGAGCTGAAATAACATGTACTAGTCTTACCGGATGTTTGATGTCCTTCTCAAACATCGTACGACTAGGGACAATTGAGAATATGTGTTTATAAGTTATCACTCTCTTTATTATGATCTCATTATAATCTGATGACTATTGCACACATTCATGGACTTCATCATGCACAATAATAAATATGCCAATCTACATAATTAAATAATGCCATTTATTAGTTAACCAGATTGAAATAGGTGCCATATGATTGTCTTAGAGGACACCTATATCTATCAATCTCCCACTTGGACTCAAGCCAATCACCTTCGCATTTGATCTCCATCAAATCTAGGTGATGCTCACATAAAGTCTATGACTCAGGCTGAGTCAGGGATCTGCTAAATTATCTATAGATGGAATATTTGCATTATGTTATTTCCTCTTAATCTGTTGTCTCCAAACTTGTGAAAGAGCCCCAGAATGTTCTGCAACTTCTGATGAGACCATAGCTCGACCCCAAAATTGATCTCTTCCACTGTTGTCCTACAACAATCGGACGGTATCAGAGACCTTTTAGAACTACATCTAGTTCAGGGATGAACATTTTCATCCATACTGTTCTAATAACAATATCACTTGTTTATGTCGTCACCTTAATAATGAGTTCTGGATTGGAACCCTTCCAATCCATTCCTTTCTATTAGAAGGTTAAATCTATTATTTGACTTGAAATTTGAGTCAGTGTGACCTCATAGTTTCAAATCATCCTCTTTATATACAAGAACGCATCCTTAGCACTTCTCAAGTACTTAGTGATGTATTTCACTCTTGTATCCTTTAAGGAACTTTTTCCCTAAAGGAATAAATTCCATATCTCAACAATTGAGACTTATTATAAAATTTATATCAAACATCTTGACGTACAAGTCAATATAATATCTCCACCGATCTATCTTAATAGATTCGTATTTTTCAATATGTGAGATATTATAACTAAACATATTATGGAGGAAAACATGGTTAATAATGATTTTACTGATAGTAACATCCTGATGTCATTCTCAATGACTTTGATGTTATTATCACAAAGTATTACTAAAGCGACCGTACTCCCACTGTCCCTTTTGAACATACACACAATCCGTGATCATTCTTAATGATCACGTAGTATTTGACCATTAAGTCAAAACTTTTATTACAATTTTGGAAGCTTCAATTTGATTCAAAAATGATCTTTGAAATTATAACTTGCTTTCTGGATATTCTAAAAGCTTTAAAGGTGTATCATATACATCTTTACCTTAATCATATTGAGAGAAAACTTTTCATATCCAACTGCCATCGTATCATCATATGATAGGAAGTATTGATAAGTAGAATGCTAATAAACTTATTAATGGTAACCACTGAGAAAAGCTTATCTAAGTCAACACTTTGACATTGACTATTTTCATCAGATTACCACATAAGTTTTAAGTAGTCCATTCATGCAAATCTTCATAATGAAGATTTACTTGTTTTAGGTACAATACCCTCTAGCAATACTATCAAGTTGTGAACTCAATATTAGTAATAGACTATGACTTAAAATTCTTAACTACTTGTCATTCTCAAAGTTGTAATTACAGAGAGCATCATCATAGATTTTAGATCATAAACTATATCTTTGAGCTTCTCTCATGTGTTATGAGTGGTTCCAAACAACTAAAGATTATCTAATAATCTTATGTTAACTTGTGGATCTAGAACATCTTTTAGTTTTATCAGCTCCCACTGTCTTCTCTGAGGACATATTCCTCTTCATAGAAGACAACTTTCAGGACAATAATCTTTCCATTATGGCCTGACCAATAAAAGTGATGTCCAAATTCTTTGGATATTTCACAAATTTACACCAGGGTATAACTTGACTTTAAAATCATATTTGTTTATAATTCACATCTCATATGAATTATTTGGTTTCCATATCTTATATGGACACACACTGACTTATTTGAAACCATTTGTAAAGTATAGATATCTAATATTCATACTCATGTTCAAAAAGATATAAGATTAGACAAATCTTATTATGTATTGCACCTTATTAAGCATTCTATCATATTATTATGATGTACAACGAGGATCAATCGAACGATGATACAATTATCTTTTTAATGATTTGTATGAATCATATACTTAAGTATTAATTTCTTCGATCAAATCAAAGAATTCTAATACTTTATTTTGATCTTATATCTTAATTTCTCAGATGTATTCGACTTGTACTTCAGCAAGTACATACAATCGAATCATTCAAATAGTAAACTATAAGGTAAATCAATGGGAGTGATTATCTTTGGCCTTAAGAGGATATTGAGTTGTTTACATCAGTATGTATTAGCACCAATAATTTCTTATTGTACAACCATGTGTACAATATCATAGATAATCAGGATTCACACAGTTCATTTCTATAGGAGACTAGTGAACATTCATCATATGAAATGTCACATCAAGAATCTATAGTGCATTGACTGATATGAACAACTATTGTTTCTTTTCAGTCAACGTTATTCACTTTTATAATTCTTGATATCTTATGCAACTAAATAACAATTATTCAGTTTCATATTTGACTCCTATAGATATATAAAGATTTACTATCTAATAGTAACCTATGAATATCATGAACAATTGTTGAGTCTAACTCAACACTTGCATTCTCTCGATTTCCTTTTACTTGTCTAAGTCTGCATACTATCGCAGATCTGAGAATCATTTCTAATATCTCATATTGGATATGCTAATTCTCCAATAGACATGCAAAAGTTGATAATAAGAATATATGAGACTTCTTTCAAATTTCATATTCATTTTACCTTTATCAATATTCTTATATTGGTCGCAGTGGGAGAACTGCTACTTCTCTAACTCAGTTGACTTTCCTTTGTTCTTTTTCAAGTGTGGGTTCGACCGTTTAAAATCTTATCACCTGCCTTTCTCAAAGGCACATCATGAATACCTCTTCATCTTGGTCTATCCAAATAAGAGATTTCATGACAACCATTGCCTTTCAAAAAGGTATATCATGATTACCTCTTCACCTTGGTCTATCTAAGTAAAAGGATGCATGATATCTGATTAGGATAGTGACTTTCACTAAGTCCTGAAGATATTTTTCAGAGTTTTTCTAGTCAATCTGAATATGAGAAGTATTGACATCCAATATGCCAAAATTTCGAATAGACGATATTTTAGTGAATGAAGGAAATAACGTGATTTAAGTAGATAGTTCTTATAATTCAATTATGGTCTTTTATTTAGAATTATTTTCCACTATTTTTCGACGGACTGTATAACCTTTAGGTATACAGAACGGAAGACTTCGACGATCTCCTAGTGAGGATCAAAATATCAAAGAATCATAGTATGACCTTGGGTAAACACATAGTATCATACCATTATCTTAGAGCAACCATCTCATGGTAATCGTAACTGCTTGCAATATCCGATCTTATTTCGGTTCCCAGGTCTTTAATGGTATCGGGTAAACACAGTAGACCATTATCCCTAGTCTAAGCTTTACCATCAATACGTGACAGAATAGAGTAAGAATGTAGCTCCCGGGTAAACACGATGATAGCTACATTGTTCCTCTATTCCAATCTCAAGGCATCATAATGCCATAGTTAATAGTCCTTTCATCAGATGGTGGCAGATCTCGGGTAAACACATAGAAACTGCTATCATTGAATCAAGTTCTAAAAACTATATTGATGGAGAGTTATTCGGTGCATTCTCAATGACTCGCGCTCTGGCATAGACTTTATGTTGAAGGTTTTGTTTATGTTAAGTTGGTCTCACCCTAGGTGATAGTTTATAAATATATCGTATATATTTAACTATATCTAGATGTTAGCAATCGAATCATAATAAAAAATAAAAGGCATGTATGAACCATACATGTTCATTATGTGGTCATGGACAGTACAATGATTAACTAGAGCCAAACAATTAATCACCACAATAATATAACAGTTATATAAACAAAAACATGCAAACACACAGGCACTAGTGATCTCATCTCCTTTCGCCTTTCTGGTTGCACTTGTAGATCATCTTCGCCTCTCCTCGGCCGACGTGATCAATTACAAATAATATTTATTTTGAAACAATTTCAAATACAAATAAATTATAAGAGAAAGTCTTATGGCCGAGTACAATAATAGAGGGAGATAGAATTACATCAGAATGAGAGAGAGAGGGAAGCACGCAGGCCTCATTAATTAACATTTAATTAACCCACTCAAATTTTAAAATGATCCACATAAACCACATACCATCACATGATATGAAATAAATAAAGTGCATGTCTATGACCGCTTCAAATTTTAACCACCCACACATGATAAAGCACATCACATGAAGACTAAAATTTTGAAAATTAATAATTTTAATTTTTCATAAAACTTGGGTACCAATCAAAATTAGATAAATTTAGATTTTCGAAAATCTTATTTTCTATCATGCATTTAAATCTAATTTAAAGCATCAAACACATCAACATGTGCAAACACAGCTAAAATTAAAATTCTAAAATATTCCATGCAAAATTTAGAATAATTCTAAATTAATTAATCTAACACTTAGATTGATATTAAATCACATTAATAACAATTATTAATGCGAAACAACCTAACGTTTAGATAGAATTAAAACTTCATAAATAACACTTATAAAAGCATTTCTAATTCCTGTTATAATTCATTAACAACTCCTTGTTAATAAACCCTTTTTATCAAAATATATTTCTTAATAACAATTAATAAGAAATATTAATTAAAACATTTCTAATTAAAATAGTCTAATAATTATACTTAATTTAATCTTTTAATAACTTTTATAAAAGATCAAATTCCAAGTAGATTAGATCAATATTAACTATAATTGAGAGATTCTTAAGAAGTTTAATTAATTATCCCAATAACTATTATTGAGAGTTTATAATAAAAATAATCCTTAATAACTGTTATTAAAGGTTAATTCTCAAGAATAAATTAACACTTTAAAAAACTAGTTAATTAAACATTGAACAACTATTATTAAGTGTCCCTTAATTATAGAAATAATTTCCTAACAACGATTGCCAAGAAATTATAAATATCCATTTAGACAATTAAAATAGAATTAATAACAATTGTTAATTAATTTTAAAGTCAAAACAATAATCTAATCACTTAATCAATTAACAACATTAGTTAACCATATTTAAGATGACTTCCTAAATATAAATCCTCTTTATAAGATCACATCTTAAAATAATCCTTTATGAACTGAAAATTATAACAAATTAACAACAATTGTTAATTAGCTTAAGATCACATCTTAATTTAAATAATTTCCATCTAAGATCATGTCTAAAAACCAAACACCCCTATAACTCAAAATTATAAATTCAAAGTTTAAAACATATTTTAAACAAATTAGAATTTAAATTTTAAGTAAATAGGTTGGGGTTTTATTTATTAAAAAGGGTTTTAGGGGCTAATCAGGTAAATGGGCTGGGAATATGGGCCCTGGTCTTCAGGCCTAGCCTGGGCAGCTTGGTCCGAGCTAGGGAGGCCCCTGGTTCGGCCTGGCTTGAGCCAGGCACCAACTGACCCAGCTAAGTCTGGCGCCCGGCCCAGGCCCAGCTAGCCCCCCCCCCGGTTGGGCTGCTCAGGACTGGCCAGCTCACCCGTGCGCCAGACGCTCAGCCGGCTAGGGTTTCTGCACCTAGCGCCGCCGTCAGCCTGTAGGTCCCCCCTTTTTATAGCTCCTCTCCGACGCTGGCAGGCTGGTGCCCAACTCAGAAGTTGCTGGGGGTTCATCCCCTTACCTCCCCCAATGCTGGTGACGGCCGGCCGGTGAGGCCCTTGCCACCGGTAGCCCCTTAAAGATGCCCCAAAATCCGCAGTTTGTCTATGGCCATCCCTTTTCTTCTGTCTCCAACGCTTTGAAAAAACATAAAAATTAGGAGGCTCTCCGGCCACAGCAGGGACTAAGGGACAGGCGGGGATAGCTGTTCATAACAGCAAGCTATTTTGTTTTTCTTCCATTACCATGGAAGCTCCATTCAAGCCTACAAATCCAATTCTTTATCACCATAAAGAACCCAACGAAGAACCCCAAAATATATCATTTTTCTTCACATAAAATTAATCTCAAATTAATATGCTCATCCAATAAACATCTTCTGTGAGAGAAAAATGATTCGAGCATGGAAATTATTTTAGAATAATAATTTATTCGTTCCGGAGTGGATTAAAGAGGAACCTGGCTCTGATACCATTGTTGGGATCTGGGCGGGACGCGAAGAACGCAGCGGAAACGATGAACAAATTCCCACCCGATGCCCGCTGATCTGAATCGGAACGAAAAACTAAAACCGAAAATCGGGATGTAATCTAATTACCATGCGCGGATTCGAATCCACTTTCGTTTCGGTTCCGTCGAGGCGATGTTGCGAGCCGCACAAGTGTCCGGCCCTCCAGCGGTATCCACGCAATCCTCCGCGGTGGTTCGTCCTCGCTCCCTCGTCCGTATCAGCTCGCTCGCTAAAGATCCGTCGCCGCAACGATGTCCGAAAATCTGCAGATGGGAATTCCCGACTTTCGGGAATCGCGCGCGGCAAAGACGGAGACTGTTCCGGCACCTGGAATGGGGCGCTCAGAGGAGGAGGAGAGAGAAAGGGGGGTTGGCCAGCATGGGAAACCCGTGGAGCTTGGCCCAGGGTTTATATTAAGTCAGCGCTACTTTCCACAAAAGTCTCTGAGTTAATATAAATCCCACTTAAGTACCACCAACTAAGAATCTTATTGCGTGTGACCCTCTAGGCCCATTAACCAGTCCGATTTTCAGCCCGTTAAGTCAAATAACTAGTTATTGACTTATTGTAATTAATTAATATCTAGATATCAACTAATTACTTAGCCGAATTAACATCGCATGTAAATTCGGTCGGACTTCTGATCAAGTTGAGTGCCAAGCAACACCACATGATCCCGGAAGGCAATGGGATTCAGCAACCCACTCATGGAACCTGTCTGTCCACAGTTACCGCATGACTATAATCCTTCGTTCGCACAATGCTCTCGAGTTAACCTAGGGTATGGTCAACTGTCAAACCCTAGATGGTCAACTCACTTGAATAAGACTCTGCTATACAATATCCGAAAACATCTTTTCTGATATTGTTTCTGCTCTGGCCAGAGACTCCTATGGATCCATTCTAGAGCATTCTCTCTCCAGTTACCTGAGAGCGAACGATCTTTTATTGAACACACAATCACCTTCGAAGGTCTTCCACTGGACCCGATCCTTGACTATTAGAGATCCCGTGGATAGGGATTCCTAGGTCAAGGTCAAAGTCCAGAAGTCCACCGACAAGGTGTCTTTGGTGTCTCAAGTCTAAGGATCAACCACGCCACTGTGCGATGAATCAAGCCGGTTGACAGTCAAATAAATTACCATTTGGTGATTCATGTCAGATCAGTTCAGTGAACTCATTCCCCAATGAGCACCTACAGGTTCACCATTGTGTCTCCACACAAATAACTAACGAGATCAGTCACCCTCATCATATGAGCTGGAATGACCTGTACTAGTCTTACTGGATGTTTGATGGCTTTCTCAAACATCCTACGACCAGGAACAATTGAGAATATGTGTTTATAAATTACCAGTCTCATTACTATGATTTCATCATAATTTGATGACTATTGCACACATTCATGGACTTCATTATGCGCAATAATAAATATGCCAATCTACATAATGAAATAATGTCATTTATTAGTGAACCAGATTGAAATAGGTGCCTTATGATTGGCTTAGAGGACACCTATATCCATCAAGATGCACCTAACTAAATAATCTAAGTCTAGAAAACTAATAGAAATATCCACAAGATAAAAAAAAACAATAACCTGATCTCTATTAATGGAAAGAATAGCATGGGAGACATCATTAGCTGGAAGATGCTCACTTACCAAGACCTTTTAGAGGAATTTGAGAAGTGTTTCCTGGTGTGAGGGAGATCTTTTGATTAACTCCATAATAGCGATCCTTGATGGGGTCTTCTCAAGATGTTGGAGAATGTCATATCTGTAGACGCGGAGCTTGATGGAGTGTTGGACTCCCCTTGAGTCTCAGGCATCCTGGAAGGTCGTGGGACTATCCTATTTTTGAGTGAAAGATTCATGGTGTTTTCAATGGGAGTACTGACCTCTTTAGGACTTGGTGTGATCAATTGAAGTGGACGGGAGTGATTAGAAGTCATGAGTGAGGATGTAGTTTGAGTCAAGAAATTCAGTGAAGGATCATAACTTGATGGTATGGTTGGAACATGTTCTTTCTTAGGCCAGAGGAGCACTAAGGGCCTTCCTACTTCCTGGATAACTCCCACACTCATTTCCATCTTTTCACAATGATCTTCTTCATGTTCCCCATATTCTCGGACTAGTGGTTCTCCTTCATACCCCCAAAATTGTTATCTTCGGATCACCCGAGATTTTTGGCCAACTGTGAAGGTGTTGACTTTCTCTTCTTGTTCCTGTCCTGATGTGGATGGGTCTGTAACATTCTGATGATCTGGGAGAGGGTTCTGAACTATGCCAAGGTTCCGATTCCTTCCTTTCAAATTAGAGACAGCAATTCTGACATCTTCCCAATTAAAACGCCTCTCATCGTTCATGTCATAAATTCAATCTCTAAATGCAAAGTTATTTTGAATGACATGCCTAGGAGCTCTGTGATAAGGACAGTATTTGGAGGTATCAACATTGGGAGAAATCCCTTCCCTCTGAGGTGGAAGTTGAATGGCTTTGCAAGCCATAAGAGCAAAGAAGATATCACCTAAAGATTCTGGAAGTAGGAAGTTCTCTTTAGAGCAGGCCTGTCATAACTGTTTGGCGGAGGAACGGTAGAGTACTGCTGAGGATTGTTGGCAGGAGTAGTGGTAGGACCAGGATTGATGGGTCGCCCTTTGGTTGGCTGATTGAAGGCGTTGATATTTTCATTGGTAGTAACCCCTTCAGTGATTGGCATAGGCGTTGCCTTCCGATTTTGAGGACGGATATCAAGGAAGGAAGGAAGAGTGGAATCTCTAATCTAAGTCTGTATCACTCTAGCTCTGTTGTACAATTGAGCAAAGGTGTGGAGTTCACTGAGCATTAGAATGGTTTTAAGCTGAGGTGTTGCATTATTCACAATCATGGTAACTGCCTGAGCTTCTGGAATGATAACTTCAGCTCTTGATGCCATCACCCTCCTTCTATTGGCAAATTGGGTGAAATCTTCATCCGGTTTCATTTTCTCCGACACTAGATCAAAAAGGGTAGGAGCCAAATTAGTCATGTGACTAAAATGACTAATGAATTTTTCAGAAACAGTGTCGAAACTGAGCAGATCTGAAGATGGAAGTGAGGTAAACCAACACAAGGCTTATCCTTCTAAAGATTTCTGAAAGAGATGGACCAACAGCACTTTGTCATATAGCCATTGGTGTGAATCCGTAAGAAAACCCGACGGATGGTGATGTGGGTTAGTACTTCCATCATACTTTCGGTACTTCGGAGCCTTAATCCAGGTGGAAAATATGCTGGGGGAAGTTCGCAATATTCAACTAAGGAATACGGCTTAGAAATTGTTTTTGATTCAGCAAGCAATTTTCTGAGGTAAGGCTCTATTTCTTGCTTAGAAATGTACTCTGGAGGTCCAACTGGTTTTGATGAGGTCGGGATTGGAGAGATTGGTTACCAGGGTGTGGCTGCAATAGGAAAGATGGGTGGAACTGAAGCAATTGGATTAGACTCCAATTGAGTCTTGCAGGGAGCTTTGTTTGAAGATGCCTGGTAAGGTGTGTGGGATAGATCTGGAAAGGCGAGATGATTGATTGAAGTCTTGCCTTTTGAGGCGATCTGGATAAGTTGCTCAGGTGTGTACCTTGCCAGCACCCTGATTAAGTCAGCATCGTCACTAGGATTCTGAGTCGCCGACCTTCCAACTTTGAGATTAACTAGTTCATCCCCTCCATGGGAGGAGACTTCATCTAGATCCTCATGACGTGAGGCATCCCCTTGATGTGTCTTGAGCATACATACATATGTACTGGTTCTCAGGTCTTCCGTCTCAAAAGGAAATTCACATTGGAACATGGGATTTGAAAACATGTTGTTCATTTTTCTTTGTTTTGCAAACAAGTTGAGCAAGCAAAAAATGTTAATTTAGAGTTCAGGCCTGTGTACTTTGTGTTTTGAGACTTAGTAACACACTCTTAAAAAAATTTCCTATTGAATGTTCAATTTCAGGCTAAAAATATACACTCGTCTCAATCCTAAGGTTCTAATAGGACTTACTCCAGTTACAACCAGCTCGGTCACCGTGCAAGAATTTACGGAGTACGGAGACTAACGGAGGTTCTCTATTTGAACTACTTTTCTGCTCAGGCGAGAATCCCCAAACAGAGAGTTAATCCAAAAGAGAGTCTTTCCCAGAAAAATGTGTAGAGGCTCTTCCACCAACCCCCAAAAGGAGTACTAAATGTAAATCACATCAAAAATGAACCTCAAAACATCAAGGATTAAGAAAAATATTACTAAAAACAATTCTGAACAGGATCCACCTGGCAGCCAAATCGATGGCCGTCTGACAAACCAGAAGGCCACCTACCTGGTCGTCTGACAGATCAGGCAGCCACCCCCCTGGCCGTCTATTGCTTCAGAAGGCTAGCAGTTTGGCCGTCTGATACTTCAGAAGGCCAGCAGTTTGGCCTTCTGATGGCCCTCACTACAACTCACAAAAATCTTAAAAAAAATGAAATATTTATAGGAAATAAATAAAGAAAATAGCGTGATAGGCACAAGTGGTCCCATCGTGATTGCAAGAAGGCTGTAGGCGCCAGAAATGACCCCGCGCTCAACTGGTGAGCGGAGACCGACCTCCATGGCCACGAACCCAGAATTTGGATAATGATAAAAAAAATAAAGAACAAATGACTTGATGAACTAAAACACCAAGAACTAAAATGGTGATCGCCAGGGTGTTTTACCTCGACCCAGAGGGACTACCTTGATCGCGAATGACACTCCAAGACCTTTGTGCGCAGCGGAATTCGTAGTCCACACTCCCTTCTCCTCGGCCGGCCAATGGATGATGATAAAGAAGGCGTCTAATGCTAGACTTTGAAATCACTCTTTTCTCTCTCTTTTGATGTAAAATGGTACCCTCATCCTAATGAACCCTCTTCCTCCTGTTCCCAAGGTAAATGAGAGCTTAAATAGGCAAAGGAGGTTGAGTAAAACCCAAAGAAGCCCCCATTTCGTGGGCCAATGGATGATGATAAAGAAGGTTAGATAGAGATCTCTTCAACAAAATCTAAGCCAAAACCAATCAAAAGTTGATACGTAAGACCTAAATCACCTTCATCTTAATCTATTAGGATGAGAAAATGCGAAAGATATGGTCAAAAACCTGAGAGAAAGGCGTAAAAAAGATTTCGATAATCACGGAAAATTAGACCATCAGACGGCCAAAGAGGTGGCCGTCTAAAGTATCAGACGGCCAGCAACCTGGCCGTCTGACCATCAGACGGCCAGGCAGGTGGCCGTCTGAAAGATTAGACGGCCAGCTGTTTGGCCGTCTGACAATCAGACGGCCACCAGTTTGGCCGTCTGATGGATCAGACGGCCAGCACTCTGGCCACCTAATGGACTTGACAAAAGTTAATTTTTTTTTAAAATGAATATTTTTAAAATCCAAATGCATTAAAAATGAAATAAAAAGTTTTGAAATCATGCACTTTTTTTTGAAAAATGAACATTTTACGACAAAACTATTTGACAAAAAGTAATTAAATTTTAAGGAGTTCAAATGAGCGGGAAACGACAAAAAAGATCAACACAAAGGTCCGTTAACACAATAAAGCTCAAATCGGTTTATGGAATGGGTAAAAAATGGGTGTCTACAGGGTTAAGTTTCTTTAGGCCTATACATTCGTCCTGAAGCACAAGGTGGGTGTGGAGAACCGCGTGGCTGACGCACTGGGCCGTCGATCTTCCCTATTATTAGTTGTTAGTGCGGAGGTCACGGGTTTTGAGAGACTCCGGGATGAGTATCCTATCTGTCCCAACTTTGGTCCTATCCACTCAGCCCTTCAGTCAGGGCCCTCTAGAAAGCACCTTGAGTACATCCTTTAGGAGGGCTATCTGTTTTATGGGTCCAGGTTATGCATTGCCCGGACTTCAGTCCGTGATTTCTTGATTTGGGAGATTCATGTTGGAGGTCTAGCCGGTCACTTTGGCCGGAACAAGACCATTGAGCTTGTAGAGTATAGGTTCTTCTAGCCGAGCCTGAAGCGCGGCGTTGCTCGTATTGTTGCTCAGTGCCGCATATACGCTACAGTGAAGCAGAAGAAGTAGAACACGGGTCTGTACACCCCTCTTCCCGTGCCGGATTTTCCGTGGCAAGACGTTAATATGGATTTTGTTTTAGGCCTGCTTCGAACAGTCTGAAAGTACGATTCTATTATGGTCATCATTGATCGGTTTTCCAAAATGGCACACTATTCGAAGACGGTAGATGTATCTCGAGTTGCCCAGTTATTCTATGAGAGTGTGGTTCATCTACATGGGCTGCCTAAGACCATCGTCTCAGATCGAGATGTTCGCTTTGTTAGCTATTTTTAGAAGACCCTATGGCATTTGATGGGCACCAAGCTTAAATTATCCACTGCCTATCATCCTCAAACCGATGGATAGATCGAGGTCGTCAATCGAAGTCTGGGTAACTTACTGCGGTGTCTTGTGGGATAGTGTGCGCGAGGTTGGGATCAGGTGATATGGCAGGCTGAGTTTGCATACAATAGCTCGGTCAATAGGTCTATAGGCATGTGTCCTTTCGAGATTGTTACTGGTTATAGGCCTAGAGGACCCATAGACCTCGTTCCTTTATCCATCCAATCCTGCACGTCTGAGTCTGCACAGTCCTTAGCTGATCACATTAGGAGTCTGCATGAGGATGTCCGTCGTCACATTGAGATTAGCAATGAGCGTTACAAGCAAATGGCAGATGTACATCGGCGATTCCAGGAGTTTCATGAGGGTGATTACTGATAGATATAGGTGGCCTCTAAGCCAATCATAAGGCACCTATTTCAATCTGGTTCACTAATAAATGACATTAAATTCATTATGTAGATTGGCATATTTGTAATTGCGCATAATGAAGTCCATGAATGTATGCAATAGTCATTGGATTATGATGAGATCATAATAATGAGACTGATGACTTATAAACACATAGTCTTAATTGTTCCTAGTCGTTGGATGTTTGAGAAGGACATCAAACATCCGGTAAGACTAGTACAGGTTATTCTAGCTCATATGATGAGGGTGACTGATCTCGTTAGTTACTTGTGTGGAGACACAATGGTAAACCTGTAGGTGCTCATTGGGCAATGAGTTCACTGAACTGATTCGACATGAATCGCCGAATAGTAATTTACTTGACTGTCAACCGGCATGATTCATTGTCACAGTGGCGTGGTTGATCCTTGGACTTGAGTCACCAAAGATAACTTGTAACGGCCTGCCACCCTATAATCGGGGATCCGATTACTAAATGGATACCGAATAATTAAAATTTGGAGCCAAACTAAGATCTCGATAAGTCTAGGAAATAAATGATAAACTAAGCTAAACATCCACATCACATCGAATTGTAAAGGAAGTGTAAGAATTAAAAATTATTACAATTCGATTTGACTTAGCAGATAATTACATATTCCAACTGAAAAGGAATGATTAAGCGTACAATCCTGAAAGGAAAATAACAACTACATCGGGGCATACCTCGGAACAGTGGTTGCTGGCGCGCAACCCGAGACGAAACCCTCCACGCTACGCCTGCTTGGAACCCTCACCTGAAAACTGCAGAGGTGAGTCTCATTGAAATGGACTCAATAAGGATCCTTCGATCCCCACCACCCACTCACGCACCCACAAGTGCAACAACACAAATATAGGCAATTTAAATAAATAAAGCAGTAAACATAACTCCCAAAGATTCCCAAATTACGATATAAAACATATGCATTCATAAATGTAACATGCACAACTCTGAAACCACTCCACCACGGAGTCCACAACTAGCGTCTCGACTAAACACACAAACTACGCGGCCGAACGCAGAAAACACCGACCCGCTGAGAAGATGGCCTAAATCGCGTCACCCATGGCAGCCGCCGATGTCATTCAAGACCTCTAAACTAGTTCATACGAAAAACTGGCCTCAGAAGATGGCCTAAATCGCGTCGCCCATGGCAGCCGCCATTGAAAATGGCGTTGCTGTCCCCAAACGCTATTCAAGACAGAGACAGAATCCCCTGATCTGGGATAAATCGCATCTCGGGTGGAAGCCGCCATTTAAAATGGCGTTGCTGTCCCCAAACGCCATTTAGCACTCGCAGACAGGTTCCCCCTCTGGCCTCCCCCGAGTCACAAAGTGGGATTTCTCACTCAAATCGCACAAAACATCAAAAATGGAGAAGGTAGGGGACAAGCCTAATCATTTTCATAGAGAACCCCTTTAGAACATGCTTTCTACCCTAGAAACACCCACACATATTTCATGCTTTCAAAGCGGAAAAATCATGGTTCTAAACAAAACACTGCGAGGATCGTCACCCTACCGATTACTTGAACTCCTCTTAGCTCCTAGCCGCCGAACTGCCACGCCATGAGTCGCCACCGGTACTGCCGTGGACGCCGTTACTCTACCGAGACGTCGGCCGCCGTCCGGAGAGAGATGAGCCGCGAAGGAGATGGTGGTGGTAGTGGTGGAAGTTAGGGGGTCGATGGAGTGGAGGGAGAGGAGGAATGGGGAGAGGAAAGGAAGGAGAAGGGGGAAGGGGGAGCAGTGTGTTCGGAGGGAAAGAAGAGAGAGAAGAGAATGAGGGAAATGAAGGAGGGCTTCGGAGTATCAACCGAAACTCGCTAAAACGCGTCCTCCAAGACCGACGCCAATCAGACGATAAGAGAGGGTCGTACACTGACAGATCTCTGAATGGCGTCGACCATGTAAGAAGCCATTCAGACGATAAGATTGGGGCCGCACTCTTGCGGCCCAAAATCGGCCTACGTGGCACATTCTAAAACGCGTCCCCTAACTGGATGCCGTTTGAACCGCGTCTCGAAAGCTCGACGCAAAAAAGAATCCATGCCCTAACCCCACAAGGGCCCAAACCAAGGGGTCCGACATCGAAACCCACCCGATAACCAGATCCGAAACCTCAATCCTTACACACCTTGTCGGTGGATTTCTGGACTTTGACCTTGAACTACGAATCCCTATCCATGGGATCTCTAATAGTCAAGGATCAGGTCCAGCGGAAGACCTTCGAAGGTGATTGTGTGTTCAATAAAGGATTGTTCGCTCTCAGGTAACTGGAGAGAAAATGCTCTAGAATATATTCGCAGGAGTCTCTGGCCAAAGCAGAAATAATATCAGAAAAGATGTTTTCAGATATTGTACAGCGGAATCTGATTTAAGTGAGTTGATCATCTAGGGTTTAATAGTTGACCATACCCTAGGTTAACTCGAGAGCATTGTACGAATGAAGGATTGTAGCCATGCGGTAACTATAGATGGATTGGTTCCATGAGTGGGTTGCTGATCCCCATTACCTTTCGGGATCATGCGGTGTTGCTTGGCACCCAACTTGATTGGAAGTCCGACCGAATTTACATGAGATGTTAATTCGGATAAATAATTAGTTAATATCTAGATATTAATTAATTACAATAAGTCAATAACTAGTTATTGGACTTAACGGGCTGAAAACAGGACTGGTTAATGGGCCTAGAGGGTCACACGCAAATAGATTCTCAGTCGATGGTGTTTTAGTGGGATTTATATTAATTCGGGGACTTTTGTGAAAAGTCGCGCCGACTTAATATATACGTGCTGTTGAGAAACCCTATGCCAAGCTCCAGGGTTTCCCCATACTGGCCGTCCCCCTTTTCCCTCTCCTCCTCCTCTGGGCGCCCCGTTCGAGGTGCCGGGATAGTCTCCGTCTCCGCCGCGCACGATTCCCGAAAGTCGGGAATTCCCGTCTGCGGGTTTTCGGACATCGTTGCGGTAATGGATTTTCAGCGAGCGTGTTGATACGGACGAGGGAGCGAAGATGAACCATCGCGGAGGATCGCGTGGATACTGTTGGAGGCCGGAAGCTTGTGTGGCTCGCGGCATCGCCTCTAAGGAACAGAGACGGAAGCGGATTCGAATCTGCGCACGGTAATTTGATTACACCCGATTTTTTTATTTATGTTTTTCATTCCGAAACGGATCAGCGGGCATCGGGCATGATAATTTTATTCTTGATTTCCGCTGTGTTCTTCGCGTCCTGCTCGGATCCCAACAATTACATGATGATCAGGGTTCGACCTGAGCGGTTTCCTTCAGGAACCATCAAGAAGCTGCAAGTTCGAGGAGCTGGCCCCTTCAGAGTGCTAAAACAGATTGGACCGAATGCGTATGTGGTAGATCTACCCTCGGATTATGGCATCAACAACATGTTCAATGTCTCATATTTGGTGACCTATCGGGACCCGACAGTAATACCCAGTGATCCGTTTGAGCCTTCTACCTCCCTTGAGAGCGATCCTACCCTTGAGTGTCCACTTTCAGCCTCCCTACCAGCACGGCGAGAGCAGATTGATCATATACTGGATGAGCAGGTTGTTACTTCTAGGGAGGGAGCCTATCAGGGCTATCTGGTCCACTAGAGAGGACAACCGCCTACGGAGGACACGTGGATTACGTGCGAAGAGCAACAATAGATTGACCCGGACCTTCTGGAGTGATATCAGAGTGGGCGAGACCTATACTCGACAGGGTCGAATTCTTCCTAGCCGGGGGGAATTGGTGAGGACACCTGCGCATGGATCCGGTTCGACCCGACCCGCGTTTACAAATGGAGGAGGACGTCAGCGGCGATTCTGACATCTTTGTGGCTCGACGATGGTCTATTTGAGGATTGAGGATGTTTACATGCTTGAGGAGCTTCTGGAACTTGTGTAAGGCCCATTTTGAGGCCCATTTGTCAGTTTTTATTTTCTCAACATTTATTTACACGAATTTTCTGTATTTATCTAGAGTTAGGAGTATTAGGGTCATTTGTTTCATTATGGCATTATTAGGGTTTTTTATAACCTATTTAAGGCATTGTAAACCTTGTTAAGGATGATTGATGAATAGAAGAAAGAAAGAAACTCGCAGCCGCCAGAATGCATGTGTGTGTGTTTAGGGTGTGAAACCCACTGTGCTTCTTTGTCCTCTTCTCCGATTCCTCTCACCACCGTCACCACCCCTCTCTCTTCCCCTTTTCTTCTTCCCAGTTCTACGTTCTTGGATCATTGCACCCTAAAAAAAATCGCCTGGCCGCTGCACACGAGACCCCATGCCTCCGAGATGGCCGTCACGCCCGTGGCCTGCGCGCCCCACGCGCTTCCCGCATTGCAGCCCAGCCACACGCCCCCGTAGCCGCGTCGCTAGCCCCACGTCCGTGCAACGCTTCCCGCCCAGCCGCCAAGCCCTCGTCGTTCGAGCTCCCCACGCGGGAGCCGCCGCCCCTCCCACACGTCGCACAGGCGTTGTTCATGGGCATGGGCATTGTCGCCCGTGCCAGCGGGGCAATCGCGCACCCGCCACGCCTGCCACGCGGCGTGGCTAGGCCCACTCCCGCCCGCAGCCATCCTACTGCTGCCGCTACGTGCCGGCACGCCCCAGGCTTCACACCCCACACCGGATATTGACGTCCCGCCGCCAGCAAGCGACTACGCGGCGCCCGAGTGAATGTCGCGGAGCACCTCCTCGTCGTTCGCACCACCCTGCGCGGTGTCCGCCGCCCCACTAACGCCACACGGCGCCCGCTACCGCGTTCCTGCCCACAGGCCCACTGTCCCAGGCCCCACTCGCCTTCGCATGCACATTCCTTCCTGCCCGTTCGCCCACGCGGACCTGCCCAGAGCCGGCGCACAACGCCCACCAGCCCTCTTCCGCCCCGTTTGAGCGCGTGCAGTACACGAACAATAGGGTTTGCAAATCGGTATGCCGCCAGCTGAACGCCCGGGTGCTCTCCCCACCCCCTGTCACCTTTCGGTCACCGTACCACGATGGGTCAAAGCTACACCAGGTCATTTGCGGACCCCCTTCTATTCGGGCGAGACCCCCTACTTGACAGTGGGACGGTTAGTGCTGATCAGATCCCTTCCCTTTTACTTGTCGTTTATTATATGGTTGGATTTGCTCCCGTGCATGTGTATTAGGATTCTAGCCTCCTGATATTTATCGCTGCCGGACTGTGAGTACGAGGACCCGTTCCGCGGTCAGCTTTGAGCGCGTTTGAACGTGTTGTTATCGCTGCCTTTGCTATTCGTTACGGTACTCATGCTGATCTCGGATTGTGATATTCGTTAGGATCCTTTGTCGATAGCCGTCCCGCATCAGAAAGGAAGTGGCAGTGAAGGCTTCCAATGATACATCAACCCATGGAGCCCAGCAGTTTTTGAATGAGCTAATTCTGATTCCCTTTTTGTTTTCTGTAAATATTAATGCTGAGGCATATTGATTTTTCATTCAAAATACTTCACCTAAGAAGACAAATATGGAACAATGTTATGGTTTAAATTCATCAAACATGCCTCTTAATTTTTCAAGGCTGAAAATTTATGCCCTCTGACGATGAAAGGAATTAAAATAAGAATAAGTACAATAAAAGGACAAATAAGATTATGCAGGGAGCATTGTCTAATCAACATACGAGAAATACAAACACTGAAACGCATAATGCTCTGCCCCTTTCATCTAAAACTTCTGTATTCAAGATATGTTCATGTTGAGGCACCAGTAAATGGCCATAGTTGGGCCCTGCATCATGCTCATTGCCAATGTTTCCATGTCACTGCAAGAAATCCAATTTAAGAGGTTTACCTGGATCTCTTTCCCAAGTTGGACCCTCAAAGATGTCTGAGAATTTTAACAGATAAGAAATTTTTGACTATTGCATTTTGATACAACTTTAAACTTATTGAGAACTGTCCTATACAGACGGGTATGATATGGTGAGATCTTAGGGCTATAAAGCATTATCAGTGTAAAAAGAGTGACAAATAATAAATGATTGCATGATTTTATAACATAGGCTATAATCTTGACATGGATGAATCTAAAATGTTTTTTTAAAGCTTATTTTTCCTAAAATGCAACTTTTATTTTGTTATGTTATCACAGGCAGCCATTGTGGTCCCAAGTCTGCTTGCTGTTTTCTTCATTTTCCTCGAACCTTCGCAATGAAAATTTACAGTATTGCATTGCACTCAAAGGAACAATTTCGGTGTAATATTGATGTTGAATGGTTGTAAGTGTGTTTTGTTTCCCTCACCTTTCCTAACATGTGGATATTAATCATTTCTCCAGTTTTCTTCATGTGCATACTTCTCTTTAATTTGTATTTGAAATGTACCTTCCTTTCAAACTTAGTTACTCTCACTCAATAGATCATGTCTATGGAAATGTTAAATGTGGCTGCATAATCACAGAAATGCAACATGATACCTTCATCCAGTCTTACAATATCTTAACTTCAATTGCTAGTTGGTATATGGCCATAGTAAAGAACAGCAGTGTCTAATGCTCCATACAGTAATGACATGTTGCAAAGTGAGGTAACAAGTGGAGATGGAACTGGGCTGTGAGGCTATGTGCATCAACGGTCCAGGTTTCCTGAATCTTATATATGTGGAGCTAGCATTAGATGGAAGTAGCAGAGCATACCATTGAAACATATTTCGTCTGAAATAGCTTATGAATTTTCTATCCAGAAGATAAATGGATTGGCATTGATTTCCCATCGACATTTTTTCCGTTGTTCTCAAGGAGGAGGCTGTAGATCCCTACCCCTTGTTGAACAGTAAATTCCAATTGATCAAAGTGGCTAAAAATTGCCATGTATTGAATGCCTTTTTTTTTGGGTTGCTATCACGAATTAATGGTGCAGAACAGGGGTGATTGGATTGTATTTTTCAGTAATATCTTGTCCAAATCTTCCAAAAAAACAAAAAGGAGAAATGTTGTATGCTGCTGGTTCTTAGGAAAGGGAACCTGAAACGGTAGAGCTTTGTATCCTCGTACAAAATGGAGTAGTGCTAGAAGTATATCCATAACACCAATGTTCTATAATGTCATAGCCTAGATGATCTTCTCTTGATTTCACAATATCTCAAGCAACCATCACTGATATTTGCAATAAGAAGTGGCTGGCCATTCAAGATGCAATTAAGATCAGGAAGAAACACATTGGCAACATCCTCGAGTAGCTCTACCATGAAATTTCTGGAGTCTAAACCCCTCGAGGTCATTAATGATGACTTCTCAAGTGAATCGATTCTCCCATCTGTAAGATGAACAGATTTTCACCAACCAATCTTGTGAAAGAGCAAGTTTCTACCAAGGAATTACTGAAAGATCAAGGGACCGTTGAATGGGAAGGTGGAAGCAGATGCTATTCAAGCCCTGCACTGCATGGGTGCCTTTCTAATTAGTTTCTTATGGGTACTGTTTGGTTTGACATAAAATATCATAAAATTCTGGCTTCGAAATCGCTGGTTTTAGTGACAGCAAAATCTCTGATTTTAAGAATCATTGATTTTTATTAGGCTTTTTCAAGCTAAAAATTGAAATTGGCCAATTTTAAAATCCACCAAATGGAAGGAAATTTGGCAAAATAATTTCTGATGCTTTAAACAACACTATTTTATGATATTTTAGATTGTCCGTAAGATTTTGTGACACGAGATATTCTCTAGCATAACAAGAAGAGAGGAGGATTAAATCGTTGAGCTTAGAACTGAAAGTTGGGATCCATCGGCTTGAACTGCGTGCACCAGTCAACAACGATCCACGGATCCAGTCCAACCAAACCCATTAGCCTAATAAGCTTCAAGAGAGATCAAACACCAAATGATAACATGTTAATTACACCAGAGAAACTCGGGTAAATCCTGCCAATCCTTGTGATATATCACGACTGAAATATGAACATCTATTATCAAGATCCGAGAGGTTTATTTTTGGAAGGGATAGCAGAAAAATACGTACATACATCTACACTTCACATATGAGAGGAGATCCTCTCGGCAAATGTTTAAATCGAAATCTAACAGTACTGAGAGAAAGAGGAGGAGGCTAAATATTACAAAAAATTCGTTCACGTGATCTCATAATTTAGTAAATATTTGAATCTTTCTCTTCTTAATATTATTAGACTTAAGTTCAAACATATACCGAAAAGATCTTTTCTCTTCTATTTTCATATTGACTCATCAGTCACATCACATCTCCAGCTCGTCTATTACACACCAACCCTCCTCGTTATCCACGTACCACGCAAGGCCGACCTTGCAGAAACCGAGATCATCATCTGGCCCTTCCTGTTCCACCTCTCTTCCTCCGAACCCTTCCATTTCCTTGTCCTCCGTCGCCCTCTGTCCACCTGCTGCACCATCTCTCCTGGTTCCACGTCATCTTCTTCTCCTTGTCCTTGTTCGTGTTCTTCTGCTGCTTCTTTTTCTTCTGTTTTGTCGCACAGATCACACACAGAAGCGGGGTGTGAAAGCTGCTTCTTCCGTTGCCGCTGCTGCTGCTTCCACTTCATCTTGTTCCTCGTCTGCTGCCGCTTCTTCCACTTTATCTTCTGCTCGTAGTAGTGGTCGATGCTGTTGGGCTCCTCATCCTCCTCCTCTTCTTCTTCTTCTTCAGCTGCTGCTGCTGCTTCGTTGTCATCTTCATCTTCTTCTTCTTGCTCCCATTCCATCTCGTCCACGTTGTGACCACCAACAGCGAGCACACTCCACATGCGTACACGAAACAGTAGATCTACTTCGAGGCCGTCCTGGTCCCTCGCCGCTTGCCTGCGAAGTGGGAGACAGAGGGAGGTGTTCCATTCATATATATATATATATATGCATGGTGCATCGAGGGGTGACGCTTGCGTGGGATGGAAGAAATGTTTAAAGCTTTAAAGCTCTGTGTTTAGTCGGCGCGGCCGATGCCTTCCGGTGGAAGCCTAGCTACAGTACGTACCACGGTACTACTGTGAGTTTGGAAGATAGTCTTCACTCAAATAGTTCATTAATAATAACAATGACTTTCACTCAAATTTAAGACGAATCTATCTTGTTAATCAACGTAAAAGTGTAAATTGCCTATTAAAATGGAGAAAATTTTAATTATTTATTAATTTAAAAAACATAACTACTTATCAAATTAAAAAAATAATATACTTACTAAGGCAGAAGTCACATTAAGTCGTGTCCAGTAGGTTCAAGCCTAATTGTAGTGTATCATAAGAGTTGATAAGAGTCGAATCGAGTCGACACAAGTCAATATGAGTTGTATTGAGTTAGCTCAAGCAAGATGCGACTCGACAAGTCAAATATCCCAACTACTCAGACTCTCGTCTAGATACAAATGACTTGTACAAGAACATTTGAGGTACATCGAATTGACACGAGTCAAATGAGTCACTTTGAATCGAATCAAACATCCCAGCTACTAAGAGTCTAAGACTCGTCCAGATACAAATGACGTGTACGAGTTGATCTTATTCGGTACCATACGGCAAATCATGGCAGTGTGAAACCCTCTAACCTCTTAACCTCTTAGGAGTCCATTCATTTTTTCTCTTTTTTACTTTTCTCGATTTTTGTTGTATGTTCACGATTAACATTATATTTTTTATGTTAAGGTTGTATTTCGTATTAACGTTGTGTTTTTCAAGTTAGTGTTGTTTGTTTAGTCAAGTTCTGTATTACAGTGTTATCTCAAAAAACACAACACTAATTTTGAAATACAACATTAACTAAAAAATATAACATTAAAAAATGAAAAATACAATGTCATTTGAGAAAATTTTATCTAAAAATACAATGTTAATCATGAAAATACAACACTGTAATGAGAGAAATTGGAAAAACTGGACGCAACTCATATAAGCCCAAACTGCCCTGACTCTTTGCGTCAGTGGATAAAAGAAAAAAAATCTTTTTTGAATTTTTTTAGGTTGGCCCCAATGTGTCTTACATATCCATAAGGACCAATTTTCGATTGGACGATTCAAAAAAAAATTGAAAAATAAAAAATTGAGTCCTAATAAATAGTAAAAAAAATATCTTTAATGGGCCGAACTCAGTAACAATTTTGATTTTTTAGATTTCTTTTAGATCGGCCGATCAGAGATTGACCTGCACAGACATATAAGATACCTCTGAATCTATCTGAAATTTTTTAAAAATAATTTTTTTAACCCACTGTACTGACCCTCAACGTATAAGCACTGACTCAGTGCAGCAAATGTTGCTTCCCTCCGTACTCAGGTTGAGGGGATTCTTGTCCGTGCGTGGTATGGTGGTAGTCTCTGATCGCACAGGTAAAAAAAAATGTAAAGAGTTTATGAATATATTTTAAAAATTCTAATTCGATCAACTCCTTAAAAGTATGATGCCTATTATTTTTCATCTCATGACAGTTCTTGTTTCATTGATTTGGTTTCCATTTTTTGACATTATTTTTGTTAATTATTTATAATGAATTGTGAACATGTTAACAAATATAATGTGATAATATATCAATATCAACAGAGTAATACTAAAATCTTAACTTAGGGAGACTCAAATACTCTCATAATATGTTAATAATTGATATATTATTATGTTACTCTATTTTTATGTTATGATTTTATCTTATTACGAGATTACCACATTTTCTAAGTTAGCAATTTGGCAGTCTATTACGAATAGTTAACAAGAAAGGATGTAAACTTATGTCAAAGAAAAAAATGGAGGAAGGAAATAGGAGGGTCTAATTAATATTTTACTATATTTTATAAATTATTAAATTTATTTTTATACTCATAGACTTAATTTATTATTTTTAATATTTTTACATTTTAGAAAAATTCTGTGCATGTCTTTGATGTTGAATTGTTTAATTTTAGATGAAAATGATAAATTGCTCTTCAAATTTTCTATTTTACAACCTCATAATTTTGCACCTACTTTTTTTATTGGAGCAAATACTAAGGGATAGAAATCATTTTTATCTTTAAATCAAATGGGATTTGATGACAAAGATGTATATGCAATTATTTTGTAGGACATAAGAATATTCAAAATAACAAATTAATTTCAGAAGAGTATTAGTTGCTGCACTGTCAGCCGGCATTACATTGGATGCTAGAGTTTTTATTAATTTTTTTTACTTTTCTAGGTGGCCCCTACTATATCCTACATGGTCGTGCAATCCGATCTTCGATTGGACGACCCAAAAAACCTGAAAATTTAAAAACTAACCCCAGCAAAAATCAGGTCTTTTTGCATTGGCCGATTGGATGTCTGTTAGAGGTCCACCTAAAAAAATATCAATTTTTTTCCATAAGAACATTGGCAGCCGATGTAACACTGGCCACCGGTATAACGCTGGCTGCCAATGCAGCAAGTAATACTCATTTCAAAAATACATTATAACTTTTATAGATCATAAGAATATATTTTAAAGATATCCAAAATATTTCCCCAAAAATGACATATATACACAAAAATCTTATTATATTTGTAAAAAATTTATCATTTGTATTATCATGTATATTAGTGTTGGAATCTTTACATGGACCTCCCTTTTATCACCATGAGGCATAACCATTGAGCATTTTTTTACTTCGAAACCAGTTTAATCAGAGGGATAAAGTATCCCGAGTTAACCCTATTTTTAGTTTGATATGAGCTTGGTTAACTCATATGGACCACTCAAGGTTATTCTGGGTAAACTGTCAAATTGTTATGGGCTATGAATGGGATAAAGTGAAATGAGGGGTCCATAATACCTTTGTTTTTTCCTACTTTAACACACTTGGGTATTTTACTATTTATCTAGAACTAATGTGAAGTGAATATTATATTAGAAATTAAATTTTATTTATAATATTATTATTTTATCATTTTGACCAATTTACTTTATACGTTATTTGATTTGGCTACTTTGATCAATTGAGTTAATATTTTTTTTGAGTTGACTGATTTGAACAATTGTCTTAATTGGTTATTTTTGTTGACTAATTGGATTAGTCGACTTTACAAGGTTAATGAGTTACTTAACAAATTATTTTTGTTAAGTAACTCATTAACCTTGTAAAGTCAATAGCTTTAACTTACTTAACAAATTATTTTTGTTGACCCATTGATCCGTTGACTCAATAGCTTTTTTTGACTAGTTGACTTAATAATAAGAATGCAAATGAGTAAGAGATGGAAACAAAAATAGATGTTTCCACTTCTATTTTTTACATGGAATATTGAAAACTAAAACACAAATGGAAATGTGTGGTTCCATTTTGCATCCATTTCCTTTATGAAAAGTATCCTTTTCCGTTTTTCTCATTGCTCACATATATTGATGCTCGTAAGCCACACACAATGTGATGCTTATTATAAGTCGGATGGAATGTATGGTACTCTCATTGAACATCAGATAATGTATGTTTAATATGATGTCTATTGTATTAGATTAAGATAGTCTCTCTAATGTTTGATATCAGTTCATACAAAATAAGGGTGAATACCTTATCTCCCTTTACTAAACTATCGTCCTTTTATCAAACTAAACCTTCAAACTCCATGTACTTGGCTTGAAACTAAAGTTTAAGTCTTTGATGACACTAGTTAACTCTTATAAAGGGAGAAAATATAACTAATAATATGTTATACGAATAAATATCAGAAAATGGGTGCGGAAACGAGTATTTTTACTTTTGCTTCCCTTTACTTATTAGAAGCGCTTCGGAATCGGAAAGAAAAGGCTTCTTTTTTCTTTTTTTCACACCCATGTTTGAAACATCAGAAACTTATCAGAAATTAGAAAGTTTAATTTTTTTTTTAGGTCGGCCTCATCACATCCGACACTTCTTGTAGGGCCAATCACAGGTCGAAAGATACAAAAAAATGTGAAAAAATGAAAAATGAGTCAAACGAACAGTAATTTTTAGTGTTCATTAAGCTTGATTTTTGTTTTTTCAGATTCTTTTTGTAGTCGTTCGATCAGAAATCGAATTATATGAGCATGTAGAACATGATGAAGCTCACCATAAAATTTTTAAAAAATAAAAAGTAAAAAGTAAATTTAGCTACAACCCATGCGGTGCTGTACTGTACTGCGCACACAGTGCAACAAGTGTTACCCTTATAACCCTACGTAGTAAGTTTATTTTTTGGCACTTTGACCAATTGACTTAATTGGCTTTTGACCAGTTTAGACTATTTTATGTTTGATAAATAGACTTAACGCACACTGAATGAAGATTTTTTGAATTATCATACCCTTTGTAATAATTAGTAAAAACAAGGGTATTAATGGACTTGCACGGCTATTTTTCATTTGGTATTTCAACATCTACTAACGAAGAAAAATGTGTTTAGCAACTGCTAAACAAGAAAGCAATTAAAAACATGAACGGTTTGGTTTTCCTGTGTTTATCAAAGAAAGAATCTCTCACATCACAAAAGATTTTCCTTTTTTCATCATAATTTTATTTTTAATATAATGACATTACGGGTTATCCCGTTCGACCCAACGATTGTACCTTTTTTAACCCTCGATCCACTACTGGGAACCGGTTCAGTGAACGGTTTGGTTTTCAAAACCGTGGCGCAAGTAAAGAAAATATTTAAATTTTTATAAATATATTTTAAGAATTTTAATGAGATCTACCTCTTAGAAGTCTGATACTCCCGACAATTTTTTTCATTGCTTTGGTTTCTATTTTTGACATTATTTTTTAAGAATTATTTATCCTGAATTGTCAACATGCTAACAAAAATAATATAATAATACGGTAATCTAATAACATGATGACATAATAACATTACTATAGCAATCTAGAAACATAATAACATTAGAAGATAGTAACATTACTTTCTCGAATATCAACTATAATTTTGGTAACGTATTAACTTATCATGGAGTAATGTTAACATTGAGACTTTAATAACTTAATATCTTAATTAATTAATAGTTAACATATTATTATCCTACTCTGTCGCACGAAGGAGAGTCTAATTAATTTTGCCATATGTTTTTATAAATTGTTAAAAGTGTTTCTATACTCCTCGATAATTTTATTCTAATCTTTTTACATTTTATAAAAATTATATATATGCCTTCATTGTCGAATTGTTTAGTTTTAGGATGAAAATAATTATATATATTATGGTATAGTTTCACGCTATGTTTTGATCCCACCCCCATGTTGAAAAGAAAAATAAAAATCACTATGAATTTCTAAATATTTAATTACCTCCAAAGTGATTTGCATCCCTTAGAGTAGAATTTTCACTCTCCGATCATATCCAAATTGATTTAGCCATCCAATCAGGTGCGAGCAAGTTGGTGATAAATATTAAAAATCTAAGGGATGAGAACAACCTTAAGGATAATCTGACTAATTTTATATATTTTATTATTTTTTATAATTATTTAATAATCAAATTTGCAAGTCTCGATGGACAATCATGATTGAGTTTTATGATCGGACATGATCTGGTGTAAATAAATCCCCAACTAAGGGATGGAAGCATAGAAGAATGTTGCTATGCAATCGCTACAGTGCACACACTATTTTCAACCCCTTCCCCATATTAAAAAAAAAAAAAATTCATAGTAAAATTTTAAATATTCAACTACCCCCTTAAGATTATTCCTATTCCTTGGGGCTTGACATCGGGACGGTCCAGGGAAGCATGTTCCCAACCTTAAGAATGAGTCATGGCTCTTAAGGAACCTTATAACGGCTCCCAAGGGCATTGAAGTTTGCCCATGTTGCATAAGCTTATGATTGATGTAGACTTTAACCTTATCCGGGCCCCGAGGGCCATCGGAGGTCAAGGGAAGCATATTCATGACCTTAGAAAGGGCCACTTTTCTATGGGGAATTACTTTGGAGGCTCTCAAGGGTGATTGGTCGGCTTAGATCTTCTGTATTCCAAGAAACTTTGGGCCTAAGAAACTTACTGGCATGATCTCTAGAAAGTCTTCGATAGTGGAACATGGGGGGCCGTAGTCGATGTATACCTTCTTAATGGGCCATTCGTGATTATAAGGACTTTGGGTTGCCTCATAATTGGACTGTTATTGGGCTAAGCGGGTTCTTCCCTCCTTCACTAGCCCTCTACTCCCAAATTCTATCTGATTCACATTTTCAAAGTAGTCAAAGATATTTTCGAGATTCTTTTTTTTTGAATTTTGGCAGTAACTAGTTGGCTTACTACTACAAAGTTGACGTAGGTCCATTAGGTGGGCATAGTGAGCCACCGCCTTGTGAGGGCAGTGAAAGGGCAACATTATTTTTTTAAACATAGGGAGGGTGGGTTTTTGGGAGGGGCATCTAACTTAGGTGTGCTCAGGGGCGTGTTGTATGTATATGCACCTACTTTTTACATTGGTGCAAATACTTGGGGAATAGAAATCATTTTATCCTTAAGTCAAATGGGATTCATGTCACACCCTCGATCAAGTTTAGTCCATTGAGTCACATCATACTTGGTCTATGTAATAATAGGATCAACTCAGCAAACAAATTGAATATGAGAAATAAATGACTGTGAGGCAAATGAATAATAAATGCCATTATAATCATTAAGTAAGTCTAAATATAATGCTAAGACCAAATATCATCAAATAATCATAAGTAAAACTAATAAAAATTCACATAAAATAAAAGAAAGTACATAATATCTCTCAAATTCTACTACATCATTCTGCTAAGTAAAACATTTAGTGGTTGGGAACACATCGAGGATCCAAAGGCTACCATACCTCTTGTTATGGGATGGTGCATATCGCCTAAACCTTCAAAATAGAACTATGTTAGGGGCTGCCCTAGATCCCCTCTAATGCCTATAGACATAGGCCGGGGGGGGGAGAGAGAGAGAAAGAGAGACCTTACCTCTAACTGGGGCCCAAATTGGGTATTTATAAGACTCTTTCTGAGTAGAGGGGATGCATGTCATATAGTGGACACTCGTATGTTGATTGGGCATCAGAGCGGATATGGACTTCATAGTGTCAATAGGCAGGGAGGCCTGTATTCCACCTAGCTATCGATGCCATACCACCATAAGTACATAGGATTACATGTTTCTTAGTGGCGCACATTTCACCATCTGGCATAGAAGACAAGGTAGAGAACTAGGTTAATGGCAATCATCATGATGACCTCCCCCATCATTAGGTGAGAGACAATAAATGAGTGCGCTCGGGAATCATCAAAACGAGAATTTGCCTTTGGTCTTCTGCTATCCCAAGGGGATTGGAGGGTTATCTGATGGTCTCGACAAGCTTGACATTGGGACGGTCCACAGAAGCGTGTTTCTGACCTTAGGAATGAGTCATGACTTTTAGGGAACCTTATAGAGGCTCCCAAGGGCATTGAAGCTTTCCCATGTTGCATAAGCTTATGATTGATGTAAACTTCAAGGGCCATCGGGGGTCAAAGGAAGCATATTTATGACTTTAGAAAGGGCCACTTTTCTATGGGGAACTGTTGGAGGCTCCCAAGGGTGATTGGTCGACTTAGATCTTCTGTATTCCAAGAAACTTACTGGCATGAGCTTTAGAAATCCTTCGATAGTGGAACACGGGGGGCCGTACTCGATTTATATCTTCTTAATGGGGCATTCGTGATTATGGGGACTTTGGGTTGCCTCACAATTGGACTCTTATTGGGCTAAGCGAGTTCTTCCCCCCTTCACTAGCCCTTTACTTCCAAATTGTATCTAATTCACTTTTCCAGAGTAGTCAAAGATGTTTTTGAGATTCTTTCTTTTTTGAATTTTGGTAGTAACTAGTTGGCTTACTACTACAAAGTTGACGTAGGCCCATTAGGTGGGCACAGTGAGCCACTGCCTTGTGAGGGCAGTGGAAGGGCAACATTACAATTTTGGCAGTGGTAGGAGCCCGTATAATCGGCCTTGCCACTAATGGGCATGCCCCTTGTAGTCACTTCATCTTCTATAGGGGTTACACGTTGGATTTTCCCTTGCCTTTTCATAGTGCGTCGCTTTAGCTTTGACAATTGCGACAACTAGTTTCCTTACTGAAGCAAGCTTTCTCTTTAAAATAAGGTTCGAGTATGAATGAGGGTTTCTTACTTGATCCTTTCCTCTCTTTGCCTTCCTATGTTGTTTGTGTTATGTTCTCGTGTTTCTCGAGATCGCAAATGTAGTGGAAAAACAAAAATTTAATAATAACGATCCGTTTCCTATTTCGAATATGTAAAATCGATTATCGGATAATCGAATTATTACCTTGCACTGATTCGAATCTGTGACTGATTGGTTCCGTCGGTGTGACATTGCTAGTCGCGCAAACGCCTGGCCTCTAGCAAAGTCCATGCGATCCTCCTCGCAGTGGATTTCCTCACGGTCCTTGTTCTTCGCAGCCTACGACACCTTTGCCGTTCACTGCAACGATCGCCACAATGCGTGGATGATTTCCCGTCGAACGGGAGTCGGAAAAGCAGTGGAGCAGTCTCCAGAGAGAGGAGAGAGGTGGGGCGCCTGAGAGAGAGAGGAGAGAGAGGAGGGACGGCCAGGGCTGAGCAATAGCTTGGCCTACTTAGCCCAATCACTATATTATATATTAATCGCACGATTTTTCATAAAAATCCCCGGTTAATATAAAACCCACTTAAAATACATCGCCTTGAGAATCATTTGCGTGTGACCCTCTAGGTCCAATAACCAGTCCGATTAATGGCCCATTAATCCCAGTGATTCCTCACAGACTTGATTGATTAATTAATAACTCATATTAATTAATTAATCGACTAAATTAATATCGCACATTAAATTCGATCGAGCCTCCGATCACGTTGGGTGTTAAGGAACACCGCGTGAATCCGGAAGGTATTTGGGGTTAAGTAACCCACTCATAGAACCTTTCTGCCAACAATTACTGTATGGATATAATCCTTCATTCGTACAATGCTCTCGAGTCAACTCAGGGTATGGTATACTGTCAAACCCTAATCGGTCAACTCACTTGGATTAGATACTGCTGAATAATATCGAAAAACTCTTTTCCTGATATTATTGTCCGCCCTGGCCAGGCACTCCTGCTCATCCTACCTAGAGCATTTTCTCTCTTAGTACCGAGAGCGAATGATTCCTTATTGACACTTAATTTCCTTCGATGATATTCTGTTGTACCCGATCCTTGACTATTTAGAATCCCGTGAATAGAGATTCATAAACCAAGGTCATAGCACAGAAGTCGCCGACAAGGTTTCCTTGGTGTCTCAGGTCCGAGGACCATCCACGCAACTGTGACAATAGAATCTAGCTGGTTGACAGTAAGGTACAATACCATCCAGCGATTCAGTTGGATCAGTCCAGTGAACTCATTCTCTAATGAGCACCTACAGATTTGCCTTAGTGTCTCCACACAAGTGACTATGAGATCAGTCACCCTCATCATATGAGCATGAGTAATCTGTACTAGTCTAACCGGATATTCGATGCCCTTCTCGGATATCCTCCGACTAGGAACTATTAAGAATATGTGTGTTTAAGTGATCAGTCTCATTAGTATGTGTTAGAATTGGGTGGCCTCAAAGCCAATCATTGTACATTCTAGTTCAGATTATTAATAAAGGCAATTATTACTTCATTTAATAGTTCTCGCAAACGACTATCGTAATGAAGGTCCATAGACAAATGTATGGGATATTGAATCATGATGAGATCATGATAGTGAGATCAATATCCTAAGGCAATTGTCTTAAATAGTTCTCGATCATAGGATATTTGAGATGGACATTAAATATCCGATAAGATCAACACAAGTTATGTCTGCTCATATGATGAGGGTGAATGATCTCACATTCACTCGTGTGGTGAGATTAAGACAAACAAGTGGGTGCTCATTAGAGAATGAGTTCACTAAACAGACCCAAATTAGAATTCCTGGATAGTAATTATACCTATTAGTCAACCAGGGAATTCAATCGTTGCAGTAGCACAGTTGGTCCTTTGACCTGAGTCACCAATGATACCTTGTTTGTGGACCATTGTATCTTAATTCTCTGACTCGTGGACTTTAACCATTAAGTCCACCATAATCGGTCTTTCAGATACAGTGGAAAGCTTGCGAAGGTAATTGAGTGAACAACAAGGGATCACTCTGTTAGTTTTGGAGGTCTACAAGCCAATCTAACAATGTAAATCTCGTTCATTATTAATAAAATGGCAAAATATTCATTATGTGTAAATCGCATTAATTATCGTTTCATAATGAAGTCTGTGAATATGTGCTATGGTGATCAGATTATGATGAGATCATACTAATGAGACTGATCACTTAAACACACATATTCTTAATCGTTCCTAGTCGGAGGATATCTGAGAAGGACATCGGATATCCGGTTAGACTAGTACATATTACTCCTGCTCATATGATGAGGGTGACTGGGCTCATAAGTCACTTGTGTGGAGACACTAAGGCGAATCTGTAGGTGCTCATTGGAGAATGAGTTCACTGAACTGATCCGACTGAATCGCTGGATGGTATTGTACCTCACTGTCAACCAGCTTGATTCTATTGTCGCAGTTGCGTGGATGGTCCTCGGACCTGAGACACCAAGGACACCTTGGCGGTGGACTTCTGTACTTTGACCTTGGTCTACGAATCTCTAGCCAATTCTAATACGCCAAGGATTGGGTGCAGCGGAATACCGTCGAAGGGAATTGTGTGTCAATAAGGAATCATTCGCTCTCGGTACTTAGAGAGAGAATGCTCTAGGAAGGATGCGCGAAAGTCCCTGGCCAGGGCAGACGATAATATCGGGAAAGGAGTTTTCCGATATTCATCAGCGGCATCCAATCCATGTGAGTCGACCGGCTAGGGTTTGACAGCTCGCCATACCCTGAGTTGACTCGAGAGCATTGTACGAATGAAGGATTATATCCACGCGGTAACTGTCGACGGAAAGGTTCCAAGAGTGGGTTACTTAACCCCAAATACCTTCCGGGTTCACGCGGTGTTGCTTGGCACCCAACGTGATCGGAGGCCCGGTCGAATTCGATGTGCGACATCAATTCGATTGATTAATTGATTAATAAAGGGTTATTAATTAATTAATAAAGCCAGTGAGGAGTCACTGGACTTACTGGGCCATTAACTGGACTGGTACTTGGGCCTAGAGGGTCACACGCAAATGATTCTCAAGGTGATGGATAAATAAGTGGGTTTTATACAAACCAGGGGTTTTTATGAAAAATCGCGCGGTTAGTATAAAACATAGCGAACGGGCTGAGCAGGCCAAGCTGCTGCTAACCCTAGCCGCCCCTCCTCGTTTTCTGTCTTCCTCTGGAGTCCAGGCAGATCCAAATCTGCTCCGCCGCTTCTCCGAATCCCGTTCGACGGGAAATCGTCCGCGCACTGCGGCGATCATTGCGGCGACCAGCAGAGGCTTCGCGGGCTGCGAAGAACGACGAACTAGAGGATATCCGTCGCAGGGAGGATCGCGTGGACTTCGCTAGAGGCCGGGCGCTTGCGCGGCTTGCGGTGTCACACTGACGGAACCGAACGGCTGCGGATTCGCATCCGCACACGGTGAGAACTTCGATAATCCGATTATCGTATTTTAGTTCTTCGAAACGGGAAACGGATCGCTGTAAAAAATTTATTTTCTGCTGCGTGAGCGATCCGGAGAAACCGAGGAAAGCCAACAGTGGTATCAGAGCCAGGTTCCACTGTTTCTCGTCCCGTTTCGGTTTCCGAAATTAATTTTTTTTGAGTTATTCCATGCGTTTAATCCGATTAAAATGACGGAATCGTGTTCATAAGATGAACACAAATAATTTGATTATTTTTCTGTGATTTTTCGGATTTTATTTGGGGGTTTTCGGAGTTCTTCATGAGATGATGAACCGGAGTACTTCGGCGACTTCGTACTCGCTTCCCAAGCGTTGGGATGGTCGGCCGAGACTCCGGATCCACAGGTGATAGTCACTACTCCACATCCGGTATTTTTCCGGCATCGGAATGGCCTTGGAGAGCCGCAAAAATCAAGCCCCAAATCGGAATTAAAACAATGCGAAAACCAATTTTTGGAGATTTTGGGGGCTTGGCCGGCTCCTTTCGGGGCATCTCCGGCGACCCTGCCGGCGCCGGGGGCACCGCCGGCGCCGGGGGGCATCGTCGGCCAGACCTGGCGGCGCCGGGGACCAGCCGGCGGTGGCCTGCATTAACCCCTGCCGCCGGTTGTAGCAGGAAATAGGGCTGCCTGCAGGTTGGGGTCGGGTTGCAAGGAAGAGGACGAACCGGCCGGTCCCGAGCCGGTCTGACCGGCTGGGCCGGTCCGGTCGGTTGGTCTGGCCAGGCTAGGCCTGGCTGGGCTTAGCCTCGAACCAGGGTTCGAACCTACTTCGAACCAGGCCGAGCCACTGGCTCGAGCCAGATGGCAAGGGGCTGAGCCCTATAGGGTTTTTAATTAAATCTGTTTTGTCCTCTTAAAAACCCAAATAAACCCAAATGAAGCCCATTATTCCTTATTAGTCCATTTAATAAATAAAATTAGATTTTAATTTAATTCAAAAATGTTTTGAATTTTAAATTATTATCTAATTTTGGTTATTTGGGAAATATGATTATGGAATCATTTTAATTAACAAGAAGTTGTTAATTAATTAAATTTGTTTTTAATTTAAATGTTAAATTAATAACTAATTTTATTATACTAATTTAAATGTTAAATTAGTAGTTATTAATTAATTGAAATTAATTGTTAGTTTAATTGTTAAATTGATGATTAATTTTAATTAATTAATATAATGGTTTAATAAGGAGTAACTAGTTATTAGTTTAAAGAGTTAAACTAATAATTAATTTTATCCACTAATCTAAGAGTTAGATTAATGATTAACTGTTAATTTGTGTTAATTATTAGTTTAATGGTTAAATTAATGATTAACACTTATTAATTATCTTGTCTAATTGTTAGATTGATAATTAATAATAAATTAGAGTTAATTATTAATTTATGTGATAAATTAATGATTAATTTTATTGGACTAGTCTAAGAGTTAGATTAGTTATTAATAGTCTAATTGTTAGATTATTAATGGGGTTTAATCTAAGTGTTAGATTATTGGAATTGTTCTAATTGGCATGGAATAATCTCGAATTATTAATTCGGAGTGTGTGCGCATGTGATGTGTGTTTAATGCTTTTAAATTTAGATTTAATTGCATGATAAGTTAATAAAATGAGTTTTCGAAATTCAAATGCCAATTTTGATTGGATCCCAGTTTTTAGAAAGCCAAAACTTATTTATTTTGAAAACTCATTTGTTTTAGCCATATGATGCGCTGAATCATGTGTGGGATGTTTAAAACACACCGTGGTCATGGATATGCACTTATTTAATTATTCATGTGATGAATGATGGATTGTATGGATCGTGGATGTATGATTTTATTAATTGTTAATAAATAGAGGTCTGCGCACCTCTCTCTCTCATACTCCGATGTATTTCTACCTCCCTCTCTCTCTTGTACTCGCCATAAGGCCTTCTTCAATTTACTTGTTAATTCTAGAATTAATGTAATGTGATTGAGGCAACCGAGGAAGGAGCGAGGACGATCCACAGCTGCAACCAGGAAGGCGAAAAGATGGAGATCTCTTGCCTATGTGTTTGCAGGTTATCTAATGTAAATGTTATGATTAGATTGTGTGTGCGTTTGACTGTTGGCTCCAGTCAAACCCGCTGTGCTATCCATGACCACACTAATGACATGTATGTGATGCATTGTTTATCTTTTGATTATGAATCAAAACATGTTATAGTATTTAGTAAATATATACGATATATTTATATACTATCACCTAGGAGAGACCAAGATAAAAGGTTATCTAAATACCCTCAGATAAACTTTAAGCCGTAACGCGAGTAGTTAAGAACTTACCGCGTGGTCCACCATCATTATAGTCATAGGATTCGAATCACTTTAGGCAGGTTTGTTGTGCTATCCACAAGGCCTGCTTAAATGGGAGGAGAAACTGTGGCTATGGCATTAGATGCCTATATGATCGGGGTAGAGGAACCATGTAGCTTTGTTGTGCTATCCACAAGGGCTGCATGCAAATCTATGCTCGTCGCGTAATGATGGTTAGCTTAGACCAGAATTAGTGGTTTGTTGTGCTATCCACAAGGCCATTAAACCTCTGGGGACCGAAGCTATGATCAGATATTGCAAGGAGTTGCAAGTCCCATGAGTTGGGTGCTCTCTGATTGTATTACAGTTTGTTGTGCTATCCACAAGGCTGTAGTGCAAGTCATTGAGATTCTGATCCCACTAGGAGTCTGTCGACGTCTCCCGTTCTGTATAACTGAGGGTTATACAGTCCGTCGAAAATTAGTGGGAGTTAAACTTGAACAAAAGACCATGTCTTGTTTTAAACTTTAATAATTGAACATCTGCTAAATAGATTTTACTTATCTCCTGTAGGAACTATGTCGTCGAATAACCCACTCCGTGGCATACTTGATGCCATTTTGACTTATCAGATCTACTCGGATTGGTTCAGAAACCTGAAGAATGTCTTCAGATCTGAACGCAATAACTTTGTCCCTGGAGCTGATCCTCCTGCTGAATCGGCATTGGATGCCCCTGAAGCAGAGATAACAGCTAACAATAGTGGATCGAAGGACAAAGGCGAAAGAGTAGTGAAGGGTGACTGCTTATGCTATAAGCAGTATGGTCATTGGAAGAGGAACTGCAAGGAGTTCCTTTATGATAAAGCTCATGGAAGAGTGAAGCTGTCTGAAGCTTCAGATATCTATATGATAGATATCAACTTATCAGTTAGAGATTCCACATCGTGGGTATTAGATACCGGATGTGCTTCTCATATCTGCCATGATGTGAAGATGCTGACAAGTAAGCGCAAGCTGAGACAAGGTGAGGTGGAATTGAGGCTAGGAAACGGCGTAAAAGTTGCGGCGATTGCTGTTGAGACAGCAAACCTCAGGCTTCCATCGGGAGACACCTTACTTTTAGAAGATTGTTATTATGTTCCTAGCATAATAAAGAACATCATATCAATATCTTGTTTGGACAAGATAGGATATAGGTTGACGATTGAGAATAGAAGTTGTTCGATTTATTATGGTAATAAATCAATAGCTTCAGCATCTTTAGTCAACGGTCTATATCTATTAGATGTTTCTTATTACAATCTTCAGATTGATAATGCTCTTAAGAAGAGCAAGAATTGTGTGAACCAGGCCTACATATGGCATTGTAGACTTGGGCACATTGGCGAAAGCAGGTTGCAAAAGTTGCACAAGCATGGTTACTTAACAGCATTCGATTATGAATCGTTTGCAACATGCGAATCCTGCCTTATGGGAAAGATGGCAAAATCTCCATTTGTTAGACATGGAGAACGTGCCAAGGACATTATGGAACTAATACATACGGATGTATGTGGTTCAATGTCCACCCAAGCCAAAGGTGGCTTTTCTTACTTCATCACGTTCACCGATGACTTCTCAAGATTCGGCTATGTATACTTAATGAAGTACAAGTCGGAAGCATTTGAGAAGTTCAAGGAGTTCAAGAATGAGGTAGAGAAGCAGTTAGGAAAGAGTATTAAAGCTCTTCGATCCGATCGAGGAGGAGAATACTTGAGTACTAACTTCACACAATTCTTAAAGGATAATGGTATCCTCTCTCAGCTGACCCCTCCATATACACCACAGATGAATGGTGTATCAGAAAGGAGGAATCGCACCTTGTTGAACATGGTGCGATCGATGATGAGCTTTTCGGGATTACCAGTGTCCCTCTGGGGGTATGCTCTAGAGTCAGCAGCATACCTACTGAACAGAGTAACCAGCAAGTCTGTGGCCTCTACTCCATATGAGATATGGAAAGGCAGGAAACCAGAATTTAAACACGTTAAAGTCTAGGGTTGTCCTGCTCATGTAAAGAGGCATGATCCAGACAAGCTGGAATCACGAACTGATAAATGCAGGTTTGTGGGATATCTAAAGGAAACCTTTGGATACTATTTTTACCATCTTGATGAACAAAATGTGTTTGTGGCCAGGAAAGCTGTCTTCCTGGAAGAGGAATACCTTATCCAGGAGGACAGTGGGAGTAAAATAGTACTGGAAGAAGTTCCAGATCCCCAAACAGCTACATTATCATCAGATGAGATATCAGTTCCTGAACCTGTTCAGGTACACACAGATGAGCCTCGTAGATCTGGTAGAGTACCTAGACTACCAGAACGATATGTGGGACATATCGTTGAAGGTGAGTCTAAGGTACAATATAATGAGGATGATGATCCAAAAACCTACCAAGAGGCTATAGAAGGCCCAGAAGCCGGGAAATGGCGAGAAGCCATGAACTCAGAAATCCAGTCCATGTACACCAACCAAGTTTGGAACTTGGAGGACTTGCCCGAGGGCATTGTACCCATCGGTTGCAAGTGGATCTTTAAGAGAAAGATCGGTGCTGATGGACGGATCGACACTTATAAGGCAAGGTTGGTGGCAAAGGGATATCGTCAAAGGCAAGGAATTGACTATGACGAGACTTTCTCACCAGTTGCCATGATAAAGTCGATCAGAGTTCTGCTCGCCATTGCTGCACATTTTGATTTTGAAATCTGGCAAATGGATGTGAAGACTGCCTTCCTCAATGGTAACCTTGAGGAAGAGGTGTATATGATACAACCAGAAGGTTTCACATCCAAAGAATCTCCAGATAGAGTGTGCAAGCTTCAGAGGTCCATTTATGGACTGAAGCAGGCTTCCCGGAGCTGGAACATAAGATTTGACGAGGCTGTCAAGTCTTATGAATTCATTAAGAATGAAGATGAGCCTTGTGTGTACAAGAAGACCAGTGGGAGTGCAGTCACTTTTCTAGTTCTTTACGTAGATGACATACTATTCATTGGGAATGATGTAGCTATGATGTCATCAGTAAAGATCTGGCTGTCAAAAAAAAACTTCTCCATGAAGGATTTGGGAGAAGCATCCTACGTATTGGGAAAACGGATCTATAGAGATAGATCAAAGATGATGCTTGGAATGACCCAATTCTTGTACATAGATACCATAGTCAAAAGGTTTGACATGGAAAATTCCAAGAGAGGTCTCATACCGATGAGACATAGAATTAATCTCTCAAAGGAGCAGTCTCCGAAGACTCCTGATGAGAGGGCATTCATGGATAGAATACCCTATGCCTCTGCCATAGGATCTATCATGTATGCCATGCTATGTACACGGCCTGATGTTGCATTTGCTCTAAGTGTTACGAGCAGATTTCAGGTTGATCCAGGCGAAGAGCACTGGAAGGCAGTGAAATGCATCCTTAAGTACTTGAGAAGAACTAAGGATATGTTTCTTGTATATGGAGGAGGTGACTTGAAACTGCGAGGCTTTACTGACTCGAGTTTCCAGTCAGATCCAGATGATAGCAAGTCAACATCTGGATTTGTGTTTACTTTGAACGGTAGGGCAGTGTGCTGGAAGAGTTCCAAGCAAATAACCACTGCAGATTCGACGACTGAAGCTGAGTACATCGCTGCAGCTGAAGCCGCAAAGGAAGCAGTGTGGTTGAAGAAATTCATCACCGACCTCGGCGTAGTTCCCAGCATCTCTGAGCCTGTTCCACTGTTGTGCGACAACAATGGAGCGATTGCGCAAGCGAAAGAGCCACGGTCTCATCAGAAATCGAAGCATATTCTGAGGTGCTTTCACCTTATCAGAGAGATCATATCCAGAGGAGATGTAGTAGTGGAAAGAGTTCCATCCGTCGACAATGTAGCAGATCCACTGACAAAGCCGTTGGCTCAAATTGTGTTTGAGCGTCACCTAGAGTCTATGGGCTTATTGTATAAAGGTGATTGGCTTTAGTCCAAGTGGGAGATTGTTAGTTTTGGTGGTCTACAAGCCAATCTAACAATGTAAATCTCGTTCATTATTAATAAAATGGCAAAATATTCATTATGTGTAAATCACATTAATTATCGTTTCATAATGAAGTCCGTGAATATGTGCTATGGTGATCAGATTATGATGAGATCATACTAATGAGACTGATCACTTAAACACACATATTCTTAATCGTTCATAGTCGGAGGATATCCGAGAAGGACATCGGATATCCGGTTAGACTAGTACAGATTACTTCTGCTCATATGATGAGGGTGACTGGTCTCATAAGTCACTTGTGTGGAGACACTAAGGCGAATCTGTAGGTGCTCATTGGAGAATGAGTTCACTGAACTGATCCGACTGAATCGCTGGATGGTATTGTACCTCACTGTCAACCAGCTTGATTCTATTGTCGCAGTTGCGTGGATGGTCCTCGGACCTGAGACACCAAGGACACCTTGGCGGTGGACTTCTGTACTTTGACCTTGGTCTACGAATCTCTAGCCACGGGATTCTAATACGCCAAGGATTGGGTGCAGCGGAATACCGTCGAAGGGAATTGTGTGTCAATAAGTAATCATTCGCTCTCGGTACTTAGAGAGAATGCTCTAGGAAGGATGCGCGAAAGTCCCTGGCCAGGGCGGACGATAATATCGGGAAAGGAGTTTTCCGATATTCATCAGCGGCATCCAATCCAAGTGAGTCGACCGGCTAGGGTTTGACAGCTCGCCATACCCTGAGTTGACTCGAGAGCATTGTACGAATGAAGGATTATATCCACGCGGTAACTGTCGACGGAAAGGTTCCAAGAGTGGGTTACTTAACCCTAAATACCTTCCGGGTTCACGCGGTGTTGCTTGGCACCCAACGTGATCGGAGGCCCGGTCGAATTCGATGTGCGACATCAATTCGATTGATTAATAAAGGGTTATTAATTAATTAATAAAGCCAGTGAGGAGTCACTGGGCTTACTGGGCCATTAACTGGACTGGTACTTGGGCCTAGAGGGTCACACGCAAATGATTCTCAAGGCGATGGATAAAAAAGTGGGTTTTATACAAACCGGGGGTTTTTATGAAAAACCGGGCGGTTAGTATAAAAGATAGCGAACAGGCTGAGCAGGCCAAATTGCTGCTAACCCTAGCCGCCCCTCCTCGTTTTCTGTCTTCCTCTGGAGTCCAGGCAGATCCAGATCTGCTCTGCCGCTTCTCCGAATCCCGTTCGACGAGAAATCGTCCGCGCACTGTGGCGATCATTGCGGCGACCAGCGGAGGCTTCGCGGGCTGCGAAGAACGACGAACTCGAGGATATCCGTCGCGGGGAGGATCGCGTGGACTTCGCTAGAGGCCGGGCGCTTGCGCGGCTTGCGGTGTCACACCGACGGAACCGAACGGCTGCGGATTCGAATCCGCACACGGTGAGAACTTCAATAATCCGATTATCGTATTTTAGTTCTTCGAAACGGGAAACAGATCGCTGTAAAAATTTTATTTTCCGCTGCGTGAGCGATCCGGAGAAACCGAGGAAAGCCAACACACTCACTCTTGGTATAAGACTGGAGAGAGAATGTCCTATGGATGTGTACACAGAAATCCCTGGCCAGGGTCAAATGAAAGAGATGTCTTTCTAGATATTAAATGTGTACTAGAATCCATCTAGATAATGCGATAGAGGGTTTGACTATAAAACCATACCCTTGCGTTATCGGGACATTGCATGAGTGAAGGATTATATCTGTGCGGTATCAGCAGACGGAAAGGTTCAATTGAAGGGAACAGTATCCCTTATATCTTATGGGATCATGAGGTAGTGTTTGGTGCTGTTCATGATCAGAAAGCTAAGTGAATTAATCATTGGATGATAATTTACTTGTTTATTAAATTAATCATTTAACATATGATGTTTAAATGTTAATTAATAAATATTAAACTCAAGAAACAGTTCTAAGTTTAATGGGCCTGCAACCGGACTGATATATGGGCCTAGAGGGTAACACACATAAGAGTTCTCGTCAGACGGTGAGAGATGTTAAATTTCATGCTTATCTGGGTTTTTGTGAAAAGCTGCAGGATAAACATGAAGATTTAATGGAGAATTATCCAAGGCTAAACTCTTGGATAATCATGAGGATTAACTGTTGTGCTCATCCTTATTTCTATATAAGGAGGGCCAAGGAGGAGTGGTGAAAAGTTAGTTGGACGAATTTTTACTCCCCAGATTCTCTCTCTCCTCTCTCTCTCTCCTTCTCTCTCTCTTGGAGTGGATCTGTCTCTCTCCGCGCATGGTGGATTTGAGATCTGGTCGGAGCACTCAAGTCGAGGAGGAAATCGCATCTGCTGCGGGAACTCGTGAGGATACCTCTAGAGATCGTGCGCGTGCGCGATTACCGAGTCGGCATCATCCACGGTAGATTCGAAACCCCGCAAAGGTGAAGAACTGTTCTTCCCGCTTAGTTTTTAATGTCCGTTTTACGACCCCAGCAACCGATACAATGGAATCATTTTTATTTCCGCTGCGTTCATGGCAATTCCTTACAGTGGTATCAGAGCCAGGTTCGCTGGTTCGGTTGTAAAACGGCACCGTTATGCGTGTTTTTCTCGTTATGCGTGAAGAACCCGTATTGTACGTGTTCTTGTGTTTAATCTGATTAAAAATGACAGATTAGTGTTCATATGATGATCACGATCAATTTGATTATTTTTCTGTATTTTTCGGATTTTTATTTGGGTTTTTCGGAGTTCGTCATGTGATGATGAACCGGGGTACTTCGGCGGCTTCGTATGTGCATCCCAAGCGTTGGGATGGCCGTAAGAATCCCTAGATCTCTTGGTGATAGTCACCACTTCTCATTAGGCATGGAGATCGGCACCGGAGTGCCCTTGCATATGGTAAAAATCGAGTCCGAACTCGGGTTTTTAAACCTGGAAAATCAGATTTTCAAGGGGAGTTTAGGCCACGATTCAAGGGCCATTTGGCCACCGCCGGCTGCCCCCCCGGTGCCGGGCTGACCGCCAGAGGTGGGGGCATCACCGGCGGTGCCTGGCGGCGCCGTCGCCGGCCCCTGGCGGCGCTGCCGTCGCTTCTTCCGCCGCCGGCCTGCACAAATTAGGGTTGCAGGTTTAGGGAAGAAACGGGCCGGTCGAATTGTAGGTTTTGGAGTTGAACCGCCCGGTCCCGACCCGGTCGGACCGGGCGGGGGCCGGGCGGCGCCCTGGCTGAGCCAGGGTGCGGCCCTGGCCGAGCCAGGGTGCGACCCTGGCCGAGCCAGGGCCCTGGGCCCGGGCCGTTTGGGCCCTAATGGGCTGGGCCCATTTTTGGTTAATTAAAAATTGTTTTTAAATACAAGTTTAAACCCCATTAAACCCATTATTAGCCCATTTAACCCCGTTTTAAAACATAAAAATTATAGAAATAATTAATAATTGTTATTAATTATTTTTATGATTATTAACAGCTTATTAAATTGTTTAATAATTGTTCTTTACTTAAGGGGCTTTGTTATTAATAGGGTGTTAGTTAATTATTTAAAATTGTTTTAGATAATTAATTTCCCTGTTAATTTAATTAGTTTAAAACTGTTTTAAACTAATTTCATGCATAACTTGATTACTCTTAATGTTCAAATTGTTTGAATTTGGATTTAGATTAACTGAATAGTTTAGTTAGTTTATTTGTCAATAATGTTTTGAATATTATTGATTATGATGAAATAAATGTTATTTAGAAAACTAATTAGTATTATAATTTTAAATTTATAAAATTTAATACTAGGGCTGTAAACGGGTAGGATACGGATACAGAAACAGGTGTTTCCGTTTTCCGATTCCGATAAGGATAGCCTGTTTCCGTTTCCGATAAGATCGAAAAGTGCATTATCCGTTTCCGTTTCCGATAAAATCGGAAAGTCTATTTTCCGTTTCCGATTTGTTTCCGATTCCGATATCGGAATCGGATATTATTTCCGATAATTTTCGAAAATTACTGATTTCCTGATTTATTTGTTTAAAACATATAAAATGAAACCTAAATATAACCAATACATCTTAGTATATTAAATAATAATTAATTATATTAGATAATGATTAATAAGATTAAAACAATCCTAAGGTTAATATTATTCATAATAATAAATTTAACAACAATCGGAATCGGAAATCGGAAAGTGGATACGGAAACAGGAGTTTCTGTTTCCGATTCCGATAGCTTATCGGAAATATCCGATTCCGATTCCGATAGCTATCGGACGGATATTTTTTATCGGAAACAGATATTTTTTTCCGGTAACGGATCGGAAAATCGGATAATCGGGTTTTCGTTGACAGCCCTATTTAATACCAAACAGCAATTATGTGATGATTGTGATGCATGTGATGCATTTTATGGTGGGATGATCATGGACTTAATATTTTCATGTGATGAATGATGTGAATGGATGCGATGCTTATTTCATTTGGTATTTTAAATAGGACATGCGTGTTTGATGTAGAAATTAAACTAGATCTACGACATGTGATGTCATTAAGATGAGTGGACAAATAGTGTAGTTTTGTTGTACTACCACAATGATTGCACTATGAATTCATGTCATCTAAGTAATGATGGATAAAATTAACTGAATCAAATTGATTTGTTGTGCTACCACAAGGTCATTCTGATTCAGGGGTTAAATCGATCGGATATTGCAAAACGTTGCAACTGTCAAGAGTTGACTGCCTAAGGGACTTGATGTGATTTGTTGTGCTACCACAAGGTCACATGCATGTTGCCCGAAGGATTCTGATCCCCACTAGGAGATCACCGGAATCTCCCGTTTTGTATCTTAGAGGGTCGTACAGATCGCCGAAAAATAGTGGGAGCATAAATCTAGATTAAAAGTCTTAAATCTGATTTTAAGAACTATCTGCTCATTTTATATATTTCCATGTAGGTCGCTATGTCGTCACCTAACCCCTTCCGTTGCATACTTGATGCAAATAAACTCACGGGACCAAATTACATTGACTGGTTATGCAACCTGAAGATTGTCCTGAGGTGCGAAAAGCTAGCCTATGTCCTGGATCAACCAGATCCAGTGCAACCCGGTGATAATGCTAACGAAGATGAATTAATAATGTATGAAAATTGGAACGAGGACTCTGTCAAGGTCCAGTGTTATATGCTCGGTTCGATGAACAATGAACTGCAGCGACAACATGATAACATGGAACCTAAGACCATTCTGAATCACCTACAAGAGTTGTTTGGTGAACAATCCAGAACAGAAAGATATGAGATATCTAAGATATTGTTCAGGACCAGAATGAGCGAGGGCACATCTGTACAAACTCATGTGCTCAAGATGATAGAATGGATTGAGAGGCTTGCTATACTCGGCTTTGTTATGAACAATGACCTGAGCATTGACTTAATCCTACAGTCCCTTCCAGATTCATTTTCACAATTCATTATCAACTTCAATATGAACAAAATTGAAGTTTCACTAGCTGAGCTGCTCAACATGTTGAAGACAGCAGAAGGCACTATCCAGAAAGATAAGCCAAATGTAATGCTTGTTGGTAAGACCAACAAGAAAAGAAAAGCTGGACAGACCTTTAAGAAAGGTAAGCCTAAGAAGCAAGTGAAAAGCAAACCGGCGGCACAAAAGGATAAAGCTAAAGTCAATGATAAAGGTCAGTGTTTCCACTGCCATAAAGAAGGTCATTGGAAGAGAAACTGCAAGATTTATCTTGCAGAAAAAGCAAAGGAGAAGCTTGGTGAAGCTTCAGGTATTCTCATGATCGATCTTAACTTGTCTTATAGAGAATCAACATCCTGGGTATTAGATACTAGATGTGTTTCTCATATCTGCAATAACTTGCAGGTGTTAACAAGTAAAAGAAGATTGAACCGCGGAGACGTGGATCTGAGGCTCGGGAATGGAGCAAAAGTTGCTGCGTTAGCTGTGGGGACAACAAGACTTCATATGCCGTCAGGAGACTCTTTGGAACTGATAGATTGTTATTATGTTCCAACCATTATTAGGAATATCATATCTATTTCATATTTAGATAGACAAGGATATTCTATGAAGCTAGAGAATAAAAGTTGTTCAATTTATCAAGGAGACAAATTGTTTGCTTCCGGGTATTTATTGAATGGATTATATTTACTTGATATTTCATATGATGTTTGTCTGGTAAATAATTCTCTTGAATGCTTAGATAAGGATGTGAATAAATCGTACCTGTGGCATTGTAGGCTAGGTCATATAAATGAGAACAGGATCATAAGGTTGCAAAAGAATGGATATCTTGATTCATTTGATTATGAATCATTTGCAACCTGTGAAGCTTGTCTCATGGGAAAGATGACCAAAGCTCTATTCTCAGGACATGGAGAAAGAGCTAAGGACTTATTGGAACTAATACATAGTGATGTATGTGGTCCAATGTCCACTCATGCTATGGGTGATTACTCATACTTTGTTTCATTTACAGATGATTTCTCAAGATATGACTACATATATTTAATGAAATATAAGTCAGAAGTCTTTGAGAAATTTAAATAGTTTAAAAACGAAGTTGAGAACCAGACTGGAAAGAGTATTAAAACTCTTCGATCAGATCGAGGGGGTGAATACTTAAGTACAGAATTCACAGAATATCTTAAGGATAATGGTATTTTGTCTCAGTGGACTCCTCCCTATACACTCATGCTATGGGTGATTACTCATACTTTGTTTCATTTACAGATGATTTCTCAAGATATGACTACATATATTTAATGAAATATAAGTCAGAAGTCTTTGAGAAATTTAAATAGTTTAAAAACGAAGTTGAGAACCAGACTGGAAAGAGTATTAAAACTCTTCGATCAGATCGAGGGGGTGAATACTTAAGTACAGAATTCACAGAATATCTTAAGGATAATGGTATTTTGTCTCAGTGGACTCCTCCCTATACACCTCAGTTAAATGGTGTATCGAAAAGGAGAAATCGTACTCTATTAGATATGGTACGATCCATGATGAGTTATGCCAAACTTCCAATCTCTTTATGGGGATTTGCACTGTTGACTGCTGCATATCTGTTGAACAAAGTTCCCAGTAAGTCAGTACCTTCCACTCCATATGAGATATGGAAAGGAAAGAAACCAGACTTTAAGCATGTTAGAGTCTAGGGTTGTCCTGCGCATGTCAAAAGACATGATCCAGACAAACTGGATTCCAGGACAGAGAAATGTAGATTTGTGGGATATCCAAAAGAGACTTTTGGATATTACTTCTATCAGCCCAGCGATCAAAGGGTGTTTGTCGCAAAAAGAGCTGTCTTCTTAGAGAAAGAATATCTTTCAAAAGAAGACAGTGGGAGCAAGATAGAACTGAAAGAAATTCTAGACTCACAAATCAACACTGGTTCATCTACTGAACCATTGACTCAAGAACTTGTTTAAGATGATACACAAAAGGTTCGCAGATCAGGTAGAGTGCCTAAGCAGCCTGAAAGATATGTTGGACATATCGATGATGGCAAGCCAAAAGTGCACTTAAATGAGGATGATGATCCTCAAACATACCTAGAAGCCATAAATAGTCATGAATCAGAAAAATGACAAGAGGCAATGGATTCTGAAATTCAGTCCATGTATGCCAACCAAGTTTGGAACTTGGTTGATCTGCCAGAAGGTATGGTACCTATTGGCAGTAAATGGATCTTTAAAAGAAAGATCGGGGCAGATGGACAGATTGACACATACAAGGCAAGGCTGGTAGCAAAAGGATATCGTCAAAGGCAAGGCATTGACTATGACGAAACATTTTCTCCAGTTGCCATGATTAAGTCAATCAGAATACTTCTTGCTATCGCTGCATTCTATGATTATGAAATATGACAAATGGATGTGAAAACAACTTTCCTTAACGGGAACCTTCAAGAAGAGGTGTATATGATACAACCTGAAGGATTCACTTCCAAAGAGCATTCAAGCAAGGTATGCAAGCTGCAAAGATCCATCTATGGATTAAAGCAGGCATCCCGAACTTGGAACTTAATATTTGATGAAGCAATCAAATCTTATGACTTCATTAAGAATGAAGATGAACCTTGTGTATACAAAAAGGTTAGTGGGAGCGCAGTTACCTTTTTGGTACTTTACGTTGATGACATTCTACTAATTGGGAATGATGTAGGAATGCTGTCATCAGTAAAGGCTTGGTTATCCAAAAACTTCTCCATGAAAGATTTGGGAGAAGCATCCTATATTCTGGGAATAAGGATCTATCGAGATAGGTCCAAAGGGATGCTTGGCTTGTCCCAATCTATGTACATAGATACCATAGTCAAAAGGTTTGGCATGGAAAATTCCAAGAGAGGCCTCGTTCCTATGAGGCATGGAATTTATCTCTCTAAAGAAATGTCTCCCAAGACACCTGAAGAGAGAGCATACATGGATAGAGTTCCTTATGCCTCGGCAATAGGATCTATCATGTATGCAATGCTATGTACTAGGCTTGATGTGGCACATCTATTAAGTGTCACTAGTAGATATCAGGCTGATCCAGGTGAGGAACACTGGAAGGCGGTGAAATGTATCCTTAGATACTTGAGAAGGACTAAGGATCTATTTCTCGTTTATGGAGGAAACGACTTGGAACTTCGAGGATTTACTGACTCGAGTTTCCAGTCGGATATGGATGATAGCAAATCCATGTCTGGATTTGTGTTCATGTTAAATGGAGGTGCAGTAAGTTGGAAGAGTTCCAAACAGGAAACAACTGCAGATTCGACGACCGAAGCAGAATACATTGCTGCAGTTGAAGCGGCCAAGGAGGCGGTTTGGATGAAGAAGTTCATCTCGGCGCTTGGAGTAGTTCCAAGCATTTCAGATCTTGTTCCATTATTGTGTGACAACAATGGGGCAATAGCTCAAGCGAAGGAGCCAAGATCACATCAGAAGTCAAAGAACATTCTGAGACGATTTCATCTGATTCGTGAGATAATCGCCCGAGGAGATATAGTAGTTGAGAAAGTCTCATCTGAAGATAATGTAGCAGATCCCTTGACTAAGCCATTGTCTCAAAACAATTTAGAACGTCACCTTAAGTTTATGGGACTTAGACACATGGGTGATTGGCTATAGTCCAAGTGGGAGAATGTTAGAATTAGGTGGCCTCAAAGCCAATCATTGTACATTCTAGTTCATATTATTAATAAAGGCAATTATTACTTCATTTAATAGTTCTCGCAAACGACTATCGTAATGAAGGTCCATAGACAAATGTATGGGATATTGAATAATGATGAGATCATGATAGTGAGATCAATATCCTAAGGGATTTGTCTTAAATAGTTCTCGATCATAGGATATTTGAGATGGACATTAAATATCCGATAAGATCGACACAAGTTATGTCTGCTCATATGATGAGGGTGAATGATCTCACATTCACTCGTGTGGTGACACTAAGACAAACAAGTGGGTGCTCATTAGAGAATGAGTTCACTGAACAGACCCAAATTAGAATTCCTGGATGGTAATTATACCTATTAGTCAACCAGGGAATTCAATCGTTGCAGTAGCACAGTTGGTCCTTTGACCTGAGTCACCAATGATACCTTGTTTGTGGACCATTGTATCTTGATTCTCTGACTCGTGGAATTTAACCATTAAGTCCACCATAATCGGTCTTTCAGATACAGTGGAAAGCTTGCGAAGGTAATTGAGTGAACAACAAGGGATCACTCACTCTTGGTATAAGACTGGAGAGAGAATGTCCTATGGATGTGTACACAGAAATCCCCGGCCAGGGTCAAATGAAAGAGATGTCTTTCTAGATATTAACTGTGTACTAGAATCCATCTGGATAATGCGATAGAGGGTTTGACTATAAAACCATACCCTTGCGTTATCGGGACATTGCATGAGTGAAGGATTATATCTGTGCGGTATCGGCAGACGGAAAGGTTCAATTGAAGGGAACAATATCCCTTATATCTTCTGGGATCATGAGGTAGTGTTTGGTGCTGTTCATGATCAAAAGGCTAAGTGAATTAATCATTGGATGATAATTTACTTGTTTATTAAATTAATCCTTTAACATATGATGTTTAAATGTTAATTAATAAATATTAAACTCAAGAAACAGTTCTAAGTTTAATGGGCCTGCAACCGGACTGATATATGGGCCTAGAGGGTCACACACATAAGAGTTCTCGTCAGACGGTGGGAGATGTTAAATTCATGCTTATCTGGGTTTTTGTGAAAAGCTACAGGATAAACATGAAGATTTAATGGAGAATTATCCAAGGCCAAACTCTTGGATAATCATGAGGATTAACTGTTGTGCTTATCCTTATTTCTATATAAGGAGGGCCAAGGGGGAGTGGTAAAAAGTTAGTTGGACGAATTTTTACTCCCCAGATTCTCTCTCTCCTCTCTCTCTCTCCTTCTCTCTCTCTTGGAGTGGATCTGTCTCTCTCCGCGCATGGTGGATTTGAGATCTGGTCGGAGCACTCAAGTCGAGGAGGAAATCGCGTCTACTGCGGGAACTCGTGTGGATACCTCTAGAGATCGTGCGCGTGCACGATTACCGAGTCGGCATCATCCACGGTAGATTCGAAACCCCGCAAAGGTGAAGAACTGTTCTTCCCGCTTAGTTTTTAATGTCCGTTTTACGACCCCAGCAACCGATACAATGGAATCATTTTTATTTCCGCTGCGTTCATGTCGATTCCTTACAGTATGATCTCATCATAATCTAATCACTATCGCACATATTCATGGACTTCGTTATGAGACGAAAACAATATGAATTACACATTATGAAATAAAACCATTTTATTAATAAATGAACGAGATTTACATAGTCAAATTGGCTTGTAGGCCACCTAAGACTAACAGTTTGCTCTGGCGACTAGGCTTCCCTAACTTCTCTTGAAGAAAATAAGAGGGCTCGAGTGTGTCTTGCTGTCACGTCCTCGAAGAGCCGGTTCAGTGCACCGACTTACTTCGGACTCCGAGTGTGCAACTCATAACACACAGATATGAGAGATAAGACAATCCACAAGGCAATTATTCGATAAGTGCCATTACCATCTCCATTACCTAATAGGTTCAAATTACATGCCATCACTGAGAGCTATTGGAATAAACAACTATCAAAACTCTCGACTCTATGAACATAATAGATGGCTCTCAAAAGACCTATTGCAGCTGATCTACTAAACTGAAAATAAAAAATTAACTAGACAACAAAAATTCTTCCGAAGGTCCCTTCTTCCAATTCTTCACTTAGGCGGACTCCGGATCATTCTCTCCTGAAAAATGTTAGTGGAATTTATGAGTCCACCACTCAGTAGGCTTCAAATCCCCACACATGACATAACATATAATAACTTTGAAAATCGAATGATACATAAACTCTAAGCATGATGATTAGATCAAATTCTACATATAGCATGGTAAACAGACAATACAAAACTTGTTGCATGAACATATTCTTAGTCGAATGATCAAGGCTCATAGAAACTTGTCAAAGAGTCCAGTATCAGGTTCATAGTTTATAGTTATAATTCTCTAGCTAGTGCATCAAACAAACACATAACCTCTATCACAAGAGGTTCACATAGAAGATATCAAATCCTCACATGGCTAGCATATTATCTTATTTATATGTTTATGATCCAAAGGCCAATAGGAGATGACTATTAAGTTGAAGAGAGCTAAGCTTGTTTAGAAAGGAAATCAGAGATTGGCATGGTTTAGCAAATAAAGACGTGGTTGATCGAATAAGTGATTATGTTTCCACTTGAGTATACCAAACATGCATTCAAACCACGACATAAGGAGTACCTACTGACTAATTTTTACTGACTAACATATACCAAAGTACCTAGGCATGAAGTGCTAAGGTCTTGGCTATTGTGCAGAACCGTAGATACCCCCATCTATGTACCCGATGCCCACAGGTTCTGACCTTCCTCGTAAATGCTTGCGATGTCGGTCCAAAACTCTCCTTATGATGGCACTATCTGTGATGTATTATTATATATTTAAACTTCACACATCTTACGAAGATGAAGGAAGCAATGATAGTGGGATTTCCTTGTGAAACTCAATGAAATAGGTTCATGTTACTTGAGTTGCAGAATCATGTAAAGTGTCGTATTGATGTACAGGAATCAAAAGTGCAAATATAAATGTTATATAGATCAAAAAGATCAAAATATGAATTCTTAAGGTAGATCAAAGGATCAAGATTGGACATGCATGAGAAATCTCAAACTGAGGGTTAACTAGACAGAATGAACCTCTAGTATTTTAGAATTAATTTTAGAGAATCTTAAAATAAAGAAGACATATATAAAAACTAGGTCATGATTAGGGAATTATCTACCTACCTCTTACAATGAGACAACAAGGTTTGCTAAAACCTCTTTTGCTCCACAACTTCAGGCGTCTTCTTCTGTCTTCAGCCAAGCTTGGACAACTCGTAAATTCCCTTGATGCAGCAACAAACTCTCTATGTTAAACTTCTCCCTAACTCTCCCTCTCTCTCTCCCTCTCTCTCTTTATCTCTTCCTTCTCCCTCTCTCTTTCTCTCTCTCTCCCTCTCTCTCTCTCTGTAACGACCCGCCATCCTATGACCGGGGACCCGGTCACTAAATGGATGTCGGCCCATTAACTACGGGTTCACACCCGGATCTCACACAACACATCTGGAGGAGTAAGCGCTAAACAAGGCTAAATATAACAATCACACGGACAACAAAGGAAGGCAAGTGCGCAGGGAAAAAAGATAGCAATGTCCGTATACAGTCCAACAATAATTACATGTCCAACAGTTAAATAAGTACAGGCAGAAGGAAAGTACAACAACATCGGGGCATACCCCGGAACAGAGACAGCTGCTGGTCCGCACACCAAGAAGACACCACGCTATCGCCGCGCCACTCTGATCCGCACCTGAAACCGCAGGGAGTGAGCCACACCAGAATTGGGCTCAGTAGGGATCATCCGATCCCCTGTCTCCCACTCACACACCCACAAGTGAAGCAACAGTAATATATAGACAATTAAGCAAGGCAGTAAACACAACAGCCAACTCCAGTACGAAACGTACGACAACAGTGAAGCAGGAACAACTCTGAGTAACACGAAGAACCCAACACAGAGCCACGTCTCACGACCAAAGTCCACAAGGCGACTAAACCACACAGTCGACCGAAGTCAAACGTCGCCTCCCAATACTACCACCAGTGCTCACGCCTGTCCACCCCTACAGTGTTCCGGGGCACTGTAGGGTGAGGCAGTGAGCTAAACTAGGACTAGCTGGACTCAGTGTACCGCCACTGCCAGCTACGTGTGCACACAAGCAGTCTAGACTACTGTCCTACCACCGGTTTGCCTCCGCGCTAGGCCTCAGCGTTTTCCTGGAGGGTCCTAGGGACCGGGAACCCCCGTCAAGCCGCAGCTATAGGAAACTACCCGCAAACCCAACTCTCCCGGGCTGCATCAGGCCAAGGGCTACAGGTACCACTCGTAACCTTGATCAAAGGTCACATCAGGCCCAATGGCTAATGGGTAAACCAACTCCCACCAGTAAAACCCACCAGCTCCACAGCAAGAAACACGCTGGAAGCTGTCACAACAAACAAGGGAAACCCCGACCCGCTGAGACCAAACAGCAACCCCTCGGATAGCACACTAGCTACTCCGGCCCGCCGGCTCAAGGTGGTTCTGCTTCCCTCAGCTAAAGGTGAAACGCCACAAGCACCCCTCCTCACAGACACCATGACCCTGTCCCCACCGGTCCATGGTGACATCGGAAACCATTGTCACATCGATCCACAGTCGTATAAGCACACACACACAAAGATCATATGCCGTCATTCCATTCACACAGTAAACCCCAGTCTCAACGTACAGTTAAAGCATACACACTCACAGATGATGAAATCCCAGTCATGCAGAAGTCCTCAGTATCAGTACACAACGTAAAAGATGCCTTGAACCGTCCCGCAGTGAAACACGTACTAAAAACCAGCAATATACAGCTCTGTCTTGAATCGCGTCGACCGAGGTCGACGCCATTCAAGCTCCACAGATAGGTTTATTAAAAGACCAGAATATCCCTTAAAACGCGTCCACCGCTGAAGCCGCCTATTAAAAACGCGTCTGGATGGCCTGACGCCATTCAACCCAGAAGACCAGATTACAGAACCCTTAATATGGGGCAAATCCCGCCTAAATGGCGTCATGGTGGCTCGACGTCCTTCTGAAAGGCGTCGACCACCCATGATGTCATTTAGCCCCAGCACCCCTAACCTCTGAAACTCGAACAGGGGGTTTCTGCCCTGAAACGCGTCGTACTGACCCGACGTCCTTCTAAAAGGCGTCGGCCAAGTAAGACGCCTTTCAGCGCCAGGAACCAGGTTCCCTGGTTCGAACCGAGGGTTCCTCCCTTGAACCCCAAGCACCCCGAAAACCCCAAAACAAGAAGAGGAAGAAGAGGAACTCAACCACCATATGCACACGACGAATCCACGATCACAAGCACGCCAAAACCCACCAGAAAACCCCCTAAAACATGCTCAATCTAGCCCCAAATACAACACGTCACGCCGAGAATCACACGAACATCACAAGCAAGGTTCGTCCCCCTACCGGTCCTTGAACTCCTCCAAGCTCCTCGCCGCCGACCCGTCTCGCCCCACGCCGCCGCCGGTATCCTCGAGAACGCCGCCACTCCACCGGGACGTCGGCCGCCGTCCGGAGAAGGGAACGCCGCGAGGAAGGTGGTGGAGGTAGAGGTGAGAGGTAGGGAAGCTATGGAGTAGTTGGAAGAGGAAGAAGAGGAAGGGAAGGGAGGAAGGAGGGCGGAGGGAGCGGAGAGGGCGAAGAGAGAGAGTGGAGAGGCGAAAGTGAGGGAAAGAAGGGGAGGCTCGCGGGGTCAACCTGGAACGAGGTAAAACGCGTCGATCGAGGTAGACGACATTCAGTCTGGCAGGACGGCCGTACTGACACTGCTCTGAAACGCGTCACCCACCGTGGACGCCGTTCAGACGATGTGACCGGCCGTACTGACAGCGCTCTGGCGCCACACCCTGACACCGCAGGTGTCGCAGTCTGAAACGCGTCGACCGAGGTAGACGCCGTTCAGACAAATCTGACAGGGGCCGTACTCTCGTGGCCCAAAACCCGCCCACGTGGCGCAACAACCAGCAGACCTAAATGGCGTCCACACAACCTGACGCCTTTTGAAAGGCGTCGAGCAGTGCTGACGCCATTCAGTCAGCAGTCACAAGACCCCCCACAGGGTCCAAACCAAGGGTTCCGACCCGAACCCGACCCGAAAACCGAACCCGAAATCTCAGTCATTACACTCTCTCTCTTTCTCTCTTCTTGGCGTGGAGAAGAAGGAGGGGATGGGTGGAATGGGGAGAAATGGGAGGGGCTACCCCCTATTTATAGGAGATGGCTAGCCTTAAGATGGGGACATGTGTCCCTCTTTTAAGGTAAGGATAACCTAGATTGGGACAAGTGACCCTACTTGGATTTGGGACATGTGTCCCTTTAGGATAAGGATTAGCTAAATTGGGACAACTGTTCCTTTAGGATAAGCTTCACTTGGATTGTAACAAGTGTCTAGTGAGGTGACATGGGGGTAACTTGGGGGCTAAGAAACCTTATCAGTTTCCTCATCCTTTAGCAATATCCTTTATCTTTTACCCTACCAATATCCTTATCCTTTAGTACTTATTACATTTAAGTCCCTGTATTTTCTATAATTGGCTTTATACTCCCATTCAGCACTTCTTCACCAAATTTAACTTCTTTTAGTGGTTTGAGGATGCATCTAAAAACTTTAAAAACTATTCTTAAGACCTTCTAAAAATCATCAATCACATTGTTATCCTCAAACTTTTCATAATTGGATTTATACTTTTTGAGAATTTACAAATATGTCCTTTTCTTATAATTGTGTACATGTTGGCGAAAATTATTATCATCTAATTGTACCATAAAATTCCTAAAATTATGATTAAACTTGTCATGTAGTAATTTTTGCAGGTCCTTACAATTACAGTGAGTAGGTGCTTTCTTTCTCCTCCACCTTCCCTATGAAGCACTTGTCTATCCTTTTCTCAATTTAGTTTCATCCTTCTCCTTTTCCTCTTCCGCTGCATATACTTATCCTTTATCCATTTCTTGTGTGGATGAGATGGCATGTCTTTATGCCTCTTCCAAATTTATGACTCTGCGACCTTCCTCAAAGTGGGTGAGAGAGGTCCCAGCGGCCTCAAAACACTCCTCCGATCCCCTACTTCCGCTCAGCGTCCTTCTAACACCATATAGTCTTCTGCATGATCCCTCTCCAAGGTTTGGAATGCCTCCATTCTAGAGAGGTATTGGTTCTCGCCGGACCACTACCACTTCATCGTCCCTACAATGGAGCAGCACTACAACTGTTAGTTTTAGGTGGCCTACAAGCCAATCTGACTATGTAAATCTCGTTCATTTACTAATATAATGGCATAATATTCATTATGTGTAAATCAAATTAATTATCGTTTCATAATGAAGTCCGTGAATATGTGCTATAGTGATCAGATTATGATGAGATCATACTAGTGAGACTGATCACTTAAACACACATATTCTTAATCGTTCATAGTCGGAGGATATCCGAGAAGGGCATTGGATATCCAGTTAGACTAGTACAGATTACTCCTGCTCATATGATGAGGGTGACTGATCTCATAAGTCACTTGTGTGGAGACACTAAGGCGAATCTGTAGGTGCTCATTGGAGAATGAGTTCACTGAACTGATCCGACTGAATCGCTGGATGGTATTGTACCTCACTGTCAACCAGCTTGATTCTATTGTCGCAGTTGCGTGGATGGTCCTCGGACCTGAGACACCAAGGACACCTTGTCGGTGGACTTATGTGCTTTGACCTTGGTTTACGAATCTCTAGCCACGGGATTCTAATACGCCAAGGATTTGGTACAGCGGAATACCGTCGAAGGGAATTGTGTGTCAATAAAGAATCATTCGCTCTTGGTACTTAGAGAGAGAATGCTCTAGGAAGGATGTGCGGAAGTCCCTAGCCAGGGCGGACGATAATATCGAGAAATGAGTTTTCCGATATTCATCAGCGGCATCCAATCCAAGTGAGTCGACCGGTACTCGAGAGTATTGTACGAATGAAGGATTATATCCACGTGGTAACTGTCGGCGGAAAGGTTCCAAGAGTGGGTTACTTAACCCCAATACCTTCCGGGTTCACGCGGTGTTTCTTGGCACCCAACGTGATCGGAGAACCGGTCGAATTCGATGTGCGGCATCAATTCGATTGATTAATTAATTAATAAAGGGTTATTAATTGATTAATAAAGCCAGTGAGGACTCACTGGGCTTGTTGGGCCATTAACTGGACTGGTACTTGGGCCTAAAGGGGCACACACAAATGATTCTCAAGGTGATGGATAAATAAGTGGGTTTTATATAAACTGCGGGTTTTTATGAAAAACCGCGCGGTTAGTATGAAACATAGCGAACGGGCTGAGCAGGCCAAGCTGCTGCTAACCCTAGCCGCCCCTCCTCTGTTTCTCTCTCTCTCTAGCGTCTAGACAGATCTAGATCTGCTCCACCGCTTCTCCGAATCCCGTTCGACGGGAAATCGTCCGCGCGTTGCGGCGATCGTTGCGGCGACCGACGGAGGTTTCGTGGGCTGCGAAGAACTGGGAACGTGAGGATATTCGTCGCGAGGAGGATCGCGTGGACTTCGCTAGAGGCCGGGCGCTTGCGCGGCTTGCGGTGTCGCACCGACGGAACCGAACGGCTGCGAATTCGAATCCGCACACGGTGAGAACTTCGATTATCCGATAATCGATTTTTATTTTTTTTCGAAACGGGAAAACGGATCGCTGTTTAACGTTTTATTTTCCGCTGCGTGAGCGATCCGGAGAAACCCGAGGAAACCCAACACTGGTATCAGAGCCAGGTTCCACTGTTTCTCGTCCTGTTTCGGTCTTCGATTTAGTAATTCCGTGTATTATTCCATGCATATAATCCGATTATATTGATAGAAATATGTTCATGAGATGAACACGAATAATCAGATTATTTTTCTTCTATTTTCGGATTTTTATTTCGGGGTTTTGGTGTTCTCCGTGAGACGTAGAACAACGATGTTCATGCGGCTTCGTTTGGGTACCCTAATCGTTGGGGAGGTGGATCGGCATCCCAGATCATCCCGAGGATGTCGCCGGTCACCACCGAACCTGCAACCGGCACCAGAGTAGCCTAGAATGGCTGTTTTATAAGGGTCCTCTTTTTTGTTCTTCCTACGGTTTGCAAAGAAACCTGAAAAATCTGATTTTTTTTTCAGAAGGGATGGCTTGGCCGGCCTATTTAGGCCTCGCCGGTGTGCATGCCGACGCCGGGAGGCCCACCGGCGCCGGAGCCGGCGCTTGCTGGGGTCGGTGTCGTCGCCTGCCGGGGCCGGACTGCCGGCCGGCCGCGTGGGGCGCCGCCATCGGCCACCTGCACATGGGATTTTAGGGTTTCGGATAAAGCAGGTTAAGGGAGGAAGAACCGGTCGGGCCGGCGGCGGTTCGAGGTTGGTCCGGCAGGGCCAGGTCCCGGCCGGACCTGGCTGGCCTGGGTGCGACCCAGGCTCAAGCCTGGCTGAGCCACTGGCTCGAACCAGGGCCCTGCAGGACCCGAACCTACTTTGCCCTTATGGGCTGAGCCCAATAACCCATTACATATATTTTAAAACCCCAATGCCCATTTAATATAAAATTGAAATTGAAAATAAGTTTTAAAATTCAAAAACAGTTTTGAAAATTAAATTTATTTTTCAATTATTTTATTTAAATGGACTTAAAATGATTTTGAATCATTACCATAATATATTAACAATTGGATTTATTTATTAGTTGTTAATTAATTGGGGTAAATATTAATTTAAATGTTAAATTGATTATTAACCTCAATTTAACTAATTTAAATGTTAAATTAGTTATTAATAGTTATTAGTCTAATTGTTAGATTATTAACTATTGTTTCATCTAATTGTTAATTAATATTTGAGTTAATTATTAATTTAATTGTTAAATTAATAATTAATTTAGATGACTGATTTAAGTGTTAAATTGGTAGTCCTTAATTAATTATTGTTAGTCATTAATTTAATAATTAAATAATGATAACTTAAATTATCTAATCTAAGAGTTAGATTAATTAATTATTAATTAGTTAGTGTTAATTATTGGTTTAAAGGTTAAATTAATAATTAACATTAATTGGCTAATCTAAGTGTTAGATTAGTAGTTAATAATTAATTATAGTTGATTATTAATTTAAATGTTAAATTATTAATTAACTTTGTTAGATTAATCTAAGAGTTAGATTAGTCTTTAATAGTCTAATTGTTAGATTATTAATGGGGTTTAATCTAAGTGTTAGATTATTAGAATTGTTCTAATTTGCATGGAATAATATGAAATTATTAATTTGGAGTGTGTGCGCATGTGATGTGTATTTAATGTTTTTAAATTTTGATTTAATTGCATGTTAAGTTAATAAAAAGTGTTTTCGAAATTCAAACACCAATTTTGATTGGATCTCATGCTTTTTGAAAGCCAAAATTATATATTTTAAAAACTCTTTTATTTTAACCATGTGATATGCTGAATCATGTGTAGAATGTTTAAAACACACTGTGGTCATGGATATGCACTTATTTAATTGTTCATGTGATGAATGATATGATTGTATGGATCGTGGATGTATGATTGTTTATTAATTATTAATAAATAGAAGTCTGCGCACCTCTCTCTCTCATACTCCGATGTATTTCTACCTCCCTCTCTCTCTTGTACTCGCCATAAGGCCTTCTTCAATTTACTTGTAAATTCTAGAATTTAAATGTAATATGATCGAGGCAACCGAGGAAGGAGCGAGGACGATCTACAGCTACAACCAGAAAGGCGAAAAGATGGAGATCTATTGCCTATGTGTTTGCAGATTATCTAATATAATTGTTGTGTTAGATTGTGTATGCGTTTGACTGTTGGCTCCAGTCAAACCCACTGTGCTATCCATGACCACACTAATGACATGTATAAGATGCATTGTTTTCTTTTGATTATGAATCAAAGCAGGTATAGTATTTAGTAAATATATACGATATATTTATGTACTATCACATAGGAGAGACCAAGATAAAAGTTATTTAAATACTCTAAGATAAACTCTAAGCCGTAACGCGAGTAGTTGAGCACTTACCGCGTGGTCCACCATCATTATAGTCATAGGATTCGAATCACTTTAGGCATGTTTGTTGTGCTATCCACAAGGCCTGCTTAATTGGGAGGAGAAACTATGGCTATGGCATTAGATGTCTATATGATCGGGTAGAGGAACCATGTAGCTTTGTTGTGCTATCCACAAGGGCTGCATGCAAATCTATGCTCGTCGCGTAATGATGGTTAGCTTAGACCAGAATTAGTGGTTTGTTGTGCTATCCACAAGGCCATTAAATCTCTGGAGACCGAAGCTATGATCAGATATTGCAAGGAGTTGCAAGTCCCATGAGTTGGGTGCTCTTTGATTGTATTACAGTTTGTTGTACTATCCACAACGCTGTAGTGCAAGTCATTGAGATTCTGATCCCCACTAGGAGACTGTCGGCGTCTCCCGTTCTGTATAACTAAGGGTTATACATGTTAGGAATCGGCAAGAACGCAGCGGAAAATAAAATCGATTCCATTGTATCGGTTGCTGGGATCGTAAAACGGACATTAAAATAAACGCGGGAAGAACGGTTCTTCACCTTTGCGGGGTTTCGAATCTCCCGTGGATGATGCCGACTCGGTAATCGCGCACGTGCACGATCTCTAGAGGTATCCACACGAGTTCCTGCAGCAGACGCGATTTCCTCCTCGACTTCAGTGCTCCGACCAGATCTCAAATCCACCATGCGCGGATAGAGATAGATCCACTCCAAGAGAGAGACAAGGAGAGAGAGAGAGGAGAGAGAGAATCTGGGGTGAGTAATTCGTCCAACCAACTTTTTACCCCTCCCCTTTGGCCCTCCTTATATAGAAATAAGGATAAGCACAAAGATTAATCCTCATGATTATCCAAGAGTTTGGCCTTGGATAATTCTCCATTAAATCTTCATGTTTATCTTTCGGCTTTTCATAAAAACCCAGATAAGTATGAAATTTAACGTCTCTCACCGTCTGACGAGAACTCTTATGTATGTGACCCTTTAGGCCCATATATCAGTCCGGTTGCTGGCCCATTAAACTTAGAACTGATTCTAGAGTTTAATTTTTATTAATTAACATTTAAACATCATATGTTAAATGATTAATTTAATAAACAAGTGAATTATCATCTGATGATTAATTCACTTGGCCTTCTGATTATGAACAGCACCAAACACTACCTCATGATCCCAGAAGATATAAGGGATACTGTTCCCTTCAATTGAACCTTTCCGTCTGCCGATACCGCACAGATATAATCCTTCACTCATACAATGTCCCAATAACGCAAGGGTATGGTTTTATAGTCAAACCCTCCATCGCATTATCCAGATGGATTCCAGTACTCAGTTAATATCTAGAAAGACATCTCTTTCATTTGACCCTGGCCAGGGATTTCTGTGTACACATCTATAGGACATTCTCTCTCCAGTCTTATACCAAGAGTGAGTGATCCCTTGTTGTTCACTCAATTACCTTCGCAAGCTTTCCACTGTATCTGAAAGACTGATTATGGTGGACTTAATGGTTAAAGTCCATAAGTCAGAGAATCAAGATACAATGGTCCACAAACAAGGTATCATTGGTGACTCAGGTCAAAGGACCAACTGTGCTACTGCAACGATTGAATTCCCTGGTTGACTAATAGGTATAATTACCATCCAGGAATTCTTATTTGGGTCTGTTTAGTGAACTCATTCTCTAATGAGCACCCACATGTTTGTCTTAGTGTCACCACACGAGTGAATGTGAGATCATTCACCCTCATCACATGAGCAGACATAACTTGTGTCGATCTTATCGGATATTTAATGTCCATCTCAAATATCCTATGATCGAGAATTGTTTAAGACAATTGACTGAGGATATTGATCTCACTATCATGATCTCATCATGATTCAATATCCCATACATTTGTCTATAGACCTTCATTACGATAGTTAATTTGCGAGAACTATTAAATGAAGAAATAATTACCTTTATTAATAATTTGAACTAGAATGTACAATGATTGACTTTGAGGCCACCCAAATCTATCAATACAGTCCGTCGAAAATTAGTGGGAGTTAAACTTGAACAAAAGACCATGTCTTGTTTTAAATTTTAATAATTGAACATCTGCTAAATAGATTTTACTTATCTCCTGTAAGGAATTATGTCGTCGAATAACCCACTCCGTGGTATACTTGATGCCCTTTTGACTTTCCTAATCTACTCGGATTGGTTCAGAAACCTGAAGAATGTCTTCATATCTGAGCACATTGAATTTGTCCCTAGAGCTTATCCTCCTGCTAAATCGGCATTGGATGCCCCTAAAGCAGATATGACAGCTAACGATAAAAGATCGAAGGACAAAGACGGAAGAGTAGTAAATGGTGACTGCTTCTATTATAAGCATTATGGTCATTGGAAGAGGAACTGCAAGGATTTCCTTAACGATAAAGCTCACGGAAGAGTGAAGCTGTCTGAAGCTTCGTATATCTATATGATAGATTTCAACTTGTCAGTTAGAGATTCCACATCTTGGATATTAGATACCGGATGTGCTTCTCATATCTGCCATGAAGTGCAGATGTTGACAAGTAAGCGCAAGCTGAGACAATGTGAGGTGGAATTGAGGCTAGGAAACGACGTAAAAGTTGCAGCGATTGATGTTGGGACAACAAACCTCAGGCTTCCATCAGGAGACGCCTTACTTTTAGAAGATTGTTATTATGTTCCTAGCATAATAAAGAACATCATATCAGTGTCTTGTTTGGACAAGATAGGATATAGGTTGACTATTGAAAATAGAAGTTGTTCGATTTATTATGGTAATAAATCAATAGCTTCGGCATCTTTGGTCAACGGTCTATATCTCTTAAATGTTACTTATTACAATCTTCAAATTGATTATGCTCTGAAGAAGAGCAAGAATTGTGTGAACCAAGCCTATATGTTGCATTGTAGACTTGGGCACATTGGCGAAAGCAAGTTGCAAAAGTTGCACAAGCATGGTTACTTAACAGCATTCGATTATGAATCGTTTGTAACATGTGAATCATGCCTTATGGGAAAGATGACAAAATCTCCATTTACTGGACATGGAGAACGTGCCAAGGACATCCTGGAACTAATACATTCGGATGTATGTGGTCATATGTCCACCCAAGCCAAAGGTGGCTACTTATACTTCATTACGTTCACCGATGACTTCTCAAGATTCGGCTATGTGTACTTAATGAAGTACAAGTCGAAAGCATTTGAGAAGTTCAAGGAGTTCAAGAATGAGGTAGAGAAGCAGTTAAGAAAGAATATTAAAGCTCTTCGATCAGATCGAGGAGGAGAATACTTAAGTACTAATTTCACACAAATCTTAAAGGATAATGGTATCCTTTCTCAGCTAACCCCTCCATATACACCACAGATGAATGGTGTATTAGAAAGGAGGAATCGCACCTTGTTGGACATGGTGCGATATATGATGAGCTTTACGGGACTACCAGTGTCCCTCTAGGGGTATGCTCTAGAGTCAGCAGCATACCTACTGAACAGAGTACCCAACAAGTCTGTGACCTCTACTCCATATGAGATATAGAAAGGCAGGAAATCAGAATTTAAACATGTTAAAGTCTGGGGTTGCCCTGCTCATGTAAAGAGGCGTGATCTAGACAAGTTGGAATCACGAACTAATAAATGCAGGTTTGTGGGATATCTAAAGGAAACCTTTGGATACTATTTTTACCATCCAGGTGAATAAAAGGTGTTTGTCGCCAGGAAAGCTGTCTTCTTGGAAGAGGAATACATTCTCCAGGAGGACAGTAGGAGTAAAATAGTACTAGAAGAGGTTCCAGATCCCCAAACAGCTGCATTATCATCAGATGAGATATCAGTTCCTGAATTTGTTCAGGTACACACGAATGAGCCTCGTAGATTTGGTAGACTACCTAGACTACCCGAACGATATGTAGGACATATCACTGAAGGAGAGTCTAAGGTAGAATATAATGAGGATGATGATCCTAAAACCTACCAGGAGGCCATAGATGGCCCAGAAGCCGGGAAATGGCGAGAAGCCATGAACTCAGAATTCCAGTCCATGTACACCAACTAAGTTTGGAACTTGGAGGACTTGCCCGAGGGTATTGTACCCATCGGATGCAAGTGGATCTTTAAGAGAAAGATCGGTGCTGATGGACAGATCGACACTTATAAGGCAAGGTTGGTGGCAAAGGTGTAAGGAATCGCCTAGAACGCAGCGGAAAATAAAAAGGATTCCTATGTATCAGTTGCTGGGATCGTGAAACGGACAATAAAATAAACGCGGGAAGAACAGTTCTTCACCTTTGCGGGGTTTCGAATCTCCCGTAGATGATTCCGACTCGGTAATCGTGCACGCGCACGATCTCTAGAGGTATCCACACGAGCTCCCGCTGCAGACGCGATATCCTCCTCGATTTGAGTGCTCCGACCAGATCTCAAATCCACCATGCGCGGAAAGAGAAAGATCTACTCCGAGAGAGAAGGAGAGAGAGAGAGGAGATAGAGAATCTTGGGGTGTAAAATTCGTCCAACCTCTTTTTTACCCCTCCCCTTAGCCTCCTTATATAAGAAATAAGGATAAGCACAAGGATTAATCTCCATGATTATCCAAGAGTTTGGCCTTGGATAAATCTCCATTAAATATTCATGTTTATCCTACGGCTTTTCATAAAAACCCAGATAAGCATGAAATTTAACGTCTCTCACCGTCTGACGAGAACTCTTATGTGTGTGACCCTCTAGGCCCATATATCAGTCCGGTTTCAGGCCCATTAAACTTAGAACTAATTCTAAAGTTTAATATTTATTAATTAACATTTAAACATCATATCTTAAATGATTAATTTAATAAACAAGTGGTTTATCATCTGATGATTAATTCACTTGGCCTTCTGATCATGAACGGTACCAAACACTACCTCGTGATCCCATAAGATATAAGGGATACTGTTCCCTTTATTTGAACCTTTCCGTCTGCAGATACCGCACATATAAAATCCTTCACTCATCCAATGTCCCAATAATGCAAAGGTATGGTTTTATAGTCAAACCCTCTATCACATTATTTAGATGGATTCCAGTACTCAGTTAATTTCTAGAAAGACATCTCTTTCATTTGACCCTGGCCAGGGATTTCTGTATACACATCCATAGGACATTCTCTCTCCAGTCTTATACCAAGAGTGAGTGATCCCTTGTTGTTCACTCAATTACCTTCGCAAGCTTTCCACTGTATCTGAGAAACCGACTATCGTGGGCTTAATGGTTAAAGTCCACAAGTCAGAGAATCAAGACACAATGGCCTACAAACAAGGTATCATTGGTGACTCAGGTCAAAGGACCAACTGTGCTACTGCAACGATTGAATTCCCTGTGTAAGGACTGAGGTTTCGGGTTCAGTTTCCGGGTCGGTTTCGGGCCGGATTCCCTGGTTTGGACCATGAGGGGTCTTGAGAAATTCTTCTGAATGACATCTACACAGCACGACGCCTTTCAAACGGCGTCTTGCTAGGTGGACGCCATTTAGGTCTGTAGCTGTTGTGCTACGTGGGCGCCACGTGGGCGGGTTTCGGGCCGCGAGAGTACGGCCCCTGTCTTGTCGTCTGATAGGCGTCTATGATGGACGACGCCATTCAGACTGCGACCCTGAGATGTCAGTGTACGGTGCCGGTCTTGTCGTATGAACGGCGTCGGTGGTGGACACGCGTTTCAGAGCTTCTGTCAGTACGGCCCGTCCTGTCATCTGATAGGCGTCTGTCTCGGTCGACGCGTTTTACCCTTGTTCGGATTGACCCCGCGAGCCTTTTCTTTCTTTTCCTCATTCTCACCCTCTCACTCTCTCTCCTTCCCCTCTCCACCTCCTTCGACCCCTCTCTTCCCCTTTCCCTTCCTCTTCTTCCTCTTCCACCACTCCAACGCCTCTCTACCTCTCACCACTACCACCACCACTTCCTTCGCGGTGTTCCATTCTCCGGACGGCGGCCGACGTCCCGGCGGAGTGGCGACGTCCTCGGGGGTACCGGCGGCGGTCTGCGGTGCGGCAGTTCGGCGGCACGGAGCTAGGAGGAGTTCAAGTAACCGGTAGTGGGGCGAACCTTGCGTGGATTGTACACGTTTAATCCGTAGTTTCCATGTGATGCATGATGTGTTTGGGGGTAGAACAAGCATGTTTAGGAGCTCTTCTTGATGGGAATGAGGGTTTCTGTGAATGTGGATTTGTGATGGTTTAGCTTGCCCCTCTTCCTCCTCTGTTTGGTTTGATTTTGGGACATTTGGGGGTGAAAAGGGGACCCTCGGGTCGAACGGCAGAACCTGATTTCTGGTGCTAAAAGACGTCGTACCTGGACGACGCCATTTAGAATGGCGACGGGCCAGTACGATGCCTTTTAGGCAGAAATGTTCCTGTTTGAGGTTTTGTCAGTTTGGGTTTTTGGCGTTAAATGACTTCGTGCCTGGACGACGCCATTTAGAATGGTGACGGGCCAGCACAACGCCATTTAGGCAGAAATTGCCCCGATTAAGGTTTCTACAAGTTTCGGATTCTGGTGTGAATGGCGTCTGAGGACAGTGACGCCTTTTGAAAAGGCGGCTTCCCAGGACGACGCGTTTTTAGAGGAATCAACCGTGGCCTGTCCCTGTTTCTGTCACCGATAGGCGACGAGGGATGGCGACGCATTTTAAAAGGGCGGGCCTATGACGACGCCTTTTAGGCCATATTCTGAGGCCGGGATTTCATGAACCAGTTTATGATGCTTGAATGGCGTCGGCCTTGGGTGACGCGATTCAAGACAGAACCACACTAATCCATGCCAGTAAAATGTGTTTACACTGCTAGATAGTTGGTTAAATGCATGCTTTTAGTATACTCGATAATGATGGACTCTTCGTGACCAGATGACACTGTGTTGTGTGTCGTGCGACCGTGGACTTCTCACGTGACCGGATCGCACCGTGCCGTGTTTTGTGTTACTGTGGACCTAGAGTGACAGTTGTAGCGTTTGACACCCTGTGTCGGTGCGGTAGGGACATAGCACTGACGGTAGCAGTGGCGGGGTGACGCCTAGTGAGAGAGGGTCACTTGGTGAACCCCGGGGTTAGCTAGTACCGTTGTCGGAGTGGTACCTTTGGAGTGTCACTCGTGCTGGGAGAAGGAGTAACCACCTGAGCCAGTTAGGCCGGAGTAGCCAGCGTGCTATCTGAGGGGTTACTGTTTGGTCTCAGTGGGTCGGTGTTTGTTGGGGGAAGGAGTAACCGCCAAGGTAGCCAGCGTGCTATCCGAGGGGTTACTGTTTGGTCTCAGCGGGTCGGTGTTTCCCACTTTCGGGTGTGGTCGGTGTTTCCCGCTTTCGGAGACGTGGTTGGCGCGTTTTGCCGAGATGTGAGTTGTAGGCTCCTTGGTAGGATGATTTCTGAGATATGCATGTTATATTCCGAATGCATGTGGTTTATATCGAGAATTTGGAGTAATGTGTTACAGCTTTACTTATCTTGTTCACCTGTATCTTTGTTATTGCACTTGTGGGTGTGTGAGTAGGAGGCAAGGGATCGGATGATCCCTACTGAGCCCAATTCTGGTGTGGCTCACTCCCTGCGGTTTTCAGGTGTGGACCTCGTGGCGAGTGGCGGCGTGTGGTGTTCTCCTTGGTGTGCGGACCAACAACTATCTCAGTTCCTGGGTATGCCCCGATGTTGTTGTACTTTGTTTATGCCTGTACTTAATTAATTTGTTGGACCATGTAATTATTGTTGGACTGTGTACGGACATTATTAATCTACTTCCTGCGCACTGTACTTCCTTGTAGTCCGTGTGAATGTTATATTTAACCTTGTTTAACGCTTACTCCTCCAGATGTGTGTATAAGATCCGGGTGTGAGACCGTTGGATAATGATTCGACACCCATTTAGTGATCGGGTCTCCGATCATAGGGTGGCGGGTCGTTACAATTGGTATCAGAGCTCAGTCTGGTCGAGTATGCGGTAAACTGGGTTAGATATCGTAGTCCAACAATAAGTACGAGTCTGTACAGGCGATGGTTGCTGGTGTAGATTGATAGGTTTTGACATGTTTGTGTTGATTTTTGCATTTGTGGGGTAGTGATGGCGCCGAGGAAGAGAGTACCGTTGGCTCGTGGTTCGAGAGTAGACACTGTTAGTTCGGGAGAAGAAGGGCATAATGTGAATCGTTTCATGGAAGCTATGATTGGGGCTATGTCTAGATACCAACAGGGAGATGGTGGTGAGGGATCCAATTCTAGAGACGGTCAGTCCACGATATTGGAGCGGTTCCTGAGGTTGAAGACTCCTTCTTTCACGGGTATACCAGTCCCAGACGAGGCAGCTCTTTGGATTAAGGAAATGGAGAAGGCATTTGATGTTCTTGAATGTGCTGAGAATGACAAAACCTTGTTGGCAACCTACTTATTGAAGGATAATGCATATGAGTGGTGGGTTACTACCAAGAGGATGATGTTTGCAGATAGGCCCTTGAGAGAGATCCCTTGGGAGGTATTTGTGAGAGAGTTTAGTGGACAGTACTTTTCGGGGCACGTTCGGAAGTCTAAGGAAAGGGAGTTTATGGAATTGGTGCAGAATGATATGTCAGTTTTTGAATACCAAGCGAAGTTTGTGGCCCTTGGAAGATTCGTTCCATATATAACTGAGCATGAGGAATGTAGAACAGAGAGGTTTGTGGGCGGGCTCCGGTATGATCTGAGGACAATGGTGGCATCTCAGTGTTGTAGAGATCTGGCGTCAGCAGCTCGATACGCGGCAACGGTGGAGACTCAATTCCAGCAAATGGCGAGAGAATTGGAGCAATCGGCACGAGGGTGTAGGTGCTGAAAATTTGCTCATGTGATTAATGTAATAAACTATGTTGTTTAGGGTAAATTAACCTATTAAAAAAAATGCAACTAATGTGCTGTGATCGCCAGAAACTTTTAACTAAAAAGCTTCAAAAAGAGGTTTGATCGCTTACCTGTTTAAACGCGGAAGATTGAATCCTTGGTTCCCCTCCTTCAGCCGGCTGAAGAAAGAGAGCCTCTTCTTGTTCTTTTGTTCTTGCTGTTGAATGTTGAGGATCGTCCAGAAGTTCTCCTGGCTTCGTGCTTGATTTCCCTCTTGTTTTTTTGTTGTTGTTGTTGAATGCAGTAGACAAAGAGACAGAAAAATAAAGAAGAAACAGTGATGAGGATCTAAATAGAAATATCAAAGCTAATCATGATTGGAAATATGTTTAAACATCAACTCACTTGTTTTAAATGACTTTGAAACCCCTTTAGAACAGATGGGTTTTGGAAATTAATGAGGTTGTGTGTGTTGCATGCAGTGAGTATGAGAGAATGAAACTAAAGAATAAAAATGAAATTCAAATATGAAAAACTTATGCCCAGTCCAGTTGGTTGAAGCTTTGAAGGATGAAGATCTTGAATAAGGATGCCGACTTCTGGAAATGGCAGCGCTCCGGCGTTCCGACGTGGTTGCTTCGATCTCCAAATCACTATAACTCTGTGTCTCTCTCTTCTTTTTTTTTTTTTTTTTTAACTCTTGAGATGCAATGTATTTATAGGCATTTTCTGCGTTCGCGATTAACATAGAAAAATCTAGGATTTATCTATTTTAACCGACAGATAAACACTGATTAATTCATCTTTATCTGTAATTATCTAAAACGCGTCCACCATGGATGACGCCTTTCATATTTAATTAAGATAAGGATAAATATCCGGGAAAACTTATCTTTATCTTTATTAGCTAAAAACGCGTCCACGTTAGTAGACGTCTTTTACTCTAATTAAGATAAGGATAAACATCCGGAAGAGAAGTTAAAACAGCTTAGGAAACCTAAACCGCGTCGACTTTTACAGACGCCTTTTAGTTAATAAATCAATTAATTAAAATTCAAATTTAAACGGTAAAATACGAATAAAGTCTAAATAGCGTCCACATGGGTCGACGCCTTTTAGGATTCTTCATATTTTAACTGAAATTTGAGCTAAAATCAATTCAATTGATTAACTTAAATATGTCTGTTCAACCCGACACTTAAAAATATCAATAAAAATTAATTAGTGATTAATTATCAGACCATTATGAGGCATTATTATATGATATGAAATTTACTCGAAATGACGTCAAAATTAGCGTGTCTACAGCTGCCTCACCTTGGCATCGTCTTTGCAAGGGAGTGAAATGGAATGGAATGTACTGAAAAGGTGATTCCAAGGTGTGATGAGACACGCTCTTAACATCACATGATTGGAATTTTTCTCAAAATCATCAATGAAGATAGTTCAAAGAAATCAATGGAATCAATCCTGTCTGGATGAGGTAGACAAGGAAATAAAATAAAGTCGATCAACCTCCTCGGAGTGGGAAGTACCCCAGGTCGTAGACACTGTAGGTTTCATCATGGGGAGCGTTTGCCAGCTAATGTGGACGTGCTGCAGCCATGATGGATCTTAAAAGAAAACAAGAAATATTGGATAAAGAATCCAATCAAGGATAGAATTCCAAGGATATCTTCAAGCGAACCTCAAAGATAATCAAGATACTCAATTCAGAATGGAATATTTCATATCATGTTTGAGATTGTTTGATTAATGGTCTGAAACTTAATCAATAATTAATCCTTATTACAATGATTTCAAAGTCCTACATGATGCATGCTGGGCTAAAAGAAAAATATAAAGTCAAATAAAATATAAATTAATCAAGGATAATATTGTTAAATTGTCATTAATGAGTCAAGATACCAACTCTTGTAATCCAGTGCTAAGCCGAAGCTCGTTTATCCACGCACCGTTTCACAAAAGTGGAACCATCGTCCTCACTAATTAACAATCAAACGGCCTATCCGTGCGATTAAGAATCCTCTGGAATTATCACTGTTTTTGTTGAAGGGGAACTCAAATTCCAGTTTCATCAAAAACACAAGGTCCTTGATATGCTCTAGTAAATATTTATCATATAGTAATGCGAATGCAAAATAATTACATGAAATAATACAGGGGTAGAGATAACCGTCTTTTTAGCCACAGTCAGGACTTCTTGACTCCCACAATGAGATCTTCTTGATGTTTTCTAGCTTTACTCAGGTTTTCTTGAATTTCAGAAACAGGTTTATGGCTGTTCGCTATTCGGATTCCAACTCTATCAATGCCTTGTGTCCTGTATACAACTTGAACAAACATGTTAAGTATCTGTTTAGGCTTAGCCCCTTGCCTGACCAAATGAATAGTTAATCGATCTTTTCCTTCAATAAATAGTCAAGGGGCATAGCCTTTATTAACAAAGGTAATGAGAATAATCAAACTTAAGTAAAAATGCAACATACAAGCAGACGGATGCTCGCTAAAAATAAAAGGGATGAAACATGCAACAAGCAGATGCTAACTGAAATATTTTTGTTGTTTTGAAATATTCATTTTTGTTTGGGGTTTTGAAATATATGCCTTTTTTTTGAATTTTGACATATGTATTTTTTTTTGAATTTTTTTTTGAAACATATGTATTTTTTTTGGATTTTTGACATATGTATTTTTTTTGATTTTTGACTTATGTATTTTTTTTGATTTTTGACTTATGTATTTTTTTGGATTTTGACTTATGTATTGTTTTTTGGATTTTTTGACTAAAAGATCAGCATGGTACTTGGATCAAAAGATCATATTCATTTATTAACTTCATTTCCAAATTATTCTTTAACAACTCAACTTAAACCCATCGTGTTTGAATTTGTGTTTCCATTCGTGATCCCATTTGATGATTTGACCCTTAGTCAATCTAAGCTATTCCTTAAGTTTGGAGTACATTTCTTTAGAAAGAAAAGATGAATAAGTTTAGAAAGCCCATGAGAAGGTTCCGGAGACTTAAAAAGATGTTCCTTTCCTACCCTAATATCCGTTGGGGTTCGGTCATTTTCTTTCCGGGGTATTTATCGACCTTGCGTTCCCTTTCATTTCATTTCATGGCCTTGATGTAACGTTTGTAATGTAATGGCCTTTTGATTTGACATTTGGCTTTTGCCTTGCTTTTCTGTTCTTTTCTTTTTTTCTTCGGGACGGATCTCCCCCATTTTTTTTATGACGGCCTCCTACTAAGATGGCGGGTATTCTTGGTAATCTATTCTAAGCCTCGTTCCGACATCATGGGCCGAATTTAAAACAGAATTTTGCTTCAAGAAGAATGATTTGTACTTTACACTTTTGGTCAAGCTTTCGATATCCTTTAGGACTTGTCATCTCTTGTTACTCACGAATCAAACGTGTCAGTGTGTGTAATAATGGGCTTGAAATTAAGTTATTCAGACTGATAAGGAAATTTGAGTTTATAAATTTTCTGATTCCACTGGTCTTTGTACCATACTGATCGACTCTTTAGCCTAAGGGTAGTATTTCTTAAGATGTAAACCATTCCAGGGATGTTTTAGCTCTTCTCCTTCTGCATTAACAAGACGATAAGCATTACCAGGAAAAGCGTGCGATACAACATAAGGTCCTTCCCAGTTGGGTTGGAGCTTAGAACGCGGACCACCAGGTTTTATAAAAATTCTTTTGACAACCATTTCACCGACTTTGAACTTACGTTCAATGACTTTCTTTTGATAAAAACGTGCTAGTCTATTTTGATAAACTTTTGCATGATTAGCAGCTGACCATCTTTTCTCGTCTAAAAGTTCCAATTGAGCAAAGAGTGCTGAACGATGTTCATCAATGGAAAATTCCTTATTCAATTGTACCCTTAATGACGGTATGAGGATCTCATATGGAACTACCGCCTCCATTCCAAATGTTAAGGAATAAGGAGTTTGCCCAGTGGGCGTGCGGATCGAAGTTCGGTAGGCCCATAGAGCCTCAACCAATTTTTCTGGCCAATCTGTGAATTTATTAGATTTACACGTCTTCTTGATGATTTTTATTAAAGTCTTATTTGTTGCTTCTGCTTGGCCATTGCCTTGCGGATAATAAGGAGACGAATGATGCAATGCAATTTTATACCTGTTACAGAGGTCCTTCAATTCCTGTGACACGAACTGCGGTCCGTTGTCGGTGACGATGGTGCTTGGGATTCCAAATCGAGTGATGATGTTCTTCATGATGAACTTGCAGACAGTTGATGCTTTGATCTCCACGTACGCTTCAGCTTCTGCCCACTTGGTGAAGTATTCCGTTGCCGTGAGAATGAAAGATTTTTGCTTGATGCCGGAATCTGGATTACCAAGAGGTCCAATAATGTCGAAAGCCCACATGGAGAAAGGCCATGGGGAAGAAACAGGATGGAGTGAAGATGCAGGAGAATGAATTTTGTCGGCGTGAAGTTGACACTTAGCACACCTACGGACAAATCCTACGCAATCTTCTTCCATGGTTGGCCAGTAAAATCCTTGTCTAAGGATCTTCTTTGCTAACATCTGTCCATTGACATGGCCACCACAAACTCCACTATGAGCTCCTTCCATAACCTTCCAAAGCTCATCTTCGTCTAGACATCTCAGAAGAACTCCATCAAAACCTCTCTTATATAATGCTCCTCCAACTAGGGTGTATCGTTGAGCAACTCTCCTGATAGCTCTCTTCTCTTCAGTTGTAGCTTCCTCAGGATACGATTGATCTTCACAATATTTTGCAATTTCATAATACCATGGCTTCTGTTCATCATCCATCTCTTCTAACAGCTCTATCAACATGATTTCTCTTTTTTCAATGATATCTCCGTCTCTGACTTTCTTTAGCAATTTCTCCTTAGTTCTAAGAAATGAAGGATCTTTCACGGCGGGTGAAAGACGCCTATGAACTATAATTGATTCAGATTGTTTGCTGATTGGAAAATCAAGAGAAGATGCAAGTGAAGCTAAAGCGTCAGCTAAGATGTTTTGATTCCTAGGAACATGAACAAAGATCAATTTCGTGAAAAGCTTTGAGTAAGCAGAAGTAAGTTCTTGATAAGGCTTGAGCTTGGGATCGAGAGTTCGATACTTGGTCAGCACTTGGCAAAGGATTAGTTGGCTATCACCTACAATCCTGAGTTTGGTAGCACCATGAAAATGAGCAGCCTCGAGACCAGCAAGGAGTGCCTCGTATTCAGCTATATTGTTCGTAACTGGAAAATCAAGCTGAAAGGCTTGTGGAATGGTGACACCTTCAGGTGATAACAGAACAATACCGATCCCTTTTCCATGAGAATTCAGAGCTCCGTCAAAATGCAGAGTCCACATATCATCTCTGATTTGATTTACGGACATCAGTTCCTCATCCGGAAACTCTGATCGCACTGGATCAAATCGGGGAAGGGGATGATGAGCAAGATGTTCTGCTATGGCATAGCCCTTGATCGCTTTCTGCTGGATATAGATAATATCGAATTGAGATAGAAAGCTTTGCCATCGTGCTAACCTATCAGTAAGAACAGATTTCTCCAGGAGGAATTTGATCGGATTCATCCTAGCGATGAGATGGACTTCATGGGCTAGAAAATAATGTTTCAATTTCTGCACAACCCAAACCAATGCTGCACATGTTTTCTCCATCGCCGTATATCTCTGTTCAGCGGGGTTGAGAAGTTTAGAGAGATAATAGGCTGCCCTCTCTTTTCCTTCTTCATCTTCTTGTGCTAAAACAGCCCCCACTGCATCATCCAGGACTGAAATGTAAAGTATCAATGGTTTGCCTGGAGATGGTGGTCTCAGAACAGGAGGACTTGCTAAATAGTCCTTCAATCCATCAAACGCCTCCTGACACTTATCGTCCCAATCAAATTTGACTCCCGGCTTGGGAAGCTCGTAAAACGGCTTACACCTTTGAGAGTGCTGGGAGACAAAACGGCGAATAAATTGCAACCTTCCGATTAATCCTCTCAACTCTTTCAAGTTTTTGGGAGGTGGCATTTCTCTAATGGCCTTCGCCTTATTAGGATCGATCTCAATTCCCCGTTTACTGACAATAAATCCAAGCAATTTTCCTGAAGATACCCCGAATACACATTTCTTGGGGTTCATCTTTAACTGATATTCTCTCGATCTCTCTAATACCCTTGCCAAAACTTTAGCATGCTCAGCCTTTGTTTTCGATTTAACTAATAAGTCATCCACATACACTTCCAAGTCTATATGCATCATGTCATGAAATATTGCCATCATGGCCCTTTGATAAGTGGCTCCAGCATTCTTTAACCCAAATGGCATGACAACATAACAGTATGTTCCCCAAGGTGTAGTGAATGATGTTTTCTCTTGATCTTCTTCTGCCAGCTTAATCTGATTATATCCAGAAAATCCATCCATAAATGATAATGTCTCATAGCCAGCGGTATTATCGATGAGTACATCAATATGAGGCAATGGAAAATCATCTTTAGGACACGCCCGGTTCAGATCGCGGAAGTCAATGCAAATCCTGACCTTTCCGTCCTTCTTCATAACCGGGACTATGTTGGCCACCCATTGTGGATAGAGGACAACTCTAATAAATTTAGCTTTATGTAACTTATCGACCTCTTCCTTCATCTTTAAAGCCATTTGTGGGTGGAATCGCCTTAATTTCTGCTTGACCGGGCTAACTCCGTCTTTTAATGTCAATCTGTGTTCAACTAAAGACGAGTCTAACCCCGGCATATCCTCATAACTCCAGGCGAAAGTGTCCTTATAGTCCTTAAGTACTTGTATCATTGCTTTCTCATCTTCTGAAGAAAGATTTTTACTGACGAAGACAACCTTAGGTTCGTCTTCAGTCCCTAAATTAATTTCTTTGGTAGGCTCTTCTACGGCAGCTGAGGGTTCATCAAATCTCTTTACTCCACTGGCATATGCCTCAGCCGCGTCCTCGTCATCTTCTTCTTCAATAATGGGGTCCTTTTCATGTACTAATTCATATACCCCATACCCATCATTGACTGAGTCATCGTTCATGCAATCTTTTGGCATCTGAATTGGATTTTCTAAAAACTGAGGGATCAGAGAACAAGAAGAGCACTTATCAGCTAAGTCCTGGAGGTATCTATCTGGAATTTGCCTACCCTTAGGCTTCCTAGACTTCCTAACCTGACTAATCTGACTAGACTGCCTAACTTCACTATCATAACCTAACGAAGACGAAGCAGGATGAAAATCCTGAGGTACAAGTGGAAATACAAGAGAATCCTCCTGAGTGGAGGGACAGAGTAAATCTAAAAGAGAGTCTTGACCGAAGGACCCGCGTGGCGGGGTGCAATCGGACAAGTAAGATGTTTCCTCGATGAGGATTTGGGAAGAATTTGTTGCCAAATTGGCGTTTTTTTTTGGAAAATGAAAGAATTAAACATAAAGCAAGAATGAATATAAATGGGAGAAGAATCAGACGGAGGAAGAGGCACCAAGGCCAGAGGATTAGGGGGATCATATAGTAATATGTCCCAGATCAGATCATACAACCTCTCTAGATCGAGAGGAGGTTGTGGTATAATGTCCCGAGGGGACAGAGTAATCATGACGGGCGGAGCCCGTGGAATATCTTCAATTATGACCCGTGACCAAGTCGGGGTCAAAAGCAATGTACGAAAAAGAGTATGGAGCATGAAGACATGTGAAGGATATGTCCCCCTCCAGAGCAGATCTGTTGTGTAACCAGCTTCATAGGGGTCATCTGGCTCCCCTTCATCGGTTTCTTCAGATAGCAGTATCCGCTTGTCAAATATAGCACCAGGGCTTTCAATCAATTCATCAATCTGCGGCGGCCACTTAGGTTCTGCAGGATCCAGAAATAGTCTGTTCGGTGCAATATACAGGTCCCTGAGATCGAACCACCTGTACCATTCACATTCAGGATCATCAAATTTCCTCCTTTTCATAGGCCGCAGAGCCTCCAAGGATTGGTACGTAAGCAGTTCAGAGCAATGTCTGGCTAAATCCCTCCCATAAATATCATGGAAGTCAAAACAGGAAGTAATGACTACCGTATTATCATAGCTGAGTATGGGCCCTTTCACAAAATGTGTACACAGGGTCCATGTTAAGGGATCTCGGCCTTCTTTAGGTGGTGTAGACATTGCCTGCCAGATCTTTGGGCCTTGTTCGATCTCTGCTTTGTGAACCAGATCTTGCTTCAGTTTTATTGGCCTATAGCCCAGACCGCTTCCAGGTGCTGCTCGATGATTTCTGACAGGAGTGGTCCTGCCTTGCAACTGCGTGCCCAGACCTTTCCCAGGCTTGTAGCCGTTCTTCATCATGATCTTCCATCCTGGGGTACTCATGCACTTCCCCCTCTTGATAGCATCTAACGGATATGGAGAGATAGTAGCGGCTTTCAGAGGATCAGCCACTGGACGGTAGACCTGTAATACCGACAGAAAAGGTTGTCGGCCAGGTAAAACAACAGATTTGATGTTTAATGAGTGAGCAGCAGCAAGGATCGGCATGCTCGTTACTTTAATTATTCGTCCTTTGAAAGGAAATTTGAGGCATTGATGATTCGTAGAAGGAATCGCCTCGAGAGTTTTAATATAAGGACGACCTAAAATGGCATTTATGGAAGGGTCGATTTCCAAGATGTGAAATTCAACCTCTGCATGACTTACAGGGCCCAGCTCCACCTTTAAATAAACCATTCCCAGAGGGGAACGGGTAGAATTGTCATATGCTGTTACTGATATGGGGCTGGGCAGCCACTTCTCTTTGGGCACACCGCATAGCTCCAGGGTCTTCGGAGGTAGAACATTGATCGAAGCCCCTGTGTCGACCAGGCATGCATCAACGGCCTTCTTACAGATGTTGACCGTAATACTCAGGGCCATGCTTCCGGCTGCCGGCGGTGCTAGTTCCGATGTATGGAATGTTATAGAGGGTTGATCCCCCTGAGGAACTAGTAGTGCTGCAATCTTCTCTACCGGCACGTCTTCATTGACCATCACCTTCTGCAGATATTCCATTAAAGCTTCTTGGTGACTCTTGGATCTTTTGATCAGTTCGAGTATAGTGATCCGTGCCGGTGTCCGATCCAGGTGTTTCAACAGGTCGTATTGAGTGCCTGGTGCACTCTCTTCATTGTGGGCTTCCTCAGTCGGCTGTGATGGGCCATCTCTGACTGTGGACTGAGGAAAGACCTTGTTGAAAATCCTTCCACTCCGGAGCGCGTGTTCCTCAACCGTGGAGGATCCGGGTGACACCTTAAGTACCGCAGAGTTGGATGGTGCGGATGGCGTAGAGGGTTGGTATGTAGGTGATGACGTAGGGTTAGGTGGTGATGGCGCGGTGCGGATTAAAGGCCTAGAGGGTTGGATGGTGGATGGGTAAGCGGTTGGTGAAGTGGGGAATGGTACGCGTAATAGCGGTCTAGATGGTAAAGGCATATCTGGATAAGTGGTAGTGGTAGTGGGTGAAGTAGGAAATGGTATGCGTAGTAGTGGCCTAGATGGTAGGAGGGGTGCGTTATTGGTTTGCGGGGGGTTATATGATGGAGGCGTAGTGGTACGGGGTGTAATGGGTCTTAGGAAGGTGGGTAGTGGTAATGGATTATTGGGCGTGGGCGAGTGGTATGTAGGTGTGGGTATGGGGGTAATGGTAATGGGTTGTGGCCTTGGTATGTGGATGGTGCGGCGTGGTGGTCGCTCTGCGGTACTTTGAACGTGACCCGTTGAACAAAGAGAGGAAGAGTCCTCTACCCTCCACTGCTGCCCACGACCAGCCTCAGACTGGCTGTTCGTCAGGATGGGAGCAACCTGGTTTTGGTTCTGATGCTCCGGGAGTGGATTCTGCACTATACCCATGTTGGGTGGTGCTACTGCCTGTGCCGGTGGTCTTGCTTGCTGCTGCTGCTGCTGCGGTCTCCTCGCCTTCAGGGCTGTTATGTACTTCTTCATTTCCTCCCAGTCAATGCCGCCCTGCTCGTTGAGATCATGGATATAATCTCTGAATTGGAATCAGGTGTCAATAGTATGCCCAGGTTGCCTGTGGAAAGTAGCAATACCTAGACGTATCGGCATTTTGAGGCCAGACGGCCTTCTCCCTCGGCAAAACTAAGGCATTGGCTGCCATTAAAGCGCTGAAAATATCTGCCAAGGATTCTGGGAGGGCCGGGTACTCTGCCCTTTTCGGGCCTGGAGGTCTCCTTTGTTGGTTGTAGTCACCAGGAGGAGGGACATTGTGGTACGCCGGCGGTGCACGCGGCTGGTACTGTGGCTGTTGCTGTTGCTGCTGATGTGGCTGCTGATACTGCTGTTGCCGTTGCGGCTGTTGCTGTAGCTGTTGCTGACTCGGCTGCTGGGGCCGCTGGTACTGCTGTTGGTAATGGGGGTTCTGCTGCTGCCTGTACCCCTGCTGGCTCGACTGTGGTGGCCTCTGGTACTGCTGATTCCTCACAAACTGGGGCGAGTTATTGTTCATAGTACTGACCTGCTCGTGAGAGAGCGTGCCCTCAGTAGTTGGACCTGAGCTAGGAGAATTCGGCACTGCAGGCTTCCGAGGCGGAGGCCTGTTAGGTCTATGAGGATCAAAGACGCTAGAGAACGTAGCGTCCTTGAAAGCATTCTGGCAGTACCGTGCCCTTTCATAGAGCTCTGCCATGTTCGTCAAGTTGTTCAAGGAGAGGACTAGCTTGAACTGGGGCGTGGCGTTGGAAATCAACATTTTCACTTGTTCGGATTCGGACAAGTGATCTTTCACTTTTTCAGCCAGGCCCCGCCACCTGTCTGCAAAACTGACAAACTCCTCGTCCGGTTTCATCTTTTCTGCAATAAGATCCGTGATAGACAAGGAGGGTGCAACTCTGTCCTGGTATCGTTGGATAAATTTGCGTGATACGATACCATAATCCTCTACTTCTGAGGGTTCCAGAGAAAAGAACCACTCGAGGGCTGGTCCCTCTAGGGATCTCCTGAACAAGAAAGCCAATGACCTCTTATCATTCTGCCAAAAGGAGGATTCGTACATGAACTCCTTCAGGTGCGTGAAGGGGTTACCAGTACCGTTATACTTTCGATACACTGGCATTTCAGAGGGTGGCAGATGAAACACTGGCAGGCTCGGTAAATTAATTTCTGGCACAGCTTTAACCCCCATCATTTTCTGAAGATTGTTGAACTGTTCGTCCATGCGCTCCATCTTGGCCAACAACGTCTGCGTGGTTAGATCTGCCTGGGGAGGAGGAGGAGGAGGAAGTACTTGATAGGCCTGCTGCCTAGAGTACGTTGGACAAGTAGGATAATAAGGATGAGGTCCGGCAGAGCTTCCGCCATGCCCGAGGGCATTTTGATAAATGGGCGTCTGCGGTCTAGCCGGTGGCCTGGATGAAGAAAGTTGTGGCCCATTTGGCCGAGAAGTAAGATGAAGGCCTTCCATGGCCTGTTGGATATAAGGGGGAGGAGGAAGAGGTTGTTGAGGAACAACGGGGGGAGCCACAAGATTCGGCTCGGCAGGCTGCATGGGTGCCTTCCCCTTCAAAATGGACTGGATCGCCTCGAACTGCTGAGGGTCCAGTCGGGAGGCAAGAACTCCCAGAGCATTGACAAGATCCGTAGGATCGGAGGATGAGGGACCATGCTGATTCATGTCCCCCTCAAAGTCAGGATTGGGAATCGCATATTCATGCGGAGGAAGATCATGATATTGATCGTGCGGATTAAAAAGAGGAGTTCGGACATTCCCGTCATGCCGAACTGGAATGGGTACAGAATTACGAGAGGCATCAGCATCTCTCCCGTTCTCGTAGTTGAAATCAGAATTGCGAGGGGCATTAGCATCTCCCTCGTAGTTGATAATGGCGTCTTGGGCCATACTCAAATCTCTGCTTGATCGCAGCAACATTATATTAGATTCTCTTTTCAAAAAAATTAATCAAGCAAGTTGTGCAGAGGTTAATCAAACAAGTGGATGCTTAACGTGATTTCAGGATTCCTTGTTGAGTTATTTGAATTGGATTAAACCACAATTTCGCTCAGGGAAGGATCCTAGTTTCAGTTTGATTTCCACCGTTATTCTCTAAGGTTTTTCTCTCACAACGCTTTCAGAATCTAGCCGGGACTTCAATTGGTACAACCAGCCCGATGATCAAGGAGGAATACCTTGATTTTGGGGACTTATGGAGGTCTCAACGTCAACTTCTCTAGTCTGATCAAGGGACCAACCCAATCAGAGAGAGTTGCTAACGTCGAGTAATGTGTTCCTAAGAAAAGGAGGGTTTTAGCCTCAATGCATATGCCCTGCGACCTGGATGGCCTCTAATGCTTAATAGAGTAATGTGTAGCTAGCACTCAACATAGAAATCTGGAAACTGAAAAATAATTAAGAAACTGTCTGAATCGCGTCGATTATAGTCGACGCTATTCAAAACAGAACTTAATTCTTTCGCAGAGAACAGATGCAAACAGCAGAGAAAACCTGGAAAATAACTAAAAACTCTATGAATCGCGTCGATGATGGTCGACGCTATTCAACACAGAAGTTAATTATTTCACAGAAACAGATGTAAACGACAGAGAGAATCTGGAAGCTAAAAGGCGTCTAGGAGCACTGACGCGGTTTTGAAACGCGTCGTCTTTACTGGACGCTTTTTAGTTCGCAGAAACAGATTTCCAGAAGGATTTTCTGGGTCGAATCCTCCTTAAACAGGGAAAAATGCAATAAATAATCGACTCATGCAAAGATTTTTAGTTTCAGATTTTAAACAGGATGGTTTACTATCCAAAGAACTAAGAAATCACACAATCACACATCATTTTATCACCAAAAACAGCTTTTTAACTAATCAAGGGGAGGCAAGATCTTGCCACTGGGGTGTGCACGTGGTGCACGAGGGAAATTAAACAAACTAAACACTCACCAATTGGTGAGGACGTGTCGAAAGACACAAGTGGTGCACCGTGGGTGCCCGGTATGATAATAGCAAGAACAAAAGAAATTAAAAGGCGGCGAGACCAAGTCCCATCGTGATCGCCAAAAGAGCTGTAGGTGCTGAAAATTTGCTCATGTGATTAATGTAATAAACTATGTTGTTTAGGGTAAATTAACCTATTAAAAAAAATGCAACTAATGTGCTGTGATCGCCAGAAACTTTTAACTAAAAAGCTTCAAAAAGAGGTTTGATCGCTTACCTGTTTAAACGCGGAAGATTGAATCCTTGGTTCCCCTCCTTCAGCCGGCTGAAGAAAGAGAGCCTCTTCTTGTTCTTTTGTTCTTGCTGTTGAATGTTGAGGATCGTCCAGAAGTTCTCCTGGCTTCGTGCTTGATTTCCCTCTTTTTGATTTCTTGTTGTTGTTGTTGAATGCAGCAGACAAAGAGACAGAAAAATAAAGAAGAAATAGTGATGAGGATCTAAATAGAAATATCAAAGCTAATCATGATTGGAAATATGTTTAAACAGCAACTCACTTGTTTTAAATGACTTTGAAACCCCTTTAGAACAGATGGGTTTTGGAAATTAATGAGGTTGTGTGTGTTGCATGCAGTGAGTATGAGAGAATGAAACTAAAGAATAAAAATGAAATTCAAATATGAAAAACTTATGCCCAGTCCAGTTGGTTGAAGCTTTGAAGGATGAAGATCTTGAATAAGGATGCCGACTTCTGGAAATGGCAGCGCTCCGGCGTTCCGACGTGGTTGCTTCGATCTCCAAATCACTATAACTCTGTGTCTCTCTCTTCTTTTTTTTTTTTTTTTTTAACTCTTGAGATGCAATGTATTTATAGGCATTTTCTCCGTTCGCGATTAACATAGAAAAATCTAGGATTTATCTATTTTAACCGACAGATAAACACTGATTAATTCATCTTTATCTGTAATTATCTAAAACGCGTCCACCATGGATGACGCCTTTCAGATTTAATTAAGATAAGGATAAATATCCGGGAAAACTTATCTTTATCTTTATTAGCTAAAAACGCGTCCACGTTAGTAGACGTCTTTTACTCTAATTAAGATAAGGATAAACATCCGGAAGAGAAGTTAAAACAGCTTAGGAAACCTAAACCGCGTCGACTTTTACAGACGCCTTTTAGTTAATAAATCAATTAATTAAAATTCAAATTTAAACGGTAAAATACGAATAAAGTCTAAATAGTGTCCACATGGGTCGACGCCTTTTAGGATTCTTCATATTTTAACTGAAATTTGAGCTAAAATCAATTCAATTGATTAACTTAAATATGTCTGTTCAACCCGACACTTAAAAATATCAATAAAAATTAATTAGTGATTAATTATCAGACCATTATGAGGCATTATTATATGATATGAAATTTACTCGAAATGACGTCAAAATTAGCGTGTCTACAGAGGGAAGCAGCAAGGCAAGAGCAAATCAACAGTCTTTTCGTCAGGCGGTTCGAGTTCCTTTGAGTTCGGGTCCTAAGAGATGCCCTGTGGTGAGAATAGAGATGGTTCAGTTCAGCAGATGTAGACTGTGGCTGGCAGGCAGCAGGGAGCGAGGCAGGATGCGGCAGGTCATTGTTCCCATTGTGGTGGTCATCATGGCAGTCGGACGTGTCCATTGGTCACTAGTGGCTGTTTTGGTTGTGGTAAGAGGGGGCATTTTTTGAGAAGTTGTCCCCAGAGGAATAAGACAGGCGAGGAGCCGAGTGGTCAGTAGGAGCCCAGTACCTAGTATGGTGTTGTGTGTTCTTTCAGTAGAGGTCTGAGATGCTGGGATACATGAGCACTCTTATCTTGTCTTATTAGGTAGTAATTGTGAACTTTTATGGCACTTTTATGTATTATGCACATGGTGGGGAATCGGTATTGTAAAATGTACTTTGTAAGGTTATTATATATAATGATGTTGGTCTATCAATTTTGGCAAAATCGTGGAACGTAATTAACTTAGTATTGATTTGATTGACCGATTGTGTGGATGGAGCCCCATGTAAGAATGTGATCGGTGAGGGTATTGCAGTGGATCCAGCCAGGATTGAGGTAGTGATAGATTGGAGTAGGCCAACAACAGTAACAGAGATCAGGAGCTTCTTGGCATTGCAGGATTTTACCGACAGTTGGTCTAGAGGTTTTCTTCGATAGTGACCCCCCCCCCCCCCCCCTTGTCGAGGTTGACTTGTAGATTAGTTCATTTCATGTGGACCGGGGAGTGTGAGCTGAGTTTCATCTAGTTGAAAAAACTCGCCTCACTTTGGCTCCAGTGTTGGTATCTCTATAAGGTTCCGGTGGATTTGTGGTTTATTCAGATGCATCAAATCGAGGTTTGAGTGCGGTTCCGATGTAACTTGGTAAGATTGTGGCCTATGCCTCTAGGTAGTTGAAGAAGCATGAGGGGAATTATCCATTCATGACTTAGAGTTGGCAGCTGTGGTGTTTGCACCATAAATCCAGAGGCATTATATTGTACGTGGATCATTTGAGCAATTGTGGAATCTTCCTTTCGGGTTCCACGCGAGGCTGATAGAGCCGTGTTGGCCAGCTGTGTACCATACCGTAATTGAGAGGGCAGATGCAGAGTTACTGTAGATTCTCCAAGAGTTCGAGGTGGAATTGTGGGGTAATGGTACAGTCAGGTTAAAGGTAGACTCTGTTATTTGACCATGGAGGACGTGCGCAGGTGTGTCCTTATTGAGGCGCACTGTTCTAGATAAATAGTGCTTCTCGGAACGAGTAGGACGTATCATTGGTTAAAGTGGTCTAGTAGGAAGAAGGATAGGGTTGATTTTATGGTTGAGTGCTTGAATTGTCGATTGGTTAGGGTGGAATATCAGAGTGGCGCAGCGGAAGCGTGGTTGCAGTCCTTGCCGATCCCGGTTCGGAAACGGGAGCTTGTGACTTTGGACGTGTGTTGGGATTGTTTTATTCCCTGTTGGTAGGAATTCTTATTTGGGTCTATTCAGTGAACTCATTCTCTAATGAGCACCTACAAGTTTGTCTTAGTGTCACCACACGAGTGAATGTGAGATCATTCACCCTCATCACATGAGCAGACATAACTTGTGTCGATCTTATCGGATATTTAATGTCCATCTCAAATATCCTATGATCGAGAACTGTTTAAGACAAGTGACTGAGGATATTGATCTCACTATCATGATCTCATCATGATTCAATATCCCATACATTTGTGTACGGACCTTCATTACGATAGTTAATTTGCAAGAACTATAAACGAAGAAATAATTGCCTTTATTAATAATCTGAACTAGAATGTACAATGATTGGCTTTGAGGCCACCCAATTCTATCATTCTCCCACTTGGACTATAGCCAATCACCCATATGTCTAAGTTCCATAGACTTAAGATGACGTTCTAAATTGTTTTGAGACAGTGGCTTAGTCAAGGGATCTGCTACATTATCTTCACATGAGACTTTCTCAACTACTATATCTCCTCGGGCGATAATCTCACGAATCAGATGAAATCGTCTCAGAATGTGCTTTGACTTATGATGTGATCTTGGCTCTTTCGCTTGAGCTATTGCCCCATTATTGTCACACAATAATGGAACAAGATCTGAAATGCTTGGAACTACTCCAAGTGCAGAGATGAACTTCTTCATCTAAACCGCCTCCTTGGCCGCTTCAGCTGCAGCAATGTATTCTGCTTCGGTTGTCGAATCTGCAGTTGTTTCTTGTGTGGAACTTTTCCAACTTACTGCACCTTCATTTAACATGAACACAAATCCAGACATGGATTTGCTATCATCCATATCCGACTGGAAACTCGAGTAAGTAAACCCTCGAAGTTCCAAATCGTTTCCTCCATAGACGAGAAATAGATCCTTAGTCCTTCTTAAGTATCTAAGGATACATTTCACCGCCTTCCAGTATTCTTCACCTGGATCAACCTGATATCTACTAGTAACACTTAGTGGGTGTGCCACATCAAGCCTAGTACATAGCATTGCATACATGATAGATCCTATTGCCGAGGCATAAGGAACTCTATCCATGTATGCTTTCTCCTCAGGTGTCTTGGGAGACATACCTTTAGAGAGATAAATTCCATGTCTCATTGGAACGAGACCTCTCTTGGAATTTTCCATGCCAAACCTTTTGACTATAGTATCTATGTACATAGATTGGGATAAGCCAAGCATCCTTTTGGACCTATCTCCATAGATCCTTATTCCTAGAATATAGGATGCTTCTCCCAAATCTTTCATGGAGAAATTTTTGGATAACCAAGTCTTTACTGATGACAACATTCCTACATCATTCCCAATGAGTAGAATGTCATCAACGTAAAGTACCAGAAAGGTGACTGCGCTCCCACTAGTCTTTTTGTATACACAAGGTTCATCTTCATTCTTAATGAAGTCATAAGATTTGATTGCTTCATCAAATCTTAAGTTCCAAGTTCGGGATGCCTGCTTTAATCCATAAATGGATCTTTGCAGCTTGCATACTGATAAAGTGTTAAATTGATCATTTAAGGGCAATAATATGCATCATACTCATGTTTTTATCTACAAAATAGCATGAAATGATAGATAATTGTGTAACAAGTCCAACGGTACCAATTTCATCAAATTCTGACTTAAAAACATCGTCATTTCATGTGATTAAAGGAGTATAGCGCATTTGCGATTTTTCGACAAAATCGAGACGAAATGAATAAATATGATGATATTTTCATGATAATGCACTAATTTATATTTATTTTATGTGAACAGGACATGCCGACGATGCAGTGGAGCTGGTGGAGTTTCCGGAAATTTGGGGGTGGTCTAGTGTGCGGATTTCAACTAAAGTAGGGGTAAAAATGCAATTTGATTCCTTCCTTCGCTGGAGTTTCCCAAAACCCACTATTTCCTTCCTTCTCTCCAATTTCCCAAACCGCAATCCTATTTCTTCTCCAGTTTCCTTTTCCTCTCCTTTAACCTCTTTCCTTCCCCAATTCCGACTCTCTCTTCCTCTCTATATTAACCACTTTCCCAACTCTCTCCCGCAGCTCTCTCTTCCTCTCTTCCACGTTTTGTTTTCCAGTTTCCAGCCGTCTCTTCTCTTCCTCCCTCTCTCTCCGGTTATCCCTCTCTCTCTTCTATTTCCTCTCCTTCTCCAACCTCCGGCAACGGAGTCCTTCTCCTTCACCGATTCCCAGCAGCCTCTCTTTCTTTCTCTTCAATTTCTCGGTTCCTCCCTCCTCTCAAACTGCTCTTTTTCCAACCTCTCCCACGATTCTCTTCCTCTTCTCTAGTTTCCTTCTCTCCTGGCCATCCCTCTCTCTTCTCTCCCGTAAACTTCCTCTCTCTCCAGTTTTTATTTTTCTCTCTCTCGGTCTCTCTTTCTCTCCCTCGCCGTCTCTCTCTCTATCTCCTCTCCACCGCACCTGCACATACCCGGAATCAGCCGCCTGCAAGCTCCACGTCCAAGCAGCAGCCGGCCTCCGTGTGCTTCCGTGCATGCTCCCCAACAAAGCACCTCCTGCACGTAGCCGCTGAAGCTCCTCCACGCATGCAGTAGAGCACCGTCCTCCTGCGTGCGTTGAAGCCGACAGCAGCCCCATCAACTTCCAGCAGCATCTTCTCCACCTGCAGCACCAGCTCCACCCGAACCGACAGCCGGCAGCTCCTTCCTCCTCTTGCATGCAGCAGCCGCGAGCCAGCAAGCTCCACGGCCTTCTTCCACCTGCACCAGCGCAGCCTCCACGCCAACCAGCAACACCACCACCTGCCAGCAGCTGCGCCTGAGCACCAACTCCTGAACGGTCTCCACGATGAAGCCTGCACCAAACGCCCAGCCAGCAAGCAACCAGCACCTGCGCGTTCTCCACCAGCTGGGTCTTCTCCACGTAGCCAGCAGCTGCATCAACATCCATCCACGCCAACCAGCACCCTGCTGCAAGCACCGCCCCAGCAGCTGCCTCCCACAAGCATGCAGCAGCCCCACCAGCAAATCCCACGTATCCACCAGCAGCTGGTCTTCTCCAACACCTCCAGCGCATGCATCAAGCAACGCCAGCTTCACGGCCTCTAGCATCCTCCAGCTCCACGTGCTGCCCATGCACGCTTGGTGAAGCAAGCTCTTCCAGCGCCGGACCACTGCGCCACACCCCTCACCGGCGGTCCACTGCACCAGCCGGCAGTTTTCACAAAGCTCCCACAGATTAATGCCTGTTGCCCTGTTCTTTTCTTTCCCCTATTAGTTTAGAATTAGTTTGATTACTTAGGGTTAGTTAGTTGTTATTTAATATTTTGATTATTTAGTTTAAAAAATTAAATTTTGTTATTTATTTCATAATTTTTAGATAATTCATGTTTTACACGTAGTTAAATTTAAATGTCTTTGTCATAAATCTTAGTTGTGTTTATTTTTTTTACATATGTTTGTGTTTAATTTCTGAAAAAAAAAAGATTTGTTTAATTAAAGTAATTATACTTTTAAGTAGCATTAGTTAATTGAGTTTTAGCTTAATTAAGTAATTAGTTTACTTAAATTTTCACTTATTTTTAGATTAACTAAAGTCCAAAGTTTTCAAAATTAAAATTCTATCACCCTGTGGATCGACTCGGACTCATCACTATTTTCAAAATTTGATTTGAATGAGCCGAATAAATTTAGATTGAACGTTTTCATGTGTTTAACGACGCACAATTCGAAACGATCACATACCTTGCTCGAATGCTCTTTGGAAGTGAATCCTTCAGGTTGTATCATATACACCTCTTCTTGAAGGTTCCCGTTAAGGAATTCTGTTTTCACATCTATTTGCCATATTTTATAATCATAGAATGCGGCGATGGCAAGAAGTATTATGATTGACTTAATCATGGCAACTGGAGAAAAGGTTTCGTCATAGTCAATGCTTTGCCTTTGACGATATCCTTTTGCTACCAGCCTTGCCTTGTATGTGTCAATCTGTCCATCTGCCCCGATCTTTCTTTTAAAGATCCATTTACTGCCAATAGGTACTATACCTTCTGGCAGATCAACCAAGTTCCAAACTTGGTTGGCATACATAGACTGAATTTCAGAATTCATTGCCTCTTGCCATTTCTCTGATTCTTGACTATTCATGGCTTCTTGGTAGGTTTGAGGATCATCATCCTCATTTAAGTGCACTTTTGGCTTGCCATCATCGATATATCCAACATATCTTTAAGGCTGCTTAGGCACTCTACCTGATCTGCGAACCTTTTGTGTATCATCTTGAACAAGTTCTTGAGTCAATGGTTCAGTAGATGAACTAGTGTTGATTTGTGAGTCTAGAATTTCTTCCAGTTCTATCTTGCTCCCACTGTCTTCTTTTGAAAGATATTCTTTCTCTAAGAAGACAGCTCTTTTTGCGACAAACACCCTTTGATCGCTGGGCTGATAGAAATAATATCCAAAAGTCTCTTTTGGATATCCCACAAATCTACATTTTTCTGTCGTGGAATCCAGTTTGTCTGGATCATGTCTTTTGACATGTGCAGGACAACCCCAGACTCTAACATGCTTAAAGTCTGGTTTCTTTCCTTTCCATATCTCATACGGAGTGGAAGATATTGACTTACTTGGAACTTTGTTCAACAGATATGCAGCAGTCAATAGTGCATATCCCCATAAAGAGATTGGAAGTTTAGCATAACTCATCATTGATCGTACCATATCTAATAGAGTACGATTTCTTCTTTCCGATACACCATTTAATTGTGGTGTATAGGGAGGAGTCCACTGAGACAAAATACCATTATTCTTAAGATATTGTGTGAATTCTGTACTTAAGTATTCACCCCCTCGATCTGATCGAAGAGTTTTGATACTTTTTCCAATCTGGTTCTCAACTTCATTTTTAAACTCTTTAAATTTCTCAAAGACTTCTGACTTATATTTCATTAAATATATGTAGCCATATCTTGAGAAATCATCTGTAAATGAAACAAAGTATGAGTAACCACCCATAGCATGAGTGGACATTGGACCACATACATCACTATGTATTAGTTCCAATAAGTCCTCAGCTCTTTCTCCATGTCCTGAAAATGGAGCTTTGGTCATTTTCCCCATGAGACAAGCTTCACAAGTTGCAAATGATTCATAATCAAATAGATCAAGATATCTATTCTTTTGCAACCTAATGATCCTGTTTTCATTTATATGACCTACCCTACAATGCCATAGGTATGATTTATTCACATCCTTATCTATTCGTTCAAGAGATTTATTTACTAGATAAATATCATATGAAATATCAAGTAAATATAATCCATTCAATAAATATCCAGAAGCAAACAATTTGTCTCCTTGATAAATGGAACAACCTTTATTCTCAAGTTTCATAGAATATCCTTGTTTATCTAAACATGAAATAGATATGATATTCCTAATAATGGTCGGAACATAATAACAATCTATTAGTTCCAATGAGTCTCCTGACGGCATCTGAAGTCTTGCTGTCCCCACAGCTAACACAACAACTTTTGTTCCATTCCCAAGCCTCAGATCCACGTCTCCGCGGTTCAATCTTCTTTTACTTGTTAGCACCTGCAAGTTATTGCAGATATGAGAAACACATCCAGTATCTAATACCCAAGATGTTGATTCTCTATAAGACAAGTTAAGATCGATCATGAGTATACCTGAAGCTTCACCAAGCTTCTCCTTTGCTTTTTATGTTAGATAGATCTTGCAGTTTCTCTTCCAGTGACCTTCTTTATGGCAGTGGAAACACTGACCTTTATCATTGACTTTAGCTTTGTCTTTTTGAACCGCCGGTTTGCTTTTCACTAGCTTCTTAGGCTTACCTTTCTTAAAGGTCTGTCCAGCTTTCCTTTTCTTATTGGTCTTACCAACAAGCATTACATGTGGCTTGTCTTTCTAGATAGTGCCTTCTGCTGTCTTCAACATGTTGAGCAGCTCAGTCAGTGTAACTTCAATTTTGTTCATATTGAAGTTAATAATGAATTATGAAAATGAATCTGGAAGGGACTGTACGATTAAGTCGATGCTTAGGTCATTGTTCATAACAAAGCCTAGCACTGCAAGCCTCTCAATCCATTCTATCATCTAGAGTACATGAGTTTGCACAGATGTGCCCTCGCTCATTCTGGTCATGAACAATTTCTTAGATATCTCATATCTTTCTGTTCTGGATTGTTCATCAAACAACTCTTCTAGGTGATTCAGAATGGACTTAGGTTCCATGTTATCATACTGTCGTTGTAGTTCATTGTTCATTGAACCAAGCATATAACACTGGACTTTGACAGAATCCTCCTTCCAGTTTTCAAACATCATTAATTCATCCTCTTTAGCATTTTCACCGGGTTGTACTGAATTTGGTTGATCCAGGACATAGGCTAGCTTTTCACACCTGAGGACAATCTTTAGGTTGCGTAACCAGTCAATGTAATTAGGTCCCGTGAGTTTGTTTGCATCAAGTATGCAACGAAGGGGGTTAGGTGACGACATAGCGACCTACAAGGAAATATAAAAATAAGCAGATAGTTCTTAAAATCAGATTTATGACTTTTAATCTAGATTTAGGCTCCCACTATTTTTCGGCGATCTGTATGACCCTCTAATATACAGAACGGGAGATTCCGGTGATCTCCTAGTGGGGATCAGAATCCTTCGGGCATCATGCATGTGATCTTGTGGTAGCACAACAAATCACATCAAGTCCCTTAGGCAGTCAACTCTTGACAATTGCAACATTTGCAATATCCGATCAATTTAACCCCTGAATCAGAATGACCTTGTGGTAGCACAACAAATCAAATGATTCAGTTAAGTTTATCCATCATTACTCAGATAACATTAATTCATAGTGCAATCCTTGTGGTAGCACAACAAAACTACGCTATTTGTCCATTTATATTAATGACATCACATGTCGTAGATCTAGGTTAATTTCTAAATCAAATAGACCTTGTGGTAGCACAACAAATCCATTTGAAATAAGAATTATCCTTAGATCTATAATGATGGTGGGTTACGTGGATTATTCTGAATATCTCACGTTTACAACTTAAATTTTAAAAGAGGAGTTTTTGAGTTGATTTATAAAAATCGTGCTATCAATAGTATTTCGATTTGAAGTATCATAATACTTAATAGAAATATATATATGATAGCATAGTCCACAAATATCACATATATGCAGAAAAATTAAATAGGGATGATCGTAGACTGCTTAAGCTATTATGGAATCATCGGAGCCAAACGATGATCCATAATAGAATCCTAATGTGAAAACAGCAACACCGGTTCCATTTGATGCGAGTCCTTCCTCTAGAGGTGTCTTCAGAAGATCCCGTCCTCTAAACTTAATCTGTAACATTTAAATATGAAAATTAGGACTCGCAGGTCCTTAAATGTACATTTAAAGCATAAGAAACCTTGATCTTATCAAGAGGAGTACAATCTTATAGGAAGATAGAGAGTACATTTGAATTAAGATAGAGGAGGACACGCATGTCCTATTTAAAATATCAAATGAAATATGCATCACATTCATTCACATCAATCATCACATGATAATACTAAGTCCATGATCATCCCACCATAAAACATATCACATGCATCATAATTATCACATAATTACCGTTGGTATTAAATTTTATAAATATAAAATTATAATACCAATAACTTTTCGAAATAACATTTATTTCAATATTATCAATAATATTCAAAACATTATTGACTAATGAAATAAATAAACCATTCAGTTAATCTAAATACTTATTCAAACATTTTGAACAGTTAAATAAAATCAAGTTATGCATAAAATGAGTTTAAAACAATTTTAAACTTAATTGATTTAATAGGGAAGTTAATTATCTAAAACAATTTTAAATAATTAACCAATACTCTATTATCAATGAAACCCTTTAAATTGAATTAACAATAATTAAACACTTTAATAATCTGTTAATAATAATAAGAATAATTAATAACAATTATTAATTATCCCAAAAAAATATCTATTTTAAAATAGTTTTAAAATGGACCTTAAAAGGGCTTAAAAGGGGGCTAAAAAGGGGTTAATGGGCCTAAACGGGTCGGTAGGGGAGCGTCAGGTCCGGATCTGATCCGGGTCGAACGCGGGTCCGGGCGGGCGGCCCGGTGCCCACGCGCTGCTCACCCCCGTCGCCCGTTAGGGTTTCGGGGGGGAGCAACCTACAACGCGTAGGCGCACCGGCACGGGGAGGCCACCGCCGGCCCTGGCGAATGGCGGCAGAGCTCCGGCCAGCCCCAACGGCGCTGGTGAACGACATCGGTGACCCTGGTGATCGCCGCCGGGAACGTTCCTCAACCCTTGCCCGCGAAACAGTCGCAGCAGCACCTGGTTCTCCCCCGTCCGGCGAGGGCACGTCGCCACCGACCCAGGCGACCGGCGGCGGGGCTCCGGTCGGCCTTAACGGCGCCGGTGGACGTCTCCGACGGCGCCGGTGGACGTCTCCGGCGGCACCGGTTCTTGTTGCCGGACGTCTTTAATTCCCTGCATGCCCGGGATCCTTTTTACAAAGCCGGTTCTCAACGCGACTTGATCCGCATGCCATGATGAAGATAACAGGTTATCTTTGATCATCATCGGAGAAAAAGGTTGGGGTTCCTATCAGCATGGATATATTATCTGGTCATACCAGAAGGGATGAAGGCATACTGCCGTTTGCAAATCCCATGCTAATCTCCCCTATTACAGTTCTAAACTGATAACAAGCTCCAGCGAATCTACATGCATGATTACAAGAGCCAAGACAATCCTGGATCTGGTTTTGACGTGCAGATGGAGGATTCTTATGAAGAGATAAAAATAAAATAACCAGCCCTAATTTTTCTACCCACATGGTCATCCATCATCATGAACGAAATACCCCTTTTAAATCCGGGATCAAATCCCAATAAGTTCTAGACATTCGAAGAAACGTGGGAACGATTCCCAGATTGTTAAAATAAATTTTAGCCCAAGAACACATACAATACGGGTTCTTCACGCATAAGGAGAAAAATCACGCAAAACGATGCCGTTTTATGATCGAACCAGCAAACCTGGCTCTGATACCACTGTAAGGAATCGCCTAGAACGCAGCGGAAAATAAAAAGGATTCCTATGTATCGGTTGTTGGGATCGTGAAACGGACAATAAAATAAACGCGGGAAGAACAATTCTTCACCTTTGCGGGGTTTCGAATCTCCCGTGGATGATTCCGACTCGGTAATCGCGCACGCGCACGATCTCTAGAGGTATCCACACAAGCTCCCGCTGCAGACGCGATTTCCTCCTCGACTTGAGTGCTCCGACCAGATCTCAAATCCACCATGTGCGGAAGGAGAAAGATCTACTCCGAGGGAGAAGGAGAGAGAGAGAGGAGATAGAGAATCTTGGGGTATAAAATTCGTCCAACCTCTTTTTACCCCTCCCCTTGGCCTCCTTATATACGAAATAAGGATAAGCACAATGATTAATCCTCATGATTATACAAGAGTTTGGCCTTGGATAAATCTCCATTAAATATTCATGTTTATCCTGCGGTTTTTCATAAAAACCCAGATATGCATGAAATTTAACGTCTCTCACCGTATGACGAGAACTCTTATGTGTGTGACCCTCTAGGCCCATATATCAGTCTGGTTTCAGGCCCATCAAATTTAGAACTAATTCTAAAGTTTAATATCTATTAATTAACATTTAAACATCATATGTTAAATGATTAATTTAATAAACAAGTGGTTTATCATCTGATGATTAATTCACTTGGCCTTCTGATCATGAACGGTACCAAACACTACCTCATGATCCCAGAAGATATAAGAGATACTGTTCCCTTTATTTGAACCTTTCCGTCTGCAAATACCGCACAGATAAAATCCTTCACTCATCCAATGTCCCAATAACGCAAGGGTATGGTTTTATAGTCAAACCCTCTATCGCATTATTTAGATGGATTCCAATACTCAGTTAATTTCTAGAAAGACATCTCTTTCATTTGACCCTGGTCAGGGATTTCTGTGTACACATCCATAGGACATTCTCTCTCCAGTCTTATACCAAGAGTGAGTGATCCCTTGTTGTTCACTCAATTACCTTCGCAAGCTTTCCACTGTATCTGAGAAATCGATTATCGTGGGCTTAATGGTTAAAGTCCACAAGTCAGAGAATCAAGACACAATGGTCTACAAACAAGGTATAATTGGTGACTCAGGTCAAAGGACCAACTGTGCTACTGCAACGATTGAATTCCCTGGTTGACTAATAGGTATAATTACCATCCAGGAATTCTTATTTAGGTCTGTTCAGTGAACTCATTCTCTAATGAGCACCCACAAGTTTGTCTTAGTGTCACCACACGAGTGAATGTGAGATCATTCACCCTTATCACATGAGCAGACATAACTTGTGTCGATCTTATCGGATATTTAATGTCCATCTCAAATATCTTTTGATCGAGAACTGTTTAAGATAAGTGACTGAGGATATTGATCTCACTATCATGATCTCATCATGATTCAATATCCCATACATTTGTCTACGGACCTTCATTACGATAGTTAATTTGCAAGAACTATAAATGAAGAAATAATTGCCTTTATTAATAATCTGAACTAGAATGTACAATGATTGGCTTTGAGGCCACCCAATTCTATCAAAAGGGATATCGTCAAAGGTAAGGAATTGACTATGACGAGACTTTCTCACCAGTTGCCATAATAAAGTCGATCAGAGTTCTACTCGCCATTGCTGCACATTTTGATTATGAAATCTGGCATATGGATGTGAAGACTGCCTTCCTCAATGGTAACCTTGAGGAAGAGGTGTATATGATACAACCAGAAGGTTTCACATCCAAAGAATCTCCATATAAAGTGTGCAAGTTTCAGAGGTCCATTTATGGACTGAAGCAGGCTTCCCGGAGCTGGAACATAAGATTTGACGAGGCTGTCAAGTCTTATGACTTCATTAAGAATGAAGATGAGCCTTGTGTGTACAAGAAGACCAGTCGGAGTGCAGTCACTTTTCTAGTTCTTTACGTAGATGACATACTACTCATTGGGAATGATGTAGTTATGATGTCATCAGTAAAGATCTGTCTGTCGAAAAACTTCTCCATGAAGGATTTGGGAGAAGCATCCTATGTATTGGGAATACGGATCTATAGAGATAGATCAAAGAGGATGCTTGGAATGACCCAATCCTTGTACATAGATACCATAGTCAAAAGGTTTGACATGGAAAATTCCAAGAGAGGTCTCATACCGATGAGACATGGAATTTGTCTCTCAAAGGAGCAATCTCCTAAGACTTCTAATGAGAGGGCATTCATGGATAGAATACCCTATGCCTCTGCCATAGGATCTATCATGTATGCCATGCTAAGTACACGACCTGATGTTGCATTTGCGCTAAGTGTTACGAGCAGATTTCAGGCTGATCCAGGTGAAGAGCACTGGAAGGCAGTGAAATGTCTTCTTAAGTACTTGTGAAGAACTAAGGATATGTTTCTTGTCTATGGAGGAGGTGACTTGCAACTGCGAGGCTTCACTGACTCGAGTTTCCAGTCAGATCCAGATGATAGCAAGTCTACATTTGGATTCGTATTTACATTGAACGGAGGCGCAGTGTGCTGGAAGAGTTCCAAGCAAATAACCACTAGAGATTCGACGACTGAAGCTGAGTACATCGCTGCAGCTGAAGCCGCCAAGGAAGAAGTGTGGTTGAAGAAATTCATCACCGACCTCGGCGTAGTTCCCAACATCTCTGAGCCTGTTCCGCTGTTGTGCGACAACAATGGAGCAATTGCTCATGTGAAAGAGCCGCGGTCTCATCAGAAATCGAAGCATATTCTGAGGCGCTTTCACCTTATCAGAGAGATCATATCTAGAGGAGATGTAGTAGTGGAAAGAGTTCCATCCATCGACAATGTAGCAGATCCACTGACAAAGCCGTTGGCTCAAATTGTGTTTGAGCGTCACCTAGAGTCTATAGGCTTATTGTATAAAGGTGATTGGCTTTAGTCCAACTGGGAGATTGTTAGTTTTAGGTGGCCTACAAGCCAATATGACTATGTAAATCTCGTTCATTTACTAATATAATGACATAATATTCATTATGTGTAAATCGCGTTAATTATCGTTTCATAATGAAGTCCGTGAATATGTGCTATAGTGATCAGATTATGATGAGATCATACTAGTGAGACTGATCACTTAAACACACATATTCTTAATCGTTCATAATCGGAGGATATCTGAGAAGGGCATCGGATATCCGGTTAGACTAGTACAGATTACTCCTGCTCATATGATGAGGGTGACTGATCTCATAAGTCACTTGTGTGGAGACACTAAGGCGAATCTGTAGGTGCTCATTGGAGAATGAGTTCACTGAACTGATCCGACTGAATCGCTGGATAGTATTGTACCTCACTATCAACTAGCTTGATTCTATTGTCGCAGTTGCGTGGATGGTCTTCGGACCTGAGACACCAAAGACACCTTGTCGGTGGACTTCTGTGCTTTGACCTTGGTTTACGAATCTCTAGCTACGGGATTCTAATACGCCAAGGATTGGGTACAGCGAAACACCGTCGAAGGGAATTGTGTGTCAATAAGGAATCATTCGCTCTCGGTACTTAGAGAGAGAATGCTCTAGGGAGGATGTGCGGAAGTCCCTGGCCAGGGCGGACGATAATATCGGGAAAGGAGTTTTCCGATATTCATCAGCGGCATCCAATCTAAGTGAGTCGACCGGTTAGGGTTTGACAGCACGCCATACCCTGAGTTGACTCGAGAGCATTGTACGAATGAAGGATTATATCCACGTGGTAACTGTCGGCGGAAAGGTTCCAAGAGTGGGTTACTTAACCCCAATACCTTCCGGGTTCACACGGTGTTGCTTGGCACCCAACGTGATCGGAGGCCCGGTCGAATTCGATGTGCGACATCAATTCGATTGATTAATTAATTAATAAAGGGTTATTAATTGATTAATAAAGCCAGTGAGGAGTCACTAGGCTTGTTGGGCCATTAACTGGACTGGTACTTAGGCCTTGAGGGTCACACGCAAATGATTCTCAAGGCGATGGATAAATAAGTGGGTTTTATATAAACCGGGGTTTTTTATGAAAAACCGCGTGGTTAGTATAAAACATAGCGAACTGGCTGAGCAGGCCAAGCTGCTGCTAACCCTAGCCGCCCCTCCTTTATTTCTCTCTCTCTCTGGCGTCCAGACAGATCTAGATCTGCTTCGCTGCTTCTCCGAATCCCGTTCGACGGGAAATCGTCCACGCGTTGCGGCGACCGCGGAGGTTTTGTGGGCTGCGAAGAACGAGGAACGTGAGGATATCCGTTGCGAGGAGGATCGCGTGGAGTTCGCTAGAGGCCGGGCGCTTGCACGGCTTGCGGTGTCGCACCGACGGAACCGAACGGTTGCGGATTCGAATCCGCACACGGTGAGAACTTTGATTATCCGATAATCGATTTTTGTTTTTTTTCAAAACGGGAAAACGGATCGCTGTTTAACGTTTTATTTTCCGCTGCGTGAGCGATCCGGAGAAACTCGAGGAAACCCAACAGCAACACCCAAGGTCGAGGAAAGTTTTGTGACACGGTTCTGGCTTCTAATCCCCCAGTTCTCGTCCAAGTCCTATGTTTTGAACTTCAGCAAAATATCACTATAAATATATAAAATGTTCTAAATTTCTTTGTAAGGATGCCACAAAATTCTTTTTTCCAAAATTATTTTATAAGGATGCCACAAAATTTATTCCTTTTGTTAGCCATGTAAAGAATGGTAGTGCCTGATGCTCTATAAAGTAACGAAATGTCACAAAGAGAGGTAACAAGGATTGGAGATAGAACTAGAATGAAGCGATGTACATCAACCTTCAACATTTCCTGAATCTTATGTACGTACGTCTGACTTTTACCGTGTGCCCTTCTTTTTTTTTTTCTTTTGGAAGGTAGCCCAGTGGTCTAGGCAACATGTACTTGATCAGATGACGAAGGTTTGAGGCCGCCAAGTGCGAAAACTCCTCCGAAGGAGAGGGTAAAACTCGAACAATTTTATCCGCCCATGTGGGCGAGGTATCAGTGCATCGCACGAGAATTCCGCACTGAATCCGCGTGAAAAAGGGATTCGAACGCGCGCGCTCCCCCCAGTGGGGAGCACAAGGTGTCCGCCCGCTTACCACTGAGCCACGGGCGTTGGACCGTGAGCCCTTCTTGATTTTCTTTAAAGTAACATGGGGTAATGTGTCAAAGCATTAGATGAAAATAGCATAGGATACCTTTGAAATGTATTTCTTTTGAAATTGCTTATGGCTTGTGTAACGACCCGCCATCCTATGACCGGAGACCCGATCACTAAATGGATGTCGGCCCATTAACTGCGGGTTCACACCCGGATCTCACACAACACGTCTGGAGGAGTAAGCGTTAAACAAGGCTAAATATATCAATCTCACGGACTACAAAGATATAACAAGTGCGCAGGAAGGAAGATAACAATGTCCGTATACAGTCCAACAATAATTACATGGTCCAACAAATTAAATAAGTACAGGCAGAAGTAAAGTACAACAACATCGGGGCATACCCCGGAACTGAGACAGCTGCTGGTCCGCACGCGAAGAAGACACCACACGCCGCCACACGCCACGAGGTCCACACCTGAAACCGCAGGGAGTGAGCCACACCAGAATTGGGCTCTGTAGGGATCATCCGATCCCTTGCCTCCCACTCACACACCCACAAGTGCAACAATACGGATATATGGCAATTAAGTAAAGCAGTAAACATAGCACCCAAATCTGATATGAAACATACGCATAAGCAGTGTAGCAGGAACAATTCTAAGTAACCCGAAGAACCCAACACAAAGTCACGTCTCACAGCCAAAGTCCCCAAAGCGACCGAACCACACTGTCGACCGAAGTCAAACGTCGCCTCACAACACTACCACCGCTGCTCACGCCTGTCCACCCCTACAGTGTTCCAGGGCACTGTAGGGTGAGGCAGTGAGTCAAACTAGGACTAACTGGGACCAGTGAACTACCATTGCCCAGCTATGTGTGCACACAAGCAGTCTAGACTACTGTCCTACCGACCGTATTTCCTCCACGCCAGGCCTCGGCGCTTCAGGAGGGCCCTGGGGACCGGCGAACCCCCGTCAAGCCGAAGCTACAGGAACTACCCACAACCCTAACCTCCCGGGCTGCGTCAGGCCAAAGGGCGAAGGGTACCACTCATAACCTTGATCAAAGGTCACATCAGGCCCAGTGGCTACAGGGGTAAAACAACTCCAACAGTACCACAACCAGCTCCACAGCAAGAAACGTGCCGGAAGCTGCCACAACAAACAGGGAAACCCCGACCCGCTGAGACCAAATAGCAACCCCTCGGATAGCGCACCGGCTACTCCGGCCCGACGGGCTCAAGGTGGTTCTGCTTCCTTCAGCCAAAGGTAAAACACAACATGTACCACTCCTCCCACCGGTACGGCACAATGCCTCACAGACACCATGGCCCTTCCCCATCGGCCCAAGGTGACATACGTAAACCACAGTTATTCCGATTCCATATTCGCATAAGCACACACACACATACATAACATGATTCCATTCACACAGTAAACCTCCGTCTCAGTGTACAACTTAAAGCATGCATTCGAACCATCCAATCGTGAAACATGTGTTAAATAACAGGAGTTAAGCAGTTTTGTCTTGAATCGCGTCGACCGAGGTCGACGCCATTCAAGCCCCTAAAACAGGTTCATTAAAACCAGATTATTCCTTAAATCACGTCAACATGGGAAGCCGCCCTTTAAAACGCGTCAGAGTCCACAGACGCCATTCACCTTAGAATTCCATATTTCAGAAGCCTCAGTCAGGGTGATTTCCTGCCTAAAAGGTGTCATGATGGTCCGACGTCCTTCTAAAAGGCGTCGTCCATACATGACATCTTTTAGCGCCAGAACCCCGTACAACGAAACCTCGAACAGAGAGGTTTTTGCCCTAAAAGGCGTCGTACTGCCCTGACGTCCTTCTAAAAGGCGTCGACCAGGCACGACGCCGTTTAGCGCCAGAAACCTGGTTCTCTGGTTCGATCCGAGGGTTCCTCCTTTAACCCCAAGCACCCCGAAAATGCCCAAAACAGAAGGGAGAGGAAAGGGAAATCGACTATCACAAGCATGCTACAATTCCACAATCCCTAACACGGTCATTCCCACGAGAAAACTCCCTAAACATGCTCAGTCTAACCCAAAAACATATCATGCCACGCCGAGGAAATCACGAGCAATACATTCACAGTCCATGCAAGGTTCATCCCCCTACCGGTTCTTGAACTCCTCTAGGCTCCGTGCCACCGACCCGCCGCACCGCAGACTGCCGCCACTACCCTCGAGGACGCCGCCACTCCACCGGGACGTCGGCCGCCGTCCGGAGAATGGAACGCCGTGAAGGAAGTGGTGGAGGTAGAGGTGAGAGGTAAGGAGGTATTGGAGTGATGGAAGAGGAAGAAGAAAAAGGGAAGGGAGAAAGGAGGGCAGAGGGGGCAGAGAGGGCGGAGCGGGCAGAGAGAGTGGAGGCGAAGAATGAAGGAAAGAAGGGGAGGCTTGCAGGGTCAATCTGAATCTGGCTAAAACACGTCGATCGAGACAGACGCCAATCAGTCTGACAGGACGGGCCGTGCTGACAGCGCTCTGAAACACGTCACTCACCACGGACGCCGTTCAGACGACAGGACAGACCGTACTGACAACGCTCTGGCGCCGCACACTGACATCGCAGGGGTCGCAGTCTGAATCGCGTCGACCATCATGGACGCCGTTCAGACGATGTGACAGGGGCTGTAACGACCCGCCACCCTATAATCGGGGATCCGATTACTAAATGGGTACCGAATCATTAATTTGGGACCAAACCAGGATCTAGTGAGTCTGGGAAATAAATAATAAACTAAGCTAAACATTCACATCGCATTGAATTGAAATGAAAGTGCAGGAAATTAAAATTATTACAATGCGACTCGATTACAGCAAATAATTACATACTCCAGCTGAAAGGAAATAATTAAGCATACAGGCCAGAAATAAATAACAACTACATCGGGGCATACCCCGGAACAACTGCCGAAGACGCACAACACACGGCTGCACACGCCGCTCTAGGTCTACTGGGAGTCCTCACCTGAAAACTGCAGGGGTGAGTCTCAAGAACAAGACTCAGTAGGGATCCTTCGATCCCCACTGCCCACGCACACACCCACAAGTGTAAAGTACAGCTAACGGTGAAGTAACCAGTGTAGTGGCAGGTACAAATCCTAATTCTCTACGTGAGAATACATGCAATCACAGTTATGTTAATCATGCACATTCTAAACCAGCCGTTAGAAAACCTTCAACTGTCATCTCGATAGAACTCGCCGACCGTGCAAACAACGGTGGGAAAACCTCGACCCGCTGAGACCAAGGAGTAGTCCCTCGGATAGCACGCTCGCTACTCCGGCCCAACTGGCTCAGGTGACTACCCCTTCCCCCAGCATGAGCGACTCTCCGAATGTACCACTCCGACACCGGTACTAGCTGACCCCGGGGTTCACCAGGTGACCCTCTCTCACTAGGCGTCACCCCGCCCACGCCCCCACCGGCGCTGTGCTCACGCCCCCACCAGCACAGGGTGATAAAGTGCTACAATGTCACTCCAGGTCCACAGTAACTGAAAGCCCAACACAGTGCGATCCGGTCACGTGAAAAGCCCGCAATCGCATAACCCATATATAACCATCCGATCATGAGGAATCCATCTCTGTCAGGTGCACTAAAACATGTGCTAACTATCTATCTAGTAGTGTAAACACGTTTTACTGGCATGCATTAGTGAAATTCTGTCTTGAATCGTGTCGACCGAGGTCGACGCCATTCAAGCTTCAAGTACAGGTTTGAATAAATCAGTCTTCAGATTCTGGCCTTAAAAGGCGTCGACCCCCATGGTCGCCTTTTAAAAGGCGTCTACATCCTCAGACGCCATTCAACACCGAAATTCGGAATTCCCAAGGCCTTATCCAAGGGATTTCTGCGGTTAAAACGCGTCATGGATGCTCGACGCCGTTCAAAAACGCGTCGCTTACCCATGACGTCTTTCAGCCACAGAAACCTCAACCTGGCAGACTGTCCGACAGTCAATTCCTGTCTAAAAGGCGTCGTGATGGCCCGACGCCCTTCAAAAAGGCGTCGTCCATGCACGACGTCTTTCAGTCCCAGGAACCAGGGACGCCCTAAACCCGAGGGCTCCCTTTCAACCCCAAACAAACCCCAAAAATCATCAAATTGGAGGGGAAACGAAGAGCAAGACGTTTCAAAGGCAAACACCCCCATAGAGATCCTAAACATGCTCATTCTAACCCCCAAAACCGAAGATCTACCACATGCATACCGAGGAAAACATGATTTTAAACACAATGCCACGGGGAACGTCACCCTACCGGACACTCGGGCTCCTCCAAACTTCACGCCGTTCACCCTTCTCGCCCCACGCCGCCGCCGGTACCGCCGTGGTCGTCCTTGCTCCACCGTGACGTCGGCCGCCGTCCGGAGAGTAGAACGCCGCAGTGGAAGTGGAGGTGGTAGTGGTACGGGTTAGGTGGAGGATGGAGTGGAGGGAAAGGCGAAATGGTGGGAGGAAAAGAGGGAGGAAGAGGGGGGTCGCCGCCGGTCGCCGGAGGAGGAGGAGAGGAGGAGAGTAGGAGAAAATGAGGGAAAGAAGGAGGGCTCTCGGGGTTAACCAGAAACTGACTAAAACGCGTCGACATCCACGGACGCCAATCAGGTGATGTGACGGCCGCTCTGACAAGATTCTGAAACACGTCGTCCTACACAGACGCCATTCAGACAACTTGTCAGGGCCGTACTCTGACACACCCAGAGTCGCAGTCTGAAAGACGTCGTCCTACGCAGACGCCGTTCAGACGACCTGACAGGGCCGTACACACGCGGCCCAAGGCCAACCCCCGCGGCACCCACGTGGCAGCACCTGAAATGCGTCTGCCAAGGTGGACGCCGTTTAAAACGCGTAGCCAGATCCTGACGCGAATCAACTCAGAACTTCCGCCCCCCCCTCCAGGGTTAGAACAACAAGATCTGACCCGAAAACCGGATCCGAAAGTCTGGGTCATTACAATCTCCCCCCCTTAAAAGAATTTCGCCCTCGAAATTGACTACTAGAATTCAACAAGGTCAAAACAAGGATGCAAGTTTATAGTAAAACTCACGAGAAGAGGTAAGGGAACTGCTCCCGCATCTCGTCCTCTCGCTCCCAGGTTGCCTCACCTCCGGAGCGGTACTGTCAAATCACCTTGACCAGCGGTATGACTTTGTTCCGCAAGACCTGCTCTCTGCGATTCTCAATACGAACCGGGTACTCTGGAAATGATAGGTCCTTAGCGACCTCGAACTCTGAAAAGTCCAACACATGAGACGGATCCTGAACATACTTCCTCAACAAGGACACATGGAACACATCGTGCACTCCTGCCAGATTGGGCGGCAAGGCCAACTGATACGCGGTTTCCCCGATTCGAGCAAGAATGGGAAAAGGTCCAATATAACGCGGACTCAGCTTGCCTCGCTTCCCGAATCTCATCACACCCTTGGAGGGTGAGACTCGGAGAAACACGTGGTCCCCAATCTCAAATTCAAGCGGTCTCCGTCGGATGTCGGCGTAACTCTTCTGTCTACACTGAGCTGCGGTCAACCTCTGCTGAACTGTCCTGGCGACCTCAGCACACTGCTGTACCAACTCAGGTCCTGCAATCTGCCTCTCACCGATCTCAAACCAACACACCGGTGATCGACACGGCCGCCCATACAGAGCCTCATATGGTGCCATGCCGATGCTAGAATGGTAGCTGTTGTTGTAGGCAAATTCCACAGTGGACAAATGCTGTTCCCACGAACCTCCCCAGTCTAGGCAACACGCCCTGAGCATATCCTCCAAGGTCCGAATAGTCCTCTCCGACTGTCCGTCAGTCTCGGGATGGTAGGCGGAGCTGAAAGCCAACTGAGTGCCCAATGCCTGCTGAAAGCTCTTCCAGAATCTGGAAGTAAACCTTGGATCTCGATCCGATACAATAGACAAAGGCACCCCGTGCAGAGAGATGATCCGGTCTACAAACAACTTTGCCAGTTTGCCGACTGACCAGTCCTTCCTAATGGCTAGGAAGTGTGCCGACTTGGTCAGCCGATCAACGATGACCCAGATGGCATCTCTTCTGCTAGGGGATGCGGGCAATCCCATCACAAAGTCCATCGTCACATGCTCCCATTTCCACTCAGGAATCGGCAAAGGTTGCAGCAACCCTCCAGGTCTCTGATGCTCGGCCTTGACCTGCTGACAAGTCATACATCTAGCCACGTACTCAGCCACATCTCTCTTCATACCGGGCCACCAGAAGTGCTTCTTCAAACAGTGATACATCTTTGTTGTTCTGGGATGCACTGCATACCTCGATCGGTGCGCCTCATCAAGAACACATCTGCGCACATCTTCCTCAGTCGGAACATAGAGTCTGCCTCTGAATCGGACGGTACCATCGTCCCACAACTCAACCTCAGGTCTCTGGAGAATCTGGGGTAACTCTACATCTGCCCTCTGAGCCTCAATCACAGCATGGTACACAGCCGGTCTCACAGTCAAACTGACCAGCACAGCTCTGCCATCTTCACGTGGAACCCTAAAGGAAGATTCCACCACTTGCTCAAATAATTTCCACTCCCGAATCATAAGGTATGACATAACCGTCTTCCGACTCAAAGCATCTGCTACCACATTCGCCTTGTCCGGATGATAGGAAAGGTCAAAGTCATAATCTTTAATAAACTCCATCCACCTTCGCTGCCTCAGATTCAGATCTCTCTGTGTGAACACATATTTCAAACTCTTGTGATCTGTAAAAACCTGAAATTTCTCCCCATACAGGTAATGCCTCCAGATCTTCAGTGCAAATACCACAGCTGCAAGCTCCAAATCATGAGTAGGATAGTTCTCTTCATGCCTCTTCAGCTGTCGAGAAGCATAAGCAACTACCCTGCCATGTTGCATAAGGACTGCTCCCAATCCTCGACGGGACGCATCCGAGTAAACCACGAACCCACCTGACCTAGATGGAAGCACCAGCACTGGGGCTGACGTGAGACGAGTTTTTAGCTCAATAAAACTCTGCTCACAATCCTCAGTCCACATAAAACGAACTCCTTTTCGAGTCAGCCTCGACAAGGGGGCCGCTATCGAAGAAAATCCCTGAACAAACCGTCTGTAATATCCGGCAAGCCCCAGAAAACTCCTGATCTCGGTCACTGAAGTCGGCCTGTTCCAGTCCATCACTGCCTCTATCTTCGCTGGGTCTACTGCGATACCATCACCAGAAATAACGTGCCCAAGGAAGTGCACCTCGTTCAGCCAAAATTCACATTTGCTGAACTTGGCATAAAGTTGATGCTCCCTCAGGACCTGCAACACTGCCTGAAGATGAGCAGCGTGCTCTTCCTCAGAGGAAGAATAGATCAGAATGTCATCAACAAACACAACCACAAACTGGTCCAAATAGGTCCTGAAGACTCGGTTCATCAGATCCATAAAAGCCGCCGGAGCATTGGTTAAGCCAAAGGGCATAACCAGGAATTCATAGTGCCCATACCGAGTCCTGAACGCCGTCTTACTAACATCCACATCTCTGATTCTCATCTGATAGTATCCAGATCTCAGATCGATCTTGGAAAACACCCTCGCGGTCTGCAGCTGATCCATCAAGTCATCGATTCGAGGAAGCGGATACTTATTCTTAATCGTTACTTGGTTCAGCTGCCTATAGTCAATGCACAATCTCAAGGAACCATCCTTCTTCCTGACAAACAGAACTGGAGCACCCCATGGAGATGTACTGGGACGAATAAAACCCTTGTTCAGCAACTCCTGCAACTGCGCCTTCAGCTCAGCGAGTTCGGCTGGCGCCATCCGATACGGGGCCTTAGACAAGGGCGCTGTACCTGGTGCAAGCTCGATGGTGAATTCGACCTCTCGCTGAGGAGGAAGGCCAGGCAGCTCCTCAGGAAAAACATCGATGAATTCACACACAATAGGTACCTCCTCAGGGCTGAGACTACTCTGGACATCGGAGACAATAACAGAGGCAAGGAAAGCCTCACAGCCACCATCAAGCAACCTCCGTGCCTTAAAGGCAGAAATAAGAATACCTCGGGAAGAAAGCCTAATACCTTGGAAGAAGAAGGTCGGGATGCCCGGAATGGAGAATCGCACCCTCTTCCTGTGGCAGTCCACTTCTGCATAAAAGGCTTCCAACCAATCCATGCCCAGGATGACATCAAAGTCTCGAATGGCAAGCACCACCAACTGGGCAGGGAGCACATGACCCTCAATGGTCAAGGGAACATTCCTCAAGCAGTTATAAGATATCATATAGTCACCAGAAGGAACCTCCACCATCAAACCATCAGATAACTCAACAACGGGCGCATAAAGGATATCTAAGAACTGCTCAGAAATAAAAGAATGCGAAGCACCCGAATCAATCAATACGTGTGCAGAGTTCCCAAGGACAGAAAGTGTACCTTCCACCAAGTTGGACGCGTGAGCCTCCCTCCTGGTGATAGCTAACACTGTCCCCTGGGTCCTCGGCTTCTTCTGCTCGCCTGAACCATAACCCTGCGGGCACTGCCTCGCCAAGTGGCCCTGCTGGCCGCACGCGAAACATCTCCTGGGAAGAGTGGGACACTGAGTCCCGCCATGGGCACTACCACACTGCTGACAAACTGCCGGGAGCCTCTGAGCTGGCTCCTGCTGTGCGCTGGACACAGTCTGACTATGCTGCCCCTGTCTGGGCCGACTGCTGCCGCTGCTGCCGCTACTGCTGCCACCACCCCTGAAGAATCTCCTGAATCGGGAGCCGAGAGAAGACGATCCCGATCCGACTGAAGGAGCTGGTGCCGCTGCTTTACCCCTGCCCCGAGATGGCCCCTGGACAGTCTGCCCTCTCTCCCGGGCCGACTGGATCTGCTGAGCCTCTACAGCTGCTGCACTCCTAACTGCTGACGCCAAGTCTGTACAACAATGGGACGCCACGAAGTTCCTCAAACTGAGCCTAAGCCCATCCACAAACCTCTCCGTGCGACGTTCCTCGTCCTGAGATATGAAAGGTACGAACCGCCCCAGCGAAACAAACTTCGCCTCGTACTCAATCACCGTCATACTCCCCTGTGTCAGATCCATAAATTCCCTCTCCTTGGCTCGCTGGACATGTCTAGGGAAATATTGTGCGTTGAACTCCTTGACAAAGGTCTCCCAAGATATTTCCCTAAGACTCCTGTCCCCATAAGACAAACTCTTCAGTGTGGTCCACCAGTCATAGGCGCTATCCTTCAGCATGAAGGTAGCCAGCGGGGTCCGCTCTACTGCAGCACAATCCATGGTGTCAAAGGTCTTCTCAATCTCTCTAAGCCAATGAATGGCCTCGTCAGGGTCGGGACGACCGGTGAAGTGAGGTGGCCTCAGCTTCAAGAACCTCTCCAGTGTAGCTGTGGTCCCTCCCCGAGTACTAGAACCCTCGCTAGGATCTCGTGTCTGATACCTAGCCATAGTATCCATCATGGCTTCCATAAACTGCTCAACACTCGGTCTCCCGGCCTCGGACCCACTAGGGACGTCTCCCTGCTCTCGGATAACTGGCATCCTCCTTCTGGTAGCCATCTACTCGCCTACAATTACAAAATCAAAAAGTTCTAATTAGAATCCTAAAACCTATGCTACCGACGTGCCTGTACGGGATAATGTATTTATTTGCCGAATTTACAACATTTAACCTAGTTATTTATTTATTTGCCAGACTGTATGCTCTGATACCAACTGTAACGACCCGCCACCCTATAATCGGGGATCCGATTACTAAATGGGTACCGAATCATTAATTTGGGACCAAACCAGGATCTAGTGAGTCTGGGAAATAAATAATAAACTAAGCTAAACATTCACATCGCATTGAATTGAAATGAAAGTGCAGGAAATTAAAATTATTACAATGCGACTCGATTACAGCAAATAATTACATACTCCAGCTGAAAGGAAATAATTAAGCATACAGGCCAGAAATAAATAACAACTACATCGGGGCATACCCCGGAACAACTGCCGAAGACGCACAACACACGGCTACACACGCCGCTCTAGGTCTGCTGGGAGTCCTCACCTGAAAACTGCAGGGGTGAGTCTCAAGAACAAGACTCAGTAGGGATCCTTCGATCCCCACTGCCCACGCACACACCCACAAGTGTGAAGTACAGCTAACGGTGAAGTAACCAGTGTAGTGGCAGGTACAAATCCTAATTCTCTACGTGAGAATACATGCAATCACAGTTATGTTAATCATGCACATTCTAAACCAGCCGTTAGAAAACCTTCAACCGTCATCTCGATAGAACTCGCCGACCGTGCAAACAACGGTGGGAAAACCTCGACCCGCTGAGACCAAGGAGTAGTCCCTCGGATAGCACGCTCGCTACTCCGGCCCAACTGGCTCAGGTGACTACCCCTTCCCCCAGCATGAGCGACTCTCCGAATGTACCACTCCGACACCGGTACTAGCTGACCCCGGGGTTCACCAGGTGACCCTCTCTCACTAGGCGTCACCCCGCCCACGCCCCCACCGGCGCTGTGCTCACGCCCCCACCAGCACAGGGTGATAAAGTGCTACAATGTCACTCCAGGTCCACAGTAACTGAAAGCCCAACACAGTGCGATCCGGTCACGTGAAAAGCCCGCAATCGCATAACCCATATAGAACCATCCGATCTTGAGGAATCCATCTCTGTCAGGTGCACTAAAACATGTGCTAACTATCTATCTAGTAGTGTAAACACGTTTTACTGGCATGCATTAGTGAAATTTTTTCTTGAATCGCGTCGACCGAGGTCGACGCCATTCAAGCTTCAAGTACAGGTTTGAATAAATCAGTCTTCAGATTCTGGCCTTAAAAGGCGTCGACCCCCATGGTCGCCTTTTAAAAGGCGTCTACATCCTCAGACGCCATTCAACACCGAAATCCGGAATTCCCAAGGCCTTATCCAAGGGATTTCTGCGGTTAAAACGCGTCATGGATGCTCGACGCCGTTCAAAAACGCGTCGCTTACCCATGACGTCTTTCAGCCACAGAAACCTCAACCTGGCAGACTGTCCGACAGTCAATTCCTGTCTAAAAGGCGTCGTGATGGCCCGACGCCCTTCAAAAAGGCGTCGTCCATGCACGACGTCTTTCAGTCCCAGGAACCAGGGACGCCCTAAACCCGAGGGCTCCCTTTCAACCCCAAACAAACCCCAAAAATCATCAAATTGGAGGGGAAACGAAGAGCAAGACGTTTCAAAGGCAAACACCCCCATAGAGATCCTAAACATGCTCATTCTAACCCCCAAAACCGAAGATCTACCACATGCATACCGAGGAAAACATGATTTTAAACACAATGCCACGGGGAACGTCACCCTACCGGACACTCGGGCTCCTCCAAACTTCACGCCGTTCACCCTTCTCGCCCCACGCCGCCGCCGGTACCGCCGTGGTCGTCCTTGCTCCACCGTGACGTCGGCCGCCGTCCGGAGAGTAGAACGCCGCAGTGGAAGTGGAGGTGGTAGTGGTACGGGTTAGGTGGAGGATGGAGTGGAGGGAAAGGCGAAATGGTGGGAGGAAAAGAGGGAGGAAGAGGGGGGTCGCCGCCGGTCGCCGGAGGAGGAGGAGAGGAGGAGAGTAGGAGAAAATGAGGGAAAGAAGGAGGGCTCTCGGGGTTAACCAGAAACTGACTAAAACGCGTCGACATCCACGGACGCCAATCAGGTGATGTGACGGCCGCTCTGACAAGATTCTGAAACGCGTCGTCCTACACAGACGCCATTCAGACAACTTGACAGGGCCGTACTCTGACACACCCAGAGTCGCAGTCTGAAAGACGTCGTCCTACGCAGACGCCGTTCAGACGACCTGACAGGGCCGTACACACGCGGCCCAAGGCCAACCCCCGCGGCACCCACGTGGCAGCACCTGAAATGCGTCTGCCAAGGTGGACGCCGTTTAAAACGCGTCGCCAGATCCTGACGCGAATCAACTCAGAACTTCCGCCCCCCCCTCCAGGGTTAGAACAACAAGATCTGACCCGAAAATCGGATCCGAAAGTCTGGGTCATTACAGGGGCCGTACTTTCTCGGCCCGAAACCTGCCCACGTGGCGCACACGTGGCACGTCAGAAAGCAGACTTAAATGGCGTCTACACAGACAGACGTCTTTTGAAAGACGTCGAGCAGTGCAGACGTCATTCAGTCAGAAATCTCAAAACCCCTCAGGGTCGAAACCAGGGGATCCGGCCCGAACCCGACCCGAATACTGAACCCGAAACCTCAGTCCTTACAGCTTGTGTTGGTATCACTATGCCTGGATCCGACCGAAAACGCAGCGAAATAAAATTGTTCGGGATCGGATCCATCCCGTTTCGATCTATAAAACTAAAATGGTAAATCTCATTTACCTTGCGTGGATTCTAATCCGCATTCGTTCAGTTCCGACGGTGTGATCCCGCAAGCCGCGCAGGTGCCCGGCCTCTAGCGGTATCCACACGATCTTCCTCTTGGTGGATCGTCCTCGCTTCTTCGCTCACAGCAGCGTCTGCGGATGCTGTCTGGCTTTATGTAATTCTCTGCGACAAGCGAAGATGATTTCTCGTCAGATGAGAAGACGAAGCACGGGAGTCGAAGCGGCTCTGTCGATGGACACCCAGAGGAGGGGTGGCGCCAGAGAGAGAGGAGAGAGAGGTGGAGGACGGCCAGGTCAAGGTTGCTGGCCCCTGAGCTTGGTCGCTAGCTTTTATAACAAGTCCTTTCGTGGTTTTTTAGAAAAATCGAACTTATCCAAAACCCTGTTAAAGATCCATCAAGTTGAAGACCATTTGCGTGTGACCCTCTAGGCCCAAATACCAGTCCAGTTAATGGCCCATTAAGTCCAATAATGTCTTACTGACCCACTAAATTAATTAATATCCTTATATTGAGTAATCAACCGAATTCATTGTCCCATAATAAATTTGGATGGGCTTCCGATCACGTTGGGTGCCAAGCAATACTACGTGATCCTGGAAGGCATTAGGGTTTATCAAACCCACTATGGGAACCTTTCCATCAACGATTACCACGCGATATAATCCTTCATCCGTGCAGTGTTCTCGAATTGACTTAGGGTATGGTTTACTGTTAAACCCTAGCCGATTAATTCACTTGAATCAGATGCCGCTAATATGAATCCGATAACTCCTTATCAGATATAGAGTCTGCCCTGGCCAGGGACTTTAAGCACATCATTCATGGAACATTCTCTCTCTAATTATCGATTGTGGATGATCCCGTATTGAACACATAATTACCTTCGAGGGCATTTCCTTGAACCCGATCACTTGACTTATTGATAACCCATGGTTAGGGATTCGTTAGTTAAGGTCAAAGCTCAGGAACATACCAACAAGATATCTTTGGCGTCTCAGGTCCAAAGATCATCTACGCAACCGTGACACAAGAATCGAGCTAGTTAACAGTGAGGTATATACCATCCAGCGATTCTAGGTCAGATCAAATCAGTGAACTCATTCCTCAATGAGCACCTATAGGTCCAGCATAGTGTCTCCACACAAGTGACTTATAGGATCAGTCACCCTCATCATATGAGTTGAAGAAACCTGTACTAATCTATCTGGATGTTTGGTGTCCATCTCAAATATCCTCCAACTAGGAATAATTAAGAACATGCGTTTATAAGTCTCCGATCATGTAATTATGATCTCATCATAATCTGAAGATTGTTGTACATGTTCATGGACTTCATCGTGATACGATAATCATAGATCGAACTAATTACACACAATGAATTAATGCCATTATATTAATAAACTAAATGATACATAGTATTGGATTGGCTTTCAGACCACCTAATACTAACAATCTCCCACTTAGACTAAAGCCAATCACTTTTATACAAAATACCCATATTCTCTAAGTGACGCTTAAAGACATTTTGAGACAGAGGCTTTGTCAGTGGATCTTCTATGTTGTCGACTGAAGGAACTCTCTTCATTACGACATCTCCTCGAGCTATAATTTCTCTGATCAGATGAAAATGTCACTGAATGTGCTTCGACTTCTGATGAGACCTCGGCTCTTTTGTTTGAGCAATCGCCCCATTATTGTCACATAGCAGTAGGACGGGACCAGAGATGTTTTCCACCACACCAAGATTGTCGATGAATTTCTTTATCCAGACAGCTTCTTTGGCGGCTTCAGCAGCAGCAATATATTTAGCTTCCGTTGTCGAATCAGCAGTGGTTTCCTGCTTGGAACTTTTCCAGCTCACTGCTCCCCCGTTGAGTGTGAAGACAAAACCTGATGTCGACTTGCTGTCATCAGGATCAGATTGAAAACTTGAATCAGTGTATCCTTGCATCTTTAAGTCTCCTCCTTCATAGACTAGAAACATATCCTTAGTTCTTCTCAAGTACTTAAGAATGTATTTCACAGCCTTCCAGTGTTCATTACCTGGATCTACCTGATGCCTACTCGTAACGCTTAGAGCATACGCAACATCAGGTCTTGTACATAGCATGTCATACATGATGGAACCTATGGCTGAATCATAGAGAATCTTATCCATCATTGCCTTCTCCTCAGAAGTCTTGGGAGGCTGACCTTTGGAGAGCTAAATTCCATGTCTCATCGGTATGAGACCTTTCTTGGAATTTTCCATGCCAAACCTACACCGCAAGCCGCACAAGTGCCCAGCCTCTAGCGAAGTCTACGCGATCCTCCTCGCGACGGATATCCTCACGTTTCTCCTTCTTTGCAGCCCACGAAACCTTCGCCGGTCGCCGCAACGATCGCCGCAATACGCGGACGATTTCCCGTCGAACGGGAATCAGAGAAGTGGCGGAGCAGATCTGGATCTGTCTGGGACGCCAGAGAGAGAGAGAAATAGAGGAGGGACGGCTAGGGTTAGCAGCAGCTTGGCCTGCTCAGCCCGTTCGCTATGTTTTATACTAACTGCGTTGTTTTCATAAAAACCCCCAGTTTATATAAAACCCACTTATTTATCTATCGCCTTGAGAATCATTTGCGTATGACCCTCTAGGCCCAATTACCAGTCCGGTTAATAGCCTAATAAGCCCAGTGACTCCTCACTGGCTTTATTAATCAATTAATAACCCTTTATTAATTAATTAATCAATCGAATTGACGTCGCACATCGAATTCGACCGGGTCTCCGATCACGTTGGGTGCCAAGCAACACCGGATGAACCCAGAAGGTATCGGGGTTAAGCAACCCACTCTTGGAACCTTTCTGCCGACAGTTACCACGTGGATATAATCCTTCATTCGTACAATGCTCTCGAGTCAACTCAAGGTATGGCGTGCTGTCAAACCCTAACCAGTCGACTCACTTGGATTGGATGCCAATGATAAATATCGAAAAACTCCTTTCCCGATATTATCGTCCGCCCTGGCCAGGGACTTCCGCGCATCCTTCCTAGAGAATTCTCTCTCTAAGTACCGAGAGCGTATGATTCCTTATTGACACACAATTCCCTTCGACGATATTCCGCTGTACCCAATCTTTAGCATATTAGAATCCCGTGGATAGAGATTCGTAAACCAAGGTCAAAGCACAGAAGTCCACCGACAAGGTGTCCTTGGTGTCTCAATTCCGAAGACCATCCACGTAACTGCGACAATAGAATCAAGCTGGTTGACAGTGAGGTACAATACCATCTAGCGATTCAGTCGGATCAGTTCAGAAAACTCATTCTCCAATGAGCACCTACAGATTCGCCTTAGTGTTTAATTAATAATTAATTTTAAGTTACTGATCTAAGAGTTAAATTAGTAATTAATTTTAATATTCTAATTGTTAGATTATTAATTTGATTCAATCTAATTGTTAAATTGTTTAATTATTAGAAATGTTCTAATCTGCATGGAATAATATGGAAATTATTAATTTGGAGTGTGTGCACATGTGATGTGTGATTTGATGCTTTTAAATTTGATTTAGTTGCATGTTAAGTTAATTAAAAGTGTTTTCCAAATTCTAAAACTAATTTTGATTGGAACCTACCTTTTTGAAAACCAAAGTTATTTAATTTTGAAAACTCTTTCATTTTAGCTATGTGATGCGCTGAATTATGTGTGGAATGTTTAAAACGCACCGTGGTCATGGATATGCACTTATTTAATTATTCATGTGATGAATGATGTGTGTGGATCGTAGATGTATGTTCCTTATTTATTAATTGTTAATGAATAGAGGTTTGCACACCTCTCCCTCTCTTAAACTCCGATGTACTTCTACCTCCCTCTCTCTTGTACTCGCCATAAGGCCTTCTTCTATTTACTTGTAAATTCTAGAATTTGATGTAATATGATCGAGGCAACCGAGGAAAGAGTGAGGACGATCCACAGCTCTAACCAAGAAGGCGAAAAGATGAAGATCCTTTGCCTATGTGTTTGCAGGTTTATCTTATATAAATGTTATGTTAGATTGGGTGTGTGTTGGACTGTTGGCTCTAGTCAAACCCACTGTGTTATCTATGACCACACTAGACATCTATGTGATGCATTGTTTTTAATGTTTGATTGTGAATCAAAGCAGGTATAGTATTTAGTAAATATATACGATATGTTTATATACTATCACATAGGAGAGACCAAGATAAAAGTTATCTAAATACCCTCATCTAAACTCTAAGCCGTAACGTGAGTAGTTAAGAACTTACCGCGTAGTCCACCATCGTTATAGTCATAGGATACGAATCACTTTAGGCAGGTTTGTTGTACTATCCACAAGGCCTGTTTAATTAGGAGGAGAAACTGTGGCTATGGCATTAGATGCCTATGTGATCGGGGTAGAGGAACCATGTAGCTTTGTTGTGCTATCCACAAGGGCTGCATGCAAATCTATGCTTGTTGCGTAACGATGGTTAGCTTAGACCAGAATTAGAGGTTTGTTGTGCGATCCATAAGGCCATTAAATCTCTCGGGACCGAAGCTATGATTGGATATTGTAAGGAGTTGCAAGTCCCATGAGTTAGGTGCTCTTTGATTGTATTATAGTTTGTTGTGCTATCCACAAGACTGTATTGCAAGTTATTGAGATTCTGATCCCCACTAGGAGACTGTCGGCATCTCTCGTTCTGTGTAGCTGAGGGTTATACAGTCCGTTGAAAATTAGTGGGAGTTAAAACTTGAACAAAAGACCATATCTTGTTTTAAAAATTAATAATTGAACATCTGCTGAAAAGATTTCACTTATCTCCTGTAGGGAATTATGTCATCGAATAACCTACTCCGTGGCATACTTGATGCCAAACTTATGACTAGCATGAAGTACTCGGATGAGCTAAGAAACCTAAAGAGTGTCTTCATATCTGAGCACATTGCCTATGACCTTGGAGCTAATCCTTCTGTTGAACCGGCAATGGATGCCCTTGACGCAAAGATGATAGCTGACGATAAAAGATCGAAGGACAAAGACAAAGGAGTAGTAAAAGGTGATTGCTTTTACTGTAAGCAGCAGGGTCACTAGAAGAGGAACTGCAAGGAGTTCCTCAACGATAAAGATCATGAAAAGGTGAAGCTGTTTGAAGCTTCAGATATCTATATGATAGATATCAACTTGTCAGTTAGAGATTCCACATCTTGGGTATTAGATACCAGATATGCTTCTCATATCTGCCATGATGTGCAGATGTTGACAAGTAAGCGCAAGCTGAGAAAAGGCGAGGTGGAACTGAGGCTAGGAAACGGCACAAAAGTTGTGGCGATTGCTGTTGGGACAGCAAACCTCAGACTTCCATCATGAGACGCCTTACTATTAGAAGATTGTTATTATATTTCTAGCATAATTGTAAGGACTGAGGTTTCGGGTTTTGTATTCGGGTCGGGTTCGAGCCGGATCCCCTGGTTTTGACCCTGAGGGGTCTTAAGATTTCTGACTGAATGACGTCAGCACTGCTCGACGCCTTTCAAAAGGCGTCAGGTTGTGTGGACGCCATTTAGGTCTGCTTGTTGTTGCGCCACGTGTGCGCCAGGTGGGCGGGTTTCGGGCCGCGAGAGTACGGCCCCTGCCACATCGTCTGAACGGCGTCCATGTTGGTCGACGCGATTCAGACTGTGACCTCTGCGATGTCAGGGTACGGCGCCAGAGCGTTGTCAGTACAGCCTGTCCTGTCGTCTGAACGGCGTCCGTGGAGAGTGACGCGTTTCAGACCGCTGTCAGTACAGCCTGTCCTGTCAGACTGATTGGCGTCTGCCTCGATCGACGCGTTTTAGCTAGATTCAGATTGACCACGCGAGCCACCCCTTCTTTCCCTCATTTTCGCCTCCACACTCTCTCTCTTCGCTCTCTCCGCCCTCTCCGACCCTCTTTTCCCCTTCCCTTCCTCTTCTTCCTCTTCCACCACTCCAACACCTCCCTACCTCTCACCTCTACCACCACCACTTCCTTCGCGGCGTTCCATTCTCCGGACGGCGGCCGACGTCCCGGCGGAGTGGCGGCGTCCTCGGGGGTACCGGCGGCGGTTTGCGGTGCGGCGGGTCGGCGGCACGGAGCTTGGAGGAGTTCAAGAACCGGTAGGGGGACGAACCTTGCATGGACTGTGAATGTGTTGCTCGTGATTTCCTTGGCGTGGCATGTTATGTTTTGGGTTAGAATGAGCATGTTTAGGGGGTTTTCTTGTGGGAATGGCCGTGCTCGTGAACGTGGATTTGTAGCATACTGGAAGTAGTTGATTTCCCTATCTTCCCCCTTCTGTTTTGGGGCATTTTCGGGGTGTTTGGGGTTAAAGGAGAAACCCTCGGGTTGAACCAGGGAACCAGGTTTCTGGAGCTAAACGGCGTCGTGCCTGGTCGACGCCTTTTAGAAGGACGTCAGGGCAGTACGACGCCTTTTAGGGCAGAAACCTCCCTGTTCGAGGTTTCACGAGTTAAGGGTTCTGGCGCTAAATGACGTCATGGATGGACGACGCCTTTCAGAAGGACGTCGGGCCATCATGACGCCATTTAGGCAGGAAATCACCCCGACTGAGGGTCTGCAAATCTGGAATTTCGATGTGAATGGCGTCTGATAGCTCTGACGCGTTTCAAACGGCGGCTTCCCAGGTGGACGCGTTTTAAGGAATAATTTGGCTTTAAATGAACCTTTTTGAGGAGCTTGAATGGCGTCGAGCTCGGTCGACGCGATTCAAGACAGAACTGCATAAACCCTGGTTTTTAACATATGTTTCACTGTTGGATGGTTCAAATGCATGGTTTAAGCTGTACGCTGAGACGGAGGTTTACTGTGCAAATGGGATCATGTTATATATGTGTGTATGTGCTTATGCGATTATGGAATCGGAATAACTGTGGTTTACATTTGTCACCATGGACCGATGGGGACAGGGTCATGGTGTCTGTGAGGCATTGTGCCGTACCGGTGGGAGGAGGGGTACATGTTGTGTTTTACCTTTGGCTGAGGGAAGCAGAACCACCTTGAGCCCGTCGGCCGGAGTAGCCAGTGTGCTATCCGAGGGGTTGCTGTTTGGTCTCAGCGGGTCGGGGTTTTCCCTGTTTGTCGTGGCAGCTTCCGGCGTGTTTCTTGCTGTGGAGCTGGTTGTGGTACTGTTGGAGTTGTTTTACCCCTGTAGCCACTGGGCCTGATGTGACCTTTGATCAAGGTTACGAGTGGTACCCTTAGCCCTTTGGCCTGACGCAGCCCGGTAGGTTAGGGTTGTGGGTAGTTCCTGTAGCTTCGGCTTGACGGGGGTTCGCCGGTCCCCAGGACCCTCCTGAAGCGCTGAGGCCTAGCGTGGAGGCAATCCGGTCGGTAGGACAGTAGTCTAGACTGCTTGTGTGTATATGTAGCTGGGCAGTGGTGGTACACTGGTCCCAGCTAGTCCTAGTTTGACTCACTGCCTCACCCTACAGTGCCCCGGAACACTATAGGGGCGGACAGGCGTGAGTAGTGGTGGTAGTGTTGTGAGGCGACGTTTGACTTCGGTTGACAGTGTGGTTCAGTCGCTTTGTGGACTTTGGCTGTGAGACGTGACTCTGTGTTGGGTTCTTTGGGTTGCTTAGAACCGTTCCTGCTACACTGCTTATCGTACGTTTCATATCAGGTTGAGTGCTATGTTTACTGCTTTGTTTAATTGTCATATATCTGTGTTGTTGCACTTGTGGGTGTGTGAGTGGGAGGCAGGGGATCGGATGATCTCTACTGAGCCCAATTCTGGTGTGGCTCACTCCCTGCGGTTTCAGGTGTGGACCTCGTGGTGCTTGGCGGCGGGTGGTGTCTTCTTAGTGTGCGGACCAGCAGCTGTCTCAGTTCCGGGGTATGCCCCGATGTTGTTGTACTTTACTTCTGCCTGTACTTATTTAATTTGTTGGACCATGTAATTATTGTTGGACTGTATATGGACATTGTTATCTTCCTTCCTGCGCACTTGTTATATCTTTGTAGTCCGTGCGATTGTTATATTTAGCCTTGTTTAGCGCTTACTCCTCCAGATGTGTTGTGTGAGATCCGGGTGGAACCCGCAGTTAATGGGCCGACATCCATTTAGTGATCGGGTCTCCGGTCATAGGATGGCGGGTCGTTACAATAATAAATAACATCATATCAATATCTTGTTTGGACAAGATAGTATATAGGTTGACTATTGAGAATAGAAGTTGTTCGATTTATTATGGTAATAAATCAATAGCTTCGGCATCCTTAGTCAATGGTCTATATATGTTAGAGGTTTCTTATTAGAATCTTCACATTGATAATGTTCTTAAGAAGAGCTAGAATTGTGTGAACCAAGCCTACATGTGGCATTATAGACTTGGTCATATTGGTGAAAGCAAACTGCAAAAGTTGCACCGACATGGTTATTTAACAACATTCGATTATGAATCGTTTGCAACATGTGAATCCCGACTTATGGAAAAAATGGTAAAACCTCCATTTACTGGACATGAAGAACGTGCCAAGGACATTTTGGACCTAAGACATTCGGATGTATGTGGTCCCATGTCCACCCAAGCCAAAGGTGGCTTCTTATACTTCATTACGTTCACTGACAACTTCTCAAGATTCGGCTATATGTACTTAATGAAGTACAAGTTAAAAGCATTTGAGAAGTTCAAGGAGTTCAAGAATGAGGTAGAGAAGCAGTTAGGAAAGAGTATTAAAGATCTTCAATTAGATCAAGGAGGAGAATACTTAAGTACTAATTTCACACAATTCCTAAAGGATAATGGTATCCTTTCTCAGCTAACCCCTCCATATACACCACATATGAATGGTGTATCAGAAAGGAGGAATCGCACCTTGTTGGACATTGTGCGATCCATGATGAGTTTTTCGGGATTACCAGTGTCCCTCTGGGGGTATGCTCTAGAGTCAGCAGCTTACCTACTGAACAGAGTACCCAGCAAGTCTGTGGCCTCTACTGGAGGCAGGAAACTAGAATTTAAACATGTTAAAGTCTGGAGTTGTCCTGCTCATGTAAAGAGGCATGATCCAGACAAGCTGGAATCACGAACTGATAAATGCAGGTTTGTGGGGTATCCAAAGGAAACCTTTGGATACTATTTTTACCATCCTGGTGAACAAAAGGTGTTTGTCGCCAGGAAAGCTGTCTTCCTGGAAGAGGAATACTTTCTCCAGGAGAACAGTGGGAGTAACATAGTACTGGAAGAGGTTCCAGATCTCCAAACAGCTGCAATATCATCAGATGAAATATCAGTTCCTGAATGTATTCAGGTACACACAGCTGAGCCTCGTATATCTGGTAGATTACCTAAACTACCCGAACGATATGTGGGACATATCGCTGAAGGTGACTGTAAGATTGAATATAATGAGGATGATGATCCTAAAACCTACCAGGAGGCCATAAAAGGCCCAGAAGCCGGGAAATGGCGAGAAGCCATGAACTCAGAAATCCAGTCCATATACACCAACCAAGTTTGGAACTTGGAGGACTTGTGTAACGACCCGCCACCCTATAATCGGGGATCCGATTACTAAATGGGTACCGAATCATTAATTTGGAACCCAACCAGGATCTAAGTAAGTCTGGGAAATAAACAATACACTAACCTAAACATTCACATCGCATTGAATTGGAAGGAAAATGCAGGAATTAAAAGTTATTACAATGCGACTCGATACAACAAATAATTATATACTCCAGCAGAAAAGAAATAATTAAGCATATAGGCCAGAAATAAAGATAACAACTATGTCGGGGCATACCCCGCAACAACAACTGACGGCGCGCGACTCACAGCAGTACACACCTCGCTAAGTCCGCCTGGAACCCTCACCTGAAAACTGCAGGGGTGAGTCTCAACGAAAAGACTCAGTAGGGATACTTCGATCCCCACTGCCCACTCACACACCCACAAGTGTAAAACACAGCTGAAGGTACAGTAAACAATTAAAGCAATAATTACTACTCATAAATCTCGATATGAATCACATGCATTCGAAATATATTTAACATGCATATTTCTAAAACCAGTCTACCAGGGAACCCACAACCAACGTCTCGGTAGAACACGCCAACCACACAAACGAAGGTGGGGGAAAACACCGACCCGCTGAGACCAAGCAGTAACCCCTCGGATAGCACTCTAGCTACTCCGGCCCAACTGGCTCAGGTGGTTACTCCTTCCCTCAGCACGAGTGACACTCCAAAGGTACCACACCCACACCGGTACTAGATATCCCCGGGATCCACCAGGTGACCCTCTCTCACTAGGCGTCATCCCCTCCACACCCACACCGGCGCTGTGCTCCACCCACACCAGCACAGGGTGATAAAGCGCTACAACTGTCACTCTAGGTCCACAGTAGCTCAAAATACAGCACAGTAAGAAGTCCACGGTCGCACGCAACACCATGTGTATGATCCGGTTACAAGGAATCCATCATCATCGTGTATAACTTAAAGCATGTATTTAACCAACAAAACAACTGTCTAACAGTGTAACATGTTTTAATTACATGAATTAGTGTGATTCTGTCTTGAATTGCGTCGCCCAAGGCCGACGCCATTCAAGTCTCCTAAACTGGTTCACATAAACTCAGCCACATAACTTGACGTAAAAACGCGTCGCTATAAGTAGCCGCCTTTTGAAAGGCGTCGCTGTCTCTAGTCGCCTTTTAGCGACCGAAAACAGGGACAGGCCATGAGGTGATTTCCATTAAAACGCGTCGTTGACGCAAGTCGCCTATTGAAAAGGCGTCGCTGTCCCTGGACGCTTATCAGTCCGGGGACAGGGTCTGTTATTGGGTTAAATCACGTCGTGGGTGGGCGCCGCCTTTCCAAAATGCGTCGCTTCACTTTGACGCCATTTAGCCCCGACAGACAGGTTCTCCCCTTCGCTTCCCCCAATCCTCAAGGTGGGATTTCTCCCCCAAAACGCATAGAAAAAGGTACAAAACATAAAGGGGAAGTAGGAGAACCAAACTACCCATTAGAACACCCAATTTCTCATACATGCACTTAGCGTTTTCACCACAAAAAGCACCCCAAAACATGCTTCAAACGCTGGAAAACATGGCTTCAAACGAAAATTCACTGGGGATCGTCACCCTACCGGTTACTTGAACTCCTCCAAGCTCCAAGCCGCCCACCCGCCTCGCCCCATGCCGCCGCCGGTACCGCCGAGGTCGTCGTTACTCCACCGGGACGTCGGCCGCCGTCCGGAGAGAAAACGCCACGGAGGAGGTGGTGGTGGTAGTGGTGGGAGTTAGGAGGTCGATGGAGTGGAGGGAGCGACGAAATGGTGGGAGGAAAAGAGGGAGGGGAAGGAGGCATCGCCGGAATCGCCGGAGGAAGGGAGGAGAGAGAGAGAGAAGGAAGAAATGAGGGAAAGGAAGGAGTCGCGGGGTAACCAGAAACTGGGTAAAACGCGTCGCGCTGTACGGACGCCTATCAGTTGACATGACGGGCCGTACTGACAGAACTCTGAAACGCGTCGTCTACCCAAGACGCCGTTCAGACGACAAGACCGGCACCGTACACTGACAACCCAGGGTCGCAGTCTGAATAGCGTCGTCCATCGCGGACGCCATTCAGACGACACAATAGGGCCATACTCTCGCGGCCCAAAGCCAGCCCACGGGGCACAATCTAAAACGCGTCTGCAATGTTGGACGCCGTTTAAACCGCATCTCGCAGGCTCGACGCGAAACGGAATAAAGTCTCAGCCCCATTAGGGCCTGGACTACAGGGTCCGACCCCGAAAGCTGACCGATAACCGGAACCGAAAACCTCAGTCCTTACAATCTCCCCCCCTTAAAATAATTTCGTCCTTGAAATTGCCTACTACAGCTAACGAGGTTAAAATATAAAGATACAAGCTCACAAGAGAACTTACTAGAAAAGGTAGGGAAACTGCTCCCGCATCTCATCCTCACGCTTCCAGGTTGCCTCGCCCCCGGAGCGGTACTTCCAAATCACCTTAACCAAGGGCACAACCTTGTTCCGAAGGACCTGTTCCCTGCGATCCTCAATACGAACTGGAAACTCTGGAAAGGACAAGTCCTCAGCGATCTCCAACTCTGAAAAATCTAAAATATGGGATGGATCCTGAACATATCTCCTCAGCAAAGAAACATGAAACACATCGTGCACCCCTACAAGACTGGGCGGCAAGACCAGCTGATACGCGGTTTCCCCAATTCGAGCAAGAATGGGAAAAGGCCGAATATATCGCGGACTCAACTTGCCTCGCTTCCCGAATCTCATCACACCCTTATAGGGTGGGACTCGGAGAAACACGTGGTCCCCAACCTCAAACTCAAGCGGTCTCCTCCGGATATCAGCATAACTCTTCTGCCTGCTCTGAGCTGTGATCAATCTCTACCGTACCATCCTTGCAACCTCAGCACACTGCTGTACTAACTCTGGCTCTACTATCTGCCTCTCACCAATCTCGGACCAATACACAGGAGATCGACACGGTCGCCCGTACAAAGCCTCGTAAGGCGCCATGCCGATACTAGAATGATAACTGTTGTTGTAGGCAAACTCCACAGTAGGCAAATGTTGCTCTCAAGAACCTCCCCAGTCTAGGCAACATGCCCTGAGCATATCCTCCAGACTTTGAATGGTCCTTTCTGACTGCCCATCAGTCTCGGGATGATAGGGCGAGCTGAAGGCCAACTGCGTGCCCAAGGCCTTCTGAAAATTCTTCCAGATTCTGGAAGTAAACCTTGGATCCCGGTCTGATACGATGGATAAAGGCACCCCGTGCAGAGAGATGATCCGATCTACAAACAACTTAGCCAACTTACCGACTGACCAGTCCTTCCTAATAGCCAGGAAGTGTGCCGACTTGGTCAGCCGATCAACAATAACCCAGATTGCGTCCCTTCTGATAGGGGTTATAGGTAATCCCATCACAAAGTCCATAGTCACATGCTCCCATTTCCATTCCGGGATCGGCAAGGGTTGCAACAACCCTCTTGGTCTCTGATGTTCGGCTTTAACCTACTGACAAGTCATGCACCTAGCCACATACTCAGCCACATCCTTCTTTATACCAGGCCACCAAAAGTGCCTCCTCAAACAATGGTACATCTTACTTGTCCCGGGATGTACTGCATATCTAGAACGGTGCGCCTCATCAAAGACACTCCTGCGCACGTCCTCTTCGGCCGAAACATAGAGTCTGCCTCTAAACTTGACTGTACCATCCTCCCACAACTCCACTTCTGGTCTCTAGAGAATCTGCGGTAACTCTACATATGCCCTCTGAGCCTCAATCACAGCATGGTACACTGCTGGTCTCACAGTCAAGCTGGCCAACACGGCTCTATCATCCTCACGTGGAACCCAGAAGGAAGATTCCACAACCTGCTCAAATAATCTCCATTCTCGAATCATAAGGTATGACACGACCGTCTTCCTACTCAAGGCGTCTGCCACCCCATTGGCCTTCCTCGGATGATAAGAAAGGTCGAGGTCATAATCCTTGATGAATTCCATCCACCTACGCTGCCTCAAATTCAGATCCCTCTGTGTGAACACATACTTCAGGCTCTTGTGATCAGTAAAAACCTGAAATTTCTCTCCATACAAATAATGTCTCCAGATCTTCAATGCAAACACCATAGCTGCCAATTCCAAATCATGGGTGGGATAGTTCTCATCATGCTTCTTCAGCTGTCTAGAAGCATAAGCCACGACCCTGCCATGCTACATTAGAACTGCACCCAAACCTCGACGAGACGCATCTGAATAAACTACAAACCCACCTGAACCTGATGGAAGCACCAACACTGGGGCTGAAGTGAGGCGAGTCTTCAACTCAATGAAACTCCGCTCACACTCCTCGGTCCACACGAAACGAACTCCCTTACGAGTCAACCTCGACAAGGGGGCCGCTATCGAAGAAAACCCTTGGACAAACCGCCTGTAATAACCTGCTAGCCCCAAGAAGCTCCCGATCTCAGTCACTGAAGTTGGCCTGCTCCAATCCATCACTGCCTCGATCTTGGCTGGATCCACTGTGATGCCCTCGCCAGAAATGACATGCCCCAGGAAGTGTACCTTGTCTAGCCAGAATTCACACTTGCTAAACTTGGTGCTCTTTCAGAACCTGCAATACCACCCGAAGATGTGTGGCGTGCTCTTCCTCAGAAGAAGAGTATATTAAAATATCATCTACGAATAGTACCACAAACTAATCCAAATAGGCCTTGAAGACTCGGTTCATCTGATCCATAAAAGCCGCCGGAGCATTGGTCAAGCCAAAAGGCATAACCAAAAACTCATAATGTCCATACCGAGTTCTAAAAGCCGTCTTACTAATATCGACCTCACGGATCCTCATCTGATAATATCCAGATCTCAAGTCAATCTTAGAAAACACCTTTGCAGACTGCAGCTGATCCATCAAATCATCGATCCTTGGAAGTGGGTACTTATTCTTAATGGTCACCTGGTTTAGCTGCCTATAATCAATGCACAACCTCAGAGAACCATCCTTCTTCCTAACAAATAGAACTGGAGCACCCCACGGAGAAGTACTGGGACGAATGAAATCCTTATCCAGCAATTCCTGCAACTGCGCCTTCAACTCAGCGAGTTCGGCTGGTGCCATCCGATACGGGGCCTTAGACAAGGGTGCCGTACCCGGTGCAAGCTCAATGGTAAACTCAACCTCTCGCTGAGGAGGAAGGCCAGGCACTCCTCAGGAAACACATCTACAAAGTCACACACTACAGGCACCTCCCAAGGACTGGGACTTCTGCTAACATCAGCTAGAACGACAGAGGCAAGGAAGGCCTCACAACCACCAACAAGCAACCTCTGGGCCTGAAAGGCAGAAATAAGAATACCTCGAGAAGAGAGCCGAATACCTTGGAAGTAGAAGGTCGAGATGTCCAGAATAGAGAAACACACCCTCTTCCTGTGGTAGTCCACCTCAGCATAATAAGTCTCCAACCAGTCCATGCCTAGGATGACATCAAAATCACGAATGGCAAGCACAACCAACTGGGCAGGTAACTCATGGCCCTCAATGGTCAAGGGAACATCCCTTAAACAATTATAAGATAACATGTAATCCCCAGAAGGAACTTCTACCATCAATCCATCAGATAGCTCATCAACAGGTGCAGAAAGAACATCTATGAACTACTCAGAAATGAAAGAATGCGAAGCACCTGAATCAACTAGCACATGTGCAGAGTTCCCAAAGACAAAAAGTGTACCTTCCACTAAGTTGGACGCACGAGTCTCCTTCCTGGTGATAGCAAGAACTCTCCCCTGGGTCCTTGGCTTCTTCTGATCACCTGGTCCCTACCCCTGACCATGCCCCTGGGGGCAATGCCTCGCCAAATGGCCCTGCTGGCCACAAGTGAAACACCTCCTAGGAAAAGCAAGACACTGAGTCCCACCGTGAGTACCACCACAATGCTGACAAGCTGCTGGAAGTCTCTGAGCTGACTCCTGCTGGGCACTGGACACCGACTGGCTCTGCTGATCCTGCCTGGGTCTGCTGCTACCGCTGCTGCCACTACTGCTGCCACCGCCTCGAAAGAATCTCCTGAATCTGGAGCCGAGTGAAGACGATCCTGATCCGGACGAAGGAGCTGCTGCTGTTGCCTTTCCCCTGCCACGAGCTGGTCCCTGAATAGTCAGTCCTCTCTCTCTAGCCGACTGATTCTGCTGTGCCTCTACTGCCGCTGCACACCTAACTATCGATGCCAAATCTGAGCAACAGTGAGATGCCACAAAATTCCTCAGACTGGACCTCAGTCCATCCACAAACCTCTCAGTCCGACGCTCCTCGTCCCCTGAGATAAAGGGCACAAACCTCCCTAGCGAAACGAACTTCGCCTGGTACTCGAGCACTGTCATACTCCCTTGGGTTAGCTCCATAAATTCCCTGTCCTTGGCCCTCTGAACATGCCTAGGGAAGTATTGTGCATTGAATTCCTTCACGAAAGTCTCCCATGGAATCTCCCTGAGGCTCCTATCCGTATAAGACAAACTCTTCAGAGTGGTCCACCAATCATAGGCATCATCCTTCAACATGAAGGTAGCAGATCAACTGTCGCACAGTCCATAGTATCAAAAGTCTTCTCCATCTCCCTCAACCAATGAACAGCCTCATCAGGGTCTGGACGACCGGTGAAATGAGGCGGCCTCAGCTTCAGGAATCTCTCTAGTGTAGCTGAAGACCCTCCCCGAGCACTGGAACTCTCACTAGGGTCTCGGGTCTGATATCTAGCCATCGTGTCCATCATAGCCTCCATGAACTGCTCTACACTCGGCCTACCGGCCTGAGATCCACTAGGGACATCTCCCCGCTCTCTAATAACCGGCATCCTCTTCCTAGGAGCCATCTAATCGCCTACGATCACAAAATCAAAAATTCTAGTTAGAAACCTAAAACCTACACTACCGCTTTGCCTGTACGGGATAATGTAATTTATTTGCCAGACTTACGACATTTAACCTAGTTATTCATTTATTTGCCAAACCGAATGCTTTGATACCAACTGTAACGACCCGCTACCGTATAATCGGGGATCCGATTATTAAATGGGTACCGAATCATTAATTTGGAACCCAACCAGGATCTAAGTAAGTCTGGGAAATAAACAATAAACTAAGCTAAACATTCACATCGCATTGAATTGGAAGGAAAATGCAGGAATTAAAAGTTATTACAATGCGACTCGATACAGCAAATAATTACATACTCCAGCAGGAAAGAACTAATTAAGCATACATGCTAGAAATAAAGATAACAACTACGTCGGGGCATACCCCGGAACAACAACTGACGGCGCGCGACTCACAGCAGTACACACCTCGCTAAGTCCGTCTGGAACCCTCACCTGAAAACTGCAGGGGTGAGTCTCAACAAAAAGACTCAGTAGGGATCCTTCGATCCCCACTGCCCACTCACACACGCACAAGTGTAAAACACAGCTGAAGGTACAGTAAACAATTAAAGCAGTAATTACTACTCCTAAATCTCGATATGAATCACATGCATTCGAAATATATTTAACATGCATATTTCTAAAACCAGTCTACCAGGGAACCCACAACCAACGTCTCGGTAGAACACGCCAACCACACAAACGAAGGTGAGGGAAAACACCGGCCCGCTGAGACCAAGCAGTAACCCCTCGGATAGCACTCTAGCTACTCCGGCCTAACTGTCTCAGGTGGTTACTCCTTCCCTCAGTACGAGTGACACTCCAAAGGTACCACACCTACACCGGTACTAGCTAACCCCAGGGTCCACCAGGTGACCCTCTCTCACTAGGCGTCACCCCGCCACACCCACACCGGAGCTGTGCTCCACCCACACCAGCACAGGGTGATAAAGCGCTACAACTGTCACTCTAGGTCCACAGTAGCTCAAAACACAGCACAGTAAGAAGTCCACGGTCGCACGCAACACCACGTGTACGATTCGGTTACAAGGAATCCATCACCATCGAGTATAACTTAAAACATGCATTTAACCAACAAAACAACTGTCTAACAGTGTAACATGTTTTAATGGCATGAATTAGTGTGATTCTGTCTTGAATCGCGTCACCCAAGGCCGACGCCATTCAAGTCTCCTAAACTGGTTCACAGAAACTCGGCCACAGAACCTGGCGTAAAAACGCGTCGCTATAAGTAGCCGCGTTTTGAAAGGCGTCGCTGTCCCTAGTCGCCTTTTAGCGACCGAAAACAGGGACATGCCATGAGGTGATTTCCATTAAAACGCGTCGTTGACGCAAGTCGCCTATTGAAAAGGCGTCGCTGTCCCTGGACGCTTATCAGTCTGGGGATAGGGTCTGTTATTGGGCTAAATCATGTCGTGGGTGGGCGCCGCCTTTCCAAAATGCGTCGCTTCACCTAGACGCCATTTAGCCCCGACAGACAGGTTCTCCCCTTCTCTTCCCCCAATCCTTGAGGTGGGATTTCTCCCCCAAAACGCATAGAAAAAGGTACAAAACATAAAGGGGAAGGAGGAGAACCCAACTACCCATTAGAACACCCAATTTCTCATACATGCACTTAGCGTTTTCACCACAAAAAGCACCCCAAAACATGCTTCAAACGCTGGAAAACATGGCTTTAAACGAAAATGCACTGGGGATCGTCACCCTGTTGGTTACTTGAACTCCTCCAAGCTCCAAGCCGCCCACCCGCCTCGCCCCATGCCGCCGCCGGTACTGCCGAGGTCGTCGTTACTCCACCAGGACGTCGGCCGCCGTCCGGAGAGAAAACGCCGCGGAGGAGGTGGTGGTGGTAGTGGTGGGAGTTAGGGGGTCGATGGAGTGGAGGGAGAGACGAAATGGTGGGAGGAAAAGCGGGAGGGGAAGGAGGCGTCGCCGGAATCGCCGGAGGAAGGGAGGAGAGAGAGAGAGAAGGAAGAAATGAGGGAAAGGAAGGAGGGTTCGCGGGGTAACCAGAAACTGGGTAAAACGCATCGCGCTGTACGGACGCCTATCAGTTGACATGACGGGCCGTACTGACAGAACTCTGAAACGCATTGTCTACCCATGACGCCGTTCAGATGACAAGACCGGCACCGTACATTGACAACCCAGGGTCGCAGTCTGAATGGCGTCGTCCATCGCGGATGCCGTTCAGACGACACGACAGGGCCATACTCTTGCGGCCCAAAACCAGCCCACGTGGCACCCACGTGGCACAATCTAAAACGCATATGCAATGCTGGACGCCGTTTAAAGGACCCATTAGGGCCTGGACTACAGGGTCCGACCCCGAAAACTGACCCGATAACCAGATCCGAAAACCTCAGTCCTTACAACTTGCCCGAGGGTATTGTACCCATCGGATGCAAGTGGATCTTTAAGTGGAAGATCGGTGCTGATGGACGGATCGATACTTATAAGGCGAGGTTGGTGGCAAAGGGATATCGCCAAAGGCAAGGAATTGACTATGACGAGACTTTCTCACCAGTTGCCATGATAAAATCGATCAGAGTTCTACTTGCCATTGTTGCACATTTTTTATTACGAGGTGTGGCAAATGGATATGAAGATTGCCTTCCTCAAAGGTGACCTTGAGGAAGAGGTGTATACGATAGAACCAGAAGGTTTCACATTCAAAGAATCTCCATATAAAGTGTGCAAGCTTCGAAGGTCTATTTATGGACTGAAGCAAGCTTCCCGGAGCTGGAACATAAGATTTGACGAGACTGTCAAGTCTTATGACTTCATTAAGAATGAAGATGAGCCTTGTGTGTACAAGAAGACCAGTGGGAGCGCAGTCACCTTCTTAGTTCTTTATGTAGATGACATACTACTCATTGGGAATAATGTTGCTATGATGTCATCAGTAAAGATCTGGCTGTCGAAAAACATCTCCATGAAAGATTTTGGAGAAACATCTTACGTATTGGGAATACGGATCTATAAAGATAGATCAAAGAGGATGCTTGAGAAGACCCAATCCTTGTACATAGATACCATAGTCAAAGGTTTGGCATGGAAAATTCCTAGAGAGGTCGCATACCGATGAGACATGGAATTAGTCTCTCAAAGGAGCAATCTTCTAAGACTCCTGATGAGAGGGCACTCATGGATAGAGTACCCTATGCCTCTGCCATAATATTTATCATGTATGCCATGCTATGTACATGGCCTGATGTTGCATATGCTCTAAGTGTTACGAGCAGATTTCAGGCTGATCCAGGCGAAGAACACTGGAAGGTAGTGAAATGTATCCTTAAGTACTTAAGAAGAACTAAGGATATCTTTCTTGTCTATGGAGGAGGTGACTTGAAACTACGAGGCTTTATTGACTCGAGTTTTCAGTCAGATCCAGATGATAGCAAGTCTACATCTGGATTCGTGTTTACTTTAAACGGGGGCGCAGTGTGCTGGAAGAGTTCCAAGCAAGCAACAACTGCAGATTCGACGATAGAAACTGAATATATTACTGCAGCTGAAGCCGCCAAGGAAGCAGTGTGGTTGACCAAATTCATCACCGACCTCGGTGTAGTTCCCAGCATCTCTGAACCTGTTCCGCTGTTGTGCGACAACAATGGAGCCATTGCGCAAGTGAAAGAGCTGTAGTCTCATCAGAAATCGAAAGATATTCTGAGGCGCTTTCAACTTATCAGAGAGATCATATCCAAAGGAGATGTAATGGTGGAAAGAGTTCCACCTATCGACAATGTAGCATATCCACTGACAAAGCCGTTGGCTCAAATTTTGTTTGAGCGTCACCTAGAGTCTATAGGCTTACTGTATAAAGGTCATTGGCTTTAGTCCAAGTGGGAGATTGTTAATCTTAGGTGGCCTACAAGCCAATCTGACTATGTAAATCTCGTTCATTTATTAATATAATGGAATAATATTCATTGTGTGTAAATCGTATTAATTATCGTCTCATAATGAAGTCCGTGAATATGTACTATGGTGATCAGATTATGATGAGATCATACTAATGAGACTGATCACTTAAACACACATATTCTTAATCGTTCATATTCAGAGGATATCCGAGAAGGACATCAGATATCCGGTTAGACTAGTACATATTACTCCTGCTCACATGATGAGGGTGATTGATCTCATAAGTCACTTGTGTGGAGACACTAAGGCGAATCTGTAGGTGCTCATTGGAGAATGAGTTCACTGAACTGATCCAACTGAATCGCTGGATGGTATTGTACCTCACTATCAACCAGCTTGATTCTATTGTCACAGTTGCATGGATGGTCCTCGGACCTGAGACACCAAGGACACCTTGTCGGTGGACTTCTGTGCTTTGACCTTGGTTTATGAATCTCTAACCACAGGATTCTAAACAGCCAAGGATTGGTACAGCGGAATACCGTCGAAGGGAATTGTTTGTCAATAAGGAATCATTCACTCTCGGTACTTAGAGAGAGAATTCTCTCGGAAGGATGCGCGGAAGTCCCTGGCCAGGGCGGACGATAATATCGGGAAAGGAGTTTTCCGATATTCATCAGCGGCGTCCAATCCAAGTGAGTCGACCGGTTAGGGTTTGACAGCACGCCATACCCTGAGTTGACTCGAGAGCATTGTACGAATGAAGGATTATATCCACGTGGTAATTGTCGGCGAAAAGGTTCCAAGAGTGGGTTACTTAACTCCGATACCTTCCGGGTTCACGCGGTGTTGCATGGCACCCAACGTGATCGGAGGCCCGGTTGAGTTCGATGTGCGACACCAATTCGATTGATTAATTAATTAATAAAGAGTTATTAATTGATTAATAAAGCTAGTAAGGAGTGACTGGGCTTATTGGGCTATTAACCGGAGTGGTAATTGAGCCTAGAGGGTCACACACAAATGATTCTCAAGGCGATGGATAAATAAGTGGGTTTTATAAAAATCGGGGGTTATGAAAAACCGCGCGGTTAGTATAAAATATAGCGAAGAGGCTGAGCAGGCCAAGATGCTGCTAACCCTAGCTGCCCCCTCCTCTATTTCTCTCTCTCTGTGGCATCCCAGATAGATCCGGATCTGCTCCGCCACTTCTCCGACTCCCGTTCGACCGGAAATCGTTCGCGCGTTGCGGTGATCGTTGCGGTGACCAATGGAGGTTTCGTGGGCTGCGAAGAACGAGGAACGTGAGGATATCCGTCGCGAGGAGGATTGTGTGGACTCCGCTAGAGGCGGGGCGTTTGCGCGGCTTGCAATGTCGCACCGACGGAATCGAACAGTTGCGGATTCGAATCCGCACACAGTGAGATTCGATAATCCAATTATCGAAGTTTTAGTATTTTTCGAAATGGGAATCGGATCTCCCTTTTATTTATTTTTCCGTTGCGTGGGAGATCCGGAGAAACCCGAGAACCCAACAGGATTGTTGTGGCCCAGGTGGCCAGAAAGTAGAGACATGAAGGCCTTCCATGGCTTGATGAACAAATGGAATCTGACAAGTAGGAGGAACATGGTGAACCATGGGGTTTGGTTCGACAGAACGTAAAGGCGCCTTCCCTTTAAGAATAGACTGGATGGACTCAAGCTGTTGAGGATCCACGTAGGTAGCCAGAGCTCCCAGGACGGTGACTAGATCTGGAGGATTAGTAGACGAAGGCTCAACTTGGTCTTGAGCCTCCTCATAAGTGGGATTAGAAATCACATGCATATGGGGATGATTGGTACCAAAATCATACTAGTGTGGACGCCCAGAGTGTTCCTGCTCTCCTCCCACGGGGAGGCCTCCGTCCGTCGGGTAACTGCAGCGATGAGGTGTTAGGAATTGAAGTGTGTGATCGCCATGAGCATTACCTCAAGGTCCCTGTGCTCAGCAGGATGGGTGGATTGATCGCGTCTTATTGGAGCGGTGGTTGTGGATTCCTCTTTTCTGCCTCTGGCCAACCAAAGGGGGAGAGCTTGGTAGTCTGCACGAGAGCTGTGGTAAGAGCCCCTTGTAGACACCCATTTTTGGCCCATTCCATAGACCGATTTGAGCTTTATTGTGTTAACGGGCCTTCGTGTTAATCTTTTGTCATTTGGACTCCTTGAAATTTAATTTCTTTTTGTTATAAAAATGTTGTCACAAAATGTTGATTTTTCAAAAAAAAAAAAAGAAAGAAAGAAGGGTGTATGATTTCAAAACTTTTTTTTATTTTTTGCATTTGGATTTCAAGAATATTCATTTTTAAAAAAAAGTTTTGTCAAGTCCATCAGGTGGCCAGAGTACTGGCCGTCTGATCCTTCAGACAGCCAGACTAGTGGCCATTTGAAGTTCAGACGGCCAGATAGCTGGCCGTCTGAACATTCAGACGGCCAGAAAGATGGCCGTCTGAACATCCTTCAGACGACCACCTTCCTGGCCTTCTGAGTTCAGACGCCCAGTTTGCTGGCCTTTTGAGTTTAGATGGCTAGTTTGCTAGCCTTCTGGCCAGTTTGCTGGCCTTCTGAGTTCAGACGGCCAGTTTGCTGGCCTTCTGAGTTCCGACGGCCAGTTTTCTGGCCTTCTGAGTTTTGACGGCCAGTTTGCTGGCCTTTTGAGTTCAGACGGCCACCTTCCTGGCCTTTTGGTTTCAGACGGCCAGATTCCTGACCGTCTAATCCTTCAGACGACCACTTCTTTGGCCGTCTGATTGGTTGGTCTTCCGTGATTATCTTAATTTTTTTTTACGCCTTTCTCTCAGATTTTTGACCATATCTTCCGCATTTTCTCACCCTAGTGGATTAAGATGAAGATGATTTAGATCTCTATCCAATCTTCTTTATCCTCATCCATTGGCCCACGAAATGGGGGCTTCCTAGGGTTTTAACTCTACCTCCCTTGCCTATTTAAGCTCTCTTTCACCTTGAGAACGAGGCCAAGGAGGTTCACTAGGGTGAGGGTACCATTTTACATCAAAAGAGAGAGAAAAGAGTGCTTTCAAAGCCTAACATTAGCCTCTTCTCTGGAGCTCGTAGGAAGGAAACAATTATGGAGTCTTGGAAGCTCTTAGAAGGAAGAATGTGCTGTCAATTTTATGCCCATGCGACACTCTCTTCAACGTCGAAAAGGGAACCCTACTCTCTTCTCTCATTTATCATTTTTATCGTTCTCTTCATAGTACCATACATGCATGCATAAGTTTAGGATTTTGTCTATGTTTAGATTCCATTTACACACACATGCACTCATGATTAGGTACCTTAGATCCTTGCTAAGGGGTTTGTTTTGATCCAAAACACCAAAAAACGGGAAGGTTGGTGGCCATAACACTTGGTCACTCATCCTTCTCACCCACATATTCGGTAAGCTCACCTCTAATTGATATATCTCTTTTGCTTAATGAATGGATGCTATGCTAATTAAGAGTCTAATGGGTGTTTTAATTCATGATTAATTTGCAGGAAATCAAAGCGTGAGGCTCCGTCTTCTTGGCTGGCCGAGGAGAAGGGAGTATGGACTACAAATTCTGCTGCGCATAGAGGTCTTGGAGTGTCATTCGCGATCTAGGTTGTCCCTCTGGGTCGAGGTAAAACACCCTGGTGATCACCATTTTAGTTCTTGGTGTTTTAGTTCATCAAGTCATTTGTTCTTTATTCTGGGTTCGTAGACACGGAGGTCGGTCTCCGCTCACCAGTTGAGTGCGGGGTCATTTCCGGCGCCTACAACCTTCTGGCGATCACGGTGGGAGCACTTGTGCCTATCACGCTATTTTCTTCATTTATTTCCTGCAAAAATTTCATTTTTAAGATTTTTTGTGAGTTATAGTCAGGGCCATCAGAAGGCCAAATTACTGGCCTTCTGAAGCATCAGACGGCTAGTGAAGTGGTCTTCTGATTTGTCAGACGGCCAGTGAAGTGGCCTTTTGAACTGTCTGGCGGCCAGTTAGCTGGCCTTCTGATCTTTCTGACGGCCTGGTAAGTGGCCTTCTGAACTGTCTGGCGGCCAGTTAGCTAGCCTTCTGATCTTTCTGACGGCCAGGTAAGTGACCTTTTGAACTGTCTGGCAGCCAGTTAGCTGGCCTTCTGATCTTTCTGACGGCCAGGTAAGTAGCCTTCTGATATGTCAGACGGCCATCGACTTGGCTGCCAGGTGGGTCCTATTCAGAATTGTTTTTAGTAATATTTTTCTTGATCCTTGATGTTTTGAGGTTCATTTTTGATGTGATTTACATTTAATACTCCTTTTGGGGGGTCGGTGGAAGATCCTCTGCACATTTTTTTAGGAAAGACTCTTTTGGATTAACTCTATGTTTGGGGATTCCCGCCTGAGCAGAAAAGTAGTTCAAATAGAGAACCTCCGTTAGTCTCCGTACTCCGTGAATTCCTGCACGGTGACCGAGCTGGTTGTACCTTGAGTGAGTCCTATTAGAACCTTGGGATTGAGACGAGTGTATATTGAACATTCAATAGGAAATCATTTTTTAAGTCTCAAAACACAAAGTACACAGGCCTGAACTCTAAATTAACATTTTTTGCTTGTTCAACTTGTTTGCAAAACAAAGGAAAATGAACAACATGTTTTCAAATCCCATGTTTCAAAGTGAATTTCCTTTTGAGACAAAAGATATGAGAGCTAGTACATATGTAGGCATGCTCAACACACATCAAGGGGATGCCTCACGTCATGAGGATCTAGACAAGGTCTCCTCCCATGGAGGGGATGAACCAGTTAGTCTCAGAGTTGGAAGGTCGGCGACACAGAATGCTAGTGATGATGCTGATTTAATCAGGGTGTTGGCAAGGTACACACCTGAGTAACTTATCCACATCGCTTCAAAAGGCAAGACTTCAATCAATCATCCCGCCTTTCTAGATTTATCCCGCACACCTTACCAGACATCTTCAAACAAAGCTCCTTGCAAGACTCAATTGGAGTCCAATCCAAATGCTTCAATTCCACCCATTTTTCCTATTGCAGCCACACCCTGGCAACCAATCTCTCCAATCCCGACATCATGAAAACCAGTTGGACCTCCATAGTACATTTCTAAGCAGGAAATGGAGCCTTACCTCAGAAAATTGCTTACTGAATCATTAACAATTTCTAAGCCGTATTCCTTAGTTGAATACTGCAAACTTCCCCCAGCATATTTTCCACCTGGATTTAAGGCTCCGAAGTACCGAAAGTATGATGGAAGTACTGACCCACATCACCATCTGTCGGGTTTTCTTATGGATTCACACCAGTGGCTATATGACAAAGTGTTGTTGGTCCACCTCTTTCAGAAATCTTTAGAAGGAGAAGCTCTGCGTTGGTTTACCTAACTTCCATCTTCAGATCTCCTCAATTTCGACACTGTTTTTAAAAAATTCATTAGTCATTTTAGTCACATGACTAATCTGACTCCTACACTTTTTGATCTAGTGTCGGAGAAAATGAAACCGGATGAAGATTTCACCCAATTTGCCAATAGATGGAGGGTGATGGCATCAAGAGCTGAACTTTTCATTCCAGAAGCTCAAGCAGTTACCATGATTGTGAATAATGCAACACCTCAGCTTAAAACCATTCTAATGCTTAGTGAACTCCACACCTTTGCTCAATTGTACAACAGAGCTAGAGTGATACAGACTCAGATCAGAGATTCCACTGTTCCTTCCTTCCTTGACATCTGCCCTCGAAATCGGAAGGCGACGCCTATGCCAACCACTGAGGGGGTTACTACTAATGAAAACATCAATGCCTTTACTCAGCTAACCAAAGGGCGACCCATCAATCCTGGTCCTACCACCACTCCTGCCAGCAATCCTCGGCAGTACTCTGTAGTTCCTCCGCCAAATAGTTATGGGAGGCCTGCTCCAAAGAGAACTTCATACCCCCTACTTCTAGAATCTTTGGGTGATATCTTCTTTGCTCTTATGGCTTGCAAAGCAATTCAACTTCCGCCTCAGAGGGAAGGGATTTCTCCCAATGTTGATACCTCCAAATACTGTCATTATCACAGAGCTCCTGGGCATGTCATTTACAATTGCTTTGCATTTAGAGATTCGGTTTATGACATGAACGATGAAGGGCGTATTAATTGGGAAGATGTCAGAATTGCTGTCTCTAATTTGAAAGGAAGGAATAGGGACCTTGGCATAGTTCAGAATCCTCTCCCAGATCATCAGAATGTTACAGACCCATCCACATCAAGACAAGAACGAGAAGAGAAAGTCAACACCTTCACAGTTGGCCAAAAATCTCAGGTGATCCGAAAAGAACAATTTTGGGGGTATGAAGGAGAACCACTAGTCCGAGAATATGGGGAACATGAAGAGGATCATTGTGAAAAGATGGAAATGAGTGTGGGAGTTATCCAGGAAGTAGGAAGACCCTTAGTACTCCTCTGGCCTAAGAAAGAACATGTTCCAACCACACCATCAGGTCATGATCCTTTACTGAATTTCTTGACTCAAACCACATCCTCACTTATGACTTCTAATCACTTCCGTCCACTTCAATTGATCACACCAAGTCCTAAAGAAGTCAGTACTCCCATTGAAAACACCATGAATCTTTCACTCAGGGATAGGATACTCCCACGACCTTCCAGGATGCCTGAGACTCAAGAGGAGTCCAACACTCAATCAAGCTCTGCGTCCGCAGAATATGACATTCTCCAACATCTTGAGAGGACCCCATCAAAGATCTCTATTTTGGAGTTAATCAAAAGATCTCCCTCACACTAGGAAACACTTTTCAAATTCCTCCAAAAGGTTATGGTAAGTGAAGATCTTCCTGCTAATGATGTCTCCCATGCTATTCTTTCTGTCACTCAGGGGCAACCAATGATCAGTTTCTTCAATGAAGATTTGGCTGCTCCCGAACACCGTTCTTTACCCTTACTACTTACCATCACACTAAATGGGGTGAAGGTAGACTCTACTCTGATTGACATTGGGGCATCTATCAATGTGTGCTCGATGAAGACATTGACACAAATTGGAGTAAAGGAAGAATAGTTGGTAAGGGTTTCAACCACCATTTCAGCCTATGACAACTCCAAATGGACTTCCCCTGGAAAAATCATTCTCCAAGTCGGAGTTGGGCCGATAGTCATGCCTTCAGAGTTCTTCATTTTAGATGTTGAACCAACCTACAAGCTAATTTTGGGAAGACCTTGGATAGAGCAGATTGTGGGAATCCCGTCTATAGCACAACAATGTTACAAATTCCTATTCAAAGGAAAAATAGTGAAGATCAAAAGCACCCCTATAGTGGAAATGTTGGAGACGATAACCACAGAACAACTTCCCTCCATGACTGTCATTGAGAGAAAAAATGAAGAGAGTTTGTCCACAATTAATTCAGCTCAGTTTGGAAAAGAAGTTGGGACAACTATTGCTTCATTACCACTCAAGAAGGAGACTAAAGTGGATATAGAAAGAAAAGGTTGGCAAATGATGATAAAGATGGGATATTATCCGGGAAAAGGGTTAGGAAAGGAAGAGCAAGGAATGAGACAGCCCATCGAGGATGAAGAAAATTTCAATGGAGTAGGATTGGGGTATCTGCACAGAGATGAATATTGGCAACCCTTGGATTGGATGCTCTGGGAACACTTTACCTCAGGGGCCACTGGATTTCACGAGGAAGAGAAGATGATATATCAGGTGAGGGACAATCCATCTAATGAGAGTGACAAAGAAGAAGTGGAAGAGGAACTAGGACTCCATACATTATTCTGTCTACAGATTCTAGAGGAAGGGTCTCCCTTACAGCTAGGAATAGGAATATTCTTAGCCCATCAGTATCATAGTCCCCTCACTTTCATTCCATTCTTGTTTTACCCTCCAGTCCCTCCACTCATCACTCTTCTAATACCAGAATCTCCCCAACATTGTTTCTCATTCATCACTTCTGATCATGAAAAAAAAACGCCCATTTTGAAAGGAGAGAATGCCAAATCACTCTAGAAGAACCTTCATACTGAGAGAATGAATGTACAGAGAGCTTCCTTGTTCAAGGGACCTCTCTTTCCCGTCAGCTGAATTCATCAATCATCCACCCGCTTGTACATAGTAATTTAGGAATCGGAGTAGGGATAGGAATAGGTTTAGAAGGTACCTCTTCAGGTCCACACCACAGGAAAAGGAAAGGAAGAGAAGTTCCTAGACGCTTTGTTTTAGAGTTAGTATATAGATGTGGAAGTTTAATCCAAGAGTCCGCTTTCGTACAGGAAGATTGCATCAATATAATTGAAAATGAGAAAGTCACAGAATGTTTGGAATCTGATGGACTTGGGGTGTATCTGTTAGAAGTGGGAGAAATTAATGAGCATGAAGAATCTGAGGATGAAGAGGATTCGATAACTCTTTATGTAAGTGGGACAAAGAGATTTGATGAGCCAACAGCTGCAGTTGATGAGCCAACCAAGGAAGTTAGTCTTGGCACAGAGGAAGATCCTAAGATAATCCTTATTAGTGCAAATTTGAGTGCCAAAGAAGAAGCTGAGATAACAAATGTGTTAAAACAATATCTGGATGGTTTCGCTTGGTCTTATGAGGATATGCCGGGACTAGATACGTTCTTAGTGGAGCACCGTCTAGTCCTAAAATCTGATGCTAAGCCTGTTAAATAAAAATTGAGGAGACTCCATCCAAAATTAGCTCTGAAAGTCAAAGAGGAAGTTGATAAATTCCACAAAGCAAATTTCATCAGAGTTGTTCTCTATCCTTAGTGGGTAGCAAACATCGTCCCAATGATGAAAAAGGACGGTAGGGTCAGGGTGTGCATAGATTTTAGAGATTTGAACCAAGCCTGTCCCAATGATGATTTCCCACTCCCACACATAGATGTCCTTATAGATAATACCGCGGGCTACGAGATGCTTTCATTTATGGATGGCTTTTCAGGATACAACCAGATCAGGTTAGCTGAGGAAGATCAAGAGAAGACATCTTTCACCACCCCATGGGGAACTTGTTGTTATGTTGTGATGCCTTTTGGGTTGAAGAATGCAGGGGCATCATATCAAAGGGCTATGATGGCCATTCTTTACGACATGATGCATGTGGATATGGAGGTGTATGTGGATGATGTCTTGATAAAATCAAGGACTCGAGAAGATCACTCTAAAATCTTGAGAAAGGTCTTGCAAAGGTCAAGGGAACACAAACTGAAAATGAATCCTAAGAAATGTGTGTTCGGAGTATCATCGGGAAAGCTATTAGGATTCATTGTAAGCAAGAGAGGAATAGATATAGATCCTAACAAGACCAAAGCCATTTCTGAAACGCCACCTCTCAAGAATATCAAACAAGTTTGAGGACTTATTGGAAGATTGCAGTTCATTCAGAAGTTTATTTCGCAACATTCACAGAGGTGCAAGCCATTCTACGAACTGCTGAAGGGAGGGGCAAAATTTGATTGGAATGTGATATGTCAGAAGGCTTTTGATGAATTAAAAAGCTATTTACAAAGTTCCCTGGTCCTGATGCCCCTAGTGGCAGGACGTCCCCTACTGCTCTATATTTCTACTACTGACGATTCTGCTGGAGCAGTGTTGGCCCAATATAACGACGAGAAGAAAGAAAGGGCGGTGTATTATCTCTCTAAATTATTCAATGAAGCAGAAAAGAAATACACTGCCATGGAAATGACGTGTGCAACTCTCGTCTGGGTAGCTCAAAAGCTCAAGCATTATTTTCTTGCTCATGAGGTAAAACTTCTAGCTAGGATGGACTTGATCAAGTATCTCTTGGAAAAGCCAGTATTGACGGATCGTTTGGTTAGATGGCAAAGTTTCTTGAATCAATTTGATATAACATATGTGAATCAGAAAGCTATCAAAGGACATGTCATTTGCAGAACATCTGGCACATCACCCCTTACCAATGTTTTCTCATGTCAAAACTGAGTTTCCCGATGAAGAATTGAGATCTTTAGTGGATGACAGTCCATCTTGGGTTCTCTATTTCGATGGTGCTCTCAACTCTAAAGGTAAGGGAATAGGGGCAGTCTTATTGTCACCGGAAGGAGTGAGCATCCCTCAGACTCGAGAATTAACATTTCCTGCTACTAACAATATAGTGGAATATGATGCACTCCTAACAGGACTGAAGACGGTAGTAATGCTTAGAGTCAAAGAGCTGCGCATCATTGGTGATTCTCAACTAATCCTTAGACAAGTTCTTCACAAGTACAGGACCAAAGATCTCAAGTTAAAGCCATATCAAGAGTTGGTGAAAAGTGTAGCCCGTCGGTTTAGAAAACTCACCTATGTTCATACCCCAAGATCCTAGAACATTCTAGCAGATGCACTTGCTTCGCTATCTTCTTCCTTAGAATTTCTACCAGGCAAATCATCTGAAACAATCTTGATCCAGAAAATAGACTTTTCCTCTCTCTCTGACCCTTAGTTCTTGCAATTCCTTAAGCCTCCTGATGAAGAAGTCTCGATACTAGAGGTGTCCTATATAGAGCCAGCGATGGACTCTGATGATGGGAACCCTTGGTATTTTGATATTGAGAATTATTGTAAGGATGGGTCTTTCCCAGAATATGCCACATCTCAGGATTGAAAGGCAATCCGTCGGGTGGCACAGAGATACTGAATTCTAGGAGGCGTGCTACACAAGAAGTCACTTAGCGGAGTTTTTCTTCGCTGTTTGAATGAAATAGAGGCTAAACAAGTGATCGAAGCTGCTCACGCTAGTGAATGTGGCGGCCATGTCAATGGTCGCTCACTAGCTCAAAAACTCCTCAAACTCTATTACTGGCCCACCATGGAGGAAGACTGTAACATCTTCGTTCGGCATTGTGTGAAGTGTCAGCTTCACGGTGACAAAATTCATGCTCCCTCCTCATCTCTTCACCCAATGATCGCTCTGTGGCCCTTTGCCATGTGGGCATTTGATGTTGTTGGACCTTTGGAAGACAGAACTAGAAAAATCAAGAAGTCCTTCACCCTCACTGCTACAGAATACTTCACCAAATGGGCTGAAGCAGAAGCCTTCTCCGAGATCAAAGCCTCAACAGTGATCAAGTTCATCAGGCTCAATATTTTGGCTAGGTTCGGAACCCCAAGGGACATCGTCACCGACAATGGACCGCAATTCGTCGCCCAGGAATTTCAGGAAATGTGCAGTAAGTTCGGCATTCAATTACATCATTCATCTCCATATTATCTACAAGGTAATGGCCAGGCAGAAGCAACAAACAAAACTCTCATCATAATAATAAAGAAAACTTGCAAATCACATAATTTCGCAGATTGGCCAGAACGTTTAGTGGATGCTCTATAGGCATATCGCACCCCAATCTGAACTCCTACTGGTCAAACTCCTTTTGCTCTCACATTTGGATCAGAGGCGGAACTTCCATACGAGATCCTTATCCCCTCACGAAGAGTACAATTGGGTCATGATTTAGATTCCGATGGACATCGGGAAGCTTTGTTGACCCAATTAGAGCTCTTAGATGAAAAGTGGATGATTACTGCCGATCACGCCAAAGTTTATCATCAAAGAATTGCATGATTTTATGCCAACAAGGTAATTGAACGTAAATTTGAAGTGGGAGAGATGGTCCTAAAACGAAAATTCATAAAATCTTCTAGACCAAGAAATAAGTTGCTTGAAAATTGGGAAGGGCCATTTGTGGTTAAAGAGGTGTATCCTAGGAACGCATATCGATTGGTAAATGAGCAGGGGCAAGAGTTATCTTATCTATGGAATGGTGTTTACCCGAAGAAGTTCTACCCTTAGGTCACTTATCTTTTGTTTCAAATAGGAATAGGATAGTCGGCATGGTGCTACGACCAGTGGGGCTCAAAGTTAGATTTTCATAAACAGGCTCTATTTCTTTTAGACGTTTAGAAAAGGGTAAGTCCTCACACACACTCACGCCTATCATTAAGGAGAAAATAACATATGAGTCAAGGAGAACGAAGACCAAGCTTAGAAGGAGATAGAACACCCTTTTTCCCTCTTATTCGGCCAAAGTCGGGGAACCGTGGCCTTACGGGAGGACTCCCGAGCCCATCTGCCGCCTTAGTAGGAGGAATTCAAATAAAGAAATCAAAAGCAAAAGCCGCATCAAAGGCAAAAAGAAGCAAAAGCCTCCAGACCAAATGTCAAGTCGATAAAATGAGACAAATGATGAAAAGGCCTACAAAGTCAAATCTTTAAACAAGGCCACCAAGAAAAGAAAAGGAAAAGAAAAGAGATCGAATCCCAACAGGCAATAGGGTGGAGGAAGGATAATCCCTGAGGTCACCTAACCCTCTCAAGCGGCTTATCTATTCATTCTTTTTATTTTGGGTGTTCTCTCTTCTTTTTAGTGAGGTTGAAGTGAACCAAGATTCAAAAGTTAAATGAAATTAATGACATGACAAATTTAACTGTCACACTTCCCCAAACCAAACCCTCTTAGAAAATAAAAGGTGTGTGAAGTCTAGTCAAAGGTTTTTTGATCTGCGTACCATGCCGATTTTTAGAGTCTATCAATTTCCCTTGAGACTTCGGGCTTAGGTCAACGCAAGCAGTTTACCGAATGGTACGACGCCGCTAATTCGGGGTTAGCGTCGCGCGGTTGGCCATTAGGGTTCTAGGGTGGTCTATCATTTACTACTTAAGTTGTGAGGAAAGAGACCCGGGTCGGGCAAATTATTTATCGTTGATATGTTTTTTAGAAGAACCTGTTGGTCGGGAGCAGTTGGGAGCCAGAGCTTGGTATGACGATATTGTCATCAGCATAAGACTTAACTGGGTGGGTTCTGTTCAAGGACTATTAACGACCCAAATTGGCTTAGGTATGTGCATAGGACGCTTGGGGAGTTCAACAAGGGACATTTCAAAATAAAATTTAAAAAAAAAATCACATATCTCAAAATCCAAAAAAAATCACATATTTCAAAATCCAAAAAAAATCACATATTTCAAAATCCAAAAAAAATTACATATTTCAAAATAAAAAAATCACATATTTCAAAATCCAAAAAAAAAAATTCATATTTCAAAATCTAAAAAAAAAATCACATATTTAAAAACACACACACACACACACACAAACACACACATTCATCTATATGAATGATTGTCATTTTGTACATACAAATTGCATATGCATGATTGTATGCCGCATGTTTCTTTATTTCCTTATGTCCGTTTAATAAGACAAGGCCCCCTGACTCGTCGCCAAGACTAGAATGGTATTCATCTTTTTGAGCAAAGGGCAAAAATAAACTATGAAAATAACATTCTTTTTCTGTGGTTTTGTGCAGGAACAGGCGATGAAGAAAAAAAAAAAAAAGAAAAGAAGAAGCATAAAACCATTAGACGGCCAGATAGATGGTCTTTCTTATGCTTTAGACGACCACCAGTCTGGCCTTCTGACGGAACCATCAGACGGCTAGATAGATGGCCTTCTGACGCTTCACACAGCCACCAGTCTGGCCTTTTGACGGAACCATCAGACGGCCAGATAGATGGCCTTCTGATGCTTCAGACGGCCACCAGTTTGGCCTTCTGACAAAATATTTCAGAAAAACTGTAAAAAAATCTAATTTTTTTTTTAAAAAAGTAGAAAAAATTAGAAAAATGTGTGCTTCTAACTTTATTACTGATATAATGATTCTAAGATCTGATTTTGCAGGAAGAAGAAGATTGAAGAGTCTGCATTAGTTTAGAAAAAAAAAAAAAAACTGGAGGCTAATAACTTAAGACACATAAATCCGGAATTCCCCTTTAACAAAAATGGTGATGGATTTATGAGGTTTAAGTTATTTGAACAGCCTAGAATAAATCCTCCATTGTCTTGCATTAGATAGGTTTTTTATTTTAAACCCAACATGCATCATCCATTCATTCAGCATGCCATTGCAGAGGAGAGTAAGGCCCTATCACCTGTGCTTTGATCATCCAGTGTTGGAATCTTTTATTGTCTGCACAGTGTTTTGATTAAGTCTTGGAATGCACCTTCCGCGCCTTTGGTTGTCATCCCTTAAACTCCTTCGACCGGACAGGCGTCCCATAGTATGTCGGAGACTCGCGGCAATTGCCAGAGGGCCTCCTGGGTTGTAGTTTATGTTAGTTTTAGGTGGCCTACAAGCCAATCTGACTATGTAAATCTCGTTCATTTATTAATAAAATGGCATAATATTCATTATGTGTAAATTGCATTAATTATCGTTTCATAATGAAGTCCGTGAATATGTGCTATAGTGATCAGATTATGATGAGATCATACTAATGAGACTGATCACTTAAACACACATATTCTTAATTGTTCCTAGTGGGAGGATATCTGAGAAGGACATTAGATATCCGGTTAGACTAGTACAGATTACTCCTGCTCATATGATAACGGTGACTGTTCTCATAAGTCACTTGTGTGGGGACACCAAGGCGAATCTGTAGGTGCTCATTGGAGAATGAGTTCACTGAACTGATCCGACTGAATCGCTGGATGGTATTGTACCTCACTGTCAACCAGCTTGATTCTATTGTCGCAGTTGCGTGGATGGTCCTCGGACCTGAGACACCAAGGACACCTTGTCGGTGGACTTCTGTGCTTTGATCTTGGTTTACGAATCTCTAGCCACGGGATTCTAATACGCCAAGGATTGGGTACAGCGGAATACCGTCGAAGGGAATTGTGTGTCAATAAGGAATCATTCGCTCTCGGTACTTAGAGAGAGAATGCTCTAGGAAAGATGCGAAAGTCTCTGGCCAGGGCGGCCGTTAATATCGGGAAATGAGTTTTCCGATATTCATCAGCGGCATCCAATCCAAGTGAGTCGACCGGTTAGGGTTTGACAGCTCGCCATACCCTGAGTTGACTCGAGAGCATTGTACGAATGAAGGATTATATCCACGCGGTAACTGTCGACGGAAAGGGTCCAAGAGTGGGTTACTTAACCCCAAATACCTTCCGGGTTCACGTGGTGTTGCTTGGCACCCAACGTGATCGGAGGCCCGATCGAATTCGATGTGCGACATCAATTCGATTGATTAATTAATAAATAAAGGGTTATTAATTGATTAATAAAGCCAGTGAGGAGTCATTGGGCTTGTTGGGCCATTAACTGGACTGGTACTTGGGCCTAGAGGGTCGCACACAAATGATTCTCAAGGCGATGAATAAATAAGTGGGTTTCATACAAACCGGGGGTTTTTATGAAAAACCGCGCGGTTAGTTTAAAACATAGCGAACGGGATGAGAAGGCCAAGCTGCTGCTAACCCTAGCCTCCCCTCCTCAGTTTCTCACTCTCTCTGGCGTCCAGACAGATCCAGATCTGCTCCGCTGCTTCTCCGAATCCCGTTCGACGGGAAATCGTCCGCGCGTTGCGGCGATTATTGCGGCGACCGGCGGAGGCTTCGTGGGCTGCGAAGAATGAGGAACGTGAGGATATCCGTCGCGGGGAGGATGGCGTGGACTTCACTAGAGGCCGGGCACTTGCGCGGCTTGCGGTGTCGCACCGACGGAACCAAACGGTTGCGGATTCGAATCCGCACAAGGTGAGAACTTCGATAATCAGATTATTGTATTTTAGATTTTGAAATGGGAACGGATCGCTGTAAATATTTTGTTTTTCGCTGCGTGAGCGATCCGGAGAAACCGAGAAAACCCAACAGTTTATGGGTACACAACTCTTTTTCATCATCATTCTTAGCTTGTATCACCATTGTTGTCAGACTTTAGCAGGTTCCACCTCAGGTGGAGTGGTCCAAAAAGGGATGTAGTGTCCGTACCATCCACTTATCAGTCCACCGTGCTCCCCTACAAAGAAGATGCCACGGAGGGGCAACTGTAGACACCCATTTTTGGCCCATTCCATAGACTGATTTGAGCTTTATTGTGTTAACAGGCCTTCGTGTTGATCTTTTGTCATTTGGACTCCTTGAAATTCAATTTCTTTTTGTTATAAAAGTGTTGTCACAAAACGTTGATTTTTCAAAAAAAAAAGAAAAGAAAGAAGGGTGTATGATTTCAAAACTTTTTTTCATTTTTTTGCATTTGGATTTCAAAAATATTCATTTTTTTTAAAAAAATTTGTCAAGTCCATCTGGTGGGCAGAGTGCTGGCCCTCTGATCCTTCAGACGGCTAGACTAGTGGCCGTCTGAAGTTCAGATAGCTAGATAGCTGGCCGTTTGAACATCCTTCAGACGGCCCCCTTCCTGGCCTTCTGAGTTCAGACGGCCAGTTTGCTGGCGTTCTGAGTTTAGACGGCCAGTTTGCTGGCCTTCTGAGGTCAGACGGCCAGTTTGCTGACCTTCTAAGTTCAGACGCCACCTTCCTGGCCTTCTGAGTTTAGACGGCCAGTTTGCTGGCCTTCTAAGTTCACACGGCCACCTTGCTGGCCTTCTGAGTTCAGACGGCCACCTTCCTGGCCTTCTGAGTTCAGACGGCCAGTTTGCTGGCCTTCTGAGTTCAGACGGCCACCTTCCTGGCCTTCTGGGTTCAGACGGCCAGATTCCTGGCCGTCTGATCCTTTAGACGGCCACTTTTTTGGCCGTCTGATTGGTTGGTTTTCCGTGATTATCTTAATCTTTTTTTACGCCTTTCTCTCGGACTTTTTACCATATCTTCCGCATTTTCTCACCCCAGTGGATTAAGATGAAGATGATTTAGGGCTTAGGTGTCAACTTTTGATTGGTTTTGGCTTAGATTTTATTGAAGAGATCTCTATCCAATCTTCTTTATCCTCATCCATTGGCCCACGAAATGGGGGCTTCCTAGGGTTTTAACTCGACCTCCCTTGCCTATTTAAGCTCTCTTTCACCTTGAGAACAAGGCCAAGGAGGTTCACTAGGGTGAGGGTACCATTTTACATCAAAAGAGAGAGAAAAGAGTGATTTCAAAGCCTAACATTAGACCTCCTCTCTGGAGCTCGTGGGAAGGAAACAACTATAGAGTCTTGGAAGCTCTAAGAAGGAAGAATGTGCTGTCAATTTTATGCCCATGCGACACTCTCTTCAACGTCGAAAAGGGAACCCTACTCTCTTCTCTCATTTATGATTTTTATCGTTCTCTTCATAGTACCATACATGCATGCATAAGTTTAGGATTTTGTCTATGTTTGGATTCCATTTGCACACACATGCACTCATGATTAGATACCTTAGATCCTTGCTAAGGGATTTGTTTTGATCCATAACACCAAAAAACGAGAAGGTGGGTGGCCATAACACTTGGTCACTCATCCTTCTCACCCCCATATTCGGTAAGCTCACCTCTAATTGATATATCTCTTTTGCTTACTGAACGGATGCTATGCTAATTAAGAGTCTAATGGGTGTTTTAATTCAAGATTAATTTGCAGGAAATCAAAGCGTGCGGCCCCGTCTTCTTGGCCGGCCGAGGAGAAGGTAGCATGGACTACAAATTCTACTGCGCATGGAGGTCTTGGAGTGTCATTCGTGATCAAGGTAGTCCCTCTGGGTCGAGGTAAAAAACCTTGGTGATCACCATTTTAGTTCTTGGTGTTTTAGTTCATCAAGTCATTTGTTCTTTATTCTGGGTTTGTAGCCACGGAGGTCGGTCTCCGCTCACCTGTTGAGCGCGGGGTCATTTCCGGCGCCTACACCCCTGAAAAGAAAAGACAAACAAGGAAAAGAAATAGCCTGATTAGAACTGCAATGTGTAAAATCTATCCATGCAAACAAATAAACAAGTTAAAATTGAAAGGGGATGCACCGGATGGGTGTTTGGGGAGGGAAGGTGACCATATGTTATGGCCACCCACCTCCCGTTTTTTGTTTGAAACCTCTGTAGTGAAGGGTGGTAGATCATTCTAACATGTATGCATGTAAATGGGGTGCTCGTGTGTGACAATAGTGAAAAGTGGATGTATTGTGGTAAAAAGGAAAGGAGAAAGAAGAAAAGATTTTGGGGTTATTGGATGACATATGATGTAAAAGAATAAGAGAAGAAAGGTTTAAGGAGACACGCTCATTTAGGATGTGGAGGACTGCTTGTTTCCTATGACTCACCAAGCTCCAGCCTCTATGCGCTAGAACCTCTGCCAACCTGAAGCCTTCCAATGCGAGCCTCTTCAACCTCCCAAAATCCTTAACTCCCAGCTCTTTTCCGAGAGACCTAGGGGGTTTAAATAGGGGGGAAGAAAATAGGAAAATTAGGGGTCTAAATCCTCGTTAATCCCCAAGATCCAATAGGAAGTAGTCAAGAACTGAGGATTGTGGTTGCGGCAGTCGCCGGAGTGGGGAGTGGTCGGAGTAGTGGGAGACGAGAGTCGTAAGTGGAGGAAAACGTGGGAAGGCGAAGTCAAGTTGAAAGTGGGAGTATGGACGGCCAACCATCTTGCCTTCCAGAATCGTGGAAGGCCACCAAATTGGCCTTCCATGAAAAGGTGGAAGGCAACATAGCTGGCCTTCTGGAATCATGGAAGGCCACCAAGTTGGCTTTCCGCGAAAAGGTGGAAGGCAACATAGCTGGCCTTCCGGAATCGTGGAAGGCCACCAAGTTGGCCTCCCGAGAAAAAGTTGGAAGGCAACATAGCTGGCCTTCCGGAATCGTGGAAGGCCACCAAGTTGGCCTTCTGCGAAAAGGTAGAGGCAAGGGTGTTGGTTAATAGGCTCGACCACTTAATGGGCTGAATTAGGTGGAGAAATATGATGGGCTAAATGAGATGGGGATGGATTAAATGAGATGAGGGTTTATGACCAAAAAGGTGTCCAAAATCGGTTGTCTACAAATGACCCTCTAGGATGCTTGTTTTGCAGTGGAACAGAGTGGAATGATAAATGGGTGTTCCGAAAATTGAACCTGATTTTGGACAGCTCGAAGAAGGGGTGAGCTATGTCCAAGGATGATATGCGAATGTGGTAAATGCATGAGAATTTAGCTATTTTGATTGCAAGGGTGATGAAGAAGGGGATCAAAGTCCAAACTGGAGAATCACAATCCGTGGGACCCTCGGGCACTGGGACCATGAGGCCTTGGTGCACTAGGATGCAACGATCTGGCCCAAGGGCATCTCAAGCAGGAAAGATGGAGGGGTGTGACTTGAAAAGGTCTCAACACAATGTGCGCATGATGGCCTGGCGCATCACATGATCGCCAAGTAAGAGAATCTCAAGTACACGAATTGGAAAAGGATAAGGTCTTGCAATTCAAAGAGCTAACAAACGAACATTTGTCAGAATCACAAGTCACCAATGGGATAAGCAGAGTGATAAATCATGGTCATTGCCCCTAGGATGAGGATGGATTTTCTTGTGGACGAAGCTTATGCATTGCATGCTAGTTTAAAAATTGGAAAACAAATTCCTAATCTAAATGCAAATAGGAGGGATTTATTGGACAATCGAATAACTTGGAGAGTAAAGACTCCTCATTGTTTTGTTTAAAGAGGGACTCAAAGTCTGTACGTCCAAAGTTATTAGCCTCCTACATCGTCAATTCTACTTGCTTCGGATTCCCTGCAACTGCAAGAATGCACATCAGTAAATGTAAATAATCAATGATCCATAACATTTTAATGACAAACTGCAAGGAAACGTGAGACAAAGGTCTCCGTCAAGTCGAAGCCAGCACGGAAGATATGACCATTCTGAAAGTAGAAAATGCCAATCTGGCTGCCTTTGGCTTCGACTCGATAGCAAAAGTGTCCACCTTTGGACATAGAGTCTTTTTCTTGTATGCACAACAATGAAGGGAAAATAGTTAGTAGCATCTATTTTCGGCCCCTTACCCAAAAAAGAGCAACTACCTTTTTCTTAGCCTTCGCATAGGGTCAAGAGGCCGTGTCCTAATAACCAGACAAAAGGAGAGTAATAAAAATGACATGACAGGCAAATTTGCGAATGTTGGCGGTTATTAACAAATGATGTGAGTGATGTGGATGTCTTTAATAAATGAAAACGTGTTTTTGATTCCGACCACCTAGTGACTACCCATTCTTTTCCTGGTTGAATGATGAAAGGGAAATGCATACTCAACTTCCTAGGTATCCTAAGCATTCGTCTAGGTTGATTTAGGCCTCTAGACTCCTCAAATGACTTTGACCGCCTAAAACTCAAACTGATGACAATACTGTCATGCCATGCTTAGGCTCTCAGCTACTTCTGACCACCAAGTTCGCCTAAAAAGTTTTCGAGGTAAATGATTTGCCCGACCTGAGTCTCTTTCCTTACAACCTATAAGATATAAGGTGGAACACCTTGGAACCCTAACGGTCAACCGCACAACGCTGACCCGGAATCAGACGCCATCGCACCTATAGGTGACGTGGTTGCATTGACCTAAGCCCGAAGTTTTGAGGGTGCTCATCGAGATTAGGTTAAGAAATTGATTCACCAGAAACACATACATTACTCTTTTACCATTTTGGACTTCTGTGATCATGTGACCATGTGATGATTTTTGAAAATGAACCATTTTAAAATGATATTCCGTCTTTAGATAGCTATCTCATGTTAAACCTTGGGGGAGAAAAAGTGAAGAAATTTGAAGACAAACCTCACAGGAGGATCGACAAAACCGCTAAAAGATAGAGCTATGACAAAACGGATCCTTTTTTGACCTCTTAGATTCTCCTATTTACTTTTGATTTTTCAGGCCTTTGATGGATTTCATCACCAAGTACGGTTACGACCAGGCTTTTTTGTGCGATTGCTTGAATCCTTTCGATTTTTCTTGGCATTTTCAGGGTTATTTGCTTTTCATTTCCTATTCTGCCTACTGGGACACTGCCCTCTTCACGTGCTCCAGTCCTTTACATTTCATATTTGGGCCCATTTGACGGGTTACATCTATTGGGTTGTCGGGGAACCGCAGCTTGCTGAGCTTGACTGTTTAAGGGCGTCGACTATCCTAATCAATCGAGAGACGAAGAGCAAAGGTTGCAATTTGACAGTATACTAAAGGCATTTAACTCATTTTAAGAAGGTTCACTTTGAAAAACATGCAAATTTTTGCATCTCATAATGACCATAGAGATCCGTATGAAAGTAAAGTAGACACGTCCGAGGTTCTAGTGGACCAAAGTCTTGACCAAATCTTAATGATAACCCAATCTATCATGCAACTAGACCTAGGGGTTACATGGCAGTCATCAGATAGTTGGTTTTTGTGTTTTTTTCTGATTTTTTGTGATTTTCATTAAAGTATGCACATATTTACAAATAATTTTGGTATTTTTTGGATATTCATTTTTTTGAGTTTTTGAAATTTTTGATTTTTTTGTGCATTTTTAAGGGTAGAATTTCTTTAGATTGACCCCTATCCGAAAGAATTCTTCAACTTTTTTTTTTCTGAATATTTACACTTATTTGCTAACTCTTGAACTTGAAATAAAAGAACTTACTTACCTCTACAACTCTGAGACAAGGAGGAAGCTATCCAATCCCTAAGCGATTAAGCACATGACCCTGAGAGCGAGCCAGATTTGTTACAAGGGTGGGTCCTTGAGATAGAGATCCGATGATGGTGGAATTGTCCTAGTATGTGGGATCCTCATTAGTGGTTTCACACCCTCCGGTATGGGAGTGGGACTTTTTCTTTTTTTAGGGGTCGTAGTCTCCAAGCATAAAATACTTAGGGGAATGTGCTACAACCGATGATGGAAGCAGAAGAAGGGAAGGTGGGTGAAATAGGATGGGAATGAATGCAGCGGGTGCCGGTTCATTCCTCGCTAAGAAGAGTCCTTGTGGGGTGGTTGGTTCATAGAACAGCAGCCGTGTACCGAAATCTTCTTCATCTTCTCTTCGAACCTCATTGCTTGTTTCTTTTAACTCATCCTCAAGATGATGTATCTTGAGTACTTCTTGATCTTCCTTCATGAAGTGATCCAAGAGAGTCTATTTTCTTGATCCCTCAGTTGGTTTGGTTGATAGGTAACCCAATTTGAATCTCCCAATAGCTGGATTTTTAGAGATAGGCTCCCGTATCCCTTGTTCTTCCATGCCTAATCTGGATCCTAAGCTGTATCCCATTTTACTCATGAGCCGCAAACCTATGTTGAGCTCGAGGTGAGAATTGACTAATGAAAGAATGAGCTCTTTCCCTCTTCCAGAAGTGATCATGGATGGAATTTGTTTAGCCGCGACTGAGTCCAAAGACTCGACATAGGGGGTACTCTTCACTTTGACAATCTTCCCATTAGATGGGAATTTATAGTACTGATGATTAGTGGAGGGCACTCCTAGGGTTTGGTCCATCCAAGTAGGGCACTCATGCCATACCCTGACCTCTTCATATTCCCAGTATTATCCACTGTGATCAACATTCGGCTCCATATTTTTGACAAGGGTGTTCACCCTTTCTAGAGAGCTGGATGGATCTTGAGCTACCTGATAAGTGGGCAGAGGGTCTTTCACAATTCCTAATTCTCTTTTCGCTTTCAAGTTTTCAATAGCCTTTTTCATGTCTCTCCAATTGATTTTACCTTCCTCATTTAAATCATATACCCAATCCTTGAAAGTGAAGTAGTCATAAATCATATGACCCGACACTCTATGATAGAAACAATATATGGACCTATCAACATTGCAGGGGATGGCCTCATGCTGAGGTAGAAGCTGGATAGCATTGCAAGATAACAAGGCATAGAAAATGTCCAACAGAGATTCCGGCAAAGGCAGATATGTGATTCGTTTGGGCATAGGCTGACTGTAACTAATTGAAGGGGTAATCGCTGAGTATGGTTTCTGATTGGATTGGTTGTCTGATCTGGACATAAGGTTGGGTGACCTAAAGGACTTCCCCAAGGCACTCACCTATTCATTGATTGTCACTTCCTCTATTAGTGGAGTTTGTGCGGTCTTCTTATTCATATTCTGATTTTCAAAGAAGGATGGTATAGTGGAACTCCAGATCTGAGATTGAACTACCCGATCTCGATTATAAAGTTGTGCGAACGTATGAAATTCGCTCAACATGAGAATGGCTCGAAGCTGCGAGGTAGCATTATTGACCAGCATGGTGATAGCTTGAGATTCGGGGATTGTCACTTCTGCCCTAGAGGCCATTGCTCTCCACCTGTTGGCAAAATATGTGAAGTCCTCTTTGGACTTCATCTTCTCCATTACAAGATCAAACAAGGTGGTAGGCATGGTTGTCATATGATTAAATTGAGTGAGGAATTTTTCCAAAACCATATCAAAATTGATTAGGTATGTGGTGGACAAGGAAGAGAACCATCTTAAAGCCTCACCTTCTAAGGATTTCTGAAATAGGTGGACAAGAAGGACTCTGTCGTAGAGCCATTGATGGGAGTCCATGAGGAAACCTGACAGGTGGTGATGAGGGTCTGAGGTGCCATCATATTTCATGTACTTAGACATCTTAAATCCTAGTGGGAAGTAGGCTGGAGGGAGCTTGCAATAGCTCGAGAGAGAGTGAGGTTGTTTTAGGGTAAGGTTCTCGGCCATGAGCTTACGCACGTAGGTTTCGACCTCACTTTTGCAGATGAATTCCTCTTGCTTGGGAGGAGGTGTAGCTTGAGAGGCTGGATTAGTCATGACGGGTGGAGCAACTGGAGTAGGAGTTGGCTGGTTGATGCGAGTCTGAGCTTTGTTGGAAGATCCTTGGAAGTGAGTTCTCTGAGGAGTGGTATCCTGATTTTTTCCACGAGAGGCCAACTAGATGAGTCGATCAGTCGTGATAACACAGTAGTAAGTTCCGGGTCCTCACTCAGGTTTTGAAAGGTTCTGCTGGAGATTACAGGGTCATCTTCTGAGGAAGAAGATTCACCCGAGCATCTTCTCCTAAGTTCCTCTCTAGATGCTTGGAACATTCCCACAAATATTTGTTGTAGGTCTTTCTCAATCTCAAATAAGGGGTTGTGTATAATGTTCTCACCAAATTAATCCATACCGTCATACACATGATTGAAATATACGTGGTCCATTATGAAATACAAATCCTGGCAAATTTTATGTCCCACTTTGAGCTAATCGTGTATTATGGATGCATTGGTTTCTAACAAAATGCGTGCAACCCATAACACCCCTTTTTTTAGAAGATTGTTCCACCAAAGTTTGATTAGGCGTCTTAATTAAGAAACAATTCACTCAATGATGCCTATGGGTAGGTGATATTTGAGTGGCAAAACTTAATTTCCTCACACAATCCTAGGATCCTATTAGGCGGTTTGGGTACAACCTGTTCGGCGGCCAAGTGGGAATCCTTAGTTCGCAGAGACTTACGGAGGTTCCCAACAGAGTAAGACTAGTCACACCCGAGTGGGAATCCTCAGGTGGAGAGTCAAACACTATGGGAGGGGTAACTAGCAGTGTGATGCCGTCTCTTCCTTAAAACTCCCGCGAAGATCAACCTGAAACCCAATAATTAACAAAGAACGGGCCATAATAACAATGGCATGCAGAACATACATCACTCTAAGCATATGAACAGGTTATTATCCAGGAGAAGTGGTTGGCCAACAACTCGACTGTACAAAATGTGGACGGCCAACGGATTGGCCATCTAAGGGGGAGAACGGCCAGGCCTGGCTGTCCAGTAAGCTTAACGGCCAGGCAGCTGGCCGTCTAGAAGGCTCGACGGCAAGGCAGCTGGCCGTCCAGGGTGTTAGACGGCCAGCTGTTTGGCCGTCTGATAGCTTAGACGACCAAGCTACCGGCCATCCGGAACTTGAATGGCCAAATGATTGTCCGTCCGGATAAAGAGAAAAATTGGCAGGGGCCTTACCTTCTTACCTTTTGGTTGTGGTGCGTGCAGTGAGCGAGCTAGTAGATGTCCTACCATGATTGCCGGAGGGTTGTGGACCCCCGAAGTGTTCCCACTCTCCTTCCGTGGGGAGGCCTCCGTCCATCATGCAACTGCAACGATGAGATGTTAGGAATTGAAGTGTGTGATCACCAGGAGCATTACCTCAAGGTCCCTGTACTCCGTAGGATGGGTGGATTGATCGTCTTATTGGAGCGGGGGTTGTGGATTCCTCTTCTCTGCCTCCGGTCAGCCGAAGGGAGAGAGCTCAGTAGTCTGTGCGCGAACTGTGGTAAGAGTGTTAGTTTATGTGGCCTACAAGCCAATCTAACAATGTAAATCTCGTTCATTATTAATCAAATGGCATAATATTCATTATGTGTAAATCGCGTTAATTATCGTTTCATAATGAAGTCCGTGAATATGTGCTATGGTGATCAGATTATGATGAGATCATACTAATGAGACTGATCACTTAAACACACATATTCTTAATCGTTCCTAGTCGGAGGATATCCGAGAAGGACATCGGATATCCGATTAGACTAGTACATATTACTCCTGCTCATATGATGAGGGTGACTGGTCTCATAAGTTACTTGTGTGGAGACACTAAGGTAAATCTGTAGGTGCTCATTGGAGAATGAGTTCACTGAACTGATCCGACTGAATCGCTGGATGGTATTGTACCTCACTGTCAACCAGCTTGATTCTATTGTCGCAGTTGCGTGGATGGTCCTCGGACCTGAGACATCAAGGACACCTTGGCGGTGGACTTCTGTACTTTGACCTTGGTCTACGAATCTCTAGCCACGGGATTCTAATACGCCAAGGATTGGGTACAGCGGAATACCGTCGAAGGGAATTGTAAGGACTGAGATTTCGGGTTCAGTATTCGGGTCGGGTTCGAGTCGGATCCCCTGGTCTGGATCCTGTAGGGGTCTTGAGATTCCTGACTGAATGGCGTCAGCACTGCTCGACGCCTTTCAAAAGGCGTCAGGTTGTGTGGACGCCATTTAGGTCTGTTGGTTGTTGCGCCACGTGGGCAGGTTTCGGGCCGCGGGAGTACGGCCCCGGTCACATCGTCTGAACGGCGTCCAGGTTGGCCGACGCGATTCAGACTGTGACCTCTGCGATGTTAGGGTGCGGCGCCAGAGCGTTGTCAGTACGGCCTGTCCTGTCGTCTGAACGGCGTCCACGGTGGGCGACGCATTTCAGACCGCTGTCAGTACGGCCGTCCTGTCAGACTGATAGGCGTCTGCCTTGATCGACGCTTTTTAGCTGGATTCGGATTGACTCCGCGAGCCTCCCCTTCCTTCCCTCATTCTCGCCTTCACTCTCTCTCTCTTCGCCCTCTCCGCCCCCTCCGACTCTCTTCTTCCCCTTCCCTTCCTCTTCTTCCTCTTCCAACCACTCCATAGCCTCCTTACCTCTCACCTCTACCTCCATCACCTCCTTCGCGGCGTTCCCTTCTCCGGATGGCGGCCGACGTCCCGGCGGAGTGGCGGCGTCCTCGAGGGTACCGGCGGCGGTCTGCGGTGCAGCGGGTCGGCGGCGAGGAGCTTGGAGGAGTTCAAGAACCGGTAGGGGGACGAACCTTGCATGTGTTGCTCGTGTGTTCCTTGGCGTAACATGATGTGTTTGGGCTAGATTGAGCATGTTTAGGGGGTTTCCTTGTGGGAATGGCTGTGCTTGTGATCGTGGATTCGTAGCATGCTTGTGATAGTTGAATTCCTCTTCCTCCCCTTCTTGTTTTGGGGCTTTTCGGGGTGTTTAGGGTTAAGGGTGAAACCCTCGGTTCGAACCAGGGAGCCAGGTTTCTGGCGCCAAACTGCGTCGTGCCTGGTCGACGCCTTTCAGAAGGGCGTCAGCGTAGTACGACGCCTTTTAGGGCAGAAACCTCCATGTTCGAGATTTCGCAAGATAGGGGTTCTGGCGCTAAATGACGTCATGGATGGACGACGCCTTTCAGAAGGGCGTCGGGACATCATGACGCCATTTAGGCAGGAAATCACCCCAAGTGAGGGTCTGTAAATCTGGAATTTCAGTGTGAATGGCGTCTGTGGACCAAGACGCGTTTTAGATAGGCGACTCCCTATGACGACGCGTTTCAGGGAATTATCTGGCTTCAATAAACCTGTCTGAGGGGCTTGAATGGTGTCGACCTCGGTCGACGCGATTCAAGACAGAAATGTGTAAATCCTGGTTTTATCATGTGTTTCACTGTGGGACGATTTCTAATGCATGCTTTACGTTGTATACTGAGACTGAGGACTCCTGTGTGAATGGAATCATGTTGTGTGTGTGTGCTTATGCGAATATGGAATCGGAATGACTATGGTTTACGTTTGTCACCATGGACCGATGGGGACAGGGTCATGGTGTCTGTGAGGCATTTTGCCGTACCGTTGGGAGAAGTGGTACATGTTGTGTTTTACCTTTGGCTGAGGGAAGCAGGATCGCTTTGAGCCCGACGGGCCGGAGTAGCCGGTGTGCTATCCGAGGGGTCGCTGTTTGTCCTCAGCGGGTCGGGGTTTCCCTGTTTGTCGTGACAGCTTCCGGCGTGTTTCTTGCTGTGGAGCTGGTTGTGGTACTGTTGGAGTTGGCTTACCCTTTAGCCACTGGGCCTGATGTGACCTTTGATCAAGGTTACGAGTGGTACCCTTAGCCCTTTGGCCTGACGCAGCCCGGGAGATTTGGGTTTGTGGGTAGTTCCTGTAGCTTCGGCTTGACGGGGGTTCGCCGGTCCCCAGGGCCCTCCTGAAGCGCTGAGGCATAGCGTGGAGGCAATCCGGACGGTAGGACAGTAGTCTAGACTGCTTGTGTGCACACGTAGCTGGCAGTGGCGGTACACTGGTTCCAGCTAGTCCTAGTTTGACTCACTGCCTCACCCTACAGTGCCCCGGAACACTGTAGGGGTGGACAGGCGTGAGCTGTGGTGGTAGTGTTGGGAGGCGACGTTTGACTTCGGTCGACAGTGTGGTTCAGTCGCTTCGTGGACTTTGGCTGTGAGTCGTGACTCTGTGTTGGGTTCTTCGGGTTGTTAGAATGGTTCTTGCTACACTGCTTATCGTACGTTTCATATCATAGTTGGGTACTGTGTTTACTGCTTTACTTATATTGCCATATATTCCTGTTCTTACACTTGTGGGTGTGTGAGTAGGAGGCAGGGGATCGGATGATCCCTACTGAGCCCATTTCTGGTGTGGCTCACTCCCTGCGGTTTCAGGTGTGGACCTCGTGGCGAGCGGAAGCGTGGTGTCTTCTTGGTGTGCGGACCAGCAGCTGTCTTAGTTCCGGGGTATGCCCCGATGTTCATGTACTTCCTTCTGCCTGTACTTATTTAATTGTTGGACATGTAATTATTGTTGGACTGTATACGGACATTGTTATTTTCCTTCCTGCGCACTTGCTTACCTTTGTAGTCCATGAGATTGCTATATTTAGCCTTGTTTAGCACTTACTCCTCCAGATGTGTTGTGTGAGATCCGGGTGTGAACCCGCAGTTAATGGGCCGACATCCATTTAGTGACCGGGTCTCCGGTCATAGGATGGTGGGTCGTTACAGGAATTGTGTGTCAATAAGGAATCATTCGCTCTCGGTACTTAGAGAGAGAATGCTCTAGGAAAGGATACGCGGAAGTCGCTGGCCAGGGCGAACGATAATATCGGAAAAAGGAGTTTTCCGATATTCATCAGCGGCATCCAATCCAAGTGAGTCGACTGGTTAGGGTTTGACAGCTCGCCATACCCTGAGTTGACTCGAGAGCATTGTACGAATGAAGGATTATATCCACGCGGTAACTGTCGACGGAAAGGATCCAAGAGTGGGTTACTTAACCCCAAATACCTTCCGGGTTCACGCGGTGTTGCTTGGCACCCAACGTGATCGGAGGCCCGGTCGAATTCGATGTGCGACATCAATTCGATTGATTAATTGATTAAGAAAGGGTTATTAATTAATTAATAAAGCCAGTGAGGAGTCACTGGGCTAATTGGGCCATTAACTGGACTGGTACTTGGGCCTAGAGGGTCACACGCAAATGATTCTCAAGGCGATGGATAAATAAGTGGGTTTTATACAAACCGGGGGTTTTTGTGAAAAACCGCGCGGTTAGTATAAAACATAGCGAACGGGCTGAGCAGGCCAAGCTGCTGCTAACCCTAGCCGCCCCTCCTCAGTTTATGTCTTCCTCTGGAGTCCAGGCAGATCCAGATCTGCTCCGACGCTTCTCCGAATCCCGTTCGACGGGAAATCGTCCGCGCACTGCGGCGATCATTGCGGCGACCAGCGGAGGCTTCGCGGGCTGCGAAGAACGACGAACTTGAGGATATCCGTCGCGGGGAGGATCGCGTGGACTTCGCTAGAGGCCGGGCGCTTGCGCGGCTTGCGGTGTCACACCGACGGAACCAAACGGTTGCGGATTCGAATCCGCACACGGTGAGAACTTCGATAATCCGATTATCGTATTTTAGTTCTTCGAAACGGGAAACGGATCGCTGTAAAAATTTTATTTTCCGCTGCGCGAGCGATCCGGAGAAACCGAGAAAATCCAACAAATAGCCCCTGAAAAGAAAAGACAAACAAAGAAAAGAAATAGCCCGATTAGAACTGCAATGTATAAAATCTATCCATGCAAACAAATAAACAAGTTAAAATTGAAAGGGGACGCAACGGATGGGTGTTTGGGGAGGGAAGGTGACCATATGTTATGGCCACCCACCTCCTGTTTTTTGTTTGCAACCTCTGTAGTGAAGGGTGGTAGATCATTCTAACATGTATGCATGCAAATGGGGTGCTCGTGTGTGACAAGGGTGAAAAGTGGATGTGTTGTAGTAAAAAGGAAAGGAGAAAGAAGAAAAGATTTTAGGGTGATTGGATGGCAGATGATGTAAAAGAATAAGAGAAGAAAGGGTTAAGGCGACAAGCCCATTTAAGATGCAAAGGACTCCTTATTTCTTATGAATCGCCAAGCTCCAGCCTCTGTGCACTAGAACCTCTGCCAACCTGAAGCCTTCCAATGCAAGCCTCTTCAACCTCCCAAAATCCTTAACTCCCAGCTCTTTCCCGAGAGGACCTAGGGGGTTTAAATAGGGGGGAAGAAAATAGGGAAATTAGGAGTCTAAATCCTCGTTAATCCCTAAGATCCAATAGGAAGTAGTCATGAATTGAGGATCGTGGCTACGACAGCCGCCAAAGTGGGGAGTGGTCGGAGTGGTGGGAGACGAGGGTCGTGAGTGGAGGAGAACATGGGAAGACGAAGTCAAGCTAAAAGTTGGAATATGGACGGCCAACCATCTTGCCTTCCAGAATCGTGGAAGGCAACATAACTGGCCTTCCGTAATCGTGGAAGGCCACCAAGTTGGTCTTCCGCGAAAAGGTGTGAAAAGGTTGAAGGTAACATAGCTCGCGAAAAGGTAGAAGGCAACATAGCTGGCCTTCCGGAATCGTGGAAGGCCACCAAATTGGTCTTCCACGAAAAGGTGGAGGCCAGGGTGTTAGTTAATGGGGTCGACCACTTAATGGGCTGAATTAAGTGGAGAAATTTGATGGGCTAAATGAGATGGGGATGGGTTAAATGAGATGAGGGTTTATGACCAGAAAGGTGTCCAAAATCGGGTGTCTACAACTGGTCATGAGTAAAATGAGCTGATGAGGGATATAGGTGCTTCCCTCATACTCAGTATGAAAGAAGTTGGAATCATGGGGGGCATTAGCTTCTCCCTCATTATCAGAATGGTAATCATTCTTGCGAGGGGCATTGACATCTCCCTCATACTCAAACGCATCTTCTTGTTCAAAGGCAACCATGCCAACGGTCCTACCTGAACGTAACATCATGGTGTTCAATTTTATCAGAGATTCAAACAAGTTGCACAGGGATTAACAACCAAGTTGAAGATTATGTTATTTTTAGGATTCCTCATTGAATTATTTGGATTTTAGGCACCAATTCCCTCAATGGGTAGGATCCTAGTTTCAATTCAGTTTCCGTCGTTATACTCTATTGCTTTGTCACAACGGTACGAATGACTACCCAGGACTTCAAGTGGCACAACCGGCCCAATGAACAAAGATGAATTCCTTGCTTTTGGGGATTTATGGAGGCCTTAACACAAACCACTCTAGTCTGACCGAGGGACCAATCCAGTCAGAGAGAGGTGAGAGTGCTAAGAAGGGTATTCCTAAAAGAAGGGGGGTGACCCCAATGCAAATGACCTGTAGCCTAGATGGCTTCTAATGTAGTATAAAGTAAATATATGTAACAAGGAGATCAAGAATCTGAGGACTATTGACCAAGAGAGAAAACAGCTTGAATCGCGTCGCTATTCATAGACGCTATTCAAGAAAGTAAGCTCTTCTGTTCATAGAAACTCAGGCAGCAGCTGAGACATGTAAAAGAGGCTAAACGGCGTCTGGATGTATCGACGGGTTTTGAATCGCGTCGACAAGACCAGACGCTATTTGAAGCCCGAAAACACACAAGTGATAGTAAAAATAAGGGCAATCCCCTCTCAAGTTATCAAAGTAAACAACAGTCAATTGATCATATGAAACTCAATTTTAACAGGTTGATTATTATGCAAACAAACATGAAATCACTCAAACACACACTTCTTATCAAACTCACAACTTTCAACAAATCAAGGGAGGGCAAGATCTTGCCACAAAGGATGTGCATGTAGTGCACATGGGGATAAAGTAACAAATCACCAATTGGTGAAAACGTGCCCGAGGGACACAAACGGTGCACCGAGGGTGCCCAATGATAAAAAGTAAGAGAAAAGTAATAAGAAGGCAAGACAAAGTCCTACTATGATCATCAAAAAGCTGTGAGTGCTCAATTGTGGCGTGTGAAAATCATGAATCTCATGTTCATATGGATAATAAACAAACTATAAAGATCGTGATCACTAGGAATCGAGGGTTTCAATGATAAAAGATGATCGCTTACCTTTCAAACTTTAGGGGATTGGAATTCTTTTTGTTCCTTCTCTTTGGCCTGCCAAAGAAAAAGAGCTTTCTTCTTATTTGCTCTTGCTTTTGTTGTGGATTTCTTGATTTGTTTTCTCCTTTCTCCAAGCTTCTCTCCTTTCAAACCTTGCAAAAGAAAGTTAAGCAAAGAAAAGAAAGAATATGGTTAGAGCTATAGGGTAATGTAGTAACTATTTTATCAAATAAATTAAGCATGCAACTAAACTAAAATAACTCACTTTTTATGGTTCTTGAAACCCCTAACATAAACATGGGTATGGAAAGAATGATGTGAGTGTGTGTTAACATGAAGTGATGTGATGAAACTATGAAGAAAATAGTGAAGAATCTATGAAAACTAGAAAGAAAATATATAGGATGGTTGGTTGATTGGCCCCTTCAAAGCCTTGGTCTTCAAAAGCTTCAATGGAGGAAAAGAAAGATGAAGAAGAAGCTCTTCCTTGTTGTCCATGTTCTCCTCCTTGAGAGCCTCCAAAATCCTTGCTATGAACTCCAAATTCTTCAATTGCCAACCCTTTTCAAAAGTCTAAAGGGTATTGTATTTATAAGAATAGGTTTTAGGGTCTTTTGGCCTTCAAACGAACTCTCCCATGGCTTCAGACTTGCCTTAGATGAGCATGGAGGAGTTTGAAACTTTCCCAACCTCGAAAATCAGATTATCTCGGCCAAATCATGTTTATTAGGAAACTCTCAAATCACGTCGCTGAAACAGGATGCCATTTAGCTAATTAATGCGGCCAAAATAGAAAGGAAATCCAGAAAGGAAACCGAAAAAGATTAGGAAACCTAAATCGTGTTCCCCTGGAGCGATGTGCTTTAGATAGTTAGGAAATTAATTCGAATTAAAAATCAGAAACCCAAACAGATTAGGACCTAAATGGCGTCTTCTTTAGGCGACGCTATTCAGTTAAATCTATCTGAATTTAAGAATTTAATTCCGAACTGATTTTTGCTAGGAATCTAAATGGCGTCGGCCTTGGGCGACGCTAATCAACAAATTTTGAGAAAAAATAATAAAAATTAATTAATGATTAAACATCAGACCATTTTGGGACATTATAATTGTAACATGAAATTTACTCAATATGAGGTCAAAATTAACGTGTCTACAGCAGTGGCCCATCACGCACGGTCCTACCTGGTCCGTAGATATGGCGACACTGGCAGTAAAGGCACTCCCATGTCCTCTCTCCTGAGCCCGCTGATGAGCGCGTCAATAACATTCTTCTATGCTATGCCTCTCATGCTCGGCAACTCCAAGTTGGACTCAAAGAGAGGACACCTCGGCGTCGATCCACTGTCCCTCCTGCCGCTCGTGCTCCCTCTTCTCTGTGATGACCTCCAGATGTGACTGGAGGCGTGAAAGCTCTCGAGGAAGATCCCCGGTGGAGAGGCGTGCCAATTGCTCCTCCAAGGCCCTGACCCGAGCAGCGTCAGCCGGTGCCTGGGCTGCTGTAATTCGAGTCTGCTCGAGCTCTGCCTCAACCCTTTGAAGTCCTGAAGCTTGACAACCTGCAACAGAAAACATTGTTAGTACAAGCAGTTCAAGCAAAATACAAGAATGGAAAGTCAAGAAGACAGATGCTTACCCAGAAGGTATAATCATTTTCTGCAACAAAGGCCCATAGATAGCACGAGCCAGCTGCTCCTGGAGGTCGGTAAGGGTAGCATCGTGGGAGGCACCGGAAGATGAGGCTCCAGTTGTGTAGGTGGGCGGCTAGGCAGCCTGGGTGTAGGCGACACACTGTATTAGGAGAAACACCGTTAGTGGCTAAGTGTCAAAACGATTAATAAAAATTCATTCATGTATTTAAATAATTTCATGCATACATATCAGATCATTTAGCTCCTTCTGGACTTGATCGAGCTGGGCCTCTGCGTCCTGGAGTCGAGTCCGGAGGATAATGATCGTAGCGTCTTACGTATCCTGCACATGCATTCACACATGTCATTCATGCATTCACAAACTTAAGTAAAGATAATAATGAAATGAAAGAAGCATAAAAGCATACTCACATCAAGAGGGTACAACTGTCGGAGCTGGGTAGCATAGTGTACCCGGTATTGTTGGAGGTAGCCCTCGCTACTCTCTGCCTATGACTCAACCGGGACACCGCCCCGGAACCAGTCATTACGCTAGTTTGGGAACTTCACACGCCAGTCTGTACGCGCCTGCTTATCCCTCATCAACTTTTCGATCCCCTCCGGTATCTCCTCCTCAACCTACTCCTAGTGGAGGCCCAGCGTCCGCATCGCCAGTCGGAGGTGAAGGAGCTCGATCTCGTTCATGCAATGGACCCACACCTGGCGTCCATAGCATGCCTACCCAGCCGTCACCCGTAGCTGCCTTGCCTCTCCCATGCCCAGATACGAGCGGCAAATAACTTGCATGCATTTAAGTTAGTTGCATTCATAATCAATAAATTACATTTAATGGAAATAAACGATTGCATTTAAATAATAGTAAAACTCACAAGAAGCTAAACATAATCTGAGAACTGACGACGGAGGGCTGTCAGCTGGTAGTGCTGTGGGGCCGTGTCCATGATTGGCTGCCAACAGTGAGCCAACGGAACGGCGTCTGTCTGGATGGCCTTTGCTCGGCCCTAAGGGAAATAAAAATACGACCAAACCTGCACACATAAACATATAGATTAGAAGTCATCATACTCATTCATTCATTTCATATTTAACAATAAATAAAAGAATATACCTGAAGAAACAGAGCGAAGCCACTGATGGTGGTCTCAAAGTTTGGCGTGACCGCGGATAGGTCGACAAAAAGGTGGGCCAAGAGGACTGCACCCCAAGCATACTCATGGATCCTGTCTTGATCCTCTAGAAGACTGAGAAACCTACAGTGGATATGGTCACCCTTCGTCCCGAAGAGCAACCGACCAAAGAAGAAAACAAGAAAGATCCTAAACTGCGGGTCTACTAACTCCCTCTGGCTCTCATCCCAACAGTAAGAGCCGGCAGCTGACCTAGCTAATCTATCTTTGAATCTCTCTCGAGACTCCCTCTGCTCCTACCTAGGGTTGACTAATCCCAAGGCATCCTCCAACTCTACTCTACAGGGAGTCCTAGACTCTCTGCCCGGTGCCCCCGATACTCCTACACCAAGGAGGCGCCCCGCCATCCCTCGGTAATCGGGATAAGTAATCCCACTTACCGCCCGGCTCTCCATGCGAAGGCCGGTGATCCTAGCTACATCCTCTAAGCTGGGGACCATATATCCCCAGTGTTGGGTTCTCATGTTTCTTCGGATCGCAAAAATGTAGCGGAAACTAATTTTTAAAACCAGTGATCCGTTCCCGTTTTGAAAGTACTAAAAGCGATAATCAAATTATCGAATTCTTACCACATACGGATTTGAATCCGCAACCGTTCGGCTCCATCAGTGTGACACCACAAGCCGCGCAAGCGCCCGACCTCTAGCGGAGTCCACGCGATCCTCCTTGCGATGGATATCCTCACGTTCCTTGTTCTTCGCAGCCCACGAAGTCTCCGCCGTTCGCCACAACGCACGGACGATTTCCCGTCAAATGGGAGTCGGAGAAGCGGAGGAGCAGACCCGGGGATACATATTTGTCTGGGGCGTCAAAGAGAGAGAGAGGAAGAGAGGAGGAGTCGGCTAGGGTTAGCAGCAGCCTGGCCTGCTCAGCCCGTTTGCTATATTTTATACTAACCGCGCGATTTTTCATAAAAACCCCCGGTTAATATAAAACCTACTTATTTATCTATTGCCTTGAGAATCATTTGCGTGTGACCCTCTAGGCCCAATAATCAGTCCAGTTAATGGGCCAATAAGCCTAGTGACTCCTCACTGACCTGATTAATCAATTAATAACTCATATTAATTAATTAATCAATCGAATCAATGTCGCACATTAAATTCAATCGGGCCTCTGATCACGTTGGGTGCCAAGCAACACCGCATGAACCCGGAAGGTATCGGGGTTAAGTAACCCACTCTTGGAACCTTTCTACCGACAGTTACCACATGGATATAGTCCTTCATTCGTACAATGCTCTCGAGTCAACTCAGGATATGGTATACTGTCAAACCATAACCGGTCGACTCACTTGGATCGGATGCTGCCGAATAATATCGGAAAACTCATTTCCCGATATTATCGTCCGCCCTGGCCAGGGATTTTCACGCATCCTTCCTAGAGCATTTCTCTCGTAGTACCGAAAGCAAATGATTCCTTATTGACACTCAATCCCCTTCGACGGTATTCCGCTGTACCCAACCCTTGGCTGTTTAAAATCCCGTGGTTAGAGATTTATAAACTAAGGTCAAAGTATAGAAGTCTATCGACAAGGTGTCCTTGGTGTCTTAGGTCCGAGGACTATCCATGCAACTGCGACAATAAAATCAAGCTGGTTGACAGTGAGGTACAATACCATCTAGCGATTCAGTCGGATCAGTTCAGTGAACTCGTTCTCTAATGCGCACCTACAGAGTCGCCTTAGTGTCTCCACACAAGTGACTATGAGATTAGTCACCCTCATCTTATGAGCGGGAGTAATTTGTACTAGTCTAACCAGATATCCGATGTCCTTCTCGGATATCCTGTGACTAGGAACTATTAAGAATATGTGTGTTTATGTGATCAATCTCACTAGTATGATCTCATCATAATCTGATCACTATCGCACATATTCACGGACTTCATTATGAGACGATAATAACAAATTATACATAATGAATATAATGCCATTATATATATTAATAAATGAACGAGATTACAAAGTTATATTGGCTTGTAGGCCACCGAAGACTAACAATCTCCTACTTGAACTAAAGCCAATCACCTTTCTGCACTAAACCTATAGACTCTAGGTGACGCTCAAACACATTTTAAGCCAACGGCTTTGTCAGTGGATCATCTACATTGTCGACTGATGGAACTCTTTCCACCACTACATCTCCTCTAGATATAATCTCTGATAAGATGAAAGCACCTCAGAATATGCTTCGATTTCTGATGAGACCACGGCTCTTTCGCTTGTGCAATGGGTCCACTGTTGTCGCACAATAGCAGAACAAGTTCAAAGATGCTGGGAACTACGCCGAGGTCGGTGATGAATTTCTTCAACCACACTGCTTCCTTGGCGGCTTCAGCTGCAGCGATGTACTCAGCTTCAGTCATCGAATTTGCAGTGGTTGCTTGCGTGGAACTTTTCCAGCACACTGCGCCTCCATTCAAAGTAAACACAAATCCAGATGTAGACTTGCTATCATCTGGATACGACTAGAAACTCGAGTCACTAAAGCCTCGCAATTTCAAGTCATCTCCTCCGTAGACCAGAAACATATCCTTAGTTCTTCTTAAGTACTTAAGGAAACATTTCACTGCCTTCCAGTGCTCTTCACTTGGATCAGCCTGAAATCTACTCGTAACACTTAGGGCATATGAAACATTAGGCCGTGTACATAGCATAGCATACATGATAGATCCTATGACAGAGGCATATGATACTCTATCTATGAATGCCCTCTTATCAGGAGTCTTAGGAGATTGCTCCTTTGAGAGATTAATTCCATGTCTCATCGGTATGAGACCTCTCTTGGAATTTTCCATGCCAAACCTTTTGACTATGGTATCTATGTACAAGGATTGGGTCATTCCAAGCATCCTTTTTGATCTATCTCTATAGATCTATATTCCCAATACGTAGGATGCTTCTCCCAAATCCTTCATGGAGAAGTTTTTTGACAGCCAGATCTTTACCGATAACATCATAGCTACATCATTCCTAATGAGTAGTATGTCATCTACGTAAAGAACTAAGAAGGTGACTGCGCTCTCACTGGTCTTCTTGTACACACAAGTCTCATCTTCATTCTTAATGAAGTCATAAGATTTGACAGCCTCGTCAAATCTTATGTTCCAGCTCCGAGAACCTTGCTTCAGTCCATAAATGGACCTTTGAAGCTTGTATACTTTTTCTGGAGATTCCTTGGATGTGAAACCTTCTAGTTGTATCATATACACATCTTCCTCAAGGTTACCGTTGAGGAAGGCAGTCTTCACATCCATCTGCCAGATCTCGTAATCGTAGTGTGCAACTATGGCGAGTAGAACTCTGATCGACTTTATCATGGCTACTGGTCAGAAAATCTCGTCATAGTCAATTCATTGCCTTTGACGATATCCTTTTGCCACCAATCTTGCTTTCTAAGTGTCGATCCGGCCATCAGCACCGATCTTTCCCTTAAAGATCCACTTGCATCCGATGGGTACAATACCCTCGGGCAAGTCCTCCAAGTTCCAAACTTGGTTGGTATACATGAACTGGATTTCTGAGTTCATGGCTTCTCGCCATTTCCCGGCTTTTGGGCCTTCTATGGCCTCTTGGTAGGTATTAGGATCATCATCCTTATTATATTCTACTTTAGACTCTCCTTCAGCGATATGTCCCACATATCGTTCGTGTAGTCTAGATGCTCTACCAGATCTACGAGGCTTATATGCCTGTACTTGAACAGATTCAGAAATTGATATCTCATCCGATGATATTGCAGCTGTTTGGGGATCTGGAACCTCTTCCAGTACTATTTTACTCCCACTGTCCTCCTGGAGAAGGTATTCCTCTACCAGGAAGTCGCACAAATCTGAATTTATCAGTTCATGATTCCAGCTTGTCTGGATCATGCCTCTTTACATAAGCAGGACAACCCCAGATTTTAACATGTTTAAATTCTGGTTTCTTTCCATATCTCATTCTGGTATGTTACAGACTCTAAAGCATACCCCCAGAGGGACACTAGTAATCCCGAAAAGCTCATCAAGGATCGCACCGTGTCCAACAAGGTGTGATTCCTCCTTTCTGATACACCATTCATCTGTGGTGTATATGGAGGGGTCAGTTGAGAGAGTATACCATTATCCTTTAGGAATTGTGTAAAAATAGTACTCAAGTATTCTCCTCCTCGATCTAATCAAAGAGTTTTAATACTATTTCCTGTTTGCTTCTCTACATCATTTTTGAACTCCTTAAACTTCTCAAATGTTTCGGACTTGTATTTCATTAAGTACACATAGCCGAATCTTGAAAAGTCATCGGTGAACGTGATGAAGTATGAAAAATCACCTTTGGCTTGGGTAGATATTGGACCACATACATCTGAATGTATTAGTTCCAAAACGTCCTTGGCACGTTCTCCATGTCCAATAAATGGAGACTTTACCATCTTTCCCATAAGGAAGGACTTACATGTCGCAAACGATACATAATCGAATGTTGTTAAATAACCATGCCGGTGCAACTTTTGCAGCCTGCTTTCACCAATATGACCAAGTCAACAATGCCACATGTAGGCTTGGTTCACACAATTCTTCCTCTTCTTAAGTGTATTATCAATATGAAGATTGTAATAAGAAACATCTAAGAGATATAGACCGTTGACTATAGATGCTGAAGCTATTGATTTATTACCATAATAAATTGAACAACTTCTATTCTCAATAGACAACTTATATCCTATCTTGTCCAAACAAGATACTGATATGATGTTCTTTATTATGCTAGAAATATAATAAAAATCTTCTAATGATAAAACGTCTCCTGATGGAAGCTTGAGGTTTGCTATTCCAACAGCAATTGCCCCAACTTTTGCGCCGTTTCCTAGTCTTAATTCCACCTCGCCTTTTCTCAGCTTACGCTTACTTGTCAGCATCTGCATATCATGGCAGATATGAGAAGCACATCCGGTATCAAATACCCAAAATGTGGAATCTCTAACTGACAACTTGATATCTATCATATAGATATCTGAAGCTTCTGATAGCTTCACTTTTCCATGAGCTTTATCATTTAGGAACTCCTTGCAGTTCCTCTTCCAATGACACTGCTGCTTACAGTAGAAGCAGTCACCCTTTACTGCTCCTTTGTCTTTGTCCTTCGATCTTTTATCGTACGCGATCATTTCTGCCTCAGAGGCATCAAATGTTGGTTCAACAGGAGGATCAGTTCCAAGAACATAGGCAATGTGCTCAAATCTAAAGACATTCTTCAGGTTTCTCAGCCAATCCGAGTAGTACAGGCTAGTCAAAAGTTTGGCATCAGGTATGCCACGGAGTGAGTTATTCAACAACATATTTCCCTACATGAGATAAATAAAATCTATTTAGCAGATGTTCAATTATTAAAATTTAAAACAAGACATGGTCTTTTAATCAAGTTTTAACTCCTACTAATTTTCGACGGATTGTATAACCCTCAGTTATACAGAATAGGAGACGCCGATAGTCTCCTAGTAGGCATTGATAAGTTCACAATTTTACATAAATAACAGATGAAATTTACACACTTTGCTACCAATTTAATGAACAAAATCACATGGAATGATAGATAAATAAATTGTGCGTTCAAACATATCAATTCTGTAAAATTCGAATTTCAAATATCATCATTCCATGGATTGAATAAGGATAGCAATTTCATTAGCAAATAAGACTTTCTCAACAATTATTTAATGTGCATTGATTGCCGCATGAACTTAATTGTTATTTTATGTGAATGCAGGATATGAACAAGCAAATGGCATAGTGGTTGGACTTCCTGGATTTCAAGGAAGTGATGAGGGTTCGAATCTAAGAAGGAACAATATTGTATTTCTTTTTGTCTTAAAAAGGTAACCACAAGCCAACTAAGAGAGAGAAGAGGGAATTTCAGAATTCAAATTTCAAAAATATTATTTTTTAAATTTGAATTTCAAAATATCGAAAATAACATTTATTCTTCAATTCAAAATTTGAATTTTGAAATATCCCTCTCCAAATTTAAATTTCAAATATACATTCATGGAAAATCTTCTAATAAAGGGGGAGTTTAATGCAAGCAATTAAGGATCCATTTATTAGAAGATTTGAATTTCAAAATTTGAATTAAGAATCCTCCTCTATAAAAACCAAGAGAGTGGGAGAAAAGGACAACCTTGAATCTTGTTTTTAAAATTCTTACTCTCAACTTCTGAATTTTCACAACTTTTTGAAAATTTTAAACTCTCTCACCCCTTCCATCCAAATATCTCTCTCCCAATTTCTCTCTCTCACTTTCTCCCTCTCTTTGCTACAGTACCGGCGGATACTGTAGCAGCCCCATCTCTCTCTAGCTTTTGTTCTCTCTCTCTCTCTCTCTCTCTCTCTCTCTCTCTCTACAACTCTCTCAAACCAGTGGCTGTCAAGGCAAGATGTGGACTCAAGGCACTGCAACTGACTATTGGAAGGGGTCCAGGGCTGTCAAGGATCCGCGTGAAAGGCTACGACGACTACAAACATCAATTTTCTCTCTCCACCGCCTCTCTCTCTAGTTTTTGAGTTCCCCATGTTACACTGTATTTCGAACATTTTCTGTAAAAGTTTCCTTATAAAAGTTATATTAATTTTTGATTTTCAATGTCTCTGTAAAATTTCATGTAGTTCTAATAATGAATGACAACAACTCCTTTGAAAAACGTTATCTTTTCTCCCTCTTTTTGTTCTACAACTTTTATTTTTTCTTCTGTTGAGAGATACCTACATCATCAAACAAATATTCAACATCAAATGGTTGGAAATAATCAACAAATGCCTAAACAAATGAAGGAATATTTCATTCCTCAAGACTATAATCCTTCATCTTGTATCCAATTGCCTAATGTCTGTGCTAGCCATTATGAGATCATGCCAAGCACCATCCAAATGCTCCCATCTTTCTATGGGAATACTAATGAAGATCTATATAAACATTTGGATGAATTCTTTGAGATTTGTTCAACCGTGAAAATTCAAGATTTCACGGAAGATGCCCTTCGACTTATCCTATTCCCTTTCTCACTTAAGGACAAAGCCAAATATTGGCTTGGGATGATAGGGAATGTAACGACCCGCCACCCTGAATCGTTGAATCGCGTTGACACGTTTTAGAAAGAATTCTGAATCGCGTCCACACAGGTTGACACGTTTTAGAAAGAATTCTGAATCGCGTCCACACAGGTGGACACGTTTTAGAATTCTGAATCGTGTCCACACAGGTTGACACGTTTTAGAATTTCTGCATATTTTAACTGAAATTTGAGCTAAAATCAATTTAATTGATTAACTTAAACATGTCTATTAAACCCGACACTCAAAAATATCAATAAAAATTATATAATGATTAAATATCAAACCATTATGAGGCATTATTATATGATATGAAATTTACTCGAAATGACGTCAAAATTAGCGTGTCTACAGGCCGCACCCTCGCGGCCCGAAACCAGCCCACATGGCACCCACGTGGCAGAACTTGAAATGCGTCTGCGACGGAGGACGCCGTTTAAAACGCGTCTCGATGTCCTGACGCGAATCAACTCAGAACCTCCGCCCTCACTAAGGTTAGAACTACAAGGTCCGACCCCGAAAACCGGATCCGAAGGTCACGATCCTTACAATCTCCCCCCCTTAAAAGAATTTCGTCCCCGAAATTGACTACTTAGAATTAACAAGGTCAAACAGGGATACAAGTTTACAAGGAAACTTACGAAAAGAGGTAAGGGAACTGCTCCCGCATCTCATCTTCTCGCTCCCAGGTTGCCTCACCTCCGGAGCGGTACTGCCAAATCACCTTGACCAACGGTACAATCTTGTTCCGCAGGGCCTGTTCTCTGCGATCCTCAATACGAACAGGATATTCTGGAAAGGACAGGTCCTCAGCGACCTCCAACTCTGAAAAGTCCAGGACATGGGACGGATCCTGAACATATTTCCTCAGTAAGGAAACATGGAACACATCGTGCACCCCTGCAAGACTGGGCGGCAAGGCCAGCTGGTATGCGGTTTCCCCAATCCGAGCAAGGATGGGAAAAGGCCCAATATAGCGCGGACTCAGCTTGCCTCGCTTCCCGAATCTCATTACACCCTTGGAGGGTGAGACTCGGAGAAACACGTGGTCCCCAACTTCAAACTCGAGCGGTCTCCGTCGGATGTCAGCATAACTCTTCTGCCTACTCTGCGCTGCGGTCAACCTCTGCCGAACTAACCTGACAATCTCAGCACACTGCTGTACTAATTCGGGTCCTGCTATCTGCCTTTCACCGATCTCGGACCAACATACAGGAGATCGACACGGTCGCCCATACAAAGCCTCGTAAGGCGCCATGCCGATACTGGAATGGTAACTGTTGTTATATGCAAATTCCACTGTGGACAAATATTGCTCCCAAGAACCTCCCCAATCTAGACAACAAGCTCTGAGCATATCTTCCAAGGTCTGAATAGTCCTCTCCGACTGTCCGTCAGTCTCGGGATGGTAGGCTGAGCTAAAAGCCAACTGAGTGCCTAATGCCTGCTGAAAGCTCTTCCAGAATCTGGAAGTAAACCTTGGATCTCGATCTGATACGATAGAAAAAGGCACCCCGTGCAGAGAGATGATCTGGTCTACAAACAACTTTGCCAGCTTGCCGACTGACCAGTCCTTCCTAATAGCTAGGAAGTGTGCCGACTTCGTCAGCCGATCAACGATGACCCAGATGGCATCTCTCCTGCTAGGGGATGTAGGCAATCCCATCACGAAGTCCATCGTCATATGCTCCCATTTCCACTCTGGAATCGGCAAGGGCTGTAGCAATCCACCAGGTCTCTGATGCTCAGCCTTGACCTGCTGACAAGTTATGCATCTGGCCACATATTCAGCCACATCTCTCTTCATACCGGGCCACCAGAAGTGCCTCCTCAAACAATGATACATCTTAGTCGAGCCCGGATGCACTGCATATCTCGAACGGTGCGCCTCATCAAGAACACATCTGCGCACGTCCTCCTCTGTCGGAACATAAAGCCTACCTCTGAACCTGACCGTACCGTTGTCCCATAACTCCACCTCTGACCTCTGGAGGATCTGTGGTAGCTCAACATCTGCCCTCTGAGCCTCAATTACCGCATGATACACAGCTGGTCTCACAGTCAAACTGACCAGCACGGCTCTGTCATCATCACGTGGAACCCTAAAAGAAGATTCCACCTCCTGCTCGAATAATTTCCACTCCTGAATCATAAGGTACGACATGACCGTCTTCCGACTCAAAGCGTCTGCCACTACATTCGCTTTGCCCGGATGATAAGAAAGGTCAAAGTCATAATCTTTAATGAACTCCATCCACCTTCGTTGCCTCAAATTCAGATCCCTCTGAGTGAACACATATTTCAAACTCTTGTGATCCGTGAAAACCTGGAATTTCTCCCCATATAAATAATGCCTCCAGATCTTGAGTGCAAATACCACAGCTACCAGCTCCAAATCATGAGTAGGATAGTTCTCTTCATGCTTCTTCAGCTGTCGAGAAGCATAAGCCACTACCCTGCCATGCTGCATTAGAACTGCGCCCAAACCTCGACGGGATGCATCAGAGTAAACCACAAATCCACCTGATCCAGATGGAAGCACCAGTACAGGGGCTGACGTGAGACAGGTCTTTAACTCAATAAAACTCTGCTCACAATCCTCGGTCCACACAAAGCGAACTCCCTTTCGAGTCAACCTCGACAAGGGGGCTGTTATCGAAGAAAATCCCTGAACAAACCGTCTGTGATAACCGGCAAGCCCCAGAAAGCTCCTGATCTCAGTTACTGAAGTCGGCCTATTCCAATCCATCACCGCCTCGATCTTGGCTGGATCCACTGCGATACCATTGCCAGAAATAACATGCCCAAGGAAATGCACCTCATCTAGCCAAAACTCACACTTGCTGAACTTGGCATAAAGTCGATGCTCCCTCAGGACCTGCAATACATCCCGAAGATGGGTGGCATGCTCTTCCTCATAAGAAGAATAGATCAGAATATCATCAATAAACACAACCACAAACTGATCTAGGTAAGTACTGAAGACTCGGTTCATCAGCTCCATAAAGGCTGCCGGAGCATTGGTCAAGCCAAAGGGCATAACCAAAAACTCATAATGTCCATACCGAGTTCTGAAAGCCGTCTTGCTAACATCAACATCCCTGATCCTCATCTGATAATACCCGGATCTCAAGTCGATCTTGGAAAATACCTTCGCGGACTGCAGCTGATCCATCAAATCATCAATTCTTGGAAGTGGGTATTTATTCTTTATCGTTACCTGGTTCAGCTGCCTATAGTCAATGCACAACCTCAGAGAACCATCTTTCTTTCTAACGAACAGGACTGGAGCACCCCATGGAGATGTACTGGGGCGAATGAAACCCTTATTCAGCAGCTCTTGCAACTGTGCCTTTAACTCAGCGAGTTCAGCTGGCGCCATCCGATACGGGGCCTTAGACAAGGGCGCCGTACCTGGTGCAAGCTCGATGGTGAATTCGACCTCTCGCTGAGGAGGAAGGCCAGGCAGCTCCTCAGGAAAAACATCTATAAACTCACATACAACAGGTACCTCCCCAGGGCTGAGACTATCCCGGACATCAGAGACAACAACAGAGGCAAGGAAAGCCTCACAGCCACCATCAAGCAACCTCCGTGCCTTAAAGGCAGAAATAAGAATACCTCGGGAAGAAAGCCTAATACCTTGGAAGAAGAAGGTCGGGATGTCCGGAATGGAGAATCGCACCCTCTTCCTGTGGCAGTCCACCTCTGCATAAAAGGCTTCCAACCAATCCATACCCAGGATGACATCAAAGTCTCGAATGGCAAGCACGACCAACTGGGCAGGGAGCACATGACCCTCAATGGTCAAGGGAACATTCCTCAAGCAGTTATAAGATATCATATAGTCTCCAGAGGGAACCTCCACCATCAGACCATCAGATAACTCAACAACGGGCGCATAAAGGATATCTAAGAACTGCTCATAAATAAAAGAATGCGAAGCACCCGAATCAATCAATACGTGTGCAGAGTTCCCAAGGACAGAAAGTGTACCTTCCACCAAGTTGGACGCGCGAGCCTCCCTCCTGGTGATAGCTAGCACTCTCCCCTGGGTCCTTGGCTTCTTCTGCTCACCTGAACCATGTCCCTGACCATACCCCTGCGGGCACTGCCTCGCCAAGTGGCCCTGCTGGCCGCAAGCGAAACATCTCCTGGGAAGAGTGGGACACTGAGTCCCACCATGGGTACCCCCACAGTGCTGACAGACTGCCGGAAGCCTCTGAGCTGGCCCCTGCGGTGCACTGGATACAGACTGACTCTGCTGACCCTGCCCGGACCTGTTGCTGTCGCTACTGCCACTACTGCTGCCACCACCCCTGAAGAATCTCCTGAATCAGGAGCCGAGTGACAACGATCCCGACCCAGCAGAAGGGGCCGCTGCCGCTGCCTTATCCCTGCCACGAACTGGGCTCTGAGCAGCCAGTCCTCTCTCCCGAGCCGACTGGCTCTGTTGAGCCTCCACTGCTACCGCACATCTAACCGCGGAAGCCAGATCCGTGCAACAGTGAGACGCCACGAAGTTCCTCAAGCTGAGCCTCAGTCCGTCTACGAATCTCTCAGTACGACGCTCCTCGTCCCCAGATATGAAAGGCACGAACCGACCTAGCGAAACAAACTTCGCCTGGTACTCAAGTACTGTCATGCTCCCCTGCGTCAGATCCATGAACTCCCTCTCCTTGGCCCTCTGGACATGTCTAGGGAAATACTGTGCGTTGAATTCCTTAACAAATGTCTCCCATGGAATTTCCCTAAGACTCCTGTCCTCGTAGGACAAACTCTTCAAGGTGGTCCACCAGTCGTAGGCGCTATCCTTCAGCATGAAGGTAGCTAACGGGGTCCGCTCTACTGCAGCACAATCCATGGTGTCAAAAGTCTTCTCTATCTCTCTAAGCCAGTGGATGGCCTCGTCAGGGTCGGGACGACCGGTGAAGTGAGGTGGCCTCAGCTTCAGAAACCGCTCAAGTGTAGCGGTGGACCCTCCCCGCGCACTGGAACTCTCACTAGGGTCTCGTGTCTGATAACGAGCCATAGTGTCCATCATTGCCTCCATGAACTGCTTAACACTCGGCCTCCCGGCCTCGGACCCACTAGGGACATCTCCCTGCTCTCGAATAACTGGCATCCTCCTTCTGGGAGCCATCTACTCGCCTACAATTACAAAATCAAAAAGTTCTAATTAGATTCCTAAAGCTTATGCTACCGTCGTGCCTGTACGGGATAATGTATTTATTTGCCGAACTTATGATATTTAACCTAGTTATTTATTTATTTGCCAGACCGTATGCTCTGATACTAACTGTAACGACCCGCCACCCTATAATCGGGGATCCGATTACTAAATGGGTACCGAATCATTAATTTTGAACCAAACCAGGATCTAATCAAGTCTGGGAGATAAATAATAAACTAAGCTAAACTTTCATATCGCATTGAACAGAAGTAAAAGTGCAGGAATTAAAATTATTACAATGCGACTCGATACAGCAAATAATTACATTTTCCAACATAAAGGAAATAATTAAACGTACAGGCCAGAAATAAAAATCACAACTACGTGGGGGCATACCCCGGAACAACTGCTGACGGTGCTCAACTCACGGCCGCACTCTCCTCGCTAGGTCTGCTGAGAGTCCTCACCTGAAAACCGCAGGAGGGGTGAGTCTCAAAGACAAGACTCAGTAGGGATCCTTCGATCCCCACTGCCCACGCACACACCAACAAGTGCAAGGTACAACTAACGGTAAAGTGATAAGCACAAGAGGTACAATTCCTAATTCTTAACGTGAAATCACGTGCAATCGTAATATAATAAACATGCATATATTAAACCAGCCGATTAGGAAATCCACAACTGTCGTCTCGATAGAACTCACCAACCACACAACAACGGTGGAGAAACCTCGACCCGCTGAGACCAAACAGTAACCCCTCGGATAGCACACTAGCTACTCCGGCCCAACCGGCTCAGGTGGCTACTCCTTCCCTCAGCATGAGTGACTCTCCGAATGTGCCACTCCGACACCGGTACTAGCTGACCCCGGGGTTCACCAGGTGACCCTCTCTCACTAGGCGTCACCCCGCCCACGCCCCCACCGGCGCTGTGCTCATGCCCCCACCAGCACAAGGTGATAAAGCGCTACAATGTCACTCTAGGTCCACAGTAACACAAAACCCAACAAGTACGATCCGGTCACGTGAAAAGTCCGCGATCGTATAACATACATGTAGCATCGTCCGGTCATGAAGAATCTACCTCTACCGGGTACACTAAAACATGCAATAACTATCCGTCTAACAGTATGAACACATTTTACTGGCATGAATTAGTGAGGTTCTGTCTTGAATCGCGTCTCCCAAGGTCGACGCCATTCAAGTTCCATGTACAGGTTCATGTAAAACAATCTTCAGAATCAGGCCCTAAAAGGCGTCGACACCAGTGGTCGCCTTTTAAAAGGCGTCGACATCCTCAGACGCCATTTAACACAGAAATCCGGAAATTCCAAGGCCCTAACTCAGGGAATTTCTGCCTTTAAAAGGCGTCATGGTTAACCGACGCCATTCGAAAATGCGTCGTTCACCCATGACGTCTTTTAGTCCCAGAATCCCCGAACTGGCAGACTCTCTGTCAGGCGATTCCTGTCTAAAAGGCGTCGTGATGGCTCGACGCCCTTCAAAAAGGCGTCGTCCATGCACGGCGTGTTTCAGCCCCAGGAACCAGAGTCGCCTGAGCCCGAGGGCTCCCATTCCAACCCCAAAATTCACCCAAAAACGGAGGAAAAAGAGGAATAATACTATCCATAGGCAACACATTCATGGAAATCCCCCATGTTATCAAAAGAACTCTTAAACATGCTCATTCTACCCCCCAAAACCAAAGATCCAAACAAGCTTAAACGGGGTAAACATGGTCTAAAACGCGATGCTAAGGGAAACCGTCACCCTACGGGATACTTGAACGCCTCCGAGCTTCAAGCCGTCCACCCGACTCGCCCTATGCCGCCGCCGGTACCGCCGTGGTCGTCCTTGCTCCTCCGTGACGTCGGCCGCCGTCCGGAGAGTAGAACGCCGCAGTGGAAGTGGAGGTGGTAGTGGTAGGAGCTAGGTAGAGGATGGAGTGGAGGGAGAGATGAAACGGTGGGAGGAAAAGAGGGAGGAGGAGGGATCGCCGCCGAGTTCGCCGGAAGGGGAAACAGAGGAAGAGAGGAGAAAATGAGGGAAAGAAGGAGGGCTCGCGGGGTTAACCAGAGACTGGCTAAAACGCGTCGACATCTGCGGACGTCATTCAGTTGATGTGACAGTTGCTCTGACAAAACTCTGAAACGCATCGTTCAAGGCAGACGCCGTTCAGACGATATGTCAGGGCCATACTCTGACAAACCCAGATTCGCAGTCTGAAAGGCGTCGACACACGTGGACGCCGTTCAGGTCGACAAGACAGGGCCGTACCCTCGCGGCCCGAAACCAGCCCACGTGGCAGAACTTGAAATGCGTCTACGACGGTGGACGCCGTTTAAAACGCGTCTCGATGTCCTGATGCGAATCAACTCAGAACCTCCGCCCTCACTAAGGTTAGAACTACAAGGTCCGATCCCGAAAACTGGATCCGAAGGTCACGATCCTTACAGGGAAGCCCATTAGGACTTGGCTCGAAATGCAATAAGAATTCCTAAAAAAATTCTATCCTATTAGGAGAACAAATACCATGAGAAGCGCTATAACTGGATTCTCACAATTATCGGGAGAACAAATCCATGAATCTTGGGAATGATTGAAGGAATTGATGAGAAAATGTCCACACTATGGATTGCCTAGATGGCAAATTGTGCAAGCATTCTATGAAGGTTTAGATGAACAATACAGGCAAATGGTAGACGCATCGTGCGGAGGAGCATTCATGAGCAAAAGTGAGGAATAAGCTTATGATTTGTTTGAAATATTTATGAAATAAGAAATAGAGGAGAATTTGAACCTAGGATGGATATCAATGCCTTGGCCCAAAAGTTGGATAAGGTGGACCTTCTGGCCCAACAAATGAGCAAAATGGATCTTATGGCCCAAAAGCTAGACCAAGTCCTAGCTTCGAATAATCAAGGATCTAATATCCATGCACAATCAAGACCATACTTAGAACCATCTCCATCTTATCAAGAAGTGTGTAGTCTTTGTGCCAGCCCAACTCACCATGTTAGTGAGTGTCCTACGGCGGCCCAATTGCCACCGTTCATCCAAGAACAAGTCCGAGCAGCCCAAGGTTATTCAAAGCCCAATCATGATTCATATTCTAACACCTACAACCCTGGCTGGAAGAATCATCCTAATTTTTCATGGAAACCTCAACAAGGCCAAGCTTCAAACCCACAAGCACAAAACATTCAGAATAGAGCTCATCAACAGAATTACTATCCAAATCAATCTTTCAATAAAAGCCAACCTATCTAATGCCAAGCTCAAGCTCCTTATTTTCAACCCAATAACAATCAGAATATATTCTCTTAACCTCCATATCAAATCCCACAACATCAGCCATCAAATCAAAATGATGACAAATTCAATATGCTACAACAATTACTTATGAATCAACAACAACAACAGCAACAATTGCAACAATTGGTCATCTCTCAACAACAATCCATTTCGAAATTAGAAGCCCAATTGGGTCAAATGTCTTATACAACCATGAGGAGGGAAGTGGGCCCATTACCAAGTCAACCCATTGCAAACCTGCGAAACTATCCTCCGGGTTTCCAACATCAACCAATCCTACCTAATCCTCAAGCCCAAACTCAAATGGGCTCAAATCCACCAAGAGGCCTACAGTTAGTAAATGTGAAAGCAATTTTGGCCTTAAGAAGTGGTAAAGTCTTGCCGGATCCTTACCCAAACCAAAGATCTAGTCAGTCCAATCCTGAACAGAATGAAGAAGAAGGAGAAGAAGAAGATGAAGGTGAGAATGAACAACCCAATATCAGTCAAGGAAAAGGAAAAATGGAGGAATGTCCTGAGAATTATAAACCAAAAATCCCTTTTCCACAAGCTTTAGAGAATGGCAAAGAGAAAAGAAAGTATCAAATGCAGGCAAAAAATGAACAGTTAATGGACTCATTTAAACAAGTCCACATTAGCATACCATTAGTTGATGCAATCCAACATGTGCCAACCTAGGCCAAATTTTTAAAAGAACTTTGTACTCATAAGAGAGAGCCTAAAACAAATCCTAAGAAGGTCTTTCTATCTGAAGAAGTGAGTGCCATTTTGCTCAACCAATTGCCTAAAAAGATGAAAGATCATGGGGCTCCACTTATCTATTGTGTTATTGAAGGAACCACCTTTGATAAGACACTATTGGACCTTAGAGCAAGTGTGAACCTATTGCCCACCTCAGTTTATGAAAAATTTGGGATAGGAGAATTGAAACCAACTCTGGTGATCTTACAATTGGCCGATAGATCTCTTAAGACACCGAAAGGAATGGTAGAAGATGTCATTGTCAGGATTGATACTTGCTACTTCCCAGTTGACTTTGTCATCCTTGACATGGAGCCCGTTCAACATCTGAGAAATAGCCCAATCATATTGGGCTGACCTAACTGCAAATCTGGGTTAATGGACATCTCATTTGGGGATCACAACTTATCCCTTAATATTTTTAAAGCTTCTGGCCATAAGCAGGATGGGGAAGATTGTTTGGCAATTGATGTGATTGTTAACATTTTAGAAACATCCCCTTTGGCCCAATTTAAAGAAAAAGAGGAGTTAATGACCATATCATATTTGAATAAGAAGGCCTGGCGGCCCAATAAGGTTGAACCTCTACCTGAACTCAATCTAGAACCTACTCCTCCATCTCTCCAAGTTCCTCCTCAGTTGGAACTCAAAGCTTTACCGGACTCTCTCAAATATGTCTTTTTGGGCCGGTCTGAAACTCTACTTGTGATTATAGCTGTGGATCTTAACCCTACCCAAGAGGAACAACTCATTGAAGTTCTTCGAACTCATAAAGAAGCCATAGGGTGGTCAATAGCTGATTTGAAAGGAATAAGCCCAACCACATGCATGCACCATATTTATCTTGAAGATAATGCAAAACCTAGTAGAGAGATGCAAAGGAAATTGAATCCAATTATGATGGAAGTGGTTAAGAAAGAAGTGGTGAAATGCCTAGATGCGGGTATCATATACCCAATATTTGATAGCAAGTGGATAAGCCCAACCCAAGTAATGCCAAAGAAGTCTGGCTTAACTGTGGTAACAAATGAAAAAGATGAAGAAATGCCCACTAGGCTAACTACGGGGTGGAGATTTTGTATTGATTACAGAAAATTGAATACAATGACAAAGAAAGATCATTTCCCACTCCCATTTATTGATCAGATTTTGGAAAAGCTAGCGGGTCAGAAATATTTATGTTTCTTAGATGGGTATTCAGGATATAATCAAGTGGCTATCTACCCAGAAGATCAAGAGAAAACCACATTCACATGCCCATTTGGCACATTTGCATTCCAAAGAATGCCATTTGGACTTTGTAATTCACCAGTAACTTTCCAAAGGTGCATGTTGTCCATCTTTTTAGATATGGTAGGAGAATTCCTCAAAGTATTCATAGATGATTTTTCAATATTCGGAGATTCATTTGAAATTTGTCTGAAAAATTTGAAAAATATACTTGGAAGATGCATAGAGACTAATTTGGTTCTAAGTTGGGAAAAGAGCCATTTCATGGTTAAAGGTTAAAGAGGGCATAGTTTTGGGCCATATAGTGTTTGGAAGAGGTATCGAAGTGGATAAAGCTAAGATTAGCTTAATCTCCAATCCTCCTCCACCCACTTCGGTAAAGCAAATTCGATCATTCTTGGGCCATGCTGGTTTCTATCGCCGGTTTATTCAAAATTTCTTTCAAATTGTCCGACCATTAAACCCTGCTCTTAGCCAAAGATGTCCCATTCCATATTAATGAAAAATGCTTGGAAGCATTTAAATCTTTAAAAGAGGCTCTGACCAAAGCTCCCATTCTCCAATCGCTTGATTGGTCTTTGCTTTTTGAGATAATGTGTTATACTTTTGATTATGCTATGGGGGCAGTACTGGGACAAAGAATCAATAAAAAGCCCGTGGTGATTTATTATGCAAGTCGTACACTTGTAGATGCTCAGATGAACTATACTACCACAGAAAAGGAATTGTTAGCTGTTGTTTTTGCCCTAGAGAAATTTCGATCTTACCTTTTGGGGGCAAAAGTGATTAATTATTCTGATCACTCGGCGTTAAAATACTTGTTGACCAAGAAAGATGCCGAACTAAGATTAATCAGATGGATCTTACTTCTTCAAGAATTCGATTTGGAAATTCAGGACAAAAAGGGATTTGAAAATGTGGTAGTTGATCATCTATCCCGAATTCCCATTTCGAATAATGAACAAATGAGAGATTCATTCCCTGATGAACATCTCTTAGCCATTTCCCACACATCACCACCATGATGCACATATTGTGAATTTTAAGGTGATAGGCAAAATTCCACAAGGATGGACAAGAAATGAAAAAGATAAATTCTTCTCTCAAGAGAAGTATTATTTTTGGGAAGACCCTGAACTCTTCAAAATTTGTCCAGATCAAATAATCCGTAGATGTGTGCCTGAAGAAGAACAACAAAGTGTTTTGAACTTTTCCTACAACCTTGCTTGTGGAGGTTATTTCTCCGGAAAGAAAACCACAGCAAAGGTTTTACAAAGCAGTTTCTATTGGCCCACACTCTTTAAGGATGCTTATGAGTTTAGCAAAACATGCTTAAGATGTCAAGCTGTTGGTAATATGGCTAAAAGAGATATGATGCCACTAAATCCAATCCTAGCAGTTGAAATTTTTGATGTCTAGGGAATAGATTTCATGGGCCCTTTTCCACCATCTTTTGGATGCGAATACATCTTGGTGGCAGTGGACTATGTATCTAAATAAATGGATTGAAACAATAGCCACCCGAACCAATGATCACAAGGTGGTAATGAAATTTGTGCAGAAGAATATCTTTTCTAGGTTCGGATGGCCAAAGGCTATCATTAGTGATGGGGGTTCGCACTTCACTCATTCTCAATTTCAAGCATTGCTCAAAAGATATGGGATTACTCATAAACTTGCTACCCCTTACCATCCCCAAACTAGTGGCCAAGTGGAGATATCCAATAGAGAAATTAAGAATATCTTGCAAAAATCCGTTAGGCCCGATAGAAAAGATTGGTCCGAAAGGTTGTATGATGCTTTGTGGGCCTATCGGACTGCATATAAAACTCCTATTGGCATGTCACCATATAGGCTAGTCTTTGGAAAAGCCTGCCATCTCCCAGTGGAATTAGAACACAGAGCATATTAGGCTATCAAATAAGTCAACCTTGACCTAGCCCAAGCTGGTTCACATAAAACCTTATAATTGAGTGAATTAGATGAAATGCGCAATGAAGCCTATGAGAATTCAAAACTTTATAAAGCTAAGACTAAAGCTTTTTATGACAAACATATTGTGAGGAAATCTTTCCATCCTAATCAAAAAGTCTGGCTATTTAACTCAAGGTTGCGTTTGTTTCCTGAGAAATTGAAATCAAGATGGGATGGGCCATTCTTGGTAATTAAAGCTTTTGACCATGGTGCGGTCAAGATCATGGATCCAAAAAATGAACAGACATTTACTGTTAATGGGCAACGCTTAAAACCTTATATTGAAAACCTTCAAAATTGTCCATTGGAATCCATGCAGCTAAGTGATCCAAAATAAACATGCTTTCGTCTGGCTGAAGACATTAAACTTAGCGCTTATTGGGAGGCAACCCAACTTTCTCATTTTTATCCTAATTCTTTTCTTCCCTTTTTACGAGACTGAGATCATACACATTAGTGAACATGGAGAAGCCCCCTCATACCTCAGGTTATACCTTTGTTAGTTTTAGGTGGCCTACAAGCCAATCTGACTATGTAAATGTCGTTCATTTATTAATATAATGGCATTATATTCATTATGTGTAAATCGCATTAGTTATCGTTTCATAATGAAGTCCGTGAATATGTGTTATAGTGATCAGATTATGATGAGATCATACTAATGAGACTGATCACTTAAACACATATATTCTTAATCGTTCCTAGTCAGAGGATATCCGAGAAGGACATCGGATATCCGGTTAGACTAGTACATATTACTCCTACTCATATGATGAGGGTGATTGATCTCATAAGTCACTTGTGTGGAGACACTAAGGCGAATCTGTAGGTGCTTATTGGAGAATGAGTTCACTGAACTGATCCGACTGAATCGCTGGATGGTATTGTACCTTACTGTCAACCCGCTTGATTCTATTGTCGTAGTTGCGTGGATGGTCCTCGGACCTGAGACACTAAGGACACTTGTCAGTGGACTTCTGTGCTTTGACCTGGGTTTACGAATCTCTGGCCACGGGATTCTAAAACGCCAAGGATTGGGTACAGCGGAATACCGTCGAAGGGAATTGTGTGTCAATAAGGAATCATTCGCTCTCGGTACTTAGAGAGAGAATGCTCTAGGAAAGATGCGAAAGTCTCTGGCCAGGGCGGGCGATAATATCGGGAAATGAGTTTTCCGATATTCATCAGCGGCAACCAATCCAAGTGAGTCAACCGCTTAGAGTTTGACAGCACGCCATACCCTGAGTTAACTCGAGAGCATTATACGAATGAAAGATTATATCCACGTGGTAACTGTCGGCGGAAAGGTTCCAAGAGTGGGTTACTTAACCCCGATACCTTCCGGGTTCACGCGGTGTTGCTTGGCACCCAACGTGATCGGAGGCCAGGTCGAATTCGATGTGCGACATCAATTTGATTGATTAATTAATTAATAAAGGGTTATTAATTGATTAATAAAGTCACTGAGGAGTCACTTGGCTTGTTGGGCCATTAACTGGACTGATAATTGGGTCTAGAGAGTCAAACGCAAATGATTCTCAAGGCGATGGATAAATAAGTGGGTTTTATACAAACCGGAGGTTTTTATGAAAAATCACACGGTTAGTATAAAACATAGCGAACAGGCTGAGCAGGACAAGCTGCTGCTAACCCTAGCCGCCCCTCCTCTGTTTCTCTCTTTCTCTTTGGCGTCCCAAACAGATCCAGATCTGCTCCGCCGCTTCTCCGAATCCCGTTCGACGGAAAATCGTCCGCGCGTTGCGGCGATCGTTGTGGCGACCGGCGGAGGTTTCGTGGGCTGCGAAGAACGAAGAATGTGAGGATATCCGTCTCGAGGAGGATCGCATGGACTTCGCTAGAGGCTGGGCACTTGCGTGGCTTGCGGTGTCGCACCGACGGAACCGAACGGTTGCGGATTCGAATCCGCACACGGTGAGAACTGATTATCCGATAATCTGTTTTTTCTAATTTTCGAAACGGGAACGGATCTTCATTTGTATTTTATTTTCCACTGCGTGGGAGATTCGGAGAAACCCGAGAACCTTGTGAGTGCTCAAATTGAGTGTGTGATTATCATGAAAATTATGTCGTTTAAGTGAAAAATAAACCTATTAAAAAGAAACTAGGTGATTGTGATCGTCAGAAACTTTTAACTAAAATGTTCTAAAAGAAGAAAATTTGATCATGTACCTATTTGGATGTGGGAGATGTTGAGCTCTTGGTTCCCCTCCTTCATCCAGCTGAAGAAAGATAGCCCTTTTTATCCTTGTTCTTGCTTTGATTATTGAGCTTTAAGGATCATCCAATTCATTGTTGTTTGCTGTTGATTCCCTCCCCTTTGATTCTCCTTTGTACCTTGCAAGAAATAGAAAGAAATAAAGAACAATGATGAAAACTTAAGAAGAAGTAGTATCCATTCTAGAGAAAATTTTAAACATGCAATTGAATAGGTGAACTCACTTGTTGGGATGGTCTTTTAAACCCCTTTAACAAATAGGTTTAGAAAATAATGCTAGTGTGCGTGTGTGTTGCATGGAGTGATGTGATAAAAAATGTGATGCTAATATGATGAAAATGTGAGAAGAAAAATAAATGGGAAGTTAAGCTGGATGGCCCCTGGAAAGCCTCGGTCTTGAAAGGATCTTGGATGGACGACGAATGGACGAAGAACTCCTGGAAGCAGCATCTCGATCTTTCAGCGTTTGGACGTCGTCGCCAAGATTCTTTGCACCACTTATCTCTCAATTATCGCTATCATTACTATCACTCTCATCCAGATCACTAACACTAACTTTTCACTGACCAAGGGGCTGGGTATTTATAGACTTTTGTATCTGCGGATTTACATGAAGAAATTTTGAAGTTTATCTAGCTTAACCAACAGATAAATACAGATTAATTCATCATTATCTATAATTAATCTAAAACGCGTCGCCAATGAAAGATGCCTTTCAGACTAATTAAGATAAGGATAAACATCCGAAAAAAGTTCATCATTATCCGAATTGTCTAAAATGCATCGTTCAATGAAGACGCCTTTTACACTAATTAAGACAAGGATAAACATCCGGAAAAGAGACAGAAACAACTTAAGAGACATAAATGGCGTCGTGCCTGGCAGACGTATTTTATCTAATTAATCAATTAATTAAAAATTCAAATTTAAATATCAAAATAGGAATAAACTCTAAATGGCGTTTATATATGTAAACGCCTTTTAGACTTCTTCATATTTTAATCAAAATTTGAGTTAAAATCAATTTAATTAATTAACTTAAGTTATGTCTGTCTGACTCGATACTATTTAGATTTCAGAAAGATTAATAAAAATCAACCAATGATTAAATATCAAACCATTCTGAGGCATTATTATATGATAAGAAATTTACTTAAGATGATGTCAAAATTAGCGTGTCAACAGCTGCCTCACCATGGCATCGTCTTTGCAAGGGAGTGAAATGAAATGGAATGTACTGAAAAGGTGATGCCAAGGTGTGATGAGACACGCTCTCAACATCACATGATTGGAATTTTTCTCAAAATCATCGATGAAAATAACTCAAGGAGATCAATGGAATCAATGTTGTCTAGATGAGGTAGTCAAGGAAATAAAATAAGGTCGATTAACCTCCGCGGAATGGGAAGTACCCTAGGTCATAGACACTGCAAGTTTCATCATGGGGAGCGATTGTCAGCCAATGTGGACGTGCTGCAGCCATGATGGATCTTAAAAGAAAACAAGAAATATTGGATAAAGAGTCTAAGAAAGGATAGAATTCTAAGGATATCTTCAAGCGAACCTCAAAGATAATCAAGATACTCAATTCAGAATTGAATATTTCATATCATGTTAGAATTATTTCTTCAATGGTCTGAAACTTAATCAATAATTAATTCTTATTACAGTGATATCAAAGTCCTACATGATGCATGCTGGGTTAAAAGAAAAATATAAAGTCAAATAAAATATAAATTAATCAAGGATAATATTGTTAAATTGCCATTAATGAGTCAAGATACTAATTCTTGCAATTTAGTACTAAGACGAAGCTCGTTTATCCACGTACTGTTTTACAAAAGTGGAACCATCGTCCTCACTAATTAACAAGCCAACGGCCTATCAGTGCGGTTAAGAATTATCTGGAATTATCACTGTTTTTGTTGGAGGGGAACTCAAATTCCAGTTTTATCAAAACCACAAGGTCTTTGATATACTCTAATAAATATTTAACATATAGTAATGAGATTATGCAAATTAATTACATGAAATAATACAAGGGATAGAGATAACCGTCTTTTTAGCCACGGTCAAGACTCATAAACTCCCACAGTGGGATGTTCTTGAAATTTTCAACTTCGCAATCATTTCTTTGAATTTCTGAAACGCGTCGTATCGCACCGACGCCATTAACATGAACCAAAACACGTCGCTTTTCAACGACGCCTTTCAATCGCAGAAACAGGTTCTGGCTGTCTTCAATCCGGATTCCAACTCTCTTGATGCCTTGTGTCCTGTATATGACTTGAACAAACAGGTTAAGCATCTATTCATGCTTAGCCCCTTGCTCAGTCAAGTAGCTGATCAATCAATCTTTTCCTTGGCAGAAGGGTCAAGGGGCATAGCCTTTATTAACAAAGGTAATCGAACTGTAAGCAAAATGCAACATACAAGCAGACGAATGCTCACTGAAAATGAAAGGAATGAAACATACTAAATGCAATAAGCATATGCTAATTGAAATATTTGTTATTTTGAAATATTCATTTTTGTTTGGCTTTTGAAATATGTATTTTTTTTGGATTTTTTCAGTATATGCCTTTTTTGGATTTTTGGGATATGTACTTTTTTTGGATTTTGAAATGTGTATTTATTTATGTTGGATTTTGGAATATGATTTTTTTTTTTTTTTAGATTTTGGAATATGGTGTAAACCAAAAAGACCAGCATGGTACTCAGATCAAAAGATCATATTCATTTATTAACTTAATTCTCAAATTGTTCTTCAATAATTTAACTTAAACCCATCGTGTTTGAACTTGTGTTTCCATTCGTGATCCCATTTGATGATTTGTTCCTTAGTCAATCTAGGCCATTCCTTAAGTTTGGAGTACGCCTCTTCAGGAAGGAAGGAAGAATTGGTTTAGAAAGCCTACGAGAAGGTTTCGGAAACCTAAAAAGATGTTCCTTTCTTACCCTAATATATGTTGGGGTTCGGTCATTTTCTTCCTGGGGTATTTATCGACCTTGCGTTCCCTTTCATTTTATTTCATGGCCTTGATGTAACGTTTGTAATGTAATGACCTTTTGATTTGACATTTGGCTTTAGCCTTTTACTTTTGCTTTTCTTTTTCTTTTCTTGGGACGGATCTCCCCCATTTTTTTATGACGGCCTCCTACTAAGATGGCGGGTATTCTTGGTAGTCTATTCTAAGCCTCGTTCCGACATCATGGGCCGAGTGTAAAAACAGAATTTGTTTTTTTAAAAGAATGATTTGCACTTTACACTTTCAGTCAAGCTTTCGGTATTCCTTAGAACTTGGCATCTCTTATTACTCACGAATCAAACGTGTCAGTGTGTGCAGTAATGTGTTTGGAATTAAATTATTCAGACTGATAAGGGAATTTGAGTTTATAAATTTTCTGATTCCACTGGTCTTTGTACCATGCTGATCGACTCTTTAACCTAAGGGTAGTATTTCTTAAGATACAAACCATTCCAGGGGTGAGTTAACTCTTCCCCTTCTGCATTAACCAAACGATAAGCGTTACCAGGAAAAGCATACGATACAACATATGGTCCTTCCTAATTGGGTTGGAGCTTAGAACGCGGACCACCAGGTTTTACAAAAATTCTTTTGACAACTATTTCACCAACTTTGAACTTACGTTTGATGACTTTCTTTTGATAAAAACGCGCAAATCTATTTTGATAAACTCTTGCATGATTAGCAGCTGACCATATTTTCTCGTCTGAGAGTTCCAATTGAGCAAGGAGTGTTGAACGGTGTTCATCAATAGAAAATTCCTTATTTAATTGTACTCTTAATGACGGTATGAGGGTCTCGTATGGAACTACCGCCTCCATTCCAAATGGTAAGGAATAAGGAGTCTGCCCAGTGGGCGTACGGATTGAAGTTCAGTAGGCCCATAGTGCCTCAATTAATTTTTCCGGCCAATCTGTGAATTTATTAGACTTGCACGTCTTTTTGATGATTTTTATCAAAGTCTTGTTAGTTGCCTCTGCTTGGCCATTGCCTTGCGGATAATAAGGAGACGAATGATACAATGCAATTTTATACCTGTTGCAGAGATCTTTCAGCTCTTGTGACACGAACTGAGGTCCATTGTCGGTGACGATGGTGCTTGGAATTCCAAATCCGGTGATGATGTTCTTCATGATGAACTTGCAGACGGTTGATGCTTTGACTTCCGTACATGCTTCAACTTCTGCCCACTTGGTGAAGTACTCTGTTGCCGTGAGGATGAAAGACTTTTGCTTAATGCCGGAATCAGGATTACCAAGGGGTCCAATGATGTCGAAAGCCCACATGGAGAAAGGCCATGGGGAGGAAACAGGATGGAGTGAAGATGCAGGAGAATGAATCTTATCGGCGTGAAGTTGACACTTGGCACACCTACGGACATATCCTACGCAATCTTCTTCCATGGTTGGCCAATATAATCCTTGTCTAAGGATTTTCTTTGCTAACATCTGTCCATTAACATGGCCACCACAAACTCCAGTATGAGCTCCTTCCATAACCTTCCAAAGCTCATCTTCATCTAGACATCTCAGAAGAACTCCATCAAAACCTCTTTTGTACAATGCTCCTCCAACTAAGGTGTATCTTTGAGCAACTCTCCTGATAACCCTTTTCTCCTCGGCTATGGCTTCTTCAGGATATGATTGATCTTCACAATATTTGGCAATTTCGTAGTACCATAGTTTCTGCTCATCATCCATCTCTTCTAACAGCTCCATTAATATAATCTCTCTCTTTTCCACAATATCCCCATCTCTGACCTTCTTCAATAGTTTCTCCTTAGTTCTAAGGAATGAAGGGTCTTTCACGGCGGGTGAAAGACGCCTATGAACAATGATTGATTCGGATTGTCTGCTGATGGGGAAATCGAGAGAAGATGCAAGTGAAGCTAGATCGTCAGCCAAGATGTTCTGATTCCTAGGAACATGGACAAAGATCAATTTGGTGAAAAGCTTTGAATAAGCAGAAGTAAGTTCTTGATAAGACTTGAGCTTGGGATCAAGAGTTCGATACTTGGTTAGCACCTGGTGAAGAATCAATTGGCTATCACCCACAATCCTGAGTTTGGTGGCACCATGGAAATGAGCAGCCTCGAGGCTAGTAAGGAGTGCCTCGTATTCAGCTATATTGTTGGTACTAGAAAGTCATGCTGAAAGGCTTGTGGAATGGTGACACCTTCAGGTGATAACAGAACAATGTCAATACCCTTTCCATGGGAATTCAGAGCTTCGTCAAAATGCAGAGTCCAGATATCATCTCTGATTTGGTCTATGGACATCAGTTCCTCATCCGGAAACTCCGATCGGACTGGATCAAAACGAGGAAGGGGATGATGAGCGAAATGTTTTGCTATGGCATAGCCCTTGATCACTTTCTGCTGAATGTAAGTGATATCGAATTGAGATAGAAAGCTTTGCCATTGTGCTAACCTATCAGTAAGGACAGATTTCTAAAGAAGAAACTTGATTGGATTCATCCTAGCAATAAGATGGACTTCATGGGCTAGAAAGTAATGCTTCAATTTCTGAACAACCCAGACCAATGCCGCACATGTTTTCTCCATCGCCGTGTATCTTTGCTCAGTGGGGTTGAGAAGTTTAGAGAGATAGTAGGCTGCCCTCTCCTTTCCTTCTTCATCTTCTTGTGCTAGGACAGCCCCCACTGCATCATCCAGGACAAAAATATATAGTATCAATGGTTTGCCTGGAGATGGTGGTCTCAAAACAGGAGGACTTGCCAAATAATTCTTTAATCCACATGCCTCCTGACACTTATCGTCCCAATCGAATTTGACTTCTGGCTTGGTAAGCTCGTAGAACGGCTTATACCTTTGTGAGTGCTGGGAGACAAAACGGCGAATAAATTGCAACCTCCCGATTAATCCCCTTAACTCTGTCAAGTTCTTAGGAGGTGGCATTTCTCTAATAGCCTTCGCCTTGTTGGGATCAATCTCAATTCCCCGTTTACTGACAATGAATCCAAGTAATTTCCCTGAGGATATCCCAAATACACATTTCTTGGGGTTCATCTTTAACTGATATTCCCTTGATCTTTCTAACACTCTTGCCAAAACTTTGGCATGCTCAGTCTTTGTCTTAGATTTTACCAACAAATCATCCACATACACTTCCAGATCGATATGCATCATGTCATGAAATATTGCCATCATAGCCCTTTGGTAAGTGGCTCCAACATTCTTTAGTCCAAATGGCATGACGACATAGTAGTATGTTCCCCAAGGTGTAGTGAATGACGTCTTTTCCTGATCTTCTTCTGCCAATTTAATTTGATTGTATCCTGAAAATCCATCCATAAATGATAAAGTCTCATAGCCAGCAGTGTTATCGATGAGTACATCGATGTGAGGCAATGGAAAATCATCTTTGGGACACGCCCGGTTCAAATCTCTGAAGTCAATACAAATTCTGACCTTCCCATCTTTCTTCATAACCGGGACTATGTTAGCCACCCATTGTGGATAAAGGACAACTCTAATGAATTTGGCTTTATGTAACTTATCGACCTCTTCCTTCATCTTTAAAGTCATTTGTGGGTGGAATTGCCTTAGCTTCTGTTTGACCGGGCTAGCTCCATCCTTTAATGTCAACCTGTGTTCCACTAATGATGAGTCTAACCCCGGCATATCCTCATAACTCCAGGCGAAAGTGTCCTTATAGTCCTTAAGAACTTGTACCATTGCCTTCTCATCCTCTTCAAAGAGATTCTTGCTAACGAGGACAACCTTAGGTTCGTCTTCAGTCCCTAGATTGATCTCTTTGGTGGGCTCTTCTACGGCAGCTGAGGGTTCATCGAATCTCTTCACTCCACTGGCATATGCCTCAGCTGCGTCCTCGTCATCTTCCTCATCCTCAATAATGGGGTCTTTTTCATGTATCAACTCATACACCCCATATCCATCATTAACAGACTCATCATCTATACAATATTCTGGCATCTGAATTGGATTTTCTAATAGCTGAGGGATCATAGAGCAAGAAAGGCATTTATCAGCTAAATCCTAGAGGTATTTATCTGGAATTTGTTTACCCTTAGTTTTTCTGGATTTCCTAACCTGACTAACCTGCCTAGAGCTAGACTGCCTAACTTCACTAGACTCCCTATCCTGACCTAATGAGGATGAAGTAGAATGAAAATTATGGGATACAGACGGAAATACAGAAGAATCCTCCCGATGGGAGGGGCATAGTAGATCTAGAAGAGAATCTTGACCGAAAGACCCGTGCGATGGGGTACGATTGGACAAGTAAGAGGTTTCCTCAATGAGAATCTTGGAGAAATTTGTTGCCAAATTGGCGTTTTTTTTTTTTTGGATAAAAGATGTTATGACCTGCCACCCTATAATCGGGGATCCAATTACTAAATGGGTACCGAATCATTAACTTGGAACCAAACCAGGATCTAGATAAGTCCGTGAAATAAATAATTAACTAAGCTAAACATTCACATCGCATTGAATTAAAAAGGAAGTGTAAGAATTTAAAAGTTATTATAATGCGACATGACACAGCAAATAATTACATACTCCAACTGAAAAGAAATAATTAAGCGTACACGCCAGAAAATAAAATAACAACTACATCGGAGCATACTCCGGAACAACAGCTGTTAGGGCGCAACTCGAAGTAGTACTCTCCTCGCTAAGCCTGCCTGGAACCCTCACCTAAAAATCGCAGGGGTAAGTCTCAACGAAAAGACTCAGTAGGGATCCTTCGATCCCCACTGCCCACACGCACACCCACAAGTGTAGAAACGCAACTAAAGGTAAAGTAAGCAAGTAAAGCAGTAATTACTACTCTTAAATCTCGATGTAAATCACATGCATTCGAAATATAACATGCATACCTCTGAAACCATTCTACCAGGGAACCTACAACCAACGTCTCGGCAAAACACGCCAACCACACAAACGAAAGTAGGAAACACCAACCCGCTGAGACCAAACAATAACCCTTCAGATAGCACGCTCGCTACTCCGGCCCAACTGGCTCAGGTGGTTACTCTTTCCCCCAGCACGAGTGACACTTCACACGTACCTCTCCGACACTGGTACTAGCTAACCCCGGGGTTCACCAGGTGACCCTCTCTCACTAGGAGTCACCCCGCCACTGCTCCCACCGGCGCTGTGTCCCTCCCACACCGACACAGGGTGTCAAGCGCTACAACTGTCACTCTAGGTCCGCAGTATCACAAAACACAGCACAGTGCGATTCGGTCACGTGAAAAGTCCACGGTCGCACGAAACACAAGCAGTGTGATCAGGTCACATAGAATCCATCATCATCGAGTATATTTAAAGCATGCATTAACTGAACTATCTAACAGTGTAAATACATATTAATAGCATGAATTAATGTGGTTCTGTCTTGAATCGCGTCGCCCAAGGCCGACGCCATTCAAGCCTCCTAAACTAGTTCATGAAATCTCGGCCTCAGAATATGGCTTAAAAGGCGTCGCCATAGGTAGCCGCCTATTAAAACGCGTCGTTGTCCTTGGACGCCACTCACAACAGAAGTCCCCTCTGACAGAAACCGTTGCCGGGACAATTTCTGCCTAAATGGCGTCATGCTGGCCTGTCGCCATTCTGAATGGCGTGGTCCTAGCACGACGTCATTTAGCGCCAGAAATCAGGTTTCTGCAGCTCGACCCGAGGGTCCCCTTTAATCCCAAATTCGCCCCAAAAACACCCAAGAATGGGAAAACGAAGAGGGAAACCAATCCATCACATCAAAACCCGCAAATCCACATTCATAGAAACCACCTTATCCATCAAGAAAGTCCCTAAACATGCCTATTCTACCCAAAAATCCCTTATACGCATCGTGCTTCAAAGCGGGAAAACATAGTTTTTAAATGAAACACTACGGGAATCGTCACCCTACCGGTTGCTCGAACTCCTCCAAGCCGCCAACACGTCTTGCCCCCACGCCGCTGCCGGTACCACCGAGGACGTCGTTACTCCACCAGGACGTCGGCCACCGTCCGGAGAGAAAACGCCGCGGAGGAGGTGGTGGTGGTAGTGGTAGGAGTTAGGAGGTCGATGGAGTGGAGGGAGAGGTGAAATGGTGGGAGGACAAGATGGAGAGGGAGGAGAGATCGCCGGAGCCGCAGGAGGAAGTGAGGAGAGAGAGAAGGGAGGAGAAAATGAGGGAAAGGAAGGAGGGTTCGCGGGGTCAAGCAGAAGCTGGGTAAAACGCGTTGTGAGGTATGGACGCCTATCAGTTGACATGACGGGCCGTACTGATAGATCTCTGAAACGCGTCGCCTAACCAAGACGCCATTCAGACGACAAGACCGGCACCATACACTGACAACCCAGGGTCGCAGTCTGAATGGCGCCGTCCATTAAGGACGCCGTTCAGACGACAAGACATGGCCATACTCTCGCGGCCCGAATCCCGCCCACGTGGCGTCCACGTGGCACAACAGCTACTCGATTAAATGGCGTCCACTCAGCAGGACGCCGTTCAAAAGGCGTCATGCATCCTAGACGTCATTTCGAAGGCATTCCCCAGACCCATCAGGATCCAAACCAGAGGATCCGACTCAGAAACTGACCCGATAATCGGATCCGAAACCTCAATCCTTACATTCTCCCCCCTTTAAAAGAATTTTTGTCCCCGAAATTTCCTGCTACAATTAACGAGGTCGAAACATAAAGATACAAGCTTACAAGGGAACTTACGAGAAAATGTAGGGAAATTGCTCCCGCATCTCGTCCTCGCGCTCCTAGGTTGCCTTGCCCCTAGAGCGATACTGCCAAATCACCTTAACCAGAGGTACAACCTTGTTCCGAAGGACTTGTTCCTTGCGATCCTCAATACGTACTGGAAACTCTGGAAAGGACAAGTCCTCTGCGACTTCCAATTCTAAAAAATCTAAAATATGAGATGGATCCTGAACATATCTCCTCAACAAAGAAACATGGAACACATCGTGCACCCTTGCAAGATTGGGCGGCAAGGCTAGCTGATACGCCGTTTCTCCAATTCGAGCAAGAATGGGAAAAGGCCCAATATATCGCGGACTCAGCTTATCTCGCTTCCTGAATCTCATCACACCCTTGGAGGGTGAGACTCGGAGAAACACATGGTCCCCAACCTCAAACTCAAGCGATCTCCTATGGATGTCTGCATAACTCTTCTGCCTGCTTTGAGCTGCAATTAAATTATGCCGTACTACTCTGGCAACCTTAGCACACTGTTGTACCAACTCTGGTCCTGCTATCTGCCTCTCGCCAATCTCAGACCAACTCACAGGGGATTGACACGGTCACCCATACAATGTCTCGTAAGGCGCCATGCCGATACTAGAGTGATAACTGTTGTTGTAAGCAAACTCTACTGTAGACAAGTGCTGCTCCCAGGAACCTCCCCAGTCTAGGCAACATGCCCTGAGCATATCCTCCAGAGTCTGAATGGTCCTCTCCGACTGTCCATCAGTCTCAGGATGATAGGCCGAGCTGAAGGCTAACTGCATGCCCAAAGCCTTCTGAAAACTCTTCCAGAACCTAGAAGTAAATCTCGGATCCCGATATGATATGATGGATAAGGGCACCCCGTGCAGAGAGATGATCCGATCCACAAACAGCTTAGCCAACTTACCGACTGACCAGTCGTTCCTAATAGCCAGGAAGTGTGCTGACTTGGTCAGTCGATCAACAATGACCCAGATCGCGTCTCTTCTGCCAGGGGATACAGGTAATCCCATCACAAAGTCCATAATCACATGCACCCATTTCCATTCCGGGATCGGCAAAGACTGTAACAATCCTCCTGGTCTATGATGTTCTTCCTTAACCTGCTGACAAGTCAAGCATCTAGCCACATACTCAGCCACATCCTTCTTTATACCAGGCCACCAAAAGTGCCTCCTCAAACAATGATACATCTTAGTCGTTCCGAGATGCACTGCATATCTAGAACGGTGCGCCTCATCCAGGACACTCCTGTGCATGTCCTCCTCGATTGGAACATAGAGTCTGCCTCTAAACCTGACTGTACCATCATCCCACAATTCCACCTCTGGTTTCTGGAGAATCTACGGTAATTCCACATCTGCCCTCTGAGCCTCAATCACAGCATGGTACACTGCAGGCCTCACCGTTAAGCTGGCCAACATGGCTCTATCAGCCTCCCGTGGAATTCGAAAGGAAGATTCCACAACCTGCTTAAATAACCTCCATTCTCGAACCATGAGATATGACACGAGCGTCTTTCGACTCAAGGCGTCTGCCACCACATTCGCCTTACCCGGATGATAAGAAAGGTCGAGGTCATAATCCTTGATGAATTCCATCCACCTGCGTTGTCTCAAATTCAGATCCCTCTGCATGAACACATACTTCAGGCTCTTGTGATCGGTAAAAACCTGAAATTTCTCTCCATACAAATAATGTCGCCAAATTTTCAATACAAACACCATAGCTGCCAACTCTAAATCATGAGTGGGATAGTTCTCCGGATGCTTCTTCAGCTGTCTAGAAGCATAGGCTACGACCCTACCATGCTGCATCAGAACTGCACCCAAACCTCGACGTGATGCATCTAAATAAACTACAAATCCACCTGAACCTGATGGAAGCACCAATACTGGAGCCGAAGTGAGGCGATTCTTCAACTCAATGAGACTCCGCTCACACTCCTCGGTCCACACGAAACGAACTTCCTTACGAGTCAATCTCGACAAGGGGGCCGCTATCGAAGAGAAACCCTGAACAAACCGCCTGTAATAACCTACTAGCCCCAAGAAGCTCATGATCTCAGTTACTATTCTTGGCTTGCTCCAATCCATTACTGCCTCAATCTTGGCTAGGTCCACTGCAATGCCATCGCCAGAGATGACGTGCCCCAAGAAGTGCACCTTGTCTAACCATAATTCACACTTGCTAAACTTGGCATAGAGTTGGTGCTCTCTCAAAACCTGTAATACTACCTGAAGATGTGTGGCATGCTCTTCCGCAGAAGAAGAGTATATCAAAATATCATCTACAAATACCACCACAAACTGATCCAGATAGGCCCTGAAGACCCGGTTCATCAAATCCATAAAAGCTGCCGGAGCATTGGTCAAGCCAAAAGGCATAACCAAAAACTCATAATGTCCATACCGAGTCCTAAAGGCCGTCTTACTAACATCAACCTCACGGATCCTCATCTAGTAATACCCTGATCTCAAGTCAATCTTTGAAAACACCTTCGCAGACTGCAGCTGATCCATCAAATCATCGATCCTCGGAAGTTGGTACTTATTCTTTATCGTCACCTGGTTTAGCTGTCTATAATCAATGCACAACCTCAGAGAACCATCCTTCTTCCTGACAAATAGAACTGGAGCACCCCACGGAGAAGTACTGGGACGAATGAAACCCTTATCCAGCAATTCCTGTAACTGTGCTTTCAACTTAACGAGTTCGGCTGGCGCCATCCGATACAGGGCCTTAGACAGGGGCGCCGTACCCGGTGCAAGCTCAATAGTAAACTCAACCTCTCGCTGAGAAGGAAGGCCAGGCAATTCCTCAGGAAACACATTTACAAAGTCACAAACTACAGGCACCTCCCAAAGACTGGGACTACCTCTAACACCAGCTAGAATAACAGAGGCAAGGAAGGCCTCGCAACCACCAACAAGCAACCTCTGGGCCTTAAAGGCAGAAATAAGAATACCTCGAGAAGAGAGCCTAGTACCTTGGAAGTAGAAGGTCAGGATGTCCGGAATAGAGAAACGCACCATCTTCCTGTGGCAGTCCACCTCAGCATAATAAGCCTCCAACCAGTCCATGCCCAGGATGACATCAAAGTCGCAAATGGCGAGCACAACTAACTAGGCAGGTAACTCATGGCCCTCAATGGTCAAGGGAACATCACTCAAACAGTTACAAGACAACAAGAAATCCCCATAAGGAACCTCTATCATCAATCCATCAGATATCTCATCAACGGGTGCACAAAGAACATCTACGAACTGCTCAAAAATGAAAGAATGCGAAGCACCCGAATCAATCAACACATGTGCAGAGTTCCCAAGGACAGAAAGTGTACCTTCCACCAAGTTGGATGCGCGAGCCTCCTTTTTGGTGATAGCTAGAACTCTCCCCTATGTCCTCGGCTTCTTCTGATCACCTGGTCCCTGCCCCTGACCACGCCCCTGCGGGCAAAACCTTGCCAAATGGCCCTGTTGGCGACAAGTGTAGCACCTCCCAGAAAAAGTAGGACACTGAGTCCCACCGTGAGTGCCACCGCAATGCGCACTGGACATTGACTGACTCTGCTGGCTCTTCCTCGGTCTGCTACTACCGCTGCTGCCGCTACTGCTGCCACCGCCTCGAAAGAACCTCCTGAACCTGGAGCCCAGTGAAGACGATCCTGATCCGGACGAAGGTGCTGCTGCTGCGGCCTTCCCCCTGCCACGAACTAGCCCCTGCGTAGTCAGTCCCCTCTCCCAGGCCGACTGATCCTGCTGTGCCTCTACTGCTGCAGCACACCTAACCGCCGATGCCAAATCTGTACAACAGTGGGATGCCACAAAACTCCTCAGACTGGACCTCAGTCCATCCACAAACCTCTCAGTCCGACGCTCTTCGTCTCCTGAGATAAAAGGTACAAACCTTCCAAGTGAAACAAACTTCGTCTGGTACTCAAACACTGTCATGCCTCCTTGGGTCAGCTCCATAAATTCCCTCTTCTTGGCCCTCTGAACATGCCTAGGAAAATACTGTGCATTGAATTCCTTCACAAAAGTCTCCCATGGAATCTCCCTGAAACTCCTATCCGCATAAGACAAACTCTTCAGAGTGGTCCACCAGTCATAGGCATCATCCTTCAACATGAAGGTAGCCAACGGAGTCCTCTCAACTGCCGCACAATCCATAGTGTCAGAAGTCTTCTCCATCTCCCTCAACCAATGAACAGCCTCATCAGGGTCGGGACAACCGGTGAAATGAGGCGGCCTCAGCTTCAAGAACTTCTCCAGGGTAGTCGAAGACCCTCCCCGAGCACGGGAACTCTCACTAGGGTCTCGGGTCTGGTATCTAGCCATCGTGTCCATCATAGCCTCCATGAAATGTTCCACACTCGGCCTACCGGCCTCAGATCCACTAGGGACATCTCCCCGCTCTCTAATAACTAGCATCCTCTTCCTAGGAGCCATCTAATCGCCTACAATCACAAAATCGAAAAGTTCTAATTAGAATCCTAAAACCTAAAACCTATACTACCGTCGTGCCTGTACGGGATAATGTAATTATTTGTCGGACTTACAACATTTAACCTAGTTATTCATTTATTTGCCAGACCGAATGATCTGATACCAACTATAACGACCCGCCACCCTATAATCGGGGATCCGATTACTAAATGGGTACCGAATCATTAACTTGGAACCAAACCAGGATCTAGATAAGTCTAGGAAATAAATAATTAACTAAGCTAAACATTCACATCGCATTGAATTAAAAAGGAAGTGCAAGAATTTAAAAGTTATTACAATGCGACAAGACACAGCAAATAATTACATACTCCAACTGAAAAGAAATAATTAAGCGTACAGGCCAAAAAATAAAATAACAACTACATCGGGGCATACCCTGGAACAACCCTCACCTAAAAACCGCAGGGGTGAGTCTCAATGAAAAGACTTAGTAGGGATCCTTCGATCCCCACTGCCCACACGTACACCCACAAGTGCAGAAACGCAACTAAAGGTAAAGTAAGCAAGTAAAGCAGTAATTACTACTCCTAAATCTCGATGTAAATCACATGCATTCGAAATATAACATGCATACCTCTGAAACCATTCTACCAGGGAACCTACAACCAACGTCTCGGCAAAACATGCCAACCACACAAACGAAAGTAGGAAACACCGACCTGCTGAGACCAAACAGTAACTCCTCGGATAGCACGCTCACTACTCCGGCCCAACTGGCTCAGGTGGTTACTCCTTCCCCCAGCACGAGTGACACTTCACAGGTACCTCTCTGATAAAGTGTTAAATTGATCATTTAAAGGCAATCATATGCATCATACTCATGTTTTTATTTGCAAAATACCATGAAATGATAGATAATTGTGTAACAAGTCCAACGGTACTAATTTCATCAAATTCTGACTTAAAAACATCGTCATTTCATGTGATCAAAGGAGTATAGCGCATTTGCGGTTTATCGACAAAACCGAGACGAAATGAATAAATATGATGATATTTTTATGATAATGTGCTAATTTATATTTATTTTATGTGAACAGGACATGCCGATGACGCAGTGCAGCTGGTGGAGTTTTCGGAAATTTGGGGGAGGTCTAGTGTGCGGATTTCAACTAAAACAGGGGTAAAATTACAATTTGATTCCTTCCTTCGCTGGAGTTTCCTAAAACCCACTATTTCCTTCTGTCTCTCCAATTTCCTAAACACATCCCTTCCTTTATTTAAAAAAAATCCTCTCTCTCTCTCTCGTTTTAGAAATTTGAATCCTATTTCTTCTCCAGTTTCTTTTTCCTCTCCTTTAACCTCTTTCCTTTTCTAAATCCGATTCTCTCTTCCTCTCTATAAATTCCCACAACTCCTACTCTCCACCGTCTCCGTTTTTATTTTTTTTCCCAGCTTCCTCCCAGCAGCCCTCCTTCTCTCTCTCGGATTCTCCCTCTTTCTATCCTTCCACAGATCTCTCTCTCCCTTATTCTTTCTCCCTCTCGTTCCAGCAACCTCTCTCTCTCTCTCGCTAGCAAGCTTCTTCCTGCTCTCTCCTCTCTTTCGCAACACTCCCTCTCCTCTTCCCCAGCAGCCTTGAACCCTCTGAATTCCTGTCCTCTTCTTCTCCAACCTCTCTCCCATAGCTAGTTCTCCCGCTCTCTCTTCTATTTCCTCTCCCTCTCTCGGTCTCTTTCTATCCCTCCACAGATTTCCCTCCTCGGTTTCTCTTTCTCTCCCACGTTTTCTCTCTTTCTCCCCCCCTGTTTTCTCTCCAGATTTCCCCTCCACGCACGCAGCACCAGCACAGCCCGGGAACCTCCTCCACGCGCCAACCTCCAGCAGCTCAAGTTCTCCACCTGCTGCACGTTTCCAGCTGCATTCACGCTGCATGCGACAAGCTCCAGCCGTCCACCTTCAACCCCCCTAGCAGCTGCTTCCTCCACATGAACCAGCAGTTGTACACCAGCAACCAGCTTGAAGTCCTCCACCGCCAACACCTCCAGCTGTCCCAGCAACATCCCACGCAGCAGCCTTCACGCATGCAACAGGCCACCGCAGCTCAAGCAGCTCCACGCGACAGGCTTCCAGCTGCGGCAAAACCACCAGCACCTGTGCCTCCTTCCACGTGCAGACTTGGTGAAGCTGCACCTCCACGTACCAGCAGCTCCAAGTTCCAGCAGCTGCACCTCCACGCGTTGCCCAGCCACCTGCAAGCTCCCATGCGCATGCAGCCCAGCAGCTTCTCCAACTTCCAGCCTCTCCACGTTGCAGCAGCAACCTCCCCCACATGCAGCCACGCAGCTTCCAGCAATTTCCTCCCACATAGCACCTGTCCCAGCCAAATTCCAGCAACGTGCAGCTCCCTCCTAAATCTCCATTCACTGCAAGCAAAGCAGCCGGCAACCCACATTGTTGTCTTGTTTTAGGTTATTTAATTAGAGATAGTTGTTGGTATTGTTTAATTAGTCTTAGGTTATTTAATTAGGGTTAATTCTTGATTGGTTATCGTTTTATTAATTATTAGTTATTTAATTAAGTTATTTGATTCATGGTGTTTAATGATTTGTACAATCAAACAGTAGGTTGTTTTTGTTGTTATAATTTTTAGTCGTGCTTATTTTTATGTGTGTTTGTGTTTAATTTCTGAAAAAGAAAAGAGAGAAAAAGATTTGTTTAATTTAGATAATTATGGTTTTTTTAGGTTACATAACTCCCTGTGGTTCGACTCGGACTCATCACTATCAATTTCCAAAATTTGATTTGAATGAGCCGGATAAATTTAGGTTGAACGTTTTCTTGTGTTTAACGATGCACAATTCGAAACGATCAATTTTTGGCGTCGTTGCCGGGGAGTTAGATTTTTAATTTTGATTATCTTGGATTTAGTGTAATTATTCTTTAGCTAACCTTCTTTTTCTTATTTTTGCAGGTAAATTGAAAAAAGAAAAAAGGGAAAGCGAAATCATGATAAGTTTCTATGTTTCAATTTCCTGACTTTAGTTAGTTTCCATTTTTGTAGTTTCTAGTTTAGATAGGTTTCCATTAACTAAAAAAAAGAAACAAAAAGAAGAACATCCAAATTTAAAAATCTTTATTTCCAAGATTAGAAACCTTCCATGTTAGGTCATGCATCATTTAGGACTTCATTTTTAGACTGTTTCCTTTCTTGTAAATTTCCATTTTGTTGAAGATTGCGAGGAACAAGGTGAGATTTCTACCTTCCTTAAATACCATGTTCATGCATTTCCATGATTGCATAGAATCCCTTGTTTGAATTCGTTGTGCACTTCACATAAAAATATCTTAAGGGCAAGTCCATTAACAAAATAAGGTGGGGATTTGACTACCCTTCCTTGGCCCCAAAACAACCATCCCTTGTACTCTTTCACTAACCCAAGCCCATTAAAAGTGAGTAGGAATTCAATTTAGGGTTCACAATGAGATTTGGGTCTAGCTTGAGCCCACTATCACTTTTGGAGACCGGTGTCTAAGGCTAGAGGTCCAATGGCAAACGCCTAAGTGGGTCGGTGGTTCTTTAATTAGGTCCCTACGAAAGTAGGGGGAGCCTCCCACCACCCCACCTCTTACCTGGCCGATTGATAATTGTGAGGGTGGATTTGAATTAAACCTAGATTAATTTGTGAGAAACACATCATGTAGGCTAGTTTAACCATAGTTGTCTTAGGAATAATTGTGTGATAACTTGTTTGCTTCATTAATAAAAAAATAAAAATAAAAAATAAAAATATTTTCAGCATGGAGTGGACTCAAATGAACCAATTTCTTGGCCCATGTCTTAATACCATCACACCTTTCCCTCCACCACCTAATATGGATTTGGCTCACATATTAGCTAAGCTAGACAACTTGGCCCACACAATTGATCAATTTCTAGCTTTGGGCCCAGAATCGTCCTAATATCCCACACAATCATATACCTATCAAGAGAGATGCCCCATTTGGGCCAATCAGGACCATTATGATATCCCACCTGCTCTTCAATTTCCACCTCACCAGGCCCAAGCTCCAAGTCTAACTATCCAAGACTTCTCGGATTGGCCCCACTTCCAAGTCTACTCTAGTGGTTTGGCCCACAATCATGGACACTCCGATTATCCATTGTCCACAAGCTCTTGTCCACCTTGCTTCCAATCAAATTATTCGACATATTCTTATTCTTCGCAGTCTGATTATCAGCCCAGTTATCCGCATTCTCAAGATGATCAATTCATGCAACTTGAACAAATAGTCTTGACCCAACAACAAACCATTGGTAGAATGCAAGCCCTAGTTGACTGTTTGACTGAAACTAATCTAAGGATGGATTTAGAAGAAGTGCTTAGCAATCCCATTGAAAATCTGCAATCTTTTTCACCTGATTTTGACCAACAAATCAACTCACAAATTCAACTTGCATTCGTTCAATCCGGCAATGGTCACATCATGCCTGATCTTGAAAATGGAGAGAATCTTACGGAGTCGCATCAGGTGAGAATAGAGAATGCTAGCATGAATCAATCTATGAAAAATCCTGAGACTAGTCAACAAGATGCATCCATGATCATACCTGTCTGTCCTGAGGAAAGCTTAAGTGATAGAAAAGGAGAAGGGGAAGTGAGTGATCTTTTAGAGGTTAATCCGGATTTTGAACACTTCATATTCCCCACAGTGGAAGTCAATATGCATGCTAGTCCGAACCTCGAATATTTTTTCTTCCCAATAGAGAAAGTGGATATTCTAGAAGATATATACCCGGTGGATAGAGAGAAGATGGAAAACCCTCAGACTGACCAGCAAAATGAAGTTACGATCACACCTATCTCTCTTGAGGTGAGCTTGAAGGGAAAAGGAGAAGGAGAAATGAGTAATTTGCTGGATATTGAGATGGACTTTGAACACTTTCTATTTCCCACAGAGGAATTAAATACACATGATGGTCCGGATCTTGAATATTTCTTCTTCTCAATGGATCAGAAAGTGGATAATCTTGAGGAATTGCATCAAGAGAAAACTGAAGCCATAGACTTAGCTAATCATCAAGAAGAGCCCATTGAGGGTAAGTTGGGGGGAGATGAAGGAGACGAGAAGGATTCTAGTGAGAGCCAAGATATTCACCTACCCGTGATCTGTTTCCCGAGTGTTAGAGAATCTAAGCCCAATAGCCTCCAAAAGCTGGCCCGACTCAAGGAGGTGATGGAATTATTGGGCCAAGTCCACATCAACAGCCATTTTCTCAAAGAAACTCACTGCGTTACCCACCTCAATTCTGACAATATCGATAACATCAATCTTTACTGGATTTTATTGAAATGTGAGGCCAAACTGAACCTGTTCTCAGTCTCTATCTTTGAGAAATTTGGAATCCACAAATTAAAGTGCACGTCGGTTGCTTTGCAGTTAATTGATCATTTCATTAAGCAGCCGCGTGACATGATCCAAGATACTCTTATTCAGATAGATAGGAGCCACATATTTGCTGATTGCCCCATCTTCGACATTCGATCATCCCCTACATTGAATCAATGGCCCATCATTCTGGGAACTTTTGATCTTTTTATCGAGGATCAAGTCCTTCAATTTAGTCAAGGACAAGAAGCAGGGTATGTAGTTGACATGGCCTATGAATCAAGTAGAACCAATATCCCATTGACCATGTGGAAAAATTCTTTTCTTTGGAATCTCAATGATAACATTTTGACTCATCAGCTACATGAAATGCTGGGTGCACTCCAACCAACAAACTTCAAAATACATGCCCTGAAATTTGTGCTAGTAGGCATTGGATAGTGTGCACATTCCGTCTGGCTGAAGACGATAAACTTAGCGCTTATTGGGAGGCAACCCAATATTTTACTTCAGTTTTTGTATTTCTTTTCCTTTTAGGTCCCTGAGCAGCAGTCGCCTTGGGTATGTCGCATCCTCGTTATCACAGGTTGTTTCTCTCCTTCACAATTCTCTTCTGGCTGACATGTTTTTCATATCTTTTATGCCATTGAGGACAATGTCAATCAAGTTGGGGGGTGGGACAATCAATTTGATATGCATTTATTGGAAAAATTTTTGAAGAAAACTGATATCTTTCACTGAAAAATGGTCAAATTTTTAAAACTTCTTCTCACATCCTATGAAAATTGCATGAAAATCATGTCTCATTAAGTAAATCTTAAACAAATCAGTTTTCTGTTAGTCACATTGATTAAAGAGCCTTTAAAGTTTAAATATCCCACTTTACAAAAATCCAAGGCAGGATGATTTTCACACACACACGGCAACTTAGAATAAATACAAGGACTTAAAAGTATAGAAATGCTGGAATTAACCTCAAGGATAAGACTACTTATTCTAATTTTTCTTTTGGGTTGAACGAAAGGAATGTGTAGGATCCGTAATAGGGGACTGTTCCACTCAGCACTCTAAAAGAGGCGGTCATTTAAAATGGACAGCTGTAAACACTAAAGGCAATAGAAGGCGTTAAAAGAACTAAAGGAAGGTAGGTAGCAAAAAGTACGCACCTCCCCTCAGGCAATTCAAAGAGAGTGGCAAAAAGTACGCACTCTCAAAAGCAAAAGTACAATAAAATGAAAAAAAAACGCCATGCTAAAAAGTCCATCGTACCAAAAATATGACCAAGTCGTGAAAAGTGCTGAGTTGGGACGGGAACTGAAAAACGGTCCTCACTGACTGATCGGGAAATCTTTTATTCTCTTCTCCTCCCCAAGTAGTCTTATCTAAAGGGTAGTAAAGGCAAGAATATACCAGAAAGGTCGGAAACGAGTTCTAAGTGTGTCAAATTTCATGCACAATCACCTGTCTAAATCAAAATATTGTGGGATATGAAAACTTTTAGCTCAACCAAACGGCTACCACTTAAATTGATTGTGAAAGATACTACAAATGAAGCATAATAATTCATTGTTTGTCCTAACTTTTCCTTATTTGCATTGCTAAGGGACTAGCAATGAGTAAGTTGGGGGGTGTGATAAAGTGTTAAATTGATCATTTAAAGGCAATCATATGCATCATACTCATGTTTTTATTTGTAAAATAGCATGAAATGATAGATAATTGTGTAACAAGTCCAACGGTACTAATTTCATCAAATTCTGACTTAAAAACATCGTCATTTCATGTGATCAAAGGAGTATAGCGCATTTGCGGTTTCTCGACAAAATCGAGACGAAATGAATAAATATGATTATATTTTTATGATAATGAGGTTGATGGAGTGGAGGGAGAGGTGAAAGGGTGGGAGGACAAGATGGAGAGGGAGGAGAGATCGCCGGAGCCGTCGGAGGAAGTGAGGAGAGAGAGAAGGGAGGAGAAAATGAGGAAAATTAAGGAGGGTTCGCGAGGTCAAGCAGAAGCTGGGTAAAACGCGTTGTGAGGTATGGACGCCTATCAGTTGACATGATGGGCCGTACTGATAGATCTCTGAAACGCGTCGCCTAACCAAGACGCCATTCAGACGACAAGACCGGCACCATACACTGACAACCCAGGATCGCAGTCTGAATGGCGTTGTCCATCAAGGACGCCGTTCAGACGACAAGACAGGGCCGTACTCTCGCGGCCCGAAACCCGCCTACGTGGCGTCCACGTGGCACAACAGCCACTCGACTAAATAGCGTCCACTCAGTAGGACGCCGTTCAAAAGGCGTCGTGCATCCTAGACGTCATTTAGAAGGCACTCCCCAGACCCATCAGGGCCCAAACCAGGGGATCCGACCCAGAAACTGACCTGATAATCGGATCCGAAACCGCAGTCCTTACAAAAGAAAAATTTAACATAAAACAAGAATGAAGATTAATAGAAGGAGTATGAGATGAAGGAAGTGGCACCAAGGCCAAAGGATTAGGGGGATCATACAGCAGTATGTCCCAGATTAAATCATACATCCTCTCTGGATCGAGAGGAGGTTGTGGAATGAAGTCTCGTGGGGACAAAGTAATCATGACGGGCGGAGCCCGTGGAAGATCTTCAGTAATGACCCGCGACCAAGTCGGGGTCAGGAGTAGAGTGCGGAACAAGGTGTGAAGCGTGAAAATATGAGAAGGATAAGTCCCCCTCCAGAGAAGATCCGTGGTGTTGCCAGCTTCATAGGGGTCATCTGGCTCCGCTTCATCAGTCTCTTCAGACAGTAGTATTCTCTTGTCGAAAATGGCACCAGGCCCTTCAATCAATTCATTTATTTGTGGCGGCCACTTAGGTTCGGAGGGATCAAGAAACAGTCTATTCAATGCAATATAAAGATCCCTCAAATCGAACCATCTGTACCATTCACATTCAGGGTCTTGGAATTTTCTCCTTTTCATCGGCCGCAGAGCCTCCAAGGACTGGTACGTGAGTAGTTCTGAGCAATGTCTGGCCAGGTCTCTTCCATATATATCATGGAAGTCAAAACATGAAGTAATGACCACCGTGTTGTCATGAGTGATTACAGGCCCCTTGACAAAATGAGTGTATAGAGTCCATGTTAACGGGTCCCGGCCCTCTTTGCATGGTGTAGACATTGTCTTCCAGACCCTTTGACCATCTTCGTTCTCCTCCTGCTGAGCAATGTCCTGCTTCATTTTTCTTGGCCTATAGCCCAGGCCGTTTCCGGGTGTCCTTCGGTCGTCCTTGACAGTAGTGGTCTTGCCTTATAACTGTGTGCCTAGGCTCTTTCCAGGCTGATAACCATTCTTCATCATTATTCTCCATCCCGGGGTACTCATGCACCTCCCCCTCTTTATGGCATTTAATGGATAAGGAGTAATAGTGGCGGTTTTTAAAGGATCAACCACCGGATGGTAAACCTGTAATACTGACAGAAAAGGTTGTCGGCCAGGTGAAGGAGTGGGCTTGACATTCAAAGAATGAGCAGCAGCAAGGATCGGCATGCTCGTAACCTTAACGATTCATCCTTTGTAGGGAAATTTGAGGTATTGATGATTCGTAGAGGGAATCACCTCGAGAGTTTTTATGTAAGGATGACCCAAAATGGCATTCAAAGAAGGGTCGATTTCCAGAATGTGAAATTCGACCTCTGCGTGGCATACAGGGCCTAGCTCCACTTTCAAATAAACCATTCCCAAAGGGGAACGGGTGGAGTTATCATATGTTGTAACGGAGATGGGGCTAGGCAGCCATTTTTCCTTGGGCACACCGCACAACTCCAGGGTCTTCGGAGGCAAGACATTGATTGAAGCCACTGTGTCAACCAGGCATGCATCCACGGCCTTCTTGCAGATGTTAACCGTAATGCTTAGAGCCATGCTTCTTGCTGCTAGTGGTGCTAGTTCCGATGCATGGAATGAAAGAGAGGGCTGATCTCCCTAAGGAACTAGTAGTGCGGCAATCTTCTCTACTGGCACGTCTTCGTTGACCATCACCTTCTGTAAATATTCCATCAAAGCCTCTTGATGGGTCTTCGATCTTTTTATCAGTTCAAGCACGGAGATTCGTGCCGGTGTTCGGTCAAGGTGCTTCAACAGATCATATTGAGTGCCTGGTGCACTCTCATCATTATGTGCTTCCTCCGACGGCTGTGATGGGCCGTCTCTAACTGTTGACTGAGGAAAGACCTTGCTGAAAATCCTCCCGCTCCGGAGCGCATGTTCCTCATTCGTGGAAGGACCGAGTGATATCCTGAGTAACGCAGGGTTAATGGACGGCGCGGATGGTGTGGAGTGTTGGTATGTGGGTGATGGCGTGGGGTTAGTCGGTGGTGGCGTGGTGCGGATTAGAGGCCTAGATGGTTGGATGGTGGGAGGGTAAGTGGTTGGTGTGGATGAAGTGGGGAATGGCATGCGTAATAGTGGTTTAGATGGTTGGATGGTATCTGGATATGTGGTAGTGGTAACGGGTGGTGTAGGGAATGGTACGCGGAGTAGCGGTCTGGATGGCATAAGGGGTGCGTAGTTGGCTTGCGGGGGCATATTTAATGGAGGCGTAGTGGTGTGGGGTGTAATGGGTTTGAGGAAAGTGGGTGCTGGTAATGGGTTAGTGGGTGTTGGCAAGTGATGTGCGGGTGTTGGTATAGGGGTGATGGTAATGGGTTGTGGTCTAGGTATGTGAATGGTGCGGCGTGGTGGTTGTTCTACGGTACTCGAAGTGTGATCCGTTGAATAAATAGAGGAAGAGTCCTCTATCCTCTAATGTTGCTCGCGGTTAGCCTTAGACCGGCTATTTGTCAGAATAGGGGCAACTTGGTTCTGGTTCTGGTGCTCCGGGAGTGGGTTCTGCACTATGCCCATATTTGGTGGTGCTGTTGCCTGTGCTGGTGCTCTTGGTTGTTGTTGTTGTTGCTGCTGTGGTCTTCTCGCCTTTAAGGCGGATATGTACTTTTTCATCTCTTCCCAGTCTATGCCGCCCTGCTCGTTGAGATCATGAATATAATCTCGTAATTGGAAGCAGGTGTCTATGGTATGTCCAGGTTGCATGTGGAAATAGCAATACCTGGAAGTATCGGCATTTTGGGCCAGATCGCCTTTTCTCTTGGCAGGACCAAGGCATTGGCTGCCATTAAAGCACTGAAAATGTCCGCCAAGGACTCTGGGAGGACTGGGTATTCTGCCCTATTCGGGCCTGGAGGTCTTCTCTGCTGGTTATAGTCAGCAGGAGGAGGGACATTGTGATACGCCGGCGGTGCGCGCGGCTGGTACTGCTGCTATTGTTGATACTGCTGTTGTTGAGGTTGGTACTGTAATTGCCGTTGCGGCTGCTGCTGTGGCTGCTGCTACTGTTGCTAGTTCGGCTGCTGGGGCCGCTGATACTGGGGCTGCTGATACTGGGGGTTTGGCTGTTGCCTGTAACCCTACTGTTGGCTGCTGTGGCCACTGGTACTGTGGCTGCTGACTCCTCACAAATTGGGGCTGGTTATTGTTCATACTGCTAACCTGCTCATAAGAGAGCGTGCCCTCGGTAGTTGGACTTGTGCTAGGAGAATTTGGCACTGCAGGCTTCTGAGGTGGAGGCCTGCTAGGTCGGTGAGGATCAAAGACGCTAGAGAACGTAGCATCCTTGAAGGCATTTTGACAGTACCGCGCTCTTTCATAGAGCTCTGCCATGCTGGTCAGGTTGTTCAGGGAGAGGACTAGTTTAAACTGAGGCGTAGCATTAGAAATCAACATTTTCACTTGCTCTGACTCAGACAAGTGATCTTTCACTTTTTCCGCCATACCCCTCCATCTGTCGGCAAAACTGACGAACTCCTCATCGGGCTTCATCTTCTCTGCTATTATGTCAGTAATGGACAGGGAGGGGGCAACTCTGTCCTGGTATCGTTGAATAAATTTTTGGGAGACGATACCATAGTCCTCTACTTCAGAGGGTTCTAAAGAGAAGAACCACGAGGGCTGGTCCCTCTAAGGATCTCCTGAACAAAAATGCCAATGACCTCTTGTCGTTTTGCCAGAAGGATGACTCGTACATGAACTCCTTCAAGTGAGTGAAGGGGTTACCAGTACCGTTATATTTTCGGTACACTGGCATTTCGGAGGGTGGCAGGTGGAACACAGGCAGACTTGGTAAGCTAATCTCTGGTGCAGCTTTGACCCCCATCATCGTCTGAAGGTTGTTGAACTGTTCATCCATGCACTCCATCTTTGCCAGCAGCGCTTGCGTTGTCGGATCAACCTGGGGAGGAGGGGGAGGTGGAGGTACTTGATAGGCATGTTGCCTAGAGTACGTAGGGCAAGGAGGACAATAGAGTGGAGGTCTGGCAAAGCTTCCGCCATGCCCGAGGGCATTTTGGTAAGTCGGCGTCAGCGGTCTGACCGGTTGCCTAGAAGAAGAAAGTTGTGGCCTAGCTGGCCGAGAAGTTGAGACGTGAAGGCCTTCCATGGCCTGGTGAATGAAGGGAGGATGATGAGGAGGTTGTTGAGGGATGGCAGGGGGAGCCGCAGGGTTCAGCTCGGCAGACTGCATGGGCATCTTCCCCTTCAAAATGGACTGGATCGCCTCAAACTGTTGAGGGTCCAGACGGGAGGCAACAACTTCCAAAGCATTTACTAGATCCGAGGGATCAGAAGATAAGGGATCATTCGAATTCATGTCTCCCTCGAAGATAGGGTTAGGAACCGCATGCACATGCGGAGGAAGATCAGAATATTAATCATGAGGGCAATGAAGAGGGGTTGGGACATTCCCCTCATATCGAACTGGACAAGGAAGAGAATTACGAGGGGCATCAACATCTCCCCTGCTTTCAAAACGGTAATTAGAGTCACGAGGGGCATTAGCATCTCCCTCGTAGTTGACTATGATATCTGAAGCCATGTTCAAGTCCCTACCTGATCGAAGTAGCATGATGTTAGATTTTTTTTTCAGAGATTGGCAAACAAGTTGTACAGAGATTAAGCAAACAAGTGGATGTTTAACGTTATTTTAGGATTCCTTGTTAGGTTATTTGGATTAATTAATCACAAATTCACTCAAGGAGTAGGATCCTAGTTTTAGTTCAATTTCCACCGTTATATTCTATGGCTTTCTCTCACAACGCTATGAAAATCTAACCAGGACTTCAATTGGTACAACCAGCCCAATGATCAAGGAGAAGTACCTTGATTTTAAGGACTTACGGAGGTCTTTAACGCCAACCACTCTAGTCTGATCGAGGGACCGACCCAATCAAAGAGAGTTGAAGACGTCAAGAAGAGTGTTCCTAAGAAGAGGAGGGTGTTAGCCTCAGTGCATATAACCTGTAGCCTGGATGGCCTCTAATGCTTAATACATAATGGGTAATAGCACACAGATCAAAAATCTGAGAACTGAAGAAGAAACAAGAAACTGCCTGAATCGTGTCGCTGTTGGTCGACGCTATTCAAACATAACCTTCTTTTTTCGCAGAAGCTCAGGCAATAGACAACAGAGAAATTAGCCTGAAAGGTATCTGGGTTGGGCGACGCAGTTTGAAATGCGTCGCTGTTCCTGGACGCTTTTCAAGTCGCAGATTCAGTATTTCAGGAGGAATTTCTAGATCGATTCCCCCAAACAGGATAAAAGCGATAAATAATCAGCTCTTGTGAATCTTTTTTTTTTGTTTCAAATTTTAACAAGATGATTTTATCAGATAAACAACTTAAATATTAATCAATCACACAACCTTTTATCACAAAAACAGCTTTTCAACTAATCAACCGGGAGGGCAAGATCTTGCCGCAAGGGTGTGCACGTAGGAATAACAACTAAACTAAAAACTCACCAATTGGTGAGGGCGTGTCGAGAGACACAAGTGGTGCACCGTGGGTGCCCGATTGATAACAGCAAGAACAAAGAATTAAAAGATGGCGAGACCAAGTCCCACCGTGATCGTCAAGAAAGCTGTGAGTGCTCAAATTGAGTGTGTGATTATCATGAAAATTATGTTGTTTAAGTGAAAAATAAACCTATTAAAAAGAAACTAGGTGATTGTGATCGCTAGAAACTTTTAACTAAAAAGTTCCAAAAGAAGAAAATTTGATCACCTACCTGTTTGGTTGTGGGAGATGTTGAGCTCTTGGTTCCCCTCCTTCAGCCGGCTGAAGAAAGAGAGCCATTTTTATCCTTGTTCTTTCTTTGATTATTGAGCTTTGAGGATCATCCAAATTCCTTGTTGTTTGTTGTTGATTCCCTCCCCTTTGATTCTCCTTAGTACCTTGCAAGAAATAGAAAGAAATAAAGAACAATGATGAGAACTTAAGAAGAAGTAGTATCCATTCCAGAGAAAATTTTAAACATGCAACCGAATAGGTGAACTCACTTGTTGGGATGATCTTTTAAACTCCTTTAACAAATAGGTTTGGAAAACAATGCTAGTGTGTGTGTGTGTTGCATGTAGTGATGTGATGAAAAATGTGATGCTAATATGATGAAAATGTGAGAAGAAAAATAAATGGGAAGTTAAGCTGGATGGCCCCTGGAAAGCCTTGGTCTTGAAAGGATCTTGGATGGATGAAGAATGAACGAAGAACTCCTGAAAGCAGCACCTCGATCCTTCAGTTTGGACATCGTCGCCAAGATTCTTTTTACCACTTATCACTCAATTATCGCTATCATTACTATCACTCTCATCCAGATCACTAACACTAACTTTTCACTGATCAAGGGGCTGGGTATTTATAGACTTTTGTATCCGCGGATTTACATTTAGAAATTTTGAAGTTTATCCAGCTTAACCAATAGATAAACACAGATTAACTCATCATTATATGTAATTAATCTAAAATGCGTTACCAATGAAAGATGCCTTTCAGACTAATTAAGATAAGGATAAACATCCGGGAAAAGTTCATTATTATCCGAATTGTCTAAAATGCGTCGTTCAATGAAGACGCCTTTTACACTAATTAAGATAAGGATAAACATCCGGAAAAGAGACAGAAACAACTTAAGAGACATAAATGGCGTCGTGCTTGGTAGACGTGTTTTATCTAATTAATCAATTAATTAAAATTCAAATTTAAATATCAAAATAGGAATAAACTCTAAATGGCGTCTATACATGTAGACGCCTTTTAGACTTCTTCATATTTTAATCAAAATTTGAGTTAAAATCAATTTAATTAATTAACTTAAGTTATGTCTGTCTGATTCGATACTATTTATATTTCAGAAAGATTAATAAACATTAACCAATGATTAAATATCAGACATTCTGAGTCATTATTATATGATATGAAATTTACTCAAGATGATGTCAAAATTAGCGTGTCTACAAACCCAACAGTGGTATCAGAGCCAGGTTCCACTGTTTCTCGTCCTGTTTCGGGTTCCGAAATTAATTTTTCTATGTATTGTTCCATGCAATAACTTCAATTAATTGTTGGATTTGTGTTCATGCGATGAACACAGTTAATTAGATTATTTTCTTTCAATTTTTCGAAATTTATTTGGGGGTTTTTGTGTTCTTCGTGGGATGAAGAACGGAGAGTTTTTGGCGGCTTCGTACGAGCTTCCCAAGCGTTGGGATGGCGGGTTGGATCCCCAGATCTCAAGGTGATAGTCACCATTGCCCACCGGGCATCACTGCCAGCACCGGATTGCCCTTGGAGGGCTGCGAAATCAAGTCCTAAATCGGTTTTAAAACCGGAAAATCAGATTTTTTGGGATTTTTTAGGGGCTCGGGCTACGTGTGTGGGGCCTCTCCGGCGATCCCACCGGCCCCGGAGGGGGAACCGGCGGATACAGATGGCGCCGTACCGCCGGCCACCAGCCGCGGGCCGCCGCTGCATAAGCCCTGCCACCGGCTGCCGCTTAAACCTGCTGGATTAGGGTTTCTGCATGTGGTGTCGGTTGGGGAAGAAAGGGTGGGGGTGGATCGGACTCGGGACCGGGCCCGAGTCCGACGGGCGGTTGGACCGGCCCGCAACAAACCAAGGCCACCAGAACCAGGTCCTACGCCGGACCAGCCGGCTGGGTGAGCCAGGGGCGCCCTGGGCCAAGGGCCAAGCCTTGGCTCGAGCCCAGGGACCCGGGCTCGGGTCTATGCCGAGCGCAGGGTCAGAAATTGGGCCGAGCCCTGTTCCACCTTGTAAAATCCCATTTAAAACCCTATTACCCCAAAATAAAACCCTAATGCCCATTTAAAATGTGAATAAAAATTGAATTTAATTTAAAATTCAAAATTTGTTTTGATAATTTAAATTACTATTCAATTTTATTTAATTGGGGCTTTTATTTAATGATTTTGAATCATTATGTCAATTAAGGATTTATTATTAATTAGGAATTAGTTGTGGATTAATTGAGGTAAATATTAGTTTAAGTGTTAAATTAATTATTGACCTTAATTTATCTAATTTTAAGAGTTAAAATTAGTCATCAATAATTATTAATCTAATTGTTAGATTATTAATTATTAATACACCTAATTGTTAATTATTAATTTGAGTTAGTTATTAATTTAATTGGTAAATTAATAATTAACTTAAATGACTGGATTTAAATGTTAAATTGGTAGTCTTTAATTAATTATAGTTAGTCATTAATTTAATAGTTAAATTAATGATAACTTTAATTATCTAATCTAAGAGTTAGATTAATTAATTATTAATTACTTAGTGTTAATTATTAGTTTAAAAGTTAAATTAATAATTAACATTAATTGACTAATCTAAGTGTTAGCTTAATAGTTAATGAATAATTTGGTTGATTATTAATTTAAGTGTTAAATTACTAATTAACTTTGTTGAATTAATCTAAGAGTTAGATTAGTCTTTAATAGTCTAATTGTTAGATTATTAATGGGGTTTAATCTAAGTGTTAGATTATTAGAATTGTTCTAATTCGCATAGAATAATATGGAATTATTAATTTGGAGTGTGTGCACATGTGATGTGTATTTTATATGCTTTTAAATTAGATTTGATAGCATGCTAAATTAATTAAAAGTGTTTTCGAAATTCAAATACCAATTTTGATTGGATCCCAACTTTTTGAAAGTCAAAATTATTTATTTTAAAGACTCTTTTATTTTAGCCATGTGATGCGCTATATCTTGTGTGGATGTTTAAAACACACCGTGGTCATAGATATGCACTTATTTAATTGTTCATGTGATGAATGATGTGTTTGTGTGGATCGGGGATGAATGATGGATATTTATTAATTGTTAATAAATAGACGTTTGTGTACCTCTCTCTCTCTCATACTCCAATGTACTTCTACCTCCCTCTCTCTTGTACTCGCCATAAGACTCTCTTCTCATTACATGTAATTCTAGAATTAGTGTAATATGATCGAGGAAACTGAGGAAGGAGCGAGGACGATCCACAGCTGCAACCAGGAAGGCGAAAAGATAGAGATCTCTTGCCTATGTGTTTGCAGGTTATCTAATATAATTGTTGTGTTAGATTGTTTGTGCGTTTGACTGTTGGCTCCAGTCAAACCCACTGTGCTATCCATGACCACACTAATGACATGTATGAGATGCATTGTTTTATGTTTGATTATGAATCAAAGCAGGTATAGTATTTAGTAAATATATACGATATATTTATATACTATCACCTAGGAGAGACCAAGATAAAAGCTATCTAAATACCCTCAGATAAACTCTAAACCGTAACGCGAGTAGTTAAGAACTTACCGCGTAGTCCACCATCGTTATAGTCATAGGATTCGAATCACTTTAGGCAGGTTTGTTGTGCTATCGACAAGGCCTGTTTAATTGGGAGGAGAAACTGTGGCTATGGCATTAGATACCTATATGATCGGGGTAGAGGAACTATGTAGCTTTGTTGTGCTATCCACAAGGGTTGCATGCAAATCTATGCTCGTCGCGTAATCATGGTTAGCTTAGACCAGAATTAATGGTTTGTTGTGCTATCCACAAGGCCATTAAATTTCTGGGGACCGAAGCTATGATCAGATATTGCAAGGAGTTGTAAGTCCAATGAATTGGGTGCTCTCTTATTGTATTACAGTTTGTTGTGCTATCCACAAGGCCATTAAATTTCTGGGGACCGAAGCTATGATCAGATATTGCAAGGAGTTACAAGTCCAATGAATTGGGTGCTCTCTTATTATATTACAGTTTGTTGTGCTATCCACAAGGCTGTAGTGCAAGTCATTGAGATTCTGATCCCTACTAGGAGACTATCAGCGTCTCCCGTTCTGTATAACTGGGGGTTATACAGTCTGTCGAAAATTAGTGGGAGTTAAACTTGAACAAAAGACCATGTCTTGTTTGAAATTTTAATAATTGAACATCTGCTAAATAGATTTTACTTATCTCCTGTAGGGAATTATGTCGTCGAATAACCCACTCCGCGGCATACTTGATGCCCTTTTGACTTACCTGATCTACTCGGATTGGTTCAGAAACCTGAAGAATGTCTTCAGATCTGAACATATTAACTTTGTCCCCAGAGCTAATCCTCCTACTGAATCGACATTGGATGCCCCTGAAGCTGAGATGATAGCTAACGATAAAAGATCGAAGGACAAAGGTAAAAGAGTAGTAAAGGGTGACTGCTTCTATTATAAGCAGTATGGTCACTGGAAGAGGAACTATAAGGAGTTCCTTAACGATAAAGCTCATGCAAAGGTGAAGCTGTCTGAAGCATCAGATATCTATATGATAGATATTAACTTGTCAGTTAGAGATTCCACATCTTGGGTATTAGATACCGGATGTGCTTCTCATATCTGCCATGATGAGCAGATGCTGACAAGTAAGCGCAAGCTGAGACAAGGTGAGGTGGAATTGAGGCTAAGAAACGGCGCAAAAGTTGCGGCGATTGATGTTGGGACAGCAAACCTCAGGCTTCCATTAGGAGACGCCTTACTATTAGAAGATTGTTACTATGTTCATAACATAATAAAGAACATCATATCAATATCATGTTTGGACAAGATAAGATATAGGTTGACTATTGAGATTAGAAGTTGTTCGATTTATTATGATAATAAATCAATAGCTTCGGCATCTTTGGTCAACGGTCTATATCTCTTAGATGTTTCTTATTACAATCTTCAATTGATAATGCTCTTAATAAGAGCAAGAATTGTGTGAACCAAGCCTACATGTGGCATTGTAGACTTGGGCACATTAGCGAAAGCAGGTTGCAAAAGTTGGACAAGCATGGTTACTTAACAGCATTCGATTATGAATCGTTTGCAACATGTGAATCCTGCCTTATGGGAAAGATGGCAAAATCTCCCTTTAATGGACATGAAGAACGTGCCAAGGATATTATGGAACTAATACATTCCTATGTCCACCCAAGCCAAAGGTGGCTACTCATACTTCATCACATTCACCGATAACTTCTCAAGATTCGGCTATGTGTACTTAATGAAGTACAAGTTAGAAGCATTTGAGAAGTTCAAGGAGTTCAAGAATGAGGTAGAGAAGCAGTTAGGAAAGAGTATTAAACCTCTTCGATCAGATCGATGAGGAGAATACTTGAGTACTAATTTCACACAATTGTTAAAGGATAATGGCATCCTTTCTCAGCTAACCCCTCCATATACACCACAGATTAATGGTGTATCAGAAAGGAGGAATCGCACCTTGTTGGACATGGTGCGATCCATAATGAGCTTTTCGGAATTACCAGTGTCCCTCTGGGGGTATGCTCTAGAGTCAGCAGCATACCTACTGAATAGAGTACCCAGCAAGTCTGTGGCCTCTACTCCATATGAGATATGGAAAGGCAGGAAACAAGAATTTAAACATGTTAAAGTCTGAGGTTGTCCTGCTCATGTAAAGAGGCATGATCCAGACAAGTTGGAATCACGAACTGATAAATGCAAGTTTGTGGGATATCCAAAGGAAACCTTTGGATACTATTTTACCATCCTGGTGAACAAAAGGTGTTTGTCGCCAAGAAAGCTGTCTTCTTGGAAGAGGAATACCTTCTCCAGAAAGACAGTGGGAGTAAAATAGTACTGGAAGAGGTTCCAGATCCCCAAACCGGTGCATTATCATCAGATGAGATATCAGTTCATGAATCTGTTCAAGTACACACACATGAGCCTCGTAGATCTGGTAGAGTACCTAGACTGCCAGAACGATATGTGGGACATATCGCTGAAGGTGAGTCTAAGGTAGAATATAATGAGGATGATGATCCTAAAACCTACCAGGAGGCCATAGAAGGCTCAGAAGCCGGGAAATGGCGAGAAGCCATGAACTCAGAAATCCAGTCCATGCACACCAACCAAGTTTGGAACTTGGAGGACTTGCCTGAGGGTATTGTACCCATCAGTTGCAAGTGGATCTTTAAGAGAAAGATCGGTGCTGATGGACGAATTGACACTTATAAGGCAAGGTTGGTGGCAAAGGGATATCGTCAAAGGCAAGGAATTGACTATGACGAGACTTTCTCATCAGTTGCCATGATAAAGTCGATCAGACTTCTACTTGCCATTGCTGCACATTTTGATTATGAAATCTGGCAGATGGATGTGAAGACTGCCTTCCTCAACGGTAACTTTGAGGAAGAGGTGTATATGATACAACCAGAAGGTTTCACATCCAAATAATCTCCCGATAAAGTGTGCAAGCTTCAGAGGTTTATTTATGGACTAAAGCAAGCTTCCCGGAGCTGGAATATAAGATTTGATGAGGCTGTCAAGTCTTATGATTTCATTAAGAATGAAGATGAGCCTTGTGTGTACAAGAAGACCAGTAGGAGTGCAGTCACCTTTTTAGTTCTTTACGTAGATGACATACTACTAATTGGGAATGATGTAGCTATGATGTCATCAGTAAAGATCTGGCGGTCGAAAAACTTCTCCATGAAGGATTTGGGAGAAGTATTCTACGTATTGGGAATACGGATCTATAGAGATAGATCAAAGAGGATGCTTGGAATGACCCAATCCTTGTACATAGATACCATAGTCAAAAGGTTTGGCTTGGAATTAGTCTCTCAAAGGAGCAGTCTCCTAAGACTCCAGATGAGAGGGCACTCATGGATAGAATATCCTATGCCTCTGCCATATGATCTATTATGTATACCATGCTATGTACACGACTTGATGTTGCATTTGCTCTAAGTGTTACGAGCAGATTTCAGGCTGATCCAGACGAAGAGCACTGGAAGGCAGTGAAATGTATCCTTAAGTACTTGAGAAGAACTAATGATATGTTTCTTGTCTATGGAGGAGGTGACTTGAAACTACAAGGCTTCACTGACTTGAGTTTCCAGTCAGATCCAGATGATAGCAAGTCTACATCTAGATTTGTGTTTACTTTGAATGGAGGCGTAGTGTGCTGGAAGAGTTCCAAGCAAGTAACCACTGCAGATTTGACGACTAAAGCTGAGCACATCACTGCAGCTGAAAATTTCAAAGAAGTAGTGTGGTTGAAGAAGTTCATCACCGACCTTGACATAGTTTCCTGTATCCTTGATCATGTTCCGCTGTTGTGCGACAACAATGGGACTATTGCACAAGTGAAAGAGCCATGGTCTCATCAGAAATCGAAAGATATTCTGAAGCGCTTTCATCTTATCTAGAGGAGATGTAGTAGTGGAAAGAGTTCCATCCGTCGACAATGTAGCAGATCCACTGACAAAGCAGTTGGCTCAAATTGTGTTTGAGCGTCACCTAGAGTCTATAGGCTTATTGTATAAGGGTGATTGGCTTTAGTCCAAGTGGGAGATTGTTAGTTTTAGGTGGCCTACAAGCCAATCTGACTATGTAAATCTTGTTCATTTATTAATATAATGGCATTATATTCATTATGTGTAAATCGCATTAATTATCGTTTCATAATGAAGTCCGTGAATATGTGCTATAGTGATCAGATTATGATGAGATCATACTAATGAGACTGATCACTTAAACACACATATTCTTAATCGTTCATAGTCGGAGGATATCCGAGAAGGACATCGGATATCCGGTTAGACTAGTACATATTACTCCTGCTCATATGATGAGGGTGACTGATCTCATAAGTCACTTGTGTGGAGACACTAAGGCGAATCTGTTGGTGCTCATTGGAGAATGAGTTAACTGAACTGATCCGACTGAATCGCTGGATATATTGTACCTCACTGTCAACCAGCTTGATTCTATTGTTGCAGTTGCGTGGATGGTCCTCGGACCTGAGACACCAAGGACACCTTGTCGGTGGACTTTTATGCTTTGACCTTGGTTTACGAATCTCTAGCCACGAGATTCTAAAACGCCAAGGATTGGGTACAGCGGAATATCGTCGAAGGGAATTGTGTGTCAATAAGGAATCATTCGCTCTCGGTACTTAGAGAGAGAATGCTCTAGGAAGGATGCGCGGAAGTCCCTGGCCAGGGCGGACGATAATATCGGGAAAGGAGTTTTCCGATATTCATCAGCGGCATCCAATCCAAGTGAGTCAACCGGTTAGGGTTTGACAGCACGCCATACCCTGAGTTGATTCGAGAGGATTGTACGAATGAAGGATTATATCCACGCGGTAACTGTTGGCGGAAATGTTCCAAGAGTGGGTTACTTAACCCCGATACCTTCCGAGTTCACGTGATGTTGCTTGACACCCAACGTGATCGGAGGCCCGATCGAATTCGATGTGCGACATCAATTCGATTGATTAATTAATTAATAAAGGGTTATTAATTGATTAAAAAAGCCAGTGAAGAGTCACTGGGCTTGTTGGGCCATTAACTTGACTGGTAATTGGGCCTAGTGGGTCACACGCAAATGATTCTCAAGGCGATAGATAAATAAGTGGGTTTTATAAAAACTGGGGGTTTTTATGAAAAATCGCGCGGTTAGTATAAAACATAGCGAACGGGCTGAGCAGGCCAAGCTGCTGCTAACCCTAGCCGCCCCTCCTCTGTTTCTCTCTCTCTCTGGCATCCCAGACAGATCCAAATCTGCTCCGCCGCTTCTCCGAATCCCGTTCGACGAGAAATCGTCCGCACGTTGCGGCCACCGGCGGAGGTTTCGTGGGCTGCGAAGAACGAGGAACGTGAGGATATCCGTCGCGAGGAGGATCGTGTGGACTTCACTAGAGGTCGGGCGCTTGCGCGGCTTGCGGTGTAGCACCGACGGAGCCGAACGGTTGCGGATTCGAATCCGCACACGGTGAGAACTAATTATCCGATAATTTGTTTTTTATTTATTTTCGAAACGGGAACGGATCTCCGTTTTTATTTTATTTTCCGCTGCGTGGGAGATCCGTAGAAACCCGAGAAAACCCAACAACCTTTCCTCATTATGAATTTCATATTAATAATGCTTTCCATTACTATGCCATTGAGGACAATGTCATTCAAGTTGGGGGGAGAGTCATAGTGCATATTGAATAATCGTTTAAAATGAACAAATTTTTTTTTTTCATTTTTCGCACAAAATTTTCAAAAATTGCTTCATTTTCACACTCCAACAGAAATTCTTATATATCATGCTTCATCTAAGGAGTCTTAATCTATATTGAGCTAGGAAATTGAGTAAAAGTTTGAATTAACCCCTCCATAAAGAGTCACGACGGGATGATTCTTACACACACACACGGTAACTTAGAAAGAGTGGAAGATCCTAAAAGTATAGAATTACTGGAGTTGACCCGAAGTGTAGAATTACCCATTCTGTTTTTACTTTTAGGTCAAACGAACGGAAAGTTATTATTCGTAATAGGAGATCAAACCACTTAACACTTTAAGGATGTGGTCACTTCGAGAAAGGACAATCAGAAGCATGAAAATCAAATAAATATGCTTCGAAAGAGTCAAAGGAAGGATTGTGGCAAAAAGTACGAACCTCCCCTCAGACAAAAATAAAGAGGGTGGCAAAAAGTACGCACTCTTAAAGCTCAACTAAATGAAAAAAAAAAAAAAACATTCGCGCTAAATTAAAAAAGTCTTTCACAACAAAATAAGACCAAATCCTAAAAAGTGTTGAGTTGGTGTGAGAACCGAAAAGCGGGCCTAACCAACTAATCCAGAGATCTCTTTTCCTTTTCTCTCCCCTGGGTAGTTCTTTACCAAAGGTCAGCGAAGGCAATGATATATCAAACATGATAGAAATGAACTCCATGCACCTCAAATGATATGCACAATCACCCGTCCTGATTCCAAGTATAGTGGGCGGGGGAACGAAAACTTGAATTCAAATTGCCTACCATTTGCAATAGATATCTTCTAAAATGAAGTTTGAGTCTTTTTACTAATCATGGTAGTCCTAATTTTTCAAATGATTGCATTGCTAAGGGACTAGCAATGATTAAGTTGGGGGATGTGATATGTTCACAATTTTACATAAATAACAGATGAAATTTACACACTTTGCTACCAATTCAATAAAAAAAATCACATGGAATGATAGATAAATCAATTGTGCGTTCAAACATATCAATTCTATAAAATTCAAATTTCAAATATCATCATTCTATGGATTGAATAAGGGTAGAAATTTCATTATCAAATAAGACTTTTTCGACAATTATTTAATGTGCATTGATTGCCGCATGAACTTAACTGTTATTTTATGTCAATTCAAGACATGAACAAGCAAATGGCATAGTGGTTGGATTACCTGGATTTCAAGGAAGTGACCGGGGTTCGAATCTTGGAAGGAATAAGATTGTATTTTTTTTTGTCTTAAAAAAGGAACCACAAGCCAACTAAGAGAGAGAAGAGGGAATTTCAGAATTCAAATTTCTTATTTTTAAAATTTGATTTTTAAAATTTAAAAAATAACATTTATTCTTCAATTCAAATTTCAAATTTTGAAATATCCCTCTCTAAATTTAAATTTCAAATATGCATTCATGGAGAATCCTCTAATAAAGGAGGAGCATAATGCAAGCAATTAAGGACCCATTTATTAGAAGATTTGAATTTCAAAATTTGAATTAAGAATCCTCTTCTACAAAAACCAAGAGAGTGGGAGAAAAGGACAACCTTGAATCTTGTTTTTGAAATTCTTACTCTCAACTCCTGAATTTTCACAACTTTTTAAAATTTTTAAACTCTCTCACCCCTTCTATCTAAATATCTCTCTCCCAATTTCTCTCTCTCACTTTCTCCCTCTCTTTGCTACAGTATCGGTGGGTAATGTAGCAGCCCCCTCTCTCTCTATCTTTTGTTCTCTCTCCCTCTCTCTCTCTCTCTCTCTCTCTCTCTCTCGCTCTCTCTCTCTCTACATCTCTATCAAACTAGTGGCTGTCAAGGCAAGAGGTGGATTCAAGGCACTGCAACTGACCACTGGAAGGAGTCCAGGGCTGTCAAAGATCCGCGTGAAGGGCTACGACTCCTACAAACATCAATTTTCTCTCTCTACCCCTCTCTCTCTAGTTTTTGAGTTCCTCATGTTACACTGTATTTCGAACATTTTCTATAAAAGTTTCCTTATAAAAGTTATATTAATTTTTGATTTTCAATGTCTCTGTAAAATTTCATATAGTTATAATAATGAATGATAGTATCTCCTTTGAAACAAGTTATCTTTTCTCCCTCTTTTTGTTCTACAACGTTTATTTTTTATTCTGTTGACACTACTCAAACTTTATATTATACTTTTAATTAGTGTTTTAGAGGTAGTTTTAGTTCAGTAGATGGTCTGATTATGCTCGTTTAGGGGTGTTCCTTTTGTGAGTTCATAGTAAGTCCTGTTAATTTCAATTCTTAACAAATCAAATCATCATGGTCCCTCTTCTTTCTTCTCTTTTTTTCCTTTAAAAAAATACAAGATTTTCAAATTTAAAAATCTATTTCCTTGTGGATTCGACTCGGACTCACCATTGTTATTGTTAAAAATTCAATTTGAATGAGCCGATTAATTTAGATTGTTAGCTTTGATTTTTAACGACACAATCTTAAGCTATCAGAGATCAGAATCTCAATGACTTGCAGTCCGACCTTGTGGATAGTACAAGAAAGCTGTAAAACAATCAAAGAGCACCCATCTCATGGGACCTGCAACTCCTTGTAATATTCGATCATAACTTCGGTCCCAGAGATTTAATGGCCTTGTGGATAGCACAACAAGCCACTAATTCTAGTCTAAGCTAACCATCATTATGCGACGAGTATAGATTTTCATGCAGCCCTTGTGGATAGCACAACAAAGCCACATGGTTCCTCTACCTCGATCATATAGGTATTTAATGCCATGCCACAGTCTCTCCTCACAATTAAATGTCTTGTTGTAACATAACAAACTTGCCTAAAGTGATTCGAATCCTATGACTATAATGATGGTGGACCACGTGGTAAGTTCTTAACTACTCACGTTACGGCTTAGAGTTTAGACGAGGGTATTTAGATAACTTTTATCTTGGTCTCTCCTAGGTGATAGTATATAAGTATATCGTATATATTTAATAAATACTATACCTGCTCTGATTCATAATCAAAATTAAAAACAATGCATCTCATACATGTCAAATGTGGTCATGGACAGCACAGTGGGTTTGACTGGAACCAACAGTCAAATGTTCAAATAATATTAAAAATACATATCTATGACCACGGTGTATTTTAAACATTCCACACATGATAAGCTCATCACATGGCTAAAACAAAAGAGTTTTTCAAAATTAAATAATTTTATCTTTCAGAAAGCTTGGTTCCAATCAAAATTGGGTTTTGAATTTCGAAAACTTATTTAATTAATTTAATCATGTAATTAAATCAAATTTAAAAGCATTAAAACACACATCACATGTGCACACATTCCAAGTTAATAATTCCATATTATTCTATGCAAATTAGAACATTTCTAAAAATAAAATAATCTAACACTTAAATTAAACTATATTAATAATCTAACAATTAGACTATTAATCATTATTTACTAATCTAACTCTTAGATCAGTAATTTAAAATTAATCATTAATTTAACACTTAAATTAATAATCAACTATAATTAGTTATTAATTACAAATCTAACTCTTAGACTGTTTAATTAATGTTAATCATTAATTTAACTCTTAAATTAATAATTAACATCAATTAAATTTTAACAACGAATCTAACTCTTAGATTAGTTGACTAATGTTAATTATAAATTCAACTCTTAAACCAGTAATTAACATCAATGAATTAATAACTATTAATTAAACCATTAGATTAGTTAATTAAAATTAATTATCAATTTAACATTTAAATTAATAATTAACTCCAATTAACTAATAGATATTTATTTAACATTTAAATTAGTCAATTAAGATTAATTATTAATTTAACACTTAAATTAATAACTAACTTTAATTATCTAACAACAATTTGTTAATTCTAATGATTCATAATCATTAATGTCCAATTAAAAAGAAAATTGAATAATAAATCAATATTAAAAACAATTTTAATTAATTCAGAGACTGAAACGGGACGAGAAACAGTGGAAACCTGGCTCTGATACCATTGATTTTTTCCCGTTCCGAAAATACTAAAAGCGATAATCGGATTATCGAATTCTTATCGCATGCGGATTTGAATCCGCAACCGTTCGGTTCCGTCAGTGTGACACCGCAAGCCGCACAAGCGCCCAACCTCTAGCGAAGTCCACGCGATTCTCCTCGCGATGGATATCCTCACGTTCCTCGTTCTTTGCAGCCCACGAAGTCTTCGCTGCTCGCCGCAACGCGCGGACGATTTCCTGTCGAACGGGAGTCGGAGAAGCGGCGGAGCAGCCCCGGGGATCCAGATTCGTCTGGGGCGCCAGAGAGAGAGAGAGGAAGAGAGGAGGGGGCGGCTAGGGTTAGCAGCAGCCTGGCCTGCTCAGCCCGTTCGCTATATTTTATACTAACCGTGCATTTTTTCATAAAAATCCCCGGTTAATATAAAACCCACTTATTTATCCATCGCCTTGAGAATCATTTGCGTGTGACCCTCTAGGCCCAATAACTAGTACGGTTAATGGCCCAATAAGCCCAGTGACTCCTCACTGGCCTGATTAATCAATTAATAATTCATATTAATTAATTAATCAATCGAATCAATGTCGCACATTAAATTCGATCGGGCTTCCGATCACGTTGGGTGCCAAGCAACATCGTGTGAACCCGGAAGGTATCGGGGTTAAGTAACCGACTCTTTGAACCTTTCCGCCGACAGTTACCGCATGGATATAGTCCTTCATTCGTACAATGCTTTCGAGTCAACTCAAGATATAGTGTACTGTCAAACCCTAACCAGTCGACTCACTTGGATCGGATGCTGCCAAATAATATCGGAAAACTCATTTCCCGATATTATCGTCCGTCCTGCCTAGGGACTTCCACGCATCCTTCCTAGAGCATTCTATCTCTTAGTACCGAGAGCGAATAATTCCCTATTGACACTCAATCCCCTTCGACGGTAGTCCGCTGTACCCAACCCTTGGCTGTTTAGAATCCCGTAGTTAGAGATTCATAAACTAAGGTCAAAGCACAGAAGTCTACCGACAAGGTGTCCTTAGTGTCTTAGGTTCGAGGACCATCCATGCAACTGCGACAATAGAATCAAGCTGGTTGACAGTGAGGTACAATATCATCCAGCGATTCAGTCGGATCAGTTCAGTGAACTCATTATCTAATGAGCACCTACGATTCGCTTTAGTGTCTCCACACAAGTGACTATGATATCTGTCACCCTTATCTTATGAGCGAGAGTAATCTATATTAGTCTAACTAGATATTCTATGTCCTTCTCGGATATCCTCTGACTAGGAACTATTAAGAATATCTGTGTTTAAGTGATCAGTCTCACTAGTATGATCTCATCATAATTTGATCACTATCGCACATATTCACAGACTTCATTATGAGACGATAATAACGAATTATACATAATGAATATAATGCCATTATATATATTAATAAATGAACGAGATTACAAAGTCATATTGGCTAGTAGGCCACCTAAGACTAACACCCAGGGACATCAGGAATGCCATGCATTCCAGATCCCATCTCTCCCTAAGGACCTGAAGAAAGACTAGATCTAACCAAAAGAGCTCTATGTCTAGTATTTCCCCAAACCCCATCTCCCTAAGGCGGGCTTTTTGGAAGTCGGGGAGTCCCCTGTAGGCGGCTATCATAAGGTCCCACGAGATGCGGGCCCTCATCGTCCCCTACCAAATTTCCAAGAAAATGTTAGAATAATTCATATAAAGGCAATTAAAAACAATTTTTCAAATAAATCTTGAAATAGGAGTTCTGCCTTGAATGACGTCGGCCATGGTCGACGCCCATTGAACGGCGTCACCTGGTCCCGGCGCCATTTGACCATGGATCCGAAGACCCGCGGCACTTACCCTTTTCGATTCCTCGATCCTAAATCACTATAAATAGGAGAGTTTTAAAGCATACTATAAAAGGATCCACCTCCTCGGCCGGTGCCCCGCAGGTGCTGCCGCCGGGGGAGCTTCTTTGGCCTCCATAAAGGCCACCGCCTTGGCAAGAGCCGTCGCGTCCACCTCTTGTTGTGCGGGGATTTCGAGAATCCCTTCCTTCTCATCTATCTCCACCGCTGGGATGGTTGCCACACGTTGGTGCTTCCCGCTTGGGCGGCTCAGTCCGCCGCGCACCATGCCGATCAAAAATGAGAGCTCGAGAGAGGAGAACTAGAGAATGAAAGAGAGAGGGAGAGTTTGGATGAGGGAGAGAAAAGGGGTCGCGGCGCCGCCGTGAGATGGCCGGAGAGATGGAAGATCGCTAGAGTTCCACGGGGATCACCAGAGAACAGAAGAGCTCGAGGAGAGAGAAAGAGTTGAGGAGAATAAGGACGGTGGCTACTGCTTCAATCCACTTAGAAACATAATCCACCGCCACTAAGATATATTCATATCCAAAAGAAGGTGGAAAAGGTCCCATAAAGTCTATCCCCCAAACATCAAAGGTTTTAACCACTAAGATTAGGTTGAGTGGCATCATGCCCCTTTTTCCCATATTTCCTACAGCTTAACATCTGAGGCAAGTTTTGTTAAATTCATGGGCATCTTTAAAAAGTGTGGGCTAGTAAAAGCTACTTTGAAGGACCTTGGCGGCAGTTTTCTTTCCTAAAAAATGGCCCCTACAAGAAAGATTGTGGCAGAAATTCAACACACTATGTTGTTCTTCCTCGGGGACACATCGCCGGATGATTTGATCGGGACATAATTTGAATAATTCACGATCTTCCCAAAAGTAATACTTCTCCTGGGCGAAGAACCTATTCTTTTCACTTTTGGTCCATCCTTCTGGGAGCTGATTGGCCACCTTGTAATTGACAATATGGGCATACCAAGGTGCAACAGTGTGAGAAATGGCCAAAAGATGCTCATCAGGGAATGAATCTATCATTGGTTCACTCTCAGAAATCAAAATGCAGGATAGGTGGTCACTACTACGTTTTCAGAACCCTTTTTATCCGGAATTTCTAAATCAAATTCTTGTAGTAATAAAATCCATCTGATGAGTCTGGGCTTAGCATTCTTCTTGGTCAATAGATATTTCAATGCTGAGTGGTCAAAATAAATTATGACTTTTGCTCCTAAAAGATAAGATTGGAATTTTTCCGGAGCAAAAACTACAGCCAATAATTCTTTTTCTTTGGTGGTATAATTCATTTGGACATCCTCAAAAAAATGATTGCTCGAAATTATATGTCGTTAAGCATATTCGAATATCAATCTTAAAATTCTAATTTCTACATACAATTATTTAAAAAATAGCAAGTTGTGAGATTTGGTCGAATCCACAGGGAAATAGATTTTTAAAGTTTAAAACCTTGAATTTTTGGAGGAAAAACAGAGAAGAAAGAAGAGGGAGGATGATGGTTTGATCGATAACAATTAAAATTAACTAGACTTACTATGAACTCACAAAAGGAGCACCCTTAAACGAGCATAATCAGACCATATACTGAACTAAGACTACCTCTAAAATACTAATTAAAAGTAGAATGTAAAGTTTGAGTAGTGTCAATAGAAGAAAAACTAAAAGTTGTAGAACAAAAAGAGGGAGAAAAGATAACTTTTTTCAAATGAGATACTGTCATTCGTTAACAGAACTATGTGAAATTTTACAGAGACATTGAAAATAAAACAATAATATGAATTTTATAAGAAAAATTTTATAGAAAATATTTAAAATACAGTGTAACATGGAGAACTCAAAAACTAGAGAGAGAGGCGATGAAGAGAGAAAACTAGTACTTGCAACCGTCGTAGCCCTTTGCGCGGATTCTTTGCAGCCCTGGACTCCTTCCAGTGGTTAGTTACAGTGCCTCGAGTCCACCTCTTGCCCTGGTAGTCACTGGTTTAAGAGAGATGTAGAGAGAGAGAGAGAGAACAAAAGCTAGGGAGAGAGAAGGGCTGCTACAGTCCCGTGGTACTGTAGCTACAGTACTCGTGGGTACTGTATCAGAGAGAGGGAGTGAGAAAGAGGGAGAGAAGGTAGGAAGGAGAAGAAGAAAAATAGCAGAGAGACCCCGGAAGGAAAGAAGGAGGTTCTTTTAAAAGGGGAGGGTATTTTCAAAAAGAGAAAATGAGGGAAGAAAGAGGTGGAGGCTGTTCCAAGGCTCCTTCTTGAGTAGAAATTAGGGCAACCTTTAAAGAGTAGTCAAAGATCATTTTACCCCTACTCCATTAATTATTTTAAAAAGATAGTTGCTTTTGCTGAGATTTGAACCTTGGACTTCCCATAAGTTTTCAAAGACTTAATCACCGTACCACATCGTCTTCATATTCTGTTTACATAAAAATAAATATAAATTAGGATATTATTATGAATAAAATTACATTTATGCTGAAATGAATTTATTTATTATCTCGGTTTTGCTAAGAAAACCGCAAATACACTATACTTCGTTATTCACATAAAATGATGATGTTTTTTTACTCGGAATTTGACAAAATTAGTAATGTTGGAATCAGTGTAAAATTATCTATCATTTCATGCAGTTTTAAACATAAAATCATGAATATAGTGCATGCATTTGTTCTTTTAACAATCAAAGCTATCAACTTATCACCTTGAGCTTAGGAAGTCCTAATAGAAGTTTAACTTCTTCCAGTAGGATGGTAGCTTTCAAAGAAGTGAAAAGAAAAGTATGGGTTTGAGGATGCTACAATTCAATCAATACACCCATTGCAGCCCAATCCATAAGTGTGCTCTGACAATGTTTTGTATGGATAACTAAGCCTTGAATATGCTACTTGGAGATATATGATTGCATGGAGAGCTTGATTTTCCCCACCAACTTAGAAATCCATGGTAGAGAAGAAAATCTTCTTGGACCAGAGAAGAAAGGATATCCCTTGAAAAGAAAAGAATTGGCATAGTTCTATCATATTGAAGAGAATTTGGAGCATGGATAATTCATGTAGAAGAATAAAGGAAATAAAAAATTGAAGCTGAAAAAGAAAGAATAACTTACTTGTAGGTTAGGATCTCGCCCACTTAGATGGCCTTCCACACTAGAAAGCCTCTCGATCATCTTCCTCGCCCTCTTGTTTGGTGTAGAATCTTTAGCAAAACTCGCCATCCTCCTTGATTGCTTGATCTTCTTCTTGTTCTTCCCTTTTTTTCTTCTTTCACTTGAGCTTTGAAGATAATTCCTTAGTTTTCTTTCTTGATTGCTTGATGTGTTAGTTTGATTTAAGAAGATGAGGTTTTATAGAGTGATTTGCGAAGTTTAGAGGTCCTTTCCAAGTTGGAAGAGGAAGTTTGAGGGAGGAAAGTAGAGTTCGGATTGGAGTTAGAGTAGCCTATTTCGGTAAGTTAAACAGCGTCTGGACAGGGCGACGTAGTTTAGGAGTGTTTTGATATTTTTCAGAAACTACATATTGTCTGCTATTTGTTCATGATTATCTCTTTGCAAGAAGTTACTAATGAAATCTGAGTGCAGGAAAATTCAAAGAGAAGAAAAATGGAGTTGAGTTTCAAATAAGATCCCACAATGGGAGTTTCATTCAGTCTTTACCGTGACTAAAAAGACAGTTATCTCTATCTCTGTATTCTTTTATGTAATTTGATTTACATTATCATTACTATATATTAAATATTTATTAGATTATATCAAGGACCTTGTGATTTTGATGCAACTGGAATTTGAGTTCTCCTCTATAAAAAACAATCATAATTCTAGAGAATTCTTAATCGCAGGGATAGGCCGTTGGATTATTAATTAATCGGGACGATGGTTCCGCTTTTGTGAAACAGTGCGTGGACAAACGAACTTTGGCTTAACACTGAATTGCAGAACTTGTGTCTTGACTCATCAATGACAATTTAACAATATTATCCTTGATTAATTTATATTTTATTTTATTTTAAGTTTCCTTTTAGCCCAGCATACATCATATAGGATTTTGAAATCATTGTGGTAAAAATTAGGTATTGATTAAATTTCAGACTATTGATCAAATAACTCCCAACGTGATATGAAATATTCCACTCCGAATTGAGTATCTCAATTATCTTTGAGGTTGTCTTGAAGATATCTTTGGAATTCTTTCCTTGATTGGATCTATATCCCATATTTCTTGTTTCCTTTTAAGATCCATCCTAGTTGTAGAACATCTACATTGGCTGGTAATCGCTTTCTATGATGAAACCCGCAAGGTTTATGACCTAGGGTACTTTCCCTCGCGGAGGTTGATCGTCCTTATTTTATTTTCTTTGTCTATCTCATCTAGACATGATTGATTCCATTGATCTCTTTGAGTCGCTTCATTGATCATTCTGAGAAAAATTCTTATCATATGATGTTGAGAGCGCATTTCATCACACCTTAGCATCACCTTTTCAGTACATTCCATTCCATTTCATTCCCTTGCAAAGTGAATGCCAAGGTAGGACAGCTGTAGACATGCTAATTTTGACCTCATATTGGGTAAATTTCATGTCACAATTAAAATGTCCCGAAATGGTCTGATTTTTCATCATTAATTAATTTTCATTAATTTTTCTCGATATTCGTTGATTAACGTCGACCATAACCGACGCCATTTAGATTTCTAGCAGAAATCAGTTCGGAATTAAATTTCTAAATCTAGATAGATTTAATTGAATAATGTCGCCCATGGAAGACGTCATTTAGCTCCTAATACGTCTGGATTTTGATTTTGAATTCGAATTAATTTTCTAATTATCTAAAGCACGTCGTTCATAGACGACGCCTTTTAGGTTTCCTAATCCTTTCCGGTTTTCCTTTCTATATTTTCTTTCTATTTTGGCCCCTTTAATTAGCCAAATGACGTCCTTGAGGAACGACGCATTTAAAGCAGTTTCCTGATAAACATGATTTGGTTGAGATAATTCAGTTCCTGAGGTTGGAAGGGTTTACAACTCTTGGATAAACATCCAAGGCAAGTCAGGATCCGCAGGAGAGTCCTTTTGAAGCACAAACAACCCTAATTGAAGCTTCTATATATACATATGTACATTGGCCTTTGAAAAAGGTTGACTATTGGCGATTTTGGAGTTCAAGGCAAGGATTTTGGAGACTCTCAAGAACAAAACGTAGACAAGCTTTGGAGCTTCATCTTCTTCATCCTTCTCCAACATTGAAGTTTTGGAAGATCAAGGCTATGGATGGGCCAATCTCTTTTTCCCTTTTCTTTCTTTCCATCTAGTTCTAGTTAGTTTTTCATCATTGATTTTCATTGTTGTTTCAATTATAATCTTCATTACATCACTTCATCATACACACACCACACCATCTTTTCCATACCTATGCATGCAATAGGGGTTTAAAGAAATACAAAAAGTGTGTCTTTTTAGTTTAGTGGCATGTTTGATTTGCTATATAGGATAGATGATATACTACTCTAGTTCTAATCCATATTCTTTCTATTATTTTGATTGTCTCTTTTGCAAGGTATTGAAGGAGAAAGGCTTGAAGGAATGAAGGATTGAAAGGCTAAGAAAACAACCAAACATAAAAAATGAGAGTAGAGACGAGGGTCTTCTTTTTTGGCCGGCCGAAAGAGAGGAACAAAGGAACACAATCTCCTAAATTCCGCAAGGTTAGTAGTGATCATCTTTTCCTTTGAAGCTCTTAGTTTCTGGCGACCACGTTTAGTTTTAAATTTGATTTGTTAATTATGTTAACACATGATATCATAAGAATCACACACACTATTTGTGCACCACATGTCCTATTTGACTTTTCAATGCTTTTTTTATAGTAAAAAGAAGGATATTTTGACTCATATATATATGTATCATTTTGTCTATTAAATTTTCAAATCCACGATAAATTTTAAATATATGAAAATATGATTATGACATATTTATTTGATATATGTTTGGATATTGCCATCTTAAGGAGATTGGGACTTATTCCATAAGAAGATGGCACATCTAGTTTGTGCTCAGTGTGGGCGACCACACGTAGGCTCAGAGTGCTAGCGTACAGGTGGCAAGTGTTTCAACTGCAGTGAACTAGGCCATATGATTCGATTGCCTAAAGCCTAAAAGCAACTTAGCGCCCGGAGCACCTATGAAAGGGAAGGCGTGAGTCTATGTGCTTACCAATGAAGCAGTTGAAGCAGGTGACGACACCAATAGGGCCACAAGTATTATTCTAGATGAGGGTGTACGTGCCCGAGTTATGTTTGATTATGGTGCCACAGGTAGTTTTGTTTCGATTGGATTCGTTGACTCTTTAGAGACTGTTGTGCTTTTAAAGGTACCACCCTTGACTATTATCACAGCTACTGGTGAGACCTTGATTTCCACAGTTATGGTGTCTAGTCTTCATGTTTGTATAGCGGACCAAGATTTATTTGCATGGCCCTATGTTATTAACATGGTTGACTTTGATATTATATTGGGCATGAATTTCGTTGAAAAATATGATGCACTTCTAGATTGCAAGAAGAAGAGAGTCATAGTTCAGGGTCTCCGGCCAAATGATACTTTCTACTTTCAATGTCTAAAGAATAAGTTTGGGAGAGTGTTTGTCTCCATCATGAAAGTAGAGAAATTAGTCAACTAGGACTATGAAGCATTTTTTGTTAGTGTAGTGATTGATAATAGCATGGCCAAGACAGTGCTAGATGTTGAGATGATTCGGGCACTTTCCTGATGTGTTCCATGATGATCTGTTCAGTTTGCCACAATCGCGGGAGACCGATTTCACCATTGATCTTATGTCAGAGACAACACCTATTTCGAAAGCACTATATGTTGGGTTCTCTGTGTTCGGATCCGACCAAAACATAGCGGATAAAATTAAAGTCGGGATTAGATCCATCCCGTTTCGATCAACAAAAACCTAAAGCGGTAAATCGTATTTACCTTGTGTGGATTCGAATCCGTGTTCATTCTTCGGTTCTGTCGAAGCGATGCCGCAAGCCACGCAGGTGCCAGGCCTCTAGCGGTATCCACACGGTTCTCCTCGCGAGGGATCATCCTTGCCTCCTCGCTTGATGCGACATCCATAAATCTCGTCTAGCTGTGCGTAATCCGCCCCGACATGCGGATTCAAAAATTCCCGTCGAACGAGAAGCAGAGCAGTTGGGAGCCGGAGCAGATCCTCTAGGGGGCCGGCCTTGAGAGGTGCGCCCAGCAGTGAGAGAGGAGAGAGAGAGGGCGGCGGCTAGGTCAGGGTTGCTGGCCCCCGACCTAGCGGCCGTTCTTTTATAATAAGTGTATTTGCAATTTTTCATAAAAACCCACACTTATCCAAAATCCCATCAAATTTTCCATCGACTTGAAAACTTTTTGAGTGTGTCCCTTTAGGCCCAAATACCAATCTAGTTAATGGCCCATTAAGCCCAACAACTATTTACGGACCTACTGAATTAATTAATATCCTTATATTAATTAATTAGCCGAATTTAATGTCCCACAGTAAATTTGGACGAGCTTCCGATTACATTGGATGCCAAGCAACATCGCTTGATCCTGGATGGCATTGGGGTTATCGCAACCCTCAATTGCAACCTTTCCGTCATCGGTTAGTACGCAGATATAATCCTTCATCCGTGCAATGTTCCCGATTTGACTTAAGGTATGGTTTGTTGTTAAACCCTAGCCAGTTGAATCACTTGAATCAGATGTCGCTAATCTATATCGAATAACTCTTTATTTGATACAGCGTCCGCCCTAGCCAGGGACTTAAGCACATCTTTCCCAGAACATTCTCTCTTATTAATACCGAGAGCAGATGATCCCCATATTGAACACACAATTACCTTCGAGGGCATTTGACTTATTGATAACCCATGGCTAGGGATTCGTTAGTCAAAGTCAAAGCTCAGAGACGTACCAACAAGGTATCTTTGGTGTCTCAGGTCCAAAGATTATCTACGCAACCAAGACAAAAGAATCGAGCTAGTTAATAGTGAGGTATATACCATCCAGCGATTCATGGCCGGATTAGTTCAATGAACTCATTCCCCAATGAGCACCTATAGGTCCAGCATAGTGTCTCAACAAAAGTGACTTATAGGATCAGTCACCCTCATCATATGAGCTAAAGAAACCTGTACTAGTCTATCCAGATGTTTGATGTCCTTCTCAAACATCCTCCGACTAGGAACAATTAAGAACATGTGTTTATAAGTCTTCGGTCCCGTAATTACGAGCTCATCGTAATCCGAAGATTGTTGCACATGTTCATGGACTTCATCATAATACAATAAACATAGATCGAACTAATTACACACAATCAATTAATGGTACTATATATTAATAAACTGAATAATACATAGTATCAAATTGATTTTTAGACTATCTAATACTAACAATCTCCCACTTGGACTAAAGCCAATCACTTTTATACAGAATACCCATATTCTCTAAGTGACGCTCAAAGACATTTTGAGACAAAGGCTGTAAGGGTTGAGGTTTTGGATCCGATTATCGGGTCAATTTTGGGGTCAGATCCCTCGGTTTAGGCCCCTGTGGGGTTGGGGCTTGGGTTCCTTTTCGCGTCGAGCTTGCTCGACGTGGTTCAAACGGCGTCCGGCGATGTGGATGCGTTTTAGGCTATGCCACGTGGGCTGGCTTTGGGCCGTGAGAGTACGGCCCCGGTCTTATCGTCTGAATGGCGTCTTGCATGGACGACGCCATTCAGAGTACGGCCCTGGTATGTCAGAGTATGGCCTGGACTTGTCATCTGAATGACGTCGGGCTTGGACGACACTTTTTTTCCAGTTTCTGTTTGACCGTGCGAACCCTCCCTCCTTTCCCTCATTCTCTCCTTTCTCTTATCTCTCCTTTCTTCCCTCCGACCCTCCGACACCCCTTTCCCCCTCTCCTTCCTTTCCTCTCCCCATTCCTCCTCTCCCTCCACTCCATTAACCTCCCAACTTCCTCCACTACCACCACCACTTCCTCCGCGGCGCATTTCTCTTCGGATGGCGGCCGACGTCCCGGTGGAGTAACGACGTCCACGGCAGTACCGGCGGCAGCGTGTGGCGAGGCGGGTTGGCGGCTTGGATCTCGGAGGAGTTCGAGTAACCGGTAGGGTGACGATCCCCATTGTATTTTGTTTAAAACCATGTTTTTTCCCGCTTTTGGAGCATGTTTAGGGGATCTTTGGGGCGAAATTGTTAACATTGTAAATGAGGAATGAAGGTTTTTTAATGGGTATTTCAACTTTCCTCCTCCTCTCCGTTTGTGTTATGTTTTTATGTGATTTGGGGAGAAATCCCATCTTTTTAACTCGGGGAAGGCCAGCAGGGGAACCTGTTGGCGAACGCTAAATGGCGTCTTGGGATAGCGACGCCTTTTTGAATGGCGTCTGCCCCCAACGACTGATTTAGCCCGGTTCATCCCGAGCCATGATTATGTTTCTGTCGTTAATAGGCGACTAGGAACAGCGACACCTTTTAAAAGGTGACTACATTGCACGACGCGATTTAGGGCATATTCCGAGGCCCATTTTCACATGAACCAGTTTAGGAGTCTTGAATGACGTCGGTCTTGGGCGACGCGATTCAAGACAAAATCTCATTAATTCCTGCAATTAACATGTGTTTACATTGACAGATAGTTTAGTTAATGGCATACTTGAAATCATACTTGAGGACGATGATTTCTACGTGATCGAATCGCACCGTGTTGCGTTTTGTGCGATCGTGGACCTAAAGTGACAGTTGTTAGCGCTTAGGCACCCTGTGTCGGTGTGGGAGTGACACGGCGTCGGTGTGGGAGTGGTGGGATGACGCCTAGAGAGGGTCACATGGTGTACCCCGGGGTATAGCTAGTACCGGTGTGGGAGTGGTACATTCGAAGTGTCACTCGTGCTGGGGGAAATAGAACCACCTTGAGCCAGGTCAAGCCAGAGTAGCCAGTGTGCTATCCGAGGGGTTGCTGTTTGGTCTCAGCGGGTCGGTATTTTCCGCATTCGGCCGTATGACGTGTGTTTAGCCGAGACGCTATTTGTGGACTCCGTGGTAGTATGGTTTCAGAATCGTGCATGTTACTGTTATAAATGCGTGTGTTTTATATCGAAATCTATGAATTTGTGTTACTGCTTTATTTAGTTAAATTGCCTATATTTGTGTATTGCACTTGTGGGGGTGTGAGTGGGTGGTGGGGATCGAAGGATCCCTACTGAGTCTTTTTCGATGAGACTCTCCCCCTGCGGTTTTCAGGTGAGGGTTTCAGGCAGGCATAGTGAGGAGAGTGTTGCCTTGGGTTGCGCGCCAACAGCCGCTGTTCCGGGGTATGCCCCGATGTAGTTGTTATTTCATTTTCTGGCCTGTACGCTTAATTATTTCTTTTCTGTTGGAGTATGTAATTAATTGCTGAGTCAAGTCGAATTGTAATAATTTTTATTTTCTGCACTTCCTTTACAATTCGATGTGATGTGGATGTTTAGCTTAGTTTATCATTTATTTCCCAGACTTATCTAGATCCTGGTTTGGCTCCAAATTTAATGATTCGGTACCCATTTAGTAATCGGAGTCCCGATTATAGGGTGGCGGGTCGTTACAAAGGCTTTGTGAGTGGATCTGCTATGTTGTCGGCTGAAGGAACTCTCTCCACTACGACATCTCCTCGAGCTATAATCTCTTTGATCAGATGAAAGCGCCGCAGAATGTGCTTCGGCTTCTGATGAGACCTCGGCTTTTTTGCTTGAGCAATCCCCCCATTGTAGTTACACAGGAGTGGGACGGGACAAGAGATGCTTTCCATCACACCAAGATCGTCTATGAATTTCTTCATCTAGACAGCTTCCTTGTCGGCTTCAGCAGCAACAATGTACTCAGCTTCCGTTGTCGAATCAGCAGTGGTTTCCTGCTTGGAACTTTTCCATCTCACTGCTCCCCCGTTGAGTGTAAAGACAAAACCTGATACGACTTGCTGTCATCAGGATCGGACTGAAAAATCGAATCAGTGTATCCTTGCAGCTTTAAGTCTCCTCCTCCATATACCAGAAACATATCCTTAGTTCTTCTCAAGTACTTAAGGATACATTTCACAGCCTTCTAGTGTTCATCACCTGGATCTGCTTGATGTCTGCTCGTAACACTTAGAGTATATGCAACATCAGGTCTAATACATAGCATGATTTACATGATGGAACCTATGGCTGAAGCATAGGGAATTTTATCCATCATTGCCCTCTCCTCAGAAGTCTTAGGAGACTAACCTTTGGAGAGATCAATTCCATGTCTCATCGGTATAAGACCTCTCTTGGAATTTTCCATGCCAAATATTTTGACAGTGGTTTCTATGTACATGGATTGGGTTAAGGCTAGCATCTTCTTTGATCTATCTCTATAGATCTGTATTCCCAATACGTAAGATGTTTCTCCCAAATCCTTCATGGAGAGGTTCTTAAATAGCCAGATCTTTACTGATGACATCATCCCTACATCATTCTTAATGAGTAGGATGTCATCAATGTAAGGAACTACGAATGTGATTGCGCTCCTATTGTTTTTCTTGTATATACAAGGCTCATCTTCATTCTTAATGAAGCCATAAGATTTGATTGCCTCATCAAACCTTATGTTTCAGCTACGGGAAGCTTGTTTCAGTCCATAAATAGGCCTTTCCAACTTACATACCATATCTGGAGATTCTTTTGATGTGAAGTGATCGTTCCAAATTGTGCGTCGTTAAACACTCATAAGAACGTTCAATCTAAATTTATTCGGCTCATTTAAATTCAATTTTGAAAATTAATGATGGTGAGTCCGAGTCGAATCCACAGGGAATTAAGATTTTAATTTTGAAAACCTTAGATTTTTATTATCTAAAAAAAAATAGGAATTTGAATTGATTAATTAACTATCTAATTAAATTAAACTAAATTTACGAATTAAACTAACCTAATTTTTAAAAACACAAATACAACTAAATTTAAAATTGAGAAGAGAAAAATTAACAACATATTATAAAAATAACAAAACTTCTATGTTAAACTAATTGAGTTTTATGCAACAACAAATAATTAAACACTAACAACTTAACTTAACTAAACTAAATTAAACTAAAACAAAGTAACAGATTATGCAGCAGCTTCGGTGGAACTAAGAAGGATGCGAGTGCAGGTTCAGGTGAAGCAATCTTCATGCGCAGTGGGCTTCAGGCGTAGTGGACGGTTGCTGCATGCAGTTGGAGGGTAGGAGGAGGTTGCCGGCACGTGGAGCTTGACTTGGAGAAGCTGCTGGGAGGTGGTTGCATGCATGTGGGTTGGAGGAAGCTGGCAGTGCTTTACTGGGCAGCGTGGAGGCAGGCTTCACCGGGTGTGTTTGCAGGAGCTGCTGGAGGTGCATTTGCAGGAGCTGCTGGAGGTGACCGTCCGTGCTGGGCTTCACCGCAGAGTGGAGAAGCTATGGAGGGAGGAAGAGAAGAGAGTGAGAAAGAGAGACCGAGAGAGAGAAGGAGAGTGCGTGGGAGAAAGAGAGGGGTGTTGGAGAAGGAGAAGGACCTGTCGAAAGAACCGAGTGGGAGAGAGAAAACCGTGGAGGGAGAAGTTGGAAAAGGAGGAGGAGGCGGCTGGGAATAACCGAGAAGAGACCAGGCGGGTGAAGGAGAGAGGTGTGGGGGAGAGACTCCTGGGAAACGGAGAAGGAGAAGGACTCGGTTCCGGAGATTGGAGAAGGAGGAGGGAGTTGAAAACTGAGAGAGAGAAGGAGAATCCGAGAGAGAGGGGGAACTCGGCTGCTGCGAAAAAAGATCCCCTCGGCTGTGGAGGAAGAGAGGGATAAATAGAGAGGAGTGCGTGCGGGAAGGGAAACTGGAGAGAGAGAAGGAACCGAAATCAGAGAGGATGGGAAGGAAGATTTTTTTGTTTTCTTTTAAAGAAAGTGGACTTTAGGAAAGCGGCTGGCCTTTCTTGGGTTGTTCTTTGCCGTGGAATTCGGGCAACACTAGGGCCTCAAATGACGTTTTTACCCCTGCTTTAATCTTTTGGACAAAATAACGTCGAATTTATCGAAATTCGAACCCTAGACCTCCCCCAAATTTCTGGAAACTCCATCAACTGCACTACATCATCGGCATGTCCTGTTCACATAAAATAAATATAAATTAGCATGTTATTCTAAAAAAATCATTATATTTATTTATTTCATCTCGGTTTTGTCGAAAAATAGCAAATGCGCTATACTCCATTAATCACATGAAATGACGATGTTTTTAAGTCAGAATTTGACGAAATTGGTACCGTTGGACTTGGTATACAATTATCTATCATTACATGCTATTCTACAGATAAAAACGTGAGTATGATGCATATGATTGCCTTTAAATGATCAATTTAACACTTTATCATGAAGCCCTCTGGTTGTATCATATACACCTCTTCCTCATGGTTTCTATTGAGGAAGGCCGTCTTCACATCCATCTGCCAGATTTTGTAATCATGGTATGCAACATTGGCGAGAAGAATTCTAATAGATTTAATCATGGCAGTGAGAACCGTTTTTCAGTTCCCGTCCCAACTCAGCACTTTTCATGACTTGGTCATATTTCTAGTACGATGGACTTTTTAGCGTGGCTTTTTTCATTTCATTGTACTTTTGGTTTTGAGAGTGCGTACTTTTTGCCACTCTCTTTTGAATTGCCTGAGGGGAGATACGTACTTTTTCCCACCTACCTTCCTTAGCTGTTTTAACGCCTTCTATTGTCTTTAGTGTTTACAGTTGTCCATTTTAAATAACCGCCTCTTTTAGAGTGTTGAGTGGGACAGTCCCCTATTACGAATCCTACACATTCCTTTCGTTCAACCTAAAAAGAAAAAATAGAATAAGTAGTCTTGTCCTTAAGGTTAATTCCAGCAATTCTATACTTTTAAGATCTTTCATTTATTCTAAGTTGCCGTGTGTGTGTGAAAATCATCCTGCCGTGGATTTTTGTGAAGTAGGATATTTAAACTTTGAAGGTTCTTTAACCAATGTGACAACAAAAAAAAACTGATTTGTTTAAGATTTACTTAATGAAATATGATTTTCATGCAATGTTCATAGGATGTGAGAAGAAGTTTTTAAAAATTTGACTATTTTTCAGTGAAAGATATCAGTTTTCTTCAAAAGATTTCCAATAAATGCATATCAAATTGATTGTCCCACCCCTCAACTTGATTGACATTGTCCTCAATGGCATAAAAGATATGAAAAATATGTCAGCCAGAAGAGAATTGTGAAGGAGCGAAACAACCTGTAATGAAGAGGATGCGACAAACCCACGGCGACTGCTGCTCAGGGACCTAAAAGGAAAAGAAATACAAAAACTGAAGTAAAATATTGGGTTGCCTCCCAAAAAGCGCTAAGTTTATCGTCTTCAGTCATATGGAAGTTCAGTTAATGTGGATCACTCAGTTCTATGGATTCAGGTGGTACATTTTGAAGATTTTCAATGAATGGTTTCAACTGTTGACCATTAACAGTGAAAGTGTTCCCACTCTTGGGATTCAGAATTTTAACGGCTCCATGATCGAAGGCTTTAACAACTACGAATGGTCCATCCCATCTGGTTTTTAATTTTCCAGAAAATAGGTTAAGCCTAGAGTTAAATAGCCAAACTTTCTGATTTGGAAGAAAGGATTTTCTCACAATATGTTTATCATGAAAAGCTTTAGTTTTAGCTTTATAAATCTTTGAATTTTCATAAGCCTCATTGCGCAACTCTTCTACCTCACTCAATTGTAAGGTTCGGTGGGAACCAACATGGGCTAGGTCTAGATTGACTTGTTTGATGGCCCAATAAGTCCTATGTTCTAATTCCACCAGAAGGTGGCATGCTTTGCCAAAAACCAGGCGATAAGGAGACATGCCAATAGGAGTTTTGTAAGCAGTCCGATAGGCCCATAAGCCATCATCCAATCTTTCAGACCAATCTTTTCTATCGGGCCTAACGGACTTTTGCAGAGTATTCTTAATCTCTCTATTGGAAACTTCCACTTGGCCACTGGTTTGGGGATGATAAGGGGTAGCTACTTTGTGATTAATCCCATATTTCTTAAGCAAAGCCCGAAACTGGTAATTCGTGAAGTGCGTTCCCGCATCACTTATGATAGCTTTAGGCCACCCGAACCGAGAAAAGATATTCTTCTGAACGAATTTAATGATCACTTTATGATCATTGGTTCGGATGGCTACTGCTTCAATCCACTTAGAGAGATAATCCACCGCTACCAAAATATATGTATGTCCAAAAGAGGGTGGAAAAGGTCTCATAAAGTCAATTCCGCAAACATCAAAGACTTCAACCACCAAGATTGGGTTGAGTGGCATCATATCTCTTTTCGCCATATTCCCTACAGCCTGACATTGGAGGCAAGTTTTGCTAAATTCATGGGCATCTTTGAAAAGTGTGGGCCAGTAAAAATCACTTTGCAGGACCTTGGCTGCAGCTTTTTTTCCTGAAAAATGGCATCCACAAGCCAGATTATGACAGAAGTTGAGAACACTCTGTTGTTCTTCTTCAGGAACACATCGCCTAATGATTTGATCAGGACAGAATTTGAATAATTCAGGATCCTCCCAGAAATAATACTTTTCCTGGGAAAAGAATTTGTCCTTCTCACTTTTAGTCCATCCTCCCAGAAGCTGATTAGTCACCTTGTAATTGACAATATGAGCGTACCAAGGTGCAACAGTGTGAGAAATGGCCAGTAGATGCTCATCAGGAAAGGAATCAGTGATTGGTGTACTTTATGAGATCGGAATGCGGGATAGGTGGTCAGCTACCACATTCTCAGACTCAGGTAATGGTTTGAGTTCAAGCTCAGGAGGGTCCTCTAAGGATGGCAAGGCGGGCTTTGATTGTAAGGCTGGTAAAGGTTCAACCTTGGGCCAAGATGTTAATGGGCCGGGCGAATCCTTTAAAATATTGTCTTCCTCCAAAAGGTCATATGTGGACATCTCATTTTCTTCAACCAGATTATCCAAGATATCAATAGTATGGCATTCTTCTTCATGATCTGGGTATTGAGATGCTTTGAAGACATTAATCTTGACCTTTTGACCCCCAAATGAAATGTCCATTATGCCAGTTTTACAATTTATATTAGCTTTGGCAGTGGCTAAGAATAGACGACCTAGGATGATCGGAGTGTGAATGAGTTCCTCATGTAATGCCATATCCAGAATAAGAAAATCCACGGGAAAATAGCAATTATGAACCTTCACAATAACATCGTCAATTAATCCCCGTGGAGTTTTCACAGACCTATCAACTAACTGCAAGATGATGGGTGTGGGCTTTAATTCCTCGATATCAAATTTCTCATAAATGGTTGTTGGCAAGAGATTCACACTAGCACCTAAATCCAATAAAGCTCTATCAAATGTAACTCCAGCTAAGTCACATGAAATTAGAGGTGCTCTAGGATCCTTTAACTTCTTGGGTAAATGATTCATCAAAATCGCACTTACATCTTCTAAAAGCCGAACCTTTTCGGATGCCATTTTAGATTCTCTTCATGGAGTACATAATTCCTTGAGAAACTTAGCCTAAGCTGGCACATGCTTGATGGCATTGAGGAGTGGAATATTAATTTGGACTTGTTTGAATAAATCCAACAACTCCTCATTTTGGGCCAGTTTCTTCCTGGCATTGGGCTTAGCTAACAAGGCATTTGGAAATGGCACCCTAGGTTGATAAGAACTTGGGCCTTCATCTATCTTCCCTTTCCCTTTCGGATCCTCCTCCAACTTGTGCATGTTGGGTTCAATCTCACTCTCACTTTCAATTTCCTGAGGCCCATCAGTGGAACCTTTGGCTAACTCTCTATCAGCATGTGGTTTTTCTAAACTTCTCCCACTCCTAAGGGCTGAAATGGCTTTAGCATTCTCAAATTGCGGCCCTTTAGGTTGTGGTAATGGGCCAGGCTGAGGTAAAAGGCCCGATTGTTGTGGAAAACCCGGAGGTTGATTCTTTGGATTGGCAATGGGTTGACTAGGAAATTGACCCACTTCTCTTCTCATCGTAGCCTCAACTAGTTGGCCCATTTGACTTTCCAACTTAGTAATGGATTGTTACTGGGTCAAAATCAGTTGTTGGAGTTGAGTGAATTTATCATTAAAGTTGGACTGAGGAGGTTGTTGGTAAGTGGGTGGAGGATGGTATTGGGTTGGTTCTCCAGATTGGAATGAATGGTAGTGGGCCAGTTGACCTGATTGGAATGATTGATAATGGGCCGGTTGACCTGATTGATACTGGGCCGGTTGAGAAAATTGGGCTTGAGATCCTCTAGCCTGAACATTTCCATAGAAATTAGATTGCTGTTGAAATGAATTATGTGGCTTTTGGGCTTGATGCATGGGAGGATTGGACATCGGTAATGGGGCCTGCTGATTCTTCCAACATAAATTAGGGTGGTTTCTCCAGCCATTATTGTAAGTATTTGAGAATGGATCATTATTGGGCCTGGAGAATCCCTGGGCAGCCTGAACTTGTTCTTGAATGAATGGTGGAAGTTGGGCCGCAGTTGGGCATTCATTCACTTGATGGGTTAGACTTGCGCATAAGGCACAAATGTCATGATTAGCAGAAAATGGGTCTTCATATGGACTTGATTGTGTTGGGTAAGTAGGCTCTTGCTTGTTTAAGGCTAGGAGTTGGTCTAATTTCTGGGCCAAGATGTCTACCTTATCCAATTTCTGATTAATCAGATTTATGTCCATTCTGGATTCGGGCTCGCCACGGGCCACAGGCCCCTCCACATGAGGCATCTACCATCTGTCTGAACTGTTCAGACAATCCTTCATAGAATGCTTGGACAATTTGCCAGTTTGAAAGCCCATGATGAGGGCATTTCCTAAGCAATTCTTCCAGTCTTTCCCAAGATTCGTAGATCAATTCCCTAGGGGTTTGGGTAAAACTCGTGATGGCCCTTCTCATGGTATTGGTCCGCCCTATGGGATAGAACTTCTTGAGAAATTCTTTCTGCATTTCTTCCCATGTCCTAATGGGCCTTCCTATAGTTCCCAACCAATATTTAGCCTTACCCTTTAATGAAAAGGGAAATAAGGTCAACTTAAGGCCATCATCGGTGAAATTCTGGATCTTCACCGTGGAACAGATTTCTAGAAATTCATCCAGATGCTTATAAGGATCTTCATTAGTATTCCCATAAAAGGATGGGAGCATCTGAATGGTGCTAGATTTAATTTCATATTGATTGGCTGGATTCTGAGGAAGATGAATACAGGATGAAGGTTGATATCGATTTGGAATGAAATAGTCCTTCATTTGCTTTGGTGGGTCCTGATTATTAGCCATTTGATCTTGTGGTGGATTTCTTTGATGTAGGATTCTTTCTATTTCAGCAAGTGGTCCTAGAAGGTTAGGGTTTTGAGATCTCCTACCTTACATACACTAGGACTGATAGAGAGAGGATGGATTTGATTTTTGTTTTCTATTTCTTTTTCTTTTTTTTTTAAATGCAAACAATCTTGTCGAACAAATTATCCTAATGATCTAATGTTAACCTAGACTCTCTATGTGAATTTTCTTACAAGGTGAATGAAGTCCATCTCGAGTCACAACTACAATCAATCAACGGCCAGGTAAGAGGTGGGGTAGTGGGAGGCTCCCCCTACTTTCGTAGGGACCTAATTAGAGAACTACTTTCCCGCTTAGACGTTTGCCTTTTTAACCTCTAGCCTAGACACCGTTGCCAAAAATAGAGGCAACCCAAAATTTAAACCACTCACGGTGTAAACCCTAGATTCTCTTTCGACTTGCTTTTAATTGGATTAGGAAATGCCAATGCAAGGAAGGTGATTTGTGGGTTAAGGAATGGTGATCAAATCCCTACCTTATGTGGTTAAAGTTGTTGCCCTTAAAGTCTTTTTTAATACAATACAAGGCAATAATCAAATCAATGCAGGGTGTGTTGATGCAATCATGAATGACTTGCTAAAATTGAAACACGTACCTTTCCCCCGCAATCTTCAACAATTTATGGAAATAACTGTGCAAGGAAACTAGCTCATGCTTTCCTAGAATGATGAATGCCTAGCATGAAAGGTTTCTAATCTTGGAAATGAAGATTTTTAAATTTGGATGTTCTTCTTTTGTTTCTTTTTTTTAGTTAATGGAAACCTATCTAAACTAGAAACTACAAAAATGGAAACTAAGTAAAGTAAGAAAATTGAAACATAGAAAGTTGGAACACACTCACCATGATTTCGCTTTCCCCTTTTCTTTTCTTTTTTTCAATATACCTGCAAAAATAAGTACAATAAGGTTAGCTAAAGATTAATTACACTAAATCCAAGATAATCAAAATTAAAAATCTAACTCCCCGGAAACCTATCATATACACCTCTTCCTCAAGGTTTCTATTGAGGAAGGCCGTCTTCACATCCATCTGCCATAGTTCGTAATCATAGTATGCAGCAATGGCGAGAAGAATTCTAATAGATTTAATCATGGCAACGGGTGAGAAGGTCTCGTCATAGTCAATGCCTTGCCTTTGACGATTAACCTTCGCGATCAACCTTACGTTATAAGTCTTAATTTTTCCCTCTACACCAATGTTTTTTTTAAAGATTCATTTGCAACCGATAGGTACTATACCTTCGGGCAAGTCAACCATGTTCCAAACTTGGTTGATGTGTATGGACTGAATTTCATAATTCATGGCTTCTCGCCATTTCCCGGCCTCTGGACTTTCAATGGCCTCCTGGTAAGTCTTAGGATCATCATCCTCATTATAGAGTATCTTAAAACCATCCAAATTAATGTCCCCAATATCTTTCTGGTAGTTTAGGTACTCTTTCGACCTACGCGGTTCTTATGTATTTTCTTCAATAGGTCTAGAAACTGATAGTTCATCTGATGAACCATTAACAGTTTGTAGGTCTGGTATTTCTTCTAGAGTTACTTTACTCCCACTGTCATTTTGGATAATATAATATTCATCCAATAAGACAGATCTCCTGGCCACAAACACCTTTTGTTCGTCAGGATGATAAAAGTAATATCCATAAGTTTCCTTCGGATATCCCACAAATCGGCATTTGTCAGTTCTAGACTCCAACTTATCTGCATCATATCTTTTAATATGAACAGGACATCCCCAGACTTTAACATGTTTTAGGTCTAGTTTTCTTTCATTCCATATCTCATATAGAGTGGTTTCAACATATTTGCTGGATACCTTGTTCAAGATATACATAGCCGAGCTAAGTGCATATCCCCATAAGGACACTGGTAATTTGGACATACTCATCATGAATCGCACCATTTTTATTAATGTGTGATTCCTCCTTTCTAACACACCATTCATTTGAGGTGTATAGGGAGGTGTACGCTGAGAAATGATACCATTATCTTTTAAGTATTTTGTGAACTCTGTATTCAAATATTCCCCACCATGATCGGATTGGATGTTTTGATACTCTTTCTAGTTTGTTTCTCTACTTCATTCCTGAATTCTCTGAATTTCTCAAAAGCTTCTGATTTATACTTCAATAAGTATATGAAGCCATATCTTGAGAAATCATCGGTGAACGTAATGAAGTATGAGAAACCACCAATGGCTTGGGTTGACATAGGACCACATACATCTAAATGTATTAGTTCTAGTAAGTCAGTGGCTCGTTCTCCAGTTCCAGAAAATAGAGATTTTGCCATTTTACCCATTAAACATGACTCACAGGTTGCATATGATTCATAATCAAATAGATCTAAGTATCCATTTTTATGCAGCTTTTGGAGTCTGTTTTCACCAATGTGGTCAAGCCTACAATGCCATAGGTAGGCTTTGTTCACTTCATACTTGTTTCTTTTAGTTAAAGAACCGATATTGAAATTATCATGCGACACATTTAATAAGTATAATCTATTGGATAATGAAGCAGAAGCTATTAATTTATTTTTGAAATAAATTGAACAACAATTGTTTCCAATAGATAAAGTGTACCTTATTCTATCTTAACATGAAATATAAATAATATTCTTTATTATGCTAGGTAGATAATAACAATCTTCTAATGAAAAAGTGTCTCTAGGTGGCAGCTTGAGCCCCACTGTCCCTACAGCAATCGCCACAACTCTTGCACTGTTACCTAGCCTCAACTCCACCTCGCCGGTTCTCAACTTACGTCTTCTTGTCAGTGCTTGCACAATATTGTAGATATGAGAAACACATCCAGTATCTAATACCCATGATGTATAATCTCTAATTGATAAGTTTACATCTATCATATAGATACCTGAAGAGTCCGGCTGCTTCACAGTTTCTTGAGCTTTGTCCTTGAGGTATTCTTTACAATTCCTCTTCCAATGTCCCTTCTGATGATAATAGAAGTATTTACCCTTCTCAGTACTCTTGCCTTTGTCATTTTTGACAACCTTCGGCTTCTTTTGATTCTTGCTTTTGCCTTTCCTAAAGACTTGGACTGCTAGTCTTTTCCTACCGGTCTTACCAACCATAAGGACTTGGGGTTTGTCCTTCACAAGGTTCCCCTCTGTAGTCTTCAGTATGTTCAGTAATTCAGCCAAAGGGGTCTGGATCTTGTTCATGTTAATGTTAACAATGAATTGAGCATATGATTGTGGAAGTGAAGATAACACAAGGTCGGTATGAATCTCCTTAGGGAGTGGGACTCTAAGAGCATCCAGCCTCTCCATCCATTCAATCATCTTCAATACATGAGTCTGTACTGAAGATCTGTCTACTATCTGAGCCTTGAACAGATTCTTAGATATCTTATATCTTTTGATCTTGCTCTACTTACCAAATAGCTCCTTCAAATGGAGCATGATGGAAGCTGATCCAATAGATAAAGTATAGAAATCAAATTTAAATTCTTGATAGGCCCAATAACATAAAGTACATAATTCAATCAAATTTCAAAAACAATTTTCTAAAATTTAAATTCTGCAAAAACAATTTAATTTTACATTATTTGGGCCCAAAAAGAAAATTAAATAGGAGCTGATCCAATGGACAATCAGAGTCTAGCCCCTGCTGGACCCGGGTCCAGTCTGTTAGTCTTAGGTGGACTACAAGCCAATATGACTTTGTAATCTCATTCATTTATTAATATATATAATGGCATTATATTCATTATGTATAATTCATTATTATCGTCTCATAATGAAGTCCGTGAATATGTGCGATAGTGATCAAATTATGATGGGATCATACTAGTGAGACTGATCACTTAAATACACATATTCTTAATAGTTCCTAGTCGAAGGATGTCCGAGAAAGACATCGGATATCCAGATAGACTAGTACAGATTACTCCCGCTCATAAGATGAGGGTGACTGATCTCATAGTCACTTGTGTGGAGATAGTTAGGCAAATCTGTAGGTACTCATTAGAGAATGGGTTCACTGAACTGATTCGACTGAATCGCTAGATAGTATAGTACCTCACTGTCAACCAACTTGATTCTATTGTCGCAATTGCGTGGATGGTCCACAAACCTGAGACACCAAGGACACCTTGTCGGTGGAATTCTGTGCTTTGACCTTGGTTTATGAATTTCTAACTACGTGATTCTAAACAGCCAAGGATCGGGTACAGCGGAATACCGTCGAAGGGAATTGAGTGTCAATAAGGAATCATTCGCTCTTGGTACTTAGAGAGAGAATGCTCTAGGAAGGATGCGCGGAAGTCCCTAGCCAGGGCGGATGATAATATCGAGAAAAGAGTTTTTCAATATTAGTCGGAAACATCTGATTCAAGTGAGTCGACCGGTTAGGGTTTGACAGTACACCATACCTTGAGTTGACTCGAGAGTATTGTACGAATGAAGGATTATATCCACGCAGTAACTGTCGGCGGAAAGGTTCCAAGAGCGGGTTACTTAACCCCGATACTTTCCAGGTTCACGCGGTGTTGCTTGGCACCCAACGTGATCGGAGGCCCGATCGAATTTAATGTGCGACATTGATTCGATTGATTAATTAATTAATATGAGTTATTAATTGATTAATCAGGCCTGTGAGGAGTCACTAGGGTTATTGGGCCATTAACCGAACTAGTTATTGGGCCTAGAGGGTTACACGCAAATGATTCTCAAGGCGATGGATAAATAAGTGGGTTTTATATAAACCGGGGTTTTTTATGAAAAACCGCGCGGTTGGTATAAAATATAGCGAACGGGCTGAGCAGGCCAGGTTGCTGCTAACCCTAGCCACCCCCAACTCTTTTCCTCTCTCTCTCTGGTGCCCCAGACGAATCTGGATCCCCTAGTTTGCTACGCCGCTTCTCCAACTCTCGTTCGACGGGAAATTGTCCGCGCGTCGTGGCGATCATTGCGGTGAACAACAGAGGTTTCTTGGGCTGTGAAGAATGAGGAACGTGAGGATATCCGTCCCGAGGAGGATCGCGTTGACTCCGCTAGAGGCCGGGCGCTTGCGCGGCTTGCGGTGTCACACCGACGGAACGGATCGGTTGCAGATTCGAATCCGGACACGGTAAGAACTGATATCGGATAATCAGGTTTTAGTATTTTTCGAAACGGGAAATGGATCGCAGATATTTTATTTTATTTCTACTGCATTTTGCGATCCTGAGAAACGCCGAGAACACAATAGTGGTATCAGATAAAAATTAATTATGCTTTGATTTATTCCATGCTTATAATCCGATAAAAATGATGGAATAGTGTTCATAAGATGAACACAAATTAATTGGATTATTTTCTGCAATTTTTGGATTATTCTGGGTTTATTTCTGTTCTTCGTTGGACGAAGAACGGATGTTAATGCGGCCTCGTTCGGGATTCCCAAGTGTTGGGAAGGAGGGTCAGGAACCCCGATCCTAAGGGAAGGGTTGCCGGTCATTCCTGGACTCAAAGCCATCCCCGGAGAGACCATGAAGGGCTGGGTAATTCTTCTTCTTCACGGATTTATAAAAACTAGAAAATCATTTTTCAAAGGAAAAAAGGAAGAGGTCTCGGCTAGCTTTTGGGGCTTCTCTGACGATCGCACCGGCACCGGAATGCCGGCCGCCGGAGGGGCCCCACTACCGGCACCCAGTAAAACCCCACCGCCGGCCTCCATAACCTGCAAAAAGGGTTAGGGTTCGGGTGGGGGGGGGGGGTGTCGGGTTGAAGATGGCCAGTAGGGCCGAGCTTCTCCAGGCGGACCGGACCAGACCGCCCAAACCCTTCGCCTGGGCCGCCTAGGGCCAAGGGCCTGAACCAGGTCTAGCCTGGGTTGAACCAAGGGCCTTGGGTCCAACCAGGGGCCTTGGGTCGAGCCCTTGCCGAGCCAGGCTGAGCCCACTTTCCCCATTTTCCCATTTAAACCCCTTTATTTCCCTTTAAAACCCAATAACCCCATTAGCTCATTTAATAAAATTAAAATTGGATTTTAATTCAAATTCAAAACCTATTTTGAAAAATATAATTTATCATTCAATTGTATTAATTGGGCTATTTAATGATTTTGAATCATTATAGTTAACAATTAGTTTTTAATTAATTAGGGTTAATTATTAGATTAAATGTTAAACTAATAATTAACCTTAATTAACTAATTTCATAGTTATATTAGTGATTAATAATTATTAGTCTAAATGTTAGATTATTAATTATTAATAAATATAATTATTCATTAATTAAAGTTAGTTATTAATTTAAGTGTTAAATTAATAATTAATTTACATGACTAATTTAAGTGTTAAATTAGTTGTCACTAATTAATTAGTGTTAATTATTACTTTAAGAGTTAAATTAATGATTAACATTAATTATCAAATCTAAGAGTTAGATCAACACTTTTTGTTAATTAGAGTTAATTGTTAATTTAAGTATTAAGTTAATGATTAATTTTAAATTAACTATTCTAAGAGTTAGAATTAGCATTTATTAATTAATTGGTGTTAATTATTGGTTTAAATGTTAAATTAGTGATTCACATTAAGTAACTAATCTAAAAGTTAGATTAGTAGTTAATAATTAATGATAGTTGATTAATAATTTAAGTGTTAAATTAATAATTAACTTAAGGGGACTAATCTAAGAGTTAGATTGGTAATTAATTATTAATAGTCTAATTGTTATATTATTAATATTGATTAATCTAAATGTTAGATTGTTTTAATTATTAGAAATGTTCTAATGGCATGGAATATTATGGAATTATTAATTTGGAGCGTGTGCACATGTGATGTGTGTTTAAATACTTTTAAATTTGATTTAATTACATGTTAAGATAATAAAAAGAATTTTTGAAATTCGAAAGCCAATGTTGATTGGAACCCAGCTTTCTGAAAGCCAAAACTTATTTATTTTGAAAACTCATTTGTTTATGCCATGTGATGTGCTTATCATGTGTGGATTGTTTAAAACACACCGTGGTCATGGATATGCATTTATTTAATTATTCATGTGATGAATGGATTGTGTAGATCGAAGATGTGTGATTGGATTATTTATTAATTGTTAATAAATAGAGGTCTAAGTACTTCTCTCTCTCTCTATTATTCCCATGTAATTCTACCTCCCTCTCTCTTGTACTCACCATAAGGCCTTCTTCTGTTTACATGTAAATTTATATTTAAATGTAATCTGATCGAGGCAACCAAGAAAGGAGCGAGAACGATCCACAGATGCAACCAGGAAGGCGATGTGATGGAGATCATTTGCCTATGTGTTTGCAGGGTAATCTGACATAAATATAATGTTAGATTGTGTGTGCGTTTGACTGCTGGCTCCAGTCAAACCCACTGTGCTATCCATGACCATTATTGACATGTATGAGATGCATTGTTTTTAATTTTGATTATGAATCAAAGTAGGTATAGTATTTTTTAAATATATACGATATATTTATATACTATCACCTAGGAGAAACCAACATAAAAGTTATCTAAATACCCTCGTCTAAACTCTAAGCCGTAACGTGAGTAGTTAAGAACTTACTGCGTAGTCCACCATCGTTATAGTCATAGGATTCGAATTACGTTAGGCAGGTTTGTTGTGTTACCACAAGGCCTGTTTAATTGTGAGGAGATACTATGGCTATAGCATTAGATGCCTATATGATCAGGGTAGAGGAACCATGTAGTTTTTTTGTGCTATCCACAAGGGCTGCATGCAAATCTATGCTCGTCGCGTAACGATGGTTATCTTAGACCAGAATTAGTGGCTTGTTGTGCTATCAACAAAGCCATTAAATCTCTGGGAACCAAAGACATGATCAGATATTGCAAGGAGTTGCAAGTCCTATGAGATGGGTGCTCTTTGATTGTATTACAGTTTGTTGTGCTATCCACAAGGTTATACTATAAGTCATTGAGATTCTGAACCCCACTAGGAGACTGTCGGCGTCTCCTGTTCTATATAGCTAAGGGTTATGTAGTCTCTCGAAAACTAGTGGGAGTTAAAACTTGAATAAAAGACCATATCTTGTTTTATAACTGAATATTTGCTAAAATAGATTTTATCTCTTGTAGGGAATTATGTCGTCGAATAACCCACTCCGTAGCATACTTGGTGCCAAACGTTTGACTAACCTGAACTACTCGGATTGGTTCAGAAACCTGAATAATGTCTTTAGATCTGACCATATTGACTATGTCTTGGAGCTGATCCTCTTGCTGAACCGGTATTAGATGCCCTTGACGTAAAGATGATAGCTAACAATAAAAGATCGAAGGACAAAGGCAAAGAAGTAGTAAAAGGTGACTGCTTCTACTGTAAGCAGAATAGTCACTGGAATAAGAACTATAAGGAATTCCTCAGCGATAAAGCTCATAGAAAGATGAAGCTATCTGAAGCTTCAGATATCTATATGATAGATATCAACTTGTCAGTTAGAAATTCCACATCTTGGGTATTAGATACCGGATGTGCTTCTTATATCTATCATGATACGCAGATGGTGACAAGCAAACACAAGCTGAAAAAGGGCAAGGTGGAATGGAGGTTAGGAAACGACGTAAAAGTTGCGGCAGTTGCTGTTGGGACAACAAAGCTCAGGATTCCATCAGGAGACGTCTTATCATTAGAAGATTGTTATTATGTTCCTAGCATAATAAAGAACAACATATCAGTATCTTGTTTGGACAAGATAGGATATAGGTTAACTATTGAGAATAGAAGTTGTTCGATTTATTATGATAATAAATCAATAGTTTCGGCATCTTTAGTCAATGGACTATATCTATTAGATGTTTCTTATTACATTCTTCATATTGATAATGCTCTTAAGAAGAGCAAGAATTGTGTGAACCATGCCTATATGTGGCATTGTAGACTTGGACATATTGGTGAAAGCAGGTTGCAAAAGTTGCATAAGCATGGTTATTTAAATGCATTCGATTATGAATCGTTTGCGACATGTGAGTCATGCCTTATGGGAAGGATGGCAAAATCTCCATTTACTGGACATGGAGAACGTGCCAAAGACATTCTGGGATTAATACATTCAGATGTATGTGGTCCCATGTCCACCTAAGCCAAAAGTGGCTTCTAGTACTTCATCACGTTCACCGACGACTTCTCAAGATTCGGCTATGTGTACTTAATGAAGTACAAGTCGGAAGCAATTGAGAAGTTCAAGGAGTTCAAGAATGAGGTAGAGAAGCAGTTAGAAAAGAGTATTAAAGCTCTTCGATTAGATCGAGGAGGAGAATACTTGAGTACTAATTTCACACAATTATTAAAGGATAATAGTATCATTTCTCAGCTGACCCCTCCATATACACCACAAATGAATGGTGTATCAGAAAGGAGGACTCGCACCTTGTTGGACATGGTGCGATCCATGATGAGTTTTTCGAGATTACTAGTGTCCCTCTGGGAGTATGCTTTAGAGTTAGCAGCATACTTATTGAACAGAGTATCCAGCAAGTCTGTAACCTCTACTCCATATGAGATATGGAAAGTCAGGAAACCAGAATTTAAACATGTTGAAGTCTGGGGTTGTCCTGCTTATGTAAAGAGGCATGATCCAAACAAGCTGGAATCACGAACTGATAAATGCAGGTTTGTGGGATATCCAAAGGAAACCTTTTGATACTACTTTTACCATCTTAGTGAACAAAAGGTATTTGTCGCCAGGAAAGCTATCTTCTTGGAAGAGGAATACCTTCTCTAAGAGGACAGTGAGAGTAAAATAGTACTGGAAGAGGTTCCAGATTTCCAAATAGCTACATTATCATAAGATGAGATATCAGTTCTTGAATATGTTTAGGTACACACAGATGAGCCTTGTAGATCTGGTAGATTACTTAGACTACCCGAACGATATGTGGGACATATCACGGAAGGTGAGTCTAAGGTTGAATATAATGAGGATGATGATCCTAAGACCTACTAGGAGGCCATAGAAGGCCCATAAGCCGAGAAATGGCGAGAAGCCATGAACTCGGAATTCCAGTCCATGTACGCCAACCAAGTTTGGAACTTGGAGGACTTGCTCGAGGGTATTGTACCCATCGGATGCAAGTGGATCTTTAAAAGAATGATTGGCACTTATAAGGCAAGATTAGTGGCAAAGGGATATCGTCAAAGATAAGGAATTCACTATGACGAAACTTTCTCACCAGTTGCCATGATAAAGTCTATTAGAGTCCTACTTGCCATAGTTGTACACTACGATTATGGGATCTGGCAAATGGATGTGAAGACTGCCTTCCTCAACGGTAACCTTGAGGAAGAGGTGTATATGATACAACTAGAAGGTTTCATATCTAAGGAATCTTCAGATAAAGTGTGCAAGCTTCAAAGGTCTATTTATGGACTAAAGTAAGCTTCCCGGAGCTGGAACATAAGATTTGACGAGGCTGTCAAGTCTTATGAGTTCATTAAGAATGAAGATGAGCCTTGTGTGTACAAGAAGACCAGTGGGAGCGCAGTTACCTTATTTCTTTACGTAGACGACATAATACTCATTGGGAATGATGTAGCTATAATGTTATTGGTAAGGATCTGGCTGTCGAAAAACTTCTCCATGAAGGATTTGGGTGAAGCATCCTACGTATTGGGAATACGGATCTATAGAGATAGATCAAAAAGGATGATTGGAATGACCCAATCTTCTACATAGATACCATAGTCAAAAGGTTTGGCGTAGAAAATTCCAAGAGAGGTCTTATACCGATGAGACATGGAATTTATCTCTCAAAGGAACAGTCTCCTAAGACTCCTGATGAGAGGGCATTCATGGATAGAGTACCCTATACCTCTGCCATAGGATCTATCATGTATGTCATGCTATGTACACGGCCTGATGTTGCATATGCTCTAATTGTTACGAGCAGATTTCAGGCCGATCCAGGCGAAGAGCACTGGAAGGCAGTGAAATGTATCCTTAAATACTTAAGAAGAACTAAGGATATGTTTCTGGTCTATAGACGAGATGACTTGAAACTGCGAGGCTTTACTAACTCGAGTTTCCAGTCAGATCTAGATGATAGCAGGTCTACATTTGGATTTGTGTTTACTTTAAACGGAGGCGCAGTGTGCTAGAAGAGTTCCAAACAAGCAACCACTGTAGATTCGACGACTGAAGCTGAGTACATTGCTGTAGCTGAAGCCATCAAGGCAGCAGTGTAGTTGAAAAAATTCATCACCGATCTCGGCATAATTCCCAGTATCTCTAAACCTGTTCCGCTGTTTTGCGACAATAATGGAGCCATTGCACAAGCAAAAGAGCCGTGGAAGAGTTCCATCTGTCGACAATGTAGCAGATCCACTGATAAAGCCGTTGGCTCAAAATGTGTTTGAGCGTCACCTAGAGTCTATAGGTTTATTGCATAAAGGTGATTGGCTTTAGTCCAAGTGGGAGATTGTTAGTCTTAGATGGACTACAAGCCAATATGACTTTGTAATCTCGTTCATTTATTAATATATATAATGTCATTATATTTATTATGTATCTCATAATGAAGTCTGTGAATATGTTCGATAGTGATCAGATTATGATGAGATCATACTAGTGAGAATAATCACTTAAACACACATATTCTTAATAGTTCATAGTCAGAGGATATCCAAGAAGGACATCGAATATCTGGTTAGACTAATATAGATTACTCCCGCTCATAAGAGGAGGGTGACTGATCTCATAGTCATTTGTGTAGAGACACTAAGGCGAATATGTAGGTGCTCATTAGAGAATGAGTTCACTAAATTGATCTGACTGAATCGTTGCATGGTATAGTACCTCACTGTCAACCAGCTTGATTCTATTGTCGCAGTTGCGTGGATGGTCCTCGGACCTGAGACACTAATGGCACCTTGTCGGTGAACTTCTGTGCTTTGACCTTGGTTTATGAATCTCTAACCACAGGATTCTAAACAGCCAAGGATCGGGTACAGTGGAATACCATCGAAGGAAATTGAGTGTCAACAAGGAATCATTTGCTCTCGGTACTTAGATAGAGAATGCTCTAGGAAGGATGCGTTGTAGTCCCTGGCCAGGGCAGACGAAAATATCAGGAAAAAAGTTTTCCGATATTAGTCTGCAACATCCGATCCAAGTGAGTCGACCGGTTAGGGTTTGACATTGCACCATACCCTCAGTTGACTTGAGAGCATTGTATGAATGAAGGATTATATCCACATGGTAACTGTCGACGGGAAGGTTCCAAGAGTGGGTTACTTAACCCCGATACCTTCCGGGTTCACGTTGTGTTGCTTGGCACCCAACGTGATCGGAGGCCCGATCGAATTTAATGTGCGACATTGATTCGATTGATTAATTAATTAATATGAGTTATTAATTGATTAATTAGGCCAGTGAGGAGTCACTGGGCTTATTGGGCCACTAATCGTACTGGTTATTGGGCCTATAGGGTCACATGCAAATGATTCTCAAGGCGATAGATAAATAGGTGGGTTTTATATAAACCAGGGGTTTTTATGAAAAGCCGCGCGATTGATATAAAATATAGCGAATGGGCTGAGCAGGCTAGGATGCTGCTAACCCTAGCTGCCCCCACCTCTCTTCCTCTCTCTCTCTGGCGCCCCAGACGAATTTGGATCCCCGGGTCTGCTCCGCCGCTTCTCCGACTCCCGTTCCACAGGAAATCGTCCACACATTGCGGTGATCATTGCGGCGAACAACGGAGGTTTCTTGGACTGCGAAGAACGAGGAACGTGTGGATATCTGTCACGAAGAGGATCGTGTGGACTCCGCTAGAGGCCGGGCGCTTGCGCGGCTCGCGGTGTCACACCAACGAAACCGATCAGTTGCGGATTTGAATCCGTACACGGTAAGAACCGATTATCGGATAATCCGGTTTTAGTATTTTTCAAAATGGGAAACGGATCGCAGATATTTTATTTTACTTCCGCTGCATTTTGCGATCTGGAGAAACGCCGAGAACCTAACACAGTTACTTGCTCGAGCCCCGCCAATAGTTGGGCTCGGACCTAGACTAGCCCCAAGGGGCTTGGACCCAGACCAGCCCCAAGGGGCGGATCTGGTCCGTCCTGCTGTTGGGCTGGCTCGGGTCTAGGACCCGGCCCATCCCAGCAAGGGGGGGCCCTTCCCCCTTGTCCGTGCACAGCTAGGAAACCCTAGCTGTGTGCAGCAAGGAGGGTGCCACCGCTGGCCTCCAGCCCCACAGGAGCCGGCCGGCGGAGCACCCCTCACCACCGGCCAAGGTCTCGGCGGCCCTGGTCGATGGCGGTGCCGGTGCCCCCCCCCCCCCCCCCCCGCTTCTTTGCTTAAACCGCAGGAAGAAGGAGAAAGGGATGGCAGCCCGACGGCCTTCTACGGCGCCGGTGGGTGGGCTCCTGGGGGGGAATCCGAGGTTTAGGCCAATAAACCCCAACCCTTGGCCTCACTTTGTTTGCAGAATAAGTTATTACGTGGGGCCCACCGACAGAATAGGATATACTAGAATAAGAGATGTTTCACTTTGATAGTTTTGTGGGACCCGCTAACAGAATAAGAGGAATAAGCAATTCTTGGGTCTAAGGTGGGATGGCTTATTCTCCTTATTCCCCGAATACGCTATTCTGTAGCGGTATAAGTCATTCTGTTTGTCAAAGCAAAATTAAGCTTATTCTCCCCTTATTTGCCCTTATTCTTCTCCTATTCTCCAATCAAAGTGGCGCTTGGGGTATCCGTGAGGATTAAAATACTCATCCATTCTTCGCCCCCCGAAGAACACGAAATTCCCAAAAAATTAAGTTTTCATGATAGAAAAGAAAAATCTAATTTTGCATGTTCATCATATGAACAGTATTCTAACAATGAAATTAATTAATCAGGATATAACATCATGGAATATAATTAAAGGACGATCAATTTGGGGTCCGAAACGGCAACGAACACAGTGAAACATAGCTCTAATACCACTGTTGGGTTCTCTGTGTCCAAATCCGACCAAAACGCAGCGGATAAAATTAATGTCGGGATCGGATCCGTCTCGTTTCGATCAACAAAAACCTAAAGCGGTAAATCGTATTTACCTTGCGCAGATTCGAATCCACGTTCGTTCTTCGGTTCTGTCGGAGCGATGCCGCAAGCCGCGTAGGTGCCCGGCCTCTAGCGGTATCCATGTAGTTCTCCTCGCGATGGATCGTCCTCGCCTCATCGCTTGATGCGGCGTCCGCGGATCCCGTCTGGCTGCACGTAATCCGCCACGGATTCGAAAACTCCTGTCGAACGAGAAGCGGAGCCGTCGAGAGCCGGAGCAGATCCTCCTGGGGGTCGGCCTCGAGAGGTGCGCCCAGGAGTGAGAGAGGAGAGAGAGAGGACAGCGGCTAGGTCAGGGTTGCTGGACCTCGACCTAGCGGTTCTTCTTTTATAATAAGTGTATTTGCGATTTTTTATAAAAGCCCACACTTATCCGAAATCCCGTCAAATTATCCATCGACTTGAAAACCTTTTTCGTGGGACCCTCTAGGCCCAAATACCAGTCCATTTAATGGCCCATTAAGCCCAGTAACTCTTTACAAACCCACTGAATTATTTAATATCCTTATATTAATTAATCAGACGAATTTAATGTCGTACAGTAAATTCGGACGAGCTTCCGATTACATTGGATGCCAAGAAACATCGCGTGAGCCTAGATAGCATTGGGTTATCGCAACCCTCTATTAGAACCTTTTTGTCATCGGTTAGCGCGCGGATATAATCCTTCATCCGTGCAATGTTCCCAATTCGACTTAGGGTATAGTTTACTGTCAAACCCTAGCCAGTCGAATCACTTGAATCAGATGCCGCTAATCTGTATCAGATAACTCTTTATGTGATACAAAGTCCGCCCTGGACAGGGACTTAAGCACATCTTTCCTAGAACATTCTCTATCATTAATACCGAGAGCGGATGATCCCATATTGAACACACAATTACCTTCGAGGGCATTTCTCTGAACTTGATCATTTGACTTATTGATAACCCATGGCTAGGGATTTGGTAGTCAAAGTCAAAGCTTAGAGACATACCAACAAGGTATCTTTGGTGTCTCAAGTCCAAGGATCATCTACGCAACTGAGGCAAAAGAATCGAGCTAGTTAACAGTGAGGTATATACCATCCAGCGATTCATGGTCAGATCAGTTCAGTGAACTCATTCCCCAATGAGCACCTACAGGTCCAATATAGTGTCTCCACACAAGTGACTTATAGGATCAGTCACCCTCATCATATGAGATGAAGGAACCTGTACTAGTCTATCCGGATGTTTGATATCCTTCTCAAATATCCTCCAACTAGGAACAATTAAGAACATGTGTTTATAAGTCTTCGGTCCCGTAATTATGATCTCATCATAATCCAAAGATTGTTGGACATGTTCATGGACTTCATCATGATATGATAAACATAGATCGAACTAATTACACACAATCAATTAATGCCATTATATATTAATAAACTGAATAATACATAGTATCAGATTGGCTTTTAGACTATCTAATACTAACACTATACCGAATGGCTTCTGCTGCGTTAGTTGAGTTGAAGAAGCAACTTCAAGAACTTCTAGATAAAGGCTTTATACGTCCAAGTGTGTCACTATGGGGTGCACCAATGCTATTCATCTACAACAAGGATGGGTCAATGTAGTTGTGCATTGATTATCGCAAGATCAATCAAGTCACCATCAAGAACAAGTATCATTTTTCAAGGATTAAAGGCTTGTTTGATTAGTTGCAATCAACCAAAATCTTCTCCAAGATTGATCTTTGATCCAGTTACCATCAGTTGCGGATCAAGGATGAAGATATTTCAAAAATCGCTTTTCACACCAGGTATGGTCATTATGAATTCTTGGTTATACCTTTTGGCTAACTAATGCTCCTGCTACATTTATAGATCTACTGAATAGAATCTTTCAGCCATACTTCTACCAATTTGTAATAGTTTTTATTGATGATGTGTTAATTTACTCTACGAGTGAGGAAGCACATAGGGAGCATTTGAAGATTATGTTAAAGATTCTTAGAGCTCATCAGTTATATGCCAAATTTAGCAAGTGTGGGTTCTGGCTCGAGCAAGTCCAGTTTTTGGGGCATATTATTTCCAAGGGTAGTGTTTTTGTAGATCTAAGAAAGGTGGAAGCTGTTGTGAAATGGGAGGCTCACTGCTGTTAAAAATCAGGAGTTTCCTTAGTTTTGCTGGATACTATATGTAAGGATTGAGGTTTCGGATCCAGTTATTGGGTCAGTTTCGTTGTCGGACCCCTCGATTTGGGCTCTTGTGGGGCTGGGGGCATTGGTTCTTTATTGCGTCGAGTAAGTTCGACGCGGTTTAAACGGCGTCCTGTTAAGGGGACGCGTTTTACAGTGTGCCACGTCGGTGCCACGTAGGCCAGTTTCGGGCCGTGAGAGTACGGCCCTGGTCTTGTCACTTGAATGGCGTCGGTATTAGGCAACGCATTTTAGCATTTTAGCTCGGATCAGTTTAAACCTGCGAACCCTCCCTCCGAACCCTTCGCTCTCCCTACCCCTTCTCTCTCCTTTCCTCTCCCTTCACTCCATTGACCCCCCCCCCCTAACTTCCACCACTACCACCACCATTTCCACCACGGCGTATTGCTCTCCGGACGGCGGCCGACGTCCCGGTGGGCGTCCACGGCGGTACCGGCGGCGGCTTGTGGTGTGGCAGTTTGGCGGCTTGGAGCTCGGAGGAGTTCAAATAACTGGTAGGGTGATAATCTCCATTGTGTTTTGATTAAAACCACGTTTTTTTCCTGCTTTGAAGCATGTTTAGGAGATTTTCGGGAAGAAACTCCACTTTTTATACTTGGAAGGCTGGGGAGAACCTGTTAACGAACGTTAAATAGCGTCTTGGGACAGCGACACCATTTTGAATGGCGGCTACCTCCCATGACGTGATTTAGTTCGGATCACCCCGAGGCCTAATTTTGTTTATGTCGTGATTAGGCGACTAGGGACAACAATGCCTTTTAAAAGGTGACCACCTTGCACGACGCGTTTTAGGCCATTCTGAGGCCAGGTTTTACATAAACCAGTTTAGGGGTCTTGAATGACGTCGGCCACGGGCGACGCGATTCAAGACAGAACTTCATTAATTCATGTAATTAACACGTGTTTACATTATTAGATAGTTTAGTTAAAATGCATGCTTAAAACCATACTTCATAGTCGAGGATTTCTACATGATCGGATCGCACTGTGACGTGTTTTGTGCGATCGTGGACCCAGAGTGACAGTTGTTAGTGCTTAGTCACCCTGTGTCGGTTTGGGAGTGACACGGCGCCGGTGTGGGAGTGGTGGGGTGACGCATAGAGAGAGGGTCACCTGGTGTACTCCAGGGTATAGCTAGTACCGGTGTGGGAGTGGTACATTCGGATTGTCACTCGTGCTGGGGGAAGCAAAACCACCTTGAGCCAGGTCAAGTCGGAATAGCCAGCGCGCTATCCGAAGGGTTGCTGTTTGGTCTCAGCGGGTCGGTGTTTTCCGCGTTCGGCCGTGTGACTTGTGTGTTTAGCCGAGACGCTGGTTGTGGACTCCGTGGTGGAGTGGTTTCAGAGTTATGTTTATTGCTTTATTTAAATTACCTTTATTCATGTTGTTGCACTTGTGGGTGCGTGAGTGGGTGGTGGGGATCGAATGATCCCTACTGAGTCTATTTCGATGAGACTCACCCCTTGTGGTGTTCAGGTGAGGGCTCTAGGCAGGCGTAGTGTGGAGTGTTTTGTCTCGGGTGGCGCGCCAGCCGCCATCGTCTCGGGGTATTTCTTTTCAGGCCTGTACGCTTAATTACTTCCTTTTAAATGGAATATGTACTTATTTTCTAAGTCAAAGTTGAATTGTAATAATTTTTAATTCCTGCACTTCCTTTACAATTCAATGTGATGTGAATGTTTAAGCTTAGTTTATCATTTATTTCCCAAACTTATCGAGATCCTGGTTTGGCTCCAAATTTTAATGATTCGGTACCTATTTAGTAATCGGATCCCCGATTATAGGGTGGCGGGTCGTTACTGTTAGTATTAGATGGTCTCAAAGCCAATCCGATACTATGTACTGATTCAGTTTATTAATAAATGACAATAATTCATTATGTGTAATTAATTCGATCTATGTTTATCGTATCACGATGAAGTCCATGAACATGTGCAATAGTCTTCGGATTATGATGAGATCATAATTACAGGACCAAAGACTTATAAACACATGTTCTTAATTGTTCCTAGTCATAGGATATTTGAGATAGGACATCGAACATCCGGATAGACTAGTATAGGTTACTTTAGCTCATATGATGAGGGTGACTGATCCCATAAGTCACTTGTGTGGAGACACTATGCTGGACTTGTAGGTGCTCATTGGTGAATGAGTTCACTGAACTGATTCGACTATGAATCGCTGGATGGCAAACACCTCACTGTTAACCAGTTCGATTCTTTTGTCACGGTTGCGTGGATGATCCTTGGACCTGAGACACCAAAGATATCTTGTTGGTAGGTTTCTAAACTTTGACCTTGACTAACGAATCCCGAACCATGGGTTATCAATAAGTCAAGCGATCGGGTTCAGGGAAATGCCCTCGAAGGTAATTGTGTGTTCAATACGGGATCATCCGCTCTCGGTAGTTTAAGAGGGAATGTTCCGAGAATGATGCGCTTAAAGTCCTTAGCCAGGGCGGACTCTGTATTCAATAAAGAGTTATCAGATTCAGATTAGCGACATCTGATTCAAGTGAACCGACCGAATAGGGTTTAACAGTAAACCATACCCTAGGTCGATTCGGGAACATTGCACGGATGAAGGATTATATCCGCGCACTAACCGATGACAGAAAGGTTCCAATAGAGGGTTGCGATAACCCCAGTGCCATCTAGGATCACGCGATGTTGCTTGGCATCCAACGTGATCGGAAGTCCGTCCGAATTTATTGTGGGACAATAAATTCGGCTGATCAATTGAATATAAGGATATTAATTAATTCAGTGGGTCAGTAAAAGGTTACTGGGCTTAATGGGCTATTAACTGGACTGGTATTTGGGCCTAGAGGGTCACACGCAAATGGTTTTCAAGTCGATGGATAATCTAACAGGATTTTGGATCAGTTTGGGTTTTTATGAAAAACCGCAAACAGACTTATTATAAAAGAACGGATTCTACGTCGGGGGCCAGCAACCCTAACCTAGCCGTCATTATTTTTCTCTCTCTCCTCTCTTCTGGGCGTGTGACACGAGGCGGCCATCTGGAGGCTTTGCTTCGATTCCCGATTGTTCCGCCTTTCGTCCGACAGGAGATTCCGAATCCGCATGTCGCGGAGGATTACGCGTAGCCAGACAGGATCTACGAACGCTGCATCGAGCGAGGAGGCGAGGAGGATCCATCGCGAGGAGAACCACGTGGATACCGCTAGAGGTCGGGCATTTGCGCAACTTGCGGCATCGCTCCGACGGAATCGGAAAACGAACGCGGATTCGAATCCGCGCAAGGTAAATTCGATTTACTCCGGTCTTATTTTGTTGATCGAAACGGGATGGATCCGATCCCGAAATTATTTTTATTCCGCTGGGTGATTATGTATCGGCTGACCAAGTTTGCTCATTTTCTGGCTATTCACATGACCCAGTCATTAAGCAAGTTGACTAGATTATACATTGATAAGATAGTCTGATTGCATGGTGTACCCGTTTCTATCATACCAGACAGGGATTCCAGATTCACTACTTGATTCTAGAAGAGTCTACAAGAAGCATTGGGTACACAAGTGAAGTTTAGCTCTGCTTTTCATGCTCAGAGTGATGGTCAGTCTGAGAGGACTATATAGACGCTCGGAGATATGTTGAGAGCATGTAACCTAGAGTGGCAGGATAGCTGGGATAATCAGTTGCTTCTGATTAAGTTTGCATACACTAACAATTATCATTCTAGCATTCAGATGGCTCTATATAAGGCACTCTATGGCAAACCATGTAGATCACCTATTTCTTGGTCTGAGGTTGGTGAAAGAAGCTTGATCGGACCACAAATTATGCAAGATTGTTCGGAGAAGGTTGATATCATCAGGAAGCGACTGCTCACTACTCAAAGCCGACAGAAGAATTATGTAGACAATAGAAAGTGAGAGCTAGCATTTGAAGTGGAAGATCATGTGTTTCTGAAGGTGTCTCCTACTAAGGGTGTGATGCAGTTCAGCAAAATGGGAAAATTGAGTCCAAAATTCATTGGGCCATTTGAGATTTTACAGCGAGTTAGCGAGGTAGCATATAAGTTGGCATTACCACCTACATTGGCCAATGTAAATCTAGTGTTTCATGTCTCGATGCTCAGAAACTACCTATCAGATTCATCTCACGTGATCGACTATGAGCCGCTAACTGTACAACATGACCTATCCTATGAAGAGAAGTCAATTCGCATATTGGATCATAAAGAGCAAGTACTCTGAACTAAGGTGATTCCTCTGGTGAAGACGTTATGGTGGAACTATTCTACAGAAGAACTTACTGATGGATATAGGTGTCCTCTAAGCCAATCACAAGGCACCTATTACAATCTTATTCATTAATAAATGGCACTTATTTCATTATGTAGATTGGTGTATTTATAAGTACGCATAATGAAGTCCATGAATGTGTACAATAGTCATCAGATTATGATGAGATTGTAAGGAATCGCCTAAAACGCAGCGAAAAATTAAATGATTCCTATGTATCGGTTGTTGGGATCGTAAAATGGACAATTATAAATTATGCGGGAAGAACTGTTCTTCACCTTTGCGGGGTTTCAAATCTCCCGTGGATTCGACCGATTCGGTAATCGCGCACGTGCACGATTTCCAGAGGTATCCACACGAGCTCCCGACGCAGACGCGATTTCCTTCTCGACTTGAGTACTTCCACCCGATCTCAAATCCACCATGCAGAAGTAGAAGAGAGAGAGGACTACTTCAAGAGAGAGAGAGGAGAGAGAAAACCCAAGGGGTGTAGTGTACGTCCAACTGTAACCACCCCTCCCCTTGGCCTCCTTATATAATAAATAAGGATAAGCACAAAGATTAATTCTCATGATTATCCAAGAGTTTGACCTTGGATAATTCTCCATTAAATATTCATGTTTATCCTGCGGCTTTTCACAAAAACCCAGATAACCATAATATTTAACGTCTCTCACCGTCTTACGAGAACTCTTATGTGTGTGACCCTCCAGGCCCATATATCAGTCTTGTTTCAGGCCCATTAAACTTATAACTAATTTTAAAGTTTAGTATTATTTAAACATCATATGTTAAATAATTAATTCAATAAATAAGTGGTTTATCATCTGATGATTAATCCACTTGACCTTCTGACCATGAATGGCACCAAACACTACCTCATCATCCCAGAAGATATAAGGGATATTGTTCCCTTTATTTGAACCTTTCCGTCTGAAGATACCGCACAGATAAAATCCTTCACTCATCCAATGTCTCAATAACACAAGGGTACGGTTTTACAGTCAAACCCTCTATCGCATTATTTAGATGGATTCCAGTACTTAGTTAACTTCTAGAAAGACATCTCTTTCAGTTGACCCTGGCGAGGGATTTCTGTGTACACATCTATGACATTCTCTCTCCAGTCTTATACCAAGAGTGGGTGATCCCCTGTTATTCACTCAATTACCTTCGCAAACTTTCCACTATTTCTGAGAGACTGACTGTCGTGGACTTAATGGTTAAAGTCCACTAGTCAGAGAATCAAGACACAATGGTCTACAAGCAAGGTATCATTGGTGACTCAGATCAAAGGACCAACTGCGCTACTGCAACGATTGAATTCCCTGGTTGACTATTAGGTATAATGACCATCCAGGAATTCTTATTCGGATCTGTTCAGTGAACTCATCTCTAATGAGCACCCACAAGTTTGTCTTAGTGTCACTACACGAGTGAATGTGAGATCATTCACCCTCATCATATGAGCAGAAATAACTTGTGTCGATCTTATCAGATATTTAATGTCCATCTCAAATATACTATGATCGAGAACTGTTTAAGACAAGTGACTAAGAATATTGATCTCACTATCATGATCTCATCATGATTCAATATCCCATACATTTGTCTACGGACCTTCATTATAATAGTTAATTTGCGAGAACTATAAATGAAGAAATAATTACCTTTTATTTATATTTCGAACTAGAATGTACAATGATTGGCTTTGAGGCCACCCAATTCTATCATTCTCCCACTTAGAGTATAGCCAATCACCCATGTGTCTAAGTGCCATAGACTTAAGGTGACATTCTAAATTGTTTTGAGACAACGGCTTAGTCAAGGGATCTGCTACATTATCTTCGGATGAGACTTTCTCAACTACTATATCTCCTTGGGCGATTATCTCACGGACGAGATGAAATTGTCTCAGAATGTGCTTCGACTTCTGATGCGATCTTGGCTCCTTTGCTTGAGCTATTACCCTATTGTTGTCATATAATAATGGAACATGATCTGAAATGCTTGGGACCACTCAAAGTGCAGAAATGAACTTCTTCATCCAAACCACCTCTTTAGCCGCTTCAGTTGCAGCAATGTATTCTGCTTCGGTCGTTGAATCTGCAGTTGTTTCTTGTTTGGAACTTTTTCAACTTACTACACCTCCATTTAATATGAATACAAATCCAGACATAGATTTGCTATCATCCATATCCGATTGAAAGCTCGAGTCAGTAAACCCTCGAAGTTCCAAGTCGTTTCCTCCATAGACGAGAAATAGATCATTAGTCCTTCTTAAGTATCTAAGGATACATTTCACCGCCTTCCGGTGTTCCTCACCTGGATCAGCCTGATATCTACTAGTGACACTTAGTGGGTGTGCCACATTAGGCCTAGTACATAGCATTGCATACATGATAGATCTTATTACCGAAGCATAAGGGACTCTATCCATGTATGCTTTCTCTTCAGGTGTCTTGGGAGACATTCATTTAGAGAGATAAATTCCATGTTTCATCAGAACGAGACCTCTCTTGGAATTTTTCGTGTCAAACCTTTTGATTATAGTGTCTATGTACATGGATTGGGATAAGCTGAGCATCCTCTTGGATCTATCTCTATAGATCCTAATTTCTAGAATATAAGATGCATCTCCCAAATCCTTCATAGAGAAGTTTTTGGATAACCAAATCTTTACTGATGACAACATTCATACATCATTCCCAATGAGTAGAATGTCATCAACGTAAAGTACTAGAAAGGTAATTGCTCTCCCCCTGGTCTTTTTATATACATAAGGTTTATCTTCATTCTTAATGAATTCATAAGATTTGATTGTTTCATCAAATCTTAAGTTCTAAGTTCGGGATGCCTGCTTTAATCCATAAATAGATCTATGCAGTCTGCATACTTTACTTGAATGCTCTTTGGAAGTAAATCGTTCAGGTTGTATCATATACACCTCTTCTTGAAGGTTCCCGTTAAGGAACGCTGTTTTCAAATCCATTTGTCATATTTCATAATCATAGAATACAGTAATGGCAAGAAGTATTCTAATTGACTTAATCATGGCAACTAGGGAAAAAGTTTTGTCATAGCCAATGCCTTGTCTTTGACGATACCCTTTTGCAACCAGCCTTGCCTAGTATGTGTCAATTTGTCCATCTGCCCCGATCTTTCTTTTAAAGATCTATTTACTGCCAATAGGTACTATACCTTCTGGCAGGTTAACCAAGTTCCAAACTTGGTTGCCATACATAGACGGAATTTCTGAATTCATTACCCCTTGCCATTTCTCAAATTCTTAACTATTCATGGCTTTCTGGTAGGATTAAGGATCATCATCCTCATTTAAGTGCACTATTGGTTTGCCGTCATCAATATGTCCAACATATCTTTCAGGCTGCTTAGGCACTCTACCAGATCTATGAACCTTTTGTGTATTGTCTTGAATAAGTTCTTGAGTCAATGGCTCATTAGATGAGCCAGCATTGAATTGTGAGTCTGGAATTTCTTCCAGTTCTATCTTGCTCCCACTGTCTTCTTTTGAAAGATATTCTTTCTCTAAGAAGACAGTTCTTTTTGAGACAAATACCCTTTGATCGCTGGGCTGATAAAAATAATATCCAAAAGTCTCTTTTGGATATCCCACAAACCTGTATTTTTCTATCCTGAAATCTAGTTTATTTGAATCGTGTCTTTTTGACATGTGCAGGACAACCCCACTCATTAACATGCTTAAAGTTTGGTTTCTTTCCTTTCCATATCTCATATGGAGTGGAAGTTACTGACTTACTGGGAACTTTGTTCACCAGATATGCAGCAGTCAATAGTGCATATCCCCATAAAGAAATTGAAAGTTTAGCATAACTGATCATTGATCGTACTATATCTAATAGAGTACGATTTCTCCTTTCCGATATACCATTCAACTGTGGTGTATAGGGAGGAGTCCACTGAGACAGAATACCATTCTTCTTAAGATATTGTAACAATTCTGTACTTAAGTATTCACCCCCTCGATCTGATCGAAGAGTCTTGATACTCTTTCCAGTTTGGTTCTCAACTACATTTTTAAATTCTTTAAATTTCTCAAAGACTTCTGACTTATATTTCATTAAATATATGCAGCCATATCTTGAGAAATCATCTGTAAATGAAACGAAGTATGAGTAACCACCCATAGCATGAGTGGACATTGGACCACATACATTACTATGTATTAGTTCCAATAATTCCTTAGCTCTTTCTGCATGTGCTGAAAATGGAGCTTTGGTCATTTTTCCCATGAGACAAGCTTCACAAGTTGCAAATGATTCATAATCAAATGGATCAAGATATCCATTCTTTTGCAACTTAATGATCCTTTTCTCATTTATATAACCGAGCCTACAATGCCATAGGTATGATTTATTTACATCTTTATCTATTCGTTCAAGAGACTTATTCACTAGACAAACATCATATGAAATATTGAGTAAATATAAACCATTCAATAAATATCAAGAAGCAAACAATTTGTCTCCTTGATAAATGGAACAATCTTTATTCTCAAGTTTCATAGAATATCCTTGTTTATCTAAAAATGAAATAGATATGATATTCCTAATGATAGTTGGAACATAATAACATTCATTAAGTTCTAATAAGTCTCTTGACGGCATCTGAAGTCTTCCTGTCCCTACAGCTAACGCAGCAACCTTTACTCCATTTCCAAGTCTCAGATCCATGTCTCCGCGATTCAATCTTCTTTCACTTGTTAGCACCTGCAAGTTATTGCAGATATGAGAAACACATCCAGTATCTAATACCCAAGATATAGATTCTCTATAAGACAAGTTAATATCAATCATGAGTATATCTGAAGTTTCACCAAGCTTCTCCTTTGCTTTTTCTGTTAGATAAATCTTGCAGTTTCTCTTCCAGTGTCCTTCTTTATGGCAGTGGAAACACTGACCTTTATCATTGGCTTTTTCTTTGTCTTTTTGAACAACTTGCTTGCTTTTCACTGGCTTCTTAGACTTTCCTTTCTTAAAGATCTGTCCAGCTTTCCTTTTCTCATTGGTCTTACCAACAAGCATAACATGTGGCTTATCTTTCGGGATAGTGCCTTCAGCTGTCTTCAACATGTTGAGCAGCTCAGCCAGTGTAACCTCAATCTTGTTCATATTGAAGTTGATGATGAATTGTGAAAATGAATATGGTAGGGACTGAAGGATTAAATCGATGCTTAGGTCATTGTTCATAACAAACCAAGCACTACAGGCCTCTCAATCCATTCTATCATCTTGAGCACATGAGTTTGCATAGATGTGCCCTCGCTCATTCTGGTCCTGAACAGTTTCTTAGATATCTCATATCTTTCTGTTCTTGATTGTTCATCAAACAACTCTTGTAGGTGAGTCAAAATGGACTTAACTTCCATGTTATCATGAGGTTGTTGTAGTTCATTGTTCATTGAACCAAGCATATAACACTGGACATTAATGGAATCCTCTTTCTAGTTTTCATACATTATTAATTCATCTTCGTTAGCATTTTCACCAGGTTGTTCTGGATCAGGTTGATCTAGGACATAGGCTAGTTGTTCACACCTGAGGGCAATCTACAGGTTGCGTAACCAGTCAATGTAATTTGGTCCCGTGAATTTGTTAGCATCAAATATGCAACGTAGAGGGTTAGGTGACGACATAGCGACCTACAAAATATAACGAAAAATAAGTAGATAGTTCTTAAAATCAGATTTAGGACTTTTAATCTAGATTTATACTCTCACTATTTTTCGGCGATCTATATGACCCTCTAATATACAGAACGGGAGATTCCGGTGATCTCCTAGTGAGGATCAGAATCCCTCGGGTATCATGCATGTGATCTTGTGGTAGCACAACAAATCACATCAAGTCCTTTAGGCAGTCAACTCTTGACAATTGCAACATTTGCAATATCTGATGAAATTTGACCCCTTAATCAGAGTGATCTTGTGGTAGCACAACAAATCAAATGATTCAGTTAAGTTTGTCCATCATTACTTAGATAACATGAATTCGTAGTGCAATCCTTGTGGTAGCACAACAAAACTACACTATTTGTCCATTTATCTATAAAAACATCTTATGTCGTAGACCTAGATTAATTTCTAAATCAAATAGACCTTATGGTAGCACAATAAATCCATTTGAAATAAGAATTATCCTTAGATCTATAATGATGGTGGGTTACGTGTATTATTCTGAATATCTCACGTTTACAACTTAATTTTGAAAGAGGATTTTTAAGTTGATTTATAAAAATCGTGCTATTAATAATATTTCGATTTGAAGTATCATAATACTTAATATAAATATATATATAATAGCATATTCCACAGATATCACATATATGCAGAAAAAAAAATAGGGATGATCATGGACTACTTAAGCTAGTTATGGAATCATCGGAGCCAAACGATGATCCATAATGTAATCCTAGTGTGAATTCAGCAACATCGGTTCCATTTGATGCGAGTCCTTCCTCCAGAGGTGTCTTTAGAAGATCCCGTCCTCAAAACTTAATCCGAAATATAAATTTAGGACTCGCAGGTCCATAAATGTACAATTAAATAATAAGAAACCTTGATCTTATCAAGGAGAGTACAAACTTAGAGGAAGATAGAATGTACACTTGGATTAAAAGAGAGGAGGACACGCATGTCCTATTTAATATACCAAATGAAACATGCATCGCATTCATTCAAATAATAACCATCACATGATTAATCTAAGTCCATGATCATCCCACCATAAAACACATCACATGCATCAAATAATTATCAGATAATTACTCTTGGTATTAACTTTTATAAATATAAAATTATAATACCAATAAGTTTCGAAATAACAATTATTTCAATATTATCAAGAACATTCAAAGTATTATTAATAATCAAGATAACTAAACTATTTAATCAATCTAAACTGTCATTCAAATATTTTGAACAATTTAATAAAATCAAGTTATGCACAGTAACAATATTAAACTTAATTGATTATCAAGAAAGTTAATTAATATAAAACAATTTTAAAAATTAACTATACCCTTTAATCAATTAAAACCCTTTGAATAAGTTAACAGTTATTAAACCATTTAATAATCTGTTAATAATAATAAGAATAATTAATAACAGTTATTAATTATCCCCATAAAATTTAAATTTTAAAACAATTTTAAAATGTGCTTTAAAAGGGTTAAAAAGGGGTTTAAAAGGGGGGTTTAAAGGGTTCAGGTAAGCTCGTGGGTCGGCTGGGTCCGGACCTGGTCCGGATCTAGCGCGGGTCCGGGCGGGCCGGCCCGCTGGCCCACGCACCAGTCGCCCCCGCCGCCCGATTAGGGTTTCTGGCGGGGGGCGTCGCCTGGTTCAACCCCGACTGGCAAGGGGAGGCCGGCGTCGGCCCAAGCGATCGGCAGCGGGTCTCCGACCGGCCCCGGCCCAAGCGATCGGCAGCGGGTCTCCGAACGGCCCCTACGGCACCGATGGACGTCACCGACGGCGCCGGTTCTCGTTGCCGGATGTCCTTAGCTCCCTACATGAATTTGCATGGCCGGTTCTCTACGCGATCTGGTTCGCATGGCCGCGGGAAGAAAGGGAGGATGCCGTCAGCCGCTTCAGGTGTTTGGGAAGCTCCTGTGATCGCCAAAGACCACTGGTAGTACCAGGTAGCGACTGGAAGCCAGGGACCATCCATGTTTGTTCTCAAACCCAAATTATTCTAAGTTCCGAGCCGTGGGAGAAGAAAAAAAAAAACCATGGCCCTTGCTGGTAGGTCCAAGCCCTAGATGACTCCTTAGACACCCTAGGTAATCTTCGTTCATCACAAGTTATCATTCTAGTCATATCAGAAAAGAAAGTGAAGACTTATACCTGTAGAAAAATCCATGCTTGTTTGCCCTATTCTTGTTCATAACGGAGGCAAGAAAAAAAATTGAAGACAAGCATCACTGGACCTCCATGCAAAATCAGAGGGGACCAGGACAGTCCTGGATCTGAATCACCCATGCAGTTTGAGGGGTTTCTTCTCAAGAAAAATAATCGGTAATGAGATTTCTACCCATATGATTATCCTTCATTGGTAATAACATTGAAAACTAAACCCCCTTTTAAATCCGGGATCAAATCCCAATAATTTTCGACACTCTAAAAACTTGGGAACGATTCCTAGATATTTAAAGTAATTTTAGCTCAAGAACATGTACAATACATGTTTAACGCGCATAACGAGAAATCAGTACGCAAAATGATGTCGTTTTATGATCGAACCAACAACCTGACTCTGATACCACTGTAAGGAATCGCCTAAAACACAGTGGAAAATTAAATGATTCCTATGTATTGGTTGTTGGGATCATAAAATGGACAATTATAAATTACGTGGGAAGAATTGTTCTTCACCTTTGCAGGGTTTCGAATCTCTTGTGGATTCGACCGATTCGGTAATTGCACACGCACACGATCTCCAGAGGTATCTACACGAGCTCCCGACGCAGATGCTATTTCCTTCTCGACTTGAGTACTTCGACCCGATCTCAAATCCACCATGCAAAAGTAGAAGACAGAGGTCTACTTCATGAGAGAGAGAGGAGAGAGAGAGAGGAGAGAGAAAACCCAAGGGGTGTAGTGTACGTCCAACTCTAACCACCCCTCCCCTTGGCCTCCTTATATAAGAAATAAGGATAAGCACAAGGATTAATTCTCATGATTATCCAAGAGTTTGGCCTTGGATAATTGTCCATTAAATATTCATGTTTATCTTGCGGTTTTTCACAAAAACTCAGATAACCATAATATTTAACATCTCTCACCGTCTTACGAGAATTCTTATGTGTGTGACCCTCCAAGCCCATATATCAGTCTGATTTCAGGTCCATTAAACTAAGAACTAATTCTAAAGTTTAGTATTATTTAAACATCATATGTTAAATAATTAATTCAATAAATAAGTGGTTTATCATCTGATGATTAATCCACTTGGCCTTCTGACCATGAACAACACCAAACACTACCTCATGATCCCAGAAGATATAAGGGATATTGTTCCCTTTATTTGAACCTTTCCGTCTGAAGATACCGCACAGATAAAATCCTTCACTCATCCAATGTCCCAATAACGCAAGGGTACGGTTTTACAGTCAAACCCTCTATCGCATTTCCAGTACTCAGTTAACTTCTAGAAAGACATCTCTTTCAGTTGACCCTGGCCAGGGATTTCTGTGTACACATCCATAGGACATTCTCTCTCTAGTCTTACACCAAGAGTGAGTGATCCCATGTTGTTCACTCAATTACCTTCGCGAGCTTTCCACTGTGTCTGAGAGACTGACTATCGTGGACTTAATGGTTAAAGTCCACAAGTCAGGGAATCAAGACACAATGGTCTACAAGCTAGGTATCATTGGTGACTCAGGTCAAAGGACCAACTGGGCTACTGCAACGATTGAATTTCCTGGTTGACTATTAGGTATAATGACCATCCAGGAATTCTTATTCGGATCTGTTCAGTGAACTCATTCTCTAATGAGTACCCACAAGTTTGTCTTAGTGTCACTATACGAGTGAATGTGAGATCATTCACCCTAATCATATGAGCAGAAATAACTTGTGTCGATCTTATCGTATATTTAATGTCCATCTCAAATATCCTATGATCGAGAACTGTTTAAGACAAGTGACTAAGAATATTGATCTCACTATCATGATCTCATCATGATTCAATATCACATACATTTGTCTACGGACCTTCATTACAGTAGTTAATTTGCGAGAACTATAAATGAAGAAATAATTGCCTTTTATTTATATTTCGAACTAGAATGTACAATGATTGGCTTTGAGGCCACCTAATTCTATCAGAGATCATAATGATGAGACTGATGGCTTATAAACACATATTTTTTTAATTGTTCCTAGTCGTAGGATGTTTGAGAAGGACATCAAACATTCGGTAAGACTAGTACAGGTTATTCCAGCTCATACGATGAGGTGACTGATCTTCTTAGTCACCTGTGTGGGGACATTATGGAGAACCTGTAGGTGGTCATTGGGGAATGAGTTCACTGAACTGATCTGATATGAATCGCCGAATGGTAATTTACCTGACTGTCAACCGGCTTGATTCATCATCACGGTGGCGTAGTTGATCCTTAGACTTGAGACACCGAAGACACCTTGTCGGTGGACTTCTAGGTTTTGACCTTGGCTTACGAATCCCTATCTACGGGATTTCTAGTAGTCAAGCATCGGGTCCAGCGAAAGTCCTTCAAAGGTGATTGTGTGCTCGATATAGGATCGTTCGCTCTCAGGTAACTGAAGAGAGAATGCTCTAGAATAGATCCGCACAAATCTCTGACCAGAGCAGACACAATATTAGAAAATGTGTTTTCAGATATTGTAAAGCGGAGTCTGATTCAAGGGAGTTGACCATCTAGGGTTTGACAGTTGACCATACCCTAGGGTAACTCGAGAGCATTGTGCGAATGAAGGATTATAGCCACGCAGTAACTGCGGACGGACATGTTCCATGAGTGGGTTGTTGAACCCCATTACCTTCCGGGATCATGCGGTGTTGCTTGGCACCTAACTTGATCGGAAGTTCGATCGAATTTACATGAGATGTTAATTCGATTAAGTAATTAATTGAATATCAGATATTAATTAATTACAATAAGTCAATAAATTGTTATTGGACTTAACGGGCTAAAAATCGAACTGGTTAATGGGCTAAGAGGGTCACACGCAAATAGATTCTCAGTCGATGGTACTTAGGTGGGATTTATATTAACTCGTGGACTTTTATGAAAAGTCGCACCGACTTAATATATATATACGCACTGTTAAGAAACCCTGGGCTAAGCTCTAAGAGCTCGCAAAGCTGGTCGTCCCCCTCTGGGCACCCCTCTCAGTGCCCCGGGTGTTGTCCCGTCTACACCGCTCGCAATTCCCAAAAGTCGGGAATTCCCGTTCACGGGTTTTTGGACATCATTGTAACGACGGATTTTCAGCGAGCGAGGACGAACTACCGCGGAGGATCGCGTGGATACTGCTGGAGGCCAGATGTTTGTGTGGTTAGCAGCATCGCCTCGACGGAACTGAAATGGTCGTGGGTTCGACTCCGCGCAAGGTGATGTGATCACAACCGATTCTCGATTTTCGATTTTTGTTTCGAAACGGATCTGCGGGCATCGAGCGGGATTTCGTCATTGTTTCTGATGCATTCGTTGCGCCCCACCTAGATCCCAACATTTACTTGGGAGACGGAGGAAGATATGAAGAAGAAGTATCAATATTTATTATTTGGTAAGATACGCTAATTTTAATTTTGAGGACGAAATTTCTCTAAGAGGGAAGAGAATGTTATACCCTAGATCTCAAACTCATTAACTTGTTAATGGGCCAAAGTTAATTAAGTCAATTAATAGGTTAAAATAATTTAAACATATTTAATATTTATTTAATAGTATCATAATAGATTTAAAATGGGTAAGCCATTAGCTAAGTTAAAACAAGCCTAATAAACCCATTAGTGACCCAATTAGGAACCTAGTTAGTTTCCAACACTTTGTTAAATTTTCGGATATAAAAACTGTGAGAAAATACTGTTTTGCGAATGTAATAACTTCGAATACAAAAGTTAAAAAAGGACATAACATATATGATTGGAAATAGGATATAAAAGACTAAAATCTAATTTAGACGTTGAATAGGTCAAATCTGAGAGGGTTTGTGAGAGAAAATCCATCTTGCAAGAAAATATGTGTTCCTAATTTGAATCAGAATTCTTTAGCTTGTTGATTAAGCAAACTACGGTTTGAGTTCAACTTGAAAACTTTGGAGACTTAATTTAGATAGTATTAGAAAGTGAAAAGAGCATATATAGGGTCTTGGGGTCGTACATAAGGCCTCTTGCATGCAACCCTAAGATAAGATGTAAGAACATGGTATTCTTCATGAGAAAGAAAAGTGTTTTGATTTAATTATCTTTGAAAATTGATTCTAATGGATGGATTGCTATTCTTTAAGGTTTAGAGGTCATGGAAAAAGTCATAGATCACAAGAAAATTGAGATTGGAGTGTTAGAAGGTGATTGAAAAGCATTAAATGGAAGTGTTCTTCGTCTTCTTGAGGTAGGTGATAATAACCCTTTAAATGATATTTTGTATGAATATAAAAACTTCATTTTGATTTTCAAAAGTAGTCAAACATGATGTTTGGAACAATATTCTATGCTTTGATATTTGTTTGTTTGACTCTTTATACGGTGGTTGGATGCATGTCTATTTCATATGTTTAAATTTGATTTATTTGGCACATAATTATGAAACATAACTTGTTGTTTAGATCCATTTGATTCAGCTTATAATCTGCTCAATTTATTCTTTTAACATCTATGCTCAGTTTTTTTGATATCAACTTATTTGATTAAGAATCCATATTCTTTTGATCTCAGGTTATCTGATCATGCCTTATTTGTCTCTCATCATTCATTTTCGATTTGTATGTTATTTAGTTCCGTAATTACGTAGCTTGAATCCGAAGTGAATCTGAATGACTGGACTAGATTAGGGGCATAACAACCATAGTGTGTCCACACAAGTGACTGTGAGTAGAGGTGTTCATGGTTTAGTTTGGTTCGATTTAGGGAAATTTTTTTTCAAACCAAACCAAACTAACTCATCCTACAAATCGAACCGAACCAAACAAAAAATATTCAGTTTACTTTGGTTTGGTTCGGTTTGAACCGACTTAGGTGCAATTTTTTTTTTAGATTTAATTTGAACTTATTTATTTAGTTTTCATTGATTTTAATCCAATCTAAAAGCCCATCAACCACCGGCCCACTTGAATGCTAGCAAGCAACATGCGTGTTTCTTTATAGACCTTATGCAGAAGGAGTGAAAGAAAGCGTCCTGTATCGGACTGAGATTTCCACGGACATCAATGTTAAGCACTTAGGCAGCAGGGAGCTTGGTGCTACCCCACACAAACCTTTTAATCCTATATCAGCAATACAAGAAGTTTTTACCTCTTTAAAGGTTCTAACATGCCACCCTCAGCATGGCAGCACGTGTACCGTCCAACGTGGTTGGTGTGTTGTTTTATATGTCTAAGTATATATAATATATAATATTATTTTGGTTTTTCTGGTTTGATTCGGTTTTCAAGGGTTGAAGAGGTTTGGAAACCGAACCGAACCGAACATGTTTTCAACCTGAACCAAACCGAAAATTTGGTTTTTCGGTTCGGTTTTTTAGGTTGAACAAAATAGTGAACACCCCTAACTGTAAGACCAGTCTGTTCGATATAGGTGTCATCAAAGCCAATCATAAGACACCTATTACAATCTTGTTCACTAATCAATGATATTTATTTCATTATGAAGATTTGTGTATTTATAATTGCGCATAATGAAGTCCTTAAATGTGTGCAATAGTCATTGGATTATGATAAGATCATAATCATGAGACTGATGACTTATAAATGTTGGGTTCTCGTGTTTCTCCGGATCGCAAAACGCAGCGGAATAAAATTAATCTATCTGCGGTCCATTTCCCGTTTCGAAAATGCTAAAACCGGATTAGAATAGAAATCGAACATTACTGTGCGCGGATTCGGATCCGCGTCCGAATGGCTCCGTCGGTGTGACACCGCTAGCTGTGCAAGCGCCCGGCTTCTAGCGAAGTCCACGTAATCCTCCTCGCGGTGGATATCCTCACATTCTTTGTTCGTTGCAGCCCTCGAATCCTTCGCCGTTCGCCACAATGACCGCCGTGACGCATGGTCGATTTCCCATTGGACGGGAGTCGGAGAAACGGTGGAGCAGACCCGGAGATCAAAATCGGCCTGGGGCACCAGAGAGAGAGAGGAAGAGAGGACGGGGCAGTTAGGATTAGTAGCATCTTGGCCTGCTCAGCCCATTCGCTACATTTTATACTAACTGCGCAGTTTTTCATAAAAACCCCCGGTTAATATCAAACCCACTTATTTATCCATTGCCTTGAGAATCATTTGCGTGTGACCCTCTAGGCCCAATAACCAGTCCGGTTAATAGTCCAATGAGCCTAGTGACTCCTCACTGGCCTGATTAATCAATTAATAACTCATATTAAATAATTAATCAATCAAATCAATGTCACACATCAAATTTGATTGGACTTCCGATCATGTTGGGTGGCAAGCAACACCGTGTGAACCCGAAAGGTATCGGGGTTAAGTAATCCACTCTTGGAACCTTTCCGTCGACAGTTACCGCGTGGATATAATCCTTCATTCGTACAATGCTCTCGAGTCAACTCAGGGTATGGTGTACTGTCATACCATAACCGGTCGACTCACTTGGATCAGATGCTACCATATAATATCGAAAAACTCCTTTCCCGATATTATTGTCCGCTCTGGCCAGGGATGTCCGCGCATCCTTCCTAGAGCATTCTCTCTCTAAGTACCGAGAGCGAATGTTGACACTCAATTCCCTTCGACGGTATTCTGCTATACCAAATCATTGGCTGTTTAGAATCTCGTGGTTAAAGATTCATAAACCAAGGTCAAAGCACAGAAGTCCACCGACAAGGTGTCCTTGGTGTCTCAAGTCTGAGGACCATCCATGTAACTACGACAATAGAATCATGCTAGTTGACAGTGAGGTACAATACCGTCCAGCGATTCAGTCGGATCAGTTAAGTGAACTTATTCTCTAATGAGCATCTACAGATTCACCTTAGTGTCTCCACACAAGTGACTATGAGATCAGCCACCCTTATCTTATGAGCGGGAGTAATCTGTACTAGTCTAACCAGATATCCGATGCCCTTCTCGAATATCCTTTGACTAGGAACTATTAAGAGTATGTGTGTTTAAGTGATAAGTCTCATTAGTATGATCTCATCATAATTTGATCACTATCGTACATATTCACGGACTTCATTATGAGACAATAATAATACGAATTATACATAATGAATGTAATGCCATTTTATTAATAAATGAACGAGATTACAAAGTCATATTGGCTTGTAGGCCACCTAAGAGCTTTATCAATGTGAAGATTGTAGTAAGAAACATCTAAACGATATAGACCGTTGACTAAAGGTGCCGAAGAAATTGATTTATTACCATGATAAATCGAACAACTTTTGTTCTTTATAGTCAACCTATATCCTATCTTGTCTAAACAAGATATTGATATGAAGTTTTTTATTATGCTAGGAACATAATAACAATCTTCCAATGATAAAACGTCTCCCGATGGAAGCCTAAGGTTTGATGTCCTTACAGCAACTGCCGCCACTTTTACGCCATTTCCTAGCCTTAATTCCACCTCGCCTTTTCTCAGCTTGCACTTACTTGTCAGCATTTGCGCATCCTGACAGATATGAGAAGCACATTCGGTATCTAATATATAAGATGTGGAATCTCTAAATGACAAGTTGATATCTATCATATAGATAACTAAAGCTTCTGATAGCTTCACTTTTCCATGTGCTTTATTGTTGAGGAGCTCCTTGCAATTCCTCTTCCAGTGACCCTGTTGCTTACAGTAGAAGCAGTCACTCTTTATTCCTCCATTGCCTTTGTCCTTCGATTTTTTATTGTATGCGATCATTTCTGCCTCAAGGGCATCTAATGCCGATTCAGCAGGAGGATCAACCCCAAGGTCGTAGGCAATGTACTCAAATCTGAAGACATTCTTCAGGTTTCTGAGCCATTATGAGTAGTTCAGGCAAATCAAAAGTTTGGCATCAAGTATGCTACGGAGTGGGTTATTCGACAACATGTTTCCCTATAGAAGATAAAATCTATTTTAGCAGATGTTAAGTTATTAAATATAAAACAAGATATGGTCTTTATTCAAGTTTTAACTCCCACTAATTTTCGACGGACTGTATAACCCTCAGCTATACAGAATGGGAGACGCCGACAGTCTCCTAGTAAGGATCAGAATCTCAATGATTTGTAGTACAGCCTGGTGGATAGCACAACAAACTGTAATACAATCAAAGAGCACCCATCTCATGGGACTTGCAACTCCTTGCAATATCTGATCATATCTTCGGTCCCAGAGATTTAATATCCTTGTGGATAGCACAACAAGCCACTAATTCTTGTCTAAATCGTTACGCGACGAGCATAGATTATTTGCATATAGCCCTTGTAGATAGCACAACAAAGCTACATGGTTCTTCTACCCCGATCATATAGACATCTAATGCCATAGCCACAGTCTCTCCTTACAATTAAATAAGTCTTGTGGTAACACAATAAACCTGCCTAAAGTGATTTGAATCCTATGACTATAATGATGGTGGACTACGCAGTAAGTTCCTAACTACTCACGTTACGACTTAGAATTTAGATGAGGGTATTTTGATAACTTTTATCTTGGTCTTTCCTAGGTGATAGTATATAAATATATCGTATATATTTAATAAATACCATACCTACTTTGATTCATAATCAAATATTAAAACAATGTATCACATACATGTCAAGTGTGGTCATAGATAGCACAGTGGGTTTGACTGGAGCCAACAGTCAAACGCACACATAATCTAACATAACAATTACGTTAGACTACCCTGCAAACACATTGGCAAGGGATCTTCATCACATCGCCTTCCTGGTTACATCTGTAGATCGTCCTCACTCCTTTCTTGGTTGCCTTGATCAGATTACATTTAAATCTAAATTTACATGTAAAAAGAATAAGGCCTTATGGCAAGTACAAGAGAGAGGAAGGTAGAAGTACATCGGAGTATGAGAGAGGGAGATATACGCAGACCTCTATTTATTAAAAATTAATAAATATTCATAATTCAAACATCTACGATCCACACAATCCATTGACATGAATAATTTAAAGGTACATATCTATGACCACAATGTGTTTTAAACAATCCACACATGATAAGCTCATCACATGGCTATAACAAAAGAGTTTTTCAAAATTAAATAATTTTGGCTTTCAAAAAGGTAGGTTCCAATCAAAATTTTCTTTTGAATTTCAAAAACTCTTTTAATAACTTAATCATGCAATTAAACCAAATTTAAAAGCATAAAACACACATCACATGTGTACACACTCCAAATTAATAATTCTAGATTATTCCATGTCATTAGAACATTTCTAATAATTAAAACAATCTAACATTTAGATTAATCAATATTAATAATCTAACAATTAAACTATTAATAATTAATTACCAATCGAACTCTTAGATTAGTTCACTTAAGTTAATTATTAATTTAACACTTAAATTATTAATCAATTATAATTAATCATTCACTACTAACCTAACTCTTTGATTAATTAATTAATGTTAATCACTAATTTAACATTTAAATGAATAATTAACATCAATTAATTAAGAAATGTTAATTCTAACTCTTAAAATTTAAAATTAATCATTAACTTATCACTTAAATGAACAATTAACTCTAATTAACTAAAAGGTGTTAATCTAACTCTTAGATTAGATAATTATTGTTAATCATTAATTTAAATCTTAAAATAATAATTAACACTAATTAATTAGTGACTACTAATTTAACACTTAAATTAGTCATTTAAAATTAATTATTAATTTAACACTTAAATTAATAACTAACTCTAATTAATTATTAACAATTACATGAATTAATAATTAATAATCTAACAATTAAACTATCAATTATGAATCACTAATCTAACTCTTAGATTAGTTAAGTAAAGATTAATTATTAATTTAACATTTAAACTAAAAATTAACTCTAATTAATAAATAACTAATTGTTAAAAAAAAAGATTCATAATCATTTATAACCCAATTAAATAACATTGAATAAATTTTTTTATTTTAGAACAATTTTAAATTTTAAATTTAAAATCCAGTATTATTTTATTTGTGTTATAGGGGTTTATTTAATGGGAAAAAGAATGGGCAAAAGGGCTAATAGCCTCAGCCCTATAGGCCAAGCGAAGGCTCGGTTGGTCTGAGCCCCTGGCCCGAGCCAAGAGGGCCGGTCTGACCACGGAGCTGATCCCGGTCCTCCCGGTCTGGCCTGGCCAGGTTGGGCCCGCCTGGTGCGCCCCCTTCACCCGAAAACCCTAAATTGTTGCAGGGGGTGACGGCGGTGGGGGGTTTGAGGCAGGGGCCCAACGGCGGCGCCCCTCCCGTGGCCGATGGCCGGCTCGATGGTGCCGTTCGGACCAACCGGCGCCGGTGGGCTCGCCCGAGAAGCCCTAAAAGCACCATGGCCAACCCCTTTTGTCCCTCTTTTAAAAACAGGTTTTTCCTTGTTTCTCATCAAAACCGTGGGGAAGAAGAAGAGGAAAGAGCTCCTCCATCTCCCTCTCCGGCTCCAGTGGTGGCCGGCGGCGCCTCCTAGAGGATATGGGGCACTAGCCTACATCCCCAACACTTGGGGAGTCTAAACGAAGCCGCAGTAAACCCTGATCTTCATTACATGAAGAACCCCGAAAAATCCCCAAACAAATACAAAAATTGTAGAATTAAAATAATCAAATTATTTAATGTTCATCGTATGAATAGGGATCTGACAATTAACGGAACTTGTGCATGGAATAAATCATTGAAAAAATTAATTCGGAGAACGAAAACGGGATGAGAAATAGTGGAACCTGGCTATGATACCACTGTTGGGTTCTCGTGTTTCTCCGGATCGCAAAACGCAGCTAAATAAAATTAATCTATCTGCGATCTGATTCCCATTTCAAAAATACTAAAACCGGATTAGAACGGTAATTGGACATTACCACGCACGGATTCAGATCTGCGTTCGAATGGCTCCGCCGGTGTGACACCGCTAGCCACGCAAGCGCCCGGTCTCTAGCAAAGTCCATGCGATCCTCTTCGCGGTGGATATCCTCACGTTCCTCGCTCGTCACAGCCCTCGAATCCTTCACCGTTCGCCGCAACGACCGCCGCAACGCGTGGTCCATTTCCCGTCAGACGGGAGTCAGAGAAGCAGCGAAGCAGACCCAGAGATCAAAACCAGCCTGGGGCTCCAGAGAGAGAGAGGAAGAGATGAGGGGGCGGCTAGGGTTAGCAACAGCCTCGCCTACTCCGCCCGTTCGCTACATTTTATATTAACCGCACGGTTTTTCATAAAAACCCTCGGTTAATATAAAACCCACTTATTTATCCATCGCCTTCAGAATCATTTGCGTGTGACCCTATAGGCCCAATAACCAGTCCGGTTAATGGCCCAATAAGCCCAGTGACTCCTCACTAGCCTAATTAATCAATTAACAACTCATATTAATTAATTAATCAATCGAATCAACGTCACATATCAAACTCGATCAGGCCTCCGATCACGTTGGGTGCCAAGCAACACCGCATGAACTTGGAAGGTATCGGGGTTAAGTAACCCACTCTTGGAACCTTTCCACTAACAGTTACCGTGTGGATATAATCCTTCATTCGTACAATGCTCTCGAGTCAACTCAGGGTATGGTATACTGTCAAACCCTAACCGGCCGACTCACTTGCATCGGATGCTGTCGTATAATATTGAAAAACTCCTTTCCCGATATTATCGTCCGCCTTGGCCAGGGACTTCCGCGCATCCTTCCTAGAGCATTCTCTCTCTAAGTACTGAGAGCGAATGATTCTTTATTGATAGTTAATTCCTTTCGACGGTATTCCATTGTACCCGATCCTTTACTGTTTAGAATCTCGTGGTTAGAGATTCATAAACCAAGGTCAAAGTACAGAAGTTCACCGACAAGGTGTCCTTGGTATCTCAGGTCCGAGGACCATCAACATAACTGCGACAAATGAATCATGTTGGTTGACAGTGAGGTACAATACCATCCAGCGATTCAGTCGGATCAGCTCAGTGAACTCATTCTCTAATGAACACCTACAGATTCACCTTAGTGCCTCCACACAAGTGATTATGAGATCAGTCACCCTCATCTTATGAGCGAGACTAATCTGGACTAGTCTAATCAGATATTTGATGTCCTTCTCGGGTATCATCTGACTAAGAACTATTAAATGTGTGTTTAAGTGATCGGTCTCATTAGTATGATCTCATTATAATCTGATCACTATCGCACATATTCACGGACTTCATTATGAGACGATAATAATACGAATTATACATAATGAACATAATGCAATTTTATTAATAGATGAATGAGATTACAAAGTCATATTGGCTTGTTGGCTACCTAAGACTAACAATAAATACATATTCTTAATTATTCATAGTCGTAGGATGTTTGAGAAGGACATCGAACATCCAGTAAGACTAGTATAAGTTATTCCAGCTCATATGATGAGGGTGACTGATCTCGTTAGTCACTTGTATGGAGACACTATAGTGAACCTGTAGGTGCTCATGTTGGGATTCAAGCATGATGCGAAGAACACTGTAGAAACATAATACAAAATACCACCCGATGCCCGCATATCCATTTCGGAACGAAAATCGAAAATCGAAAAACAGTTGTGATCACATCACCTTGCGCAGATTCGATCCATCGGTTCCCTCGAGGTGATGCCGCGAGCCGCACGAGCGTCCGGCCTCCAGCGGTATCCACGCGATCCTCTGCGGTGGTTTGTCCTCGCTCCCTCGTCCAGATCAGCACACTCGTTGAAGATCCCTCACCGCAATGACGTTTGAAACACTCGAACGGAAATTCCTGATTCTCGAGATGTGCGCACGGTGGAGATGGGAAGTGCCCAAGCGCCCCGGAAGGGGCGCCTAGAGGAGGAGGAGAGAGAGAAGGGGGCGACCAGCATGGGAAGACCCTGGAGCTTGGCCCAAGGTTTCTCAACAGAGTGTGTGTGTATATATATATATATATATATATATATATATATATATATATATATATATATATACATACATTAAATCGGTGCGACTTTCACAAAAGTCCTCGACTTAGTATAAATCCCACTTAAACACCATCGACTGAGAATCTCTTCGCGTGTGACCCTCAAGTCCCATTAACCAGTCCGATTTTTAGCTCGTTAAATTCAATAACATTTTATTGACTTATTGTAATTACTTAATATCTAATATTTTATTAATTACTTAACCGAATTAAAATTCAAGTAAATCCGACTGGACTTCCGATCAAGTTGGGTGCCAGGAAACACCGCATGATCCCGGAAGGTAATGGGGTTCAGCAACCTACTCATGGAACCTGTCTGTCCGCAGTTACCACGTGGCTATAATCCTTCGTTCGCACAATGCTCTCGAGTAACCTAAGGTATGGTCAATTGTCAAACCCTAGATGGTCAACTCACTTGAATCAGGCTCCGGTGTACAATATCCGAAAACACCTTTTCTGATATTGTTTCTGCTCTGGCTAGAGACTCCTACGGATCTATTCTAGAGCATTCTCTCTCCAATTACCTGAGAGTAAACGATCCTTTCTTGGACACACAATTACCTTTGAAGGTCTTCCACTGGACCCGATCCTTGACTATTAGAGATCCCGTGGATAGGGATTTGTAGGTCGAGGTCAATGTCTAGAAGTCTACCGGCAAGGTGTCTTTGGTGTCTCAAGTCCAAGGATCAACCACGCCACTGTGACGATGAATCAAGCCGATATTAGTATTAGATGGTCTCAAAGCCAATTTGATACTACGTATTGAATCAGTTTATTAATAAATGACATTAATTCATTGTGTGTAATTAATTCGATCCATGAATCACGATGAAGTCCATGAACATATGTAATAATCTTCGGATTATGACGAGATCAAAATTACGGGACCGAAGGTTTATAAACACATGTTCTTAATTCTTCCTAGTTATAGGATGTTTGAGAAGGACATCAAATATCCGGATAGACTAGTATAGGTTTCTTCAGCTCATATGATGAGAGTGACTGATCCTATAAGTCACTTGTATGGAGACACTATGCTGGACCTATAGGTGCTCATTAGCGAATGAGTTCACTGAACTGATCCGATTATAAATCGTTGGATGGTAAACACCTTACTGTTAACCAGCTCGATTCTTTTGTCACGATTGCGTAGATGATCCTTAGACCTGAGACGCCAAAGATATCTTTTTGGTAGGTTTCTGAACTTTGACATTGACTAACAAATCCCTAACCATGGGTTATCAATAAGTCAAGTGATCGAGTTCAGGGAAATGCCCTCAAAGGTAATTGTGTGTTCAATACGGGATCATCCGCTCTCGGTAGTTTGAGAGAGAATGTTCCAGTAATGATGCGCTTAAGTCCCTGGCCAGGGTGGACTCTGTATCAGATAAAAAGTTATCCGATATAGATTAGCGGCATCTGATTCAAGTGAATCGACTGGCTAGGGTTTAACAGTAAACCATACCCTAGGTTGATTCGAATTATATCCACGCGATAACCGTTGACGGAAAGGTTCCAATAGAGGGTTGCGGTAATCCCAATGCCATCCAGGATCACGCGATGTTGCTTGGCATCCAACGTGATCGGAAGCCCGTCCGAATTTATTGTGGGACATTAAATTTGGCTGATTAATTGAATATAAGGATATTAATTAATTCAGTGGGTCAGTAAAGAGTTACCGGGCTTAATGGGCTATTAACTGGACTGGTATTTGGGCCTAGAGGGTCATACACAAAAGGTTTTCATGTCGATGGATAATACGACAGGATTTCTGATAAGTCTGGGCTTTTACGAAAAATTTCAAACATGCTTATTATAAAAGAACGGATGCTACGTCGGGGGCCAGGAACCCTAACCTAGCCGTCGTTATTTCTCTCTCTCTCTTCTCTACTGGGCGTGTGACACGAGGCGGCCATCTGGAGGCTTCGCTTCGACTCCCGACTGCTCCGCCTTCAATCTGACAGGAGATTCCCAATCCGCATGTCGCGGCGGATTACGCACAGCCAAATGGGATCCACGAATGTCGCATTGAGCGAGGAGGAGAGGACGATCCATTGCGAGGAGAACCGCGTGGATACCGCTAGAGGCCGGGCAACTGCACGTCTTGCGGCATCGCTCCGACGGAGCTGAAAAACGAACGCGGATTCGAATCCACCCAAGGTAAATCTGATTTACTCCGGTCTTGTTTTTGTTGATCGAAACGAGATGGATCCGATCCCGAAATATTTATTCTACTACATTTTTCGGTCGGATCTTGACACAGCGAACCCATTAGTGGTATCAGAGCCAGGTTCCACTGTGTTTTCGTCATTTTGATCTTCGAGATTACAAATTTTATAGTTGTTTCCATGCCCAGTTTATGATTTTAATTATAGATGACGTGTTCATCAGATGAGCACGCTTAATTTACTATAAATTAATGCATTAAAATCCTATTTAAATCATGCACGTTTTGTGTTCTTCGTTTGACGAAGAACGGCCTTGAATCGACACCTCCGCGGGCACCCCAACTGTTGGGGAGGGCTCGATGTTGCATGGGCTTCCTCCCATATGGTCATAGGTCAACTGTGGCCTCTTAGCCGGCTAGAGGAAGGATGGATGGGCTCCCCTTCTTCTTCCTTATACCTGTAATTTGTTTTTTGAAAAAAGGAGTTCGGGTTGGCCCTTAACCATGCTAAGGAGGGATTTTAGGGGTCTCCACCGGGGTATTTGGGGGCCACCGGGGCCGTCGACGGTGACTGAGGTCACCGGGGGGGAGCCACGGTGCCAAGGGGCCGCCGACCGGTGGTGGCAGAGGGTTTTCCCCTCACCTGCAGCACAGCTAGGGATAAACCCTAGCTGTGTCGGGTGAGGGGGGGCGAGCCCGACAGGGCCGAGCCAAGTCCTGGGGACCCGAACTAGTCGGGCGCCTGACCCGACCCAGGCCGGCCCTGATAGGGCGGTCTGGGCCGAGCCAGGCGTCGGCTGCCCCCCCCCCCCCCCCCCCCCCCCCCCCCCCCCCCCCCCCCCCCTTTGACCAGCATTTTCCCCTCCTTTTTTAATTCCCTTGTAATTTATTTATGCCCCTTTTAAAATTACAGTTTTTATTTAATTTTAAATTTAGAATTTTGATTAAATAAAAATCTCTTTATTCATTTTTAAGGGGGTCAATAAATGAATTAGTATCTTTTAGGGAATTAATTGCTTAACAAATGTTGTTAACATGAAGATTTAATCTAATTGTTAGATTATGGATATTAAAAGGCTTAATTGAATTGTTAAGTTGAATTTTAATATCTGCTTGCTATAAAGGCATGGAACATTATAAATTTGTAATCTTGGTAATATGATTTTTTTTATTATGTGTTTATGATTGCTCATTTAAATTAGATTTAAATCAGCATGCTTGAACTTAATACTAAATTTTTCAAAAATTTCTATATCCAATTTTGATTGGTTCCTGGTTTTATGAAACTTAAAATTATTTATTTTTGAAATTTTTTTTAGCCATGTGATGTGCATTACATGTGTGGTTTGCTTTAACTAAAAACTGCACGGTGGTCATGGACTGGCACTTTGAAATTTGTGGATGTAGATGTGATTGTGTGATTTATTATTTATTAATAAATAGAGGTCTGCGAACCTCTCCCTCTCACATTCCATTGTATTTCTACATCTCTCTCTTTGTATTTGCCTTAAGGCTTCTTCCTTTAAATTATTGATGTACTTTGATCGAGGTGGCTATGCGTAGAGTGAGGATGATCCACAACTGCGACCAGATGAATATGAAGGAGTTCATTGAATCTACGAGATTTGCAGACTCATGATATAAACTGTTATATTGTGTGTGTGTGCGTGTTTGACTATCTGGCTCAAGTCAAACTGCAGTGCCGTCCATGACCACACTAATGCCATGTATGTGAAGCGTGTGTTTTTATTTTGATTGTGAATCAAATTAACTAGGTTATTAGTATAAATATATATTTGATATATCTAATACTATAACCTAGGATGAGACCAACCTAATAAAACCTTCGTAACAAATTCTAAGCCATAGCGCGAGTCATTGAGAATGCACCACATGGCTCTCCATCAATATGATTAATAGAACTTAATTCAGTGGTGGCAAATACTATGAGTTTACCCGAGGTTTGCCATCGTCTGTTGAAAGGACTGTTGATCATGGCATTAGATGCCTATGGATAAGAGTAGAGGAACGATATAGTTATCCACATGTTTACCCGGGAACTATATTTCTACTCTACTCTGTCACGTATTGGTGGTAAAGCTTTGACTAGGAGTAATGGTCTACTGTGTTTACCCGGGACCATTAAACCTGGGAGCCGAAGTATGATCGTATATTGCAAGGAGTTGCAATTATCATGAGATGATTGCTCTTAGATAACAGTGTGATACTATGTGTTTGTTAGTTTAAGGTGGCCTACAAGCCAATCTGACTATGTAAATCTCATTCATTTATTAATAAAATGGCATAATATTCATTATGTGTAAATCGCGTTAATTATCGTTTCATAATGAAGTCCGTGAATATGTGCTATAGTGATCAGATTATGATGAGATCATACTAATGAGACTGATCATTTAAACACACATATTCTTAATTGTTCCTAGTCGGAGGATATCCGAGAAGGACATCGGATATCCGGTTAGACTAGTACAGATTACTCCTGCTCATATGATGAGGGTGACTGATCTCATAAGTCACTTGTGTGGAGACACTAAGGCGAATCTGTAGGTGCTCATTAGAGAATGAGTTCACTGAACTGATCCGACTGAATCGCTGGATGGTATTGCACCTTACTGTCAACCAGCTTGATTCTATTGTCGCAGTTGCGTGGATGGTCCTCGGACCTGAGACACCAAGGACACCTTGTCGGTGGACTTTTGTGCTTTGACCTTGGTTTACGAATCTCTAGTCATGGGATTCCAATATGCCAAGGATTGGGTACAGCGGAATACCATCGAAGGGAATTGTGTGTCAATAAGGAATCATTCGCTCTCGGTACTTAGAGAGAGAATGCTCTAGGAAGGATGCGCGAAAGTCCCTGGCCAGGGCGGACGATAATATCGGGAAAGGAGTTTTCCGATATTCATCAGCGGCAGCCAATCCAAGTGAGTCGACCGGTTAGGGTTTGACAGCTCGCCATACCCTGAGTTGACTCGAGAGCATTGTACGAATGAAGGATTATATCCACGCGGTAACTGTCGGCGGAAAGGTTCCAAGAGTGGGTTACTTAACCCCAAATACCTTCCGGGTTCACGCGGTGTTGCTTGGCACCCAACGTGATCGGAGGCCCGGTCGAATTCGATGTGCGACATCAATTCGATTGATTAATTGATTAATAAAGGGTTATTAATTAATTAATAAAGCCAGTGAGGAGTCATTGGGCTTGTTGGGCCATTAACTGGACTGGTACTTGGGCCTAGAGGATCACACACAAATGATTCTCAAGGCGATGGATAAATAAGTGGGTTTTATACAAACCGGGGATTTTTATGAAAAACCGCACGGTTAGTATAAAACATAGCGAACGGGCTGAGCAGGCCAAGCTGCTGCTAACCCTAGCCGCCCCTCCTCAGCTTCTGTCTTTCTCTGGCGCCCAGGCAGATCCAGATTTGCTTCGCCGCTTCTCCGAATCCCGTTTGACGGGAAATCGTTCGCGCATTGCGGCGACCGGCGGAGGCTTCGTGGGCTGCGAAGAACGAGGAACTCGAGGATATCCGTCGCGGGGAGGATCGCGTGGACTTCACTAGAGGCCGGGCGCTTGCGCGGCTTGCGGTGTCGCACCGATGGAACCAAACGGCTGCGGATTCGAATCCGCACACGGTGAGAACATATAATATGATTATCTTGTATTTTAGATTTCGAAACGGGAACGGATCGGTGTATTTTTTTTAGTTTCCGCTGCGTGAGCGATCCGGAGAAACCGAGAAAACCGAACAGTGTTTACCTGAGGTCATACTGTGATGCTTGGAGATTCTGATCCCCACTACGAGATAGTCGACGTCTCCCGTTCTATATATTTGAAGGTTATACAGTCGAACGAAAATTAGTGAGAATAAAACTAGATAAACAAAGTCCATATCTTATTTTAAATAAACTGATTGTCTGCTAATTTTAATTTGATTATCTCCTGTAGGCTAAACTGTCGCACCACAATCCGTTGCGTGGCATACCTGATGCCAATCGTTTGACAGGCCCAAACTACTCAGACTGGCTCAGGAATCTGAAGATTGTCCTCAGGTCTGAGCAGATTGCCTATGTCTTGGATAATGAACCTCCTACTGAACCAGCATTAAACGCCCCAGTAGAGGAAATGATTGCATATGAAAAGTGGAAGGAAGACTCCACCATGACCCAATGCTACATGTTAGCCTCTATGAGCAATGAGTTGCAGAGGCAACATGAGGAGATGGATGCTAGATGAAGGAGTTGTTTGGTGAGCAGAGCAGAATCGAACGATATGAGATATCTAAGAATCTGTTCAAGGCTCAGATGACAGAGGGAACTTCAGTACAGACTCATGTACTGAAGATGATAGAATGGGTGGAGCGGCTGGATGCTCTTGGGGTTACACTTCCCAAGGAGATGTATACTGACCTCGTGTTATCTTCCCTTCCACAATCTTATACTCAGTTCATTGTTAACTTTAACATGAACAATATCCAGACCACCTTAGCTGAGCTACTGAACATGTTGAAGACTGTAGAGGGGAACCTTGTGAAGGATAAACCCCAAATCCTCATGGTTGGTAAGACCAACAGAAAGAGACTTGCAATCTAAGCCTTTCGGAAAGGTAAGAACAAGATTCAGAGAAAGCAAAAGGTTGTCAAGAAAGACAAAGGTAAGAGTGCTGAGAAAGGTGATTGCTTCTACTGTCACCAAAAGGGCTACTGGAAGAGGAATTGCAAGGAATACCTCAAAGACAAGGCACAAAGAACTGTGAAGCAGCAGGACGCTTCAAGTATCTATATGATAGATGTAAACTTGTCAATAAGAGATTGTACATCATGGGTATTAGATACTAGATGTGTATCTCATATTTGTAATTCTGTGCAGGCACTGACAAGAAGACGTAAGCTGAGGACCTGCGAGATTGAGCTAAGGCTAGGTAACGGCGCAAGAGTTGCGACGATCGCTGTGGGGACAGTGAAGCTCAAGCTACCATCTGGAGACACTTTTTCATTAGATGATTGTTATTATGTACCTAGCATAATAAGAAAAATTATTTCTATTTCATGTTTAAATAGAATTGGATACAATTTAAATTTTGAGAAACATAGTTGTTCAATTTATTTCGGAAATAAATTAATAGCTTATGCTATCTTGTCCAATGGTTTGTATCTATTAAATGTGTCTCATGAAAATTTATACATTGGTTCTTCAATTAAAAGAAGTAAGTATGAAATGAACAAAGCCTACTTATGGCATTGTAGGTTTGGACACATTGGTGAAAATAGACTCCAAAGGATGCATAATGATGGATATTTAGATCCATTTGATTATGAATCATATGCAACCTGTGAGTCATGTTTAATGGGTAAAATGGCTAAGTCTCCATTTAGTGGAACTGGAGAACGAGCCAAAGACATATTAGAACTTATACACTCAGATGTGTGTGGTCCTATGTCTACCCAAGCCATTTGTGGTTTCTTATACTTCATTACATTCACTGATGATTACTTAAGGTTTGGATACATATATTTATTGAAGTATAAATATGAAGCCTTTGAGAAATTCGGAGAATTTAAGAATGAAGTAGATAAACAAACTGGAAAGAGTATAAAAACCATTCGATCCGATCGGGGTGGTGAATACTTGAGTACAAAGTTCATTAAATACTTAAAGGATAATGGTATCCTTTCTCAGCTTACACCTCCTTATACACCTCAGATGAATGGTGTATCAGAAAGGAGAAATCCCACATTAATGGAAATGGTGTGATCCATGATGAGCATATCTAAATTACCAGTGTCCTTATGAGGATATGTATTTAGCTCGGCTACGTATATCCTGAACAAGGTACCCAGCAAATCTGTTGAAACCACTCCATATGAGATATGGAATGGAAGGAAACCAGACTTTAAACATGTTAAAGTATTGGGATGTCCTTCTCATGTTAAAAGGCATGACGCAGATAAGCTGGAGTCCAGAATTGACAAATGCAGATTTGTAGGATATCCGAAGGAAACGTATGGATATTACTTTTATCATCCTGGCAAACAAAAGGTGTTTGTGGCCAGGAGAGCTGTCTTTCTGGAAGAAGATTATATTCTCCAGAAGGACAGTGAGAGTAAAGTAACTATGGAAGAAATTCCACACCCATAAACTGGTAATGGTTCATCAGATGAACTATCAGTTTCTGAACCTGTTCAAAATGATACACATGAACCTCGTAGGTCTGAAAGAGTACCTAAACCACCAGAAAGATATGTGGGACATATTAATTTGGATGGTTCAAGGATACTCTATAATGAGGATGATGATCCTAAGACTTACTAGGAGGCCATTGAAAGTCCAGAGGCCAGGAAATGGCGGGAAGCCATGAATTCTGAAATATAGTCTATGTATATCAACCAAGTTTGGAACTTGGAAGATTTACCCGACGGTATAGTACCTATCGGCTGCAAATAGATCTTTAAAAGAAAGATCGGTGCAGATGGACGTATTGAGACTTATAAAGCAAGATTAGTAGCGAAAGACTATCGTCAAAGACAAGGTGTTGACTATAACGAAACTTTTTCACCCGTTGCAATGATTAAGTCTATCAGAATTCTTCTCGCCATTGCTACCTACCATGATTATGAAATCTGGCAGATGGATGTGAAGACTGCCTTCCTCAATGGAAACCTTGAGGAGGAGGTGTATATGATACAACTAGAACGATTCACATCCAAAGAATCTCCAGACATGGTATGCAAGTTGCAGAAGTCCATTTATGGATTGAAGCAAGCTTCCCGATGCTAGAACATAAGATTTGATGAAACAATCAAATCTTATAGCTTCATTAAGAATGAAGATGAACCATGTGTGTACAGGAAAAACAGTGGGAGCGCAATCACATTTCTGATTCTTTACGTTAACGACATCCTACTCATTGGGAATGATGTAAGAATGATGTCATCGATAAAGATATGGCTGTGAAAGAACTACTCCATGAAGGATTTGGGAAAAGCATCTTACGTATTGGGAATACGGATCTATAGGGATAGATCAAAGAAGATACTTGCTTTAACCAATCCATTTACATAGAAACCATTGTCAAAAAGTTTGGCATGAAAAATTTCAAGAGATGTCTCATACAGATGAGACATGGAATTTCACTTTCTAAAGGTTAGTCTCCCAAGACACCTGAAGAGAGGGCTGTGATGGATAAGGTTCCCTATGCTTCTGCTATAGGCTCCATCATGTATGCCATGCTATGTACTAGACCTGATGTAGCATATAAGTGTTACGAGTAGACATCAGGCAGATCCAGGTGATGAACACTGGAAGGCTGTGAAATGCATCCTTAAGTACTTGAGAAGAACCAAGGATCTATTTCTAGTCTATAGAAGAGGAGACTTAAAGCTGCAAGGATACACTGACACGAGTTTTCAGTCTGATCCTGATGATAGCAAGTCAACATCAGGTTTTGTTCTCACACTCAACGGAGGAGCAGTGAGCTAGAAAAGTTCCAAGCAGGAAACCACTGCTGATTCGACAACAGAAGCCGAGTATATTGCTGCTGCTAAAGCCGCCAAGGAAGCTATACTGATGAAGAAATTCATCGGCATTCATCGGCGATCATGGTGTGGTGGAAAGCATATTTGGTCCTGTCCTACTGTTGTGTGACAAAAATGGGGTGATTACTCAAGCGAAAGAGCCGAGGTCGCATCAGAAGTCAAAGAACATTCTACGGCGCTTTCATCTTATCAGGGAGATTATAGCTCGAGGAGGTGTCGTAGTGGAAAGGGTTCCTTCAGCTGACAACATAGTAGATCCACTGCCTTTGTCTCAAAATGTCTTTGAGCGTCACTTAGAGAATATGGGTATTCTAAATAAAAGTGATTGTCTTTAATCCAAGTGGGAGATTGTTAGTATTAGATGGTCTCAAAGCTAATCCGATACTATGTATTGATTCAGTTTATTAATAAATGGCATTAATTCATTGTGTGTAATTAATTCGATCCATGTTTATCATATCATGATGAAGTCCATGAACATATGCAATAATCTTCGGATTATGATGAGATCATAATTACGGGACCGAAGGTTTATAAACACATGTTCTTAATTCTTCCTAGTCATAGGATGTTTGAGAAGGACATCAAACATCCGGATAGACTAATATAGGTTTCTTTAGCTTATATGATGAGGGTGATTGATCCTATAAGTCACTTGTGTGGAGACACTATGCTGGACCTATAGGTGCTCATTGACGAATGAGTTCACTGAACTGATCCGACTATGAATCGCTGGATGGTAAACACCTTACTGTTAACCAGTTCGATTCTTTTGTCACGGTTGCGTAGATGATCATTGGACCTGAGACGCCAAATATATCTTGTTGGTAGGTTTGTGAACTTTGACCTTGACTAACAAAACCCTAACCATGGATTATCAATAAGTCAAGTGATCGGATTCAGGGAAATGCTCTCAAAGGTAATTGTGTGTTCAATACGGGATCATCCGTTCTTGGTAGTTTGAGAGAGAATGTTCTGGGAATGATGCGCTTAAGTCCCTGGCCAGGGTGGACTCTGTATCAGATAAAGAGTTATCCGATATAGATTAGCGGCATCTGATTCAAGTGAATCAACCGGCTAGGGTTTAACAGTAAACCATATCCTAGATCGATTCGGGAATATTGCACGGATGAAAGATTATATCAACGCGATAACCATTAACAGAAAGGTTCCAATAGAGGTTACAATAACCCCAATGCCATCCAGGATCACGTGATGTTGCTTGGCATCCAACGTAATCAGAAGCCCGTCTGAATTTATTGTGGGACATTAAATTCGGCTGATTAATTGAATATAAGGATATTAATTAATTAAGTGGGTCCATAAAGAGTTATAGGGCTTAATGGGCCATTAACTGGACTGGTATTTGGGCCTAGAGGGTCACACGCAAAAGGTTTTCATGTCGATGGATAATACGACAGGATTTCGGATAACTCTGGATTTTTACGAAAAATCGCAAATAGGCTTATTATAAATGAACGGATGCTACGTCGGGGGCCAGGAACACTAACCTAGCCGTCGTTCTTTCTCTCTCTCTCCACTCTACCGGGCGTGCGACACGAGGCGGCCATCTGGAGGCTTCGCTTCGACTCCCGACTGCTCCGCCTTCTATCCGACAGAAGATTCCCAATCCGCATGTCGCGGCAGATTACGCACAGCCAAACGGGATCCACGAATGCTGCATTGAGTGAGGAGGCGAGGACGATCCATTGCGAGGAGAACCGCGTGGATACCGCTAGAGGCCGGGCAACTGCACGGCTTGTGGCATCGCTCCGACGGAACCGAAAAACGAACGCGGATTCGAATCCGCGCAAGTTAGATCCGATTTACTCCGGTCTTGTTTTTGTTGATCGAAATGGGATGGATCTGATCCCGAAATATTTATTCCGCTACATTTTTCGATCAAATCTCAACACAGCGAACCCAACAACTGGTTGACAGTCAAGTAAATTACCATTCGGCGATTCATGTCGGATCAGTTCAGTGAACTCATTCCCCAATGAGCACCTACAGGTTTACCATTGTGTCTCCACACAAGTGACTAACGAGATCAGCCACCCTCATTATATGAGCTAGAATAACCTGTACTAGTCTTACCGGATGTTTGATTTTCTTCTTAAAGATCCTACGACTAGGAACAATTAAGAATATATGTTTATAAGTCACCAGTCTAATTATTATGATCTGGTCATAATCCAATGACTATTGCATACATTCATGGACTTCATTATGCATAATTACAAATATGCCAATCTACATAATGAAATAAATGCCATTTATCAGTGAACCAGATTGAAATAGGTACCTTATGATTGGCTTAGAGGACACCTTATCCATCAATCTCCCACTTGGACTCAAGCCAATCACCTTCGCATTTGATCTCCAACAAATCTAGGTGATGCTCACATAAAGCCTGTGACTAAGACTTGGTCAGGGATCTATTAAATTATCTATAGATGGAATATTTTCCATTACGTTATTTACTCTTAATCCTTTGTCTCTAAACTTGTGAAAGAGCCCCAGAATGTAAAGGCAGCTTTTGATGAGACTATAGCTCGACCACAAAATTGATCGCTAACACCCTTGTCATACAACAACAGGACGTTATCAGAGACCTTTTAGAACTATATCTAGTTCAGGGATGAACTCTTTCATCCATACTGTTCCAATAATAGTATCACTTGTTTATGTCGTCATCTTAATATCGAGTTCTGGGTTGGAACCCTTCCAATCCATTCCTTTCTTATTAGAAGGTTAAACTCCTGATCTAACTTGAAATTTGAGTCAGTGTGACCTTATAATTTCAAATCATTCTCTCCATATACATGAGTGCATCATTAGCACTTCTCAAGTACTTAGTGATGCATTTAACTCCTACTATCTAGGTTCTCCTGTATCCTTCAAAGAATCTTTCCTTAAAGACATAAGTTCCATATCTCAACAATAGAGACTTATTATGGAATTATGTCAAACATTTTGACATACAGGTTAATATAACATCCTCATCGATCTAACTTAGTAGATTTGTATTTCTAATACGTGGGATGTTATAACCAAACCCATCATAGAGAAGTATATGGATAGCAATGCTTTTACTGATAGTTCCTAATGTCATTCCCAATGACTTTGATGTTATTATCACAAAGCATTATTGATACGACCGTACTCCCACTATCCTTTTTGAACACACACAATCCGTGATCATTCTTAATGATCACGTAGTATTTGACCTTTAAGTCAAAATTCTTATTACAACTTTGCAAAACTTTAGTTTGATTCAAAATAAATCATTGAAACCATAACATGCTTCCTGGATATTCTAAAAGCTTTAAAGTTATATCATATACACCGTTTCATCAATCATATTGAAGGAATGCTTTTTAAAATCCAACTGTCATCTCATCATCATGATAGGCAATATTGGCAAGTAGAATTCTAATAAATTTATTAACGGTAATCACTGAGAAAAACTTGTCTAAGTCAGCACTCTGATGTTGACTATTTCCTTCAGTTTACTATATAAGTTTTAAGTAGCCATTTGTACAAATCTTCATTATGAAGATTTACTTACATTTGATAGGTACAATACCCACAAGTAATATTATCAAGTTCTGAACTTGATAGGTATTATAGACTAAGTTTTTAACTTTCTTACCAATTTTAAAGTTGTAATTATTATGGGAGCTTTCTCATAGATTTTAGATTATAATCTATGATAGAATTGGATGGCCTCAAAGCCAATCATTGTACATTCTAGTTCGAAATATTAATAAAAGCAATCATTTCATTATATATAGTTCTCGCAACTTTACTATCGTAATGAAGGTCTATAGACAAATGTATGGGATATTGAATAATGATGAGATGATGATAGTGAGATCAATATTCTTAGTCACTTGTCTTAAATAGTTCTCGATCATAGGATATTTAAATTGGACATTAAATATCTGATAAGATCGACATAGGTTATTTCTGCTCATGCGATGAGGGTGAATGTAACGACCCGCCACCCTATAACCAGGGATCCGATTACTAAATGGGTACCGAATCATTAATTTGGAACCAAACCAAGATCTAAGTAAGTCTGCGAAATAAACAATAAACTATGCTAAACATTCACATCGCATTGAATTGGAAGGAAAATGCAGGAACTAAAAGTTATTACAATGCGACTCGATACAGCGAATAATTACATACTCCAACAGAAAAGAAATAATTAAGCATACAGGCCAGAAATAAAGATAACAACTACGTCGGGGCATACCCCGGAACAACAACTGACGGCGCGCGACTCACAGCAGTACACACCTCGCTAAGTCCGCCTGGAACCCTCACCTGAAAACTGTAGGGGTGAGTCTCAACGAAAAGACTCAGTAGGGATCCTACGATCCCCACTGCCCACTCACACACCCACAAGTGTAAAACACAGTTGAAGGTACAGTAAACAATTAAAGCAGTAATTACTACTCCTAAATCTCGACATGAATCACATGCATTCGAAATATATTTAACATACATATTTCTAAAACCAGTCTACCAGGGAACCCACAACCAACGTCGTGGTAGAACACGCCAACCACACAAACAAAGTTGGGGAAAACACCGACCCGCTGAGACCAAACAGTAATCCCTTGGACAACACTCTAGCTACTCCGGCCCAACTGGCTCAGGTGGTTACTCCTTCCCTTAGCACGAGTGACACTCCATAGGTACCACACCTACACCGGTACTAGCTAACCCTGGGGTCCACCAGGTGACCCTCTCTCACTAGGCGTCACCCCGCCACACCCACACCGGCGTTGTGCTCTACCCACACCAGCACAGGGTGATAAAGCGCTACAACTGTCACTCTAGGTTCACAGTAACTCAAAACACAGCACAGTAAGAAGTCCACGGTCGCACGCAACACCACGTGTACGATCCGGTTACAAGGAATCCATCACCATCGAGTATAACTTCAAGCATACATTTAACCAACAAAATAATTGTCTAACAGTGTAACATGTTTTAATGGCAGGAATTAGTGTGATTCTGTCTTGAATCGCGTCGCCCAAGGCCGACGCCATTCAAGTCTCCTAAACTTGTTCACAGAAACTCGGCCACAGAACCTGGTGTAAAACGCGTCGCTAAAAGTAGCCGCCTTTTGAAAGGCGTCGTTGTCCCTCGTCACCTTTTAGCGACCGAAAACAGGGACAGGCCATGGGGTGATTTTCACTAAAACGCGTCGTTGACGCAAGTCGCCTATTGAAAAGGCGTCGCTGTCCCTGGACGCTTATCAGTCCGGGACAGGGTCTGTTATTGGGTTAAATCGCGTCGTGGGTGGGCGCTGCCTTTTTAAAAGGCGTCACTTCACCTCGACGCCATTTAGCCCCGACAGACAGGTTATCCCCTTCGCTTCCCCCAATCCTCGAGGTGGGATTTCTCCCCCTAAACGCATAGAAAAAGGTACAAAACATAAAGGGGAAGGAGGAGAACCCAACTACCCATTAGAACACCCAATTTCTCATACATGCACTTAGCGTTTTCACCTCAAAAAGCACCCCAAAACATACTTCAAACGCTGGAAAACATGGCTTCAAATGAAAATGCACTGGGGATCGTCACCCTACCGGTTACTTGAACTCCTCCAAGCTCCAAGCCGCCCACCCGTCTCGCCCCACGCCGCCGCCGGTACCGCCGAAGTCATCGTTACTCCACCGGGACGTCGGCCGCCGTCCGGAGAGAAAACGCCGCGGAGGAGGTGGTGGTGGTAGTGGTGGGAGTTAGGAGGTCGATGGAGTGGAGGGAGAAACGAAATGGTGGGAGGAAAAGAGGGAGGGGAAGGAGGCGTCACCGGAATCGCCGGAGGAAGGGAGGAGAGAGAGAGAGAAGGAAGAAATGAGGGAAAGGAAGGAGGGTTCGTGGGGTAACCAGAAACTGGGTAAAATGCGTCGCGCTATACGGACGCCTATCAGTTGACATGACAGGCCGTACTGACAGAATTCTGAAATGCGTCGTCTACCCAAGACGCCGTTCAGACGACAAGACCGGCACCGTACACTGACAACCCAGGGTCACAGTCTGAATGGCGTCGTCCATCGCGGACGCCGTTCAGACGACACGACAGGGCCGTACTCTCGCGGCCTAAAACCAGCCCACATGGCACAATCTAAACGCGTCTGCAATGCTGGACGCCGTTTAAACGGCGTCGAGCAGGCTCGACGCGAAACGGAACAGAGTCTCAGCCCCATTAGGGCCTGAACTACAGGGTCCGACCCCGAAAATTGACCCGATAACCGAATCCGAAAACCTCAGTCCTTACAGTGAATGATCTCACATTCACTCGTGTAGTGACACTAAGACAAACTTGTGGGTACTCATTAGAGAATGAATTCACTGATAGATCCGAATTAGAATTCCTAGATGGTCATTATACCTAATAGTCAACCAGAGAATTCAATCATTGCAGTAGCACAGTTGGTCATTTGACCTGAGTCACCAATGATACCTTGCTTGTAGACCATTGTGACTTGATTCTCTGGCTTGTGGACTTTAACCATTAATTCCACGATGGTCAATCTCTCAGATAAAGTGGAAAGCTTGCGAAGGTAATTGAGTGAACAACAGGGGATCACTCACTCTTGTTATATGACTGGAGAGAAAATGTCCTATGGACGTGTACACATAAATCCTTGGCCAGGGTCAACTGAAAGAGATGTCTTTCTAGAAGTTGACTGAGTACTGGAATCCATCTAAATAATGCGATAAAGGATTTGACTATGAAACCATAACCTTGCGTTATTAGGACACTAGATGAGTGAAGGATTTTATCCGTACGGTATCTGTAGACGGAAATGTTCAATTAAAGAGAACAGTATCCTTTATATCTTCTGAGATCATGAGGTAGTGTTTGGTGCCGTTCATGGTTAGAAGGTCAAGTGGATTAATCATCGGATGATAAAGCACTTATTTATTGAATTAATTATTTAACATATGATGTTTAAATAATAATTAATAAACACTAAACTTTAGAATTAGTTCTAAGTTTAGTGGGCCTAAAACCAAACTGGCATATGGGCCTAGAGGGTCACACACATAAGAGTTCTCGTAAGACGGTGAGAGATGTTAAATATTATATTTATCTAGATTTTTATGAAAAGCCGCAGGATAAACATGAATATTTAAATGGAGAATTATCCAAGGCCAAGCTCTTGGATAATCATAAGAAATAAACTTTGGCCTTCTCTATAATTGTTATAAAAGGAGGGCTACATGGTGGTGTACGTACATGACACCCTTGTGGAGTTTCTCTCTCCTATTTCTCTCCCTCTCTCCCTCTCTCTCTCTTGAAGAAGACCTCTCTCTCTTCTACTTTTCAACTGCATGGTGGATTTGAGATCAGGTCGAAGTACTCAAGCCGAGGAGGAAATCGCGTCTGCGTCGGGAGATCATATGGAAACCTGTGGAGATCGTGCGTGTAACGACCCGCCATCCTATGACCGGAGACCCGGTCACTAAATGGATGTCGGCCCATTAACTGCGGGTTCACACCCGGATCTCACATAACACGTCTGGAGGAGTAAGTGCTAAACAAGATTAAATATGACAATCTCACGGACTACAAAGATAAACAAGTGCGCAGGAAGGAAAATAACAATGTCCGTATACAGTCCAACAATAATTACATGTCCAACAATTAAATAAGTACAGGCAGAAGGAAGTACAACAACATCGGGGCATACCCCGGAACTAAGACAGCTGCTGGTCCGCACACCAAGAAGACACCACGCTTCCGCTCGCCTCGAGGTCCACACCTGAAAACCGCAGGGAGTGAGCCACACCAGAATTGGGCTCAGTAGGGATCATCCGATCCCCTGCCTCCCACTCACACACCCACAAGTGTAACAACAGGAATATATGGCAATTAAAGTAAAGCAGTAAACACAATACCCAACTCTGATGTGAAACGTACGGTAAGCAGTGTAACAAGAACCGCTCCAAGTAACCCGAAGAACTCAACACAGAGTCACGACTCACAGTCAAAGTCCACGAAGCGACTAAACCACACTGTCGACCGAAGTCGAACGTCGCCTCCCAGCACTACCACCACTACTCACGCCTGTCCACCCCTACAGTGTTCCTGGGCACTGTAGGGTGAGGCAGTGAGTCAAACTAGGACTAGCTGGACTCAGTGTACCGCCACTGCCAGCTACGTGTGCACACAAGCAATCTAGACTACTGTCCTACCACCGGATTGCCTCCACGCTAGGCCTCAGCGCTTCAGGAGGGCCCTGGGGACCGGCGAACCCCCGTCAAGCCGAAGCTACAGGAACTACCCACAAACCCAACTCTCCCGGGCTGCGTCAGGCCAAGGGCTATAGGTACCACTCGTAACCTTGATCAAAGGTCACATCAGGCCCACTGGCTAAAGGGTAAACCAACTCCCACCAGTAACACCACCAGCTCCACAGCAGGAAACACGCCAGAAGCTGTCACGACAACCAAGGGAAACCCCGACCCACTGAGACCAAACAGCAACCCCTCGGATAGCACACAGCTACTCCGGCCCGACGGCTCAAGGTGGTTCTGCTTGTCTCCGCCAAGGGTAAAACACAACGTGCACCACACCACAGACACCATGACCCTGTCCCCATCGGTCCATGGTGACAACGTAAACCACAGTTAACACGGTCCATATTCGCATAACACAAACACACATATAATCATGATTCCATTCGTACAGTAAACCTCAGTCTCAGTATAAAGTTAAGGCACCTACACACACCGGTGATGTAATTCCCCTCACGCAGAAGTCCTCTGTCTCGGTATACAACCCACAGCATGCATTAGAACCATCCCACCGTGATACATGCACGATATAACAGATTTAAGCATTTCTGTCTTGAATCGCGTTGACCGAGGTCGACGCCATTCAAGACCCTTAGACAGGTTTATTAAAAGCCAGATTATCGCTTAAAACGCGTCCACCAGTGAAGCCGCCGTTTTAAAACGCGTCTGGGTGTCCCGACGCCATTCAACCCAGAAATCCAGATTTCGGAACCCTTTAAACGGGGGCATTTCCTGCCTAAATGGCGTCATGATGGCCCAACGTCCTTCAGAAAGGCGTCGTCCATCCATGACGTCATTTAGCGCAGAACCCCTAACTCAGGAAACCTCGAACAGGGAGGTTTCTGCGCTAAAACGCGTCGTGCTGACCGGACGTCTTTCGGAAAAGCGTCGACCCAGCCCGACGCCATTTAGCGCCAGAAACCAGGTTTCCTGGTTCGACCCGAGGGCTTCACCCTTGAACCCCGGGCACCCCGAAAATCCCAAAATCAAAGGGGGAAGGAGAGAAGCTCGACCACACATTCATGCTTACGAAAACACGATCACAGACACCGTCATTCCCACATGGAATCCCCCCTAAGCATGCTAAATCTATCCCCCAAACACCACATTACGCCGAGAATCACACGAACATCACATGCAAGGTTCGTCCCCCTACCGGTTCTTGAACTCCTCCAAGCTCCTCGCCGCCGACCCGTCTCGCCCCACGCCGCCGCCGGTATCCTCGAGGTCGCCGCCACTCCGCCGGGACGTCGGCCGCCGTCCGGAGAAGGGAACGCAGCGAGAAAGGTGGTGGAGGTAGAGGTGAGAGGTAGGGAAGCTACGGAGTAGTTGGAAGAGGAAGAAGAGGAAGGGAAGGGAGGAAGGAGGGCGGAGGGAGCGGAGAGGGCGAAGAGAGAGAGTGGAGAGGCAAAAGTGAGGGAAAGAAGGGGAGGCTCGCGGGGTCAACCAGAATCCCGCTAAAACGCGTCGATCGAGGCAGACGCCATTCAGTCTGACAGGACGGCCGTACTGACACCGCTCTGAAACGCGTCGCCCACCGCGGACGCCGTTCAGACGACAAGACAGGCCGTACTGACAACGCTCTGGCGTCGCACCCTGACACCGCAGGTGTCGCAGTCTGAAATGCGTCGACCGAGGTGGACGCCGTTCAGACAAATCTGACAGGGGCCGTACTCTCGCGGCCCGAAACCCGCCCACGTGGCGCAACAATCAGCAGACCTAAATGGCGTCCACACACCCTGACGCCTTTTGAAAGGCGTCGAGCACTGTTGACGCCATTCAGCCAGAAATCTCAAGACCCCTCCAGGGTCCAAACCAGGGGATCCGGCCCGAACCAGACCCGAATACAGAACCCGAAATCTCAGTCATTACAGTGCGTGTGCGCGATTACCAAAACGGTTCAATGCACGGGAGATTCGAAACCCTGCAAATGTGAAGAACGATTCTTCCCGTTAATTTTATTGTCCGTTTTACGATCCCAGCAACCCGATACATGGTAATCGTTTTATATTTCCGCTGCGTTCTAGCGATTCCTTATAGTGATATCAGAGCTAGGTTGTTGGTTCGATCGTAAAACGGCATCGTTTTGCGTGATTATTTCTCGTTATGCATTTAGAAACGATTTATTGTAGACATTCTAGGGCTGGTCATGGGTTGATTAATTGTCATATGATAGTAGGGATATGATCCCGAGCATGATAGTTTAATTTTATACGTATGGTTGTTCATTCTTTGACCCAAAGGAGAGGCCAAACCGAGGTTGGGAAGTCACAGACACATATTCAGTATGTATAGTTTCGTAAAATAGTTTTGATGAGGCAGAATCCGATTCGGCCCATTAAAACAAGCCCAACACTAAGACTAGTCCAACAGTAGTAGTAAAAGGCCCACTGGCAGCCTTCGGCCCATTAGCGGCCCAGCAGCCCTCGGCCCAGTAAGCAGCCCAGTGGCCCTCGGCCCATCAGCGGCCCAACAACCTTCAGCCCACCAGCGGCCCAACAACCTTCGGCCCACCAGCGGCCCAACTGCCTTCGGCCCATTAGCGGCCCAACAGCCCTCGGCCCAGTAAGCAGCCCAGCGGCCCTCGTCCCAGTAGGCTTCAGCCCACTAAGTGGCATCAGGCCCATCAGCGGCCCCTCCCCCTTCGGCCCAGAAACCGTATCCAGCCCACTCCGGTGGGAGGGTGATAAAGTGTTAAATTGATCATTCAAGGGCAACCATATGCATCATACTCATGTTTTTATCTGCAAAATAGCATGAAATGATAGATAATTGTGTAACAAGTCCAACGGTACCAATTTCATCAAATTCTGACTTAAAAACATCGTCATTTCATGTGATCAAAGGAGTGTAGCGCATTTGCGGTTTTTCGACAAAACCGAGACGAAATGAATAAATATGATGATATTTTTATGATAATGCGCTAAATTAGATTTATTTGATGTGAACAGGACATGCCGAGGATGCAGTGCAGCTGGAGGAGTTTCCGGAAATTTGGGAGTGGTCCGGTGTGCGGATTTCAACTAAAACAGGGGTAAAAATATAAATTGACTCCTTCTTTCACTGGAGTTTCCCAAAAGCCACTATTTCCCTCGGTCTCTCCGATTTCCTAAACACATCCCTTCCTTTATTTTAAAAAACTCTCTCTCTCTTCTCGTTTTAGAAAGTCGACTCCTATTCCAATTTCCTCTTCCAAATCCTGTCCCTTCTCCAAGTCTCCCACATATCCTCCTCCTTTTCCAACTCAAACCCAGCACCTCTCCTCCTCCTCCTCTCTATAAATTCCCACAAATTCCTCTCACCCAGGATCTCTCCCCACGTTTTTGTTTTTCAGAATTCCTAACCTTCTCCCCCTCTCTCGGTTTTCACTCTTTTGTTCCAGCACCCTCTCTTTCTCTTCCTCTCCGGTTTCCCTTTCTCTCTCCGTAATCTTTCTCTCTCTCTTCTATTCCTCCCTGCAGCCGGTCCTTCCTCCCTTTCTCTTCTCTTCCACTCTCCCACGTCTCTTTCTTTTGGTCACTCCTCTCTCCTCTGTTCTCTCTCGATCTTCCCTCCACGCAGCACCAGCAGATTCCCTCTCTCTTTCTCCTCCACACAACCTCCCTCCGCAGTCTCTCTCGGCCTCTCTCTCTGGTTCCTACGCATACCCCACGCTGCACTCTCAGCTGCAACAACAGCCTCCACGTCAAGCTTCCAAGTGAAGACCTCCAGCACCAACACCAGCAGCTCCACGACGGGCTTCCACCAACCACCTTCCAGCAGCAACGTGCAGCAGCTCAAGCACCTGTCCAGCAACCAGCATCCTGCCAACCTCCAGCCCCTTCAACGCAGCAGCAGCTAGTTCTCTCCTCCAGCAAGCAGCAGCTCCAAGCTTTTCCCCACGCCAACCAGCCTGCTAAGTGTTCACGGCAGCACCTCCCACGCAGCAGCTTCCAAGGCTCTTCCACGCATGCAGCAACGCAGCTCCAGCCACCAGCACCAGCACCAACACCAGCCGGCAGCATCCACCACCACCTGCCAGCAGCAGCTTGCTTCCCAGCAGTGGTCCACTGCGCCACCCCCCTTTTCCTAGTGGACCACTGCACCGGCAGACCCACAGATTTTGTTGTGTTGCCCTTTTTATTTCCCCCATTAGCATAGTCTTTGTTCTTTAATTAGGGGTAGTGTTAGTATTATTTAGTTAGTTTTTGGTTATTTAATTAAGAATAGCTCTTGAATAGTTGTTGTGTAATTAATTATTAGTTGATAATTAGGTTATTTGATTCATGACAATTAATGATTTATACATTTAATAGTTTGTCTTTGATGTTGTAATTTTCTTTGTCGTGCTTATTTCTTAATTGCGTTTGTGTTTAATTTCTGAAAAAAAAAAGAGAGAAAAAGATTTGTTTACTTTATATAATTATATTTTTAGGTAATATTAGTTAATTTAGTTTTAGTTTAATTAAGTAATTAGTTTATTTCAAATTCTCACTTATTTTTAGATTAACTAAAGTCCAAAGTTTTCAAAATTAGAATCTTAACTCCCTGTGGATCGACTCGGACTCACCGCTATTAAATTTCCAAATTTTGATTTGAGTGAGCCGGATAAATTTAGATTGAACGTTTTCATGTGTTTAACGACGCACAATTCGAAACGATCAGAGGGTTAGGCGCTATGGCGGTTTATCAGTAAACTAAAACATAGTCCTATATCGGTTGCCACCACTAAGCAACCTCTATCCTCCGCTATAAATACACGGCTATTTATTACCAAAGGTATGTCTTCTCGACCCACCGACTACAGTCCAAAAAGCATTAAAGCTACTTTTTCTTCCTTCTCTTCTGAATCGAATCTTCTTCAGAGGTTAACTTAGCCGTCAGAGGGGGTTCTTTAGGGCCGAAGCTCGAGACTCCTACTGACCGGTTCTTCTTCTTCTCTTCCTCCTTCTTCAGGGGCTTCGGTTTGAATCTTCGCCGACCTCTCCGAGTCGGTCTCGGCCGCCGATCTCCGGTCTTCTCCCTCCGGTCTCGACGCCTTTCGCCGGCTGGTCCACCTCGCCCGAAGGAGGCTCGGCCTCGCCCTATGCCGGCTGGTCCGCCTCGCCCGAAGGAGCCTCGGCCACGCCTTTCGCCGGCTGGTCCGCCTCGCCCGAAGGAGCCTCAGCCTTGCCCTGTGCCGGCTGGTCCACCCCACCCGAAGGAGTCTCGGCCACGCCTTCCGTAGGCTGGTCCGAAGGAGTATCGGCCTCGCCTTCCGCAGGCTAGTCCGACTAGTCCGAAGGAGTCTCGGCTACACTCCTAGCGAGCCTTTGCCCGGGCACCTCTCGGCTTCGGATCCTCGGCCCCGTTTCCGCCCTCACCTCGTTTCGGATCCCCGTCGGTCCTCTTCACCGATCCGATCCAGCTTCGGGTCCCATCTTCAGATTCCAGTCTCGGAATCCGATCGTGATAGCTTCGGCTACATCACGTGGCGTCGTCTGTGGGAATCTAACAAGAAGTCATGTCTCATCGTCCAGTGACCAGACGATCCGGACAAGACGAGGCAGAGACGCGGGCAACTTCAGCACAACCGTTTCACTCCGAAGGTGCCCCGTCTGTTCCTCCACAAGGTTCAGCCCTTCCTGTCATACCGAAGTCCCTCACTCCCGGAGACAATCGGATGGAGGAACTTCAACAACAGGTGGCAACACTAGCCGCCACCGTTACTTCTTTGGCGCCCCTGCGAGATATGGTATCCGCCATCGCCCAGCGCATGGGGTTACTGGGCCAACTTCCCCAACAAGTACCGCCTCCTCTATTCTGCCCTGCTCAAGATGCAAGACTTCGGCCAACGCCCTCGCGGGACTTCCCTGACGAGGCCGCAACGACACGCAGCGAGCCCTTTGCACCACCTACCCGAGTCCCTCGCGCTAGCCACATCATAACGGAGCAAGACTATGCTTCGTCCGAGTTTCATCCAATCAAGACCGAAGGACGTTCGGTCACTACTTCAACCGCCCCGGACCTGGACCGGCAGCTGACTGCAATGAGGAAAGAGATGCAGCAGATGGTATCTCGGCCATACGGAGCGCCTCTCGCCAGCACTATTCTGGAGCAAACTCCGTTCTCGCCAGGGCTTCTGGCCACCGAGGTACCTCCCAACTTTAAACTGCCGAAAGGCCCTCTCTATGATGGAATGACAGATCCGGTCTGCCACTTCCAGAGGTTCAATACCTATCTCTCTATCCGAGGGGTCTCTGAGGCAATCCGCTGCCGACTCTTCCCCCTCACTCTTGAAAAAACGGCCTTAACCTGGTTCGAGACATTGGCCCCCAATTCTATCCACTCTTTAGTCTAGTTGGGCCAACTCTTCATCGACCAGTTCTATGATGCCACCCGGTAGTGCAAAACTTCGGCCAGTCTGTTAGCCATTCGGCAAGGACCGACCGAGACCCTCCAAGAGTATTTTACCAAGTTCCGGGCCAAAGCTGCCCAAATCCCAAATTTGGACAGTTCGATTGCGGTCTCGGCCGTAATCAGCGGGTGCATGGATGAAGGGCTTCTCAGCTCTATCGGGAAGCGCCATCCCTCCACCTTCCAGGACCTCGTAGCTCGGGCCCATAAATACATCAACCGGGAAGCCCTAATGATGTCTAAGGGCAAGAGTACTACGGAGGCAGTGTCGGCGCCTACCCCACCAGCAGTTCGTCCTCGACCTGAAGATCAGGAACCCTCTCGCAAGCGATATCGCAGGCAGGAGTGGGACCGTGACAAGTGACGGGATCCGCAGTCGCGGTACCTACCACTACCCGCTCCCCCTTCCCGAATGCTTATGGAGGTAAAAGGCATGCTCCGGCAGCCGGAGCGCATCAAGACTGATCCTCGCCGAAGGGATCCCCGCAAATATTGTGAATACCATCGGAAAATTGGCCATTCGACTGACGAATGCCGGCACCTTCGGGAGGAAATTGATTGCCTCATCAGAGAGGGCCGACTGCTACAGTATAGGCGAGAGCAGCCTCAACAACAACAGACCGGGACGTCCCTGAAGCAGCCAGGCCACGTCAACTCCCGGATAAAGAAGCTGCTCCTCAGCCGAAGGTCACCTCGGCCCCGGTAGAAACATCGCACCAGCGACCCAGTGTTGGGTCAATTATGATGATATCCGGTGGACCGGGAAAAGGATCGAGGCGTCGTCAGCTTAGTACTTCAACAGTAGCAGCGGTCAATGTCGAGCCGAAGCGGTCTCGTCAGGAAGACATTACCTTCGGCCAAGAGGATCTGACCGACATTCAGGTTCCTCACGACGACGCCCTCGTTGTAAATGCTGTAATAAATAGCTACGATGTTCATCGTATCTTCGTCGATAATGGAAGTGCCACAAATGTATTGTTTTATGATTGTTTTGTAAAAATGGGCTTGAATGAGGCTGATATGAAGCCTCACCGGGGGCCTCTATTCGGTTTTAACGGTTCGCCCTGCCGAGTAGAAGGCATCGTCTGGCTCCCTTTAACTATAGGTTCAGCTCCTCGGCAGTTAACCGTCGAAACGGATTTTGCCGTTGTCAAGGTCGACTCAGCCTACAACGCCATCTTTGGCCGAAGGCTAATCGGCGGAATCGGAGCTGTACCCTCGTCCTTCCACCAAAAGCTGAAATTCCATACCAGTCATGGAATCGGTGAAGCTAAGGGGAATCAAGAAGCAGCTCGGCAGTGTTATATGATTCCGGTTAAAGGGAAGGCTGCGGCCGAATCCCTATCAATCGAATCTTCGGCCGAAGCATCCCCAGGAGAGGAACTTAGCGCCATCCCGGTTCCGGGAGGAGAAGGCCGGACTCTTATGATAGGCTCCGTCTTAGAGAAGGTTGAGGCCGAAAGACTTGCCGAGTTCCTAAAAAAGAACCTTGACGTCTTTGCCTGGTCTCCTGCAGACATGCCCGGAGTCAACCCGGAGGTAGCGGAGCATCGGCTGCATGTCGATCCCAACCAGCCCCCAGTTAAACAGAAGCGGCGCACCTTCAATCAGGAAAGAAAGACGGCCATCCAAACTGAAGTACAAAAGGGGCTGGACGCTGGGCATCTCCGAGAGGTACACCATCCTGACTGGATTGCCAATGTGGTAATGGTGCCCAAGAAAGATGGCAAGTGGCGGATGTGTGTAGACTTCACCAACCTCAACAAAGCCTGTCCGATGGATAGCTTCCCGCTGCCTCGGATAGATCAGGTGGTGGACGCAACCTCCGGCCACGGGCTACTTAGCTTCCTCGACGCCTACTCAGGCTACCATCAGATCCGAATGCATCCGGAGGATGAAAGCAAGACCAGCTTCACAACTGATCTCAGTCTATACTGCTATACCCGGATGCCCTTCGGCTTGAAGAATGCCGGAGCAACATATCAGTGACTCATCAACAGAATATTTGCTCCACAGCTTGGCCGCAATATGGAAGTCTACATCGACGACATACTGGTGAAAACCCACGTCGCTGTAGACCATCTGACTGACTTGGCCGAGACATTCTCTGCTCTGCGCAAATATAAAATGAAGCTAAATCCAGCTAAGTGCGCCTTCGGCGTGGCCTCCGGAAAGTTTCTCGGCTATATGGTCACTCGCCGAGGGGTGGAAGCTAATCCCGCGAAGGTCTCGGCTGTCATTCAAATGCGCCCTCCGGCCAACGTCCGAGAAGTCCAAAAGCTAAACGGAAGAATTGCCGCCTTAAGCCGCTTCATGTCAAGGGCAGCGGATTACTGCTTTCCTTTCTTCAAACTATTGAAGAAGACCAATAGCTTTTCCTGGACTAACGAGTGCCAATCGGCCTTCGAGCAGCTGAAGGTCTATCTCTCCAATGTTCTCGTCCTATCCAAGCCGGTCCATGGAGAGCCGCTGTTTCTCTACCTCGCAGTGTCTGAAACAGATGTCAGTGCCGTCCTCGTCCGGGAACAAGACGGTATTCAGAAGCCTGTCTACTACATAAGCCGAGTCCTCCAAGGAGCAGAGCTTCGGTACCTTGCTCTTGAGAAACTGGCTTTAGCACTCGTCTCGTCAGCAAGAAGGCTCCGGCCTTACTTCCTCGCTCATTCAATAAAGGTCTTCACCGATCAGCCTTTGAGGCAAGTCCTCTCCTGGCCAGAGGTATCCGGTAGGCTGGCAAAATGGGCAATCGAACTGGGAGAGTTCGATGACTCTTACGGGCCACGGACGACAATAAAGGCTTAAGCTTTGGCTGATTTTACCGCCGAGCTCACACCTGAAGCTTCCTCGACCACTCGGCCTGAAGTCATAACTACACCCGAGGCCGAAGACGCTTCGGTTCCTCCATCTTCAGTGGACGAGTGGTGACTCTACGTCGATGGGTCCGCATGCTCTATGGGTAGCGGCGCCGGATGGATCCTGGCGTCTCCGGAAGGGGTCATCATGGAGTATGCGCTGCGCTTCTCCTTCCCCGCTACCAACAATGCCGCCGAATACGAAGCCCTCATCTTCGGCCTTCAGGCCGCTAGAAAACTCGGCGCGCAGAACATAAAGGCATTCAGCGACTCTCAGCTAATCACCAGTCACATTACCAGGGAGTATGAGGCACGGGATGCAATAATGGCGTCCTATCTCCAAGTAACCCACAAGATTCTTGCTCAGTTCAATTCTTACGAGATTGTGCGAATCCCTCGGGCCGAAAACGCTAGAGCCGATGCACTTTCCCGGCTAGCGTCGACTCAAGACGGGGGAGGAGGCCGAATGATCCTCGTAGAAAGAACTGGCCGAGCCGAGTCTCGAAGAATCCGAGGTCATGTAAGTGAGTGAATCCGAAGTAGAGACCTGGATGACTCCCCTAGTTACTTTCCTCCTTCGAGGAGAAGTCCCGTCCGATCCAAAGGAAGCAAGACACGTTCGGCAGCACTCTTCCCACTTCCTCCTCCTGGACGGGCTATTATATAAAAAATCCTTCGGCCGACCACTTTTGCAATGCCTCGGCACGGCCGAAGCTGATTATGCACTTCGGGAGGTACATGATGGGGTATGCGGAGCACACGCAGGAGGAAGGGCCTTGGCTCATAAACTTTTAAGGCAGGGATACTGGTGGCCGACGCGACCGCCCTCGTCCGCCGCATCCATAACCGATAGCAACGCATGGAACTTCGTATGGAAGTCCATCATTTGCCGATACGGCATCCCTCGGGCAGTTATCTCAGACAACGACAAACAATTCGACAGCCATCGGTTCAAGGACAACTGCGCCAGTTTCGGCATTCTCCACAAATTCGCGTTGGTAGCACACCCTCGAACAAATGGCCAAGTCGAGGTCACTAACCGAAGTCTTTTACAAGGATTGAAGACTCGCCTCGGCAAAGCCAAGGGCCGATGGATGGAAGAGCTGGCAAGCGTTCTGTGGGCTTATCGGACTACGAGCCGAACCCCAACCGGCGAAACCCCGTTCCGCATGGCTTATGGGGTAGAAGCCGTCATTCCTATCGAAGTCAGCCTTCCCTCGCCGAGAGTTCTAACTCATAATCCGGAAACCAATGAGGAAGCCCTAAAAGATCATCTTGATCTTATAGAAGAAACAAGGGATCAAGCTCGCATTCGGCTGGCGGCTTATCAGCAGCGCATGGCAAGATACCATAACACTCGAGTGAAGCCCCGAAGCTTTGAAGCCGGGAGCCTCGTGTTGAGGAACGCTCATGCATCTAAGCCGGCCGAAGCCACAGGGAAGCTTTCCCCCAACTCGGAAGGACCTTATCGCGTAAGGGAAGTAATCCGACGAGGGTCTTATCGGTTGGAAACCCTTTCGGGCCAACCTCTCCCTCGTACTTGGAATGTGGAACGCCTTCGGCGCTACTTCATGTAAGTTATTTCCCCCGGATTTTAGCCGGAAGGCATGAATAAAATTCTTTTTTGAAATATCATGTCCGGCATTATTCTCTTAAGTCCGTGTAAACCGTACCGGGAGTGGCTTCGGTCATACAAATCGTATCGGGAGCGGCATGGTTTTCTAAGTCCGTGTAAACCGTACCGGGAGTGGTTTCGGCCATGCAAACCATATCGGGAGTGGCATTATTCTCTTAAGTCCGTGTAAACCGTACCGGAAGTGGCTTCGGCCATGCAAACCGTATCGGAAGCGGCATTATTCTCTTATGTCCGTATAAACCATACCGGGAGTGGCTTCGGCCATGCAAACCGTATCGGGAGCGGCATGGTTTTCTAAGTCCGTGTAAACCGTACCGGGAGTGGCTTCGGCCATGCAAACCGTACCGGGAGTGGCTTCGGCCATGCAAACCGTATCGGGAGCGGCATTATTCTCTTAAGTTCGTGTAAACCGTACCGGGAGTGGCTTCGGTCATACAAACCGTATCAGGAGCGGCATGGTTTTCTAAGTCCGTGTAAACCGTACCGGGAGTGGCTTCGGCCATGCAAACCGTATCGGGAGCGGCATTATTCTCTTAAGTCCGTGTAAACTGTACCGGGAGTGGCTTCGGCCATGCAAACCATATCGGGAGCGGCATTATTCTCTTAAGTCCGTATAAACCGTACCGGGAGTGGCTTCGGCCATGCAAACCGTATCGGGAGCGGCATGGTTTTCTAAGTCCGTGAAAACTGTACCGGGAGTGGCTTCGGCCATGCAAACCGTATCGGGAGCGGCAAGGTTTTCTAAGTCCGTGTAAACCGTACCGGGAGTGGCTTCGGCCATGCAAACCGTATCAGGAGCGGCATTATTCTCTTAAGTCCGTGTAAACCGTACCGGGAGTGGCTTCGGCCATGCAAACCGTATCGGGAGCGGCATTATTCTCTTAAGTCCGTGTAAACCGTACCGGGAGTGGCTTCGGCCATGCAAACCATATCGGGAGCGGCATTATTCTCTTAAGTCCGTATAAACCGTACCGGGAGTGGCTTCGGCAATGCAAACCGTATCGGGAGCGGCATGGTTTTCTAAGTCCGTGAAAACTGTACCGGGAGTGGCTTCGGCCATGCAAACCGTATCGGGAGCGGCAAGGTTTTCTAAGTCCGTGTAAACCGTACCTGGAGTGGCTTCGGCCATGCAAACCGTATCAGGAGCGGCATTATTCTCTTAAGTCCGTGTAAACCGTACCGGGAGTGGCTTCGGCCATGCAAACCATATCGGTAGCGGCATGGTTTTTTAAGTCCGTGAAAACCGTACCGGGAGTGGCTTCGGCCATGCAAACCATATCGGGAGCGGTAGGGTTTTCTAAGTCCGTGTAATCCGTACCGGAAGTGGCTTCGGCCATACGAACCGTATCGGAAGCAACATGGCCTCGACCACAAGGAGAGCCAGACTCGGTCATTCATTCAGAACACAGAGATATGAGTGGAAGCAAAATACTTTTCATATATATATGAACAAAGTACAAAATCGGCCATACTCCTTGCCGCAGCCTTTCAAAAAAGAAAAACACAAAGACCGAGAGAAGCCCCCGTGTTAGCTTTCGGCATCATCGCCGTCTACATCAATGGGAACTTGGCCAGGAGATACTTGAGGAGAAGCTTCGATTGGAACTGGAACGGCCGCATCGCCCTCTGCAGGAGCCGGAGCTCTTTCGGCCATAAGCTTTTTCCACCAGGCCAGAAGCGCGTCGCCCTCCTCGTCCGTGGCCGGACACGCCTTCTGTGCAATGGCCAGTCCCAAAGCAAATACGGACGAGGCGGCTTGGACCCGAGCCTCCATTATCTCCTCGGCATAATCTGGGCCGGCCTTATAGCTTGCCACGGCCGTAAAAACAGCGTCTTCGGCTTCCTTAGCCTTGACCTCCAGATCCGCCTTCAGAGCCGAGACCTCCTCGGCATGGCGGAGACTCAATGTGGCGCACTCCTCGGCCTTGTCCTGGATCTCGGCCTTAAGAAGTGCTATGTCGGCTCGGGCCTTCTCCAGTTCTTTCTCGGCCTTCTCCCTCTCCTGTTCGGCCTTTATCTTGGCCTCGGAGGTAGTGCGGATCACCTCCTTCTGCTCTCCCAGCTCGGCCCGGATCCGAGCATTAGCTCCGAGGAGAACATCAACGTTCGCCCCCAGATCGCGCTGCACCGCGGCTACTTTGCCCGAGGCCAGCTGATCCGAAGCTCGGTCGATATCCAAGAGCTTCTGCTGAATGGCGGCCTGGTGGTGAGCGAGGGCCCCGCACATGACCGCGGCCTGCGACAAGAAAGGAGAGATATGCCCGAGGCAAAAGAAGGAAAGCAATGAACAAAGATAAGGACAAAGACTTTCTACCTGGACAGCGTACCGAACGCACTGAGAAGCTAAACCTTCCGAGGGAAGCTCCCTGATCTCATCCCGGGCCAACGGCAGGGTCCAGCTGCGGACAAGGCGCAGGCACGTTTGGCCATCCTCCTGACTCCCGTCCGAGAAGATCCCCACGTCCGGGTGCCAGGGCTCGTGCCCATAGTCTCGGGACATGTGAGTCCCGGCTACCCCGAAGGGAAATGAAATACCCTCCGTCTCGGCCCCTGCGGCCGAAGGAGAGTCACCCCTCTGCGGTTCCGGGGGCGTCGAGAGTGGAGCACCGCGCGCTGCGACCGGCCTCTTATCCGCAGAGGCAGACTCCTTCTCGCCGGGATCATCCGCCCGGCCCCTCTTCGCGGGTCGGTCGCTCCCTCGGGCGACCGATTTCCTCTTCTACTGCTCTCTTTCGAGCACAGCAGCGGCAGCACGGCCTTCAACCGAGGCCGCCGTCTGCGTTGTGACACGGGCACTCGAGGCCGCAGCTCCTTCGGTCGCCCCTTCTTCCGCCGCCCGCGGCTAGGACGGCTGAGACTGACCGGATTGCTTGGAGAGTTGGCTGAGTAGTCCCTGAAGTCCAGTCATCTCTGCGGTCAAAAAAGAAAGAAGGTTAGCAACAATTTAAAACATACAACTTCCTTCGACTCAAGCCCAACTCACCCTCGGCCGAGGCTTCGGAGCCCTCTTCAGTCGGAAGGACTTCAGCCGGAGACTCGACCACAGCAGCTCCCTCAGGTGAGGCCTCGGAGCCCTCTTCGGTCGGAAGGGATTCGGCCGGAGACTCGACCGCAGCAGCTCCCTCAGCCTCTCCCGGAATACCTTCGAGAGGAAGATAAGGGAAGACTCGAGGAGGAGAGATCGTCGGATCCGGCCAAACTCCCATTTGCACGAGCCTCTCCTCGTCCTCGAATAGGTCCGAGATGTCATACGGAGCATCGCCTTCCAGGAGGTGCACGACGTCGAGTTGCTCCGGGTTGAGGGAAGGCGGATCTGAGAGACCCTTGGCCAAAGGCACCCACTCAATAGGAAAGGGCCAAACACTATTCTCCTTTTCCGAAAGAGTAACAAAGAAGCAGACCTTCTTCCAGTTATGGATGGACGAGGGCTTCCAGAAAAAATACCCTGGCCGAAGCGGGGGACGAAGCTATACCAACAAGATTTCCCCTGCGGTTGAATCTTGAAGAGGTAGCGGAAGACATTTACGGAGGGGGCGACATCAAGATAAGAGTGCGCAACCAAGAAAGCGTAGACGGTCCGCCAAGAGTTCGGAAAAAATTGGGATGGAGCCAGTCCATAGAAGCAAAGAAGTTTGATGACAAAGGAGCAAAGGGGAAGACGAAAGCCCGCCCGGAAGCTCTCTTCATAAATAGAGAAACTACCCGGACGGGCAGAGTTGGCCCTGGTATGCTTCCTGGGCCGAACGGGAGTCATCTAGGACGGAAACTGGTAGTAATGATAGATGACCTTGAGGGTGTTAACATCAAGGGCACTAACTACATCCGAAACCCTCTCGGCCGGGCGACAACCGGAGGTAGAAGGTTCGGCAACACCCGGAACTGCCTCGACTTCCTCAGCTGGACACATCTCAGCCTCTTCCACCATAGCAGAAGCGAAGGAAGTGGAAGAAAAGGGAGATGACAAGGAAGACTCAGGAGGTCTGGACGAGGAGCAGGAAGAACCTCCCTCGGCCGAAAAGCTACTTTCGACCGAGGTAGAGCTACTGGACATGTATCAACAGAGTGGAGAAAGAGAATTGAGGCTTACCCTCAAAGAAAATCTCCCCGACTGCTAATAGCCTCTCTGACTACGGAAACTTCCCCGGCGACAGCTTTCGGCGACAAAAAGCTCCCCGGCGACAGACAGGACACCCTCGTACGACCTCGATGGCTCGTTCTCCGCCGGCGAAAACAAGGAACTTGGGAGCGAATCGCAGGGAAGCACAGGCGCCAGGAGAAGAAGAAAGCGGAACAGTGCCTAGGGGGAGAGGGGCTCCTATTTATAGGGAAGTTTTAAGGCATTCCGCGCCGGATCAACGGCCGAGATCTTCCCCCTCTTCGGCGCCGCTCTGCTCGGATGCGCGACACGTGTCCCGTCCTTCGGAGGGGCGGGCTGCCGGATCGAGAGAAGGCAATCAACGGCCGGGAGCGGCCTGGCCCTTCGGCTATCCATCCGGTTGCTCGCCACGTGTCCCGATCCTCGTGCCGAAAACAAGAGAGGCGCCGATCCAAGTGAAATCTTGGGCAGAGAGCCGAAGTGACCAGCGATCCGCGTGATCATTGTTAACGGCTAGGATCTTTTTGTGCTTTCGGCAAGACGGACAGATACGCAACGCCTGTCCTGTGTTTCTCACGACACGACCGTTCAGACGGGAAGCTCGACGTCTTTTTCGTCCTTTTTTCAGGAGTCCTGACACATTCAGAAGACTCGTCCCTTCGTAACCAAGGACGAAGGCATCCTTTGCTAAGTCCCGGCCTGAGACTAAGGTACCAGTAACGAGGTCCCGGCCTAAGAGGAGGCTGATTGTCACCAGCCGTCGGCCGACCAAAGAGTTCCTTTCTACAATGAAGCAGAGCAAAGGTTTCAGACGAAGCACCTGCCGTGTTATTTTTCCAAAAAAAAAGCTTCGGACTTTACTCTCGCCATCTCATAAAAATGAGGACGACAAGAGTGGGAGGCTATGTGATGAGGCAGAATCCGATTCGGCCCATTAAAATAAGCCCAACACTAAGATTAGTCCAACAGCAGCAGTAAAAGGCCCACTGGCAGCCTTCGGCCCATTAGCGGCCCAGCAGCCCTCGGCCCACTAAGCAGCCCAGTGGCCCTCGGCCCATCAGCGGCCCAACAACCTTCGGCCCACCAGCGGCCCAACAACCTTCGGCCCATTAGCGGCCCAGCAGCCCTCGACCCAGTAAGCAGCCCAACGGCCCTCGGCCAACTAGGCTTCAGCCCACTAAGCGGCATCAGGCCCATCAGCGGCCCCTCCCCCTTCGGCCCAATAGCCGTATCCAGCCCACTCCGGTGGGAGGGTTAGGCACTATGGCGGTTTATCAGTAAACCAAAACATAGTCCTATATCGGTTGCCACCACTAAGCAACCTCTATCCTCCGCTATAAATGCACGGCTATTTATTACCAAAGGAATGTCTTCTCGACCCAAGGACTACAGTCCAAAAAGTATTAAAGCTGCTTCTTCTTCCTTATCTTCTAAATCGAATCTTCTTCAGAAGCTAACTTAGCCGTCGGAGGGGGTTCTTTAGGGCCGAAGCCCGGGACTCCTACTGACCGGTTCTTCTTCTTCTCTTCCTCCTTCTTCAGGGGCTTCGGTTTGAATATTCGCCGACCTCTCCGAGTCGGTCTCGGCCGCCAACCTCGGGTCTTCTCCCTCCGGTCTCGACGCCTTTCGCCGGCTGGTCCGCCTCGCCCGAAGGAGCCTCGGCCTCGCCCTGTGCCGGCTAGTCCGCCTCGCCCGAAGGAGCCTCGGCCACGCCTTTCGCCGGCTGGTCCACCTCGCCCGAAGGAGCCTCAACCTCGCCCTATGCCGGCTGGTCCACCCCGCCTGAAGGAGTCTCGACCACGCCTTCCGTAGGCAGGTACGACTTGTCCGAAGGAGTATCGGCCTCGCCTTCCGCAGGCTGGTCCAACTCGTCCGAAGGAGTCTCAGCTACGCTCCCAACGAGCCTTTGCCCGGGCACCTCTCGGCTTCGGATCCTCGGCCCCGTTTCCGCCCTCGCCTCGTTCCAGATCCCCGTCGGTCCTCTTCACCGATCCGATCCAGCTTCGGGTCCCATCTTCGGATTCCAGTCTCGGAATCCGATCATGATAGCTTCGGCTATATCAAGTTTGATTCTAAATTTGTTTTGCGTTGCATCGCCGATGCTAACGTTGGGCCAGTAAACTTCCACGAATGTCGAGGAAGATTAACTATCACCTAGGTCAGTGTTGGACGGCCCCATCCGCATTGGATGTTGGATGCAAGAACTTAAACAAGCACAGGATGTGTCCTAGGGTCCTTACCGCCGAATGGGTCGACCTGCGAGGTCCGGCAACATCCAGCTATGTCCAGCAGCGCTGTCCGGATACGACCCCCCCTCCTCCCCGTGGGTCACGCACCAGGCGGAAAGGATAACCTACATCATGCAGGTGCCCTAACAGGCATCGGGGAAGGGAGCTCGTCCGGTGACGTCCAGCGCCATCGCCTGTGCCGTCCGGCGCTGCCCTGACTGGCGGGGAGACCGGCAAGACCCCTGTCCTCCCCGCGGGCTTCGCACCAGGCGTCGTGATTACATGCGCATGCAGGTGCCCTAACAGGCGGCGGGGAAGAAGATAAGCATGGACCGTAGATCCACCCACCCGGGCTAGGACCCGCGCCAGATCCAAACCCGAAGCTACCCAGGCACCCATCTGAATCGGTACCGTACCCGATTGACCCCCCCCCCCTTCTTAACCGTTAAGGCCATATTGTTTAAAGCCCATTTTTCTGCTTTTAAATTTGTTTGAAACTGTAAAATATTTTTTATTAACAGTTTATTAATTAGTTTAATTATTGTTAATTAAATTTAAAGGGTTTTTATTGATTATAGGGCATTAGTTAATTATTTAAAATTGCTTTAGATTATTAACTTCCTTATTAATCAATTAAGTTTAAAATTTATTTTTAAACTTATTTTTCATACATAACTTGATGTTTATTTTAATGTTCAAATTGTTTGAATTTTGTGAATAGTTAAATCTTTTGTCAATAATATTATGAATATTTGTTTATTTAAAACTTGAAATAATTATTATTTCAAAAACTAATGGTATTATATTTTATTTTTACATAAAATGATATTAACAATAATTATTTGATAATTATTTAATGCATTTGATGTATTGTGTTGAATGGTAGGATGATCATGGATTTAGTTTAATCATGTGATGGTTATTATGGTTGAATGTGATGCATGTTTTATTTGGTCTTAAAATAGGACCTGCGTGTCCTCCTCTCTCTTAATTCAAATGTACATTCTATATCCCTCGAAGTTTGCACTCCCCTTGATAAGATCAAGGTTTCAAATTATTATTTATATGTTCATTAGTGGACCTGCGAGTCCTATGTTCATATTTACGTGTAATTATTGAGGATTAAGTTATTGAGGACAGGATCTTCTGAAGACACCTCTGGAGGATGAACTCACATCAAATGGAACCTGTATTGCTGGATTCACTATAGAATCTCATTATGGATCATCGTTTTAAGGATAAGCCACATGTTATGCCTGTTGGTAAGACCAATGAGAAAAGTAAAGCTGGATAGATCTTTAAGAATGGAAAGTCTAAGAAGCCAGTGAAAAGCAAGCCAGCTGTCCAAAAAGACAAAGAAAAAGCTAATGATAAAGGTCAGTGTTTCCACTACCATAAAGAAGGACACTGGAAGAGAAATTGCAAGATTTATCTAACAGAAAAAGCAAAGGAGAAGCTTGGTGAAGCTTCAGATATACTCATGATTGATCTTAACTTGTCTTATAGAGAATCTACATCTTGGGTATTAGATACTGGATGTGTTTCTCATATCTGCAATAACTTGCAGGTGCTAACAAGTAAAAGAAGATTGAATCGCGGAGACGTGGATCTGAGACTTGGAAATAGAGCAAAGGTTGCTACAATAGTTGTGGGGACAACAAGACTCAAGATGCCATCAGGAGACATATTGGAACTTAAAGATTGTTATTATGTTCCAACTATTATTAGAAATATCATTTCCATTTCTTATTTAGACAAAGAAGGATATTCAATGAAATTAGAGAATAATGGTTGTTCTATTTATCTAAGAGACAAATTGTTTGCTTCTGTATATTTATTTAATGGTTTGTATTTACTTGATGTTGCATATGATGTATGTCTAGTAAATAAGTCTCTTGAACAAATAGATAAAGATGTGAATAAATCATACCTATGGCATTGTAGGCTCGGTCATATAAATGAGAACAGGATCATTAAGTTTCAAAAGAATGGACATCTTGATCCATTTGATTATGAATCATTTGCAACTTATGAAACTTGTCTCATGGGAAAATTGACTAAAGCTCCATCTTCTGGACATGGAGAAAGAGCTAAGGAACTATTGGAACTAATACAAAGTGATGTATGTGGTCCAATGTCCACTCATGCTATGGGTGGTTACTCATACTTCGTCTCATTTACAGATGATTTCTCAAGATATGGCTAAATATATTTAATGAAATATAAGTCAGAAGTTTTTGAAAAATTTAAAGAATTTAAAAATGAAGTTGAGAACCAAACTAGAAAGAGTATCACGACTCTTCACTCTGATCGAGGGGGTGAATACTTAAGTACATAATTCATACAATATCTTAAGAATAATGGTATTCTGTCTCAGTGGACTCTTTCCTATACACCACATTTAAATAGTGTATCGGAAAGGAGAAATCATACTCTATTAGATATGGTACGATCAATGATGAGTTATGCTAAACTTCCAATTTCTTTATGGGGATATGCATTACTGTCTACTGCAAATCTGTTGAACAAGGTTCCCAGTAAGTCAGTATCTTCCACTCCATATGAGATATGGAAAGGGAAGAAACTAGACTTTAAGCATGTTAGAGTCTGGAGTTATCCTGCACATGTCAAAAGACATGATCCAGATAAATTGGATTCTAGGACAGAAAAATGCAAGTTTGTAGGATATCAAAAAGAGACTTTTTGATATTATTTCTATTAGCCCAGCGATCAAAGGGTGTTTGTTGCAAAAAAAGTTGTCTTCTTAAAGAAAGAATATTTTTTAAAAGAAAACAGTAGGAGCAAGATAGAACTGGAAGAAATTTCACACTCACAAATGAATGCTGGCTCATTTGATGAGCCATTGACTCAAGAACTTGTTCATACAAAAGAAATTCGCAGATCTGGTAGAGTGCTTAAATAGCCTGAAAGATATGTTGGACATATCGATGACGGCAAACCAATAGTGCACATAAATGAGGATGATGATCCTCAAACTTACCAAGAGGCCATGAATAGTCAAGAATCAGAGAAATGGCAAGAGGCAATGAATTCAGAAATTCAGTCCATGTATGCTAATCGTTCCGAATTGTGCGCCGTTAAACATTCATGAAAACGTTCAATCTAAATTTATCTGGCTCACTCAAATCAGATTTTGAAAATTTAATAATGGTGAGTCCGAGTCGATCCACAGGGAGATAGAATTTTAATTTTGAAAACTTTGGAATTTAGTTAATCTAAAAATAAGTGAAAATTTAAATAAACTAATTACTTAATTAAACTAAAACATAATTAACTAATGTAACCTAAAAATATAATTGCTTGAATTAAACAACTCTTTTTTTTTCTTTTTCAAAAATTAAACACAAACACATATATATAAAAAAAATAAACACAACTAAAAATTATAACGAGACATTGAAACTTAACTATGTGTAAAACATGAATTATCTAAAAATTATGAAATAAATTACAAAATTTAATTGTTTAATAAACTTAAACTAAATAATCAAAATATGAAATAACAATTAACTAACCCTAAATAATTAAACTAATTCTAAACTAATGGGGGAAGGGAAAGAAAATAGATTAAAATAGCAATCTGTAGGAGCTTTGTGTAGACTGCCGGTGCAATGGACCACCAGGGCTTCAACTACTTGGTGCTGCTGAAGGGTTGCTGTTGTGAACGCAGGGCTGCTGGGCTACATGCTACTGTTGCTGGTGCGTGAACTTGAAGGAAGCAGCTGCTGGAGCTTGAGGAAGCTACTGGTGTTGGTGTTGGCCGGGTAGGAGGGGAAAGAAGTTGTTGGAGGTTGGCTCGTGGAGGACTTGTGCTCACCAAGCGTGCATGGGCAGCACGTGGAGCTGGAGGAAGCTAGCTTGCAGGAAGAGAGAAACGTGGAGCTTGATGCATGGAGCTGCTGGAAACTCTGCTTCACCGCGTGGAGGCTTCACCGCATGCAGGTTGTGCACTGGAGAAAGCTAGCTTGCAGCTCCAGGTGTTGCTGGCTTCACCAGGTTGGTGTGTTGCATGCAAGGGTGGCCTTGCTGCTGGTGGAAGCCGTGAAGCTGCTGGAGAGCGTTGCTGCGTCTGCTGGTGCGCCGACTGTTCTTCACCGGGCGTGTGCTGGTGCTGCTGGAAGTTGGCGGCTGGGGGAGCTGCGTGGAGGATGCTGGAGAAGACCGTGGAGCTTGCTGGAAGAGGCTGCCGGCTTCAGGCGCAGCGTGCATGGGGGGTGCGTTTGCTGGCGGTTGGCTTCAAGCCCGTGGGAGCATGCATGCAAGGGGCGCGTGTAGGCTCGCAGACATGTGGCTGCTGGTGTGCGGCTGCTGGTTGCTGGGAGCTGGAGAGAAAGAGACGGCGGCGCTGGAGCTTCTGGCAAGTGGATAGAACAGAGAGGGAGAAAGAAGGACCGAGAGAGAGAAAAGTAGAAATCAGAGAGAAGGGTGGGGGTTTACGGGAGAGAAGGAGGGAGAATAAAAGAGACCGGAGGGAGAGAGGAGGAATAGAAGGAGAGAGAGGTGCGGGAGAGGAGGAATAGAAGAGAGAGAGAAAGAGAAACCGAGACCTGGGAAACGGAGAGGACAGAGAAGGGAGAAAACAGAGAGAGAGAGAGAAAAAGAAATCGAGAGAGAGAACTGTGGAGGGAGGAAGAGAAAAGGAGAGAGTGCTGGGCGAGACCGAGAGAGAGAGGGATGCTAGGAAACGGTGGGGAAGAAGGAGAAACCGGCTGCGGGAGGAGGAGAAAACGGAGAGGAAGAAGAGGGCGGCTGCAGGAAATTGGAGAAGGAGAAGGACCGGGAAATAACCGTGGGAGAGAGGTTGCGGGCAGAAGCTGTGCGTGGGAGAAAGAGAGAGGGAGAGAAGGATGTTGGAAAGGAGAGGAAGAATACGGGAGAGAGGAAGAGAGAGCTGCCGGAAGAGAGTTGGGAAAGGGGTTAATATAGAGAGGAAGAGAGGCGTGGGAAGGAAACTGGAGAAGAAGTAGGACTGCGGTTGGGAAATTGGAGAGAAGGAAGGAAATAGTGGGTTTTGGGAAACTCCAGAGAAGGAAGGAATCAAATTGCATTTTTACCCCTGCTTTAGTTGAAATCCGAACACTAGATCCCCCAAATTTCCGGAAACTCCACCAGCTACGCTGCATCATCGGCATGTCCTGTCCCCATAAAATAAATATAAATTCGCGCATTATCATAAAAATATCATCATATTTATTCATTTCGTCTCGGTTTTGTCGAAAAACCGCAAATGCGCTATGCTCCTTTAATCACATGAAATGACGATGTTTTTAAGTCAGAATTTGATGAAATTAGTACCGTTGGACTTGTTACACAATTATCTATCATTTCATGCTATTTTGCAGATAAAAACAACAGTATGATGCATATGATTGCCCTTAAATGATCAATTTAACACTTTATCATATGCGAACCAAGTTTGGAACTTGATTAATCTGGCATAAGGTATAGTACCTATTGGCAGTAAATGGATTTTTAAAAGAATGATCAGGGCAGATGGACAGATTGACATATACAACGCAAGGCTGGTTGCGAAAGGGTATTGTCAAAGACAAGACATTGACTATGACTAAACTTTTTCCCCAGTTGCCATGGTTAAGTCAATTAGAATACTTATTGCCGTTGCTGCATTATATGATTATGAAATATGGCAAATGGATGTGAAAACAACATTCCTTAACGGGAACCTTCAAGAAGAGGTGTATATAATACAACCTGAAGGATTCACTTCCAAAGAGCATCCAAATAAAGTATGTAGGCTGCAAAGATCCATTTATGGATTAAAGCAGGCATCCCAAACATGGAACTTAAGATTTGATGAAGCAATCAAATCTTACGACTTCATTAAGAATGAAGATGAACCTTGTGTATATAAAAAGACCAGTGGGAGTGTAGCTACCTTTCTAGTGCTTTACGTTGATGACATTCTACTCATTGGAAATGATGTAGGAATGTTATCATCAGTAAAGATTTGGTTATCCAAGAACTTCTCTATGAAGGATTTGGGAGAAGCATCTTATATTCTGGGAATAAGGATCTATAGAGATAGATCTAAGAGGATGCTTAGATTATCCCAATTCATGTACATAGACACCATTGTCAAAAGGTTTGGCATGGAAAATTCTAAGAGAAGTCTCATTCCGATGAGACATAGAATTTATCATTCCAAAGGAATGTCTCCCAAGACACCTGAAGAGAAAGCATACATGGATAGAGTTCCTTATGCTTCGGCAATAGGATCTATCATGTATGCAATGCTATATACTAGGCCAGTTGTGGCACATCCACTAAGTGTCACTAGTAGATATCAGGCTGATCCAGGTGAAGAACTCTGGAAGGCGGTGAAATGTATCTTTAGATACTTGAGAAGGACTAATGATCTATTTCTCGTCTATAGAGGAAACGACTTGGAACTTCGAGGGTTTACTGACTCGAGTTTCTAGTCGGATATGGATGACAGCAAATCCATGTCTGGATTTGTGTTCATGATAAATGGAGGTGCAGTGAGTTGGAAAAGTTCCAAATAAGAAAGAACTGCAGATTCGAGGACCGAAGCAGAATACATTACTGCAGCTGAAGCGGCTAAAGAGGCGGTTTGGATGAAGAAGTTCATCTCTACACTTGGAGTAGTCCCAAGCATTTCAGATCTTGTTCCATTATTGTGTGACAACAATGGGGCAATAGCTTAAGCAAAGGAGCCTAGATCACATCAGAAGTCAAAGCACATTCTGAGACGATTTCATCTGATCTGTAAGATTATCGCCCGAGGAGATATAGTGGTTGAGAAAATCTCAACTGAAGATAATGTAGCAGATCCCTTGACTAAGCCATTGTCTCAAAACAATTTAGAACGTCACCTTAAGTTTATGGGACTTATACATATGGATGATTGGTTGTAGTCCAAGTGGGAGAATGATAGAATTGGGTGGCCTCAAAGCCAATTGTTGTACATTCTAGTTCGAAATAGTAATAAAGGCAATCATTTCATTATATATAGTTCTCTTAACTTAACTATCATAAGGAAGGTCCGTAGACAAATGTATGGGATATTGAATCATGATGAGATCATGATAGTGAGATCAATATTCTTAGTTACTTGTCTTAAATAGTTCTCGATCATAGGATATTTGAATTGGACATTAAATATCCGATAAAATCGACACAGGTTATTTCTACTCATGCGATGAGGGTGAATGATCTCACATTCTCTCGTGTAGTGAAACTAAGACAAACTTGTGGATGTTCATTAGAGAATGAGTTCACTAAACATGTCCGAATTAGAATTCCTGGATAGTCATTATATCTAATAGTCAACCAAAGAATTCAATCGTTGCAGGAGCGCAGTTGGTCCTTTGACCTGTGTCACCAATGATACCTTGCTTGTAGACCATTGTGACTTGATTCTCTGGCTTGTGGACTTTAACCATAAGTCCACGATGGTCAATCTCTTAGACATAGTCAAAAGCTTGCGAAGGTAATTGAGTGAACAACAGGGGATCACTCACTCTTGGTATACGACTGGAGAGAGAATGTCCTATGGATGTGTATACAGAAATCTCTAGCCAGGGTCAACTGAAAGAGATGTCTTTCTAGAAGTTAACTGAGTACTGAAATCTATCTAAATAATTCAATAAAGGGTTTGACTATGAAACCATACTCTTGCGTTATTGGGACACTGGATGAGTGAATGATTTTATCTGTGCAGTATCTGCAAACGGACAGGTTCAATTAAAGGGAACAATATCCCTTATATCTTCTGGGATCATGAGGTAGTGTTTGATGCCGTTCATAGTCAGAAGGTCAAGTAGATTAATCATTGGATGATAAACCACTTATTTATTGAATTAATTATTTAACATATGATGTTTAAATAATAATTAATAAATACTAAATTTAGAATTAGTTCTACGTTTAGTGGGCCTGAAACCAAACTGATATATAGGCTTAGAGGGTCATACACATAAGAGTTCTCGTAAGACGATGAGAGATGTTAAATATTATATTTATCTGGGTTTTTGTGAAAAGCCACAGGATGAGCATGAATATTTAATTGAAGAATTATCGAAGGTCAAGCTCTTAGATAATCATGAGAAATAAACCTTGGCCTTATCTATAATTGTTATAAAAGGAGGGCTACATGGTGGTGTACGTATATGACACCCTTGTGGAGTTTCTCTCTCCTCTCTCTCTCTTGAAGAAGACCTCTCTCTCTTCTACTTTTCAACTGCATGGTGGATTTGAGATCGGGTTGAAGTACTCAAGCCGGGGAGGAAATCGCATCTGCGTTGGGAGCTCGTGTGGATACCTCTGGAGATCGTTCGCGTGCGCGATTACCGAAACGGTTCAATCCACAGGAGATTCAAAATCCCGCAAAAGTGAAGAACGATTCTTCCTGTTAATTTTATTGTCCGTTTTACGATCCCAGCAACCCAATACATGGGAATCGTTTTATATTTCCGCTGCGTTCCAGCGATTCCTTACAATCCACATCTTTGAGCTACTCTCATTTTGCTATCTCTGATATGTCAAACATATCATTTTAGTCATTGAAAGGATCTCAAAAATTCTATGAAGCTCTCTAATGTGTGTCATCTATAGTTCCAAACAAATAAAGATTATCTTATAATCTTGTGTTAATTTGTGGGTTTAGAACATTTTCTAGACTCATTAGCTCTCACTGTATTCTCTAAGGACATATTCCTCTTCATAGAAGATAACTTTCAGGATGATAATTATTCCATTATCGCCTAGCTAATAAATGTAATGTCCAAACTCTTTGGACATCTCATAAATTCATACTGCACTATGTCCTTTTAGAGCCAACATCTTTGGATCATGTCTTTTCCAAAATACTAGGACATAACATGACTTTAATATACTTAAAATCAAGTTTATAATTCACATTTCATATGAATTATCGTATCACCATATCCTATATGAATATACTGATTTATTTGGAACCATATGTAAAGTATGGACATCTAATGTTCATACTCGTATTAATGAGGATATAAGAATTAGGCAAATCTTATTATAAATAGCACTCTATCTAATAAAGTGTTATTCCTCATTATATCATATTGCTATGATATGTAATGAGGATTAATCGAGAGAAGATATTATCATTTTAATGATATGTGTGAATCATGTACTCAAGTATTAATTTCCTTGATCAAATCAAAGAATTCAAATACTCTTTCCATTACTCACTTCATCTTGATCTTCTATGTCAAATTTCGTCGAATTAATGGGGTTTTTCGTCGCGTTCTTCATGGAAATGATGAACTGGTTTCATAGGCTTCAAGAGGGTTGTTGAAGTGGATTTTTGGGCCTCGATCGGCCATCCACGACGTTGCAGGTGAGACCGGCGGTGGGCGGCGACCTCACCGGTCCCCTGCAGGGCAGCGATGATTGCCGGCAACCCCCCTTCCCTCCTCCTCTCGTTCTATTTACTTGCTGTAGGCAGATGGAGGAGAAAGGTATTGGACCGAAAGGGTGGTGTTGCTGGAGCTCTGTGGGTGCCGGCAAGGCCGGCTGACCTCGCCGGCCCCATTTGGGGTAGCGGGGATGGCAGGCACCGCTGCCTGTTCCCCCCCCCCCCCCCCCCCTCCCCCTCGCCGGCATTAGGCATGTAGAGGCCCTAGCCATGCGAACCAGTGTAGGGGCATTGGCTCGGTCCGGCCCACCCGGGCAGTCCAGGTTGGACCCAAGCGAGGCCCATGCCCACTTGAGGCAGACCTGGCTCGAGCCCAGGTACCTAGGCCGGCCTAGACTGGTTTGGCCCAACCCAGCCAACCCGCCTGGGGGGCCTTTTAGCCCATTTAGCCCCTATTAAATCATTAAACCCCTTCAACAATTACCCAATTATTTCCAAAAATTATTTAAAGAATATTTAATTAAAGATTATATTATAAAAGTGTTTTAAAACTAAAATTTCAATTCACAAGATATTAAAATAAATGTTGTCTTAAAATTGTTTTAAGACTAATGTTCTTTTAACATGTTTAATTAGCAAGATATAAATTGAGTAATTGTTTTAAAATTGTTTTAAAACTAAAACTCAATTAAGTCTTGTTTTCTTTGGGGTTTAAATTAAATATGATGATCTTTAATTAGTGTTATCAATTGTTGTTAATACATTATTTGTTGATTTAATTTTTAGATTACTAAATGATGATATTTTTCATTATTTAATATTGGTCTAAGAGTTAGATTAAAATTAATTGAAATGAAAAATTATTATTTCTTTAACAAGGGCTGTTAAGGGAGTGTTTGTACCTTAAGGACCATTAACAAGAGTTGTAATGGCATTAATTGTTATTGTGTATCACTTACCAAGAGTTGTTAAGCAATTATTAATATCTTGGTGATTTTTCTTAACAATAAGTTGTTAAGAGAATTTTTAAATTTGGATAACTTAACAAGAGTTGTTAAGACAACTTCAATTAATCTAAGTGTTAAATTAATTGATTTAGAAATGTTCTAAATTAATATTTCTTAACAATTGTTATTGAGAAATATTATTTAATGAAGGGGTTCTTAACAAAGAGTTGTTAAGAAATTAAAATTAAAGTTATAAATTCCTTTATTAGAGTTATCAAGGGATTTATAATTTTATCTAAATGTTTGATAATGTCACATTAATAAATGTTGGTTAGTGTGATTTAAGATTAATCTAGGTGTTAGATTAATTAATTTTGAAGTGTTCTAAATTCTGAATGGAATATTTTAGAATTTTAATTTTAGTCTTATATTCACATGTTGATGTGTTTGATGCTTTAAATTAGATTTAAATACATGTTAGAAAATATGATTTTCGAAATTCAAATTATCTAATTTTGATTGGTACCTGTAGATATGCTAATTTTGACCTCATATTGAGTAAATTTCATGTTATACTTATAATGCCCCGAAATGGTCTGGTTCTTAAGCATTAATTAATTTATTGATTTTTCTCGATATTCGTTGATTAACGATGACCATAGCCGATGCGATTTAGATTTCTAACAGAAATCAGTTTGGAATTAAATTTCTAGATTTAACTGAAAAGCGTCACAAGACATTAGCACTGGGAGTTCACTCCCCCTTTTATACAAACACCCCTCTCGGCACTCTCACCTCTTTCTGACTAGGTCGGTCCCTCGGTTAGACTATAGTGGTTAGTGTTGAGACCTCTATAAGTCCCCAAAATCAAGGAATTCCTCCTTGTTCATCAGGTTGGTTGTACCATTGAAGTACCAGATAGATCTTCATAACGTTGTGAGTGAAGCCCTAGAATATACTGGCGGAAACTGAATTGAAACTAGGACCCTACCCGTTGAGAGAATTGATGTCTAAAATTCAATTAATTCAACAAGAAACTCTCAAAACAGCATAAGCATTATTGATTGGTTAATCTTTGTACAACTTGTTTGAACCTTCGGTTAACTAAATACCATCATGATGTTACGCTCAGGTAGAGTCGTTGGAATGGCGGCTTACGAATAGGATACCCGGTTCAAGTATAAGGGAGATGCTAATGCCCCTCAGGATTATGATTATTACTCTGAAGACGGGGGAGATGCTAATGTTGGGATCCGAGCGGGACGAGAAAAATACAACGGAAATGACGAATAAAATATTATCCCACCCGATGCCGGCTGATCCGATTCGGAACGAAAAACTAAAACCGAAAAACGGGTCGAAATCTGATTACCGTGTGCGGATTCGAATCCGCTTTCGTCTCGGTTCCCTTGAGGCGATGCCGCGAGCCGCACAAGTGTCCGGCTTCCAGCGGTATTCACGCGATCCTCCGTGGTGGTTCGTCCTCGCTCCCTCGTCCGTATCAGCTCGCTCGCTGAAGATCCATCGCCGCAGCAATTGCCGAAAACCCGCCGACGGGAATTCCCAACTTTCGGGAATCACGCGTGGCAGAGACAGAGACAGTCTTGGCGCCTCGAACGGGGCAGCCAGAGGAGGAGAGAGAAGGGGGAAGGCGGCTAGCATGGGGAAACCCTGGAGCTTGGCCCATGATTTCTCAACAGCGCGTATTTTTATTAAGTCGGCGCGACTATTCACAAAAGTCCCCGAGTTAATATAAATCCCACTTATGTACCACCGACTGAGAATCTTATTGCGTGTGACCCTCTAGGCCCATTTACCAGTCCGATTTTCAGCCCGTTAAGTCCAATAACTTGTTATTGACTTATTGTAATTAATTAATATCTATATATTAACTAATTACTTAAATGAATTAACATCGCATGTAAATTCGGTTGGACTTCCGATCAAGTTGGGTGCCAAGCAACACCGCATGATCCCGGAAGGTAATGGGGTTCAGCAACCCACTCATGGAAACTGTCCATCCACAGTTACCGTGTGGCTATAATCCTTCGCTCGCACAATGCTCTCAAGTTAACCTAGAGTCAACTATCAAACCCTAGATGGTCAACTCACTTGAATCAGACTCCGCTGTACAATATCCGAAAACAACTTTTTTGATATTATGTCTGCTCTGGCCAGAGACTCCTGTGGGTCTACTCTAGAGCATTCTCTCTCCAGTTACTTGAGAGCTAACGATCCTCTATTGAACACACAATCACCTTCGAAGGTCTTCCGCTGGACCCGATCCTTGTCTATTAGAAATCCCGTGGATAGGGATTCGTAGGTCAAGGTCAAAGTCCAGAAGTCCACCGACAAGGTGTCTTTGGTGTCTCAAGTCCAAGGAACCACGCCACCATGACGATGAATCAAGCCGATTGACAGTCAGGTAAATTACCATTCGGCGATTCATGTCGGATCAGTTCATTGAACTCATTCCCCAATGAGCACCTACAGGTTTACCATTGTGTCTCCACACTAGTAACTAACGAGACCAGTCACTCTCATCATATGAGCTGGAATAACCTGTACTAGTCTAACCGGATGTTTGATGTCCTTCTCAAACATCATACGACTATGAACAATTGGGAATATGTGTTTATAAGTCATCAGTCTCATTATTATGATCTCATCATAATCTGATGACTATTGCACTTATTCATGGACTTCATTATGCGTAAATATAAATATGTCAATCTACATAATGAATTTAATGTCATTTATTAGTGAAACAGATTGAAATAGGTGCCTTATGATTGGCTTAGAGGACACCTATATCCATCAGCTAATGCCCCCCGCAATTCTCATCACTTCAGACTGAGTATGAGGGAGATACTTATGCCCCTCAATGTCAAGTTCATTTTACCCACGATCAATACAACCCCAACATTGATCGTCCTCATGTCCATATCATCTCGAACCCTACTTTTGAAGAGGCTCAAGACCAAACTCAGCCTTCTTCTTCAAATCCACCCGATTTGGTTACTGTGCTGGGATCCCTTGCTACCCATGTGGACCCTCAACAGCTTGAGGCAATCCAATTCATTCTGAAGGAGAAGACCACCGTACATTCATCCGAACCGCGCATCCCGGTCCCCCCTGTCATCCATCAGATCCTTACTCAGGCCATGGAAGGCCTTCGTATCTCCACTCCTAGGCCTATGACACCCCAACAATCCTCTGCAAGATACCTGGTTAGACAATCCATACCAACTTATCAAAATGCCTTCGGGCATGGCGGAAATGCTGCTGGTTCTCAGCCTTACTATCCTCCATGTCCTAGCTACTCTAGGAGGCAGACCTTCCAGGCACCACCACCTCCGCCTACTAATTCAGTTACTCAAGTCCTGTTCACTAAACTCAACCAGATGGATGAACAATTCAAGGGCTTCAAGAAAATGATGGATGTCAAAGCTACCCTTGAAGTCTCTATCCCTAATCTGCCTATGTTCCATCTTCCACCCTCTGAGATGCTGATATATCGGAAGTACCATGGCTCTGGCAATCCCTTCACCCATCTAAAGGAGTTCATGTACGAATCCTCCTTCTAGCAGAACGATAAGAGGTCGCTGGCCTTTCTCTTCAATAGGTCATTAGAGGGAGCCGCCCTAGAATGGTTATTCTCTCTGGATTCCTCTGATGTTCAGGATTTTGACACGGTATCCCAGAAGTTCCTTCAACGTTACAAAGATAGAGTTGCACCGTCCCTCTCTATAACTAATTTGGTGGCTGAAAAGATGAAGCCTGATGAGGACTTCGTCACTTTTGCTAATAAATAGAGGGCCATGGCCGAGAAAATCAAGGATCATCTGTCGGAATTCGAACAAGTCAAGATGATGATTGCCAACGCAACCCCACAATATAAGTTGGTCCTGACATTGAATAATTTGACCAATATGGCAGACTTGTATGAGAGAGCGCCCTACGCACAGAATTCTTTTAAGGACTCCACCTTCTCTAGTGTCTTTGATCCACATAGACCCAATAGGCCTCCACCTCGGAAGCTTGTTATTCCACATTCTTCCTCCACAGCTCCAACCACAGAGGGCACACTATCCCATGAACAGATCAGCACAGTGAATAATAATCAACCCCAGTTCATGAGGAGTTAGCAACACAGTTCAGTCAGCCACGACCACAAAATCAGCAATGCTTCAGGCCACAACAACAACCATATCATCCAGCTTTCAATCATCCGCGTCAGCAGCCAACATACTGTTAGTCTTAGGTGGCCTACATGCCAATATGACTTTGTAATCTCGTTGATTTATTAATAAAATAGCATTATATTCATTGTGTGTAAATCATATTAATTATTGTCTCATAATTAAGTCCGTGAATATGTGCGATAGTGATCAAATTATGATGAGATCATACTAATGAGACTAATCACTTAAACACACATATTCTTAATAGTTCCTAGTCGGAGGGCATCCAAGAAGGACATCGAATATCCGGATAGACTAGTACAGATTACTCCCGCTCATAAGATGAGGGTGACTGATCTCATAGTCACTTGTGTGGAGACACTAAGGCGAATCTGTAGGTGCTCCTTAGAGAATGAGTTCACTGAACTGATTCGACTGAATCACTGGATGGTAGAGTACCTCCCTGTCAACTAGCTTGATTCTATTGTCGCAATTGCGTGGTGTTGGGATGGGGGCGGGGAGCGACGAACGCAGCCGAAGCAACATACAAAATTCCACCCGATGCCCGAAGATCTGATTCGGAACGAAAACTAAAATTGAAAATCGAAGTTGTGATCTCATCACCTTGCGCGGATTCGAATCGGCGACCTTTTTGGTTCTGCCGAGGCGATGCCGCTAGCCGCACAAGTGTCCGGCCTCCAGCGATATCCACGCGATCCTCCGCGGTAGTTTGTCCTCGATCCCTCGTCCAGTTCAGTGTGCTCGCTGAAGAATCCTTGCCGCAACCATGTCCGGATCATCTGGATGGGAATTCCTGACTCTCGGGAAACGCGCGCGGCGGAGACAAGAAGTCTCCCGGCACCTCGAATCGGGTGCCCAGAGGAGGAGGAGAGAGAGAGAGAGGGGGACGGCCAGCCTTGAGAGCTCCTGGAGCTTGGCCTAGGGCTTCTCAACAGCGCATATATATATTAAGTAGGCGCGACTTTTCACAAAAGTCCCCGAGTTAATATAAATCCACTTAAGTACCACCGATTGAGAATCTATTTGTGTGTGACCCTCTAGGCCCATTAACCAGTCCGATTTTCAACCCGTTATGTCCAATAACTAGTTATTGACTTATTGTGATTAATTAATATCTAGATATTAACTAATTACTTAACCGAATTAATATCTCATGTAAAATTCGGTCGGACTTCCGATCAAGTTGGGTGCCAAGCAACACCGCATGATCCCGGAAGGTAATGGGGTTCAACAACCCACTCATAGAACATGTCCGTCCATAGTTACCACGTGGCTATAATCCTTCGTTCGCACAATGCTCTCAAGTTAACCTAGAGTCAACTATCAAACCCTAGATGGTCAACTCACTTGAATCAGACTCCGCTGTACAATATCCGAAAACAACTTTTTTGATATTATGTCTGCTCTGGCCAGAGACTCCTGTGGGTCTACTCTAGAGCATTCTCTCTCCAGTTACCTAAGAGCTAACGATCCTCTATTGAACACACAATAACCTTCGAAGGTCTTTCGCTGGACCCGATCCTTGTCTATTAGAAATCCCGTGGCTAGGGATTCGTAAGCCAAAGTCAAAGCCCAGAAGTCTACCGACAAGGTGGCTTTGGTGTCTAAAGTCCAAGAACCAACCACGCCACTGTGATGATAAATCAAGCCGGTTGATAGTCAGGTAAATTACCATTCGGCGATTCATATCAGATCAGTTCAGTGAACTCATTCCCCAATGAGCACCTACAGGTTCACCATTATGTCTCCACACATGTAACTAACGAGATCAGTCACCCTCATCATATGAGCTAGAATAACCTGTACTAGTCTTACCAGATGTTTGATGTCCTCTTCAAATATCCTACGACTAGGAACAATTCAGAATATGTGTTTATAGGTCATCGGTCTCATTATTATGATCTCATCATAATCCGATGATCGTTGCACACATTCATGAACTTCATTATGAGCAATGATAATAAACACGCCAATCTACATAATGAAATATATATGCCATTTATTATTGAACCATATTGAAATAGGTGCCTCGTGATTGGCTTAGGGGCCACCTATATCTATCAATCTCCCACTTAGACTTAAGCCAATCACCTTTGCATTTGATCTCCATCAAATCTAAGTAATACTCACATCAAATCTGTGACTAAGGCTTGGTTCGGGATCTGCTAAATCATTCATAAATGGAATAATTTTCATTACTTTATTTCCTCTTAATTCTGTCTCTGGACTTGTGAAAGAGCCTCAGAATGTTCTACAACTTCTGATGAGACCATAGCTCGACCACAAAATTGATCGCTTCCACTGTTGTCCTACAACAACGGGACGAGATCGGAGACCTTTTAGAACTACATTTAGTTCAAGGATGGACTCTTTCATCCATATTATTCCAATAACAGTATCACTTGTTAATCTCGTCATTGAGTTCTTGGTTGGAACTCTTCCAATCCATTCTATTCTTATTAAAAGGGTAAACCCATGCCTGATTTGAAATTTGAGTCATTGTGACTCATTGTTTCAAATCATCCTCTCCATATACAGGAGTGCATCCTTAGCACTTCAAGTACTTAGTGATATGTATCACTCCTTCTATCAAAGTTTTTCTGTATTCTTCAAGGAACCTTTCCCTAAAGAAATAAATTTCATATCTCAATAAGATAACATTCTCATCGATCTATATTAATAGATTCGTATTCTCAATACGCAGGATGTTGCATCCAAACCTATTATGAAGAAGAATATGGATAATAATACTTTTACTGATAGTAACATCCTCATGTAATTCTCAATGACTTTGATGTTATTATCACAACAGATTACTAATGTGACTGTGCTCCCACTGACCTCCTTGTACACACATAATCCGTGATCATTCTTAATGATCACTGAGTATTTGACCATTAAGTCAAAACTCTTATTGCACCTTTGGGAAACTTTAGTTTGATTCAAAAATAATCTTTGAATCACAACTTGCTTCTTGGATATTATAAAAGCTTTAAAGTTGTATCATATACGTCTTTTCCTCAATCACATTGAGAGAAAGCTTTTAATATCTAACTGCCATCTCATCATCATGACAGGCAGTATTGGCAAGTAAAATTCTAATAAACTTATTTTGGTATTTGAAGAAAAATCGTCAAAGTCAACTCTTTGACTATGATTATTTCCTTTATATTACCATATAAGTTTTAAGTAGTCCATTTGTACTAATCTTCATTATGAAGATTTACTTGCTTCTGAGAGGTACAATACCCTCAAGCAATACTACCAAGTTCCGAACTTAATAGGTATTATAGACTATAGCTTAGAACTCTTAACTTCTTGCCAATTTAAAAGTTTTAATTATGATAGAGATCTTCCTAATAGATTTTGGATCATGATCCACATTTTTGAGCTCCTCTCATTCTGCTATCTCTGATATGTCAAACATATCAGACTAGCTATTGAGAGAATCTCAAAATCTATGATGCTTTCCTATGTGTGTTATGAACGGTTCCAAACATCCGAAGATTATCTAATAATCTTGTGTTAATTTGTGAGTTTAGAACATCTTCTAGTTTTATTAGCTTCCACTGTCTTCTTTGAGGACATGTTCCTCTTCTTAGAAGACAACTTTCAGTACGATAATTATTTCATTATCGCCTAGCTAATAAAATAATGTCTAAACTCTTTAGACATCTCACAAATTCATATTACGCCGTGTCCTTTTAGATCCAACTTCTTTGGATCATGTCTTTTCCAAAAGATTAGGACATAACTTGACTTTAACATCCTTAAAATCATGTTAGTTTGTAATTCACATCTCATATGAATTATTGCATCCCCATATCTTATATGGATATACTGACTTATTTGGAACCATATGTGAAGTATGAACATCTAATGTTCATACTCATATATATATACAAGAATATCAGAGTTAAGCAAATCTTATTATAAATATAGCACTATATCCAATAAAGTGTTATTCCTCATTATATCATATTGATATGATATACAATGAGAATTTATCGAGAGATGATACAATTATCATTTTCTTTACTTGCGTGAATCTCGTGCTCAGGTATTAATTTCTTTGATCAAATCGAAGAATTTGATACTCTTTCAATTAATCACTTCATCTTGATCTTCTATACTTTAATCTCTTAGATGCATTCGACTAGTACTTCAGTAAGTACACATAGCCAAATCTTTCCAAGAGAAAACTATTAAGGTAAGTCAATAGAAGTGATTATCTTTGGCCTTAAGAAGATTTGGGCTATTTACATCAACATGTCTAAGCTCCAATAATCTCTACTTATCGTACAACCTAGTGTACAATGCCATAGATAATCATGATTCACTAAGTTTATTTCTATAGGAGACTTGTGAACAGTCATCATATGATATGTCATATCAAGAATCTACAGTGCATTGACTGCTTTTAAAATCTTTCATTCTATTCTTAAAACCAAATGGAACAACGTTTGTTCCTTCTTAGTCAATGTTATTCACTTTTACAATTCTTGATAATTAATGGAACTAAATAACAATTATTTAGTTTCATATTATTCTCCGAAAAGTATACAAAGATTTACTGTTTCACAGTAACCTATGTATCTTGTGAACTATTGCTGAGTCTAACTCAACATTTTCATTTTTTTGATTTTCTTTTACTTGTCTAAGTCTGCATATTGTTGTAGATCTGAGAATTATTTCCAATATTTCATATTGGAGACACTAACTCTCCAATAGACATACAAAAGTGGATAATAAGAATACCTGAAACTTCTTACAAGTTTCATTTTCCTATTTGCGTTTACCAATATCCTTATATTGGTTGCAGTGGGAGAACTACTCATTCTCTCTTTCAGCTAACTTGCCTTTATCTATCTCAGGTGTGGATTCGATCATTTAAAATCTTACTTCTAGCCTTTCTCAAAGGTATACTATAAATATCTTTACTTCTTGGACTATCCAAGCAAGAGATTTCATAATATCTGACTAAGACAATGGCTATCATTTGCTCCTGAAGACATTCTTCAGAGTCCTTTAGCCAATCTGAATATAAGAAGTATTGGCATCCTATATACCAAGTCTCGGATTAATTGACGACATTTTATTCTATAGAGAAAATAAGTGATTTAAACATACTGTTCTTATAATTCAATTATAGACTTTTATCTTGAATTATTCCCACTATTTTTTGACGGACTGTATAACCCTCAAGTACACAAAATGGGAGACGCCAATGGTCTCCTAGCAAGGGTCATAATCTCAATGACTTGTAGTACAGCCTTGTGGATAGCGCAACAAATTATAATACAATCAAAGAGCACCCATCTCATGGGACTTACAACTCTTTGCAATATCTGATTATGGCTTTGGTCCACAAAGATTTAATGCCCTTGTAGATAGCACAACAAACCATTAATTCTGGTCTAAGCATTACCACCATTACGAGACGAGTATAGATTTGCATGCAACTTGGTGGTAGCACAACAAGGCTACATGGTTCCTCTACCCCGATCAGAAGGCATCTTATGTCATAGTCAGAGTCTCTCCTCACAATTAGACAAGCCTTGTGGTAGCACAACAAACCTGTCTAAAGTAATTTGAGTCCTATGACTATAACGATAGAGGACCACGTAGTAAGTTTTCAACTACTCACATTACGACTCAGACTTTAGCGAGGGTTTTAAATAACTTTTATCTTGGTCTCTACCTACGTGATAATTTATAAGATATCGCATATATATTTAACTATACTTAGATAATAGCAATTGATTCATAATCAAAAGAAAAACATGCATCAACCATACATGTTCATTATATGGTCATGGATAGTACGGTGATTAACTGGAGCCATACAGTTAATCACCACAACTATATAACAATTATATAATTAAATCATGGAAACACACGGGCACTAGTGATCTCATCTCCGGTCGTCTTCCTGGTTGCATTTATAGATCATCCTCGTCTCTCCTCGGCCAGTGCGATCAATTACAAAATATTAATTTTTTGAAATAATTTTAAATACAAATAAATTGTAAGAGAACGTCTTATGGCCGAATACAATAATAAAGGGAGATAGGATTACATTGGAATGATGGAGAGAGAGAGAGGCACGCATGCCTCATTAATTAACATTTAATTAATATACATCACATTCCATAACAATCCACATAATCACACACTATCACATGATATGAAATGTAACTAAGTGCATATCCATGACTACCACAAATTTTAACCATCTACACATGATAAAACACATCACATAAAGGCTAAAATTTTAAAAAATAATAGTTTTGGTTTTTCTCAAAAACTTGTGTACCAATCAAAATTGGATAATTTGGATTTTCGAAAATTTCATTTTCTATCATACATTTAAATCTAATTTAAAGCATTAAAATACATCATCATGTGCACTCAAGACTAAAAAATTAAAATTATAAAATATTTCATGCATAATTTAGAACACTTCTAAATTATTTAATCTAACACTTAGATTAATCTTAAATCACAATAATAGAAATTCTTAATGTGACACAATCTAACATTTAGATTGAATTAAAAATTTCTTAATAACTCTTATAAAAGAATTTATAATTTCAATTCTAATTACTTAACAACCCTTTGTTAAGAACCCCTTTTATTAAATAATAATTCTCAATAACAATTATTAAGAAATATTAATTAGAACATTTCTAATTAAAATTAGTCTAACAATTAGACTCAATTACTCTCCTAATAACTTTTATTAAAAGATTATATTAAGTCGATTAGATCTTAAAAACAAAATTTAATTAAGATCTCATTGAGAAAATTAATTATCTTAATGACTATTATTAAGACTTAATTAATCATTAATAACTTTTATTAAGGTTTATTCTCAAGAAATAATTAACCTTATTATAACAATTATAAAAAGTTAATTAATCACTTAACAACCTTTTATTAAGTGTCTCTTAAAAATTAATAATAATAATTTAATAAAAATAATTGTTAAGAAATTAAATGATCTAATCACTTAATTAAATAAAATTAACAACTTTTGTTAATTAAATTTAAGGTTACAATTTAAAACAAATTAACAACATTTGTTAATAAGTTGTAACATCATAACTTAATTAAAAGTTATTTATAATTAAGATCATATCTTAATTATAACCCCACTTAAACCTTAAATAAAAACAAGTTAACAACAATTGTTAATTAACTTAAGATCACATCTTAATTCATATAATTCCCATTTAAGATCATATCTAAAACTACCCCTTCATTGATTGAAAATTTATAAACCTTAGTTTAAAACAAATTTTAAACTATTTAAAATAAATTTTAAACTATGTTTATTTTTAATTTCCAATTAATAGGAGTGGACTTTAATTTTAATAAGGGGTTTTAGGGCTAAAGGGCTAGGTGGCTGGTCCATTAAAACTTGGTGGACCTGGGCTTGGCCAGGGCTCGGCCTCAAGCTCGGATGGTCCGGACTGTTAGTCTTAGGTAGCCTACAAGACAATCTTACGATGTAAATCTCGATCATTTACTAATATATAATGGCATAATATTCATTGTGTATAAATCGTATTAATTATCGTCTCATAATGAAGTCCGTGAATATGTGCGATAGTGATCAGATTATGACGAGATCATACTAGTGAGACTGATCACCTAAACACACATATTCTTAATCGTTCCTAGCCGGAGCATATCCGAGAAGGACATCGGATATCCGGTTAGACTAGTACAGATTACTCCTGCTCATGTGATGAGGGTGACTGATCTCATAAGTCACTTGTGTGGACATACTAAGGCGAATCTGTAGGTGCTCATTGGAGAATGAGTTCACTGAACTGATCTGACTGAATCGCTGGATGGTACTGTGTCTCACTGTCAACCAGCTTGATTCTATTGTCGCAGTTGCGTTGATGATCCTCGGACCTGAGACACCAAGGACACCTTGATGGTGGACTTCTATGCTTTGACATTGGTTTATGAATCTCTAATCACGGGATTTTAAACAGCCAAGGATCGAGTACAGCGGAATACCGTCGAAGAGAATTGTGTGTCAATAAGGAATCATTCGCTCTCGATACGATGAGAGAGAATGCTCTAGGAAGTATGCGCGAAAGTCCCTGACCAGGGCGGACGATAATATCGGGAAAGGAGTTTTCCGATATTCATCAGCGGCATCCAATCCAAGTGAGTCGACCGATTAGGGTTTGACAGCACACCATATCCTGAGTTGACTCGAGAGCATTGTACGAATGAAGATTATATTCACGTGGTAACTTTTGGCGGAAAGGTTCCAAGAGTGGGTTACTTAACCCTGATACCTTCCGGGTTTACGCGGTGTTGCTTGGCACCCAATGTGATCGGAGGCCCGATCGAATTCGATGTGCGACATCAATTCGATTGATTAAGGAATTAATAAAGAGTTATTAATTGATTAATGAAGCCAGTAAGGAGTTACTGGGCTTATTGGGCTATTAACCAGACTGGTAATTGGGATTAGAGGGTCACACGCAAATGATTCTCAAGGTGATGGATAAATAAGTGAGTTTTATATAAACTGGGGTTTTTTATAAAAAACCGTGCGGTTAGCATAAAATATAGCGAAGGGGCTTAGCAGGCGAAGCTGCTGCTAACCCTAGCCGCCCCTCCTCTATTTTTCTCTCTCTTTAGTGTCCCAAACAGATCCGGATCTTCTCCGCCGCTTCTTCGACTCCCGTTCAACGAGAAATCGTCTATGCGTTGCGACGAACGGCGGAAGTTTTCATGGCAGCGAAGAACGAGGAACGTGAGGATTTCCATCGCGAGGAAGATCGCGTAGACACTGCTAGAGGTCGGGCGCTTGTGCGGCCTGTGGTGTCTCATCGACGGAATCGAACAGTTGCGGATTCGAATCCGCACATGTTAAGAACAGATAATCTGCTTATCGGCATTTTAGTTTTTTGAAACGGGAATCGGATCTCCGTTTTATTTTTATTTCCGCTGCGCGGGAGATCCAGAGAAACCCGAAAACCCAACACGGACCAAATGGGCGGCGAGGCTCGGGTCCACATGGCCCAGCCAACTAATGCGCCTGGGCGCCTGGCACGCCCAACCGGGCCCCGCCCCGCGGTCGAACCGGCACGAGACCGGCCGGTTCAAGTGCCTAGCGCCAGCCCCTTAGGGTTTTCTGCTTGCAGGTTTTAGGATGTTTAGGGCGGCCCCTTTTGCATCCCCGGCTCCGGCGATGGCCGGACGGCGATGATCTTGTCGCCGGCAGCCCCCATATCCGGCAGTTAAGAAGAGTTTTTGCAAACTTTGGCCTTCCACCCCCAAATTTTTCAACATTTGAAAATAATGGAGAAGGGAGGTTCTACCACCGAATTCCGGCCACAACAAGAACCTTGGGGACTAGCAAGGGTAGCTAGTCATACCAGCAAGCTTCACGGTGATCTTCCATCACCATTAAAGCCCCAACGAAACCCACAAAGTAGGTTCTTCATCACCATGAAAAAACCTACGAAAAACCTATTAAAATTTGATTTTCTCTACAGAAAAATAATCCGATTATTGCACTCATCCCATGAGTAATTTCTATGAGAGAAAATAATCTTAGCATGGAAATTATATTAGAAGATTAACTCGGTCGTTCCGAAGCAGATCCGAGCGGAACTTGGCTCTAATACCACTATTGGGATCGGGGCGGGGCACGACGAACGCAACAGAAGCTACATACAAAATTCCCCCTAATGCCCGCAAATCCGATTCGGAATGAAAACTAAAACCGAAAACCGAAGTTGTGATCTCATCACCTTGTGCAGATTCGAATCTGCGACTGTTTTGATTCTGTCAAGGCGATGCCGCTAGCCGCACAAGCGTCCGGCCTCTAGCGGTATCCACGCAATCCTCCGCGGTGGTTCGTCCTCGATCCCTCGTCCAGTTCAACGCGCTCGCTAAAGAATCCTCGCCGCAACCATGTCCAGATCATCTGGACGGGAATTCTTGACTCTCGAGAAACGCGCGCGGCAGAGACGGGAAGTCTCCCGGTGCCTAGAAACCCCGCCCAAAGGAGGAGGAGAGAGAGAGGGGGATGGCCAGCCTTGAGAGCTCCTGGAGCTTGGCCCAGGGTTTCTCAACAGCGCATATATATATTAAGTCAGCATGACTTTTCACAAAAGTCCCTGAGTTAATATAAATCCCATTTAAGTACCACCGATTGAGAATCTGTTTGCTATGATCCTCTAGGCCCATTAACCAGTCCAATTTTCAGCCCGTTAAGCCCAATAACTAGTTGTTGAATTATTGTGATTAATTAATATCTAGATATTAACAAATTACTTAACCGAATTAACACCTCATGTAAAATTCGATCGGACTTCCGATCAAGTTGGGTGCCAAGCAACACCGCATGATCTCGGAAGGTAATGGGGTTCAGCAACCCACTCATGGAATCTGTCCGTCCACAGTTACCACGTGGCTATAATCCTTCATTCGAACAAAGCTCTCGAGTTAACCTAGGGTATGGGCAACTGTCAAACCCTAGATGGCCAACTCACTTGAATCAGACTCTTCTGTACAATATCCGAAAACAACTTTTCTGATATTGTGTATGCTCTGGCTCGAGACTCCTGTGGATCTACTTTAGAGCATTCTCTCTCCAGTTACCTGAGAGCGAATGATCCTCTATTGAACGCACAATCACCTTTGAAGGTCTTCCGCTGGACCCGATCCTTGACTATTAGAAATCTCGTGGCTAGGGATTCGTATGCCAAGGTCAAAGCCCAGAAGTCCACCGACAAGGTGTCTTTGGTATATGAAGTCTAAGGACCAAACATGCCACTGTAATGATGAATCAAGCCGGTTGATAGTCAGGTAAATTACCATTCAGCGATTCATATCGGATCAGTTCAGTGAACTCATTCCTCATTGAGCACCTACAGGTTCACCATTGTCTATCCACACATGTTACTAACGGGATCAGTCACCCTCATCATATGAGTTGGAATAACCTGTACTAACCTTACAAAATATTTGAGGTCCTCTTCAAACATCCTACGACTAGGAACAATTTAGAATATATGTTTATAGGTCATCAGTCTCATTATTATGACCTCATTATAATCCGATGATTGTTACACACATTCATGGACTTCGTTATGCGCAATGATAATAGGCACGGCAATCTATATAATGAAATATATATGCCATTTATTATTGAACCTGTAAGGATCGAGACTTTCGGATCCGGTTTTCAGGTCAGACCCTGTTGTTCTAATCCTTGTGGGGGGCGGAAGTTCTGAGTTGAATCGCGTCAGAACCTAGAGACGCGTTTTAAACGGCGTCCACCTGGGCAGACGCGTTTCAGGTGCTGCCACGTGGGTGCCGCGGGGGTTGGCCATGGGCCGCGTGGGTACGGCCCTGACAGGTCGTCTGAACGGCGTCTGCGAAGGACGACGCCTTTCAGACTGCGACTCTGGGTGTGTCAGAGTACGGCCCTGACAAGTTGTCTGAATGGCGTCTGTGTAGGACGACGCATTTCATAATCTTGTCAGAGCGGCCGTCTTGTCACCTGATAGGCGTCTGTAGATGTCGACGCGTTTTAGCCAGTTCCTGGTTACCCCTGCGAGCCCTCCTTCTTTCCCTCATTTTCTCCTACTCTCCTTCTCTCCTCCTCCTCCGGCGACCGGCGGCGACCACCTCTCCCTCCACTCCATCCTCTACCTAACTCATACAACTACCACCTCCACTTCCACTGCGGCGTTCTACTCTCCGGACGGCGGCCGACGTCACGGTGGAGCAAGGACGACCACGGCGGTACCGGCGGCGGCGTGGGGCGAGTAGGGTGAACGGCGTGAAGCTTGGAGGAGTTCGAGTGTCCGGTAGGGTGACGTTCCCCGTAGCGTTGTGTTTGAATCATGTTTTCCTCGATATGCATGAGGTAGATCTTCGGTTTTGGGGGTTAGAATGAGCATGTTTAGGTTCTCTATGGGGGTATTTGCCTATGAATTGTCTTGCTCTTCGTTTCCCCTCCAGTTTGAATGATTTTTGGGGTTATTTGGGGCTGGAAAGGGAGCCCTCGGGTTTAGGGCGTTCCTGGTTCCTGGGGCTGAAAGACGTCGTGCATGGACGACGCCTTTTTGAAGGGCGTCGGACCATCACGACGCCTTTTAGACAGGAATCGACTGACAGGCAGACTGACAGGTCGGGGAATTCTGTGGCTAAATGGCGTCATGGGTAAACGACACATTTTTGAATAGCGTCAGGCATCCATGACGCGTTTTAACCACAGAAATCCTCTGAATAAAGCTCTTGGAATTTCCGGATTTTCGTGTTGAATGGCGTCTGGGGATGTCGACGCCTTTTAAAAGGCGACTACTGGTGTCGACGCCTTTTAAGGCCAGAATCTGAAGACTGATTTATATAAACCTGTACTTGGAGCTTGAATGGCGTCGACCTTGGTCGACGCGATTCAAGACAGAATCTCACTAATGCATGCTAGTAAAACGTGTTCATACTGTTAGATAGATGGTTAGCACATGTTTTAGTGCACCCGATAGAGATGGATTCCTCATGATCGGATGGTTCTATGTGTGTTATGCGGTTGCGGGCTTTTCATGTGACCGGATCGCACTGTGTTGGGTTTTCAGTTACTGTGGACCTGGAGTGACATTGTAGCACTTTATCACCCTGTGCTGGTGGGGGCGTGAGCACAGCGCCGGTGGGGGCGTGGGCGGGGTGACGCCTAGTGAGAGAGGGTCACCTGGTGAACCCCGGGGTCAGCTAGTACCGGTGTCGGAGTGGTACATTCGGAGAGTCACTCATGCTGGGGAAAGGGGTAGTCACCTGAGCCAGTTGGGCCGGAGTAGCGAGCGTGCTATCCGAGGGGCTACTCCTTGGTCTCAGCGGGTCGAGGTTTTCCCCACCGTTGTTTGCACGGTCGGCGAGTTCTATCGAGATGACGGTTGTAGATTTTCTAACGGCTGGTTTAGAATGTGCATGATTATTATAACTGCGATTGCATGTATTCTCACGTAGAGAATTAGGAATTGTACCTGCCACTACACTTGTTACTTTACCGTTAGCTGTACTTTACACTTGTGGGTGTGTGCGTGGGCAGTGGGGATCGAAGGATCCCTACTGAGTCTTGTTCTTGAGACTCACCCCTGCGGTTTTCAGGTGAGGACTCCCAGCAGACTTAGAGCGGCGTGTGCGGCCATGTGTTGTGCGTCTTCGGCAGTTGTTCCGGGGTATGCCCCGATGTAGTTGTTATTTATTTCTGGCCTGTATGTTTAATTATTTCCTTTCAGCTGGAGTATGTAATTATTTGCTGTAATCGAGTCGCATTGTAATAATTTTAATTTCCTGCACTTTCATTTCAATTCAATGCGATGTGAATGTTTAGCTTAGTTTATTATTTATTTCCCAGACTTACTAGATCCTAGTTTGGTCCCAAATTAATGATTCGGTACCCATTTAGAAATCGGATCCCCGATTATAGGGTGGCGGGTCGTTACAGTTGGTATCAGAGCATACGGTCTGGCAAATAAATAAATAACTAGGTTAAATGTTGTAAATTCGGCAAATAAATACATTATCCCGTACAGGCACGTCGGTAGCATAGGTTTTAGGATTCTAATTAGAACTTTTTGATTTTGTAATTGTAGGCGAGTAGATGGCTCCCAGGAAGAGGATGCCAGTTATTCGAGAGAGGGGAGATGCCCCTAGTGGGTCCGAGGCAGGGAGGCCGAGTGTTGAGCAGTTTATGGAAGCCATGATGGATACCATGGCTAGATATCAGACACGAGATCCTAGCGAGGGTTCTAGTACTCGGGGAGGGACCACAGCTATACTGGAGAGGTTCTTGAAGCTGAGGCCACCTCACTTCACCGGTCGTCCCGACCCTGACGAGGCCATTCATTGGCTTAGAGAGATTGAGAAGACTTTTGATACCATGGACTGTGCGGCAGTAGAGAGGACCCCGCTGGCTACCTTCATGCTGAAGGATAGCGCCTATGACTGGTGGACCACACTGAAGAGTTTGTCTTATGGGGACAGGAGTCTTAGGGAAATATCTTGGGAGACCTTTGTTAAGGAGTTCAACGCACAATATTTCCCTAGACATGTCCAGCGAGCCAAGGAGAGGGAATTTATGGATCTGACACAGGGGAGTATGACGGTGCTTGAATATGAGGCGAAGTTTGTTTCGCTGGGACGGTTCGTGCCTTTCATATCTCAGGACGAGGAACGTCGCACGGAGAGGTTTGTGGATGGGCTTAGGCTCAGTTTGAGGAACTTCGTGGCGTCCCATTGTTGTACAGACTTGGCGTCAGCGGTTAGGCGTGCAGCAGCTGTAGAGGCTCAGCAGATCCAGTCGGCCCGAGAGAGAGGGCAGACTGTCCAGGGGCCATCTCGAGGCAGGGGTAAAGCAGCGGCACCGGTTCCTTCAGTCGGATCGGGATCGTCTTCTCTCGGCTCCCGATTCAGGAGATTCTTCAGGGGTGGTGGCAGCAGTAGCGGCAGCAGCCGGCCTAGACAGGGGCAGCAGAGTCAGACAGTGTCCAGTGCACAGCAGGAGCCAGCCCAGAGGCTTCCGGCAGTTTGTCAGCAGTGTGGTGGTGCCCATGGCGGGACTCAGTGTCCCACTCTTCCTAGGAGATGTTCTACTTGCGGCCATCAGGGCCATCTGGCGAGGCAGTGCCCGCAGGGGCATAGTCAGGGGCAGGGTCATGGCGACCAGAAGAAGCCGAGGACCCAGGGGAGAGTTCTAGCTATCACCAGGAGGGAGGCTCGCGCGTCCAACTTGGTGGAAGGTACACTTTCTGTCCTTGGGAACTCTGCTCACGTATTGATTGATTCGGGTGCTTCGCATTCTTTTATTTCTGAGCAGTTCTTAGATATCCTTTCTGCGCCCGTTGATGAGTTATCTGATGGTTTGATGGTGGAGGTTCCTTCTGGAGACTATATGATATCCTATAATTGTCTGAGGAGTATTCCCTTGACCATTGAGGGTCATGTGCTACCTGCCCAGTTGGTCGTACTTGCTATTCGTGACTTTGATATCATCCTGGGTATGGATTGGTTGGAAGCCTATTATGCGGAGGTAGACTGCCACAGGAAGAGGGTGCGCTTCTCTATTCCGGACATCCCAACCTTCTTCTTCCAAGGTATTAGGCTTTCTTCTCGGGGCATCCTTATTTCTGCCTTTAAGGCACGGAGGTTGCTTGCTGGTGGCTGTGAGGCTTTTCTTGCCTCTGTTGTTGTTTCTGATGTCCGTGCTAGTCCCAGTCCTTGGGAGGTGCCTGTTGTCTGTGATTTCGTAGACGTGTTTCCGGAAGAGCTGCCTGGCCTTCCTCCACAGCGTGAGGTTGAGTTCACCATCGAGCTTGCACCAGGTACGGCGCCCTTGTCTAAGGCCCCGTATCGGATGGCGCCAGCCGAAATCGCTGAGTTGAAGGCGCAGTTGCAGGAGTTACTGGACAAGGGTTTTATTCGTCCCAGTACATCTCCATGGGGTGCTCCAGTTCTGTTTGTCAGGAAGAAGGATGGTTCGTTGAGATTGTGCATCGATTATAGGCAGCTGAACCAGGTGACAATAAAGAATAAGTACCCGCTTCCTAGGATCGATGACTTGATGGATCAGCTGCAGACCGCGAGGGTGTTTTCCAAGATCGATCTGAGATCTGGATACTATCAGATGAGAATCAGAGATGTGGATGTTAGTAAGACGGCGTTCAGGACTTGGTATGGGCACTATGAGTTTCTGGTTATGCCCTTTGGCTTAACCAATGCTCTGGCGGCTTTTATGGATCTGATGAACCGAGTCTTCAGGACCTACCTGGACCAGTTTGTGGTTGTGTTTGTTGATGACATTCTAATCTATTCTTCTTCTGAGGAAGAGCACGCTGCTCATCTTCGGGCAGTGTTGCAGGTCCTGAGGGAGCACCAACTTTATGCCAAGTTCAGCAAATGTGAATTTTGGCTGAACGAGGTGCACTTTCTTGGGCACGTTATTTCTGGTGAAGGTATCGCAGTAGACCCAGCGAAGATAGAAGCAGTGATGGACTGGAACAGGCCGACTTCAGTGACCGAGATCAGGAGCTTTCTGGGGCTTGCCGGATATTACAGACGGTTTGTTCAGGGATTTTCTTTGATAGCGGCCCCCTTGTCGAGGCTGACTCGAAAGGGAGTTCGTTTCGTGTGGACTGAGGATTGTGAGCAGAGTTTTATTGAGCTAAAAACTCGTCTCACGTCAGCCCCAGTGCTGGTGCTTCCATCTGGGTTAGGTGGATTTGTGGTTTACTCGGATGCGTCCCGTCGAGGATTGGGAGCAGTCCTTATGCAGCATGGCAGGGTAGTTGCTTATGCTTCTCGGCAGCTGAAGAGGCATGAAGAAAACTATCCTACTCATGATTTGGAGCTTGCAGCTATGGTGTTTGCACTGAAGATCTGAAGGCATTATTTGTATGGGGAGAAATTTCAGGTTTTTACAGATCACAAGAGCCTGAAATATGTGTTCACTCAGAGAGACCTGAACCTGAGGCAGCGAAGGTGGATGGAGTTTATTAAAGATTATGACTTTGACCTTTCCTATCATCCGGGCAACGCTAATGTGGTGGCAGACGCTTTGAGTCAGAAGACGGTCATGTCATACCTTATGGTTCGGGAGTGGAAATTATTTGAGCAGGTGGTGGAATCCTCCTTTAGGGTTCCACGTGAAGAAGATAGAGCAGTACTTGTCAGCTTGACTGTGAAACCGGCTGTGTACCATGCTGTGATTGAGGCTCAGAGGGCAGATGCAGAGTTACCCCAGATTCTCCAGAGGTCTGAGGTTGAGTTGTGGGATGATGGTACCATCAGATTCAGAGGCAGACTCTATGTTCCGACTGAGGAAGATGTGCGCAGATGTGTTCTTGATGAGGCGCATCGATCGAGGTATGCAGTGCATCCCGGGGCAACAAAGATGTATCATTGTTTGAGGAGGCACTTCTGGTGGCCCGGTATGAAGAGAGATGTGGCTGAGTACGTGGCTAGATGTATGATATGTCAGCAGGTTAAAGCCGAGCATCAGAGACCTGGAGGGTTGCTGCAACCCTTGCCGATTCCTGAGTGGAAATGGGAACATGTGGCGATGGACTTTGTGATGGGATTGCCCGCATCCCCTAGCAGAAGAGACGCTATCTGGGTCATCGTTGATCGGCTGACCAAGTCGGCACACTTCCTAGCCATTAGGAAGGACTGGTCGGTCGGCAAGTTGGCTAAGTTGTTTGTGGACCGGATCGTCTCTCTGCACGGGGTCCCATTGTCCATTGTATCGGATCGAGATCCGAGGTTTACTTCCAGATTCTGGAAGAGCTTTCAGCAGGCGTTGGGGACTCAGTTGGCTTTCAGCTCGGCCTATCATCCCGAGACTGACGGGCAGTCGGAGAGGACTATTCAGACCTTGGAGGATATGCTCAGGGCGTGTTGCCTAGACTGGGGAGGTTCGTGGGAACAACATTTGTCCACTGTGGAATTTGCCTACAATAACAGCTACCATTCTAGCATCGGCATGGCGCCTTATGAGGCTTTGTATGGGTGGCCGTGTCGATCACCGGTGTGTTGGTCTGAGATCGGTGAGAGGCAGATTGCAGGACCTGAGTTGGTACAGCAGTGTGCTGAGGTCGTCAGGACAGTTCAGCAGAGGTTGACCGCAGCTCAGAGTAGACAGAAGAGTTATGCCGACATCCGACGGAGACCACTTGAGTTTGAGGTTGGGGACCACGTGTTTCTCCGAGTCTCACCCTCCAAGGGTGTGATGAGATTCGGGAAGCGAGGCAAGCTGAGTCCGCGTTATATTGGACCTTTTCCCATTCTTGGTCGAATCGGGGAAACCGCGTATCAGTTGGCCTTACCGCCCAATCTGGCAGGAGTGCACGATATGTTCCATGTGTCCTTGTTGAGGAAGTATGTTCAGGATCCGTCCCATGTGTTGGACTTTTCAGAATTGGAGGTCGCTGAGGACCTGTCATTTCCAGAGTACCCGGTTCGTATTGAGGATCGCAGAGAGCAGGTCTTGCGGAACAAGGTTGTACCGCTGATCAAAGTGATTTGGTAGTACCACTCCGGAGGTGAGGCAACCTGGGAGCGAGAGGACGAGATGCGGGAGCAGTTCCCTTACCTCTTCTCGTGAGTTTTATTGTAAACTTGTATCCTTGATTTGACTTTGTTGAATTCTAGCAGTCAATTTCGAGGACGAAATTTCTTTAAGGGGAGGAGAATGTAAGGATCGAGACTTTCGGATCCGGTTTTCGGGTCAGACCCTGTTGTTCTAATCCTTGTGGGGGGCGGAAGTTCTGAGTTGAATCGCGTCAGAACCTAGAGACGCGTTTTAAACGGCGTCCACCTGGGCAGACGCGTTTCAGGTGCTGCCACGTGGGTGCCGCGGGGGTTGGCCTTGGGCCGCGTGGGTACGGCCCTGACAGGTCGTCTGAACGGCGTCTGCGAAGGACGACGCCTTTCAGACTGTGACTCTGGGTGTGTCAGAGTACGGCCCTGACAAGTTGTCTGAATGGCGTCTGTGTAGGACGACGCGTTTCAGAATCTTGTCAGAGCGGCCGTCTTGTCACCTGATAGGCGTCTGTAGATATCGACGCGTTTTAGCCAGTTCCTGGTTACTCCCGCGAGCCCTCCTTCTTTCCCTCATTTTCTCCTACTCTCCTTCTCTCCTCCTCCTCCGGCGACCGGCGGTGACCACCTCTTCCTCCACTCCATCCTCTACCTAACTCATACCACTACCACCTCCACTTCCACTGCGGCGTTCTACTCTCCGGACGGCGGCCGACGTCACGGTGGAGCAAGGACGACCACGGCGGTACCGGCGGCGGCGTGGGGCGAGTAAGGTGAACGGCGTGAAGCTTGGAGGAGTTCGAGTGTCCGGTAGGGTGACGTTCCCCGTAGCGTTGTGTTTGAATCATGTTTTCCTCGATATGCATGAGGTAGATCTTCGGTTTTGGGGGTTAGAATGAGCATGTTTAGGTTCTCTATGGGGGTATTTGCCTATGAATTGTCTTGCTCTTCGTTTCCCCTCCAGTTTGAATGATTTTTGGGGTTATTTGGGGCTGGAAAGGGAGCCCTCGGGTTTAGGGCGTTCCTGGTTCCTGGGGCTGAAAGACGTCGTGCATGGACGACGCCTTTTTGAAGGGCGTCGGACCATCACGACGCCTTTTAGACTGCCAGGTCGGGGAATTCTGTGGCTAAATGGCGTCATGGGTAAACGACGCATTTTTGAATAGCGTCAGGTGTCCATGACGCGTTTTAACCACAGAAATCCCCTGAATAAAGCTCTTGGAATTTCTGGATTTTCGTGTTGAATGGCGTCTGGGGATGTCGACGCCTTTTAAAAGGCGACTACTGGTGTCGACGCCTTTTAAGGCCAGAATCTGAAGACTGATTTATATAAACCTGTACTTGGAGCTTGAATGGCGTCGACCTTGGTCGACGCGATTCAAGACAGAATCTCACTAATGCATGCTAGTAAAACGTGTTCATACTGTTAGATAGATGGTTAGCACATGTTTTAGTGCACCCGATAGAGATGGATTCCTCATGATCGGATGGTTCTATGTGTGTTATGCGGTTGCGGGCTTTTCACGTGACCGGATCGAACTGTGTTGGGTTTTCAGTTACTGTGGACCTGGAGTGACATTGTAGCACTTTATCACCCTGTGCTGGTGGGGGCGTGAGCACAGCGCCGGTGGGGGCGTGGGCGGGGTGACGCCTAGTGAGAGAGGGTCACCTGGTGAACCCCGGGGTCAGCTAGTACCGGTGTCGGAGTGGTACATTCGGAGAGTCACTCATGCTGGGGAAAGGGGTAGTCACCTGAGCCAGTTGGGCCGGAGTAGCGAGCGTGCTATCCGAGGGGCTACTCCTTGGTCTCAGCGGGTCGAGGTTTTCCCCACCGTTGTTTGCACGGTCGGCGAGTTCTATCGAGATGACGGTTGTAGATTTTCTAACGGCTGGTTTAGAATGTGCATGATTATTATAACTGCGATTGCATGTATTCTCACGTAGAGAATTAGGAATTGTACCTGCCACTACACTTGTTACTTTACCGTTAGCTGTACTTTACACTTGTGGGTATGTGCGTGGGCAGTGGGGATCGAAGGATCCCTACTGAGTCTTGTTCTTGAGACTCACCCCTGCGGTTTTCAGGTGAGGACTCCCAGCAGACTTAGAGCGGCGTGTGCGGCCGTGTGTTGTGCGTCTTCGGCAGTTGTTCCGGGGTATGCCCCGATGTAGTTGTTATTTATTTCTGGCCTGTATGTTTAATTATTTCCTTTTAGCTGGAGTATGTAATTATTTGTTGTAATCGAGTCGCATTGTAATAATTTTAATTTCCTGCACTTTCATTTCAATTCAATGCGATGTGAATGTTTAGCTTAGTTTATTATTTATTTCCCAGACTTACTAGATCCTGGTTTGGTCCCAAATTAATGATTCGGTACCCATTTAGTAATCGGATCCCCGATTATAGGGTGGCGGGTCGTTACAGAACCAGATTGAAATAGGTGCCTTGTCATTGGCTTAGAGGCCACCCATATCTATCACGTGGATGGTCCTCAGACCTGAGACACCAAGGACACCTTGTCGGTGGACTTCTGTATTTTGACCTTGGTTTATGAATCTCTAACCACGGGATTCTAAACAGCCAAAGATCGGGTACAGCGGAATACCGTTGAAGGGAATTAAGTGTGAATAAGGAATCAGTTGCCCTCGGTTTAGAGAGAGAATGCTCTAGGAAGGAAGCGCGGAAGTCTCTGGCCAGGGCGGACGATCATATCGGGAAAAGATTTTTCTGATATTATTCGGCAGCATCCGACTCAAGTGAGTCGACCGGTTAGGGTTTGACAGTACACCATACCCTGAGTTAACTCGAGAGCATTCTACGAATTCAAGATTATATCTACGTGGTAACTGTCGGCAGAAAGGTGCCAAGAGTGGGTTACTTAACCCCGATACGTTTCGGTTCACCCGGTGTTGCTTGGCACCTAACGTGATCGGAGGTCCGATCGAATTTGATGTGCGACATTGATTCGATTGATTAATTAATTAATATGAGTTATTAATTGATTAATAAGGTCAATGAGGAGAGACTGGGCTTATTGGGCCATTAACTAGACTGGTTATTGGGCCTGGAGGGTCACACGTAAATGATGCTCAAAGCGATGGATAAATAAGTGGGTTTTATATAAATCGGAGATTTTTATGAAAAACCGCGCGGTTAATATAAAATGTAAAGAATGGGTTGAGCAGGCCAAGCGGTTGCGAAACCCTAGCCGCCCCCTCCTCTCTTCCTCTCTCTCTCTGGCGCCCCAGGCCGGTTCTCCGGGTCTGCTCCGTCGCTTCTCCGACTCTCATCCGACGGGACACTGACCACGCGTCACCGCGGTCGTTGCGGTGAACGGCGAAAGATTCGAGGGCTGCGACGTGCGAGGAATGTAAGGATATCCACCGCGAGGAGGATCGCGTGGACTCCCCTAGAGGCCGGGCGCTTGTGGGGCTTGCGGTGTCACACCGACGGAACCGAACGGTTGCGGATTCAAATCTGCGCATGGTAAGAATCAATAATCCGATTTTCTATTTTAGTTATTCGAAACAGGAACGGATCACTATTTTTAAATTTTATTTTCCGCTGCGTGAGCGATCTGGAAAAACACGACAACCCAACAATGGTATCAGAGCCATTTTCCATTGTTTCTCGTCCCGTTTCGGTCTCTAAAATTAATTTTTTCAAAGATTATTCCTCGCACGAGTTTCGTTAATTGCAAGATCCGTGTTCATACGATGAATAGAAAATAATTTGATTATTTTATTTCTGCAATTTTTGAAATTTTATTTAGGGGTTTTACGTGTTCTTCGTGGGACGCAGAACGGCGGGTGTTTCGGTTTTGTTTGGGCTTCCCCATGCATTGGGAAGGGTTGATTCGGCACCCAAATCCTCCTTGCAGGGTCGCCAGTCACCACCGGGCAGCAAGGCCGCTGCCGGAGTACCAGATGATGCTGGCCGGATTGGAGGAGAACTCCCCTCTTCTTCCTCTTTTCGTTTTTCCAGCAAAAGCAGAAATTAGGGCTCGGGCCACCACATTTGAGAGCTTTGGGTTCACCGTCGGCGAGCCTGCCGGCGATCGGGACATCGCCGGCGGGGCCTAGCTGTTCCGACGGCGCCGCGGCACCCGCCGGCGACCGGGGCTGTCCCTCCCATCGTCGGGCTTGCACCACTTGCAAATAGCCTTAGGTTTTCGGTGGGTTCGGGGTTGGAGGTACACCTGTCCGACCGACTGGGCCGGTCTGGGTAAGGAGGGCAGGCCGGGTCAACCATTGAACCGGGCCAAGTCTAGGGGCTTGAACTAGTCGAGCCCTGGCTTGGCCTATTGGCCTCAACCCATTTTACTTCTTTCCAAACCCCCTAACCCCATTAAACCCAAATAAAACCCCAAGCCCATTAAATGTAATTAGAATTATATTTTAATTTTCAAATCAAAATAGTTTTGAAAATTAAAATCATAGTCCAATTTTATTTAATTGGGCTTTAGTGATTTTGAATCATTATCTAGTTAATAATTAGTTGTTAATGAATTAGAGTTAATTATTAGTTTTAGTGTTAAATTAATATTTAACTTTAATTTAACTAATTTAGGAGTTAAATTAGTGTTTAATAATTATTAGTCTAAATGTTACATTATTAATTATTAAAATTCATCTAATTGTTAATTAATTAGAGTTAGTTATTAACTTAAGTGTTAAATTAATAATTAATTTAAATGACTAATTTAAGTGTTAAATTAGTAATCATTAATTTATTAGTGTTAATCACTATTTTAAGAGTTAAATTAATGATTAACATTAATTAACTAATCTAAAAGTTAGATTAGCACTTTTTAGTTAATTAGAGTTAATTATTAATTTAAGTGTTAAGTTAATGATTAATTTTAAATTAACTATTCTAAGAGTTAGAATTAGTATTTATTAATTAATTGATGCTAATTATTAGTTTAACTATTAAATTAGTGATTAACATTAATTAACTAATCTAAGAGTTAGATTAGTAGTGCGAAGAAGGTTGGGCTACATGTGTGTAGGCAGCACACTGTACCAAAAAGTCATTGTCAGTGGCTAAGCGTCAAAACATTTAATTAATAAAATGAATTTGTTCATTGCATAATGCATTCATACCAGATCGTGGAGCTCCTTCTGCACCTGCTTGAGCTAGGCATCCGCGTCTCGGAGTCGAGCTCGGAGGGTGATGGTCGTGGCGTCCTGCGCATCCTACACATGCACACACACATGTCATTCATGCATTCACAAACTTAAATGAAAATAATAATAAGATGAAAGAAGCATGAAAAGTATACTTACGTCGAGAGGGCGCAGTTGCTATAGGTGGACGGCGTAGTGCGCCCGGTACTACTGGAGGTAGGCATCACTACTCTCCGCGTGGGACTGTACCGGGACATCGCCCAGGAACTAGTCGTTACGGTGGTCTGAGAACTTCGCACTCCAATCCGTGCGCGCTTGCTTTCCCCTCATCGATCTGCCGATCGCCTACGGGATCTCCTCCTCGACTCACTCCTAATGGAGGCCCAATGTCCTCATCACCAGTCGGAGGTGTAGCAGCTCGATCTCGTTCATCCAATGGACCCACATTTGGCGTCCATATCTTGCCCTGCCAGCTTCTACCCATGACTGCCTCTCCTCGTCCATATCCAAGTAAGGGCGCCAAATAACCTGCACGCATTAAAGTTAGTTGCATTCATAATCAATAAATTGTATTTAATTGAAATAAATAATTGCATTTAAATTATATTAAATAAAACTCACCATGGGCTTGAGATAGTCGAGGAATTGACGACGGAGAGCCGTCAGCTGGTGGTTCTGTACAGCCGTGTCTACGATTGGCTGCCACCTGCGCGCCAGTGGTATGGCGTCCATCTGAATGGGGTTCGCACGGCCCAACAGAAATTAAAAATAGCTCCAAATCTACACAAACATGCATATAGGTTAGAAATCATACATTTAAATCATTTCACATGCATTCATAGAATTAAATGAAAAAACATAATAAATCTATCCGAAGAAATGGCGTGAAGCCACTGATGGTGGTCTCACGGTCTAGCGTAACCGCGGACAGGTCGGCGGAAAGGTGGGCCAGGAGGGCCGCACCCTAGGCATACTCTTGGATCCTATTTAAATCCCCCAGAAGACTGAGGAATCTACAGTAGATGTGGTCACCCTTCGTACCGAAGAGAAACCAACCAAAAAGAAAGACTAAAAAGACTTTAAGCTGCCGGTCCACCAACTCTCTCTGGCTCATCCCAACAATAAGAGCCGGCAGCTGATCTAGCTAATCTATCGAGGAATCTCTCCCGAGATTCACCCTGTCCCTGTCTAGGATCTACCAACCCTAGAGCGTCCTCTACCTCTACCTGGCTAAGGGTCCTAGACTCTCTGCCCAGTGCCCCTGATACTCCTAATCCAAGGAGGCTCTCCGCCATCCCCCGGTAATCAGGATAAGTAATCCCGCTCACCGCTCGGCCCTCCACTCGAAGGCCCATGATCCTCGCCACATCTTCCAGGCTGGGGATCATATGTCCCTAGGGCATCAGAAATGCCATGCACTCAGGGTACTACCTCTCCCTAAGCACCTGTAGAAGGACTAGGTCTAGCCAGAAGGGCTCTATGTCTAGTAACTCTCTGAATCCCATCTCTCACAATCTGGCCTTTTTGAAGTCTGGGATCCCCCTGTAGGCCGCAATCACCAAGTCCCAAGAGATGCGGGTCTTCATCGTCCCCTGTAAATTGTCCAAGAAAATGTCAGAAAAATGAATATAAGGGAAATTCAAATCAATTTTTAAAATTAATCTTGACCCTGCACCCCTGCCCTGAATGGCATCGGCCATAGTGGACGCCTTTTGAAAGGCGTCACTTGGTCTGGACGCCATTTTACCATAGATCCAAGGACCTATGGAATTTACCCTTTCGGTCTCCCCGAACCCAAAAATGCTATGAAAGGAAGGTTTAGAGCTTACCATAGGGGGCCCCGCCTCTTCAGCTTGTGCCGGAGCCAGTAGAGCCTCCTCGGCCTCCATGAACTCCTTGGCTGCGGTGATGTTCACCAAGTCCTCCATGATTCCGGTTGCATGGTGAGAGGATCCTCCTCGGCACCCTCCAACTCCGGCAACTGGAAGATCCTTCGCCGCTTCCCCAATCTGCTAGGACCTCCTTACTCTATGAGGATCAAGAGAGAGAGAGAGCTCGAGAATGAAAGAGAAAATTGAGAGAATGAGAGAGAGAGAGAACTCATGAGAGAGAGGTGGTGGATGAGAGAGGGGAGATAACTAGAGATGGTGGCTGGCGCCGCAGAGGATGGCCGGAAGCTCGGAGGACCTCGTCGGTCGCCAGAGAAGAGGGTGAGGGAAGGAGGAGAGAGAAGAAGAGATAGGTGAATGAGGAAGAAAGGGGCTTGGGTTCGCAAACCCTGTGTAAATTTGTTAAATGGCGTCGATGCAGAGGGACGCATTTTAGTGGCGCATAAACTGAGGGGGCGGTTGAAATTTTGAAATTGAGAAAATGGTGTTGCCCATGGACGACGTTATTTGTATTTACCGCCTTTGATAATCAGAGCTGTACCACGAAATTCGAAGAATATCAGAGAAAGACGTTGACTATGGGTGACTCTATTCAGACAATTAATATGTTGGGACATGTGGAGTACGGTTGCAATGAATGAATAGTGTCGACCATGAGCGACGTTATTCAGAGAATTAATGCCCAAAATTTTTTGAAAAATAGGAGACAGAAAGTTAAAGGCGTCACCAATGGTCGACATGATTCAGGCTCTTTTAAGGATTAAATCTTGATTTTCGTAAATTGAGCTTTGTTAAAAAGGAGTCCATCTGAGTCGACGCTATTTGCATTAATGAGCCCGAAACTTTGAATTTTGAGGAAAATGATAATTTTGCTTAAGGAACAATTTCAAAAAATTGCACAATATTAAGGAAAGATCTTTATTGCAATAAGGAATGATTTTTCATTAAATAAAAAATAAGTTAGAAATACATCAAACTTAGCGCAAAGGTTGAGAGCTTTCAGGCTTAATTTTGTGTAGCCCTTTTACATATGTTTTCCATAACTCTCAATTCGCTTCATGAAGAAGTTTAACACAATGGGTGAAACCGATGTTCCACAAGGTTGCAATAAGCTTTGTCGTCTCAAAGTCTTTGTCGGTTCCTAAGGCTTGCTTCTTGATTGGAGAAAGGTTGGATATTTCTGGAAATTCATGGCGAGGCATACCAAGTTGAGGATAACAGCGATGTGGATTGTATAAGACGGACTCGGTCGCCCCGATTAGTCGGAGCTCTGTGCCAGCACAACAGCGTACTCGAACCACCTTTTCCCTGAGAGCGAGTGGTGTTGATTCGAAGCCAGTCCTTTGCATGGTCTTGAAGTAAGTACGCGAGTATGCTCGAGTCTTGAGGTTGGGTACTCAATTGGTCATGTTGTTGTTGAATTTCATGACATTGGCGATGTGAAAGATAGGACTGTGCTGATACATATGGGATATATTGGAAACTTCTTCTTCGTTATGGTTGAACTTGAAGTGCAGATCAATCTATAAGGCTAAGAGTAGCATGCTTCCATAAGGAGGTTGACCTGTGGAAGCCGCTAAAAGCCCACAGTAGAGATAGGCTAGGACTGTTGTGCTTATCTACTTTCCTTGGAATATCTCGCAAATCGCAGTGAGTTGATCTTCATGTAATAAGTTGTGCTGGGCAGGGAATAGTAGAGCTCCAGCCAGACATGCAGTGAATGCGTTCATTATGGTCTCTGTACCTTCCTCCTTGGCCTTTTCCATCTTCTTCAGAGCCCACTCTGGAAGCTTCGCCAGATTAATCCCTTTTTGAATAAGAACACTCTAGATTTCTTTCGAACTACCCATGATCTTTTCTAAGAACCGTTGACAAGTGACCTTTTCTCTCATCAATAGCATATTTGTCATGTCAAGTTCATCACTGTTAGTCTTGAGCTTAGGAAGTCCCAAAAGGAGTTCAGCTTCTTCCAACAGGATGGTAGTTTCGAAGGAAGTGAAGAGGAAAGTATGGGTTAGAGGATGCTACAATTCAATCAATGCACCCATTGCAGCCCAATCCATAAGCGCGCTCTTGTATTGTTTTGCATGGATAACTAGGCCTTGGATATGCCACTTGGAGATATATGACTGCATGGAGAGTTTGATTTTCGCTACCAACTTGGAAATCCATGGGAGAGAAGAAACTCTTCTTGGACCGGAGAAGAAAGGATATCCCTTGAAAAGAAGAGAATTGGCATAGTTTTATCATATTAAAAAGAATTGGAACATGGAGAATTTATGTAAAAGAATAAAGAAAAGAAAAATTAAATTCGGAAAGAGAAAATGACTTACTTGTAGGTTAGGGTCTCGCCCACTTAGAAAGCCTCTCAATCATCTTCCTCGCCCTCTTGTTTGATGTGGAGTCCTTTGAAAAACTAGCCATCTTCTTGATTGCTTGAACTTCTTATTATTCTCCCTCTTTTTCCTTCCTTCCTTTGAGCTTTGAAGAGAATTCCTTAGCTTTACTTCTTGAATGCTTGTTATGTTGATTTGAATTGAAGAAGAGGTGGTTTTATAGAAGTGATTTGCGAAGTTGAAAAGCCCTTTCTGAGTTGCAAGAGGGAGTCTAAAGGAGGTAAGTGGATTCCGGATTGGAGTCAGTATAGTCCTATTTTGGTAAGTTAAATGGCGTTTTGATGGGGCGACGTCATTTAAATGACGTCGACGCAAAGCAATGCCATTTAGGATTTCTGATATTTTCGGAAAATTGCATATTGGTTATTATTTGATGATGTTTATCCCTTTGCATGAAGTTACTAACAAATTCTAAGTGCATGAAAAATTCAAAGAAAGAAAAACGAAGCCGAAATTCCACTAAGGTCCTACTGTGTGAGTTTTACTGAATCCTTATTGTAACTAAAAAGACAGGTTATTTCTATCCTTGTATTCCCTTGTGTAATTGATTTGCATTATCATTATTATATATTAAACATTTATTAGAGTATATCAAGGACCTTGTAGTTTTGATGAAAGTGGAATTTGAGTTCCACTGTATCAAAAACGGTGATAATTCCAGATAATTCTTAATCACACAGATAGGCCGTTGGATTGTCAATTGATGGGGACGATGGTTCCACTTTTGTGAAATAGTACATGGACAAATGAGCTTCGGCTTAACATTGAATTGCAGGACTGGTGTCTTGAGTCATTAATGGTCATTTGACAATATTATCCTTGATTAATTTATATCTTATTTCATTTTAATTTTTTTTTTAGCCCAGCATGCATCATGTAGGACTTTGAAATCATTATGATAAGAATTACTTATTGATTAAAATTCACACCATTGATCAAATAAATCCCAACATGATATGAAATATTCCACTCTGAATTGATCTCTCAATTATCTTTAAGGTTTTTCTTGAAGATATCCTTGGAATTCCTTGTTGTTTAGATCTTTATCCCATATTTCTTGTTTCCTTATAAGATCCATCATGGTTGAAGCACATTCACATTAGTTCGCAATTGCTCTCCATGGTGAAATATGCAAAGTTTGTGGCCTAGGGTACTTCTCCTCGTAGAGATTGATCGACCTTATTTTGTTTCCTTTGTCTATCTCATCTAGACATGATTGATTCCATTGATTTCGTTAAGTCGCTTTATTGATCATTTTGAGAAAAATTCTCATTATATGATGTTGAGTGTGGGTCTCATCACACCTTGGCATCACATTTTCAGTACATTTCATTCCATTTCACTACCTTGCAAAGTCAATGCCAAGGTGGGGCAGCTGTAGACACGCTAATTTTGACCTCATATTAATTAAATTTCATGTCACACTAATAATGCCCCGAAATGATTTGTTTCTTAATCATTAATTAATTTTTATTGATTTTTCTCAATATTCGCTGATTAACGTTGACCATAACTGAAGCCATTTAGATTTTTAGCAGAAATCAGTTCGGAATTAAATTCCTAAATTCAGATTGATTTAACTGAAAAGCGTCACCCTCGGACGACGCCTTTTAGTTTCTAATCAATTTGGATTTGAATTAATTTTCTAATTATCTAAAGTACGTTGCTAATGGGCAACGTCATTTAGGTTTCCTAATTATTTCCGGTTTTCTTCGCAAATTTTCTTTCTATTTTGTCCCCTCCTAATTAGCCAAATAGCGTCCCTGGTAGGCGACGCGTTTCAAGAGTTTCCTGATAAACATGATTTGGCCGAGATAATCCGGTTCCTTTGGTTGGAAGGGTTTCAATTCTTGGATGACTATCCATGACAAGTTGGATATGTGGGAGAGCCCTTTTGAAGGCCAAACAACCCTAATTAAGGCTTCTATATATACATATGTACATTAGCCTTTGAAAAAGGTTAGCTATTAGAGAATTTGGAGTTCAAGGCTAGGATTTTGGATGCTCTCAAGAAGAAAAACATAGACCAGTTTTGGAGCTTCACCTTCTTCATTCTCCTCCATCCTTTGAAGCTTTGGAAGATCAAGGCTATGGAGGGGCCAATCTTTTTTTCCCTTTTCTTTCTTTCTATATAGTTCTAGTTAGTTTTTTCATCATTGATTTTCATCACCATTTTTATTAGAATCTTCATATCATCATCTCCATGTTTCACACACCACACCATATTCTCCATACCTATACATGAAATAGGGGTTTAAAGAAACACAAAGTAAATGAGTTCTTTTAGTTTAGTTCATGTTTAATTTGTTAGATAAAATAGATACTACACTACTTTAGTTCTAATCATATTTTCCTTTACTTTGATTGCTTCTTTTTGCAAGGTCTGATGATTTGAAAAGCTTGAAGGAAGAGTTTGAAAAAAGAAGGAGAAAACAACCCCAAAAACAAGAGTAAAGAACAAAGAGGCTCTTCTTTTTTCGGCCGGCCAAAAAGGAAGAATAAAAGGACTCAATCTCTCCAAATCACAAGGTTAGTAGCGATCACTTATTTCTTTGAAGTCCTCGGTTTATGGCGATCACGTTAGTTTTAATTAGATTATTCACCATATGTTAACACATGATATCATCATAACAATACTCACTTTTTGAGCACCACATCTTTTTGGCGATCACGATGGGACTTGTCTTGCCATTCTTTTTTTCTTTACTCTTATATTTTGCATTGGGCACCCTTGGTGCACCGTTTGTGTCCTTGGGCACTATTTATGATTGATTGATTGGTTAGTTGTTTTTCTCCCTACGTGCACCATGTACACATCCCTTGTGGCAAATTTTGCCCTCTCCATGATTGCCTTGAGTTGTGATTGAAAGAAGTATGCTAAATTGATTGATATCATTGATGTTTGCATGAGTAATTAATCAGTGGAACTGTGTTTCGCATGAGTATTTGATCTCTGTTTATCCTGTTGATTTGAGAAGAAAATGCCCTTGTTATCTTTGTTAATTACTGTTTTTTTCGGCTTGAATAGTGTTGACACAGAGCGACGCGACATCTTTCTGAAGGACGTCGTCTTTGCCCGACGCGATTCAACCTGCATATCCTATTTGTTTTGCTGAACGAGCCTCTGTTGGCAGTGGGTTACTGTGTTGAATAACGTTGACTCAGAACGACGACGTTCAAGCAGTCTAACCTTCGACTGATAGATCTTGGATTTGTGGTTTGTTTTCAATACTATACTTATACATTATTGCATTAGAGGCCACCCCGGCCATAGGACATTAGCACTGGGAGTTCACTCTCCCTTCTATAGGAACACCCCTCTCGACACTCTCACCTCTCTCTGACTGGGTCAGTCCCTCGGTCAAACTAGAGTGGTTAGTGTTGAGACCTCCATAAGTCCCCAAAATCAGAGAATTCCTCCTTGTTCATCGGGTTGGTTGTACCACTGAAGTACCGGATAGATCTTCATAACGTTGTGAGTGAAGCCCCAGAGTATAACGGCGAAAACTGAACTGAAACTAGGACCCTACCCGTTGAGGGAACTGGTGTCTAAAATTCAATTAATTCAACAAGAAACTCTGAAAACAGCGTAAGCATTCACTTGATTGGTTAATCTCTGTACAACTTGTTTGAACCTTCGGTTAACTGAATACCATCATGATGTTACGCTCAGGTAGAGTCGTTGGAATGGCGGCTTATGAATAGGATACTGGTTCGAGTATGAGGGAGATGCTAATGCCCCTCAGAATTACGATTATTACTCTGAAGACGGGGGAGATGCTAATGCCCCCCGCAATTCTCATCACTTTCAGATTGAGTATGAAGGAGATGCTTATGCCCCTCAAGGCCATGTTCATTTTACCCACGATCAATAAAACCCCAACATTAATCGTCCCCATGTCCATGTCATCTCGAACCCTACTTTTGAAGAGGCTCAAGACCAAATTGAGCCTTCTTCTTCAAATCCACCCTATTTGGTTACCGTGCTGCGAGCCCTTGCTACCCATGTGGACCCTCAATAGCTTGAGGTGATCCAATCCATTCTGAAGGGGAAGAACACCGTACATTCATCCGAACCACGCATCCCAGTCCCCCCTGTCATCCATCAGATCCTACTCAAACTATGGAACGCCTTCGTATCTCCACTCCTAGCCTATGGCCCCCAGCAATCCGCTACGAGATACCCGATTAGACCGCCAACGCCAACTTATCAAAATGCTTTCGGGTATGGCGGAAACGCTGCCGCTACTCACCCTTGTTGTCCTCCATGTCCTAGCTACTCTAGGAGGCAGACCTTTCAAGCACCACCACCTCCGCCCACTAATTCAGTTACTCAAGCCCTATTCACTAAACTCAACCAGATTGATTAACAATTCAAGAGCTTCAAGAAAATGATGGATGTCAAAGCTACCCTTGAAGTCTTTATCCCTAATCTTCCTATGTTCCATCTTCCACCCTATGAGATGCCGATATATCAGAAGTATAATGGCTCCAACAATTCTTTCACCCATCTAAAGGAGTTCATGTACGAATCCTCCTTCTGGCAGAACGACAAGAGGTAACCGGCCTTTCTCTTCAGGAGGTCATTAGAGGGAGTTGCCCTAGAATGGTTATTCTCTCTGGATTCCTTCGATGTTGAGGATTTTGACATGGTGTCCCAGAAGTTCCTTCAGCGTTACAAAGATAGAGTTGCACTGTCCATCTTTATAATTGATCTAGTGGCTGAAAAGATGAAGCCTTATGAGGACTTCGTCACTTTTGCTGATAGATGGAGGGCCATGGCTTTGAAAATCAAGGATCATTTGTCAGAATCCGAACAAGTCAAGATGATGATTGCCAACTCAACCCCATAGTATAAGTTGGTCCTAACACTGAATAATTTGACCAATATGGTAACTTGTATGAGAGAGAGCGCTACGCGCAGAATGCTTTTAAGGACTCCACCTTATTTAGTGTCTTTGATCAACATAGACCCAATAGGCCTCCACTTCGGAAGCCTATTATTATAAATTCTTCCTCCACGGGTCCAACCACAAAGGTCACACTGTTCCATGAACATATCAGCACAGTGAATAATAATCAACCCTAGTTCATGTGGAGTCAGCAACCACAGTTCAATCAGCCACGACCACAGAATCAGCAAGGCTTCAAGCCATAGCAACAACCATATCATCTAGCTTTCAATCAACCGCGTCAGCAGCATACAACCAGGTTCCCCCTCCAAATGACTATTCTCAACAGAGGAAGCCTCCAGGTCCGAAGAATGCATCCTATCCACCACTCCCTAAAACATTGTCCAACATATTCAATGCCCTCATGGCAGCGAATGCTTTGTCACTACCCAAGGAGAGGACGTTGTGGCCCCAGAATGATGATGCTTCCCAGTATTATGTGTTCCATATGTTGGGATCCCGCGTTTCTTTGGATCACTCCTACAGCGGAAATGATATAATTAAAACGGCGATTTATTTCCCGTTTCGAAAAACTAAAAGCCAATAATCAGATTATTGATTCTTATCACGTGCGGATTCAAATCCGGAACCGTTCGGTTCTGTCGGTATGACACCGCGAGCCGCGCAAACGTCCGGCCTCTACCGAAGTCCACGCGATCCTCCTCGTCATGGATTTCTTCTCATTCCTCGTTCCTTGCAGCCCACGAACAGTATGCCGACCGCAGCAACAACCGTCGCAATGCGCGGTCGTATTCCCGTCGAATGGAAGTCGGAGAAGACGGCGGAGCAGACCTACAACGGAGGGCCGGCCTGGGGCACCAGAGAGAGAGAAGAGAGAGAGGTGGGACGGCTAGGGTTTTGCAGCAGCTTGGCCTGCTCAACCTGGTCGCTACATTATATATTAATTGCGCAGTTTTTAATAAAAACCCTTGGTGAATATAAAATCCACTTAAAAATCTATCACCTTGAGAATCATTTGCGTGTGACCCTCTAGGCCGAATAACCAGTATGGTTAATGGCCCAATAAGCCCAGTGACTCCTTATTAGCCTGATTAATTAATTAATAACTCATATTAATTAATTAATCAATCGAATTAATGTCGCACATCGAATTCGATCGGGCCTCCGATCACGTTGGGTGCTAAGCAACACCGCATAAACCTAGAAGGTATTGGGGTTAAGTAACCCACTCTTGGAACCTCTCCACTGACAGTTACCGCGTGGATATAATCCTTCATTGGTACAATCCTCTTGAGTCAACTCAGGGTATGGTATACTGTCAAACCCTAATCGGTCGACTCACTTGGATCGGATGCAACCGTATAATATCGGAAAACTCCTTTCCCGATATTATCGTCCGCCCTGGCCAGGGACTACCGCGCATCCTTCCTAGAGCATTCTCTCTCTAAGTATCGAGAGCGAATTATTCCTTATTGACACTAAATTTTCCTTCGACGGTATTCCGCTATACCCGATCCTTGGCTATTTAGAATCCCGTACTTAGAGATTCATAAACCAAGGTCAAAGCACAGAAGTCCACCGACAAGGTGTCCTTGGTGTCTCAGGTCCGAGGACCATCCACGCAACTGCGACAATAGAATCAAGCTGGTTGACATTGAGGTACAATACCATCCAGCGATTCAGTCGGACCAATTTAATGAACTTATTCTCTAATGAGCACCTACAGATTCACCTTAGTGTCTCCACACAAGTGACTATGAGATCAGTCACCCTCATCTTATGAGCGGGAATAATCTGTACTAGTCTATCCAGATATCCGATGTCGTTCTCAGATATCCTCCGACTAGGAACTATTAAGAATATGTGTGTATAAGTGATCAGTCTCATTCGTATGATCTCATCAAAATTTGATCACTATCGCACATATTTACGGACTTCATTGTGAGACGATAACAATACGAATTACACATAATAAATATTATGCCATTTTATTAATAAATGAACAAGATTTACATAGTTATATTGGCTTATAGGCCACCTTAGACTAACAATCTCCCACTTGGACTAAAGCCAATCACCTATATGTACTAAACCTATAGACTCTAGGTGATGCTCAAACACATTTTGAGCCAATGGCTTTGTTAGTAGATCTGCTACATTATCGGCGGATGGAACTCTTTACACCACTACATCTCCTCTAGATATGATCTCTCTAATGAGATGAAAGCGCCTCAGAATATGCGTCGATTTCTGATAAGACCGCGGCTCTTTCGCTTCCGCAATCGCTCCATTGTTGTCGAACAACAGTAGAACAGGTTCAGAGATGCTGAGAACTACGCCGAGGTCGGTGATGAATTTCTTGAACTACACTGCTTCCTTGGCAGCTTCAGCTGCAGCGATGTACTTGTTAGTCTTGGGTGGCCTACAAGCTAATATGACTTTGTAATCTGGTTCATTTATTAATAACATGGCATTTTATTCATTATGGTTAATATGTGTTATTATATCTCATAATGAAGTCCGTGAATGTGTGCGCTAGTGGTCAGATTATGATGAGATCATACTAGTGAGACTGATCACTTAAACACGCATATTCATAATAGTTCCTAGTCAGAGGATATTCAAGAAGGACATCGGATATCCGGTTAGACTAGTACAGATTACTCCCGTTCATAAGATGAGCATGACTGATCTCATAGTCACTTGTGTGGAGACACTAGGGTGAATCTGTAGGTGCTCATTAGAGAATGAGTTCACTGAACTAATCCGACCGAATCACTGGATGGTATTGTACCTCGCTGTCAACCAGCTTGATTCTATTGTCGCAGTTGCGTGGATGGTCCTCGGACCTGAGACACCAAGGACAACTTGTCGGTGGACTTCTGTGCTTTGACTTTGGTTTATGAATCTCTAATCACGGGATTTTAAACAGCCAAAGATCGGGTACAGCGGAATATCGTCGAAGGGAATTGAGTGTCAATAAGGAATCATTCACTCTCGGTACATAGAGAGAGAATGCGCTAGGAAGGATGCGCGGAAGTCCCTGGCCAAGGTGGACGATAATATCGGGAAAAGAGTTTTTCTATATTATATGGCAACATCCGATCCAAGAGAGTTGACCGGTTAGGATTTGACAATACACCATACCCTGAGTTGACTCGAGAGCATTGTACGAATGAAGGATTATATCCACGCGGTAACTGTCGGCGGAAAGGTTCCAAGAGTGGGTTACTTAACCCCGATACCTTTCGGGTTCACGCGGTATTGCTTGGCACCCAATGTAATCGGAGGCCTGATCGAATTTGATATGCGACATTGATTCGATTGATTAATTAATTAATATGTGTTATTAATTGATTAATAAGGCCTGTGAGGAGACACTGGGCTTATTGGGCCATTAACCAAACTGATTATTGGGCCTATAGGGTCACAAGCAAATGATTCTCAAGGCGATGGATAAATAAGAGGGTTTTATATAAACTGGGGGGTTTTATGAAAAATCGCGCGGTTAATATAAAATGTAGCGAACGGGCTGAGCAAGCCATGCTGCTTTGAAACCCTGGCTGCCCCCTCCTCTCTTCCTCTCTCTCTCTCTGGCGCTCCAGGCCGGTTCTGATACCCGGGTCTGCTCCGCCGCTTCTCTGACTCTCGTCCGACGGGAAATCATCCATGGTTGCGACGATCGTTGCGGTGAATGACGAAGGTTTCATGGGTTGCGAAGAACGAGGAACCGTGTGGATATCCATCGCGAGGAGGATCGCGTAGACTCCGCTAGAGGTCGGGCGCTTGCACGGCTTGCGGTGTCACACCGACGGAACCGATCGGTCGCAGATTCGAATCCGCGCACAGTAAGAATCCGATTATTTGATAATCACTTTTAGTTTAATCAAAATAGGCAAACGGATCGCTGGTTTTATTTTAATATTTGTTGTGTGAGCGATCCGTAGAAACGTCGAGAACCCAACAGTGCTATAAGAGTCAGGTTCCATTGTTTCTCATCCCGTTTCGATCTCCGAATTAATTTTTCCTTGAATTTATTCCATGCATGAGTTCCGTTAATAAATGGATCCATGTTCATACGATGAACTAAAAATAATTTGATTACTTTTATTCTGCTATTTTCGAAATTTTATTTGGGTTTCTTTCGTGTTCTTCGTGGGACGAAGAGCGGCGGGTTCGACAGCCTCGTTCGTGCAACCCCGAGCATTGGGGAGGTGAGCCGGACCCCAAATCCCTTTAGGGATTTTCCTGCTCACCACCGGACTTGTGCTCGGTGCCGGAGAGGCCTTAGGAGGTGGCCGGAGGGAGCCCCATCTCCTCCTTTACACGGTTTTGAGAAAACCAAGAAATTAAGGGGAAATTTTGGGGCTGCCGGCGAGCCCTGCCGGCGCCGGGGGCGTTGCCGGCATTGGGGCGATGCCGGCGGGGCAGGGCGGCGCCAGCCACCGGGCGGCACCGCAACGCCTCCTCTCACCGCCTGCAACCTACTTTAGGGGTTTAGAGTTTCTGCGGATTAAAGGGGGGCGTCGGGTTGGGGAAGGCCTTTAGGCGGACCAGTTGGACCGCTCGATCGGGCCGGGTTCTTAGACGAACCGGGCCCCGCCTAAGGGGCGCCAGGGCCCGAGCCCTATATTGGGTGGTTCGGGCCTGGCCCGAGCCTGTTGGCTGAGCCCTTTTTCCCTTCTTTTTCAAATTAAAATCCCTATACCCCACATGGCCATTTTATTAAATTAAACTGGATTTTAATTTACAATTTAAAGTTGTTTTGAAATTTTGAATTACTGTTCAATTTTATTTAAATTGGGCTTTTAATGATTTTGAATCATTAATATTAACAATTAATTGATAATTAATTAAAGATAATTATTAGTTTAAATGTTAAATTAATAATTAACCTTAACTAAACTAATCTAAGAGCTAGATTAGTGATTAATAATTAGTAGTTTAAATGTTAGATTATTAATTATAAATTCATCTAATTGTTAATTTATTAGAGTCAATTATTAATTAAAGTGTTAAATGAATAATTCATTTTAATTATCTAATTTAAGTGTTAAATTAGTAGTTCCTATTTAATTAAAGTTAATTGTTAATTTAAGTGTTAAATTAATAATTAATTTTAATAATTAATATAAGAGTTAGATTGCAAGTAATTAATTAATTAGTGTTAATTATTAGTTTAAATGTTAATTAGTGATTAATATTAATTGACTAATCTAAGAGTTAGATTAGTAGTTAATAATTAATTAGAGGTGATTATTAATTTAAGTGTTAAATTATTAATTAACTTTAATGGACTAATCTAAGAGTTAGATTAGTTATTAATTATTAATAGTCTAATTGTTAGATTATTAATATGCTTTGATCTAAATGTTAGATTTTTTTAATAATTAGAAATGTTATAATTTGCATGGAATAATCTGGAATTATTAATTTGGAGTATATGCACATGTGATCTGTGTTTTAGATGCTTTTAAATATGATTTAATTACTTGTTAAGTTAATTAAAAGAGTTTTCGAAATTCAAAAGCCAATTGTGATTGGAGCCTATGCTTTTTGATAGTCAAAATGATTTATTTTGAAAACTCTTTTATTTTAGTCATGTGATGTGCTAATCATATGTGGATTGATTAAAACACACCGTGGTCATGGATATGCACTTATTTTATTATTCATGTGATGAATGATGTGTGTGGATCGTAGATGTATGGTTGAATCGATTTTTATTAATTGTTAATAAATAGAGGTCTACGCACCTCTCTCTCTCTCTTATACTCCGATGTACTTCTACCTCCCTCTCTCTTGTACTCGCCATAAGGTTGCCTTCTATTTTACATGTAAATTTGAAATTTCATTGTATTATGATTGAGGCAACCGAGGAAGGAGTAAGGACGATCCACAGCTACAACTAGGAGGGCGAAAAGATGCAGATCCTTTGCCTATGGATATGTAGAATGATCTAATGTAATAGTTATATTAGATTTTGTCTACGTTTGACTGTTGGCTCCAGTCAAATCCATTGTGCTATCCATAATCACACTTGACATGTATGAGATACATTGTTTTAATTTTTTATTATGAATTAAACTAGGTATGGTATTTATTAAATCTATACGATATATTTATATACTATCACCTAGGGGAGACCAAGATAAAAGTTATATAAATACCCTCGTCTAAACTTTAAGCCGTAACGTGAGTAGTTAAGAACTTACCGCGTGGTCCACCATCGTTATAGTAATAGGATTCGAATTACTTTAGGCAGGTTTGTTGTGCTACCACAAGGCCTGTCAAATTGTGAAGAGAGACTATAGCTATGGCATTAGATGCCTATTTGATCGAGGTAGAGGAACCATATAGCTTTGTTGTGCTATCCACAAGGGCTGCATGCAAATCTATGATTGTCACGTAACGATGATTAACTTAGACCAAAATTAATGGCTTGTTGTGCTATCCACTAGGCCATTAAATCTCTGAGGACCGAAGATATGATCGGATATTGCAAGGAGTTGCAAGTCCCATGAGATGGGTGCTCTTTGATTGTAATACAGTTTGTTGTGCTATCTACAAGGCTGTATTGCAAGTCATTGAGATTCTGATCCCCACTAGGAGACTATCAGCGTCTCCCGTTTTGTATAGCTGAGGGTTATATAGTCCGTAAAAAATTAGTGGGAGTTAGAACTTGAATAAAAGACTATATCTTATTTTATAACTGAACATCTGCTAAAATAAATTTTATTTATCTTCTGTAAGGAAATATGTTGTCGAATAACCTACTCTGCGGCATACCTGATGCCAAACTTTTGACTAGCCTGAACTACTCGGATGAACTCAGAAACCTGAAGAGTGTCTTCAGATCTGAGCACATTGCCTACGTCCTTAGAACTGATCCTCCTGCTGAACCGGCATTGGATGCCTCTGAGGCAGAGATGATCACGTACGATAAAAGATCGAAGGACAAAGGCAAAAGAGTAGTTAAGGGTAACTGCTTCTACTGTAAGCAGTAGGATAACTGGAAGAGGAACTGCAAGAAGTTCCTCAACGATGAAGCCCATTGAAAAGGGAAGCTATCAAAAGCTTCAGATATCTATATGATAGATATCAACTTATCAGTTAGAGATTCCACATCTTGGGTATTAGATACCGAATGGTGCTTCTCATATCTGCCATGATGTGCAGATGCTGACGAGTAAGCGCAAGCTAAGAACAGGCGAGGTGGAACTGAGGCTAGGAAACGGCGCAAAAGTTGCGGCAGTTGCTGTTAGGACAGCAAACCTGAGACTTCCATCGGGAGACGTCTTATCATTAGAAGATTGTTGTTATGTTCATAGCATAATAAAGGACATCATATCATTATCTTGTTTGGACAAGATAGGATATAGGTTGCCTATTGAGAATAGAAGTTGTTCGATTTATTATGGTAATAAATCAATAGTTTCGGCATCTTTAGTCAACGGTCTATATCTTTTAAATATTTCCTATTACAATCTTCACATTAATAAAACTCTTAAGAAGAGCAAGAATTGTGTGAACCAAGCCTACATGTGGCATTGTAGACTTAGACATATTGGTGAAGTAGGCTACAAAAGTTACAGAAACATGGATATTTGAATGCATACGATTATGAATCGTTTGCGATATGTGAATCTTGCCTTATAGGAAAAATGGCAAAATCTCCATTTACGGGACATGGAGAACATGCCAAGGACATTTTGGAACTAATACATTCGGATATATGTGGTCCCAAGTCCACCCAAGCCAAAGGTGGCTTCTCGTACTTCATCACGTTCACCGACGACTTCTCAAGATTTGGCTATGTGTACATAATGAAATACAAGTCGGAAGCATTTGAAAAGTTCAAGGAGTTCAAGAATGAGATAGAGAAGCAGTTAGGAAAGAGTATTAAAGCTCTTCGATCAGACTTAGGAGGAGAATACTTGAATACTAGTTTTACACAATTCTTAAAGGATAATGGTATCCTTTCTTAGCTGACCCCTCCATATACACCAAAAATGAATGGTGTATCAGAAATGAGGAATAGCACCTTGTTGGATATGGTGCGATCCATGATGAGCTTTTCGGGATTACCAGTGTCCCTCTGGAGGTATGCTCTTGAGTCAGTAGCGTACCTACTGAACAGAGTACCCAGTAAGTCTGTGGCCTCTACTCCATATAAGATATGGAAAGGCAGGAAACTAGAATGTAAACATGTTAAAGTCTGGGGTTGTCCTGGTTATGTGAAGAGGCATGATCCAGACAAGTTGGAATCACGAACTGATAAATGTAAGTTTGTAGGATATCCAAAGCAAACCTTTGAATACTATTTTTACCATCCTGGTGAACAAAAGGTGTTTATCGCCAAGAAAGTTATCTTCCTGGAAGAGGAATACCTTCTCCAGGAGGACAGTGGGAGTAAAATAGTACTAGAAGAGGTTCCAGATCTCCAAACAACTGCATTATCATCAGATGAGATATCAGTTTATGAATCTGTTCAGGCACACACAAATGAGCCTCGTAGATCTGGTAGATTACCTAAACTACCAGAACGATATGTGGTACATATCAATGAAGGTAAGTCTAAGGTAGAATATAATGAGGATGATGATCCTAAAACCTACCACGAGGCTATAGAAGGCCCAAAAGTCGGAAAATAGCGAGAAACCATGAACTCAGAAATCCAATCCATGTACACCAATCAAGTTTGGAACTTGAAAGACTTGCCCAAGGGATACCCATTGGATGCAAGTGGATATTTAAGAGAAAGATCGGTGCTGATGGACAGATCGACACTTATAAGGAAAGGTTTGTCGCAAAGTGATATCGTCAAAGGCAAGGAATTGACTATGACGAGACTTTCTCACCGGTTACCATAATAAAGTCGATCAGAGTTCTACTCGCCATAGTTGAACACTACGATTACGAGATCTGGCAGATGGATGTGAAGATTGCCTTCCTTAATGGTAACCTTGAGGAAGAGGTGTATATGATACAACCAGAAGGTTTCACATCCAAGGAATCTTCAGATAAAGTGTTCAAGCTTCAAAGGTCCATTTATGGACTGAAGCAAGATTTCCGGAGCTGGAACATAAGATTTGACGAGGCTGTCAAGTCTTATGACTTCATTAAGAATAAAGATGAGCCTTTTGTGTACAAGAAGAGCATTGGGAGCGCAGTCACCTTCTTAGTTCTTTACGTAGATGACATACTACTCATTGGGAATAATGTAGCTATGATGTCATCGGTAAAGATCTGGCTGTCGAAAAACTTCTCCATGAAGGATTTGGGAGAAGCATCCTACATATTGGGAATACGGATCTATAGAGATAGATCAAAGAGGTTGCCTAGAATGACCCAATCCTTGTACATAGATACTATAGTCAAAAGGTTTGGCATGAAAAATTTCAAGAGAGGTCTCATACCAAGGAAACATGGAATTTATCTCTCAAGGGAGTAGTCTCCTAAGACTCCTGATACGAGGGCATTCATAGATAGAGTATCCTATGCCTCTGCCATAGGATCTATCATGTATGCCATGCTATGTACACGGTCTGATGTTGCATATGCTCTAAGTATTACGAACAGATTTAAGGCTAATCCAGGCAAAGAGCAGTGGAAGGCAGTGAAATGTATCCTTAAGTACTTAAAAATAACTAAGGATATGTTTCTGGTCTACGAAGAAGATGACTTGAAACTGCGAGACTTTATTGACTCGAGTTTACAGTCATATCCAGATGATAGCAAGTCTACATATGGATTTATGTTTACATTAAACGGAGGCGCAGTGTGATGGAAGAGTTCCAAGCAAGCAACCATTGCAGATTCGACGACTGAAGCTCAGTACATCGCTGCAGCTAGAGCCGCTAAGGAAGCAGTATGGTTGAAGAAATTCGTCATAGACCTCGGCGTAGTTCCCAGCATCTCTGAACCAGTTCCGCTGTTGTACGACAACAATGGAGCCATTGCACAAGCGATAAAGCCGCAGTCTCATTAGAAATCAAAGAATATTCTGAGGCACTTTCATCTTATCAGAGAGATCATATCCAGAGGAGATGTAGTGGTGGAAAGAGTTCCATTTGTCGACAATATTGCAGATCCACTGACAAAGCCATTGGCTTAAAATGTATTTGAGCGTCACCTAGAGTCTATAGGCTTAGTACATAAAGGTGATTGGCTTTAATCCAAGTGAGAGATTGTTAGTCTTAGGTGGCCTACAAGCCAATATGACTTGTAATCTCGTTCATTTATTAATAAAATGGCATTATATTCATTATGTCTAATACTTGTTATTATCGTCTCATAATGAAGTCTGTGAATGTGTGCGATAGTGATCAGATTATGATGAGATCATACAAGTGAGACTGATCACTTAAACACACATATTTTGGTTAGTTCCTAGTCGGAGGATATCCAAGAAGGACATCGGATATCCGGTTCGACTAGTACAGATTACACTTGCTCACACGATGAGGGTGACTGATCTCATAGTCACTTGTGTGGAGACACTAAGGCGAATCTGTAGGTGCTCATTAGAGAATGAGTTCACTGAACTGATCCGAATGAATCGCTGGATGGTATTGTACCTCACTGTCAACTAGCTTGACTCTATTGTCGCAGTTGCGCGGATGGTCCTCGGACCTGAGATACCAAGGACACCTTGTTGGTGGACTTCTGTGCTTTGACCTTGGTTTATGAATCTCTAACCACGGGATTCTAAACAGCCAAGGATCGGGTACAGCGGAATACCGTCGAAGAAATATTAAGTGTCAATAAGGAATCATTCGCTCTCAATACTTAGAGAGAGAATACTTCCTGGTTCATGCGGTGTTGCTTGGCACCAAACGTGATTGGAGGCCCGATCGAATTTGATGTCCGACATTGATTTGATTGATTAATTAATTAATATGAGTTATTAATTGATTAATCAGACCAGTGAGGAGTCACTGGGCTTATTGGGCCATTAATCGGACTGGTTATTGGGCCTAGAGGGTCACACGCAAATGATTCTCAAGGCAGTGGAATATAAAGTGGGTTTTATATAAACCGGTGGTTTTTATGAAAAATCGCGTGGTTAGTATAAAATGTAGTGAATGGGCTGAACATGCCAAGCTGTCGCTAATCCTAGCCGCCCCCTCCTCTCTTCCTCTCTCTCTCTGGCACCCCAGACGAGTCGGGATCGGATCTGCTCCGCCACTTCTCCGACTCACATTCGACGAAAAATCATCCACGCGATGCGACGATCGTTGTGGCGAACGGCGGAGGCTTCGTGGGCTGCGAAGAACGAGGAACGTGAGGATATCCGTCGCAAGGAGGATCGCGTGGACTCCGCTAGAGGCCGGGCACTTGCGCGGCTTATGGTCTCACACCGACGGAACCGATCGGTTGCGGATTCGAATCTGCGCACAGTAAGAACCGATTATTCGATAATCCGGTTTTAGTATTTTCGAAACGGAAAACGGATCGCCATTTTAATTTTAATTTCCAATGCGTTTGCGATCCAGAGAAACGTTGAGAACCCAACAATTGTATCCATAGGATGCAAGTGGATCTTTAAGGGAAAGATCGATGCTGATGGATGGATCGACACTTATAAGGCAAGGTTGGTGGCAAAGGGATATCGTCAAAGGTAAGGAATTGACTATGATGAGACTTTCTCACCAGTTGCCATGATAAAACGATCAGAGTTCTACTTGTCATAGCTGCACATTTCGATTTCGAAATCTGGCAGATTGATGTGAAGACTTCCTCAATGGTAACCTTGAGGAAGTGGTGTATATGATACAACCTGAAGGTTTCACATCCAAGGAATTTCCAGATAGAGTGTGCAAGCTTCAGAGATTCATTTATGGACTGAAGTAAACTTCCCGGAGCTGGAACATAAAATTTGACGAAGCAGTCAAATCTTATGACTTCATTAAGAATGAAGATGAGCCTTCTGTGTACAAGAAGACCAGTGGGACTGCAGTCACTTTCTTAGTTCTTTACGTAGACAACATACTACTTATTGGAAATGATGTAGCTATAATGTCATCGGTAAAGATCTGATTGTCGAAAAATTTCTCTGTGAAGGATTTAGGAGAAGCATCCTACGTATTGGGAATACGGATCTATAGAGATAGATCAAAGAGGATGCTTGGAATGACCTAATCCTTGTACATAGATACCATAGTCAAAATGTTTGGTATGGAAAATTCCAAGAGAGGTCTCATACCGATGAGACATGGAATTAATCTCTCAAAGGAGCAGTCTCCTACGACTCCTGATGAGAGGGCATTCATAGATAGAGTACCATATGCCTCTGCCATAGGATCTATCATGTATGCCATGCTATGTACACAGCCTGATGTTACATATTCTCTAAGTGTTACGAGCAGATTTTAGGTTGATCTAGGCGAAGAGTACTGGAAGGCAGTGAAATGTATCCTTAAGTACTTAAGAAGAACTAAGGATATGTTTCTGGTCTATGGAGGAGATGACTTGAAACTGCGAGGTTTTACTAACTCTAGTTTTCAGTCAGATCCAGATAATAACAAGTCTACATCTGGATTTGTGTTTACTTTAAATATAGACGCAGTGTGCTGGAAGAGTTCAAAGCAAGCAACCACTGCAGATTCGACGACTGAAGCAGAGTACATTGTTGCAGCTGAAGCCGCCAAAGAAGTAGTAAGGGTGAAGATATTCATCACCGACTTCGGCGTAGTTCCCAGCATCTCTGAACCTGTTCCGCTGTTGTGCAACAACAATAGAGCCATTGCGCAAGCGAAAGAGCCGCGGTCTCATTAGAAATCGAAGCATATTCTGAGGCGCTTTCATCTTATCAGAGATATCATATTCAGACGAGATGTAGTGGTGGAAAGAGTTCCATCTGTCGACAATGTAGCAGATCCACTGACAAAGCCGTTGGTTCAAAATGTGTTTGAGCGTTGCCTAGAGTCTATAGGCTTAGTGCATAAAGGTGATTGGCTTTAATCGAAGTAGGATATTGTTAGTCTTAGGTGGCCTAGAAGCCAATATGACATTGTAATCTCGTTTATTTATTAGTAAAATGGCATTATATTCATTATGTCTAATACGTGTTATTATCGTTTCATAATGAAGTCCGTGAATGTGTGTGATAGTGATCATATTGTGGTGAGATCATACTAGTGAGACTGATCACTTAAACACACATATTTTTAATAGTTTCTAGTCAGACAATATCCGAAAAGGACATTGGATATCCGGTTAGACTAGTACAGATTACTCCGGCTCATATGATGAGGGTGACTAATCTCAAAGTCACTTGTGTGGAGACACTAGCGTGAATCTGTAGGTGCTCATTAGAGAATGAGTTCACTGAACTGATTCGACCGAATCGCTGGATGGTATTGTACCTCACTGTCAACCAGCTCGATTCTATTGTCGCAGTTGCGTGGTTGGTCCTCGGACCTGAGACATCAAGGACACCTTGTCGGTAGACTTCTGTGCTTTGACCTTGGATTATGAATATCTAACCACGTGATTGTAAATAGCCAAGGATCGAGTACAGTGGAATACCGTTGAAGGGAATTGGGTGTGAATAAGGAATCATTCGTTCTCAGTACTTAGAGAGAGAATGCTCTAGGAAGGATGCTTAGAAGTCCCTGGCCAGGGAGGAAGCTAATATCGGGAAAATAGTTTTCCGATATTATACGGGAACATCCGATCCAAGTGAGTCGATCGGTTAGGGTTTGACAAAACACCATACCCTGAGTTGACTCGAGAGCATTGCACGAATGAAGGATTATATCTACGTGGTAATTGTCGACGGAAAGGTTCCAAGAGTGGGCTACTTAACCCAGATACCTTCCGGGTTCACACGATGTTGCTTGGCACCCAACATGATCGGAGGCCCGATCGAATTTGATGTGCGACATTGATTCGATTGATTAATTAATTAATATGAGTTATTAATTAATTAAATCAAGCCAATGAGGAGTCACTGGGCTTATTGGGCCATTAATCGGACTGGTTATTGGGCCTAGAGGGTCATACGCAAATGATTCTCAAGGCGATGGATAAATAAGAGGGTTTTATATAAGCCAGGGATTTTTACGAAAAAGCGTGCGGTTAATATAAAATGTATCGAACGGGTTGAGCAGGCCAAGCGGCTGTGAAACCCTCTCCGCCCCCTCCTCTCTTCCTCTCTCTCTCTCTAGCGCCCCCAGCCGGTTCTAATATCCGGGTCTGCTCCGCCACTTCTCCGACTCCTGTCCGACGGGAAATCGTCCGCGGTTGCAGCGATCATTGCGGCGAAGGGCGAAGGTTTTGCGGGGCTGTGAAGAACAAGGAACCGTAAGGATATCCGTCGCAAGGAGGATCGTGTAGACTCTGCTAGAGGCTGGGCGCTTACGCGGCTTGCGGTGTCACACCGACGGAACCGATCGGTCGCAGATTCGAATCCGCGCATGGTAAGAATCTGATTATTTGATAATCGCTTTTATTTTAATCGAAACAAGAAAACGGATCGCTGGTTTTATTTTAATATCCACTCCATAAGCGATCCGGAGAAACACCGAACCCAATAGTACTCAGCTTCAATCGCGAATCTACAGTGGTTGCTTGGTTGGAACTCTTCTAGCACACTGCGCCTCCGTTCAAAGTAAATACAAATCTAGATGTAGACTTGCTATCATTCGGACCTAACTGAAAATTCGAGTCAGTATAGCCTCGCAGTTTCAAGTCACCTCCTCCATAGACCAGAAACATATCCTTAGTTCTTCTCAAGTACTTAAGGATACATTTCACTACCTTCTAGTGCTCTTCGCCTGGATCAGCCTGAAATATGCTCGAAACACTTACAGCATATGCCACATCAGGCCATGTACACAACATGGCATATATGATAGATCCTATGGCAGAGGCATAGGGTACTCTATCCATAAATGCCCTCTCATTAGAAGTCTTAGGAGACTGCTCCTTTAAGAGATTAATTCCATGTCTCATCGGTATGAAACCTCATTTGTAATTTTCCATATCAAACATTTTGACAATGGTATCTATGTACAAGGATTGGGTCATTCCAAGCATCCTCTTTGATCTATCTCTATAGATCTGTATTCCTAGTACGTAGGATGCTTCTCCCAAATCCTTTATGAAGAAGTTTTTCGACAGCCAGATCGTTACCGATGACATCATAGTTACATTATTCCCAATGAGTAGCATGTCATCTACATAAAGAACTAAGAAGGTGACTATACTCCCACTGGTGTTCTTGTATACACAAGGCTCATCTTTATTCTTAATGAAGTCATAAGACTTGACAGCCTCGTCAAATCTTATGTTCCACCTCCGAGAAGCTTGCTTCAGTCCATAAATGGACCCTGTAGACATGCTAATTTTGACATCATTTCGAGTAAATTTCATATCATATAATAATGCCTCAGAATGGTCTGATTTTTAATTATTGATTAATTTTTATTGATCTTTTTGAGTGTCGGGTTTAACAAACATATTTAAGTTAATTAATTAAATTGATTTTAACTCGAATTTCAGTTAAAATTTGAAGAAACTTAAAAGACGTCGACCCATGTGGACGCCATTTAGACTTTATTCTTATTTTAACGTTTAAATTTGAATTTTAATTAGTTGATTAATTAGCTAAAAGGCGTCTGTAAGTCCTGACGCATTTTAGGTTTTCTAAGCTATTTCTACTTCTCTTCCGGATGTTTATCCTTATCTTAATTAGTTTAAAAGACGTCTACACATGTAGACGCGTTTTATCTAATACAGATAAAGATAAGTTTTCTCGGATGTTTATCCTTATCTTAATTAATCTGAAAGGCGTCAGCCAATGTGGACGCGTTTTAGATAATTTCAAATAAATATGAATTAATCTGTATTTATCTGTTGGTTAAGATGGATAAATCCTAGATTTTTCCATGTAAATCCGCGGATGCAGAAGAAGTCTATAAATACCTTACATCTTCAATGGGTAACAGAGTTGAGCATTATTAAAAAAAAGAGAGAGAAGTTAGAATCAGAGTTTATGATTGAAGATCGGAGCAACGACGTACAAACATCGAAGCGCTGCTGTTTCCAGAAGTCGGCGTCCGTTCTTCATCCAATTCAAGGCTTCATCAAATCGGCATAAGTGTTTCATTTCTGCATTTTCATTTTCATTTCATTAATCTCTCACCCTTCATCATCACTTCATGCAACACACATCACAACATCATTCTTTTCAAAACCTATTTAATTAAGGGGTTTCAAAAGCCATTCAACAAGTAAGTTTGCTGTTTAGTTTCATGTTTAAAACTATGATTAGAATGGATGCTGCTTCTACTTAAAGTTCTCATCATTGTTTCCTCATTTCTCTCTCCATTTTCTTGACGGAGCAAAGGAGTAAATCAAGCACAAAGTCACAAGAATCTCTGGACGGTCCTCAACTTCTCAAATTCAAACTCAACAGCAAGAACAAAAGGAAAAGGAAGGACTCTCTTTCTTTAGCCGGCTGAAGGAGGGGAATCAAGAGCTCAATATCTTCCGCATTCAAACAGGTAGGCGATCAAACCCTCTTTTGGAACTTTTAAGTCAAAAGTTTCTAGCGATCACTGCACGTAGTTTCTGTTTTTAATAGGTTTATTTTGCACTAAACAACATAGATTTTTCATGTTAATCACATGATCATTTTAAGCACTCACAGCTTTTTTGGCGATCACGGTGGGACTTGGTCTCGCCATCTTTTAATTCTTTTGTTCTTGCTATCATCAATCGGGCACCCACGGTGCACCACTTGTGTCTCTCGACACGTCCTCACCAATTGGTGAGTGTTTTAGTTTAGTTAATTTCCCTCGTGCACCACGTGCACACCCCTGTGGCAAGATCTTGCCCTCCCGTTGATTAATTGAAAAAGCTGTTTTTGTGATGAAAATGCTGTGTGATTGATTGGCATCTTACTTGTTTACTTAGTAAAATCATCCTGTTAAAATCTGGAATTAAAAAAAAATCTGCATGAATTGATTATTTATTGCTTTTATCCTATTTGAGGAGGAATCAACCTAGAAATTCCTCCTGCAAAACTATTTCTGCGACTTGAAAAGCGTCTAGGAGCACTGACGCGTTTCCAACTGCGTCAATAAACCCAGACGCCTTTCAGTCTCCTTTCTCTGCTGTCTGCAATCTCAGTCTCTACGAAAAATTAAGATTTTGTTTGAATAGTGTCGACTGAACTCGACGCAATTCAGACAGTCTTTTAATTTTTTCCAGTTCTCAGATTTTTGTGACTTGAGTGCTACTACCCATTATTATTAAGCATTAGAGTCCATCCAGGCCATAGGTCATACGCATTGAGGCGAATACCCTCCTTTTCTTAGGAACACACTACTTGACGTCAGCAACTCTCTCTGATTGGGTTGCTCCCTTGATCAGACTAGAGAAGTTGACGTTGAGGCCTCCATAAGTCCCCAAGATCAAGGTACTCCTCCTTGATCATCGGGCTGGTTGTACCAGTTGAAGTCCCGGTTAGATTCCATAAAGCGTTGTAAGAGAAAGCCATAGAGAATAACGGTGGATATTGAACTGAAAGTAGGATCCTTTCCCTGAGCGAATTTGTGGTTTAATTGAATCCAAATAACTCAACAAGGAATCTTAAAATCACGTTAAGCATCCACTTGATTGATTAATCTCTGTGCAACTTGTTTGTCAAATCTTTAAAAAAGAATCTAACATCATGCTGCTGCGATCAGGCAGGGACTTGAGTATGGCTCAAGACGCCATCATCAACTACGAGGGAGATGCTAATGCCCCTCGCGCTTCGGACTACAACTATGAGAATGGGAGAGATGCTGATGCCTCCCGTAATTCTGTCCCCATTCCATATCGACAAGATGGGAATGTCCGGACACCTCTCTTTCATCCCCATGATCGATATCCTGATCTTCCCCCGCATGAATATGCGATTCCTAATCCCAATCTTGAGGGGGACATGAATCAGAATGATCCCTCATCCTCTGATCCTTCGGATCTCGTCAATGCTTTGGGAGTTCTTACCTCTCAACTGGACCCTCAGCAGTTCGAGGCGATGCAGTCTATACTGAAGGGAAAGGCACCCACACAGCCTGCTGAGACGAACCCTGTGGCTCCCCCTGTTGTTACTCAACAACCTCCTCTTCCTCCTCCTTACATTCATCAGGCCATGGAAGGCCTCCATATTACTTCTCGGCCAGCTGGGCCGCAACTTTCTTCCTCTAGGCAACTGGCTAGACCGCAAATGCCTACTTATCAAAATGCCCTCGGGCATGGCGGAAGCTCTGCCGGACCTCCCCTTTATTGTCCCCCCTATCCAACGTACTTTAGGCAGCAGGCCTATCAAGTACCTCCACCTCCTCCTCCTCCCCAAGCAGATCTGACCACGCAAGCGTTGCTGGCCAAAATGGAGCGCATAGATGAGCAATTCAACAACCTCCAGAAGATGATGGGGGTTAAAGCTGCGCCAGAGATCAATTTGCCGAGCCTGCCGGTATTCCACCTACCACCCTCTGAGATGCCAGTGTACCGGAAGTACAACGGTACTGGTAACCCCTTCACACATTTGAAGGAGTTTATGTACGAATCGTCTTTCTGGCAGAACGATAAGAGGTCGTTGGCCTTTTTGTTCAGGAGATCTCTAGAGTGACCAGCCCTCGAGTGGTTCTTTTCCTTGGAACCCTCCGAAGTAGAGGATTACGGTATTGTTTCACGCAAATTTATCCAACGATACCAGGATAGAGTTGCACCCTCCTTGTCCATCACTGACCTCATTGCAGAAAAGATGAAGCCTGATGAGGAGTTTGTCAGTTTTGCTGACAGGTGGCGGGGCCTGGCCGAAAAGGTGAAGGATCACTTGTCCGAATCTGAGCAAGTGAAGATGTTAATTTCCAATGCCACGCCCCAGTTCAAACTAGTCCTCTCCCTGAACAATCTGACCAACATGGCAGAGCTCTATGAAAGAGCACGGTACTGCCAAAATGCCTTCAAGGACGCTACGTTCTCTAGAGTCTTTGATCCTCACAGACCTAGCAGGCCTCCACCTCGGAAGCCTACAGTGCCAAACTCTCCCAGCACAGGTCCGACTACTGAGGGCACGCTCTCTCATGAGCAAGTTAGTAGCATGAATAATAACTCGCCCCAGTTCGTGAGGAACCAGCAGCAGTACCAGAGGCCACCGCAGCCAAACCAGCAGGGGTACAGGCAGCAGCAGAACCCCCATTATCAGCAACAGTATCAGCGGCCCCAACAGCCGAACAAGAACCAGCAACAGCAACAGCAACAGCAGCCGCAGCAACGGCAACAGCAGTACCAGCAGCCCCAACAACAGCAATACCAACAACAACAGCAATATCAGCCGCGCGCACCGCCGGCATACCATAATGTCCCTCCTCCTTCTGACTATAATCAACAGAGAAGACCTCCAGGCCCTAAAAGGGCAGAATACCCGGCCCTCCCAGAATCCTTGGCAGATATCTTCAGTGCTCTAATGGCAGCTAATGCCTTAGTTTTGCCAAGGGAAAAGGCTGTCTAGCCTCAAAATGCCGACACGTCCAGGTATTGCTACTTCCATAGGCAACCTAGGCATACCATCGACACCTGCTTCCAGTTTAGAGATTATATTCATTATCTCAACGAGAAGGGCGGCATAGACTGGGAGGAGATGAAAAAGTATATATCAGCCATGAAGGCAAGAAGACCACAGCAGCAGCAACAGCAACAAGCAAGACCACCAGCACAAGCAGCACCACCACCCAACATGGGCATAGTGCAGAATCCACTCCCAGAGCACCAGAACCAAAACCAAGTTGCCCCTATCTTGACAAGCAGCCAGTCTGAGGCTGACCGTGGGCAACAGTGGAGAATAGAGGACTCTTCCTCTCTTTATTCGACGGGTCATATTCCAAGTACCGCAGAACGACCACCACGCCGCACCATCCACATACCTAGGCCACAACCCATTACCATCACCCCTCTACCGACAGTCGCATATTACTCGCCCGCACCCAATAACCCATTACCACTACCCGCTTTCCTCAAGCCCATTACGCCCCACACCACTACACCGCTACCATATAATCCCCCGCAAACCAATCACGCGCCCCTTCTACCATCTAGGCCATTACTCCGCGTACCATTCCCTACTTCGCCCGCTACCACTACCACCTACCCAGATACCCCCTTACCATCCAGACCGCTGTTACGCGTGCCATTCCCCACTTCACCAACCACTTACCCATCCATCATCCAACCCTCTAGGCCTTTAATCCGCACCGCGCCATCACCACCTAACCCTACGCCATCACCTACATACCAGCCCTCTACATCATCCGCAGCATCCAACCCTGCGGTACTCAAGGTGTCGCCCGGATCCTCCACGGTTGAGGAACATGCGCTCCGGAGTGGAAGGATTTTCAACAAAGTTTTCCCTCAGTCCACAGTTAGAGACGGCCCATCACAGCCGACTGAGGAAGCCCATAATGAAGAGAGTGTTAGTTTAGGTGGCCTACAAGCCAATCTAACAATGTAAATCTCGTTCATTATTAATAAAATGGCATAATATTCATTATGTGTAAATCGCGTTAATTATCGTTTCATAATGAAGTCCGTGAATATGTGCTATGGTGATCAGATTATGATGAGATCATACTAATGAGACTGATCACTTAAACACACATATTCTTAATCGTTCATAGTCGGAGGATATCCAAGAAGGACATCGGATATCCGGTTAGACTAGTACAGATTACTCCTGCTCATATGATGAGGATGACTGGTCTCATAAGTCATTTGTGTGGAGACACTAAGGCGAATCTATAGGTGCTCATTGGAGAATGAGTTCACTGAACTGATCCGACTGAATCGCTGGATGGTATTGTACCTCACTGTCAACCAGCTTGATTCTATTGCCGCAGTTGCGTGGATGGTCCTCGGACCTGAGACACCAAGGACACCTTGGCGGTGGACTTCTGTACTTTGACCTTGGTCTACGAATCTCTAGCCACGGGATTCTAATACGCCAAGGATTGGGTGCAGCAGAATACCGTTGAAGGGAATTGTGTGTCAATAAGGAATCATTCGCTCTCGGTACTTAGAGAGAGAATGCTCTAGGAAGGATGCGCGAAAGTCCCTGGCCAGGGCGGACGATAATATCGGGAAAGGAGTTTTCCGATATTTATCAGCGGCATCCAATCCAAGTGAGTCGACCGGTTAGGGTTTGACAGCTCGCCATACCCTGAGTTGACTCGAGGGCATTATACGAATGAAGGATTATATCCACGCGGTAACTATCGGCGGAAAGGTTCCAATAGTGGGTTACTTAACCCCAAATACCTTCTGGGTTCACGCGGTGTTGCTTGGCACCCAACGTGATCGGAAGCCCGGTCGAATTCGATGTGCGACATCAATTCGATTGATTAATTGATTAATAAAGGGTTATTAATTAATTAATAAAGCCAGTGAGGAGTCACTGGGCTTGTTGGGCCATTAACTGGACTGGTACTTGGGCCTAGAGGGTCACACGCAAATGATTCTCAAGGCGATGGATAAATAAGTGGGTTTTATACAAACCGGGGGTTTTATGAAAAACCGCGCGGTTAGTATAAAACATAGCGAACGGGCTGAGCAGGCCAAGCTGCTGCTAACCCTAGCCGCCCCTCCTCAGTTTCTGTCTTTCTCTGACGCCCAAGTAAATCCAGATCTGCTCCGCCACTTCTCCGAATCCCGTTCAACGGGAAATCGTCCGCGCGCTGCGACGATCATTGCGGCGACCGGCGGAGGCTTCGTGGGCTGCGAAGAACGACGAACTCGAGGATATCCGTCGCGGGGAGGATCGCGTGGACTTCGCTAGAGGCCGGGCGCTTGCGCGGCTTGCGGTGTCACACCGACGGAACCAAACGGTTGCGGATTCGAATCCGCACACGGTGAGAAAAGATAATCCGATTATCTTGTATTTTAGATTTCGAAGCGGGAACGGATCGCTGTAAATATTTTGTTTTCCGTTGCGTTAGCGATCCGGAGAAACCGAGAAAATCCCAACAGTGGTATTAGAGCCAGGTTCCACTGTTTCTCGTCCCGTTTCGGATTCCGAAATTAATTTTTCTTGAGTTATTCCATGCGTTTAATCCGATTAAAATGACGGAATAGTGTTCATAAGATGAACACAAATAATTTGATTATTTTTCTGTGATTTTTCGGATTTTATTTGGGGTTTTCGGAGTTCTTCATGAGATGATGAGTCGGGGTGCTTTAGCGGCTTCGTTAACGATTCCCAAGAGTTGGGATGGTGGCCCGGATGCCCGGATCTCTTGGTGATAGTCATCACTACACACCGGGCATGATAGCCGGCACCATGGTGGCCTCGAAGAGCTACAAAATTGAGCCCCAAATCGGATTTAAACCCTGCAAAACCAGTAAAAATCCCATTGTTTTGGGGCTTTGCCGGCAGCTTGATTGGGCTTCTCCGGTGACCCTGCCGGCGCCGGGGAGCCCACCGGCGCCAGGGGCACCGCCGGCGTGGCCGGCGCCACCGGGGGGGGGCATGGCCGTCGGCGCCCTAAACCTAGCCGCTGACCTGCATACCCTGCAGTTGCAGGTTAGGGCTCGGCTGGGAAGAAAGGGGCGGGCCGGACCGGTCAGACCGGGCCGGTCAGACCGGGCCGGCCAGACCGGGCCGGAGCCCCTGGCTGAGCCAGGGCTCGACCCTGGCCGAGCCAGGGTCCGGGCCATTTTGCCCTTATGAGCTGAACCCATTAGCCCCAAAATCCCATATTAATTAAACCCTTATTTCCCACTAAACCCAATGAAATTAAAATCTGCTTTTAATTTGAAAAATTCAAAACTGTTTTGAAAATTTAAATTATTGTCCACTTTTATTTAATTGGGTTTTATTAATGATTTTGAATCATTTAGTAAAATAAGGGTTAATAATTAGCAATTAGTTATCAGTTAATTAGAGTTAATATTAATTTAAATGTTAAATTAATTATTAACCTTAATGTGACGAATTTAAGGGTTAAATTGGTCATTAACTTTTATTTCAACTAATTGTTAATTAATATTTGAGTTAGTTGTTAATTTAATAATTAACTTAGATAACTAATTTAAGTATTAAATTAGAAATATTTAATGATTAATTGTTGATTATTGATTTAAGGGTTAAATTAATGATTAACGTTAATCTTCTAATCTAATTGTTAGATTAATAATTATTAATTAATTAAAGTTAATTTTTAATTTAAGAGTTAAATTAATAATTAATTTTAAATTAGCTAATCTAATTGTTAGATTATAGTTATTAATTCATTAGTTTTAATTAATAATTTAAGTGTTAAATTACTAATTAACATTAATTAACTAATCTAAAAGTTAGATTAGTAGTTAATTAATAATTAGAGTTAATTAATAATTTAAGTGTTGAATTATTAATTAATTTTGTTGGATTAATCTAAAGAGTTAGATTATTAATGGGGTTTAATCTAAGTGTTAGATTATTAGAATTGTGCTAATTTGCATGGAATAATCTGGAATTATTAATTTGGAGTGTGTGCGCATGTGATGTGTGTTTAATGTTTTTAAATTTAGATTTAATTGTAAGTTAAGTTAATAAAATGAGTTTTCGAAATTCAAACACCAATTTTGATTGGATCCCAGCTTTCTGAAAGCCAAAACTTATTTATTTTGAAAAACTCATTTGTTTTAGCCATGTGATGCACTGAATCATGTGTGGAATGTTTAAAACACACCGTGGTCATAGATATGCACTTAATTTATTATTCATGTGATGAATGGATTGTGTGGATCGTGGATATATGTTTGATTATTAATTGTTAATAAATGGAGGTCTGCGCACCTCTCTCTCTCATACTCCCATGTATTTCATCCTCCCTACTCTCTCTTGTACTCGCCATAAGGCTCTTTTCTAATTACATGTAATTCTAGAATTAATGTAATATGATCGAGGCAATCAAGGAAGGAGCGAGGACGATCCACAGCTGCAACCAGGAATGCGAAAAGATGGAGATCTCCTGCCTATGTGTTTGCAGGATATCTAATCTAATTGTTGTGTTAGATTGTGTGTGCGTTTGACTGTTGGCTTCAGTCAAACCCATTGTGCTATCCATGACCACACTAATGACATGTATGAGATGCATTGTTTTTCATTTGATTATGAATCAAAGCAGGTTATAGTATTTAGTAAATATATACGATATATTTATATACTATCACCTAGGAGAGACCAAGATAAAAGTTATCCAAATACCCTCAGATAAACTCTAATCCGTAACGCGAGTAGTTAAAAACTTACCGCGTGGTCCACCATCGTTATAGTCATAGGATTCAAATCACTTTAGGCAGGTTTGTTGTGCTATCCATAAGGCCTGCTTAATTGGGAGGAGAAACTGTGGCTATGGCATTAGATGCCTATAGATCGGGGTAGAGGAACCATGTAGCTTTGTTGTGCTATCCACAAGGGCTGCATGCAAATCTATGCTCGTCGCGTAATGATGGTTAGCTTAGACCAGGATTAATGGTTTGTTGTGCTATCCACAAGGCCATTAAATCTCTGGGGACCGAAGCCATGATCAGATATTGCAAGGAGTTGCAAGTCCCATGAGTTGGGTGCTCTCTGATTGTATTACAGTTTGTTGTGCTATCCACAAGGCTGTAGTGCAAGTCATTGCGATTCTGATACCCACTAGGAGACTGTCGGCGTCTCCCGTTCTGTATAACTGAGGGTTATACAGTCCGTCAAAAATTAGTGGGAGTTAAACTTGAACAAAAGACCATGTCTTGTTTTAAATTTTAATAATTGAACATCTGCTAAGTAGATTTTACTTATCTCCTGTAGGGAATTATGTCGTCGAATAACCCACTCCGTGGCATACTTGATGCCCTTTTGACTTACCTGATCTACTCAGATTGGTTCAGAAGCCTGAAGAATGTCTTCAGATCTGAGCGCATTGACTTTGTCCCTGGAGCTGATTCTCTTGCTGAATCGGAATTAGATGCCCCTGAAGCAGAGATGACAGCTAACGATAAAGGATCGAAGGACAAAGGTAAAAGAGTAGTGAAGGGTGACTGCTTCTATTATAAGCAGTATGGTCACTGGAAGAGGAACTGCAAGGAGTTCCTTAACGATAAAGCTCATGGAAGAGTGAAGCTGTCTGAAGCTTCAGATATCTATATGATAGATATCAACTTGTCAGTTAGAGATTCCACATCTTGGGTATTAGATACCGGATGTGCTTCTCATATCTGCCATGATGTGCAGATGCTGACAAGTAAGCGTAAGCTGAGACAAGGTAAGGTGGAATCGAGGCTAGGAAACGGCGCAAAAGTTGCGGCGGTTGCTGTTGGGATAGCAAACCTCAAGCTTCCATCGGGAGACACCTTACTATTGGAAGATTGTTATTATGTTCCTATCATAATAAAGAACATCATATCAATATCTTGTTTGGACAAGATAGGATATAAGTTGACAATTGAGAATAGAAGTTGTTCGATTTATTATGGTAATAAATCAATAGCTTCGGCATCTTTAGTCAACGGTCTATATCTATTAGATGTTTCCTATTACAATCTTCAAATTGATAATGCTCTTAAGAAGAGTAAGAATTGTGTGAACCAAGCCTACATGTGGCATTGTAGACTTGGGCATATTGGCGAAAGCAGGTTGCAAAAGTTGCACAAGCATGGTTACTTAACAGCATTCGATTATGAATCGTTTGCAACATGCGAATCCTGCTTATGGGAAAGATGGCAAAATCTCCATTTGTTGGACATGGAGAACGTGCCAAGGACATTCTGGAACTAATACATACGGATGTATGTGGTCCAATGTCCACCCGAGCCAAAGGTGGCTTTTCTTACTTCATCACGTTCACCGATGACTTCTCAAGATTCGGCTATGTGTACTTAATGAAGTACAAGTCGGAAGCATTTAAGAAGTTCAAGGAGTTCAAGAATGAAGTGGAGAAGCAGTTAGGAAAGAGTATTAAAGCTCTTTGATCAGATCGAGGAGGAGAATACTTGAGTACTAATTTCACACAATTCTTAAAGGATAATGGTATCCTTTCTCAGCTGACCCCTCCATATACACCACAGATGAATGGTGTATCAGAAAGGAGGAATCGCACCTTTTTGGATATGGTGCGATCCATGATGAGCTTTTCGGGATTACCAGTGTCCCTCTAGGGGTATGCTCTAGAGTCAGCAGCATACCTACTGAACAGAGTACCCAGCAAGTCTATGGCCTCTACTCCATATGAGATATGGAAAGGCCGGAAACCAGAATTTAAACATGTTAAAGTCTGGGGTTGTCCTGCTCATGTAAAGAGGCATGATCCAGACAAGCTGGAATCACGAACTGATAAATGTAGGTTTGTGGGATATCCAAAGGAAACCTTTGGATACTATTTTTACCATCCTGATGAACAAAAGGTGTTTGTCGCCAGGAAAACTGTCTTCCTGGAAGAGGAATACCTTCTCCAGGAGGACAGTGGGAGTAAAATAGTATTGGAAGAGGTTCCAAATCCCCAAACAGCTACATTATCATCAGATGAGATATCAGTTCCTGAACCTGTTCAGGTATACACAGATGAGCCTCGTAGATCTGGTAGAGTACCTAGACCACCCGAACGATATGTGGGACATATCGCTGAAGGTGAGTCTATGGTACAATATAATGAGGATGATGATCCTAAAACCTACCAGGAGGCCATAGAACGCCCAGAATCCGGGAAATGGCGAGAAGCCATGAACTCAGAAATCCAGTCCATGTACACCAACCAAGTTTGGAACTTGGAAGACTTGCCCGAGGGTATTGTACCCATCGGATGCAAGTGGATCTTTAAGAGAAAGATCGGTGCTGATGGACGGATCGACACTTATAAGGCAAGGTTGGTGGCAAAGGGATATCGTCAAAGGCAAGGAATTGACTATGACGAGACTTTTTCACCAGTTGCCATGATAAAGTCGATCAGAGTTCTGCTCGCCATTGCTGCACATTTTGATTATGAAATCTGGCAGATGGATGTGAAGACTGCCTTCCTCAATGGTAACCTTGAGGAAGAGGTGTATATGATACAACAAGAAGGTTTCACATCCAAAGAATCTCCAGATAAAGTGTGCAAGCTTCAGAGGTCCATTTATGGACTGAAGCAGGCTTCCCGGAGCTGGAACATAAGATTTGACGAGGCAGTCAAGTCTTATGACTTCATTAAGAATGAAGATGAGCCTTGTGTGTACAAGAAGACCAGTGGGAGTGCAGTCACTTTTCTAGTCCTTTACGTAGATGACATACTACTCATTGGGAATGATGTAGCTATGATGTCATCAGTAAAGATCTGGCTGTCGAAAAACTTCTCCATGAAGGATTTGGGAGAAGCATCCTACGTGTTGGAATACGGATCTATAGAGATAGATAAAAAAGGATGCTTGGAATGACCCATTCCTTGTACATAGACACTATAGTCAAAAGGTTTGGCATGGAAAATTCCAAGAGAGGTCTCATACCGATGAGACATGGAATTAGTCTCTCAAAGTTGCAGTCTCCTAAGACTCCTAATGAGAGGGCATTCATAGATAGAATACCCTATGCCTATGCCATAGGATCTATCATGTACGTCATGCTATGTACACGGCCTGATGTTGCATTTGCTCTAAGTGTTACGAGCAGATTTCAGGCTGATCCAGGCGAAGAGCACTGGAAGGCAGTGAAATGCATCCTTAAGTAATTGAGAAGAACTAAGGATATGTTTCTTGTCTATAGAGGAGGTGACTTGAAACTGCGAGGCTTTACTGACTCGAGTTTCTAATCGGATCCAGATGATAGCAAGTCAACATCTGGATTCGTGTTTACATTGAACGGAGGGGCACTGTGCTGGAAGAGTTCCAAGCAAGTAACCACTGCAGATTCGACGATTGAAGCTGAGTACATCGCTGCAACTGAAGCCGCCAAGGAAGCAGTGTGGTTGAAGAAATTCATCACCGACCTCGGCGTAGTTCCCAGCATCTCTGAGCCTGTTCCACTTTTGTGCGACAACAATGGAGCGATTGCGCAAGCGAAAGAGCCACGGTCTCATCAGAAATCGAAGCATATTCTGAGGCGCTTTCACCTTATCAGAGAAATCATATCTAGAGGAGATGTAGTAGTGCAAAGAGTTCCATCCGTCGACAATGTAGCAGATCCACTAACAAAGCCGTTGGCTCAAATTGTGTTTGAGCGTCACCTAGAGTCTATGGGCTTATTGTATAAAGGTGATTGGCTTTAGTCCAAATGGGAGATTGTTAGTTTAAGTGGCCTACAAGCCAATCTAACAATATAAATCTCGTTCATTATTATTAAAATGGCATAATATTCATTATGTGCAAATCGCGTTAATTATCGTTTCATAATGAAGTCCGTGACTATGTGCTATGGTGATCAGATTATGATGAGATCATACTAATGACACTGATCACTTAAACACACATATTCTTAATCGTTCCTAGTCGGAGGATATCCGAGAAGGACATCGGATATCTGGTTAGACTAGTACAGATTACTCCTGCTCATATGATGAGGATGACTGGTCTCATAAGTCATTTGTTTGGAGACACTAAGGCGAATTTGTAGGTGCTGATTGGATAATGAGTTCACTGAACTGATCTGACTGAATCGCTGGATGGTATTGTACCTCACTGTCAACCAGCTTGATTCTATTGTCGCAGTTGCGTGGATGGTCGTCGGACCTGAGACACCAAGGACACTTTGGCGGTGGACTTATATACTTTGACCTTGGTCTACGAATCTCTAGCCACGGGATTCTAATACGCCAAGGATTGGGTGCAGCAGAATACCGTCGAAGGGCATTGTGTGTCAATAAGGAATCATTCGCTCTCGGTACTTAGAGAGAGAATGCTCTAGGAAGGATGCGCGAAAGTCCCTGGCCAGGGCGGACGATAATATCGGGAAAGGAGTTTTCCGATATTTATCAGCGGCATCCAATCCAAGTGAGTCGACCGGTTAGGGTTTGACAGCTCGCCATACCCTGAGCTGACTTGAGAGCATTGTACGAATGAAGGATTATTTCTACGCGGTAAGTGTCGGCGGAAAGGTTCCAAGAGTGGGTTACTTAACCCCAAATACCTTCCGGGTTCACGCGGTGTTGCTTGGCACCCAACGTGATCGGGAAGCCCGGTCGAATTCGATGTGCGACATCAATTCGATTGAGTAATTGATTAATAAAGGGTTATTAATTAATTAATAAAGCCAGTGAGGAGTCACTAGGCTTGTTGGGCCATTAACTAGACTGGTACTTGGGCCTAGAGGGTCACACGCAAATGATTCTCAATGCGATGGATAAATAAGTTGGTTTTATACAAACCGGGGGTTTTTATGAAAAACCACGCTGTTAGTATAAAACATAGCGAACGGGCTGAGCAGGCCAAGCTGCTGCTAACCCTAGCCACCCCTCCTCAGTTTCTATCTTTCTCTGATGCCCAGGCAAATCCAGATCTACTCCGCCACTTCTCCGAATCCCGTTCGACGGGAAATTGTCCGCGCGCTGCGGCAATCATTGCGGCGACCGGCGGAGGCTTCGTGGGCTGCGAAGAACGACGAACTCGAGGATATCCGTCACGGGGAGGATCGCGTGGACTTCGCTAGAGGCCGGGCGCTTGCACGGCTTGCGGTGTCACACTGACGGAACCAAACGGCTGCGGATTCGAATCCGCACATGGTGAGAAAAGATAATCCGATTGTCTTATATTTTAGATTTCGAAACGGGAACGGATCGCTGTAAATATTTTGTTTTCCGCTGCGTTAGCGATCCGGAGAAACCGAGAAAATCCCAACAGAGAGTGCACCAGGCACTCAATATGATTTGTTGAAACATCTGGACAGAACACCGGCACGGATCACCGTACTTGAACTAATCAAAAGGTCGAAGAGTCACCAAGAAGCCTTAATGGAATATCTACAGAAGGTGATGGTCAACGAGGACGTGCCGGTATAAAAAATTGCAGCACTACTAGTTCCTCAGGGAGATCAGCCCTCCATTACATTTCACACATCGGAACTAGCACCGCCAGCAGCCAGAAGCATGGCTCTGAGCATCACGGTCGACATCTGTAAGAAGGCCGTGGATGCATGCCTAGTAGATACAGGGGCTTCGATCAATGTTTTACCTCCGAAGACCCTGGAGCTGTACGGTGTGCCCAAAGAAAAATGGCTGCCTAGCCCCATCTCTGTGACAGCATATGACAATTCTACCCGTTCCCCTCTGGGAATGGTTTATTTGAAGGTGGAGCTAGGCCCTGTAAGTCATGCAGAGGTCGAATTTCACATCCTAGAAATCGACCCTTCTATAAATGCCATTTTAGGTCATCCTTACATTAAAACTCTTGAGGCGATTCCTTCTACGAATCACCAATGCCTCAAATTCCCTTTCAAAGGACGAATTATTAAAGTAACGAGCATGCCGATCCTTGCTGCTGCTCATACTTTGAATATTAAATCTGCTGCTTTACCTGGCCGACAACCTTTTCTGTCGATATTACAGGTCTATCATCCAGTGGCTGATCCTTTGAAAGCCGCCACCATTTCTCCTTACCCGTTAGATGCCATAAAAAGGGGGAAGTGCATGAGTACCCCAGGATGGAGAATTATGATGAAGAACGGCTACCAGCCTGGAAGAGGCCTAGGCACATAGTTGCAAGGCAGGACCACTCCTGTTAAAGATCATCGAGCAGCACCTGGAAGTGGTCTGGGCTACAGGCCAAGAAAACTTAAACAAGATCTGGTTCAGCAAGCAGAGAATGAAGAAGGTCAGAAAATCTAGGAGACAATGTCTACACCACCCAAGGAAGGCCGAGATCCCCTAACATGGACCTTGTACACTCATTTCATAAAAGGGCCCATACTTAGCCATGACAACACGGTGGTCATTACTTCATGTTTTGACCTCCATGACATATATGGGAGGGACTTGGCCAGGCATTGCTCAGAACTACTTACGTACCAATCCTTGGAGGCTCTGCGGCCTATGAAAAGGAGAAAATTCCATGATCCTGAATGCGAATGGTACAGGTGGTTCGATCTGAGAGACCTCTACATTGCACTGAACAGATTGTTCCTAGATCCTGCAGAACCCAAGTGGCCGCCGCAGATTGATGAGCTGATTGAAGGTCTCGGTGCCATCTTTGATAAGCGGATATTGCTGTCTAAAGAGACTGATGAAGGGGAGCCAGATGACCCCTATGAAGCTGGTTACACTACATATCTGCTCTAGAGGGGGACATATCCTTCCCATGTCTTCATGCTCCATACTCTGTTTCGCATACTGCTCCTGACCCCGACTTGGTCGCGGGTCATTACTGAAGATATTCGACGGGCTTCGCCCGTTATGATTACTCTGTCCCCTCGGGACCTTATTCCACAACCTCCTCTCGATCTAAAGAGGATGTATGATTTGATCTGGGACATATTGCTATATGATCCCCCTAATCCTCTGGCCTTGGTGCCACTTCCTCCATCTGATTCTCCTTCTATTTGTATTCATTCATGTTTCATGTTTAATTCCTCTGATATCCAAAAAAAAACGCCAATTTGGCAACAAATTCTTCTCAGATCCTTATCGAGGAAACCTCTTACTTGTCCGATCACACCCCATTGCGCGGGTCCTTCGGTCAAGATTCTCTCTTAGATCTAGTCTGCCCCTCCCCTCGGGAGGATTCTCCTGTATTTCCATTTGTATCCCAGGATTTATATCCTGCTTCATCTTCATTAGGTTATAATAGGGAGTTTAATGAAGTTAGGCAGTCTAGTTTTAGGCAGGTTAGTCAGGTTAGGAAGTCTAGGAAGCCTAAGGGTAAGCGAATTCCAAATAGATACCTCTAGGACTTAGCTGATAGATGCTTTTCTTGCTCTTTAATCCCTCAGTTTTTAGAAAATCCAATTCAAATGCCAGAAGATTGCATGAATGATGAGTCAATCAATGATGGGTATGGGGTATATGAGTCAGTGCATGAAAAGGACCCCATTATTGAAGATAAAGAAGATGACGAGGACGCAGCTGAGGCATATACCAGTGGAATGAAGAGATTCGATGAACCCTCAGCTGCCGTAGAAGAGCCCACCAAAGAAATCAATTTAGGGACTGAAGACGAACCTAAGGTTGTCCTCGTCAGCAAAAATCTTTCTACAGAGGATGAGAAGGCAATGGTACAAGTACTTAAGGACTACAAGGACACTTTCGCCTGGAGTTATGAAGATATGCCGGGGTTAGACTCATCTTTAGTTGAACACAGGTTAACGTTAAAGGAAGGAGTTAGCCCTGTCAAACAGAAATTAAGGCGATTCCACCCTCAAATGACTCTAAAGATGAAGGAAGAGGTCGACAAATTACATAAAGCTAAATTTATTAGAGTTGTCCTTTATCCACAATGGGTGGCCAACATAGTCCCGGTTATGAAGAAGGACGGGAAGGTCAGAATTTGCATTGACTTCCACGATTTGAACCGGGTGTGTCCTAAAGATGATTTTCCATTGCCTCATATTGACGTACTCATTGATAATACCGCTGGCTATGAAACTTTATCGTTTATGGACGGATTTTCAGGGTACAATCAGATTAAGCTAGCAGAAGAAGATCAAGAGAAAACATCATTCACTACACCTTCGGGAACATACTGCTATGTCGTCATGCCATTCGGATTGAAGAATGCTGGAGCCACTTATCAGAGGGCTATGATGGCTATATTTCATGACATGATGCACATAGATCTGGAAGTGTATGTGGATGATTTATTGGTTAAATCTAAGACAAAGGCTGAGCACGCCAAAGTTTTGGCAAGGGTATTAGAGAGATCGAGAGAGTATCAATTAAAGATGAACCCCAAGAAATGTGTATTTGGAGTATCTTCAGGAAAATTGCTTGGATTTATTGTCAGCAAACGGGGAATTGAGATCGATCCCAACAAGGCGAAGGCTATTAGAGAAATGCCACCTCCCAAAAACTTGAAAGAATTGAGAGGATTAATCGGGAGGTTACAATTTATTCGCCGTTTTGTCTCCCAGCACTCACAAAGGTGTAAGCCGTTTTACGAGCTTACCAAGCCGGGAGTCAAATTCGATTGGGACGATAAGTGTCAGGAGGCATTCGATGGATTAAAGAACTACTTAGCAAGTCCTCCTGTTTTGAGACCACCATCTCCAGGCAAACTATTAATACTTTACATTTCAGTCCTGGATGATGCAGTGGGGGCCTTCCTAGCACAAGAGGATGAAGAAGGAAAGGAGAGGGCAGCCTACTATCTCTCTAAACTTCTCAACCCCGCTGAACAGAGATACACAGCAATGGAGAAAACATGTGCAGCATTGGTCTGGGTTGTGCAGAAATTAAAACATTATTTTCTGGCCCATGAAGTCCATCTCATCGCTAGGATGAATCCGATCAAATTCCTTATGGAGAAATATGTTCTTACTGATAGGTTAACGCGATGGCAAAGCTTTCTATCTCAATTCGATATCATTTATATTCAGCAGAAAGCGATCAAGGGCTATGCCATAGCAGAACATCTCGCTCATCATCCCCTTCCTCGATTTGATCCAGTGCGATCAGAGTTTCCGGATGAGGAACTGATGTCCGTAAATCAGATCAGAGATGATATGTGGACTCTGCATTTTGACGGAGCTCTGAATTCTCATGGAAAGGGGATCGGTATCGTTCTGTTATCACCTGAAGGTGTCACCATTCCACAAGCCTTTCAGCTTGACTTTCTAGTCACCAACAATATAGCTGAATACGAGGCACTTCTTGCTGGCCTCGAGGCTGCTCATTTCCATGGTGCCACCAAACTCAGGATTGTGGGTGATAGCCAACTGATTCTTCGCCAAGTGCTGACCAAGTATCGAACTCTCGATCCTAAGCTCAAGCCTTATCAGGAACTTACTTCTGCTTACTCAAAGCTTTTCACGAAATTGATCTTTGTCCATGTCCCTAGGAATCAGAACATCTTAGCTGACGCTCTAGCTTCATTGGCATCTTCTCTTGATTTTCCAATCAGTAAGCAATCCGAATCAATCATAGTTCATAGGCGTCTTTCACCCGCCGTGAAAGACCCTTCATTCCTTAGAACTAAGGAGAAGTTGCTAAAGAAAGTCAGAGACGGAGATATCATTGAAAAGAGAGAAATCATGTTGATGGAGCTGTTAGAAGAGATGGATGATGAACAGAAGCCATGGTATTATGAAATTGCCAAATATTGTGAAGATCAATTGTATCCTGAGGAAGCTACAACTGAGGAGAAGAGAGCTATCATGAGAGTTGCTCAACGATACACCCTAGTTGGGGGAGCACTGTACAAGAGAGGTTTTAATGGAGTTCTTCTGAGATGTCTAGACGAAGATGAGCTTTGGAAGGTTATGGAAGGAGCTCATAGTGGAGTTTGTGGTGGCCATGTCAATGGACAGATGCTAACAAAGAAGATCCTTAGACAAGGATTTTATTGGCCAACCATGGAAGAAGACTGTGTAGGATATGCCCGTAGGTGTGCTAAGTGTCAACTTCACGCCGACAAAATTCATTCTCCTGCATCTTCACTCCATCCTGTCTCTTCCCCATGGACTTTCTCTATGTGGGCTTTCGACATCATTGGACCCCTTGGCAATCCAGATTCCGGCATCAAGCAAAAATCTTTCATTCTCACGGCAACGGAATACTTCACCAAGTGGGTAGAAGCTGAAGCGTATGTGGAGATCAAAGCATCAACCGTCTGTAAGTTCATCATGAAGAACATCATCACCCGATTTGGAATTCCAAGCACCATCGTCACCGACAACGGACCACAGTTCGTGTCACAAGAATTGAAGGATCTCTGCAACAGGTATAGAATTGCATTGCATCATTCGTCCCCTTATTATCCGCAAGGCAATGGCCAAGCAAAGGCAACTAATAAGACTTTGATAAAAATCATCAAAAGGACGTGCAAATATAACAAATTCGCAGACTGGACAAAAAAATTGGTTGAGGCTCTATGGGCTTACCGAACTTCAATCCGCACGCCCACTGGGCAAACTCCTTATTCCTTAACATTTGGAATGGAGGCGGTAGTTCCGTATGAGATCCTCATACCGTCATTAAGAGTACAATTGAATAAGGAATTCTCTATTGATGAACATCGTTTAGCACTCCTTGCTCAATTGGAACTTTTATACGAGAAAAGATGGTCAGCTGCTAATGTTGCAAAAGTTTATCAAAATAGACTAGCACGTTTTTATCAAAAGAAAGTCATTGAACGTAAGTTCAAAGTCGGTGAAATGGTTGTCAAAAGAATTTTTGTAAAACCTGGTGGTCCACGTTCTAAGCTCCAACCCAACTGGGAAGGACCTTATGTTGTATCGCACGCTTTTCCTGGTAATGCTTATCGTCTTATTAATGCAGAAGGAGAAGAGCTAAATCATCCTTGGAATGGCTTACATCTTAAGAAATACTACCCTTAGGTTAAAGAGTCGATCAGTATGGTACAAAGACTAGTGGAATCAGAAAATTTATAAACTCGAATTTCTTTGTTAGTCTGGATAACTTAACTTCAAATACATTACTACACACACTGACACGTTTGATTCGTGAGGAACAAGAGATGCCAAGTCCTAAAGGATACCGAAGCTTGACCGAAAGGGTAAAGTACAAATCATTCTTTTTAAAGCAAAATTCTGTTTTACACTCGGCCCATGATGTCGAAACGAGGCTTAGAATAGACTACCAAGAATACCCGCCATCTTAGTAGGAGACCGTCATAAAAAAAAGGGAGAGATCCGTCCCAAAGAAAAGAATAGAAAAACAAAAGCAAAAGGCAAAATTCAAATGTCAAATCAACAGGCCATTACATTACAAACGTTACATCAAGGCCATGAAATGAAACAAAGGGAACCCAAGGTCAATAAATACCCCGGAAAGAAATGACCGAACCCCAACGGATATTAGGGTAGGAAAGGAATATCTTTTTAGATCTCCGGAACCTTCTCGTGGGCTTTCTAAAAACTTATTCTTCCTTTCTTTCTAAAGAGGCGTACTCCAAACTTAAGGAATGGCTTAGATTCGTTAAGGGTCAAATCATCAAATGGGTTCACGAATGGAAACACAAGTTCAAACACGATGGGTTTAAGTTAAGTTGTTAAAGAACAATTTGGGAATTAAGTTAATAAATGAATATGATCTTTTGATCTAAGTACCATGCTGATCTTTTAGTCAAAAAGTCAAAAAAAATACATATGTAAAAAATCCAAGAAAATACATATGTCAAAAATCCAAAAAATACATATGTCAAAAATCAAAAAAAAAAAATATGTCCAAAATCCGAAAAAAAACATATATTTCAAAACCCAAACAAAAATGAATATTTCAAAACAACAAAAAATATTTCATTTAGCATTTGCTTATTGCACTTGGTATGTCTCATTCCTTTTATTTTCAGTGAGCATCTGTTTGCTTGCATGTTGCATTTTGCTTAAGTTTGATTATTCACATTACCCTTGTTAATAAAGGCTATGCCCCTTGACCATTTATTGAAGGAAAAGATTGATTAACCATTCATTTGGTCAGGCAAGGGGCTAAGCCTAAATAGATACTTAACATGTTTGTTGAGTGTTGTACAGGATACAAGACAAGCACAGGAACACAAGATTGGAGCCCAAAAGTTTCATGTATATCATCAAAAGGTGTTTTTGTACATGATACATGAAAATAAAAGAGGATACATAAGCCCTCAAGGCTGGCTCTCCCCTCCGCCCTCATCGAGCTGGCTCTGGGTCTCGTCAGGCGCGTCCGGTGCTGGTCCTCGGCTGGGGGGTGGAGGTGGCCCCATCGCGCTCGGCCCTGCCTGGCCAGAAGACACGGCAGCACTAGCGGTGAAAGCACTCGTCAAACCGCGCTCCTGCGCACGCTGTCGAGCACGCCTGTACCTCTCCTCCACACTCCGGCACTCATGCTCTGCAATGCCAAGCTGGACCCGAAGAGCGGATATCTCTGCATCCATCTTCTGCCGCTCCTGCCTCTCCCGCTCTCGCTCCTCGGTGATGAACCCCAGTCGAGACTGGAGGTGTGAAAGCTCTCGAGGAAGATCTCCAGTCGAAAGTCGGGCCACCTGCTCCTCCAGAGACCGGATCCGCGCCGCATCGGCCTCAGCACAAGCAGCTGCAGCACGAGAACGCTCCAGCTCCGCTTCAGCCCTCTGAAGGGCTTCCTGAAGCTCAGCAACCTGAAGGGAAGTCATTGTTAGTTCAAGGCAATCAATTAAGTAATCAAAATCAAAATTCGGAAAGTCGAAGAACTTACCCGAGCAGCCCGGTCCTCCTCTGCAAGAGAAGCTCGATGGATGGCAGAGGCGAGCTGACTCTGAAGGTCAGTCAGAACGGCATCATGAGCAGCAGAGGAAGAAGATGAAGCTCTGAAGGAAGGGGGAGCCGCCTAGGTGTAGACGGCTCGCTGCACCAAAAGACAACCGTCAGTGTCAATCGCCAAAACAATTAATTAATTAAAACATGCACTCATATTCATGCATACATACCAGATCAAACAGTTCCTTCTGGACTTGTTCTAGCTGGGCCTCCGCATCATGTAGGCGAGCCCGGAGGTCGATGATGACCGCGTCACGCGCATCCTGCATATCACACATACATACATTCATTCACCAAACATAAATCAAGATAATAATAAAATTAAAGACGCATGAAAGCATACTTACATCGAGTGGTCGGAGGAGCCGAAGTTGATCGGCGTAGTGGGCCCGGTACTGTTGGAGGTAGGCCTCGCTACTCTCCGCCCAGGACTCCACCCGTACGCCTTGGCGGTGCCAGTCCTCGTACTGCTCCGAGAACTTGGCACGCCAGTCTGTGAGGGCTTGCTTGCCCCTCATGCTCCTCCCGACGTCCTCCGGGACCTCCTCGTCGATCCATTCTTGATGGAGGCCGAGCGTCCTCATCACGAGCCGGAGACGGAGGGGTTCGATTTCGTTGAGGCAATGCACCCACATTTGCCTCCCGAACCTCCTCCTGCCAGCCGTCACCCACGGCTGACCCTCATCGCCCATACCAAGGTACGGGCGCCAGATTACCTGCACATAGATTAGATGCATTCATAAATAATTTGCATTTAATGAATAAAAGATTGTATTTAATTGAACAAGTTAAAAACTTACCAGTAACTCGGGGTAATCCAGGAACTGACGGCGGAGGGTCGTCAGCTGGTGGTGCTGTGGGGCCGTATCCACAGTTGGCTGCCAACGGTAGGCCAACGGGACGGCGCTGGGTCTCGCGATCCGCGCTCTGCCGAGCGGGAAGTAATGGTAACTCCAAACCTGCATTCATGAACATATAAGTTAGTAAAGCATCATATCATATCGCATTGCATATCATAAATAAATAATAAATAACTTAATACCTGAAGGAACGGCGAGAAGCAGTTGACAGTGGTCTCACGGTCCGGCGTGAGCGCAGACAAATCGGCAAAGAGGTGGGCCAGAAGGGTCGCACCCCAGGCGTACTCTCCTAAGCAATCTAGATCATCTAATAGATAAAGGAATCTACAGTGAATGTGGTCACCCTTCGTACCGAAGAGCAACCGACCAAAGAAGAAAACTAAAAAGACCCTCAACTGCCTATCTACCTCCTCCACCTGACTCGGGTCGCTACAATAGATGGTGGAGGATGACTCAGCTAACCTATCCCTAAACTCCTCCCGGGTCTCGTCAGACCGACGCCGGGGCTCATCTAGACCTAAGGAGGCCTCTACCTCCACCCTAGGAACCATCCTAGACTCCATACCTAAGCTGGACACCTCTATCCCTAATAGAGCCTCTGCCAATCCTTGATAGTTGGGGTAAGTAACCCCACTCACAGGTCGGCCCTCTATCCTGAGGCCAGTGATCCTGGCCACATCCTCTAGGGTGGGGACCATATGCCCCCACGGCATTAGGAAAGCACGGCTTTCCGCATGCCATCTCTCCCGCAGCGCTTGCAGGAGGACCAAATAAAGCCAAAATGGCTCGATATCTAATACCTCGCCGAACCCCATACGGCGCAGGCGCGCCTTCTGGAAATCCGGGAGACCTCTATAAGCCCCTATCACAAGGTCCCATGAGATTCTGGCCCTCATCACTCCCTGCAAATAAAAACATAAAAATAGGGTCAGTAATGAATAAAAACAGGAAAATCACTTCTGTTTTGAAAGGCGTCAGCACACACAGACGTTTTTCAAAACACGTCCACATTCCCTGACGCAATTCAAAATTATTTTCTGCCTAATTAAAAATTCGGAATTAACCCTTAAAGATGTCAGCCCAGGGCGACGCCTTTTAAATTGCGTCACCTGGTCTAAACGCCTTTCAAGGCCCGATTCCGGGTTCTTGAAGAACCCCGTTTCTCCTCCCTTTTTCTCACCCCATTCATTCCACAGAGAGCTTACAGTGTGGAGGTCGCCCTCCTCTTCTTCCTCCCTTGCTATAGGCGCCGGTGGAGGGATCTCCTCCTCCAAAAATGCCGTGGCTTCGGCTAGCACCGCCGGAACCTCCTCGGGGACTTCTTTCTCGTGCCTTCGCCGCCTCTTGGCTAGGGTCTTCATCTTCTTGGATCCTTCACCACGTTCCATAGCTCGAATAGAGGGAGTTTTGAGGGAGAAAGAGAGGGAGATCGCCGGAGCTCGGAGGTCGGCGGAGAGGTAAGGAGAGAGAGAGTTTTATGAAAAGTGAGGAAGAAAGGGGGCCTTCGCGGGACTGTAAACGAAAAGGTAAAAGGCGTCGACTCAGAAAGACGTGTTTTAGGGCGCATAAGTTGAGGCGGCAAGGACAGGTGTTTAAAACTGATTGAAAGACGTCCACATATGTTGACGCGTTCAAATTACCGCCAATTTTCTGGTCAGAGCCGTACAGAGGATGATGATGAAAGGCGTCTGGTCTTGTAGATGCGTTTCAAGTAATTAATCACGGAATTAATGGCAGAATCTTGGAGAGAGTTGAAAGGCGTCAACGGTTGCAGACGCAATTTAAGGTTTAATCAGGTTTTTGAGGATTAAATTGAATTTATGGAAAAAGAATTATGGTTGAAAGGCGTCTTTCTGAGTGGACGCGTTTTGCATTTTACAGAACCCGAATTGTCAAAGTTTCAGGAAAAAACCAGTTTTTACTAAAGGAAAAATCATGGGCACATCACAGAAAGTTAAGGAAAGATCTCAAGGCATGAAAAATCATTCTTTATTCAATGAAATCCTTTATTACATCGAAATAAAAAGAGAAAAGAGAAAGAGGACATTTAAGGAAGAATTTCATGAATACTTTTAAGGTAAGGAAATTTAATCCTCTATCTCTATCTTTAGAGGATTTTACACGGTAACTAAAGTCAAGGTTCCACAAAATAGTGATGATTTATATGGCTTCATAATCTTCGTCGGATTCCAAGTCACGTTTCTTGATTGGGGGTGTAAGAGAGAATTCAGGGAATTCACGACGGCCCAAGCTAAGTTGAGCAAGGCACCGATGGGGATTGTATAGCACGAACTCGGTGGCTCCAATCAACTTGAGATCCGCTCCTGCTGCACGGCGCACCCAAATAGGTTTTCCAACAAGAGCGAGCGGAGATGAGTCAAATATGTCGGACGTCATGAGCTTCAAATACTCTCTCCAGTCGGCCCGGGTCTTGAGCTTTGGAACCTTGTTAACCATGTGCTCATTGAACTTTACAATGTTAGCAATGCAATGAATTGGACTATTCAAGAAGATTTGAGATTGATTCAGAGGTCTTTTCTTGCTGTACTCAAACTTAAAGTGAAGTTCAACCCACAAGGCAAAGAGTAATATGCACCCATAGGGGGGACAACCCATAGATGCTGCAGAAAGCCCGCTGTAAAGATAAGCCAAAAGTGCAGTGCTAATGGATTTACCTTCGAAGATTGCGCAGATGGCACTGACCTGGTCATCTTCCAAGATGTTATCCTTCGTAGGAAAGAACAAGGCACCGGCAAGGCATGTAACGAATGCTTTCGTTACATCCTCCGCTTCATCCTCCCTTAGATCATCAATTTCATATAGAGTCCACTCAGCGAGCTTTGCAAGATTGATCCCCTTTTTGGTAAGACATCCTTTAGTCTCTGAAGGATCCTTCATGATTGATGTCAACAATTGTTGACCGGTGATTTTCTCTCTTGTCAAAATTATTTTATCTTTGTTATCTTTGGTCTTTGGGAGACCCAATCGAAGCTCTGCCTCCTCTAAAAGGATTGTGCATTCGAAGTCTTGAAAGAAGAACGTATGAGTTTGGGGATGCCATCACTCGATCAAGGCACCCATAGCCGCCCAATCTACGTTCGAACTTTTGTAATTTTTGGCAAGCACCACAAGACCTTGAAGATTCCACTTGGATATGAAAACTTGCATGGAAATCTTAACACTTTTTGCAAGTTTACGAATCCAAGGTAGAGAAGAGAACTTCCTTGGGCCAGGAAACATAGGATAATTCTGAAAAAAAAAAAAAAAAAAAAACAAAAGAAATAACATGAAGAACAAGATGAAGAACATGAAGAGCAAGAACAAGAATTGAAAGGAAGTTGATTGAACTTACTTGAAGATTGGGATCCCTTCCATTGAGGTGATTTTCCACGTCGGAGAACTTCTCTAGGGACATCTTCATCCTCTTGTTTGAAGAATCCATCCTCTTTTTCGGAGTTCCTCCTTCTTGAAGCTTAGAAACCTTGGAAACTTTGAAGAAACCTTGAAACTTTGGAAGAAAACTCAACCTAGGATCTTTGGATTATGGTAGGATTGTTTGGGAACAACCTAAGGGTGTTTATATAGAAGGAATTACGATCCTAGGAAGACTTTTCCGGATTGGAAAAGGGATGTGCATTGGTAGAGTTGGAATCCGAATAGAGAACAGCCAGAAACCTATTTATGTGAGTAAAAGGCGTCGAGGAGCACCGCCGCGTTTCAATGTTGAATGGTGTCTGCTCGACATGACGCGTTTCAACAATTCTGTGATTTATCCGAAATTCTGTGGTTTTTAATGTTTAAATTGAATATTTATTTGGAATTACTAATAATTTTGATTGCAGAAAATTCAAGAAAACCTGAGTAAAACTGGAAATATCAAGAAGATCCCATTATGGGAGTTTATGAAGTGCTGACCGTGGCTAAAAAGACGGTTATTTCTACCCTTGTACTTCTTTCATGTAATTATTTTGCATCGTCATTATTATATGTTAAATATTTATTAGAGCATATCAAGGACCTTGTGGTTTTGATGAAACTGGAATTTGAGTTCCCCTTCAACAAAAACGGTGATAATTCCAGAGGATTCTTATCGCACGGATAGGCCGTTAGATTGTTAATTAGTGAGGACGATGGTTCCACTTTTGTGAAACGGTGCGTGGATAAACGAGCTTCGGCTTAGCACTGGATTACAAGAATTGATATCTTGACTCATTAATGGCAATTTAATAATATTATCCTTGATTAATTTATGTTTTATTTGACTTTATATTTTTCTTTTAGCCCAGCATGCATCATGTAGGACTTTGAAATCATTGTAATAAGGATTAATTATTGATTAAGTTTCAGACCATTAAATCAAATAATCCAAACATGATATGAAATATTCCATTCTGAATTGAGTATCTTGTTTATCTTTGAGGTTCGCTTGAAGATATTCTTGGAGTTCTATCCTTTCTCGGATTCTTTATCAAATATTTCTTGTTTTCTTTTAAGATCCATCATAGCTGTAGCACGTCCACATTGGCTGGCAAACGCTCCCCATGATGAAACCTACAGTGTCTACGACCTGGGGTACTTCCCACTCCGAGGAGGTTGATCGACTTTATTTTATTTTATTGTCTACTTCATCCAGACAGGATTAATTTCATTGATCTCCTTGAGCTATCTTCAATCGATGATTTTGAGAAAAATTCCAATCATGTGATGTTAAGAGCGTGTCTCATCACACCTTGGTATCACCTTTTCAGTACATTCCATTTCATTTCACTCCCTTGCAAAGACGATGCCAAGGTGAGGCAACTGTAGACACGCTAATTTTGACATCATTTCGAGTAAATTTCATATAATATAATAATACCTCATAATGGTCTGGTATTTAATCATTGATTAATTTTTATTGATCTTTTTGAGTGTCGGGTTTAACATACATATTTAAGTTAATCAATTAAATTGATTTTAACTCGAATTTCAGTTAAAATTTGAAGAAACTTAAAAGACGTCGACCCATGTGGACGCCATTTAGACTTTATTCTTATTTTAACGTTTAAATTTGAATTTTAATCAGTTGATTAATTAGCTAAAAGGCGTCTGTAAGTCCTGACGCGTTTTAGGTTTTCTAAGCTATTTCTACTTCTCTTCCGGATATTTATCCTTATCTTAATTAGTTTAAAAGACGTCTACACATATAGACGCGTTTTATCTAATACAGATAAAGATAAGTTTTCTCGGATGTTTATCCTTATCTTAATTAATCTGAAAGGCGTCAGCCAATGTGGACGCGTTTTAGATAATTTCAAATAAATATGAATTAATCTGTATTTATCTGTTGGTTAAGATGGATAAATCCTAGATTTTTCCATGTAAATCCGCGGACGCAGAAGAAGTCTATAAATACCTTACATCTTCAATGGGTAACAGAGTTGAGCATTATTAAAAAAAAGAGAGAGAAGTTAGAATCGGAGTTCGTGATTGAAGATCGGAGCAACAACGTACAAAAGCCGAAGCGCTGCTGTTTCCAGAAGTCGGCGTCCATTCTTCATCCAATTCAAGGCTTCATCAAATCGGCATAAGTGTTTCATTTCTGCATTTTCATTTTCATTTCATTATTCTCTCACCCTTCATCATCACTTCATGCAACACACATCACAACATCATTCTTTTCAAAACCTATTTAATTAAGGGGTTTCAAAAGTCATTCAACAAGTAAGTTTGTTGTTTAGTTTCATGTTTAAAACTATGATTAGAATGGATGCTGCTTCTACTTAAAGTTCTCATCATTGTTTCTTCATTTCTCTCTCCATTTTCTTGACGGAGCAAAGGAGTAAATCAAGCACAAAGTCACAAGAATCTCTGGACGATCCTCAACTTCTCAAATTCAAACTCAACAGCAAGAACAAAAGGAAAAGGAAGGGCTCTCTTTCTTTAGCCGGCTGAAGGAGGGGAATCAAGAGCTCAATATCTTCCGCATTCAAACAGGTAGGCGATCAAACCCTCTTTTGGAACTTTTAAGTCGAAAGTTTCTGGCGATCACTACACGTAGTTTCTGTTTTTAATAGGTTTATTTTGCACTAAACAACATAGATTTTTCATGTTAATCACACGATCATTTTAAGCACTCACAGACCCCTGAAACTTACACACTTTATCTGGAGATTCCTTGGATGTGAAATCTTTTGGTTGTATCATATACACCTCTTTCTCAAGGTTAGCATTGAGGAAGGCAGTCTTCACATCCATCTGCCAGATCTCGTAATCGTAATGTGCAGCTATGGAGAGTAGAACTTGGATCGACTTTATCATGGCAATTGGTGAGAAAGTCTCGTCATAGTCAATTCCTTGCCTTTGACAATATCCCTTTGCCACCTATCTTGCCTTATAAGTGTCGATCCGTCCATCAGCACCGATCTTTCTCTTAATGATCCACTTGCATCCAATGGGTACAATACCCTCGGGTAAGTCCTCCAAGTTCCAATGTAACGACCCGCCATCCTATGACCGGATACCCGATTACTAAATGGATGTCGGCCCATTAACTGCGGGTTCACACCCGGATCTCACACAACACATCTGGAGGAGTAAGCGCTAAACAAGGCTAAATATAATAATCACACGGACTACAAAGATGTAACATGTGCGCAGGAAGGAAGATAACAATGTCCGTATACAGTCCAACAATAATTACATGGTCCAACAAATTAAATAACTACAGGCAGAAGTAAAGTACAACAACATCGGGGCATACCCCGGAACTGAGATAGCTGTTGGTCTACACACCAAGGAGACACCACACGCCGCCACACGCCACCAGGTCCACACCTGAAACCGCAGGGAGTGAGCCACACTAGAATTGGGCTCAGTAGGGATCATCCGATCCCCTACCTCCCACTCACACACCCACAAGTGCAACAATACAGGTATATGACAATTAAACAAAGCAGTAAACATAGCACCCAACCTGATATGAAATGTACGATAAGCAGTGTAGCAGGAACAGTTCTAAGCAACCCGAAGAACCCAACACAGAGTCACGTCTCGCAGCCAAAGTCCACAAAGCGACTGAACCACACTGTCGACAGAAGTCAAACGTCGCCTCACAACACTGCCACCACTACTCACGCCTGTCCGCCCCTGCAGTGTTCCGGGGCACTGTAGTGTGAGGCAGTGAGTCAAACTAGGACTAGCTGGGACCAGTGTACCACCACTGCCCAGCTACGTGTGCACACAAGCAGTCTAGACTATTGTCCTACCGACCGGATTGCCTCCACGCTAGGCCTCAGCGCTTCAGGAGGGCCATGGGGACCGGCGAACCCCCGTCAAGCCGAAGCTACAGGAACTACCCACAACCCTAACCTCCCGGGCTGCGTCAGGCCAAAGGGCTAAGGGTACCACTCGTAACCTTGATCAAAGGTCACATCAGGCCCAGTGGCTACAGGGGTAAAACAACTCCAACAGTACCACAACCAGCTCCACAGCAAGAAACGCGCCGGAAGCTGCCACGACAAACAGGGAAAACCCCGACCCGCTGAGACCAAACAACAACCCCTCGGATAGCACACCGGCTACTCCGGCCCGACGGGCTCAAGGTGGTTCTGCTTCCCTCAGCCAAAGGTAAAACACAACATGTACCCCTCCTCCCACCGGTACGGCACAATGCCTCACAGACACTATGACCCTGTCCCCATCGGTCCATGGTGACAAACGTAAACCACAGTTATTCCGATTCCATATTCGCATAAGCACATACACACATATATAACATGATCCCATTCGCACAGTAAACCTCTGTCTCAGCGTACAGCTTAAAGCATGCATTTGAACCATCCAATAGTGAAACATATGTTAAAAACCAGGATTTATGCAGTTCTGTCTTGAATCGCGTCGACCGAGGTCAACGCCATTCAAGCTCCTCAAACAGGTTCATTTAAAGCCAGATTATTCCTTAAAACGCGTCCACCTGGGAAGCCGCCGTTTGCAACGTGTCAGAGTTCTCAGACGTCATTCACACCGAAATTCCAGATTTGCAGACCCTCAGTCGGGGTGATTTCCTGCCTAAATGGCGTCATGATGGCCCGACGTCCTTCTGAAAGGCGTCGTCAATCCATGACGTCATTTAGTGCCAGAACCCTTAACTCGTGAAACCTCGAACAGGGAGGTTTCTGCCCTAAAAGGCGTCGTACTGCCCTGACGTCCTTCTAAAAGGCGTCGACCAGGCACGACGCCGTTTAGCGCTAGAAACCTGGTTCCCTGGTTCAACCCGAGGGTTTATCCTTTAACTCCAAACACCCCGAAAATGCCCCAAAACAGAAGGGGGAAGATAGGGAAATCAACTACTTCCAGCACGCTACAAATTCACGTTCATGAGCACGGCCACTCCCACAAGAGAAACCCCCTAAACATGCTCATTCTAACCCAAAACATAACATGCCACTCCAAGGAAATCACGAGCAACACATTCACAGTCCATGCAAGGTTCGTCCCCCTACCGGTTCTTGAACTCCTCCAAGCTCTGTGCCGCCGACCCGCCGCACCGCAGACCGCCGCCGGTACCCCCGAGGACGCCGCCACTCCGCTGCGACGTCGGCCGCCGTCCGGAGAATGGAACGCCGCGAAGGAAGTGGTGGTGGTAGAGGTGAGAGGTAGGGAGGTGTTGGAGTGGTGGAAGAGGAAGAAGAGGAAGGGAAGGGGAAAAGAGGGTCGGAGAGGGCGGAGAGAGCGAAGAGAGAGAGGGTGGAGGCGAAAATGAGGGAAAGAAGGGGAGGCTCGCGGGGTAAATATGAATCTGGCTAAAACGCGTCGATCGAGACAGACGCCAATCAGTCTAACAGGATGGCCGTACTGACACCGCTCTGAAACGCGTCGCTCACCACGGACGCCGTTCAGACGATGTGAGAGGCCGTACTGACAACGCTCTGGCGCCGTACACTGACATCACAGAGGTCGCAGTCTAAATCGCGTCGACCAACATGGACGCCGTTCAGACGACGAGACAGGAGCCGTACTCTCGCGGCCTGAAACCCGCCCACGTGGCGCACACGTGGCATAACAACAAGTAGACCTAAATGGCGTCCACACAACCTGACGCCTTTTGAAAGGCGTCGAGTAGTGCTGACGTCATTCAGTCAGAAATCTCAAGACCCCTCAGGGTCCAAACCAGGGGATCCGGGCCGAACCCGACCCGAATACAGAACCCGAAACCTCAGTCCTTACATCGAAACTTGGTTAGTGTACATGGACTGTATTTCTGGGATCATGGCTTCTTGCCATTTTTCGGCTTCTGGGCCTTCTATGGCCTTCTTGTAGGTTTTAGGATCATCATCCTTATTATATTCTACTTTAGACTCTCCTTCAGCGATATGTCCCACATATCATTCCGGTAGTCTAGGTACTCTACCCAATCTATGAGGCTCATCTGTGTGTACCTAAACAGATTCAGGAACTGATATCTCATCCAGTGATATTGTAGCTGTTTGGAGATCTAGAAAGTATTCATCTTGCAAGAAGATTGCTTTCCTGGCGACAAACACCTTTTGTTCACCAGGATGGTCAAAGTAGTATCCAAAGGTTTCCTTTGGATATCCCACAAACTTACATTTATCAGTTTGTGATTTCAGCTTGTCTGGATATTGCTTCTTTACATAAGCAGGACAACCCTAGACTTTAACATGTTTAAATTCTAGTTTCCTGTCTTTCCATATCTCATATGGAGTAGAGGTCATAGACTTGCTGGGTACTTTGTTCAGAAGGTATGTTGTTGACTCTAGAACATATCTCCAGAGGGATACTGGTAAATCCGAAGAGCTCATTATGGATCGCACCATGTCCAACAAGGTGCGATTCCTTCTTTCAGATACACCATTCATCTATGATGTATATGGAGGGGTCAGCTGAGAAAGGATACCATTATTCTATAAGAATTGTGTGAAATTAGTACTCAAGTATTCTCCTCCTCGATCTGATCGAAGAGCTTTAATACTCTTTCCTAACTGTTTTTTTACATCATTCTTGAACTCCCTAAACTTCTCAAACGCTTCCGACTTGTACTTCATTTAGTACACATAGCTTAATCTTGAAAAGTTGTCGATGAACGTGATGAAGTATGAGAAGCCACCTTTCGCTTGGGTGGACATGGGACCACATACATCTGAATGTATTAATCTCATAATGTCCTTGGCACGTTCTCCATGTCCAGTAAATGGAGATTATACCATCTTTCCCATAAGGCAGGACTCACATGTCGCAAACGATTCATAATCAAATGCATTTAAACAACCATGTTTATGCAACTTTTGCAGCCTACTTTCACCAATGTGTCCAAGTCTACAATGCCACATGTAGGTTTGGTTCACACAATTCTTGCTCTTCTTAAGTACTTTATCAATGTGAAGATTGTAATAAGAAACATCTAAAAAATATAGACCGTTGACTAAAGGTGCCGAAGCAATTGATTTATTACCATAATAAATCTAACAACTTTTGATCTCTATAGTTAACCTATATCTTATCTTGTCTAAACGAGATATTGATATTATGTTCTTTATTATGCTAGGAATATAATAACAATCTTCCAAAGATAAGACGTCTCCCGATGGAAGCATGAGGTTTGCTGTCCCTACAGCAACTGCCGCAACTTTTGCGCCATTTCCAAGCCTCAATTCTACCTCGCCATTTCTCAGCTTGCGCTTACTTGTCAGTATCTACACATCATGGCAGATATGAGAAGCAAATCCGATATCTATTACCCAAGATGTGGAATATCTAACTGACAAGTTGATATCTATCATATAGATATCTGAAGCTTTAGATAGCTTCACCTTTCCACGAGCTTTATCGCTGAGGAACTCCTTGTAGTTCCGAGTAGTTCAGGCTAGTCAAAAGTTTGACATCAAGTATGCCACGGAGTGGGTTATTCGACAACATTATTCTCTATAGGAGATAAATAAATTATTTTAGCAGATGTTCAATTATTAAATATAAAACATGATATGTTCTTTTAATCAAGTTTTAACTCTCACTAATTTTCGACGGACTATATAACCCTCAGCTGTATAGAACGGGAGACACCAACAGTCTCCTAGTGGAGATTAGAATCTCAATGACTTGCAGTACAACCTTGTGGATAACACAAGAAAACTAAAAAACAATCAAAGAGTACCCATCTCATGGGACTTGCAACTCCTTACAATATTCGATCATAACTTCGATCTCCAGAGATTTAATGGCCTTGTGGATAGCACAACAAGCCACTAATTCTGGTCTAAGCTAACCATCGTTAAACGAGCATAGATTTGCATGCAGCCCTTGTAGATAGCACAACAAAACTACATGGTTCCTCTACCTCGATCTAATAGGCATCTAATGCCATAGCCATAGTCTCTCCTCACAATTGAACATGCCTTGTGGTAGCACAACGAACCTGCCTAAAGTAATTCGAATCCTATGACTATAACGATGGTGGACCACGCGGTAAATTCTTAACTACTCATGTTACGGCTTAGAATTTAGACGAGGGTATTTAGATAACTTTTATCTTGGTCTCTCCTAGGTGATAATATATAAATATATTGTATATATTTACTAAATACTATACCTGGTTTGATTCATAATAAAAAAGAAAAACATTGCATCTTATACATCTTTATTGTGGTCACGGATAGCAAAGTGGTTTGACTGGAGCCAACAGTCAAACGCACACAAAATCTAATATAACATTTACGTTAGATAACCTGCAACTCAAAAAGGAAAAGGATCTCCATCTTTCTGCCTTCCTGGTAGCAGTTGTGGATCGTCCTCGCTCCTTCCTCGGTTGTCTCGATCAGATTATAATAATTTTAGAATTACACGTAAGTTGAAGAAAGCCTTATGGCGAGTACAAAAGAAAGGGAGGTAGAAGTACATCGAAGTATGAGAGAGGGAGAGCGGTGTGTAGACCTCTATTTATTAACAATTTAATAAACATTCCAATAACACATCTACAATACACAAACATCATTCATCATATGAATAATATTAAAAAAATGTATATTCATAACCACTGTGTGTATTAAACATTTCACACAAGATAAGCACATCACATGGCTAAAATAAAAGAGTTTTCAAAATAAATCATTTTGACTTTCAAAAAGTATAGGTTCCATTCAAAATTGGCTTTTGAATTTTGAAACCTCTTTTTATTATCTTAACATGCAATTAAATCAAATTTAAAAGCATTTAAAACACACATCACATGTGTAGACACTCCAAATTAATAATTCCATATTATTCCATGCAAATTAGAACATTTCTAAAATTAAAACAATCTAACATTTAGATTAATCTTATTAATAATCTAACAATTAGACTAGTAATAATTAACTACTAATCTAACTCTTAGATTAGTAATAAAAGTTAATCAATAATTTAACATTTTAAATTAACAATCAACTCTAATTAGTTATTAAGTTCTAATCTAACTTTTAGATTAGATAATTAATGTTAATCACTAATTTAACTCTTAAACTAATAATTAACACTAATTAATTATTAACTACTAATCTAACTCTTAGATTAGTTTATTAATGTTAATTCTAATGTAACTCTTAAACTAATAATTAACACCAATTAATTAATATCATCTAATTAAACCATTAGATTAGTTAATTAAAATTAATTATCAATCTAACACTTAAATTAACAATTAATTCTATTTAACTAATAATCACTAATTTAACACTTAAATTAGTCAATTAAAATTAATTATTAATTTAACATTTAAATTAATAACTAATTCTAAGTAATTAACAACAATTTGTTAATATGAATGATTCTATAATCATTAATGCCCAATTAATTAAAATTGAATAATAATTTTAATCTTCAAAACTAGTTTCAATTTTTAAAATTAAAATCAAATTTTAATTATATTAAATGGGCAATAGGGATTCATTGGCATTTAATTTGGGAAAGGAGGGAAATAAGGGGAAAAGGTGGGCTCAGCCACTTTGGCTGAGCATGGCTCAGACCACAGCTGAGCCTGGGTCGGATGGGCTCGCACCCTGTCTAGCTGGGGACCCCGACCGGTCCAGTCCGGCCCGGTCCGCCCTGCAGCCGGCCCACCCTGTAGCCCTTTCTTCCTCAGCCCACCTGAAACCCTAACCCCCAAAGGCTAGTTGCAGGTGGCTGCCCGGCAGCTGGCAGCGACGGCCGGAGTCCGGCAGCCCGGCACTGCTGGCACCTGCCGGTCCCACCGACGACACCCCCGGCGCCGGCTGGCTCGCCGGCAGCCCGTTAAACATGTTGGCCCGAGCCCTTTTCAAAGCCCTATTTTTTCTATTTTCTCAAACTCAAAAAGAAGAGGAAAAAGGGCCCAATCCAGCCACCTCCAGCGGGTTCTCCGGTGACAGCCTTGCTGCCCGATGGTGCCCGGCGACCCCTTGGATGATCTAGGGTGTTGGCCCTACCTCCCCAACGCTTGGGAATGCCGGTCCGAAGCCCAAGCGGCCGCCGTTCTTCGTTAAACGAAGAACACGAAAAGCCCAATTTTTTTTTTAATTATTGTGTGTTCATCGTATGAACACGGGTCTAGCAAATAATCAAATTAATGCATGAAAAAAATCATGAAAAAATCAATATGGAGACCGAAACGGGATGAGAAATAGTGGAACCTGACTCTGATACCACTGTTGGTATCTCACGTTTCTCTAGATTGCTCACGCAACGGAAATAACATAATTAAAACGGCAATCAGTTTCCCATTTTGAAAAACTGAAAACCAATAATCGGATTATCGATTCTGACTGTGTGCGGATTCGAATCCGCAACCGTTCGGTTCCGTCCGTGTGACACTGAGAGCCGTGCAAACGCCCGACCTCTAGCGAAGTCCATGCGATCCTCCTCGCGGTGGATTTCTTCTTGTTCCTCATTCCTCGCAGCCCACAAACAATCCGTCGATCCCCGCAACAACTGCCGCAATGCGCGGTTGTATTCCCGTCGAACGGGAGTCGGAGAAGATGGCGGAGAAGACCCACAACAGAGGGCCAGCCTGGGGCACCAGATACAGAGAGGAGAGAGAGGTGGGGCGGCTAGGGTTTCGCAGTAGCTTGACCTGCTCAACCCGGTCGCTACATTATATATTAATCGCGCGGTTTTTCATAAAAACCCCCATTTAATATAAAACCCACTTAAAAATCCATCGCCTTAAGAATCATTTGCGTGTGACCCTCTAGGCCGAATAACCAGTCTGGTTAATGGCCCAATAAGCCCAGTGACTCCTCACTGGCCTGATTAATCAATTAATAACTCATATTAATTAATTAATCAATTGAATTAATGTCGCACATCAAATTCGATCGGGCCTCCAATCACGTTGGGTGCCAAGCAACACCGCGTGAACCTGAAAGGTATTGGGGTTAAGTAACCCACTCTTGGAACCTTTCCGCTGATAGTTACTGCGTGGATATAATCCTTCATTCGTATAATGTTCTTGAGTCAACTTAGGGTATGATGTACTGTCAAACCCTAACTGGTCGACTCACTTGGATTGGATGCTGCCGTATAATATCGGAAAACTCCTTTCCCAATATTATCGTCCGCCCTGGCTAGGGACTTCCGCGCATCCTTCCTAGATCATTCTCTCTCTAAGCACCGAGAGCGGATGATTCCTTATTGACACTCAATTTCCCTTTGACGGTATTCCGCTATACCCGATCCTTGGATGTTTAGAATCCCGTGGTTAGATATTCATAAACAAAGGTCAAAGCACAAAAGTCCACCGACAAGGTACCCTTGGTGTCTCAGGTCTAAGGACCATTCACGCAACTGCGACAATAAAATCAAGCTAGTTGACAATGAGGTACAATATCATCCAGCGATTCAGCCAGATCAGTTCAGTAAACTCATTCTCTAATGAGCACCTACATATTCACCTTAGTGTCTCCACACAAGTGACTATGAGATCAGTCACCTTTCATCTTATGAGTGGGAGTAATCTGTACTAGTCTACCCAGATATTCGATGTCCTTCTCAGATATCCTCCCATTATGAACTATTAAGAATATGTGTGTTTAAGTGATCAGTCTCATTGGTATGTTATCATCATAATCTGATCACTATCACACATATTCACGGACTTCATTGTGAGACGATAATAATACGAATTACACATAATGAATATTATGCCATTTTATTAATAAATCAACAAAGATTTACATAGTCATATTGGCTTGTAGGCCACCTTAGACTAACACCATAGATAGTCGGGGCACACCGTGGATGCCTGTTTCCAATTCAAGGACTACATACATGACCAAGGGGGCATAGACTAGGAAGAAATGAGAAAGTTCATAACCGCCTTGAAGGCGAGAAGACTGCAGCAACAACAACTACAACAACAGCAATTGCAGCAAGCCCAGAGGGCACTAATCTAGCAGGCGGCACCTCCGCAGAATATGGGAACAGTACAAAACCCGTTGTTGGAGCACCAGAATCAGATTGCCCTGATCCTCATGAACAGCCAATCTAAGGCTGATAGGGGACAACAATGGAGGGTCGAAAAATCCTCGTCTATCTATTATACAGGCCACAACCAAAACACTACTGTACCATCACCCCGCCGCATTATCCGCATCCCCAGGCCTTCACCAGTTCCGCCAAAACCCACACCTATTACCCCCATTCCAACACCTACCTTCCTTAAACCCACAACCATTACACCACCAAATGTCTCCCCGCCTGCCTACGAACCCATCATGCCATCAAGGCCCCCACTACGCATTCCATTCCCTACATCACCATCAACTATCTACCATAATGCTCTTCAACCTACCAAACCCCTCATCCGCATCACCCAATCACCCATTACACCAAGCGAACCCCTCTTGCCTTCCAAACCACTTATTAACCTGGCGGTACTCAAGATACCACCCACACCCTCCATTGGTGAGCTTTGGAGCAGCAAGATCTTTAATAAGGTGTTCCCACAGTCTGCTGTTCAGGAGGGTCCGTCACGAGCAGTTGATGAAGTGCAGAATGAAGAGAATGCACCAGGCACTCAATATGATTTGCTGAAACATTTGGACAAAACATCGGCACCCATCTCCGTACTTGAGTTGATTAAGAGGTTGAAGACCCATCAAGAAGCCTTGATGGAGTATTTACAAAGGGTAATAGTCAATGAAGATGCGCTGGTGAAGAAGATCACAACCTTGTTAGTGCCACAGGGGGATGAGCCCTCTATCTCTTTCCATTCATCTGAGTTAACACCCCTAGCAACGCGGGGTATGACCTTGAGCATTACTGTTAACATCTGTAAGAAGGCCGTAGACGCCTATCTAGTGGATACTGGGGCCTCTATCAATGTGTTTCCACCAAGAACCCTTGAGTTGTGTGGAATTTCAAAAGAAAAATGGCTACCCTCACGTATCTCAGTCATTGCTTACGACAATTCAACATGTTCACCACTAGGCATGGTTTATTTGAAAGTTAAATTGGGACTTGTTTGCCATCTAGAGGTTGAGTTCCATATCCTTAAAATTGACCCTTCACTAAAGGGTATACTCGGCCGTCCTTATATTAAATTGCTCGAGGCTATCATATCAACAAATCATCAATGCCTCAAGTTTCCTTACAAAGGACAGGTCATCAAAGTCACAAGTATGCCTATTCTTGCTGCGCTCATTCCTTGAACGTAAACCCAACTCCCAGTCCTTCATACATTCAAAAACCCATTATGTCTGTCTTACAAACTTACCTTCCCTCAGCTGATCCACTAATGTCTACTATACCTTCATGCTATTCAATCGATGCTATAAAACGAGGGACGTTCATGAGTACCCCTCGCTGGAATATAATGATGAAGATTAGGTATCAACTGGGAAAAGGTCTGGGTACACAATTGCAAGGCAGGACCAAGCCGGTCAAAGATGATAGTAGAATACCTGGGAACGGTCTAGGCTATAGGCCAGAGAAGGTAAGGCACAGTATTGTACAACAGCAAGAAAGTGAAGATGGTCAAAAGGTGTGGAAGACTATGGTAACACCTTGCAAGGAGAATCGGGGTCCCCTGACTTGGACCTTGTCTACACATTTTGTCAAAGGGCCCGTGATCCGACATGATAGTGACAATACTGTAGTGATAACCTCCCACTTTGACTTGCATGAAATCTTTGGGAAGGAGCTGGCCAGACATTGCATACCACTACTTACGTACCAATCCTTGGAGGCTCTATGGCCTATGAAAAGGAGAAAGTTTCAAGACCCAGAGTATGAGTAATACAGGTGGTTTGATACCTGGGACCTGTATATAGCTTTGAACAAATTATTTTTGCCTCCTACTGAACAACAGTGGCCACCGCTGATTAATGAACTGATTGAGAAGCTTGGGGCTATTTTCGACAAAAGGATCCTACTGAGCGATGAAACAAATGAAGGGGAACCAGATGACCCCTAGGAAGCTGGGATGACCGTAGATCACCTTTGTAGAGCCACCTATCCATCACATGTTTTTACTCTCCATACCCTCTTCTGCACTCTGCTATTGACTCCGACTTGGTCGATGGTCATTATTGAAGATATACCCTAGGCACTGCCCATTATCATTACCCTGTTCCCTCGGGACTTTGTCCCTCGGATGCCTCTCGATCTCGAGAGGATCCATGATTTGATCCGGGGCATATTGTTGTATGATCCCCCTAATCCACTGGCAATGGTTCCTTTATGTTCATCCTATCTTCCTCCCTTCCAAGTTCATTCTTGTTTTATATTAATATTGAAAACCAACAAAAAAAACTGCCAAATTCCAAGTTTCCTCTCAAATCCTCGTTGAGGAAATATCCTACTACTTGTCCGAATGTATCCCATTGCACGGGTCATTCGGATAAGATTCTCTTCTAGACCTACTTTGCCCCTCCTCTCAGGAGGATTCCCCTGTATTTCATCATGTACCTTCTGATTTTTATCCTTCTTCGTCCTCCTTAGGTCAAGATAGGGAGTCTAGTTATAAGAAGTCTAGTGAAGTTAGGCAATTTAGGGAGTCTAGGAAGTCTAAGGGTAGACAGATTCCAAATAGATACCTCAAAGGGTTAGCTTCAAAGTGCTTTCCGTTCTATCAAACCCCTCAACTGTTAGAGGAACCTATTCAGTTACCAGAAGAATGTGAAGTGGATGAGTTGGTTGATGACGGGTATGGGGTGTATGAATTGATACATGATAAAGACCCCATTATGGATGAAGAAGAAGATGAGGACACAGCTGAGGCATATGCTAGTGGGGTTAAAAGGTTTGATGAACCCTCAGCTACTGTGGAAGAGCCAACCAAGGAAATCAATCTAGGAACCGAAGAAGAACCTAAGGACACTTTCGCCTGGAGCTATGAAGATATGCCGGGATTAGATTCTTCCTTATTGGAACACTGATTAATGTTGAAACCTGGAGCTAACTTAGTTAAACAGAAATTAAGGCGTTTCCACCCACAGATGGCTTTGAAAATGAAGGAAGAGGTCGATAAATTGCATAAAGTCAAATTCCTTAGAGTTGTTCTCTATCCGCAATGGGTGGCTAATATAGTCCCGGTTTTGAAGAAGGATGGAAAAGTCATGATTTGTATTGACTTCCGAGATTTGATTCGGGCATGTCCTAAAGATGATTTTCCACTGCCTCACATAGATGTGTTGATCGATAACATGGCTAGATTCAAGACTCTATCATTCATGGATGGCTTTTCAGGGTATAATCAGATCAAATTGGCAGAAGATGATCAGGAGAAAACATCATTTACTACTCCATAGGGAACATATTATTATGTGGTCATGCCATTTGGGTTGAAGAATGCTGGAGGCACCTACCAAAGGGTAATGATGGCTATATTCCACGATATGATGCATGTTCACTTGGAGGTGTACGTGGATGACCTTCTGGTTAAATCTAAAACTAAAGCTGAGCATACTAAAGTCTTGACAAAAGTTTTGGAAAGATCGAGGGAATACTAGTTGTAAATGAACCTAAAGAAGTGCGTGTTTGGTGTTTCTTCAGGGAAGTTGTTAGGATTCATTGTCAGCAAACGGGACATTGAGATCGAATCCAACAAGGCTAAAGCTATCATTGAGATGCCACCTCCTAGGAATTTGAAGGAACTGAGAGGATTAATCGGGAGGTTGTAATTTATTCACAACTTTGTTTCCCAGCACTCACAAAGGTGTAAGCCGTTCTACGAGCTTATTAAGTTGGGAGTCAAATTCGATTGGGACGATAAGTGTCAGGAGGCATTTAATGGATTGAAGAAATACCTTACAAGTCCTCCTGTCTTGAGACCTCCATATTCAAGCAAATATTTAATTCTCTACATTCCTGTCCTGGATGATGCAGTGGGGGCTGTCCTGGCACAAGAGGATGAAGAAGGAAAGGAGAGGGCTGCTTACTATCTCTTTAAACTTCTCAACCTCATTGACCAAAGGTACACGGCGATAGAGAAGACATGTGCAGCACTTGTGTGGGTAGTTTAGAAGCTAAAACATTATTTTCTGGCCCATGAAGTCCATCTCATCGCTAGGATGAATCCTATTAAGTTCCTTCTAGAGAAATCTATCCTTATAGACCGACTAACACGGTGGCAAAGTTTTCTATCCCAATTCAATATCATCTACATTCAGCAGAAAGCAATCAAAGGCTATGCCATAGTAGAACACCTTGCTCATCACCCTCTTCCCATATTTGATCAAGTCTGATCGGAGTTTCCGGACGAAAAACAGATGTCCATAAACATAATCAAGGATGTTTTGTGGACTCTGCATTTTGACAGAACTCTGAATTCTCATGGTAAAGATATAGACATTGTTCTTCTATCACCTGAGGGTGTCAACATTCCCCAAGCCTTTCACCTTGCTGTTCATTTACTAATAAAATGGCTTTATTTCATTATGTGTAATTCGTATTGTTATCGTCTCATAATGAAGTCCGTGAATATGTGCGATAGTGATCAGACTATGATGAGATCATACTAATGAGACTGATCACTTAAACATACATATTCTTAATAGTTCCTAGTCGGAGGATATCCGAGAAGGACATCGGATATCGGGTTATATTAATATAGATTACTCCTGCTCATATGATGAGGGTGACTGATCTCATAGTCACTTGTATAGAGAGACTAAGGCGAATCTATAGGTGCTCATTATAGAATGAGTTCATTGAACTGATCCGACTAAATCGCTGGTGTTAGTATTAGATGGTCTCAAAGCCAATCCAATACTATTTACTGATTCAGATTATTAATAAATGGAAATAATTCATTGTGTGTAATTAATTCGATCTATGTTTATCGTATCACGATGAAGTCCATGAACATGTGCAACAGTCTTCGGATTATGATGAGATCATAATTACGGGACCGAAGACTTATAAACACATGTTCTTAATTGTTCCTAGTCATAGGATGTTTGAGATAGGACATCGAACATCTGAATATACTAGTATAGGTTACTTCATCTCATATGATGAGGGTGACTGATCGTATAAGTCACTTGTGTGGAGACACTATGCTGGACCTGTAGGTGCTCATTGGCGAATGAATTCACTGAACTGATCCGACTATGAATCGCTGGATGGTAAACACCTCACTGTTAACCAGCTCGATTTTTTTTTTTTTTTTTTTTTAAGCCCAGAACTTATCTAGGACCCTGGGCAGGCCCTTGGAATTTTATTAAATGAATCAAATAAACATACAAGGGGGGGACATGCCGCCTTACCCCTGGGAGATACAGCAAATAAGAAAGCAAAGAAGAACCCCCCAGGTACATAAACCAATCAAAAACGAAAATATGGAACACCTGATTTGTCCATAGCCAATTCTCCTCTGACAGGAGGAGGAAGAGCAGCATATGACAAAAAAGTGCGAGACGTAGTAGAAGAACAGGAGAAGTTTGCCAATGCATCTGCAGCCTTGTTACATTCTCTGACCACATGTTGGAATTGAATAAGCATAGAGTTCTTCAGAGAGCATAATTGATCCCACCAAGGATGAAGAATCCAAGGAATCTTCTGGCCATCAGAGTGAAGAAGCATAATTAAGACCTGACAATCAGACTCTATAATAAGAGAAGAGATCCCCATCTGAAGACACATATGTATTCCAATAAGCATAGCCCTGATTTCTGAAATAAGACTGCATGTGATACCAAAAAAGCCACAGCAAGCAGAAATAAAGGATCTTTTATCATCTCTGAGAATAGCAGTACCTGCAGATATACCTGGATTACCTTTACAACAGCCATCTGTGTTAAGTTTAACTTGAAATCTAGGGGGAGGAATCCAGCAAACAAGGGTAGGGGGTGCAGGAGAAAAGATATCAGTCAAACCCAAAGCCTGCAAAGATGCTCTCTCAGCATAGGAAGAAGCCCTCTTGGGATGAAACAAAGAAGCAATCTCAGTGATAAGAATAATAGCTTGCCTCAAAATATGCTCTTTGCTACAAATAGAATTGTCAAACCTGGCAGTGCACCTAGCTTTCCAAAGCGTCCAAGCAATAATAGAAGGAGTGATACCCATGCAGAAGCCATAGAGAGAAGTATTGGATGCCTTGGAAGTGAATGCTGAGAACATATAATGAAAAGAAGTCCCTTGAGCATGAACCTGGAAAATGTGCTTGAAGAAGCTCCAACAATATCTGGCAATATCACCCAAAGCAAGAATATGGTTCATAGTTTCACGATGTGGAGATCTACAACAATAACACTTGGAAACCAAAGAAATCCCATATCTCTGAATAACTGAGTCAAAGGGCAATCTGTCAATAAGAGCTCTGTAAATAAATAGGGAGATCTTTTTAGGTAAAAGTGTGTGCCAAATCCATTTGGTGATAGGAAGCTGAGGCCCAGCATGTCTGACAGTGTTCCAGGCAGATTTAGTAGTAAAATAACCATGAGTATCAGGCTGCCAAATAGGTTTATCAGGGCCATTAGTATGAGATAAGCAAATAGCAATATCATTGATAACATGTAGAATATCCATAGGAAGCATATGTAGAAAATCATGTCTGCAAGCCAAAAAATCCTGGACAAACCAATTATGAGTATGAGCAATAGAAAGCCATTGATTAGAAGATATGAACTCCCTGAGAGGTCCATGACCAGTCCAGTTATCATTCCAAAAAGAAAGCCTACCAGCTCCAACCTGCCAGCAAGTATGGTCCAAGACCCAGTGTCTATGACCAAGAACCATTCTCCAGTGGGGAGAACCAGTCAAGGGGCAAAAGGATAGATGCTGATCCTGCAGATAGGTGCAATGGATATAATCACTCCAAACTCCCTTATGGGAGTAAATCTTCCAGCAAAGTTTCACTTTCAAAGCAGTACTCAAATCAAAGAGAGATCTGATTCCAATCCCTCCTTCATCAATAGGTCTAGCCATGTGTTTCCAAGCAATCCAGTGTTTTCTCTGACCAACAGTGGAAGAACCCCAAAAGAAGACAGCAAATGCTTTTTCCATGGCATTCAAAATGCTCTTAAGGGGAGAGAGGACAACAAGAATGTGTATAGGAATAGATGATAAAACATGCTTTATCAGAATTAATCTACCCCCAGGAGATAAGAGCTTAGTTTTCCAATTAGTAAGTTTGTTTCTTACCTTGTCAAGCAGTGGCTTAAAAAAGATAGCTTTAGCAATATCTTTGTAGAGAGGAGCCCCCAAATAGACAATCGGAAAAGCCTTATTAGGCATCTGAGTAGCAACAGCAATTTGATTGATTCTTTGAGTGATAGTGCGAGGGGCCACATAAAAAGAGCTTTTGTCTTTATTGACCTGCTGACCAGAACATCTCTCATAGATATTAATAAAAGCAAAAAGCCGGCGAAGAGAAGCCTGAGATCCGTTAGTAAAAATAACCGTGTCATCAGCAAAGAGTAAGTGAGAGATAATAGGCCCAGCTCTGAATGTGGAGAAAGGAGTAATCAAGCCTCTGGTGAAAAGATTATGGAGACCCCTGCTGAAAGCTTCTTCTGCCAAGATAAACAAACTGGGGGCCAAAGGATCACCTTGCCTAAGTCCTCTGGAAGAATTAAAATAGTCGCCAAGCTGACCATTAAAAACAACTGAGAACCAGCAGTGAGTAAATAGATTCTTAATCAAATTAATCCAAGCTTGAGAGAAGCCAAATTTGTATAGAACATCAAATAAGTAGCTCCATTCCAGACGATCATAGGCCTTCATCATGTCAAGTTTAAGAATAACATTGTGACCAGTAGTTCTTTTAGAAATATTATGCACCATCTCCTGAGCCAAACATATATTATCACTGATGTCCCTTCCTTTAACAAATGCACCTTGGAAGGGAGAAATAAGCCTAGGCAGAATAACAGAGAGCCTCTTGCAAACAATCAGAGAAATAACCTTATAATTAAAATTGCACAGACTGATGGGCCTGAAATCCTTAAAAGTGCAAGGATTGTCACACTTAGGAATAAGGACCAAATGAGTAGAAGTAAAGGCCTTAGGCAAAGAGCCACCCTTGAAGAATTCAATAACAGCAGCAAATATGTCATCAGCAATAATATCCCAGCAATGAGTGAAGAAATCACCTGAGAATCCGTCGGGACCTGGAGCACTATCAGCACAAAGAGAGAAGACAGAATCTTTCACTTCCTCCAAACAAGGAATAGCCAGCAAAACAGCATTATCTTGATCATTAACAATGCTAGGAATGTATTGAAGAAGACCACTACTATCCATAGAAGGGGGCTGGGAGGTGAATAGCTCCTTATAATAATCAATAGCCATAGAGAGAAGAGCATTCTGGTCAGTAACTTGATTGCCATTATCATCCGAAAGAGAGTGAATAAAGCTCCTTCTACGTCTCTCAGAAACAATGGAATGGAAGAAAGCAGTATTATGGTCCCCTTCCTTGAGCCACCGGAAATGAGATTTTTGTCTCCAGAAAATTTCCTGTCTGAGTAATAATTCATCAAGTTTTCTCTTGGCAACAACGAGATCATTCAAAGTGTCAGCAGAGGGTGTAGAGTCGGCAATGTTTTGCAGATTAGCAACATCATTCTCAGCTTTTAAGACAGCATCAAAAACATTCCCGAATATATTCTTATTCTAGTGCTTAAGAGTAGCCCTCAATCTTTTCAATTTGGCACTGAACTTATAAAGTGGAGAAGCATGCAAGGGTCTGCTCCAGCAATCCTTAACGACTTGAGTAAAGCTCTGATGTCTGGTCCAAACTTTTAGGAACTTAAAATGAGCATGATGAATGGAGTTCAAAGAATCATAAGTGACAAACAGGGGATTGTGATCTGAACAATTATGATGCAGATGATTTATAGAAGTAGAAAATTTAGCAAACCAATGAGTGTTAGCCAAACCTCTGTCCAATCTAGCTCTAATACAACCAATCCCTTGTTGTCCATTGCGCCAAGTAAAGCTAGGACCACTGAAGCCTAGATCAGCAATGCCACAATCCTGCACAAAAGAGTGGAATGCATGGACTGAAGCTGAAAGAGGAGCATTTCCACCAAGTTTCTCATGAGAAAACAGAACAGAATTAAAGTCACCAATCACCATCCATGGGACAACAACTGAGGATGCGAAAGAGGCAATATCGTCCCAAGTACCAATTCTGTCCTGAAGGTGGCAGCTAGCATAGACAAAGGTAATAATATGCTCAACAACACCCTTTACTTTGGCAGTGATATAATTATCATGAATATGCAGAATATCAATATCCATAGAGTCATGCCAAAAAACCCATATCTTGCCATGGTCCATATTAGAAGCAACAAACTTAGAGAGGCCAAGACGCAGAGATATGCGCTGCATGGAAGAATAATGTATCATAGGCTCAAGAATGGCAGCCATCTTAACCTTGTGTGATTTGCACAGAGAAATTAATCGACGAAGAGAGGTGGAGCTCCCAACACCCCTAATATTCCAAACCAAAGTATTGACCATTAATGTTTAGATTTCTTTTTCTGAGCACGGGTGAGCCTGGTGCTCTTTTGCTGGGCCGAAGTTAAAGTACTAGAAGTATCATGTATGCCATCATCACAAGTAGTTTGGGATTCATCAGTGGCAGAGAATGATTGCCGAAATTTATGTATCTCAAGTAATTGTTTAGCATCATCGTTGTGTTTGGGACTATCCAAATTTAAAGCCTCAATACTAGGTATATGGGCCACATCATGAGAAGCAGATTGGATTAAAGGATGGCAATTCTGCTCAATAGGGAGGTAAGCGGAAGATATCACCTGAGGATCGACCCTTAAAGACGTTTGGACTTCTGTGATCGGCAAAGAAGCAGCAGCATCCTCCAAGTGTCCCTGATCAACTGAGTCAACATCAACAAGAACCATGCAATTAATAGTATGCAGATCTCTAGAGTTGAGAGCACTAAATGGGCTGGGAATGATGGAGTCCTCTGAATTGAGCTTGCATGGGAGTTTAGAGACAGATATCACCTGATTATCGACGCTATAAGACGATAAAACGTCCATGCCTGCAGCATCAATTTTGTCCTGGGCAGGTTTCAGTTGGGCCAAGTTGTCCAGTGCTCGATCCCCCACAGTAACGAGAACAGAATTAGAATCTAGGCCAGAAATAGGTATGTTAACATGATTATCAGTTAAGTGACTATTGCTCACCGGAGACTCCTGGTGCTGGGGGTGTGGAGCCGCATGGTGATGCATATGGTTAGGATGCCCCCCAGCACCAGTAGCCTGTTCAAGAGTATCAAGGATGATGATTCCATCAGCTGCCTGCTCTGTAATTGGGTCTTCAGCAATGAAGTCCAGTGATTGCTGTCGTTGAGCATTGGTGTTAGACGGCCTTTGCATAACAGGGGTAGTCTGTACAGCTGAAGGTAGGAGATCTGTAATGGAGGCATCAGTTTGGGATGAGGCTTGCTGGTGAGTAACACTTGAGGGCCCAAGTTCTGGGTTCAGCCCAATAAGGGAGGAGATAACAGGCTGCAACACAGTCAAGTGGGCCTGGTCCCTGGGCTCAAGTTCTGGGCAGGGCCCATTAAGGGAGGAGATGGCTGGTTGCGGCACGGGCGAGTGGGCCTGGTCCTTGGGCTCAGGCAGAGCATCAGAATCGCCGGGTGGGAAGTGCAAGTCCACAGCTGAACAGGAGGGCTTATGGTGAACACCTGGCAGGCATGCATTCAGGGCAGCAGATTGAGGCTGATCAACAGCAGCTTGGGCTGAAGCTTTCTGGCGACTGGGGCTTGAGGCCTCAAGTGCGGGGCTCGGCCCAATAATGGGGGTAATACCAAATTGCTGCGCAGGCAAGAGGGCCTGGTCCCTGGGCTGAGGCAAAGCACCGTGGCCACCAGGCGAGATCGTGTGCATGGGCACAGGGATCAAAGAGTGCAGGTCTTCAGCCGAACACGAGGACCTCTGTTGAACACCTGGCGAGCATGCATGTGGAGTTTTGTGCTGAAGCCGATCAACAACGATTGAGGTGTTGGCCAACAAGGGAGCCAACGTGGAGCTTTGCATGGGCTCGGTGGCCAGGAATACGCCAGCAGTGGTCGTTGGAGATTGACGACGAACATCTGGCGGAGGAGTCTGCTGAGAAATCTCAGTGGTGTTCGGAGGCAAATCCAGAGTATCCCTCCCAGCCACGGTCGTCATCGGCAGGGTGGATATGCTACCTTGATGCTGTGGCGGACCAGGCAAGGGAGCATGCACAGAAGGGGTATTCTCAGGTGGAGGGATCACAGCAGAATCTTGCCGGGCATCGCCGGCAGTGTCGCCGAGATCATGACTGTCTATAGGAGGCCTGAGCATATCAAAGGGGTTAATAGTTGTGGCTTGCGTAACCTTCTCAGGTTCTTTAATCCCCAGCGCAGGCCCGGCCATCGGGAACGAGCGTGGGATTTCAGGAGTAGAAACCGACTTCATAGAGGAGGGCCCAGGAGGGTGCTGCGGCGCCTTGACGTTAGAGGTCGAGAGCATTTGGTGCTGGGGGCTAAGGGCTGCGTGCATCTGTGAATCATCGTTAAGCACTCCGGCCCTAGGAGTCTGCTCCCCCTGGGCGTTCGTGGCCTCCTTCAGCATGTTGTTGGCGGGCGACTGCATCCTAACATCGCAGGGAGATGAATGAAGGGCCGCGAAGGCGTTAGCGATAGGGATATTAGGAGGCGCCTTAGAAATCCATTTGAGGTTCGATCTTCCCTGTTTCGTTGTGGCCTTCTGGTGTTTTTCTGGGGCATCCGTGGGTTGAGATGCAGGTGGGCAAGATAGCGAAGCCTCCAACGGCGGGGCTACGAAACTGTCCGGCTGAGTTCCAGGGGCCAAACTGGTGCCATCAGGCCTGCGCGGAGGGTTCTGGGGATCTCCTTTCTTGGTCGTTCGACGACATTCAGAGGCTTGGTGCCCTAATAGTCTGCAATTAGTGCAGTAAAGAGGGATGGAAGGATACCTAATCTCCTGATAGTAGCCTGAATGTCCCATGCCGATCCAGATCCTCGAAGGTTTGGGCTTGAGGATGTCCAGCTCGACACAGGCCCACGCGGAAGAGGCGTTGGTTATCTGTGTAGTGCGTAGAGCAATTTGAAGGACTCGCCCCACGTTCCCAGCGATAGATCGGACGTAGGCTTCGTGGAATAGGTGGGGCTTCAGGGCAGGAAACTCGATCCAGACTGGGACTACGGTAGGTTCCGTCCCGCACTCGAAGTCGGCAGACCACTTTAGGAATCGGAAGAGGTACCCCTTGATGAAGAGCTGTTCGCGAAGAAGAATCCGCAGGTAATCTTCCTCAACTGTGCAGCGTATGAGAAGATGCCTGTTGTCTAAGGCACTGATTACGAACTCGTGATGAAGGTTAAGCCTCTGTGAGAGAAGCTCCTTAATCTCTTGAAACGGCGGACGACCATAAGGGGTTTTCCCCACAATAGCAAACTGGAAAGGGAGAAGCGCCGCAGCTATTTCTTCAGAGGAGAAGAACACGGCCGGTTCCCCCAAGTCTGTGAAGGCCGGTGGGTGCACCTGGATGTCCACCGAGGGGAACAGCTGGGCTTCCTTCAAGGCCTGGGCATAGGATTTCGACTCCGGCTTGTTACGCCATGCCAGCACAGGTGATGGATGTGGAGTGGTAGACGCAGGCTGCGCGGGGGGTTCTCCTGTGGGCTGCTGGGTTCCGGAAGCATACACCTGAGGTAAGGTAGAAGTTGGGCAGAGGTGGGATGGCTGTGAGTGGATGGCAGGCAGAGGCCGAAGTTGTTCAGGAGGACGGGTTTGTGGCTTGTGGAGCAGAGGGGGGGGCCGGCCACCCCCCTCAAGGCCGGCCATGGCCGGCGGCAGCCGAGGGGAACCGCAGAGCCTCTCTCTCTAGGAAACCTAGAGAGAGGAGGGCTGCGGCCGAATGGTTTTAGGGTTTAGGGTTTATAACCAGCTCGATTCTTTTGTCACGGTTGCATGGATGATCCTTGGACCTGAGACGCCAAAGATATTTTGATGGTAGGTTTCTGAACTTTGACCTTGACTAACCAATCCCTAACCATGGGTTATCAATAAGTCAAGTGATCGGGTTCAAGGAAATGCCTTCGAAGGTAATTGTGTATTCAATATGGGATCATCCGCTCTCAGTAGTTTGAGAGAGAATGTGACGGGAAGGATGCGCTTAAAGTCCTTGGCCAGGGCAGACTCTGTGTTCGATAAGGAGTTATCAGATTCAGATTAGCGGCATTTGATTCAAGTGAATCAACCGAATAGGGTTTAACAGTAAACCATAACCTAGGTCGATTCGGGAACATTGCACGGATGAAGGATTATATCCGCGCGCTAACTGATGACGGAAAGGTTCCAATAGAGGGTTGCGATAACCCCAGTGCCATCTAGGATCACGCGATGTTGCTTGGCATCCAACGTGGTCGGAAGTCCGTCCGAATTTATTGTGGGACATTAAATTCGGCTGATTAATTGAATATAAGGATATTAATTAATTCAGTGGGTCAGTAAAGGGTTACTGGGCTATTAACTGGACTGGTATTTGGGCCTAGAGGGTCACACGTAAATGGTTTTCAAGTCGATGGATAATCCGATAGGATTTTGGATAAGTTTGGGTTTTTACGAAAAACCACAAATAGACTTATTATAAAAGAACGGACGCTACGTCGGGGGCTAGCAACTCTAACCTAGCCGTCATTCCATCTCTATCCTCTCTTCCAGACGTACGACACGAGGCCGGCCCTCTGGAGGCTCCGCTTCGATTCCCAACCGCTCCGCCTTCCGTCCGACAGGAGATTCTGAATCCACATGTTGCGGCGGATTACGCGAAGCCAGACGGGATGAACGAACGTCGAATCGAGCAAGGAAGCGAGGACGATCCATCGCGAGGAGAACCACGTGGATACCGCTAGAGGTCGGGCATCTGCGCGACTTGTGGCATCGCTCCAATGGAACCGGAAAACGAATGTGGATTCGAATCCGCGCAAGGTAAATACGATTTACTCCAGTATTGTTTTAATCCTTCAAAACGGGATGGATCCGATCCCGAAAAATTTATTCCGCTGCGTTTTCGGTCGGATCTCGACACAGCAAACCCAATAGTGGTATCAGAGCCAGGTTCCACTGTGTTTTCGCCATTTCGATCTCCATATTGATGCGTTTATATTTAATTCCATGCTTAGTTATGATTTTAATTACATGTGTTGTAATCATGTGATGATCACAGTGAATTTAAAGTAAATTACTGTGATTAAAATCGGATTTATTCTGGGTTATATTGTGTTCTTCGTCTGACGAAGAATGGCTCGAGTCGGCATATTTACGGCCCCCCAAAGGTTGGGGATGGCTTGCAGGCATGCGGAATTCCTCCCACACGATCGTCGGTGGTTAGGAGGACCTATGGCCGGCGACTTGAAGGGTGGGCCAACCCCTCCTTCTAGGGGGGGGGGGGGGGGGGGGTTAGAAGGAAACCGCCGGCAACTAGGGGTTGCCGGGGCCGTCGCCGGTGCCCTTGGGTGCCGGCGGCCACCATCAGGGCCGGGGCCCTACCAGCCGGCACCTGCGGGGTAGGTTGCCGGCGGCAGGGAGCCGCCGCCCCCCCACCTGCGCGCAGCTAGGGTTTCCTAGGTGGGCTCGGGTGGGCGGGGAGCGGACCCGATGGGCCAGGCCGGGCCCCGGGTCCGAGCCAGCCTGGCCCTGGGCCCGGACCAGGTCCGCGCCCTTGTGGGCAGACCTGGGTCCGGACCAGGGACCGGCTGGGCCCAGCCTACGGTCCGGTCCGGACCATTGGACCGCTGGCCCCTTTTTTCTTTTTCTTTTAACCCTATACTATTCCCTTTTAAATTATTAATTTCCCTTTAAAATTACAGATTTTAATTTTAAATTTAAGATCTGTTTTATCACTGTTAAAGGGCCAATTAATATTTATTATGGGATTAAATTTAACAAATGTTGTTAATTAATCAAATAATCTAATTGTTAGATTGACTTGACATTAAAGAGACTTAATTTAATTGTTAAATTAAAATTTTAATGTTTGTTAAATTCACTAGCATGGAATGTAATAGATGTATCTTTTTGGAGTTTAAATGTACACTTGATGTATGTTGACTGCATGTTTAAATTCGATTTAAATTAGCATGATTAAACTGTAAAAAATTTTCAAAAATTCAAAATCTAAATTTTGTTTGGTCCCTAGTTTTATGAAACCTAAAAGTAGTTATTTTCGAAAGATTTCTTTAGCCATTTGATGTGCAATTCATGTGTATTGTTTAAATAAAACACATAGTGGTCATGGACAAGTATTAATTGTGGATGTGGAATGTGATTGTATGGTGTATTGATTATTAATAAATAGAGGTTTGCGAACCTCTCCCTCTCATATTCCATTGTATTTCTACCTCCCTCCTTGATGTAATCGCCATAAGGCTTCCTCTTTTAAATTATTATGTAATTGTGAATTATGATGTAATTTGATCAAGGCGGCTGCGCACGGAGCAATGATGATCCACAACTGCCAACCAGATGAAAATAAAGGAGTTCATTGAATCTATGGGTTTACAGACTCATGATATAAGTTGTTATATTGCGTATATGTGTGTGTTTGACTGTCTGGCTCAAGTCAAACCGCAGTGCCGTCCATGACCACACTAATAACATGTATGTGATGCATGTGTTTCAATTTTGATTGTGAATCAAATTAGCTAGGTTATTAGTATAAATATATATTTGATATATCTAATACTATCGCCTAGGATGAGACCAAACTAATAAATAAAACCTTCGTAACAAATTCTAAGCCGTAGCGCGAGTCATTGAGAATGCACCGCGTGCCTCTCCATCAATATGATTAATAGGACTTAATTCAGTGATGGCAGATACTATGTCTTTATCCGAGGTTTGCCATTGTCTGTTGAGAGGACTATTGATCATGGCATTAGATGCCTATGGATAAGATTAGAGGAACGATATAGTTATCCACGTGTTTACCTGGGAACTATATTTCTACTCTACTCTGTCCCGTATTGGTGGTAAAGCTTAGACTGGAAATAATGGTCTACTGTGTTTATCCGGGACCATTAAACCTGGGAGCCGAAATATGATAGGATATTGCAAGGAGTTGCAATTATCATGAGATGATTGCTCTGAGATAACAATATGATACTATGTATTTACTCGAGGTCATGTTGTGATGCTTGGAGATTCTGATCCCTACTAGGAGATAGTCGGCGTCTCCCGTTCTGTATATTTGAAGGTTATACAGTCCGTCGAAAATTAGTGGGAGTAAAACTAGATAACAAAAGACCATATCTTGTTTTAGTTAATCTGAATACCTGCTAATTATCATTTGATTATCTCTTGTAGGCTAGAATGTCGCACCATAACCCGTTGCGAGGCATACTCGATGTTAACCGTTTGACAGGCACCAACTACTAAGACTGGCTCAGGAACCTGAAGATTGTCCTCAGGTCTGAGCAGATTGCCTACCTCTTGGATAATGAACCTCCTTCTGAACCAGCATTAGATGCCCCAGAGGAGGAAATGATAGCGTATGAAAAATGGAAGGAAGATTCCACTATAACCCAATGCTACATGTTAGCCTCTATGAGCAATGAGTTGCAGAGGCAACATGAAGAGATGGATGCTAGATCCATCATGCTCCATTTGAAGGAGCTATTTGGTGAGAAGAGCAGAATCGAACGATATGAGATATCGAAGAATTTGTTCAAGGCTCAGATGGCAGAGGGAACTTTAGTACATAATCACATGTTGAAGATGATTGAGTGGTGGAGAGGTTGGATGATCTTGGGATTACACTTCCTAAGGAGATGCACACAGACCTCGTGTTATCTTCACTTCCACAGTCATATGCTCAGTTCATCGTTAACTTTAACATGAACAAAATCTAGACTACCTTAGTTGAACTGCTGAACATGTTAAAGACTGCAGAGGAGAACCTTGTGATGGATAAACCTCAAGTCCTCATGCTTGGTAAGACCAATAGAAAGAGACTTGCAGTCCAAGCTTTTCGAAAGAATAAGAACAAGGTTCATAGAAAGGCAAAGGTTGTCAAGAAAGACAAATGCAAGAGTGCTAAGAAAGGTGATTGCTTCTACTGTCACCAAAAGGGCCATTAGAAGAAGTGTAAGGACTGAGGCTTTCGGATCCGGTTTTCGGGGTTGGACCCTGTAGTTCAGGCTCCAGTGGGGCTGAGACTCTGTATTGATTCGCGTCGAGCCCGCGAGACGCGGTTTAAACGGCGCCCAGCTATGCTGACGCGTTTTAGCCTGTGCCACGTGGGCTGGCTTTGGGTCGCGAGAGTACGGCCCTGACATGTCGTCTGAACGGCGTCTGTGAGGCACGACGCCTTTCAGACTGCGACTCTGGGTTGTCAGAGTACGACGCCAGTCTTGTCGACTGAACGGCGTCTTTCATGGAAGACGCGTTTCAGACCTCTGTCAGAGCGTTGCAGAGGGTTGTCAGAGCAGCCGTCACATCGACTGATAGGCGTCCGTACATCTCGACGCGTTTCAGCCAGTCTCTGGTTAACCCCGAGAGCCCTCCTTCTTTCTCTCATTTGCTCCTCCTTCTCTCTTTCTCTCCTTCCTTCCGGCGACTCCGACGTCGACCCTTCGTCCTTCCCTCCACTCCAACACTTCCCTACCTCTCACCTCTACCACCACCACTTCCTTCGCGGCGTTCCATTCTCCGGACGGCGGCCGACGTCCCGGCGGAGTGGCGGCGTCCTCGAGGGTACCGGCGGCGGTCTGCGGTGCGGCGGGTCGGAGGCACGGAGCTTGGAGGAGTTCAAGAACCGGTATGGTGACGGTTCCCATAGTGTTGTGTTCTAAATCATGTTTTTCCCCGTTTAAAGCATGCTATGGATCGACGGTTTTGGGGTAGAATGAGCATGTTAGGGGGTTTTTCCTTGATGAGAATGGGAGTTTCTGTGGATGTGAATTCTTGATACTTTGGTTGCCCTCTTTCCCCTCTGTTTTTGGGGCTTTTTCGGGGCATTTGGGGCTAAGGGAGGAACCCTCGGATCGAACCAGGGAACCAGGTTTCTGGCGCTAAACGGCGTCGTGCCTGGTCGACGCCTTTCAGAAGGACGTCCGGCCAGTACGACGCTTTTTAGGAGAGAAATCCCCCAGTTCGAGGTTTCAGGAGTCAGGGACTCTGGCGCTAAATGACGTCATGGATGGACGACGCCTTTCAGAAGGACGTCGGACCATCATGACGCCATTTAGGCAGGAAATCACCCGATTGAGGGACTCAGTTCGAGGATTATGGGACTAAAAGACGTCATGGGTGGGCGACGCGTTTTGGAATAGCGTCGAGCCACCATGACGCCTTTTAAGGCAGAAATCCTTCGATTATTGTTTCCTGGAATTCCTGGTTTTTCAGCGTGATCGGCGTCTGAGGATGTTGACGCCTTTTAAAAGGCGACCACTGGTGTCGACGCCTTTTAGGCTAGATTCTGAGGCCGGTATTTCATGAACCAATTTAGGGTGCTTGAATGGCGTCGGCCTCGGGCGACGTGATTCAAGCCAGAACTACACTAATCCATGCCAGTAAAATGTGTTTACACTGCTAGATAGTCGGTTAATGCATACAGTTAGTATACTCGATGTGATGAACTCTTCGTGACCGGATGGCACTGCGTTGTGTGTCGTGCGATCGTGGACTTCTTCCGTGACCGGATCGCACCGTGCCGTGTTTTCTGTTTCGGTGGACCTAGAGTGACAGTTGTAGCGTTCTACACCCTGTGTCGGTGCGGAGGGACACAGCGCTGACGGGAGCAGTGGCGGGGTGACGCCTAGTAGAGAGGGTCACCTGGTGAACCCCGGGGTTAGCTAGCTTGTACCGGTGTCGGAGAGGTACCTTTGGAGTGTCACTCGTGCTGGGGGAAGGAGTAACCACCTGAGCCAGTTGGGCCGGAGTAGCCAGCGTGCTATCCGAGGGGTTACTGTTTGGTCTCAGCGGGCCGGTGTTTGCTGAGGGAAGGAGTGACCGCCGAGGTGGCCCGTGTGCTATCCGAGGGGTTACTGTTTGGTCTCAGCGGGTCGTTGTGTTTTCCCACTCTCGTTGTGAAGTTGACGTGTTTTAAGGATACGCCGAATTATGAGTTTCCTGATAGATTAGAATTATGCATGTTAGTTATACTTTGAATGCATGTGATTCATATTGAGATGTAGGCTTGGAAATCATTGTCTCTTCATAGTTATTATATCCCTGCTGTACTTTTCACTTGTGTGTGTGTGTGTGGGCTGTGGGGATCGAAGGATCCCTACTGAGTCTTTTCGTTGAGACTCACCCCTGCGGTTTTCAGGTGAGGACTCCAGGCAGACCTAGCGAGGGTTGTGCGGCTGAGTGCTGAGCGTCGTCGACTGTTGTTCCGGGGTATGCCCCGATGTAGTTGTTATCTTTATTTCTGGCCTGTATGTATAATCATTTCTTTTCTGTTGGAGTATGTAATTATTTGTTGTATCGAGTCGCATTGTAATAACTTTTAATTTCTGCATTTTCCCTTCAATTCAATGCGATGTGAATGTTTAGCTTAGTTGATTAATTATTTCCCAGACTTACTCGGATCCTGGTTTGGTTACAAGTTAATGATTCGGTACCCATTTAGTAATCGGATCCCCGATTATAGGGTGGCGGGTCGTTACAAGAGGAATTGCAAAGAATACCTCAAGGACAACGCTCAAGGAACTGTGAAGCAGCAGGACACTTCAGGTATCTATATGATAGATGTAAACTTGCCAATAAGAGATTATACATCATGGATATTAAATACTAGATGTGTATCTCATATGTACAATTCTGTGCAGGCACTGACGAGAAGACATAAGCTGAGAACTGGCGAGGTGCAGCTGAGGCTAGGTAATGGCGCAAGAGTTGCGGCGATCGTTGTAGGGATAGTGAAGCTCAAGCTACCATCCGGAGACACATTTTCATTAGATGAATGTTATTATATACCTAGCATAATAAGGAACATCATTTCTATTTCATGTTTAGATAGAATTGGATACAATTTAAATTTTGGGAACAATAGTTGTTTAATTTATTTTGAAAATAAATTAATAGCTTCTGCTATATTATCCAATGGTTTGTATCTATTAAATGTATCTCATGAAAATTTACACATCGGTTCTTCAATTAAAAGAAGTAAGTATGAAATGAACAAAGCCTACTTGTGGCATTGTAGGCTTGGACACATTAGTGAAAACAGACTCTAAATGATGCATAAAGATGGATATTTAGATCCATTTGATTATGAATCATATGCAACCTGTGAGTCATATTTAATAGGTAAAATGGCTAAGTCTCCATTTAGTGGAAATGGAGAATGAGCCAAAGACATATTAGAACTCATACATTTAGATGTATGTGGTCCTATGTCAACCCAAGCCATTAGTGGACTCACATACTTCATTACATTCACTGATGATTACTCAAAGTTTGCATATATATACTTATTGAAGTATAAATCTGAAGCCTTTGAGAAATTCATAGAATTTAAGAATGAAGTAGAGAAACAAACTGGAAAAGTTATAAAAACCATCCGATCCGATCGGGGTGGTGAATACTTGAGTATAGAGTTCATTAAATACTTAAAGGATAATGATATCCTTTCTCAGCTTACACCTCAGATGAATGGTGTATCAGAAAGGAGAAATTGTACATTGATGAAAATGGTGCGATCTATAATGAGCATGTCCAAATTACTAGTGTCCTTATGGGGATATGCACTTAGCTCGGCTATGTATATACTGAACAAGGTACCCAACAAATCTGTTGAAACCACTCTATAGGAGATATGGAATGGAAAGAAACCAGACCTTAAACATGTTAAAGTCTGGGGATGTCCTGCTCATGTTAAAAGACATGTCGCAGATAAGCTGGAGTCCAAAACTGACAAATGTAGATTTGTGGGATATCCAAAGGAAACTTATGGATATTACTTTTATCATTCTAGCGAGCAAAAGGTGTTTGTGGCCCGGAGAGCTGTCTTTCTGAAAGAAGATTATACTCTCCATAAGGTTAGTGGGAGTAAAGTAATTCTAGAAGAAATTTCAGACCCACAAACTAGTAATGGTTCATCAGATGAACCGTCAGTTTCTGAACATGTTCAAAATGATACACAGGAACCTCGTAGGTCTGAAAGAGTATCTAAACCACTAGAAAGATATGTGGGACATATTAATTTAGATGGTTCAAGGATACTCTATAATGAGGATGATGATCCTAAGACTTATCAGGAGGCCATTGAAAGTCCAAAGGCCGGGAAATGACGGGAAACCATGAATTCTAAAATACAGTCCATGTACATCAACCAAATTTGGAACTTGGAAAGATTTACCCGATGGTATAGTACCTATCGGCTGCAAATGGATCTTTAAAAGAAGCATCGGTGCAGATGGACATATTGAGACTTATAAAGCAAGATTAGTGGCGAAAGGCTATCGTCAAAGACAAGGTGTTGACTACGACGAAACCTTTTCACCCATTGCTATGATTAAGTCTATCAGAATTCTTCTTGCCATTGCTACCTACCATGATTATGAAATCTGGCAGATGGATGTGAAGACTGCCTTCCTCAATGGAAACCTTGAGGAGGAGGTGTATATGATACAACAAGAATGATTCACATCCAAAGAATCTCCAGACATGGTATGCAAGTTGCAGAGGTCCATTTGTGGACTGAAGCAAGTTTCCCGAAGTTGGAACATAAGATTCGATGAGGCGATCAAATCTTATGGCTTCATTAAGAATGAAGATGAGCCCTGTGTATACAAGAAAAACAGTGAGAGCGCAATCACATTTCTAATTCTTTACGTTGACAGCATCCTACTCATTGAGAATGATGTAGGAATGATGTCATCAGTAAAGATATGGCTGTCAAAGAACTTCTCCATGAAGGATTTGGGAGAAGCATCTTACGTATTAGGAATACAGATCTATAGAGATAGATCAAAGAAGATGCTTGCTTTAACCCAATCCATGTATATAGAAACCATTGTCAAAAGGTTTGGCATGGTGAATTCCTAGAGAGGTCTCATACCGATGAGACATGAAATTTCACTCTCTAAAGGTCAGTCTCCCAAGACACTTGAAGAGAGGGCTGTGATGGATAAAGTCCCCTATGCTTCTGCCATAGGGTCCATCATGTATGCCATGCTATGTACTAGACCTGATGTAGCATATGCTCTAAGTGTTACGAGCAAACATCAGGCAGATCCAGGTCATGAACACTAGAAGGCTGTGAAATGTATCCTTAAGTACTTGAGAAGGACTAAGGATCTATTTCTAGTCTATAGAGGAGGAGACTTAAAGCTGCAAGGATACACTGACTCGAGTTTTTAGTCTGATCCTGATGACAGCAAGTCAACATCAGGTTTTGTTTTCATACTCAACGGGAGAGTAGTGAGCTGGAAAAGTTCAAAGTAGGAAACCACTGCTGATTCGACAACGGAAGCCGAGTATATTGTTGCTGCTGAAGCCGCCAAGAAAGCTGTATGGATGAAGAAATTCATCGGCGATTTTGGTGTGATGGAAAGCATATCTGGTCCCGTCCCACTGCTGTGTGACAACAATGGGGCGAATGCTCAAGCGAAAGTGCCGAGGTCTCATCTGAAGTCGAAGCACATTCTGCGGCGCTTTCATCTGATCAGAGAGATTATAGCTCGAGGAGATGTCGTGGTGGAAAGAGTTCCTTCAGCCGACAACATAGCAGATCCACTTACAAAGCCTTTGTCTCAAAATGTCTTTGAGCGTCACTTAGAGAATATGGGTATTCTGTATCAAAGTGATTGACTTTAGTCCAAATGGGAGATTGTTAGTATTAGATGGTCTACAAGCCAATCCGATACTATGTACTGATTCAGATTATTAATAAATGACAATAATTCATTGTGTGTAATTGATTCGATCTATGTTTATCGTATCACGATGAAGTCCATGAACATGTGCAACAGTCTTCGGATTATGATGAGATCATAATTACGGGACCGAAGACTTATAAACACATGTTCTTAATTGTTCATAGTCATAGGATGTTTGAGATAGGACATCGAACATCCGGATAGACTAGTATAGGTTACTTCAGCTCATATGATGAGGGTGACTGATTCTATAAGTCACTTGTGTGGAGACACTATGCTGGACCTGTAGGTGCTCATTGGTGAATGAGTTCACTGAACTGATCCGACTATGAATCGTTGGATGGTAAACACCTCACTGTTAACCAGCTTGATTCTTTTGTCACGGTTATGTGGATGATCCTTGGACCTGAGACACCAAAGATATCTTGTTGGTAGGTTTCTGAACTTTGACCTTGACTAACGAATCCCTAACCATGGGTTATCAATAAGTCAAGTGATCGGGTTCAGGGAAATGCCTTCGAAGGTAATTGTGTGTTTAATACGGGATCATCCACTCTCGGTAGTTTGAGAGAGAATGTTCCGGGAATGATGTGCTTAAAGTCCCTGGCCAGGGCGGACTCTGTGTTCGATAAGGATTTATCGGATTCATATTAGCGGCATCTGATTCAAGTGAATCAACCGAATAGGGTTTAACAGTAAACCATACCTTAGGTTGATTCGGGAACATTGCACGGATGAAGGATTAAATCCGCGTGCTAACTGATGACGGAAAGGTTCCAATAGAGGGTTGCGATAACTCCAGTGCCATCCAGGATCACGCGATGTTGCTTGGCATCCAACGTGGTCGGAAGTCCGTCCGGATTTATTATGGGACATTTAATTCGGCTGATTAATTGAATATAAGGATATTAATTAATTCAGTGGGTCAGTAAAGGGTTACTGGGCTATTAACTGGACTGGTATTTGGGCCTAGAGGGTCACACGCAAATGGTTTTCAAGTCGATGGATAATATGATAGGATTTCGGATAAGTCTTGGCTTTTACGAAAAAGGGCAAACAAACTTATTATAAAAGAACGGACGCTATCTCGAGGGCCAGCAACCGTAACCTAGCCGTCGTTTCATCTCTATCCTCTCTTCCAGACGCACGACATGAGGCCGGCCCTCTGGAGGCTACGCTTTGATTCCCGACCGCTCCGCCTTCCGTCTGACGGGAGATTCTGAATCCGCATGTTGCGGCGGATTACTCGAAGCCAGACGGGATCCACGAACGTTGAATCGAGCGAGGAAGCGAGGACGATCCATCGCGAGGAGAACCGGGTGGATACCGCTAGAGGTCGGGCATCTGCGCGACTTGCGGCATCGCTTCAACGGAATCGGAAAACGAACGCGGATTCGAATCCACGCAAGGTAAACACGATTTACTCCGGTATTATTTTAATCGTTCGAAACGGGATGGATCCGATCCTGAAAAATTTCCGCTGCATTGTCGGTCGGATCTCGACACAGCGAACCCAACTGTTGGATGGTATAGTACCTCATTGTCAACCAGCTTGATTCTATTATCGCAGTTACGTAGATGGTCCTCGAACTTGAGACACCAAAGACACCTTGTTGGTAGACTTTTGTACTCTGATCTTAGTTTATGGATCTCTATTCACGAGATTCTAAATAACCAAGGATCGGATACAACGGAATACCGTCGAAGGGAATTGAGTGTCAATAAGGAATCATTTGCTCTCGGTATTTAGAAAGAGAATGTTGTATGAAGGATTGTACGAAAGTCCCTAGTCAGGGAGGGCGATAATATCGGGAAAGGAGTTTTCCGATATTATTTAGCAGCATCTAATCCAAGTGAGTTGACCGGTTAGGGTGTGACGGTACACCATACCCTTAGTTGACTCGAGAGCATTGTACGAATGAAAGATTATATCCATGCGATAACTATTGGCGGAAAGGTTCCAAGAGTGGGTTACTTAACCGCAAATATCTTCTGGGTTCACGTAGTGTTGCTTGACATCCAACGTGATCGGAGGCTCAATTCAACTTAATGTGCGACATTAATTCGGTTGATTAATTAATTAATATGAGTTATTAATTAATTAATCAAGTCAGTGAGGAGTCACTGGGCTTAATGGGCCATTAACTGGACGGGTTATTGGGCCTAGAGGGTCACACGCAAATGATTGTCAAGGCGATGGATTTTAAGTGGGTTTTATATTAACCGGGGATTTTTATGAAAAATCACGTGATGTATATATAATATAGCGATCGGGTTGAGCAGGCCATGCTGCTGCTCAACCTTGGCTATCCCCCCTCTCTCTCGTCTCTTTCTCTGGCGCCCCATCTCTCTCCACTCTCTGGAGACTACTCCGCTGCTTCTACGACTCTCGTCCTACGGGAAATCGTTCGCGTGTTGCGGCGAACAATGAAGGATTCGTAGGCTGTGAATAACAACGAACATGAGGAAATCTACCGTAAGGAGGATCGCATGGACTTCACTGAAGGCTGGGAGTTTGCGCGGCTCGCGGTGTCACACTGACAGAACCGATCGGTCGTTACACCGATAGAACCGATCGATCGTGGATTCGAATCCGCACAAGATAATAATTCCATTATCCGATAATCGATTTTAAGTATTCAAAATGGGAAACAGATCGTTGTTATTAAATTATTTATTTCCGCTGCATGAGCGATCCGGAGAAACGAGATAACCTTACAATTTGGTCATTTGAAGTTTGGTTCGCATGCTTAAAATTTTATTTCTTGTCCTTTTTTGAGATGACCTCCTCCTTAGGGTGCTAAGTGGATAGTCCCCTATTACGAATCTCGACCTTCTTTTCATTCAACCAAAAAGAAAAAGAAAAGGTTGTCCTACCCTTTGGGACAACTCTAATAATTCTACACTTTCAGGATCTTCCACTCACCTCAAGTTGTCGTGTGTATGTGTAAGAATCTTCTCTGCGGTGGCTCTTTACGAAGGAGAAGATACTCTGAACTCTTAAGGCTACTTAAAGTTGACCTAGGTCGACCAATTGTCTTCTTTTTATAAGAATCCTCCCTGCCGTGGCTCTTTGCGAAGGAGAGGTTACTCTGTCCTCAATGGCAAAAAAGTATGACAAAATTATGTAGCCATAAGGATCATAATAGATGGTGGGGAAAGAAATAACTTGAGGAATTGAAGGGTTACATCCGCTCTTCATCAAGGCCAACTGCACCTGACTTAAAAGACAAAAAGATGTCACAAAAAAAATTGGTTTCCTCCCAATAAGCACTAAGCTTAACGTCTTTAGCTGGACGCACATATGTTCTCATGAATCTGCTTCTGAATCACTTAATGCAATGAATTCTTTTGGTATGAGTTGCATGTTTTCCTAAAAAGGTTTGAGATATTGACTATTGATAGTGAAAGTTTGACCATTTTTAGGATGTAGGATTTTGATAGCACCGTAGTCAAAGGTTTTAAGAACAATGAATAGCCTGTGCAACTTAGACTTCAACTTCCTAGAAAATAAGTGCAAACTATAATTAAAGAGCCAAACTTTTTAATCAGGTTGAAAGGAGCTTTTCAAAATGTGCTTGTCATGGAAAGCTTTGATCTTGGTTTTGTAGATTTTGCAATTGTCATATGCTTCATTGCGTAGTTCCTCTAGCTCATTCAGTTGTAGCGCTCTATGGGATCTACCTTAGCCTAAGTCAAGATTAAATCATTTAATGGCCCAATAAGTCTTATGCTCTAGGTCAACAAGTAGGTGACAATCTTTGCCAAAGATTAACTTATAGGGGGACATGCCAATGGGAGTTTATATGCAGCCCGATAAACCCATAAAGCATCATCTAATCTCCGTTAGCCCCTGGGCCGGACGTCCAAGTGACTGGACGACCCTTTTGTATTTGGACTCTTTAATGGGCTAGTATTATTGGGGTTTAGTGTTCTCACCCTTTCAACCTTCTTTAGGTCATTTTTTGCTACGAGTATATTTTTGTAAGAAAAAGTTGCATTATGCGTAACTAAACACGCTATTGATGGAAAGTATTTTCTCGGGATATAAAGACACATATTTGTGAATCTCATAGGAAAATGAGCGGTAAATAAGAAGTGAACGGAGGATCCAATGTGGGGAAAGGGAAAGAGATGCAAAAGTAAAAATAGAATCACAAAAAATATTTTCCTATGGAAGGAGTGGGAAATACTTTCTGATGAAAAAGAGGATATTCTGAGAATATGATAAGTATTTTTCTAACTAATTTTTACTTGCGTTTGTAAAACGTATGAAAATTAGTTGAGAATATACTTTCCAGAAAAAAACATCCCCCAAGCTCCTCACGGGGAGGGGAAGTTACTTAGGCCGACAGGACCAACTGCGCCTATTACCTGGGCCCTGTATGGACGTTTAGGTCCAAGCAAGCCCCGCACCCTTCCTGGGCTGAGTGACCGACCCTTAATGGGTGGATCCCGATAGGAGGATTTTCCCTCATCGGTAAGCCTTTTATATTGGGGTAAAGTTGGCAAACCATACGAAGTGAATATTATCCTTTGCCCGAACGCCCTTAAAAATATGCCGGTTTAATAATATATCTTTTCATTTAAACCAAATTCTAGTGAGAGTAGGTAAAAATTATTTTACAATCCTTTTCATTTTCTAAACAAGTAACTTTAAAATTACTAAATTTATGTCACAGAAAAATTAATGATCTGCTAGATTGCTGGGTTTTGGGTCACACTGAACATCCCTTAGACGTTTATACTAATAGGTAATAAAAGAAGAAGACATCTACTAAAAAAATTCCCTTTCTTATTCGTAAGAAAACTGTTCATCTATATATATATGTGTATATATTGCATACATACTTATATATATATTTAAAGGGGGAAAATATCCGTCCAGAGTAGGGGGCAGCCACCTCCCATCACTCGATCTGGATAAGAGAGTTCCCGCACGAGATAAACCCCGGCATGAGGGTAACGACTCAGAACCCACCGGCGCCATAGGTAGGTAACGACCAAGAACGCGCTCGCCATGACCGCCCTGGTCCGCCCGCAAGCTCTCCAGTTTGCTCCTCACGTTTGGAGGCCACCGTCCCCATGGCCGGGAAAGGCGGTAGCTCCTGCCTTCCTCCGCATGACGAAGCCCGTTAATCCTCTCTCCTCCTCCCAAGGGCACGGGGGAACACCGCACGCGGAGGCCAGAGGCTTCGGCTCAGCCGCCCCTGAGAAGAAGAGGAGGCGAGAAGAAGACGAAGACAAGAGAAACGGGGGTAAAGACGGCGACGGCGATGACGATGAGATACCCCAGGTGGTGTTCGACCGGATGATGAGGCGCGTGGTGGTTTCCGTCGCAACGCCGATAGGGGCGGGCGTCGGCCTGCTCTACGTGCTGAGCGTGCTGAAGGAGCAGCGGGTGTGGGACGTGCCACCGTGGCTGCCGTTTGCCACGACGCTCGTCTTCTTCGGCACGTCCACGCTGGGGATCGTTTACGGGACGCTGTCGACGAGCTGGGATCAGGGGCGGGAGGGGTCCCTGCTCGGTTGGGGCGAAGTGCAGCGGAACTGGCCGGAGCTGTGGAAAGACGAAGGTGAAGAAGAGAGGAGATGACATTAGGCCATCGGGGAGAGGGACCTAGGGTGGTGGAGTAGAAGGATCCTTTTTTCTGTTTCGCGAATCTAGCTACTCCTCGTTTCACCACTAATGAATGGGCCGTTTGATCAATGGGATTTTCTTATATTGCCGTTCGTATGCAATAGGTGTGTGTGGTTATTTTCTTTCATGTTTCATATTTAGAACTTCTTAAATTTACAATAGGTTTTAAACTATATAAAGGGCAACAAATTCAAGTTCTGAGATTCTACCCCTCTACTTCCTCGACCTTTTAACTCTCTCCGGACGGCCCTATCTAAACTACAATATTAATATTTTATTTTTAAAAATTATTAATATCAAAATTAATATCGTATGAAACTGATACTCCAACTGAATGCGACATAAGGTATAAAAAATAAAGCCTGTAATTATTTTAGAATTTCTTCCTAAACACGTGACATTGGGCATTTAGCAACCATTGCCAACCAAGTTCTGGAGGCACACTAGTATGTGAAACATTCAAAGAAACTACTTTGCATTGTAAGTAGATATGTAATGCCCCTAAATCTAGTCTAATGCAAACCTACTTCCATCAGATTCATAGATGAAATAATGGAAAGTGAGAGATAGAAGAATACACAAGATGAATGAAAAATAATGCTAATACCATTGCAGGGTCTAAAGTAATCCAATGGTCCTAAATATCAAAATTCTAAAAAATAATCTGAACAAGAAATAAATAAGTCCTATCTAAAAGAAAATTACATCAGTCTCACAATAATTCCTACTACATTATTGTACTAAAAGAAACCAAACCACTGATCTACAACATAACAACTTATCAAAGATCCTTCATTAAATCCAATTTCTCTTATTCTGATTCACGCATAATTGTCGTAAAAAATATTATTGAGTTTTACGAGTCCAAAAAGCATAGTAAATATCAAGTCTGAACATATGACTTATTGTAGCACGGAGCTTGGTGGAGTTCAAGAACCGGTAGGGGGACGAACCTTGCATGGACTTTGAATGTGTGCTCGTGATTTCCTTGGCGTGGCATGTTATGTTTTGGGTTAGAATGAGCATCTTTAGGGGGTTTTCTTGTGGGAATGGCCGTGCTCGTGAACGTGGATTTGTAGCATGATGGAAGTAGTTGATTTCCGTATCTTCCCCCTTCTGTTTTGGGGCATTTTCGGGGTGTGTGGGGTTAAAAGAGAAACCCTCGGGTTGAACCAGGGAACCAGGTTTCTGGCGCTAAACGGCGTCGTGCCTGGTCGACGCCTTTTAGAAGGACGTCAGGGCAGTACGACGCCTTTTAGGGCAGAAACCTCCCTGTTCGAGGTCTCACGAGTTAGGGGTTCTGGCGATAAATGACGTCATGGATGGACGACGCCTTTCAGAAGGACGTCGGGCCATCATGACGCCATTTAGGCAGGAAATCACCCCGACTGAGGGTCTGCAAATCTGGAATTTCGGTGTGAATGGCGTCTGAGAGATCTAACGCGTTTCAAACGACGGCTTCCCAGGTGGACGCGTTTTAAGGGATAATCTGGCTTTAAATGAACCTGTTTGAGGAGCTCGACGCGATTCAAGACAGAACTGCATAAACCCTAGTTTTTAACATATGTTTCACTGTTGGATGGTTCAAATGTATGCTTTAAGCTGTACGCTGAGACAGAGGTTTATTGTGCGAATGGGATCATGTTATATGTGTGTATGTGCTTATGCGAATATGGAATCGGAATAACTGTAGTTTACGTTTGTCACCATGGACCGATGGGGACAGGGTCATGGTGTCTATGAGGCATTGTGCCGTATCGGTGGGGGAGTGGTACATGTTGTGTTTTACCTTTGGCTGAGGGAAGCAGAACCACCTTGAGCCCGTCGGGCCGGAGTAGCTGGTGCGCTATCCGAGGGGTTGCTGTTTGGTCTCAGCGGGTCGGGGTTTCCCTGTTTGTCGTGGCAGCTTCCGGCGCGTTTCTTGCTGTGGAGCTGGTTGTGGTACTGTTGGAGTTGTTTTACCTCTGTTGCCACTGGGCCTGATGTGACCTTTGATCAAGGTTACGAGTGGTACCCTTAGCCCTTTGGCCTGACGCAGCCCGGGAGGTTAGGGTTGTGGGTAGTTCCTGTAGCTTCGGCTTGACGGGGGTTCGCCGGTCCCCAGGGCCCTCCTGAAGCGCTGAGGCCTAACGTGGAGGCAATCTGGTCGGTAGGACAGTAGTCTAGACTGCTTGTGTGCACACGTAGCTGGGCAGTGGTGGTACACTGGTCCCAGCTAGTCCTAGTTTGACTCACTGCCTCACCCTACAATGCCCCGGAACACTGTAGGGGCGGACAGGCGTGAGTAGTGGTGGTAGTGTTGTGAGGCAACGTTTGACTTCGGTTGACAGTGTGGTTCAGTCGCTTTGTGGACTTTGGCTGTGAGACGTGACTCTGTGTTGGGTTCTTCGGGTTGCTTAGAACTGTTCCTGCTACACTGCTTATCGTACGTTTCATATCAGGTTGGGTGCTATGTTTACTGCTTTGTTTAATTGTCATATATCTGTGTTGATTGCACTTGTGGGTGTGTGAGTGGGAGGTATGGGATCGGATGATCCCTACTGAGCCCAATTCTGGTGTGGCTCACTCCCTGCGGTTTCAGGTGTGGACCTCGTGGTGTTTGGCGGCGGGTGGTGTCTTCTTGGTGTACGGACCAGCAGCTGTCTCAGTTCCGGGGTATGCCCCGATGTTGTTGTACTTTACTTCTGGCTGTACTTATTTAATTTGTTGGACCATGTAATTATGGTTGGACTGTATACGGACATTGTTATCTTCCTTCTTGCGCACTTGTTATATCTTTGTAGTCCGTGTGATTGTTATATTTAGCCTTGTTTAGCGCTTATTCCTCCAGATGTGTTGTGTGAGATCCGGGTGTGAACCCGCAGTTAATGGGCCGACATCCATTTAGTGATCGGGTCTCCGGTCATAGGATGGCGGGTCGTTACATCTAGGGAGGACCCCTCCCTTAAATAGGAAGCAGGCCTCCCCCTACACTGGACCTCCAACCTAGTCATGTTAGAATTGGGTGGCCTCAAAGCCAATCATTGTACATTCTAGTTCAAATTATTAATAAAGGCAATCATTTCTTCATTTATAGTTCTCGCAAATTAACTATCGTAATTAAGGTCCATAGACAAATGTATGGGATATTGAATCATGATAGTAAGATCAATATCCTCAGTCAATTGTCTTAAACATTTCTCGATCATAGGATATTTGAGATGGACATTAAATATCCGATAAGATCGACACAAGTTATGTCTGTTCATGTGATGAAGGTGAATGATCTCACATTCACTCGTGTGGTGACACTAAGACAAACATGTGGGTGCTCATTAGAGAATGAGTTCACTGAACAGAACCAAATAAGAATTCCTGGATAGTAATTATACCTATTAGTCAACCAGGGAATTCAATCGTTGCAGTATCACAGTTGGTCCTTTGACCTGAGTCATCAATGATACCTTGTTTGTGGACCATTGTATCTTGATTCTCTGACTCGTGGACTTTAACCATTAAGTCCACCATAATCGGTCTTTCAGATACAGTGGAAAGCTTGCGAAGGTAATTGAGTGAACAACAAGGGATCACTCACTCTTGGTATAAGACTGGAGAGAGAATGTCCCATGGATGTGTACACAAAAATCCCTGGCCAGCGTCAAATGAAAGAGATGTCTTTCTAGATATTAACTAAGTACTGGAATCCATCTGGATAATGCGATAGAGGGTTTGACTATAAAACCATACCCTTACGTTATTGGGACATTGCATGAGTGAAGGATTATATCTGTGCGGCATCTGCAGACGGAACGGTTCAATTAAAGGGAACAATATCCCTTATATCTTCTGGGATCATGAGGTAGTGTTTGGTGCTGTTCATGATCAGAAGGCCGAGTGAATTAATCATCAGATGATAATCCACTTGTTTATTAAATTAATCATTTAACATATGATGTTTAAATGTTAATTAATAAATATTAAACTCAAGAAACAGTTCTAAGTTTAATGGGCCTGCAACCGGACTGATATATGAGCCTAGAGGGTCACACACATAAGAGTTCTCGTCATACGGTGAGAGACGTTAAATTTCATGCTTATCTGGGTTTTTATGAAAAGCCGCAGGATAAACATGAAGATTTAATGGAGAATTATCCAAGGCCAAACTCTTGGATAATCATGAGGATTAATCCTTGTGCTTATCCTTATTTCTATATAAGGAGGGCCAAGGAGGAGGGGTAAAAAGTTGGTTGGACGAAATTTACACCCCAGATTCTCTATCTCCTCTCTCTCTCTCCTTCTCTCTCTCTTGGAGTAGATATGTCTCTCTCTGCACATGGTGGATTTGAGATCTGGTCGGAGCACTCAAGTCGAGGAGGAAATCGCGTCTGCTGCAGGAACTCGTGTTGATACCTCTAGAGATCGTGCGCTTGCGCGATTACCGAGTCGGCATCATCCATGGGAGATTTGAAACCCCGCAAAGGTGAAGAACCGTTCTTCCCGCGTTTATTTTAATGTCCGTTTTACGATCCCAGCAACCGATACAATGGAATCGATTTTATTTTCCGCTGCGTTCTAGACGATTCCTTACAAGTCCAACTCAGACCCACGATCTTCAGTAGATCATGGGTCTTTTGCTAGGAAGGTGGGCAGTCAGTTTGCCTAAAGAATGTGGCTTCTTTCCTTAGTGGGTGGTTGCCTACTTTTACTCGCAACTCCCACCAAGATATGAAACAAGGAAAGTGAGTTTGAATTCCCTCTTCTCGAGATCTTGGAGAGTTGATATCATGTGCCAGCTTCTTCCACCGAATCAAGGTTCGAACGGAACGTTGTTTTAGGTAAGTTGATTGGGCCATCGTGGGCAAACTATGTTGGGCTCATTATCCTAGACCAAATTTGGTGGAACCCGCTTAAGTCTGGGCCCTTATTAAGTGCCCTCGTCACTAGCCCCCTCCCTACATGCACACACCTTGCATGCTTAGAAGCATAAAGAAGGCTCGTTGTCCTAAGAGGATCTATCCAGCGTTGGCGAAGCATGCATTCGAAAAGCAAGGAAAGGCGAAAGGATGCCCATTTATGCGATGACTGCCAATTGAGTGACGGCCCGTGACCTTGTCGTACATGTGTCGTCACCTGGTGGCTTGTCTAGGAGTTGTTTTGCCAATTTGGCATCTTGGCCATCATGGTGCTCACTTTTGGATGTATAGTTTGAGGGGGCATCATTTCGACTGCAATGGGTCGTAGTTTCTTTTTCCTTTTTTTCTTTTTTTGATTTGGTGCCCCTCAGACTTCGCATGGGCATTGGGTGCCTCTTTTTATACAAGGAAGGGAAAGGGAATGGGTCATTAACCCTTGTTAGTCTTAGGTGGCCTACAAGCCAATCAAACATTATACAATCTTGTTTACTTATTAATAAAATGGTTTTGATATTCATTATCTGTATATTGTTTGTGTATGTTTCGTAATGAAGTTCGTAAATGTGTGTAATAGTGATCAGATTATGATGAGATCATACTAATGAGACTGATCACTTATAAACACACATTCTTAACTATTCTTAGTTGGAGGATATCTGAAAAAGACATTAGATATCTAGTGAGACTAGTATAGATTACTCTGGCTCGAATGATGATGGTGGTTGATCTCATAGTCACTTGTGTGGAGACACTAAGGCGAATCTGTAGGTGCTCATTGGAGAATAAGTTCATTGAACTAATCCGACTTGAATAACTGGATGGTAATGTGCCTAACTGCCAACTAGTTTGATTCAATTGTCGCAGTTGTGGACTTGAGATACTAATGACACCTTGTCGGTGGACTTATGCGCTTTGACTTTGGTTAACGGATCTCTAAACACAAGATTCTAAATAGTCAAAGATTCATTATAGCAGAATACCTTCGAAGGAAATTTAGTGTTCAATAAGAGATCATTCGCTGTCGGTATTTAGAGAGAGAATGTTCTAAAAAGGATGAGCAAAAGTCCCTGACCAGAGCGGACATCATATTAGGAAAGGAGTTTATTGATATTATATAGGAACATCCAAACCAAATGAGTCGACCTATTAGGGTTTGACAGTACACCTTGCCCTGAGTCGACTCGAGATTATTATGCAAGTGAAGGATTATATCCATATTGTAACTATCGACAGAAAGATTTCTTGAGTGAGTTGTTGAACTCCAATACCTTCCAGGATCATACGGTGATGCTTGGCACTCAACATGATCAAAGGTCCGACCAATTTATCGTATGAATACCAAAATTCATGAAACGTTTTTTGAATATTTATACTTGTATGAGTATTATGTCATAAAAATTTTAGATTATTTTATGAAACATATAAATCACAACAATTCATGTTCTAACATGCTATCAAATGAACTCAGAAAACTGTATCTGTAAATCACAATCTTGTTCATGACCTAGAAGTATCACCATATGAACATGAAAATTTATGCCGATTTTTCTAGAGATGGCTAATTATGTCATAGTTATGTCATAAAAATTTCATAAGTTTTATATACAATAAAATCATAAAAATTTGAAGGCTACCCTACTGTCAGAAGAGTTACAGAAAAATATGGGTTACAGAAATTTAACTTCTACTATGCTTAATATATTCTAGATTTTTAAAAATTTAAATCCCTACATCATTCAACTATTTCATACTTAAGAACTTCACAAGAATATATAATTTGAAGATATAAAATATATATATTAAAGATTTACTTATTTTCTTTAAACGAATGGAATAACTGAAGAAAAATTAATTTCGGAAACCGAAATGGGACGAGAAACAGTGGAACCTGGCTCTAATACCACTGTTGGGTTTCTCCGGATCGCTCACGCAGCGGAAAATAAAATATTACAGCGATCCGTTCCCGTTTCGAAAAACTAAAAAAACAACGATTATCGGATAATCGATTCTCACCGTGTGCGGATTCGAATCCGCAACCGTTTGGTTCCGTCGGTGCGACACCGCAAGCCGCGCAAGTGCCCGGCCTCTAGCGAAGTCCATGCGATCCTCCCCACGACGGATCTCCTCGCGTTCCTCATTCTTCGCAGCCCACGAAACCTCCGCGGTCGCCGCAACGATCGCCGCCACGCGCGGACGATTTCCCATCGAACGGGATTCGGAGAAGCAGCGGAGCAGATCTGGATCTGTCTGGACGTCGGAGAGAGAGAGAGAAATTGAGGAGGGGCGGCTAGGGTTAGCAGCAGCTTGGCCTGCTCAGCCCGTTCGCTATGTTTTATACTAACCGCGCAGTTTTTCATAAAAACCCCCGGTTTGTATAAAACCCACTTATTTATCCATCGCCTTGAGAATCATTTGCGTGTGACCCTCTAGTCCCAAGTACCAGTCCAGTTAATGGCCCAACAAGCCCAGTAACTCCTCACTGACTTTATTAATCAATTAATAACCCTTTATAAATTAATTAATCAATCGAATTGATGTCGCACATCGAATTCGACCGGTCCTCCGATCACGTTGGGTGCCAAACAACACCGCGTGAACCCGGAAGGTATTGGGGTTAAGTAACCCACTCTTGGAACCTTTCCGCCGACGGTTACCACGTGGATATAATCCTTCATTCGTACAATGCTCTCGAGTCAACTCAGGGTATGGCGAGTAGTCAAACCCTAACCGGTCGACTCACTTGGATTGGATGCCGTTGATGAATATCGGAAAACTCCTTTTCCGATATTATCGTCCGCCCTGGCCAGGGACTTTCGCGCATCCTTCCTAGAGCATTCTCTCTCTAAGTACCGAGAGCGAATGATTCCTTATTGACACACAATTCCCTTCGACGTATTCCGCTGTACCCAATCCTTGGCGTATTAGAATCCCGTAGCTAGAGATTCGTAAACCAAGGTCAAAGCATAGAAGTCCACCGCCAAGGTGTCCTTGGTGTCTCAGGTCTGAGGACCATCCACGCAACTGCGACAATAGAATCAAGCTGGTTGACAGTGAGATACAATACCATCCAGCGATTCAGTCGGATCAGTTCAGTGAACTCATTCTCCAATGAGCACCTACAGATTCGCCTTAGTGTCTCCACACAAGTGACTTATGAGATCAGTCCCCCTCATCATATGAGCAAGAGTAATATGTACTAGTCTAACCAGATATCCGATGTCCTTCTCGGATATCCTCCGACTATGAACAATTAAGAATATGTGTGTTTAAGTGGCAGTCTCATTAGTATGATCTCATCATAATCTGATCACTATAGCACATATTCACGGACTTCATTTTGAAACGATAATTAATGTGATTTACACATAATGAATATTATGCCATTATATTAATAAAATGGACGAGATTTACATAGTTAGATTGGCTTGTAGGCCACCTAAACTAACAAAAAGTGTGCAGACTTGGTCAATCGATCAACAATGACCCAGATTGCATCCCTCCTGCCAGCTGACACGGGCAATCCTATCATAAAGTCCAGAGTCACATGCTCCCATTTCCACTCTGGGATCGGTAATGGCTGCAACAACCTTCCTGGTCTTTGGTGCTCTACCTTAACTTGCCGACAAGTAGGCACCTTGCCACATATTCAGCTACGCCTTTCTTCATACTAGACCACCAAAAGTGTCTCCTCAAACAATGATACATCTTAGTCATTCCGAGATGCATTGCATATCTAGAACGGTGTGCCTCATCTAGGACACTCTTGCGCACCTCTTCCTCAGCTGGAACATAGAGTCTGCCTCTAAATCTGATCGTGCCATCACTCCACAACTTAACCTCTGGTATTTGGAGAATCTGTGGTAACTCTGCATCCGCCCTCTGAGCCTAAATCACTGTATGGTACACCGCTGGCCTCACAGTCAAGCTGGCCAACACGGATCTATCGGCCTCTCGAGAAATCCTAAAAGAGGATTCCACAACTTGCTTATATAATTTCCATTCTTGAATCATAACATGTGATACGACCATCTTCCAACTCAAGGCGTCTGCCACCACATTCGTCTTGCCCGGATGATAAGAAAGGTCGAGATCATAACCCTTGATAAACTCCATCCACCTGCGTTGCTTCGAATTCAGATCCCTCTGAGTGAAAACATACTTCAGGCTCTTGTGATCAGTGAAGACCTGAAACTTCTCCCCATATAAGTAGTGTTGCCAGATTTTCAGAGCAAATACCACAGCCGCCAACTCTAAGTCATGAGTGGGGTAGTTTTCCTCAAGCTTCTTCAACTGCCTAGAAGCTTAGGCCACAACCTTACCATACTGCATCAGAACCGCACCCAAACCTCGACGAGATGCATCGGAGTAAACCACAAATCCACCTGAACCTGATAGAAGCACCAGAACTGGAGCCGCAGTGAGACGAGCCTTCAATTCAGCGAAACTCTGCTTGCACTCTTCGCTCCACACAAAATGAACACCCTTACGAGTCAACCTCGATAAGGGGGTTTCTATTGAAGAAAAATCCTGGACAAACAATCTGTAATACCCTGCTAACCCTAGGAAACTCCTGATCTTAGTCACTGTTGTCGGTCTGTCCCAGTCCAACACTGCCTCAATTTTGGCTGGATCTACAGCAATGCAATCTCCAGAAATGACATACCCCAGGAAGTGCACCTTATCTAGCCAGAATTCACACTTGCTAAACTTGGCATAGAGTTGGTGCTCTCTTCGAACATGCAATACCACCTGAAGATGTGTGGCATGCTCTTCCTTAAAAGAAGAATATATCAAAATATCATCTACAAACACCACCACAAACTGATCCAGGTAGGCCTTGAACACCCGGTTCATTAAATCCATAAAAGCGGCCGGAGCATTGGTTAAGCCGAAAGGCATAACCAAAAACTCATGATACCCGTACTGAGTCCTAAAAGCCATCTTACTCACATCAACCTTACGGATCCTCATCTGGTAGTACCTTGATCTCAAGTCAATCTTCGAGAATACCTTGGCAGACTGCAACTGATCCATCAAATCATCGATTCTAGGAAGTGGGTACTTGTTCTTCATAGTTACCTGCTTCAGCTGTCTATAATCAATGCACAACCTTAGAGAACCATCATTCTTCCTAACAAACATTCTTTATAGTTACCTAGTTCAGCTGTCCATAATCAATGCATAGCCTTAGCGAACCATCCTTCTTCCTAACAAACAGAACTAGAGTACCCCACGGAGAAGGACTGGGACGGATAAAACCCTTATCCAGCAATTCTTGCAACTGTGCTTTCAACTCAGTGAGTTTGGCTGGAGCCATCCGATACGGGGCCTTAGACAAGAGTGTCGTACTTGGTGCAAGCTCAATAGTGAACTCAACCTCCTGCTGAGGAGGAAGGCCAGGCAACTCCTCAGGAAACACATCAACAAAGTTACAGACTACAGGTATCTCCCAAGGACTAGAACCACAACTAACACTAGCTACAACTATTGAGGCAAGGAAAGCCTCACAACCACCAACAAGCAATCTCTGGGCCTTAAAAGTAGAAATAAGAATAACACGAGAAGAGAGCCTAATACCTTGGAAGTAGAAGGCCGGGATACCCGGAATGGAGAAACGCACCCTGTTCCTATGGCAGTCCACCTCGGCATAATAAGCCTCCAACCAGTCCATATCCAAGATGATATCAAAGTCACGAATGGCAAGCACAACTAGCTGGGCAGGTAATTCATGACCCTCAATGGTCAAGGGAACCTCACTCAAACAGTTATAAGACAACATGAAATCCCCAGAAGGAACCTCAACCATCAGTCCATCAGATAACTCATCAACGGGTGCAGAAAGAATATCTACAAACTGCTCAGAAATAAAGGAATGCGAAACACCCGAATCAATCAACACATGCGTAGAGTTACCAAGGACAGAAAGTGTACCTTCCTGGTGATAGCAAGAACTCTCCCTTGGGTCCTCGGCTTCTTCTAATCACCTGGTCCCTGCCCCTGACCATGCCCCTGCGGGTAAAACCTCGCCAAATGGCCCTACTGGCCACAAGTATAACACCTCCCAGAAAAAGCAGGACACTGAGTCCCACCATGAGTACTACCACAATGATGACAAGCTGCCAGAAGCCTTTGAGCTGCCTCCTGCTGAGCACTGGACACACACTGACTCTGCCGTCGGCCTGGGTCTACTACTATCCCTGCTGGCACTGCTGCCACCACCGCCTCGAAAGAACCTCCTGAATCTGGACCCGAGTGAAGAAGATCCCGATCCAGTCGAAGGAGCTGATGCTGTTGTCTTCCCCTTGCCGTAAGTTGGCCCTTGAGTAACCAATCCCCTCTCCCGAGCCGACTGATCGTGCTGTGCCTTGACTGCCGCGGCACACTTAATTGCTGACGTCAAGTCTGTACAACAGTGGGACGCCACAAAACTCCACAAGTTGTACCTCAGTCCGACACCCTTCGTCTTCTGAAATAAAGGGCACAAACCTCCAAAGTGAAACAAATTTCATCTAATACTCAAGCACTGTCATGCTCCCTTAGGTCAACTCCATAAATTCCCTCTCCTTGGCCTTCTGGACATGCCTAGGGAAGTACTGTGCATAGAACTCCTTCACAAAGGTCTCCCATGGAATCTCCCTGAGATTTCTATCTGCATAAGACAAGCTCTTCAAAGTAGTCCACCAGTCATAGGCATCATCCTTCAACATGAAGGTAGCCAACGGAGTCCTCTCAACTACCACACAATCCATGGTATCGAAAGTCTTCTCCAACTCCTTCAGCCAATGAACGGCCTCATCAGGGTTGGGATGACCAGTAAAATGAGGTAGCTTCAGCTTCAGGAATTTGTCCAAAGCAACTGAAGGTCCTCCCCGAGCACTAGAACTATTACTAGGGTCTTGAGTTTGATATCTAGTCATCGTGTCCATCATAGCCTCTATAAAATACTCCATATTCGGCCTACCGGCCTCAGACCCATTAGGAACATCTTCCTGCTCCCTAATAGCTGGCACTCTCTTCCTAGGAGCCATCTGATCGCCTACAGTCATAAGAATAAAAAATTTCTAATTAGAACCCAAAACCTACACAACTGCCATGACTGTACGGACTAACGCATTTATTTCCTAAAATGTTAGTATTTAACCTAGTTATTCATTTATTTGCCAGACCGAATGCTCTGATACCAACTGTAACGACCCGCCACCCTATAATCGGAGATCTGATTACTAAATGGGTACCGAATCATTAAAATTTGGAGCCAAATCAGGATCTCAATAAGTCTGGGAAATAAACGATAAACTAAGCTAAACATTCACATCACATTAAATTGTAAAGGAAGTGCAGGAATTAAAAATTATTATAATTCAACTTGACTCAGCAAATAATTACATATTACAACTGAAAAGAAGTAATTAAGTGTGCAGGCCTGAAAAGAAATAACAACTACGTCGGGGCATAATCCGGAAAGATGACTGCTGGCACGCCACCTGAGACAAAACCCTCCACGCTATGCTTGCCTGGAACCCTCACCTGAAAACCATAGGGGGTGAGTCTCATCGAAATAGACTTAGTAGGGATCCTTCGATCCCCACCACCCACTCACGCACCCACAAGTGAAACAACATGAATAAAGGCAATTTAAATAAAGCAGTAAACATAACTCTGAAACGACTCCACCACGGAGTCCACAACCAGCGTCTCGGCTAAACACACAAGTCACACGGCCGAACACGGAAAACACCGACCCGCTGAGACCAAACAGCAACCCCTCGGATAGCGCACTGGCTACTCCGGCCTGACCTGGCTCAAGGTGGTTCTGCTTCCCCCAGCACGAGTGACACTCCGAATCTACCACTCCCACACCGGTACTAGCTATACCCCGGGGTACACTAGGTGACCCTCTATTTAGGTGTCACCCCACCACTCCCACACCGGCGCTGTGTCACTCCCACACCGACACAGGGTGCCTAAGCGCTAACAACTGTCACTCTAGGTCCACGATCGCACAAAACACTTCACAGTGCGATCCGATCACGTAGAAATCCTCGACTACGAAGTATGGTTTTAAGCATGCATTTTTAACCAAACTATCTAACAATATAAACACGTGTTAATTACATGGATTAATGAAGTTCTGTCTTGAATCGCGTCGCCCGTGGCCGACGTCATTCAAGACTCCTAAACTGGTTTATGTAAAACTTGGCCTCAGAAGATGGCCTAAATCGCGTCATGCAAGGTAGTCACCTTTTAAAAGGGGTCGCTATCCCTAGTCGCCTAATCATGACAGAAATATAATTAGGCCTCAGGGTGATCCGGCCTAAATCGCGTCGTGCAAGGTAGTCACCTTTTAAAAGGCGTCGCTGTCCCTAATTGCCTAATCACGATAGAAATAGAATTAGGCCTCGGGGTTATCCGAACTAAATCGCGTCGTGGGAGGCAGCCGCCATTCAAAATGGCGTTGCTGTCCCAAGACGCCATTTAACGTTCGCTGACAGGTTCCCCTCAGCCTTCCAAGTATAAAAAGTGGAATTTCTTCTCGAAAATTTTCTAAACATGCTCCAAAGCAAGAAAAACATGGTTTTAATCAAAACACAATGGAGATCATCATCCTACCGGTCACTTGAACTCCTCCGAGCTCCAAACCGCCGAATTGTCACGCCACAAGCCGCCGCCGGTATCGCCCTGGGTGCCGTTACTCAATTGGGACGTCGGCCGCCGTCCGAAGAGCAACATGCCGCAGAGGAAATGGTGGTGGTAGTGGTGGAAGTTAGGGGGGGGTGTGATGGAGTGGAGGGAGAGGAAAGGAAGGAGAAGGGGTAGGGAGAGCGAAGAGAACGGAGAGAGAGGGAGGAGAGAGAAGCAAATGAGAGAAATGAGGGAAAGGAGGGAGGGTTCGCGGGTTTAAACTGAACCTGGCTAAAACGTGTCACCCAATCGCGACGCCATTCAAGTGACAAGACTAGGACCGTACTCTCGCGGCCCGAAACTGGCCCACGTGGCCTCCACGTAGCACCGACGTGGCACACTCTAAAACGCGTCCCCATAACAGGACGTCGTTTGAACTACGTCGAGCAAGCTCGACGTGATAAAGAACCTATGCCACCAGCCCCACAAGGGCCCAAACCAAGGGGTCCGACACCGAAACTGACCCGATAACTGGATCCGAAACCTCAATCCTTACAACCCTTATCTAAGGCCCTGTATCGGATGGCTCCAGCCGAACTCGCTGAGTTGAAAGCATAGCTGCAGAATTGCTGGATAAGGGTTTTATCCGTCCCAGTACTTCTCCGTAGGGTGCTGCAGTTCTGTTTGTTAGGAAGAAGGATGGTTCTCTAAAGCTGTGCATTGATTATAGACAGCTGAACCAGGTAACTATAAAGAACAAGTACCCACTTCCGAGAATTGATGATTTGATGGATCAGTTGCAGTCTGCTAAGGTATTCTCGAAGATTGACTTGAGATCAGGGTACTACCAGATGAGGATCCGTGAGGTTGATGTGAGTAAGACGGCTTTTTGGACTCGGTACGGGCGTTATGAGTTTTTGGTTATGCCTTTCGGCTTGACCAGTGCTTTAGCAGCTTTTATGGAATTAATGAACTGGGTCTTCAAGGCCTACTTGGATCAGTTTGTAGTGGTGTTTGTAGATGATATTTTGATATATTTTCTTCTGAGGAAGAGCATGCCACACATCTTCAGGTGGTATTGCAGGTCCTAAGAGAGTACCAACTCTATGCCAAGTTTAGCAAGTATGAATTCTGGCTAGATAAGGTGCACTTCCTGGGGCATGTCATTTCTGGAGATGGCATTGTTGTAGATCCAGTCAAGATTGAGGTAGTGTTGGACTGGGCCAAACCGACAACAGTGACTGAGATCAAGAGTTTCCTGGGATTAGCAGGGTATTACAGACAGTTTGTCCAAGATTTTTTTTCCATAGCAACCCCCTTATCGAGGTTGACTCGTAAGGGTGTTTATTTTGTGTGGAGCGAAGAGTGCTAGCAGAGATTTGCTGAATTGAAGGCCCGTCTCACTTCGGCTCATGGTGCTTCCATCAGGTTTAGGTGGATTTGTGGTTTACACCGATGCATCTCGTCGAGGATTGTGTGAGGTTCTAATGCAGCATAGTAAGGTTGTGGCCTATGCTTCTAGGCAGCTGAAGAAGCATGAGGAAAACTACCCCACTCATGACTTAGAGTTGGCGGATGTGGTATTTGCTTTGAAGATCTGGCAACACTACTTGTATGGGAAGAAGTTTCAGGTCTTCACTGATTACAAGAGCCTGAAGTATGTTTTCACTCAAAGGGATCTGAATTTGAGGCAACGCAGGAGGATGGAGTTTATCAAGGATTATGATCTCGACCTTTCTTATCATCCAGGTAAGGCGAACGTGGTGGCAGACGCCTTGAGTCGGAAGACAGTCGTATCACATCTTATGATTCAGGAATGGAGATTATATGAGCAGGTTGTGAAATCTTCCTTTAGGATTCCTCGAGAGGTCGATAGAGCCATGTTGGCCAGCTTGACTGTGAGGCTAGTGGTGTACCATGCAGTGATTGAGGCTCAAAGGGCAGATGCAGAGTTAACACAGATTCTCCAGATACCAGAGGTTGAGTTGTGGAGTGATGGCACGGTCAGATTTAGAGGAATACTCTATGCTCCAACTGAGGAAGAGGTGCGCAGGAGTGTCCTAGATAACGCACACCGTTCTAGATATGTAGTGCATCCCGGAACGACTAAGATGTATCATTGTTTGAGGAACTTTTGGTGGCGTGATATGAAGAAGGATGTAGCTGAATATGTGGCAAGGTGCCTAACTTGTCAGCAAGTTAAGGCAGAACACCAGAGACCAGGAGGGTTGTTGCAGCCGTTATTGATCCCGGAGTGCAAATGGGAGAACATAACTATGGACTTTGTGATGGGATTGCCGGTGTCACCTGGCAAGAGGGATGCAATATGGGTCATTATTGATCGATTGACCAAGTCTGCGCACTTTCTAGCTATTTGAAGGGACTGGTCAGTCGGTAAGTTGGCTAAGTTGTTTGTGGACCGGATCATCTCTCTGCATGGGGTGCCTTTGTCCATTGTGTCAGATCGGGATTCAAGATTCACTTCTAAGTTTTGGAAGAGTTTTTAGAAGGCCTTAGGTATGCAGGTTGCCTTTAGTTCGACTTACCATCCTGAGACCGATGGACAGTCAGAAAGGACCATTCAGACATTAGAGGATATGCTCAGGGCTTGTTGCCTAGATTGGGGAGGTTCTTAGGAGCAGCACTTGTCTACAGTGGAGTTTCCTTACAACAAATTATCATTCTAGTATCGGCATGGTGCCATTTAAGGCATTGTACAAGCGGCCGTGTCGATCTCCTGTGAATTGGTCTGAGATTGGCGAGAGGCAGATAGCAGGGCCAGAGTTGGTACAACAGTGTGCTGAGGTTGCCAGGACAGTGCAGCAGAGGTTGACTACAGCTCAGAACAGGCAGAAGAGCTATGCAGATATCCGTAGGAGACCGCTTAAATTTGAGGTTGGGGACCACGTATTTCTCTGAGTCTCACCCTCTAAGGGTGTGATGAGATTCCGGAAGCGAGGTAAGCTGGGTCCACGATATATTGGGCCTTTTCCCATTCTTTCTCGAATTGGGGAAACGGCATATCAACTAGCCTTGCCACCCAGTCTTGCAGGAGTGCACGATGTATTTCATGTTTCTTTGCTGAGAAAGTATGTTTAGGATCCATCTCATGTCCTACACTTTTCGGAATTGGAGGTCGCTAAGGACTTGTCTTTTTCGGAATTTCCAATGAGTATTGAGGATCGCAGGGAACAGGTCCTTCGGAACAAGGTTGTTCCTCTGGTTAAGGTAATTTGGCAGCATCGCTCCAGAGGCGAGGCGACCAGGGAGCGAGATGATGAATGCGAGATCAGTTTCGTTACCTTTTCTTGTAAGTTCACTTGTGAGCTAGTACCATTATTTTCGATCTCGTTATTCTATAGCGGCAATTTCAGGGACGAAATTCTTTTAAGGGGGGAGAATGTAAGGATTGAGGTTTCAGATCCAGTTATTGGGTCAGTTTTGGTGTCGGACCCCTTGGTTTGGGCCCTTGTGGGGCTGGGGGCATAGGTTCTTTATCGCGTTGAGCTTGCTCGACGTAGTTCGTACGGCGTTTTATTGGGGGGACGCATTTTAGAGTATGCTATGTCAGTGCCTCGTGGGCGCCACATGGGCTAGTTTCGGGCCGCGAGAGTACGGCCCTGGTCTTGTCACTTGAATGGCGTCGGTGTTGGGCTATGCGTTTTAGCTAGGTTCGGTTTAAACCTACGAACCCTCCCTCCTTTCTCTCATTTCTCTCATCTTCCTCTCTCCTCCCTGTCTCCGAACCCTTCGCTCTCCCTTCCCCCTTCTCTTCCTTTCCTCTCCCTCCACTCCATCAAACCCCCCCAACTTCCACCACCATTTCCTCCGCGGCGTATTGCTCTCCGGACGGCGGTCGACGTCCCGGTACAGTAACGGCGTCCATGGCGGTACCGACGACGGCTTGTGGCGTGGCAGTTCGGCGGCTTGGAGCTCGGAGGAGTTCAAGTAACCGGTAGGGTGACGATCTCCATTGTGTTTTGATTAAAACCATGTTTTTTCCTGCTTTGGAGTATGTTTAGGGGATTTTCGGGAAGAAATTCCATTTTTTGTACTCGGAAGGCTGGGGAAAACCTGTTAGCGAACGCTAAATGGCGTCTTGGGACAGCAACACCATTTTTAATGGCGGCTGCCTCCCACGACGCGATTTAGTTCGGATCACCCTAAGGCCTAATTCTATTTCTATCGTGATTAGGCAACTAGGGACAGCGACGCCTTTTAAAAGGTGACTACCTTGCACGACGCATTTTGGGCCATTCTTAGGCCAGTTTTCGTATGAACCAGTTTAGGAGTCTTGAATGACATCGGCCACAGGCGACGCGATTCAAGACAAAACTTCATTAATCCATGTAATTAATACGTGTTTACATTGTTAGATAATTTGGTTAAAATGCATGCTTAAAACCATACTTCGTAGTCGAGGATTTCTACGTGATCGAATCACACTGTGACTTGTTTTGTGCGATCGTGGACCTAGAGGGACAGTTGTTAGCGCTTAGGCACCCTGTGTCGGTGTGGGAGTGACACGGCGCCGGTGTGGGAGTGGTGGGGTGACGCCTAAAGAGAGGGTCACCTGGTGTACCCCGGAGTATAGCTAGTACCGGTGTGGGAGTGGTACATTAGGAGTGTCACTCGTGCTGGGGGAAGCAGAACCACCTTGAGCCAGGTCAGGCCGGAGTAGCCAGTGCGCTATCCGAGGGGTTGCTGTTTGGTCTCAGCGGGTCGGTGTTTTCCGTGTTCGGCCGTGTGACTTGTGTGTTTAGCCGAGACGCTGGTTGTGGACTCCGTGGTGGAGTCGTTTCAGAGTTATGTTTACTGCTTTATTTAAATTGCTTTTATTCATGTTGTTGCACTTGTGGGCGCGTGAGTGGGTGGTAAGGATCGAAGGATCCCTACTGAGTCTATTTCAATGAGACTCACCCGCTGCAGTTTTTAGGTGAGGGTTCCAAGCAAGCGTAGTGTGGAGGGTTTTGTCTCGGGTGGCGCGCCAGCAGCCATCGTTCCTGAGTATGCCCCAATGTAGTTGTTATTTCTTTTCAGGCCTGTATGCTTAATTATTTCTTTTTAGTTGGAATATGTAATTATTTGCTGAGTCAAGTTGAATTGTAATAATTTTTAATTCCTGCACTTCCTTTACAATTCAATGTGATGTGGATGTTGAGCATAGTTTATCATTTATTTCCCAGACTTATCGAGATCCTGGTTTGGCTCCAAATTTTAATGATTCGGTACCCATTTAGTAATTGGATCCCCGATTATAGGGTGGCGGGTCGTTACAACATCATTCCCAGAACATTCTCTCTCATAATACCGAGAGCGGATGATCCTATATTGAACATACAATTACCTTCGAGGGCATTTATCTGAACCCGATCATTTGATTTATTAATAACCCATGGTTAGGGATTCGTTAGTTAAAGTCAATGCTCAGAGACGTACCAACATGGTATCTTTGGTGTCTCAGGTCCAAGGATCATCTACGCAACCGTGACAAAAGAATCAAGCTGGTTAACAGTGAAGTATCATCCAGTGATTCTAGGTCAGATCAGTTCAGTGAACTCATTCCCTAATGAGCACCTAAAGGTCCAGCATAGTGTCTCCACACAAGTGACTTATAGGATCGGTCACCTTCATCATATGAGCTAAAGAAACCTGTGCTAGTCTATCTGGATGTTTGATGTCCATCTCAAGTATCCTCCAACTATGAACAATTAAGAACATGTGTTTATAAGTCTTCGGTCCCGTAAATATGATCTCATCATAATCCAAAGATTGTTGCACATATTTATGGACTTCATCGTAATATAATAAACATAGATCGAACTAATTACACACAATGAATTAATATTATTTATTAATAAACTGAATAATACATAGTATCGTATTGGCTTTCAGACCACCTAATACTAACAATCTCCCACTTAGAGTAAAGCCAATCACTTTTATACAGAATACCCATATTCTCTAATGATGCTTAAAGACATTTTGAGACAAAGGCTTTATCAGTGGATCTGCTATATTGTCGGCAGAAGGAACTCTTTCCACCACGACATCTCCTCAAGTTATAATTTCTCTGATCAGATGAAAGCACCGCAGAATGTGCTTCGACTTTTGATGAGACCTTGGCTCCTTCGCTTGAGCAATTGCTGCATTGTTGTCATATAGTAGTAGGACGGGACCAGAGATGCTTTCCACCATACCAAGATCGCTGATGAATTTCTTCATCCAGACAGCTTCCTTGGCGGCTTCAGCGGCAACAATATATTCAGCTTCCGTTGTCGAATCAACTGTGGTTTCCTACTTGGAACTTTTCCAGCTCACTGCTCCCCCGTTGAGTGTGAAGACAAACCCAAATGTTGACTTGCTACCATCAGGATCAGACTGAAAACTCGAGTCAGTATATCCTTGCAGTTTCAAGTCTCCTCCTCTATAGACTAGAAACATATCATTGATTCTTCTTAAATACTTAAGGATACATTTCACAACTTTCCAGTGTTCATCCTGGATCTGCCTGATGTCTACTCGTAACGCTTAGAGCATATGCAACATTAGGTCTTGTACATAGCATGGCATACATGATGGAACCTATGGCTAAAGCATAGGGAATCTTATCCATCATTGCCCTCTCCACAGAAGTCTTGGGAGACTGACCTTTGGAGAGATAAATTTCATGTCTCATAGGTATAAGACCTCTTTTGGAATTTTCTATTCCAAACCTTTTGATAATGATTTCTATGTACATGTATTGGGTTAAGACTAGCATCTTCTTTGATCTATCTCTATAGATCCGTATTCCCAATATGTAAGATGCTTCACCCAAATCCTTCATGGAGAAGTTCTTAGATAGCCAAATCTTTACCGATGACATCATTCCCAATGAGTTGGATGTCGTCAACGTAAAGAATTAGGAATGTGATTGCACTCCCACTATTTTTCTTGTATACATAAAGCTCATCTTCATTCTTAATGAAGCCATAAGATTTGATTGACTCATCAAACCTTATGTTCCAGCTTCGAGAAGCTTGCTTCAGTCCTTAAATGGACCTTTACAACTTGCATACTATATATGGAGATTCCTTTGATGTGAAGCCCTCTAGTGGTATCATATACACCTCTTCCTTAAGATTTCTATTGAGGAAGGCTGTCTTCACATCCATCTGTCAAATTTCGTAATCATGGTATGCAGCAGCAGCGAAAAGAATTCTGATAGACTTAATCATGGCAACGGGTGAGAAAGTCTCGTCATAGTCAATTTTTTGCCTTTGACGATATCCTTTCGCCACTAGCCATGCCTTATAAGTCTCTATTCGTCCATCTGCACCGATCTTTCTTTTAAAGATCCACTTGCAGCCGATAAGTACTATACCCTCGCGTAAGTCAACCAAGTTCCAAACTTGGTTGATATATATAGACTGAATTTCAAAATTCATGGCTTCTCACCATTTCCCGGCCTCAGGGCTTTCAATGGCCTCCTAGTAAGTCTTAGGATCATCATCCTCATTATATAGTATCCTAGAACTATCCAAATTAATATGTCCCACATATCTTTCTGGTAGTTTAGGTACTCTTTCTGACCTACGAGGTTCTTGTGTATTTATTTGAACATGTTCTAAAACTGACAGTTCATCAGATGAACCATTAGCAATTTGTGGGTTTGAAATTTCTTCCAGAGTTACTTTACTCCCACTGTCCTTCTGGAGAATATAATCTTCTTCCAAAAAGACAGCTCGCCTGGCTACAAACACCTTTTTTTCGCCAAGATGTTAAAAGTAATATCCATAAGATTCCTTCGGATATCCCACAAATTTGCATTTGTCAGTTCTAGACTCCAGCTTATCTGCATCATGTCTTTTAATATGAGCAGGACATCCCCAGACTTTAACATGTTTAAGCTCTGGTTTCCTTCCATTCCATATCTCATATGAAGTGGTTGCAACAGATTTGCTGGGTACCTTGTTCAAGATATACATAGCCGAGCTAAGTACATATCCCCAAAAGAACACTGGTAATTTCAACCTGCTCATCATGGATCACACAATTTCCATTAATGTGCGATTCCTCCTTTCTAATACACCATTCATTTGATGTGTGTAAGGAGGTGTAAGCTGAGATAAGATACTATTATCCTTTAGGTATTTAATAAACTCTGTACTCAAGTATTCACCACCACGATCAGATCATATGGCTTTTATACTTTTTCCAGTTTATTTTTCTACTTCATTCTTAAATTCTCTGAATTTCTCAAAAGCTTCAGATTTATAATTTAGTAAGTATATGAATCCGAATCTTGAGCAATCATCAGTGAATGTGATGAAGTACGAGAAACCACCAATGGCGTGGGTAGACATTGGACCACATACATCAGAATGTATTAGTTCCAGTAAGTCTTTGGTTCGTTTTCCAGTTCCAGTAAATGGATATTTATCCATCTTACCCATCAAACATGACTCACAGGTCGCATATGATTCATAATCAAATGGATCTAAGTATCCATCTTTATGCAACTTTTGGAGTCTGTTTTCTCCAATGTGATCAAGCCTACAATGTCATAAGTAGGCTTTGTTTATTTCATATCTTTTTCTTTTAGTTAAAGAATTGATGTTTAAATTCTCATGAGACACATTTAAAAGATACAATCCATTGGACAATATAGCAGAGGCTATTAATTTATTTCTAAAATAAATTAAACAACAATTGTTCCTAACATATAAATTGTATCTTATTCTATCTAGACATGAAATAGAAATAATATTTCTTATTATGCTAGGTACATAATAACATTCATCTAATGAAAAAGTGTCTACGGATGGCAGTTTGAGCTCCACTGTCCCTACAGCGATCGCTGCAACTCTTGCGCTGATACCTAGCCTCAGCTCCACCTCGCCAGTTCTCAGCTTACGCCTTCTTGTCAGTGCCTGCACAAAATTGTAGATATGAGAAATACATCCAGTATCTAATACCCATAATGTATAATCTATAATTGACAAGTTTACATCTATCATATAGATACGTAAAGCGTCATGTTGCTTCACAGTTCCTTGAACCTTATCCTTGAGGTATTCTTTACAATTCCTCTTTCGGTGGCCCTTCTAATGACAATAGAAGCATTCACCTTTCTCAGCTTGTTTGCCTTTGTCCTTTTTGGCAACCTTCAACTTCTTCTTATTCTTGCCTTTGCCTTTCCTAAAGGCTTAGACTACTAGTCTTTTCCTACCGATCTTACCAACCATAAGAACATATCCTTCACAAGGTTCCCCTCTGCAGTCTTCAGCATGTTAAGCAATTCAGCTAAAGTGGTCTATATTTTCTTCATGTTAAAGTTCACAATGAACTGAGCATATGATTGTGGAAGGGAAGATAATACAAGGTCGGTATGGATCTCCTTAGGGAGTGGAACTCCAAGAGCATCTAGCCTCTCCACCCACTCAATCATCTTCAGTACATTAGTCTGTACCGAAGATCCCTCTGCCATCTGAGCCTTGAACAGATTCTTAGATATATCATATCTTTCGATTCTGCTCTGCTCACCGAATAGCTCCTTCAGATAGAGCATGATGGATCTAGCATCCATCTCCTCATGTTGCCTCTACAACTCATTGCTCATAGAGGCTAACATGTAGCATTCGGCCATGATGGGGTCATCTTTCCATTTCTCATATGTCAACATGTCCTCCTCTGGTGCAGCTAATGCGGGTTCAGTAAGAGGTTCATCATCTAGGATATAAGCAATTTGTTCAAACTTGAGGACAATCTTTAGGTTTCTGAGCCAGTCTGAGTAGTTTGGACCAGTCAAACGATTGGCATCAAGTATGCCACGCAATAGGTTATGGTGAGACATTTCAGCCTACAAGAGATAATCAAATTATAATTACCAGATATTCAGTCATTAATTAAAACAAGATATAGACTTTGTTTATCTTGTTTTACTTGTTTTACACCCACTAATTTTCGTCGGACTGTATTGTAGACACCGAGTTTGGACCACCCTTTTGGTCACGAACCCCATCCATCATTAGCCCATCATCACCAAATCCCTCATCTTAGCCATCTCAGCCCACTAATAATTAGGCCCGTTAACCAATCCCGACTCTAGCCACCTTTTCGTGGAAGGCCAGCCAGTCCGCCTTCCACCATCCTTCGAAGGCCAGCTAGTCCGCCTTCCACCATCCTTCGAAGGACAGCCAGTCCGCCTTCCACCATCCTTCGAAGGCCAGCCAGCCCGCCTTCCACCATCCTTCGAAGGCCAGCCAGTCCGCCTTCCACCACCCTTTGAAGGCCACCCCTTGCCTTCCACTACCCTTCGAAGGCCACCCCTTGCCTTCCACCCCGTTCGAAGGCCAACCGAGCCGCCTTCCACCACTTCTTGGAAGGCCAGCTACCTAGCCTTCCACGGGATTGGAAAGCATGTTGGCTGGCCGTCCACTCCCCTAACTACCACCTTGACCTCGTCTTCCCCACGATTGCCTCTACTCGCCGCCCTCACTCCCCACTCCGGCGACTGCCGCGCGCACCACCTCCGATCCTTGACCACTTCCCATTGGCTCCAGGATGATTTACGGGGATTTAGACCCCTATTTTCTCCTATTTCTCTTTCACCGATTTAAACCCTCCCATGTCCCCTCGAGCGGGGGGTTAAGGATTTTTTGGGGTGAGAGATTCGGAGGGGTAAAGAGGAAGGAGGAGTTTTTCTGGAGGAAAGGCTCAGAGGAGGTTAGCGAGTGAGTCGGCTCTGAGGAGTCGAGCGGACAGGGAGTCAGAGAGCTTCAGGAGGGGATTCAAGAGGAATCCTTCGCACTCCAAATGGGCTTGTCTTCTTAACCATCTTTTACTTTTCTCCTCTTCATTTCATTGCATTCTCACTTTCCATCCCTGCCGTAACATTCTCCCTCTCTCACTCTTCTTTTCACTTTTAACATATCACTTCACTTTTCATACACGAGCACCCCCATTTGCATGCATGCATGTTAAGATGACCTAGCAACCCTTATTCCCCCAGAGGTTTTAAACAAAAAACGGGAGGTGGTTGGCCATAACATATGGTCACATTCCCTCCTCAAACACGCATCCGGTGCGTCTCCCTCCAATTCTAGTTAATTTTATATTTTTATGGATAGATTCTACATGCCACAGTTCTAATCGGGTCATTCTTCCTATCTTGTCTTGTCTTGTCTTTTCAGGGATCCTTACTACATTTCCGCGTGCAAACTGCCGAGCTCTCCTCCTCTGTCCGACCGAAGGAAGAGAAGGAGAAACCCGCCATCTCCCACTCCCTCAGAACGCGATCACTCTTACAATCCTGCGGAGCACAGGGACCGTAAGGTAATGCTCATGGCGATCACACCTTAATCTCTAACCCCCTTAAATCGCCGCAGTGCTAAGACGAACGGAGAAACCCTCGCCCGATGCCCGTAGCAGCGGCATGGGACGTTCCGGGCACCTACAGCCCTCTGACGATCACGGTGGGACACCTATAGCCCACTGCACGCGTGGTGATCAAAGGCAAGAAGGTAAGGAACCTGATATATTTTATTTTGATCCGAAAAAAGCTGCCAAACGGCCAGGTGACCGGCCGCCCAACACCTTGAACGGCTACACACCTAGCCGTTGCCCACCCACCTGGACGGCCAGCCCCTGGCCGTCCTTTCTTCTGGACGGCCAAGACATAGGCCGTCCATTGCCCTGCACGGCAGGCCCGTTGGCCGTCGTCTCCCTTTGACGGCCAACTGGTTGGCCGTCGTCTCCATTTGACGGCCAACCGCCTGGCCGTCCCCTCTCTTTGACGGCCAATACCCTGGCCGTCCGCTGCCTTTGACGGCGAAGTCTCTGGCCATTCTTTATACTTGCTGTTGCTGTTCATGTATGCTGTTATGCTGCCTGTTTTGCTGAATTGTTAGATGTTCTGACTTGCTGGTTGTTAAATTTCTGGGTTTTTTAGGATATTCTCCGCGGGGGTTTTAAGGAAGAGCCGGCATCACATCTCTAGTCACCTCTCCCACAGTATTTGACTCTCCACCTGAGGATTCCCACTCGGGTGTGACTAGTCTTATTCTGTTGGGAACCTCCGTGAGTCTCCACGAGTCTCCGCGAGCCAGGGATTCCTACTTGGCCGCCGAGCAGGTTGTACCTGAAACCACCCTATAGGAACCTCGGGTTTGTGTGAGAGATTAATTAAACCTTTCCATTCACAATCATCCACCTATAGGTGTTACTGAGAGAATTCTTTCAAAATTTAAAGACACCTAACTAAACCTTGTTGGAACAAGTTTCGAAAAGTCCAGGGTCGTTAAGGGTTTGAACTTGATTTGTTAGAAACCAACTCTTATAATACATTGTTAACATTTCAACTGAAATATAAAATCATTTAGGGTATGTGTTTCATGATGAACCGAGTATATGTTAATGCTATGTATGTTGACATGGACGAGCTTGGTAACAATGTTATACACAACCCTCTGTTCGAAATTGAAGAGGATCCACAACAGATCTTCATAGGAATGCTCTAAGCATCCAGAGAAGGGCTTCAGAGGAAGGATTCTGATGAATCTTCTACCTCACAGGGAGAAGATGAGCCAGTAATTTTCAGTAGGACATTCCAAAACCCTGGAGAAGATCCGGAACTCATTGCTGTGCTATCACGCTATACTCCGGATCAACTCATCCAGTTGGTTTCCCGTGACAAAATTCAGGATGCCACTCCTCGGAAAACCCAATTCCAAGGATCTTCTAGCAGACCCTAGGTAAGTCAAGCTATGCCCACTCACACAATCCCATTTAATCCCATCAACCAGATCACACCTCCCAAGCAGGAGGAGTTCATCTACAAGAAGGAGGTTGAGACTTGTGTGCTGCAACTCATGGCCGAAAATCTTAGCCTTAGGCAGCCTCATTCTCTCTTAAGCTACTGCAAGCTCCCTCCGGCCTACTTTCCACCAGGGTTCAAACTACCTAAATATAGGAAGTATGATGGTACTACTGACCCACATCATTACTTATCCGGATTTCTCATGGATTCCCACCAGTGGCTCTTCGATAGAGTCCTCCTTGTCCACCTTTTTCAGAAGTCTCTCGAGGGAGAGGCCTTGAGATGGTTCTCTTCTCTACCAGCCACTGACCTAATCAACTTTGATATGGTATCTGAGAGATTTATTACCCACTTCAATCATATGGCAGCCTTGCCCCCTACCTTGTTTGATCTTGTAATGGAAAAAATGAAGTCCGATGAAGACTTCACTCACTTTGCTAATAGGTGGAGAGCTATGGCTTCTAGAGCAGAGGTTGTTATCCCTGAAGCACAAGCAGTCACTATGCTTGTTAACAATGCTACCCCCCAGCTCCGAACTATTCTCATGCTTAGCGAACTTCAAACATTCGCTCAGTTATACAACCGAGCTAGGGTAGTTCAGTCTCAAATCCAAGACTCCATTCTGCCTTCATTCTTTGAGAACAGAAACAGGAACAAGAAAGCCACACCAGCTCCTACCACAGAAGGAGTCACCATCAATGAACAGGTCAGCATGCTAGCACAGCCAACCAAGGTTCCCAATCCCCATCCTAAGTCTGACACTCAGCCCAATCAGAAGCAATATGCAGTTGTTCCTCCCACGACTAATTACAGTCGTCCTATGGCCAAGCGAGCATCATATCCACCTCTGCCGAAATCATTGGCATACATTTTTTATGCCTTGCTAGCTTGTAACGCAATTCAACTCCCACCTCAAAGAGAAGGTGTTCCGCGCAATACGGACACGTCCAGGTATTGCCCCTACCATAGGATCATGGGACACACAATCTACAATTGCTTCACCTTCAGGGATTGGGTGTATGACTTGAATGATGAAGGGCGGATAAACTGGGAGGACATGAGAAAAGCTATTGATGCTTTGAAGGCAAAGAAGGAACTGGGAATTGTGAAAGACCCGTTACCTTCTCATCAAGTGGTTCAAGATTCCTCCAGTTCTCAAGGAAAGGTCAACATTTTAATCAAAGACTTGGAGCCCGTAATAGTCTGCAGGGAACAATTATGGGAGTATGAAGTGTAACGACCCGCCATCCTATGACCGGAGACCCGATCACTAAATGAATGTCGGCCCATTAACTGCGGGTTCACACCCGGATCTCACACAACACATCTGGAGCAGTAAGCGCTAAACAAGGCTAAATATAACAATCACACGGACTACAAAGATATAACAAGTGCGCAGGAAGGAAGATAACAATGTCCGTATATAGTCCAACAATAATTACATGGTCCAACAAATTAAATAAGTACAGGCAGAAGTAAAGTACAACAACATCGGGGCATACCCCAGAACAGAGACAGCTGCTGGTCCGCACACCAAGAAGACACCACACGCCGCCACACGCCACGAGGTCCACACCTGAAACCCCAGGGAGTGAGCCACACCAAAATTGGGCTTAGTAGGGATCATCCGATCCCCTGCCTCCCACTCACACACCCACAAGTGCAACAATACGGATATATGGCAATTAAGTAAAGCAGTAAACATAGCACCCAAATCTGATAGGAAACATACACATAAGCAGTGTAGCAGGAACAGTTCTAAGCAACCCGAAGAACCCAACACAAAGTCACGTCTCACAGCCAAAGTCCACAAAGCGACCGAACCACACCGTCGATCGAAGTCAAACGTCGCCTCACAACACTACCACCACTACTCACGCCTGTCTACCCCTAAAGTGTTCCGGGGCACTGTAGGGTGAGGCAGTAAGTCAAACTAGGACTAACTGGGACCAGTGTACCACCACTGTCCAGCTACGTGTGCACACAAGCAGTCTAGACTACTGTCCTACGGACCGGATTTCCTCCACGCCAGGCCTCGGCGTTTCACGAGGGCCCTGGGGACCGGCGAAACCCCGTCAAGCCGAAGCTACAGGAACTACCCACAACCCTAACCTCCCGGGCTGCGTCAGGCCAAAGGACGAAGGGTACCACTCGTAACCTTGATCAAAGGTCACATCAGGCCCAGTGGCTACAGGGGTAAAACATCTCCAACAGTACCATAACCAGCTCTACAGCAAGAAACGCGCCGGAAGCTGCCACGACAAACAGGGAAAACCCCGACCCGCTGAGACCAAACAGCAACCCCTCGGATAGTGCACCGGCTACTCCGGCCCGACAGGCTCAAAGTGGTCCTGCTTCCCTCAGCCAAAGGTAAAACACAACATGTACCCCTCCTCCCACCGGTACGACACAATGCCTCACAGACACCATGGCTCACCCCCATTGGCCCATGGTGACAGACGTAAACCACAGTTATTCCGATTCCATATTCGCATAAGCACACACACACACAACATGATTCCATTCACACAGTAATCTCCGTCTCAGTATACAACTTAAAGCATGCATTCGAACCATCCAATCGTGAAACATGTGTTAAATAACAGGAGTTAAGCAGTTCTGTCTTGAATCGCGTCGACCGAGGTCGACGCCATTCAAGCCCCTCAAATAGGTTCATTTAAAACAGCTCATGCCTTAAAACACGTCCACTTGGGAAGCCGCCCTTTTGAAACGTGTCAGAACCCACAGACGCCATTCACCCCAGAATTTCAGATTTGCAGAAGCCTCAGTCGGGGTGATTTCCTGCCTAAAAGGCGTCATGATGGTCCGACGTCCTTCTAAAAGGCGTCGTCCATACATGACGTCTTTTAGCGCCAGAACCCCGTACAACGAAACCTCGAACAGGGAGGTTTCTGCACTAAAAGGCGTCGTACTGCCCTGACGTCCTTCTAAAAGGCGTCGACCATGCACGACGCCGTTTAACGCCAGAAACCTGGTTCCCTGGTTCGATCCGAGGGTCTCTCCCTTAACCCCAAACACCCCGAAAATGCCCAAAACAGAAGGGGGAGAGACGGGAAATCAAAACTACCACAAGCATGCTACAATTCCACAATCCCGAACACTGCCATTCCCATAAGAAAACCCCCTAAACATGCTCATTCTAACCCAAAACACATCATGCCACGCCAAGGAAACCATAAACAAGATAATCACGATTCATGCAAGGTTCGTCCCCTTACCGGTTCTTGAACTCCACCAAGCTCCGTGCCGCCGACCCGCCGCACTGCAGACCGCTGCCGGTACCCTCGGGGATGCCGCCACTCCGCCGGGACGTCGGCCGCCATCCGTAGAATGGAACGCCGCGAAGGAAGTGGTGGTGGTAGAGGTGAGAGGTAGGGAGGTGTTGGAGTGGTGGAAGAGGAAGAAGAGGAAGGGAAGGGGAAAAGAGGGTCGGAGAGGGTGGAGAGGGTGAAGAGAGAGAGGGTGGAGGCGAAAAATGAGGGAAAGAAAGGGAGGCTCGCGGGGTCAATCTGAATCTGGTTAAAACGCGTTGATCGAGACAGACGCCAATCAGTCTGACAGGACGGGCCGTACTGACAGCGCTCTGGCGCCGTACACTGACATCGCAGGGGTCGCAGTCTGAATCGCGTCGACCATTATGGACGCCGTTCAGACGATGTGACAGGGGCCGTACTCTCGCGGCCCGAAACCCGCCCACGTGGCGCACACGTGGCACAACCGCAAGCAGACTTAAATGGCGTCCACACAACCTGACGCCTTTTGAAAGGCGTCGAGCAGTGCAGACGTCATTCAGTCAAAACTCTCAAGACCCTACAGGGTCCAAACCAGGGGATCCGGCCCGAACCCGACCCGAATACTGAACCCGAAACCTCACTCCTTACATTCTCCCCCCTTTAAAAGAATTTCGTCCTCGAAATTTGCAACCGCTCAACGATAAACTCGGCTAACCATCACATGCTGGGAACATAGATTTCAACAATCATTCTCACCGCTCAGACCACTGGGCTCCACGTAAGTAGCCAAAGAAATTCACACCAAGCTAACCAAGATTCTCGACTTTAACAAAAAGCTGATAGATCAAAATAACCATACATTAGCAAGGCACATATTACAAAACTGATTCTCCACCAAGCCCAAGTACATAAAAGTGCCACAAGAGTTCACAATCACCTCCGAATAAGAAAAGACAAAAGCGCTCCTCTAGCCTGATATCTCGAACCTCCACTAAGAGATGCAACACCACTCAACGTCCCGGGCTCCTACTGACCACTCGGCTCCTGATCTGCCTTAATCTTCTGGGGACAGTTTCTCAGAAAATGCCCATTCTTACCACAGTCAAAACAGCCACTAATGACCAATGGACATGTCTGACTGCCATGATGACCACCACAATGGGAACAATGACCTACCGCATCCCGCCTCGCTCCCTGCCGCCTGCTAGCCACAGACTGCATCTGATGAATCGGACCGTCTCTGCCCTCACCACAAGGCATCTCTTGGGACCTGAACTCAAAGGAACTCGGACCACCTGACGAAAAGATCGTTGATCTGCTCCTGCCTTGCTGCTTCCCTCGTGCCGAACGCTCCAATTCTCACGCCATTTGCTGGAATTGAGTCTCCACCACTGCCGCGCATCGTGCTGCTGACGCCAGATCTCTACAATGCTGAGATGCCACCATTGACCTCAGATCATACCGAAGCCCGCCCACAAATCTCTCTGTTCTAAATTCCTCGTGCTCAGATATATGTGGTACGAATCTTCCAAGAGCCACAAACTTCGCTTGGTATTCTAAAACCGACATATCATTCTGTACCAATTCCATAAACTCCATTTCTTTCGTCTTCCGAACGTGCCTCGGAAAGTACTGTCCACTAAACTCTTTCACAAATATCTCCCAAGGGATCTCTCTCAAGGACCTATCTGCAAACATCATTCCTCTGTTAGCGACCCACCACTCATATGCATTGTCCTTCAATAAGTAAGTCGCCAACAAGGTCTTGTCATTCTCAGCATATTCAAGAACATCAAATGCCTTCTCCAGTTCCTTAATCCAAAGGGCTGCCTCGTCTGGGACTGGCCGACCTGTGAAAGAAGGGGTCTTCAACTTCAAGAACCGCTCCAATATCGTAGACTGACCGTCTCGGGAATTGGATCCCTCACTCCCAACTCCTTGCTGGTATCTAGACGTTGCCCCAATCATAGCTTCCCTGAAACAATCCACATTATGCCCTACTGCCCTCGAACCGCCATCATCTGCTCTCGAACCACGAGCCAACGGAACTCTCCTCTTCGGTGCCGTTACTACCCCACAAATACGAAAATCGAACCGAAGCACGTCAAAACCTATCAATCTACACCAGCAGCCATCGCCTGTACAGACTCGTACTTATTGTTGGACTATAATATCTAACCTAGTTTACCACATACTCGACCAGACTGAGCTCTGATACCATCTGTAACGACCCGCCATCCTATGACCGGAGACCCGATCACTAAATGGATGTCGGCCCATTAACTGCGGGTTCACACCCGGATCTCATACAACACATCTGGAGGAGTAAGCGCTAAACAAGGCTAAATATAACAATCACACGGACTACAAAGATATAACAAGTGCGCAGGAAGGAAGATAACAATATCCGTATATAGTCCAACAATAATTACATGGTCCAACAAATTAAATAAGTACAGGCAGAAGTAAAGTACAACAACATCGGGGCATACCCCGGAACTGAGACAGCTGCTGGTCCGCACACCAAAAAGACACCACACGCCGCCACACGCCACGAGGTCCACACTTGAAACCGCAGGGAGTGAGCCACACCAGAATTGGGCTCAATAGGGATCATCCGATCCCCTGCCTCCCACTCACACACCCACAAGTGCAACAATACGGATATATGGCAATTAAGTAAAGCAGTAAACATAGCACCCAAATCTGATAGGAAACATACACTTAAGCAGTGTAGCAGGAACAGTTCTAAGCAACCCGAAGAACCCAACACAAAGTCACGTCTCACAGCCAAAGTCCACAAAGCGACCGAACCACACCGTCGATCGAAGTCAAACGTCGCCTTACAACACTACCACCACTACTCACGCATGTCCACCCCTACAGTGTTTCGGGGCACTATAGGGTGAGGCAGTGAGTCAAACTAGGACTAACTGGGACCAGTGTACCACCACTGCCCAGCTACGTATGCACACAAGCAGTCTAGACTACTGTCCTACCGACCGGATTTCCTCCACGCCAGGCCTCGGCGCTTCAGGAGGGCCCTGGGGAACGGCGAACCCCCGTCAAGCCGAAGCTACAGGAACTACCCCCAACCCTAACCTCCCGAGCTGCGTCAGGCCAAAGGGCGAAGCGTACCACTCGTAACCTTGATCAAAGGTCACATCAGGCCCAGTGGCTACAGGGGTAAAACAACTCCAACAGCAAGAAACGCGCCGGAAGCTGCCACGACAAACAGGGAAAACCCCGACCCTCTGAGACCAAACAGCAACCCCTCGGATAGCGCACCGGCTACTCCGGCCCGACGGGCTCAAGGTGGTCCTGCTTCCCTCAGCCAAAGGTAAAACACAACATGTACCCCTCCTCCCACCGGTACGGCACAATGCCTCACAGACACCATGGCTCACCCCCATTGGCCCATGGTGACAGACGTAAACCACAGTTATTCCGATTCCATATTCTCATAAGCACACACACACACAACATGATTCTATTCACACAGTAATCTCCGTCTCAGTATACAACTTAAAGCATGCATTCGAACCATCCAATCGTGAAACATGTGTTAAATAACAGAAGTTAAGCAGTTCTGTCTTGAATCGCGTCGACCGAGGTCGACGCCATTGAAGCCCCTCAAACAGGTTCATTTAAAACAGCTCATGCCTTAAAACACGTCCACCTGGGAAGCCGCCCTTATAAAACGCGTCAGAAACCACAGACGCCATTCACCCCAGAATTTCAGATTTGCAGAAGCCTCAGTCGGGGTGATTTCCTGCCTAAAAGGCGTCATGATGGTCCGACGTCCTTCTAAAAGGCGTCGTCCATACATGACGTCTTTTAGCGCCAGAACCCCGTACAACGAAACCTCGAACAGGGAGGTTTCTGCTCTAAAAGGAGTCGTACTGCCCTGACGTCCTTCTAAAAGGCGTCGACCAGGCACGACGCCGTTTAACGCCAGAAACCTGGTTCCCTGGTTCGATCCGAGGGTCTCTCCCTTAACCCCAAACACCCCGAAAATGCCCAAAACAGAAGGGGGAGAAACTGGAAATCAAAACTACCACAAGCATGCTACAATTCCACAATCCCGAACACAGCCATTCCCACAAGAAAACCGCCTAAACATGCTCATTCTAACCCAAAACACATCATGCCACGCCAAGGAAACCATAAACAAGATAATCACGATTCATGCAAGGTTCGTCCCCCTACCGGTTCTTGAACTCCACCAAGCTCCGTGCCGCCGACCCGCCGCACTGCAGACCGCCGCCAGTACCCTCGAGGACGCCGCCACTCCGCCGGGACGTCGGCCGCCGTCCGGAGAATGGAATGTCGTGAAGGAAGTGGTGGTGGTAAAGGTGAGAGGTAGGGAGGTGTTGGAGTGGTGGAAGAGGAAGAAGAGGAAGGGAAGGGGAAAAGTGGGTCGGAGAGGGTGGAGAGGGTGAAGAGAGAGAGGGTGGAGGCGAAAAATGAGGGAAAGAAGGGGAGGCTCGCGGGGTCAATCTGAATCTGGCTAAAACGCGTCGATCGAGACAGACGCCAATCAGTCTGACAGGACGGGCCGTACTGACAGCGCTCTGGCGCCGTACACTGACATCGCAGGGGTCGCAGTCTGAATCGCGTCGACCATTATGGACGCCGTTCAGACGATGTGACAGGGGCCGTACTCTCACGGCCCGAAACCCGCCCACGTGGCGCACACGTGGCACAACCGCAAGCAGACTTAAATGGCGTCCACACAACCTGACGCCTTTTGAAAGGCGTCGAGCAGTGCAGACGTCATTCAGTCAAAACTCTCAAGACCCCACAGGGTCCAAACCAGGGGATCCGGCCCGAACCCGACCCGAATACTGAACCCGAAACCTCACTCCTTACATGAAGGGTCTGGGATAAGACATCAAGATCTCACTTGGTCGCGTGAAACTAAAGGAGTTACTTCAGAAGTCTCTACGTTGTCCCCTAACGAGCCTTTGATCCTAATCCGGCCCAAAGAGCAACCGGAAACCCTCAAGCCGGTCACTCTCATTCAGATCCCTCCGATCACAGCCGAAGGGCCCACCCTATCTATCTTCTGTCCAACCAAGAATCAGGGTTCGATGACTGGCTTCAATCCCATTAGGTCACCAATGGAAGCGGATCCAATCTCGGTGGGGGTAACGCTCAGGAATCGCATCATTCCTCCAAGCCAACCCTTGGACTCTCAAGGTAACTTAATCCCTACCATGGGGAATGCCTAGTCTGAGTACGACATCCTCCAACATTTAGATAAGACCCCCGCTAAGATCTCTATCCTTAAGCTTATCCGGAAGTCTCCCATACATAGGGAGACGTTGTTTAATTTCCTACAACAAATCACGGTTAATGAGGATCTTCCTAGTGGTGGAGTCACTAATGCCATCCTCTTAGTCACTCAGACCCCTATGATCTCCTTCCTGGAAAAGGATCTAGCTCACCCTGAGTGCCGATCCCTTCCTCTGTGCCTAACCGCCATAATCAATGGTCATTCGGTAGACTCCATTTTACTGGATACCGGTGCCTCTATCAATGTCTGTCCCCTTAAGACCCTCAAAAGGATAGGGATAGACCCAGAGAAGGTTGAGTCCACCTCTATGATGGTCTCAGCTTATGACAATTCCTAGATACCAGCAGATGGAAAGATTTTCCTACAACTAGAAATCGGCCCGGTATCCATGATTTCGGAATTCTACATCTTGGATGTTAAGCCAATCTATAATGCTATTCTAGGGAGACCATGGATGGACCAAACCTTGGGAGTCCCATCCACCAACCACCAGTGCTATAAGTTCCCATATAACGGGAAGAATGTGAAGGTCAAAAGCACTCCCTACATTGAGTCATTGGACTCAGTGACAGCAGAACAAATTCCGTCCATAATAACTTCCAGGAAAGGCAAAGAGCCTGTTCTTTCATCAGTGAATTCTCACCTTAGGCCTAGGTCTGGCATAGGTTGGCAGCTCATGAGTAAGATGGTGTATAGGTCAAGCTCCGGGTTAGGGAAAGAAGAACAAGGCATTCGTGACCCCATCTCAGAGAACCCTGTCAGTAGGGGATGTGGCCTGGGTTATAAGTTTACTGAACCACCAAAAGGAACAAATAAGTGGTCCCTCATTAATCACTTTGTGAGAAAGAAGTAGGAATTGCCCAGGATAGAGGAGGAAGTGCAAGAATATCACGAGGGTAGTCAAGAGGAAGATTTTGGCATATCATCCTTGTTTTGTGAATCAAGCAGCCCACCGATAGGGCTTTTCTTGGCCAGGAATGAACCAGCTCCTGCTACGTTCATTCCTTTCTTATTCCACCCACCTTCCGTCCCGATGCTCTCAGCTCCGATCGACGCCATTTCTTTTGAATGTTTCATGTTAGAGGCGTTCGGTCACAAAAAAAAAAGTCCAATTCCCATCCTGAGGGAGGGGAAGTCACTTTCGAGGAGCTTACATGGTGGGGCGACCCCGCCATCATTGAATCTTTGTCCCAAAGGTCTACCCTTGTCCCATCCAGGACAAAACTGACCCATTCTCCAGGCCATGTACATAGCAGTTTAGGAATTAGGATAGCCTCCTCCTTGTCTAGAGATTGTAGCGCTAAGCAAGTTCCTTCGTTCTTAGTTCAGGAATTAGCAAATAGGTGTAAAGCTTTAAAAAGGTTGGATAAGTTTCTTCAGATAGGGGTCATCTCCGAACCATTGGAGTTGATGAAAGACGAGTCTTGCAGTGATGGTCTGGGAGTATTTGAGCTTAGTGAAGAGGAAGAGGAGGATGACTTGGCCGAACCACTTATCAATGGGACGAGACGGTTTGATGAACCTTCATCAGCCATCGACGAACCCACTAAAGAAGTCAACCTTGGAACAGAGGATGATCCGAAGATAGTACTAATTAGTGCCCGTTTGAGTCAATAAGAAGAAGGGTCCATAATAGCCGTGCTCCAAGAACACCGTGACGGGTTCGCTTGGTCATACGAGGATATGCCTGGATTAAACACAGAATTAGTGGAACATCGGCTAATCCTCAAGCCTGATGCTAAACCCCTGAAACAAAAGTTGAGACGGCTACAACTGGAATTAGTACTTAAAGTAAAAGAAGAGGTTGACAAATTACACAAGGCCAAGTTCATCCGGGTAGTGCTCTACCCTAAGTGGGTGGCTAATATCGTCCCCGTGGCAAAAAAGGACGGAAAAGTTAGGGTTTGCATAGACTTTCGCAACCTCAATCAAGCCTGTCCAAAGGATGATTTCCCACTACCTCATATAGACTTGCTGGTCGATAACACAGCTGGATTTGAGATGTTGTCCTTCATGGATGGTTTTTCGGGATATAATCAAATCCGACTAGCTGAGGAAGACCAGGAGAAAACATCTTTCATAACCACATGGGGAACTTATTGCTACATGGTCATGCCATTTGGGCTTAAGAATGCTGGAGCCACCTACCAGAGGGCTATGATGGCAATCTTTCATGACATGATTCACATCGACATGGAGGTTTATGTGGATGATATCTTGGTGAAGTCTAAAACTAGGAAGGGACATGCTCAAATCCTTAAGGCTGTAATGCAGAGGTCAAGGGAGCACCAACTGAAAATGAACCCAAAAAAGTGCGTATTTGGTGTTTCCTCAGGTAAATTGCTAGGGTTCATGGTGAGCAGAAGGGGGATTGAGGTTGATCCAGACAAAGTGAAGGAGATAGTGGAAATGCCCCCACCTAAAAATGTAAGGGATATAAAGGGTCTCATCGGCCGTTTGCAATTCATCAGACGGTTCATATCTCAATATTCTGTGAGATGTAAACCCTTTTATGATCTATTGAAAGGAGGGGCAAAGTTTATTTGGAGCGATAAGTGTCAAAAGGCCTTCGACGAATTGAAGAGCTATCTCCTCAATCCACCAGTCCTTATGGCTCCTATCCCGGGGCGGCCTCTATTGCTATATGTCTCCACCACTGAAGAATCAGCTGGAGCAGTATTGGCCCAACTTGATGACGAGAAGAAAGAAAGAGCAGTGTACTATCTTTACAAGCTCTTCAATGATGCCGAAAAGCGATACACTGCCATGGACAGGACATGTGCGGCCATCGTCTGGATAGTGCAGAAATTGAAGCACTACTTCCTCGCCCACGAGGTCAAACTCCTAGCGAGAATGGACCCGATCAAATATTTACTAGAGCGGCCAGTTGTAACAGATAGGCTGGTGCGATGGCAGACCTTCTTGAACCAATTTCACATCACCTATGTAAATCAGAAGGCTGTGAAGGGGCAAGCAATTGCCGAACTGTAAGGAATCGTCAAGAACGCAGCGGAAATAAAAATGATTCCATTGTATCGGTTGCTGGGGTCGTAAAACGGACATTAAAACTAATGCGGGAAGAACAGTTCTTCACCTTTGCGGGGTTTCGAATCTCCCGTGGATGATGCCGACTCGGTAATCGCGCACGCGCACGATCTCTAGAGGTATCCACACGAGTTCCCGCAGCAGACGCGATTTCCTCCTCGACTTGAGTGCTCCAACCAGATCTCAAATCCACCATGTGCGGAGAGAGACAGATCCACTCCAAGAGAGAGAGAGAGGAGAGAGAGAATCTGGGGAGTAAAATTCGTCCAACCAACTTTTTACCACTCCCCCTTGGCCCTCCTTATATAGAAATAAGGATAAGCACAAGAGTTAATCCTCATGATTATCTAAGAGTTTGGCCTTGGATAATTCTCCATTAAATCTTCATGTTTATCCTGCAGCTTTTCACAAAAACCCAGATAAGCATGAAATTTAACATCTCTCACCGTCTGACGAGAACTCTTATGTGCGTGACCCTCTAGGCCCATATATCAGTCCGGTTGCAGGCCCATTAAACTTAGAACTGTTTCTTGAGTTTAATATTTATTAATTAACATTTAAACATCATATGTTAAATGATTAATTTAATAAACAAGTAAATTATCATCCGATGATTAATTCACTTGGCCTTATGATCATGAACAGCACCAAACACTACCTCATGATCCCAGAAGATATAAGGGATACTGTTCCCTTCAATTGAACATTTCCGTCTGCCGATACCGCACAGATATAATCCTTCACTCATGCAATGTCCCGATAACGCAAGGGTATGGTTTTATAGTCAAACCCTCTATCGCATTATCCAGATGGATTCCAGTACACAGTTAATATCTAGAAAGATATCTCTTTCACTTGACCCTAGCCAGGGATTTCTGTATACACATCCATGGGACATTCTCTCTCCAGTCTTATATCAAGAGTGAGTGATCCCTTGTTGTTCACTCAATTACCTTCGCAAGCTTTCCACTGTATCTAAAAGACCGATTATGGTGGACTTAATGGTTAAAGTCCACGAGTCAGAGAATCAAGATACAATGGTCCACAAACAAGGTATCATTGGTGACTCAGGTCAAAGGACCAACTGTGCTACTACAACGATTGAATTCCCTGGTTGACTAATAGGTATAATTACCATCCAGGAATTCTTATTTGGGTCTGTTCAGTGAACTCATTATCTAATGAGCACCCACTTGTTTGTCTTAGTGTCACCACACGAGTGAATGTGAGATCATTCACCCTCATCATATGAGCAGACATAACTTGTGTCGATCTTATCGGATATTTAATGTCCATCTCAAATATCCTATGATCGAAAACTATTTAAGAAAATTGACTGAGGATATTGATCTCACTATCATGATCTCATCATGATTCAATATCCCATACATTTGTCTATGGACCTTCATTACGATAGTTAATTGCGAGAACTATTAAATGTAGAAATGATTGTCTTTATTAATAATCTGAACTAGAATGTACAATGATTGGCTTTGAGGCCACCCAATTCTAACATTCTCCCACTTGGACTATAGCCAATCACCCATGTGTCTAAGTCCCATAGACTTAAGGTGACGTTCTAAATTGTTTTGAGACAATGGCTTAGTCACGGGATCTGCTACATTATCTTCAGATGAGACTTTCTCAACTACTATATCTTCTCGGGCGATGATCTCACGAATCAGATGAAATCGCCTCAGAATGTGCTTTGACTTCTGATGTGATCTTGGCTCCTTCGCTTGAGCTATTTCCCCATTGTTGTCACACAATAATGGAACATGATCTGAAATGCTTGGAACTACTCCAAGCGCCGAGATGAACTTCTTCATCCAAACCGCCTCCTTGGCCGCTTCAGCTGCAGCAATGTATTCTGCTTCGGTCGTCGAATCTGCAGTAGTTTCTTGTTTGGAACTCTTCCAACTTACTGCACCTCCATTTAACATGAACACAAATCCAGACATGGATTTGTTGTCATCCATATCCGATTGGAAACTCGAGTCAGTAAATCCTCGAAGTTCCAAGTCGTTTCCTCCATAAACGAGAATTAGATCCTTAGTCCTTCTCAAGTATCTAAGGATACATTTCACCGCCTTCCAGTGTTCCTCACCTGGATCAGCCTGATATCTACTAGTGACACTTAATGGGTGTGCCACATCAAGCCTAGTACATAGCATTGCATACATGATAGATCCTATTGCCGAGGCATAAGAAACTCTATCCATGTATGCTCTCTCTTCAGGTGTCTTGGGAGACATTTCTTTAAAGAGATAAATTCCATGCCTCAGAGGAACGAGGCCTCTCTTGGAATTTTCCATGCCAAACCTTTTGACTATGGTATTTATGTACATAGATTGGGACAAGCCAAGCATCCTTTTGGACCTATCTCGATAGATCCGTATTCCCATAATATAGAATGCTTCTCCCAAATCTTTCATGGAGAAGTTTTTAGATAACCAAGCCTTTACTGATGACAGCATTCCTACATCATTCCCAATGAGTAGAATGTCATCAACGTAAAGTACTAAAAACGTAACTGCGCTCCCACTAACCTTTTTGTATACACAAGGTTCATCTTCATTCTTAATGAAGTCATAAGATTTGATTGCTTCATCAAATCTTAAGTTCCAAGTTCGGGATGCCTACTTTAATCCATAGATGGATCTTTGCAGCTTGCATATCTTGCTTGAATGCTCTTTGGAAGTGAATCCTTCAGGTTGTATCATATACACCTCTTCTTGAAGGTTCCCGTTAAGGAATGTTGTTTTCACATCCATTTGCCATATTTCATAATCATAGAATGCGGCGATAGCAAGAAGTATTCTGATTGACTTAATCATGGCAACTGGAGAAAAGGTTTCGTCATAGTCAACACCTTGCCTTTGACGATATCCTTTTGCTACAAGCCTTGCCTTGTATGTGTCAATTTGTCCATCTGCCCCGATCTTTCTTTTAAAGATCCATTTACTGCCAATAGGTACCATACCTTCTGGCAGATCAACCAAGTTCCAAACTTGGTTGGCATACATGGACTGAATTTCAGAATTCATTGCCTCTTGCCCTTTTTCTGATTCATGACTATTTATGGCTTCAAGGTATGTTTGAGGATCATCATCCTCATTTAAGTGCACTTTTGGTTTGCCTTCATCGATCTGTCCAACATATCTTTCAGGCTGCTTAGGCACTCTACCTGATCTGCGAACCTTTTGTGTATCATCTTGAACAAGTTCTTGAGTCAATGGTTCAGTAGATGAACCAGTGTTGATTTGTGAGTCTAGAATTTCTTCCAGTTCTATCTTTCTCCCACTATCTTCTTTTGAAAGATATTCTTTCTCTAGGAAAACAACTCTTTTTGCGACAAACACCCTTTGATCGCTGGGCTGATAGAAGTAATATCCAAAAGTCTCTTTTGGATATCCCACAAATCTAGATTTCTCTGTCCTGGAATCCAGTTTGTCTGGATCATGTCTTTTGACATGGGCAGGACAACCCCAGACTCTAACATGCTTAAAGTCTGGTTTCTTTCATTTCCATATCTCATATGGAGTGGAAGGTACTGACTTACTGGGAACTTTGTTCAATAGATATGCAGCAGTCAACAGTGCATATCCCCATAAAGAGATTGGAAGTTTGGCATAACTCATCATGGATCGTACCATATCTAATAGAGTACGATTTCTCCTTTCCGATACACCATTTAACTGAGGTGTATAGGGAGGAGTCCACTGAGACAAAATACCATTATCCTTAAGATATTCTGTGAATTCTGTACTTAAGTATTCACCCCCTCGATCTGATCGAAGAGTTTTAATACTCTTTCCAGTCTGGTTCTCAACTTCGTTTTTAAACTCTTTAAATTTCTCAAAGACTTCTGACTTATATTTCATTAAATATATGTAGCCATATCTTGAGAAATCATCTGTAAATTAAACAAAGTATGAGTAACCACCCATAGCATGAGTGGACATTGGACCACATACATCACTATGTATTAGTTCCAATAAGTCCTTAGCTCTTTCTCCATGTCCTGAGAATGGAGCTTTGGTCATCTTTCCCATAAGACAAGCTTCACAGGTTGCAAATGATTCATAATCAAATGGATCAAGATATCCATTCTTTTGCAACCTTATGATCCTGTTCTCATTTATATGACCTAGCCTACAATGCCATAGGTACGATTTATTCACATCCTTATCTAAGCGTTCAAGAGAATTATTTACCAGACAAACATCATATGAAATATCAAGTAAATATAATCTATTCAATAAATACCCGGAAACAAACAATTTGTCTCCTTGATAAATTGAACAACCTTTATTCTCTAGCTTCATAGAATATCCTTGTCTATATAAACATGAAATAGATATGATATTCCTAATAATGGTTGGAACATAATAACAATCTATCAGTTCCAAAGAGTTTCCTGACGGCATCTGAAGTCTTGCTGTCCGCACAGCTAACGCAGCAACTTTTACTCCATTCCCGAGCCTCAGATCCACGTCTCCGCGGTTCAATCTTCTTTTACTTGTTAACACCTGCAAGTTATTGCAGATATGAGAAACACATCCAATATCTAATACCCAGGATGTTGATTCTCTATAAGACAAGTTAAGATCGATCATGAGAATACCTGAAGCTTCACCAAGCTTCTTCTTTGCTTTTTCTGCAAGATAAATCTTGCAATTTCTCTTCCAATGACCTTCTTTATGGCAATGGAAACACTGACCTTTATCATTGACTTTAGCTTTGTCCTTTTGTGCCGCCGGTTTGCTTTTCATTTGCTTCTTAGGCTTACCTTTCTTAAAGGTCTGTCCAACTTTCCTTTTCTTGTTGGTCTTACCAACAAGCATTACATTTGGCTTATCTTTCTGGATAGTGCCTTCTGCTGTCTTCAACATGTTGAGCAGCTCAGCTAGTGAAACTTCAATTTTGTTCATATTGAAGTTGATAATGAATTGTGACAATGAATCTGTAAGGGACTGTAGGATTAAGTCGATGGTTAGGTCATTGTTCATAACAAAGCCCAGCACAGCAAGCCTCTTAATCCACTCTATCATCTTGAGCACATGAGTTTGCACAGATGTGCCCTCGCTCATTCTGGTCCTGAACAATTTCTTAGATATCTCATATCTTTCTGTTCTGGATTGTTCACCAAACAACTCTTGTAGGTGATTCAGAATGGTCTTAGGTTCCATGTTATTATGTTGTCGCTGCAGTTCATTGTTCATTGAACCGAGCATATAACACTGGACCTTGACAGAGTCCTCCTTCCAATTTTCATACATCGTTAATTCATCTTCGTTAGCATTATCACCGGGTTGTACTGGATCTGGTTGTTCCAGGACATAGGCTAGCTTTTCACACCTGAGGACAATCTTCAGGTTGCATAACCAGTCAATGTAATTTGGTCCCGTGAGTTTGTTTGCATCAAGTATGCAACGGAGGGGATTTGGTGACGACATAGCGACCTACATGGAAATATATAAAATGAGCAGATAGTTCTTAAAATCAGATTTAGGACTTTTAATCTAGATTTATGCTCCCACTATTTTTCGGCGATCTGTATGACCCTCTAATATACAGAACGGGAGATTCCGGTGATCTTCTAGTGGGGATAAGAATCCTTCGGGCAACATGCATGTGACCTTGTGGTAGCACAACAAATCACATCAAGTCTCTTAGGCAGTCAACTCTTGACAGTTGCAACGTTTGCAATATCTGATCGATTTAACCCCTGAATCAGAATGACCTTGTGGTAGCACAACAAATCAATTTGATTCAGTTAAGTTTATCCATCATTACTTAGATGACATGAATTCATAGTGCAATCCTTGTGGTAGCACAACAAAACTACACTATTTGTCCATTCATCTTAATGACATCACATGTCGTATACCTAGTTTAATTTCTAAATCAAATAGACCTTATGGTAGCACAACAAATCCGTTTGAGATAAGAATTATCCTAAGATCTATAATGATGGTGGGCTACGTGGATTATTCTGAATATCTCACGTTTTCAACTTAAGTTTAAAAGAGGGTTTTGATTTTGATTTGTAAAAAATCGTGCTATCAACAGTATTTCAATTTGAAGTATCAATATACTTAATAGAAATATATATATATGATAGCATAGTCCACAAATATCACATATATGCAGAAAAATTAAATGGGGATGATCATGGACTGCTAAAGCTACTATGGAATCATCGGAGCCAAACGATGATCCATAATAGGATCCTAATGTGAAAACAGCAACACTGGTTCCATTTGATGCGAGTCCTTCCTCCAGAGGTGTCTTCAGAAGATCCCGTCCTCTTAGCTTAATCCGATACATTTAAATATGAAATTCAGGACTCGCAGGTCCACAAATGTACATTAAAACACTTAGAAACCTTGATCTTATCAAGGGGAGTACAATCTTATAGGAAGGTAGAAAGTACACTTGGATTAAGAGAGAGGAGGACACGCAGGTCCTATTTTAAAATACCAAATGAAATAAGCATCGCATCCATTCACATCATTCATCACATGAAAATACTAAGTCCATGATCATCCCACCATAAAATACATCACATGCATCACAATCATCACATAATTGCTGTTTGGTATTAAATTTTATAAATTTAAAATTATAATACCAATTAGTTTTCGAAATAACATTTATTTCAGCATAATCAATAATATTCAAAATATTATTGACAAATAAACTAACTAAACCATTTAGTTAATCTAAATACAAATTCAAACAATTTGAACAGCAAAAATAATCAAGTTATGCATGAAATCAGTTTAAAACAGTTTTAAACTAATTAATTTAACAGAGAAATTAATTATCTAAAACAATTTTAAATAATTAACTAACACCCTATTAAAAACGGAGTCCTTTAAGTAAATATCAGTTATTAAACACTTTAATAAGCTGTTAATAATCATAAAAATAATTAATAACATTTATTAATTATTCCTACAATTATTCTGTTTTAAAACAATTTTAAAACGGGCTTAAATAGGCTAATATTGGGTTTAAATGGGGTTAAACAGGGATTAAAAACCAATTTTTAAAAATCAGAAAATGGGCCTAGCCCATTAGGGCCCAAACGGCCCGGGCCCAGGGCCCTGGCTCGGCCAGGGTCGAGCCCTGGCTCGGCCAGGGGGTCTGGCCCAGCCAGACCCGAGCCCTGGCTCGGCCAGGGTCGAACCCTGGCTCAGCCAGGGTCGAACCCTGGTCGAGCCAGGCACCGGACCTGGCCCAGCCAGGTCCAGGCCCAAGCCGGGTCCGGTCCGAACCGGTCCGAACAGGCTCGGGACCGGCCGGCTCGGCAGATTCCTGCAACCCTAACCCTTGCCTTTTCTTGCAGAATCTGCGGCTGCGAGGATCCGGCGCAGCCGCCAGCCGGCCCCCGGCGACGATTGGCACCGGCCGGCGATGCCCCCGGCGCCGGCGGCGTGTCCGGTGCCGGCATGGCCGCCGGTGGGGCCCCCAAAGCAGCAACCCGTATAAGGGCTTCAAATTTGCAGCTCTCCAAGGCCACTCCGGCGCTGGCAAATGTGTAGTGGTGACTATCACCTAATGATCCAGACATCCGGGCCGCCATCCCAACACTTGGGATGCACGTACGAACCCGTCGAAGTACCCCGGTTCATCATCACATGAAGAACTCCGAAAAACACAAATAAAAATCTGAAAAATACAAAAAAAAAATCAAATTGATCGTGATCATCATATGAACACTAATCTGTTATTTTTAATCGGATTAAACACAAGAACACGTACAATACGGGTTCTTCACGCATAACGAGAAAAACACGCATAACGGTGCCGTTTTACAACCGAACCAGCGAACCTGGCTCTGATACCACTATAAGGAATCGTCAAGAACGCAGTGGAAATAAAAATGATTCCATTGTATCGGTTGCTGGGGTCGTAAAACGGACATTAAAACTAATGCGGGAAGAACAGTTCTTCACCTTTGCGGGGTTTCGAATCTCCCGTGGATGATGCCGACTCGGTAATCGCGCACGCGCACGATCTCTAGAGGTATCCACACGAGTTCCTGCAGCAGACGCGATTTCCTCCTCGACTTGAGTGCTCCGACCAGATCTCAAATCTACCATGTGCGGAGAGAGACAGATCCACTCCAAGAGAGAGAGAAGGAGAGAGAGAGAGGAGAGAGAGAATCTGGGGAGTAAAATTCGTCCAACCAACTTTTTACCACTCCCCCTTGCCCCTCCTTATATAGAAATAAGGATAAGCACAAGAGTTAATCCTCATGATTATCCAAGAGTTTGGCCTTGGATAATTCTCCATTAAATCTTCATGTTTATCCTGCAGCTTTTCACAAAAACCCAGATAAGCATGAAATTTAACATCTCTCACCGTCTGACGAGAACTCTTATGTGTGTGACCCTCTAGGCCCATATATCAGTCCGGTTGCAGGCCCATTAAACTTAGAACTGTTTCTTGAGTTTAATATTTATTAATTAACATTTAAAAATCAGATGTTAAATGATTAATTTAATAAACAAGTAAATTATCATCCGATGATTAATTCACTTGGCCTTCTGATCATGAACAGCACCAAACACTACCTCATGATCCCAGAAGATATAAGGGATACTGTTCCCTTCAATTGAACCTTTCCGTCTGCCGATACCGCACAGATATGTTAGAATTGGGTGGCCTCAAAGCCAATCATTGTACATTCTAGTTCAGATTATTAATAAAGGCAATTATTTCTTCATTTAATAGTTCTCGCAAACGACTATCGTAATGAAGGTCCATAGACAAATGTATGGGATATTGAATCATGATGAGATCATGATAGTGAGATCAATATCCTAAGGCAATTGTCTTAAATAGTTCTCGATCATAGGATATTTGAGATGGACATTAAATATCCGATAAGATCGACACAAGTTATGTCTGCTCATATGATAAGGGTGAATGATCTCACATTCACTCGTGTGGTGACACTAAGACAAACAAGTGGGTGCTCATTAGAGAATGTGTTCACTGAACAGACCCAAATAAGAATTCCTGGATGGTAATTATACCTATTAGTCAACCAGGGAATTCAATCGTTGCAGTAGCACAGTTGGTCCTTTGACCTGAGTCACCAATGATACCTTGTTTGTGGACCCTTGTATCTTGATTCTCTGACTCGTGGACTTTAACCATTAAGTCTATCATAATCGGTCTTTCAGATACAGTGGAAAGCTTGCGAAGGTAATTGAGTGAACAACAAGGGATCACTCACTCTTGGTATAAGACTGGAGAGAGAATGTCCTATGGATGTGTACACAGAAATCCCTCGCCAGGGTCAAATGAAAGAGATGTCTTTCTAGATATTAACTGTGTACTAGAATCCATCTGGATAATGGGATAGAGGGTTTGACTATAAAACCATACGCTTGCGTTATCGGGACATTGCATGAGTGAAGGATTATATCTATGCGGTATCGGCAGACGGAAAGGTTCAATTGAAGGGAACAGTATCCCTTATATCTTCTGGGATCATGAGGTAGTGTTTGGTGCTGTTCATGATCAGAAGGCCAAGTGAATTAATCATCGGATGATAATTTACTTGTTTATTAAATTAATTATTTAACATGTGATGTTTAAATGTTAATTAATAAATATTAAACTCAACAAACAGTTCTAAGTTTAATGGGCCTGCAACCGAACTGATATATGGGCCTAGAGGGTCACACACATAAGAGTTCTCGTCAAACTGTGAGAGATGTTAAATTTCATGCTTATCTGGGTTTTTGTGAAAAGCTGCAGGATAAACATGAAGATTTAATGGAGAATTATCCAAGGCCAAACTCTTGGATAATCATGAGGATTAACTCTTGTGCTTATCCTTATTTCTATATAAGGAGGGCCAAGGGAGAGTGGTAAAAAGTTAGTTGGACGAATTTTACTCCCCAGATTCTCTCTCTCCTCTCTCTCTCTCCTTCTCTCTCTCTTGGAGTGGATCTGTCTCTCTCCGCGCATGGTGGATTTGAGATCTGGTCGGAGCACTCAAGTCGAGGAGGAAATCGCGTCTGCTGCGGGAACTCATGTGGATACCTCTAGAGATCGTGCGCGTGCGCGATTACCGAGTCGGCATCATCCACGGGAGATTCGAAACCCCGCAAAGGTGAAGAACTGTTCTTCCCGCATTAGTTTTAATGTCCGTTTTACGACCCCAGCAACCGATACAATGGAATCATTTTTATTTCCACTGCGTTCTTGACGATTCCTTACAGTGGTATCAGAGCCAGGTTCGCTGGTTCGGTTGTAAAACGGCACCGTTATGCGTGTTTTTCTCGTTATGCGTGAAGAACCCGTATTGTACGTGTTCTTGTGTTTAATCCGATTAAAAATAACAGATTAGTGTTCATATGATGATCACGATCAATTTGATTATTTTTTTGTATTTTTCGGATTTTTATTTGGGTTTTTCGGAGTTCTTCATGTGATGATGAACCGGGGTACTTCGACGGCTTCGTACGTGCATCCCAAGTGTTGGGATGGCGGCCCGGATGTCTGGATCGTTAGGTGTTAGTCACCACTACACATTAGACACATTTGCCAGCGCCGGAGTGGCCTTGGAGAGCTGCAAATTTGAAGCCCTTATACGGATTTTACCCTGAAAAATCAGATTTAAGGGATACTTTCAAGGGCTCGGGTTGCTGCTTCGGGGGGCCCACCGGCGGCCATGCCGGCGCCGGACACGCCGCCGGCGCCAGGGGCATCGCCGGCCGGTGCCAATCGTCGCCGGGGGCCGGCCGGCGGCGGCGCTGGATCCTCCCAGCCACAGATTCTGCAAGAAAAGGCAAGGGTTAGGGTTGCAGGAATCTGCCGAGCCGGCCGGTCCCGAGCCGGTTCGGACCGGTTCGGACCGGACCCGGCTTGGGCCTGGACCTGGCTGGGCCAGGTCCGGTGCCTGGCTCGACCAGGGTTCGACCATGGCTGAGCCAGGGTTCGACCCTGGCCGAGCCAGGGCTCGACCCTGGCTGAGCTAGGGCTCGACCCTGGCCGAGCCAGGGCCCTGGGTCCGGGCCATTAGGCCCTAATGGGCTGGGCCCATTTTCTGGTTTTTTAAAAATTGTTTTTTAATGCCTGTTTAACCCCCTTTAAACCCATTATTAGCCCTTTTAAGCCCGTTTTTAAAATTGTTTTAAAACAGAATAATTGTAGGAATAATTAATAAATGTTATTAATTATTTTTATGATTATTAACATCGTATTAAAGTGTTTAATAACTGTTATTTACTTAAAGGGCTTTGTTATTAATAGGGTGATAGTTAATTATTTAAAATTGTTTTAGATAATTAATTTTCCTTTTAAATTAATTAGTTTAAAACTGTTTTAAACTGATTTCATGCATAACTTGATTATTTTTTCTGTTCAAATTGTTTGAATCATTTTTTAGATTAACTAAATGGTTTAGTTAGTTAATTTGTCAATAATGTTTTGAAAATTATTGATTATGCTGAAATAAATGTTATTTCGAAAACTAATTGGTATTATAATTTTATATTTATAAAATTTAATACCAAACATCAATTATGTGATGATTGTGATGCATGTGATGTGTTTTATGGTGGGATGATCATGGACTTAGTATTTTCATGTGATAAATGATGTGAATGGATGCGATGCTTATTTCATTTGGTATTTTAAATAGGACCTGCGTGTCCTCCTCTCTCTTAATCCAAGTGTACTTTCTACCTTCCTATAAGATTGTACTCCCCTTGATAAGATCAAGGTTTCTAAGTGTTTAAATGTACATTTGTGGACCTGCGAGTCCTGAATTTCATATTTAAATGTATCGGATTAAGCTAAGAGGACGGGATCTTCTGAAGACACCTCTGGAGGAAGGACTTTCATCAAATCGAACCAGTGTTGCTGTTTTCACATTAGGATCCTATTATGGATCATCGTTTGGCTCCGATGATTCCATAGTAGCTTTAGCAGTCCATAATCATCCCCATTTAATTTTTCTGCATATATGTGATATTTTTGGACTATACTATCATATATATATATTTCTATTAAATATATTGATACTTCAAATTGAAATACTATTGATAGCGCGATTTTTTACAAATCAAAATCAAAACCCTCTTTTAAAACTTAAGTTGAAAACGTGAGATATTCAGAATAATCCACGTAACCCACCATCATTATAGATCTTAGGATAATTCTTATCTCAAACGGATTTATTGTGCTACCACAAGGTCTGTTTGATTTAGAAATTAAACTAAGTCTACGACATGTGATGTCATTAAGATGAATGGACAAATAGTGTAGTTTTGTTGTGCTACCACAAGGATTGCACTATGAATTCATGTCATATAAGTAATGATGGATAAACTTAACTGAATCAAATTGATTTGTTGTGCTACCACAAGGTCATTCTGATTCAGGGGCTAAATCGATCGGATATTGCAAACGTTGCAACTGTCAAGAGTTGACTGCCTAAGGGACTTGATGTGATTTGTTGTGCTACTACAAGGTCACATGCATGTTGCCCGAAGGATTCTGATCCCCACTAGGAGATCATCGGAATCTCCCGTTCTGTATATTAGAGGGTCATACAAATCGCCGAAAAATAGTGGGAGTATAAATCTAGATTAAAAGTCCTAAATCTGATTTTAAGAACTATCTGCTCATTTTATATATTTCCATGTAGGTCGCAATGTCGTCACCAAACCCCCTCCGTTGCATACTTGATGCAAACAAACTCACGGGACCAAATTACATTGACTGGTTACGCAACCTGAAGATTGTCCTCAGGTGTGAAAAGCTAGCCTATGTCCTGGATCAACCAGATCCAGTACAACCCGGTGATAATGCTAACGAAGATGAATTAACGATGTATGAAAATTGGAAGGAGGACTCTGTCAAGGTCCAGTGTTATATGCTCGGTTCAATGAACAATGAACTGCAGCGACAACATAATAACATGGAACCTAAGACCATTCTGAATCACCTACAAGAGTTGTTTGGTGAACAATCCAGAACAAAAAGATATGAGATATCTAAGAAATTGTTCAGGACCAGAATGAGCGAGGGCACATCTGTGCAAACTCATGTGCTCAAGATGATAGAGTGGATTGAGAGGCTTGCTGTGCTGGGCTTTGTTATGAACAATGACCTAAGCATCGACTTAATCCTACAGTCCCTTCCAGATTCATTTTCACAATTCATTATCAACTTCAATATGAACAAAATTGAAGTTTCACTGGCTGAGCTGCTCAACATGTTGAAGACAGCAGAAGGCACTATCCAGAAAGATAAGCCAAATGTAATGTTTGTTGGTAAGACCAACAAGAAAAGAAAAGCTGGACAGACCTTTAAGAAAGGTAAGCCTAAGAAGCTAGTGAAAAGCAAACCGGCGGCACAAAAGGAGAAAGCTAAAGTCAATGATAAAGGTCAGTGTTTCCACTGCCATAAAGAAGGTCATTGGAAGAGAAACTGCAAGATTTATCTTGCAGAAAAGGCAAAGGAGAAGCTTGGTGAAGCTTCAGGTATTCTCATGATCGATCTTAACTTGTCTTATAGAGAATCAACATCCTGGGTATTAAATACTGGATGTGTTTCTCATATCTGCAATAACTTGCCGGTGTTAACAAGTAAAAGAAGATTGAACCGCGGAGACGTGGATCTGAGGCTCGGGAATGGAGCAAAAGTTGTTGCGTTAGCTGTACGGACAGCAAGACTTCAGATGCCGTCAGGAGACTCTTTGGAACTGATAGATTGTTATTATGTTCCAACCATTATTAGGAATATCATATCTATTTCATGTTTAGATAGACAAGGATATTCTATGAAGCTAGAGAATAAAGGTTGTTCAATTTATCAAGGAGACAAATTGTTTGCTTCCGGATATTTATTGAATGGATTATATTTACTTGATATTTCATATGATATTTGTCTGGTAAATAATTCTCTTGAACGCTTAGATAAGGATGTGAATAAATCGTACCTATGGCATTGTAGGCTAGCTCATATAAATGAGAACAGGATCATAAGGTTGCAAAAGAATGGATATCTTGATCCATTTGATTATGAATCATTTGCAACCTGTGAAGCTTGTCTCATGGGAAAGATGACCAAAGCTCCATTCTCAGGACATAGAGAAAGAGCTAAGGACTTATTGGAACTAATACATAGTGATGTATGTGGTCCAATGTCCACTCATGCTATAGGTGGTTACTCATACTTTGTTTCATTTACAGATGATTTCTCAAGATATGGCTACATATATTTAATGAAATATAAGTCAGAAGTCTTTGAGAAATTTAAAGAGTTTAAAAACGAAGTTGAGAATCAGACTGGAAAGAGTATTAAAACTCTTCGATCAGATCGAGGGGGTGAATACTTAAGTACAGAATTCACATAATATCTTAAGGATAATGGTATTTTGTCTCAGTGGACTCCTCCCTATACACCTCAGTTAAATGGTGTATCGGAAAGGAGAAATCGTACTCTATTAGATATGGTACGATCCATGATGAGTTATGCCAAACTTCCAATCTCTTTATGGGGATATGCACTGTTGACTGCTGCATATCTATTGAACAAAGTTCCCAGTAAGTCAGTACCTTCCACTCCATATGAGATATGGAAAGGAAAGAAACCAGACTTTAAGCATGTTAGAGTCTGGGGTTGTCCTGCACATGTCAAAAGACATGATTCAGACAAACTGGATTTCAGGACAGAGAAATGTAGATTTGTGGGATATCCAAAAGAGACTTTTGGATATAACTTCTATCAGCCAAGCGATCAAAGGGTGTTTGTCGCAAAAAGAGCTGTCTTCTTAGAAAAAGAATATATTTCAAAAGAAGACAGTAGGAGCAAGATAGAACTAGAAGAAATTCTAGACTCAGAAATCAACACTAGTTCATCTACTGAACCATTGACTCAAGAACTTGTTCAAGATGATACACAAAAGGTTCGCAGATCAGGTTGAGTGTCTAAGCAGCCTGAAAGATATGTTGGACATATCGATGAAGGCAAACCAAAAGTGCACTTAAATGAGGATGATGATCCTCAAACCTACCTTGAAGCCATAAATAGTCATGAATCAGAAAAATGGCAAAAGGCAATGGATTCTGAAATTCAGTCCATGTATGCCAACCAAGTTTGGAACTTGGTTGATCTGCCAGAAGGTATGGTACCTATTGGCAGTAAATGGATCTTTAAAAGAAAGATCGGGGCAGATGGACAAATTGACACATACAAGGCAAGGCTTGTAGCAAAAGGATATCGTCAAAGGCAAGGTGTTGACTATGACGAAACCTTTTCTCCAGTTGCCATGATTAAGTCAATCAGAATACTTCTTGCTATCGCTGCATTCTATGATTATGAAATATGGAAAATGGATGTGAAAACAGCATTCCTTAACGGGAACCTTCAAGAAGAGGTGTATATGATTCAACCTGAAGGGTTCACTTCCAAAGAGCATTCAAGCAAGCTATGCAAGCTGCAAAGGTCCATCTATGGATTAAAGCAGGTATCCCGAACTTGGAACTTAAGATTTGATGAAGCAATCAAATCTTATGACTTCATTAAGAATGAAGATGAACCTTGTGTATACAAAAAGGTTAGTGGGAGCGTAGTTACCTTTTTGGTACTTTACGTTGATGACATTCTACTCATTGGGAATGATGTAGGAATACTGTCATCAGTAAAGGCCTGGTTATCCAAAAACTTCTCTATGAAAGATTTGGGAGAAGCATCCTATATTCTGGGAATAAGGATCTATCGAGATAGGTCCAAAAGGATGCTTGGCTTGTCCCAATCTATGTACATAGATACCATAGTCAAAAGGTTTGGCATGGAAAATTCCAAGAGAGGCCTCGTTCCTATGAGGCATGGAATTTATCTCTCTAAAGAAATGTCTCCCAAGACACCTGAAGAGAGAGCATACATGGATAGAGTTCCTTATGCCTCGGCAATAGGATCTATCATGTATGCAATGCTATGTACTAGGCTTGATGTGGCACATCCATTAGGTGTCACTAGTAGATATCAGGCTGATCCAGGTGAGGAACACTGGAAGGCGGTGAAATGTATCCTTAGATACTTGAGAAGGACTAATGATCTATTTCTCGTTTATGGAGGAAACGACTTGGAACTTCGAGGATTTACTGACTCGAGTTTCCAGTCGGATATGGATGACAGCAAATCCATGTCTGGATTTGTGTTCTTGTTAAATGGAGGTGCAGTAAGTTGGAAGAGTTCCAAACAGGAAACTACTGCATATTCGACGACCGAAGCAGAATACATTGCTGCAGCTGAAGCGGCCAAGGAGGCGGTTTGGATGAAGAAGTTCATCTCGGCACTTGGAGTAGTTCCAAGCATTTCAGATCCTGTTCCATTATTGTGTGACAACAATGGAGCAATAGCTCAAGCGAAGGAGCCCAGATCACATCAGAAGTCAAAGCACATTCTGAGACGATTTCATCTGATTCGTGAGATCATCGCCCGAGGAGATATAGTAGTTGAGAAAGTCTCATCTGAAGATAATGTAGCAGATCCCTTGACTAAGCCATTGTCTCAAAATAATTTAGAACGTCACCTTAAGTCTATGGGACTTAGACACATGGGTGATTGGCTATAGTCCAAGTTGGAGAATGTTAGAATTGGGTGGCCTCAAAGCCAATCATTGTACATTCTAGTTCAGATTATTAATAAAGGCAATTATTTCTTCATTTAATAGTTCTCGCAAACGACTATCGTAATGAAGGTCCATAGACAAATGTATGGGATATTGAATCATGATGAGATCATGATAGTGAGATCAATATCCTAAGCCAATTGTCTTAAATAGTTCTCGATCATAGGATATTTGAGATGGACATTAAATATTCGATAAGATCGACACAAGTTATGTCTGCTCATATGATGAGGGTGAATGATCTCGCATTCACTCGTGTGGTGACACTAAGACAAACAAGTGGGTGCTCATTAGAGAATGAGTTCACTGAACAGACCCAAATAAGAATTCCTGGATGGTAATTATACCTATTAGTCAACCAGGGAATTCAATCGTTGCAGTAGCACAGTTGGTCCTTTGACCTGAGTCACCAATGATACCTTGTTTGTGGACCATTGTATCTTGATTCTCTGACTCGTAGACTTTAACCATTAAGTCCATCATAATCGGTCTTTCAGATACAGTGGAAAGCTTACGAAGGTAATTGAGTGAACAACAAGGGATCACTCACTCTTGGTATAAGACTGGAGAGAGAATGTCCTATGGATGTGTGCACAGAAATCCCTCGCCAGGGTCAAATGAAAGAGATGTCTTTCTAGATATTAACTGTGTACTAGAATCCATCTGGATAATGCGATAGAGGGTTTGACTATAAAACCATACCCTTGCGTTATCGGGACATTGCATGAGTGAAGGATTATATCTATGCGGTATCGGCAGACGGAAAGGTTCAATTGAAGGGAACAGTATCCCTTATATCTTCTGGGATCATGAGGTAGTGTTTGGTGCTGTTCATGATCAGAAGGCCAAGTGAATTAATCATCGGATGATAATTTACTTGTTTATTAAATTAATTATTTAACATGTGATGTTTAAATGTTAATTAATAAATATTAAACTCAAGAAACAGTTCTAAGTTTAATGGGCCTACAACCGGACTGATATATGAGCCTAGAGGGTCACACACATAAGAGTTCTCGTCAGACGGTGAGAGATGTTAAATTTCATGCTTATCTGGGTTTTTGTGAAAAACTGCAGGATAAACATGAAGATTTAATGGAGAATTATCCAAGGCCAAACTCTTGGATAATCATGAGGATTAGCTCTTGTGCTTATCCTTATTTCTATATAAGGAGGGCCAAGGGGGAGTGGTAAAAAGTTAGTTGGACGAATTTTACTCCCCAGATTCTCTCTCTCCTCTCTCTCTCTCCTTCTCTCTCTCTTGGAGTGGATCTGTCTCTCTCCGCGCATGGTGGATTTGAGATCTGGTCAGAGCACTCAAGTCGAGGAGGAAATCGCGTCTGCTGCGGGAACTCGTGTCGATACCTCTAGAGATCGTTCGCGTGCGCGATTACCGAGTCGGCATCATCCACGGGAGATTCGAAACCCCGCAAAGGTGAAGAACTGTTCTTCCTGCTTAGATTTTAATGTCCGTTTTACGACCCCAGCAACCGATACAATGGAATCATTTTTTTATTTCCGCTGCGTTCATGGAGATTCCTTACAAGATATAATCCTTCACTCATGCAATGTCCCGATAACGCAAGGGTATGGTTTTATAGTCAAACCCTCTATCACATTATCCAGATGGATTCCAGTACACAGTTAATATCTAGAAAGACATCTCTTTCATTTGACCCTGGTCTGGGATTTCTGTGTACACATCCATGGGACATTCTCTCTCCAGTCTTATACCAAGAGTGAGTGATCCCTTGTTGTTCACTCAATTACCTTCGCAAGCTTTCCACTGTATCTGAAAGGCCGATTATGGTGGACTTAATGGTTAAAGTCCACGAGTCAGAGAATCAAGATACAATGGTCCACCAACAAGGTATCATTGGTGACTCAGGTCAAAGGACCAACTGTGCTACTGCAACGATTGAAGTCCCTGGTTGACTAATAGGTATAATTACCATCCAGGAATTCTTATTTAGGTCTGTTCAGTGAACTCATTCTCTAATGAGCACCCACTTGTTTGTCTTAGTGTCACCACACGAGTGAATGTGAGATCATTCACCCTCATCATATGAGCAGACATAACTTGTGTCGATCTTATCGGATATTTAATGTCCATCTCAAATATCCTATGATCGAGAACTATTTAAGACAATTGACTGAGGATATTGATCTCACTATCATGATCTCATCATGATTTAATATCCCATACATTTGTCTATGGACCTTCATTACGATAGTTAATTGCGAGAACTATTAAATGAAGAAATGATTGCCTTTATTAATAATCTGAACTAGAATGTACAATGATTGGCTTTGAGGCCACCCAATTCTAACACGAACACCTAGCTCATCATCCTCTGCCTACATTTTCACCCGTCAACGAGGAATTCCCGGATGAGGAGTTGGGTCTAATAGTGGATGATGCTCCATCCTGGGTCCTTTATTTCGACGGGGCGCTTAATTCTCAAGGCAGTGGGATTGGGATGGTCCTCGTATCTCCAGAAGGGGTAAGTATTCCGCACGCTTGCCAACTCTCCTTCTCAGTGACCAACAATGTCGCTGAATATGAGGCTCTCCTAGCTGGCTTAAAATTGGCGCTGGTTCTTAAAGTCTTGGAATTGAGGGTAATTGGAGACTCTCAACTAATCCTCCGCCAAACCGTGGGCAAGTATGAAACCCGGGATTCAAAATTGAAGCCATATCATGAGTTAGTGAAGTCGCTAACCAGGCATTTCAGAAGGATCACCTATGTACATGTGCCTAGGTCCCATAATATCCTAGCAGATGCCCTCGCCTCCTTATCTTCAGCACTAGAGATTCCTGTCACCAAAAGTTCAGCCACCATCACTCTGCACAAGCAAGACTCGCCCTCCTTCCGGGACCCCTGGTTCCAACAATTCCTCTGCTCATCTGAACATGTCTCTGCTATCACGGACGAACTCACCCCTGATTGGGATGATGGGAATCCGTGGTATTTTGATATCATGAACTACCTCCGCGATGGGTCATTCCCATCTTATGCCACATCTTCTGACCGTAAGGCTATCCGTCGTGCATCTCAACGATACCTTATCTTAGGCGGTCGCCTTTTCAGAAGATCCTTCAGCGGAGTGCTCCTTCGGTGTCTAGATGATACCAAAATCTATCATGTCATGGAAGCAGCTCATGCCAGTGATTGTGGCGGTCATATCTATGGTCGTGCCTTAGCTCAGAAGCTCCTCATGTCCTATTGTTGGCCTTCAATGGAGGCTGATTGTTCCATATTTGTTCAGAGGTGCTTGAAATGCCAATTACATGCTAACAAGGTTCATGCACCATCATCATCTCTCAAATCCGTCATTTCCCCTTGGCCCTTCGCCATGTGGGCATTCGACGTTATAGGACCTCTGGAGGATCGATCAGGCGAAATAAAAAGGAAATCATTTATATTAACTGCCACTGAATATTTCTCTAAATGGGCTGAAGCGGAAGCATTTGCGGAAATCAAAGCATCCACGGTGGTGAAGTTCATCAAGCGCAACATTCTCGCCAGGTTCGGGACACCGCGCGATCTCATCACCGACAATGGACCACAATTCATCTCCCAAGAGCTCCAGGACATGTGCAATAAGTATGGCATTAATTTGCACCATTCTTCGCCTTACTATCCACAAGGAAACGGTCAGGCCGAAGCCACCAATAAAACTCTCATTCGAATCATCAAAAGAACTTGCAGATCTCACAATTATTCAGACTGGCCGGATCGCCTAGTAAAAGCTCTTTGGGCGTATCGTACTTCTGTCCGAACCCCCACCGGACAAACACCTTATTCACTAACATTCGGAACAGATGCGGTACTTCCATATGAGATTCTCCTTCCTTCTCTAAGAGTGCAGTTGGACAATGGAATTAGAGACGCCGAACGTCGTAAGGCCATGTTAACCCAACTGGAACTATTAGATGAAAAAAGGATAATGGCGGCAAACCATGCTCAAATTTATAGAAATAGGATCGCAAGATTCTACACAAAGAAGGTTCTGGAAAGAAAGTTTGAAATTGGGGAAATGGTACTCAAGAGAAAAATGGTCAAAATTCCTGGTCCTAGGAGCAAATTGCAGGAAAATTGGGAAGGTCCATTTGTAATCAAGGAAGCATACTCAGGTAATGCATACTGCTTAATCAATGAAAAAGGAGAGGAGTTACCTGATAAAGTGTTAAATTGATCATTTAAAGGCAATCATATGCATCATACTCATGTTTTTATCTGCAAAATAGCATGAAATGATAGATAATTGTGTAACAAGTCCAACGGTACCAATTTCATCAAATTCTGACTTAAAAACATCGTCATTTCATGTGATCAAAGGAGTGTAGCGCATTTGCGGTTTTTCGACAGAACCGAGACGAAATGAATAAATATGATGATATTTTTATGATAATGCGCTAAATTATATTTATTTGATGTGAACAGGACATGCCGATGATGCAGTGCAGCTGGTGGAGTTTCCGGAAATTTGGGAGTGGTCCGGTGTGCGGATTTCAACTAAAACAGGGGTAAAAATACAAATTGACTCCTCCTTTCACTGGAGTTTCCCAAAACCCACTATTTCCCTCCGTCTCTCCGATTTCCTAAACACATCCCTTCCTTTATTTTAAAAATTCTCTCTCTCTTCTCGTTTTAGAAAGTCGAATCCTATTTCTTTTCCAATTTCCTCTTCCAAATCCTGTCCCTTCTCCAAGTCTCCCACATATCCTCCTCCTTTTCCAACTCAAACCCAGCAGCCTCTCCTCCTTCTCCTCTCTATAAAAATTCTTCCCCACGTTTTGTTTTCCGGGAATTCCGAGCCGACTCCTCCTCTCTCCAGCTCTCCCTCTCTCCGGTGTTCTCTTTCTCTCCCTCTGTTTTCTCCCCCTCTCGTTTTTGTTCCAGCATCCCTCTCAAACCCCCGAATCTCTCTCTCTCTCGGATCCCCCTCCGTCTCCCTCTCTCCGGTTCTTCCTCTCTCTAGGTTTCTCTTCCCGTTTTCTTCTCGGCCTCTCTCTTTCTCCCACGCAGCTCCGTTTTCCCCCGGTTTCTCTCTGCATGCAAGCCGGCACCAGCAACGCCCGAGCTTCAGCGCATGCACCTCTTTCACGTAGTCGGTAACACACCATCAACCTGTTAGCATCCTTCCAACCGGCAACCGACGACCTGCAGCACCAACAGCTGCTCCTACACGCTGCACTTGAAGCTGAACCAGCTCCTCCACGCACCAGCAGAAGCCCCAGCGCATGCAGCAAGTCCACGTTGCCGGCCTCCCCCTACTCCCAACATGCACCTGCATGCACCCGTAGAAGCCTCCACGTAACCGGCTGCCCTGCACCAACAGCAACCGGTCTCCACGGCGCACCTGCAAGCTGCTTCTCCACCCGGCTTCTCCACGCACACCAGCGCCGGCCAGCAACTCTCCCAAGCAAGCATCTGTCCAAGCGTGGTGGCTCTTCCAGCTCCTGCACGCACCAACTTCCAGCTGCATGCCAAGCACGTCGGCCTCCAGTTTCCCTGCGTATCCAGCAGCTGCCAGCAACTGCAGCAGCATCCTGCCCAGCCAGCAAGTGTTGCCCATGCACGCACGCCAGCAGCCGCCCAAGCGCATCTTCAGACCACTAAGCTGTCCCCTCTCTCCACCGGTTCACTGCACCGAAGCCAGCAGAAGCTTCCTCCTTCCCAGCAAGTTCTTCCAGTCCGGTCCATTGAGCCGGCAGTCCCCACAAAAACCCATAGATTGTTTTTAATTTATTCTTTCCATTCCCCATTAGTATAATAGTTATTTATTTAATTAGGATTAGTCAATTGTTTTTTTATGTTTTGTTTATTTAGGATATTAAACCTTGTAATTTGTTTCATGATTCGTAGTTAATTAGTAATTTACACCTAGTTAAATAACAGTTTCTTTGTTAATCTTTTAGTCATGCTTATTTTCCAATTATGTTTGTGTTTAATTTCTGAAAAAGAAAAAAAAAAGATTTGTTGAATTAGAGTAATCCTATTTTTAGGTAATATTAGTGAACTTAGTTTTAGTTTAATCAAGTAATTGGTTTAACTTAAATCTCACTTATTTTTAGATTAACTAAAGTCCAAAATTTTCAAAATTAAAATTCTACCTCCCTGCGGATCGACTCGGACTCACCACTATTAAATTTTCAAAATCTGATTTGAGTGAGCCGGATAAATTTAGATTGAACGTTTTCATGAGTTTAACGACACACAATTCAAAACGATCAATTTTTGGCGCCGTTGCCGGGGAGTTAGATTTTTAATTTTGATTATCTTGGATTTAGTGTAATTAGTCTCTAACTAACCTTATTTTTCTTATTTTTGCAGTAAATCGAAAAAAAAAAAGAAAAAAAAAGAAAAGGAAAGCGAAATCATGGTTAGTGTGTTCCAACTTTCTATGTTTCAATTTCCTTACTTTAGTTAGTTTCCTTTTTTTTGTAGTTTCTAGTTTAGATAGGTTTCCATTAACTAAAAAAAAGAAACAGAAAGAGGAACATCCAAATTTAAAAACCTTCATTGCCAAGATTAGAAACTTTCCATGCTAGGCATTCATCATCCTAGGAAAGCATGAGTTAGTTTCCTTTCACAGTTATTTCCATAAATTGTTGAAGATTGCGGGGGAAAGGTACGTATTTCAATTTTTAGCAAGTCATTCATGATTGCATCAACACACCTTGCATTGATTTGTTGCCTTGTATTGCATTCAAAAAGACTTTAAGGGCAGCAACTTTAACCACATAAGGTAGGGATTTGATCACCCTTCCTTAGCCCACAAATCACCTTCCTTGCATTGGCATTTCCTAATCCAACTAAAAGCAAGTCGAAAGAGAATCTAGGGTTTACACCGTGAGTGGTTTAAATCTCGAGTTACCTCCATTTTTGGAAACGGTGTCTAGGCTAGAGGTAAAAAGGCAAACGTCTAAGCGGGAAAGTGGTTCTCTAATTAGGTCCCTACGAAAGTAGGGGGAGCCTCCCACTACCCCACCTCTTACCTGGCCGTTGACTGATTGTGGTTGTGACTCGAGGTGGACTCCATTCACCTTGTAAGAAAATTCACATAGAGAGTCTAGGTTAACATTAGATCATTAGGATAATTTGTTTGTCAACATTGATTGCATTTAAAAAAAAAAAAAAAAAAAATAGAAAACAAAATCCTCTCTCCATCAGTCCTAGTGCATGCAAGGTAGGAGATCTCAAAATCCTAACCTTCTAGGACCATTTGCCGAAATAGAAAGAATCCTACATCAAAGAAATCCACCACAAGATCCAATAGCTGATAATCAGGACCCACCAAAGCAAATGAAGGACTATTTCATTCCAAATCGATATCAACCTTCATCATGTATTCATCTTCCTCAAAATCCAGCCAATCAATATGAAATCAAATCTAGTACCATTCAGATGCTCCCATCCTTTTATGGGAATACTAATGAAGATCCTTATAAGCATCTGGATGAATTTCTAGAAATTTGTTCCACGGTGAAAATCCAGAATTTCACCGATGATGGCCTTAAATTGACCTTATTTCCCTTTTCATTAAAGGACAAGGCTAAATATTGGTTGGGAACCATAGGAAGGCCCATTAGGACATGGGAAGAAATGCAGAAAGAATTTCTCAAGAAGTTCTATCCCATCGGGCGGACCAATACCATGAGACGGGCCATCACCAGTTTTACCCAAACTCCCGGGGAATTGATCCATGAATCTTCGGAAAGACTGAAAGAATTGCTTAGAAAATGTCCTCATCATGGGCTTTCAAAATGGCAAATTGTCCAAGCATTCTATGAAGGATTGTGTAACGACCCGCCATCCTATGACCGGAGACCCGGTCACTAAATGGATGTCGGCCCATTAACTGCGGGTTCACACCCGGATCTCACACAACACGTCTGGAGGAGTAAGTGCTAAACAAGATTAAATATAACAATCTCACGGACTACAAAGATAAGCAAGTGCGCAGGAAGGAAAATAACAATGTCCGTATACAGTCCAACAATAATTACATGTCCAACAATTAAATAAGTACAGGCAGAAGGAAGGTACAACAACATCGGGGCATACCCCGGAACTAAGACAGATGCTGGTCCGCACACCAAGAAGACACCACGCTACCGCTGCGCCACGAAGTCCACACCTGAAACCGCAGGGAGTGAGCCACACCAGAATTGGGCTCAGTAGGGATCATCAGATCCCCTGCCTCCCACTCGCACACCCACAAGTGAAGCAACAGTAATATATAGAACAATTAAGTAAAGCAGTAAACACAACAGGCAACTCTGGTACGAAACGTACGACAAACAGTGTAGCAGGAACAACTCTGAGTAACACGAAGAACCCAACACAGATCCACGTCTCACGACCCAAGTCCACAAGGCGACTAAACCACACAGTCGACCGAAGTCAAACGTCGCCTCCCAACACTACCACCAGTGCTCACGCCTGTCCACCCCTACAGTGTTCCGGGGCACTGTAGGGTGAGGCAGTGAGCTAAACTAGGACTAGCCGGACTCAGTGTACCGCCACTGCCAGCTACGTGTGCACACAAGCAGTCTAGACTACTGTCCTACCACCGGATTGCCTCCACGCTAGGCCTCAGCGCTTCCAGGAGGGTCCTGGGGACCGGCGAACCCCCGTCAAGCCGCAGCTATAGGAAACTACCCGCAAACCCAACTCTCCCGGGCTACATCAGGCCAAGGGCTACAGGTACCACTCGTAACCTTGATCAAAGGTCACATCAGGCCCATTGGCTAAAGGGTAAACCAACTCCCACCAGTAAAACCCACCAGCTCCACAGCAAGAAACACGCTGGAAGCTGTCACGACAAACAAGGGAAACCCCGACCCGCTGAGACCAAACAGCAACCCCTCGGATAGCACACTAGCTACTCCGGCCCGCCGGCTCAAGGTGGTTCTGCTTCCCTCAGCTACAGGTAAAACGCCATAAGCACCCCTCCTCACAGACACCATGACCCTGTCCCCACCGGTCCATGGTGACATCGGAAACCATTGTCACTTCGATCCACAGTCGTATAAGCACACACACACATAGATAATGAAATCTCATTCATGCAGAAGTCCGCAGTCTCAGTATACAAGTCAAAGCATACATCTAAACTATCCCACCGTGAATCATGTATCAAATAACCCAAGTTAAGCATTCCTGTCTTGAATCGCGTCGACCGAGGTCGACGCCATTCAAGCTCCACAGACGGGTTTATTAAAAACCAGATTATCTCTTAAAACGCGTCCACCGTAGAAGTCGCCTATTAAAACGCGTCCGGATGGCCCGACGCCATTCAACTCAGAAATCCAGACTGCAGAACCCTTAAACGGGGGCAAATCCTGCCTAAATGGCGTCATGGTGGCTCGACGTCCTTTTGAAAGGCGTCGACCACCCATGACGTCATTTAGTCCCAGCACCCCTGACCTCTGGAACTCGAACAGGGGGTTTCTGCCCTGAAACGCGTCGTACTGACCCGACGTCTTTCTAAAAGGCGTCGACTAAGTACGACGCCTTTCAGCGCCAGGAACCAGGTTCCCTGGTTCGAACCGAGGGTTCCTCCCTTGAACCCCAAGCACCCCGAAAACCCCAAAACAAGAAGAAGAAGAAGAGGAACTCAACCACCATATGCACACGACGAATCCACGATCACAAGCACGCCAAAACCCACAAGAAAACCCCCTAAAACATGCTCAATCTAGCCCCAAATACAACACGTCACGCCGAGAATCACACGAACATCACAAGCAAGGTTCGTCCCCCTACCGGTTCTCGAACTCCTCCAAGCTCCTCGCCGCCGACCCGTCTCGCCCCACGCCGCCGCCGGTATCCTCGAGGACGCCGCCACTCCGCCGGGACGTCGGCCGCCGTCCGGAGAAGGGAACGCCGCGAGGAAGGTGGTGGAGGTAGAGGTGAGAGGTAAGGTGGTGTTGGAGTGGTGGAAGAGGAAGAAGAGGGAGGGAAGGAAAGAAGATCGCCGGAGAGGGCGGAGGGGTGAGGAGAGAGAGTGTGAAGGTGAGAATGAGGGAAAGAAGGGGAGGCTCGCGGGGTCAACCAGAATCCCGCTAAAACGCGTCGATCGAGGTAGACGCCATTCAGTCTGACAGGACGGCCGTACCGACACCGGTCTGAAACGCGTCGCCCACCGCAGACGCCGTTCAGACGACAAGACAGGCCGTACTGACAACGCTCTGGCGCCGTACCCTGACACCGCAGGTGTCGCAGTCTGAAACGCGTCGACCGAGGTAGACGCCGTTCAGACAAATCTGACAGGGGCCGTACTCTCGCGGCCCGAAACCCGCCCACGTGGCGTAACAACCGACAGACCCTAAATGGCGTCCACACAACCTGACGCCTTTTGAAAGGCGTCGAGCGGTGCTGACGCCATTCAGACAGCAATCACAAGACCCCCCACAGGGTCCAAACCAAGGGTTCCGACCCAAACCCGACCCGAAAACTGAACCCGAAATCTCAGTCATTACAGATTGTCTGAACAGTTCAGACAGATGGTGGATGCATCATGTGGAGGGGCGTTTATGATGAAAAATGAAGATGAGGCCTATGATCTGTTTGAAATGTTAAGTGAAAATTCCATCAATCATGCCTCATTATCATCTTATGAAAGGTCTGTTGGGCCATCTAAACGGACTGGAATGTATGAACTTAAGGCCCGCGGAGAGTCCGAATCCAGAATGGACATAAATCTGATTAATCAGAAGTTAGATAAGGTAGACGTCTTGGCCCAGAAACTAGACCAACTCTTGGCCTTAAACAAGCAAGAGCCTACTTACCAAACACAATCTAGTCCATATGAAGGCCCATCTTCTGTCAATCATGATATATGTGCCTTATGCGCAAGTCCAACCCATCAAGTGAATGAATGCCCAACTGCGGCCCAACTTCCACCATTCATTCAAGAACAAGTTCAGGCTGCCCAGGGATTCTCCAGGCCCAATAGTGATCCATTCTCAAATACTTACAATCCTGGCTGGAGAAATCACCCTAATTTCTCTTGGAAGAATCAGCAGGCCCCATTACCGATGTACAATCCTCCCATGCATCAAGCCCAAAAGCCACATAATTCATTCCAACAACAATCTAATTTCTATGGAAATGTTCAGACTAGGGGATCTCAAGCCCAGTTTTCTCAACCGGCCAAGTATCAATCTGGTCAATCGGCCCAATATCAATCAGGTCAATCGGCCCAATATCAATTAGGTCAACCGGCCCACTACCACTCATTCCAATCAGGACAACCAACCTAATACCATCCTCCACCCACTTACGAGCAACCTCCTCAGCCCAACTTTGATGATAAATTCACTCAACTCCAACAACTGATTTTGACCCAGCAACAATCCATTGCTAAGTTGGAAAGTCAAATGGGCCAATTAGCTGAGGCCGCAATGAGAAGAGAAGTAGGCCAACTTCCTAGTCAACCCGTTGCCAATCCAAGGAATCAACCTCCGGGTTTTCCACAGCAATCGGGCCTTTTACCTCAGCCTGGCCCGGTACCACAGCCTAAAGGGCCACAATTTGAGAATGCTAAAGCCATTTCAGCCCTTAGGAGTGGGAGAAGTTTAAAAAAACCACATGCAGATGGAGAGTTAGCTAAAGGTTCCACTGATGGGCCTCAGGAAATTGAAAGTGAGAGTGAAGATGAACCCATCATAGAGAAGTTGGAGGAGGATCTGAAAGGAAAAGGGAAGATTGATGAAGGCCCAAGTTCTTATAAACCTAGGGTGCCATTTCCTAATACCTTGTTAGCTAAGTCCAATACCAGGAAGAAACTGGCCCAGAATGAGGAGTTGTTGGATTTGTTCAAACAAGTCCAAATTAATATTCCACTCCTCGATGCCATCAAACATGTGCCAGCTTATGCTAAGTTTCTCAAGGAATTATGTACTCCACGAAGAGAATCTAGAATGGCACCCGAAAAGGTTCGGCTTTCTGAGGATGTTAGTGCAATTGTGATGAATCATTTACCCAAGAAGTTAAAGGATCCTGCAGCACCTCTAATTTCATGTGACTTAGCTGGAGTTACATTTGATAGAGCTTTATTAGATCTAGGTGCGAGTGTAAATCTATTGCCAACAGCAATTTATGAAAAGTTTGATATTGGAGAATTAAAGCCCACATCCATCATCCTGCAGTTAGCTGATAGGTCTGTGAAAACTCCACGGGGATTAATTGAGGATGTCATTGTAAAGGTTCATGATTGTTATTTTCCCGTGGATTTTCTTATTCTGGATATGGCATTACCTGAGGAACTCATTCACACTCCGATCATCCTAGGTCGTCCATTCTTAGCCACTGCCAAAGCTAATATAAATTGTGAAACTGGCATAATGGACATTTCATTCGGGGGTCAAAAGGTCCAGATTAATGTCTTCAAAGCATCTCAATACCCAGATCATGAAAAAGAATGCCACACTATTGATATATTGGATAATCTGGTTGAAGAAAATGAGATGTCCACATATGACTTTTTGGAGGAAGCCAACACTCTAAAGGACTCTCCTGGCCCATTAACATCTTGGCCCAAGGTTGAACCTTTACCAGCCTTACAGTCTGAGCCCGCTTTGCCATCTTTAGAGGACCCTCCTGAGCTTGAACTCAAACCATTACCTGAGTCTCTCAAGTACATCTTTTTGGGCCCAAACCAAACTCTCCCGGTCATCATTGCGGCAAATCTCACATCGCCGCAGGAGGCCCAATTAACTGAGGTCCTCAAAGACCACAAGGGTGCTATTGGATGGTCGGTGGCAGATTTAAAGGGAATTAGCCCGTCCATTTGCATGCATCACATCTATATGGAAGAGAATTCTAAGCCCAGTCGGGAGATGCAAAGGCGGCTTAACCCCAATATGAAAGAAGTGGTGAAGAAGGAAGTTGTGAAATGGTTGGATGCGGGTATTATTTACCCAATATCAGACAGTAAATGGGTCAGCCCAACCCAAGTGGTACCCAAGAAATCTGGATTAACAGTTATTAAGAATGATCATGGAGAAGAGGTACCCAATAGGCTCACCACGGGATGGAGAGTGTGCATTGATTACCGAAAGATGAATCTAATGACTAAGAAGGACCACTTTCCACTCCCATTCATGGATCAGATTCTGGAAAAGTTATCGGGCCAGAAGTACTTCTGCTTCTTAGATGGGTATTCCGGGTATAATCAAGTGGCCATTTACCTGGAAGATCAAGAAAAGACCACCTTCACGTGCCCTTATGGCACGTTTGCTTTTAGGAGAATGCCATTCGGATTATGCAACGCACCAGCCACATTTCAACGGTGCATGATGGCTATCTTCTCCGATATGGTAGGAGAATTCCTCGAAGTTTTCATGGATGATTTCTCAATCTTCGGGGACTCTTTTGAAAATTGCCTGGAAAATCTTAAACAGGTGCTAGCACGATGCATAGACACCAATCTGATTCTTAGCTGGGAAAAGAGCCATTTCATGGTTCGAGAGGGCATTGTTCTAGGCCATATTGTGTCTGAAAGGGGGATAGAAGTAGATAAAGCTATGATCGATCTCATATCCAATCTTCCTCCTCCTACTTCAGTCAGACAGATCCGTTCATTCCTTGGCCATGCCGGTTTCTATCGCCGGTTTATCCATAATTTTTCTCAAATTGCTCGGCCCCTAACTCTTCTCTTAGCTAAGGATGTCCCTTTCCAAATGGATGAATCTTGCATCAAGGCATTCAATTCTCTGAAGGAATCTTTGACCAAAGCCCCGATTCTTCAATCTCCAGATTGGTCTTTACCCTTCGAAATCATGTGTGATGCCTCGGATTATGCTATCGGTGCAGTTTTGGGACAAAGAATCAACAAGTGTCCCGTGGTGATCTATTATGCAAGTCGCACCCTTGCCGATGCTCAAATGAATTATACCACCACCGAAAAGGAATTGTTAGCCGTGGTTTTTGCCCTAGAAAAATTCAGATCTTATCTTTTAGGGGCAAAAGTCATAATCTATTCTGATCACTCAGCTCTGAAATATTTGTTGACCAAGAAGGATGCAAAGCCTAGGCTTATTAGATGGATCTTACTCCTTCAGGAATTTGATTTGGAAATTTGGGATAAGAAGGGTTCTGAGAATGTGGTAGCTGACCACCTATCCCGAATTCTGATATCTGAAAGTACACCAATCACTGATTCCTTTCCTGATGAGCATCTACTGACCATTTCTCACACTGCTGCACCTTGGTATGCTCACATTGTCAATTACAAAGTGACTAATCAGCTTCCGGAAGGATGGACCAAAAGTGAAAAGGACAAATTCTTTTCTCAAGAAAAATATTATTTCTGGGAGGATCCTGAATTATTCAAATTTTCTCCTGATCAAATCATTAGGCGATGTGTTCCCGAAGAAGAACAACAGAGTGTTCTTAACTTCTGCCATAATCTGGCCTGTGGGGGCCACTTCTCAGGAAAGAAAACTGCAGCCAAAGTCCTACAAAGTGGTTTTTACTGGCCCACACTTTTCAAAGATGCCCATGAATTTAGCAAAACTTGCCTCCGATGTCAGGCCGTAGGAAATATGGCGAAAAGGGATATGATGCCACTCAACCAAATCTTGGTAGTTGAAGTCTTTGATGTCTGGGGAATTGAATTTATGGGACCTTTTCCACCCTCTTTTGGACATACATATATTCTGGTAGCGGTGGATTATGTTTCAAAATGGATTGAAGCGGTAGCCACCCGAACCAATGATCATAAAGTGGTCATTAAATTCGTTCAAAAGAATATCTTTTCTCGGTTCGGGTGGCCTAAAGCTATCATTAGTGATGGGGGAACGCACTTCACGAATTACCAGTTTCGGGCTTTGCTTAAGAAATATGGGATTAATCACAAGGTAGCCACCCCCTATCATCCCCAAACTAGTGGCCAAGTGGAAGTTTCCAATAGAGAGATTAAGAACATTCTGCAAAAGTCCGTTAGGCCTGATAGAAAAGATTGGTCTGAAAGATTGGATGATGCTTTATGGGCCTATCGGACCGCTTACAAAACTCCTATTGGCATGTCTCCTTATCGCCTAGTTTTCGGAAAAGCGTGCCACCTTCCAGTGGAATTAGAACATAGGGCTTATTGGGCCATCAAACAAGTCAATCTAGACCTAGCCCAAGCTGGTTCCCACCGCACCTTACAACTGAGTGAGCTGGAAGAGTTGCGTAATGAGGCCTATGAAAATTCAAAGATCTATAAAGCCAAAACCAAAGCTTTTCATGATAAACATATTGTCAGAAAATCATTTCTTCCAAATCGGAAAGTTTGGCTATTTAATTCTAGGCTTCGCCTATTTCCTGGAAAACTGAAATCCAGATGGGATGGACCCTTCGTGGTCGTTAAAGCCTTCGATCATGGAGCCGTTAAAATTCTGAACCCCAAAAGTGGGAACACTTTTACTGTTAATGGTCAACGGTTGAAACCATTCATTGAAAATCTTCAAAATGAACCACCTGAATTCATAGAACTGAGTGATCCACACTAACTGAACTTCCGTCTGGCTGAAGACGATAAACTTAGCGCTTGTTGGGAGGCAACCCAATATTTTATTTCAGCTTTTGTATTTCTTTCCTTTTAGGTCCCTAAGCAGCAATCGCCGTGGGTATGTCGCCGCCTCGTCATTACAGGTTATTTCGCTCCTTCACCAATTCTCTTCTGGCTGCATGTTTTTCATATCTTTTATGCCATTGAGGACAATGTCAATCAAGTTGGGGGGTGGGACAATCATATGCATTTATTGAAAATCTTTTGAAGAAAACTGATATCTTTCACTGAAAAAATGGTCAAATTTTTTCAAAAACTTCTTTTCACATCCTAGGAAAATTGCATGAAAATCATGTTTCATTAAGTAAATCTTAAACAAATCAGTTTTCTGTTAGTCACATTGGTTAAAGAGCCTTTAAAGTTCAAATATCTCACTTTACAAAAATCCACAGCAGGATGATTTTCACACACACACGGCAACTTAGAATAAATGGAAGATCTTAAAAGTATAGAATTGCTGGAATTAACCTCAAGGATAAGACTACTTATTCTAATTTTTCTTTTGGGTTGAACGAAATGAATGTGTAGAATCCGTAATAGGGGACTGCCCCACTCAGCACTCTAAAAGAGGCGGTCATTTAAAATGGACAGCTGTAAACATTAAAGGCAAAAGAAGGCGATAAAAGAGCTAAAGGAAGGTAGGTGGCAAAAAGTACGCACCTCCCCTCAGGCAATTCAAAGAGAGTGGCAAAAAGTACGCACTCTTAAAAGCAAAAGTACAATAAAATGAAGAAACGCCACGCTAAAAAGTCCATCGTACCAAAAATATGACCAAGTCGTGAAAAGTGCTGAGTTGGGACGGGAACTGAAAAACGGTCCTCACTGACTGATCGGGAAATCTTTTATTCTCTTCCCCTCCCCAAGTAGTCTTATCTAAAGGGTAGTAAAGGCAAGAATATACCATAAAGGTCGGAAACGAGTTCTAAGTGTGTCAAATTTCATGCACAATTACCTGTCTGAACCAAAATATTGTGGGAAATGAAAACTTTTTAGCTCAACCAAACGGCTACCACTTAAATTGATTGTGAAAGATACTACAAATGAAGCATGATAATTTATTATTTGTCCTAACTTTTCCTTATTTGCATTGCTAAGGGACTAGCAATGAGTAAGTTGGGGGGTGTGATAAAGTGTTAAATTGATCATTTAAGGGCAACCATATGCATCATACTCATGTTTTTATCTGCAAAATAGCATGAAATGATAGATAATTGTGTAACAAGTCCAACGGTACCAATTTCATCAAATTCTGACTTAAAAACATCGTCATTTCATGTGATCAAAGGAGTGTAGCGCATTTGCGGTTTTTCGACAGAACCGAGACGAAATGAATAAATATGATGATATTTTTATGATAATGCACTAAATTATATTTATTTGATGTGAACAGGACATGCCGATGATGCAGTGCAGCTGGTGGAGTTTCCGGAAATTTGGGAGTGGTCCGGTGTGCGGATTTCAACAAAAACAGGGGTAAAAATACAAATTGACTCCTTCTTTCACTGGAGTTTCCCAAAACCCACTATTTCCCTCCATCTCTCCGATTTCCTAAACACATCCCTTCCTTTATTTTAAAAATTCTCTCTCTCTTCTCGTTTTAGAAAGTCGAATCCTATTTCTTTTCCAATTTCCTCTTCCAAATCCTGTCCCTTCTCCAAGTCTCCCACATATCCTCCTCCTTTTCCAACTCAAACCCAGCAGCCTCTCCTCCTTCTCCTCTCTATAAAAATTCTCCCCCACGTTTTGTTTTCCGGGAATTCCGAGCCGACTCCTCCTCTCTCCAGCTCTCCCTCTCTCCGGTGTTCTCTTTCTCTCCCTCTGTTTTCTCCCCCTCTCGTTTTTGTTCCAGCATCCCTCTCAAACCCCCGAATCTCTCTCTCTCTCGGATCCCCCTCCGTCTCCCTCTCTCCGGTTCTTCCTCTCTCTAGGTTTCTCTTCCCGTTTTCTTCTCGGCCTCTCTCTTTCTCCCACGCAGCTCCGTTTTCCACCGGTTTCTCTCTGCATGCAAGCCGGCACTAGCAACGCCCGAGCTTCAGCGCATGCACCTCTTTTACGTAGTCGGCAACGCACCATCAACCTGTTAGCATCCTTCCAACCGGCAACCGACGACCTGCAGCACCAGCAGCTGCTCCTACACGCTGCACTTGAAGCTGAACCAGCTCCTCCACGCACCAGCAGAAGCCCCAGCGCATGCAGCAAGTCCACGTTGCCGGCCTCCCCCTACTCCCAACATGCACCTGCATGCACCCGTAGAAGCCTCCACGTAACCGGCTGCCCTGCACCAACAGCAACTGGTCTCCACGGCGCACCTGCAAGCTGCTTCTCCACCCGGCTTCTCCACGCACACCAGCACCGGCCAGCAACTCTCCCAAGCAAGCATCTGTCCAAGCGTGGTGGCTCTTCCAGCTCCTGCACGCACCAACTTCCAACTGCATGCCAAGCACGTCGGCCTCCAGTTTCCCTGCGTATCCAGCAGCTGCCAGCAACTGCAGCAGCATCCTGCCCAGCCAGCAAGTGTTGCCCATGCACGCACGCCAGCAGCCGCCCAAGCGCATCTTCAGACCACTAAGCTGTCCCCTCTCTCCACCGGTTCACTGCACCGAAGCCAGCAGAAGCTTCCTCCTTCCCAGCAAGTTCTTCCAGTCCGGTCCATTGAGCCGGCAGTCCCCACAAAAACCCATAGATTGTTTTTAATTTATTCTTTCCATTCCCCATTAGTATAATAGTTATTTATTTAATTAGGATTAGTCAATTGTTTTTTTATGTTTTGTTTATTTAGGATATTAAACCTTGTAATTTGTTTCATGATTCGTAGTTAATTAGTAATTTACACCTAGTTAAATAACAGTTTCTTTGTTAATCTTTTAGTCATGCTTATTTTCCAATTATGTTTGTGTTTAATTTCTGAAAAAGAAAAAAAAAAGATTTGTTGAATTAGAGTAATCCTATTTTTAGGTAATATTAGTGAACTTAGTTTTAGTTTAATCAAGTAATTGGTTTAACTTAAATCTCACTTATTTTTAGATTAACTAAAGTCCAAAATTTTCAAAATTAAAATTCTACCTCCCTGCGGATCGACTCGGACTCACCACTATTAAATTTTCAAAATCTGATTTGAGTGAGCCGGATAAATTTAGATTGAACGTTTTCATGAGTTTAACGACACACAATTCAAAACGATCATTACCCCACCCATGTAATGGGGTGTATCTGAAGAAGTTTTATCCATGAAAACACAAAAAAATCAAAAATCTCAAAATCTCAAAAAAATCGAATATCCAAAAAGCATCAAAAACATTTGCAAATATGCACATACTTCAATGAAAATGACAAAAAAATCAGAAAAAGCACAAAATCCAACTGTCTGGTGACTGCCACGTAACCCCCTGTCTAGGTCTAGTTGCATGATAGATTGGGTTAACATTAAGGTTTGGCTAAGACTTTTGTCCACCAGAACCTTGGACGTGTCTACTTTACTTTCATACGGATCCCTATGATCATCCTGAGATGCACACACCTACACGTTTTTTCAAAAGGGAACCTTCTTAAAATGAGTTCCAAGTCTTTAGTGTACTGTCAAAATGCAACCTTTGCTCTTCGTCTCTCGACTGATCAGGACAGTTGACGCCCTTAAACGGTCAAGCTCAGCAAATTGCGGTTCCTCCACAACCCGATAGATGTAACCCCTAAAAAGGGCCCAAAAATGAAATGTAAAGGACCAGAGCACGTGAAGAGGGCAATGTCCCCGCAGGCGGAATATCAAATAATCCCGAAAGAATGTCAAGAGTGGAAAAGAAACACAAAAAAAGAAAAGGGGTTCAAGCAATCATACAAAAAAGCCTGGTCGTGACCGTGCCTGGCCATGAAATCTGCCAAAGGCCTGAAAAGTCAAAAAAGGGGCATCTAGGAGGTCAAAAGGGGTCCGTTTTGTCACAGCTCGCCCTTTTAACGGTTTTGTCGGTCCTCTTTTGAGGTTTGTCTCCAAAATTTCTTCACTTTTTCCCCCTCAAGGTTTTAGCACGAGATAGATATCTAAAGACCGAACATCATTTTAAAAATGGTTCGTTTTTTAAAAATCGTCACATGCTCACATGAGTCCAAAATGGGTGAAGAGTAATGTCAATGTTTATGGTGAACTAATTTCTTAACCATAATCTCAATGTGTACTCTCGAAGACTTCGGGCTTAGGTCAATGCATGCGCGTCACCAATAGGTGCGACGGCGTCTGATTCCGGGTCAGCGTCGCGCGGTTGACCGTTAGGGTTCCAAGGTGTTCCATCATATACCTTCTAGATTGTGAGGAAAGAGACCCGGGTCGAGCAAATCATTTACCTCGAAAACTTTTTGGGCAAACTTGGTGGTCGGAAGCAGCTGGGAGCCTAAGCATGGCATGACGGTATTGTCATCAGTATGAGTCTTAACCGGTCAAGGTTAGTTTGAGGAGTCTAGAGGCCCAAATCAACCTAGATGTGTGCTTAGGATACCTGGGAAGTTGAGTGTGCATTTCCCCTTCATCATTCGACCAGGCAAAGTTTGGGCAGTCACCAGGTGGGCGGACAAAAAACATGTTTTCGTTCATCACACACCTCATTTGTTAATATCCACCAGCATTTGCATATTTACTTGTCGCATCAGTTTCAAATATTCTTCCTTTTGTCTGGTTAGTAGGACACGGCCCCTTGACCCTATGCGAAGGCTAGGAAAAAGGTAGTTGCTCCTTTTTGGGCAAGGGGCCGAAAACAGATACTATTAACTGTTTCCCCTGATGTTGTGCATGCAGGAAATAACAGATATGGACATAAAGCAGAACAAGAAGTGCCCAGATGTAAATAGTGAAATATGCAAGCATAACATAATAGTCATACATCACGACACAGAGGCATACCCCTGCATCAGCTTTCAATCCCTCTCCCTCTCAATCTCTCTTCCTTCCTTCCGCGTCATCATCTCTCCTATCTCGAGAAGGGTGCCTCATCTGGCTCTCAGCGTCATCCTCCCGAGCACGGCGATGACCTGATGCCGGTCGCATAAACCCCGATGAGCCAGCGGGTCGCAATGCTCTCCACGCATCCTCAGCAAGAAGGGAGTCAAGGTCTCTAAAGACAGAGCTCCCAACAGGTGCCTGGCCAGCCGACGGGGCAAGAATGGGGGGACGAGCTCCTGGACTATGTGTGCTGGATCTCGTAGCTCGTTCTCGCCCCTTCTTCATCACTCGGTCCGACAGGGTTTGGTACTTGAAATCAAGCTCCCGCACCTCTGTCTGCAACCTCGTCAACTCCTCCCGTAAGCCGGCTATCTTACCCTCCCAGTACACGTCAGGGTGGGATCCTTCTCTCGCCCTGGCCCGAGCTGTCCGCTCCTCTAAGACCTAGTCTCTCAACTGCTGATTGAGGCTCTCCAACTCTTGCACCTTGGCTAAGGCGGTCTCCACCTCCTGACGCTGTAAAGGAACTCAGGGTTAAGCAAGCTCAATCACTATAACACAGGAGCAGAACAAGTCTCACCTGCTGTGCCAAATCCGCCTACCGGGCCTCCGCATGACGGAGAGCATCCTGCAACCTGGCCTCCCAATCAGTAGGGGCAGCTGGCCCCTGGGATGATGAGCCCACACCAGGATCTCCTCGCAGCCCATGATGGGCTAGCGTCTCTCTCTGCATCACAAGGGTTTTTCACAAAAATAAGATGGACAATCTCATACCCGAATACAGAAATTAGACTTCTCACCAATTCCCCAATCTGGTGAAGCAGGTCACTCGTCTGCAGAACCAGAATCTCATTCTGATTCTTAGGATCTGCACGGCTTCAGTTTCAGGCATCTATTGCAGGAATACCTCTAAGGTTAGTCCATGGAAAATTTGAGTGAAATAGACTGAAGGGTTAGAGAGAAGTACCCACCGCGCATCTAGAAACATGCGATCTGAGTACCGCCGGGCATAATCCCCCAAGTATTGGAAACTATTTCGCAAGAATTTATCCTCCTGCAGGGCATCCCCGGTGCGGTGCCACACTTCGATCTCAGCTCGCCTCACCACTCGCCAATCCTGACCAATAGCAGAAGATCGGCGACGACCGTGGTTCATATCAGGATACGTCGGATAGACGAGCAAAGGTTGATGCCATCCCCACGTGCGGTAGGCCATCCGAACAAAGAGGCCGTCACAGATGTTCACGCACAACGAGGGCACCTCCCGCCGGAACTGGGAGAGACTCTGGGACACCCATGGATGATCGGCCAGGTCCTCCTCTGCATATGGCATCCACACCACCTGAATGAAACAGAGGGTCAGACCTAACCATTTGTTCAGATGCACATATATCTCAAATCACTCACCATATGAGGAGGAAATGTGTCGAGCTGGGCGCGGATGTCCTCCACGCGGTACATTACGGGACGATAATCCCGGATCATTTCCCACCATGCCATGAGAGGGGTCCATCCCTTACGATCCGCAGAAACGGTCCCTCGGCCGATGGGGAGGCGGGTATAACCCCAGATCTACAAAGGACAACACAGTCAATGCCAATCAACATAAGTGAGGAAGGAAGGAGATCCACAACCAAGAGGGATTACCTGAAGAAAAGGCGTGAATCCACCCAAATTGCCAGAGCCCTGGTGGTAGCTCACCAGATGGGAGAAAAGGTGACCCAACATCGCAACTCCCCACGCCATCTTCTTCGCCGCTTGGAGGTCCTCCAACAACGGCAGATATTTCAGGTTGACTTTGTCCGAGGCTGTAGCAAATAGCAGCCTCCCGAAGAGGAACAAGAGGAAGATCCGTAAGTTCTCGTCGTCTGAGCGGCCATCCAAGTCCAAGAGCACCTCCACTCTCTCAGCAAAAGCCTCCAAAGTCTCGCTCGGCGTCCTCCGTACCCGGCTCAACCCCACAGACCGGGCAAAAGGTCCGAGGGGTATGTGGGATAGCACTCCTTGAACCCGGTAATACCCCTCGTTTAGGAGTTGATCTGACAGCTGCCTGTAATCCCTGAGCTCGGGACCCACTACCGGATCACCAATAACCGGCAAGCCTGTCAAGAAAGAGACGTCCTCCAGTGTGGGCAGCATGTGTCCCCACGGCATGATGAAGGCCCTGCATCTGTCATCCCAGCGCTCCCGCAGAGCCACTAAGAAGGGCGCATCTACCATGAACGGTCGGATCCGGAACAGCGGCCCGAACCCAAACGCGTCCACCTAGAAAAGGAGCCGATCGGGCAGCGCATGGTACCAGGCCCAGACCAACTCCCAAGAAACTCGGCCCCGGACTCTCTTTGGACCCTGAAAATCCCAACAAGATTAAAAGTTAGGGGCATGATCATATATAGAGATTTGGAGTAGGCGAGGCAGCTAGCCCCTCACCGTCCGTACGGGGGGACGGCGGGCCCGCCCGCCGTCAGCGCGGACGGGCGGCGGCACCGCCTGCCGTCCACCACACCGGTCACCGTGGTTCCAAAAAAAAACGAACAAGAAAAAAAAAAAAAAAAAACAGGGACTCACCTTCTTCTTCTTCGGGGGCACCTCTCCGTTGCCACCGCCTTCTTCATCACCTTCTCCTTCTTCTTCTTCTTCCTCTCCATCAGCTTCATTTTCTTCCTCTTCATCATCCTCCTCTGCCGCCCTCTCTTCTTCTTCTTCTTCCTCTCCGGTGCGAACCGGCTCCTCGCCGCCGCCGCCGCCAACATCCACCTCGTCGCCGCCGCCGCCCACCTCGCCGCCGCCACCACTGGAGCTTGCTCCATCGCCGCCGTCGCCACCGCCGGTCCTCCTCCTCCTAAGGGAGCGGGGAAGCCAAACTCGTGCCATGGAAAGAGTGGGGAAAAAACTGGAATCGGAGAAGGAAGAGGAAGAAATGGGAAGGGTGGAGAACTAGAGGGCCCAGGGCTTCTTAAAGCCATCCGGCTCGCCGGACGGCCAGCCGTCTGGCGTTAAGATGTGGCCGTCCCACGCGGTGGATGGCCAGGGTTCTGGCCGTCCTCCCACGTGGACGGCTACATGTGTGGCGGTCCCACGCGGTGGACGGCCAGCCGCCTGGCCGTCCGCCAGTGTGGACGGCCACGCGTGTGGCTGTCCCACGCGGTGGACGGCCAGTTGCCTGGCCGTCCGCCAGAGTGGACGGCCATACACGTGGCCGTCCGACGCGTCCGCCAATGTGGACGGTCATTTACGCACATCAGACCTTTGGAGGGGGAATTTCCAGGAAAATTTGCATTATTCATTAAAATTTCAATGGATACATTATTCCAATGCTCTACGGCCTATGAAAAAGGCACATACAGCAGGTCGTACATTGGTTAAATAGTGCACATATCTCTTGACTTCTTCTGAAGTCTCTGCTACATCAAGACGAGCTTTTGTGAATCTGGAGTGACGACGCCATGCACGTCGGAATCGCTCTATTGCTTGCGCTTCTCTCGCGTACCCTGTATGTCTTGGCACGATCAGTGTATCATGCAAAACGGGGAGTGGCACCTATCTGGGAACTCCGATCTAGAGATGGCAACGATGTCCTTGGTACACGGCTAACTCGTTGGGGCCGATGAGCCACAACTCACGCTCACGAGAAGCCCTTGTGGTGAACTCCATATCTCGAAGGATCATCGGAACAAAGATAAATTTTTCCATGGGCAAAAAATTCAGGTAATCACACCAGTCATCCCTCGTCTTAAGATGAGCCGTGAGACACCTGATTTGATCTTCGGGGCCAAGAAGCGAGCGTGCAGGATACCATGCGCTGTGCTGAAAAATCCTGGTGGTAGAAGTTACTTTTTCATCAAAATCAAAAGATAAATGCATCTCCATCCACAATTGTAAGGTGAATAAGCTTCCCCTCGCAGATCGCCCCATGCTCATATGACTAAGCCCTCCATACAGATGTGACAAAATCACCGGGGCGAGAGAATGACCTTTCCACAACAAGCTCAACACGCTCACATACTCCCTCTCTAGCACAGAGCCTGAAGTTGGAAACCATAAGACTCCCCCAAGAACTAGGCATAAGCCTCGCATCAGCCTCTCAGATTTGACCGTCTTGCGCTTAATCTCTCGGACCAACCAGTACGCAAGACGATCGACGAGGATTCCTCGCCTGTTAGTCATGCGGCATACCTCCCGTTTGTCCTGCACTATATCAACAAAGATTTCCTCCCATGCAGGCAAACCAGAGGGATCGCCGGTGGCTAGGCCCTCCCAGCCATAGAAAACTTCTACCTCCTTCACCAGTACTGTTGCCTCGAACTCTCGGAACACGAACGTATGCGTCTCCAGATGCCACAGTTCGAGCAGTTCACCTAGCCCCTCCCAGTGCCAGTGAATAAAAGTGAACCACTTTGCAAACACAATGGAACGGGTGAAATTCCATCGATGCATATATACCCTCATGCCTAGGGTAATCACGTCCAACAGGGCCGCAAGCCATGCATACTTACGAGTATGCCTAGCATCAAGGAATTTGGGAATAGGCTGTAGGACAATCAAGAGTCAAGAAAGAAAAGAGATAGTCAAGGTGGATGACACAAAGGTTTGAGCATACCTGTCAATGGGCCACTAGGTTGCTGAGGTGGCCTTCCACATCGGATAGAACCTGAGGTTCCCTAGCAGTAGCGCGAGCAGAAGGTGAGGCCATCTTTCCACAGAAAGCTTGAGTTCTGGAAGAAAGCCCCGCGACAACCCTCCCCTTTTAAGGCCACGGGATAACTACAAACTTTCCCACATCCCATAAGAGACGGAAGGGCATGCATATCCTTTTCCCCTCTTATGGACGGCATACCCCTTGGCCTTCCACCACTTCATGGACGGCACATCCCTTGGCCTTCCACCTTTTCATAGAAGGCATGCTAGTTGGCCTTCCACCTTTTCGTAGAAGGCATGCTAGTTGGCCTTCCACCTTTTCGTAGAAGGCATGCTAATTGGCCTTCTACCACTTTAGAAAAGGCTCATCTACGAGAAGGCATATTGCCCTTCTCCCCTCTCTACTTTGAGGAGGTAACTTCACCCCCAAGTTCAGGAGACCACTTTGCTCAATATCAACAAATTAATGGTTCTTCTTGGGAATTGAGTCGAAGCCATATCGGATTGGCATTCTACCATTAGAATAGCCATATCTTCCATATCGGCTTCGACTCAAAACTAACCATTTGCTTCTCATCCTTCTGCCGTTTAATGCTTAATGTTGTGATCATTGAATATGTGAACGTTGCTAATGTGTGTTTTTGCAGCTGCAGAAAATCTGAAGCAAGTAGGATTAAAGACATAGGAGGCTAATAACTTTGGGCGTATAGACTCTAAGTTCCTCTTTAAACAAAACAATGAGGAGTCTATATTCCCCAAGTTATTCGATTGGCCAATAAATCCCTCCTGTTTGCATTAGGAATTTTTTTTCTAACCTTTAAACCAGCATGCATTGCATAAGCATCATCCACCATTCCCGCCCTAGGGGCAATGACCATAATTCATCACTCTGCTTAACCCATTGTTGATCTGTGAGTGTGGCGATCGTTCGTCTGTTAGCACTTTGAATTGCAAGACCTCATCCATTTTCCGATACGTGTGCTTGAGATGCTCTCACTTGGCGATCACATGATGCGCCAGGCCACCGCGCGCCCGTTGTGTCGAGACCATTTCAAGTCGCACTCTTCCAACTTTCATGCTTGAGATCCCCTTGGGCCAGATCGTTGCATCCTGGTGCGCCAAGGCCTCGCAGTTCCAGCACCCGAGGGTCCCACGGATTGTGATTCTCTAGTCTGAATTTTGCTCCTCTTCTTAGTCACCCTTGCAATTCGAATAGCTAGCTTTCATGCATTTGCCACCCTCTCATACCACCTTTGGATGCAGCTCATCCCTTCTTTGGGCTGTCCAAAATCTGGTTCGATTTCCGGAACACCTATTTATCATTTCGTTCCACTCCACTGCAAAACAGGTGTCCCGAAGGGGCATTTGTAGACACCGATTTTGGACCACCCTTTTGGTCATGAACCCCATCCATCATTAGCCCATCATCACCAAATCCCTCATCTTAGCCATCTCAGCCCACTAATAGCTAGGCCCGTTAACCAATCCCAACTCTAGCCACCTTTTTGTGGAAGGCCAGCCAGTCCGCCTTCCACCATCCTTCGAAGGCCAGCCAGTCCGCCTTCCACCATCCTTCGAAGGCCAGCCAGTCCGCCTTCCACCACCCTTCAAAGGCCACCCCTTGCCTTCCACCCCCTTCGAAGGCCAACCGGGCCGCCTTCCACCACTTCTTGGAAGGCCAGCTACCTATCCTTCCACGGGATAGGAAGGCATGTTGGTTGGCCGTCCACTCCCCTAACTACCACCTTGACCTCGTCTTCCCCACGATCGCCTCTACTCGCCGCCCTCACTCCCCACTCCGGCGACTGCCGCGCGCACCACCTCCGATCCTTGACCACTTCCCATTGGCTCCAAGATGATTTACGGGGATTTAGACCCCTATTTTCTCCTATTTCTCTTTCACCTATTTAAACCCCCCCATGTCCCCTCGAGCGGGGGGTGAAGGATTTTTTGGGGTGAGAGATTCGGAGGGGTGAAGAGGAAGGAGGAGTTTTTATGGAGGGAAGGCTCAGAGGAGGTTAGCGAGTGAGTCGGCTCTGAGGAGTCGAGCGGACAAGGAGTCAGAGAGCTTCAGGAGGGGCTTCAAGAGGAATCCTTCGCACTCCAAATGGGCTTGTCTTCTTAACCCTCTTTTACTTTTATCGTCTTCATTTCATTGCATTCTCACTTTCCATTCCTGCCGTAACATTCTCCCTCTCTCACTCTTCTTTTCACTTTTAACATATCACTTCACTTTTCACACACGAGCACCCCCATTTGCATGCATGCATGTTAAGATGACCTAGCAACCCTTATTCCCCCAGAGGTTTTAAACAAAAAATGGGAGGTGGGTGGCCATAACGTATGGTCACCTTCCCTCCCCAAACACCCATCCGGTGCGTCTCCCTCCAATTCTAGTTAATTTTTATATTTTTATGCATAGATTCTACATGCCACAGTTCTAATCGGGTCATTCTTCCTCTCTTGTCTTGTCTTGTCTTTTCAGGGATCCTTACCACATTTCCGCATGCAAACTGCCGAGCTCTCCTCCTTTGGCCGGCCGGAGGAAGAGAAGGAGAAACCCACCATCTCCCGCTCCCTCAGAACGCGATCACTCTTACAATCCTGCGGAGCACAGGGACTGTAAGGTAATGCTCTTGGCGATCACACCTTAATCTCTAACCCCCTTAAATCGCCGCAGAGCTAAGACGAACGGAGAAACCCTCGCCCGAAGCCCGCAGCAGCGGCGGGGGACGTTCCGGGCGCCTACATGTATAACCTTCATGTATACAGAACGGGAGACGCCAACAGTCTCCTAGCGGGGATCAGAATCTCCAAAAGTCACAGTATAACCTCGGGTAAACACATAGTATTATACTATTTTCTTAGAGCAGCCATCTCATGGTAATTGCAACTCCTTGCAATATCCGATCATATTTTGGCTCCCAGGTTATTAATGGTCCTGGGTAAACACAGTAGACCATTATTTCCCAGTCTAAGCTTTACCATCAATACGTGATAGAGTAGAGTAGAAATATAATTCCCAGGTAAACACGTAGATAACTATATCGTTCCTCTATTCTTATCTAAAGATATCTAATAACATAATTAATAGTCCTCTCAACAGATGATGACAAATCTCAGATAAACATGTAGTATATGTCACCACTGAATCTATTACTTATAATGATGGAGAGCCACGCGGTTTATTCTTAATGACTCGCGCTCCGACTTAGAATTTGTTATGAAGGCTTTATTTATTCAGTTTGGTCTCATCCTAGGTGATAGTATTAAATATATTGAGTATATTACATATACTAATAACCTAGGTTATTTGATTCATAATCAAAGAAAACACACGCATCACATATATGTCATTAGTGTGGTCATAGATAGCATAGTGGTTTGACTTGAGCTAGACAGTCAAACACACACACACACAATATAACAATTTATATCATGAGTCTGCAAACTCATAGGGTAAATGAACTCCTTCATATCATTCTTGGTTGCAGTTGTGGATCATCTTCGCTCCACACTTCATCGCCTCGATCAAATTACAAGATAATTTAAAAGAAGCCTTATGGTGAGTATGTTAGTTTTAGGTGGCCTACAAGCCAATCTGACTATGTAAATCTCGTTCATTTATTAATATAATGGCACAATATTCGTTATGTGTAAATCACATTAATTATCGTTTCATAATGAAGTCCGTGAATATGTGCTGTAGTGATCAGATTATGATGAGATCATACTAATGAGACTGATCACTTAAACACACATATTCTTAATCGTTCCTAGTCGGAGGATATCCGAGAATGACATCGGATATCCGGTTAAACTAGTACAGATTACTCCTGCTCCTATGATGAGGGTGACTGATCTCATAAGTCACTTGTGTGGAGACACTAAGGTGAATCTGTAGGTGCTCATTGGAGAATGAGTTCACTGAACTGATCCGACTGAATCGTTGGATGGTATTGTACCTTACTGTCAACCAGCTTGATTCTATTGTCGCAGTTGCATGGATGGTCCTCGGACCTGAGACACCAAAGATACCTTGTCGGTGGACTTCTGTGCTTTAACCTTGGTTTACAAATCTCTAAGCACGGGATTCTAAAATGCCAAGGATTGGGTACAGCGGAATACCGTCGAAGGGAATTGTGTGTCAATAAGGAATCATTCGCTCAAGGTACTTAGAGAAAGAATGCTCTAGGAAGGATGCGCGGAAGTCCCTGGCCAGGGTGGACGATAATATCGGGAAAGGAGTTTTCCGATATTCATCAGCGGCATCCAATCCAAGTGAGTCGACCGGTTAGGGTTTGACAGCACGCCATACCCTGGGTTGACTTGAGAGCATTGTACGAATGAAGGATTATATCCACGTGGTAACTGTCGGTAGAAAGGTTCCAAGAGTGGGTTACTTAACCCCGATACCATCCGGGTTTACGCGGTGTTGCTTGGCACCCAACGTGATCAGAGGCCCGGTCGAATTCGATGTGTGACATCAATTCGATTGATTAATTAATTAATAAAGACTTATTAATTGATTAATAAAGCCAGTAAGGGGTTACTAGGCTTATTAGGTTGTTAACCGGACTGGTAATTGGGCCTTCAGGGTCACACGCAAATGATTCTCAAGGCGATGGATAAATAAGTGTGTTTTATATAAACCGGCAATTTTTATGAAAAACCGCGTGGTTAGTATAAAACATAGCGAACGAGCTGAGTAGGCCATGCTGTTGCTAACCTTAGCCGCCCCTCCTCTGTTTCTCTTTCTCTCTGGCATCCCAGACAGATCCAGATCTGCTTCGCCGCTTCTCTGACTCCCGTTCGACGGGAAATCGTCCGCGCGTTGTGGCGATCGTTGCGGCAACCCGCGGAGGTTTCGTGGGCTGCGAAGAACGAGGAACGTGAGGATATCCGTCGCGAGGAGGATCGCGTAGACTTCGCTAGAGACCGGGCACTTGCGTGGCTTGCGGTGTCGCACCAACGGAACCGAACGGTTGCGGATTCGAATCCGCACACAGTAAGAACTGATTATCCGATAATCTATTTTTTCCGATTTTCAAAACGGGAACGGATCTCCGTTTTTTATTTTTATTTCCGTTGCGCGGGAGATCTGGAGAAATCCGAGAATCCAACAGTGGTATCAGAGTCAGGTTCCACTATTTCTCGTCCTATTTCGGTCTCCGAAATTAATATTTCATGCGTTATTCCATGCTTTAACTTCGATTAATTGTTGGATTTGTGTTCATGTGATGAACACGGTTAATTTGATTAAGATTTTGCAATTTTCAAAATTTATTTTGGTGTTTTTCGGTGTTCTTCATGAGATGATGTTTTGGGGGTTTTCGGCAAGCTCGTACTTGCTTCCCAAGTGTTGGGATGGCGAGCCGAGACTCCAGATCCCCTGGGGATAGTCCCCACTGTCCACCGATCACCCAGAACATCGCCGGAGTGGCCGCTGGCAGTGACCAAAAGCCGCTGTGGTACTAGGTCTCTTTTCTTCTTTTAAGTTTTGAGAAAAACCAGAAATAATAACAGAAGATGAGGGGCTCGGGTATTTATTAGTGGACCTCCGGCGTGCCAGCTGGCGCCAGGGGCATCACCGGCCGGCGTCGGCGGGGCCGGGCTGGCGGTCACCGGAGGGGGCAGCTGTCGGGCGCCGCCGTCGGGCTGCACCTACATATGTTACAGGTTAGGGCTTTTGCAGGGGGCGTTGGGTTGAGGTTGAAGATGGGGGCCGGTCCACAAGCCCGAGCCGGTTCGACCGGGCTCAGGCCGGCCGAGTCCCTGTCGAGCCCTTGGTTGAGCCCAGGCTGGCGCCTGGTTCGGACCCAGGCGAGCCAGGGCTCGAACCGAGGCTCAAACCAGTTGCCCTTTTTGCTAATTGGGCTGAGCCCTTTGACCCCCTCATTCCCTACTTAAACCATTAACCCCCTATTACTCTGAAATATTAAATTGGAATTGTATTTAAAATTTGAAATTGTTTTAAATTTTAAATTAGAATTATGATTTAGTTAATTATTTTATTAATGATTTTGAATCATTAAGTCATTTAAGGATTTATTAATTAGCAATTAGTTGTGAATTAATTGAGGTTAATATTAGTTTAAGTGTTAAATTAATTATTGACCTTAATTTGTCTAATTTTAAGAGTTAAAATTAATGGTTAATAATTATTAATCTAATTGTTAGATTATTAGTTATTAATACATCTAATTGTTAATTATTAATTTGAGTTAGTTATTAATTTAATTGTTAAATTATTAATTAACTTGGATGACTAATTGAAATGTTAAATTAGTAGTCCTTCATTAATTATTGTTAGTCATTAATTTAATAGTTAAATTAATGATAACTTTAATTATCTAATCTAAGAGTTAGATTAATTAATTATTAATTAGTTAGTGTTAATTATTAGTTTAAGAGTTAAATTAATAATTAACATTAATTGACTGATCTAAATGTTAGATTAGTAATTAATAATTAATTATAGTTGATTATTAATTTAAGTGTCAAATTATTAATTAACTTTATTGGACTAGTCTAAGAGTTAGATTAATTATTAATAGTCTAATTGTTAGATTATTAATGGGGTTTAATCTAAGTGTTAGATTATTAGAATTGTTCTAATTTGCATGGAATAATCTGGAATTATTAATTTAGAGTGTGTGCACATGTGATCTGTATTTTGATGCTTTTAAATTTGATTTGATTGCATGATTAATTTGATTAAAAGAATTTTCAAAATTCAAATACCAATTTTGATTGGATCCCAGTTTTTGAAAGTCAAAATTATTTATTTTTGAAAAACTCTTTTATTTTAGTCATGTGATGTGCTGAATCATGTGTGGAATCCTTAAAACACACTGTGGTCATGGATATGTATTTATTTAATTATTCATGTGATGAATGGATTATGTGGATCGTGGATGTATAGTTATTTATTAATTGATAATAAATAGAGGTCTACGTACCTCTCTCTCTCGAACTCCGATGTATTTCTTCCTCCCTCTCTCTTGTACTCACCATAAGGCTCTCTTCTAATTATATGTAAATTCTAGAATTTATTGTAATATGATCGAGGCAACTGAGGAAGGAGCGAGGACGATCCACAGATGCAACCAGGAAGGCGATATGATGGAGATCTCTTGCCTATGTGTTTACAGGTTTATCTAATGTAAATATTATGTTAGATTGTGTATGCGTTTGACTGTTGGCTCCAGTCAAACCCACTGTGCTATCCATGACCACACTAGACATGTATGTGATGCATTGTTTTATTTTGATTATGAATCAAAGCAGGTATAGTATTTAGTAAATATATACGATATATTTATATACTATCACCTAGGAGAGACCAAGATAAAAGTTATCTAAATATCCTCAGATAAACTCTAAGCCGTAACGTGAGTAGTTAAGAACTTACCGCGTGCTCCACCATCATTATAGTTATAGGATTCGAATCACTTTAGGCAGGTTTGTTGTGCTATCCACAAGGCCTGTTTAATTGGGAGGAGAAACTGTGGCTATGGCATTAGATGCCTATATGATCGGGATAGAGGAACCATGTAGCTTTGTTGTGCTATCCACAATAGCTGCATGCAAATCTATGCTCGTCGCGTAACGATGGTTAGCTTAGACCAGAATTAGTGGTTTGTTGTGCTATCCACAAGGCCATTAAATCTTTGGGGACCGAAGCTATGATCAGATATTGCAAGGAGTTGCAAGTCTAATGAGTTGGGCGCTCTTCGGTTGTATTACAGTTTGTTGTGCTATCCACAAGGCTGTATTGCAAGTCATTGAGATTCTGATCCCCACTAAGAGACTGTCGGCGCCTCCCGTTCTGTATAACTGAGGGTTATACAGTCCGTCGAAAATTAGTGGGAGTTAAACTTGAACAAAAGACTATGTCTTCTTTTATTTTTAATAATTGAACATCTATTAAATAGATTTTACTTATCTCCTGTAGGGAATTATGTCGTCGAATAACCCACTCCGCGGCATACTTGATGCCCTTTTGACTTATCTGATCTACTCGGATTGGTTCAGAAACCTGAAGAATGTCTTCAGATCTGAGCACAATAACTTTGTCTTTGGAGCTTATCCTCCTACTGAATCGGCATTAGATGCCCCTGAAGCAGAGAGGATAGCTAACGATAAAAGATCGATGGACAAAGTCAAAAGAGTAGTAAAGGGTGACTGTTTCTACTGTAAGCAGTATGGTCACTGGAAGAGGAACTGCAACGAATTCCTCAACGATAAAGATCATGGAAAGGTAAAGCTGTCTGAAGCTTCAGATATCTATATGATAGATATCAACTTGTCAGTTAGAGATTCCACATCTTAGGTATTAGATATCGGATGTGCTTCTCACATCTATCATGATGCGCAGATGCTGACAAGTAAGCGCAAGCTGAGATAAGGCGAGGTAGAATTGAGGCTAGGAAACGGCGCAAAAGTTGCGGCGATTGCTGTTGGGACAACAAACCTCAGGCTTCCATCAGGAGATGTCCTACTATTAGAAGATTGTTATTATCTTCCTAGCATAATAAAGAACATCATATCAGTGCCTTGTTTAGACAAGATAAGATATAAGTTGTTTATTGAGAATAAAAGTTGTTCGATTTATTATGGTAATAAGTCAATAGCTTCAGCATCTTTAGTCAACGGACTATATCTCTTAGATGTTTCTCATTACAATCTTCATATTGACAATGCTTTTAAGAAGAGTAAGAATTGTGTAAATCAAGCCTACTTATGGCATTGTAAACTTAGGCATATTGGTCAAAGTAGGTTGCAAAAGTTGCACAAGCATGGTTACTTCACTGCATTCGATTATGAATCGTTTGCGACATGTGAATCCTACCTTATGGGAAAGATGACAAAATCTCCATTTACTGGACATGTAGAACGTGCCAAGGACATTCGGGAACTAATACATTCGGATGTATGTGGTCCAATGTCCACCCAAGCCAAATGTGGCTTTTCATACTTCATCACGTTCACCGATGACTTCTCAAGATTCGGCTATGTGTACTTAATGAAGTACAAGTCGGAAGCATTTGACAAGTTCAAGGAGTTCAAGAATGAGGTAGAGAAGCAGTTAGGAAAGAGTATTAAAGCTCTTCGATCAAATCGAGGAGAAGAATACTTGAGTACTAATTTCACACAATTCTTGAAGGATAATGGTATCCTTTCTCAGCTAACCCCTCCATATACACCACAGAGGAATGGTGTATCGGAAAGGAGGAATCGCACCTTGTTGGACATGGTGCGATCTATGATGAGCTTTTCGGGACATGGTGCGATCAATGGTAACCTTGAGGAAGAAGTGTATATGATACAACCAGAAGGTTTTACATCCAAAGAATCTCCAGATAAAGTGTGCAAGCTTCAGAGGTCCATTTGTGGACTGAAACAAGCTTCTCGGAGCTGGAACATAAGATTTGACGAGACTGTCAAGTCTTATAACTTCATTAAGAATGAAGATGAGCCTTGTGTGTACAAGAAGACCAGTGGGAGTGCGGTCACCTTCTTAATTCTTTACGTAGATGACATACTACTCATTGAGAATGATGTAGTTATGATGTCATCAGTAAAGATCTAGTTGTCAAGAAACTTCTCCATGAAGGATTTGGGAGAAGCATCCTACGTATTGGCAATATGGATATATAGAGATAAATCAAAGAGGATGCTTGGAATGACCCAATCCTTGTACATAGAAACCATAGTCAAAAGGTTTGGCATGGAAAATTCCAAGAGAGGTCTCATGCCGATGAGACATGGAATTAGTCTCTCAAAGGAGCAGTCTCCTAAGACTCCTAATGAGAGGGCACTCATTAATAGAATACCCTATGCCTCTGCCATAGGATCTATTATGTATGCCATGCTATGTACACGGCCTGATGTAGCATTTGCTCTAAGTGTTACGAGCAGATTTCAGGCTGATCTAGGCGAAGAGCACTGGAAGGCAATGAAATGTATCCTTAAGTACTTGAGAAGAACTAAGGATATGTTTCTTGTCTATGGAGGAGGTGACTTGAAACTGCGAGGCTTTACTGACTCGAGTTTCCAGTTAGATCCAGATGATAGCAAGTCTACATCTAGATTCGTGTTTACTTTGAATGGAGGCGCAGTGTGCTGGAAGAGTTCCAAGCAAATAACCACTGCAGATTCGACGACTGAAGCTGAGTATATCACTGCAGCTGAAGCCACCAAGGAAGCAGTATGGTTGAAGAAATTCACCACCGACCTCAGCGTAGTTCCCAGCATCTCTGAGCCTGTTCCACTGTTGTGCGACAACAATGGAGCGATTACGCAAGTGAAAGAGCCATGGTCTCATCAGAAATCAAAGCATATTTTGAGGTACTTTCATCTTATCAGAGAGATCATATCCAGAGGAGATGTAGTAGTAGAAAGAGTTCCCTCAGTTGACAATGTAGCAGATCCACTAACAAAGCCGTCGGCTCAAATTGTGTTTGAGCGTCACCAAGAGTCTATAGGCTTATTGTATAAAGGTGATTGGCTTTAGTCCAAGTGGGAGATTGTTAGTTTTAGGTGGTACAAGCCAATCTGACTATGTAAATCTCGTTCATTTAATAATATAATGGCATAAGATTCATTATGTGTAAATCGCATTAATTATCGTTTCATAATGAAGTCCGTGAATATGTGCTATAGTGATCAGATTATAATGAGATCATACTAATGAGACTGATCACTTAAACACACATATTCTTAATCGTGCCTAGTCGGAGGATATCCGAGAAAGACATCGGATATCCGGTTAGACTAGTACAGATTACTCCTGCTCATATGATGAGGGTGACTGATCTCATAAGTCACTTGTGTGGAGACACTAAGGCGAATCTGTAGGTGCTCGTTGGAGAATGAGTTCACTGAACTGATCCGACTGAATCGTTGGATGGTATTGTACCTTACTGTCAACCAGCTTGATTCTATTGTCGCAGTTGCATGGATGGTCCTCGGACCTGAGACACCAAAGATACCTTGTCGGTGGACTTCTGTGCTTTAACCTTGGTTTACAAATCTCTAAGCACGGGATTCTAAAACTCCAAGGATTGGGTACAGCGGAATACCGTCAAAGGGAATTGTGTGTCAATAAGGAATCATTTGCTCTCGGTACTTAGAGAAAGAATGCTCTAGGAAGGATGCGCGGAAGTCCCTGGCCAGGGCGGACGATAATATCGGGAAAGGAGTTTTCCGATATTCATCAGCGGCATCCAATCCAAGTGAGTCGACCGGTTAGGGTTTAACAGCACGCCATACCCTGGGTTGACTCGAGAGCATTGTACGAATGAAGGATTATATCCACGCGGTAACTGTTGGCGGAAAGGTTCCAAGAGTGGGTTACTTAACCACGATGCCTTCCGGGTTCATGCGGTGTTTCTTGGCACCCAACGTGATCGGAGGTCCGGTCGAATTCGATGTGTGACATCAATTCGATTTTTTAATTAATTAATAAAGAGTTATTAATTGATTAATAAAGCCAGTAAGGAGTTACTGGGCTTATTTGGCTGTTAACCGGACCCAGTAATTGGGCCTAGAGGGTCACACGCAAATGATTCTCAAGGCGATGGATAAATAAGTGGGTTTTATATAAACCGGGGGTTTTTATGAAAAACCGTGCGATTAGCATAAAACATATTGAACGGGCTGAGCAGGCCAAGCTGCTGCTAACCCTAGCCACCCTTTCTCTGTTTCTCTCTCTCTTTGGCATCCCAGAAAGATCCATATTTGCTCCGTCACTTCTCCGACTCCCGTTTGATGGGAAATCGTCTGCGCGTTGCGGCGATCGTTGCGGTGACCGGCGGAGGTTTCGTGGGCTGCGAAGAATGAGGAACGTGAGGATATCTATCGCGAGGAGGATCGCGTAGACTTCGCTAGAGGTCGGGTGCTTGCGCGGCTTGCGGTGTCGCACCGACGAAACCGAACGGTTGCATATTCGAATCCGCACACGGTAAGAACTGATTATCCGATAATCTGTTTTTTTCGATTTTCGAAACGGGAACGGATCTCTATTTTTTATTTTTATTTCAGCTGTGCGGGTGATCCGGAGAAAACCGAGAATCTAACAGAGTACATCAAGGGGGGAGGTAGATTTACAAAGGAACATGAGAAAGGGAGAGGTATACAGACCTCTATTTTTTAACAATTAATAATTTAAACATCTACACATTCCATCAATCATCATTCACATATGAAAATTTTGAGTGCTTATCCAGGACCACCTTGCAATTTATTTAAATAAACCAAACCACACATGGATTGCTCATTACATGGCTAAATAATTTGAATTTTTTGAAAAATATAATAGTTTAGTTTAAAAAAAAAATTATTTGGATAATTAGAATTTTTGAAAAATTATTTAGTTAACATGCAATTCAATCGTATTTAAAAACTGTAACATCACATCATATGTGTTCAATGCTAAAAATAAAATTATTGGTTTAAGATTATTCCGTACTTTATTTGAACACTTCAAATAAATGGGATAATTTATCAATTAAATAATAAAAGATTAATCTGATATCTTCGAACAATCAATTAATTCAACAACGTTTGTCAATTAATTAATAATTATTGATAAACTTTTATTAAGACCCAATAACAATAAACTGAATTTGACTTTAATTTTCAAAAAAAAAATTATCAATCAAAACAAATTCAAGTTATACATGTAGAAAAAATAAATATATATATATTTTATTTACTTTATTAGGCCCTGTAGGGAGGACATACTGGGCTCAGCTCCTGGCTCGGGCCAGGACCCAGCCATGGGCTCGGACCCTGGCTCGAGCCGCCTAGCTCAGGCTATGGTCCAGTAGGGTTGGACCCTATCGACGGCTAGGGAAACCCTAGCCGCCCGATAAGGCCCGCTCGAGGGTTCCTTACGCAGCAGGGAACCCAACGGCAGCCATGGCCAACGGTCCATCGCACTCCATGCCACCGGCATCTACTCCAACACCGATGGGCACGGTTAGCAGTGATTCCAGCCCCTCAAGAACAAAGCATTCTTCGTCCAACGAAGAACATGACGAAGAACCCAAAAAAAAAAATATTTTCTATAGACTACAACTGCAATTCCATCGCAGTGATCATAATATGAATATTAATCTACCAAGAAAATAAATTCTAGCATGGAATAAATTCAAAAACCACAATTTTAGAGACGAAAACGGCGAAGAACACATTGGAACCTGGCTCTGATACCACTGTTGGGTTCGCTGTGTCGAGATCCGACCGAAAACGCAACAGAAATAAATAGTTCGGGATTAGATCCATCCCGTTTCGATCAACAAAATAAACTGGCAAATCTTATTTACCTTGCGCGGATTCGAATCTGCGTTCATTTTCCGGTTCCGTCGGAGTGATGTTGCAAGCCGCGTAGGTGCCCGGCCTCTAGTGGTATCCACGCGGTTCTCCTCACGATGGATCATTCTCGCCTCCTCTCTCGATACAGCGTTCGTGGATCCCGTCTAGCTATGCGTAATCCGCCGCGACATGCGGATTCGGAAACTCTCGTCAGACGGAAGGCGGAGCTATCGGGAGTCGAAGCAGAGCCTCCAGAGGGCCGGCCTCGAGACGTGCGCCCAAGAGAGAGAAGAGAGAGAGGGCGGGGGCTAGGTCAAGGTGCTGGCCCCCGACCTAACGGCCGTTATTTTATAATAAGTGTATTTGTGGTTTTTCATAAAAACCCACACTTACCGAAATCCAGTCAAATTATTCATCGACTTGAAAACCTTTTGTGTATGACCCTCTAGGCCCAAATACCAGTCCAGTTAATAGCCCATTTGTTAGCATTAGGTGGCCTACAAGCCAATCTGACTATGTAAATCTCGTTCATTTATTAATAAAATGACATAATATTCATTATGTGTAAATCGCATTAATTATCGTTTCATAATGAAGTCCGTGGATATGTGCTATAGTGATCAAATTATGATGAGATCATACTAATGAGACTGATCACTTAAACACACATATTCTTAATCGTTCCTAGTCGGAGGATATCCAAGAAGGACATCGGATATCCGGTTAAACTAGTACATATTATTCATGCTCATATAATGAGGGTGACTAGTCTCATAAGTTACTTGTGTGGAGACGCTAAGGCGAATCTGTAGGTGCTCATTGGAGAATAAGTTCACTGAACTGATCCGACTGAATCGCTGGATGGTATTGTACCTCACTGTCAACCAGTTTGATTCTATTGTTGTAGTTGCGTGGATGGTCCTCGGACCTGAGACACCAAGGACACCTTGTCGGTGGACTTATGTGCTTTGACCTTGGTTTACGAATCTCTAGCCACGGTATTCTAATACGCCAAGGATTGGGTACAGCGGAATACCGTCGAAGGGAATTTTGTGTCAATAAGGAATCATTCGTTCTCGGTACTTAGAGGGAGAATGCTCTAGGAAGGATGCGCGAAAGTCCCTAGCCAGGGAGGACGATAATATCGAGAAAGGAGTTTTCCGATATTCATCAGCGGCATCCAATCCAAGTGAGTCGACCGGCTAGGGTTTGACAGCTCGCCATGCCCTGAGTTGACTCGAGAGCATTGTACGAATGAATGATTATATCCACGCGGTAACTGTCGGCGGAAAGGTTCCAAGAGTGGGTTACTTAACCCCAATACCTTACGGGTTCACGCGGTGTTGCTTGGCATCCAATGTGATCGGAGGCCTAGTCGAATTCGATGTGCGACATCAATTCGATTGATTAATTAATTAATAAAGGGTTATTAATTGATTAATAAAGTCAGTGAGGAGTCACTGGGCTTGTTGGGCCATTAACTGGACTGGTACTTGGGCCTAGAGGGTCACACGTAAATGATTCTCAAGGCGATGGATAAATAAGTAGGTTTTATATAAACTGTGGGTTTTTATGAAAAACCGCGCGGTTAGTATAAAACATAGCGAACGGGCTAAGCAGGCCAAGCTGCTGCTAACTCTAGCCGCCCCTCCTCAGTTTCTCTCTCTCTCTGGCATCCAGACATATCCAGATCTGTTCCGCCGCTTCTCCGAATCCCGTTCGACGGGAAATCGTCCGCACGTTGCGGCGATTGTTGCGGCGACCGGCGGAGGTTTCGTGGGCTGCGAAGAACGAGGAACGTGAGGATATCCGTCGAGAGAAGGATCGCGTGGACTTCGCTAAAGACCGGGCGCTTGCGCGGCTGGCGGTGTCGCACCGACGGAACCGAACGGTTACGGATTCGAATCCGCATACGGTGAGAACTTCGATTATCCGATAATTGATTTTAGTTTTTCGAAACGGGAAAAACGGATTGCTGTTTTATTTTATTTTCCGCTGCGTGAGCGATCCAGAGAAACCGAGCAAACCCAACAGTGGTATCAAAGCCAGGTTCCACTGTTTCTCGTCCCGTTTCGATCTCTAAATTAATTTTTCATGTGTTATTCCATGCGTTTAATCCGATTAAACTGACGGAATAGTGTTCATAAGATGGACACAAATAATTAGATTATTTTTCTGTGATTTTTCGGATTTAATTTTGGGGTTTTCGGAGTTCTTCATGAGATGATGAACCGGGGCTTTTCTGCGGCCTCGTACATGCCTCCCAAGCGTTGGGATGGCGGGCCAGGTCTCCGGATCTCTTGGTGAGAGTCACCACTATCCACCGGGCATGATAGCCGGCACATGGGTGGCCTTGAAGAGCTGTAAAATTGAGCCCAAAGATGGTCTTATACCCTGCAAAAATCAGAAATCTGGGGTTTTTGGGGCTCGGTTAATGCCCCTTATCGGGGCCCACCGGCGTGCCTGTCGGCGCCGGGGGCACTGCCGACGACGGGGGCACCGCCGGCGGGGCAGGGCGGCGCCGGTGGCCCGGCCGCCGGAGCCCTGTAGCTCCTCCCCGCCGCCGGCCGCCCCACCCTGCACCTGCAAAAGGAAGTTAGGGTTAGGAAGACCCGGTCCCGAGCCGGTCGGACCGGCCCGGACCGGGTCTGGGGGGCCTGGTCGAACCAGGTTCGAGCCAGGCGCCCACTGTGGGCACCTGGTCCGAGCCCTGGCTCGGCCAGGGCCCGAGCCCTATGGCTCAGCCAGATGGCTGAGCCCTATTCTGTTTTTTAAAACCCTATTAGCCCTATTGATAATTAAAGGCATTGGATTTTGATTTTAAATTTTAAAATTGTTTTAAAATTTTTAAATTATTATTCATTGTTATTTAATTGGGCATATTAATGATTTTAAATCATTTAGTTAATTAAGGATTCATTAATTAGCAATTAGTTGTGGATTAATTGAGGTTAATATTAGTTTAAGTGTTTAATTAATTATTGACCTAAATTTATCTAATTTTAAGAGTTAAAATTAGTAATCAATAATTTTTAATCTAATTGTTAGATTATTAATTATTAATACATCTAATTGTTAATTATTAATTTGAGTTAGTTATTAATTTAATTGTTAAATTAATTGTTAACTTAAATGACCGATTTAAATGTTAAATTAGTAGTCCTTGATTAATTACTGTTAGTCATTAATTTAATAGTTAAATTAATGATAACTTTAATTATCTAATCAAAGAGTTAGATTAATTAATTATTAATTAGTTAGTGTTAATTATTGGTTTAAGAGTTAAATTAATAATTAACATTAATTGGCTAATCTAAGTATTAGATTAGTAGTTAATAATTACTTTGCTTGATTATTAATTTAAGTGTTAAATTTTTAATTAACTTTGTTGGATTAATCTATGAGTTAGATTAATCTTTAATAGTCTAATTGTTAGATTATTAATGGAGTTTAATCTAAGTGTTAGATTATTAGAAATGTTCTAATTTGCATGGAATAATCTGGAATTATTAATTTGGAGTGTGTGCGCATGTGATGTGTGTTTGATGCTTTTAAATTTGATTTAATTGCATGTTAAGTTAATTAAAAGTGTTTTCGAAACTCAAATACCAATTTTGATTGGATCCCAGCTTTTTAAAAGCCAAAATTATATATTTTGAAAACTCTTTTATTTTAGCCATGTGATGCGCTGAATCATGTGTGGGATGTTTAAAACACACCATGGTCATGGATATGCATTTATTTAATTGTTCATGTGATGAATGATGTGATTGTGTGGATCGTGGATGTATGGTTGTTTATTAATTGTTAATAAATAGAGGTTTGCGCACCTCTCTCTCTCACATACTCCGATGTACTTCTACCTTCCTCACTCTTGTACTCGCCATAAGGCTCTCTTCTAATTACATGTAATTCTAGAATTAATGTAATATGATCGAGGCAACCGAGGAAGGAGCGAGGACGATCCATAGCTGCAACTAGGAAGGCGAAAAGATGGAGATCTCTTACCTATGTGCTTGTAGGATATCTAATATAATTGTTGTGTTAGATTCTGTGTGCGTTTGACTGTTGGCTCCAGTCAAACCCACTGTGCTATCTATGACCACACTAGACATGTATGTGATGTATTGTTTTCTTTTGATTATGAATCAAAGCAGGTTATAGTATTTAGTAAATATATACGATATATTTATACTATCACCTAGGAGAGACCAAGATAAAAGTTATCTAAATACCCTCAGATAAACTCTAAGCCGTAACGCGAGTAGTTAAGAACTTACCGCGTGGTCCACCATTGTTATAGTCATAGGATTCGAATCATTTTAGGCAGGTTTGTTGTGCTATCCACAAGGCCTGCTTAATTGGGAGGAGAAAGTGTGGCTATGGCATTAGATGCCTATAGATCGGGGTAGAGGAACCATGTAGCTTTGTTGTACTATCCACAAGGGCTGTATGCAAATCTATGCTCGTTGAGTAACGATGGTTAGCTTATTAGTGGTTTGTTGTGCTATCCACAAGGCCATTAAATCTCTGGGGACCGAAGCTATGATCATATATTGTAAGGAGTTGCAAGTCCCATGAGTTGGGTGCTCTTTAATTGTATTACAGTTTGTTGTGCTATCAACAAGGCTATAGTGCAAGTCATTGAGATTCTGATCCCCACTAGGAGACTGTCGACGTCTCCCGTTCTGTATAACTGAGGGTTATACCGTCCGTCGAAAATTAGTGGGAGTTAAACTTGAACAAAAGACCATGTCTTGTTTTAAATTTTAATAATTGAACATCTGCTAAATAGATTTTACTTATCTCCTGTAGGGAATTATGTCATCGAATAACCCACTCCGTGACATACTTGATGCCCTTTTGACTTACCTGATCTACTCGGATTGGTTCAGAAACCTGAAGAATTTCTTCAGATCTGAGCACTTTGGCTTTGACCCTGGAGCTGATCCTCCTGCTGAATCGGCATTGGATGCCCCTGAAGTAGAGATGATAGCTAATGATATAAGATCGAAGAACAAAGGCAAAGGAGTAGTGAAGGGTGACTGCTTCTATTATAAACAGTATGATCACTGGAAGAGGAACTGCAAGGAGTTCCTTAACGATGAAGCTCATGGAAGAGTGAAGCTGTCTGAAGCTTCAGATATCTATATGATAGATATCAACATGTTAGTTAGAGATTCCGCATCTTAGGTATTAGATATCGGATGTGCTTCTCACATCTACAATGATGTGCAGATGCTGACAAGTAAGTGCAAGCTGAGACAAGGTGAGGTGGAATTGAAGCTAGGAAACGACGCAAAAGTTGCGGCGATTGCTGTTGGGACAACAAACCTCAAACTTCCATCGGGAGACACCTTACTATTAGAAGATTGTTATTATGTTCCTAGCATAATAAAAAACATCATATCAATATCTTGTTTGGACAAGATAGGATATAGGTTGACTATTGATAATAGAAGTTGTTCAATTTATTATGGTAATAAATCAATAGCTTCAGCATCTTTAGTCAACGGTCTATATCTAATAGATGTTTCTTATTATAATCTTCAAATTGATAATGCTCTTAAGAAGGGCAAGAATTGTGTGAACCAGGCCTACATGTGGCATTGTCGACTTAGGCACATTGGTGAAAGCAGGTTGCAAAAGTTGCACAAGCATGGTTATTTAACAACATTCGATTATGAATCGTTTGCAACATGTGAATCCTGCCTTATGGGAAAGATGACAAAATCTCCATTTACTGGACATGGAGAACGTGCCAAGGATATTTTGGAACTAATACATTCAGATGTATGTGGTCCAATGTCCACCTAAGCCAAAGGTGGCTTTTCTTACTTCATCACGTTCACCGATGACTTCTCAAGATTTGGCTATGTGTACTTAATGAAGTACAAGTCGGAAGCATTTGACAAGTTCAAGGAGTTCAAGAATGAGGTAGAGAAGCAGTTAGGAAAGAGTATTAAAGCTCTTCGATCAAATCGAGGAGCAGAATACTTGAGTACTAATTTCACACAATTCTTAAAGGATAATAGTATCCTTTCTCAATTGACCCCTCTATATACGCCACAAATAAATGGTATATCAGAAAGGAGGAATCGCACCTTGTTGGACATGGTGCAATCCATGATGAGCTTTTCGGAATTTCCAGTGTCCCTCTGGGGGTATGCTCTAGAGTCAGCAGCATACCTACTGAACAGAGTACCCAGTAAGTCTGTGGCCTCTACTCCATATGAGATATAGAAAGGCAGGAAACCAGAATTTAAACATGTTAAAGTCTGGGGTAGTCCTGCACATGTAAAGAGGCATGATCCAGACAAGCTGGAATCACGAACTGATAAATGTAGGTTTGTGGGATATCCAAAGGAAACCTTTGGATACTATGTTTTCCATCCTGGTGAACAAAAGATGTTTGTCGCCAGGAAAGCTGTCTTCTTGGAAGAGGAATACCTTCTCCAGGAGGACAGTGGGAGTAAAATAGTACTGGAAGAGGTTCCAGATCCCCAAACAGCTACATTATCATCAGATGAGATATCAGTTCCTGAATCTGTTCAGATACACACAGATGAGCCTCGTAGATCTGGTAGAGTACCTAGATTGCCCGAACGATATGTGGGACATATTGCTGAAGGTGAGTCTAAGGTACAATATAATGAGGATGATGATCCTAAAACCTACCAGGAGGCCATAGAAGGCCCAGAAGCCGGAAAATGGCGAGAAGCCATGAACTCAGAAATCCAGTCCATGTACACCAACTAAGTTTAGAACTTGGAGGACTTGCCCGAGAGTATTGTACCCATCGGTTGCAAGTGGATCTTTAAGAGAAAGATCAGTACTGATGGACGGATCGACACTTATAAGGCAAGGTTGGTGGCAAAGGGTTATCGTCAAAGGCAAGGAATTGATTATGACGAGACTTTCTCACTAGTTGCCATGATAAAGTCGATCAGAGTTCTACTCGCCATTACTGCACATTTTGATTATGAAATCTGGCAGATGGATGTGAAGACTGCCTTCCTCAATGGTAACCTTGAGGAGGAGCTGTATATGATACAACCAAAAGGTTTCACATCCAAAGAATCTCCAGATAAAGTGTGCAAGCTTCAGAGGTCTATTTACGGACTGAAGCAGGCTTCCCGGAGCTGGAACATAAGATTTGACGAGGCTGTCAAGTCTTATGACTTCATTAAAAATGAAGATGAGCCTTGTGTGTACAAGAAGACCAGTGGGAGTGCAGTCACTTTTATAATTCTTTACGTAGATGACATACTACTCATTGGGAATGATGTAGCTACGATGTCATCAGTAAAGATCTGGCTGTCGAAAAACTTCTCCATGAAGGATTTGAGAGAAGCATCCTACGTATTAGGAATACGGATCTATAGAGATAGATCAAAGAGGATGCTTGGAATGACCCAATCCTTGTACATAGAAACCATAGTCAAAAGGTTTGGCATGGAAAATTCCAAGAGAGGTTTCATACCGATGAGACATGGAATTAATCTCTCAAAGGAGCAGTCTCCTAAGACTCCTAATGAGAGGGCATTCATGGATAGAATACCCTATGCCTCTGCTATAGGATCTATCATGTATGCCATGCTATGTACACGGCCTGATGTTGCATTTGCTCTAAGTGTTACGAGCAGATTTCAGGCTGATCTAGGCGAAGAGCACTGGAAGGCAGTGAAATGTATCCTTAAGTACTTGAGAAGAACTAAGGATATGTTCCTTGTCTATGGAGGAGGTGACTTGAAACTGCGAGGCTTTACTGACTCGAGTTTCCAGTCAGATCCAGATGATAGCAAGTCAATATCTGGATTCGTGTTTACATTGAACGGAGGGGCAGTGTGCTGGAAGAGTTCCAAGCAAGTAACCACTGCAGATTCGACGACTGAAGCTGAGTACATCGCTGCAGCTGAAGCCGCCAAGGAAGCAGTGTGGTTGAAGAAATTCATCACCGACCTCGGCGTCGTTCCTAGCATCTCTGAGCCTGTTCCACTGTTGTGCGACAACAATGGAGCCATTGCGCAAGCGAAAGAGCCGCGGTCTCATTAGAAATCGAAGCATATTCTGAAGCACTTTCACCTTATCAGAGAGATCATATCCAGAGGAGATGTAGTAGTGGAAAGAGTTCCATCCGTCGACAATGTAGCAGATCCACTAACGAAGCCGTTGGCTCAAATTGTGTTTGAGCGTCACCTTGAGTCTATAGGCTTATTGTATAAAGGTGATTGACTTTAGTCCAAGTGGGAGATTGTTAGTTTTAGGTGGCCTACAAGCCAATCTGACTATGTAAATCTCGTACATTTATTAATAAAATGGAATAATATTCATTAGGTGTAAATCGCATTAATTATCGTTTCATAATGAAGTCCGTGGATATGCTCTATAGTGATCAGATTATGATTAGATCATACTAATGAGACTGATCACTTAAACACACATATTCTTAATCGTTCCTAGTCGGAGGATATCCGAGAAGGACATCGGATATCCAGTTAGACTAGTACAGATTACTTCTGCTCATATGATGAGGGTGACTGGTCTCATAAGTCACTTGTGTGGAGACACTAAGGCGAATCTGTAGGTGCTCATTGGAGAATGAGTTCACTGAACTGATCCGACTGAATCGCTAGATGGTATTGTACCTCACTGTCAACCAGCTTGATTCTATTGTCACAGTTGCGTGGATGGTCCTCGGACCTGAGACACCAAGGACACCTTGTCGGTGGACTTCTGTGCTTTGACCTTGGTTTACGAATCTTTAGCCACGAGATTCTAATACGCCAAGGATTGGGTACAGCGGAATACCGTCGAAGGGAATTGTGTGTCAATAAGGAATCATTCGCTCTCGGTACTTAGAGGGAGAATGCTCTAGGAAGGATGTGCGAAAGTCCCTGGCCAGGGCGAACGATAATATCGGGAAAGGAGTTTGCCGATATTCATCAGCGGCATCTAATCCAAGTGAGTCGATCTGCTAGGGTTTGACAGCTCGCCATGCCCTGAGTTGACTCGAGAGCATTGTACGAATGAAGGATTATATCCACGCGGTAACTGTCGGCGGAAAGGTTCCAAGAGTGCGTTACTTAACCCCAATACCTTCCGGGTGCACGCGGTGTTGCTTAGCACCCAACGTGATCGGAGGTCCGGTCGAATTCGATGTGCGACATCAATTCGATTGATTAATTAATTAATAAAGGGTTATTAATTGATTAATAAAGTCAGTGAGGAGTCACTGGGCTTGTTGGGCCATTAACTGGACTGGTACTTGGGCCTAGAGGGTCACACGCAAATGATTCTCAAGGCGATGGATAAATAAGTGGGTTTTATATAAACCGGAGGTTTTTATGAAAAACCGCGCGGTTAGTATAAAACATAGCGAACGGGCTGAGCAGGCCAAGCTGCTGATAACCCTAGCCGCCCCTCCTTAGTTTCTCTCTCTCTCTGGCGTCCAGACAGATCTAGATATGTTCCGCCGCTTCTCCGAATCCCGTTCGACGGGAAATCATCCGCACGTTGCGGCGATCGTTGCGGCGACCGGCGGAGGTTTCGTGGGCTGTAAAGAACTAGGAATGTGAGGATATCTGTCGCGAGGAATATCGCGTGGACTTCGCTAGAGGCTGGGCGCTTGTGCAGCTTGCGGTGTCACACCGATGGAACCGAACGGTTGCGGATTCGAATCCGCACACGGTGAGAACTTCGATTATCCGATAATCGATTTTAGTTTTTCGAAACGGGAAAAACAGATCGCTGTTTTATTTTATTTTCCGCTGCGTAAGCGATCCGGAGAAACCGAGCAAACCCAACACCATTAAGCCTAGTAACTCATTACGGAGACACTGAATTAATTAATTTCTTTATATTAATTAATCAGTTGAATTTAATGTACCACAGTAAATTCGGATGAGCTTCCGATCACGTTGGATGTCAAGCAACATCACGTGATCCTGGATGGCATTGGGTTATCGCAACCCTCAATTGGAACCTTTCCGTCATCGGTTAGCGCACGGATATAATCCTTCATCTGTGCAATGTTCCAGAATCAATCTAGGGTATGGTTTACTGTTAAACCCTAGCCGGTCGATTTACTTGAATCAGATGCCGCTAATCTATATCGGATAACTCTTTATCTGATACAGAGTCTACCCTGGCTAGGGAATTAAGCGCATCATTCTCGGAAAGCGCATCATTCTCGGAACATTCTCTCTCATAATACCGAGAACGGGTGATCCCATATTGTACACACAATTATCTCCGAGGGCATTTCTCTGAATCCGATCGTTTGACTTATTAATAACCCATGGTTAGGGATTCGTTAGTCAATGTCAAAGCTCAGAGACGTACCAACAAGGTATCTTTGGTGTCTCAAGTCCAAGGTGTTAGGATCCTAGTGGGACGCGAAGAACACATCAGAAACGATGAACAAAATCCCGCCCGATGCCTGCTGATCAGATTCGGAACTAAAAACTAAAACTAAAAAACAAATGAGATGATTAAATCACCGTGCGTGGATTCGAATCTGCTTCCGTCTCGGTTCCATCGAGGCGATGCCGCGAGCCGCACAAGCGTCCGACCTCCAGCGGTATCCACGCGATACTCCATGGTGGTTCGTCCTCGCTCCCTCGCCCGTATCAGCTCTCTCACAGAAGATCCGTCGCCGCAACGATGTCTGGAAACCTGCGGATGGGAATTCCTGACTTTTGGGAATCGCATGCGGCGGAGACGGAGATTGTCCCTGCACCTCGAGAGGGGTGCCCAGAGGAGGAGGAGAGAGAAAGGGGGATGACCAGTATGGGGAAATCTAGGAGCTTGGCCCAGGGTTTCTCAACAGCACGTATATATATATTAAATCAGCGCGTCTTTTTACAAAAGTCCCCGACTTAATATAAATCCCACTTAAGCACTATCGACTGAGAATCTTATTGCGTGTGACCCTCTAGGCCCATCAACTAGTTCGATTTTCCGCCTGTTAAGTCTAATAACTAGTTATTGACTTATTGTAATTAATTAATATCTAGATATTAACTAATTACTTAACCGAATTAACATCTTATGCAAATTCAATCGGACTTCCGATCAAGTTGGGTGCCAAGCAACACTGCATGATCTCGGAAGGTAATGGGGTTCAAAAACCTACTTATGGAAGCTGTCCGTCCATAGTTACCGCATTGTTATATACCTTCGTTCACACAATGCTCTCGAGTTAACCTAGGGTATGGTCAACTGTTAAATCTTAGATGGTCAACTCACTTGAATTAGACTCCGCTGTATAATATCCGAAAACACCTTTTCAGATATTGTGTCTGCTCTGGCCAGAGACTCCTGCGAATCTATTTTAGAGCATTCTCTCTCAAGTTACCTGAGAGCGCACGATCCTTTATTGAATACACAATCACCTTCGAAGGTCTTCCGCTGGACCCGATCCTTGACTATTAGAAATCCCGTGGATAGGGATTCGTAGGTCAAGGTCAAAGTCTAGAAGTCCACCGACAAGGTGTCTTTGGTGTCTCAAGTCCAAGGATCAACCACGCTACTGTGACGATGAATCAAGCCGGTTGACAATCAGCTAAATTACCATTCGGCGATTCAAGTTGGATCAGTTCAGTGAACTCATTCCCCAATGAGCATCTACAGGTTTACCATTATGTCTCCACACAAGTGACTAACGAGATCAGTTACCCTCATTATATGAGTTGGAATAACTTGTACTAATCTTACCGGATGTTTGACGTCATTCTCAAACATCTTATGACTAAGAACAATTGAGAATATGTATTTATAAGTCATCAGTCTCATTATTATGATCTCATCACAATCTGATGACTATTGCACATATTCATGGACTTCATTATGCGCAATTATAAATATGTCAATCTACATAATGAATTTAATGCCATTGATTAGTGAACCAGACTGAAATAGGTACCTTATGATTGACTTAAAGGATACCTATATCCATCACAAGGATCATCTATGCAACATTGACAAAAGGATCGAGCTGGTTAACAGTGAGGTATATACCATCCAGCGATTCTAAGTCGGATCAGTTCAGTGAACTCATTCCCCAATGAACACCTACAGGTCCAACATAGTGTCTCCACACAAGTGACTTATAGGATCAGTCACCCTCATCATATGAGCTGAAGAAACTTGTATTAGTCTATCCAGATGTTTGATGTCCATCTCAAACATCCTCCAACTAGGAACAATTAAGAACATGTGTTTATAAGTCTTCAGTCCCATAATTATAATCTCATCATAATCCGAAGATTGTTACACATATTCATGGACTTCATCATGATACGATAAACATAGATCGAAATAATTACACACAATGAATTAATGTCATTTATTAATAAACTGAATAATACGTAATATCGGATTGGCTTTCAGACCACCTAATGCTAACAGAGGAGGCCTCCCAAGCCATTATGGAGGTGTAAAGGAATATGCAACAAGCATGTGGGGTCGCGTGCCCTAGCTTAAACCCTTCTCTGCCATGGCTGTTGGTGGCTGATTCTTGCCCATGATTGCGTGGAGTATGCAAGGAGGTGCGTGGGGTGCTAGGTAAATTCTCTAATCATCAGGCTACCAGCAAATGAGCTATAGAGTGTTGCCGAGCCTTACCCATTCACCATGTGGGGGGGTCGATTGTTGTGACCTAGACATTTAACCTATGTCATTTCATTTATAGATTATGATTTACTAAGCTCACTTAGTTAATCATTTATAGATATGAGCAATGTTCAAAAGGAAGAAGTATGTATCTTTTAATATATACATAGATAATTGAAAGGTTTAATATGCTAGTCTATATTAATCATTTGTTTGTTTATCGTTGATACAAGGAAACTTGTTATGTACTTAGATATAACTTTGATAATGTCGCGAGATGAAAAATTGTTAGTAAAGATCTAAACAAGAAAGTACGTAGACAACTTCTTAGTGATGATTACTATGAAGTGCAAGATAAGGTCATATGTCCAAACATGAGGTTGCCAACAAATTGAGGAAAAATATTACGAGAATGTCAAAGACAATCCATTCCATGGATTAAAAATCTTGTAAGTATTCTTTTTACTTTGTATTAAATTATGGCCTACTTTATATCTTATTTCATTATTTAAAGTAAATTGTAAGGTATCTCCTTTTGTATTTTAGTTGCTTGATGGTGGTGATGAGTAGTAGAGATGCATATGGTGAGGTTTTTATAAGGACTTTGAAAATCTTGTAAGTCTCTCATATGTTTTATAAGGAATGCCTCTTAAGTTTTATTCATAATTGAAGTTTATATTAATATATATTTTTTCTTATAGATATTGGAAGATGTGGACGATCACAAAAATGTGAGACTAAGTTTTGATGAGTTACATATGTATGTAGTTCACTAGCGTCCTCATTATGTAATTTGTTCCAAATATTTTTGAATGTTCTAAGACAATATTGTGTAAACACATATTACATGTAAAACTTTACTCTTTTATGACATTTGAATGGATAGTTTATGATTTTTATGACAAATATGTTAATTGATGTATGATAATACTTGATGTGGAATGGATGATTATATATGTATACTCATTAAATATATAGTACAAGTAAATATACCTCAAAAGAAAGAGCTTTATGACAGGAATTTTAAATACAAGGGGAATTAAATAGTTGTGCAATAGGAACTTAGAATAGAAGGTAGAATTATTTCCCTTCAATGATAATAATATGTCAACATAAGGTAAAAATTTGTGTCTTTTATTAAGAATAGAAGGCAGAAAAATGTGCCTTCTAAGATGATTATAGAAGGTGAAAATGTTTGCCTTTTATATAAAGAATAAAAAGTGAAAATATTTACCTTTTTTACAAAGAATAGAAGGTGGTTTTAACTGCCTTCGTTGTATAATATTTATGCCTCGTATTTAAACTTTATAAGGCACTCAAAAGCACCTTCTATAGTATATATTTTTACCTTCAATGATTTCCGCCTTCTGAAATTGAATTCCGCCTTCTATAGTCATAGACGACGGCACAATAGAAGGCAAAATTATTTTCGCCTTCTTTCTCTCTTTAAATGTCTATGGAAGCAGTTTTGATAATTGTAGAAGGTAGATTTTTTCGTCTTTAAAAATTGTTTTTTAGTAGTGAAATTTCTAATATTTTAGTGATATTGATCACAATACGTGAGAACTATGAGTATATAGGTGCAAATATAATGTTTTTAGAAATATATATGCGAATGTTTTAAAAAAATATAAAATAAGAGAGAACGAGGTCCTGCACATCCTAATGGGGTGTGCAACTGCTGCATGTCGCACATCCAATGGGTGTGCACAAATTTATGAGGGAGTGGGGGCGGGGGCATAGATGATGTGCACCCCCCCCCCTTCCCATAGATTGCAAGTATTTCGCAAACTAAAAATGCAGTGGAAGAAAAGCCTAAAAGAATTAGATTGTGCTCGTTATTTAATCGTTGTACAGTCAATACTTGACTTTATGAGAAATGGGAAAAGGTTATATAATTTCTTGGGCCACCTGACAAAAATGAAATACAAAGATTAGTGTTGGATGGTTCCATCAAGAATGGTGTTAGATGGAAAAGTATCCTATCATGTCTGATATGTCTTAGTAAGTCTATCTCCAATTAGATGACTGAGGCAAAAGTTAAAAACTCAAAAACAAATCTTAACTTATTAGGATCGACCTTTTAGTGATACTTTTTCACAGTTTATTAGAACTCAATTTTTTGATTTTCTTAAATTTGACTACACCGCACCGTGTTACTTTTTCTGATTTACCCCTCGCTCGGGAGACGACGACAACGCGGTCATTGGTTTGGGATGGAGTCCTGGTCACCAAATGGGCAGTCCACGGCACCTGGACATAAGATGGGTGCCATATGTACTCTCCTATTTGGCAAAGTGGTAAACAAGCATTTAGCACGGTTTCTATACCAAATTTGCCAGCCTAGGCCCCAAAAAACAAAATCTCCACGGCATATGGGATGCTGCCAGTTGCCCCCCCCCCCCAATCGGCTTCTTCAGCTTTTATTTTGTCCCCGCACCTAAGCACCAGATGCTGTCTTGGAAGGAGGACTCCTTTGTACCCTGCAGCAGCCGGTGCTCACCGTCGTCCTGTTTGTGTTCCAAAGGCTACATACTTGGTGGCGGCAGAAGCCCCTTCCGTCACTAACTCTTCCGTCGCTCGCGGCTGCAGCAGAGATTTTACAATGGTGTAGAGAGAGAGAGAGAGAGACCGCGTAAGGAAGGTGGTGGGGGTGGACGAATGGTAGTTGTATTGTGGGGACAGCCCATAGACAAGGGCAACAGCAATGCATTCGTAACTTTCTAACTGGGGAACACGGAAAGCGTGGCAGCCCGCGGCAGCATCTGCATCAGCTGTGTAGCCTCGCCCATGGGGCTCTCTGCGTCGCCCCACTGCCTGTCTCTACATTGCAACATTTTCCCTTTATTTCCTGGTCTATGCAAAACCACCAGAACATTTGTCAACACGAAGAAGACGCACCAAACCTTTGATTCAAACGCCCCATTAGACTCATCACTCCACTTCAGATTCCACCGTAAACAAGAAACATCTAGATCATCGGAGACAGCAGGAGAGAGAGGGAGGTCTATCTCCAAGGTGACTAATTAATCTAATTAGGATATGTTTGTGAACCTTACACTAGATATATATATATATATATATACATACATATCCACTGTAATGTTGTTACGTACGTACATTTCACATCGGGAAGAAAGAAGGCGAAAAGAAAGAGTAGATTCACAGTAAGAGACAGGGATCTGCCTTGTGAATTGAATTAATGTTACCGGCGAAGGCGCCATGCACGGCAAAGGTGTGGACTTGACCCTCGGAGGCGAGTTGCATGACGAGATCCGCGAAGGCCAGCACTATGTACCTGTGGGAGTTTTTCTCGTTGAGACACAGAAAACAATGAAGAAGCTCCTGCAGGGCCGGCCAATCACGCAGGCCGTGCGCCTCCACCATCTCCTCCATGGAGCTCCTGAAGTCCCTGTAGGGATCCATCGAGGACAAGGCCATGGGGATGCTTTCCCGGCACAGGGACGATACCCGTGTCGTCCTGGTCGTCCCTTCCATTAGAATGTCCATCTCCCTCTCCAGTAGCATTTCAAACACATCCTCTCCTTCGTACTGCTCTGCTGAGAGGGGTTCGCCGCACCAAGGCTCGGCATTTTTGGAGCCCATCTCGAAGAAAGACTCGCCCATTATGGATTTGGAGGTGCAGGGAGAGAAGAAGAATCGCTCGGAGCTGATATTGCCACTTGGGAAGGCGTCGGCCGCCTCTGCGTCGGCCTTGGCGAGGGAGGACGAGGAGAGGCAGCTGCTATAGGTGGTGGTACTGGTGGTGGTGGTGGCGCTTATGGAGATGGCCTCCTCTTCTTCCCCCTCGAGTTTGTAGGTGGAGCTAATATCTGCGCAAGGAAAGCACTGAGGATAGTGGTTGAGGCTGTGGTGGCTGGAGGGGTCCGAGAAGGAGGCGGATAAGGAGGAGGCAGCGGGCGGAGGATAGTATATGGAGTTGAAGCTGGTAAGGAGGTCCCGGAAGGAGTGGGTGTTGACGGGCTGGATGCACATCGGGGCGCCTACTGCCGGCCTGAAGCTGGTGAGCACAGAGTGGAGGGCCTTAATGGAGGATCTCAGCTTCTTCGGCTTGCCCATCTCTAACTTCCCTCCCCCCTCCTGATGCCTTGTTCCCTGCAATTAGACGCTCTCTGAATATAGGAGAAAGAGAAACAACTCGCGGATGAGAGGGAAGGAGAGAGGGACGTGAATGCGATAGTCACGTGGGTGGGTGGAACAAGGTGGGACAGCAAATTTATATGGAGGGTTTGAAAGGGGGGAAACTAAAGGGAGATGGGTTGGAGCAATGGCATGTGAGGAAGTTAGTCGTGTTATCCTACCAAGGATAGATGGATAGACTAGAGATGGGTACGTAGATAGATAAATAGATTGTGCGTGTTGTGTAGTGTGTCTAACACAGAGAGAGAGAGAGAGAGAACCCTGAACCAATCCAACCACGCACGAAGTGTACTCAATCGAGGAGGGGACCATATGTTTGATGCATGCCCACTAACTTTTTTAATAGGTCATCGTGTAGATTCTCACGTGCGAGTGTATAAAATCTTCAAGGATGGCAGACAGCATGGCCGTGCTCGTGTACGTGTGGCGTTGGAAGGCTGGCCGCTTCACCCTTCGTACCTACGAATCACAAGAGCAGCTCCAGTGATAACTCTCTCCAACGTTGTAATATCCACCGTTTTTAAGTCCAACTACTTTTTTCTCAGTTTGTGGAACCCCTTTGTGCTCAGGTTCCTATGGCATAATGTTAATACATATATGATGAGGGGAAATTGGGCTCATCCCAGATTAGCCTAGTAAGTACGCAGGTCCAAGAGACCACAGCCCTCCGGAGAAAATGTAGAAGGTCACACAACATTCAGAGCTCCGGCCCGTACTATAGGGGCCGAATCCGAGGCCTATTGGGCTTAAGACATTGGATCTCTCAGCATGAAGCCTGGATTTCATTCTTGGGATCCCCCGGGACCTTAGCGAAGCCCTCCTAAGGGCACTTCTGTTAGTATTAGGTGGTCTGAAAGTCAATCCGATACTATGTATTATTCAGTTTATTAATAAATAATAGTATTAATTCATTGTGTAATTAGTTCGATTTATGTTTATCATATCACGATGAAGTCCATGAACATTTGCAACAATCTTCGGATTATGATGAGATCATAATTACGGGATCGAAGACTTATAAACACATGTTCTTAATTGTTTCTAGTCGGAGGATGTTTGAGAAGGACATCAAACATTTGGATAGATTAGTACATGTTTCTTTAACTCATATGATGAGGGTCACTGATCCTATAAGTCACTTGTATGGAGACACTATACTGGACCTGTAGGTGTTCATTAGGGAATGAGTTCACTGAACTGATCTGACTATGAATCGCTGGATGGTATATACCTTATTGTTAACCAGCTCGATTCTTTTGTCTCAGTTGCGTAGATGATCCTTGGACCTGAGACACTAAAGATACCTTGTTGGTACGTCTCTGAGCTTTGACTTAGATTAACGAATCCCTAACCATGGGTTATCAATAAGTCAAATGATCGGATTCAAATAAATGTTTTCGAAGGTAATTGTGTATTCAATATGAGATCATCTGCTCTCAGTATTATGAGCGAGAATGTTCCCCGAATGATGCGCTTAAGTCTCTGGCCAGGACGGACTCTGTATCAGATAATGAGTTATCCGATATAGATTAGCAGCATCTGATTCAAGTGATTCGACAGGCTAGGGTTTAACAGTAAACCATATCCTAGGTCGATTCGGGAATATTACACGGATGAAGGATTATATCCGCGTGCTAACCGATCACGGAAAGGTTCCAATAGAGGGTTGCGATAACCTCAATGCCATCCAGAATCACGCGATGTAAGGATTGAGGTTTCGGATCCGGTTATCGGGTCAGTTTCAGGGTCGGACTCTGTAGTTTGGGCCCTAACGGGGCTGGGACCCTGTTCTGCTTTGCTTCGAGCCTGCGAGACGCAGTTTAAACGGCATCCGGCATGGCATACACGTTTTAGATTGTGCCACGCGGATGCCACGTGGGCTGGCCTTGGGTCGCGAGTGTACGGGCCGGTCGTGTCGTCTGAACGGCGTCCATGAGGGTCGACGCGTTTCAGACTGCGACCCTGCGGTGTCAGAGTACGATGCCGGTCTTGTCATCTGAATGGCGTCGGCCTTGGGCGACGCGTTTCAGAGTTATGTCAGAACGGCCCGTCATGTCATATGATAGGCGTCCGTACTTCTCGACGGATTTTGCCTAGTTTCTGGTTACCCCGCGAACCTTCCCTCCTTTCCCTCATTCTTACCCTCACTCTCTCTCTCGTCACCCTCTCCACCCTCCGACTCGCCCCACTCTTCCCCTTCCCTTTTCCCTTCTTCCTCTTCCACCACTTCACTACCTCTCACCACAGCCACCACCACTTTCTTTGCGGCGTTCCATTCTCCGGACGGCGGCCGACGTCCCGGGGGAGTGGCGGCGTCCTCGGAGTACCGGCGGCGGTTTGCGGTGCGACGGTTTGGCGGCGGAGCTAGGAGGAGTTCAAGAATCGGTAGGGTGACGATTCCCGTAGTGTTTTATTTTAAAACCATATTCTTCCGCTTGAAGCATGCTACGGATCTATGGTTTCTGGGTAGAATGAGTATGTTAGAGGCTTTTTCTTGAAGGGAATGGGGGTTTCTGTGACTATGGAATTATGATGGTTTGGCTTGCTTCTCTTCCTCCTCCGTTTGGTTTGATTTTGGGGCATTTGGGGGTGAAAAGGGAGCCCTCGGGCTAAGGACAGAACTCGGTTTCTGGCGCTAAAAGACGTCATGCCTGGACGACGCGATTTGGAAAAGCGTCGGGCCACCATGACGACTTTTTGGCAAAAATCGCTCCACTGAGTCTCTGTCAGTTCGGAGAATCTGGCACTAAAAGACGTCATGTATGGACGACGCCTTTTAGAAGGACGTCGGGCCATCATGACGCCTTTTAGGCAGAAATCACCCGATTAAGGTTTTCTACAAATTCCGGATTTTGGTGTGAAGGGCGTCTGAGGACTTCGACACGTTTTTAAAAGGCGGCTAACTGTGACGACACCTTTTTAGGCCATATTCTGAGACCGGGATTTCATGAATCAGTTTAGGAGACTTGAATGGCGTCGTCCTTGGTCGACGCGATTCAAGGCAGAACCACACTAATCCATGCCAGTAAAATGTGTTTACACTGCTAGATAGTTAGTTAAATGCATGCTTTTATTACACTCGATGACGATGGACTCTTCATGACCGGATGGCACTACGTTGGGTGTCGTGCGACCGCGGACTTCTCACGTGACCGGATCGCACCGTGCCGTGTTTTGTGTTACTGTGGACCTAGAGTGACAGTTGTAGCGTTTGACACCCTGTGTCGGTGCGGACGGACACAACACTGACGGGAGCAGTGGCGGGGTGACGCCTAGTGAGAAAGGGTCACCTGGTGAACCCCGGGGTTAGCTAGCTTGTACCGGTCTCAGAGTGGTACCTTTGGAGTGTCACTCGTCCTGGGAGAAGGAGTAACCGCCTGAGCCAGTTGGGCCGGAGTAGCCAGCGTGCTATCCGAGGGGTTACTGTTTGGTCTCAGCGGGTCGGTGATTGCTGGGGGAAGGAGTAATCGCCGAGGTAGCCAGCGTGCTATCCGAGGGGTTACTGTTTGGTCTCAGCGGGTCGGTGTTTCCCACTTTCGGAGACGTAGTTGACACGTTTTGCCGAGATGCGAGTTGTAGGCTCCTTAGTAGAATGATTTCTGTGATATGCATGTTATGTTCCGAATGCATGTGGTTTATATCGAGAATTAAGGGTATTGTGTTACAGCTTTCCTGACCTTGTTTACTTGTATCTTGGTAATTGCACTTGTGGGTGTATATGTGGGCAGTGGGGATCGAAGGATCCCTCCTGAGTCTTTTGTTGAGACTTACCCCTGCGGTTTTTCAGGTGAGGGTTCCAGGCAGACTTAGCGTGGAGTGTGCTGTTGTAAGCTGCGCGCCGTCAGCGGTTGTTCCGGGGTATGCCCCGACGTAGTTGTTCATTTTATTTCTGGCCTGTATGCTTAATTACTTCTTTTCAGTTGGAAAATGTAATTATTTGCTGTGTCAGTCGCATTGTAATAACTTTTAATTTCTGCACTTTTCCTTCAATTCAATGCGATGTAATGTTTAGCTTAGTTTATTGTTTATTTCCCAGACTTACTTAGATCCTGGTTTGGTTCCAATTTAATGATTCGGTACCCATTTAGTAATCGGATCCCCGATTATAGGGTGACGGGTCGTTACACGCGATGTTACTTGGCATCCAACGTGATCGGAAGCTCGTCCGAATTTACTGTGGGACATTAAATTCGGCTGATTAATTAATATAAGTATATTAATTAATTTAGTGGGTCTGTAAAAAGTTATTGGGCTTAATGGGTGATTAACTAGACTGGTATTTGAGCTTAGAGCGTCACATGTAAAAGGTTTTCAAGTCGATGGATTGTTTGACGGGATTTCGGATAAGTGTGGGTTTTTATGAAAAACTGCAAAAACACTTATTATAAAAGAACGGCCGCTAGGTCGAGGGCCAGCAACCTTGACCTAGCAACCTCCCTCTCTCTCTCTCCTGGGCGCACCTCTCGAGGTCGGCCCCTAGAGGATCTGCTCTAACTCCCGACAGCTCCGCTTCTCGTTCGACGGGAGTTTCCAAATCTGCATGTCGTGGTGGATTACGCGCAGCCATACGGGATTTACGGACGCCGCATGGAACGATGAGGTGAGGACGATCCATCGCGAGGAGAACCACGTGGATACCACTAGAGGCCGGACACATACGCGGCTTGCGGCATCGCTCCGACAGAACCGAAGAACGAACGAGGATTCGAATCTGCGGAAGGTAAATACGATTTAGCGCTTTAGGTTTTTATTGATTGAAACGGACACATGACAACCCAACAGTGGTATCAAAGCCAGGTTCCACTGTGTTCTTAGCCGTTTCGGTCCCTAAAATTGTGGTGTTCGAATTTATTCCATGCTAGAATTTATTTTCTTGAATGACTAATATTTATGAGATGATCACCGTGATGAGATCGCAATTTTAATTTGTAGAAAATAAATTTTATTTTGGGGTTTTCGTCGTGTTTTTCGTTGGACGAAGAACACTTTATTCTTGAAGGATGCGGATCTATGAGATGGATTTTTGGGGCTAGGATCGCTACAAACCATGCCCACTGGCGCTGGACAAGATGCCGGCGGCATGGGGAGTCGAGGACGGCTGGCCATGGCCTTCTTTTTCTTCCTCCTGCGTTTTTGAAACCGGCAAGAAAGGGGGTTTAAAGAAGGGAAAAAAAAAAACCACCGCAGCCCTTCACGGGCCAGCTCCGATCACCGGACAGCGTCGGCGACGTCGCCTTTGCCGGCGGACGGGCACCGGTGCCGCCGGAGGAAGGGGCCACCTAAGAGGACGGCCGCCGTCAGAACCCTCGGGTAGGACCTATCAGGCGGCTAGGGTTTGTCCAGCTGCCGACGGGGTCCAGCCCTGCTGGACCCTGGCCCGGGCCTGGTGGTCTGAGCCAAGACCTAGCAGGGCTCGGACTAGGCTTGCGGACCTGTGTCCGAGCCCCTGGCCCGAGCCAGGGGGTTAGTTGGGTTGTGCCCTATTCCCCCCCCCCCCCCTCCCCCCCCACCCTTTTTCCTTCAAAATTAGGGCCCAATAATTTTTTAATATTTTTAAAAATATTGAACTTGTTTTTATTGTTAAAATGTGATTTTGAAAATAAAATCAAATTCAAAATTATTAATTTTGGGTCCTAATAAAAGATTATGAATATTTATTGATTAATTGACAAATGTTGTTAATTCAGGTTATTGATCTAATTGATCTAAGGTGTTAGACTAATCTTATTATTATTTAATTTTTAAATTATCTCATTTATTTGAATTGTTCAAATGTAACATGAAATATTCCTAAACCATTAATTTTAATGTTTGTGCACATATGATGTGTTATAATTGTTGATTTAAATTTAATTTAATTAGCATGATTAAACTGATAATCTTTTTCGAAAATCCTAATTCTCTAAACTTTCATTGCTCCCTGCATTTTTGAACCAAAATATTATTGATTTTCAAAAAATTTATTTAGCCATGTGTGGTGCTAAATCATGTGTGGTTTGTTTAATTAAAAATTACATGGTGGACATGGATGAGCATTTTTTCTTTGTGGATGTAGATGATGATATATATGAATGCTTGGATTATTAATTCTTAATAAATAGAGGTCTGCGTACCTCTCCCTCTCTCATATTCCACTGTATCTCTACCTTCCTCCTTGATGTACTCGCTATAAGGCTCCCTCTTTTAAATTAACATGCAATTGGAATTTATAATGTAATTTGATCGAGGCGGCTGAGCATGGAGCGAGGATGATCCACAACTGCAACCAAGAAGGAAATGCAGGAGTTCATTCAGCCTATGAGTTTGCAGACTCATGATATAATTGTTATATTATGTATATTTGTGTGTTTGACTATCTGGCTCTAGTCAAACTACAATGCCATCCATGACCACATTAATGACATGTATGCAATGCATGTGTTTTCTTTTGATTACGAATCAAATAAACTAGGTTATTAGTATATGTAATATATTTGATATATTTAATACTATTACCTAGATGAGACCGAAGTAAATAAATAAAACCTTCGTTACAAATTCTAAGTTGTAGCACGAGTCATTGAGAATGTACCGCGTGGCTCTCCATCAATATAGTTAATAGAACTTAATTCAGTGGTGGCATATACTACGTGTTTACCGAGATTTGTCATCATCTGTTGAGAGGACTATTAACTATGACATTATATGTTTTGAGCTTAATTAGAATAGAGGAATGATATAGCTATCCACGTGTTTACCCAGGAGCTATATTCCTACTCTACTCTATCACGTATTGATGGTAAAACTTAAACCGGGGATAATGGCCTACTGTGTTTACCTGGGACCATTAATAACCTGGGAGCCGAAACATGATCGGATATTGCAAGGAGTTGAAATTACCATGACATGATTGCTCTAAGAAAACAGTATAATACTATATGTTTACCCGAGAATATACTGTGACTTTTGGAGATTCTGATCTCCGCTAGGAGACTGTCGATGTCTCCCATTTTGAATAACCTAAAGGTTATACAGTCCGACGAAAATTAGTGAGAGTAAAACTAGATAAACAAAGTCCATGTCTTGTTTTTAATTAATGACTGAATATCTGCTAATTGTAATTTGATCATCTCCTGTAGGCTAAAATGTCGCACCATAACCCGTTACGTGGCATACTGGATGCCAATCGTTTGACAGGCCCAAACTACTCAGACTAGCTTATGAACTTGAAGATTGTCCTCAGGTCTAGGCAAATTGCTTATGTCTTGGATGATGAACCTCCTACTGAACCAGCATTAGATACCCCAAAGGAGGACATGTTGACATATGAGAAATAGAAGGAAGATTCCACCATAGCTCAATGCTACATACTGGCCTTTATGAGCAATGAGCTGCAGAGGCAGTATGAGGAGATAGATGCTAGATCCATCATGCTCTATTTGAAGGAGCTATTTGGTAAGCAGAGTATGATCGAAAGATATGAGATATCTAAGAATCTCTTCAAGGCTCATATGGCAGAGGGATCTTCAGTACAAACTTATGTACTGAAGATGATTGAATGGGTGGAGAGGTTGGATGCTCTTGGCGTCTCACTCCCTAAGGAGATGCATACCGACTGTGTGTTATCTTCACTTCGACAATCGTATGCTCAGTTCATTGTTAACTTTAACATGAACAAGATCTAGAGCACTTTGGCAGAATTGCTAGACATGCTGAAGACTGCAGAGGCGAATCTTGTAAAGGATAAACCCCAAGTCCATATGGTTGGTAAGACCGGAAGGAAAAGACAAGCAGTCCAAGCCTTTAGGAAAAGCAAAGGCAAGAATCAGAAGAAGCCGAAGGATGCCAAAAAGGACAAAGGCAAGAGTGCTGAGAAGGGTGAATGCTTCTACTGTCATCAGAAAGGCCACTGAAAGAAGAATTGTAAAGAATACCTCAATGACAAGGCTCAAGGAACTGTTAAGTAGCAGGATGCTTCAGGTATCTATATGATAGATGTAAACTTGCCAATTAGATATTATACATCATGGGTATTAGATACTGTATGTGTTTCTCATATCTGCAATACTGTGCGGGCACTGACAAGAAGACGTAAGCTAAGAACAGGCGAGGTGGAGCTAAGGCTAGGTAATGGCACAAGAGTTACGGCGATCGTTGTAGAGACAGTGGAGCTCAAGCTGCCATCAGAAGACATTTTTTCATTAGATGAATGTTATTATGTGCCTAGCATAATAAGGAATATTATTTATATTTCAAGTTTAGATAGAATTGGGTACACTTTATCTATTGGGAACAATTATTGGTCAATTTATTTCAGAAATAAATTAATAGCTCTTGCTACATTATCTAATAGATTGTACTTATTAAATGTGTCTCATGATAATTTCAATATCAGTTCTTTAACTAAAAAAAATAAGTATAAAGTGAACAAAGCCTACCTATGGTATTCTAGGCTTAGCCACATTGGTGAAAACATACTCCAAAGGCTATATAAAAAAGGATACTTAGATCTATTTGATCATGAATCATATGCAACCTGTGAATCACGTTTAATGGGCAAAATGGCAAAATCTCTATTTTCTGAAACTAGAGAACGAGCCACTTACTTATTAGAACTAATACATTCTGATGTATGTGGTCCTATGTCAACCCAAGCCATTGGAGGTTTCTCATACTTCATTACATTCACTGATGATTTCTCAAGATATGACTTCATATACTTATTAAAGTATAAATCAGAAGCTTTTAAGAAATTCATAGAATTCAGGAATGAAGTAGAGAAACAAACTGTAAAGAGTTTCAAAACCATCTGATCCGATCGTGGTGGGGAATATTTGAGTACAAGTTCACAAAATACTTAAAGGATAATGGTATCCTTTCTCAGCTTACACCTCCTTATACACCTCAAATGAATGGTGTATCAGAAAGGAGGAATCGCACATTAATGGAAATGGTGCGACCCATAATGAGTATGTCCAAATTACCACTGTCCTTAAGGGGATATGCACTTAGCTCGGATATGTATATCTTGAACAAGGTGTAAGGAATCACCTGGAATGCAGCGGAAAATTAAATCGATTCCTATGTATCAGTTGCTGGGATTGTAAAACGGACAATAAAATAAACACGGGAAGAACGGTTCTTCACCTTTGCGGGGTTTCGAATCTCCCGTGGATGATTCTGACTCGGTAATCGCGCACGCGCACGATCTCTAAAGGTATCCACACGAGCTCCCGCTGTAGACGCGTTTTCCTCCTCGACTTGAGTACTCCGACCCGATCTCAAATCCACCATGCGCGGAAAGACAAAGATCTACTACAAGAGAGAGAGAAGGAGAGAGAGAGAGGAGATAGAGAATCTTGGGGTGTGTATTTCGTCCAACTACTTTTACCCCTCCCATTGGCCTCCTCATATAAGAAATAAGGATAAGCACAAGGATTAATCCACATGATTATCCAAGAGTTTGGCCTTAGATAAATCTCCATTGAATATTCATGTTTCTCCTGTGGCTTTTCATAAAAACCCATATAAGCATGAAATTTAATGTCTCTCACCGTCTGACGAGAACTCTTATGTGTGTGACCCTCTAGGCCCATATATCAGTCCGGTTTCAGGCCCATTAAACTTAGAACTAATTCTAAAGTTTAATATTTATTAATTAATATTTAAACATCATATGTTAAATAATTAATTTAATAAATAAGAGGTTTATCATCTGATGATTAATCCACTTGGCCTTCTGATCCTAAACGGTACCAAACACTACCTCATGATCCCAGAAGATATAAGGGATATTGTTCCCTTTATTTGAACCTTTCCGTCTGCATATACCGCACAGATAAAATCCTTCACTCATCTAATGTCCCAATAACGCAAGGGTATGGTTTTATAGTCAAACCCTCTATCGCATTATTTAGATGGATTCCAATACTCAGTTAATTTCTAGAAAGACATCTCTTTCATTTGACCCTGGCCAGGGATTTATGTGTACACATCCATAGGATATTCTCTCTCTAGTCTTATACCAGGAGTGAGCGATGCCTTGTTGTTCACTCAATTACCTTCGCAAGCTTTCCACCGTATCTGAGAAACTGAGTATCATGGCCTTAATGGTTAAAGTCTACAAGTCAGAGAATCAAGACACAATGGTCTACAAACAAGGTATCATTGGTGACTCAGGTCAAAGGACCAACTGTAATGACTGAGATTTCGGGTTCTGTATTCGGGTCGGGTTCGGGCCGGATCCCCTGGTTTGGACCCTGGAGGGGTCTTGAGATTGCTGACTGAATGGCGTCAGCACCGCTCGACGCCTTTCAAAAGGCGTCAGGTTGTGTGGACGCCATTTAGGGTCTGTCGGTTGTTGCGCCACGTGGGCGGGTTTCGGGCTGCGAGAGTACGGCCCTGTCAGATTTGTCTGAACGGCGTCCAGATCGGTCGACGCGTTACAGACTGCGACACCTGCGGTGTCAGGGTATGGCGCCAGAGCGTTGTCAGTACGGCCTGTCTTGTCGTCTGAACGGCGTCCGCGGTGGGCGACGCGTTTCAGACCGGTGTCGGTACGGCCGTCCTGTCAGACTGATTGGCGTCTGCCTCGATCGACGTGTTTTAGAGGAGTTCTGGTTGACCCCGCGAGCCTCCCCTTCTTTCCCTCATTCTCACCTTCACGCCATCTCCGGCGATCTTCTTTCCCTTCCCTCCCTCTTCTTCCTCTTCCACCACTCCAACACCACCTTACCTCTCACCTCTACCTCCACCACCTTCCTCGCGGCGTTCCCTTCTCCGGACGGCGGCCGACGTCCCGGCGGAGTGGCGGCGTCCTCGAGGATACCGGCGGCGGCGTGGGGCGAGACGGGTCGGCGGGGAGGAGCTTGGAGGAGTTCAAGAACCGGTAGGGGGACGAAACCTTGCGTGTGTTGCTTCTCGGCGTGACGTGGTGTTTGGGGGATAGATTGAGCATGCTTAGGGGGGGATTCCATGTGGGAACGACGGTGTTTGTGATCGTGTTTTCGTAGGCATGATTGTGTGGTTGAGTTTCTCTCCTCCCCCCTTTGATTTTGGGATTTTCGGGGTGCCCGGGGTTCAAGGGTGAAGCCCTCGGGTCGAACCAGGAAACCTGGTTTCTGGCGCTAAATGGCGTCGGGCTAGGTCGACGCCTTTTCGAAAGACGTCCGGTCAGCACGACGCGTTTTAGCGCAGAAACCTCCCTGTTCGAGGTTTCCTGAGTTTGGGGTTCTGCGCTAAATGACGTCATGTATGGACGACGCGTTTCTAAAGGACGTCGGGCCATCATGACGCCATTTAGGCAGGAAATGCCCCCGTTTAAGGGTCTGTAAATCTGGATTTCTGGGTTGAACGACGTCGGGACACCCAGATGCGTTTTAAAAGGCGACTTCAACGGTGGACGCGTTTTAAAGATAATCTGGCTTTTAAATAAACCTGTCTAAGGGTCTTGAATGGCGTCGACCTCGGTCGACGCGATTCAAGACAGAAATGCTTCAATCCTGTTATTTCATGTGGGTTTCACGGTGGGATGGTTTAAATGCATGCTTTGGGTTGTATACTGAGGCGGAGGACTTCTGCGTGAGTGGAATTGCATCACCTGTGTGTGTGTGTGTGTGTGTGCTTTAGCTATATACTGAGACTGAGGTTTACTGTGCGAATGGAATCATGTCATATGTGTGATTGTGTTATGCGAATGAGGATCGGGTTAACTGTGGTTTACGTCTGTCACCATGGGCCGATGGGAGAAGGGCCATGGTGTCTGTGGAGTGGTGCTTGTTGTGTTTTACCCTTGGCTGAGACAAGCAGAACCACCTTGAGCCCGTCGGGCCGGAGTAGCTGTGTGCTATCCGAGGGGTTGCTGTTTGGTCTCAGCGGGTCGGGGCTTCCTTTGGTTGTCGTGACAGCTTCTGGCGTGCTTCTTGCTGAGGAGCTGGTGGTGTTTCTGGTGGGAGTTGGTTTACCCTTTAGCCAGTGGGCCTGATGTGACCTTTGATCAAGGTTACGAGTGGTACCTATAGCCCTTGGCCTGACACAGCCCGGGAGAGTTGGGTTTGTGGGTAGTTCCTGTAGCTTCGGCTTGACGGGGGTTCGCCGGTCCCCAGGGCCCTCCTGAAGCGCTGAGGCCTAGCGTGGAGGCAATCCGGTGGTAGGACAGTAGTCTAGACTGCTTGTGTGCACACGTAGCTGGCAGTGGCGGTACACTGAGTCCAGCTAGTCCTAGTTTGACTCACTGCCTCACCCTCCAGTGCCCCGGAACACTGTAGGGGTGGACAGGCGTGAGTAGTGGTAGTGTTGGGAGGCGACGTTCGACTTCGGTCGACAGTGTGGTTTAGTCGCTTCGTGGACTTTGACTGTGAGTCGTGACTCTGTGTTGGGTTCTTCGGGTTACTTAGAATGGTTCTTTGTACACTGCTTACCGTGCGTTTCATGTCAGAGTTGGGTGCTGTGTTTACCGCTTTACTTATATTGCCATATATTCCTGTTGTTACACTTGTGGGTGTGTGAGTGGGAGGCAAGGGATCGGATGATCCCTACTGAGCCCATTTCTGGTGTGGCTCACTCCCTGCGGTTTTCAGGTGTGGACCTCGAGGCGAGCGGAAGCGTGGTGTCTTCTTGGTGTGCGGACCAGCAGCTGTCTTAGTTCCGGGGTATGCCCCGATGTTGTTGTACTTCCTTCTGCCTGTACTTATTTAATTGTTGGACATGTAATTATTGTTGGACTGTATACGGACATTGTTATTCTCCTTCCTGCGCACTTGCTTACCTTGTGGTCCGTGTGTTTGCTATATTTAATCTTGTTTAGCACTTACTCCTCCAGATGTGTTATGTGAGATCCGGGTGTGAACCCGCAGTTAATGGGCCGACATCCATTTAGTGACCGGGTCTCCGGTCATAGGATGGCGGGTCGTTACACCAACTGTGCTACTGCAACGATTGAATTCCTTGGTTGACTAATAGGTATAATTACCATCCAGGAATTCTTATTTGGGTCTGTTCAGTGAACTCATTCTCTAATGAGCACCCACAAGTTTGTCTTAGTGTCACCACACGAGTGAATGTGAGATCATTCACCCTCATCACATGAGCAGACATAACTTGTGTCGATCTTATCGGATATTTAATGTCCATCTTAAATATCCTATGATCGAGAATTGTTTAAGACAAGTGACTAAGGATATTGATCTCACTATCATGATCTCATCATGATTCAATATCCCATACACTTGTCTACGGACCTTCATTACGATAGATAATTTGCAAGAACTGTAAATGAAGAAATAATTGCCTTTATTAATAATCTGAAATAGAATGTACAATGATTGGCTTTGAGGCCATCCAATTCTATCACAAGGTACCCAACAAATTTGTTATAACCACTCCGTATGAGATATGGAATAGAAGGAAACCAGACCTTAAACATGTTAAAGTCTGGGAATATCCTGCTCATGTTAAAAGATATGAGGCAGATAAGCTGGAGTCTAGAACTAACAAATACAAATTTATGAGATATTCGAAGGAAACTTACGGATATTACTTTTATCATCTTGACGAACAAAAAGTGTTTGTGGCCAGGAGAGCTGTCTTTTTAGAAGAAGATTATATTTTTAAAAAGGACAGTAGGAGTAAAGTAACTTTGGAAGAAATCCCAAACCCACAAACTGTTAATGGTTCATCAGATGAACGATCAGTTTCTAAACATGTTCAAGAAAATACACAAGAACCTCGTTGGTCAAAAAGAGTACCTAAACTACCAGAAAGATATGGGGGACATATTAATTTGGATGGTTCTAGGATACTCTATAATGAGGATAATGATCCTAAGACTTACCAAGAGGCCATTGAAAGTTCATAAGCCAAGAAGTGGCGAGAAGCCATGAATTCTAAAATCCAGTCCATACACATCAACCAAGTTTGGAACTTAGTTGACTTGCCCGAAGGTATAGTACATATCGGTTGCTAATAGATCTTTAAAAGAAAGATTGGTATAGATGGACAAATTGAGACTTATAAGGCAAGGTTAGTGGCGGAGGATTATCGTCAAAGGCAAGGCATTGACTATGACGAGACCTTCTCACCCATTGCCATGATTAAGTCTATGAGAATTCTTCTCCTTATTGCTGCATACCATGATTACGAAATTTGACAAATGGATGTGAAGACGGCCTTCCTCAATGGAAACCTTGAGGAAGAGGTGTATATGATACAACCAGAGGGTTTCACATCAAAGGAATCTCTAGATATGGTATGTTAGTTGCAAATGTCCATTTATGGATTGAAGCAAGCTTCCCGTAGCTGGAACATAAGGTTTGATGAGGCAATCAAATCTTATGGCTTTATTAAGAATGAAGATGAGCCTTGTGTATACAAGAAAAACAGTGGGAGTGCAATCACATTCATGGTTCTTTACGTTAACGACATCTTACTCATTGGGAATGATGTAGGGATGATGTCATCAGTAAAGATCTGGCTATCCATGAACTTCTCTATGAAGTATTTGAGAGAAGTATCTTACATATTGGGAATACAAATCTATAGAGATAGATCAAAAAAGATGCTTGCCTTAACCCAATCTATGAACATAGAAACCATTGTCAAAAGGTTTGGCATGGAAAATTCCAAGAGAGGTCTCATACCAATGAGACATGGAATTTATCTCTCCAAAGGTCAGTCTCTTAAGACTTCTGAGGAGAGGACAATGATGGGTAAGATTCCCTGTGCTTCAGCCATATGTTCCATCATGTATGCCATGCTATGTACAAGACCTGATGTTGCATATGCTCTAAGCGTTATAAGCAGACATTAGGCAAATCCAGGTGATGAACACTGGAAGGCTGTGAAATATATCCTTAAATACTTGAGAAGAACTAAGGATATGTTTCTGATCTATGGAGGAGGAGACTTAAAGCTGCAAGGATACAGTGATTCGAGTTTTCAGTCTAATCCTGATGATAGCAAGTCGACATTAGGTTTTGTCTTCACACTCAACGAGGGAGCAGTGAGCTGGAAAAGTTATAAGCAGGAAACCACTGATGATTCGATAATGGAAGCTGAATATATTGCTGCTGCTGAAGCCCCAAAGAAGCTGTCTGGATGAAGAAATTCATCGACGATCTTGGTGTGGTAGAAAGCATCTCTGGTCCCATCCCACTGCTATGTGACAACAATGTGGCGATTGCTCAAGCGAAAGAGCCGAGGTCTCATCAGAAGTTGAAGCACATTCTGCGACGCTTTCATCTGGTCAGAGAGATTATAGCTCGAGGAGATATCGTAGTGGAGAGAGTTCCTTCAGCTGACAACATAGCAGATCCACTGACAAAGCCTTTGTCTCAAAATGTCTTTGAGCATCACTTAGAGAATAAGGGTATTCTGTGTAAAAGTGATTGGCTTTAGTCCAAGTGTGATATTGTTAGCATTAGGTGGTCTGAAAGCCAATCCTATACTATGTATTATTCAGTTTATTAATAAATAATGACATTGATTCATTATGTGTAATTAGTTCGATCTATGTTTATCGTATCACCATGAAGTCCATAAACATGTGCAACATTCTTCGGATTATGATGAGATCATAATTACGGGACCGAAGACTTATAAACACATGTTCTTAATCGTTCCTAGTCAGAGGATGTTTGAGAAGGACATCAAACATCCAGATAGCCTAGTATAGGTTTCTTCAGCTCATATGATGAGGGTAACTGATCCTATAAGTCACTTGTGTGGAGACACTATGTTAGACCTGTAGGTGCTTATTGGGGAATGAGTTCACTGAACTGATCCGACCATGAATCACTGGATGGTATATACCTCACTATTAACCAGCTCGATTCTTTTGTCTCAGTTGCGTAGATGATCCTTAGACCTAAGACACCAAAGATACCTTGTTGGTATGTCTTTGAGCTTTGATTTTTACTAACGAATCCTTAACTATGGATTATCAATAAGTCAAATGATCGGGTTCAGAGAAATGCCCTCGAAGGTAATTATGTGTTCAATATGGGATCATCCGCTCTCGGTATTATGAAAGAGAATGTTTGGGGAATGATGCGCTTAAGTCCTTGGCCAGGACGGGACTCTATATCAGATAAAGAGTTATCCTATATAGATTAGCGGCATCTGATTCAAGTGATTCGACTGGCTAGGGTTTAACAGTAAACCATAGCCTTGGTCGATTCGGGAACATTGCACTGATGAAGGATAATATCCGCGCGCTAATCGATGATGGAAAGGTTCCCTGGGCGTTTCCAACACCAAACAAATATTATCGATTAGCCGAGATCCTTGATCGGACGGTTGTAGTTGTTCGACCAATTTCTGACCGCTACACGATTGGTGCCGTCTGTGGGAAGCACGCAAAAAGTAATGGCAAGAGACAACAAGAACAGCCGTCGTGTCGGAGTGGCATCTCAGATCAACAATATCGGGTTCGATGTCAGTACTAACCGATCGTAGAACGCAACCTCCAGGCCATCAAGAAATGGCAACGACACCATAGGGGTAGTCGCTCAGCAACTGGGCACCCTACTCACCTCGCCTAGAAGCCGACCTTTAGGAACAACCACAAAAGGAGGCTTGAAAAGCCCCGGCTGCCGTGGGGAGGTGCGAACGCGTCCGAAGTGCTGGCGGCCATTTCCTCCTCTTCGAGAAGGAGATCCGGCGCAACAACCTCCAACCGGTGGCTTCTGGGGTCACCGGCTCGAACCGATCTTCCCCGAAAGGGAAGAGCGGCCCAAGAAGCCAATCCCATCGATCTCGATCCTCGAGATGCCACTCTCCACGGAGAAACCCTACCGTAAGTTGACGCATTAACGAATTGGAGAAAAGGCTTGAATGCCGTGAGAAGCTCATCGAGAACCTCCTTCGGCGGCGGCGATCCCTTTTCCTCTCCGACGATGAAGCGGACAACTCCCCTTTTGCTGCCGAGATCCTCGACGTCCCAGTACTTGAGAAATTGCCCATCAACAATCTCAACACCTATGATGGGCAAGGGGACCCCAAGACCCACTTCAACATAAGGCTGCATGGAGTACACGACGCTGTCCGCTGCCGCGCATTCGCCACCACACTAATAGGTATGGCGTAGACATGATTCACAACCTTGGCGTTGAGTTCGATACATTTGTTTGGACAGCTCGGTAAATTTTTCCGAGACCACTTCGCCGGAACCCACCGTAAAAGGTCGTCAGCCAGCTTCGTCGCCATCAAGCAGAAAAATGATCAATCCCTGAGGGATTACATTACCCGTGTCCATCACGAGGCCATCCGGGTCCCGAAGTTGGAATTATACTCCGCCGTGACCTCCCTAACACAGGGAACCCAAGATGACTCTCTTTGAAGAGCCATCATCCTTGGAGCCCCTAAGACATTGTTCGGCCTCATCAACATGGCACATCAGCATGCCAACTGCGACGAAGTAATAACAGCCTATCATCATTGCGGGGAAGAGGGCAACCGCAGGCCTCAAGACGAGAGGTCCTTTCTTGAGAAGAAGTGGTCCCAACATTTCTAAGGCGACCTCAAATGATCCACATCTTTGGGGCCATACACGCCATTTACTACTCCCGTCTTCGAGATCCTCTAAGACCTCGAAAATAAGGAGTACGTCAGTTGTCCCCAGAAGATGAGAACTGATCACAAACGCCAAGATCGAAGGAAATACTGCAATTTCTATAAGGACCACAGCCATATGACCGAAGAATGCCGCCAGTTGAAGGACGAGATAGAGTCCCTGATTCGTCGGGGATATCTTAGGAAATATGTAGCAAAGCCTGCGCAAGAACGCGAGGCCCCGAGGATCAAGAATCGCCCCAACGGCACTGAAATCCACATGATCTCTAGCGGTCTCTCCTCGGGAGGAGATAGCCTCTATGGGAAGAAGCGATACGTGCGCCAGGTGAACCTTGTAACTCCTAACCCCAAGCATTCCGAACACGAGAAAACAATTGTAGGGGACCCTCTAAAGGAACCCATCATTTTCTCGGACGAGGACTTGGCAAGAATAACCATCCCTCAGGACGATGCTCTTGTCGTTACAACCACAATCAATAAGTGTAAGGTTCATCGAATATTAGTAGATGGTGGTAGAGGCCCCAACGTTATCAGTTACAATTGCTTTGTTCGAAATGGGGCCGATGTCCCACCTACCGGTCAGATGTGCATACGACTGTTCTGCTTCTCGGGCAACACAGTACCACCTGTAGGGGTAGTAGCATTAGCAATAACCCTAGGGACCGCTCCACGAGAAGTCACAGTTGTCACAGACTAAGTAATCATCCAAGAGATTAGTACCTACAACGCAATCATGGGTAGGGGAAGCATTGGGGGAATCATAGGGGTCCCATCCTCCTATCACCAGAAGATGAAGTTCCTGACCCCCTTTGGGGTCAGAGAAGCCAAAGGAAACCAAGAAGAGTCTCGGAGATGCTACCTCGTAGCCTCCAAAGGGTAGGATAAGCCTTTCACCGAACTCCCCCAAGATCTCGAGAAAGATCAGAAGGCGGCTTCCCTAGCGGAGGAGTTGATAAGTATCCAATTGGGCGAAGACCCCGACAGGAAGGTACAAGTTGGCTCCTCCCTCAGCAAGGCAAGTAGAAGAGTACCGAGTTTTCTTGGCTCGATACCAGGACGTCTTCGCCTGGACCGACGGGGACCTCCCAGGTATTTCTAGCAAGGTCACAGCCCACCACCTCAACTTGCTACTAGGGAAAAAGCTAGTCCAGCAGAGGCAGAGGTGATGCGCACCCGACAAACAAGAAGTGGTCCGAGAGCAAGTCACCAAGAGGCTGAAGACTGGCCTACTCAGGCCCGTCTGGTACCCTTAGTGGCTCGCCAACGTGGTTTTAGTCTGGAAGGCCACAGGCAAGTGGCACATGTGTGTTGACTTCACGACCTCAACAAAGCTACCATGAAGGACTGCTACCCACTCCCCAACATCAATCAGCTGATCGACTCTACATCAGGGAATGAAAGGCTAAGTTTTCTTGACGCATACTTCGGGTATCACTAAATCAGGATGAACCCTCCCCCCCCCGACGCCGAAGAGAAAATAGCTTTCATCACGGACATGGGCGTCTATTGCTACACGCGGATGCCCTTTTGCCTCAAGAATGCTGACGCAACCTATCAGCGCCTAGTCAACTCCATGTTTGACTCCCAGCTCAGAAGGAACATGGAGATCTACATCGACGACATGTTAGTGAAGAGTTCAAAAGCTTCCGACCACATGGTCGACCTAGCCGAGACCTTCGAAACCCTGAGGAGGTATAATATCAAACTTAACCCCTCCAAGTGTGCTTTCGTGGTGAAGTCCCAAATTCCTGGGTTTCTTTGTCACCCATAGGGGAATTAAGGCAAATCCCGAGAAACTGCAAGCTATCGAGAACATGCAGAGACCCAATAGGATTCGGGACATCTAATGGCTGACCGGGAGGGTAGCTGCCCTCAGTCGCTTTTTGTCAAGAGCAGTCGAGAGATGCCTCCCCTTCTTCAAAGTACTGCGGGGCATACAGAAACAAGCGGGGAATAAGGGCAAGATCGATTGGACGCAAGAATGCGAGGACACATTTGAGGAGCTCAGGAAGTATATGGCCTCTCCGCCGATACTATCAAAGACAGTAGACGGGGAACCCCTCATCCTGTACCTTTCGATCACTCTATATTCCATGAGTGTGGTACTGGTAAGGGACGACGGGATCCAAAAACCCGTCTACTATACGAGCAAAGTCCTACAGGGCCTCGAGCTGAGATACTCAATCATCGAGAAGTTCGCTCCGCCTTAATCCATTCAGCCAGGTGACTCCAACCTTATTTCCAAGCTCACCCCATCGTGGTCTACACAAGCCAACTGTTGGGCAGGATTCTGCAGAACCCTGAAGCGTCAGGGCAACTAGTAAAATGGGCGATTGAGCTTTGCGAGTTCGATATCACATACAAGCGTTAGGCCGCCCTCAAAGGTCAAGCACTTGCTGACTTTGTAGCCAAGTGTACGATCCCAGTGTAGGGGTCGGTCGACATGAGCCTCGGCCTTACATGGGAATTGTACGTTGATGGATCTTCATGCGCAATGGGCAGCGGCGTAAGGATAGTTTTGATGTCCCCCGAGGAAATTGAACTGCATTACACCTTGCGTTTCAATTTCCTAGCGTCTAACAATGTTGTGGAGTACAAAGCCCTCCTATCGGGCGTCTGCATGGCCTGAAGTATGGGAGCCACCAGGATAAAAGTCTACACTGACTCCCAACTCGTCACCAGTCAAATCCCTGGGAACTTCGAGACCTGGGACCAAGGCATAAGTCACTCCATGTAGGAGGTGAGAAACTAGGCAGAAGGGCTCGAACTTCTCGAGGTAATCCAGATTCCAAGGGTGGAAAATGCCAAGGCCGATTCTCTGTTGCGATTAGCGTCTTCGATCGGCTAGGTTCCTTCTCGGTCTGTTCTTATTGAAGAACCCGACCGACCGAGTTTTCAAAAAGAAGTCCTCCAGGGAACCCAAAGGAGAGAATCCTGGATTGAGCCGATTACAGAGTTCCTGAGATATGGCAAATTACCAGAAGATAGGTTAAAGGCGAGGAGCATCAGAAACCGGGCCAAGCAATTCAGCTTGATAGTTGACTCCTTATACCAGCAATCCTTCTCCCAGCCTCTCTTGAAATGCCTCTACCCGATGGAGGCCTCGAAGGCCATCGAAGAAGTTCATGAGGGCATGCGCGGAATCCACCTAGGGGGCCGCACGTTAGCACGCATACTGCTACGACAAGGGTATTGGTGGCCGACCCTCCAAAAAGACGCTCTGGAATACGTCAAGAAGTGCAACAGATGCCAGCGTTTTGTGCCGACCATGCACCAGCTAGTGGTGCCTATGACCAGCCTCCTCAAGCCGCGCCCATTCACAAGATGGGGGATCGACATATTGGGTCCCCTACCCGAGGTATGAGGGAAAAAGAAGTTTATCATAATAGCAATAGGTTACTTCTCTAAGTGGATAGAAGTAGAGCCGGTGTCCAAAATAACAGAGAGAGCGGTGTGGAATTTCGTTTGGGAATCCATAATATGCTGGTTCGGTATACCATGGGTGATCATCTCAGATAACGGAAGGTAGTTCACCAGTGCTTACTTCAGGGAGAAATATGAGCAACTGGGGATCAAGAATTGCTACACCTCGGTCGCCCATCCTCAGGCTAACGGCCTGGTGGAAAATGCTAATCGAACTTTACTCCATAGAGTTAAGACTCGATTAGAGGGGGCCGCAAGGTCCTGGATAGAGGAACTACTCAGCATCTTATGGTCTCACAGGACAACAGCTCGGGCAGCTACAGGGGAGACCCCCTTTCACCTTGTCTATGGAGCAGAAACCTTGATCCCCCTAGAAATAGGGAGCCCCTCATTGCGAGCAGAGGCCACAGAAGCAGAAGGTCATCAAACCTTAAAAGAAAATCTCGACATCTTGCCATAAGTCCAAAAAAGAGCCAGGATTCGTATAATGGAGTACCAGCAAAGGCTGGCCAAATACTACAACCTAAGGGTTAGAGAGAAGCAATTCTTCCAAGGAGATTTGGTCTTACGAAAAGCGGGGGCCTCAGCACCCCAAATAGCGGCTGGCAAAATGGTTCCCAACTGGGAGGGACCATATTGGGTCTCGAAAGTCCTCGAAAAGGGTTCATACAGGCTCTCCACACTCGATGGGAGAGAGGTACCCCGCACGTGGAATACTGATAACCTACGAGCATACTATTGTTAAATTCTTACACCTATGTACTTGATGGCTAAAGAATGAAACGTTCCCCACTCCGAGTTTCGATTAAGCCATTTCATTTCCTCGAGTGCTCACACTCGAGAAGGGCATTATAAGACATTTCATTTCCCCGAGTGCCCACACTCGAGAAGGGCGTTATAAGCCATTTCATTTCTCCGAGTACTCACACTTGAGAAGGGTGTTCTAAGCCATTTCATTTCCCCGAGTGCTCACACTCGAGAAGGGGGTTATAAGGCAAGGGGGTTATAAGGCATTTCATTTCCCCGAGCGCTCACACTCGAGAAGGGTGTTATAAGCCATTTCATCCCTTGGCTGCTCACACTCGGAAACGCAGCACTCGCAGGAGCTCTACCTCCCAAGTCACATCCAAACAAGACCACTTGAGAAGGAAGTGTAACCTGCGTCAAAGATGCAAAATATAATTTTTTCAAATGAGGAGATGAGCACAAGGTTTCCACCCATAAAACAAGGACACCCGGGGTCAGCCCCGACGTTTGCGACCTCCACGACGACCGCCTCTCCTACCACGGCGACCCCTTCGTCCTAAGGAGAGCAACGCCTCAGTTGGTGTTGATGCCATAGCAGGGTCGCCCAAAGATGAAGCGAGGCATGCCACCTCCAACATATGTCCAGAAAGTAAGACACCGACGGCATGAGGGACATCAGTGTGAAGATCTGCCAAAAATCGCCCCCTTTCGTCAGTAAGACTTCGACCGCGATCTCCCGAAAGGGGGTTGGCAACGAAGTCCCTCCAAGTTCTGCGGAACGGCCAGTCCCCACCGATCGGGAAATCAACCCAGAAGAAAGCCTCCTTCCACCCTTGAGGAGGGAAGCCAGTGGGCACGTGGAGGGGACCGCAGTCGCCACGGCACGTGAACTACAGGAACCCGCGGGCGCCGGGAATTACGCAAGGGCGGACGGAAAAGACGCGACAAAAAACATCAGGAAGGCCCTCGGCATGACCATATAGGTACGCCAACATGTTGAAGGCTATTTTAATGACCCGTCACCCTATAATCAGCGATCCGATTACTAAATGAGTACTGAATTATTAAAATTTGGAGCCAAACCAGGATCTCGATAAGTCTGGAAAAGAAATGATAAACTAAGCTAAACATTCCACATCACATCGAATTGTAAAGGAAGTGCAGGAATTAAAAATTATTACAATTCGACTCGACTCAGCAAATAATTATATATTCCAACTGAAAAGAAATAATTAAGTGTACAAGCCTAAAAGGAAAATGACAACTACATCAGGACACACCCCGGAATGGTGGTTGTTGGCGTGCAACTCGAGACAAAACCCTCCACGCTACGCCTGCCTGGAACCCTCACCTGAAAACCGCAGGGGTGACTCTCATCGAAATGGACTCAGAAGGGATCCTTCGATCCCCACCACTCACTCACGCACCTACAAGTGCAACAACGCAAATATAGGCAATTTAAATAAATAAAGTAGTAAACACAACTCCTAAAGATTTCCAAATTCCGATATAAAACACATGCATTCGTAAATGCATCATGCACAACTTTGAAACCACTCCACCACGGAGTCCACAACCAGCTTCTCGGCTAAACACACAAACTACGTGGCCGAACGCGAAAAACACCAACCCACTAGGACCAAACAACAACCCCTCGGATAGCGCGCTGGCTACTCCGACCTGTTTAGCTCTAGGTGATTCTGCTTCTCCCAGCACGAGTGACACTCCGAATGTATCACTCCTACACCGGTACTACCTATACCCCGGGGTACACCAGGTGACCCTCTCTCTAGGCGTCACCCCACCACTCCCACACCGGTGCCGTGTCACTCCCACACCGACACAGGGTGCCTAAGTGATAACAACTGTCACTCTAGGTCCACAATTGCACAAAACACAACAGTAATGCGATCCGATCACGTAGAAATCATCGTCTTTAAAGTACGTTTTCCAGCATGCATTTAACCAAACTATCTAACAATGTAAACACATGTTAATTACATGAATTACTGAGATTCTGTCTTGAAGCACGTCGCCCGTGGTTGACGTCATTCAAGACCCCTAAACTGGTTCACACGGAAATTAGCCTCGGAAGATGGTCAAAATCGCTTCGCCCTTAGCAGCCGTCATTTAAAATGGCGTCGCTGTCCCCAGACACTATTTAATACAGAGACCGAATCCCCTGAACCGGCCTTGGAACAAGCTGGGCTAAATCGTGTCTATTTTAAATGGCGTCGATATCCCCAGACACCATTTAGCACTCGTAGACAAGTTCCCCTTCAGCCTCCCCCGAGTCACAAAGTGGGATTTCTCCCGCAAATCACACAAAATATAAAAAATGGAGGAGGTAGGGGAGAAGTCTAATTATTTTCATAATGAATCCCTTAGAACATACTTTCTACCCCAGAAGCACCCACACATATTGCATGCTTCAAAGCAGGAAAAATCATGGTTTTAAACAAAGCACCGCGAGGATCGTCACCCTACCGGTTACTTGAACTCCTCTGAGCTCCAAGCCGCCGAACCGCCACGCCACAAGCCGCCGCTGGTACCGCCATGGACGCCGTCACTCCACCGGAACGGCGGCTGCCGCCCAGAGAGAAATGCGCCGCGGAGGAGATGGTGGTGGTAGTGGTGGAAGTTAGGAGGTTGATGAAGTGGAGGGAGAGGAGGAATGGGGAGAGGAAAGGAAGGAGAAGGGGAAGGGGGAGTGGATGGGTCGGAGAGAGGTTGGAGAGAGAAGAGAATGAGAGAAATGAGGGAAAGGAGGGAGGATTCGCGGGGTCAAACCGAAACTAGCTAAAATAAGTTGTCCAAGACCGACGCCAATCAGACGACAAGATGGGGTCTACACTAACTAATCTCTAAATGGTGTCGTCCATGCAAGACGTCATTCAGACGATAAGATCAGGGCCGTACTCTCGCGGCCCAAAACCAGCCCACGTGACACATTCTAAAATGAGTCCCTATAACCAGACGCTGTTTGAATTGCGTCGAGCTAGCTCGACGCGAAAAAGAACTCATGCCTTAGCCCTACAAGGGCCCAAACTAAGGGGTCCGACATTGAAACTGACTCGATAACCAGATCTGAAACCTCAATCCTTATAGCTATAGCCACGCACCAAGAATTCGGGAGTATATGTGCAGCAACTCCACGATGAAGGGAGAGATCAACAGCCTGAAGCCAGCTTCGAACATAGCCTCCGTAACTATGAAAGAGCCGGGGCTACCCGAGTAAAGATGCTCGTTGGCATAAGGCAAGCGCAACCTAAACTCAGTGGGAATTCCGAACCAACCCCGTATCCGATCAAGGGAGTTAGTGTCGATCGTGGAAGATTTGAGGGAAGCCTGATTCGCCAACACCCCTTGGACATAGTTTGAGGCCATTGCGACCCAAGAGGAGAGGGAGACACGAAGAGAGGTACCGCCCTAGATGTTATAACTCGACCCCCTTTTCGCATCTCTATAAGCAAGGAGCAGAGCACCCTTGCCAGTAACTGCCCAGCAGGAGGGGGAAGAAAAGCTATAACCGACCTTGACTAACTCCAGAAGAAGAAAGAGTCAAAGATGTTATCTGACAGGAAATAGGTGCAAGCCGTGAAACGACAATGTATTGATTTGGATAACCGATATTGTAGTTGAAATATAGAGCCGAAGCTCTAAAAAAAAAAAAAAACAACATATATGAAGCCTAGGGCGGACCAACCATCTTGTCCCCCAAGGGGGCCCGAGTTACGAAAATGGGAATGAGCTGGTTTAACTCAAATGGACGGTTGGTTTATTTTTTTTTCTTTGACGAGGTGCCCCGAACACCTCGTTAGCCACAACTTCCAGCCAATTAGGGCCCGGAGGAACGATTCAAGGATTGTCAGCGGGGTCGGCGGCAGGACCCTGGTAGTTGATCGGAGAGCGGGCAGGCTCCACGACTTCAGTGGCCTTGCCCTCATCATCAAGATCCAAGCGGTAGGCGAGATCGCCCTGCTCCATAAGCGACAAAGCCACGACGTCCAAACATAGCTCCCTGGCGCGAGCGGCCGTCGCCCGAAAACCGGCCGAGAACCCCCTAGAGGTACCCCTGTCATAGCTAACAGAGTACTGCTCCAGGTTGAGTTCGACCTTCTCATCCAAGTACTCCGGAGAGGCCTTGAACGAAGTCAAAGCCTTAGAAGCCGCCACCTCCAGTGATCGGGCCCGAGTTTTTACGATCTCGAGGTCGCCCTCCGCTTCTACTACTCAGACTCCGCCACCTGGGCCAAGGTGACCTTGATCTTGCCTTCCAGGTCCATCTTGGCCTTGGTCTCTTCCTCCAAGGCCCGCTTCAACTGAGCGCGCTCCTCCTTGACTTTTTGTCAATCATTGTCCGGCCCAACAAGACGCTCGGTGAGAATGTATGTTTGCCTAAGCGCCTGCAAATCGGACTGCAACGCCTTGAGTGAGAGCTCGGAGTCGTTCCTCTGCTCCTCCCGCTTGAGCTCCGCCGGGATGCATGCGGCCAAGGCGAGGTCATGCACCACGTCCCCATCATAGAAGGTACTATCCAGATGCACCCTCCAAATGGAGGGCTGCCACGACTTCGGCTTTGGTTTCTACATAGGAGGGGGGCTCGCCAGTGTCTTCAGCTCTACCAGGGCATTCCTGATCACGACCCCTTTGAGAGACGAGGTATCTCAGCCGCGACCGGCTTCTTGCCATAGAGTATAGGGGCTTTCCCAGTATCAGTCCACCCCCGACTCTGGCGAGAGCTATCGGCCACAGGCGCCTCCGACTACCAGGGCGAGTCGTCGACAACTCATTTCCTCCTACGCATCTCCTCCAAACAGGTGGAGACATCAGTGCTGCCAGCCACAGTCCTCTCAAGAAGAATGCCCTCAGGGATGTCGGGGAAGGACACACCAAGTCCTGCGTCCAACAACAAGGCCTCGGGGGGAGGCTGGCTAGCGGATGACTCTTCCTCCGACATGTCTCTCCCTTCGATCGCAGCACCCTTCCAAGCAGCCTCCTCCGCAAGCGAAGCCCGAACGTTCATTTCGACTGTAGAAAACAAGACAAAGAAGTCACCACACTGTCTAAGAAGGTCAAGACAGGCTAAGGCAGGCACACACTCCTAGACTCCTTCGGAGCAAGGCCAACCCGCAGCAACGCAATATAAGAAACTTTGAGGTCGACATCATCCACGACCTCGGCCTCCTTAGATCTACGTCAGAGGGAATCTGGCGCGGTAGGGGATCCTCCCGCATGGGAGTGAAATTGAAGACAGTGCAGAAATCCCAGGGTGGTATAACCCCGGGGTCTCAGGTCACAAAGAAAGAATGCTTCCTCCACGACTTGTGGCTCGAAGCGGAAGAACTCGAGCGGAGAAATAGATTGCGAGGACGCGCCTTCACAAAGAAGAACTCATCATCGATCAGGGTGCTAGGAAGGCGCTGGAACATACAACAGAACAACATGGCGGTGGGCTCGACACGCCGCTCATGAGAGATGAGTAGAAACATGCAGATATAATACCAGGAGTTGGGCATCAATTGCGCTGGTGCCAAATGATACTGAACTAGGATACTACATACGAAACATGGGACCGGGAGGCGGAAGCCGGCCAAGAACATCTCTTGGTACGCCAAAAAAGGTGTCATCAGGATCGACCTTGACGAGCCGATACCTATGGGGCACTTTGTACTCTTCCATCATTCGCCTCAGCTCGTCTAGCTTGATCGAGCTTCGGCTATGGAAAGCTAGAGCGGGGGCCCTCCTCTCGGATAAACTGGAAGAACTAGAGGCTTCATCTGAAGCCATGGAGACAAAGGAAGATCGGACGGACCAAGACAATATCCCACTACGGAAGAGAAACCCAGAGCGGACCCAAGCAAAGGAGATAGGCTCTGAGAAAGGCTAGAAGATCACTAGGACAGGGGGCCAAGATGAACTAACCAAGAAAGGATACCGAAGCCCCAAACAGCACAAACACTCTCCCTCTACAAACTTAGCGGGCGGAAGAGAGCGCAGAGACAAACGCAAAAGTATGCCTGACCCCCCACTCACCCGCCTGCCTTTGTAGGGGAGAGGATCAACTCTGATTTGTGCCTCTCCCACCTGGGACATTGAGGGCCACCAAGACTCCTCGTCATGATGGCACCCCCATCAACCACACAGAGGCGAGAGGGAGTGCCTCACGGCTGATAACCCTAGGCATCCAATCGCTCACATAAGAGCGCCATGCGGACGTACTGAATCCCCGTGCATACAGAGCTTATGCAAGGAAAGAGGTTCCATCATTTCCCATAAAGGGTCGTCATCTCGGAAGCCAACCGACACCTACATGAGCACTCGGGGATGACGAAACGTCGCTAGTCGAACGCCCTTTCAGATGACGGATCTTGCCACGCGGTGAAAATCGTTTATTGTTGTACATCCCACGCATCTTCACTCCTACATTCAAAATTCGAATAAGGGAATGAGGGGGCCAGTGATGAGGGAAAATTGGGCTTAGCCCATATTAGCCCATAAAGTACATAGGCCCAAGAACCCATAGCCATCTGGAGACAATGCAGAGGGCAACACAACATTTAGAGCTCCGGCCCGAGCTATAGGGGCCAAATCTTGGGCCCATTGGGCCTAAGACATCGGATCTCTCAACATGAAGCCCATACTTCATTCCTGGGATGCCCAGGACCATAGCGAGGCCCTCCTAGGGGCACTTCGTCACAATCCTCGCTATCAGGCGGGTTCTACGGAATTAACCACCCACTTCGGGTAGGTCCGCAAGATCCGCCCGATCCAGCTATGGGAGAGTTCTGGCTTGCCCAATATCCCATGATCTCCCCAAATCAGGGGGGATCCGATCGTAGGCGAATCGCTCCCTCGAAGGAAACTGTCCCCATGACGTCTCAAGGAGGAGACCATATAATCTCTGGACCCCCTCTAGAGTAAGGTATGCTTTTCTGAGCATGACAAACCTTTAGTAATAGCCCACCTTCGTGAACCTAACTTAGGCATCAGAGGGTTTTGTCCCCCACCGGATTGGGGCCCCCCCTGACGCCTCTGTTTTACCTCTTGCAGGCTCTACCCTGGATGTTTCCACCATCAAACAAATATCATTGAGTAGCCGGGATGCCCAATCGGCGATCATCGCTGTCCGATCAGTTTCTGATCGCTACAATATACTTTAAGAAGTCATAGGGAAACCAGACCTCTATTGACACCCAGACTATTATCAAATCGCCTCCATCGTGACTGATCACTATGTGCGCATCCCTTGATGGGCCTTGTTTTGTGATAGACAGATACCGATGGCTTTGTAGGAAGGACGGGTAAGTCTAGAATCCAATAGCAGATTTGAAGACGTTGAGAAGTCGACTGATTGCATGCTGAAGTATATGGTCCAAATGGCGTGAGTATATATACCGCACTTAAAAGAGAAAAAGAAGAATTTTTTTCTTTAAAGTCAGTCTGACAAGTTTTACATGTTTGTATGGTCTGATATTCTATTAAATGACTCAAAACATTATGAAAATTTAAAATTAAGCCCTCAATAAATAGTAAAAAATAACTTCAGTAGGTCAAACTCAATAATATTTTTTTTTCTTCTAATTTTTTTATGTGGTCTATTGAAAGATTGAACTATACAAATATGTGGACCATACGTCATCTGATCTAACAAAAATCAAAAGATATTTTTCTTGGTGTCGCTATTTCACCAGGTTATGCAGATACAACTGACAGTGCAGCAAGTTTTACTTTACCTGCACACATGTAAGTGCACCATGGCTATATATGTACACATTTAAATATGTAAATGTACACACTAGTTAATTTTGAAAAAGAAAAAGGAAATTCTATTGACCTAGACAGTCTGAGCGCTCTAATTACATTGAATCTTTCATAGAAAACACTAGGGTGAATGGAAGTTAACCCGTATGAAAGTGAGACGCCAACTGATCTAGTTGTTGCCCCACCTTCATGCACGAATTGCCTCTACGTGTTGTTCCCTTTCCTTTGACAGTTATCTAGTGTCAATATGAGAAAGTTATATCATTGCCCGTTGTTAACTCGTTTTGAGTGGGATTAGTCATTCATACATGTCCTACATAGGGTTGTCAACGAGTCGGGCTAGCCTGCAGGCTTACGGGTTGGGCTAATGTCGGGTCGAACTTCGAGCCGATTTTGAGCGCATGAGTGGATATCGGGCCGACTCCCACAGCCCACAGGGTGGTCGGCCGAGCACGTGAGTCCCATCTAATGCCACCCTTTCGTCTTCACCACCAACACGATCATTTCACCGCCGTCACCATGATGTCTCTCCAAAAGTCCGTCGGCACCAAGACCATGGTTTCAGGAGTTCAGGTTGTTGTCGTTGCTGGTCTAGAAGATTTGTCACTAAAGAATGAGACTTGCAATTGCATAAGAACCTCTTGACTCCACCTGAGGCTGCTAACACTGTCGTTGTAGAGATACCTACTGATAAGTTCACAATTTTACATAAATAACAGATGAAATTTACACACTTTGCTATCAATTTAATGAACAAAATCACATGGAATGATAGATAAATCATTTGTGCATTCAAACATATCAATTTTGAAAAAAAAATCTGAATTTCAAATATCATCACTCCATGGATTGAAGAAGGGTAGCAATTTCATTCTCAAATAAGATTTTCTCGACAATTATTTAATGTGCAGTTGGATGATTTATTGCCGCATGAACTTAACTGTTATTTTATGTGAATGTAGGACATAAACAAGCTGATGGCATAGTGGTTGGACTACTTGGATTTCAAGTGACCAGGGTTCGAATCCTGGAAGGAACCAGATTACATTTCTTTTTGTCTTACAAGGGGAACCACAAGCCAACTAAGAGAGAGAAGAGGGAATTTCGGAATTCAAATTTCAAAAATGTTATTTCAAAATTTCGAAAATAACATTTATTCTTCAATTCAAAATTCGAATTTTGAAATATCCCTCTCCAAATTTAAATTTCAAATATGCATTCACGGATAATCCTCTAATCAAGGGGGAGCTTAATGCGAGCAATTAAGTGCCAATTTATTAGAGGATTTGAAATTCAAAATTTGAATTAAGAATTCTCTTCTATGAAATCAAGAGAGAGAAGAGGAGGGAATCCTGAAATTTAAAAAGAAAGATATTTATTTCGAAATTCAAAATTCAAAATAGTCTTTATGGGCTTAAAAGAAGATCCACTAATCAAGGGGGAGCTTAATAGCCTATTTATTACCCTATTTGAAATTCAAAATTTGAATTAAGAATTCTCTTCTATAAAACCATGGGAGGGGAGAGGAAAAAGGAAGCTTGGTTTTTTGGAAATTTTCTCTCTCAATTTCTCTCCCACTTTCTCCCTCTCTTTCACTCTCTCTCTCTCTCTCTACATCTCTCTCAAACCAGCGGCTATTAGTACAAGAGCTGGATTTGAGGCACTGCAACTGACCATTGGAAGGAGTCCAAGGTTACCAAGGATCCGCGCGAAGGGCTACGGCGGCTGCAAACATCAATTTTCTCTCTCCACTGTCTCTCTCTAGTTTTTGAGTTCTCTATGTTACACTGTATTTCGAATATTTTATGTAAAAATTTTCTTATAAACGTTATGTTAATATTTGATTTTCAATGTCTCTGTAAAATTCCATATTTTTCTGATAATGAATGCCAGTAGCTCCTTTGAAAAACGTTATCTTTTCTCCATCGTTTTGTTCTACAACTTTTATTTTTGCTTCTGTTGACACTACTCAAATTTTATATTCTACTTTTAATTAGTGTTTTAGATGTAGTCTTAGTTCAGTAAATGGTCTGATTATGCTCGTTTAGGGGTGCTCTTTTTGTGAGTTCATAGTAAGTCCGGTTAATTTTAATTCTTAACAAATCAAATCATCATGCTCCCTCTTCTTTCTTCTCTATTTTTCCTCTAAAAATTCAAAATTTTCAACTTTAAAAATCTATTTCCCTGTGGATTCGACCCAATCTCACCACTTGCTATTTTTCAAATAATTATATGTGGAAATTAGAATTTTAAGATTGATGTTCGAATATGCTTAACGACACATAATTTCGAGCGATCAATTTTTGGCGCCGTTGCCGTGGAATTAGAATTTTAATTTTGATTATTTTGGGTCCACTTGTATAAATCCATACTCACATTCATTTTCTCTTTTTGCAGGATTTTTTTTTTAAAAAAAAGAAGACAAAAGGAAAGCTCAACTTGGTGAGTTTGTTCCAATTTCTTTAATATTTTTATTTTCAGATTTGCTTAAAATAGATATAGACCTCATTAAATAAAAAAAATCAGAAAAACAAAATTAAAAAAAAATGCATTCCAAGATTAGAAACCAAACTACCATATTTTAGGACATGCATCATTTAGGAATGCATTAGTTTTAAATTTTTGTCATTTGATTCATGTTGAAGAGTGCGGGAAGCAAGGTGAGTCTTTCCAAATTGTGCAAATAACATGTTCATGCATTGACATTTCATTATTGCACAAAACAAACTTGATTGAATTGTGGTGAGCATCTCATTGATAAAATAATTTAAGGGCATCTTCATAACAAGATAAGGTGGGGATCTCATCATCCTTCCTTGGCCCACAAACCACAAACACTGCATCTTGCATTGTCCCAAGCCCAATAAAAATCAAATAGCAATTGCACCTATAGTTCACACTATGATTGGACCGAGCTTTGAATTCATTTCTACTTTGGACAACGGTGTCTAGGCTAGAGGTCATAAAGGTAAACGCCTAAGTGGACAAGTGGTTATTTAATTAGGTCCCTACGAAAGTAGGGGGAGCCTCCCACTATCCCACCTCTTACCTGGCCGATTGATCTATTGTAGGGGTGATTCATAGTGAATTCTAGCAATTTTGTGATAAATATCATCCTTAAGTCTAGGATACACTTAGGTCATTAGGAATTTGTTATTAACTTGTTTGTCTTTGCATAAATAAACATAAAAAATATATAAAAATAAAAATCACAAAAACAACCATTCTCATCTCATCTTGGTCTAGTGTATACTAGGTAGAAGATTTCAAAAGCCATATATTATCAAACCCATTCAATAAATTGAAAGATACCAACATCACCAAACCAATATTCAACATCAAATGGCTGGAAATAATCAACAAATGCCTAAACAAATGAAGGAATACTTCATTCCTCAAGACTATAATCCTTCATCTTGTATCCAATTGCCTAATGTCCATGCTAGCCATTATGAGATCAAGCCAAGCACCATCCAAATGCTCCCATCTTTTTATGGTAATACCAATGAAGATCCATATAAACATTTGGATGAATTCTTTGAGATTTCTTCAACTGTGAAAATTCAAGATTTCACGGAAGATGCCCTTCGACTTACCCTATTCCCTTTCTCACTTAAGGACAAAGTCAAATATTGGCTTGGAACGATAGGGAAGCCCATTAGGACTTGGCCCGAAATGCAACAAGAATGCCTAAAAAAATTCTATCCTATTGGGAGAACAAATACAATGAGAAGGGCTATAACTGGATTCTCACAATTGCCAGGAGAACAAATTCATGAATCTTGAGAACGATTGAAAGAATTGTTGAGAAAATGTCCACACCATGGATTGTCTAGATGGCAAATTGTGCAAGCATTCTATAAAGGTTTAGATGCACAATACAGGCAAATGGTAAATGCATCTTGTGGAGGAGCATTCATGAGCAAAAGTGAGGAAGAAGCTTATGATTTGTTTGAAATGCTAAGTGAAAATTCAATAAATCATGCTTCACTTTCATCATATGAAAGATCTGTGGGAACATCCAAATGGACTGGACTTTATGAAATAAGAAATAGAGGAGAATTTGAACCTAAGATGGATATCAATGCCTTGGCCCAAAAGTTGGATAAGGTGGACATTCTGGCCCAACAAATGAGCAAAATGGATCTTATGGCCCAAAAGCTAGACAAAGTCCTAGCTTCGAATAACCAAGGATCTAATATCCATACACAATCAAGACCTTAATCCGAATCTTCTCTATCTTATCAACAAGCTTGTAGTCTTTGTGCCAGCCCAACTCACCATGTCAGTGAGTGTCCTACGGCAGCCCAATTGCCACCGTTCATCCAAGAACAAGTCCAAGCAGCCCAGGGTTATTCAAAGCCCAATCATGATCCATATTCTAACACCTACAATCCTGGTTGAAAGAATCATCCTAATTTTTCATGGAAATCTTAACAAGCCCAAGCTCCAAATCCACAAGCACAAAATTTTCAGAACATGGCCCATCAACAGAATTACTATCCAAATCAATCTTTCAATAAAAGCCAACCTATCCAGTCCCAAGCTCAAGCTCCTTACTTTCAGCCCAATAACAATCATAATATGTTCTCTCAACCCCCATATCAAATCCCACAACATCAGCCATCAAATCAAAATGATGACAAATTCAATATGCTGCAACAATTACTCATGAATCAACAACAACAACAACAACAACAACAACAATTGCATCAATTGGTCATCTCTCAACAACAATCCATTTCAAAATTAGAAGTCCAATTGAGTCAAATGGCTGATACAACAATGAGGAGGGAGTTGGCCCATTACCAAGTCAACCCATTGCAAACCCGCGAAACTATCCTCCGGGTTTCCAACATCAACCAATCCTACCTAATCCTCAAGCCCAACCTCAAATGGGCTCAAATCCACCAAGAGGCCCACAGTTAGAAAATGCGAAAGTAATTTTGGCCTTAAGAAGTGGTAAAATCTTGCCGGATCGTTACCCAAACCAAGGATCTAGTCAGCCCAATCCTGAACAAAATGAAGAAGAAGAAGAAGAAGAAGAAGATGAAGATGAAAATGAACAACCCAATATCATTCAAGGAAAAAGAAAAATGGAGGAATGTCCTGAGAATTATAAACCAAAAATCCCTTTTCCACAAGCTTTAGAAAATGGCAAAGAAAAAAGAAAGCATCAAATCCAAGCAAAAAATGAACAGTTAATGGACTTATTTAAACAAGTCCACATTAACATACCATTGGCTGATGCAATCTAACATGTGCCGGCCTATGCCAAACTTTTGAAAGAACTTTGTACTCATAAGAGAGAGCCTAAAGCAAATCCTAAGAAAGTCTTTTTGTCTGAAGAAGTGAGTGCCATTTTGCTCAACCAACTGCCTAAAAAGATGAAAGATCCTGAGGCTCCACTTATCTCTTGTGTTATCGAAGGAATCACATTTGACAAGGCACTTCTTGATCTTGGGGCTAGCGTAAACCTTTTGCCCACTTCTGCCTATGAACAACTAGATCTTGGAGAACTGAAGGCCACTCCTATTATTCTCCAACTGGCAGATCGATCAATTAAAGTGCCACGAGGACTCATTGAGGATGTAATTGTCCAAATCGAAGATTGCTACTTCCCCGTGGACTTCCTTATCTTGGATATGGCCCCATCCTTAGATTTGAATCACACTCCAATCATTCTAGGACGTCCATTCTTAGCTACAGCAAAGGCAAATATCAATTGTGCGACAGGTAAGATGGACATATCTTTTGGGGACCGGCAGATTGGGATCAATATTTTTCAAGCTCCTAAGTACTTGGATCGGAATGAGGGTTGTTATACAGTGCATGCCGTGGATAATATAGTAGATGATAGTCCAGATTTAGAACAGTTCCTCTTTTCCTTAAAAGAGAATTTAAAGTTTGAACAGTCTTTATCCTACACAAAGGACATTGATTCACTTCACAATTTGCCTCACTCGCTTAGTCCTTGGCCTATCATTGAACCTGTACCAAAATTGCACCCTAGGCCAACACTGCCATCTCCTATATCTCCTCCTGAATTTGTGCACAATTACTTACAGTCTGATTGCATGCACGACATTCATATGGTGAGACATGCTAAGTCGAGAGGAGAATTACACATGAACCAAGGTCTAAGTGAAGTAGGCGTGAATGAGGTAGTCAAATGGTCAAATCATCAGTTCATGAGTAGGAAACGTATGGCTCTCAGAATATCTAAGCAGGGCACACAAAATGATACCAACAAATCAATTGACCCAGGTTGATAAGAACTCACACGCGTCTGGCTGAAGACGTTAAACTTAGCGCTTATTGGGAGACAACCCAATCTTCTCATTTTTATTCTGATTATTCTCTTTTTCTTTTCTTTTTAAAAAACTCATAAAATCCACCTTGGAGAACAAAGAGAAGTCTCGTCACACCTCAGGTTGTATCTCTCCTCATCATGAATTCCATATTAAATAATTTTTGTGCATTTCTATGCCATTGAGGACAATGTCATTCAAGTTGGGGGGAGAATCATAGTGCATATTGAATAAAATCATTTAAAATGAACAAAAAATTTGAAATTTTTTTTCATTTTTCACACAAATTTTCAAAAAAAAAAAATTGCTTCATTTTCACACTCCAACAGAAATTATTATCTATCATAAGTCATTTAGGGAATCTTGATCAAAATTGAGTTAGGAAGTTGAGTAAAAGTTTGAATTAACTCCCCTCTCTACAAAGAATCACGACGGGATGATTTTCACACACACACGGTAACTTGGAAAGAGTGGAAGATCCTGAAAGTATAGAGTTGCTGGAGTTGACCCGAAGTGTAGAATTACTCATTCTATTTTTATTTTTAGGTCAAACAAACGGAAAGTTAGGATTCGTAATAGGAGATCAAACCACTTAATACTTTAAGGAGGCGGTCACTTCGAAAAAGGACAATTAGAAGCGTGAAAATCAAATAAATATACTTCAAAAGAGTCAAAGAAAAGACGGTGGCAAAAAGTACGCACCTCCCCTCAGACAAAAAAATAAAGAGGGTGACAAAAAGTATGAACTCTCAAAGCACAAAACAATCGCGCTAAAGTCCTTCACAACAAAATAGGACCAAATCCTAAAAAGTTTTAAGTCGGGGCGAAAACCGAAAAGCGAAACTAGCTAACTAATCTGGAGATCTCTTTTTCTGTTCTCTCCCCTGGGTAATTCTACTCTAAGAGTCAGTGAAGACAACGATATACCAAACAGTATAGAAACGAACTCCAAGCACCTCAAATTATATGCACAAACACCTGTCCTGATTCCAAGTATAGTGAGCGGGAGAACGAAAACTTGAATTCCAATTACCTACCATTTACAATACATATCCTTTAAAATGAAGTGTGATTTTTTTTACTGATCATGGTAGTCCTAATTTTTCAAATGATTGTATTGCTAAGGGACTAGCAATGATTAAGTTGGAGGGTGTGATAAGTTCACAATTTTACATAAATAACAGATGAAATTTACACACTTTGCTATCAATTTAATGAACAAAATCACATGGAATGATAGATAAATCATTTGTGCATTCAAACATATCAATTTTGAAAAAAAAATCTGAATTTCAAATATCATCACTCCATGGATTGAAGAAGGGTAGCAATTTCATTCTCAAATAAGATTTTCTCGACAATTATTTAATGTGCAGTTAGATGATTTATTGCCGCATGAACTTAACTGTTATTTTATGTGAATGTAGGACATAAACAAGCTAATTGCATAGTGGTTGGACTAGTTGGATTTCAAGAAAGTTACCAGGGTTCAAATCCTGGAAGGAACCAGATTACATTTCTTTTTGTCTTAAAAGGGGAACCACAAGCCAACTAAGAGAGAGAAGAGGGAATTTCGGAATTCAAATTTCAAAAATGTTATTTCAAAATTTCGAAAATAACATTTATTCTTCAATTCAAAATTCGAATTTTGAAATATCCCTCTCCAAATTTAAATTTCAAATATGCATTCACGGATAATCCTCTAATCAAGGGGGAGCTTAATGCGAGCAATTAAGTGCCAATTTATTAGAGGATTTGAAATTCAAAATTTGAATTAAGAATTCTCTTCTATGAAATCAAGAGAGAGAAGAGGAGGGAATCCTGAAATTTAAAAAGAAAGATATTTATTTCGAAATTCAAAATTCAAAATAGTCTTTATGGGCTTAAAAGAAGATCCACTAATTAAGGGGGAGCTTAATAGCCTATTTATTACCCTATTTGAAATTCAAAATTTGAATTAAGAATTCTCTTCTATAAAACCATGGGAGGGGGGAGGAAAAAGGAAGCTTGGTTTTTTGGAAATTTTCTCTCTCAATTTCTCTCCCACTTTCTCCCTCTCTTTCACTCTCTCTCTCTCTCTCTACATCTCTCTCAAACCAGCGGCTATTAGTGCAAGAGGTGGATTCGAGGCACTGCAACTGACCATTGGAAGGAGTCCAAGGTTACCAAGGATCCGCGCGAAGGGCTACGGCGGCTGCAAACATCAATTTTCTCTCTCTACTGTCTCTCTCTAGTTTTTGAGTTCTCTATGTTACACTATATTTTGAATATTTTCTGTAAACGTTTTCTCATAAAAGTTATGTTAATTTATGATTTTCAATGTCTTTGTAAAATTTCATATTGTTCTGATAATGAATGACAATAGCTCCTTTGGAAAAAGTTATCTTTTCTCTATCTTTTTGTTCTACAACTTTTATTTTTTCTGCTGTTGACACTACTCAAATTTTATATTATACTTTTAATTAGTGTTTTAGAGGTAGTCTTAGTTCAGTAAATGGTCTGACTATGCTCGTTTAGGGGTTCTCTTTTTGTGAGTTCATAGTAAGTCCGGTTAATTTTAATTCTTAACAAATCAAATCATCATGCTCCCTCTTCTTTACTCTCTATTTTTCCTCTAAAAACTCAAAATTTTCAACTTTAAAAATCTATTTCCCTGTGGATTCGACCCAATCTCACCATTTGCTATTTTTCAAATAATTATATGTGGAAATTGGAATTTTAAGATTGATGTTCGAATATGCTTAACGACACATAATTTCGAACGATCACCTACCACAAAAATATATCGATCACACTAGGAGGGCACCTCTTGGACTACCATTTGAGGCTCCTATTGTTGTCGCGCCCGGAGATGCATGGCCGTTGCTGCCACACCAAGAGATCCACTGTCGTTACTTCTACGCCATGAGATCGGTTGCCCTTGTTGGCACGCCAAGAGATCCATTTCCGTTATCGTCGTGCCAGGAGATGCGCCACCGTTGTTGTTGCACAAGAGATGCCCTGCCATAGATCTAGCACTGGGAGATTAGTCGCCGTTGATGGCACTGCTTCAGGTGATCTGTTGCACTACGGCAATGCCTAGAAAGATCGGCCACGCCACGTTGGTCAACTGCTTGAGGCTACCGTGGATGCCATTTTGGTAGATCTGATCTTCATAGCCAAAGAGAACCACCGTTGTTTGGGTATGGAGCTGGAAGAGAAGAAGAGGGCAATGGATTTTTGGAACATGATTGAGGGATGAGAATCTCACCTGGCCTAGATGGCCTATGGGCTGGCCCAATAACACAAACTTGATGCAAGATTCATACCTAAGCCCAGTAGAGGGGCTCTACTACCAACATCGCTTAGTCCGTTGCACTTGGTGTCACATCCCGCCGACCCGGTTCAGTCATGCTGGCTTACTACGAACCAGCGAGCGCACCACAGTGGGAACAACCCAAACATATACTTACTCCAAAGTGAGCACATACAACATCCATAACACCATAAATCAACCATCATAACCACATATTTATCCAATAAATAATAAACACCACAAATTACTATACTTGCCCAGGATCTCTAAACATATCTAGTTATTACATCAATTCAATAGTAGCTAGATCTTCTGTCTCTAAGTCTTCTAGTCCCATACTTTAACCTTTATCTCTCTTTGCCTAAAAAATGTTAGTGAGTAAGGGTAAGTCTCATCTGACTTAGCAAGTTCATAACCTATAAAACCACAGGTTTTCGTACAATATATCATAAAGGGAAAATACATGATAAATATCTAAATAACATGCATCATAATATCATATATATATGCTTATGCCTTAAACATGTTCTTTAGCATCGAATATAACATCAAGCATGATAAGCCTAACATGAATCTTAACCTAACTTAACATGCATCTTCACATAACATACCTCTGTCATAAACTTAATATATCATACATCTTAATTCATAGCATACCATCATGCTATCATGCTTAACTGAACATGATCATGCATATCATCATCTTATCACTTATTTAATAGACATGCATTGAAACCACGGCATAAGGAGTACCTACTGACTAACATATACCAAAGCATCTTGGCATGAAGTGCTATGGTCTTTGCTACTACATAGAACGCAGAACCACGGATACCCCATTCGTATACCCAATGCCCACAGGTTCTAACTTTCCCTGTGAATGCTTGCGAGGTCGGCCCAAAACACTCCTTACGATGGCACTGTTCGTAATAGTCGGTTAATCATTTTAACACATGCATGCGACATACCTAAACATATGCAACTATATGCAATTTGTAATGACTGAGATTTCGGATTCGGTTTTTGGGTCGGGTTCGGGTCGGAACCCTTGGTTTGGACCCTGTGGGGGTCTTGTGACTGCTGACTGAATGGCGTCAGCACTGCTCGACGCTTTTCAAAAGGCGTCAGGTTGTGTGGACGCCATTTAGGTATGTTGGTTGTTGCGCCACGTGGGCGGGTTTCGGGCCGCGAGAGTACGGCCCTGTCAGATTTGTCTGAACGGCGTCCAGCTCGGTCGACGCGTTTCAGACTGCGACACCTGCGGTGTCAGGGTACGGCGCCAGAGCGTTGTCAGTACGGCCTGTCTTGTCGTCTGAACGGCGTCCGCGGTGGGCGACGCGTTTCAGACCGGTGTCGGTACGGCCGTCCTGTCAGAATGATTGGCGTCTGCCTAGATCGACGCGTTTTAGAGGAGTTCTGGTTGACCCCGCGAGCCTCCCCTTCTTTCCCTCATTCTCACCTTCACTCTCTCTCTCTTCGCTCTCTCCGCCCTCTCCGGCGATTTTCCTCCCTTCCCTTCCTCTTCTTCCTCTTCCAACTACTCCATAGCTTCCCTACCTCTCACCTCTACCTCCACCACCTTCCTCGCGGCGTTCCCTTCTCCGGACGGCGGCCGACGTCCCAGCGGAGTGGCGGCGTCCTCGAGGATACCGGCGGCGGCGTGGGGCGAGACGGGTCGGCGGCGAGGAGCTTGGAGGAGTTCGAGAACCGGTAGGGGGATGAACCTTGCACGTGATATTCGTATGATTCTCGGCGTGACGTGATGTGTGTGGGGCTAGATTGAGCATGTTTAGGGGATTTTCTTTTGGGATTTGGCGTGCTTGAGATCGTGGATTCGTCGTATGCATATGGTGGTTGTGTTCCTCCTTATCTTCTCCTTGTTTTTGGGTTTTTGGGGTGTTTGGGGTTCAGGGGAGTAGCCCTCGGTTCGAACCAGGGAACCTGGTTCCTGGCGCTGAAAGGCGTCGTACCTGCTCGACGCCTTTTAGAAGGACGTCGGGTCAGCACGACGCGTTTCAGGGCAGGAACTCCCCACTGTTCGAGGGAGTCTGACGCTAAATGACGTCATGGGTGGTCGACGCCTTTCAGAAGGACGTCGAGCCACCATGACGCCATTTAGGCGGGATTTGCCCCGTTTAAGGGTTATGTAATCTGGTTTTCTGGGTTGAATGGCGTCGAGACACCCAGACGCGTTTTAAAACGGCGGCTTCATTGGTGGACGCGTTTTAAGGATAAATCTGGCTCTTAATAAACCTGTCTAAGGGTCTTGAATGGCGTCGACCTCGGTCGACGCGATTCAAGACAGAAATGTATAATGCTGTGATTTCATGTATGTTTCACGTTGGGATGGTTCAAATGCATGCTGTGGGTTGTATACTGAGACGGGGACTTCTGCGTGAGTGGAATTGCATCACCGGTGTGTGTGTGTGCGTGTGTGCTTTAACTATATACTGAGAATGAGGTTTTACTGTGCGAATGGAATCATGTTATATGTGTGGTTGTGTTATGCGAATGTGGATCGGGTTAACTATGGTTTACGTTTGTCACCATGGACCGGTGGGGACAGGGTCATGGTGTCTGTGGAGTGGTGCTTGTTGAGTTTCACCCTTGGCTGAGACAAGCAGAACCACCTTGAGCCCGCCGGGCCGGAGTAGCTGTGTGCTATCCGAGGGGTTGCTGTTTGGTCTCGGTGGGTCGGGGTTTCCCTTGGTTGTCGTGACAGCTTCGGGCGTGTTTCCTGCTGTGGAGCTGGTGGTGTTACTGGTGGGAGTTGGTTTACCCTTTAGCCAGTGGGCCTGATGTGACCTTTGATCAAGGTTACGAGTGGTACCTATAGCCCTTGGCCTGACGCAGCCCGGGAGAGTTGGGTTTGTGGGTAGTTCCTGTAGCTTCGGCTTGACGGGGGTTCGCCGGTCCCCAGGGCCCTCCTGAAGCGCTGAGGCCTAGCGTGGAGGCAATCCGGTGGTAGGACAGTAGTCTAGACTGCTTGTGTGCACACGTAGCTGGCAGTGACGGTACACTGAGTCCAGCTAGTCCTAGTTTAGCTCGCTGCCTCACCCTACAGTGCCCCGGAACGCTGTAGGGGTGGACAGGCGTGAGCAGTGGTGGTAGTGTTGGGAGGCGACGTTCGACTTCGGTCGACAGTGTGGTTTAGTCGCTTCGTGGACTTTGACTGTGAGTCGTGGCTCTGTGTTGGGTTCTTCGTGTTACTCAGAGTTGTTCCTGCTACACTGTTTGTCGTACGTTTCATACCAGAGTTGCCTATTGTGTTTACTGCTTTACTTAATTGTTCTATATATTACTGTTGCTTCACTTGTGGGTGTGTGAGTGGGAGGCAGGGGATCGGATGATCCCTACTGAGCCCAATTCTGGTGTGGCTCACTCCCTACGGTTTCAGGTGCGGAATTCGTGGCGCAGCGGTAGCGTGGTGTCTTCTTGGTGTGCGGACCAGCAGCTGTCTTAGTTCCGGGGTATGCCCCGATGTTGTTGTACTTTCCTTCTGCCTGTACTTATTTAACTTGTTGGACATGTAATTATTGTTGGACTGTATACGGACATTGTTATTTTCTTCCCTGCGCACTTGCTTACCTTTGTAGTCCGTGTGATTGTTATATTTAGCCTTGTTTAGCGCTTACTCCTCCAGATGTGTTGCGTGAGATCCGGGTGTGAACCCGTAGTTAATGGGCCGACATCCATTTAGTGACCGGGTCCCCGGTCATAGGATGGCGGGTCGTTACACAATTTGTCTTATCCAACATATGCGAATAATCATGAATATCATATAGATCTTCGTACTTATAGTAAGTAGGAAAATAGTGTTGAAAATCGGGTTTTGTACATAAAAGTATATGTGGAGTCAGGGTTAGTCATCACTTGCCTCTTGCTTCGTGTTACGCATTCACAGCCTCTTGAAGATTCTCCCCGCGCCGCCCTCTAAGACGTCTCGAACTGGTATTAACAACCTTCTTCATGGCATAAGCTCACTTCTCCCTAACTCTTCTCCCTCTTTCTCTCTCTCTTTCTCTCTCTCTCTCACTCTCTCCATGGCTTGGGGGAAGAAGGAGGAGGAATGGGGAGAAATGGGAGGACCACTCTCCTATTTATAGGAGATGGCTTGGCTTAAGATTGGGACAAGTAGCTCCTTTTAAGATAAGGATCACCTAGATTGGGACAAGTGTCCCTACTTTAATTTTGGACATGTATCCCCTTTCGGATAAGAATTACTTAGATTAGGATCAGTGTCCTTTCTTGGATTGGTGACAAGTGTCCTTTCTTAAGGGTTATGTAACCTTACCGTTATCCTTTATCCTTTACCAGTATCCTTACTTAAGGGCAAAGCAACCTTACCAGTATCCTTACTTAAGGGCTAAGAAACCTTACTAGTTTTCTTTATCCTTTAGTAGTATCCTTTATCTTTATCCTTTATTCATAATCTATACATTTACAATTTAGTCCTATATTTTTTTATAATTACATTTATACCCTCATTCAGTAGTTCATCATCGAATTTAACCCTTTTTTAGCGATTTGAGGATACATCTAGAAACTTTAAAGATTATACTTAAGACCTTCTAAAAATTATCAATCACATTGTTATCCTCAAACTTTTCATAATTGTATGTATACTTTTTGGAAATTTACAAATATGTCCTTTTTCATAATTGTGCATATGTTGGTTAGACTTATTATCATCTAATTGTACTATAAAGTTTCTAAAATTATAATTAAACTTTTCATGTAATAATTTTGTGGGTCCTTACACTCGAGTCATCAGAGAGACATCTGAGTCCTCCCCCTAACGCGACCTCTAGGGTGGATCGAGTGAAACTCCTTCCCTCAAGTAGAGTCTGACTTGCTTGACCTAATCTGACTTCAATGAGAGGTAGATCAAGACAAATCTACAAATCGATCCAAGAACAAATCTATATTTCATATGTTAGTATTAGGTGGCCTGCAGGTCAATCAAATACTATGTAATGTTTAGTTATTAATCAAACTGGCTCATATCCATTATATGTAATTCGACCATAATTATCGTTTTATGATGAAGTTCATGAACATTTGCAATGGTCTTTAGATTATGATGTGATCATAATTATGGGACTAAAGACTTGTAAATACATGTTCTTAATTTTTTCTAGTCAACGTATACTTGAGAGGGACATCAAACATCCGGTTAGACTAGTACAGGTTCCTTTGGCTCATCTGATGAGAGTGATTGATTCTATAAGTCACTTGTGTGGAGACACTATGTTGAACCTATAGGTGCTCATTGACGAATGAGTTCATTTAATTGATCTGACATTGAAACGTTAGATGGTAATTATCTAACTATTAACCAACTTGATTTATTGTCACAGTTGCATGGTTGGTCCTTGGACCTAAGAAATCAAGGACACCTTGTTGGTAGGTTTCTGAACTTTGACCTTGACCAATGAATCCCTAATCATGGGATCTCAATAAGTTAAGTGATCTGGTTTAGAGAAATACTCTCGAAGGTAATTGTGTGGTCAACAAAGGATCATCCGCTCTTGGTGAAAGGAGAGAGAATGTTCCAAGAATGATGCGCTTAAGTCCCTAGTCGGGGCAGACACTATATCAGATAAAGAGTTATCTGATATAGTTTAGCGGCGTCCGATTCAAGTGAATCGACCGACTAGGGTTTAATAGTTCACTCTGCCCTAGGTTGATTAGGGAACATTGTATGGATAAAGGATTATATCCACATAGTAACTGATGACCGAAAGGTTCCATTAGTGGGTTGCAGAACCTCAATGCCTAAAATATTCACGCAGTGTTGCTTGGCACCTAATATGATCGGAGGTCCATCCGAATTTAATGTGTGAAATTAAATATGGGTAATTATTTAATATATAGATATTAATTAATTTTGTGAGTCAATAACGGCGCTCAAAAAGAGATTTGGTCGATATACTCTTTCTAATTGGAACAGGATCAGAAGTTGCCTCTGAATCACTATATAAAGATCCCTAGCCCTACAAGTTAAGGTATGTTCTAATTGACTCAAGCTTCCTTTGCTTTCTTCTAGAGTCCTAGTCTTTTGACTTAGGTATTAGAGGGAGATCTTCGGGATTGTCACAGCGAGCACTTAATGGTGCTCTCTTTTGTAGGAATAGGTGATTCTCGACCCTTTAATCGTAGGCATAGAATTATGATTACGATGGACGAGATTTCGACCAATCAAGCATGAAGGGGCAAGTAAGAAGTGGTCTGGTCCGATTAACCACCGGCTTTAGGGTAAAGATGCGGGCCGGGCTGGGCCGGGCCAAACCACCACAGGGGCTGGGTTGGGCTGACCTTGGATTGAGCTTGGCCCAGCCCATTGACAACCCTATTCCTACATATGTATATATACATATAAATACAAATATGATTTAAAGAAATTCTACCCAGCTTAGTTTACCCAAATGTATATATGAGAGAAGGTTGCGGCAGTGTATAATCATATGTCCGTGTTGATGTTTGGGCATCTATAGGGTAAATCAAACTGTTACAAAAAATCTTGATGAGCGATAATGATATGTTTAGGTTATAAATGCGAACATTAAAACTTAAAACTATTATTTGACACTTATACAAGGTAAGACGATAAAAATAAGCCTCCAAAATAAATCCATGCTTTACTACAATCATATTACATGCACACATATAAACACAAGCTGGAGTAAATTAGGCATCAATCAAAACACTAAGCATATTGTATTATATTATATATAGGGTTAGATTAAAGCACCGCAAACCAACAAAGTTAGTTTGGCTTTCTTGGTCGGCTGTCCGATTTCAATTAGACGCCTAATTAAATGAAAAAATCTCACTAGTGACGCATTCTCACATGAAACTACTCCCGTCCATTTTAGATCTTCTAGATAATGGATCAGGGAGTGATTAGATTATAAAGTCTGATCATATATTAGCAGAGTTATCCGATCAAAGATAGGGCAATATACTAGTCCAATTTAAAATAATAATAATAATATATATATATAAGATGCATATTTGATGGTGTGTGATTTTCATGCAATCCAGCATAGAAATAAATATTATGTGAACTTCGCGAAAGAGATCCATGCAAGATCCCAGCGGAAGCACAGTAGGATCATCCTAGTCTACGTGTGAAGGTTACCATAGTCCCCACAATATTCTACATAGTAGATTATTGGGTGTTAATATAAGTAGTACCCTAAAGTGATAGAGACCTAGAGGAGGAGATTTTAGGGAAAGAGAGAGAGAAGCATCAACAGTAGTTCTTATCTCATATACATCTTCATTTATAAATGTTGGTTTCAAACACATATCACAATTCCTAAAGAATCTTCTAAACTTGTGTCCAATATTATCTTATGGATAACCAATGTGGATGATGGAATTCAAGTACAAATAAAATCCATTTTCTAAATGGTAAACATTGAACTCTCATTTGTATGACTTTTGTCTCAATGCAAAACTAATACGCCCGTCTGATCTTTGCCTACTGATGGGGTAATCCGATTGTGTAAGGACTAAGGTTTCGGATCCGGTTATCGGGTAAGTTTCAGGGTCGGACTCTGTAGTTCGGGCCCTAACGGGGCTGGGACCCTGTTCTGTTTCGCGTCGAGCGCAGGCTCGACGCGGTTTAAACGGCGTCCGACGTGGCAGACGCGTTTTAGATTGTGCCACGTGGATGCCACGTTGGCTGGCCTTGGGTTGCGAGTGTACGGGCCGGTCGTGTCGTCTGAACGGCGTCCATGATGGGCGACGCGTTTCAGACTGCGACCCTGCGGTGTCAGAGTACGGTGCCTGTCTTGTCGTCTGAATGGCGTCAGCCTTGGACGACGCGTTTCAGACTTCTGTCAGAACGGCCTGTCATGTCATCTGATAGGCGTCCGTACATCTCGACGCGTTTTACCTAGGTCCAGGTTAACCCCGCGAGCCCTCCTTCTTTCCCTCATTTTCTTCCTTCTCTCTTTCTCTCCTCCCTTCCGGCGACTCCGGCGACGCCCCCTTCCCCTCCCTCTTTTCCTCCCACCACTTCGTCTTTCCCTCCACTCCATCAACCACATAGCTCCCACCACTACCACCTCCACTTCCTCCGCGGCGTTTACTCTCCGGACGGCGGCCGACGTCCCGGTGGAGTAAGGACGACCTCGGCGGTACCGGCGGCGGCGTGGGGCGAGACAGGTGGACGGCTTGGAGCTTGGAGGAGTTCAAGTAACCGGTAGGGTAACGATTCCCGTTGTGTTTTATTTTAAAACCGTGTTCTCCCGCTTAAAGCATGCTACGGATCTATGGTTTTGGGTAGAATGAGCATGTTAGGGGCTTTTCCTTGATGGGAATGGGAGTTTCTATGAATGTGGATTTATGATGCCTTGGTTTGCCCTCTTTCTCCTCTGTTTTTGGGGGTTGGAAAGGGAGCCTTCGGGCAAGAGACAGAACCTGGTTTCTGGCACTAAAAGACGTCGTGCATGGACGACGCCTTTCAGAAGGACGTCGGGCCATCATGACGCCTTTTAGGCAGAAATCGTTCCCCTAAGGCTCTGTCAGTTCGGGGATTCTGGCACTGAAAGACATCATGTCTGTACGACGCGATTTAGAATAGCGTCGGGCCACCATGACGCCTTTTAAGGCAGAAATCCCCCGATTAAGGTTTTCTTGCTAATTCCGGTTTTTCTGTGTGAATGGCGTCTGAGGATGTTGACGCCTTTTAAAAGGCGGCTACCTGTAGCGACGACTTTTATGCCAGATTCTGAGGCCGGGATTTCATGAACCAGTTTAGGAGACTTGAATGGCGTCGTCCTTGGCTGATGCGATTCAAGGCAGAACCACATTAATCCATGCCAGTAAAATGTGTTTACACTGCTAGATAGTTGGTTAATGCATGCTTTTAGTATACTCGATGTGATGGACTCTTCGTGACCGGATGACACCACGTTATATGTCGTGCGACCGTGGACTTCTCACGTGACCGAAACGCACCGTACCGTGTTTTATGTTACTGTGGACCTAGAGTGACAGTTGTAGCGTTTGACACCCTGTGTCGGTGCGGAGGTGTTAGTATTAGATGGTCTCAAAGCCAATCCGATACTGTGTACATATTCAGATTATTAATAAATGGCAATAATTCATTGTGTGTAATTAATTCGATCTGTGTTTATCGTATCACGATGAAGTCCATGAACATGTGCAATAGTCTTCGGATTATAATGAGATCATAATTACGGGACCAAAGACTTATAAACACATATTCTTAATTGTTCCTAGTCATAGGATGTTTGAGATAGGACATCGAACATCCGGATAGACTAGTATAGGTTACTTCAGCTCATATGATGAGGGTGACTGATCCCATAAGTCACATGTGTGGAGATACTATGCTGAACCTATAGGTGCTCATTGGTGAATGAGTTCACTGAACTGATCCGACTATGAATCGTTGGATGGTAATCACCTCACTGTTAACCAGCTTGATTCAATTGTCACGGTTGCGTGGATGATCCTTGGACCTGAGACTCCAAGGATACCTTGTTGGTAGGTTTCTGAGCTTTGACCTTAACGAACGAATCCATAACCATGGGATATCAATAAGTCAAGTGATCGGGTTCAGGGAAATGCCCTCGAAGGTAATTGTGTGTTCAATACGGGATCATCCGCTCTCGGTTGTTTGAGAGAGAATGTTCCGGGAATGATGCGCTTAAAGTCCCTGGCCAGGGCGGACTCTGTAATCGATAAGGAGTTATCGGATTCAGATTAGCGGCATCTGATTAAAGTGAATCGACCAAATAGGGTTTAACAGTAAACCATGCCCTAGGTCGATTCGGGAATATTGTACGGATGAAGGATTATATCCGCGCGCTAACCGATGACAGAAAGGTTCCAATAGAGGGTTGCGATAACCCTAGTTCCATCCAGGATCACGCGATGTTGCTTGGCATCCAACGTGATCGGCAGTCTGTCCGAATTTATTGTGGGACATTAAATTCGGCTGATTAATTGAATATAAGGATATTAATTAATTCAGTGGGTCAGTAAAGGGACTTAATGGGCTATTAACTGGACTGGTAATTGGGCCTAGAGGGTCACACGCAAATGGTTTTCAAGTCGATGGATAATCCGACAGGATTTTGGATAAGTCTGGGTTTTTGTGAAAAACCGCAAACTGACTTTTTATAAAAGAACGGATTCTACGTCCGGGGCCAGCAACCCTGACCTAGCCGTCATTCGTTCTTCCCCACTTTTTCTCTCCTCTGGGCGTGCCGTTCCCAACTGCTCTGAATCCGCATGTCGCGGCGGATCACGCGCAGTCAGACGGGATCTTCGAGCGCTGCAGCGAGCGAGGAAGTGAGGACGATCCATCGCGAGGAGAACCGCGTGGATACCGCTAGAGGTCGGGCATCTGCGCGACTTGCGGCATCGCTTCGACGGAACCGGAAAACGGACGCGGATTCGAATCCGCGCAAGGTAAATTGATCTACATCGATTTTAGTTTTAACGACCGAAACGGGACAGATCCGATCCCGAACTTCTTTATTCCGCTGCGTTTTAGGATCGGATCCCGACACAGCGATCCCAACAGTGGTATCAGAGCCAGGTTCCACTGTGTTTTCGCCGTTTCGGTCTCTAAAATTTATGGTTTTTGAATTTATTCCATGCTTAGATTTATGTTCTTGAAAGATTTATAATCATTAGATGATTACTGCGATGAGATCGTGATTTAAATCTGAAGAAAAATTTATTTTTTGGGGTTTTTCATCGTGTTCTTCGTTGGACGAAGAACGGGGCGTTTTTGATGTGGTCGGATCCATAGAGATGGATTTTAAGGGGTTCTAATCGCTGTAGATCATGCCCAATGACCCTGGTCGAGTTGTTGGTGGCATGGGAAGCCGTGGAAGAGCGGCCATGGACCTTCTTCTTCCTCCCCACGGGTTTGAGAAACCTGCAAAACCAGATTTTTTGGAGGAAATAAGGGGGCGAATAAATCCCTTTCCGGATGACCTCCAGGGACACCGCCGGTCACCGGACCTCGCCGGAGCTAAGGGGTTCGCCGGCGGCGTGGTGCGGTGCCCTGCCGGCGCCGGGATCGGCGCCAGAGAAGACCCCAAAGAGGGGGGCGGCGCCGTCGGGTTCCCTGCGTTGCAGGGAACCTTGGGCGGTTCGGCCGGGCGGCTAGGGTTTCCCTAGCCGCCGACCGGACCGGGCCCGGCTGGGCCCTGGCTCGTGCCAGGCGGCCCGAGCCAGGGCGCAGCAGGGCTCGGACCTGGGTCCGAGCCCTGGCTGCGCCCCGGCTCGGCCCTGGCCCGAGCCAGGGGCTCAGCAGGGCTGAGCCCTTTAGGGGGCCCAGTTGATTAAAATTTTTTGGTTTTAAAATTTTAATTATAGAAATTGGTTTAATAATTATCTGTAAAATGTAATTTTACTGTTTTTATTAAATTAAATTTTTTATTGGGCCCTTATTAAGGTTTATTATTTTAATTAATTAACAAAAGGTTGTTAATTGAATTAATTCTAAATGTTAGATTAAACCTTATGCAATCTAATTGTTAGATTAACCCCATAAATATTTGAATTGTTCAAATTGAGCATGGAATATTTCTGAAGCCGTTAATTTTAGATTTTAATGCATTTTTTATGTGTTATTCATTTGCTTGTTTAAATTGGATTTAAATTAGCATGCTTGCAATAAATACTAAAGTTTTCGAAAAATTCCAAATAATCCAAATTTTGTTTGGTCCCTGGTTTTATGAAACCAAAATTAATATTATTTTCGAAAATTTTATTTAGCCATTTGATGTGCAATTCATGTGTGGTTTGTTTAATAAAACACATGGTGGTCATGGACGGGCATTACTTGTGGATATGGAATGTGATTGTGTGGTTTATTGTGTATTAATAAATAGAGGTCTGCGAACCTCTCCCTCTTACATTCCATTGTACTTCTACCTTCCTCCTTGATGTAATCGCCATAAGGCTTCCTCATTTAAATTATCGTGTAATTGAGAATTACGATGTAATTTGATCGAGGCGGATGCGTGCGGAGCGAGGATGATCCACAACTGCTGACCAGATGAAAATGAAGGAGTTCATTGCATTCATGGGTTTGCAGACTCATGATATAAGTTGTTATATTGTGTGTATGTGTGCGTTTGACTGTCTGGCTCAAGTCAAACCGCAGTGCCGTCCATGACCACACTAATGACATGTATGTGATGCGTGTGCTTTATATTTGCTAGGTTATTAGTATTAATAAATATATTCGATATATTTAATACTATCACCTAGGATGAGACCAAATTAAATAAGCAAAACCTTCGTTACAAACTCTAAGCCGTAGCGCGAGTCATTGAGAATGTACCGCGTGGCTCTCCATCAATATGATTGATAGAACTTAATTCCGTGGTGGCAGATACTATGTGTTTACCCGAGGTCTGCCATTAACTGATGAGAGGACTGTTGATCATGGCATAAGATGCCTTTGGATAAGAGTAGAGGAACGATATAGTCATCCACGTGTTTACCCGGGAACTATGTTTCTACTTTACTCTGTCACGTATTGATGGTAAAGCTTAGACCGGGGATAATGGTCTACTGTGTTTACCCGGGACCGTTAAACTTGGGAGCCGAAGTACGATCGGATATTGCAAGGAGTTGCAATTATCATGAGATGATTGCTCTGAGATAGCAGTATGATACTATGTGTTTACCCGAGGTCATACTGTGATGCTTGGAGATTCTGATCCCCACTAGGAGACAGTCGGCGTCTCCCGTTCTGTATATCTGAAGGTTATACAGTCCGTCGAAAATTAGTGGGAGTAAAACTAGATAATAAAAGACCATATCTTGTTTTAGATAATCTGAATATCTGCTAATTATCAATTAATTATCTCCTGTAGGCGAGAATGTCGCACCATAACCCGTTGCGAGGCATACTTGATGCCAACCGTTTGACAGGCACCAATTACTCAGACTGGCTCAGAAACCTGAAGATAGTCCTCAGGTCTGAGCAGATTGCCTACGTCTTGGATACTGAACCTCCTGCTGAACCAGCATTGGATGCTCCAGAGGAGGAAATTATAGCGTATGAGAAATGGAAGGAGGATTCCACCATGGCCCAATGCTACATGTTAGCCTCTATGAGCAATGAGTTGCAGAGGCAACATGAAGAGATGGATGCTAGATCCATCATGCTCCATTTGAAGGAGCGCTTTGGTGAGCAAAGCAGAATCGAACGATATGAGATATCGAAGAATCTGTTCAAAGCTCAGATGGCAGAGGGAACTTCAATACAGAATCATGTGCTGAAGATGATTGAGTGGGTGGAGAGGCTGGATGCTCTTGGGGTTACACATCCCAAGGAGATGCACACAGACCTTGTGTTGTCTTCACTTCCACCTTCATATGCTCAGTTCATTGTCAATTTCAACATGAACAAGATCCAGGCCACCTTAGCTGAATTGCTGAACATGTTAAAGACTGCTGAGGGGAACCTTGTGAAGGATAAACCCCAAGTCCTAATGGTTGGTAAGACCAACAGGAAAAGACTTGCAGTCCAAGCTTTTCGAAAGAATAAAAACAAGGTTCAGAGAAAGGCAAAGGTTGTCAAGAAAGACAAGGGTAAAAGTGCTGAGAAAGGTGATTGCTTCTACTGTCACCAGAAAGGGCATTGGAAGAGGAATTGCAAGGAATACCTCAAGGACAAGGCTCAAGGAACTGTGAAGCAGCAGGACGCTTCAGGTATCTATATGATAGATATAAACTTGTCAATAAGATATTGTACATCATGGGTATTAGATACTGGATGTGTATCTCATATCTGCAATTCTGTGCAGGCACTGACAAGAAGGCGTAAGCTGAGGACCGGCGAGGTGGAGCTGAGACTAGGTAACGGCGCAAGAGTTGCGGCGATCGCTGTGGGGACAGTGGAGCTCAAGCTACCATCCGGAGACACGTTTTTATTAGATGAATGTTATTATGTACCTAGCATAATAAGGAACATCATTTCTATTTCATGTTTAGATAGAATTGGATACAATTTAAATTTTGGGAACAATGGTTGTTCAATTTATTTCAGAAATAAATTAATAGCTTCTGCTATTTTGTCCAATGGATTGTATCTATTGAATGTGTCTCATGATAATTTACATATCGGTTCTTCGATTAAGAGAAGTAAGTATGAAATGAACAAAGCCTACTTGTGGCATTGTAGGCTAGGACACATTGGTGAAAACAGACTCCAAAGGTTGCATAAAGATGGATATTTGGATCCATTTGATTATGAATCATATGCAACCTGTGAGTCATGTTTAATGGGTAAAATAGCTAAGTCTCCATTTAGTGGAACTGGAGAACGAGCCAAAGGCATATTAGAACTCATACATTCAGATGTATGTGGTCCTATGTCAACCCAAGCCATTGGTGGTTTCTCATACTTCATTACATTCACTGATGATTACTCAAGGTTTGGATATATATATTTAATGAAATATAAATCTGAAGCCTTTGAGAAATTCAGAGAATTTAAGAATGAAGTAGAAAAACAAACAGGAAAGAGCATAAAAACCATCCGATCTGATCGAGGTGGTGAATACTTGAGTACTGAGTTCATTAAATACTTAAAGGATAATGGTATCCTTTCTCAGCTTACACCTCCTTATACACCTCAGATGAATGGTGTATCAGAAAGGAGAAATCGCACATTAATGGAAATGGTGCGATCCATGATGAGCATGTCCAAATTACCAGTGTCCTTATGGGGATATGCACTTAGCTCGGCTATGTATATCCTGAACAAGGTACCCAGCAAATCTGTTGAGACCACTCCATATGAGATATGGAATGGAAGGAAACCAGACCTTAAACATGTTAAAGTCTGGGGATGTCCTGCTCATGTTAAAAGACATGACGCAGATAAGCTGGAATCCAGAACTGACAAATGCAGATTTGTGGGATATCCAAAGGAAACTTATGGATATTACTTCTATCATCCTGGCGAACAAAAGGTGTTTGTGGCCAGGAGAGCTGTCTTTCTGGAGGAAGATTATATTCTCCTGAAGGACAGTGGGAGTAAAGTAATTCTGGAAGAAGTTCCAGACCCACAAACTGGCCATGGTTCATCAGATGAACCGTCAGTTTCTGAACCTGTTCAAAATGATACACAGGAACCTCGTAGGTCTGAAAGAGTACCTAAACCACCAGAAAGATATGTGGGACATATTAATTTGGATGGTTCAAGGATATTCTATAATGAGGATGATGATCCCAAGACTTACCAGGAGGCCATTGAAAGTTCAGAGGCCGGGAAATGGCGGGAAGCCATGAATTCTGAAATACAGTCCATGTACATCAACCAAGTTTGGAACTTGGTAGATTTACCCGATGGTATAGTACCTATCGGCTGCAAATGGATCTTTAAAAGAAAGATCGGTGCAGATGGACGTATTGAGACTTATAAGGCAAGATTAGTGGCAAAAGGCTATCGTCAAAGACAAGGTGTTGACTATGACGAAACTTTTTCACCCGTTGCTATGATTAAGTCCATCAGAATTCTTCTTGCCATTGCTGCCTACCATGATTATGAAATCTGGCAGATGGATGTGAAGACTGCCTTCCTCAATGGAAACCTTGAGGAGGAGGTGTATATGATACAACCAGAAGGATTCACATCCAAAGAATCTCCAGACATGGTATGCAAGTTGCAGAGGTCCATTTATGGACTGAAGCAAGCATCCCGAAGCTGGAACATAAGATTTGATGAGGCGATCAAATCTTGTGGCTTCGTTAAGAATGAAGATGAGCCCTGTGTATACAAGAAAAACAGTGGGAGCGCAATCACATTTCTGGTTCTTTACGTTGACGACATCCTACTCATTGGGAATGATGTAGGAATGATGTCATCAGTAAAGATATGGCTGTCAAAGAACTTCTCCATGAAGGATTTGGGAGAAGCATCTTACGTATTAGGAATACGGATCTATAGAGATAGATCAAAGAAGATGCTGGCTTTAACCCAATCCATGTACATAGAAATCATTGTCAAAAGGTTTGGCATGGAAAATTCCAAGAGAGGTCTCATACCGATGAGACATGGAATTTTACTCTCTAAAGGTCAGTCTCCCAAGACACCTGAAGAGAGGGCAGTGATGGATAAAGTCCCCTATGCTTCTGCCATAGGGTCCATCATGTATGCCATGCTATGTACCAGACCTGATGTAGCATATGCTCTAAGTGTTACGACCAGACATCAGGCAGATCCAGGTGATGAACACTGGAAGGCTGTGAAATGCATCCTTAAGTACTTGAGAAGGACTAAGGATCTATTTCTAGTCTATGGAGGAGGAGACTTAAAGCTGCAAGGATATACTGACTCGAGTTTTCAGTCTGATCCTGACGACAGCAAGTCAACATCAGGTTTTATTTTCACACTCAACGGGGGAGCAGTGAGCTGGAAAAGTTCCAAGCAGGAAACCACTGCTTATTCGACAACGGAAGCCGAGTATATTGCTGCTGCTGAAGCCGCCAAGGAAGCTGTGTGGATGAAGAAATTCATCGGCGATCTTGGTGTGGTGGAAAGCATATCTGGTCCCGTCCCACTGCTGTGTGACAACAATTGGGCGATTGCTCAAGCGAAAGAGCCGAGGTCTCATCAGAAGTCGAAGCACATTCTGCGGCGCTTTCATCTGATCAGAGAGATTATAGCTCGAGGAGATGTCGTGGTGGAAAGAGTTCCCTCAGCCGACAACATAGCAGATCCACTTACAAAGCCTTTGTCTCAAAATGTTTTTGAGCGTCACTTAGAGAATATGGGTATTCTGTATAAAAGTGATTGGCTTTAGCCCAAGTGGGAGATTGTTAGTATTAGATGGTCTCAAAGCCAATCCGATACTTTGTACATATTCAGATTATTAATAAATGGCAATAATTCATTGTGTGTAATTAATTCGACCTTTGTTTATCGTATCACGATGAACTCCATGAACATGTGCAATAGTCTTCGGATTATGATGAGATCATAATTACGGGACCGAAGACTTATAAACACATGTTCTTAATTGTTTCTAGTCATAGGATGTTTGAGATAGGACATCGAACATCCGGATAGACTAGTATAGGTTACTTCAGCTCATATGATGAGGGTGACTGATCCCATAAGTCACTTGTGTGGAGACACTATGCTGAACCTATAGGTGCTCATTGGTGAATGAGTTCACTGAACTGATCCGACTATGAATCGCTGGATGGTAATCACCTCACTGTTAACCAGCTTGATTCAATTGTCACGGTTGCGTGGATGATCCTTGGACCTGAGACTCCAAGGATACCTTGTTGGTAGGTTTCTGAGCTTGGACCTTGACGAACGAATCCCTAACCATGGGATATCAATAAGTCAAGCGATCGGGTTCAGGGAAATGCCCTCGAAGGTAATTGTGTGTTCAATACGGGATCATCCGCTCTCGGTTGTTTGAGAGAGAATGTTCCGGGAATGATGCGCTTAAAGTCCCTGGCCAGGGCGGACTCTGTAATCGATAAGGAGTTATCGGATTCAGATTAGCGGCATCTGATTCAAGTGAATCGACCAAATAGGGTTTAATAGTAAACCATGCCCTAGGTCGATTCGGGAACATTGTACGGATGAAGGATTATATCCGCGCGTTAACCGATGACAGAAAGGTTCCAATAGAGGGTTGCGATAACCCCAGTTCCATCCAGGATCACGCGATGTTGCTTGGCATCCAACGTGATCGGCAGTCTGTCCGAATTTATTGTGGGACATTAAATTCGGCTGATTAATTGAATATAAGGATATTAATTAATTCAGTGGGTCAGTAAAGGGTTACTGGACTTAATGGGCTATTAACTGGACTGGTAATTGGGCCTAGAGGGTCACACGCAAATGGTTTTCAAGTCGATGGATAATCCGACAGGATTTTGGATAAGTCTGGGTTTTTGTGAAAAACCGCAAACTGACTTTTTATAAAAGAACGGATTCTACGTCCGGGGCTAGCAACCCTGACCTAGCCGTCATTCGTTCTTCCCCACTTTTTCTCTCCTCTGGGCGTACCGTTCCCAACTGCTCTGAATCCGCATGTCGCGGTGGATCACGCGCAGTCAGACGGGATCTTCGAGCGCTGCAGCGAGCGAGGAAGTGAGGACGATCCATCGCGAGGAGAACCGCGTGGATACCGCTAGAGGTCGGGCATCTGCGCGACTTGCGGCATCGCTCCGACGGAACCGGAAAACGGACGCGGATTCGAATCCACGCAAGGTAAATCGATCTACATCGATTTTAGTTTTAACGACTGAAACGGGACAGATCCGATCCCGAACTTCTTTATTCCGCTGCGTTTTAGGATCGGATCCCGACACAGCGATCCCAACAGGAGGGACACAGCGCTGACGGGAGCAGTGACGGGTGACGCCTAGTGAGAGAGGGTCACCTGGTGAACCCCGGGGTTAGCTAGCTTGTATCGGTGTCGGAGTGGTACCTTTGGAGTGTCACTCATGTTGGGGGAAGGAGTAACCACCTGAGCCAGTTGGGCCGGAGTAGCCAGCGTGCTTTCCGAGGGGTTATTGTTTGGTCTCAGCGGGTCGGTGTTTGCTGAGGGAAGGAGTGACCGCCGAGGTAGCCAGCGTGCTATCCGAGGGGTTACTGTTTGGTCTCAGCGGGTCGGTGTTTTCCCACTTTCGTTGTGTAGTTGACGTATTTTAAGGATACGCCGAATTATGGGTTCCCTGATAAATTGGAATTATGCATGTTAATTATACTTCGAATGCATGTGATTCATGTTGAGATTTAGGTATAGTAATTACTGTTTTTCATGGTTAATATATCTCCGCTGTACTTTACACTTGTGGGTGTGTGTGTGGCAGTGGGGATCGAAGGATCCCTACTGAGTCTTTTCGTTGAGACTTACCCCTGCAGCTTTCAGGTGAGGACTCCAGGCAGACTTAGCGAGGGTTGTGCGGCTGTGTGTTGAGCGTCGTCGGCTGTTGTTCTGGGGTATGCCCCGACGTAGTTGTTATCTTTATTTCTGGCATGCATGTTTAATTAATTCTCTTCTGTTGGAATATGTAATTATTTGTTGTATCGAGTCGCATTGTAATAACTTTTAATTTATGCATTTTCCTTTCAATTCAATGCGATGTGAATGTTTAGCTTAGTTTATTATTTATTTCCCAGACTTACTTAGATCCTGGTTTGGTTCTAAATTAATGATTCGGTACCCATTTTGTAATCGGATCCCCGATTATAGGGTGGCGGGTCGTTACAGTTGGTATCAGAGCATTCGGTCTGGCAAATAAATGAATAACTAGGTTAAATGTCATGAGTCCGGCAAATAATTACATTATCCCGTACAGGCACGACAGTTGTATAGGTTTTAGGATTCTAACTAGAACTTTTCGATTTTGTATTTGTAGGCGATTAAATGGCTCCTAGGAAGAGGATGCCGGTTATTCGAGAGCGGGGAGACGTCCCTAGTGGATCTGAGGCCGGTAGGCCTAGTGTAGAGCAGTTCATGGAGGCTATGATGGACACGATGGCTAGATATCAGACCCGAGACCCTAGTGAGAGTTCCAGTGCTCGAGGAGGGTCTACAGCTACACTAGAGAGATTCATGAAGCTGAGGCCACCTCATTTCACCGGTCTTCCCGACCCTGATGAGGCCGTTCACTGGTTGAGGGAGATGGAGTAGACTTTTGATACTATGGAATGTGCAGCAGTTGAGAGGACTCCGTTGGCTACCTTCATGTTGAAGGATAGCGCCTATGATTGGTGGACCACCTTGAAGAGTTTGTCATATGAGGATAGGAGTCTCAGGGAGATTTCATGGGAGACTTTTGTGAAAGAATTCAATGCGCAGTATTTCTCTAGGCATGTCCAGAGGGCTAAGGAAAGGGAATTTATGGAGCTGACTCAGGGGAGTATGAGAGTACTCGAGTACCAGGCGAAGTTTGTTTCTCTTGGGAGGTTTGTGCCTTTCATATCGGGGGACGAGGAGCGTCGTACCGAGAGGTTTGTGGATGGACTGAGGCTCAATTTGAGGAACTTTGCAGCATCTCACTATTGTACAGACTTGGCATCAGCAGTTAGGTGTGCAGCAGCAGAATCAATCATCCCGGGAGAGAGGTCCGACTGCTTAGGGACCAACTCGTGGCAGGGGTAAGGCAGCGGCAGCAGCCCCTTCGTCCGGATCGGGATCGTCGTCACTCGGCTCCAGATTTAGGAGATTCTTCCGAGGCGGTGGAAGCAGTAGTGGCAGCAGTGGTAGTAGCAGACCCAGGCAGGATCAGCAGAGCCAGTCAGTGTCCAGCGCTCAGCAGGAGTCAGCTCAGAGGCTTCCAGCAGTTTGTCAGCACTGTGGTGGTACTCATGGTGGGAGTCAGTGTCCCGCGTTTTCCGGGAGATGCTATACTTGTGGCCAGAAGGGCCACGTGGCGAGGTTTTGGCCGCAGGGGTGTGGCCAGAGGCAAGGGCCAGCTGATCAGAAGAAGCCGAGGACCCAGGGGAGAGTGCTGGCTATCACCAGGAAGGAGGCTCGTGCGTCCAACTTGGTGGAAGGTACACTTTCTGTCCTTGGGAACTCTGCACATGTGTTGATTGATTCGGGTGCTTCGCATTCCTTTATTTCTGAACAGTTCATAGATGTTCTTTCTGCACCCGTTGATGAGCTATCTGATGGATTGATGGTAGAGGTTCCTTCTGGGGATTTCATGTTATCTTATAATTGTTTGAGGGACGTCCCCTTGACCATTGAGGGCCATGAGTTACCCGCCCAGTTGGTTGTGCTTGCCATTCGTGATTTTGATATTATCCTGGGCATGGATTGGTTGGAAGCTTATTATGCTGAGGTGGACTGCCACAGGAAGAGGGTGCGTTTCTCTATTCCGGACATCCCGACCTTCTACTTCCAAGGTATTAGGCTCTCTTCTCGAGGTATTCTTATTTCTGCCTTTAAGGCACGAAGGTTGCTTGCTGGTGGTTGTGAGGCCTTCCTTGCCTCTGTTGTTGTTTCCGATGTTCGTGACAGTTCCAGTCCTTGGGAGGTGCCTGTAGTGTGTGACTTTGCAGATGTGTTTCCTAAGGAGTTGCCTGGCCTTCCTCCTCAGCGAGAGGTCGAGTTTACCATTGAGCTTGCACCGGGTACGGTACCCTTGTCTAAGGCCCCGTATCGGATGGCACCAGCCGAACTCGCTGAGTTGAAGGCGCAGTTGCAGGAGTTGCTGGATAAGGGTTTCATTCGTCTCAGTACTTCTCCGTGGGGTGCTCCAGTTCTATTTGTCAGGAAGAAGGATGGTTCCCTGAGGTTATGCATTGATTATAGACAGCTGGACCAGGTGACGATAAAGAATAAGTACCCACTTCCAAGGATCGATGATTTGATGGATCAGCTGCAGTCTGCGAAGGTGTTTTCTAAGATTGACCTGAGATCTGGATATTATCAGATGAGGAACCGTGATGTCGATGTCAGTAAGACGGCTTTTAGGACTCGGTATGGACATTATGAGTTTTTGGTTATGCCTTTCGGCTTGACCAATGCTCCGGTGACCAATGCTCCGGCGGCCTTTATGGATATGATGAACCGAGTCATCAGGGCCTATCTGGATCAGTTTGTGGTAGTATTCGTAGATGATATTTTAATATATTCTTCTTCTGAGGAAGAGCATGCCACTTATCTTCGGGTGGTGTTGCAGGTCCTGAGGGAGCACCAACTCTATGCCAAGTTTAGCAAGTGTGAATTATGGCTAGACAAGGTACATTTCCTTGGGCATGTCATTTCTGGCGAGGGCATCGCAGTGGATCCAGCCAAGATCGAGGCAGTAATGAATTGGAGCAGGCCAACTTCGGTGACTGAGATCAGGAGCTTCTTGGGGCTTGCAGGTTATTACAGGCGGTTTGTTCAGGGGTTTTCTTCGATAGCGGTCCCCTTGTCGAGGTTGACTCGAAAGGGAGTTCGTTTTGTGTGGACCGAGGAGTGTGAGCGGAGTTTCACTGAGTTAAAGACTCGCCTCACTACGGCCCTAGTGTTGGTGCTTCCATCTGGTTCAGGTGGGTTTGTGGTTTACTCAGATGCATCCCGTCGAGGTTTGGGCACAGTTCTAATGCAGCATGGCAGGGTTGTGGCTTATGCTTCTAGACAGCTGAAGAAGCATGAGGAGAACTATCCCACCCATGATTTGGAATTGGCAGCTGTGGTTTTTGCACTCAAGATCTGGAGACATTACTTATATGGAGAGAAATTTCAGGTTTTTACTGATCACAAGAGCCTGAAGTATGTGTTCACGCAGAGGGACCTGAATTTGAGGTAGCGTAGGTGGATGGAGTTCATCAAGGATTATGACCTTGGCCTTTCTTATCATCCGGGCAAGGCGAATGTAGTGGCAGACGCCTTGAGTCGGAAGACGGTCATGTCATACCTTATGATTCGAGAATGGAGACTATTTGAGTAGGTTGTGGAATCTTCTTTTCGAGTTCCACGTGAGGATGATAGACCCATGTTAACCAGCTTGACTGTGAGACCAGCAGTGTACCATACTGTGATTAAGGCTCAGAGGGCAGATGTAGAGTTGCCACAGATTCTCCAGCGACCAGAGGTGGAATTATGGGATGACGGTACAGTCAGGTTTAGAGGCAGACTTTATGTTCCGGTCGAGGAGGACGTACGCAGGAGTGTCCTTGATGAGGCGCACCGTTCTAGGTATGTAGTGCATCCCGGGACAACTAAGATGTATCATAGTTTGAGGAGGCACTTTTGGTGACCTGGTATGAAGAAAGATGTGGCTGAGTATGTGGCTAGGTGCATGACTTGTCAACAGGTTAAGGCAGAACATCAGAGACCAGGAGGGTTGTTGCAGCCCTTGCCGATTCCGGAATGGAAATGGGAGCACGTGACTATGGACTTTGTGATGGGATTACCTGCATCCCCTGGCAGGAGAGACGCTATCTGGGTTATTGTTTATCGGCTGACCAAGTCGGAACACTTCCTGGCTATTAGGAAGGACTGGTCAGTCGGTAAGTTGGCTAAGCTGTTTGTAGATCGGATCGTCTCTCTGCACGGGGTACCTTTGTCCATCGTATCATATCGGGATCCGAGGTTTACTTCCAGGTTCTGGAAGTGTTTTCAGAAGGCCTTGGGCACGCAGTTGGCCTTCAGTTCGGCCTACCATCCCGAGACGGATGGACAGTCAGAGAAGACCATTCAGACACTGGAGGATATGCTTAGGGCATGTTGCTTAGACTGGGGAGATTCTTGGGAGCAACATTTGCCTATTGTGGAGTTTGCCTACAACAACAGTTATCATTCTAGTATCGGCATGGCGCCTTACGAGGCTTTGTACGGGAGACCGTGTCGATCTCCTGTGTGTTGGTCCGAGATTGGTGAGAAGCAGATAGCAGGGCCAGAGTTAGTACAGCAGTGTGCTGAGATTGCCAGGATAGTCCGGCAGAGATTGATCGCAGCTCAAAGCTGGCAGAAGAGTTATGCAGATGTCCGGCGGAGACCGCTTGAGTTTGAGGTTGGGGACCACGTGTTTCTCCAAGTCTCACCCTCCAAGGGTGTGATGAGATTCGGGTAGCGAGGCAAGCTGAGTCCGCGATATATTGGGCCTTTTCCCATTCTTGCTCGAATTGGGGAAACCGCGTATCAGCTGGCCTTGCCACCTAATCTTGCAGGGGTGCACGATGTGTTCCATGTTTCTTTGCTGAGAAGATATGTTCAGGATCCATCCCATGTCTTAGATTTTTCAGAGTTGGAGATCGCTGAAGACTTGACCTTCCCAGAGTTTCCAGTTCGTATTGAGGATCGCAGAGAATAGGTCCTTCGGAACAAGGTTGTGCCTTTGGTGAAGGTGATTTGGCAGTACCGCTCCGGGGGTGAGGCAACCTGGGAGCGGGAGGATGAGATGCGGGAGCAGTTTCCTTACCTTTTCTTGTAAGTCTCATTGTGAATTTGTACCTCTACGTTTTGACCTTGTTAATGCTAGCAGGCAATTTCGGGGGCGAAATTGTTTTAAGGGGGGGAAAATGTAAGGACTGAGGTTTCGGATCCGGTTATCGGGTCAGTTTCAGGGTCGGACTCTGTAGTTCGGGCCCTAACGGGGCTGGGACCCCGTTCTGTTTTGCGTCGAGCGCAGGCTCGACGCGGTTTAAACGGCGTCCGGCATGGCAGACGCGTTTTAGATTGTGCCACGTGGATGCCACGTGGGCTGACCTTGGGTTGCGAGTGTACGGGCCGGTCGTGTCGTCTGAACGGCGTCCATGATGGGCGACGCGTTTCAGACTGCGACCCTGCGGTGTCAGAGTACGGTGCCTGTCTTGTCGTCTGAATGGCGTCAGCCTTGGACGACGCGTTTCAGACTTCTGTCAGAACGGCCTGTCATGTCATCTGATAGGCGTCCGTACATCTCGACGCGTTTTACCTAGGTCCTGGTTAACCCCGCGAGTTTCCCTCATTTTCTTCCTTCTCTCTTTCTCTCCTCCCTTCCGGTGACTCCGACGACACCCCCTTCCCCTCCCTCTTTTCCTCCCACCACTTCGTCTTTCCCTCCACTCCATCAACCACCTAGCTCCCACCACTACCACCTCCACTTCCTCCGCGGCGTTTACTCTCCGGACGGCGGCCGACGTCCCAGTGGAGTAAGGACGACCTCGGCGGTCCCGGCGGCGGCGTGGGGCGAGACGGGTGGACGGCTTGGAGCTTGGAGGAGTTCAAGTAACTAGTAGGGTGACGATTCCCGTTGTGTTTTATTTTAAAACTGTGTTCTCCCGCTTAAAGCATGCTACGGATCTATGGTTTTGGGTAGAATGAGCATGTTAGGGGCTTTTCCTTGATGGGAATGGGAGTTTCTATGAATGTGGATTTATGATGCCTTGGTTTGCCCTCTTTCTCCTCTGTTTTTGGGGTTTTTGGGGGTTGGAAAGGAAGCCTTCGGGCAGGAGACAGAACCTGGTTTCTGGCACTAAAAGACGTCGTGCATGGACGACGCCTTTTAGAAGGGCGTTGGGCCATCATGACGCCTTTTAGGCAGAAATCGTTCCCCTAAGGCTCTGTCAGTTCGGGGATTCTGGCACTGAAAGACGTCATGTCTGTACGACGCGATTTAGAATAGCGTCGGGCCACCATGACGCCTGTTAAGGCAGAAATCCCCCGATTAAGGTTTTCTGCTCATTCCGGTTTTTCTGTGTGAATGGCGTCTGAGGATGTTGACGCCTTTTAAAAGGCGGCTACCTGTAGCGACGCCTTTTAGGCCAGATTCTAAGGCCGGGATTTAATGAACCAGTTTAGGAGACTTGAATGGCGTCGTCCTTGGCTGACGCGATTCAAGGCAGAACCACATTAATCCATGCCAGTAAAATGTGTTTACACTGCTAGATAGTTGGTTAATGCATGCTTTTAGTATACTCGATGTGAGGGACTCTTCGTTACCGGATGACACCACGTTATATGTCATGCGACCGTGAACTTCTCACGTGACCGGATCGGACCGTACTGTGTTTTATGTTACTGTGGACCTAGAGTGACAGTTGTAGCGTTTGACACCCTGTGTCGGTGCGGAGGGACACAGCGCTGACGGGAGCAGTGGCGGGGTGATGCCTAGTGAGAGAGGGTCACCTGGTGAACCCCGGGGTTAGCTAGCTTGTATCGGTGTCGGAGTGGTACCTTTGGAGTGTCACTCGTGCTGGGCGAAGGAGTGACCACCTGAGCCAGTTGGGCCGGAGTAGCCAGCGTGCTATCCGAGGGGTTACTGTTTGGTCTCAGCGGGTCGGTGTTTGCTGAGGGAAGGAGTGACCGCCCAGGTGGCCAGCGTGCTATCCGAGGGGTTACTGTTTGGTCTCAGCGGGTCGGTGTTTTCCCACTTTCGTTGTATAGTTGACGTGTTTTAAGGATACGCCGAATTACGGGTTCCCTGATAAATTGGAATTATGCATGTTAATTATACTTCGAATGCATGTGATTCATGTTGATATTTAGGTATAGTAATTACTATTTTTCATGGTTAATATATCTCCGCTGTACTTTACACTTGTGGGTGTGTGTGTGACAGTGGGGATCGAAGGATCCCTACTGAGTCTTTTCGTTGAGACTTACCCCTGCGGCTTTCAGGTGAGGACTCCAGGCAGACTTAGCGAGGGTTGTGCGGCTGTGTGTTGAGCGTCGTCGGCTGTTGTTCCGGGGTATGCCCCGACGTAGTTGTTATCTTTATTTCTGGCCTGTATGTTTAATTAATTCTCTTCTGTTGGAATATGTAATTATTTGCTGTATCGAGTCGCATTGTAATAACTTTTAATTTATGCATTTTCCTTTCAATTCAATGCGATGTGAATGTTTAGCTTAGTTTATTATTTATTTCCCAGACTTACTTAGATCCTGGTTTGGTTCCAAATTAATGATTCGGTACCCATTTAGTAATCGGATCCCCGATTATAGGGTGGCGGGTCGTTACAGATTGGGTCCAACAAGGAGACCATGAGCCAATCCACAAGTGGGCCGAGAGGCACCCTGCAAGTTCTCGGCCCAGCAGCCTATTGGGCCGAGAGTGGCCAAAGCCCAATCACCTTCGGGCCAGCCCAGGGATGGCCGAGATATGGGCCTTCGGCCCATCAGGTATGATGGAAGTCCATGATATTTTTTGTGTGACTCATGTTCTCATCTCTATGAATAGTCCCACATTGCCTGCCATGAAAAAAGTTCCCTCATCTACTCACTATAAATGGAGTACTACTTGGATCAGAAAAGGTAAGGAATTAAGCCTTCACTCCCCTCTCAATGCTTCATTATAGTCCCTCAATTAGACACTAACTTGACCGTCGGAGAGGGTTCCCCAAGGCCGAGACCTGGGACGCTCGCTGACAAAGTTTCCTCTTTCTTCAAGCAGCTTCTCCCCGCCACTGGATCCTTCTCGGCTTCGGATCCCCTGTGGATTCTCGGATCTCGTGTCCCAGTAGCATCCGTTATTGCTTCGACTGCATCACTTGGCACCTTATGTGGGAAATCGACGCAGCCATGGCTCATCGACCGTTGACGAGAGGACGAACCAAACAGGAGGAGCCGGAGACGAGGGTGACTCTTGCCCAGTCACTCAGACACGACGAAGCAGTGTCCGCCAACCTGCCACAAGGACCAGCCCTCCCAGCGGCACCGGATTCTACTTTTTCCAGGGAAGACAGGATAGAGGAGCTCTCCCAACAGGTACCAACTCTCCCTGCTACTGTTATGTCCTTCACTCTACTACGTGACATGGTGTCGGCTATCGCGCAACGCGTGGACTTGTTAAACCCGGCAGTGAGACCGGCCCCACCGCAACCTCAATATTGCCCGCCCAGTCAATTTTCGACTGGGTAGCCGAGACAATCCTGTGCTTTTCCGCCGAGGTGGTCTCGGCTCGCGGTGAACCATACTGACCACAAGGCCATATCCCACGTACCAGTCATCCATTGACCGAGCCGGATATTGCTTCGTCCGACACGCATCCTATGGGAGCCGAGGGCTACTCGGCCGCAGCTACCACTACGACTCCGGAGCTCAATCGGAGGCTGACGAAGATGAGGAAGGAGATGCAGCAGATGGTATCTCGACCGTATGGCGCCCTTCTAGCTAGCATCATCCTAGAACAATCTCCTTTCTCCTACGAGATTTTAGCGATGGATGTGCCACCAAACTTCAAACTGCCGAACGGGTCACTATATAATGGGATGATGACCCAATCAACCATTTCCAAAGGTTTAATTCATATCTCTCGGTCCGAGGGGTGCCCGAAGTAGTCCGTTGTCCGCTTATCCCCCTTACTCTTGAAAAAATAGCTTCCACTTGGTTTGAAACTTTAGCTCTTAACTATATTAACACTTTAGTACAGTTGGGTCAATTTGTTCATTGACCAATTTTATGATGCCACTCAGTAGTGTAAGATCTCGGCCAGCCTACTTAATATTCGGCAGGAGCCAGTCGAGACCCTCCGAGACTATTTTGCTTGGTTCGGCACTGAGGCAGCACAAATTTCAAACTTGGATAGTTCCATTGCAGTTTTGGCCATCATCAGCAGTTGCACGGATGAGGGGTTGCCCAGTTCGATAGGGAAATGGCACCTCCTAATATTCCATGACTTGGTGGTCTAGGAACACAAGTACATCAACTAAGAGGCATTGATGATGACCAAAGAGAAGAAGGCAACTGGGCTCGTCTCGGTGGTTGGCCTACCAGCAACTCACCAGCGCACAGAGGACTTTGATCCTACCCGGAAGAGGTTCAGGTGGGAAGAAGAATGGGGCCGAGAGCATCGTCAGCCTCCTCAACATCAACACCTACCCTTACTAGCTTCCCCCTCACCACTGCTCATGTAGGTCAAGGGCATGCTTTGTCAGCCGGAGCACATCAAAACGGATCCTCGGCAAAGGGACTCCCGGAAGTATTGTGAGTATCACCGAAATGTTAGGTTCGCTGTGTCGTATCAGACCAGAATGTAGCAGATAAAATAAAATTCGGGAACGGATTCATCTCGTTTCGATCAACAAAAATCAAGAACGATAAATCTCATTTTCTATGCGCAGATTCGAATCCTCGTTCGTCCGGTTTCGATGGTGTGATGCCGCAAGCGACGCGGTGCCTGGCCTCTAGCGATATCCACACAGTCTTCCTCTTGGTGGATTGTCCTCACTTCCTCGCTTGCAGTAGCGTCCGCGGATCCCGTCTGGCTTCGCGTAACTCTCCGTGACATGCGGATTTAGGTTCCCGTTGAATAGGAAGACAGAGCAGGCGGGAGTCGGAGCAGAGTCTCCCGGGGCCGGTCAAAAGTGGGGGGAGGGGGGGGGGCAGAGACAGAGAGAGGAGAGAGAGAGGGGCGGCAAGGTCAGGGTTGCTAGCTCCTTACCTAGCCATAGTCTTTTATAATAAGTGCGTTGCGGTTTTTCAAAAAAATCCACACTTATCCGAAATCCCATCAAAATATCCATCGACTTGAAAACCTTTTACGTGTAACCCTCTAGGCCCAAATACTAGTCCAGTCAACAGCCCAGTAAGCCCAGTCACCTTTTACGGACGCACTGAATTAATTAATATCTTTATATTAATTAATTAACCGAATTTAATGTCCCACAATAAATTCAAAAGGGCTTCCGATCACGTTCGATGCCAAGCAACACCGCGTGATCCTGGAAGGGATTAGGGTTTTTGCAACCCACTATAGGAACCTTTCCATCAACGGTTACCACGCAGATATAATCTTTCATCCGTGCAATGTTCCCGAATCGACCTAGGGTATGGTTTACTGTTAAACCCTAGCTGATCGATTCACTTGAATCAGATGCCGTTAATCTATATCATATAACTCTTTAGTTGATACAGAGTTCGCCTGGCCAGGGACTTAAGAGCATCATTCCTAGAACATTCTCTCTCCAAATACCGAGAGCGGATGATCCCGTATTAAATACACAATTATGTTCGAGGGCATTTCCCTGAACCCGATCATTTGACTTATTAATAACCCATGGTTAGGGATTCGTTAGTCAATGTCAAAGCTCAAAGACCTACCATCACGATATCTTTGGTGTCTCAGGTCCAAGGATCATCTACGCAACTATGACAAAAGAATCGAGCTAGTTAACAGTGAGGTATGTACCATCCAGCGATTCATGGTCAGATCAGTTCAGTGAACTCATTTGTTAATGAGCACCTACAGGTCCAGCATAGTGTCTCCACACAAGTGACATATAGGATCAGTTACCTTCATCATATGAGCTGAAGAAACCTGTACTAGTCTATCTGGATATTTGATGTCCTTCTCAAACATCCTACAACTAAGAACAATTAAGAAAATATGTTTATAAGTCTTCGGTCATGTAATTATGATCTCATCATAATCCGAAGACTGTTGCGCATGTTCATGGACTTCATCGTGATACGATGAGCATAGATCGAATTAATTACACATAATGAATTTATACCATTATATTAATAAACTGAATAATACATTGTATCAGATTGGCTTTCTGGCCACCTAATACTAACACGAGAGACAGGACACTCTACAGACAAGTGCCGCCACCTTCGGCAGGAAATAGAATGCCTTATCGGAGAAGGGAGTCTGCCTCAATATGGCCGTGACAGGCTGCCGCAACAGCTACAAGGCCGAGACCCTCAAGCGGCACGCAAGCAACATCAACACCCGTCTAAAGATGGGCCTCCACCAAGGTTCACCCATGTAGCAGAAGCATCTCATCAACGGTCGAGCATAGGGTCCATCATGGTCATATTTGGGGGGCTGGATGAGGTACCTCGTAGAGGCGGTCGAGACGAGGCATCTTCGGCTGTGGCAGCGGTCGACAGTAAGCCGAAACACTCTCGACGTGAGGACATCACATTCACGAAACCCGATCTTAAAGAAGTCCAGGTCCCACATGACGATGCTCTTATCGTCAACGCTGTAAATGAAAAATTATGATGTCCATCGAATCTTTGTTGATAATGGGAGTGCACCAATGTGCTTTTTCATGACTATTTTCTGAAACTCGACCTGACTGAGGCCGATATGAAGGCCCATCGTTGCCCTTTATTTGTCTTTAATGGAGCCCCCTGCCGAGCGGAAGGCATCGTCCAATTGCCTGTAACCCTCAGTACGGCCCGAAAGCAACTAACGGTTGAGACTAACTTTGCACTAGTGAAAGTAGACTCGGCCTACGACGCCATCTTTAGCCGACGTCTGATCTGACGCATTGGAGCTGTACCTTCATCCCATCACCAGAAGCTAAAATTTCACACCAACTTTGGAGTCAACAAAACTAAAGGAAACCAAGAATCGGCCCGCCAGTGCTACATGACCTCAGTAAAAGGCAAAGCCGTGGCCAAGTCACTCTCGATCGAGTCTTCGGCCGACTCATCCCCCAGTGAAGAACTGATCACCATTTCTATCCCGGGAGGTGATGGCCGATCGCTGCAGATAGGCTCCGGTATTCCAGCAGTCGAAGCCGAAGGGTTGATCGAATTACTGAAATAAAATCTCGACACCTTCGCCTCATCACCATCGGACATGCCGGGGGTCGACCCAAAAGTAGTTGTGCATCGTCTACATATGGATCCGAACCACCATCCGGTCAAGCAGAAACATCGAAGCTTCAACCATGGAAGACGAATGGTGATCCAAGCCGAAGTACAAAAAGGTCTAAACGTTGGACATCTCTAAGAGGCCCATCACCCTGAATGGGTCGCCAACGTTGTAATGGTGCCCAAAAAGGATGGTAAGTGGCGGATGTGTGTTGATTTGACTAACATCAACAAAACTTGCCCAATGGACAATTTCTCGTTGCCTCGAATAGACCAGTTGGTGGACGCCACCTCCAGCCATGAACTGCTTAGCTTCCTCGACGCCTACTCTTGGTATCATCAAATCTGAATGCATCCAGAGGATGAAGACAAGACCAGTTTCACCACTGATCTCGGCCTCTATTGCCGTTCGGCTTGAAGAATGCCGGAGCAACGTACCAGCATCTCATCAACAAAATCTTTGCCCCCCAACTTGGATGAAACATAGAGGTGTACATTGATGACATGTTTGTAAAGAGCCGGGTCGCCTCTAATCATCTGGCTTATCTGGCTGAGACCTTTTCTGCTTTGTGCAAGTATCACATGAAGTTAAATCCGGCGAAGTGTGCCTTCGGCGTAGCTTTCGGAAAATTCCTCGACTATCTGGTAACTCGCTGGAGGGTGGAGGCAAATCCCGCGAAGGTAGCAACCATCCTCCAGATGCGCCCTCCGGCAAATGTCCGAGAAGTACAAAGGCTAAGCGGACGAGTGGCAGCTCTAAGCCACTTCATGTTAAGGGCGGCGGATCGTTGTTTCCCTTCTTCAAGTTGTTGAAGAAGACAAGTGCTTTCCTATGGACAGATGAGTGTCAATCAGCCTTCGGTCAGCTCAAGGGTTATCTTTCTGAAGTTCCCATCCTAGCAAAACCTATCGAAGGAGAGTAGCTTTTTGTATACCTCACCGCATCCGAAGCTGCATTAAGTGGTCCTTGTCCGAGAGGAAGACAACGTGCAAAAGCCCGTCTACTATACTAGCCGGGCACTGTTAGTCTTAGGTGGCCTACAAGCCAATATGACTTTCTAATCTTGTTCACTTATTAATAAAATGGCATAATATTCATTATGCATAATTCGCTTTAATTATCGTCTCATAATGAAGTCCGTGAATATGTGCGAAAGTGATCAGATTATGATGAGATCATACTAATGAGACTGATCACTTAATCACACATATTCTTAATGTTTCCTAATCGGAGGATATCCGAGAAGGACATTGGATATCCGATTAGACTAGTATAGATTACTCCTACTTATATGATGAGGGTGACTGATCACATAGTCACTTGTGTGGAGACACTAAGGCGAATCTGTAGGTACTCATTAGAGAATGAGTTCACTAAACTGATCCGACTAAATCGCTGGATGGTATAGTACCTCATTGTCAACCAGCTAGATTCTATTGTCCCAGTTGCGTGGATGGTCCTCGAACCTGAGACACTAAGGACACCTTGTCGGTAGACGTCTATGCTTTGACCTTGGTTTATAAATCTCTATCCACGGGATTCTAAACAGCCAAGGATCAGGTATAGCGGAATACCATCGAAGGGAATTGAGTGTCAATAAGGAATCATTCGCTCTCGATACTTAGAGAGAGAATGCTCTAGGAAGGATGTGCGGAAGTCCCTGGCCAAGGCAGATAATAATATTGAGAAAGGAATTTTTTGATATTATATGGCAGCATCCGATCCAAGTGAGTCGATCAGTTAGGGTTTGACGGTAAACCATATCCTGAGTTGACTCGAGAGCATTGTACAAATGAAGGATTATATCTACGTGGTAACTGTTGGTGGAAAGGTTCAAAGAGTAGGTTACTTAACCCCGATACCTTTCGGGTTCACCCGGTGTTGCTTGGCACCTAATATGAACGAAGGCCCGATCGAATTTAATATGTGATATTAATTTGATTGATTAATAAATTAATAATGAGTTATTAATTGATTAATCAGGTCAGTGAGGAGTCATTGGGCTTATTGGGCCTAGAGGGTCACACGCACATTATTCTCAAGGCTGAGCAGGCCAGGCTGCTGCTAACCCTAGCCGCCCCCTCCTCTCTTCCTCTTTCTCTCTGGCGCCCCAGGCCGGTACTGTTCTCTGGGTCCGCTCCACCGCTTCTCCGAATCCCGTCTGACGGGAAATCGACCGCTCGTTGCGGTGGTCGTTGCGGAGAATAGTGAAGGGTTCGTGGGCTGCGATGAGCAAGGAACGTGAGGATATCCACTGCGAGGAGGATCGTGTGGACTTCGCTAGAGGTCGGGCATCTGCGCGGTTGGCGGTGTCACACCGCTAGAACCAATCGGACGTAGATTCGAATCCACGTGCAATAATGTTCGATTACTGTAGTTTCAGTTTTGGTTTATTCGAAACAGGAACGGATCACTGGTTTAAATTTTATTTTCCACTGCGTGAGCGATCCAGAGAAACGCAAGAACCCAACAGTGGCATTAGAGCCAGGTTCCACTATTTCTCGTCCTGTTTCAATCTCCAGAATTAATATTTTCAATGATTTATTCCATGCATGAATTCTGTTAATTACAGGATCCGTGTTCATACGATGAATAGAAAAAAATTGATTATTTTAGTTCTGCAATTTTTGAATTTATTTAAGGTTTTTTCGGAGTTCTTCATGTGATGAAGAACGGGGTTTATTGTGGCTTCGTTTGGACTTCCCAAGCATTGGAAAGGGTTGGCCGGCACCTCAGATCCTCGGGAGAGCATCATCGGTCATCCCTGGAGTCATGGCCAGCGTTAAAGAAGGAAGGCCGACAACTGCCAGGGGCCTCCATCTTCTTCTTCCAATTTTCGGTTTTGAGAAAAACTTAAAAATAGGAAATTATAAAAGGGTGAAAAACAGGAGTATCCAAGTGTTTTTGGCCTTCACCGGCGGGCTCACTGGCGCCGGAGTTGCCGGTGTGACCGGACGGCGCCCGGGTGCCGGCCACTGGCTTCGGGTGCCACCGTCGGCCACCCCCCGTCGCCATCCCTGCGTGCAAGTGTTACAGGTTAGGGTTTCAGGCGTCAGGTTCTGTAGGGAAAGGGGCGACCAGGCGGGCTGCTCAGACCCGGTTGGACTGGGCCGGCCCTGAGTGGACCAGATGCCTGAGCCAGTCTCGCCCCTGACCCAAGCGTTGGCTCAGCAGAGGGCCGAGCTATGGCTCGGCCATGGGGCTGAGCCCATTGAACCCGAGCCCTTTTATTTCCCATTAAACCTCTTTAACCCCAGTTTAAACCCCAAATTAAACCACATGACCCAATTCAAATATAATTAGATTTTAAATTTAAAATTCCAAAGTGTTTTGAAAATTAAAATTTGATCTAATATTACTTAATTATGTTGATAAATGATTTTGAATCATGTTAATTAACAATTAGTTATTAATCCATTACAGTTAATTATTAGATTAAATGTTAAACTAATAATTAACTTTTATTAACTAATTTAAGAGTTAGAATAGTAATTAATAATTATTCGTCTAAATGCTAGATTATTAATTATTAATTAATCTAATTATTAATTAGTTAGAGCTAGTTATTAATTTAAGTGTTAAATTAAAAATTAATTTTAATGACTAATTTAAATGTTAAATTAGTAGTCATTAATTAATTAGTGTTAGTTATTACTTTAAGAGTTAAATTAATGATTAACATTAATTTACTAGTCTAAGAGTTAGATTAGTACTTTTAATTAATTAAAGTTAATTGTTAATTCAAGTGTTAAGTTAATTATTAATTTTAATTAACTAATCTAAGAGTTAGAATTAGAAGACATTAATTTATTAGTGTTAATTATTGATTTAATTGTTAAATTTGTAATTGACATTAATTAAAATTTATTAATATTTTATGTGTTAAATTAATAATTAACTTTAGTAGACTAATCTAAGAGTTAGATTAGTAATTAATTATTAATAGTCTAATTGTTAGATTATTAATATCAATTAATCTAAATGTTATATTGTTTTAATTATTATAAATGTTCTAATAGAATGATATATTCTAGAATTATTAATTTGGAGTGCGTGCACATGTGATGTGTATTTATATGCTTTTATATTTGATTTAATTGCATCTTAAGATATTTAAATAAGTTTTTCAAAATTCAAATACCAATTTTGATTGGATCCCTGCTTTTTGAAAGTCAAAGCTATTAATTTTGAAACTCTTTTATCTTAACCATGTGATGTGCTTATCATGTGTGGAATGGTTAATACACATCGTGGTCATAGATATGCACTTATTTAATTATTCATGTGATGAATTATACATGTGGACCGTGGATGTATGTTTGTATATTTATTAATTGTTAATAAATAAAGGCCTACGTACCTCTTCCCCTCTCATACTCCCATGTATTTCTATTTCCCTCTCTCTTGTACTCGCCATGAGGCCTTTTTCAATTTACATGTAATTCTAGAATTAATTGTAATAAGATCGAGGCAACCAAGGAAGGAGCGAGAACGATCCACAGCTGCAACCAGGAAGGTGAAAAGATGCAGATCCTTTACTTATGTGTTTGCAATATGGTCTAATGTAATAGTTATGTTAGTTTTTGTGTATATTTGACTGTTGGCTGCAGTTAAACCTACTGTGCTATCCATGACCACACCTGACATGTATGTGATACAATCTTTTTATGTTTGATTATGAATCAAAGCAGGTATTGTATTTAGTAAATATATATAATATTATATATTATCACCTAGAAGAGACCAAGATAAAAGTTATCTAAATATCCTCGTCTAAATTCTAAGACGTAACGTAAGTAGTTAAGAACTTACTGCGTGGTCCACCATCGTTATAGTCATAGGATTCGAATTACTTTAGGCAGGTTTGTTGTGCTATCCACAAGGCTAATTTAATTATAAGGAGAGACTATGGCTATGGCATTAGATGCCTATTGGTCGGGATAGAGGAACCATGTAGTTTTGTTGTGTTATCCATAAGGGCTGGATGCAAATCTATGCTCGTCTAATAACGATGGTTAGCTTAGACCAGAATTAGTGACTTGTTTTGCTATCCACAAGGCCATTAAATCTCTAAGGACCGAAGACATGATCGGATATTGCAAGGAGTTGCAAGTCCCATGAGATGGGTGCTCTTTGATTGTATTACAGTTTGTTGTGCTATCCACAAGGTTGTACTGCAAGTCATTGAGATTATGATCCCTACTAGGAGACTGTCAGTGTCTCCCGTTCTATATAGCTGAGGGTTATACAGTCCGTCGAAAATTAGTAGGAGTTAAAACATAATTAAAAGACTATGTCTTGTTTTAAATTTAATAATTGAACATCTGCTAAATAGATTACTTATCTCCTTTAGGGAAATATGTTGTCGAATAACCCACTCCGTGGCACACTTGATGCCAAACTTTTGACTAGCTTGAACTACTCAGATTGGCTCAGAAACATGAAGAGTATCTTCAAATCTGAGCACATTACCTATATCCTTGCAACTAATCCTCCTACTGAACCGGCAATGGATGCCCTTGAGGCAGAGATGATAGCATATGATAAAAGGAAGAAGGACAAAGGCAAAGGAGTAGTAAAGGGTGACTGCTTCTACTGTAAGCAGCAGGGTCACTAGAAGTGGAATTGCAAAGAGTTTCTCAACGATAAACATCATGGAAAGGTGAAGCTATTTGAAGCTTCAGATATCTATATGATAGATATCAACTTGTTAGTTAGAGAGTCCACATCTTGGGTATTAGATACCAGATGTGCTTCTCATATCTGCCATGATGTGTAGATGTCGACAGGTAAGCGCAAACTGAGAAAAGGCGAGGTAGAACTATGTATAGGAAACGGCGCAAAAGTTGCGGTAGTTGCTGTTGGGACCACAAATCTCAGGCTTCCAACGGGAGACGTCTTATCATTAGAAGATTGTTGTTATGTTCCTAGCATAATAAGGAACATCATACCAGTATCTCGTTTGGACAAGATAGGATATAGGTTGTCTATTGAGAATAGAAGTTATTCGATTTATTATGGTAATAAATCAATAGCTTCGGCAACTTTAGTCAGCAATCTATATATTTTAGATGTTTCTTATTACAATCTTCATATTAATAATGCTCTTAAGAAGTACAAGAATTGTGTGAACCAAGCCTACATGTGGCATTGTAGACTTAGGCACATTAGTAAAAGCAGGTTGCAAAAAATTGTATAAGCAAGGTTATTTAACTGCATTCGATTATGAATTGTTTACGACATGTGAATCCTATCTTGTGGGAAAGATGGTAAAGTCTCTATTTACTGGACATGGAGAACGTGCCAAGGACATTTTAGAACTAATATATTCAGATGTATGTGGTCCCATGTCTACCCAAGCCAAAGGTAGCTTCTCATACTTCATCACATTCACCGATGATTTCTCGAGATTCGGCTATGTGTACTTAATGAAGTACAAGTCGGGAGCATTTGAGAAGTTTCAAGGAGTTCAAGAATGAGGTAGAGAAGCAGACATGAAAGAGTATTAAAACTTTTTGATCAAATTGAAGAGGAGAATACCTGAGTACTATTTTCACACAATTCTTAAAGGATAGTGATATTGTAACGACCCGCCATCCTATGACCGGAGACCCGGTCACTAAATGGATGTCGGCCCATTAACTACGGGTTCACACCCGGATCTCACACAACACATCTGGAGGAGTAAGTGCAAGACAAGGCTAAATATAACAATCACACGGACTACAAGGATAAGCAAGTGCGCAGGAAGGAAAATAATAATGTCCGTATACAGTCCAACAATAATTACATATCCAACAAATGAAATAAGTACAGGCAGAAGGAAAGTACAACAACATCGGGGCATACCCCGGAACTAAGACAGCTGCTGGTCCGCACACCAAGAAGATACCACGCTTCCGCTGCGCCACGAGGTCCACACCTGAAACCGCAGGGAGTGAGCCACACCAGAAATGGGCTCAGTAGGGATCATCCGATCCCCTGCCTCCCACTCACACACCCACAAGTGTAACAACAGGAATATATGGCAATTTAAGTAAAGCAGTAAACATAGCACCCAACTCTGATATGAAACGTACGATAAGCAGTGTCGCAAGAACCATTCTAGCAACCCGAAGAACCCAACACAGAGTCACGACTCACAGCCAAAGTCCACGAAGCGAGTGAACCACACTGTCGACCGAAGTCAAACGTCGCCCCCCAACACTACCACCACTGCTCACGCCTGTCCGCCCCTATAGTGTTCCGGGGCACTGTAGGGTGAGGCAGTGAGTCAAACTAGGACTAGCTGGAACCAGTGTACCGCCACTGCCAGCTACGTGTGCACACAAGCAGTCTAGACTACTGTCCTACCGTCCGGATTGCCTCCACGCTAGGCCTCAGCGCTTCAGGAGGGCCCTGGGGACCGGCGAACCCCCGTCAAGCCGAAGCTACAGGAACTACCCACAACCCTAACCTCCCGGGCTGCATCAGGCCAAAGGGCTAAGGGTACCACTCGTAACCTTGATCAAAGGTCACATCAGGCCCAGTGGCTATATGGGTAAAACAACTGCAACAGTACCACAACCAGCTCCACAACAAGAAACGCGCCGGAAGCTGCCACGACAAACCGGGAAACCCCGACCCGCTGAGAACAAACAGCGACCCCTCGGATAGCACACCGGCTACTCCGGCCCGTCGGGCTCAAGGTGATCCTGCTTCCCTCAACCAAAGGTAAAACACTACATGTACCCCTTCTCCCACCGGTACGGCACAATGCCTCACAGACACCATGACCCTGTCCCCATCGGTCCATGGTGACAAACGTAAACCACAGTTATTCCAATCCACAATCGCAGAAGCACATACACACATCTAACATGATGTAATTCCATTCACGCAAGAGTCCTCAGTCTCAGTGTACAACGTAAAGCATGCATTGAATCGTCCCACAATGAAACACATGATAAAACCAGGATTCATACAGTTCTGTCTTGAATAGCGTCGACCGAGGTCGACGCCATTCAAGCCCCTCAGACAGGTTCATTTAACAGCCAGATTAATCCTTGAAACACGTTGTCATAGGGAGTCGCCTATTTAAAACGCGTCCAGGTCCACAGACGCCATTCACACCGAAATTCCAGATTTATAGACCCTCACTCGGGGTGATTTCCTGCCTAAATGGCGTCATGATGGCCCGACGTCCTTCCGAAAGGCGTCGTCCATCAATGACGTCATTTAGCACCAGAACCCCTACTCGTAAAACCTCGAACAGGGAGGTTTCTGCCCTAAAAGGCGTCGTACTGCCCTGACGCCCTTCTTAAAGGCGTCGACCAGGCACGACGCCGTTTAGCGCCAGAAACCTGGTTCCCTGGTTCGAACCGAGGGTTCTCCCTTAACCCCAAATGCCCCTAAAAAGCCCCAAAACAGGAGGGGAAGGAAGAGGAATTCAACCACCACAAGCATGCTACAAATCCACGTTCACGAGCACAGCCATACCCACAAGAACACCACCTAAACATGGTCAATCTAGCCCAAAACACATCATGCCACGCCAAGGAAAATCACGAGCAACACATGCAAGGTTCGTCCCCCTACCGGTTCTTGAACTCCTCCAAGCTCCTCGCCGCCGACCCGCCGCACCGCAGACTGCCGCCGGTACCCTCGAGGACGTCGCCACTCCGCCGGGACGTCGGCCGCCGTCCGGAGAAGGGAACACCGCGAAGGAGGTGGTGGAGGTAGAGGTGAGAGGTAAGGAGGCTATGGAGTGATTGGAAGAGGAAGAAGAGGAAGGGAAGGGGAAAAGAGAGTCGGAGAGGGCGAGGAGAGAGAGAGTGAAGGCGAGAATGAGGGAAAGAAGGGGAGGCTCGCGGGGTCAATCTGAATCCAGCTAAAACGCGTCGATCGAGGTAGACGCCGTTCAGACGACAGGACAGGCCGTACTGACACGCTCTGGCGCCGTACCCTGACATCGCAGAGGTCATAGTCTGAATCGCGTCGACCAACATGGACGCCTTTCAGACGATGTGACCGGGGCCGTACTCTCGCGGCCCGAAACCCGCCCACGTGGCGCACACGTGGCACAACGACCTGCAGACCTAAATGGCGTCCACACAACATGACGCCTTTTGAAAGGCGTCGAGCAGTGCTGACGCCATTCAGCCAGGAATCTCAAGACCCAACAGGGTCCAAACCAAGGGATCCGGCCCGAACCCGACCCGAATACAGAACCCGAAACCTCAGTCCTTACATTCTCCCCCCCTTAAAAGAATTTCGTCCACGAAATTGCAACTGCTCAACGCTCAACTCGGCTAACCATCACACGCCGACACACACCAATTACAACAATCATGCTCACCAATCACCCACACAGGGTTCCAACACATTTACGCCAAGTTAACTAAGATTCTCAATTCTGACAAAAGCTGATAGATCAAAATATCCACACACTAGCAAGGCACAAATTACAAAACCGATTTCTCCACCAAACCCCAAATACATACAAGTGCCACACGAGTTCACAACCACCTCTGAAAAAGACAAGTTAAAAGTGCTCTTCTAGCACAACCTCTCGGACCTCCACAAGGAGACGCGGCTCCAATCACGCCTCGAACACTCACTAACCGCTCGGTTCCTGACCTGCCTAGTTCTTCTGGGGACAGTTCCTCGCGAGATGTCCCTTCCGACCACAGGCGAAACAGCTACCAGTGATCAAGGGACACATCCGGTTGCCATGAAATCTGCTACATCGGGGACAACGATCCGCAGCGTCCCGCCTCGCCTCCTACTGCCAGCTGACCTCCGCCTGCATCTGCTGAACCGAACCATCCTCATCCTCGTCATAAGGTACCTCCTGGAACTCGACCTCAAAGGAACTCGAACCTCCTGACGAAAGGACCGCTGATCCATCCCTGCTATGCTGCTTCCCCTGTGCTGAACGCTCAGATTCCTTTGCCGCGTGTTGGAATTGCATCTCCACCGCTGCCGCGCATCGAACTGCTGACGCCAGGTCCTTACAACAATGAGCTGCCACAAACTCCCTCAGATCATGCCGAAGTCCATCCACAAATTTCTCCGTACTCAGATCCTCACGCTCAGATATGTGTGGAGCAAATCTTCCCATAGCTACAAATTTCATCTGATACTCTAGAACTGACATACCATCCTGCACCAATTCCATAAACTCCCTTTCCTTGGCCCTACGAACGTGCCTTGGAAAGTACTGTCCACTAAACTCTCTCACGAAGCCTTCCCAAGGAATCTCTCTCAAAGGCCTATCTGGAAACATCAACCCCTTGATGGTAACCCACCAATCATAAGCATCGCCCTTCAGCAAGTAGGTTGCCAACAAGGTCTTGTCACTCACAGCACATTCTAGGACATCAAACACCTTCTCCACCTCCTTAATCCACTGAGCTGCCGAATCTGGAACAGGTTGACCCGTGAAAGAAGGGGGCTTCAGCTTCAAGAACCGCTCCACCACCGTGGATTGGCTACCTCGGGAACTGGACCCCTCACTTCCATCTCCCTGCTGGTATCTAGACATAGCCCCAATCATAGCTTCCATAAAACAATCCACATTATGACCTTCTGCCCTCAAACCACCACCATCTGCTCTCGAATACCGAGCCACCGGAACTCTCCTCTTCGGCGCCATCGCTCCCCTACAACACGCAAATCGAACCAAAACACGTCAAAACCTATCAATCTACACCAGAAGCCATCGCCCGTACCGACTCGTACTTATTGTTGGACTATAATATCTAACCCAGTTCACCACATACTAGACCAGATTGGGCTCTGATACCATCTGTAACGACCCGCCATCCTATGACCGGAGACCAGGTCACTAAATGGATGTCGGCCCATTAACTACGGGTTCACACCCGGATCACACACAACACATCTGGAGGAGTAAGTGCTAAACAAGGCTAAATATAACAATCACACGGACTACAAGGATAAGCAAGTGCGCAGGAAGGAAAATAATAATGTCCGTATACAGTCCAACAATAATTACATGTCCAACAAATGAAATAAGTACAGGCAGAAGGAAAGTACAACAACATCGGGGCATACCCCGGAACTAAGACAGTTGCTGGTCCGCACACCAAGAAGACACCACGCTTCCGCTGCGCCACGAGGTCCACACCTGAAACCGCAGGGAGTGAGCCACACCAGAAATGGGCTCAGTAGGGATCATCCGATCCCCTGCCTCCCACTTACACACCCACAAGTGTAACAACAGGAATATATGGCAATTTAAGTAAAACAGTAAACATAGCACCCAACTCTGATACGTACGATAAGCAGTGTCGCAAGAACCATTCTAGCAACCCGAAGAACCCAACACAGAGTCACGACTCACAGCCAAAGTCCACGAAGCGACTGAACCACACTGTCGACCGAAGTCAAACGTCGCCTCCCAACACTACCACCACTGCTTACGCCTGTCCGCCCCTACAGTGTTCCGGGGCACTGTAGGGTGAGGCAGTGAGTCAAACTAGGACTAGCTGGAACCAGTGTACCGCCACTGCCAGCTACGTGTGTACACAAGCAGTCTAGACTACTGTCCTACCGTCCGGATTGCCTCCACGCTAGGCCTCAGCGCTTCAGGAGGGCCCTGGGGACCGGCGAACCCCCGTCAAGCCGAAGCTACAGGAACTACCCACAACCCTAACCTCCCGGGCTGCGTCAGGCCAAAGGGCTAAGGGTAACACTCGTAACCTTGATCAAAGGTCACATCAGGCCCAGTGGCTACAGGGGTAAAACAACTGCAACAGTACCACAACCAGCTCCACAGCAAGAAACGCGCCGGAAGCTGCCACGACAAACTGGGAAACCCCGACCCGCTGAGAATAAACAGCGACCCCTCGGATAGCACACCGGCTACTCCTGCCCGTCGGGCTCAAGGGGATCCTGCTTCCCTCAGCCAAAGGTAAAACACAACATGTACCCCTTCTCCCACCGGTACGGCACAATGCCTCACAGACACCATGACCCTGTCCCCATCGGTCCATGGTGACAAACGTAAACCACAGTTATTCCAATCCACAATCGCATAAGCACATACATACATCTAACATGATGTAATTCCATTCACGCAGGAGTCCTCAGTCTCAGCGTACAACGTAAAGCATGCATTGAATCGTCCCACAATGAAACACATGATAAAACCAGGATTCATACAGTTCTGTCTTGAATTGCGTCGACCGAGGTCGACGCCATTCAAGCCCCTCAGACAGGTTCATTTAACAGCCAGATTAATCCTTGAAACGCGTCGTCATAGGGAGTCGCCTATTTAAAACGCGTCCAGGTCCACAGACGCCATTCACACCGAAATTCCAGATTTACAGACCCTCACTCGGGGTGATTTCCTGCCTAAATGGCGTCATGATGGCCCGACGTGCTTCCGAAAGGCGTCGTCCATCCATGACGTCATTTAGCGCCAGAACCCCTACTCGTAAAACCTCGAACAAGGAGGTTTCTGCCCTAAAAGGCTTCGTACTACCCTGACGCCCTTCTGAAAGGCGTCGACCAGGCACGACGCCGTTTAGTGCCAGAAACCTGGTTCCCTGGTTCGAACCGAGGGTTCTCCCTTAACCCCAAATGCCCCGAAAAAGCCCCAAAACAGGAGGGGAAGGAAGAGGAATTCAACCACCACAAGCGTGCTACAAATCCACGTTCACGAGCACAGCCATACCCACAAGAACACCCCCTAAACATGGTCAATCTAGCCCAAAACACATCATGCCACGCCAAGGAAAATCACGAGCAACACATGCAAGGTTCGTCCCCCTACCGGTTCTTGAACTCCTCTAAGCTCCTCGCCGCCGACCCGCCGCACCGTAGACCGCCGCCGGTACCCTCGAGGACGCCGCCACTCCGCCGGGACGTCGGCCGCCGTCCGGAGAAGGGAACACCGCGAAGGAGGTGGTGGAGGTAGAGGTGAGAGGTAAGGAGGCTATGGAGTGATTGGAAGAGGAAGAAGAGGAGGGGAAGGGGAAAAGAGAGTCGGAGAGGGCGAGGAGAGAGAGAGTGAAGGCGAGAATGAGCGAAAGAAGGGGAGGATCGCGGGGTCAATCTGAATCCAGCTAAAACGCGTCGATCGAGGTAGACGCCGTTTAGACGACAGGACAGGACGTACTGACACGCTCTGGCGCCGTACCCTGACATCGCAGAGGTCACAGTCTGAATCGCGTCGACCAACATGGACGCCGTTCAGACGATGTGACCGGGGCCGTACTCTCACGGTCCGAAACCCGCCCACGTGGCGCACACGTGGCACAACGACCTGCAGACCTAAATGGCGTCCACACAACATGACGCCTTTTGAAAGGCGTCGAGTAGTGCTGACACCATTCAGCCAGGAATCTCAAGACCCCACAGGGTCCAAGCCAAGGGATCCGGCCCGAACCCGACCCGAATACAGAACCGGAAACCTCAGTCCTTACAGATATCCTTTCTCAGCTGACCTCTCCATATACACCAAAAATAAATGGTGTATCTAAAAGGAGGAATCACACCTTATTGGACATGGTGTGGTCCATAATGAGCTTTTCAGGTTTACCAGTGTCCCTCTGGGGGTATGCTCTAGAGTCAGCAGCATACCTATTGAACAGAGTACCCAGCAAGTCTTTGTTCTCTACTCTATATGGGATATGGAAAGGCGGAAAACTAGAATTTAAATATGTTAAAGTCTGGGGTTGTCCTGCTCATGTAAAGAGGCATGATCTAGACAAGTTGGAATCACGAACTGATAAATGTAGGATTGTGGGATATCCAAAGGAAACCTTTGGATACTACTTTTACCATCCTGGTAAACAAAAAGTGTTTGTCGTCAGGAAAACTGTCTTCCTAGAAGAAGAATACCTTCTCTAGGAGGACAGTAGGAGTAAAATAGTACTAGAAGAGGTGCCAGATTTCCAAATAGATACAATATCATCAGATGAGATATCAGTTCATGAATATGTTCAGGTACACATAGATGAGTCTCATAGATCTGGTAGATTACCTAGACTACCCGAACGATATGTGATGGTTATAGGTGTCCTCTAAGCCAATCATTAGGCACCTATTTCAATTTGGTTCACTAATCAATGGCATTAAATTAATTATGTAGATTGGCATATTAATAATTGTGCATAATGAAGTCCATGAATATGTGCAATAGTCATCAAATTATGATGAGATCATAATAATTAGACTAATGACGTATAAACACATATGTTCAATTGTTCCTAGTCGTTGTAGACACGCTAATTTTGACGTCATTTTGAGTAAATTTCATATCATATAATAATGCCTCAGAATGGTCTAATATTTAATCATTGGTTAATTTTTATTGATCTTTTAAAGTTTATTATCTAAAAAGTGTCGGGTTTAACAGACATGTTTAAGTTAATCAATTGAATTGATTTTAATTCAAATTTCAGTTAAAATATGAAGAAGCTTAAAAGACGTCGACCTATGTAGACGCCATTTAGACTTTATTCTTATTTTTAACGTTTAACTTTGAATTTTAATCAGTTGATTAATTAGCTAAAAGGCGTCTGTGAGTCTTGACGCGTTTTACGTTTCCTAGGCTATTTCTACTTCTCTTCCAGATGTTTATCCTTATCTTAACTAGTGTAAAAGACGTCTAGACATATAGACGCGTTTTAACTAATAAAGATAAAGATAAGTTTTACCGGATGTTTATCCTTATCCTAATTAATCTGAAAGGCGTCTGCGGTGGCTGACGCGTTTTAGATAATTACAGATAAAGATGAATTAATCTGTATTTATATGTTGGTTAAGATGGATAAATCCAAGGTTTTTCCATGTTAATCACGAACGTAGAAGAAGTCTATAAATACCTTGCATCAATGTTGAGTTAAAAAAAAAAAAAAAAGGTGACTGCTGAATGTTGAGCGTTATTGAAAAGAGTTCGTGATTAAAGCGAAGCAACAACGTCGGAACGCCGAAGCGCTGCCATTTCCAGGAGTCGGCGTCCATTCAAGATTCTTCATCCAATTCAAGGTTTCATCCATTCGACATAAGTGTTTCATTTCTGCATTTTCATTATACATCTTCATTAATCTTGCATTCTTCATCATCACTCTATGCAACACACAACACTAGCATCATTTTTCAAAGCCTATTTGATTAAGGGGTTTCAAAGCCATCCCAACAAGTAAGTTTGTTGTTTAGTTGCATGTTTAAAACTTTGGTTAGAATGGATACTACTTCTACTTAAGTTCTCATCATTGTTTTTCCATTTCTCTTTCTATACTTTCTACAAGCTGCAAAAAAGAGGATAATTAAGGAAGGAAATCAACAACAAGCAAATCACAAGAACTCTTGACGATCCTCAACTTCAACAGCAAGAACAAAAGAAAAGGAAGGGCTCTCTTTCTTCAGCCGGCTGAAGGAGGGGAACCAAGGACTCAACATCTTCCGTGTTTAAACAGGTAGGCGTTCAAACTTTCTTTTGGAACTTCTAAGTAAAAAGTTTCTGGCGATCACTTCACGTAGTTTTTTTTTTAATAGGTTTATTTTGCACTTAAACAACATAGATTTTTCATGTTAATCACACACTCAGTTTAAGCACTCAGCTTTTTTGGCGATCACGGTGGGACTTGGTCTCGCCATCTTTTAATTCTTTTGTTCTTGCTATCATCAATCGGGCACCCACGGTGCACCACTTGTGTCTTTCGACACGTCCTCACCAATTGGTGAGTGTTTTAGTTTAGTTAATTTTCCACGTACACCACGTGCACACCCCAGTGGCAAGATCTTGCCCTCCCCTTGATTAGTATAAAAAGCTGTTTTTGTGATGAAAATGATGTGTGATTGATGGATTTTCTAGTTATTTAGTTAGTAAATCATCCTGTTAAAATCTGGAACTAAATTTTTTTTTGCATGAATTGATTATTTACTGCTTTTATCCTGTTTGAGGAGGAATCAATCCAGAAATTCCTCCTGGAAAACTGTTTCTACGACTTGAAAGACGTCCAGAAAATGCGACGCGTTTCAAACCGCGTCGCTACACCCAGACGCCTTTTAGTCATATTTTCTCTGCTGTCTGCATCTGAGTTTCTGCGAAAAAAAAATAAGGTTCTGTTTTGAATAGCATCGACTATCCTCGACGCGATTCAGACAGTTTCTTATTTATTTTTTAGTTCTCAGATTTTTGTGACTTGAGTGCTAGCTACCCATTATTATTAAGCATTAGAGGCCATCCAGGCCATAGGACATACGCATTGAGGCAAATACCCTCCTCTTCTTAGGAACACACTACTTGACGTCAGCAACTCTCTCTGATTGGGTTGGTCCCTTGATCAGACTAGAGAAGTTGACGTTGAGACCTCCATAAGTCCCCAAAATCAAGGTATTCCTCCTTGATCATCGGGCTGGTTGTACCAGTGGGAGTCCCGGTTAGATTCCATAAAAACGTTGTGAGAGAAAGCCTTAGAGAATAACGGTGGATATTGAACTGAAACTAGGATCCTATCCTTGAGCGAATTTGTGGTTTAATCAAATCCAAATAACTCAACAAGGAATCTTAAAATCACGTTAAGCATCCACTTGTTTGATTAATCTCTGTGCAACTTGTTTGTCAAATCTTTAGAAAAAGAATCTAACATCATGCTGCTGCGATCAGGCAAGGACTTGAGTATGGCTCAAGACGCCATCATCAACTACGAGGGAGATGCTAATGCCCCTCGCGATTCTGACTACAACTATGAGAGCGGGAGAGATGCTGATGCCTCCCGTAATTCCGTCCCCATTCCATATCGACAAGATGGGAATGTCCGGACACCTCTCTTTCATCCCCATGATCGATATCCTGATCTTCCCCCGTATGAATATGCGGTTCCTAATTCCAATCTTGAGGGGGACATGAATCATAATGATCCCTCATCCTCCGATCCTTCGGATCTCGTCAACGCTTTGGGAGTTCTTGCCTCCCGTCTGGACCCTCAGCAGTTAGAGGCGATCCAGTCTATCCTGAGGGGAAGGCACCCATGTAGCCTGCTGAGCCGAACCCTGTGGCTCCCCCTGTTGTCCCTCAACAACCTCCTCTTCATCCTCCTTACATCCATCAGGCCATGGAAGGCCTCCATGTTACTTCTCAGCCAACTGGGCCACAACTTTCATCCTCTAGGCAACCGGCTAGACCGCAAACGCCTGCTTATCAAAATGCCCTCGGGCATGCCGGAAGCTCTGCCGGACCTCCCCTTTATTGTCCCCCCTGTACAACGTACTCTAGGCAGCAGGCCTATCAAGTACCTCCACCTCCTCCTCCTCCCCAGGCAGATCTGACAACGCAAGCGTTGCTGGCCAAGATGGAGCGCATGGATGAGCAATTCAACAACCTCCAGAAGATGATGGGGGTCAAAGCTGCACCAGAAATCAACTTACCGAGCCTGCCCGTGTTCCACCTGCCACCCTCTGAGATGCCAGTGTACCGAAAGTACAATGGTACTGGTAACCCCTTCACACACTTGAAGGAGTTTATGTATGAATCGTCTTTCTGGGAGAACAACAAGAGGTCGTTGGCCTTTTTGTTCAGGAGATCTCTAGAGGGACCAGCCCTCGAGTGGTTCTTTTCCTTGGAACCATCCGAAGTAGAGGACTACGGTATCGTTTCACGGAAATTTATTCAACGATACCAAGACAGAGTTGCACCCTCTTTGTCTATCACTGACCTCATAGCAGAAAAGATGAAACCTGATGAGGAGTTTGTCAGTTTTGCTGACAGGTGGCGAGGCTTAGCCAAAAAGGTGAAGGATCACTTGTCCGAGTCCGAACAAGTGAAGATGCTAATTTCCAACGCCACGCCCCAGTTCAAGCTACTCCTATCCCTGAACAATCTGACCAACATGGCAGAGCTATATGAAAGAGCACGGTACTGTCAAAATGCCTTCAAGGACGCTACGTTCTCTAGCGTCTTTGATCCTCACAGACCTAACAGGCCTCCACCTCGGAAGCCTGCAGCGCCAAATGCTCACAGCACAGGTCCGACTACTGAGGGCACGCTCTCTCACGAGTAAGTTAGTAGCATGAATAATAACTCGCCCCAGTTCGTGAGGAATCAGCAACAGTACCAGAGGCCACCGCAGCCGAACCAGCAGGGCTACAGGCAGCAGCTGAACCCCCATTATCAGCAACAGTATCAACGGCCCCAGCAGCCGAATCAGAACCAGCAACAGCAACAGCTACAGCAGCCGCCGCAACGGCAACAGTAGTACCAGCAGCCCCAACAGTAGCAATATCAGCAACAACAACAGTATCAGCCGCGCGCACCGCCGGCATACCATAATGTTCCTCCACCTGGTGACTACAACTAGCAGAGAAGACCTCCAGGCCCGAAAAGGGCAGAATACCCGGCCCTCCCAGAATCCTCGGCAGATATCTTCAGTGCTCTAATGGCAGCTAATGCCTTAGTTTTGCCGAGGGAAAAGCCCGTCTGGCCTCAAAATACCGACACGTCCAGACATTGCTATTTCCATAGGCAACCTGGGCACACCATCGACACTTGCTTCCAGTTCAGAGATTACATTCATGATCTCAACGAGCGGGGCGGCATAGACTGGGAGGAGATGAAAAAGTATATATCAGCCCTGAAGGCGAGAAGACCACAGCAGCAGCAAGCCAGACCACCAGCACAAGCAGCACCTCCACCAAACATGGGCATAGTGCAGAACCCACTCCCGGAGCATCAGAACCAAAACCAAGTTGCTCATATTCTGACGAACAGCCAGTCTGAGGCTGGTCGTGGGCAACAGTGGAGAATAGAGGACTCTTCCTCTCTTTATTCAACGGGTCACGTTCAGAGTACCGCAGAATGACCACCACGCCGCACCATCCACATACCTAGACCACAACCCATTACCATCACCCCTCTATCACCCAATAACCCATTACCACTACCCACGTTTCTTAAGCCCATTACGCCCCGCACACCTACGCCTCCACCATATACCCCCCCGCAAACCAATTACGCGCCCATCCTAACATCCAGGCCATTACTCCGCGTACCATTCCCTACTTCGCCCGCTACCACTACCACCTACATAGATACCCCCTTACCATCCAGACCGCTATTACGCGTGCCATTCCCCACTTCACCAACCACTTACCCATCCACCATCCAACCATCTAGGCCTTTAATCCGCACCGCGTCATCACCACGTAACCCTACGCCATCACCTACATACCAACCCTCTACATCATCCGCACCATTCAACCCCGCGGTACTCAAGGTGTCACCCGGATCCTCCACGGTTGAGGAACATGCGCTTCGGAGTGGAAGGATTTTCAACAAAGTCTTTTCTCAGTCCACAGTTAGAGACGGCCCATCACAGCCGACTGAGGAAGCCCATAATGAAGAGAGTGCACCAGGCACTCAATATGATTTGTTGAAACATCTGGACCGAACACCGGCACGGATCACTGTACTTGAACTGATCAAAAGGTCGAAGAGTCATCAAGAAGCCCTCATAGAATATTTGCAGAAGGTGATGGTCAATGAGGACGTGCCGGTAGAAAAAATTGCAGCACTACTAGTTCCTTAGGGGAATCAGCCCTCTATTACATTTCATACATCGGAACTAGCACCGCCAGCAGCCAGAAGCATGGCTCTGAGGATCACGGTCAATATCTGCAAGAAGGCCGTGGATGCATGCCTGGTAGATACAGGGGCTTCAATCAACGTCTTACCTCCGAAGACCCTAGAGCTGTGCGGTGTGCCCAAGGAGAAATGGCTGCCTAGCCCAATCTCTGTGACAGCATATGACAACTCCACCCGTTCCCCTCTGGGAATGGTTTATTTGAAGGTGGAGCTAGGCCCTGTAAGTCATGCAGAGGTCGAATTTCACATCCTAGAAATCGACCCTTCTATAAATGCCATTTTGGGTCGTCTTTATATTAAAACTCTTGAGGCGATTCCCTCTACGAATCACCAATGCCTCAAATTCCCTTTCAAAGGACGAATTATTAAAGTGACGAGCATGCCGATCCTTGCTGCTGCTCATACCTTGAATATTAAATCTGCTGCTTTACCTGGCCGACAACCTTTTCTGTCAGTATTACAGGTCTACCATCCAGTGGCCGATCCTCTAAAAGCCGCCACCATTTCTCCTTACCCGTTAGATGCCATAAAAAGGGGGAAGTGCATGAGTACCCCAGGATGGAGAATTATGATGAAGAACGGCTACCATCCTGGAAGAGGTCTGGGCACACAGTTGCAAGGCAGGCCCACTCCTGTTAAAGATCATCGAGGAGCACCTGGAAGCGGTCTGGGCTATAGGCCAAGTAAACTGAAGCAAGACACGGTTCAGCAAGAAGATGGTCAGAAAATCTGGGAGACAATGTCTACACCACCCAAGGAAGGCCGAGATCCCCTAACGTGGACCTTGTACACTCATTTTGTAAAAGGGCCCATAATTAGTCATGACAACACGGTGGTCATTACTTCATGTTTTGACTTCCATGATATATTTGGGAGGGACTTGACCAGGCATTGCTCAGAACTACTTACGTACCAATCCTTGGAGGCTCTGCGGCCTATGAAGAGGAGAAAATTTCATGATCCTGAATGTGAATGGTACAGGTGGTTCGATTTGAGAGACCTCTACATAGCACTGAACAAACTATTCCTAGATCCTGCAGAACCCAAGTGGCCGCCGCAGATTGATGAGCTGATTGAAGGTCCCGGTGCCATCTTTGATAAGCGGATATTGCTGTTTGAAAAGACCGATGAAGGGGAGCCAGATGACCCCTATGAAGCTGGTTACACTACAGATCTGCTCTGGAGGGGGACATATCCTTCTCATGTCTTCATGCTCCATACTCTATTTCGCACACTGCTCTTGACCCCGACTTGGTCGCGGGTCATTACTGAAGATATTCCACGGGCTCCGCCCACTATGATCACTCTGTCCCCTTGGGACCTCATTCCACCATCTCCTCTCAATCTAGAGAGGATGTATGATTTGATTTGGGACATATTGCTATATGATCCCCCTAATCCTCTGGCCTTGGTGCCACTTCCTCCGTCTAATTCTCCTTCTATTTGTATCCATTCCTGTTTTATGTTTAATTCCTCTGATATCACAAAAAAAACGTCAATTTTACAACAAATTCATCTCAGGTCCTCATTGAGGAAACCTCTTACTTGTCCGATCACACCCCATTGCGCGGGTCCTTCGGTCAAGATTCTCTTCTAGATCTACTCTGCCCTTCCCCTCGGGAGGATTCTCCTGTATTTCCACTTGTATCCCAGGATTTTTATCTTGCTTCATCTTCATTAGGTTATAATAGGGAGTTTAATGAAGTTAGGCAGTCTAGTTTTAGGCAGGTTAGTCAGGTTATGAAGTCTAGGAAGCCTAAGGGTAGGCGAATTCCAGATAGATACCTCCAGGACTTAGCTGATAGATGTCTTTCTTGCTCTTTGATCCCTCAGTTTTTAGAAAATCTAATTCAGATGCCAGAAGATTGTATGGACGATGAGTCAGTCAACGATGGGTATGGGGTGTATGAATTAGTACATGAAAAAGACCCAATTATTGAAGATGAAGAAGATGACGAGGATGCAGCAGAGGCATATACCAGTGGAATGAAGAGATTCGATGAACCCTCAGCTGCCGTAGACGAGCCCACCAAAGAAATCAATTTAGGGACTGAAGACGAACCTAAGGTTGTCCTCGTCAGCAAAAATCTTTCTACAGAGGATGAGAAGGCAATGGTACAAGTACTTAAGGACTATAAGGACACTTTCGCCTGGAATTATGAAGATATGCCAGGGTTAGACTCATCTTTAGTTGAACACAGGTTGACATTAAAGGAAGGAATTAGCCCTGTCAAGCAGAAATTAAGGTGATTCCACCCACAAATGGCTCTAAAGATGAAGGAAGAGGTTGACAAATTACATAAAGCCAAATTTGTTAGAGTTGTCCTTTATCCACAATGGGTGGCCAACATAGTCCCGGTTATGAAGAAGGACGGGAAGGTCAGAATTTGCATTGACTTCCGCGATTTGAACCGGGTGTGTCCTAAAGATGATTTTCCATTGCCTCATATTGATGTACTCATTGATAATACTGCTGGCTATGAAACATTTTCATTTATGGACGGATTTTCAGGATACAATCAGATTAAGTTGGCAGAAGAAGATCAAGAGAAGACGTCATTCACTACACCTTAGGGAACATACTGCTATGTGGTCATGCCATTTGGATTGAAGAATGCTGGAGCCACTTATCAGAGGGCTATGATGGCAATATTTCATGACATGATGCACATAGATCTGGAAGTGTATGTGGATGACTTATTGGTTAAATCTAAGACAAAGGCTGAGCGTGCCAAAATTTTGGCAAGGGTATTAGAGAGATCAAGAGAGTATCAGTTAAAGATGAACCCCAAGAAATGTGTATTCGGGGTATCTTCAGGAAAATTACTTGGATTCATCGTCAGCAAATGGGGAATTGAGATCGATCCCAACAAGGCGAAGGCTATCAGAGAAATGCCACCTCCCAAAAACTTGAAAGAGTTAAGAGGATTAATCGGGAGGTTGCAATTTATTCGCCGCTTTGTCTCCCAGCACTCACAAAGGTGTAAACCGTTCTACGAGCTTACCAAGCCGGGAGTCAAATTCGATTGGGATGATAAGTGTCAGGAGGCATTCGATAGATTAAAGAACTATTTAGCAAGTCCTCCTGTTTTGAGACCACCATCTCCAAGCAAACCATTGATACTTTACATTTCAGTCCTGGATGATGCAGTGGGGGCTGTCCTAGCACAAGAGGATGAAGAAGGAAAGGAGAGGGCAGCCTACTATCTCTCCAAACTTCTCAACCCCGCTGAACAGAGATACACAGCGATGGAGAAAACATGTGCAGCATTGGTTTGGGTTGTGCAGAAATTAAAGCATTATTTTCTGGCCCATGAAGTCCACCTCATTGCTAGAATGAATCCGATCAAATTCTTTCTGGATAAATCTGTTCTTACTGATAGGTTAGCGCGATGGCAAAGCTTTCTATCTCAATTCGATATCATTTATATTCAGCAGAAAGCGATCAAGGGCTATGCCATAGCAGAACATCTTGCCCATCATCCCCTTCCTCGATTTGATCCAGTGCGATCAGAGTTTCCGGATGAGGAACTGATGTCCATAAATCAAATCAGAGATGATATGTGGACTCTGCATTTTGACGGAGCTCTGAATTCTCATGGAAAGGGGATCGGTATCGTTCTGTTATCACCTGAAGGTGTCACCATTCCACAAGCTTTTCAGCTCGACTTTCCAGTCACCAACAATATAGCTGAATACGAGGCACTTCTTGCTGGCCTCGAGGCTGCTCATTTCCATGGTGCCACCAAACTCAGGATTGTAGGTGATAGTCAACTGATTCTTCGCCAAGTGCTGACCAAGTATCGAACTCTTGATCCCAAGCTCAAGCCTTATCAAGAGCTTACTTCTGCTTATTCAAAACTTTTCACGAAATTGATCTTTGTCTATGTCCCTAGGAATCAAAATATCTTAGCTGACGCTCTAGCTTCATTGGCATCATCTCTTGATTTTCCAATCAGCAAACAATCCGAATAAATCATAGTTCATAGGCGTCTTTCGCCCGCCGTGAAAGACCCTTCATTTCTTAGAACTAAGGAGAAGTTGCTGAAGAAAGCCAGAGATGGAAGTATTGTGGAAAAGAGAGAAATCATGTTGATAGAGCTGTTAGAAGAGATGGATGATGAACATAAGCTATGGTATTATGAAATTGCAAAATATTGTGAAGATCAATCATATCCTGAGGAGGCTACAATTGAGGAGAAGAGAGCTATCAGGAGAGTTGCTCAAAGATACATCCTAGTTGGAGGAGCATTGTACAAGAGAGGTTTTGATGGAGTTCTTCTGAGATGTCTAGATAAAGATGAGCTTTGGAAGGTTATGGAAGGAGCTCATAGTGGAGTTTGTGGTGGCCATGTCAATGGACAGATGCTAGCAAAGAAGATCCTTAGACAAGGATTTTATTGGCCAACCATGGAAGAAGACTGTGTAGGATATGTCCGTAGGTGTGCTAAGTGTCAACTTCACGCTGACAAAATTTATTCTCCTGCATCTTAACTCCATCATGTTTCCTCCCCATGGCCTTTCTCCATGTGGGCTTTCGACATTATTGGACCCCTTGGTAATCCAGATTCCGTCATCAAGCAAAAATCTTTCATTCTCACGGCAACGAAATACTTCACCAAGTGGGCAGAAGCTGAAGCATACGTGGAGATCAAAGCATCAACCGTCTGCAAGTTCATCATGAGTAACATCATCACCCGATTTGGAATTTCAAGCACCATCGTCACCGACAACGGACCGCAGTTCGTGTCACAAGAATTGAAAGATCTCTGCAACAGGTATAGAATTGCATTGCATCATTCGTCTCCTTATTGTCCGCAAGGCAATGGCCAAACAGAGGCAACTAATAAGACTTTGATAAAAATCATCAAAAAGACGTGCAAATCTAACAAATTCACAGACTGGCCAGAAAAATTGGTTGAGGCTCTATGGGCCTACCAAACTTCAATCCGCACGCCTACTGGGCAAACTCCTTATTCCTTAACATTCAGAATGGAGGCGGTAGTTCCATATGAGATCCTCATACCGTCATTAAGAGTACAATTGAATAAGGAATTCTTCATTGACGAACATCGTTCAGCACTCCTTGCTCAATTGGAACTCTTAGACGAAAAAAGATGGTCAGCTGCTAATCATGGAAAAGTCTATCAAAATAGACTAGCACGTTTTTATCAAAAGAAAGTTATTGAACGTAAGTTCAAAGTCGGTGAAATGGTCATCAAAAGAATTTTTGTAAAACCTGGTGGTCCGCATTCTAAGCTCCAACCCAACTGGGAAGGACCCTATGTTGTATCGCACGCTTTTCCTGGTAATGCTTACCGTCTTGTTAATGCAGAAGGAGAAGAGCTAAATCATCCCTGGAATGGCTTACATCTTAAGAAATACTACCCTTAGGTTAAAGAGTCGATCAGCATGGTACACAGACCAGTGGAATCAGAAAATTTATAAACTAAAATTTCTTTATTAGTCTGAATAATTTAACTTCAAACATATCATTACACACACTGACACGTTTGATTCGTGAGTAACAAGAGATGCCAAGTCCTAAGGAATATCAAAAGCTTGACTGAAAGTGTAAAGTACAAATCATTCGTTTTAAAGCAAAATTCTGTTTTACACTCGGCCTATGATGTCGGAACGAGGCTTAGAATAGACTTCCAAGAATACCCACCATCTTAGTAGGAGGTTGTCATAAAAAAAAATGGGGGAGATCCATCCCGAAGAAAAGAAAAGAATAGAAAAAGCAAAAGCAAAAGGCAAAATGTCAAATCAAGAGGCCATTACACTACAAACGTTACATCAAGGCCATGAAATGAAACGAAAGGGAACGCCAGGTCGATAAATACCCCGGAAAGAAAATGACCGAACCCCAACGGATATTAGGGTAGGAAAGGAACATCTTTTTAGGTCTCCGGAACCTTCTCATGGGCTTTCTAAACTTATTCTTCCTTTTCTTTCTAAAGAGGCGTACTCCAAACTTAAGGAATGGCTTAGATTGACTAAGGGTCAAATCATCGAATGGGATCACGAATGGAAACACAAATTCAAACACGATGGGTTTAAGTTAAATTGCTAAAGAACAATTTGGAAATTAAGTTAATAAATGAATATGATCTTTTGATCTGAGTATCATGCTGATCTTTTATGTCAAAAATCCAAAAAAATACATATGTCAAAAATCAAAAAAATACATGTCAAAAATAAAAAAAAATACATATGTCAAAATCCAAAAAAAAGTATATATTTCAAAACCCAAACAAAAATGAATATTTCAAAACAACAAAAATATTTCATTTAGCATTTGCTTATTGCACTTGGTATGTCTCATTCCTTTTGTTTTCGGTGAGCATCTGTCTGCTTTCATGCTGCATTTTTGCTTAAGTTTGCTTATGGTTCAATTACCTTTGTTAATAAAGGCCATGCCCCTTGACCATTTATTTAAGGAAAAGATCGATTGACTATTTATTTGGTCAGGCAAGGGGCTAAGCCTAAATATAGATACTTAACCTGTTTGTTAAGTGATGTGCAGGACACAAGCACAGGAACACAAGATTGGAGCCCAAAAGTTTCATGTATATCATCAAAAGGTGTTTTGTACATGATACATGAAAAGAAAAGAAGATACACAAGCCCTCAAGGCTGGCTCTCCCCTCCGCCCTCATCAAGCTGGCTCTGGGCCTCGTCGGGTGCATCCGGTGCTGGTCCTCGGCTGGGAGGTGGAGGTGGTCCCATCGTGCTCGGCCCTGCCTGGCCAGAAGACATGGCGACACTGGCCGTGAAAGCACTGGTCAAACCACGCTCATGGGCACGCTATCGAGCTCGCTGATACCTCTCCTCCACCATCTTGCGCTCATGCTCTGCAACTGACAGCCGACCCTGAAGACTCTCCAGTCGAAGGCGGTCACGATCTCTCTCCTCGGTCACGACCTGCAGGCAAATCTGGAGGCGCGCAAGATCTCCAGTCGAGAGTCGGGCCACCTGCTCCTTCAGAGACCGGATCCGCGCAGCGTCAGCCTCGGCACGAGCCGCTGCAGCACGGGCATGCTCCAGCTCCGCTTCAGCCCTCTGAAGGGCTTCCTGAAGCTCAGCAACCTGAAAAGAAGTCATTGTTAGTTCAAGGCAATCAAGTAATTAAAATCAAATTCAGAAGTCAAAAGATGGAACTTACCCGAGCAGCGCGATCCTCCTCCGCAAGGGAAGCCCGGTGGATAGCAGAGGCGAGCTGGCTCTGGAGGTCAGCCAGAGCAGCGTCGTAGGCAGCAGACGAGGAAGATGAAGAAGCTCCATATGAAGGGGGAGCCGCCTGAGTGTAGACGGCTTGCTGCACCAAAAGACAACTGTCAGTGTCAATCGCCAAAAATAAATTAATTAAAACATGCATTCATAAGCATTCATACATACCAGGTCGAACAGTTCCTTCTGGACTTGCTCGAGCTGGGCCTCCGCATCATGTAGGCGGGCCCGGAGGTCGATGATGACCGCATCATGTGCATCCTGCATATCGCACATACATACATTCATTCACCAAACATAAATCAAGATAATAATAGAATTAAAGATGCACGAATGCATACTTACATCGAGTGCTCGGAGGAGCCGAAGCTGATCGGCGTAGTGGGCCCGGTACTGCTGGAGGTAGGCCTCGCTACTCTCCGCCTGGGACTCCACTCTAAGACCCCGGCGACGCCAGTCTTCATATTGCTCCGGGAATTTTGCTCGCCAATCGGTGTGGGCTTCCTTGCCCCTCATGCTCCTCCCGACGCCCTCTGGGACCTCCTCATCGATCCATTCTAGATAGAGGCCCAGCGTCCTCATCACGAGCCAGAGGCGGAGGGGCTCGATCTCGTTCATGCAGTGCAGCCACATCTGCCTGCCGAACCTCCTCCGGCCAGCCGTCACCCACGGCTGACCCTCCTCACCCATACCAAGGTACGGGCGCCAGATCACCTGCACATAGATTAGATGCATTCATAAATAACTTGCATTTAATGAATAAAAGATTGCATTTAATAAAATTGAACAAATTAAAGACTCACCAATAGCTCGGGGTAATCCAGGAACTGACGGCGGAAGGCCGTCAGCTGGTGATGCCGTGGGGCCGTATCCACAATTGGCTGCCAACGGCAGGCCAATGGGACGGCGCTAGGTCTCGCGATCCGCGCTCTGCCGAGCGGGAAGTAATGGTAGCTCCACACCTGCATTCATGAACATATAAGTTAGTAAAGCATCATATCATATTGCATATCATGAACAAATAATGAAACAACTTAATACCTAGAGGAACGGCGAGAAGCCGCTGACAGTGGTCTCACGGTCCGGCGTGACCGCTGACAAATCGGCGAAGAGGTGGGCCAGAAGGGCCGCACCCCAGGCGTACTCCCCTAAGCTATCTTAATCATCTAACAAGTAAAGGAACCTACAGTGAATGTGGTCGCCCTTCGTACCGAAGAGCAACCGACCAAAGAAGAAGATAAGAAAAACTCTAAGCTGCCTATCTACCTCCTCCACCTGACTCGGGTCGCTACAATAGATGGCGGAGGATGTCTCTGCTAGTCTATCCCTAAACTCCTCCCGGGTCTCGTCAGACCAACGTCGGGGCTCCTCTAATCATAAGGCGGCCTCTACTTCTATCCTAGGAACCATCCTGGACTCCCTACCTATGCTAGATACTTCTATCCCTAGTAGAGCCTCTGCTAATCCCTGGTAGTTGGGGTAAGTCACCCCACTCACAGGTTGGCCCTCTACCCTAAGGCCAGTGATCCTGGCCACATCCTCTAAAGTGGGGATCATATGTCCCCAGGGCATTAGGAATGCCCGACTCTCTGCGTGCCAACGCTCTCTAAGCGCCTGCAGCAAGACCAAATCGAGCCAAAATGACTCGATATCTAGTACCTCACCGAACCCCATCCGGCGCAGGCGCGCCTTCTGGAAGTTCGGGAGTCCCCTATAGGCACCTATCACTAGGTCCCAACTAATCCTAGATCTCATCACTCCCTGCAAATAAAAACATAAAAAAATAGGGTCAGTAATGAATAAAAGTAGGAAAAACAGTTCTATTTTAAAAGGCGTCAGCACATATAGACGTTTTTCAAAACACGTCAACATGACCTGACGTAATTCAAATTTATTTTCTGCCTAATTAAAAATTCGGAATTAACCTTGAAAGACGTCAGCCCAGTGTGACGCCTTTTGAATGGCGTCACCTGGTCTGGACGCCTTTCAAGGCCCGATTCCAGGTTCTTTGAAGAACCCCTTTCTCCTCTTTTTCTCATACCATTCATTCCATAGAGAGCTTGCCGTGTGGAGGTCGCCCTCCTCTTCTTCTTCCATTGCCACGAGCGCCGGTGGAGGGATCTCTTCCTCCAAGAACGCCACGGCTTCGGCCAGCACCGCCGGAACCTCCTCGGGAGCTTCCTCCTCGTGCCTTCGTCGTCTCTTGGCCAAGGCCTTCATTTTTCTAGAGCCCTCGCCGCGTTCCATGATCAATAGAGGGAGTTTTGAGGGAAAGAGAGGGAGATCGCGGAGCTCGGGGGTCGCCGGAGAGGTGAAGAGAGAGAAAGCTAAGGGAAAAGTGAGGAAGAAAGGGGGGCTTTCGCGGGTCTGTAAACGAAAGGTTAAAAAGCTTCGACTCAGACAGACGCATTTTTGGGCGCATAAGTTGAGGCGGCAAGGACAGGTGCTTGAAACTGATTGAAAGACGTCCATCTATGCTGACGCGTTTCAGATTACCACCAGAGCCGTACAGAGGATGATGATGAAAGGCGTCTTACCCTGTAGACGCTTTTTAGGGGATTAATCACGGAATTAATGGCAGAATCCTGGAAAAAGTAGGAGAGAGTTTAAAGGCGTCGGGATAAGCAGACGCAATTTAAACTTAAATCAATTTTTTTGAGGATTAAATTGAATTTATGGAAAATGAATTATGGTTGAAAGACGTCTTTCTGAGTGGACACGTTTTACATTTAACAGAACCCGAACTGCCAAATTTTCAAGAAAAATCCAGTTTATACTAAAGGAAAAATCATGGGCACATCACAGAAAGTTAAGGAAAGATTTCAAGGCATGAAAAAATAGCTCTTTATTCAATGAAATCCTTTATTACATTCAAAAGATCAAATCAAGAAGAGAAAGAGGACATTTAAGGAATAATTTCATGAAGACCTTTAAGGTAAGGAAATTTTAATCCTCTATCTCTGTCTTTAGAGGATTTTACACGGTAACTAAAACCAAGGTTCCACAAAGTAGTGATGATTTGTATGGCTTCATAATCTTCATCGGATTCCAAGTCACGCTTTTTGATTGGGGGTGTGAGAGAGAACTCCGGGAATTCACGACGGCCCAAGCTAAGTTGAGTAAGGCACCGATGGAGATTGTATAACACGAACTCGGTGGCTCCAATCAACTTGAGATCTGCTCCCGCTGCACGGCGCACCCAAACAGGCTTTCCAACAAGAGCGAGTGGAGACAAGTCAAATATGTCGGATGTCATAAGCTTCAAATACTCTCTCCAGTCGGCCCGGGTCTTGAGCTTTGGAACCTTGTTGACCATGTGCTCATTGAACTTTACAATGTTAGCAATGCAATGGATTGGACTATTCAAGAAGATTTGAGATGGATTCAGAGGCCTCTTCTTGCAGTACTCAAACTTGAAGTGAAGTTCAACCCATAAGGCAAAGAGTAACATGCACCCATAGGGAGGACGACCCACAGATGCCGCAAAAAGCCCACTATAAAGATATGCCAAGAGTGCAGTGCTAATGGATTTACCTTCGAAGATCGCGCAGACGGCACTAACCTGATCATCTTCTAAGATATTATCCTGCGCAGGGAAGAACAAGGCACCGGCAAGGCATGTAACGAAAGCTTTCGTCACATCCTCTGCTTCATCCTCCCTTAGATCATCGATTTCATATAGAGTCCATTCAGCGAGCTTTGCAAGATTGATTCCCTTCTTGGTGAGGCATCCTTTAGCTTCTGAAGGATCCTTCATGATTGATGTCAATAATTGTTGACCGGTGATTCTCTCTCTTGTCAAAGCTATCTTATCTTTGTTATCTTTGGTCTTTGGGAGACCTAATAGAAGCTCCGCCTCCTCCAAAAGGATTGTGCACTCGAAGTCTTGGAAGAAGAACGTGTGAGTTTGGGGATGCCACCACTCGATCAAAGCACCCATAGCCGCCCAATCTACGTTCGCGCTCTTGTAATGTTTGGCAAGCACCACAAGACCTTGAAGATTCCACTTGGATATGAAAACTTGCATGGAAAGCTTAACACTTTTTGCAAGTTTATGAATCCAAGGGAGAGAGGTGAACTTCCTTGGGCCAGGAAATATGGGATAATTCTGAAAACAAAAGGAAGAATATGAAGATCATAGAGAACACGAAAAGAACAAGAACAAGAATTGAAGGGAAGTTGATTTAACTTACTTGAAGATTAGGATATCTTCCATTGAGGTGATTTTCCACGTCGGAGAACTTCTCTAGAGACATCTTTATCCTCTTGTTTGAAGAACCCATCCTCTTTTTCGGAGTTCTTCCTTCTTGAAGCTTGGAAACCTTGGAAACTTTGAAGAAACCTTGAAACTTAGGAAGAAAACTCAACCTAGGATCTTTGGATTATGGTAGGATTGCTTGGGAACAACCTAAGGGTGTTTATATAGAAGGAATTGTGATCCTAAGAAGACTTTTCCGGATTGGAAAAGGGATGTGCATTGGTAGAGTTGGAATTCGAGTAGAGAACAACCAGAAACCTGTTTTTGTGAGTAAAAGGCGTCTAGGAGAACCGCCGCGTTTCAATGTTAAATGGCGTCTGCTCGATGCGACGCGTTTTAGCCTTTCTGTGATTTACCTGAAATTCTGTGATTTTTGATGCTTAAATTGAAAATTTATTTGAAATTACTAATAATTTTGATTGCAGAAAATTCAAGAAAACCTGAGTAAAGCTGGACATATCAAGAAGATCCCATTGTGGGAGTTTAGAAGTCCTAACCGTGGCTAAAAAGACGGCTATTTATACCCTTGTGTTCTTTCATGTAATTAGTTTGCATCATTACTATATGTTAAGTATTTATTAGAGTATATCAAGGACCTTGTGGTTTTGATGAAACTGGGATTTGAGTCCCCCTTCAACAAAAACAGTGATAATTCCAGAGAATTCTTAATCGCACGGATAGGCTGTTAGCTTATTAATTAGTAAGGACGATGGTTCTATTTTTTGTGAGACGGTGCGTGGATGAACGAGCTTCGGCTTAGCACTGAATTACAAGAATTGGTTTCTTAACTCATTAATGACAATTTAACAATATTATCCTTGATTAATTTATATTTTTATTTGACCTTATATTTTTCTTTTAGCCCAGCATGCATCATATAGGTCTTTGAAATCATTGTGATAAGGATTAATTATTGATTAAGTTTCAGACCATTAAATCAAATAATCTCAAACATGATATGAAATATTCCATTCTGAATTGAGTATCTTGATTATCTTTTAGGTTCGCTTGAAGATATCCTTATAATTCTATCCTTTCTTGGACTCTTTATCCAATATTTCTTATTTTTCTTTTAAGATCCATCATGGCTGCAGCACGTCCACATTGGCTAGCAAACGCTCCTCATGATGAAACCTACAGTGTCTACGACCTGGGGTACTTCCCACTTCGAGGAGGTTGATCAACTTTATTTTATTTCCTTGTCTACCTCATCCAGACAGGATTGATTCTATTGATCTCTTTGAACTATCTTCGTTGATGATTTTGAGAAAAATTCCAATCATGTGATGTTGAGAGCGTGTCTCATCACACCTTGGCATCACCTTTTCAGTACATTCCATTTCATTTCACTCCCTTGCAAAGATGATGCCAAGGTGAGGCAGCTGTAGACACGCTAATTTTGACATCATTTCGAGTAAATTTCATATCATATAATAATGCCTCAGAATGGTCTGATATTTAATCATTGGTTAATTTTTATTGATCTTTTTAAGTTTATTATCTAAAAAGTGTCGGGTTTAACAGACATGTTTAAGTTAATCAATTGAATTGATTTTAATTCAAATTTCAGTTAAAATATGAAGAAGCTTAAAAGACGTCGACCTATGTAGACGCCATTTAGACTTTATTCTTATTTTTAACATTTAAATTTGAATTTTAATCAGTTGATTAATTAGCTAAAAGGCGTCTATGAGTCTTGACGCGTTTTACGTTTCCTAGACTATTTCTACTTCTCTTCCGGATGTTTATCCTTATCTTAATTAGTGTAAAAGACGTCTGGACATATAGATGCGTTTTAGCTAATAAAGATAAAGATAAGTTTTACCGGATGTTTATCCTTATCCTAATTAATCTGAAAGGCGTCTGCGGTGGCTGACGCGTTTTAGATAATTACAGATAAAGATGAATTAATCTGTATTTATCTGTTGGTTAAGATGGATAAATCCGAGGTTTTTCCATGTTAATTACGAACGTAGAAGAAATCTATAAATACCTTACATCAATGTTGAGTTAAAAAAAAAAAAAGGTGAATGCTGAATGTTGGGCGTTATGAAAAGAGTTCGTGATTAAAGCGAAGCAACAACGTCGGAACACCGAAGCGCTGCCATTTCCAGGAGTCGGCATCCATACAAGATTCTTCATCCAATTCAAGGCTTCATCCATTCGCCATAAGTGTTTCATTTCTGCATTTTCATTTTACATCTTCATTAATCTTGTATTCTTCATCATCACTCCATGCAACACACAACACTAGCATCATTTTTCAAAGCCTATTTGATTAAGGGGTTTCAAAGCCATCCCAACAAGTAAGTTTGCTGTTTAGTTGCATGTTTAAAACTTTGGTTAGAATGGATACTACTTCTACTTAAGTTCTCATCATTGTTTTTCCATTTCTCTTTCTATACTTTCTGCAATCTGCAAAAAAGAGGAGAATTAAGGAAGGAAATCAACAACAAGCAAATCACAAGAACTCTTGACGATTCTCAACTTCAACAGCAAGAACAAAAGAAAAGTAAGGGCTCTCTTTCTTCAGCCGGCTGAAGGAGGGGAACCAAGGACTCAACATCTTCCGCGTTTAAACAGGTAGGCGATCAAACTTTCTTTTGGAACTTCTAAGTCAAAAGTTTTTGGCGATCACTTCACGTAATTTTTTTTTTAATAGGTTTATTTTGCACTTAAACAACATAGATTTTTCATGTTAATCACACACTCATTTTAAGCACTCACAGTCGTAGGATGTTTGAGAGGGACATCAAACATCCGGTAAGACTAGTACAAGTTATTCCAGCTCATATGGTGAGAGTGATTGATCTCGTTAGTTACTCGTATAGAGACACAATAGTTAATCTGTAGGTGCTCATTGGGGAATAAGTTCACTGAACTGATTCGACATGAATTGCCGAATGGTAATTTACCTGACTGTCAATCGGCTTGATTCATCATCACAGTGGCGTGGTTGATCCTTGGACTTAAGACACCAAAGAAACCTTGTCAGTGTACTTCTGGACTTTGACCTTGACCTACGAATCCCTATCTACAGGATCTCTAATAGTTAAGGATCGGGTCCAGTGGAAGACCTTCAAAGGTGATTGTGTGTTCAATAAAGGATCGTTCGCTCTCAGGTAACTAGAGAGAGAATGCTCTAGAATAGATCCGTAGGAGTCTCTGGCCAGAGCAGAAATAATATCAGAAAAGATGTTTTCCGATATTGTACAGCGGAGTCTAATTCAAGTGAGTTGACCATACCCTTGGTGAACTCGAGAGCATTGTGCGAACGAAGGATTATAGCCATGCGGTAACAGTGGACAGACAGGTTCTATGAGTGGGTTGTTGAACCCCATTACCTTCTGGGATCATGCGGTATTGCTTGGCACCAACTTGATCGGAAGTCCGACCGAATTTACATGCGATGTTAATTCCACTAAGTAATTAGTTCATATCTGGATATTAATTAATTACAATAAGTTAATAACTAGTTATTGGACTTAACGGCCTGAAAACCGAACTGGTAAATGGGCCTAGAGGGTCACATGTAATAAGATTCTCAGTCAGTGGTACATAAGTGGGATTTATATTAACTCGGGGACTTTTGTGAAAAGTCGCGCCGACTTAATATATATACGTACTGTTGAGAAACCCTGGGCCAAGCTCCAGGATACCCCTTGCTGGCCGTCATCCCCCCCTTCTCTCTCCTTCTCTGGGTGCCCCGTTTGAGGTGCCGGAACAGTCTCCGTCTCCGTCGCGCGCGATTCCCAAAAGTCGGGAATTCCCGTCCGTGGGTTTTCGGTAATCGTTGCGGCGACAGATCTTCAACGAGCGAGCTGATATAGACGAGGGAGCGAGGACGAACCATCGTGGAGGATCGCGTGGATACCGCTAGAGGCCGGACGCTTGTGCGGCTCATGGCATACCCTCGACGAAACCGAGACAGAAGCGGATTCGAATCCGCGCATGGTAATCAGATTATGACCCGTTTTTCGATTCTTGTTTTTTCGTTCCGATTCGGATCAGCAGGCATCGGGCGGGATATTTTATTGATTGTTTCTGCTGCATTCTTCGCATCCCGCCCGGATCCTTACAGTGGTATCAGAGCTAGGGTCCCTCTCTGATCCATTTCGGGACGGCTAAATTTATTTTCTAGAATGATTTCCATGCTCATAATATTTTTCTGTCGTAGAGTTTGTTCATGGGATGAACATGAGACAATATCGATTATTATTCTATGAGGAAAAATCTATTTTAATGGGGTTTTCGTAAGGTTATTCATGGTGATGAACAACCGCGTTCGTGGGCTTCGAAGATGGTTTAATGGTGGTTGGACCATCTCTATAGGTTTGCTGGTATGACCATTTACCCCTCACCATCCCCAGAAAATTTGTTTAACGGCCGGTGAAGCTTTTCTTCCCATGATTTTTCAAAATTGGAAGAGAATGGGGAGGGAAAGCCATGGTTTTAATAGGGATTTAACCGGTGGTTTTAGGGGTTCCCGGCAACTGGGATCGTCGGCCGGTCATCGCCGGCATCGGGGATGATAAACGGGGTTGGACCCCGCGGCCTCCGGCCGCCCTGGCCACCGGCGGCGGCAGCGGCGCCACCACAAAAGTCTGCAACAGGAAACGAAGGTGGGAGGGGAAACCCTAACCCTTTGGGGCCGGGCGAGCCAGGCGCCCAGCACCTGGACCGGCCGGTCCCGTGCAGCCCGGGCTCTGTGCAAGGCGCTGGACCAGCCGGCTGATAGCTTAAGATTGTGTCGTTAAAAATCAAAGCTAACAATCTAAATTAATCGACTCATTCAAATTGAATTTTTAACAATAGCAATGGTGAGTCCGAGTCGAATCCACAAGAAAATAGATTTTTAAAGTTGAAAACTTTGGATTTTCTTAGAGAAAAAACATAGAAGAAAGAAGATGGAGCATGATGATTTAATAAATAATAATTGAAACTAGTCGGACTGGCTATAAACTCACAAAAGGAACACCTCTAAACAAGCATAATCAGACCATCTATTGAACTAAGACTACCTCTAAAATATTAATTAAAAGTTGAACATAAAGTTTGAGTAGTGTCAACCGAAGAAAAAATAAAAGTTGTAGAACAAAAAGAGGGAGAAAAGATCAATTTTTTCAAAGGAGCTACTGTCATTCGTTAACAGAACTGTATAAAAGTTTACAGAGACATTGAAAATAAAAAAATAATATGATTTTCATAAGGAAACTTTTATATAAAATATTCAAACTACAATGTAACATGGAGAACTCAAAAACTAGAGAGAGAGGCGATGGAGAGAGAAAACTGGTGCTTGCAGCCGTCGTCGCCCTTCGCGTGGATCCTTGGCAGCCCTGGACTCCTTCCAATGGTCAGTTGCAATGCCTCGAGTCCACCTCCAACCCCTAGCAGCCACTGGTTTGAAAGGGATTTAGAGAGAGAGAGCGAGAGAGAGCGAGAGAGAGAGAGAGAGAGAGAGAGAGAGGGGAGTGCTACAATACCCGTGGGTATACCCGTGGGTACTGTAGCAGAGAGGGGAAAAAAGTGAGAGAGAAAGGGAGAGAAGGTAGGAGGGAGAAGAAGAAGTTAAAAATAAAGAAGGGTTTTGATCTTTTAAATAGAGAAGGAGAGAGAGAAAAGGAAAGGGTAAAAGAGGGCTCGCGGCTGCTCCTTGTGGCTTCCTTGGAGAAAAAGGTAGGACATCCTTCTTATTGATTTTCTTAACCAAAATACCTTTACATTTATCCCGTACACAAAAATAAACGTTATTCCTGGGATTTGAACTTGGGTCACTTCAACGGGCACCAACTAATCCAACCAACTGCGCCACATGTTCTTTATGTCATGTTCACACAAAATAATTTAAAATTAGATTTATGTGGTGAACAGAATAACAATTATGTTCAAATAAAATTATTACATATCCCAACTTTGCCGAAAATCTACAAATGCGCTACACTCAATTTTTCACATGAAATGACGATGTTTTTAACTCGGAATTCAACAAAATTGGTATAGTTGGAAAGTGTACAAAATTATCTATCATCACATGTAGTTTTACACATAAAATCATGTGTAATGTATAACTTTAATCAATTAATGCTCAAAAATATGTAATTATCACCGGCTCAGGGCTGGCCCAACCGGGGGGGCCTGAACCCAGGCTCCCCGACCTGGTTCGACCAGGAGGGCCTGGGTCCAGGTGCCTGGCCTGCGCCAGGCAGTGCACCTGGCCAGGTCTAGGCTCAGGCCCAAGCCCAAGCCCATTGGGCCAAGCCCATTTTTCCCATAAATTCGCCAAAATCCTTTTTTTGTTAAATAAGATGACAACCTAGTAACTTAAAATTTAAATTCTAGAAAGTTTATAATATGTTTTTAAACATTGAATTTATAACTTTAAGTTATAGTGGGTTGTTTAATAAGATGAGATCTTAAAATTGGATTTTTTTTTTTTTAAGATGTGATCTTAAATAAAATTAACAAGTGTTGTCAAATCCTTTTGATTAAATATGTAGAGGAATTATTTAAGATGTGTTCTTAAATTAAATTAATAAGTGTTGTTAATTTATTTTAAGATATGATCTTAAATTAAAGTTAACAAATGTTGTTAATTAATTATGTAATTAGATTATTGTTTTGACTTTAAAATTAATTAACAATTGTTGTTAATTTTATTTGAATTGTCTGAATAGATATTAATAATTTCTTAGCAATTGTTGTTAGAAAATTGTTTTAATGATTGAGGGACACTTAATAATAGTTTATAAGTGATTAATTAACTAATTATAATAGTTATAATTAAGTTAATTAGTTGTTGAATAATAAACCTTAATAAATGTTATTAAGGATTGATTAAGTCTTAATAATAGTTATTAAGATAATTAATTAGTTTACTCATGAATCTTTTAATTATTGTTTTATTGATCTAATCTACTTAAATTTGATATTTTATAAAAGTTATTAAAAGATTAAATTATGTCTAAATTGTTAGACTATTTTAATTAGAAATGTTCTAATTGTTATTTCTTATTAATTGTTATTATGAAATATCTTTTAATAAAAGGGGTTTATTAACAAGGAGTTGTTAAGGGATTAATAATAAGAATTAGAAATTCTTTTATAAGTGTTATTTAGAAGTTTTTAATTCTATATAAATGTTAGATTATTCACATTAATAATTGTTATTAATGTGATTTAAGATTAATCTAACTGTTAGATTACTTAATTTAGAATTATTCTAAATTATGTATGGAATATTTTAGAATTTTAATTTTAGCTTTGTTTGCACATGATGATGTGATTGATGCTTTAAATTAGATTTATTACTTGTTAGAAAATAAGATTTTCGAAATATTAATTTATCCAATTTTGATTGGTAACCAGGTTTTGAGAAAACCAAAACTATTATATTTTCAAAATTTTAGCCTTCATGTGATGTGCTTTATCATGTGTGGTTGGTTAAAATTTGCAGTGGTTATGGACATGCACTTTAATTATTTCATATCTTGTGATGGTATGTCATTTGTGTGGATTATCTTGGAATGTGTTATATGGGTTAATTAATTGTTAATTAATGAGGCCTGTGAGCCTCCCTTTCTCTCTCATTCCATTGTAGTTCTATCTCCCTCCATTATTATACTTGGCTATAAGGCTTTCTCTTATAATTTAATTTGTATTTGAAAATGTTTCAAATTCTGTTTTATATTTGTAATTGATCGCGCCGGTCGAAGAGAGGCGAGGATGATCCACAAATGCAATCAGAAAGGCGACAGGAGATGAGATTACCAGTGGCTATGTGTTTGCATGTTTAGATTATATAAATGTTATATAGTTTTGGTGATTAATTGTTTGGCTCCAGTTAATCACCCTGCTGTCCATGACCACATAATGAATATGTATGGATGATGCATACTTTTACTTTTTTATTATGAATCGATTGCTAATATCTAGGTATAGTTAAATATATTTAATATATTTATAAACTATCACCTAGGATGAGACCAACTTTAAGATAAACAAAACCTTCAACATAAAGTCTAACCCGAAGTGCGAGTCATTGAGAATGCACCGCGTGGCTCTCCATCAATATAGTTTTTAGAACTTGATTTAATGATGGCAATTTCTATGTGTTTACCCGCTATCTACCACCATCTGATGAAAGGACTATTAACTATGGCATCTTGATGCCTTGAGATTGGAATAAAGGAACGGTGTAGCTATCCTCGCGTTTACCCAGGAGTTGTATTCTTACTCTACTCTGTCACGTATTGATGGTAAAGCTTAAACTAGGTATAATGGTCTACTGTGTTTACCCGGGACCATTAAAGATCTGAGAGCCGAAATAAGATCGGATATTGTAAGGAGTTGCAATTACCATGAGATGGTTGCTCTAAGATAATTGTATGATACTATGTGTTTACCCGACGTCATACTGTGATTCTTGGAGATTCTGATCCTCACTAGGAGACCGTCGGAGTCTTCCGTTCTGTATACCTGAAAGTTATACAGTCCGTCGAAAAATAGTGGGAAATAATTTAAGATAAAAGACCATAATTAAATTATAAGAACTATCTGCTTAAATCACATTATTTCCTTCCTTCACTAAATTGTCGTGTATTCGAGACGTTGGCATGTTGGATGCCAATACTTCTCATACTCAGACTGACTAGAAAACTCTAAAGAATGTCCTTAGGGGTAAGTGAAAGTCACTATCCTAATCAAGTATCATGAATCCTCTTACTTGGATATACCAAGGTGAAGAGGTACTCATGGTATGCCTTTTTGAAAGGCAATCATTGTCACGAAATCTCTTATTTGGATAGACCAAGATGAAGAGATATTTATGATGTGCCTTTGAGAAAGGCAAGTGGTAAGATTTTAAACGATCGAACCCACACCTAAAAAGGAAGGTCAGCTGAGATAGAGATGTAGTAGTTCTCCCACCATGACCAATATAAGGATATTGGTAAATGCAAAATGGATATGAAACTTGGAAGAAGTCTCATATATTCTTATTATCAACTTTTGCATGTCTATTGGAGAATTAGCATATCCAATATGAGATATTGAAAATGATTCTCAGAGCTGCGATAGTGTGTAGACTCAGACAAGTAAAAGAAAATCGAGAAAATGTAAGTGTTGAGTTAGACTCAATTATTGTTCATGATATTCATAGGTTACTGTCAGACAGTAAATCTTTGTATATCTATAGGAGTCAAATATGAAACTAAATAATTGTTATTTAGTTGCATAAGATATCAAGAGTTATAAAAGTGAATAATGTTGACTGAGAAGGAACAATAGTTGTTCAAATCAGTCAATGCACTATAGATTCTTGATATGACATTTCATGTGATGAATGTTCACTAGTCTCCTATAGAAATGAACTGTGTGAATCTTGATTATTTATGGTAATTGTAAACATGGTTGTACAATAAGAAATTATTAATGTTGATACATACTGATGTAAACAGCTCAAAGGCCAAAGATAATCACTTCCATTGAATTACCTCATAGTTTACTCTTGGAATGATTCGATTGTATGTACTTGCTGAAGTACAAGTCGAGTGCATTTAAGAGATTAAGGTATAAGATCAATATGAAGTATTGGAATTTTTGATTTGATCAAAGAAACTAATATTTTAGTATATGATTCACATAAATCATTAAGAGGATAATTGTATCATCGCTCGATTGATCCTCATTGTACATCATAGTAATATGATAGAATGAGGAATTGCACCTTATTAAGATATGGTGCAATAAATATAATAAGATTTGCCTAATTCTTATCCTTGTGAACATGAGTATGAACATTAGATGTCCATATTTTTAAGATGGTTCCAAATAAGTCAATGTGTGTGCATATAAGATATGGAAACCAAATAATTCATATGGAATATGAATTATAAACAGGAATGATTATTGTCCTAAAAGTTGTTTTCTATGAAGAGGAATATGTCCTTAAAGAAGACAGTGGGAGCTGATAAAACTAGAAGATGTTCTAGATTCACAAGTTAACATAAGATTATTAGATAATTTGTAAGTTGTTTGGAACCACTCATAACACACATCAGAGAGCTTCATAGATTTTTGAGATTCTCTCAGTGACTAGAAAAATATGTTTGACATATTTGATTTAGCAAGATGAGAAAAGCTCAAAAAAAAAAAGAAAAAAAAGCTTATGATCTAAAATCTATGATAATGGTGCTCTCTGTCATTACAACTTTGAGATTGATAAGTTTATAAGAATTCTAGTTGTGAATATTGCCTATCCTTATAATGAGATGATGACAGTTGGATATTAAAAGTGTTCTCTCAATATGATTGAGGTAAAGATGTATATGATACACCTTTAAAGCTTTTAGAATGTCCAGGAAGCAAGTTATGATTTCAAAGATCATTTTGAATCAAACTAAAGCTTCTTAAGTTGTAATAAAAGTTTTGACTTAATAGTCAAATACTACGTGATCATTAAGAATGATCATAGATTGTGTGTGTGTTCAGAAAAGACAGTGGGAGTACAGTCGCTTTAGTGATGCTTTGTGATAATAACATCAAAGTCATTAAGAATGACATCAAGATGTTACTATCAGTGAAAACATTATTAACTATGTTTTCCTCCATAATAAGTTTAGTTATAATATTCTACGTATTGGAAATACATATCTATTAAGATAGATCGGTGGGGATATTATATTGACATGTATGTCAAAGTGTTTGGTATAAATTTCATAATAAGTCTCAATTGTTGAGATATGGAATTTATTCCTTTAGAGAAAAAGTTTCTTAAAGGATGCAGGAGTGAAATGCATCATTAAGCACTTGAGAAGTGCCAAGGATGCACTCATGTTTACGGAGAAAATGATTTGAAACTGTGAGGTCATACTGACTCAAATTTCAAGTCAAATAATGGATTTAATCTTCTAATAGAAAGGAATGAATTGGAAGGGTTCCAATCCATAACTCGATATTAAGGTGACGATATAAACAAGTGATACTGTTATTAGAACAATATGGATGAAAAAGTTCATCCCTAAACTAGATGTAGTTCTAAAAGGTCTCTGATACCGTCCTATTATTGTAGGACAATAGTGGGAGCGATCAATTGTGTGATCGAGCCATGGTCTCTTCAAAAGTTGCAGAACATTCTGAGGCTCTTTCACAAGTTCAGAGACAAAGAATTAAGAGGAAATAACGTAACGGAAATATTCCATCTATAGATAATTTAGCAGATCCCTGACCAAGTCTTAGTCAAAGATTTTATGTAAGCATCACCTAGATTTGATGGAGATCAAATGCGAAGGTGATTGGCTTGAGTCCAAGTGGGAGATTGATGGTTATAGGTGTCCTCTAAGCCAATCATTAGACACCTATTTCAATCTGGTTCACTAATCAATAGCATTAAATTCATTATATAGATTGGCATATTAATAATTGTGCATAATGAAGTCCATGAATATGTGCAATAGTCATCAGATTATGATAAGATCATAATAATGAGACTAATGACTTATAAACACATATTCTCAATTGTTCCTAGTTGTAGGATGCTTGAGAGGGATATCAAACATCCGGTAAGACTAGTACAGGTTATTCCAACTCATATGATGAGGGTGATTGATCTCGTTAGTTATTCGTGTAGAGACACAATGGTAAACCTGTAGGTGCTCATTGGGGAATGAGTTCACTGAATTGATCCGACATAAATCGCCGAATGGTAATTTACCTGACTGTCAATCGGCTTGATTCATCGTCACAGTGGCGTAGTGGATCCTTGGACTTGAAACACCAAAGACACCTTGTCGGTGGACTTCTGGACTTTAACCTTGACCTACGAATACCTATCTACAGGATCTCTAATAGTCGAAGATCGGGTCCAGTGGAAGACCTTCGAAGGTGATTGTGTGTTCAATAAAGGATCGTTCGCTCTCAGGTAACTGGAGAGAGAATGCTCTATAATAGATCCGCAGGAGTCTCTGGTCAGAGCAGAAACAATATCAAAAAAAATGTTTTCCGATATTGTACAGCGGAGTCTGATTCAAGTGAGTTGACCATCTAGGGTTTGACAGTTGACCATACCTAGGCTAACTTGAGAGCATTGTGCGAACGAAGGATTATAGTCACGCGGTAACTGTGGACGGACAGGTTCCATGAGTGGGTTGCTGAACCCCATTACCTTCCGGGATCATGCGGTGTTGCTTGGCACCCAACTTGATCGGAAGTCCGACCGAATTTACATGTGATGTTAATTCGGCTAAGTAATTAGTTAATATATAGATATTAATTAATTACAGTAAGTCAATAACTTAACGGGGTGAAAATCGGACTGGTAAATGAGCCTAAAGGGTCACACATAATAAGATTCTCAGTCGGTGGTACATAAGTGGGATTTATATAAACTCAGGGACTTTTGTGAAAAGTCGCGCCGACTTAATATATATACGCGCTGTTGAGAAATCCTAGACCAAGCTCCAGGATTTCCCTTTGTTGGCCGTCATCCCCCCTTTCTCTCTCCTCCTCTGGGCGCCCCGTTCGAGGTGCCGGAATAGTCTCCGTCTCCACCGCGCGCAATTCCTGAAAGTCGGGAATTCCCATCCGCGGGTTTTCGGCAATGGTTTCGGTGACGGATCATCAGCGAGCGAGCTGATACGGACGAGGGAGCGAGGACGAACCACCGCGGAGGATCGCGTGGATACCGCTGGAGGTCGGACGCTTGTGCGGCTTGCGGCATCGCCTCAACGGAACCGAGACGGAAGCGGATTCGAATCCACGCACAGGTATTCAGATTATGACCCATTTTTCGATTCTTGTTTTTTCGTTCCGATTCGGATCAGCGGGCATCGGGCGGGATATTTTATTAATTGTTTCCGCTGCGTTCTTCGCGTCCCGCCCGTATCCCAACAATATGTAGCACATATCGCTGAAGGTTAGTCTAAGGTGGAATATAATGAGGATGATGATCTTAAAACTTACCAGGAGGCCATAGAATGCCCAGAAGTCGAGAAATGGCGAGAAGCCATGAATTCTGAAATCCAGTCCATGTACACCAACCTAGTTTGGAACTTAGAGGACTTACCCGAGGGTATTGTACCCATTGGATGCAAGTAGATCTTTAAAAGAAAGATCGATGCTGATGGACGAATCGACACTTACAAGGCAAGGTTGGTGGCAAAAGGATATCGTTACAGGCAAGAAATTGACTATAACGAGACTTTTTCACCAGTTGCCATGATAAAGTCGATCAGAGTTCTACTCACCATAGCTACACACTTCGACTTACGAGATCAGGCAGATGGATATGAAGACTACCTTCCTCAATGGTAACCTTGAGGAAAAGGTGTAAATAATACAAACTGAAGGTTTCACATCCAAAGAATATCTAGACAAAATGTGCAAGCTTCAGAGGTCCATATATGGACTGAAGCAGGCTTCCCGGAGCTAGAACATAATATTTGACAAAGCTGTCAAGTCTTATAACTTCATTAAGAATGAAGATGAGCCTTGTATGTACATAAAGACAGTGGGAGCGCAGTCACCTTCTTAGTTTTTTATACAGACGACATGTTACTCATTAGGAATAATGTAGCTATGATGTCATCGATAAAGATCTGGCCGTCGAAAAACTTCTCCGTTAAGGATTTGGGAGAAGTATCCTACGTATTGGGAATACGGATCTATAGAGGTAAATAAAAAAGGATGCTTGGAATGACCCAATCCTTGTATATAGATACTAATGAGACATGGAAGTTATCTCTCAAAGGAACAGTCTCTTAAGACACCTAATGAGAGGGCATATATGGATAGAATATCTTATGCCTCTGCTATAGGATCTATCATGTATGCTATGCTATGTACACGGCCTGACGTAGCATATGCTCTAAGCATTTTTTGTTTTATCCTTTTCATTTTTTACGGAAGTAGTAGAACAAAAATGCCGTTGACCGTTGAATTTGAACTCACTTAATCACTTTTGGTAAAAGTAAGCCACTATTTTATAATCTATTCTAATATAATAGACACTTTAATCAGTAGTATTTTATTTCTCAACATTTGCCCCTTATATATATATATAGAAAGAGAGAGTCAAAAAGAGGGAGATGCCGAAAGAATTATATACATACAAAATGGATTAAAACTTCAAAGGTGTTTAATTTAAAAATCATGAGGCTCATTGACCCAACAATCAACAGCAGAGAGCCCTGGAAAGAAGTAAATATATCCTTAAGTACTTAAGAAGAACTAAAGATATGTTTCTTGTCTATGGATGAAGTAACTTGAAACTGCGAGGTTATACTAACTCAAGTTTTCAGTCTGATCCAGATGATAGCAAGTCTACATCTGGGTTTATGTTTACTCTAAACGATGAAGTGTGCTAGAAGAGTTCCAAGCAAGAAACTACTGTAGATTCGACGACTGAAGCTGAGTACATCGCTACAGTTGAATCTGCTAAGGAAGTTGTGTAGTTGAAAAAGTTCATCACCAACCTTGGCATAGTTTCCTGCATCTCTGATCATGTTCTGTTGTTGTGCGACAACAATGGGGCTATTGCACAAGTGAAAGAGCCGCGGTCTCATCAGAAATCGAAAGATATTCTGAGGGGCTTTCATATTATCAAAAAGATCATTTCCAGAGGAGATGTAGTGATGGAAAGAGATCCATCCGGCGATAATGTAGCAGATCTACTGACAAAGCCATTGGCTCAAAATGTGTTTGAGCGTCACCTAGAGTATATAGGTTTAGTGCATAAAGGTGATTGGCTTTAGTCCAAGTAGGAGATTATTAATCTTAGGTGGCCTACAAGCCAATATGACTTTCTAATCTTGTTCATTTATTAATAAAATGGCATAATATTCATTATGTTAATTCGCTTTAATTATCATCTCATAATGAAGTCTGTGAATGTGTACGAAAGTGATCAAATTATGATGAGATCATACTAATGAGACTGATCACTTAATCACACATATTCTTAATGGTTCTTACTTGGAGGATATACGAGAAGGACATCGGATATCCGATTAGACTAGTTCAGATTACTCCTGCTCAATGGTGAGGGTGACTGATCTCATAGTCACTTGTGTGGAGACACTAAGGCGAATCTATAGGTGCTTATTAGAGAATGAGTTCACTGAACTGATCCGACTGAATCGCTAGATGGTATAGTACCTCACTGTCAACCAACTAGATTCTATTATCGTAGTTGCATGGATGGTCCTCGAACCTGAGACACCAAGGACACCTTGTTGGTGGACTTCTATACTTTGACCTTGGTTATGAATCTCTATCCACGGGATTCTAAACAGCCAAGGATCGGGTACAGTAGAATACTGTCGGAGGGAATTGACTGTCAATAAGGAATCATTCGCTCTCGGTACTTAGAGAGAGAATGCTCTAGGAATCATTCGTTGGAGGGAATTGTCGTAGTTGCGTGGATGGTCCTCGAACCTGAGACACCAAGGACACCTTGTTGGTGGACTTCTATGTAGAATACCGTCGGAGGGAATTGACTGTCAATAAGGAATCATTCGCTCTCGGTACTTAGAGAGAGAATGCTCTAGGAAGTATGCGTGAAAGTCCCTTGCCATGACGGATGATAATATCGGGAAAGGAGTTTTCTGATATTATACGGTAGCATCTGATCCAAGTGAGTCGACCGGTTAGGATTTGACGGTAAACCATATCCTGAGTTGACTCGAGAGCATTGTAGGAATGAAGGATTATATCCACGCGATAACTGTTGGCAGAAAGGTTCGAAGAGTGGGTTACTTAACCGTGATACCTTTCGGATTCATGCGGTGCTGCTTGGCATCCAACGTGAACGGAGGCCCGATCGAATTTAATATGCGATATTAATTTGATTGATTAATAAATTAATAATGAGTTATTAATTGATTAATTAGGACAATGAAGAGTCATTGGGGTTATCGGGCCATTAACCGGACTGGTTATTGGGCCTAGAGGGTCACACGCACATGATTCTCAATGCGATGCATAATAGTGGGTTTTATATTAAAGCGGGGGTTTTTGTGAAAAACTACACAATTAATATAAAAGATAGTGAACGGGCTGAGTAGGCTAAGCTGCTGCTAACCCTAGCCGCCCCGTCCTCCCTTCTTGTCTATGTCTGGTGCCCCCGGCCGGTTTTGTTCTCCGGGTCTGCTCCGCCGCTTCTCCGACTCCCGTTCGACGGGAAATCGACCACACGTCACGGTGGTCGTTGTGGCGAACGGTGAAGGGTTCGTGGGCTGCGATGAGTGAGGAACGTGAGGAGGATCGCATGGACTTCGCTAGAGGCTGGGCATCTGCGCGGCTGGCGGTGTCACACCGACGGAACCAATCGGACACGGATTCGAATCCGTGCGCAGTAATGTTCAATTACTACATTTTCAGTTTTGGTTTATTCGAAACGGGAAAGGATCGTTGGTTTTATTTTTATTTCCGTTGCATGAGCGATCCGGAGAAACGCGAGAACCCAGCAGGCACTTCATGGAGCTGAGCTTCGGTACCCGGCTTTGGAGAAGCTGGCCCTGGCCTTAGTTGCATCTGCGAGGAGACTTCGACACTTATTTCTTCACGCACCCCATAAAAGGTCTTTCGGCCGACCAATGCCTGGACCCCACTAAGGCCGATTATGCCCTTCAGGAAGTACATGAAGGTGTCTGTAGAGGACACGATGGGGGCCGAGCCCTGGCCTACAAGCTTCTATTTCAAGGGTAGTAGTGGCCAACCGTTCGGCAGGATGCAGCTAGCCTCGTCCGGCGTTGTGACCAATGCTAGTGATTCAGTTCCCTCATCCATCAGTCTGCCACTATGCTGGCACCATTATCAGATCCTTGGCCTTTTCCCCAATGGGGTATAGACATTCTTGGCCTTTTTCCTATGGCCACCGGCCAGAGGAAATTTCTTATTGTTGCTATTGATTATTTTACCAAACAGGTCTAGGCCGAACCCCTCACGTCCATCACTGATAGTAATGCTTGGAATTTTATATGGAAATCTATTATTTGTCGATACGAAGTCTCTCGGGCAATCATATCAGACAACGGCAAGCAGTTTGATAGCAGTCGGCTCAGGGGCAACTGTGAAGGCTTCGGTATTTTACACAAGTGCACCTCAGTAGCCCATCCTCAGACGAATGGGCAGGCCGAAGTCACTAATTGCAGCATTCTGCAAGGATTGAAGACTCGTCTCGGCAAAGCCAAACGCTGTTGGGTGGACAAGCTGCCGAGGGTGTTGTGGGACTATCGGACCACAAGCTGAGCCCCTACTGGGGGAACCCCTTTCCGGATGGCTTACGGAATAGAAGCAGTCATCCTAGTAGAAATCGATGTGTCTTCCCCAAGGGTCCTCGCTTGCATCTGGACCTCATCAAAGAGACAAGAGACTTAGCCCGCATTCGGTTTGTGGCATATCAATAACGTACGGCCAAGTACCATAATGCCTGAGTAACGCCTTAGAGTTTTGAAGCCGGAGACCTAGTACTTCGGAACGCACATGCCTCTAAGCCCGCCGAGGCCTCTGGGAAGCTAGCTCCCAATTGGGAAGGTCCTTACCGAGTGAAGTAAGTTGTCCGACAAGAGGCATACTGATTGGAAACCCTCTCGGGTCAACCCTTTCCTCACACCTGGAATGTAGAGAGACTTCGTCGCTATTTCATATAATACCCTCTCAGCTTTGTCCGAGGCTAAGCATTTTTTATTCAATACAAAGGCCCCAGTTAAAGGAAAATCCGAGGCACTGTGGCACTATCCTTAGACCACGTAAACTGTACCTAGAGTGGCTTTGGCCATGTAAACTGTATCGTGAGTAGACTATCTTAAGACCACGTAAATCGTACCGGGAGCAGCTTCGGCCGTGTAAACCATACCGAAAGTGGCACCATACTCACACCGCGTAAACCGTACTGGGAGCGGCTTCGGCCGTGTAAACTGTATTGGGTGCGGCATTATCCTAAGATCGAGTAAATTGTACCGGGAGCGGCTTCGGCCGTGTAAACCATACAGGGAGCGATACTCTTTAAGACCTTGCGAGAAACAAGGATATTTCTAAATCCACTTAAATCCCCACGGATCAGGCCAAATCTGACTTCGGCCGAGCAGAATCATCTCGAAAGTAATTTTACCAAGTCCAAAGGCTACAAAGTTACATCGTATGCCATCTGATTCCATGAAAACAACACAAAGAAATTTAGACAAGACATACTCGGATGAACTTTAAAATAACGTTCGGATTGGTCAAATATTTCATATATCCAAAAGATGGGAACTAAAGGTCCCATATTACAAGGACTATCAGCTGTGTAAAAAGAGAGCCGAGACATCCCCTGGCTCGCTGATTACAAAGAAAGAAAGAAAAAGAAATGAAATGTACAAGGCAGCCTATTCGGCTAACTCCTCCACGTCCAAGCTGAGGAGTGAGTTACACGGGGTCACCGGAGTCGGAGTAGTCGTGCCGCGCTTCGTAGTAGCCGTAGCCTCCTGAGGAGCTGTTGGAAGTCTTTCGACTTGGAGCTTTGCCTACCACTCCAGCAGCTGGGACCACTCCAGCTCCTCCAAGAGGACGAGCCCCGTCAGATCCGTCCCAGGGTAGGCCCTTTGCGCGACGGCCAAGCCAAGGTCAAAGATTGTGAAGGCTGCTTTGGCCCTGGCCTCGAGAAGGGCCTCAGTGAATTCGGACCCGGCCTTGAACGCTTCAACAGTCAAGCGCACATCGTCCTTAGCCTGCCTTGCAGTCTCTTCAATCTTGGCCTTGGTGGCTGCAAGGACATCCGTTGACTCCCTTTCGGCCCTCTCCTGGGCCTCAGCCTCCAGACGGGACGCCTCCTTCTATCTTGTATGGTCGGCCCCTACCCGAGCATTCATGTCGAGGAGGGCATCGATATTGCCCTCCAGATCCCTCTTCACCGAGGCCACCTTCCAGGCAGCCAGGTGGTCCATGGCCTTGTCCACGTCCCTGAGCTTTTTTTGGATGTGGGCATACAGCCGGGCGAGGGCCCCGCAAATAGTCACGGTCTAAAATAGGAAGACAAATAGAAGATATAGCTGAAGCAAGAAAATTAAGGCCGCAAGGGATTTTAGGTCGAGACTCTCTCACCTGAACCACGTGGTGCATGCACTGCACTGTGAGGCCCTCGGTAGATAGGGTCCTTAGTTCGTCGTGGGCCAAGGGAAGAGTGATCCCCTAAGCCAGCTACAGGCATGTGCCAGAGTCGTCCAGGGAGTTGTCTGCGAAGACACCCATCTCTAGACGCCAAGGCTCTGCCCATACTCCCGAGACATGTGTGTCCCAGTTGGGCCGAAGGGGAAGGACAAGGATGTCCCCCCAACCACGAGGGACTCCGGCTGTGTCTGTGTCTGCAATGGTAGAGCCAAGAGCAGCGTGTCCCACGACGCCGCCTTCTTCTTGGCGATGTGAGCCGCCTCCCGGTCAGCCTTTCTCTTCCTCCTCTCGGAGTGGTCACTTCCGTGGGCTGCGGCCTTGCCCTTTTCCGCCTTTTCCCATCCAAGGCGGCAGCGGTAGTACGACCTTCCAGGGAGGCCGCAGTCTATTGAGTCGAAGCCAGGGCTGAGGCCATTGCTTGCTGGGCCGAACCCGAAGCTGGTGTCGGCGCCGCTGAGGCCACGCACTTGCGCCGAATCCTGTCCATCAGGGTGCCGAGGTCAGTCAACATATCTGCAAATAGGAAAGAAAAACAATAAGCCAAAAGAATTAGTATTACTAGGAAATAAAAGTAACCCAAGACCGACTTACCCTTGGCATCGGCGGCAGTGTCCTCCTCGTTGGACAATTCGTGGATCTCAGCCGATTCATCGGGTACATGCATTGCACCCGGTGCCGAGGTGTTCTCGGGGACCTCAGTCCCACTGCTTCTCCCAGGGTTCGGTCGGGAGGTAGGTTGGGAGCTGCTCGGACGGGCATATCCTCTGGGTCCGACCGCACTCCCATGCTGATTAGTCTCCTTCCATCTTTTAGGAGTTTGTTTACGCTTATAGAAGAGTCATCGATTATCTTTCGGGCCTCCGAAAGCTACTACGGGGTAAGTTTGGGCGCCTCCGAGACCCCTTCGTCCAAAGGCCTCCATTCGGTAGGGAATGGACAGATGCTATCTTCCCCTTTGGGGAGGCAGATGAAGAAGAAGCCCTCCTTCAAATGATGAATGGACGAGGGCTTCCCAGAGAATATCCCCCGGCCCGATCGAGTCATAAAATAGTACCAAGAGGACTTCCCTTGGAGTTTTACCTTGAAGAGATAGTGGAAGATGTCTACCGAAGGGACGAGACCTAAGGTATTGCTAAGGGTAAGGTACCTATAGACCGTCCGCCATGAGTTCGGGAAGAACTGAGATGGGGAAAGATTATATACACTAAGAAGGTGTACTATGAAGGGATGTAGGGGAAGCCGAAACCTGGCTCGGAAGCTATGATCGTAAATAGAAAAACAACCCGGCTAAAGGAAGTTGGCTCTCGTACTCGCCAAGGGTCTAATGAGATGAATCCATCTTAGAATGTCATAACATTCCCACATATCCTCGACTGCCTCACGACATAAGATCGACGCTACTTCCGAGACCTGCTCGGCCGGTCTGCAGCTTTGCCCGACCAGCTTAGGCTGTTGGGTCCCAGTTGGGTCAGAGGCAACGGGAACCAAAGCAGCATCATCTGTCGTGATCAATGCGAACGAGTTTGATTGTGTTGTTGTTGCCAAGGCTTGACAACAGAGATTCTGTTGTCGTCGCTGAGGCTTGGCAGAGGAGATTTTGTTGTCATCGTCGAGGCTTAGCGATAGTGATTTTGTTGACGTCGCCGAGGCTTGGCGATGGTGATTTTGATGACGTTGTCGAGGCTTGACGGCAATGATTTTGTTGTTGTTGCCGAGGCTGAACGACGGAGATTCTATTGTCGTCGCCAAGGCTTGGCGGCAGAGATTTTGCCGATGTCGCCAAGGCTTGGTGACAATTTTAAAGGTGACGAGAGCGAAGGACGAGGAAATGGTTTAGAAGAAGAGTAGGACGAGCTGCTCGAGAAGAGAGAAGAACAACCAAACATGAAACACTAAGGACAAGACTAATTCGGAGGCTTACCCTCGAACTGGAAGGTTTCCTTGCGCTTGACAAGACGCTCTCGGACCCCCTGACTTGACAAGACGCTCTCGGGACCATTCAAGAAAAGCTCTACCGCCGAGACCTCAGGGAAAGAAGGATGAAATGAGAGTTCTCTATAGTGCAGGGGAAAGTATTTGTAAGAGCCCTTAAGGGGGCCTGATGGGTGATAAACGGCCAAGATCGCGGGGCCTTTCAGCTACCCACTTGGATGGGTGCCATGTGTCCTGGCCTTTCGTATGGCATGCTAGTTGGTGGCAAATTCGACTTAGGACAGTTGGCAGCCAAGATCATCAGACCTTTCGGCTTTTGCGTCAGATGGATGCTACGTGTCCCGATGCCTCGTGCGATGAGCCGGTTGGTGGGAGATTCAAAATTTATTGCCGTCCTAATTTCGCACCCCGTTTTTCAAAACGACGGTTGATATTCCGATTACGTCTCGGCTCCGGACGAGTCCGCAAACATTGGTCACATTCTCTCAGCTCAAGATGGTAGCTTATCTTTTTCGATTACCTTTCGACTCCGGACGACAATCATCCTTGTTGGGTTTTCTCGGGTTTCTCTGGATCTCCCGCACAGCGGAAATAAAAAAATAAAATGGAGATCCGTTCATGTTTCGAAAAATCTAAAAACACGATAATCGGATTATCGGTTCTTACCGTGTGCGGATTCGAATCCGCAACCGTTTGGTTCCGTCGGTGCGACACCGCAAGCCGTGCAAGCGCCCGGCCTCTAGCGAAGTCGATGCAATCCTCCTCGCGACGGATATCCTCACGTTCCTCGTTCTTCGCAGCCCATGAAACCTCCGCCGATCGCCGCAACGATCGCCTTAACGCCCGGATGATTTCCCGTCAAACGGGAGTCGGAGAAGTGGCGGAGCAGATCCGGATATGTCTGGGATGCCAGAGAGAGAGAGAAACTGAGGAGGGGCGGCTAGGGTTAGCAACAGCTTGGCCTACTCAGCCCGTTCGCTATGTTTTATACTAACCGCGCGGTTTTTCATAAAAACCCCCAGTTTATATAAAACACACTTATTTATCAATCGCCTTGAGAATCATTTGCATGTGACCCTCTAAGCCCAATTACCAGTCCGGTTAATAGCCTAATAAGCCTAGTAACTCCATCTGGCTTTATTAATCAATTAATAACTCATTATTAATTAATTAATCAATCGAATTGATGTTGCACATCGAATTCAATCGGGCCTCCGATCACGTTGGCTGCTAAGCAACACCGCGTGAACCCGGAAGGTATCGGGATTAAGAAACCCACTCTTGGAACCTTTCCGCCGACAGTTACTGCGTGGATATAATCCTTCATTTGTACAATGTTCTCGAGTCAACTTATGGTATGGCGTGTTGTCAAATCCTAATCGGTCGACTCACTTGGATTGGATGTCGCTGATAAATATCAGAAATTTCCTTTTCCGACATTATCATCCGTCCTAGCCAGGGACTTTTGCGCATCCTTCCTAGAGCATTCTCTCTCTAAGTACCGAGAGCGAATGATTCCTTATTAACACACAATTTCCTTTGACGGTATTCCGCTGTACCCAATCCTTGGCGTTTTAGAATCTCGTGGCTAGAGATTTGTAAACCAAGGTTAAAGCACAGAAGTCCACCGACAAGGTGTCCTTGGTGTCTCAGGTCCGAGGATTATCCACGCAACTGCGACAATAGAATCAAGCTGGTTGACAGTGAGGTACAATACCATCCAGCGATTCAGTCGGATCAGTTCAGTGAACTCATTTTCCAATGAGCACCTACAGATTCGCCTTAGTGTCTCCATACAAGTGACTTATGAGATCAGTCACCCTCATCATATGAGCAGGAGTAATATGTACTATACTAACCAGATATTCGATGTCCTTCTCGGATATCCTCCGACTATGAACGATTAAGAATATGTGTGTTTAAGTGATCAGTCTCACTAGTATGATCTCATCATAATCTGATCACTATAGCACATATTCACGGACTTCATTATGAAACGATAATTAATGCGATTAACACATAATGAATATTATGCCATTATATTAATAAATGAACGAGATTTACATAGTCCGATTGACTTGTAGGCCACTTAAAACTAATAATCCTCAATCCCCAAACATCGGTCACATTCTTTCGGGTATGTACAATAGCACCTTCGTTCTATAACCTCAAACACATCCCTTCGGACACGCATATCTATAATCAGTCAATCGTCTCGTCGAAGGGACATATTTGTAACATTACTTCCGGCATCTCGTTTACTCAAAGTATATCTAGAGTAGAGGACCCTGTGATGGGGTAATCCGATTGGGCCCAACAAGGAGACTGAGAGCCAATTTGGAAGTGGTCCGAGAGGCACCTGGCAAGTGCTCGGCCCAGCAACCTATTGGGCCAAGAGTGACCAAAGCCCAAGCACCTTCGAGCCAGCCTAGGGATGGCCGAGATATAGGCCTTCGGCCCATCAGGTATGAAGGAGGTCCATGATAATTTTTGTGTGACTCATGTTCTCATCTCTATGAATAGTCCCACATCACCTGCCATGAAAAAAGTTCTCTCACCTACTCACTATAAATAGAGTACTGCTTGTATCAGAAAAGATAAGGAATTAAGCCTTCGCTCCCCTCTCAATACTTTATTATAGTTCCTCAATTAGACACTAACTTGACCGTCGGAGAGGGTTCTCCAGTGCCGAGACCCGAGACCCTCTTTGACAAATCCTCTTCAAGCAGCTTCTCCCCGCCACCGGATCCTTCCAAGCTTCGGATCCCCAGTGGATTCTCGGATCTTGTATACCAGCACCATCCGCGGTTGCCTCGGTTGCATCACCTACTATGAGGTTAGACCATAGTAATTAGTTAAATACGGTATAAATAGTATACAGTAAAAATATATTTGGATATAATTTGGTTATTAATAAATAGTTATGAATCAAATTATGAGTCTTTCTCAATGAAAACGTGAGTTTTTTTATCATGTAATCTCATGTTCTATGATATTTAAGTTGTAAAAGTCTTCCTTTAATTCAATAAGATAGTGCATTAAACAAGAAGTATTAAAGGCTTTTGTATTATATGATGGTTGATGTCCAAAAAAGGAGTACTTTTCCTTATCTTTCACGAGTACGGGTGTTTTATTCATAAAATTAAAACTACATAAATTATACTATACATGTATAATAAAATATTTTACTAACAATGGGTCAGACCACTGGATCATGTGGAACGTCTGGCGTTAAATGGCCTAGCCTGGGATAAGTGGATAAGAGAGAGATAGAATCCATTAAATAATATCCTTACCAGCTAGCGCCCAACATCTATATCGATTCAGTGGTCTATCTCTGGATAATAATATGATCCTTCCTCACCTATCCGAGCAATGAATACTTCATCCCCCACTGTACGTCCTCCTGCCATTTGTATTACTCTCTTCTTATTTTGGCAACGTCCTTTAACTAGGTTAGAGTATTTTTACATGAGTAACATTTGATGCACCGTTCCATTAAGTTAGAATGAGCACATTTATTTCCTTTTGCTATCTTAAAACTTCAGGTAACATTTGGCGTTCGGATATTATTTACGCGTTGATGCACATGAGGGCCGATTAAAAAAAAATAAAACAATTTACTTGTCAGACGATTTTTCGAGAGCATCTTATTTTTTTGAGAGTGTCAGAATGTTCTCAAAAGTTCAAGATGCTCTCCAAAGTTTGGAGAGTATTTCACTTGAGAATTCTAATGTTCGAGAGCTTTAAGATGCACTTGAAATTAATTTGAAGGGAATTGTTTTTTTATTTTTTAAATTCTCCTATATATATTACTATATACGAATGACATCTAAATATAGTTAAATAGAGGACAGCCCTATATAAACTTTCCAAAAGACAAAAGAAAATACAAGAGCTCTCAACCTTTCTGCACCAGCAGCGGTTGAGCAAACATCATTTCTACGTCCATCTTGGGAAAAAGCAACTGGGACCAAGTAAGCCGTCTACATAGGTCCAGTCCAGTCACAACATTTGAAGGATATTTTTATAGTTAAATAAACGATTCGTTCAGAAAGCCTTCACAATGGAAGATAATATAAGTTATATATGACAATAAAGTGTTCATTTGGTGTTCAGGATGTACTCAATTAGTTCCTGCCGACAATGGTGTCTTTATTAGCAGGATGCAGAGATTGTCATGATATCCCTACACTGAACCCATCAGACCAGGCCTTTAGTAGGTAGTTACACAGGGCTGGTCAGGGTGTACGAAGAAGAAAGCAACGCATCAGTGGGCGAAACGACATAATAATCCGCTCCATGGCGCGAGAAAGACAAGCAAGTAAGGGCAGGTGCTGATTCTTCCACGCACGCAAACAGTAGCTTACTACGTCTCACAATTATAGAATCTACGAAGAGCACGCGCGCCCACGTACACACACAAAACAGTACTAGTGCGCCCGCACACACTTTGAGAGACAGAGAGATATTATAATGTGTGGTGTTGGGGGTGTGTCCAACGAACGCAAGAGACCACATTAGGGTATGCTGTCGGAGGTGCATCTAACAAGCGCAAGAGACCAAATTAGACCCTTGGATTCTTGTCATCCCCATCCCCGATAGAGGCGCCCCACCCTACACGTTTTCAGTGCACTTGGTAATGAAAAACCTGCTTTTCGAAGGATTTGTTTGCCGGAACAGGGCATAGACAAATGCTTAGAGAGATGCCTGATACGCCGAGAATTAGCCCAGCTCGTCTCTGCGTGATGCTGCCTCTGCTGCGTACTGGATTGCAGCCGTTGGTATACTCTGTTCAGATCGTTCCTCACTCCCCCTGAAAAATAGATCATCTTCCTTCTGCTGTCTTTCTATCCCATCCTCCTTGACATTTCTGTATTTGCAATGGCACTGCTTACCATTTCAACAGTCAAAGCTACATTTTGCGTACGTAATCATGTTTGTGCAACAAATTATCCATGTAACTTGCAGCCATTAATATACCCTCATATGTGATAAAGTGTACACCTTCTCCCACTCCATGATTCGAGCGTCAGCATATTTAGTTTAGCCATGACTTTTGTTAAAGTCGGAGTTCATTTTGACATCAATTGTCTACAATATATAGTTGCTATACACCTTTCAAAGTGGATTTCTACCCTAACATTCAGTTATCTTGTAAGGAAAAAAGGTCTTGGACATGAGAGGGAGATTAGAGGCAACTAATGTAATGCCGATAACTAATGTAATACCGGATGTCAGTAGAGTCAGATATTCTCATCTAAGAAAGGCCTTTTAAATTCTTGAAGAACTTGTCCCGTTGTCCACGCACAGCGACGAACCTGAAAAGAGGAGGTGTGCATGCTTTTGCCCCCCTGGATTGACAGCGACAAGCTCTCTTTAATGAGTCCAAACAAGAACACTAATTCCTGCCACTCTGGCTCGGATAGCTGGCTTTGTCACGTTCACGATTCCCGCCCGGCAGCTTCCCCAGTTGTGGCGAGCTCCTTCCCCCTGGTCTTTTGAAAATTTAAAATCTAGGGTGGTGCTTGGCTCTGTTCAGCGTAATTATATCACTTCTCCCCATGTTCGTTTGGCTTCTTCGCGAGAGGATGCTCCCGCGGCCCCGCGCACTCTTTGGCAGCAAGCGGGAACGGACGTCTGCTGCTTATCCTCCTCGTTAGTATCGTGTATGTATCTAAAGGTAGTGTTTTTAAGTCTGTAAATTAATTAATTGCTTAATTAATTATTAGAGACAGATGATGAGCGATTGAGATTCAGTCCAAGCAAGTCCATTTAGTCTAAAGACCTAAGGACCCGTAGTTAGCGGGAACTGGCTTGAGGATGTCATATAGGCTTTCTCAATATCTCGACTAACAAATTGAAGGTGGGAACCTAGAGCATATGGGTCCAAGTCCCGAAAACGCCAGGCATCAGAAGACGTAAATCATCAGTTGATAGCTCCCAAAACACCGCAGTGTCTCGATCACACTAACTGAGAGCCCAGAGGAGTCTATCATCTCATTACTCAGAGATTTGCAACTCGACTAAGGAAAGGCCACGAGCCTGGACTTGGAAGACCGCATCCTCCCAACTGCCTAAGAGGTTGAAGCTCCCCTAAGGTCGACCCATAACTCCTCTCCATTATCAAGTGGGTCTTGCATGTTAATAACATAACCGTCCACTTAAGACAGGTCCGCACGATCTGTTCCCCCCGATCACGAGGTGATCTCTCCTTTCCCAGTATTCTACAATCTCTTCAATCAAAGGAAGTGCATCATAGGCTAATTAATTCTCCAGAGGTAACAGCCCATACGGCACCTTTGAGAAGGTGGACTATATAATCTCCAAACCTTCTCCGATCAGAGGTACGCAATACACAATCTAAGAACCCCTAGAGAATCCACCCTCTTTTAAAACCTAATTTAGGCATCAGAGAGTTCTACTCCTTAGGAGACGGGGGGTCTGCTGATGCCTCTTCTTCCTCTTGCAGGTCCTATCCTAAGCGTTTCCAGTTCTATAAATATCATTGCATAGTCGGCAGCGTCAATGAGACGATCTCTCTCGTCTGACCAGTTTTCAACCGCTACACGATTGGTGCCGCCAATAGGAACTAAACAAAATGTCACTAACTTGTCCGAGCACCCCTAACCGGCCTGACCTGTCCAGTGGCTTAAAGAGATCCGCACACGCCTATTTTTCACTGGGGGCTGTGTAGAGTAGAAACATAAAAATGGCAAACAACTTTAGTCCCACATCGGATGTTGTAAAAATAGGCGTATGCTTACAAGTAGAGCACAACCTTCCTTCCCAACGAGGGCACTTTTCTAAGAAAAATGATAAAATCCTACCTCCGCTCTAGAGATAATACCTTGGAGAAGGCATGCAAATTTTCACGCATCCACAATGTTGCCATCTATGAGAAATGCACAAAAATCTATGGCAAGAGGCAACAAGAACAGCCGTTGCGCCAGAGCATGTCGCAAGTCAACGATGACGGAGTCGATGGCGACGCTAATTGGTCACAAAACGCAACTTCTAGGCCCTCAAGGAACAGCAACAACCCTATAGGGGTAGTCGCTCAACAACTTGGGGTCCTGCTCACATTGATGCAGGAGCGCCTTCTTGCACCATCAGTGATTCCAAAACCCCGCCTGGGGGCCACACCCCATAAACAACCTCAAAGGAAAGCCCGGCAACCACCGGTCGTCATTGGTAGGCGGCAAGGCGTATAGAGGGCCGGTGACCATTTCCTCATCCTCGAGGGGGAAATCCGCCGCAACAACCTCCAGCCTACTGCCTTAGGAGTCGCCGGCTCGAACCACTCCTCTCCCAAAAGAAAAAGCGATCGAAGGAGTCAGAGTCATTGCTCCTAGGCTTCAAGGTCCTATTCTCCGTAGGAGAGTCCTGTCATGCACCGGTGCATTAACGAATTAGAGAGAAGTCTTAGCGAACGAGAGGTTCGACTAGAGTGCCGGGAGAGATGTATCGAAGATTTCCTCCGAAGGAGACGCTCGCTTTCCCTCTTCGACGAAGAAGGGGATCTGTTCCCCTTCTTTGCCGAGATTCTGGACGTCCCGGTCCCCAAAAAACTACCTGTCAACAACCTCAACATGTATGACAGGCAAGGGGGCCCGGAGACCCATTTCAACAAGTTCCAATCTCACATGAGACTACACAAGGTCCCAGATGCCATCTGCTGCGGCGCTTTCGCTACTACCTTAGTAGGAATGGCACAAGTATGGTTCTCCAGCCTGGCACCGAGATCGCTCCGCTCCTTCGGGCAATTTGAGAAGTTGTTTCAAGACTACTTTACGGGCATTCACTGAAAGAGGTCGTCGACCGCCATTAAACAGAAGCACGGTGAGTCCCTCCGGGAGTATATCTCTCTCTTCTATGATGAAGCTCTTCGAATTTCGAAACTCGAGCTGGCTTCAGCCGTGACAGCCCTCACCCATGGTACTCGAGATGATGTCATCTAGAGAGCTATCGTCCTTCAGGCGCCCAAGATCCTAAACACCCTCCTCAACCTAGCGCACCAGCATGCGGATTGCGAGGAGGTGGTAACTGCCTACCACAACCGGGGAGATGAGGTCGACTGCAAAAACCTAATTGGAAGGCCTCTTCCGAAGAAGAAAAAGTCCAGGCACTTCGAGGGAGAGTCTAGAGGTCCCACGACATCGGGACCTTACATGCCATTAACTACTCTTGTGTTCAAAATCCCGCAATATATCGAAAACGAGGAGTAAATCAACTAGCCCCAGAAGATGAGGACCAACCCCTAGGATCGAGACAGGAGAAAGTACTACCACTTCCATAAAGATCACAGCCATACAACTAAGGAATGTCGGCAGCTGCGAGATAAGATAGAGTTCCTGATTCGTCGGGGGTATCTTGAGAAGTGCGTGGCGAAGCTTGGCCAGCAGCACGAACCCCCTCAGATCGAGAATCGCCCCAATGGCACAGAGATCTACATGATCTCAGGCAGCCTGGCGTCAGGAGGAGACAACTGCCAAGGGAAGAAGCGGTATACCTGCCAGGTGAACCTTGTAACTCCCAATCTCAAGCGTTCTCAACACGAGAAAAACACTGTAAGAGAGCGAATGAAGGATCCCATCATTTTCTCAGACGAGGACATGGAGGGAGTGAGTGTTCCTCACGACGATGCTCTCATTATAACCACAACGGTCAACAAATGTAAAGTTCACCATATCTTATTGGATGGAGGCAGTGGCCCCAATGTTATCAGTTACGACTGCTTTCTCCGAATGGGTGCTGACGTCCCTCCTACATGATAGATGCACACGCTATTATTTGGCTTCTTGGGAGTGGTTATAGCCTTAGCTGTGACCCTTAGAACTCCTCCTCGAGAGGTCATCTTCGTCACCGACTTCGTCACCATCCGACAGATGAGCACCTACAATGCGATTATTGATAGGGGGATAATCGGAGGAGTAAGGAGAGTCCCTTCTACATACCATCAGAAGCTGAAGTTTCCAACACCTTTTGGTATCAAAGAGGCCAGAAGAAATCAAGAAGAAGCCCGTCACTGCTACGTCATAGCCTCCAAGGGACATAACAAACAAGTGGCGGAGCTCCCTCACGAGCCCAAGAAAGAGCTAAAGTCCACCTCCCTAGTTAAAGATCTTATGAATATTCAACTAGGCGAGGATACAGATCGAACGATATGTGTCAGTTCAACCCTCTCAGCTCCACAAATAGAGGAATATCGGTCGTTCCTATCTCAGTACCAAGACGTCTTTGTTTGGTCCGATAAGGATCTTTCGGGTATTCCTACAAAGGTGGTGGCACATTATCTTAACCTGCGACCAGACAGGAGGTAGTGCGCCCGAGAGACTGGAGGTAGTCCGGAAGCAAGTCACCAAGGGGCTGAAAACCACTCTACTCAAACCTGTCCAATATCCTCAATGGCTTGCCAATGTGGTTCTCATCCGAAAGGCTACTAGAAAGTGGTGCATGTGCGTCAACTTCACCAATTTAAAAAAGGCCACCCTGAAAGATTGCTATCCACTATTGAATATCGATCAACTTATCGACTCAACTTCGGAGAGTGGAATGTTGTGTTTCCTGGATGCCTATTTTAGGGTACCATCAAATTAGGATGAACCCATCTCATGAGGAAAAAATGGCTTTCATCATCGACCTTGGCATCTACTACTACACTTGGATGCCATTCGACCTCAAAAATTCTAGAGCAACTTATCAGCTCTTATTAAAACTCCATGTTCAACTCTCAACTTGGAAGGAACATGGAGATATACATCGATGTCATGTTGGTAAAGTGCCCAAAGCCCTTCGACCACCTATTCGACCTGGTAGAAACCCTCGACATGTTAAGGAGGTACAATATAAAACTAGACCCCTCCAAGTGTGCATTTACTGTCAAATTCATAAAGTTCTGGGGTTCCTGGTGACCCGCAGAGGAATCGAGGCCAATCTTGATAGAATTAGGTGGCTTCAAAGCCAAGCATTGTACATTCTAGTTCGAAATATTAATAAAGGCAATTATTTCTTCATTTATAGTTCTCGCATATTAACTACCGTAATGAAGGTCTGTAGACAAGTGTGTAGGATATTGAATCATGATGAGATCATGATAGTGAGATCAATATTCTTAGTCACTTATCTTAAACAGTTCTGGATTGTAGGATATTTGAATTGGACGTTGAATATCCGATAAGATCGATACGGGTTATTTCTGCTCATATGATGAGGGTGAATTATCTCACATTCACTGGTGTGGTGACACTAGGACAAACTTGTGGGTGCTCGTTAGAGAATGAGTTCACTGAACATATTTGAATTTGAATTCCTGGATGGTCACTATACCTAATAGTCAACCAGAGAATTCAATCGTTGCAGTAGCACAGTTGGTCCTTTGACCTGAGTCACCAATGATACCTTGCTTGTAGACCATTGTGACTTGATTCTCTGGCTTGTGGACTTTAACCATTAAGTCCATGATAGTCAGTCTCTCAAACATAGTGGAAAACTTGCGAAGGTCATTGTGTGAACAACAGGGGATCATTCACTCTCGGTATACGACTAGAGAAAGAATGTCCTATAGATGTATACACAGAAATCCCTGGCCAGGGTCAACTGAAAGAGATGTCTTTATAGAAGTTAACTGAGTACTGGAATCCGTCTAAATAATGGGATAGAGGGTTTGACTGTAAAACCATACACTTGCGTTACTGGGACAATGGATGAGTGAATGATTTTATCTGTACGGCATCTTCAGACGGAAAGGTTCAAATAAAGGGAACAGTATCCCTTATATCTTCTGGGATCATGAGGTAGTGTTTGGTGTTGTTCATAGTCAGAAGATTAAGTGGATTAATCATCGGATGATAAACCACTTATTTATTGAATTAATTATTTAACATATGATAGTTAAATAAGAATTAATAAATACTAAACTTTAGAATTAGTTCTAAGTTTAATGGGCCTGAAACCAGACTGATATATGAGCCTAGAGGGTCACACACATGAAAGTTCTTGTAAGACGGTGAGAGATGTTAAATATTATATTTATCTTGATTTTTGTGAAAAGCCACAAGATAAACATGAATATTTAAATAGAGAATTATCCAAAGCCAAGCTCTTAGATAATCATGAGAATTAAACCTTGTGCTTATCTTTATTTATTATAAAAGGAGGCCAAGGGGTGGGGGTGGTAGCAGACGTACACCACAACACTTTTTGAGTTTCTCTCTCCTCTCTCTCTCTTGAAGAAGATCCCTCTCCCTTCTCAACTGCATGGCGGATTTGAGATCGGGTCGAAGTACTTAAGCCGAGGAGGAAATCCCGTCTGCGTTGAGAGCTCGTAAGGATACCTTTGGAGATCATGCGCGTGCACGATTACCGAAATGGTTCAATCTACGGGAGATTCGAAACCCCGCAAAGGTGAAGAACAGTTATTCCCGGTTATTTTATTTTGTTAGTTTTACGATCTCAGCAACCCGATACTTGGAATCATTTTAATTTTTTCACTGCGTTCTGGCGATTCCTTACAGTGGTATTAGAGCCAAGTTGCTGGTTCGATCGTAAAACGGCATCGTTTTGCATGATAATTTCTCGTTATGCATGAAGAACGTGTATTGTACATGTTCTTGGGCTAAATTAAATTTTGGTCAATCTGATAATTGGGAACTGTTCCCATATTTAAAGATTTTTTTATTCTATGCTTTTGAAATATTCAGAGAGCATGAATTATGGTGATTTACACTATTATCTTTAAAATAATTATCATTAATAGTTTGCTTACAGAGAATCGCACAAACCTGCATGATTCTCTATAATTGCAAGGGGTTTCCATGGGGTCTTCCATAGGGCTGCTCCTGGTGGGTGGGTCATTTTTTTTTGCTTGCGCATGTTCACGGGGGGAAGGTTATTATCATGATAATTGTTTTTTTTGGGAAGCCGCAGGGATGGCCCTGGCTTTATATGGCCATCTAGTTCGACCAGATAGGTTTCCGATGATTACTGGAGATTCCCCATCACGGGCGGCTGCCTGCGTTACCTCTTTATCCTTCCCAAGGCCATGCAAAATACGCCTCGTTCAAAACCGGCCTACACATGCATGCAAGAAGTTTGGGAGTACCACCGGCGACGACCGCTGGCATCAACGGCGCCGTTCGGCACCGCTCTACCCACTCTTCAACTGGAAGCCTCCCTTTTCTCTTTCTGAAGGCATGCGGTCTAAGGCCATGTTGAGAACCGGCTATGATTGGGTTCTCCACGCATGCAGGGAGAAACCGACGTTCGGCGACGTTCACCGGTGCCGTAGAGGCCGGCCGGAGCCCCGCCGCCCATCGCTTGGGCCGGCGGCAACCTCCCCTCGCCGGTCGGGGGGGCGTACCTGGCGCACCCTCCGCTGCAAACCCTAAAGGGCGGCCGGGGTAAAGGCGTGTGGGCTATCGGTCGGGCCGTGCGACCTACGCCTGCCCCGAATCGGGTCCGGACCCGGCCGGACCCCCCCCCCCCCCCCCCCCCCCGACCCATTTAGGCCCTTTTAACCCCAATTTAGCCTATTCTAAGTCATTTAAACCTTTTTGCAGTTTCTAAATTTTGTTTAAACTGTAAAATTTCAATTAACAGATTATTAAATTGTTTAATTAACTGTTAGTTAAATTTATAGGCTTTAAATTTATGGGGTATTTTGCTAATTATTTAAAATAGTTTTAAATTGTTAACGTGATTCCCTATTAACATAATTAAGTTAAGAATTTGATTTTTTGACTTAATTATCATTGCATAACTTGAAATTTCTTATTGTTTGAGCATGTGTGAAGTTAACTAGATAGTTTAGTCAATTTTATAATGTCGTGTATGTTGTTGATGTGCATGAGATAAATGTTATTTCTAAAATCTAATGGTATATTTATAAAAATTAATACCAACAATAATTATCTGATAATTATTTGATGCATTTGATGTATTATGTTGAATGATGGGCTGATCATGGACTTAGGTTAATCATGTGATGATTATTGTTGTTGAATTTGATGCATGTTTTATGTGGTCTTTTTAAATAGGACCTGCATGTCCTCCTATCTGTTAATCCTAATGTACATTCTATCTCCCTCAACGTTTGTACTCTCCTTGATAAGATCAAGGTTTCAAATTATTATTTAAATGTACATTAATAGACCTGCGAGTCCTTATTCATATTTAAATGTAGAGGATTAAATATTTGATGTCGGGATCTTCTGAAGAAACCTCTAGAGGACGGACTAGCATCAGATGGAACCTGAATTGCTCGATTCACCATAGGATCTCAGTATGGATCATCGTTTGGCTCCGATGATTCCATAATAGAATTAGTAGTCCATGATCATCCTATTTTAAATTTTCTACATTTATATGATATCTGTGGATTATGCTATTATATATATTTCTAATAAGTATTATGATACTTCAAATTGAAATATTATTAACAGCACGATTTTTAAAATCAAACCTAAAAACCTTCTTTTAAAATTTTAAGTTGTATACGTGAGATATTTAGAATAATCCACGTTACCCACTATCATTATAGATCTAAAGATAATTCTTATTTCAAATAGATTTGTTGTACTACCACAAGGTCTATTTGATTTAGAAATTAATCTAGGTCTACGACATGAGATGTCATTAAAATAGATGGACAAATAGTGTAGTTTTGTTGTGCTACCACAAGGATTGCACTACGAATTCATGTTATCTAAGTAATGATGGATAAACTTAACTAAATCGTTTGATTTGTTGTGCTACCACAAGATCATTCTGATTCAGTGGTTAAATCTGATCGGATATTGCAAATGTTGTAATTGTCAAGAGTTGACTGTCTAGGAAACTTGATGTAATTTGTTGTGCTACCACAAGATCACATACCTAATATCCGAAGGATTCTGATCCTCACTAGGAGATCACTATAGGGTCGTACAGATCGCCGAAAAAAAGTGGGAGTATAAATCTAGATTAAAAGTTCTAAATCTGATTTTTAAAGAACTATCTGCTTATTTTTATATTTCCTTGTACGTTGCTATATCGTCACTTAACCCTCTTCGTTGCATACTTGATGCCAACAAACTCACGGGACCAAATTACATTAACTGGTTACGCAACCTGAAGATTGTCCTCAAGTGTGAAAAACTAGCCTATGTCCTGGATCAACTTAATCCAGAGCAACCTGGTGAAAATGCTAACGAAGATGAATTAAAGATGTTTGAAAACTGGAAAGAGGACTCTATTAAAGTCCAGTGTTATATGCTTGGTTCAATGAACAATGAACTACAACGACAGTATGATAATATGGAAGCTAAGGCCATTCTAAATCACCTACAATAGTTGTTTGGTGAACAATCGATAACAGAAAGATATGAAATATCTAAGAAACTGTTCAGGACGAGAATGACCGAGGGCACATCTATGCAAACTCATGTGCTCAAGATGATAGAGTGGACTGAGAGGCTTGCAGTGCTTGGTTTTGTTATAAACAACGACCTAAGAATCAACTTAATCCTTCAGTCCCTACCAGATTCATTTTCACAATTCATCATCAACTTCAATATGAACAAAATTGAGGTTACATTGGCTGAGTTGCTCAACATGTTGAAGACAGTTGAAGACACTATCCAGAAAGATAAGCCACATGTTATACTTGTTGGTAAGACCAATAAGAAAAGAAAAGGTGGACAAACCTTTAAGAAAGCTAAACAAAAGAAGCCAGTGAAAAGCAAACCAACGGTTCAAAAAGACAAAGCTAAAGTCAGTGATAAAGGTCAGTGTTTCCACTGCCATAAAAAAGGTCACTGGAAGAGAAACTACAAGATTTATCTAGTAGAAAAAGCAAAAGAGAAGCTTGGTGAAGCTTCAGGTATACTCATGATTGATCTTAACTTGTCGTATAGAGAATCTACATCTTAGGTATTAGATACTGGATGTGTTTCTCATATCTGCAACAACTTCCAGGTGCTAACAAGTAAGAGAAGATTGAATAGCGGAGACGTGTATTTGAGACTTGGAAATGGAGCAAAGGTTGCTGCAATAACTGTGGGGACAGTAAGACTTCAGATGCCGTTAGGAGACTCATAGGAACTAATAGATTGTTATTATATTCTAACTATAATTAGGAATATCATTTTCATTTCTTGTTTAGATAGAGAAGGATATTCAATAAAACTACATAATAATGGTTGTTCTATTTATCTAAGAGACAAATTGTTTCCTTCTAGATATTTATTAAATGGTTTGTATTTATTTGATATTGCATATGATATATGTCTAGTAATTAAGTCTCTTGAACGAATAGATAAAGATGTGACTAAATCATACCTATGGCATTGTAGACTCGGTCCTATAAATGAGAATAGGATCATTAAGTTGCGAAAGAATGGATATCTTGATCCATTTGATTATGAATCATTTGTAATTTGTGAAGTTTGTCTCATGGGAAAAATGACCAAAGCTCCATTTTATGGACATGGAGAAAGAGCTAAGGAATTATTGGAACTAATACATACTGATGTATGTGGTCTAATGTTCACTCATGCTATGGTTGGTTACTCATACTTCGTTTCATTTACAGATAATTTCTCAAGATATGGCTGCATATATTTAATGAAATATAAGTCAAAAGTCTTTGAGAAATTTAAAGAATTTAAAAATGAAGTTGAGAACCAAACTAGAAAGAGTATCAAAACTCTTCGAACAGATCGAGGGGGTGAATACTTAAGTACATAATTCATACAATATCTTAAGAATAATGGTATTCTATCTCAATGGACTCCTCCCTATACACCACAGTTAAATGGTGTATCAGAAAGGAGAAATCGTACTCTATTAGATATGTTACGATCAATGATGAGTTATGCTAAACTTCTAATTTCTTTATGGGGATATGAAGCATTGTCTGCTACATATCTGTTGAACAAAGTTCCTAGTAAGTCAATATCTTCCACTCTATATGAGATATGGAAAGGGAAGAAACCAGACTTTAAGCATGTTAGAGTCTGGGGTTGTCCTGCACATGTCAAAAGACATGATCGAGATAAACTCGATTCCAGGACAGAAAAATGCGTGTTTGTGGGATATCCAAAAGAGACTTTTGGATATTATTTCTATCAGCCCTGCGATCAAAGGGTGTTTGTCGCAAAAAGACTGTCTTCTTAGAGAAATAATATCTTTTAAAAGAAGACAGTGGGAGCAAGATAGAACTGGAAGAAATTTCAGACTCACAAATCAATGCTGGCTCATCTGATAAGCCATTTACTTAAGAACTTGTTCAAGATAATACACAAGAAATTCGCAGATCTGGTAGAGTGCCTAAGCAGCCTGAAAGATATGTTGGACATATCGATGACGGCAAACCAATAGTGCACTTAAATGAGGATGATGATCCTTAAACCTACCAAGAAGCCATGAATGGTCAAGAATAAGAGAAATGGCAAGAGACAATGAATTCATAAATTCAGTCCATGTATGCCAACCTAGTTTTGAACTTGATTAATCTGCCAGGAGGTATAGTACCTATTGGCAGTAAATGGATCTTTAAAAGAAAGATCAGGTTAGATGGATAGATTGATACATACAAGGCATGGCTGGTCGTGAAAGGGTATCGTCAAAGACAAGGCATTGACTATGACGAAACTTTTTTCCCAGTTGCTATGGTTAAGTCAATTAGAATACTTCTTGTCGTTGCTACATTTTATGATTATGAAACATGGCAAATGGATGTGAAAACAATGTTCCTTAACGGGAACCTTCAAGAAGAGGTGTATATGATACAACCTGAAGGATTCACTTTCAAAGAGCATTCAAGTAAAGTATGCAGGCTGCATAGATCTATTTATGGATTAAAGCAGACATCCTGAACTTGGAATTTAAGATTTGAGGAAGTAATCAAATCTTATGACTTCATTAAGAATGAAGATGAACTTTGTGTATATAAAAAGACTAGTGGGAGCGCGGTTACCTTTTTAGTACTTTACGTTGATGACATTCTACTCATTGGGAATGCTGTAGGAATGTTATCATCAGTAAAGATTTGGTTATCCAAAAACTTCTCCATGAAGGATTTGGGAGAGTCATCCTATATTCTGGGAATTAGGATCTATAAAGATAGATACAAGAGGATGCTCGGATTATCCCAATCTATGTACATAGACACCATAGTCAAAAGGTTTGGCATGGAAAATTCCAAGAGATGTCTCATTCCGATGAGACATGGAATTTATCTCTCTAAAAGAATGTCTCCCAAGACACCTGAGGAGAAAACATACATGGATAGAGTTCCTTATGCTTCGGCAATATGATCTATCATGTATGCAATGCTATGTACTAGGCTTGATGTGGCACATCCACTAAGTGTCACTACTAGATATCAGGCTGATCCAAGTGAGGAACACTGGAAGGCGGTGAAATATATCCTTAGATACTTGAGAAGAACTAAGGATTTGTTTCTCTTCTATGGAGGAAACGACATGGAACTTCAAGGGTTTACTGACTCGAGCTTCCAGTTGGATATAGATGACAGCAAATCCATGTCTGGATTTGTGTTCATATTAAATGGAGGTGCAATGATTGGAAAAGTTCCAAACAAGAAACAACTGTAGATTCGACGACCAAAGCAGAATACATTGTTGCAGCTGAAACGATTAAGGAGGCGGTTTGGATGAAGAAGTTTATCTCTGCACTTGGAGTAATCCCAAGCATTTCAGATCCTGTTCCATTATTGTGTGACAACAATGGGGCAATAGCTCAAGCAAAGGAGCCTAGATCACATCAGAGGTCAAAGCACATTCTGAGACGATTTCATCTGATCCATGAGATAATCGCTAGAGGAGATATAGTGGTTGACAAAGTCTCATCCGAAGATAATATAGCAGATCCCTTGACTAAGCCATTGTCTCAAAACAATTTAGAACGTCACCTTAAGTCTATGGGACTTAAACACATGGGTGATAGGCTATAGTCCAAGTGAGAGAATGATAGAATTGGGTGGCCTCAGAGCCAATCATTGTACATTCTAGTTCGAAATATTAATAAAGGCAATTATTTCTTCATTTAAAGTTCTCGCATATTAACTATCATAATGAAGGTCCGTAGACAGTGTGTAGGATATTGAATCATGATGAGATCATGATAGTGAGATCAATATTCTTAGTCACTTATCTTAAACAGTTCTTGATCATAGGATATTTGAATTGGACGTTAAATATCCGATAAGATCGACACGGGTTATTTCTGCTCATGTGATGAGGGTGAATGATCTCACATTCACTTGTGTGGTGACACTAAGACAAACTTGTGGGTGCTCATTAGAGAATAAGTTCACTGAACAGATCCGAATTTGAATTCTTGGATGGTCACTATACCTAATAGTCAACCAGAGAATTCAATCGTTACAGTAGCGCAGTTGGTCCTTTGACCTAAGTCACCAATGATACCTTGCTTGTAGACTATTGTGACTTGATTCTCTGGCTTGTGGACTTTAACCATTAAGTCCACGATAGTCAGTCTCTCAGCCACAGTGGAAAGTTTGCGAAGGTAATTGTGTGAACAACAGGAGATCACTCACTTTTGGTATACGACTGGAGAGAGAATGTCCTATGGATATGTACATAGAAATTTCTGGTCAGGGTCAACTAAAAGAGATGTCTTTCTAGAAGTTAACTGAGTACTGTAATCCATCTAAATAATGCAATAGAGTATTTGACTGTAAAACCATACCCTTGTGTTACTGGCATATTGGATGAGTGAAGGATTTTATCTGTGCGGTATCTGTAGACGGAAAGGTTCAAATAAAGAGAACAATATCTCTTATATCTTTTGGGATTATGAGGTAGTATTTGGTGCCGTTCATGGTCAGAAAGTCAAGTGGGTTAATCATCGGATAATAAACCACTTATTTATTGAATTAATTGTTTAACATATGATGTTTAAATATTAATTAATAAATACTAAACTTTAGAATTAGTTCTAAGTTTAATGGGGCTGAAACCAGATTGATATATGGGCTTGGAGGGTCACACACATAAAAGTTATTGTAAGACGGTGAGAGATGTTGAATATTAAATTTATTTGGGTTTTGGTGAAAAGCTATATGATAAACATGAATATTTAAATGGATAATTATCCAAGGCCAAGCTCTTAGATAATCATGAGAATTAAACCTTGTGCTTATCTTTATTTCTTATAAAAGGAGGCCAAAGGGTGGGGGTGGTAGCAGACGTACACCACAACACTTTTGAGTTTCTCTCTCCTCTCTCTCTCTCCCTCTCTGTCTCTTGAAGAAGATCCCTCTCTCTTCTCAACTACATGGTAGATTTGAGATCGGGTCGAACTACTCAAGTCGAGAAGGAAATCGCGTCTGTGTCGGGAGCTCGTGTGGATACCTCTGGAGATCGTGTGCGTGCGCAATTACCGAAATGGTTCAATCTACGGGAGATTCGAAACCCCGCAAATGTGAAGAACAGTTCTTCCCAGTTATTTTATTTTGTTAGTTTTACGATCTCAGTAACCCGATACTTGGAATTGTTTTAATTTTTTCGTTGCGTTCCGGTGATTCCTTACAAATCTGAGAAAACTCCAAGCCATTCAAGATATGTAACGTCCCGATAGGATCCGAGACATCCAATGCTTAACTGGGAGAGTAGCAACTCTCAGTCGGTTCCCGTCAAGGGCAACAAAAAGATGTCTACCCTTCTTCAAAGTGCTACGGTGCATACAGAAGCAAGCAGGAAACAAAGGAAGGATCGAGTGGACTTAGGAGTGTGAGGATGTGTTTCAAGAGTTAAAGTGTTACATGGCCTCACCACCGATTCTGTCCAAACTGGTCGCTGGAGCCGTTGTTTCTGTATATATCGATCACTCCTCACTCACTAAGCTCCATACTAGTGAGGGATGACATGATATATAGGCCAGTTTATTACTCCAGCAAAGTCTTGCCTGGCCCCAAGTTATGGTATTCAATTGCCAAGAAGTTTGGCTGCACTCAGCCAAGCGGCTGCGCCCCTACTTTAAGGCTCACCCATTGCATAATCTATACAAGCCAACCCTTGGGATGGACCTTGCAGAATCCTGAAGCGTTGGGATGCCTAATCAAGTGGGCGGTCGAGCTAGGAGAGTTTGTGTAAAGATTGAGGTTTCGGATCTAGTTACTGGGTCAGTTTCGGTGTCGGACCCCTTGATTTGGACCCTTGTGGGGCTGGGAACATAAGTTCTATATCGTGTCGAGTTTGCTCGACGCGGTTCAAACGACGTCTTGATAGGAAGATGTGCTTTAGAGTGTGCTATGTCGGTGCCACGTAGGCGCCACGTGGGCCAGTTTCGGGCCGCGAGAGTACGGCCTTGGTCTTGTCACTTGAATGGCGTCGGTGTTAGGCGACGCGTTTTAGCTATGTTCGGTTTAAACCCACGAACCCTCCCTCCTTTCCCTCATTTCTCTCATTTTCTTCTCTCTCCTCCCTCTCTCCGAACACTTCGCTATCCCTTCCCCCTTCTCCTTCATTTCCTCTCCCTCCACTCCATCACACCCCCCTCCCTAATTTCTACCACTACCACCACCATTTCCTCTGCGGCGTATTGCTCTCCAGACGGCGGCCGACGAGTAACGGCGTCTACGGCGGTACCGGCGGCGGTTTGTGGCGTGGTGGTCCGGCGGCTTGAAGCTTGGAGGAGTTCAAGTAACCGGTAAGGTGACGATCTTTGTTGTATTTTGATTAAAACCACGTTTTTCCTGCTTTAGAGCATGTTTAGGAGATTTTCGGGAAGAAATTCCACTTTTTATACTCAGAAGGCTGGGGGAAACCTGTTAGCGAACATTAAATGGCGTCTTGGGACAACGACGCCTTTTTGAATGGCGGCTACCTCCCACGAGCGATTTAAGTTCGGATCACCCCGAGGCCTAATTCTGTTTCTATCATGATTAGGCGACGAGAGACAGCGACGCCTTTTAAAAGGTGACTACCTTGAACGACGTGTTTTATGCCATCTTCCGAGGCCAGTTTTTGCACGAACCAGTTTAGCGGTCTTGAATGACATTGGCCTTGGGCGACATGATTCAAGACATAATCTCATTAAAGCATGCAATTAACATGTGTTTACATTGTTAGATAATTTGGATAAATGCATGTTTGAAAACATACTCGAGGACGATGATTTCTACATGATGGGATCGCACCGTGCTGTGTTTTGTGCGATCGTGGACCTAGAGTGACAGTTGTTAGCGTTTAGGCACCCTGTGTCGGTGTGGAAGTGACACGGCGCTGGTGTGGGAGCGGTGGGGTGACGCCTAGAGAGAGGGTCACCTTATGTACCCTGGGCTATAGCTAGTACCGGTGTGGGAGTGGTACATTCGGAGTGTCACTCATGCTGGGGGAAGCAGAACCACCTTGAGCCAGGTCAGGTCGGAGTAGCCAGCGTGCTATCCGAGAGGTTGCTATTTGGTCTTAGCGAGTCGGTGTTTTCTGCATTCAGTTGTGTGGTTTGCGTGTTTAGCTGAGATGTTGGTTGTGGACTCTATGGTGCAGTGGTTTCAGAGCTGTGTTTATTGCTTTATTTATTTAAATTGCCTTTATTCATGTTGTTGCAGTTGTGAGTGTGTGAGTGGGTGGTGGGGATCGAAAGATCCCTACTGAGTCTATTTCGATGAGACTCACCCCCTGCGGTTTTCAAGTAAGGGTTCCAGACAGGCGTAACGAGGAGGGTGTTGTCTCGAGTTACGCGCTAGCAACCATCGTTTTGGGGTATGCCCCGATGTAGTTGTTATTTCTTTTCAGGCCTGTATGCTTAATTACTTCTTTTTAGTTGGAATATGTAATTATTTGCTGAGTCAAGTTGAATTGTAATAATTTTTAATTCCTGTACTTCCTTTACAATTCAATGCGATGTGGATGTTTAGCTTAGTTTATCATTTATTTCCCAGGCTTATCAAGATCCTGGTTTGGCTCCAAATTTTAATGATTCGGTACCCATTCAGTAATCGGATCCCCGATTATAGGGTGGCGGGTCGTTACAGTTTGATACCACCTACAAGCTGAGAACTGCCATAAAGGCACAAGTGCTCTCCAACTTCATAGTCGAGTGCACTATCCCAGCACAGGAAGCAGGCGATGCCAGCCTCGGTCCGATTTGGGAGCTCTACATTGACGGATCCTCTTGTACTTTGTGCAGCGGCGCGAGGCTAGTCTTGATGTCCCCATAGGGAATTGAGCTACACTACGTCCTATATTTTAAATTCATTGTATCCAACAATGTTGCTGAGTACTAGGCTCTCCTATTGGGCATATGTATGGCTAGAAGCATGGGGTGGTAGAATTGGGTGGGCTAAATGCCAATCATAAACTCAATTTGTACATTCTAGTTTAGGTTTTTAATAAAGGTACTCCTTTCATTATGTGGTTCTGTACTCCTTTCATTATGTGGTTCTTGTATGTTTACCAATCATAATGAAGTTCATAGACATATGTAAAGGATATTGAATCATGATGAGATCATGATAGTGAGATCAATCTTCTGTAAACATTTGTCTTAAATTATTCTCGATCATAGGATATTTGAGATGGACATTAAATATCCGAAAAGATCGGCACAAGTTATGTCTACTCATGTGATGATGTTGAACGATCTCACATTCACTTGTGTGGTGACACTAAGTATGACTTTGTTTGCGTAATAGCTTAAACCAGAATAGAGTTTTGGGGATTTCTTAACCAGAATAAGAGGTATTTTGATTTGGTAAGTAGTTGACATTCCACCCAGAATAAGGAGAATTGCATTGCGCTATTCCAAGTGATTTTGTAGGAATGAGTAGAATAAAGAGTGGAATAAAGAGGGGAATAAGATGTCAAAATACCTATGTTACCTTTGCATAGGTTATTTTAAATTTCTATGCTTTTCAAATTACTTATTAGTGTGTATAGTATTAATGGGTTTGTCAACTATTTTTATTTCATTCCAAAATTAACACACGTTACAACATGAACATATAAATTTATTTTAAAGCTATATTATTTTTTTTCCCATCAAATTTGATGATTTAACAAAATATTTTGTTAAAAAAGAATTTAGAATAAAAATATTAATTTGAATGAGATAAAATTGACAACATGTATATATTATACAAAATATCATTATCCACTGGGGTTGCTCCAACCAATGGAGCCATCCTATCAATAGACACAATTTAATTCTTTCTTCATCGCCCATAGTGACCGAATTAGAAGCATGCAATTTTACCCTCCTGCTATCAAAAAAATACACTGAGACATTGTTGCGTTGAAGCCATCCGACAATCATAGCATACCAATTGATAGGGATGCAAATTTGAACACTATTAACCATCCTCAATGGAGATGCAAGAAAGTAGGCTCAGAAATAAAAAGTTAATATTGACCAAAATCATTGTCCAGTAGAGTTGCTCCAAGGAGTGGAACCATCCGACTAATAGACTCATTTTCATTATTTCATCATTACCTAATGAGCGAATTAGGAGCGTGCAATTTTGCCCTATTGTTATCCAAATAACCCACTGAGATGTGGTTTGTAAGGACTGAGGTTTTCGGATCCGGTTTTCGGGGTCGGACCCTGTAGTTCAGGCCTTGATGGGGCAGAGACTCTGTTCTGTTTCGCGTCGAGCGGGCTCGATGCGGTTTAAATGGCGTGCAACATTGCAGACGCGTTTTATATTATGCCACGTGGGCGCCACGTGGGTGGGTTTCGGGCCACGAGTGTACGGCCCCTGTCTTGTCATCTGAACGGCGTCTGTGATGGACGACGCCATTCAGACTGCAACCCTGCGATGTCAGTGTACGGTGCCAGTCTTGTCGTCTGAACGGCGTCTATGATGGACGACGTGTTTCAGACTTCTGTCAGTACGGCCTGTCCTGTCATCTGATTGGCGTCGGTCTTGGACGACGCATTTTACCATGTGTAGGTTTGATCCCGCGAACCTTCCCTCCTTTCCCTCATTCTCACCCTCACACTCTCTCCCCTCACCCTCTCCACCCTCCGACTCTCCCCACTCTTCCCCTTCCCTTTCCCCTTCTTCCTCATCCACCACTCCACTACCTCTCCACCTCTCACCACTGCCACCACCACTTTCTTTGTGGCGTTCCATTCTCCGGACAGCGGCCGACGTCCCGGCGGCGGTTTGCGGTGCGACGGTTTGAGTTCAAAAATCGGTAGGGTGACGATTCCCGTAGTGTTTTATTTTAAAACCATGTTCTCCCGCTTGAAGCATGCTACAGATCTATGGTTTTTGGGTAGAATGAGCATGTTAGGGGCTTTTTCTTGAGGGGAATGGGACTTTTTGTGAATGTGAATTTGTGATGGTTTACCTTGCCCCTCTTCCTCCTCCGTTTGGTTTGATTTTAGGGCATTTGGGGGTGAAAAAGGGAGCCCTCGGGCAGACTGTGGAACCAGGTTTCTGGCGCTAAAAGACGTCGTACATGGACGACGACATTTAGAATGGCGACGGGTCAGTACGACGCCTTTTAGGCAGAAATCTCCCTGTTTGAGGTTCTGCCAGTTTGAGTTTCTGGCGTTAAATGACGTCGTCCAGGTCCGACGTCATTTAGAATGGCGACGGGCCAGTACGACACCATTTAGTCAGAAATCGCCCAGATTAGAGGATTCTACATGTTTTGGGTTTTGATGTAAAGGGTGTCTGAGGACAGTGACGCCTTTTAAAAAGGCGGCTTCCCAGGACGACGCGTTTTAAGAGAATTAACCGTGGTCTGTCCCTGCTTCTGTCACTGTTAGGCGACGAGGGATGGCGACGCGTTTTTAATAGGCGGCTAACTGTGACGACGCCTTTTTAGGCCATATTCTGAGGCCGAGATTTCATGAATCAGTTTAGGATGCTTGAATAGTGTCGGCCTTGGGCGACACGATTCAAGACAGAACCACACTAATCCATGCCAGTAAAATGTGTTTACACTATTAGATAGTCGGTTAAATGCATGCCTTAAATCTACTCGATAATGATGAATTATTCGTGACCGGATCACACTGTACCGTGTTTTGTGTTACTGTGGACCTAGAGTGACAGTTGTAGCGCTTTATCACCCTGTGCTGGTGTGTGTGGAGCACAGCGCCGGTGGGAGCAGTGGCGGGGTGACGCCTAGTGAGAGAGGGTCACCTGGTGAACCCCGGGGTTAGCTAGTACCGGTGTCGGAGTGGTACCTGTGGAGTGTCACTCGTGCTGGGGAAGGAGTAACCACCTGAGCCAGTTGGGCCGGAGTAGCTAGCGTGCTATCCGATGGGTTACTATTTGGTCTCAGCGGGTCGGTGTTTCCCACTTTCGTTGTGTGGTTGACGTGTTTTGAGGATACGCTGGTTACGGGTTCCCTGATAAATTGGAATTATGCATGTTAAATATACTTCGAATGCATGTGATTCATATCGAGATTTAGGTGTAGTAATTACTGCTTTACTTGGTTACTGTATCTCCAGCTGTACTTTGCACTTGTGGGTGTGTGAGTGGGCAGTGGGGATCAATGGATCGCTACTGAGTCTTTTCGTTAAGACTCACCCCTGCGATTTTCAGGTGAGGACTCCAGGCAGACTTAGCGAGGGGTGTGCTACTGTGTGTCGCGTGCCGTCAGTTGTTGTTCCGGGGTATGCCCCGACGTAGTTGTTATCTTTATTTCTGGCCTGTATGCTTAATTATTTCTTTTCTGTTAGAGTATGTAATTATTTGTTGTATCGAGTCGCATTGTAATAATTTTTAATTCCTGCATTTTCCTTTCAATTCAATGCGAAGTGAATGTTTAGCTTAGTTTATTGTTTATTTTTTAGACTTACTTAGATCCTGATTTGGTTCCAAAATTAATGATTCGGTACCCATTTAGTAATCGGATCCCCGATTATAGGGTGGCGGGTCGTTACATGGTTGCACTGAGGCCATCCGACCATCCTAGCGTAGCAATGGATAGGGCTGCAAAATTCCATGCTCCGTTTGCAGACTCGAAAATAGGAGGATGGTTGAATAAAATCATTGTCCAGTTGAGTTGCTCCAAGCAGTGGAACCATCCGTCCAATAGACTCATTTAGATTATTTCCTTCTGTGGAAAAAAAAAACACGTACTTATTATATAAGGACTGAGGTTTCGGGTATAGTTATTAGGTCGGTTTCATAACTGGACCCCTTGGTTTGGGCCCCAGTGGGTTTGGGGCATGTGTTCTAAACGACGTCTGGGGTGCACGACGCCATTTAGAATGGCGTTGGGCTGTACATATGCCATTTAGATAGAGTGTTGTTGTGCCGCGTGGGCGGGTGTTGGGGCACGTGTGTACAGCTCCGGTCATGTCGTCTGAATGGTGTCTTAGATGGACGACGCAATTCAGACATTCTTCTAGAGTACGACCCCGTCCTGTCGTCTGAATGACGACTATCGAGGACGATGCGATTTCATCTGTTTTGGTTTGATGCCCTGAGCCTTCTTTCCTTTCCCTCATTCTCTCCTTCACACTCTCTCTCTTCCCTCTCTCCATTCCCTCCAGTTCTCCCTTCCCTTCCCCTTCCTCTTCTTCCTTTTCCACGGCGGTTCCGGCAGAGTGACAGTATCCACGGCGGTACCGGCAGCAGTTTGCGGTGTGGCGGTTCGGCGGCACGAAGCTAGGAGGAGTTCAAGTGACCAGTAAGGAGATGATCCTTACACATGATTTGGTTGTTTTATCCATGTTTTTCCCGCTTTAGAGCATGCGATGTGTGTGGAGATTTCGGTAGAATGAGCATATTTAAGGGGCTCTTTTATGAAAATGGTCATTTTTATGAAATGGGGATTGGTGCGTTTTAAGCGGTTATTTGGATTCTCCCCTTCATCCTCTATTATCGAGTATTTTTTGGGCGATTTTGAGAGGAGGAAACCCCATTTTGAGGCTCAGGAGAGGTTGCAGGAAAACAAGATTTCGAGCTCTAAATGGCGTCGGGCTAGGGCGACACCATTTAAAATGGTGACGATCATGAGTGACGCCATTTAGACCAGATTTCTCCCGAGGCTAGTTTATGCGAGAATCAGTTTAGTTTTGAATGGTGTCCAGACCAGATGACACCATTTAAATGGTGACGACCATGGATGACGCGATTCAGGCCAGTATCCCCTAAGAACCTATTTAGTGGTCTTGAATGACGTTGGCCACGGGCGATGCCATTCAAGACATAATCCCAATAATTTATGCAGTTAACATGTGTTTACATTGTTAGATAGTTTGGTTAAATGCATGTTTGAAATCGTACATCGAGGCCGAAGATTTCTGCATGATTGGAATCGCATTGTGTGTGTGTGTATGTTTATGCGATTAGGGACCTAGAATGATTGTGGTTTGTATTTGACACCTTGTGTCGGTGTGAGAGGGACGCAGTGTTTGTGTGACATTGATGCCGTACCGGTGTGGGAGGGGTACATGTTAGTGTTTCACTTGTGGCTGGGAAAAGGTAAAACTACCTGAGCCAGACAGGCCGGAGTATCCAGTGTGCTATCTGAGGGGTTGCTGTTCTATCCCAGTGGGCCAGTGCTTTCCTAGTTTGTCATGGCAGTTTCCGGCGCATTTCTTACTGTGGAGCTGGGTTTGGTGCTGCTGGAGTTTACCCTTTCGCCACTGGGCCTGATGTAATCTGAGATATTGAGGTTACAAGTGGTATCCTTCGCCCTTTGGCCTGATGTGACCCAAGAGGTTAGGGTTACGGGTAGTTCCTATAGCTTTGTCTTGAGGGGGGTTTCGCCGGTCCCCAGGACCCTCGTGAAGTGCCTAGGCCTGGCGTTGAGGGAAGTCTGGTCGATAGGACAGTGGTCTAGACTGCTTGTGTTCACACGTAACTGGGTGGTGGTGGTTCACTAGTCCTAGTTAGTCCTAGTTTGACTCACTACCTCACCTTATGGTGTTCGGAATATCATAGGGGTGGATAGGCGTGGGTGTTGGTGGTGTTGTGAGGCGCCGTTTGTACGCGTTCAGTAGTGTGGTTTGTGTGTTTAACTGGATCTTTGGTTACGAACTGCGGTGTTGAGTTGGGTTGTTTGAATTGCTTAGAACCGTGCCTATTCCATTGCGAATGCATATGTTTCATATCGAAATTTGGGAATCTTTGGGAGCTTTGTTTACTGCTTTACTCAAATTGCCTACATCTTGTATTGTTATACTTATGGGTGCGTGTGTGGGAGGTGGGGATCGGGTGATCCCTACTGAGCCCAATTTTGGTGTGTCTCACTCCCTGCGGTTTCAGGTGTGGGCTTCCTGGCGACTGTTGGCGTGTGGTGTTCTCCTTGGTGTGCGGGCCAACAACTATTTCGATTCCGGGGTATGCCCCGATGTTGTTGTACTTTTCTTCTACCTGTACTTTTTTAATTCCTTGGACCATGTAATTATTGTTGGACTGTGTACGGACATTACTATTTTACTTCCTGCACACCTGTACTTTTTTTGAGGTCCGTGAGATTGTTATATTTAGCCTTGTTTAACGCTTACTTCTCCAGATGTGTCCTTTATGATTTGGATGTGAACTCATAGATAATGATCTGATACCCATTTAGTAATTGGGTCTCCGGTTATAGGGTGGCGGGTCATTACAGATGGTATCAGAGCTCAGTCTGGTCGAGTATGTGATAAACTAGGTTACATATTATAGTCCAACAATCTGTATGAGTCTGTATGGGCGATGGCTGCTAGCATAGATTCCTAGGTTTTGACGTACGTGTTTCGATTTTCGTGCTTATAGAGTAGTGATGGCACCGAAGAGGAGAGTTCCGTTGGTTCATAATACGGGAACTGACGATGGTAGTTCGGGGGCAGATGGGCAGAATGTGGATCATTTCATGGAGGCTATGATTGGGGCAATGTCTAGATATCAACCTAGAGATGGTAGTGGGGGATCCAACTCCCGAGGTGGTCAGTCCACGATAATGGAACGGTTCTTGAAGTTGAAGACCCCTTCTTTCATGGGTCAACCTGTCCCAGATGAGGCAGCTCATTGGATTAAGGAGGTGGAGAAGACATTCGATGTTCTTGAATGTGCTGAAAATGACAAGACTTTGTTGGCAACCTACTTGTTGAAAGATGATGCCTATGATTGGTGGGTTACTATCAAGAGAATGATGTTTTCACATAGGTCCTTGAGAGAGATTCCCTGGGCGGTATTCGTGAGAGAGTTTAGTGGACAGTACTTTCCGAGGCACGTTCGGTAGGCCAAGGAAAGGGAGTTTATGGAATTGGTGCAGAGTGATATGTCAATTCTGGAACATCAGATGAAGTTTGTGGCTCTCGGAAGGTTCGTTCTACATATATCTGAGAATGAGGAACGACGAACAGAGAGATTTGTGGATGGACTCCGGTACGATCTGAGGGGAATGGTGGCATCCCATTGTTGTAGTGATCTTGCATCAGCAATTTGCTACGCAATAGCAGTGGAGACTCAATTCCAACAAATGGCAAAAGAGATGGAGTGGTCAGCATGAGGGCAGCAACAAAGCAAGAACAAATCGGCGATTCCTTCGACAGACGGTGCAAGTTCCTTTGGGTCCGGGTTCCAGGGAATGCTTTATGACAAGGACGAAGACGGTTCGCTTCGGTAGATGCAGACTATGGCTAGCAGACAGTAGGAAGCGGGTCATGATGCAGCAGATCATTGTCCCCGTTGTGGTAGGCAGCATGGTGATCGGATATGTCCATTGGTCACTGGCAGCTATTTTGGCTGTGGTAATAAGGGACATCTTGTGAGAAACTGTCCCCAAAAGAATAGGATAGGTTAGGAGCCTAGTGGTCAGAAGAAGCCCAAGACGTAGAGCGGTGTTGTGTGTTCTCTTAGAGGAGGTCCGAGATGCTGGGCGAGATGAAGACTTTTGTCTTATCTTTTAGGTTGTAGTTGTGAGCTCTTATGGTACTTTTTATGTATTTTGGACATGGTGGAGAATCAATTTTGCAATATGTGCCTCGTAAGGCTAATGAATAGTTGTATTAGTCCATCAGTGTTTGTAGAATCATAGAATGTGATTAGCGTAGTGTTAATGAGATCAACAGATTATACGGAGCCCTGTGGAGGAGTGTGATTAGTGAGGACGATTGATGTGAACCCGTAGATAATGTTCCGATATCCATTTAGTAATCGGGTATCTGATTATAGGGTGGCGGGTCGTTACAGATGGTATCCAAGCGGTTACAATTTCGAGGACGAAATTTTCTTAAGGGGGGGAGGATGTAGGGACTGAGGTTTCGGGTACAGTTATCAGGTCAATTTCGGAACAGGACCCCTTGGTTTGCACCCTAGTAGGTCTGGGGCATGTCTTCTAAACGACGTCTGGGGTGCACAACGCCATTTAGAATGGCGTCGGGCTGCACGGACGCCATTTAGATAGAGTGCTGTTGTGCCGCATGGGCAGGCGTTGGGGCACGTGTGTACGGCCCCGGTCATGTCGTCTGAATGGCGTCTTAGATGGACAACGGGATTCAGACATTCTTCCAGAGTACGAACCCGTCCTGTCGCCTAAATGGCGTCTGTCGAGGACGACGTGATTTCATTTGTTTTGGTTTGACACCCCGAGCCTTCCTTCCTTTCTCTTATTCTCTCCTTCACACTCTCTCTCTTCCCTCTTTCCATTCCCTCCGGTTCTCCCTTCCCTTCCCCTTCCTCTTCTTCCTCTTCCACCACTCCAACACCCTCTACCTCTCACCACTTCAGTCACCATCTCCACCGTGGCACTTCATTCTCTGGACGGCGCCCGACGTCCCGGCAGAGTGACGGCGTCTACGGCGGTACCGGCAGCGGTTTGCGGTGCGGCAGTTCGGCGACACGGAACTAAGAAGAGTTCAAGTGACCGATAAGGGGACGATCCTTACACATGATTTGGTTGTTTTATCTATGATTTTCCCGCTTTAGAGCATGCGATGTGTGTGGAGATTTCGGTAAAATGAGCATATTTAGGGGGCTTTTTGATGAAAATGGTCATTTTTAGCAAATGGGGATTAGTGTGTTTTAAGCGGTTATTTGGATTCTACCCTTCATCCTCTATTATTGAGTATTTTTAGGGCGATTTTGAGAGGAGGAAACCCCGTTTTGAGGCTCATGAGAGGTTGCAGGAAAACTAGATTTCAGACTATAAATGGCGTCGGACTAGGGCGACGCCATTTAAAATGGTGATGACCATGAGCGACGCCATTTAGACCAGATTTCTCCCGAGGCCAGTTTCTGCGAGAATCAGTTCAGTTTTTAATGGCGTCCAGACCAGGTGATGCCATTTAAATGGTGACGACCATAGACGACGCGATTCAGGCCAGTAACCCCTAAGAACCTATTTAGAGGTCTTAAATGACGTCGGCCACGGGCTACGCCATTTAGGACAGAATCCCTATAATTCATGTAGTTAACATGTGTTTACATTATTAGATAGTTTGGTTAAATGCATACTTGAAACCGTATATCGAGGCCGACGATTTCTGTATAATCGGAATCACATTGTGTGTATGTATGTTTATGCGATTGGGGACCTAGAATGATCGTGGTTTGTGTTTGACACCTTGCGTCGGTGTGGGAGGGACGCGGTGTCTATATGGCATTGATGTCGTACTAGTGTAGAAGGGGAACACGTTAGTGTTTCACTTGTGGCTGGGAAATGGTAGAACTACCTGAGCTAGACAGGCCGGAGTCGCCAACGTGCTATCCGAGGGGTTGTTGTTCTATCCCAGTGGGTCGGTACTTTCCTAGTTTATCGTGGCAGTTTCCGACGCGTTTCTTACTGTAGAGCTGGGTTTGGTGCTGCTAGTGTAAGGATTGAGGTTTTAGATCTAGTTATCGGGTCAGTTTCGATGTCGGACCCCTTAGTTTGTGCCTTTGTGGGGTTGAGGCATTGGTTCTTTCTCGACGTGGTTCAAATGGCGTCCGGTTAGGGGGACGCGTTTTAGAATGTGCCACATGGGTGCCACGTGGGCTGGTTCTGGGCCGCGAGAGTATGGCCCTGTTGTCACCAAAAAATGAACAAAGAGAAAAATCCAAACAATTTTTCCAAGTAAAGAGATGGTTAATGGATAGCAGTCATGCCTATTTTTTCAAGACAAATGAATCAAAAAAGGGGCCACTCTAGGGCCCAAATGATGAAGAAATCCAATGGTACAACCGGGCCCATTATCTCAAGCAAAAGAGGTCCAAACAATTGTGCAAAGATTGTCCAAGAAGGCCAAAATGAAGAAGATTTAAGGGGCAGCAGCTAAGCCTAATTTTGCAAGCCAAATGAATAAAAAAAGGGCCACTCTAGGGCCCAAATGATGAAGAAATCCAATGGCACAACCGGGCCCATTATCTCAAGCAAAGGTGGTCCAAGTAATTTTTCAAAGAAGGCCCAAGTGAAGAAAAGTTAATGGACAGCTGTCATGTCCATTCTTGCAAGCCCAAAGAAGTCAAAAATGGGTTACTTTCAGCCCAAATGATGAAGAAATCCAAGGGGGCAGGCTAGGCCCATTATCTCAAGAAAAAGAAGCCCAATATGGCCAATTTGGGCACAAAAAGTGAAGGCCAAAGCCCAATTTCGTGGCAGCCTTTAAAAGGGCCCAAATGGTTCCACCCATGGCCTATTCTTACCTCTTTGGCCCATGGTCAAATCTACCCAAAGGAGGATAAAAAGAAAAATAAGTGGTCCCCCCCTCAAGATTCTTCTAGAAGAGGGTAGGTGAAAAGCAAAAGGAGAAACCAATCACGATTATCCAAGTGTTGTGGCCTCATTTGAGGGTTCTTAAGAGGGGTTTCTTATCTCAAATTTAAGGCTAATGGATACCTAATCTACCCCCCAAAAATAACCCAACTTTATCTATAAAAGAACCCCCATCTTCTACAAGAAAAAGTTGGGGACAAAAATCCCAAAAAAGAGAAAAGAGAAGGAGAAAAGTGAGAGAGCTTGGAGGAGCACGTCTCCCTCCTCCTTCCCCTCTATTTCCGGCATCCCAAGAGAGAAAAAAGAGTTAGAGAAGAAGAGAAAAAGAAAGGAAGAGTGCTAGAGAAGAAGAGAGTAAGATTGTAGGCTTCAAGAGCCATTCTCCCTTCTCATCCCCTCTCCAAGGTAGAGTAGGGGTGAAGAAGTGATCTATTTCTGTCTCCTTGCTTTCTTATAATGTTTTTTCTTTCATTTTGATGTTCATAGAAACTTCTATCTCCCCCTTGATGTTCATCTATGGTGATTGAAAGTAATGAAATGCAAAGTTCAGATTTTCTGTGTCTGTTTTGTGAATCTGCTGGTTATCTTGCTTTTACGTTATTTTTTCCTTCATAAGGCATGTGTTTTTCGTATGGGGATGGTATAGGGGCCTTTCTAGTTCATAGAAATGGTCTCCTCAAGCCTTTCAACCCCCTAAATATGGAGATATGACCCGACATATGCTTTGTTGTCCAGATTTCCTGAAAACTGATTTTTCATTTATTTGTCTTTGATCTTGGGGTTTTTCAAGGTGGCTTGGCCTTCCATGCCCTTAGGAGCACATCCCCTCCATGGATGATGTTCCCCCAAGGCCAAACATCAAGAGAAATCCCCTAAGTTTCATATATGTTAAAGTTTGAATTTATGTTTTCATGTTGGAACCGAATGGGTTTTGTTTGGACCTTTTTCCTTTAATGGCTAAGGGTTTAGGCCCTAGAGGTTCTCAAGGAGGTTCTCTCACTAGTTGAGGATGAGCTTCTTTGGGTAAAAACCCTCTAACATGGAGCCAAGAAGGAGGAATTCATGGAAAAGATAAAAGATATATCTAAGTTTCTCATATGTTCATATTCAAGTTTTCATGATATTTTCCTAAAGAAATGCATCTAAAATATATTTTAAATAAATATTTTAGGCCTTATACCTTTTATACTTTATTTTCCATCATTTGGGTTAGATTTAAACCCATTTTTTACCGAAAATCCGGGTTTCAGCGTGAGTCTGCGCCTGCAGGTGCTACAGTGTTTTGGTTTGCGCCTCCCTGCGCAGACTCAGCGCCTGTGTGCAGTTTTGAGTCTGCGCCTCTTTCAAGTTGGTTTGTGGGCTTGAGGTGATTCTTTGATCCTCCTCCAAGCTATTCAAATGTTCCTCGGACCTAGGGCTATCCCTTTGAGGCCCAATGAAGGTCCTAAATGGATTGGACTTTGGGTTATAAAGCCCTTAATGTTTCAAACCGAAGTTTTGCCATATGTTTTAAGCTTTTAAATGTTTTCCGATGTTTTCCAAGGATGTCTCGATCTAAGGATGCCAACAATCCAATGTTGGGTAACCCATCAAGGGCCCTTATACAAAAAACATCATTATTGTGTTCCCATTTCTATGGGTTCATTTAGATGATGTGTCTCGAAGTCCCAATGAGTTGGTGGAGTTCTTCGCTCTCCAAATGTATAAATGGAATGGGTGATTCCCTGTGGATAACCCTTTCATTTTGAAGGCATTAAGGTCACCCTTTGGGTGAGTGGTTGGATGCTAAGCACGCTCCCCTTTATAGCCACCTCCATGGTTCATAGCTACATGTGATCCTCTAGGGAAATTGGTGAAGTTCCTTGCTCCCAAAATGTAGAGATGCTTTGGATTACCCCTTGTGGGTTTTTCTTACATCTTGAAGGCATTAAGGGAACCCATTGGGTGGGTGGTTGAATGCTCGGCACGCCCCCCTTTATAGCCATCCCTATGGTCCATTAGCCATTACATATCCCTTTAAGGGAGTTCGTCCTTCGGGTCCCTTCATGCCATGATCCTTCATGAAGATCTTAAACCTTTTCATTGGGTTTTCCTAATGAAAGATTGAAATTCAACTTGGAATCACTATATTGTGCACTTTTAATGCTTTATAAAGTGATCTAAGAAGAATGAGATAAACATGAAGAAATCATGTCATTTGAAGAAATCCACATGAGAACCACTCCTTGAAAAGGCCTCATGTAGCCATACTCAATTTCTGAGATTTCTCAGTATAACGAACCGCCACCCTATAATTGGGGATCCGATTACTAAATGGGTACCGAATCATTAATTTGGAACCAAACCAGGATCTAAGTAAGTCTGGGAAATAAATAATAAACTAAGCTAAACATTCACATCGCATTGAATTGAAAGGAAAATGCAGGAATTAAAAGTTATTACAATACGACTCGATACAGCAAATAATTACATACTCTAACAGAAAAGAAATAATTAAGCATACAGGCCAGAAATAAAGATAACAACTACGTCGGGGCATACCCCGGAACAACAACTGACGGCGTGCGACACACAGCAGCACACCCCTCGCTAAGACTGCCTGGAGTCCTCACCTGAAAACCGTAGGGGTGATTCTCAATGAAAAGACTCAGTAGGGATCCTTCGATCCCCACTGCCCACTCACACACCCACAAGTGTAAAACACAGCTAATAGTCTAGTGAAGAAGTAAAGCAGTAATTACTACTCCTAAAATTCAATATGAATCACATGCATTCGAAGTATATTTAACATGCATAATTCCAATTTACCAGGGAACCCGAAACCAACGTATCCTCAAAACACGTCAACCACACAACGAAAGTGGGAAACACCGACCCGCTGAGACCAAACAGTAACCCCTCGGATAGCATGCTAGCTACTCCAGCCCAACTGGCTCAGGTGGTCACTCCTTCCCCCAGCACGAGTGACACTCCACAGGTACCACTCCGACACCGGTATTAGCTAACCCCGGGGTTCACCAGGGGACCCTCTCTCACTAGGCGTCACCCCGCCACTGCTACCACCGGCGCTGTGCTCCACCCACACTAGTACAGGGTGATAAAGCGCTACAACTGTTACTCTAGGTACACAGTAACACAAAACACGGTACAGTGTGATCCGGTCACGAATAATCCATCAATATCGAGTAGATTCAAGGCATGCATTTAACCGACTATCTGATAGTGTAAATACATTTTACTGGCATGGATTCGTGTGGTTCTGTCTTGAATTGCGTCGCCCAAGGCCGACGCTATTCAAGCATCCTAAACTGGTTCATGAAATCTCGGCCTCATAACCTGACGTAAAATGCGTCGTCCTGGGAAGTCGCCTTTTTAAAAGGCGTCACTGTCCTCAGACGTCATTCACACCAGAATCTGAAACTTACAGAATCCTTAATCATGGTGATTTCTGCATAAATGGCGTCGTACTGGCCCGTCGCCATTCTAAATGGCGTCTTCCAGGTACGACGTCATTTAACGCCAGAAACCGAGACGGACAGAACCTCAAATAGGAAGATTTCTGCCTAAAAGGCGTCGTACTGGCCCGTCGCCATTCTAAATGGCGTCGTCCTGGTACGACGTCTTTTAGCGCCAGAAATCCGGTTCCGCAGTTCAACCCGAGGGTCCCCTTTTTCACCCCCAAATGCCCCAAAATCAAACCAAACGGAGGAGGAAGAGGGGCAAGCTAAACCATCACAAATACACATTTACAGAAACTCCCATTCCCATCAAGAAAAAGTCCCTAATATGCACATTCTACCCAAAAAACCATAGATCCGTAGGATGCTTCAAGCGGGAGAACATGGTTTTAAAACAAAACACTACGGGAATCGTCACCCTACCGATTCTTGAACTCCTCCTGGCTCCGTCGCCAAACCGTCGCACCGCAAATCGCCGCCGGTACTCCGAGGACGCCGCCACTCCGCCGGGACGTCGGCCGCCGTCTGGAGAATGGAACGCCGCGAAGAAAGTGGTGGTGGCAGTGGTGAGAGGTGGAGAGGTGGAAGAGGAAGAAGGGGAAAGGGAAGGGGAAGAGTGGGGAGTGTAACGACCCGCCACCCTATAATCGGGGATCCGATTACTAAATGGGTACCGAATTATTAATTTGGAACCAAACCAGGATCTAATCAAGTCTGGGAGATAAATAATAAACTAAGCTAAACATTCACATCGCATTGAACTGAAGTAAAAGCGCAGGAATTAAAATTATTACAATGCGACTCGATACAGCAAATAATTACATATTCCAACAGAAAAGAAATAATTAAATGTACAGGCCAGAAATAAAATAACAACTACGTCGGGGCATACCCCGGAACAACTGCTGATGGTGCTCAACTCACGGCCGCACTCTCCTCGCTAAGTCTGCTGAGAGTCCTCACCTGAAAACCGTAGAGGGTGAGTCTCAAAGACAAGACTCAGTAGGGATCCTTCGATCCCCAATGCCCACGCACACACCCACAAGTGCAAGGTACAGCTAACGGAAAGGTGATAAGCACAAGAGGTACAATCCCTAATTCTTAACGTGAAATCACATGCAATCGTAATATAATACACATGCATATATTAAACCAGTCGACTAGGAAACCCACAACTGTCGTCTCGATAGAACTCGCCAACCACACAACAACGGTGGAAAAACCTCGACCCGCTGAGACCAAACAGTAACCCCTCGGATAGCACACTAGCTACTCCGGCCCAACCGGCTCAGGTGGCTACTCCTTCCCTCAGCATGAGTGACTCTCCAAATGTACCACTCCGACACCGGTACTAGCTGACCCCGGGGTTCACCAAGTGACCCTCTCTCACTAGGCGTCACCCCGCCCACGCCCCCACCGGCGCTGTGCTCACGCCCCCACCAGCACAGGGTGATAAAGTGGTACAATGTCACTCCAGGTCCACAGTAACTCAAAACCCAGCACAGTGCGAACCGGTCACGTGAAAAGTCCGCGATCGCATAATACACATATAAAGCCATCCGATTATGAAGAATCCATCTCTATCGGGTACACTAAAGCATGAACTAACCATCTATTTAACAGTATGAACACGTTTTACTGGCACGAATTAGTGAGATTCTGTCTTGAATCACGTCGCCCAAGGTCGATGCCATTCAAGCTCCATGTACAGGTTCATGTAAAACAGTCTTCAGAATCAGGCCCTAAAAGGCGTCGACACCAGTGGTCACCTTTTAAAAGGCATCGACATCCTCAGACGCCATTCAACACAGAAATCTGGAAATTCCAAGGCCCTTACTCAGGGGATTTATGCCTTTAAAAGGCGTCATGGCTAACCGACGCCATTTGAAAATGCGTCGTTCACCCATGACGTCTTTTAGTCCCAGAATCCCCGAACAGGCAGACTCTCTGTCAGGCGATTCCTGTCTAAAAGGCGTCGCGATGGCCCGACGACCTTCAAAAAGGCGTCGTCCATTGACGACGTATTTCAACCCCAGGAACCAGAGTCGCCTGAGCCCGAGGGCTCTCTTTCCAACCCCAAACAACCCCAAATTCACCCGAAAACGGAGAGAAAAAGAGGAGCAATACTATCCATAGGCAACACATTCATAGAAATCCCCCATGTTATCAAAAGAACTCCTAAACATGCTCATTCTACCCCCCAAAACCAAGGATCCAAACAAGCTTAAACGAGGGTAAACATGGCTTAAAATGCGATGCTAAGGGGAACCGTCACCCTACCGGATACTTGAACGCCTCCTAGCTTCAAGCCGTCCACCCGACTCGCCCCACGCCGCCGCCGGTACCGCCGTGGTCGTCCTTGCTCCTCCGTGACGTCGGCCGCCGTCCGGAGAGTAGAACGCCGCAGTGGAAGTGGAGGTGGTAGTGGTAGGAGCTAGGTAGAGGATGGAGTGGAGGGAGAGATGAAACGGTGGGAGGAAAAGAGGGAGGAGGAGGGATCGCCGCCGAGTTCGTCGGAAAGGGAAAGAGAGGAAGAGAGGAGAAAATGAGGGAAAGAAGGAGGGCTTACGGGGTTAACCAGAGACTGGCTAAAACGCGTCGACAATCACGGACGCCATTCAGTTGATGTGACGGCTGCTCTGACAAGATTCTGAAACGCGTCGTTCAAGGCAGACGTCGTTCAGACGATATGTCAGGGCCGTACTCTGACAAACCCAGAGTCGCAGTCTGAAAGGCGTCGATACACGTGGACGCCGTTTAGGTCGACAAGACAGGGCCGTACCCTCGCGGCCCGAAGCCAGCCCACGTGGCACCCACGTGGCAGAACTTGAAATGCGTCTACGACGGTGGACGCCGTTTAAAACGCGTCTCGAAGTCCTGACGCGAATCAACTCAGAACCTCCGCCCTTACTAAGGTCAGAACTACAAGGTCCGATCCAGAAAACCGGATCCGAAGGTCACGATCCTTACAATCTCCCCCCCTTAAAAGAATTTCGTCCCCGAAATTAACTGCTAGCATTAACAAAAGTCAAAACAGGGATACAAGTTCATAAGGAAACTTACGAAAAGAGGTAAGGGAACTGCTCCCGCATCTCATCCTCTCGCTCCCAGGTTGCCTCACCTCCGGAGCGGTACTGCCAAATCACCTTGACCAACGGTACAATCTTGTTCCGCAGGACCTGTTCTCTGCGATCCTCAATACGAACAGGATATTCTGGAAAGGACAGGTCCTCAGCGACCTCCAACTCTGAAAAATCTACGACATGGGATGGATCCCGAATATACTTCCTCAGTAAGGAAACATGGAACACATCGTTCACCCCTGCAAGACCGGGCGGCAAGGCCAGCTGGTACGCGGTTTCCCCAATCCGAGCAAGGATGGGAAAAGGCCCAATATATCGCGGACTCAGCTTGCCTCGCTTCCCGAATCTCATTACACCCTTGGAGGGTGAGACTCGGAGAAACACGTGGTCCCCAACTTCAAACTCAAGCGGTCTCCGTCAGATGTCAGCATAACTCTTCTGCCTACTCTGCGCTGCGGTCAACCTCTGCCGAACTAACCTGGCGATCTCAGCACACTGCTGTACTAACTCGGGTCCCGCTATCTGCCTTTCACCGATCTCGGACCAACATACAGGAGATCGACACGGTCGCCCATACAAAGCCTCGTAAGGCGCCATGCCGATACTGGAATGGTAACTGTTGTTATAGGCAAATTCCACTGTGGACAAATACTGTTCCCAAGAACCTCCCCAGTCTAGACAACAAGCTCTGAGCATATCTTCCAAGGTCTGAATAGTCCTCTCCGACTGTCCGTCAGTCTCAGGATGGTAGGCTGAGCTGAAAGCCAACTTAGTGCCTAATGCCTACTGAAAGCTCTTCCAGAATCTGGAAGTAAACCTTGGATCTCGATCTGATACAATAGACAAAGGCACCCCGTGCAGAGAGATGATCCGGTCTACAAACAACTTTGCCAGCTTGCCGACTGACCAGTCCTTCCTAATAGCTAGGAAGTGTGCCGACTTGGTCAGCCGATCAACGATGACCCAGATGGCATCTCTCCTGCTAGGGGATGTAGGCAATCCCATCACGAAATCCATCATCACATGTTCCCATTTCCACTCTGGAATCAGCAAGGGCTGTAGCAATCCACCAGGTCTCTGATGCTCGGCTTTAACCTGCTGACAAGTCATGCATCTGGCCACATATTCAGCTACATCTTTCTTCATACCGGGCCACCAGAAGTGCCTCCTCAAACAATGATACATCTTAGTCGTCCCCGGATGCACTGCATATCTCGAACGGTGCGCCTCATCAAGAACACATCTGCGCACGTCCTCCTCAATCGGAACATAAAGTCTACCTCTGAACCTGACCGTACCGTCGTCCCACAACTCTACCTCTGACCTCTGGAGGATCTGTGGTAGTTCAACATCTGCCCTCTGAGCCTCAATTACTGCATGATACACAGCTGGTCTCACAGTCAAACTGACCAGCACGGCTCTGTCATCTTCCCGTGGAACCCTAAAGGAAGACTCCACCACCTGCTCGAATAATTTCCACTCCTGAATCATAAGGTATGACATGACCGTCTTCCGACTCAAAGCATCTGCCACTACATTCGCCTTGCCCGGATGATAAGAAAGGTCAAAGTCATAATCTTTAATGAACTCCATCCACCTTCGCTGCCTCAAATTCAGGTCCCTCTGAGTGAACACATATTTCAAACTCTTGTGATCCGTAAAAACCTGGAATTTCTCCCCATATAAATAATGCCTCCAGATCTTGAGTGCAAATACCACAGCCGCCAGCTCCAAATCATGAGTAGGATAGTTCTCTTCATGCTTCTTCAGCTGTCGAGAAGCATAAGCCACTACCCTGCCATGCTACATTAGAACTGCGCCCAAACCTCGATGGGACGCATCAGAGTAAACCACAAATCCACCTGATCCAGATGGAAGCACCAGTACAGGGGCTGACGTGAGACGGGTCTTTAACTCAATAAAACTCTGCTCACAATCCTCGGTCCACACAAAGCGAACTCCTTTTCGAGTCAACCTCGATAAAGGGGCTGCTATCGAAGAAAATCCCTGAACAAACCGCTTGTAATAACCGGCAAGCCCCAGAAAGCTCCTGATCTCAGTCACTGTAGTCGGCCTGCTCCAATCCATCACCGCCTCAATCTTGGCTGGATCCACTGCGATACCATTGCCAGAAATAACATGCCCAAGGAAATGCACCTCGTCTAGCCAAAACTCACACTTGCTGAATTTGGCATAAAGTCGATGCTCCCTCAGGACCTGCAATACAGCCCGAAGATGGGTGGCATGCTCTTCCTCAGAAGAAGAATAGATCAGAATATCATCAATAAACACAACCACAAACTGATCCATGTAAGTCCTGAAGACTCGGTTCATCAGCTCCATAAAGGCCGCCGGAGCATTGGTCAAGCCAAAGGGCATAACCAAAAACTCATAATGTCCATACCGAGTTCTGAAGGCCGTCTTGCTAACATCAACATCCCGGATCCTCATCTGATAATATCCGGATCTCAAGTCGATCTTGGAAAATACCTTCGCGGACTGCAGCTGATCCATCAAATCATCAATCCTCGGAAGCGGGTACTTATTCTTTATTGTTACCTGGTTCAGCTGCCTATAGTCAATGCACAATCTCAGAGAACCATCCTTCTTTCTAACAAACAGAACTGGAGCACCCCATGGAGATGTACTGGGACGAATAAAACCCTTATTCAGCAGCTCCTGCAACTACGCCTTCAACTCAGCGAGTTCGGCTGGCGCCACCCGATACGGGGCCTTAGACAAGGGCGCCGTACCTGGTGCAAGCTCGATGGTAAATTCGACCTCTCGCTGAGGAGGAAGGCCAGGCAGCTCCTCAGGAAAAACATCTATAAACTCACATACGACAGGTACCTCCCCAGGGCTGAGACTATCCCGGACATCAGAGATAACAACAGAGGCAAGGAAAGCCTCACAACCACCAGCAAGCAACCTCCGTGCCTTAAAGACAGAAATAAGAATACCTCGGGAAGAAAGCCTAATACCTTGGAAGAAGAAGGTCGGGATGTCCGGAATGGAGAATCGCACCCTCTTCCTGTGGCAGTCCACCTCTGCATAAAAGGCTTCCAACCAATCCATACCCAGGATGACATCAAAGTCTCGAATGGCAAGCACAACCAACTAGGCAGGTAGCACATGACCTTCAATGGTCAAGGGAACATTCCCCAAGCAATTATAAGATATCATATAGTCTCCAGAAGGAACCTCCACCATCAAACCATCAGACAACTCAACAACGGGTGCAGAAAGGATATCTAGGAACTGCTCAGAAATAAAAGAATGCGAAGCACCCGAATCAATCAATACGTGTGCAGAGTTCCCAAGGACAGAAAGTGTACCTTCCACCAAGTTGGATGCGCGAGCCTCCCTCCTGGTGATAGCTAGCACTCTCCCCTGGGTCCTCGGCTTCTTCTGCTCACCTGAACCATGTCCCTGACCATGCCCCTGCGGGCAATGCCTCGCCAAATGGCCCTGCTGGCCGCAAGTGAAGCACCTCCTGGGAAGAGTGGGACACTGAGTCCCACCATGGGCACCCCCACAGTGCTGACAGACTGCCGGAAGCCTCTGAGCTGGCCCCTGCGGTGCACTGGATACAGACTGACTCTGCTGGCCCTGCCCGGGCCTGTTGCTGCCGCTACTGCCACTACTGCTGCCACCACCCCTGAAGAATCTCCTGAATCGGGAGCCGAGTGACGACGATCCCGATCCGACTGAAGGGGCCGCTGCCGCTGCCTTACCCCTGCCACGAACTGGGCTATGAACAGCCAGTCCTCTCTCCCGGGCCGACTGGCTCTGTTGAGCCTCCACTGCTGCCGCACATCTAACCGCAGAAGCCAGATCCGTGCAACAGTGGGACGCCACGAAGTTCCTTAGACTGAGCCTCAGTCCGTCCACGAACCTCTCAGTACGACGCTCCTCGTCCCCAGATATGAAGGGCACAAACCGACCTAGCGAAACAAACTTCGCCTGGTACTCAAGTACGGTCATACTCCCCTGCGTCAGATCCATGAACTCCCTCTCCTTGGCCCTCTGGACGTGTCTAGGGAAATACTGTGCGTTGAACTCCTTAACAAATGTCTCCCATAGAATTTCCCTAAGACTCTTGTCCTCGTAGGACAAACTCTTTAAGGTGGTCCACCAGTCATAGGCGCTATCCTTCAGCATGAAGGTAGCTAACGGGGTCCGCTCTACTGCAGCACAATCCATGGTGTCAAAAGTCTTCCCTATCTCTCTAAGCCAGTGGATGGCCTCGTCAGGGTCGGGACGACCGGTGAAGTGAGGTGGCCTCAGCTTTAGAAACCTCTCAAGAGCAGCTGTGGACCCTCCCCGCGCATTGGAACTCTCACTAGGGTCTCGCGTCTGATATCGAGCCATAGTGTCCATCATCGCCTCCATAAACAGCTCAACACTTGGCCTCCCGGCCTCGGACCCACTAGGGACATCTCCCTGCTCTCAAATAACTGGCATCCTCCTTCTGGGAGCCATCTACTCGCCTACAATTACAAAATCAAAAAGTTCTAATTAGAGTCCTAAAGCCTATGCTACCGCCGTGCCTGTACGGGATAATGTATTTATTTGCCGAATTTATGATGTTTAACCTAGTTATTTATTTATTTGCCAGACCGTATGCTCTGATACCCACTGTAACGACCCGCCACCCTATAATCGGGGATCCGATTACTAAATGGGTACCGAATCATTAATTTGGAACCAAACCAGGATCTAATCAAGTCTGGGAGATAAATAATAAACTAAGCTAAACATTCACATCGCATTGAACTGAAGTAAAAGCGCAGGAATTAAAATTATTACAATGCGACTCGATACAGCAAATAATTACATATTCCAACAGAAAAGAAATAATTAAATGTACAGGCCAGAAATAAAATAACAACTACGTCGGGGCATACCCCGGAACAACTGCTGACGGTGCTCAACTCACGGCCGCACTCTCCTCGCTAAGTCTGCTGAGAGTCCTCACCTGAAAACCGTAGAGGGTGAGTCTCAAAGACAAGACTCAGTAGGGATCCTTCGATCCCCACTGCCCACGCACACACCCACAAGTGCAAGGTACAGCTAACGGAAAGGTGATAAGCACAAGAGGTACAATCCCTAATTCTTAACGTGAAATCACATGCAATCGTAATATAATACACATGCATATATTAAACCAGCCGACTAGGAAACCCACAACTGTCGTCTCGATAGAACTCGCCAACCACACAACAACGGTGGAAAAACCTCGACCCGCTGAGACCAAACAATAACCCCTCGGATAGCACACTAGCTACTCCGGCCCAACCGGCTCAGGTGTCTACTCCTTCCCTCAGCATGAGTGACTCTCCGAATGTACCACTCCGACACCGGTACTAGCTGACCCCGGGGTTCACCAGGTGACCCTCTATCACTAGGCGTCACCCCGCCCACGCCCCCACCGGCGCTGTGCTCACGCCCCCACCAGCACAGGATGATAAAGTGCTACAATGTCACTCCAGGTCCACAGTAACTCAAAACCCAGCACAGTGCGATCCGGTCACGTGAAAAGTCCGCGATCGCATAATACACATATAAAGCCATCCGATTATGAAGAATCCATCTCTATCGGGTACACTAAAGCATGCACTAACCATCTATTTAACAGTATGAACACGTTTTACTGGCATCAATTAGTGAGGTTCTGTCTTGAATCGCGTCGCCCAAGGTCGACGCCATTCAAGCTCCATGTACAGGTTCATGTAAAACAGTCTTCAGAATCAGGCCCTAAAAGGCGTCGACACCAGTGGTCGCCTTTTAAAAGGCGTCGACATCCTCAGAAGCCATTCAACACAGAAATCCGGAAATTCCAAGGCCCTTACTCAGGGGATTTCTGCCTTTAAAAGGCGTCATGGCTAACCGACGCCATTTGAAAACGCGTCGTTCACCCATGACGTCTTTTAGTCCTAGAATCTCCGAACTGGCAGACTCTCTGTCCGGCGATTCCTGTCTAAAAGGCGTCGTGATGGCCCGACGCCCTTCAAAAAGGCGTCGTCCATGGACGACGTGTTTCAACCCCAGGAACCAGAGTCGCCTGAGCCCGAGGGCTCTCTTTCCAACCCCAAACAACCCCAAATTCACCTGAAAACGGAGGGAAAATGAGGAGCAATACTATCCATAGGCAACACATTCATAGAAATCCCCCATGTTATCAAAAGAACTCCTAAACATGCTCATTCTACCCCCCGAAACCAAAGATCCAAACAAGCTTAAACGGGGGTAAACATGGCTTAAAACGCGAAGCTAAGGGGAACCGTCACCCTACCGGATACTTGAACGCCTCCTAGCTTCAAGCCGTCCACCCGACTCGCCCCACGCCGCCGCCGGTACCGCCGTGGTCGTCCTTGCTCCTCCGTGACGTCGGCCGCTGTCCGGAGAGTAGAACGCCGCAGTGGAAGTGGAGGTGGTAGTGGTAGGAGCTAGGTAGAGGATGGAGTGGAGGGAGAGATGAAACAGTGGGAGGAAAAGAGGGAGGAGGAGGGATCGCCGCCGAGTTCGTCGGAAAGGGAAAGAGAGGAAGAGAGGAGAAAATGAGGGAAAGAAGGAGGGCTTACGGGGTTAACCAGAGACTGGCTAAAACACGTCGACAATCACGGACGCCATTCAGTTGATGTGACGGCTGCTCTGACAAGACTCTGAAACGCGTCGTTCAAGGCAGACGCCGTTCAGACGATATGTCAGGGCCGTACTCTGACAAACCCAGAGTCGCAGTCTGAAAGGCGACGACATACGTGGACGCCGTTCAGGTCGACAAGACAGGGCCGTACCCTCGCGGCCCGAAGCCAGCCCACGTGGCACCCACGTGGCAGAACTTGAAATGCGTCTGCGATGGTGGACGCAAGTTTAAAACGCGTCTTGAAGTCCTGACGCTAATCAACTCAGAACCTCCGCCCTTACTAAGGTCAGAACTACAAGGTCCGATCCTGAAAACCGGATCCGAAGGTCACGATCCTTACAGGGAGAGTCGGAGGGTGGAGAGGGTGAGGAGAGAGAGTGTGAGGGTGAGAATGAGGGGAAGGAGGGGAAGGAGGGAAGGTTCGCGGGGTAACCAGAAACTGGCTAAAATGCGTCGAGATGTACGGACGCCTATCAGTCGACATGACGGGCCGCTCTGACAGAACTCTGAAACGTGTCGTCCATCCAAGACGCCGTTCAGACGACAAGACTGGCACCGTACACTGACAACCCAGGGTCGCAATCTGAAAGGCGTCGTCCCTCGCGGATGCCGTTCAGACGACACGACAGGGCCGTACTCTGGCGGCCCAAAGCCAGCCCACGTGGCACAATCTAAAATGCGTCTGCAATGCTGGACGCCGTTTAAACTGCGTCGAGCGGGCTCGACGCGAAACAAAACAGAGTCTCAGCCCCCTCAGGGCCTAGACTACAAGGTCCGACCCCGAAAACCGGATCCGAAAACCTCAGTCCTTACATTCTCCCCCCCCTTATAAGAATTTCGCCCCCGAAATTGCCTACTAGAATTAACGAGGTTGAAACATAAAGATACAAGCTCGCAAGAGAACTTACGAAAAAAGGTAAGGAAACTGCTCCGGCATCTCGTCCTCACGCTCCCAGGTTGCCTCGCCCCCGGAGCGGTACTGCCAAATTACCTTAACCAAAGGCACAACCTTGTTCCGAAGGACCTGTTCTCTGCGATCCTTAATACGAACTGGAAACTCTGTAAAGGATAAGTCCTCAGCGATCTCCAACTCTGAAAAATCTAAAACATGGGATGGATCTTGAACATATCTTCTCAGCAAAGAAACATGGAACATATCGTGCACCCCTGCAAGACTGGGTGGCAAGGCCAGCTGATACGTGGTTTCTCCAATTCGAGCAAGAATGGGAAAAGGCCCAATATATCGCGGACATAGCTTGCCTCGCTTCCCGAATCTCATAACACCCTTGGAGGGTGAGACTCGGAGAAACACGTGGTCTCCAACCTTAAACTCAAGCGGCCTCCTCCGGATATCAGCATAACTCTTCTGCCTGCTCTGAGCTGCGATTAATCTCTGCCGTACTATCCTGGCAACCTCAGCACACTGCTATGCTAACTCTGGCCCTGCTATCTGCCTCTCGCCAATCTTGGACCAACACACCGGGGATCGACACGGCCGCCCGTACAAAGCCTCGTAAGGTGCCATGCCGATACTAAAATGATAACTGTTGTTGTAGGAAAACTCCACAGTAGGCAAATGTTGCTGCCAAGAACCTCCCCAGTCTAGGCAACATGCCCTGAGCATATCCTCCATAGTCTGAATGGTCCTTTCCGACTGCCCATCAGTCTCGGGATGATAGGCCGAACTGAAGGCCAACCGCGTGCCCAAGGCCTTCTGAAAACTCTTCCAGAACCTGGAAGTAAACCTTGGATCCCGGTCTGATATGATGGATAAAGGCACCCCGTGTAGAGAGATGATCCGTTCTACAAACAACTTAGCCAACTTACCGACTGACCAGTCCTTCCTAATAGCCAGGAAGTGAGCAGACTTGGTCAACCGATCAACAATAACCCAGATCGCGTCCCTTCTGCTAGGGGTTACAGGTAATCCCATCACAAAATCAATAGTCACATACTCCCATTTCCATTCTGGAATCGGCAAGGGCTGCAACAACCCTCCTGGTCTCTGATGTTCGGCTTTAACCTACTGACAAGTCATGCACCTAGCCACATACTCAGCCACATCTTTCTTCATACCAGGCCACCAAAAGTGCCTCCTCAAACAATGATACATCTTAGTTGTCCCGGGATGCACTGCATATCTAGAACGGTGTGCCTCATCAAGGACACTTCTGCGCACGTCCTCTTCGGTTGGAACATAGAGTCTGCCTTTAACCCTGACTGTACCGTCATCCCACAACTCCACCTCTGGTCTCTGGAGAATCTGCGGTAACTCTACATCTGCCCTCTGAGCCTCAATCACAGCATGGTACACTGCTGGTCTCACAGTCAAGCTGGCCAACACGGCTCTATCATCCTTATGTGGAACCCGAAAGGAAGATTCCACAACCTGCTCAAATAATCTCCATTCTCGAATCATAAGGTATGACACGACCGTCTTCCGACTCAAGGCGTCTGCCACCACATTTGCCTTGCCTGGATGATAAGAAAGGTCGAGGTCATAATCCTTGATGAATTCCATCCACCTACGCTGCCTCAAATTCAAATCCCTCTGAGTGAACACATACTTCAGGCTCTTGTGATCAGTAAAAACCTGAAATTTCTCTCCATACAAATAATGTCTCCAGATCTTCAGTGCAAAAACCACAGCTGCCAATTCCAAATCATGGGTGGGATAGTTCTACTCATGCCTCTTCAGCTGTCTAGAAGCATAGGCCACGACCCTGCCATGCTGCATTAGAACTGCACCCAAAGCTCGACGAGATGCATCTGAATAAACCACAAACCCACTAGAACCTGATGGAAGCACCAACACTGGGGCCGAAGTGAGGCGAGTCTTTAACTCAATGAAACTCCGCTCACACTCCTCGGTCCATACAAAACGAACTCCCTTTCGAGTCAACCTCGACAAGGGGGCCGCTATCGAAGAAAACCCCTGAACAAACCGCCTGTAATAACCTGCTAGCCCCAAGAAGCTCCTGATCTCAGTCACTGAAGTTGGCCTGCTCCAATCCATCACTGCCTCGATCTTGGCTGGATCCACTACGATACCCTCGCCAGAAATGACATGCCCAAGGAAGTGTACCTTGTCTAGCCATAATTCACACTTGCTAAACTTGGCATAGAGTTGGTGCACTCTCAGGACCTGCAACACCACCCGAAGATGAGTGGCGTGCTCTTCCTCAGAAGAAGAATATATTAAAATATCATCTACAAATACTACCACAAACTGATCCAAATAGGCCCTGAAGACTCGGTTCATCAGATCCATGAAAGCCGCCGGAGCATTGGTCAAGCCAAAAGGCATAACCAAAAACTCATAATGTCCGTACCGAGTTCTAAAAGCCGTCTTACTAATATCGACCTCACGGATCCTCATCTGATAATATCCAAATCTCAAGTCAATCTTAGAAAACACCTTTGCAGACTGCAGCTGATCCATCAAATCATCAATCCTTGGAAGTGGGTACTTATTCTTTATTGTCACCTAGTTCAGTTGTCTATAATCAATGCACAGCCTCAGAGAACCATCCGTCTTCCTGACAAATAGAACTGGAGCACCCTACGGAGAAGTATTAGGACGAATGAAACCCTTATCCAGCAATTCCTGCAACTGCGCTTTCAACTCAGCGAGTTCGGCTGGTGCCATCCGATACGGGGCCTTAGACAAAGGCGTCGTACCCGGTGCAAGCTCAATGGTAAACTCAACCTCTCGCTGAGGAGGAAGGCCAGGCAAATCCTCAGGAAACACATCTACAAAGTCGCACACTACAGGCACCTCCCAAGGACTGGAACTTCTACTATCATCAGCTAAAATGACAGAGGCAAGGAAAGCCTCGCATCTACCAACAAGCAACCTCTGGCCTTAAAGGCAGAAATAAGAATACCTCGAGAAGAGAGCCTAATACCTTGGAAGTAGAAGGTCAGGATGTCCGGAATAGAGAAACGCACTCTCTTCCTGTGGCAGTCCACCTCAGTATAATAAGTCTCCAACCAGTCCATACCCAGGATGACATCAAAATCACGAATGGCAAGCACAACCAACTGGGCAGGTAACTCATAGCCCTCAATGCTCAAGGGAACATCCCTCAAACAGTTATAAGACAATATAAAATCCCCAGAAGGAACCTCCACCATCAATCCATCAGATAGCTCATCAACGGGTACAGAAAGAACATCTATGAACTGTTCAGAAATGAAAGAATGCGAAGCACCCGAATCAATTAGCACATGTGCAGAGTTCCAAAGAACCGAAAGTGTACCTTCCACCAAGTTGGACGCACGAGCCTCCTTCCTGGTGATAGCTAGCACTCTCCCCTGGGTCCTCGACTTCTTCTGATCAGCTGGCCCTTGCCTCTGGCCACGCCCCTGCGGGTAAAACCTCGCCACGTGGCCCTGCTGGCCACAAGTATAGCATCTCCCGGAAAAAGTAGGACACTGAGTCCCACCATGAGTACCACCACAGTGCTGACAAACTGCTGGAAGCCTCTGAGCTGACTCCTGCTGAGCGCTGGACACCGACTGGCTCTGTTGATCCTGCCTGGGTCTGCTACTACCGCTGCTGCCACTACTGCTGCCACCGCCTCGAAAGAATCTCCTAAATCTGGAGCCGAGTGACGACGATCCCGATCTGGACGAAGGGGCTGCTGCCGCTGCCTTACCCCTGCCACGAGCTAGTCCCTGAGTAGTAAGTCCTCTCTCCCGGGCTGACTGATTCTGCTGTGCCTCCACCGCTGATGCCAAATCTGTACAACAGTGAGATGCCACAAAGTTCCTCAGACTGAGCCTCAGTCCATCCACAAACCTCTCAGTACGATGCTGCTTGTCCCCTGAAATGAAAGGTACAAACCTCCCAAGCGAAACAAACTTCGCCTGGTACTCGAGTACTGTCATACTCCCCTGAGTCAGCTCCATAAATTCCCTTTCCTTGGCCCTCTGGACATGCCTAGGGAAATACTGCGCATTGAATTCTTTCACAAAAGTCTCCCATGAAATCTCCCTGAGACTCCTATCCACATATGACAAACTCTTCAAAGTGGTCCACCAATCATAGGCGCTATCCTTCAACATGAAGGTAGCCAACGGAGTCCTCTCAACTGCTGCACAATCCATAGTATCAAAAGTCTTCTCCATCTCCCTCAACCAGTGAACGGCTTCATTAGGGTCGGGACGACCGATGAAATGAGGTGGCCTCAGCTTCAAGAATCTCTCTAGTATAGCTATAGACCCTCCCCGAGCACTGGAACTCTCACTAGGGTTTCGGGTCTGATATCTAGCCATCGTGTCTATCATAGCCTCCATGAACTGCTCTACACTCGGCCTACCGGCCTCAGATCCATTAGGGACGTCTCCCCGCTCTCTAATAACCGGCATCCTCTTCCTAGGAGCCATCTAATCGCCTACGGACACAAAATCGAAAAGTTCTAGTTAGAATCCTAAAACCTATACTACCGTCGTGCCTGTACGGGATAATGTAATTATTTGCCGAACTCACGACATTTAACCTAGTTATTCATTTATTTGCCAGACCGAATGCTCCGATACCAACTGTAACGACCCGCCACCCTATAATCGGGGATCCGATTACTAAATGGGTACCGAATCATTACTTTGGAACCAAACCAGGATCTAAGTAAGTCTGGAAAATAAATAATAAACTAAGTTAAACATTCACATCGCATTGAATTGAAAGGAAAATGCAGGAATTAAAAGTTATTACAATGCGACTCGATACAACAAATAATTACATACTCCAACAGAAAAGAAATAATTAAGCATACAGGCCAAAAATAAAGATAACAACTACGTCGGGGCATACCCCGGAACAACAACTGACGGTGCGCGACACACAGCAGCACACCCCTCGCTAAGACTGCCTAGAGTCCTCACCTGAAAACCGCAGGGGTGAGTCTCAACGAAAAGACTCAGTAGGGATCCTTCGATCCCCACTGCCCACTCACACACCCACAAGTGTAAAACACAGCTAATAGTCTAGTGAACAAGTAAAGCAGTAATTACTACTCCTAAAATTCAATATGAATCACATGCATTCGAAGTATATTTAACATGCATAATTCCAATTTACCAGGGAACCCGAAACCAGCGTATCCTCAAAACACGTCAACCACACAACGAAAGTGGGAAACACCGACCCGCTGAGACCAAACAGTAACCCCTCGGACAGCACGCTAGCTACTCCGGCCCAACTGGCTCAGGTAGTCACTCCTTCCCCCAGTACGAGTGACACTCCACAGGTACCACTCCGACACCGGTACTAGCTAACCCCGGGGTTCATCAGGTGACCCTCTCTCACTAGGCGTCACCCCGCCACTGCTCCCACCAGCGCTGTGCTCCACCCACACCAGCACAGGGTGATAAAGCGCTACAACTGTCACTCTAGGTCCACATTAACACAAAACACGGTACAGTGTGATCCGGTCACGAATAATCCATCAATATCGAGTAGATTCAAGGCATGCATTTAACCGACTATCTAATAGTGTAAACACATTTTACTAGCAGGGATTCGTGTGGTTCTGTCTTGAATTGCGTTGCCCAAGGCCGACGCTATTCAAGTATCCTAAACTGGTTCATGAAATCTCGGCCTCAGAACCTGGCGTAAAACGCGTCGTCCTGGGAAGCCGCCTTTTTAAAAGGCGTCACTGTCCTCAGACGCCATTCACACCAGAATCTGAAACTTGCAGAATCCTTAATCAGGGTGATTTCTACTTAAATAGCGTCGTACTGGCCCGTCGCCATTCTAAATGGCGTCGTCCAGGTACAACGTCATTTAACGCCAGAAACCGAGACGGACAGAACCTCAAACATGAAGATTTCTGCCTAAAAGGCGTCGTACTGGCCCGTCGCCATTCTAAATGGCGTCGTCCTGGTACGACGTCTTTTAGTGCCAGAAATCCGGTTCCGCAGTTCAACCCGAGGGTCCCCTTTTTCACCCCCAAATGCCCCAAAATCAAACCAAACGGAGGAGGAAGAGGGGCAAGCTAAACCATCACAAATCCACATTTACAGAAACTCCCATTCCCATCAAGAAAAAGCCCCTAACATGCTCATTCTACCCAAAAAACCATAGATCCGTAGCATGCTTCAAGCGGGAGAACATGGTTTTAAAACAAAACACTACGGAAATCGTCACCCTACCGATTCTTGAACTCCTCCTGGCTCCGTCGCCAAACCGTCGCACCGCAAACCGCCGCCGGTACTCCGAGGACGCCGCCACTCCGCCGGGACGTCGGCCGCCGTCTGGAGAATGGAACGCCGCGAAGAAAGTGGTGGTGGCAGTGGTGAGAGGTGGAGAGGTGGAAGAGGAAGAAGGGGAAAGGGAAGGGGAAGAGTGGGGAGAGTCGGAGGGTGGAGAGGGTGAGGAGAGAGAGTGTGAGGGTGAGAATGAGGGAAAGGAGGGAAGGTTCGCGGGGTAACCAGAAACTGGCTAAAACGCGTCGAGATGTACGGACGCCTATCAGTCGACATGACGGGCCGCTCTGACAGAACTCTGAAACGCGTCGTCCATCCAAGACGCCGTTCAGACGACAAGACTGGCGCCGTACACTTACAAACAAAACAGAGTCTCAGCCCCATCAGGGTCTAGAATACAAGGTCCGACCCCGAAAACCGGATCCAAAAACCTCAGTCCTTACACTCAGTGTTATCCTCCCCAAATTTGTGGTGATTCTTGGATCACTTCAGTTGAAAGAGGTATAAACCTGAAATTATGTAGATTTTGAGTCTGCGCACCTATAATCCTGGAAATTTGATTGGGAATGGGGTACAATCTGTTTTCCTCGACTCCGGATTTCATATTCTAACTTTAATGGTTGAAACTAACCCCTTGATGGATTTAATTGCAGCTTGAACTGTGCAGGAAACTCAAAAAACCAAATTTCATACTTGAGTCTGCGCCACTGTTTTGAGTCTACGCACCCTTGCGCTGACTCAACTTAAAACTGCCAAAGATGCCTTGTATGGATTGATATCCTCATTTATGGTTCAAATAAATCAAATAATTAAATTTAATTCATTCAAAAAAAGGTTTGAGATAGCCATTTTGTATTTTAAATAAACACAAAATTCCAAACTTAAGTTGAGTCTGCACACCTTTCATAAGCTCATTTCAAATGACAAAATCAACTAAAAAATAAATCAAATTTCTTAAATCACTCACAATCATATATCAAACACTTCATTTCATTCAAATAAACATCCATTTACAAAAAGGATCCAAATCTCTTCAAAATAAACAAAAATCACAAGTTCAGCTGAGTCTACGCACCCCTTTCGCAGACTCAAACTCATTTTTTCTTGACTCCTTGATCTTTGAAGCTTCCTAGCTCTTTGAAAGTCTTGGAATTCCCCTCAACCTCAGGATATTCCATCTTTTTAAGAATCTTTCTCAAAATCCTCTATAAACTTGAGTCTGCGCATCAATCTCAAGGCCAAAACCTCATCTCTTGGCCCCCAAATCATGCCCGCTGCTCTAAATTTGTAAATCATCACCAAACAAAATATAAAATCAAGTTATCCCACAAAAAATTCAATAAAATAACTCACAAACAAAAAATCCACAGTTCAAACTTGAGTCTGTGCATCTTGGCACAGACTCAACCCTGAAATTCACAAAAAATAAAAAAGCAACATCCCGAGCACTAAAAGATGATCTAAAACCCTCTAAAAATCAAGTTTATTCTTATCTATCATAATATCAAATAAAAACACCAAGTTGTTCTTGAAAAATTGCAAAAAATAACTCAAAACACATTGGTGACAAATGAGTTTGCGCTACCCTGCGCAGACTCAACCCTAAAATCCCAACTTTGGCCTTTTTAACCTTAATTTCCCTCCAAATTAAACCCAAAAAATTACATAAAAATTTTATACTTTATATAAGTCAAAAACCTAAATAAAAGTTTAAAACTCTTTTTACAAAAAATATAAAAAATGCTTAAACACTTTGATAAACAATGAGTCTACACTACCCTGCGCAGACTCAACCCTAAAATCTTAAAATTTGATTTTTTTGGCCATTAAATTCCCCTCAAATCAAACCAAAATCTTAAGAATAAACCCTATATTTTCCACAAATCAAAACCCAAACAAAAAATGATAACTCTTCTCCTTGAAATTACCTAAAAAATTAAAAAAATAGGCTTGTGACAAACGAGTCTGCGCTACCCTGCGCAGACTCAACCCCTAATTGGTAAAATCCAATATTTTCCACCTTAATTCCTTTAAAATTAAATAAAGAACCCTAAGATAAGAATAAAATACTTTCTATAAATAAAAAATCAAATAAAACTCAAATTTGCCCTTTTGCAAAACATAAAAAATACCTAAAAGAAGTCTCACTTCAACCTTGCTCATTCTCTAAAGACCTACAAATTAAAAATATAAAAGACATAAGTATTTAAAGCATATTCCACTCAAATCAAATAAGAAAACATAAAAAGCACTTTTTCGTACCTTCCAAATCAAATCCAAAGTCTCTTTACTTGAAATATGAAAAAACACAATAAGAAATGTTTATTAGACTCCTTTGATAAAAAATGACATTCTCTTCAATCATAATACCATAAAAAAGATCTTCATTCTTCTCACAAATCAAAAATCAAAATAAATATAAGCATTCTCATTGGTAACAAATGAGTCTGCGCATTCTTGCACAGACTCAACTTCATATTCACTCACAAACATAAAAATTCAACAAATCTTCAATGCATCCACATAAATCAATTCAAAAAGACTAAACAATGAGTTTTCTTCGCAAATAAAAACTTAAATTCATTCATTTTTCGAATGCAATCTTGTATATCTTATATCATTTCAAAGGGTGTTATTCTATTCTTCCGACGATTAATCAAGGGTTTTCTTCTTAGGATGATGTAATTAACGCTATTCCATTTATGGGTAGCGGGATCGGGTCGAAGAACTACGCATTGATCTGATTGAGTCAGGTAGAGCGCACAAATAACAAATCTAAACCTAAATCAAAAAATCAAGATCAAGTGCATTTTTTCCCTAAAAAATGTACGACAATCTCTTTTGGCACGCCCGGTGGGACCTGTCCTCCCTTCATCTTCTCGTCGGAAGAATAAGGATAACACCTATTCTTTGAAGTTATTGATTATCTCTTTGTTGTATTACAGGAGACTCAATGGAATCGAAAGTTTTCTTCGGCCCTCTGGTGGTCGAGAACCATGCTCGCTATGGCAACCTGGCGGTACCTGTGGCATTCGGGAGCTTCCCTCCCGTTATTGGTTTTCCAAATTTTCTCGGGGCGGTCTTCATGCAACTTGAGATTATAACTGATAAACCTCAAGCACAAGTAGTCAGCTGCTGCTCTATTCATAGTCATGCTGCATCATCTTCAAGACAATATCGGGGAAATACCGGAAAGGGTCAAAATCCCAGTTCAATTCAAAGGCAGTTTCTGCACAATGGTCTAGGACCAAAAAATCAATTCTTGTTGGGAGCCTGCGGATCTTTCTAGATGGCAACAAAGTTGATACTTCCAAAGACCGACTGGTTCCAAATATTCCAGTTCAAAACTCATTCCAGGTCTTTGAAGACATGGACAGAGAAAGAATGAAAAATGAAAGAAAAGAAAAAGAAAAAGCTAAGATTCAGATGTTGGAAAAACAAGAAAGAAATCCCAAACCAGCTTATTGTTATGGGACGAAATATTGTCAAGAGCCACCAACAAAACAAATCTAGGTGCCCAAACATCAAGAAGATCAATATGCACAAGAAAAATCAAAGCCAATCTTCCAGTCACAAAGGCGGCAAATATGGAAACCAATTCAAAGGCAGCTGCCTCATGCCGAGTTGCCAAAAAGAAAGAAGTCAAGAGAAAAATATGAAAATGAAACATCTATATTCCAAAGGCTGCAGCCGAAGCCTCCTTCCGCAAGGAGATCAACAGAATTCACCCAAGGAAGCCTGATGATTTATTCATGTCATACTATCAACAAGTATGCAGTACTCCCTGAAGATCCAGACGAAATCAAAGATTTAGCCTCAAGGCCGGGTCTAGTTACCCGAAGAATGCAAGCGGCAGCCATAGTTGCCTAAATTTTTCCTACCCTATTGAAAAACATTGATGAGGAAGCAGAGCTATCTGTAAATGTCATTGAAGCTTCAGGAGAAGCTCTTTCTGCACCAGCAGAGCAGCAGCTTCCACAGCAAATCAATCAGCAAAAAGAAGCAGAACCAAGCATAACTCAGTTGTTATTGCAAGAAATTGAGTTGTTGAAAAAGCAATTGAAAGAAAAAGATGCCCAAATGCAAGGGGCAGGATGGGCTAATAATGAAGGAGGTGCTTCAACTTCCTCTTATCCTCGGGTGGCTAACCCTCTAGTTCCACCTCCTCCGTCTCAAAATCTTCTAAATATATCCATGCAGTCATCTAGGCCTGTGCCTGTGAGTGAAACACCTGCATATATTCAAGTATCCAATAGTCAAGCTGCTCCTGCAACAATATTGCAAGACAATTTGAACTTAAATTTGCCATTTCAAGCATCCCAAGTTCAGGGAGTTAATTTCTTCCCAAATCCAGCAGAACCTGCTGTGGCTCAAAGGTTGATGCTAGAACAGCTCATTGATATGAAGCTGGCAGAAAGAGTGGGAGGTACCTCCACGGTATATGATGTGTACAAAGTACCATATCCGGTGCATCATGCTATAAAGAGGCTTCCACTGGGAACGACCAAAGTGCCCAAGTTTGAAAAATTCAATGGCCAAGGAAATCCAAAAGAACACTTGGCATATTATAATGGGGCAATAGGAGACCTAGCCACTGATGAATCTTATATGTTGAAATTTTTTGGGTCTTCTCTAACTGGACTCGCATTTGAATGGTATTCTTCTCTTCGGCCTGGATCTATTGCTGGGTGGGCCGACCTTCAGAAGCAATTTCAAGACAAATTTTATCTGGTGGAGAGAGAAATCACTCTGGCAGAGCTATATACTGTGAAACAAGAAAACAATGAAAATGCTTCTAAGTTCATTGCTAGGTGGAGAAATTTTAGCATGAAATGCAAGAGACCACCATGTCAAGAAGACGCAGTGGTGATATGCAAAAGTAATATGAAAAATGAAGTCCTTGAAAGGCTGGTAGCCATTGAAATCAAATCTTTTGACAAATTGAATACTGTGGTATCAGAAGTTGAAAATTTTCTGTGCCGATCTAGAAGTGAACCAAGCAACAACAAAGAAAAATTTGATAGAAGAAATGCTCCACGTGAGTCAAATACAGTAGATTTATCTACATTCATCACGGAGTAACAAAAGAAAGGTCCAGTCACACAGGCCGAAACCAGCAACAATAGAGAGAAAGAAGTTTAAGCCTTATCTTCTCTCAGAGACAGAATGAATAGGCCATACAGCTTCCCAAAAGACAAAACGCGTGTTCTATTGGAATGGGCACGAAAATACAATCAGATTGTGTTACCACAGTCGAAGTGGCCAGAAGGTGGCAAAAGATCTAATGATCCAAATTATTGTCCATATCACCAAATCATGGGACATCCTATTGAAGAATGTTATGTGTTCAAAGATGCAGTTGAGAAATTAATTCAAAAAAGTGTCCTGAAGATGGGAGATCATCTTGTTCATCCTCCGCAGCCTCATGCCTGGACAAAAGCAAATGTGGCATCTGTAAATGTGCATCATATGGTTCCTATTTACCAGTCATTAAGCTCAGAAACTGCAGAAAGAAGCATACAAGCCACCCATGAGCAACTGGTACTTCAACCGCTTCAAACATCTCAGTGGCAAACAGTCAAAAAGAAGCCAAGATCTCATATCAAGCAAAAATCATCAGAAGTATGTATTCATGGAGGTATTCCACGACGGCCGACATATGTTCAACCCATCCCTCCACCAAATTTGGATAATATGATATCCGATATGTCCAAAATGGCTTTATCTACGCCAGTCAAAGACGCAAATTCAAGCACAAAACAATGTGTGTCCTCCCCTCAGCAGGAGACATCCCAATCAAGTTCAAGTTACCCTGCTCCAGCAAGCAGTATATGGAAATGGGTAGATCCTCATACTGTAAGGAGGGTTACCAACAGAAGAAGAAAAAGAGAAACACTAATACCAATTCTACCCAAAGGTAAAGATCCGCTGTCAAAGTTGCAACAGCTAATAGACAGCTTGGATGAATACGAACAGCCTTAAAGAAAGCCAACAAAGCTGAAGCATTATATCCCATGGGAGAAACTCCAAAATATGACAATGAAGAAAATACATGAAGAAGCCCTATTCTGGGAACATGAAGTCAAAAAGCCGAAGAATGATGATAGTCAAGAAAACGAAAAAGGAGAGCAGGAAGGCACTTGCACTGTCATGTCTTGAAACACAATCTCAACAATAAATGAAAGTGAAGATGATGAGGAGGAAGAAATCTTCCTCACTCCAAAAATGGAAGTGATGGAAAGCTCTACATCAACTCCAAATAAGCAACATGTCACCCGCTCTGGCAAAAAGTGGGGACAGAAGCCTCCATTGGCTACCACTCAAAAAATTATCTAGCTGCAAGGAGAAATACCATATGTCGTCCCAGAACCAGAATTCCGAGGAATGGAATCCATGCCTTTGTCAAAAAAAAAAGTTCAAATCCCGCCTCCGCTCGGGCTGTATCCAGAAAATTCTGATCAAGAAAATAGGATGTTACCCTCTTTATATGAATTCATGACAGTTCAAAAGTCTGCAAAGAAAAGTAAACAAGTCCAGTAGCAGCCGTCTGAAGAGCAAGATCCTCAGGTTGCCTCTCTAGAAGTTCATGATAATGAAAAAGTAGAAAAGAAAGTCATCGGCTTACTAAAAAGGTTGCTATCTAAATTTATTGTGTGGGAAGTTTTGTCACTTAGTGAGGAATTGCGAAAGGCTCTCATTGCAGCTTTATAAACTCCTCAAATTTACGAAGCTCATGCAGCAGAAATTCACGAAATACCCTATGAGTCATTCACGGCTTCCATCACCTTCACTGAAGATGATATGTTGCTGCCTACAAATGACCACAACAGGCCACTCTACATAAGAGGAAAGATAAATGGACAATCTGTCAATAGAATCCTGGTTGATCAAGGCTCTGTTGTCAGCATCATGCCTCTCAGAACTTTCCAGAAATTTCATTTTCATATGCACCTAAGAAGAGTGCAAGATTTCAAAATAGTTGGATTCAACCAGAAGTCAGTAACACCAATTAGGGCAGCTGAATTTGAAATGGTCGTCGGTGACTTTCACTTCACAGTCCTCTTCCATTTCATAAATTTTGATACCACATACAAAGCTTTGCTTGGGCGGCCATGGATACATCAATATTTTGTGGTGCCCTCCTCATTGCATCAAATTTCCCTGGGAAGGACAAATACAGCGAGTCTTTACTGATCTCGAGCCTTTTGAGGTTCATGAATGCTATCTTATGGATGCCAATCTCTATATACCTCCACCCCTGGAGGAAAAAGAAGAAACAGAAAAGCCTGATACCAGTCGGAGCAAGGAATGGTTTCCACCTCCGTCAGATATTAACTCTCTCAGTCTTGAAGACAAAGAAACTACAATTCTGAAAAGTCCTTCAGCAGAGACAACCAAACAACAAGATGTACTCTCTATAGAAGTCATAGTCCCAGTCGGACTAATACATCCTATGGAAGAGTATGAATGTCAGCTCGTAGAGCCTTTGAAGAAATTCGTGGTTCCTCACGAAGATGAACATAGAACAGTCTTTTATAGAGCTGATGAGCAGTCGACTACTGAAGACAAAGATTGCTATATTCCCGATATAGAAGAAGAATTATGGGTTGACATCATGGGTCTCCCAGACATGACAAAGCACACAGAGGAATTGGCTAAAGCTCAGTCAATTTCATTATATCAGACTAAAAAGGAATGTAGCAGGTTCCAACAACTATGGTACCATCCTAACATGTCCAAAGCATTGATGCAACATACACAATATCCAGGGTTGGGATATACCTTGCCGGAAGAAGAAACTCCTGAATTATCAGTAAATATGACATCTATTTTGCCAGAAATATCAGAAATTGGACAAGCAATATATGATGACTATGATGAAGAGCAGCCTACGGGTCAGTCTATTCAAGAAAGCCAGCCAGAAGCTGATCAATCTCCTATTCCGGCATGTCAATGCTAGAAACATCTTGAAGAAGAAGACATCCAAGTCGCAGAAGTCAAGGAAAATGATATCCCATGTTCCGATATGATTCAGAATATATCAAAAGAACAAGAAAATCCATCTATTACCCCTAAACCTCATGTTAACACAGGGCAAAGGGAAGATGAGCTCACTCAGCTTATAGAAAATCAACAGGCAAATTTTGTCCCAAATATTTTCACAGCAAATCAATCAAATGAAATTAACCAAGAAGTCAACGAAATTGAAGAAGAAGTAAATGAAGAAGATCTAATGGAGCTCCAGCCAGCACCTCCAGAACTTGAAGATGGAGGACAAGCCACAGTTGATGAACTCCTGGAAATCAATTTGGGCTCTGAAGAAGACCCAAGACCAACATATATAAGTGCATTACTCAGTCAAGAACAACAGCAAGCATATATTTCGCTTCTGAAGGAATTCCGGGATTGTTTTGCCTGGTCCTATAAAGAAATGCTTGGGTTAGATCCAGAAGTAGCTCAACATGAGCTGGCCATTGATCCAGGCATAGAGCCAATCAAACAAGCTCTGAGAAGAATGAGGCCGGAGCTGATAAACAAAATCAATGCTGAAGTTGACAAGTTAATTGACGTTGGCTTCATACAAGAAAATCAATATACAACATGACTAGCAAATATTGTTCCAGTCAAAAAGAAGAATGGACAGATCAGAATATGTGTAGACTTCAGAGATCTAAACAAGGCATGCCCAAAGGATGACTTCCCAGTGCATGTTACCGAAATCATGGTCGATGCCACCACAGGATATGAAGCTTTGTCTTTTATGGATGGATCATCGGGATATAATCAAATATGGATGGCTGACAAGGATAAAATCCATACTACCTTCAGAACTCCTAAAGGAATCCTCCACTACAAAAGAATGCCCTTCGGCCTCAAGAACGCCGGTGCAACATACCAAAGAGCAATGACTAAGATATTTGATGAATTCCTTCATCAATAAGTTGAATGTTATATTGATGACCTAGTTGTCAAAACCAAGAAAAAGGAAGATCATATGCAAGATCTCCGCACCATATTTGAAAGGCTGAGGCAATACAGCTTGAAAATGAACCCCATGAAGTGCGCCTTCGGGGTTTCAAGTGTCAAATTTCTGGGCTTTATTGTCAGATACAGGGGCATTGAAATAGACCCAGTCAAAATCAAAGCAATACATGAGCTCCCGCCTCCGAAGAATCTCAAAGAGCTACAGTCCCTTCAGGGACGGCTCGCATACATTCAAAAGTTCATATCCAACCTAGCCGGACGGTGTGAACCCTTCTCTAAATTAATGAAGAAAGGTATCCCATTCATATGGGATGATGAATGTCAAAATGCGCTTGAGAAAATTAAGCAATACCTTGCATCGCCACCCGTGTTGGGGGCACCTATCAAAGGCCAGTCATTAATCTTATATATCGCTGCTCAGGAGACTTCTCTGGGGGCAATGCTGGCACAAGACAATGAAGAAGGCAAAGAGCAAGCACTATATTACTTAAGCAGAAGGCTGATCGGGTCTGAACTCCGGTACACACTTATCGAAAAGATATGTTTGGCCCTAGCCTTTGCAGCTAAAAGACTTAGGCACTATATGCTATCACATGAAATCCAGCTCATCTCTAGGGCTGATCCTCTCAAATATATCCTCAATCGACCAGCCTTGAAAGGTCATTTGGGCAAATGGGCAGTCCTCCTCATGGAGTTCTACATCAAATATGTCCCTCAGAAAGCCATCAAAGGTCAAGCCATTGCAGACCTCTTTGTTGCACATCCAGTGCCGGAAGATTCATCGTTGGTCACTGACTTGCCAGATGAAGAAATATTAGAAGCTAACCATACAGAACAAAAGATATAGCAACTATATTTTGACGGGGCCTCCCGTTCGGCAATTGCACAAGATGGTACATTCACTACGAAGGCCAAGGCAGGCATTGTCTTGACATCTCCAGAAGGCGAGGTTTTGCATATCTCGTGTTCCTTAACTAAGCCATGCACCAACAATGAAGCTGAATATGAAGCTTTGATAGTTGGCCTGAAAGTTGCTCTGGATATGGGCATTCAAATGATTCAAGTCCATGGAGACTCAATGTTGATTATATACCAAGTCCAAGGAATATATGATGTCAAAAAGTCCGAGTTGATTCCTTATCACAAAAGGGCCCTCAAGTTGATACAAAGATTCTATTTCTTTAAAATCAACCATATCAACCGCAGTGCAAATGCTCAAGCTGATACTCTGGCTAAATTAGCAAGTTCTCTGGCTCTGCCGCCAGAGGGGTCCCTTGAAATATGGGTCAAGAACAGAAGATTGTTACCAACTATGTTGGGAGAAGAAACAGAAATGCAAATAGAAGTATGTACAGTGGAAGAAGCAGATAAGCCTGATTGGAGGGAAATGCTTCTCGACTGGTTCAAGCATAAAATATTGCCAAGCACCCGAATCAAGCGTGCTAAACTGATCCGTATTAAGGATTCATATGAATACAAAGGAGACAGTCTCTTTCGAGTGACATATGATGGCAAAAGAAAAGTTTTCCTTAGATGCCTATCACCAAAAGAGATAGCTGAAGCCTTGAGGGAAATACATGTCGGGGTCTGTAGTGCTCACCAGTCTGGCCCCATGATGAAAAATCAACTCAAACAATTGGGCTACTACTAGCCCACAATGTTCGATGATTGTGCACAATATGCCAAATCATGTCACAAATGCCAGGAACATGGCCCAATTCCAAGAAAACCCCCGGTGCCCTTGCACCCTGCAGCACCATCATGGCCTTTTGTCGAATGGGGCATGGACATTGTCGGTCCATTCATACCCTCCTCAAGAGGTGCTAAATATATTCTGGCCGCCGTGGATTATTTTTCCAGATGGACCGAAGCAGTAGCATTAAGAGAGGTCACCGGGGCAGCCGTTGAAAGGTTCCTCCGCCAAAATATGTTATTCCGATATGGTGCACCCAGTCGGATCATCTTAGATAATGGAACATGCTTCCGAAATCAAATCATATACAAGCTAGATACGAAATTCAAAATTGATTGGAGGACCTCTATAGTCTACAATCCACAAGCCAATGGGTTAGCAGAAGCCTTTAACAAGACCTTATGCAACCTTCTGGCAAATACAGTCAATTCAACTAAGAAAGACTAGGAAGAAAGAATGTATGAAGCATTATGGGCTTACAGAACCATATACAAAACTCCAACAGGCTGTTCTTCCTATTCCTTAGTATATGGGTCAGAGGCAGTCGTACCAATTGAATTGGAAGTCCTATCTTTGCGCATTGCCTTAGAGCAGGGGCTTATCAAAGGAAATCAATCAAATGCAGAAAGGCGGCTCGAGGATTTAGTAGCCGTGGAAGGCGACATACTTCGAACCCAACAAAATATCCAGATATATCAAGCTCGCATGGCTTGAGCATTTGATAGACTAGTCAAAGAAAGAGCCTTCAAGAAAGGAGACCTAGTTATGGTCAAAATAAGAGAAGTCATGGCGTCAAATCCAAAAGGGAAGTTGACTAGTAATTGGATCAGCCCCTATGTCGTCAAAACTGTTTATGAAGGAGGAGCATACACCCTCACCAATCATAAGGGAGAAGTGCAGTTTCCTCCCTTAAATGGCAAACATATGAAGCGTTATCATGCGCCACCTCCGTGCTTTCTAAGCGAAGGTTGAAGAAATATATGAAGCACTGTCTACGGTGTGATTATGATCACCATGAAGACAGTCAAAAGAAATCATCCAGCTCTTGGGATGTATTCCCCCGAGACTATAAATCTTAAATGGCATGGTAAAATTAACCTGCCTATATGAGCCAAGGACATTGAAGAGGCTCCGAAAGGCTTTACGAAGCCGCCCCAAAGCACCTCATGGGTTGCCAATGACGAAATGCCATTGAAAAAGAAAGAAAAAGAAAAAAGTTGGCATGACTATCCCGCTACTCGGGCAATGGTGCTGAGGTAAACTTGGTGCGGAGGGAGTATAAATCATTCCCCGCTCCCCGTTTTATAACCAGTCGAAGTTTTCAATCAAATCAATCTGAATCGATGATGTTTTTCGATTCCGAAATTGTTTGATATAAACATGCATTTGTATTGCAACCTTGTCTCTTCAATAAACAGGGGGCAAGAAGCTACAAAGAAATAGAGAAGATGGCCTGAGTCCTTCTGGACCTTGCCATTCAAGTCCAAATTCAAATCCAAGCTCAAATTCAAGCACAAATTCAGATACAAGCTCAAAGTCAAGTATGGACTGGCCTAGGTCAGCAAAGCCTTGCCACTCAAGTTCAAAACTCCAGTTCAAACTCGAGCATAAAATCAAATTCATAATTCAAGTTCAAAGTTCAAAAATCAAAGCTTCAGCTTAGGAGCAAAACTCAAATTCGAATTCAAATCTAGAGCTCCGCCTGAAGGGCAAGCTGAAGTTCAAAGGTAAATTGGCTTGAGTCAATAAGACCCGCCGCTTAAATTCAAGATCAAATTCAAGTTCAAATTCAAAGCTTCAAATCAAGCTCGAGCTCAAAATGCAAGCTCAAATGCAAGTTCAAATGCAAGTTCAAAGCTCCAGCCAAAGAGCAAGCACAAATTCAGGATAAGTCAGCCTGGGTCAACAGGATCCGCTGCTTAAATTCAAGATCAAAATCCAAGTTTCAAGTAAACTTGAAAGCAAGAAGATGGCCCGGATTCATTTGATTCCGCCATCCAAGGTCAAAACAAAGAAGATGGTCCGGGTTTATTCAACCCCTCCATTCAAAGCTCAAGTTCAAGTTTAAATAGGCCTGGGTCAATAGGACTCACCGATTAAATTCAAAGCTCCTATTCAAATTTGAGCTCAAATTCAAGCTTAAACTCAAGTTCAAACTTCAAGTTCAAGCTCCAAACCAAGCTTAAATTCAAGTATGAAGCAGCCTGGATCAACATGGTCCGCTGCTTAAATCCAAGTTCAAGCTCAAATTCAAGTTCAAAATCCAAGAGTAAAGCAAAGTTGAAAGCAAGAGAATGGCCTGGGTTCATTCAATCCCGCCATTCAAAATGTAAATTCAAAGCCCCAATTGAAGTTCAAATGCAAAAAGCCAAGCCTAAATCCAGGTTCAAGTTCAAATGTAAATCGGCCCAAGTCAGCAAGACTCTGCCGCTCAAGTTCAAAATCAAATCCAAATGCAAATTGGCATGTGTCCTACTGGATTCCGTCATCCAAGCATAAGACAAGAAAGATGGCCCGGGCTCATTCGACCCCACCATTCAAGCTCAAATTCAAATCGGCTTGAGTCAACAAGACCCGCCACATAAATCCAAGCTTAAATTCAAGATTCAAGATTCGAATACAAGCCGGCGTGGGTCCTAGACTCCACTACCCAAGTTTAAAGTAAGTTCGAAACAAGAAGGTGGCCTGGTGCATTCAGCACTGCCACTCAATTTTAAACCCAAGGTCAAATCCAAGTGCAAGCAAAAGCAAAGCAAAGTAAGTCAACCGGGGTCTTCAACGACTACGTCGCACCGGTGGCTGGCCCGGGTCCCTCGTGACTCCGTCATCCCCGAAAGACCGGGTCTCCATGAGAAGTACTCCGTCACCAATCAAGCAAATTCAAATCAAAACAAAGTAAGTCGACCGGGGTCTTCAACGACTACGTCGCACCGGCTGATGGTCTGGGTCCCTCGTGACTCTGCCATCCCCGAAATTACTGGGTCTCTAAGAAGAGTACTCCGTACTCCCTATTTACCTCGGCTATAAACCTATGAGTCTGCTGTGGTAGTTAGGGTTCATCCATTCAAAATCACCCCTAGTTATCATGACCAAAAGCCTTTAAGCCCGTCATTGATAATTAGGGTCCTCATGACCTAGGTATCTAAGTTTGCATTATTCAAACACCCCTGTCTACTTCGGGCTACAAACCTATGAGTCCGCTTGAAGTATTTTGGGTTCATGCATTTCAAATCATACCTATGTTACCACGACCAAAAACCTATGAGTCCGTCGTTGGTACTTAGGATTTGCATGGCGTATACCCTTCCGGTCTGTTGCCACCCTGCATAGTGGTTAAGATCCTTACGATCTTTGCCACCCCAATAAAGGCTCAGACCCTTACGGTTTGTGCCATTTTCAATAAACAAGTGATTGAGGTATTCATTGCCCCTCTCACTCTGTCTTTCCTTTTTAAGCTTCAATAATCCCCATAACATTATTAGTTATGGAAGCCAATAAACATTGTTAAGTCATCTTCATTTGAAATCTTTTCCTTTTAGCTTTGCAGTTACCATGGATGCATACTTCACTCTACTTCATTTACAACAAGGGGAGAGAGAGGGATAAAAAAAAAGTGAGAGAAAAGTTAAAAGGGGCTTAAAAATAGAGATGCCTCGTCGGACTTGATCGTACCTTCTGCGGTCAAGGGAAATAAGGGCTATATATCCGGCTGTGGTGAAAACGCGAAAGGGCGCTACAGGCAAAATCTGGAACCCCACCGTGGGAAAACCCGAAAGGGCGCACGGACAAAAGCAAGAGGGGGCCGACTCTGGTGAAAATCCGAAAGGGCACTTGGGTCGGTAAAGTGAATATATAAAAAAAAGAAAAGAAATTCAAGCATGGCATTCATTGAAAGGGGATATGATACAAAATTCTCTTTATAACATGCTGAAAGTTTACATGAAATGACTTCCATCCCAGTTTACATGGAAAAGCAAAAGAAAATACCCTTCCCAAGTACAAAGTTTAGCTGTAAACAACATCATGGATCCTCAAGTAACATAGGCAGCAGCGGAAGTCCTTCTCCAACTTGAGTATGCAACTCAGAAAGAGCTTCCTCTTCAATCTGTAGCTTGTAAACTTCACTGGATAAGGATTCAAGAAGGCCTTGGGAAACCAGAAGATCATCTTGACGTCTATGTAAACTGTGCCTTAAAGTTTCTAGTTCAGCTTTCGTAGTAGCAAGTTCATTCTCTAAGCGCTGAATGTTTTCCATCAATAAGCCTTCTTTTTGTTCAAAGCCAGCTATTTCTGCCTGTTGTTGTGAAATTTGAAGAGAAACAGGCTGCATCTGTAAGTTATATTCATGCCACTGAAGAGTCAAGGCTTGGCGTCGATCTTGTATAACTGAGTGAATATATTCTTGACGCTTAAAAAATTTGAAAGCAGTGGAAGCGATAGGAAGCCATTCATCCAAAGAAGCTCCTGCTAGATGAATCCATGTAGTCATGCTTTCAATTTGCTGGTGTAGAAGATCATATGATGAACTAGGCTGCCGGCATATAATTTGTCGTAAAAGCTTGATATTGGCGCCAAGGACATCAACACCCTGTATGCCTAAACCAGCAGGAATAGAAGGGATAGCAATGTGCACGGATTCGTCCACTGAAGTCCAGTCCATGACCGTTTGAAGGGAAGAGGAAGACACTGAACTGGATGAAGGTTCGATAATAGAAGGGGCAGATGTGACAGTTACAATGCTTGATATAGCTGTGGGCAGGTCACTTTCTGTAAGTTTAGCTGCGGACAGAGCAACTATAAAGGCAGAAGGTCCAGATAAAGTAATTGGCTCAAAAGAAATCTGTACAAGGGATGATGTGCATATATGAGCCACAATATCAATAAGCCGAAGGATATGTTCAGCAGAGATTAATCTACAGGGGATAGGACGGGATACTATCACCTGTCGACTCGGTGAACTTGTTCCCGAGTCAACCCCGTCATGCTCTGAAGTAGCCACAATATCCGCAAGCTCAAGAGCTGAAAGTTCTACAGTCTTGATATCCGAGAAGGTAATGACCTCTGTTGAAGTTATAACAGTTGGAACCATTGAAGTCTCTTCTGGTTCCGCATCTTCAGCAAAAACAACTTCTGCCTCTTCAGAAGAAGAAACCGACATGCAGGCCGATATTTCAAAATCCATGTCCCTTTCAGTCGGGATGTGAGGAATTTCCATCCTTTCCGCATGAGCCGGGGATGCCTGATATTCAAAATATATACAGGTCAAGTTTAAATGATGGAAAAAGCAGAAAAAATGTGATAAAGAGAAATTACCATAGCAGACTACACTGTTTCAACTTGATGAGTCTGTGATATCAAGCCCTCAGTTGCTTCAAAACCTATATGGTCAAAGTCAGAAATTCAGTAGTGAAATGAAATCACTATTGCTATAAGTCTCAGAAGGGTTACCTAGATCCTTCAGGGGCAACCAGATAGCTATTTCTGGCAAAGCTTCACTACTAATGTGTTCAGTAGTATGGGAAGAAGTAGAAGGTGAAAGAGGAATGCCGCTTATTTCTTCCACACTGGAAGAAGTATCATCAGTTTCTTCTTTCCTTGTTTGAGCCAATAATCTCGAGGATTGGCGTTTGGGCAGTACAATCTTTTCAGGGGGGACAGACTCTTTGGGCCCTTTTCGAAATCTTTTTGCAACTTGCTTAACCCTCCCTGTAATGGAAACAAAAGGAAGTTGTTCATCATCAATATCAAAATTCTGAAAGGCATAAATCAAAAGCATAATGCATACCACCCTTGGCTGGGGATGGAGAAACCAGGGCACTCGCCCGCTTGGCAGTTTTTGCTATAAAAGCTTCAAATTCAACAAGCACTGGCAAATTGACGGGAGGAAGAGGTTCAGGGGTAGGCGCTTGTCTCTTCTTTGTACACGCCTCTTTGGCAGCGGCAACCACCCTCCCTATAGCACTAACCTCCACAGGGGATGCGGTGGTTGATGTTTTAGAAGGCACAGGAGGAAAGAAAGATGGTCTCTTTGCAATAGCCACAACCCTTCGATGCTGCTGAGTCAGATATTTGGCTGCCGGCACTATAAGAATATGCAAAAGAAGAAAGCAATTTATATAAGCAGAGAAAAAGCACAAAACTCAAAAGAAGTCAAGCACAAATACATATACTTACAGTAATCGCTTTCATAACAGTTTGATAAAGGCCAGTATTCATATATGGAAGACTTATCTCTAAGCAAAGCCTCCTTCACAAAATATATGACATCATTCATTATTTTTGCTTGAGAAGCTAGGCTACTTAGATCATAATGCTTTTTATCGCTCAAGCAAATGCCCAAGCGCAAAGCATCAAGTCCCCGCCCATCTATATGATCCCAAGAAGCGGGTAGTTTTGCATCCAACATACCCTGCGCAGTGGAATCCTGGGATACACTACATTATTTCAAAAGGGCAAGTAGCCAGCTGGTGCCCTTGTAAAAATCAGGTTTCTCTTCCTTGTGTGGGACATAAAATCTTTGAATACCTGAGAGACTCTTAGGAGTTTGCTGAGAATCTCTGCCACTAATATCTTCCTCTTCTGGGAAATCGATATCGGGATAATCTTCAGAGGTCACAAAAATATTAAATTGCTTCAAGAAAGCCCCTTTCAGCTCTTTGGTATCCAACCTTGTCAACTCTAGATCAATCAAGGGTAAAGAATCTCTGTGATGAGCCTTATAAGCTGCCCATCTCTCTGCATACTTAGCAGCATTCTTATCGTCTAAGAAGTACAGATAGTGGAACTCTATATCAAAAGGGATTTCCCGTTGGGTCTCCAAGATATTCTTCTCAACATTGGGTCCTCTCCTGGCTATAGATATTGGTGCGCATTCGCCACCATCTGACATATTCACATGTCACACGAGGAGCAAGGACAGCGGAAGGAATTCTAAAAGAAACATTTTCAAATCGGTGGAAATAATCCCACCATTCACGAGCCCTCTACAGTCTGCTGGAGCCCAAAAGATGGCGGTCAGGAAGCTGAAATATGTGATCACAAGAAGGAATGCACTGATCATATCCAAAATTGCGGCCGAAACGGAAAGGATAATAGGGTTCTAAATGAACTACAGATCCCTTCCGATATACTAAGACACTAGGTCTGATGGATAGAAGCCATGATCTAATCTGACTATCCAATGCAGATTTCTTCAGTAGCTGCTTGGTCTGAGAATGGGTGAACTCAACAGGATTACCCTCGGCAAATACTTTAGAGGGGTTCACTAGAGGACGAGAATTGGCAGTGTGCTTCCAAAAACGTATGTCCCCTTCAGTTTTTCGCCTGGTGTCAGTCAAGATACCGCGAATTTCATAATGTTGCTTCTGGGTATCCCCTCCATCAACACTTGCATATTCAATCATGCGTGGAAATATGCAAGGGGAAGCCAGGCTCTTCGGGGCAGACTCTGAAAAAATAGAAGCCACCCAGGCATTGAAGAAATGAATGGGACCCACAACATTAAATTCTCGTGGTTTCTCCTGCTCAACCACTTGGCCAAGAGTTTTGAAAATCAAGCACAGTGTAACTGGAGCTAGAGACAGTTTAATTCCCCAGGCTAGTTCACAAGCTCCATAAAGAGTCTCAAGAGGAATTACTCCCTCGTCCCCTTGAGGAATAGCAAAATTCGGAAGCCAGTAGGCCAAGTATGCTGCCAGATGGGTGTTCCTATCCAAGTCCAAGGGATTGGCATCTTTCTTGTGTTCCTCAAAGATGATATCAAGATAACCCTTTCGGTGCCTGGCTATCTGCCCCATGAAGACTGGAGTCTCACCAGCCCTATGAAAGTCTGTATATCGAATGTCAACATTATGAAAGAAACGGAGCCAGACAACTCCGCGGACTCGTGTCCACTCTCTGCAGGATCTCTTTTTCAGAGACTCTTCACCAAAAGCCAGAATCATGTAAGCCTTGAGGAGGAATCTGTAATACCTCTAGGTTGCATAGCGGCCCTTGCCGTCTGTTCTGTCCTTGACAATGTCGGGATGGCATATTTCTTCCTAAGGCTCTCCGTCAATGGGCAAGCCAGAAAGCTGATGTAAAGTCCATAAATCCAGAGATGTCTCTCCTTCCGAAGTATAAAAGGTATTGAACTCCTTCATGAATACCTCGATCATGCCACAGCAAAGGCCTTTAAAGATCGGGTATCAGAATCGAGTGGCTTACACACTACTAAGAAGGTCCACTCGGCTCAGCAAATCATGGTAATACTTCAAGACATAGTCAGTATACTCTACAAAATATTCTCTGAAGCTGTGGCCGGATTTAAGCTTCAAGTCACCAAACCATCCCTTGCTGCCTTCAATCTAAACCTCATGGCTAAACAGTAAAAAAATCAATGGCTCTTATCTGAAGCCCCATTTGTATGGAGAAAGGAATAGCCCATGCCGCCTCTGTTTCGAGTCTGGGATACCTCTGTCATAGCCCCACTTGGCAGGAATAAATGAAGGTGAGCGGGTCAGAATGTCGTCCTGAGGACACATGATATTAGTCCCACTAGGCATAAGCATGTCTCTAGCATAACCCGGCTTGAACAAAGATTCCCCTCAGGTTGTCTCGAAATTTCAAAATGGCATCCTCGGCATAAAAAGCCCTCCTTTCAGAACGCACTCCATTGACCTTGAAGTCAAGCAAGAAGTTGTACAAATGCTGATCACTGGGAAAGTGAACTAGATAATCTTTGTCCCGTCTATATTTATAGAATCCGTCTGAAAAGACAAGTCTGCTCTCATCAACCTTGCCATCTGATTCATCGGCAAAGGATGGTCCAAGATAGCAACCTTAAAAAATTGCAGTAGTTCACTGTCCTCATCTATGCCTGCTGCAGGTGTCAAGTAAAAGGGACTTATCACAGGCCCACTCTCCTCAGCCATTGTAGGAGTCTGTTCAGAAGACCCTGTCGGAGAAATTGGCACATCTTCAGAGACAGTCTCGGGCATCACAGCTTTGTCTTTCCCCCGAGAAGCCATTATGCTGAAAAAGAAGGGACAACAAGTCGAAATCAAATGCAAAAAGCCCTTATCGAAAAGGAAAACTCTGTCGAAATTTCGGCAGCATCTCACCTTAACGGAGGGCTATTATTATTTTATCGAGAGCCATCCGGGACAGACCGAGATGCTCCGATAAGAAGAAGACCCATGTCAAAGATAGAGGGGTGTAGAAATGGCATTCCAGTAACCCACTTCCCGAGAGCTGAGCTACAACTGGGACTAGGTACAGAAGCCGCAGCCCCAGGGATTGCTCTCGTGGGAACTGCCAAAGTCAAACAGCAAAGAAGCTGATCCACCCGACCTGCAATCGCTACATTAATGAGTCTGCGCCTACTGTAGATCGGCGAGCTCAGAGTCGGTTTCCTGCAAAAAGAAGACAAGGAAAAAATGTTAAAAGATGAATACAAATGCAGAGGAGATCCTCTTCACTCTCCCCATGCCCAAATCAATGACGGCCAATAACACCCAATCAGTCCCACCGGCCAAAAATTCGAAGGAAAGGGCTCCACCTTTCACTTTGAAACTACGGTGCCGGAATCTTTCTTCCTTAAACGGCAGTCTTCAAGTCCAACCGATGCCCCTTTTTCATGGCAGCAGCGAGGCTCTCCGGAGTCCCCTTCGAGGTTGCCGACGAAGAAGGAGCAAGGAAGGCAACGCCGGCGGCTCTGAACCCGGCGGACAACACCTACAGGCGATGACAGTGGCGCTCCCCGACGGGGTTGCAGCGTTTGTCAATGGTAGAGGAAAGAGGAGGAAACCGGCGTGCAGACAGCGGTGGTGGCACCCCCAAACAGCGGAAGACCAACGCGCAGACAGCGGCGGTGGCACCCCCCGAAGACCCTTGTGGCTTCGGTCACAGGCAAGAATGAAGAGGAGGAAGAGCTCGTTGGTGGCGAGTTGCGGCGGTGACAGCTGGCTCCCACGGCTCCAGTAGCTTCATCCACCTGCGAGGGCAAGAGGAGGAAGAGGAAGAGACGGACTGGCGCTCGGAATCCCCCAGTACAACAGCAAAAGAATCCCGCCCCCTTCCCTTTTTATAACCGACCGGGCCGGTTCTTGAAGCCCTGGTCGGTCCAACGTCCGAACTGGACCGAATCGGCGCAGACTCAAGGGCATATGCCCCCCTCTTTCAAACTTCACATAGACGGACCTGTTCGAAGCCAAAGTTGAACCGAACTGGCACATACTCGAGGGGATCTTCCCCTCTCTCTCAAATTCAATATATATGGCCAAGTTTGAAGCTGAATTGAAGCCTGAACCAATGCAGACTAAAAGGGCACATGCCTCATCCTCTAAATTCAAGAAATCCGGTCAATTTAAAGTCCAAATTAAACCTGGACTGGCGCCGACTCAAAAGGGTATACTAACCTATGGTTGCCTGAAGCTAAAGACCCGATCTGAGTCGGTCGCGGAAACAAATTTAAGAAGGAATCCTAGTGATTGCAGCAATCCTCAAGCAAAACAAGTCCTTAATGGGTGAATCAAGACCTTTAAGTGGGGCCGGTTTTAAACTGTGAGCCGCTTAAATGGGATAAGTACGTGACAATGGGCCACACATACAACTCACTTCGTCGCCTCCGGTCTCTGTACGTGACCCGTATGCATGGGGGGCATTTGTTGTCACCAAAAAATGAGCAAAGAGAAAAATCCAAATAATTTTTCCAAGTAAAGAGAAGGTTAATGGACAGCTGTCATGCCTATTTTTTCAAGCCAAATGAATCAAAAAAGGGGCCACTCTAGGGCCCAAATGATGAAGAAATCCAATGGTACAACCGGGCCCATTATCTCAAGCAAAAGAGGTCCAAACAATTGTGCAAAGATTGTCCAAGAAGGCCCAAATGAAGAAGATTTAAGGGGCAGCAGCTAAGCCCAATTTTGCAAGCCAAATGAATAAAAAAATGGCCACTCTAGCGCCCAAATGTTGAAGAAATCCAATGGCACAACCGGGCCCATTATCTCAAGCAAAGGAGGTCCAAGTAATTTTTCAAAGAAGGCCCAAGTGAAGAAAAGTTAATGGACAACTGTCATGCCCATTCTTGCAAGCCCAAAGAAGTAAAAAAGGGGTTACTTTCAGCCCAAATGATGAAGAAATCCAAGGGGGCAGGCTAGACCCATTATCTCAAGCAAAAGAAGCCCAATAGGACCAATTTGGGCCCAAAAAGTGAAGGCCAAAGCCCAATTTCGTGGCAGCCTTTAAAAGGGCCCAAATGGTTCTACCCATGGCCTATTCTTACCCCTTTGGCCCATGGTCAAATCTATCCAAAGGAGGATAAGAAGAAAAGCAAGTGGTCTCCTCCTCAAGATTATTCTAGAAGAGGGTAGGTGAAAAGCAAAAGGAGAAACCAATCATGATTCTCCAAGTGTTGTGGCCTCATTGGAGGGCTCTTAAGAGAGGTTTCTTCTCCCAAATTTAAGGCTAATGGATACCTAATCTACCCCCCAAAAGTAACCCAACTTTATCTATAAAAGTACCCCCATCTTCTACAAGAAAAAGTTGGAGACAAAAATCCCAAAAAAGAGAAAAGAGAAGAAGAAAAGTAAGAGAGCTTAGAGGAGCACGTCTCCCTCCTCCTTCCCGTTTATTTCCTGCATCCCAAGACAGAAAAAAGAGTTAGAGAAGAAGAGAAAAAGAAAGGAAGAATGCTAGAGAAGAAGAGAACAAGATTGTGGGCTTCAAGAGCCATTCTCCCTTCTCATCCCCTCTCCAAGGTAGAGTGGGGGTGAAGAAGGGACCTATTTATGTCTCCTTGCTTTCTTATAATGTTTTTTCTTTCATTTTGATGTTCATAGAAACTTCTATCTCCCCCTTGATGTTCATCCATGGTGAGTGAAAGTAATGAAATGCAAAGTTCAGATTTCCTGTGTCTGTTTTGTGAATCTGCTGGTTATCTTGCTTTTATGTTATTTTTTCCTTCATAAGGCATGTGTTTTTCGTATGGGGATGGTAGAGGGGCCTTTCTAGTTTATATAAATGGTCTCCTCAATCCTTGCAACCCCCTAAATATGGAGATATGACCCGAAATGTGCTTTGCTGTCCAGATTTCTTGAAAACTGATTTTTCATTTATTTGTCTTTGATCTTGGGGTTTTTCAAGGTGGCTTGGCCTTCCATGAACCTTAGGAGCACATCCCCTCTATGGATGATGTTCCCCCAAGGCCAAACATCAAGAGAAATCTCCTAAGTTTCATATATGTTAAAGTTTGAATTTTTGTTTTCATGTTGGAACCGAATGGGTTTTGTTTGGACCTTTTTCCTTTAATGGCTAAGGGTTTAGGCCCTAGAGGTTCTCAAGGAGGTTCCCTCACTAGTTGAGAATGAGCTTCTTTGGGTAGAAACCCTCTAACATGGAGACAAGAAGGAGAAATCCATGGAAAAGATAAAAGGTATATCTAAGTTTCACATATGTTCATATTCAAGTTTTCATGATATTTTCCTAAAGAAATGCATCTAAAATATATTTTAAATAAATATTTTAGGCCTTGTACCTTTTATACTTTATTTTCCATCATTTGGGTTAGATTTAAACCCATTTTTTTCCGAAAATCCGGGTTTCAGTTTCAGCGTGAGTTTGCTCCTATAGGTGCTACGGTGTTTGAGTCTGCGCAGACTCAGCGCCTATGTGCAGTTTTGAGTCTGCGCCTCTTTCAAGTTGGTTTTTGGGCTTGAGGTGATTCTTTGATCCTCCCCCAAGCTGTCCAAATGTTCCTTAGACCTAGGGCTGTCCCTTTGAGGCCCAATGAAGGTCCTAAATGGATTGGACTTTGGGTTATGAAGCCCTTAATATTTCAAACCGAAGTTTTGCCATATGTTTTAAGCTTTTAAATATTTTCCAAGGATGTCCCGATCTAAGGGTGCCAACAATCCAATGTTGGGTAACCCATCAAGGGCCCTCATACAAAAAACATCATTCTTGTGTTCCCATTTCTATGGGTTCATTTACATGATGTGTCTCAAAGTCCCAATGAGTTGGTGGAGTTCCTTACTTCCCAAATGTAGAAATGAAATGGGTGATTCCCTGTGGATAACCCTTTCATTTTGAAGGCATTAAGGGCACCCTTTGGGTGAGTGGTTGGATGTTCGGCACTCCCCCCTTTATAGCCACCTCGATGGTTCATAGCTACATGTGATCGTCTAGGGAAATTGGTGGAGTTCCTTGCTCCCCAAATATAGAGATGCTTTAGATTACCCCTTGTGGGTTTTTCTTACATCTTGAAGGCATTAAGGGAACCCATTGGGTGAGTGGTTGGATGCTCGGCACGCCCCCCTTTATAGCCATCCCTATGGTCCATTAGACATTACATATCCCTTTAAGGGAGTTGGTCCTTCAGGTCCCTTCATACCAGGATCCTTCATGAAGATCTTAAACCTTTTCATTGGGTTTTCCTAATGAAAGGTTGAAATTCAACTTGGAATCACTATATTGAGCACTTTTAATGCTTTATAAAGTGATCTAAGAAGAATGAGATAAACATGAAGAAATCATGTCATTTGAAGAAATCCACATGAGAACCACTCCTTGAAAAGGCCTCATGTAGCCATACTCAATTTCTGAGATTTCTCAGTGTTATCCTCCCCAAATTTGTGTTGATTCTTAGATCACCTCAAGTTGAAAGAGGTATAAACCTGAAATTATGCTCAGATTTTGAGTCCGCGCACCTATAATCATGGAAATTTGATTGGGAATGGGGTACAATCTATTTTCCTCGACTCCGGATTTCATATTCTAACTTTAATGGTTGAAACTAACCCCTTGATGGATTTAATTGCAGCTTGAACTGTGCAGGAAACTAAAAAAACCAAATTTCAGACTTGAGTCTGCGCCACTGTTCTGAGTCTGCGCACCCTTGCGCTGACTTAACTCAAAACTGCCAAAGATGCCTTGTATGGATTGATATCCTCATTTATGGTTCAAATAAATCAAATAATTAAATTTAATTCATTCAAAAAAAGGTTTGAGATAGCCATTTTCTATTTTAAATAAACACAAAATTCCAAACTTAAGTTGAGTCTGCACACCTTTCATAAGCTCATTTCAAATGACAAAATCAACTAAACAATAAATCAAATTGCTTAAATCACTCACAATCATATATCAAACACTTTATTTCATTCAAATAAACATCCATTTACAAAAAGGATCCAAATCCATTCAAAATAAACAAAAATCACGAGTTCAAACTCATTTTTTCTTGTCTCCTTGATCTTTGAAGCTCCCTAGCTCTTTTAAAGTCTTGAAATTCCCTTCAACCTTAGGATATTCCATCTTTTTAAGAATCTTACTCAAAATCCTCTATAAACATGAGTCTGCGCATCAATCTCAAGGCCAAAACCTCATCTCTTGGCCCCCAAATCATGCCCGCAGCTCCAAATCTGTAAATCATCACCAAACAAAACATAAAATCAAGTTATCCCACAAAAAATTCAATAAAATAACTCACAAACAAAAAATCCACAGTTCAGACTTGAGTCTGCGCATCCTGGCGCAGACTCAATCCTGAAATTCACAAAAAATAAAAAAGCAACTTCCCGAGCACTAAAAGATGATCTAAAACCCTCTAAAAATCAAGTTTATTCTTATATATCAGAATATTAAATAAAAACAACAATTTTTTCTTGAAAAATTACAAAAAACAACTCAAAATACATTGGTGACAAATGAGTCTGCACAACCCTGCGTAGACTCAATCCTGAAATCCCAAATTTGGCCTTTTTAACCTTATTTTCCCTCCAAATTAAACCCAACAAATTACATAAAAATTTTATACTTTATATAAGTCAAAAACCTAAATAAAATCTTAAAACTCTTTTTCAAAAAAATATAAAAAATGCTTAAACACTTTGATAAACAATGAGTCTGCGCTACCCTGCGCAGACTCAACCCTAAAATCTTAAAATATGATTTGTTTGGCCATTAAATTCCCCTCAAATCAAACCAAAATCTTAAGAATAAACCCTATATTTTCCACAAATCAAAACCCAAACAAAAAATGATAACTCTTCTCCTTAAAATTACCTAAAAAATTGAAAAAATAGACTTGTGACAAATGAGTTTGCGCTACCCTGTGCAGAATCAACCCCTAATTGGCAAAATCCAATCTTTTCAACCTTAATTCCTTTAAAATTAAATCAAAAATCCTAATATAAGAATAAAATACTTTCTATAAATAAAAAATCAAATAAAACTCAAATTTGCCCTTTTGTAAAACATAAAAAATACCTAAAAGAAGCCTCACTTCAACCTTGCTCATTCTCTAAAAACCTACAAATTCAAAACATAAAAGGCATATGTATTTAAAGCATATTCCACTCAAATCAAATAATAAAACATAAAAAACACTTTTTCATACCTTCCAAATCAAATCCAAAGTCTCTTTACTTCAAATCTGAAAAAACACAATAAGAAATGCTTATTAGACACCCTTGATAAAAAATGTCATTCACTTCAATCAAAATACCATAAAAAAGATCTTCATTCTTCTCACAAATCAAAAATCAAAATAAATATAAGTATTTTCATTGGTAACAAATGAGTCTACACATCCTTGCGCAGACTCAACTTCATATTCCCTCCCAAACATAAAAATTCAACAAATCTTTAATGCACATAAATCAATCCAAAAAGATTAAAAAATGAGTTTTCTTCTCAAATAAAAACTGAAATTCATTCATTTTTTGAATGCAATCTTGTATATCTTACTTATATCATTTCAAAGGGTGTTATTCTATTCTTCCGACGATTAATCACGGGTTTTCCTCTTAGGACGATGTAATTAACACTATTCCATTTATGGGTAGCGCGATCGGGTCGAAGAACTACGCATTCATCTGATTGAGTTAGGTAGAGCGCACAAATAACAAATTTAAACCTAAATCAAAAATCAAGATCAAGTGCATTTTTTCCCTAAAAAATGTACGACAGGCCCCAGTCTTATCGTCTGAATGGTGTCTTGCATGGTCGACGCCATTCAGGGTACGGCCCTGATCCATTAGCGTACGGCTCTGTCTTGTCGTCTGATTGGCGTCGGCCTTAGACGACGCGTTTTAGCTAGTTTCGGTTTGACCCCACGAACCCTCCCTCCTTTCCCTCATTCTCTCCTTTCCCTTCTCTCTCCTCTCTTCTCTCCAGCCTCCGGCGCCCCACCCCCTTCTCCTTCCTTTTCCTCTCCCCATTCATCCTCTTCCTCCACTCCATCAAACCCCTAACTACCACCACTACCACCACCATCTCCTCCGCAGTGATGTCTCTCTGGACAGCGGCCGACGTCCCGGTGAAGTGACGGCGTCCACGGCGGTACCGGCGGCGGCTTGTGGCATGGATGTTCAGTGGCTAGGAGCTCGGAGGAGTTCAAGTAACCGGTAGGGTGACGATCCTCGCAGTGTTTTATTTAAAACCATGGTTTTCCCGCTTTGAAAGCATGCATTATGTGTGGGTGCTTCTAGGGTAGAAAGCATGTTCTAAAGGGATTCTTTAAGAAAATAGGCTTCTCCCCTACTTTCTCCATTTCTACGTTTTTTGTGCGATTTGGGGGAGAAATCCCACTTTGTGATTCGAGAAGGCCGAAGGGGAGAACCTGTCTGTGAGAGCTAAATGGCGTCTTGGGACAATGGCGCTATTTAAAAAGGCGGCTTCCACCTGAGATCCGGTTTAGCCCAGATAAGGATTTTTGTCTCTATCTTGAATAGCGTCCAGGAACAACGAAGCTATTTTAAAGGGCGGCTTCTAGGAACGACGTGTTTTAGGCCATCTTCCTAGGCTAATTTTCATATGAACTAGTTTAAGGGTCTTGAATGACGTCGGCCTTGGGCAACGCGATTCAAGACAGAACCTCATTAATCCATGCAATTTACATGTATTTACATTATTAGATAGTTTGGTTAAATGCTTGCTTAAAAACGTACTCGAGGATGAGGATTTCTACGTGATCGGATTGCATTGTGTTGTGTTTCGTGCGATCGTGGACCTAGAGTGACAGTTGTTAGTGCTTAGGCACCCTGTGTCGGTGTGGGAGTGACATGGCGCCGGTGTGGGAGTGGTGGGGTGACGCCTAGAAAGAGGGTCACCTGGTGTACCCGGGGTATATCTAGTACCGGTGTGGGAGTGGTACATTTGGAGTGTCACTCGTGCTGGGGGAAACAGAACCACTTAGACCCGGTCAGGCCAGAGTAGCCAGCGCGCTATCTGAGGGGTTACTGTTTAGTCTCAGCGGGTTGGTGTTTTCCGCGTTCCGCCGCGTGGTTTGTGTGTTTAGCCGAGAGGCTGGTTGTAGACTCCGTAGTGGGGTGGCTTCAGAGTTGTGCATGTTACATTTACGAATGCATGTGTTTTATATCGGAATTTGGGAATCTTTGGAGTTGTGTTTACTGCTTTATTTATTTAAATTTCCTATTTTTGTGTTGTTGCACTTATAGGTGTGTGAGTGGGTGGTGGGGATCGAAGGATCCCTACTGAGTCCATTTCAATGAGACTCACCCTTGCGGTTTTCAGGTAAAGGTTCCAGGCAGACGTAGCGTGGAGGATGTTGTCTCGCGTTGCGCGCCAGCAGCCACTGTCCCGGGGTATGCTCTGATGTAGTTGTTATTTTCCTTTTAGGCTTGTACGCTTAATTACTTTTTTTCAGTTGGAATATGTAATTATTTGCTGAGTCAAGTCGAATTGTAATAATTTTTAATTCCTACACTTCCTTTACAATTCGATGTGATGTGGAATGTTTAGCTTAGTTTATCATTTATTTCCCAAACTTATCGAGATCCTAGTTTAGCTCCAAATTTTAATGATTTGTTACCCATTTAGTAATCGGATCCTCAATTATAGGGTGGCAGGTCGTTACAGCTAGAGTTTACCCTTTCGCCACTGGGCCTGATGTAACCTGAGATATCGAGGTTACGAGTGGTACCCTTCGTCCTTTGGCCTGATGTGACCCGGGAGGTTAGGGTTACAGGTAGTCCCTATAGCTTCGGCTTGAGGGGGGTTTCGCCGGTCTCCAGGGCCCTCGTGAAGTGCCTAGGCCTGGGGTTGAGAGAAGTCCGGTTGATAGGACAGTGGTCTAGACTGCTTGTGTTCACACGTAACTAGGTGGTGGTGGTTCACTAGTCCCAGTTAGTCCTAGTTTGACTCACTGCCTCACTATACGGTGTCCGGAACATCGTAGGGGTGGATAGGCGTGGGTGTTGGTGGTGTTGTCAGGCGCCGTTTGTACGTGTTCAGCAGTGTGGTTTGTGTGTTTAGCCGAATCTTTGGTTACGAACTGCGATGTTGAGTTGGGTTGTTTGAATTTCTTAGAACCATGCCTATTGCATTGCGAATGCATATGTTTCATATCAGAATTTAGGAATCTTTGGGAGCTCACTCCCTGCGGTTTCAGGTGTGGACTTCTCGGCAAGTGTTGGTGTGTGGTGTGCTCCTTGGTGTACGGGCTAGCAGCTATCTCGGTTCTAAGGTATGCCCCGAGGTTGTTGTACTTTTCTTCTACTTGTACTTATTTAATTCATTGGACCATCTAATTGTTGTTGGACTGTATACGGACATTATTATTTTACTTCCTGCGCACCTGTACTTTCTTTGAGGTCCGTGAGATTGTTATATTTAGCCTTGTTTAATGCTTACTTCTCCAGACGTGTCATTTAAGATCCGGGTGTGAACCCGTAGATAATGATCTGATACCCATTTAGTAATCGGGTCTCCGATTATAGGGTGGCGGGTCGTTACATATTACATGCACGAAGTCAATGGACATGTTTGAAATTAATTTGGAACTTGCTCATAAAAACAAAATACGGATGTTCAGTAAGCTCAATTACTAAGAAGAAAATGTTCAACATAAGCAACAACAAATATGAAGCATAAAGCATATGAAAAATCAAACAAGACATAAGCAAATAGACAATAAAGTCAAATGTCGAGCGAGATGCAGAACAGAGCACCGAACATGAGACATAACAAATGCAAGTCATGTCCAGAGTGCGTTAGCAATCGACTCCTTAATCTGCCCTCCTAGCGTAACCTCAGCCTTGCTGAGAAGGATGTCAATGGGAACGTCTTCATCACCATCATCCTCACCAACTACTTCTTCATTGTTCTTGCAGTTGAAGTAATAGTCTTGTCCCTGAGATCGACGTATGAAGTTGGGAATAACAGTGCATGCAATGACCATCTTTCTCTGCGTCGCCCAGGGGTACATGTTCCCCTCCTTTAGCGTCTGAAAGCGATTCTTCAAGACGCCGAACGCTCTTTCCACAACATTCCTTAATTGAGCATGACGGTGGTTGTACTTCTTTTCTTTGTTCGCATATGTGCGATTTTGTTCCCCCCGAAATGATGTCAAGTGATATCTTTGGCTATGATATGGAGCCAAGAAACCACTTGAATTTGCATACCCATAATCCATAAGATAATACTTTCCACGAGGGACAGTCAATCCCCCTTCGTCCAAAGCCCATCTAAGCAACCACATGTCGGCAGCTGATCCTTCCCAACGAACCGCAACATATTGGAAGGTGAGGTCGAAGGATACGACACCCATGACATTCTGGCTAATGAAACCATTGCAGTTTCTTAATCGTCCGTGGTGTATCCGTGCCACATTCGCAAAGACATGTGTCCCGTCAATGGCTCCAATCGCATCCTACATGGTTGTACATAAAAGAAGAATATGATAACATTTATCAGTTAATGTGAAGACGCACATCACGACTAACCATAATAAGTGCACAGTAGCAATGTGGTCACCTTGAAGTAGGGGTAGAACGTTTGCTTTCCTCGGATGTGCGGATGACACTCATGGACTTGAGCGTTTGTAGGCAATTGAATAAAGTCATACTTTAACTTAGATATTTGCTTTGTGACGAGGTTGACATATCGACTAATCGTCTAAGAAGAGTTTTGGAACCGCTCGCACATAGCTCATGTTGCAACGCCATGGCCGGCAGCATATAGGAACATACCAAGTTGCTCCGTCGCTGTCACATGGCGCGAGTCCGTTAAAAGGCCATGGCTCACAAGTGAGTCACGAAGTCATAAGAACATGGAAGGATGCACTTGAAACATCTAGTAAGACCTTTCGTTGTGCCCGTCTAGTATCTCATGGATCCATATGTGGCTGGATAGAGCAGAGTTATGCATACGTCGACGTAAGTGTGGAACGTATTCATTCTCAATGTGCGCAATAATTGTGTCCTCGATCACATTCAATAGTTATTCATTCTCTTCCAAGAAGTCCAATACAACATCAATAAATTCTACAAGCAAGACATTATAATAAGTAGGACAGAATGTTACACAAACCGTACATACGTAAGAAAGTACAATACAACTTAGAATGTTTGGATGGAGATAAGTAGAACGGTAAGTAAGATCATGAGAAGGATGACTACAATGATGAACATGAGTATCATTACAACAAACAATTGCCAGTCAAAGTGAGCATGTGTAAAGGAGGCAGGTGGCCTTGCAACTACTTGCTCAGATGTGCAAAGCATAACATAATACCGAGGAACTTTTATTTGCCTCTCTGGACGTTGTTGGACGATACCAGAGAACGCACACTGGCCTCCACAATTGAATGGAAGCCCTTCTAACGAGCCCCTGGGTACCCACTAACTTGGGCAAAGCATTCAGGCTAGGTGAAATATAGCCCTGGCTCACGCCCAACTCAAACGACATAACATTTGTACCACCCCATACCTACAAACGTGTCAAAAACCTGTACCTACTTGGATGAGTACCAACAGTAGTAAAACATAATGAACACGCAACAAGTATGAATAAGAGCATAGAAATCTGAATATATGTTCCAAGTCAACACACATTCCAAGTCAACATAAGAAATCAATAACAACAACTATGAAGAAGAAGGTACGAATTCTAAGACTGAAAATAAATATTATCCGAATACAACATTCAAGTCAACACATAAGAAATCACAAATCAACTACCCCACGTGGTGCAACATCCACCAGATTTTCTCCACATTACTTAGGTTCATAAATATTTTGCGATTCCCCGCATCCTTAAAGAGATCCAAGGACCTTACGAACAAGTCTAGATGTAGGACAAGAACCTCTCGCAATGCATCTATGCAATCCTTCATAGAAGGAATAGGATCCAGCTCTTGGGGTGTGGGCTGTGTCTGTATCGGGGGTGTAGGGGCGGACACCGGAGAAGCCCGTTCCGCACGTAAATCTATGACAAGGTCAATCCACTTTCGAACAACATCAATAAAATTTGTGATCACAGTGGAGTCCTGAATTGCCTTTCCCTTCATGTTTGAGGAGGCACGTTTCTTGCGCGGAGAGTTAACCTCACTGTTCGAGGCCATGGTTCTAGTTTGGGGTGTAGGAGGGGAAGCCGTGTAGCCGGCGGAGACACCCATTACCAAGTCATCATCTTCTTGGTCTCCTTGAAGTGCGGCAAGAAAATCATGGACGGGTGTGCGTTGTGACTGACTATGCATACTATAGTTAGTGTTAGCTTGATTGGGACTGTAATCAGGCACACTGCGTCTATGGCAGGTTCCATCAGCACCTGGACCAAATGTTGTGCTGTTGCTGGCTAGATATTCCATCTCGGTCCTAAAGGGGAAGGGCTTGCCTCTAAGGGAGCTGTACTGTTGGCGTGACTGAAAAAGAAGAAAAAGATGGTGTATGAGTGTATGGATCATACAACGTTATATGCATGAAAGTGAACTTCATCACAGGAGATGCTTACCAACAAGATGTCGTCCCAAGACTCATGAAGTCCAGGGATAGGAATCTTGTTTATATCATCCCATCTCCAGCCAGTGCTTTGGTTAAGAAGTGTACATAAAAAATTGTAATTGCGCTTAAGTTTCTATCGATTTTTCAACGTGAAATCTTTGCAGTCTAGGTGAGCCTCACTATCAAACGCTGAAAGAATTTCACACCAGACCCCTGGCTTAAATGTTCCTTCGATGCAGTTATGCTTATCAAACTACTCCGTAAGGAGACCTATGAGGATCCGATCTTGGGCCTCAGTGAAGTTGGGAGCTCGGATGCCCCGACTCATCCTCTCCTCCTCGGAAGACAGATGTTTCGCTCCGCCATCTTTAATATTAGGGCGAACTGTTGGGTTCCCGGGTTTCTCTGGATCTCCCGCACAGTGGAAATAAAGATAAAAACAGAGATCCGTTCCCATTTCAGAAAAACTAAAATCTTGATAATCGGATTATCGAATCTTACTGTGTGCAGATTCAGATCTGCAACCGTTCGGTTCCGTCGGTGCAACATCGCAAGCCGCGCAAGCGCCCGACCTTTAACGGAGTCCAAGCGATCCTCCTCGCGATGGATATCCTCACGTTCCTTGTTCTTCACAACCTACGAAGTCTCCGCAGTTCGCCGCAACGCGTGGACAATTTCCTGTCGAACGGGATTTGGAGAAGCGGCGGAGTAGATTCGGGGATCCAGATATGTCTGGGATTCCAGAGAGAGAGAGAGAAACAGAGGAGGGGGCGGCTAGGGTTAGCAGAAGCTTGGCCTGCTCAGTCCGTTCGCTATATTTTATACTAACCGCGCGATTTTTCATAAAAACCCCCAGTTTATATAAAACCCACTTATTTATCTATCGCCTTGAGAATCATTTGCGTATGACCCTCTAGGCCCAATTACCAGTCCGGTTAATAGCCCAATAAGCCCAGTGACTCCTTACTGGCTTTATTAATCAATTAATAACTCTTTACTAATTAATTAATCAATTGAATTGATGTCGCACATCGAATTCGACCGGGCCTTCGATCACGATGGGTGCCAAGCAACACCGCGTGAACCCGGAAGGTATCGGGGTTAAGTAACCCACTCTTGGAACCTTTGCACCGACAGTTACCGCGTAGATATAATCCTTCATTCGTACAATGCTCTCGAGTCAACTCAGCGTATGGCGTGTTGTCAAACCCTAACCGGTCGACTTACTTGGATTGTATGTCGCTGATGAATATTGGAAAACTCCTTTCCCGATATTGTCGTCCGCCCTTGCCAGGGACTTCCGCGCATCCTACCTAGAGCATTCTCTCTCATCGTACCGAGAGCAAATGATTCCTTATTGGCACTCAATTCCCTTCGACAGTATTCCGCTGTACCCGATCCTTGGCTGTTTAGAATTCTGTAGTTAGAGATTCATAAACCAAGGTCAAAGCACAGAAGTCCACCGACAAGGTGTCCTTGGTGTCTCAGGTCCGAGGACCATCCACCATTGCCTACGTCCTTAATGCGCATCCTCCTGCTGAATCGGCATTAGATGCCCCTGAAGTAGAGATAATAGCTAACGATAAAAGATCGAAGGACAAAGGCAAAAGAGTAGTAAAGGGTGACTGCTTCAACTGTAAGAAGCATGGTCACTGGAAGAGGAACTGCAAAGAGTTCCTCAACGATAAAGCTCATGGAAAGGTGAAGCTGTCTGATGCTTCAGATATCTATATGATAGATATCAACTTGTCAGTAAGAAATTCCACATCTTGAGTATTGGATACTGAAAGTGCTTCTCATATCTATCATGATGCGCAAATGCTAACAAGTAAGCGCAAGCTAAGACATGGTGAGGTGGAATTGAGGCTAGGAAACGGCGCAAAAGTTGCGGCGATTGTTGTAGGGATAGCAAACCTCAGGGTTCCATCGGGAGATGTCTTATTATTAGAAGATTGTTATTATGTTCCTAGCATAATAAAGAACATCATATCAATATCTTGTTTGGACAAGATAGGATATAGGTTGACTATTGAGAATAGAAGTTCGATTTATTATGGTAATAAATCAATAGTTTCGGCATCCTTAGTCAACGGTCTATATCTGTTAGATGTTTCCTATTACAATCTTCATATTGATAATGCTCTTAAGAAGAGCAAGAATTGTGTGAACCAAGACTACATGTGGCATTGTAGACTTGGGCATATTGGTGAAAGCAGGTTGCAAAGGTTGCACAAACATGATTATTTAACTGCATTCGATTATGAATCGTTTGCGACATGTGAGTCCTTCCTTATGGGAAAGACGGCAATGTCTCCATTTACTAGACATGGAGAACGTGCCAAGGATATTTTGGAACTGATACATTTAGATGTATGTGGTCCAATGTCTACCCAAGACAAAGGTGGTTTTTCATATTTCATCATGTTCACTGACGACTTCTCAAGATTAGGCTATGTGTACTTAATGAAGTACAAGTCAGAAGCATTTGAGAGGTTTAAGGAGTTCAAGAATGAGGTAGAGAAGCAATTAGGAAAGAGTATTAAAACTCTTCGATCAGATCGAGGAGGTGAATACTTAAGTACTAATTTTACACAATTCTTAAAGGATAACGATATCCTTTCTCAGCTAACCCCTCCATATACACCACAGATGAATGATGTATCAGAAAAGATGAATCGTACCTTATTGGACATGGTGCGATCCATGATGAGCTTTTCGGGATTACCAGTGTCCCTCTGGGGTATGCTTTAGAATCAGCAGCATACCTACTGAACAGAGTACCCAGCAAATCTGTGGCCTCTACTCTATATGAGATATGGAAAGGCAGGAAACCAGAATTTAAATATGTTAAAGTCTGGAGTTGTCCTACTCATATAAAGAGGCATGATCCAGACAAGTTGGAATCACGAACTGATAAATGCAAGTTTGCGGGATATCCAAAGGAGACCTTTGGATACTATTTTTACCATCCTGGTTAACAAAAGGTGTTTATCGCTAGGAGAGTTGTCTTCCTAAAAGAGGAATACCTTCTCCAGGAGGACAGTGGGAGTAAAATAGTATTGGAAGAGGTTCCAGATCCCCAAACAGCTGCATTATCATCAGATGAGATATCAATTCCTGAATTTATTATGAAACACACACATGAGCCTCGTAGATCTGGTAGACTACCTAGACTACCCGAATGATATGTGGGACATATCACTGAACGTGAGTCTAAGGTAGAATATAATGAGGATGATGATCCTAAAACCTACCAAGAGGCTATAGAAGGCCCAGAAGCCGGGAAATGGCGAGAAGCCATGAACTTAGAAATCCAGTCTATATACACCAACCAAGTTTGGAACTTGGAGGACTTTCCCGAGGGTATTGTACCCATCGGATGCAAGTAGATCTTTAAGAGAAAGATCGGTACTGATGGACGGATCGATACTTATAAGGCAAGGTTGGTGCCAAAGGGATATCGTCAAAGACAAGGAATTGACTATGACGAGACTTTCTCACCAGTTGCCATAATAAAGTCGATCAGAGTTCTACTCACCATTGCTGCACACTTTGATTATGAAATCAGGCAGATAGATGTAAAGGCTGCCTTCCTCAATAGTAACCTTGAGGAAGAGGTGTATATGATACAACCAGAAGGTTTCACATCCAAAGAATGTCCTGATAAAGTGTGCAAGCTTCAGAGGTCTATTTATGGACTGAAGCAAGCTTCCCGGAGTTGGAACATAAGATTTGACGAGGCTGTCAAGTCTTATGACTTCATTAAAAATAAAGATGAGCCTTGTGTGTACAAGAAGACTAGTGGGAGTGCAGTCACCTTCTTAGTTCTTTACGTAGATGACATACTACTCATTGAGAATGATGTAGTTATGATGTCATCAGTAAAGATCTGGCTGTCAAAAAACTTCTCTATGAAGGATTTGGGAGAAGCATCCTACGTATTAGGAATACAGATCCATAGAGATAGATCAAGGAGGATGCTTGGAATGATCCAATCCTTGTACATAGAAACGATAGTCAAAAGGTTTGGTATGGAAAATTCCAAGAGAGGTCTCATACCGTGAGACATGGAATTAATATCTCAAAGGTGCACTCTCCTAAGACTCCTGATGAGAGGGCACTCATTGATAGAGTGTCCTATGCCTCTGCCATATGATCTATCATGTATGCCATACTATGTACACGGCCTGATGTTGCATTTGCTCTAAGTGTTACGAGCAGATTTCAGGCTGATCCAAGCGAAGAGTACTGGAAGGTAGTGAAATGTATCCTTAAGTACTTGAGAAGAACTAAGGATATGTTTATTATCTATGGAGGAGGTGACTTGAAACTGCGAGGCTTTATTGACTCGAGTTTCTAGTCAGATCCAGATGATAGCAAATCTACATCTGGAATCGTATTTACATTGAACGGAGGCGCAGTGTGCTGGAAGAGTTCCGAGCAAGCAACCACTGTAGATTCGACGACTGAAGCTGTGTACATCGCTGCAGCTGAAGTCGCCAAGGAAGTAGAGTGGTTGAAGAAATTCATCACCGACCTCAGCGTAGTTCCCATCATGTCTGAGCCTGTTCCGTTGTTGTGCGACAACAATGGAGCCATTGCGCAAGCGAAAGAGACGCAGTCTCATCAGAAATCGAAGAATATTCAGAGGCGCTTTCATCTTCTAAGAGAGATTATATCCCGAGGAGATGTAGTAGTGGAAAGAGTTCCATCCGTCGGCAATGTAGCAGATCCACTGACAAAGCCGTTGGCTCAAATTGTGTTTGAGCGTCACCTAGAGTCTATAGGCTTACTGTATAAAGGTGATTGGCTTTAATCCTAGTGGGAGATTGTTAGTCTTAGGTGGCCTACAAGATAATTGGACTTTGTAATCTTGTTCATTTATCCATATAATGGCATAATATTCATTGTGTGTAAATCGTATTAATTATCGTCTCATAATGAAGTCCGTGAATATGTGCGATAGTGATCAGATTATGATGAGATCATACTAATGAGACTGATCACTTAAACACACATATTCTTAAATGTTCCTAGTCAGAAGATATCCGAGAAGGACATCAGATATCTGGTTAGACTAGTACAGATTACTCTTGCTCATATGATGAGGGTGACTGATCTCATAAGTCACTTGTGTGGAAACACTAAGGTGAATCTGTAGGTGCTCATTAGAGAATGAGTTCACTGAACTGATCTGACTGAATCGCTGTGTAACGACCCGCGACCCTATAATCGGGGATCCGATTACTAAATGGGTACCGAATCATTAATTTGGAACCAAACCAGGATCTAATCAAGTCTGGGAGATAAATAATAAACTAAGCTAAACATTCACATCGCATTGAATTGAAATAAAAGTGCATGAATTAAAAATTATTACAATGCGACTCGATACAGCAAATAATTACATACTCCAACAGAAAGGAAATAATTAAACGTACAGGATAAAAATAAAATAACAACTACGTCGGGGCATACCCCGGAACAACTGCTGACGGTGCTCAACTCACGGCCGCACTCGCCTCGCTAGGTCTGCTGAGAGTCCTCACCTGAAAACCGCAGGAGGGGTGAGTCTCAAAGACAAGACTCAGTAGGGATCCTTCGATCCCCACTGCCCACGCACACACCCACAAGTGCAAGGTACAGCCAACGGAAAGGTGATAAGCACAAGAGGTACAATTCCTAATTCTTAACGTGAAATCACATGCAATCGTAATATAATAAACATGCATATATTAAACCAGCCGGCTAGGAAACCCACAACTGTCGTCTCGATAGAACTCGCTAACCACACAACAACGGTGGAAAAACCTCGACCCGCTGAGACCAAACAGTAACCCCTCGGATAGCACACTAGCTACTCCGGCCCAACCGGCTCAGGTGGCTACTCCTTCCCTCAGCATGAGTGACTCTCCGAATGTACCACTCCGACACCAGTACTAGCTGACCCAGGGGTTCACCAGGTGACCCTATCTCACTAGGCGTCACCCCGCCCACGCCCCCACCGGCGCTGTGCTCACGCCCCCACCAGCACAGGGTGATAAAGCGCTACAATGTCACTCCAGGTCCACAGTAACACAAAACCCAAGAAGTACGATCCGGTCACGTGAAAAGTCCGCGATCGTATAACATACATGTAGAATCGTCCGGTCATGAAGAATCTATCTCTACCGGGTACACTAAAACATGCACTAACCATCCGTCTAACAGTATGAACACATTTTACTGGCATGAATTAGTGAGGTTTTGTCTTGAATTGCGTCTCCCAAGGTCGACGCCATTCAAGCTCCATGTACAGGTTCATGTAAAACAATCTTCAGAATCAGGCCCTAAAAGGTGTCGACACCAGTGGTCGCCTTTTAAAAGGCGTCGACATCCTCAGACGCCATTCAGCACAGAAATCCAGAAATTCCAAAGAAACCACCCAGGGGATTTCTGCCTTAAAAGGCGTCATGGCCTCCCGACGCCATTCAAAAACGCGTTGTTGTCCCATGACGTCTTTTAACACCAGAATCCCGAACTGGCAACTCCTCAGTAAGGCGATTCCTGTCTTAAAAGGCGTCGTGATGGTCCGACGCCCTTCAAAAAGGCGTCGTCCATGCACGACGTCTTTTAACCCCAGGAGATAGAATTGCCATGAGCCCGAGGGCTCCCTTTTCAACTCAAATAACCCCAAAATCACCTAAAAACGGAGGAGTAAGAGGGGCAACACAATTCATAGGAAATCACATACATAGCAAGACCCCCATATCATCAAAAGAACACCTAAACATGCTCGTTCTACCCCCCGAAACCAAAGATCCAAACAAGCTTAAACGGGGGTAACCATGGCTTAAAACACGATGCTTATGGGAACCGTCACCCTACCGGATACTTGAACGCCTCCGAGCTTCAAGCCGTCCACCCGACTCGCCCCACGCCGCCGCCGGTACCGCCGTGGTCGTCCTTGCTCCTCCGTGACGTCGGCCGCCGTCCGGAGAGTAGAACGCCGCAGTGGAAGTGGAGGTGGTAGTGGTAGGAGCTAGGTAGAGGATGGAGTGGAGGGAGAGATGAAACGATGGGAGGAAAAGAGGGAGGAGGAGGGATCGCCGCCGAGATCGTCGGAAGGGAAAGAGAGGAAGAGAGGGGAAAATGAGGGAAAGAAGGAGGGCTCGCGTGGTTAACCAGAGACTGGCTAAAACGCGTCGACATCCACGGACGCCATTCAGTTGATGTGACAGCTGCTCTGACAAGACTCTGAAACGCGTCGTTCAAGGCAGACGCCGTTCAGACGACATGTCAGGGCCGTACTCTGACAAACCCAGAGTCGCAGTCTGATAGGCGTCGACACACGTGGACGCTGTTCAGGCGACAAGACAGGGCCGTACCCTCGCGGCCCGAAACTAGCCCACGTGGCACCCACGTGGCAGAACTTGAAATGCGTCCGCGACGGTGGACGCCGTTCAAAACGCGTCTTGATGTCCTGACGCGAATCAGCTCAGAACCTCCGCCCTTACTAAGGTCAGAACTACAAGGTCCGATCCCGAAAACCGGATCCGAAGGTCACGATCCTTACAATCTCCCCCCCTTAAAAGAATTTCGCCCCCGAAATTAACTGCTTAGAATTAACAAGGTCAAAACAGGGATACAAATTCACAAGGAAACTTATGAAAAGAGGTAAGGGAACTGCTCCCGCATCTCATCCTCACGCTCCTAGGTTGCCTCACCTCCGGAGCGGTACTGCCAAATCACCTTGACCAATGGTACAATCTTGTTCCGCAGGACCTGTTCTCTGCGATCCTCAATACGAACAGGATATTCTGGAAAAGACAGGTCCTCAGCGACCTCCAACTCAGAAAAATCCAAGACATGGGACGTATCCTGAACATACTTGCTCAGTAAGGAAACATGGAACAGATCGTGCACCCCTGCACGACTGGGCGGCAAGGCCAGCTGGTACGCGGTTTCCCCAATCCGAGCAAGGATGGGAAAAGGCCCAATATATCGCGGACTCAGCTTGCCTCGCTTCCCGAATCTCATTACACCCTTGGAGGGTGAGACTCGGAGAAACACGTGGTCCCCAACTTCAAACTCAAGCGGTCTCCGTCGGATGTCAGCATAAATCTTCTGCCTGCTCTGCGCTGCGGTCAACCTCTGCCGAACTAACCTGGCAATCTCAGCACACTGCTGTACTAACTCGGGTCCTGCTATCTGCCTTTCACCGATCTCGGACCAACATACTGGAGATCGACACGGTCGCCCATACAAAGCCTCGTAAGGCGCCATGCCGATACTGGAATGGTAACTGTTGTTATAGGCAAATTCCACTGTGGACAAATACTGCTCCCAAGTACCTCCCCAGTCTAGACAACAAGCTCTGAGCATATCTTCCAAGGTCTGAATAGTCCTCTCCGACTGCCCGTCAGTCTCGGGATGGTAGGCTGAGCTGAAAGCCAACTAAGTGCCTAATGCCTGTTGAAAGCTCTTCCAGAATCTGGAAGTAAACCTTGGATCTCGATCTGATACAATAGACAAAGGCACCCCGTGCAGAGAGATGATCCGGTCTACAAACAACTTTGCCAGCTTGCCGACTGACCAGTCCTTCCTAATAGCTAGGAAGTGTGCCGACTTGGTCAGCCGATCAACGATGACCCAGATGGCATCTCTCCTGCTAGGGGATGTAGGCAATCCCATCACGAAGTCCATCGTCACATGCTCCCATTTCCACTCTGGAATCGTCAAGGGCTGTAGCAATCCACCAGGTCTCTGATGCTCGGCTTTAACTTGCTGACAAGTCATGCATCTGGCCACATATTCAGCCACATCTTTCTTCATACCGGGCCACCAGAAGTGCCTCCTCAAACAATGATACATCTTAGTCGTCCCAGGATGCAATGCATATCTCGAACGGTGCGCATCATCAAGAACACATCTGCGCACAACCTCCTCAGTCAGAACATAAAGTCTACCTCTGAACCTGACCATACCGTCGTCCCACAACTCCACCTCTGACCTCTGGAGGATCTGTAGTAACTCACCATCTGCCCTCTGAGCCTCAATTACTGCATGATACACAGCTGGTCTCACAGTCAAACTGACCAGCATGGCTCTGTCATCTTCACGTGGAACCCTAAAGGAAGATTCCACCACCTGCTCGAACAATTTCCACTCCCGAATCATAACGTATGACATGACCGTCTTCCGACTCAAAGCGTCTGCCACTACATTCGCCTTGCCCGGATGATAAGAAAGGTCAAAGTCATAATCTTTAATGAACTCCATCCACCTTCGCTGTCTCAAATTCAGGTCCCTTTGAGTGAACACATATTTCAAACTCTTGTGATCTGTGAAAACCTGGAATTTCTCCCCATATAAATAATGCCTCCAGATCTTGAGTGCAAATACCACAGCTGCCAACTCCAAATCATGAGTAGGATAGTTCTCTTCATGTTTCTTCAGCTGTCGAGAAGCATAAGCCACTACCCTACCATGCTGCATTAGGACTGCGCCCAAACCTCGACGGGACGCATCAGAGTAAACCACAAATCCACCTGATCCAGATGGAAGCACCAGTACAGGGGCTGATGTGAGACGGGTCTTTAACTCAATAAAACTCTGCTCACAATCCTCGGTCCACACAAAGCGAACTCCCTTTCGAGTCAACCTCGACAAAGGGGCTGCTATCGAAGAAAATCCCTGAACAAACCGCCTGTAATAACCGGCAAGCCCCAGAAAGCTCCTGATCTCTGTCACTGAAGTCGGCCTGCTCCAATCCATCACCGCCTCGATCTTGGCTGGATCCACTGCGATACCATTGCCAGAAATAACATGCCCAAGGAAATGCACCTCGTCTAGCCAAAACTCACACTTGCTAAACTTGGCATAAAGTCGGTGCTCCCTCAGGACCTGCAATACAGCCCGAAGATGGGTGGCATGCTCTTCCTCAGAAGAAGAATAGATCAGAATATCATCAATAAACACAACCACAAACTGATCCAGGTAGGTCCTGAAGACTCGGTTCATCAGCTCCATAAAGGCCGCCGGAGCATTGGTCAAGCCAAAGGGCATAACCAAAAACTCATAATGTCCATACCGAGTTCTGAAAGCCGTCTTGCTAACATCAACATCCCGGATCCTCATCTGATAATATCCGGATCTTAAGTCGATCTTGGAAAATACCTTCGCGGACTGCACCTGATCCATCAAATCATCAATCCTCGGAAGTGGGTACTTATTCTTTATTGTTACCTGGTTCAGCTGCCTATAGTCAATGCACAATCTCAGAGAACCATCCTTCTTTCTAACAAGAAGAACTGGAGCACCCCATGGAGATGTACTAGGACGAATAAAACCCTTATTCAGCAGCTCCTCAGCGAGTTCGGCTGGCGCCATCCGATACGGGGCCTTAGACAAGGGTGACGTACCTGGTGCAAGCTCGATGATAAATTCGACCTCTCGCTGAGGAGGAAGGCCAGGCAGCTCCTCAGGAAATACATCTATGAACTCACATACAACAGGTACCTCCCCAGGGCTGAGACTATCCCGGACATCAGAGACAACAACAGAGGCAAGGAAAGCCTCACAGCCACCAGCAAGTAACCTCCGTGCCTTAAAGGCAGAAATAAGAATACCTCGGGAAGAAAGCCTAATACCTTGGAAGAAGAAGGTCGGGATGTCCGGAATGGAGAATCGCACCCTCTTCCTGTGGCAGTCCACCTCTGCATAAAAGGCTTCCAACCAATCCATACCCAGGATGATATCAAAGTCACGAATGGCAAGTACAACTAACTGGGCAGGTAGCACATGACCCTCAATGGTCAAGGGAACATTCCTCAAGCAGTTATAAGATATCATAAAGTCTCCAGAAGGAACCTCCACTATCAAACCATCAGATAACTCATCAACGGGTGCAGAAAGAATATCTAGGAACTGCTCAGAAATGAAAGAATGCGAAGCACCCGAATCAACCAATACGTGTGCAGAGTTCCCAAGGACAGAAAGTGTACCTTCCACCAAGTTGGACGCGCGAGCCTCCCACCTGGTGATAGCTAGCACTCTCCCCTGGGTCCTCGGCTTCTTCTGCTCACCTGAACCATGTCCCTGACCATGCCCCTGCGGGCAATGCCTCGCCAAATGGCCCTGCTGGCCGCAAGTGAAGCACCCCCTGGGGAGAGTGGGACACTGAGTCCCACCATGGGCACCCCCACAGTGCTGACAAACTGCCGGAAGCCTCTGAGCTGGCCCCTGCGGTGCACTGGATACAGACTGACTTTGCTGGCCCTGCCCGGGCCTGTTGCTGCCACTACTGCTGCCTCCACCCCTGAAGAATCTCCTGAATCGGGAGCCGAGTGACGACGATCCCGATCCAGCTGAAGGGGCCACTGCCGCTGCCTTACCCCTGCCACGAACTGGGCTCTGAGCAGCCAGTCCTCTCTCCCGGGCCGACTGGCTCTGTTGAGCCTCCACTGCTGCCGCACATCTAACCGCAGAAGCCAGATCCGTGCAACAGTGAGACGCCACGAAGTTCCTCAGACTGAGCCTCAGTCCGTCCACGAACCTCTCAGTACGACGCTCCTCATCCCCATATATGAAAGGCACGAACCGACCTAGCGAAACAAACTTCGCCTGGTACTCAAGTACTGTCATACTCCCCTGTGTCAGATCCATGAACTCTCTCTCCTTGGCCCTCTGGACATGTCTAGGGTGTTGATAAAAACATAATATCTCCATGCATTAAATGAACAAGCGGAAGCATGCACGGAGATGGATCGTAACGGAAAACGTACCTTAACGGCGACGTTCGTAGACGGACGGCGACGACTCCGTGAGGACGAGGATGAGAACCACGTGACGGGCTTCTCCCCAAAATTCACACTGCAAATCCTAGGCCATTGGTGATAGCCTCTTGGAGAGCAAACCTTAGAGAGGGAGGGAGAGTATGTAGAAATGAGAGGAGTCTAGAGTGAGAAAGAGGGCTGCCCAAAGTGAGAGTTCTGCAGATTTTTCCAAGGTGTTTTTCTCACGTAATGCCACTCAATCCCTTTTATATCTCTCTCCCCTACACTTTCAAATAAAGGGGGGGATGGTTATATCCAAGGGGTGCTTCAAAAGTGTGGGTAACTCCCCACAACCACTCCCTCAACCACTCCCTCTCATCTCCTATAACCAACTCTTGGCCCCTACGTGGGCATATGCATGGTAAGAACCATGCTTTGGTTAACATCTCCCACTTGCCCACGGAGGGCAAAGATCAATAAACAATCTCTCAAAGTTGCTACAATCCAACTGTCATACAGGAAATGCAGCGTGCGACCTCACGAGCATAACACTAACAGGCGAGTAGTGATCCATTAAGTTATCACCAAAACTAATGGAACACAATACTCTATAAAATCTCGTGGTACCCCAGACCATCTTATATTCACCTGATTTAACACTCCGGATCTCTCAGATAAATAACTGGCAGTGTTTAAATCCCAAATGTCATGTGATCATAACTCTGTCTGTACACAACTGACTGAGTTCCCCGGGGTATGATCCACATAGCATGGTGCAATATATAGATGTCTTCCCCAAGCTCTCATGTCAATTCGATTAGTCTCGGCCGCTTTCCTAGTCATGTCCCGCTAGACTGTATCAACCTTAGTCCTAAGGATCATGCTAAAGTAGCGACGCCGAGCTTCCTCTTCATGACATAGTTCCTAGGTCACAAAGGGTACAAGTAGAATCAACAATATGATCCAAGAGCTCACACAATGATGAAGCAGAGATCCATTCATCATTCTCATTTGTTGGTCGTGAATTGCACATGCGGTATGAGACGCATGTTATGGTGTTCTTCCACAAATGTGGGCGTGTCAATTATAGATTTATCATTTAAACACCATACGGATCTTAGTCTAATCACTCCCACTGCGATTAACCTGAGTCTCATGACCCAGTCGCTTCCACTCAGCGCCTAGTCTCAAGACTCACATCCGGCTTTTCCAGACTATACAGGATGGGCACAATAATTCCCGTACTCGATCTTTAAAGATCTCATCTCGGCTCTTATCCGAGGCGACATAAATAAATATTTTAAGTGTATCTTGTTCGCTCTTCTAGCGCCATAGATACATAATGTCTCATCTTGCTCGCTATTTCAGCGCCAAGGCGAATTACCCGTGTGAGAGGGTCAATTCAAGTCTGGTGACACTCATTGATGTGTAAACAAGCATTCCATCAAAACACTCAATAAGAGAATGCATCGAAGTCAACAATAACTGTTCTTTACATTACAGTTTACATAAACCCATGGCTCTACTATGGGTCGTGAAAGCCTCTCTAGTGATCTGTTTAGTTAGCGGGTCTGCTACCATACGATCGGTAGAAATATGCCGAAGGACCACTGCTTCTTTTGCTAACAGATCTCGTATGAAGTGATATCTAATGTCAATGTGTTTGGTTTTACCATGGTACTTAGGATCCTTGGCGTAGGCCAAAGCTGATGTACTATCAATATAGAGAAGTACACTCTCCTCCGCATGAGGAGTGACAGCTAATCGCCGCAGGAAACTCCTTAACCAAACTGCTTCTTGACAAGCTGCTGAACATGCCACATATTCCGATTCCATAGTGGATAGAGCAATGCACGTCTGTTTCTTGCTACACCAAGAAATGGCCGCGCCACCGAGTATGAACACATACCCTGACGTAGACTTTCTTTCGTCTTTGTCGCTGGCCCAATCAGCATCACTATAACCTTTCAACCTTAGATCACCTCCTTCGTAACATAAGGCAAGGTTCGTTGTTCCACGTAAATATCGGAATATTCTCTTGACTGCCTTCCAGTGAGCAGGACCAAGGTTACTTTGATAACGGCTAGCTAATCCGACTGCATAACTGATGTCGGGTCGAGTACACAACATAGCATACATCAGACTCCCAATAGCTGCCGCATATGGCACTTTATTCATTTGATTCTTCTCTTCTTCATTCTGTGGGCATTGGCTTATACTTAAAACACAACTTTTATCAACTGGAGTATCAATGGGCTTGGAGTGATTCATTCGGTATCGCTCTAGAATCTTATTAATGTAGGTTTCCTGAGACATACTCAAAAACCTTCTAGAGCGATCTCTGACTATTTTCACTCCTAACACATAGTTAGCTTCGCCCATATCTTTGGTCTCGAAGACGGAAGATAACCACTGCCTAGTGGCATTGATAAACTCCATATTATTCCCAGCCAGCAAAATGTCGTCAACATACAATGACAGAATTAGAATCTTCTCTTTCTTTCGTTTGGCGTACACACAGTGGTCTTCCTCAATCGTCTCAAAACCGAATGAGGTGATTTCCTTATGAAATCTCAAATACCACTGTCTAGACGATTGGTTGAGGCCGTAAATGGAACGTTTAAGGCTGCAAACTTTGCGCTCTTGTTCCTTTACCTCAAAACCCTCTGGTTGGAACATGTAAATTTCCTCGTCTAGTTCTCCATTAAGAAATGCCGTCTTAACATCCATCTGAAAGAGTTCTAAATCTAAATGTACGACAATAGCTAGGATCAGGCGAATAGACGTAAATCTCACCACCGGGGAGAACGTCTCATCAAAATCAATACCCTCCTTCTGGGTATATCCTTTCGCCACTAGTCGTGCTTTGTATTTATCAATTGATCCATCTGCCTTGCGTTTAATTTTGAAAACCCATTTGTTTCCAATAGCTTTACGCCCAGGCGGAAGATCAACTAACTCCCAGACCTTATTCTTTTCCATTGAATCCATTTCGTCTAGCATAGCAGCTTTCCATTCTTTCTTTGATAATGATGAATATGCCTCTTTGACATTTCTCGGTTCTTCATCATCCGCAGGCTGACACATTAAAATCTCCTCTTCAATCTCAAAACGTCGACGAGGAGTGTGGCCGCGTTTACTTCGACGTACTTGGGTGTCGGTATCTTCCGATTCTAATGGAGTACTCCCACTCGGTAAATTAATAGGTATACTCCCACTAGCTTGATCATCTATACTATCTCCAGCGATGACATGGTCAGGAACTAATTCCCTCCCTTCGCTGGAAGATGGTAAGAGAGCTGTCTCATCCACTTCATGGAGATCAAAGTATTTTCCGACATTGCCAAGTTTAGGGTATTCTTTCTCTAAGAATACAACGTCTCGAACCTCTTTCTCTGTCATTCCTCCATCATGATATTGTCCATACATGACATACCCTTGTGAGCTATCAGGATATCTTATGAAGATAAACTTTCTAGCTTTAGGGCCCAGTTTCCCATACTTGTGGGACGAGTCATGGACATATCCAGCTGACCCCCACGGGCGTAGGTTCCCCAAATACGGCTTTTGGCCACGCCATAACTCATAAGGGGTAGAAGGAACTGACTGTGAAGGCACACGGTTAAGTAAATAGGCAGCAGTCAACAAAGCATCCCCCCAGAAGGATATTGGGAGGTTGGCATGCGCCATCATAGACCTAACCATATCTAACAACGTTCTATTCCTTCTCTCGGCAACACCATTTTGTTGCGGAGTATATGGAATAGTGAGTTGTCTTTTAATTCCTTTTTCCTCACATAGAATTCTGAACTGATCAGATAAATATTCGCGTCCTCGGTCGGTGCGTAGAGCTTTTACACTCTTACCGGTCTGATTCTCAACCTCAGCTAGGAAGCGTTTGAAACAATCCAGTGCTTCATAGCGGTGAGCGATCAGATAAACATAACCGTATCGCGAATAATCATCTATAAAGGTAAGGAAATATGATGCTCCATGTCGAGCCTTCACACTTAAAGGTCCGCAAATATCAGAATGTACAAGCTGCAATACATCAGTGGCCCTTCTGGCCTTCCCGAAAGGTTTTCGGCATGCCTTTCCAGCCAAACATGATTCACATAAAGGTAGATTGACCTTAGCGAGTGAACCTAAAAGGCCTTCTCGAGCTAACCTGGTCATTCTATCCTGTCCTATGTGACCTAGGCGAGCATGCCATATTTCAGAACTAAGGTCTTTATCATCAGCCACATACGACACAGAAGAAGCATTGAAATCAACATCTAATTTAAACAAACCACCATTCAATAAAGCATGTCCATACAACACATCATTTAAATAAATGTCAATACTAGTACCAATCATAACAAGAGCAAATCCTAGGGATAATAAAGATGAAGCCGACAAAAGATTATGCTGAATCCCTGTCGCATAAAGAACATCATGCAATGTCAATACACGACCAGTTCTAAGTTTGAGCTGGTACACACCAACTCCTAAAACTTCTTCACTGGTCCCATTGCCCATGTAAATTCTTTGCGTCCCTCTTGGAATTCGGCGGTAATCTTGGTACCCTTCTCGATCTCTAGTTACATGCTTGGTCGCTCCTGAATCCACAATCCACTCAGGATAAGTTCGGGCGACTAAGACATGAGAACAAACATACACAGAGAGAGAATCTGGGTTGAGGGATACTTTTTTCGGCTCAGCGCACTCGCGAGCGAAATGTCCCATCTTCTCACAATTGTAGCACTTCACCTTTGATTTGTCCCTTTTACCACCGCGCTTGCCTCTGTGGTGGCGCTTCGGTGTCCGCTCTGCCTTGTACTTAGAGCTGGATGCAGTTTCACGATCCTTTCGTTTGAAATTTTTCTTTGGGCCCTTCCTGCCTTGGTGTCTGCCTCCCTTGGCGACTAAGGCAGTGGCGCGTACAGCTTCTTCGCGCTCAGCCTCTAACTCCACATGACGAGAAATATCAGAAAAATTCTTGATATTCTCGTTGTGAGTAAGAATTTGCTTCATATGGACCCAAGAGTCCGGTAGTGATCGGATTACTGCAAGGACCTGCTGCTCGTCCGTGAGATCATGTCCTGCCGACTTTAAATCCCTGATCATGCCCGACATAACCCTAAGGTGTTCGGTCATGGTCTGTCGTTGGTCTTTGCGGTAGGTCTCAAACTTAAGTACAAGAGCGCGCAACCGCGTAGTCGAAGTTCCACCAAATTGAAACTTTAATTGATCCCACATATCTTTGGCAGATTGGAATTTTTCAAATTCCCCAATAAGATCGTCTTGCATGCTGCTTAACATAGTAAAGCGCGCGCTTCGATCCTTATTGAACCATTGACGGTACGCATCTTGATCTCTACGATGCTGTGCTGTATTGCCATCCTCAGGCGGTGACATGACGGTGGTAAGATGTTCCAATAATTCTTTCTCGTTTAGCAAGTATTGAATCTTACGGTGCCAAATGTCATAATTCATTCCCGTCAACTTGTCACCCTTGGTCAGATCAGCAATGACATTTTTCATGGCCATTTTAAATCACTACATAGGTAAAATTTAGAGAGTCAAGTTGACATAGATTACACATCATAATTCGCTTCCAAAAATCCAGACTAATAAATATTAAGTTAACTTAATCATCGGAATCGAAATATAGATCTAGGATACTATAATCATCTTCCGATTAAATCAAGGTAACTTAATTCTAACAGAATGATTTTGAGCGAATTCACAACGAGAGAAACACTTTAAATCTCTCGTAATAGCCACTTAACTAATGTTCACAAGTTAAATTCGAATATCATGGAAGTGAATACTCACATAATTAAATCAACAGGAATAGCAAAGTCCATGATATTTCAATAACTTGATCAAATTTTAGCCATCATAAATATTTACAAAAACACATGATCATGTAAATATACCAACTTCAATTTCAACATGATCATTTTTAAATGAAATGATAGCTAAGTGGCAGCATAAATTGATCAATTCAGGACGTGCATATTAACAAATTATCATTTAAAAAATAAATCAATCGGCGCTACACGAGCATGCGCAATATTTAAATGATACGACAATTTTGCAAGAATTAAATCAATTTATTTGGCAAACATAAAATCATGCATATTTAAATCTAAGAACGTAAAATTCAATTGCCGCTAACCGATAAGCGCAATAATTTAACGATCTATAAATATGCATTTTACATAGTTGAATAATCGATTATTAGTGTCATTTTTCTTCATTGCACAAAAAAATTCATTTCAATTACACGTAAATACTGTTAAGGTCAATATCAGTGACCCAAAAATAATTTTGTTGCGGAGTATATGGAATAGTGAGTTGTCTTTTAATTCCTTTTTCCTCACATAGAATTCTGAACTGATCAGATAAATATTCGCGTCCTCTGTCGGTGCGTAGAGCTTTTACACTCTTACCGGTCTGATTCTCAACCTCAGCTAGGAAGCGTTTGAAACAATCCAGTGCTTCATAGCGGTGAGCGATCAGATAAACATAACCGTATCGCGAATAATCATCTATAAAGGTAAGGAAATATGATGCTCCATGTCGAGCCTTCACACTTAAAGGTCCGCAAATATCAGAATGTACAAGCTGCAATACATCAGTGGCCCTTCTGGCCTTCCCGAAAGGTTTTCGGCATGCCTTTCCAGCCAAACATGATTCACATAAAGGTAGATTGACCTTAGCGAGTGAACCTAAAAGGCCTTCTCGAGCTAACCTGGTCATTCTATCCTGTCCTATGTGACCTAGGCGAGCATGCCATATTTCAGAACTAAGGTCTTTATCATCAGCCACATACGACACAGACGAAGCATTGAAATCAACATCTAATTTAAACAAACCACCATTCAATAAAGCATGTCCATACAGCACATCATTTAAATAAATGTCAATACTAGTACCAATCATAACAAGAGCAAATCCTAGGGATAATAAAGATGAAGCCGACAAAAGATTATGCTGAATCCCTGGCGCATAAAGAACATCATGCAATGTCAATACACGACTAGTTCTAAGTTTGAGCTGGTACACACCAACTCCTAAAACTTCTTCACTGGTCCCATTGCCCATGTAAATTCTTTGCGTCCCTCTTGGAATTCGGCGGTAATCTTGGTACCCTTCTCGATCCCTAGTTACATGCTTGGTCGCTCTTGAATCCACAATCCACTCAGGATAAGTTCGGGCGACTAAGACATGAGAACAAACATACACAGAGAGAGAATCTGGGTTGAGGGATACCTTTTTTGGCTCAGCGCGCTCGCGAGCGAAATGTCCCATCTTCTCACAATTGTAGCACTTCACCTTTGATTTGTCCCTTTTACCACCGCGCTTGCCTCTGTGGTGGCGCTTCGGTGTCCGCTCTGCCTTGTACTTAGAGCTGGATGCAGTTTCACGATCCTTTCGTTTGAAATTTTTCTTTGGGCCCTTCCTGCCTTGGTGTCTGCCTCCCTTGGCGACTAAGGCAGTGGCGCGTACAGCTTCTTCGCGCTCAGCCTCTAACTCCACATGACGAGAAATATCAGAAAAATTCTTGATATTCTCGTTGTGAGTAAGAATTTGCTTCATATGGACCCAAGAGTCCGGTAGTGATCGGATTACTGCAAGGACCTGCTGCTCGTCCGTGAGATCATGTCCTGCCGACTTTAAATCCCTGATCATGCCCGACATAACCCTAAGGTGTTCGGTCATGGTCTGTCGTTGGTCTTTGCGGTAGGTCTCAAACTTAAGTACAAGAGCGCGCAACCGCGTAGTCGAAGTTCCACCAAATTGAAACTTTAATTGATCCCACATATCTTTGGCAGATTGGAATTTTTCAAATTCCCCAATAAGATCGTCTTGCATGCTGCTTAACATAGTAAAGCGCGCGCTTCGATCCTTATTGAACCATTGACGGTACGCATCTTGATCTCTACGATGCTGTGCTGTATTGCCATCCTCAGGCGGTGACATGACGGTGGTAAGATGTTCCAATAATTCTTTCTCGTTTAGCAAGTATTGAATCTTACGGTGCCAAATGTCATAATTCATTCCCGTCAACTTGTCACCCTTGGTCAGATCAGCAATGACATTTTTCATGGCCATTTTAAATCACTACATAGGTAAAATTTAGAGAGTCAAGTTGACATAGATTACACATCATAATTCGCTTCCAAAAATCCAGACTAATAAATATTAAGTTAACTTAATCATCGGAATCGAAATATAGATCTAGGATACTATAATCATCTTCCGATTAAATCAAGGTAACTTAATTCTAACAGAATGATTTTGAGCGAATTCACAACGAGAGAAACACTTTAAATCTCTCGTAATAGCCACTTAACTAATGTTCACAAGTTAAATTCGAATATCATGGAAGTGAATACTCACATAATTAAATCAACAGGAATAGCAAAGTCCATGATATTTCAATAACTTGATCAAATTTTAGCCATCATAAATATTTACAAAAACACATGATCATGTAAATATACCAACTTCAATTTCAACATGATCATTTTTAAATGAAATGATAGCTAAGTGGCAGCATAAATTGATCAATTCAGGACGTGCATATTAACAAATTATCATTTAAAAAATAAATCAATCGGCGCTACACGAGCATGAGCAATATTTAAATGATACGACAATTTTGCAAGAATTAAATCAATTTATTTGGCAAACATAAAATCATGCATATTTAAATCTAAGAACGTAAAATTCAATTGCCGCTAACCGATAAGCGCAATAATTTAACGATCTATAAATATGCATTTTACATAGTTGAATAATCGATTATTAGTGTCATTTTTCTTCATTGCACAAAAAAATTCATTTCAATTACACGTAAATACTGTTAAGGTCAATATCAGTGACCCAAAAATAATTATTTGCGTGACGAAATAAAACAATTCAATTTATTTCATTTTGCGCAACTTAATATCAAGACAATCATCACATTTAAATAATTGACACTAATCAGGATACTTCAACTATTAATCAAATAGACCATGGAAAAACAAATTACATTAATTTGAACTAATAAGCCTACATTCAAATTAAATTCTAATGCATCATCTAATCATAAATAAACAAACTAATATTCTCTAATTTCAAATTCAATTTCTCCGTTCATAATCATACGGAGAATTTGAAACGGGTCCATTCGAACAACCAACCGGCCCATTCCGGATCCAACTCGATACGGTGCATCGTGTGGTCCACGGCGACCCATGTGACGCCACGTGCCACCAAATGATCCGCCGCGGTCACGCCTGCGGGCCTCCCAGCGGCGGCGTCGTTGGGCTCGACCCATCCTCGCCAAGGACACGCCCGCTGGACCATGCGCGGCTGGTACGGCAGCCCCATGCATGGGCGTGGGAGCCCCCCTGCGCAGGGGCGAGAATGCCTTACCTGCGTGCGGGGAGGGCACCACGCCCGCATGCATGGGGAGGCCGCCCATGCAGGACGTGGGCGGCATGTCCACGCAGGACGTGAGCCCCACGCCCATGCGGGACGTGGGGACTCCGCCCACGCTGGGCGTGAACGCCGCGCCTGTGGGCGTGGCCGGCCCGCCTGTGCGCAGCGCGAGTGGCACGCCCGCGGGCGTGGCCTGCCCGCCTGCGCGCGGCGCGAGCGGCACGCCCGCGGGCGTGGCCTGCCCGCCTGCGCGCGGCGCCAGCGCCACGCCCGCGGGCGTGGCCGCTCCGCCCGCGCGGGGCGTGGCCGCTCCGCCCGCGCTGGGCGCGAGCGCCACGGCCGTGCTGGGCCCGGGCGGTACGCACGCCGGCGTGGCCGCCGCTGCGTTCGTCGGCTTGGGTCCTTCTTCGCGCAGGGACGTCGACCATCGCGGCGGGCTTCCCTCGTCGTCCGCGTCACCGTTCGCATGGCCGCCGTTGCAGGCGCCGTCTTCATCCTCGTCGTGGCTGCCGTCACGTACTATCTCGGATGGTTGGTCGCGTCCAGAATGCGCGCCGCAGAACCCTCCGAGGTAGGCTAAATATTCCGGCGCTCTGAGTCTCCTTGGAGGAGAAGATGGGACGCGGTCGTCGCCGGATTCCTCCTCGGAATAGTCGGTCAGTTCATCGGGAACCCGTTCCGATTCCTCGTCACTGATAACCACCGTGGGAGCCATTCGGCTCGACGAGGCCGCAACATCGGAACGGTTCTTTTTGATCGAAGACCACGCTGCCATGGTTCCGTTAACCTGGCTCTGATACCAATGTTGATAAAAATATAATATCTCCATGCATTAAATGAACAAGCGGAAGCATGCACGGAGATGGATCGTAACGGAAAACGTACCTTAACGGCGACGTTCGTAGACGGACGGCGACGGCTCCGTGAGGACGAGGATGAGAACCACGTGACGGGCTTCTCCCCAAAATTCACACTGCAAATCCTAGGCCCTTGGTGATAGCCTCTTGGAGAGCAAACCTTAGAGAGGGAGGGAGAGTATGTAGAAATGAGAGGAGTCTAGAGTGAGAAAGAGGGCTGCCCAAAGTGAGAGTTCTGCAGATTTTTCCAAGGTGTTTTTCTCACGTAATGCCACTCAATCCCTTTTATATCTCTCTCCCCTACACTTTCAAATAAAGGGAGGAATGGTTATATCCAAGGGGTGCTTCAAAAGTGTGGGTAACTCCCCACAACCACTCCCTCAACCACTCCCTCTCATCTCCTATAACCAACTCTTGGCCCCTACGTGGGCATTGCATGGTAAGAACCATGCTTTGGTTAACATAGGGAAATACTGTGCGTTGAACTCCTTAACAAATGTCTCCCATGGAATTTCCCTAAGACTCCTGTCCTCGTAAGACAAACTCTTCAAAGTGGTCCACTAGTCATAGGCGCTATCCTTCAGCATGAAGGTAGCCAACGGGGTCCGCTCTACTGCAGCACAATCCATGGTATCAAAAGTCTTCTCTATCTCTCTAAGCCAGTGAATGGCCTCGTCAGGGTCGGGACGACCGGTGAAGTGAGGTGGCCTTAGCTTCAGAAACCTCTCAAGTGCAGCTGTGGACCCTCCCCGCGCACTGGAACTCTCACTAGGGTCTCGCGTCTGATATCGAGCCATAGTGTCCATCATCGCCTCCATAAACTGCTCAACACTCGGCCTCCCGGCCTCGGACCCACTAGGGACGTCTCCCTGCTCTCGAATAACTGGCATCCTCCTTCTGGGAGCCATCTACTCGCCTACAATTACAAAATCAAAAAAGTTCTAATTAGATTCCTAAAGCCTATGCTACCGCCGTGCCTGTACGGGATAATGTATTTATTTGCCGAATTTATGATATTTAACCTAGTTATTTATTTATTTGCCAGACCGTATGCTCTGATACCAACCGTAACGACCAGCCACCCTATAATCGGGGATCCGATTACTAAATGGGTACCGAATCATTAATTTGGAACCAAACCAGGATCTAATCAAGTCTGGGAGATAAATAATAAACTAAGCTAAACATTCACATCGCATTGAATTGAAATAAAAGTGCATGAATTAAAAATTATTACAATGCGACTCGATACAGCAAATAATTACATACTCCAACAGAAAGGAAATAATTAAACGTACAGGCCAGAAATAAAATAACAACTACGTCGGTGCATACCCCGGAACAACTGCTGACGGTGCTCAACTCACGGCCGCACTCGCCTCGCTAGGTCTGCTGAGAGTCCTCACCTTAAAACCGCAGGAGGGGTGAGTCTCAAAGACAAGACTCAATAGGGATCCTTCGATCCCCACTGCCTACGCACACACCCACAAGTGCAAGGTACAGCCAACGGAAAGGTGATAAGCACAAGAGGTACAATTCCTAATTCTTAACGTGAAATCACATGCAATCGTAATATAATAAACATGCATATATTAAACCAGCCGGCTAGGAAACCCACAACTGTCGTCTCGATAGAACTCGCTAACCACACAACAACGGTGGAAAAACCTCGACCCGCTGAGACCAAACAGTAACCCCTCGGATAGCACACTAGCTACTCCGGCCCAACCGGCTCAGGTGGCTACTCCTTCCCTCAGCATGAGTGACTCTCCGAATGTACCACTCCGACACCGGTACTAGCTGACCCCGGGGTTCACCAGGTGACCCTCTCTCACTAGGCGTCACCCCGCCCACGCCCCCACCAACACAGGGTGTGATAAAGCGCTACAATGTCACTCCAGGTCCACAGTAACACAAAACCCAACAAGTACGATCCGGTCACGTAAAAAGTCCGCGATCGTATAACATACATGTAGCATCATCCGATCATGAAGAATCTATCTCTACCGGGTACACTAAAACATGCACTAACCATCCGTCTAACAGTATGAACACATTTTACTGGCATGAATTAGTGAGGTTCTGTCTTGAATCGCGTCTCCCAAGGTCGACGCCATTCAAGCTCCATGTACAGGTTCATGTAAAACAGTCTTCAGAATCAGGCCCTAAAAGGCGTCGACACCAGTGGTCGCGTTTTAAAAGGCGTCGACATCCTCAGACGCCATTCAGCACAGAAATCCAGAAATTCCAATGAAACCACCCAGGGGATTTCTGCCTTAAAAGGCGTCATGGCCTCCCAACGCCATTCAAAAACGCGTCGTTGTCCCATGACGTCTTTTAACCCCAGAATCCCGAACTGGCAACTCCTCAGTAAGGCGATTCCTGTCTTAAAAGGCGTCATGATGGTCCGACGCCCTTCAAAAAGGCGTCGTCCATGCACGACGTCTTTTAACCCCACGAGACAGAATTTCCATGAGCCCGAGGGCTCCCTTTTCAACTCAAATAACCCCAAAATCACCCAAAAACGGAGGAGAAAGAGGGGCAACACAATTCATAGGAAATCACATACATAGCAAGACCCCCATATCATCAAAAGAACACCTAAACATGCTCGTTCTACCTCCCGAAACCAAAGATCCAAACAAGCTTAAACGGGGGTAACCATGGCTTAAAACACGATGCTTATGGGAACCGTCGCCCTACCGGATACTTGAACGCCTCCGAGCTTCAAGCCGTCCACCCGACTTGCCCCACGCCGCCGCCGGTACCGCCGTGGTCGTCCTTGCTCCTCCGTGACGTCGGCCGCCGTCCGGAGAGTAGAACGCCGTAGTGGAAGTGGAGGTGGTAGTGGTAGGAGCTAGGTAGAGGATGGAGTGGAGGGAGAGATGAAACGATGGGAGGAAAAGAGGGAGGAGGAGGGATCGCCACCGAGATCGTCGGAAGGGAAAGAGAGGAAGAGAGGGGAAAATGAGGGAAAGAAGGAGGGCTCGCGGGGTTAACCAGAGACTGGCTAAAATGCGTCGACATCCACGGACGCCATTCAGTTGATGTGACGGCTGCTCTGACAAGACTCTGAAACGCGTCGTTCAAGGCAGACGCCGTTCAGACGACATGTCAGGGTCGTACTCTGACAAACCCAGAGTCGCAGTCTGATAGGCGTCGACACACGTGGACGCTGTTCAGGCGACAAGACAGGGCCATACCCTCGCGGCCCGAAACTAGCCCACGTGGCACCCACGTGGCAGAACTTGAAATGCGTCCGCGACGGTGGACGCCGTTCAAAACGCGTCTTGATGTCCTGACGCGAATCAACTCAGAACCTCCGCCCTTACTAAGGTCAGAACTACAAGGTCCGATCCCGAAAACCGGATCCGAAGGTCACGATCCTTACACGCTGGATGGTATTGTTCCTCCCTGTCAACCAACTTGATTCTATTGTCACAGTTGCATGGATGGTCCTCGGACCTGAGACACCAAGGACACCTTGTCGGTGGACTTCTGTGCTTTGACCTTAGTTTATGAATCTCTAACTACGGGATTCTAAACAGCTAAGGATTGGGTACAATGGAATACCGTCGAAGGGAATTGTGTGTCAATAAGGAATCATTCGCTCTCGGTACTTAGAGAGAGAATGCTCTAGGAAGGATGCGCGGAAGTCCCTGGCCAGGGCGGACGATAATATCGGGAAAGGAGTTTTCTGATATTCATCAGTGGCATCCAATCCAAGTGAGTCGACCGGTTAGGGGTTGACAGCACGCCATACCCTGAGTTGACTCGAGGGCATTGTACGAATGAAGGATTATATCCACCCGGTAACTGTCAGCGGAAAGGTTCTAAGAGTGGGTTACTTAACCCCGATACCTTCCGGGTTCACACGGTGTTGCTTGACACCCAACGTGATCGGAGGCCCAGTCAAATTCGATGTGCGACATCAATTCGATTGATTAATTAATTAATAAAGAGTTATTAATTGATTAATAAGTCCAGTGAGGAGTCACTGGGCTAATTGGGCTATTAACCGGACTAGTAATTGGGCCTAGAGGGTCACACGCAAACAATTCTCAGGGCAATAGATAAATAAGTGGGTTTTATATAAACCGAGGTTTTTTATGAAAAACCACGCAGTTAGTATAAAATATATCGAACGGGCTGAGCAGGCCAAGTTGCTGCTAACCCTAGCCGCCCCCTCCTCTGTTTCTCTCTCTCTCTCTCTGACGTCCTAGACATGTCCGGATCCCTGGATCTGCTCCGCCGCCTCTCCGACTCCCGTTCGACAGGAAATCATCCGCGCGTTGCGTCGAACATTGCGGTGATCGGCGGAGGTCTGGTGGCTGCGAAGAACGAGGAACGTGAGGATATCCATCATAAGGAGGATCGCGTGGACTCTGCTAGAGGCCGGGCGCTTGCGCGGCTTGCGGTGTCGCACCGACGGAACCGATCGTTTCCATATTCGAATCCGCACTCGGTAAGGCTTCGATACTTCGATTATCGAGGTTTTTAGTTTTTCAAAGTGGGAATCGGATCTCCGTTTTATTTTTATTTCCGCTGTGCGGGAGATCCGGAGAAACCCAAGAATCCAACACATTGGATTATGAGAGAGAGAGAGAGAGGTGGGCAAACCTCTATTTATTAACAATTAATAAAATTCAATCACACCATACATCCACGATCCACACACATCATTCATCACATGAATAATTTTAAATAAGTGCATATCCATGACTACGGTGTGTTTTAACCATTCCACACATGATTCAGCGTATCACAAGTCCAAAATAAAAGAGTTTCAAAATTAAATAATTTTGGCTTTCAAAAACTAGGATCCAATCAAAATTGGTATTTGAATTTCGAAAACTCTTTTAATAATTTAACATGCAATTAAATCAAATTTAAAAGCATCAAAACACACATCACATGTGCACACACTCCAAATTAATAAATTCTATATTATTCCATGCAAATAGAAAATTTCTAATAGTTAAACAATCTAATAATTAGATTGAATCAAATTAATAATAATCTAACAATTAGAATGTTAAAATTAATTACTAATCTAACTCTTAGACCAGTAAATTAAAATTAATTACTAATTTAACATTTAATTAGTCATTTAGAATTAATTATTAACTTAACACTTAAATTAATAACTAACTCTAACAAATTAAGAATTAAATGATTAAATAATTAAAAATCTAACATCTAGATTATAACTGTTAACCACTAACTTTAATTCTTTAAATTAATCATATTAAGGTTAATAATTAATTTAACATTTAAACTAATATTAACCCTGATTAATTAACAACTAATTGCTAATTAATAAACCCTTAACTTATATAATGATTCAAAATCATCACGGCACCAATTAAGTAAAATTGAAAAATAATTTTAATTTCAAAACACTTTTGAATTTTAAAATTAAAATCCAATTCTTATTTAATTGGGTCATTAAGGGTTTAAAATGGGGTAATAGTGGAATTAATGGGGGGGTTTAAAAAGAATTGGACCCAGCCCTAAAACTGAGCTGGGGCTTGGCCAAAAGGCTGAGCTAGGGCCAAACCAGTCCCCTTGGGCTCGGGCCCCTAGCTCAGCTAGCCCCAGGCCCGGTCCATCGGGACCAGCCTAAGGGGCTGGCTCGGCCGGCTTCCTCCAACAACCCGAAGGCCCCTTGCAGAAAACCCTAACGCATGTAGGCGGCGACGGGGAGGAACTAGGCAGCGCTGCCGGCGGCCAGCGGCTGGAGCCGGCACCAACCCCGGTGCCGGCGACCCTCTCGGCGCCGGCAGGACAGCCGGCCGAGCCAGGTAAAGAAGTTGCCGACAGAGCCCCTTCAAACTCTCAAAATTCTGATTTTCTGTTTTAAAACTTAACTAGGGCTTGTTTTCATGGCCTTTCATGGTCACTCCGGCACCGACAAGAATTCCCAGTGGACAGTGGTGACTATCCACTGGGGATCCGGAGTCCCGGCTCGCCATCCCAACACTTGGGAAGCAAGTAAGAGCTTGCCGAAAACCCCCTGGTCATCATCTCATGAAAAACACCAAAATCCCCAAAAATAATCCGATTTTTGCAGAAAATTAATAATCCAATTATTCCGTGTTCATCGTATGAACATGGATCCAACAAATAATCGAACTAGTGCATGGAATAAATCATAGAAAAATTAATTTTGGAGACCGACACGGGACGAGAAACAGTGGAACCTGTCTCTGATACCACTGTTGGGTTCTCGGGTTTCTCCGGATCTCCCGTGCAGCAGAAATAAAGATATAAACGGAGATCCATTCCCGTTTCGGAAAAATTAAAATCTCAATAATCGGATTATCGAATCTCACTATGTGCGGATTCGGATCCGCAACCGTTCGGTTCCATCGGTGCGACACCTGTTAGTATTAGGTGGTCTCAAAGCCAATCCGATACTATGTACTGATTCAGATTATTAATAAATGGCAATAATTCATTATGTGTAATTAATTCGATCTATGTTTATCGTATCACGATGAAGTCCATGAACATGTGCAACAGTCTACGGATTATGATGAGATCATAATTACGGGACCGAAGACTTATAAACACATGTTCTTAATTGTTCCTAGTCATAGGATATTTGAGATAGGACATCGAACATCCAGATAGACTAGTATAGGTTACTTCAGCTCATATGATGAAGAAATTCATCACCGACCTCGGCGTAGTTCCCAGCATCTCTGAGCCTGTTCCACTGTTGTGCGACAACAATGGAGCGTTTGCGCAAGCAAAAGAGCCGCGGTCTCATCAGAAATCAAAGTATATTCTGAGGCGCTTTCATCTTATCAGAGAGATCATATCCAAAGGAGATGTAGTAGTGGAAAGAGTTCATACGTCGACAATGTAGTAGATCCACTGACGAAGCCGTTGGCTCAAATTGTGTTTGAGCGTCACCTAGAGTCTATAGGCTTATTGTATAAAGGTGATTGGCTTTAGTCCAAGTGGGAGGTTGTTAATTTTAGGTGTCCTACAAGCCAATCTAACTATGTAAATCTCGTTCATTTATTAATATAATGGTATAATATTAATTATGTGTAAATCGCATTAATTATCATTTCATAATGAAGTCTGTGAATATGTGCTATAGTGATCAGATTATGATGAGATCATACTGATGAGACTGATCACTTAAACACACATATTCCTAATCGTTCCTAGTCGGAGGATATCTAAGAAGGACATCAGATATCCGGTTAGACTTGTACATATTACTCCTTCTCATATGATGAGGGTGACTGATCTCATAAGTCACTTGTGTGGAGACACTAAGGCGAATCTGTAGGTGCTCATTGGAGAATGAGTTCACTGAACTGATCCGACCGAATCGCTGGATGGTATTGTACCTCACTGTCAACCAACTTGATTCTATTGTCGCAGTTGCGTGGATGGTCCTCGGACCTGAGACACCAAGGACACCTTGTCGGTGGACTTCTGTGCTTTGACCTTGGTTAACGAATCTCTATCCACGAGATTCTAATACGGCAATGATTGGGTATAGCGGAATACCGTCGAAGGGAATTGTGTGTCAATAAGGAATTATTCGCTCTCGGTACTTAGAGAGAGAATGCTCTAGGAAGGATGCGTGGAAGTCCCCGGCCAGGGCGGACGATAATATCGGGAAAGGAGTTTTTCGATATTCATCAGCGGCATCCAATGCAAGTGAGTCGACCGGTTAGGCTTTGACAGCTCGCCATACCCTGAGTTGACTCGAGAGCATTGTACGAATGAATGATTATATCCACGCGGTAACTGTCGGCGGAAAGGTTCCAAGAGTGGGTTACTTAATCCCAATACCTTCCGGGTTCACGCAGTGTTGCTTGGCACCCAACGTGATCGGAGACCCAGTCGAATTCGATGTGCGACATCAATTCGATTGATTAATTAATTAATAAAGGGTTATTAATTGATTAATAAAGCCAGTGAGGAGTCACTGGGCTTGTTGGGCCATTAACTGGACTGGTACATGGGCCTAGAGGGTCACACGCACATGATTCTCAAGGCGATGGATAAATAAGTGGGTTTTATACAAACCGGGGGTTTTTATGAAAAACCGCGCGGTTAGTATAAAACGTAGCGAACGGGCTGAGCCGCCCCTCCTCTGTTTCTCTTTCTCTCTGGCGTGCAGACAGATCCAGATCTGCTCCGCCGCTTCTCCGAATACTGTTCGATGGGAAATCGTCCGTGCGTTGCGGCAATCATTGCGGCGACTGGCGGAGGTTTCGTGGGCTGCAAAGAACGAGGAACATGAGGATATCCATCGCAAGGAGGATTGCGTGAACTTCGCTAGAGGTCGGGCGCTTGCGCGGCTTGCGGTGTTGCACCGACAGAACCGAACGGTTGTGGATTCGAATCCGCACACGGTGAGAAATTTCATTATCCGATAATCGATTTTTGATTTTCGAAACGGGAAAATGGATCGCTGTTTTATTTTATTTTCCGCTGCGTGAGCGATCCGGAGAAACCTGAGAAAACCCAACAGTGGTATCAGAGCCAGGTTCCACTGTTTCTCGTCCCATTTCGATCTCCAAATTAATTTTTTCATGAATTATTCCATGCGTTTAATCCGATTAAAATGACCGGATAGTGTTCATAAGATGAACACAAATAATTAGATTATTTTTCTGTGATTTTTCGGATTTTATTTGAGGGTTTTGTGTTCTTCGTGGGACGATGAACGGGGTGTTTTCGGCGTCTTCATAAGCGATTCCCAAGCGTTGGGATGGAGGCCCGGATGCCCGGATCTCTAGGTGATAGTCACCACAGCACATCCGGTATTTTTGCCGGCGCCGGAGTGGCCTTGAAGAGCTGCAAAAATCGAGCCCTAATTCGGGTTTAGAAACCCTGCAAAACCAGAAAAAATGTTTTTCAAAGAGAGAAATAGGGCTCGAACCAGGGCCCATTTGGCCACCGCAGGATGCCCCACCGGTGCCGGGCAGGTCGCCGATGGTGGGGGCGTTGCCTGGCGGCGGCCAGGTGCCCGGCGGCGGCAGCCTGAACTCCTTTCTTGCCGCTGGCCTCCCCAACCTGCAACATGTAAAAGGGTTAGGGTTTGGGGTGGGGAAGACCCGGTCCCGAGCCGGTCGGACCGGCCCGGACCGGGTCTGGGGCCTGGTCGAACCAGGTTCGAGCCAGGCGCCCACTGTGGGCACTTGGTTCGAGCCCTGGCTCAGGGCTCGGGCAGGGCCCAAGCCCAATGAGATGGCTGAGCCATGTCTCTTTAAAACCCCTTTTAAGAACCCAAATTATCCCAATTGATTATTAATGGGATTGGATTTTGATTTTAAATTTTAAAATTGTTTTAAAAATTTTAAATTATTATTCAATGTTATTTAATTGGGCATATTAAAGATTTTGAATCATTATGTTAATTAAGGATTTATTATTAACTAGTAATTAGTTGTAAATTAGTTGGGGTTAATATTAATTTAAATGTTAAATTGATTATTAACCTCAATTTAACTAATTTAAATGTTAAATTAGTTATTAATAGTTATTAGTCTGATGTAGCCGAAGCTATCACGATCGGATTCCGAGACTGGAATCCGGAGATGGGACCCGAAGCTGGATCGGATCGGTGAAGAGGACCGACCGGGATCCGGAACGAGGCGAGGGCGGGACGGGGCCGAGGATCCGAAGCCGACAGGGGCCCGGGCGAGGGCTCGCAGGGAGCGAAGCCGAGACTCCCTCGGACGATGCGGATCGGCCGTCGGAAGGCGAGGCCGAGGCTCCTCCAAGCGAGGCGGACCAACCGGCGGAAGGCGTGGCCGAAACTCCTACGGGCGGGGCGGACCAGCCGGCGAATGGCGTCGAGACCGGTGGGAGAAGACCCGAGGTCGGCGGCCGAGACCGACTCGGAGAGGTCGGTGAAGATTCAAACCGAAGCCCCTGCAGAAGGAGGAAAAGAAGAAGAAGAACCCGTCAATAGGAGTCCCGGGCTTCGGCCCTAAGGAACCCCCTCCGACGGCTAAGTTAGCTTCTGAAGAAGATTCGATTCATAAGTCAGAGAATGAGAAATAGCTTTAATGCGTTTTGGACTAGTCCTTGGGGTCTCGAACACATACCTTTGGTAATAAATAGCCGTGTATTTATAGCGGAGGGTAGAGGTTGCTTAGTGGTGGCAACCGATATAGGACTATGTTTTGGTTTACTGATAAACCGCCATAGCGCCTAACCCTCCCACCGGAGTGGGCTGGATACGGCTATTGGGCCGAAGGGGGTTGGGCCGCTGATGGGCCTGATGCCACTTAGTGGGCTGAACCCTACTGGGCCGAGGGCTGCCGGGCCGCTAATTGGGCCGAAGGCTGTTGGGCAGCTGATGGGCCGAAGGCTGTTGGGCCGCTAATGGGCCGAGGGCCACTGGGCTGCTTATTGGGCCGAGGGCAGCTGGGCCGCTAATGGACCGAAGGCTGGCAGTGGGTCTTTACTGCTGTTGTTGGACTGATCTCAGTGTTGGGCTTGTTTTAATTGGCCGAATCGGATTCTGCCTTGTAAGGACTGAGGCTTTTGGATTCGGTTTTCGGGGTCGGACCCTATAGTTCAGGCTCTAGTGGGGCAGAGACTCTGTGATGTTTCGCGTCGAGCGGGCTCGACGCGGTTTAAACGGCGTCCACCGTTGCGGACGCATTTTAGGTTCTGCCACGTGGGTGCCACGTAGGCTGGCTTTGGGCCGCGAGAGTACGGCCCTGTCGTGTCGTCTGAACGGCGTCCGCATGGGACGACGCCTTTCAGACTGCGACTCTGGGATTGTCAGAGTACGGCCCTGACATGTCGCCTGAACGGCGTCTGCATAGGCCGACGCTTTTCAGAGTTTTGTCAGAGCGGCCGTCACGTCACCTGATAGACGTCCGTGGATGTCGACGCGTTTTAGCCACTCTCTGGTTAACCCCGCGAGCCCACCTTCGTTCCCTCACTTTTCTTCCTTCTTTCTTTCTCTCATTCCCTTCTGGCGAACTCGGCGGCGATTTCTTCGCCTCCCTCTTTTCCTCCCACCATTCCATCTCTCCCTCCACTCCATCCTCTATCTAGCTCCTACCACTACCACCTCCACTTCCACTGCAGCGTTTTACTCTCCGGACGGCGGCCGATGTCACGGTGGAGTAAGGACGACCACGGCGGTACCGGCGGCGGCGTGGGGCGAGACGGGTGGACGGCTTGAAGCTCGGAGGTGTTCCAGTATCCGGTAGGGTGACGGTTCCCATAGCATTATGTTTAAACCATTTTTTCCCCGTTTGAGCATGTTATGGATCTTTGGTTTTGGGGGGTAGAACAAGCATGTTTAGGTGTTCTTCTTGATGGTATGGGGGATTTCCATGAATGTGGTTTCCTGTTGATTGAATTTCCCTCTTTCCCCTCCCTTTTTGGGTAATTTTGGGGTTGAAAAGGGAGCCCTCGGGCTCATGACAGACTGGTTCCTGGGGTTGAAAGACGTCGTGCATGGACGACGCCTTTTTGAAGGGCGTCGGGCCATCACGACGCCTTTTAGACAGGAACCGCCTTACTGAAAGTCTGCCAGTTCGGGGATTCTGGGACTAAATGACGTCATGGGCGGGCGACGCGATTTGAATAGCGTCGGGTAACCATGGCGCCTTTTAAGGCAGAAATCCCCTGATTTATGTTTTCTGGAATTCCTGGATTTCCGTGCCAAATGGCGTCTGAGGATGTCAACGCCTTTCAAAAGGCGACTACTGGTGTCGACGCCTTTTAGGCCTGATTCTGAAGACAGTGTTTTACTTAAACCAGTACATGGAGCTTGAATGGCGTCGGCCTTGGGCGACGCGATTCAAGACAGAACAACACTAATTCATGCCAGTAAAATGTGTTCATACTGCTAGATAATTGGTTAGTGCATGCTTTAGTGTACTCGGTAGAAATGGATTCTTCATGACCGGATGGCACTGCGTGTGTGTCGTGCGATCGCGGGCTTTTCACGTGACCGGATTGTACTGTGCCGGGTTTTGGTGTTTTGTGTTACTGTGGACCTGGAGTGACAGTGTAGCGCTTTATCACCCTGTGCTGGTGGGGGTGTGAGCACAGCGCCAGTGGGGGCGTGGGCGGGGTGACGCCTAGTGAGAGAGGGTCACTTGGTGAACCCCGGGGTCAGCTAGTACCGGTGTCGGAGTGGTACATTCGGAGAGTCACTCATGCTGAGGGAAGGAGTAACCACCTGAGCCAGTTGGGCCGGAGTAGCTAGAGTGCTATCCGAGGGGTTACTGCTTGGTCTCAGCGGGTCGAGGTTTTTCCCACCGTTGTTTGTGCGGTTGGTATGTTCTATCGAGACGGCAGTTATTGGTTCCCTAATCGGCTGGTTTAGGAATATGCATGTTTAATTACAGTTCGATTGCATGTGATTTCACGTTGAGACTTAGGAATTGCACTTACTACTGCGCTTGTTACCTTACCGTTGGCTGTACTTTACACTTGTGGGTGTGTGTGTGGGTAGTGGGGATCGAAGGATCCCTACTGAGTCTTGTCTTGAGACTCACCCCTGCGGTTTTCAGGTGAGGCCTCCCAGCAGACCTAGAGCGGATTGTGCAGCCGTGTGTTGAGCGCCTTCAGCGGTTATTCCGGGGTATGCCCCGATGTAGTTGTTATTTATTTATGGCCTGTATGTTTAATTATTTCCTTTCTGTTGGAGTATGTAATTATTTGCTGTATCGAGTCGCATTGTAATAATTTTAATTCCTGCACTTTCATTTCAATTCAATGCGATGTGAATGTTTAGCTTAGTTTATTATTTATTTCCCAGACTTACTTAGATCCTGGTTTGGTTCCAAATTAATGATTTGGTACCCATTTAGTAATCGGATCCCCGATTATAGGGTGGCGGGTCGTTACATGCCTCATCACATAGCCCCCCGCTCTTGTCTTCCTCAGTTTCATGAGATGGCGAGAGTAGAGTCTGAAGCCTCCTCAGAAGAGTACTACGGAATGTGCTTCGCCTGAAACCTTTGCTCTGCTTTATTATAAAAAAGGTCGGCCGAAGGCTGGTGTCAATCAGCCTCCTCTTAGGCCGGGACCTCGTTACTGGTACCTTCGTCTCAGGCTGAGACTTTAGCGAAGGATGCCTTTGTCCTCGGTCACGAAGGGACGAGTCTTCTGAATGTGTCAGAACTCCTGAAAAAACGGCGGAAAAGACGTCGAGCTTCCCGTCTGAATGGTCGTGTCGTGAGAAACACAGGACACGCGTTGCGCATTTGGCCATCTTGCCGAAAGCACAAAAAGATCCTAGCCATCAACAGTGATCACGCGGATCGCGGGTCACTTCGGCTCTTTGCCCAAGATTTTACTTGGATTGCCGCCTCTTTTGTTTTCGGCACGAGGATCGGGACACGTGGCGAGCATCCGGGTGGATAACCGAAGGGTCAGGCCGCTCTCGGCCGTTGATTGCCTTCTCTCGATCCTGCAGCCCGCCCGTTATCATGCCGAAGGACGGGAGACGTGTCACGCATCCGAGCAGAGCGGCGCCGAAGCGGGGGAAGATCTGGGCCGTTGATCCGGCGCGGAACGCCTTCAATCTTCCCTATAAAAAGGAGCCCCTCTCCCCCTGGGCACTATTCCTCTTTCTTCTTCTTCTAGCGCCTCTGCTTCCCTGCGATCCGCTCCCAAGTTCCTTGCTTTCGCCGGCGGAGAACGAGCCATCGAGGTCGTGCGAGGGTGTCCTGTCCGTCGCCGGGGAGCTGTTTGTCGCCGGAAGCCGTCGCCGAGGATGCTTCCGTAGTCGGAGAGGCTATTAGCAGTCGGGGAGACATTCTTTGAGGGTAAGCCTCAATTCTCTTTCTCCACTCTGTTGATACATGTCCAGTAGCTCTACCTCGGTCGAAAGTAGCTTTTCGGCCGAGGGAGGTTCTTCCTGCTCCTCGTCCAGACTTCCCGAGTCTTCCTTGTCAACTCCCTTTTCTTCCACTTCCTTTGCTTCTGCTACGGTGGAAGAGGCAGAGATGTCTTAGGCTGAGGAAGCCGAGGCAGTTCCGGCTGTTGCCGAACCTTCTACCTCTGGTCGTCGCCCGGTCGAGACTGTTTCTGACGTGATTAGCCTTCTTAATGATGATACCGTCAAAGCCATCGCTTCCTACTATAAGTTTCCATCTTGGATGATTCTTATTCGGCCCGGGAAGAATACTAGGGCCGACTCCGTCCGGCTGGGCTGCTTTTCTATCTATGAGCAGAGCTTTCGGGCGGGCTTTCGTTTTCCCCTTCCTTCCTTTGTTATTAACCTTTTGTGCTTCTATGGATTAGCCCCGTCCCAATTCTTTCCGCATTCTTGGCGGACAGTCTATGCCTTTTTGGCTGTGCACGCTTATATCGGGGTCATCCCTTTGGTAAATGTCTTCCGCTATCTTTTCAAGATTCAACCGCAGGGGAAATCTGATTGGTTTTGCTTCATCCCCCGCTTCGGCCGGGGTATCTTTTCCGGGAAGCCCTCGTCCATTCATCATTGGAAGAAGGGCTTCCTCTTTGTTTCTCTCTCGGAGGAGGGGAAGAGCATGTGGCCCTTCCCTACTAAATGGGCACCTTTGGCCGAAGGCCTCTCCGATCCGCCTTCTCTCAAACCCGAGCAGCTCGACATCGTGCACCTCCTGGAAGCCGATGCTCTGTATGATATTGCGGAGCTTTTCGCTGACGAGGAGAGGCTCGTACAGATGGGAGCTTGGCCGGATCCGACAACCTCTCCTCCTCGAGTCTCCCCTTATCTTCCTCTCGAAGATATTCAGGGAGAGGTCGAGGGAGCTGTTGCGGTCGAGTCTCCGACCGAAGCTCTTCCATCCGAAGAGGGCGCCGAACCCTCAGCTGAGGGTAAGTTGGTCTTGAGTCGAAGGAAGTTATATGCTTTAAATTGTTGCTAACCTTCTTTCTTTTTGCCCGCAGAGATGACTGGACTTCAGGGACTACTCAGCCGACTCTCCAAGTAATCCGGTCATTCACGACCGTCCCAGCCGCAGGCGGCGGAAGAAGGGGCAGCCGAATGAGCTGTAGCCCCGAGTGCCCGTGCCACAAGGCAGACGGCGGCCTCGGTAGAAGGCCGTGCTGTTGCTGCTACGCTCGAGAGAGAGTGGCAGAAGGGGAAATCGGTCGTCCGAGGGAGCGGCCGACCCGCGAAGACGGGCCGGGCGGATGATCTCAGCGAGAAGGAGTCTGCCCCTGCGCCTAAGAGGCCGGTCGCAGCGCGCGGTGCTCCACTCTCGACGCCCCCGGAACCGCAGAGGGGCGACTCTCCTTCGGCCACTGGGGCCGAGACGGAGGGTATTTCATTTCCCTTCGGGGCAGCCAGGACTCACATGTCCCGAGAGTACGGGCACGAGCCCTGGCATCCAGACTTGGGGGTCTTCGTGGACGGGAGTTTGGAAGACAGCCAGACGTGCCTACGCCTCGTCTGCGGCTGGACCCTGCCGATGGCTCGGGACGAGATCAGGGAGCTTCCTTCGGAAGGTTTAGCTTCCCAGTGCGTTCGGCACATTGTCCAGGTAAAAAGTCCTTGTCCTTTGTTCATTTTTTCCTTCTTTTGTCTCGGGCTTATCTCTTCCTTCTTGTTTGTAGGCGGCGGTCATGTGCGGGGCCATGGCTCACTGCCAGGCCACCATTCAGCAGAAGGTCTTGGATATCGACCGAGCTTCGGATCAACTGGATTCGGGAAAAGTAGCCGCGGTGCAGCGCTATCTGGGGGCGAACGTTGATGTTCTCCTCGGAGCTAATGCTCGGATGTGGGCCGAGCTGAGAGAGGAGAAGGAGGTGATCCGCACCACCTCTGAGGCCAAGATAAAGGCCGAGCAGGAGAGGGAGAAGGCCGAAAAAGAACTGGAGAAGGCCCGAGCCGAGATAGCACTTCTTAAGGCCGAGATCCAGGACAAGGCCGAGGAGTGCGCCGCATTGCGTCTACAGCATGCCGAGGAGGTCTCGGCTCTGAAGGCGGATCTGGACGTCAAGGCTAAGGAAGCCGAAGACGTTGCTTGCACGGCCGTGGCAAGCTATAAGGCCGGCCTAGATTATGCCGAGGAGATAATGGAGGCTCGGGTCTAGGCCGCCTCGTCCGTATTTGCTTTGGGACTGGCCATTGCGCAGAAGGCGTGTCCGGCCACGGACTTGACCGGTATCGGCTACCCCACGGACGAGGAGGGCAACAAGCTTCTAGCCTGGTGGAAAAAGCTTAAGGCTGAAAGAGCTTCGGCTGCTGTAGAGGGCGGTGCGGCTGTTCCAGTTCCAGTCGAAGCTTCTCCTCCTGTATCTCCTGGCCAAGTTCCCGTTGATGTAGACGGCGATGATGCCGAAAGCTAGCACGGAGGCTTGTCCCGGTTTTTGTATTTTGCTTTTTTGAAAGGCTGCAGCCAGCAGTATGGCCGATTTTGTACTTTGTCCATATATATATATGAAAAGTATTTTGCTTCCACTCATATCTCTGTGTTCTGGATGAATGACCGAGCCAGGCTCTCCTTGTGGTCGAGGCCATGTTGCTTCCGATACAGTTCGTACTGCTGAAGCCACTTCCGGTACGGATTATATGGACTTGGAGAATAATGCAGCTCCCGATACGATTTGCATGGCCGAAGCCACTCCCAGTACGATTTACACGGACTAATGCCGCTCCCGATACGGTTTGCATGGCCGAAGCCACTCCCGGTACGGTTTGCACGGACTTAGAAAACCATGCCGCTCCCGATACAGTTTGCATGGCCGAAGCCACTCCTGGTACGGTTTACACGGACATGGAGAATAATGCCGCTCCCGATACGGTTTTCATGGCCGAGGCCACTCCCGATACGGTTTACACGGACTTAGAAAACCATGCCGCTCCCGATACAGTTTGCATGGCCGAAGCCACTCCCGGTACGGTTTACACTGACTTAAAAAATCATGCCGCTGCTCCCGATACGGTTTGCATGGCCGAAGCCACTCCCGGTACGGTTTACACGGACTTAAAAAACCATGCCGCTCCCGATACGGTTTGCAAGGCCGAAGCCACTCCCGATACGGTTTACACGGACTTAGAGAATAATGCCGCTCCCTATACGGTTTACATGACCGGAGCCACTCCCGGTACGGTTTACACGGACTTAGAAAACCATGCCGGACATGATATTTCAAAAAAGAATTTTATTCATGCCTTCCGGCTAAATTTCGGGGGAAATAACTTATATGAAGTAGCGCCGAAGGCGTTCCACAATCCAAGTACGAGGGAGAGGTTTGCCCGAAAGGGTTTCCAACCGATAAGCACCTCGTCGGATTACTTCCCTTACGCTATCAGGTCCTTCCCAGTTGGGAGTAAGCTTCCCCGCAGCTTCGGCTGGCTTAGACGCGTGAGCATTTCTCAACACGAGGCTCCCGGCTTCAAAGCTTCGGGGCTTCACTCGAGTGTTGTGGTATCTTGCCATGCGCTGCTGATAAGCCGCCAACCGAATGCGAGCTTGATCCCTTGTTTCTTCTATAAGATCAAGATGATCTTTTAGGGCTTCCTCATTGGTTTTCGGATTATGAGTGAGAACTCTCGGCGAGGGAAGGCTGACTTCGATAGGAATGACGGTTTCTACCCCATAAGCCATGCGGAACGGGGTCTCGCCGGTGGGGGTTCGGCTTGTAGTTCGATAAGCCCACAGAACTCTTGGCAGCTCTTCCACCCATCGGCCCTTGGCCTTGCCGAGGCGAGTCTTCAACCCTTGTAATAGACTTCGGTTTGTGACCTCGACTTGGCCATTCTTCCGAGGGTGTGCTACCGACGCGAATTTGTGGAGAATGCCGAAGTCTTCCTCTGGCCGGTGGCGACGGAGATGGGACCCGAAGCTGGATCGGATCGGTGAAGAGGACCGACGGGGATCCGGAACGAGGCGAGGGCGGAGACGGGGCTGAGGATCCGAAGCCGAGAGGGGCCCGGGCGAGGGCTCGCACGGAGCGAAGCCGAGACTCCCTCGGACGATGCGGACCGGCCGTCGGAAGGCGAGGCCGAGGCTCCTATGGGTGAGGCAGACGAACCGGCGGAAGGCGTAGCCGAAACTCCTTCGGGCGGGGCGGACCAGCCGGTGAATGGCATCGAGACCGGAGGGAGAAGACCCGAGGTCGGCGGCCGAGACCGACTAGGAGAGGTCGGCGAAGATTCAAACCGAAGCCCCTGCAGAAGGAGGAAAAGAAGAAGAAGAACTTGTCAGTAGGAGTCCCGGGCTTCGGCCCTAAGGAACCCCCTCCGACGGCTAAGTTAGCTTCTAAAGAAGATTCGATTCAGAAGTCAGAGAAGAAGAAATAGCTTTAATGCTTTTTGGACTGTAGTCCTTGGGGTCTCGAAGACATACCTTTGGTAATAAATAGCCGTGTATTTATAGCGGAGGGTAGAGGTTGCTTAGTGGTGGCAATCGATATAGGACTATGTTTTGGTTTACTGATAAACCGCCATAGCGCCTAACCCTCTCACCGGAGTAGGCTGGATACGGCTACTGGGCTGAAGGGGGTTGGGCCGCTGATGGGCCTGATGCCGCTTAGTGGGCTGAAGTCTACTGGGCCGAGGGCCGCCGGGCCGCTAATCGGGCCGAAGGCTGTTGGGCCATTGATGGGCCGAGGGCCACTAGGCTACTTATTGGGCCGAGGGCTGCTGGGCCGCTAATGGGCCGAAGGCTGCTAGTGGGTCTTTACTGCTGCTGTTGGACTGATCTCAGTGTTGGGCCTGTTTTAATGGGCCGAATCGGATTCTGCCTCATCATAGTCTAATTGTTAGATTATTAACTATTATTTCATCTAATTGTTAATTAATATTTGAGTTAATTATTAATTTAATTGTTAAATTAATAATTAATTTAGATAACTTATTTAAGTGTTAAATTAGTAGTCCTTGATTAATTATTTTTGTCATTAATTTAATAGTTAAATTAATGATAACTTTAATTATCTAATATAAGAGTTAGATTTACTTAATTATTAATTAGTTCGTGTTAATTATTGGTTTAAGAGTTAAATTGATAATTAACATTAAATGACTAATGTAAATGTTAGGTTAGTAGTTAATAATTAATTTGGTTGATTATTAATTTAAATGTTAAATTATTAATTAACTTTGATGGATTAATCTAAGAGTTAGATTATTATTTAATAGTCTAATTGTTAGATTATTAATGGGGTTTAATCTAAGTGTTAGATTATTAGAATTGTTCTAATTTACATGGAATAATCTGAAATTATTAATTTGGAGTGTGTGCGCATGTGATGTGTGTTTAATGCTTTTAAATTTTGATTTGATTGCATGTTAAGTTAATAAAATTAGTTTTCAAAATTCAAATACCAATTTTGATTGGATCCCAGCTTTTTGAAAGCCAAAGTTATCTATTTTTTAAAACTCTTTTATTTTAGCCATGTGATGCGCTGAATCATGTGTGGGATGTTTAAAACACACCGTGGTCATAGATATGCACTGATTTAATTGTTCATGTGATGAATGATGTGTTTGTGTGGATCGTGGATGAATGATGGATGTTTATTAATTGTTAATAAACAGAGATCTGCGTATCTCTCCTTCTCTCATACTCCGATGTATTTCTACCTCCCTCTCTCTTGTACTCGCCATAAGGCTCTCTTCTAATTACATGTAATTCTAGAATTAATGTAATCTGATCGAGGCAACCGAAGAAGGAGCGAGGACGATCCACATCTACAACCAGGAAGGCGAAAAGATAGAGATCTCTTGCCTATATGCTTGCATGTTATCTAATATAATTGTTGTGTTAGATTGTGTGTGCGTTTGACTGTTGGCTCCAATCAAACCCACTGTGCTATCCATGACCATACTAATGACATGTATGAGATGCATTGTTTTCTTTTGATTATGAATCAAAGCAGGTATAGTATTTAGTAAATATATACGACGTATTTATATACTATCACCTAGGAGAGACCAAGATAAAAGTTATCTAAATACCCTTAGATAAACTCTAAGCCGTAACGCGAGTAGTTAAGAACTTACCGCGTGGTCTACCATCGTTATAGTCATAGGATTCGAATCACTTTAGGCAGTTTTGTTGTCCTATCCACAAGGCCTACTTAATTGAGAGGAGAAACTGTATATCTATGGCATTAGATGCCTATATGATCGGGGTAGAGGAACCATGTAGCTTTGTTGTGCTATCCACAAGGGATGCATGCAAGTCTATGCTCATCACGTAATGATGGTTAGCTTAGACCAGGATTAATGGTTTGTTGTGCTATCCACAAAGCCATTAAACATTTGGGGACCGAAGCCATGATCAGATATTGCAAGGAGTTGCAAGTCCCATGAGTTGGGTGCTCTTTGATTGTATTATAGTTTGTTGTGCTATCCACAAGGTTGTAGTGCAAGTCATTGAGATTCTGATCCCCACTAGGAGACTATCGGCGTCTCCCATTCTATATAACTGAGGGTTATACAGTCCGTCGAAAATTAGTGGGAGTTAAACTTGAACAAAAGACCATGTCTTGTTTTAAATTTTAATAATTGAACATCTACTAAATAGATTTTACTTATCTCCTGTAGGGAATTATGTCGTCGAATAACCCACTCCGTGGCATACTTGATGCCCTTTTGACTTACCTGATCTACTCGGATTGGTTTAGAAACCTAAAGAATGTCTTCAGATCTGAGCACATTGACTATGTCCCTGGAGCTGATCCTCCTGCTGAATCGGCATTGGATGCCCCTGAAGCAAAGATGACAGCTAACGATAAAGGATCAAAGGACAAAGGCAAAAGAGTAGTGAAGGGTGACTGCTTCTATATAAGCAGTATGGTCACTGGAAGAGGAACTGCAAGGAGTTCCTTAACGATAAAGCTCATGGAAGAGTGAAGTTGTTTGAAGCTTCAGATATCTATATGATAGATATTAACTTATCAATTAGAGATTCCACATCTTGGGTATTAGATACCGGATGTGCTTCTCATATCTGCCATGATGTGTATATGCTGACAAGTAAACGCAAGCTGAGACAAGGTGAGGTGGAATTGAGGCTAGGAAATGGCGCAAAAGTTGCGGCGATTGCTGTTGGGACAGCAAACCTCAGGCTTCCATCAAGAGACGCCTTACTATTAGAAGATTGTTATTATGTTCCTAGCATAATAAAGAACATCATATCAGTATCTTGTTTAGACAAGATAGGATATAGGTTGACTATTGAGAATAGAAGTTGTTCGATTTATTATGGTAATAAATCGATAGCTTTGGCATCTTTAGTCAACGGACTATATCTTTTAGATGTTGCTTATTACAATCTTCAAATTGATAATACTCTTAAGAAAAGCAAGAATTGTGTGAACCAAGCCTATATGTGGCATTGTAGACTTGGGCACATTAGCGAAAGCAGGTTGCAAAAGTTGCACAAGCATGGTTACTTGACAACATTCGATTATAAATCGTTTGCAACATGTGAATCCTGCCTTATGGGAAAGATGGCAAAATCTCCATTTACTGGACATGGAGAACGTGCCAAGGACATTCTGGAACTAATACATTCAGATGTATGTGGTTCCATGTCCACCCAAGCCAAAGGTGGCTTTTCATACTTCATCACGTTCACCGATGACTTCTCAAGATTCGGCTATGTATACTTAATGAAGTACAAGTCGGAAGCATTTGAGAAGTTCAAGGAGTTCAAGAATGAGGTAGAGAAGCAGTTATGAAAGAGTATTAAAGTTCTTCGATCAGATCGAGGAGGAGAATACTTGAGTACTAATTTCACACAATTCTTAAAGGATAATGGTATCCTTTCTCAGCTGACCCCTCCATATACACCACAGATGAATGGTGTATCAGAAAAGAGGAATCGTACCTTGTTGGACATGGTGCGATCCATGATGAGTTTTTCGGGATTACCAGTGTTCCTCTGGGGGTATGCTTTAGAGTCAGCAGCATACCTACTGAACATAGTACCCAGCAAGTCTGTAGCCTCTACTCCAAATGAGATATGGAAAGGCAGGAAACCAGAATTTAAACATGTTAAAGTCTAGGGTTGTCCTGCTCATATAAAGAGGCATGATCTAGATAAGCTGGAATGACGAACTAATAAATGTATGTTTGTGGGATATCTAAAGGAAACCTTTGGATACTATTTCTTCTATCCTAGTGAACAAAAGGTGTTTGTCGCCAGGAAAGCTGTCTTCCTGGAAGAAGAATACCTTCTCCAGGAGGATAGTGGGAGTAAAATAGTACTGGAAGAGGTTCCAAATCCCCAAACAGCTACATTATCATCAGATGAGGTTCAGGTACACACAGATGAGCCTCGTAGATCAGGTAGAGTACCTAGACTATCCGAACGATATGTGGGACATATCGCTGAAGGTGAGTCTAAGATACAATATAATGAGGATGATGATCCTAAAACCTACCAGGAGGCCATAGAAGGCCCAAAAGCCGGGAAATGGCGAGAAGCCATGAACTCAGAAATCCAGTCCATGTACACCAACTAAGTTTGGAATTTGGAGGACTTGCTCGAGGGTATTGCACCCTTCAGTTGCAAGTGGATCTTTAAGAGAAAGATCGGTGCTGATGGACGGATCGACACTTATAAGGCAAGGTTGGTGGCAAAGGGATATCGTCAAAGGCAAGGAATTGACTATGACGAAACTTTCTCACCAGTTGCCATGATAAAGTCGATCAGAGTTCTACTCGCCATTGCTGCACATTTTGATTATAAAATCTGGCAGATGGATGTGAAGACTGCCTTCCTCAATGGTAAGCTTGAGGAAGAGGTGTATATGATACAACCAGAAGGTTTAACACCCAAAGAATCTCCAGAAAAAGTGTGCAAGCTTCAGAGGTCCATTTATGGACTGAAGCAGGCCTCCCGGAGCTGGAACATAAGATTTGACGAGGCTGTCAAGTCTTATGACTTCATTAAGAATGAAGATGAGCCTTGTGTGTACAAGAAGACCAGTGGGAGTGCAGTCACTTTTCTAGTTATTTACGTAGATGACATACTACTCGTTGGGAATGATGTATCTATGATGTCATCAGTAAAGATCTGGCTGTCGAAACACTTCTCCATAAAGGATTTGGGAGAAGCATCCTACGTATTAGGAATACGGATCTATAGAGATAGATCAAAGAGGATGCTTGGAATGACCCAATCCTTGTACATAAACACCATAGTCAAAAGGTTTTGTATGGAAAATTCTAAAAGAGGTCTTATACCGATGAGACATGGAATTAGTCTCTCAAAGGAGCAGTCTCCTAAGACTCATAATGAGAGGGCATCCATGGATAGAATACCTTATGCCTTTGCCGTAGGATCTATCATGTATGCCATGCTATGTACACGGCCTAATGTTGCATTTGCTCTAAGTGTTACAAGCAGATTTCAGGCTGATCCAGGCGAAGAGTACTGAAAGGCAGTGAAATGCATCCTTAAGTACTTGAGAAGAACTAAGGATTTGTTTCTTGTCTATGGAGGAGGTGACTTGAAACTGCCAGGCTTTACTGACTCGAGTTTCTAGTCAGATCCAGATGATAGCAAATTTACATCTAGATTCGTGTTTACTTTGAACGGAGGCGCAGTGTGCTGGAAGAGTTCCAAGCAAGTAACCACTGCAGATTCGACGACTGAAGTTGAGTACATCGCTGCAGCTGAAGCCGCCAAGGAAGAAGTGTGGTTGAAGAAATTCATCACCAACCTCGGCGTAGTTCCCAGCATCTCTGAGCCTGTTCCACTGTTGTGCGACAACAATGGAGCGATTACGCAAGCGAAAGAGCCGCGGTCTCATCAGAAATCAAAGCATATTCTGAGGCACTTTCATCTTATCAAAGAGATCATATCCAGAGGAGATGTAGTAGTGGAAAGAGTTCCATCCGTCGACAATGTAGCAGATCCAGTGACGAAGCCGTTGGCTCAAATTGTGTTTGAGCGTCACCTAGAGTCTATAGGCTTATTGTATAAAGGTGATTGGCTTTAGTCCAAGTGGGAGATTGTTAGTTTTAGGTGGCCTACAAGCCAATCTAACTATGTAAATCTCGTTCATTTATTAATATAATGGCATAATATTCATTATGTGCAAATCGCATTAATTATCGTTTCATAATGAAGTCCATGAATATGTGCTATAGTGATCAGATTATGATGAGATCATACTGATGAGACTGATCACTTAAACACACATATTCTTAATCGTTCCTAGTCGGAGGATATCTGAGAAGGACATCGGATATCCGGTTAGACTAGTACAGATTACTCCTGCTCATATGATGAGGGTGACTGATCTCATAAGTCACTTGTGTGGAGACACTAAGGCGAATCTGTAGGTGCTCATTGTAGAATGAGTTCACAGAACTGATCCGACCGAATCGCTGGATGGTATTGTACCTCACTGTCAACCAGCTTGATTCTATTGTCGCAGTTGCGTGGATGGTCCTCGGACCTGAGACACCAAGGACACCTTGTCGGTGGACTTCTGTGCTTTGACCTTGGTTTACGAATCTCTAGCCACGAGATTCTAATACGCCAAGGATTGGGTACAACGGAATACCGTCGAAGGGAATTGTCTGTCAATAAGGAATCATTCGCTCTCGGTACTTAGAGAGAGAATGCTCTAGGAAGGATGCGCCGAAGTCCCTGGCCAGGGCGGACGATAATATCAAGAAAGGAGTTTTCCGATATTCATCAGTGGCATCCAATCCAAGTGAGTCGACCGGTTAGGGTTTGACAGCTCGCCGTACCCTGAGTTGACTCGAGAGCATTGTACGAATGAAGGATTATATCCACGCGGTAATTGTTGGCAGAAAGGTTCCAAGAGTGGGTTACTTAACCCCAATACCTTTCGGGTTCACGTGGTGTTGCTTGGCACCCAACGTGATCGGAGTCCCGGTCGAATTCGATGTGCGACATCAATTCGATTGATTAATTAATTAATAAATGGTTATTAATTGATTAATAAAGCCAGTGAGGAGTCACTGGGCTTGTTGGGCCATTAAATGGACTGGTACTTGGGCCTAGAGGGTCACACGCACATGATTCTCAAGGCGATGGATAAATAAGTGGGTTTTATACAAATCGGGGGTTTTTATGAAAAATCGTGCGGTTAGTATAAAACCTAGCGAACGGGCTGAGCAGGACAAGCTGCTGCTAACCCTAGCCGCCCCTCCTCTGTTTCTCTTTATCTCTGGCGTCCAGACATATCCAGATCTGCTCCGCCGCTTCTCCGAATCCCGTTCGACGGGAAATCGTCCGCGCGTTGCGGCAATCGTTGCGGCGACCCGCGGAGGTTTCGTGGGCTGCGAAGAACAAGGAACGTGAGGATATCCGTCACGAGGAGGATCGCGTGGACTTCGCTAGAGGCCGGGCGCTTGCGCGGCTTGCGGTGTCGCACCGACGGAACCGAACGGTTGCGGATTCGAATCCGCATACGGTGAGAACTTCGATTATCCGATAATTGATTTTTGATTTTCAAAACGGGAAAACGGGTCGCTGTTTTATTTTATTTTCCGCTGCGTGAGCGATACGGAGAAACCCGAGAAAACCCAACAGGTGACTGATCCTATAAGTCACTTGTGTGAAGACATTATGCTGGACCTATAGGTGCTCATTGACGAATGAGTTCACTGAACTGATCTGACTATGAATCGCTGCATGGTAAACACCTCACTGTTAACCAGCTCGATTCTTTTGTCACAGTTGCGTAGATGATCCTTGGACCTAAGACGCCAAAGATATCTTGCTGGTAGGTTTCTGGACTTTGACCTTGACTAACGAATCCCTAACCATGGGTTATCAATAAGTCAAGCGATCGGGTTCAGGAAAATGTCTTCGAAGGCGATTGTGTGTTCAATACGGGATCATCCACTCTCGGTAGTTTGAGAGAGAATGTTCTGGGAATAATGCGCTTAAAGTCCCTAGTCAGGGAGGACTCTGTGTTCTATAAGGAGTTATCGGATTTAGATAAGCGGCATCTGATTCAAGTGAATCGACCGAATAGGGTTTAACAATAAACCATACCCTAGGTCATTTCGGGAACATTGCACGGATGAAGGATTATATCTGCGCGCTAATCGATGACGGAAAGGTTCCAACAGAGGGTTGCGATAACCCTAGTGCCATCTAGGAACATGCGATGTTGCTTGGCATCCAACGTAATCGGAAGTCCGTCCGAATTTATTGTGGGACATTAAATTTGGTTGATTAATTAAATATAAGGATATTAATTAATTCAGTGGGTCCGTAAAGAGTTACCGAACTTAACGGGCCATTAACTGGACTGGTATTTGGGCCTAGAGGGTCACACGCAAAAGGTTTTCAAGTCGATGGATAATCCGACAGGGTTTTGAATAAGTCTGGGTTTTTACGAAAAACCGCAAACAGACTTATTATAAAAGAACGGATGCTATGTTAGCAGCCAGCAACCCTAACCTAGCCGTCGTTCTATCTCTATCCTCTCTTCCAGACGCACGACACGAGGCCGACCCTCTGGAGGCTCCACTTCGTTTCCCGACCGCTCCGCCTTCTGTCCGACAGGATATTCTGAATCCGCATGTCGCAACGGATTACGTGAAGCCAGACGGGATCCACGAACGTCGAATCGAGCGAGGAAGTGAGGACGATCCATCGCGAGGAAAACCGCGTGGATACCGCTAGAGGTCAGGCATCTACGCGACATGCGGCATCGCTCCGAGGGAACCGGAAAACAAACGCGGATTCGAATCCGCGCAAGGTAAATTCGATTTACTCCGGTATTATTTTAATCGTTCGAAACGGGATGGATCCGATCCTGAAAAATTTATTCCGCTGCATTTTCGGCCGGATCCCGACACAGCGATCCGAGCAGTGGTATCAGAGCCAGGTTCCACTGTGTTATCGCCGTTTCGATTTATTGAATTATCAATTTTATAAATTATTCCATGCTTGTTATTAAATTTTAAAACGCATGTATTGTGTTCATAAGATAAACACAGTATGTGATTATTGATTTAAAGGATTTTTTTTTTTGTGCGGTTCATATTCTTGGCCTGATTTTAGGCACCCCAAAGGTTGGGGAATTGGCTGCTGATACCTTGGGTATCAACCTGTAAATCGCAGGGGATTTGCAACCCCTCACCCGTAGGAGATGGTCTCCTTCATCCTCCTAAACTTCGCAGCTGATCGGCCATGGAGACGGTGTGCTTGGGATGCACAGATCGTTTACAAAAGGGGGGATTTTGTGGGGCTACCACCGGAACCAGGGGTCATCGGCACCGTCGCCGGTGCCCCTGGCCGCCGGGGTTTCCCCGCAGGGCAGGGGGCCCGCCAGCCGGCACCTGCGAGGCAGGGTGCCAGCGGCGGAGGGCCGCCCCTTCCCCACCTGCGGCGCAGCTTGGTAAACCCTAGCTGTGTCGGGTGGGGGGGGGCGGACCCGGCCCGCTTGTTCGGGCCTTGGTGCCCGAACCAGCCGAGTGCCTGGCCCGGACCCGGCTCGCCCCACAGGGCGGGTCTGGGCCCGAGCCAAGCGCTAGCTGGGTTTGGCCCAAGGGGTCGGCCAGCCCGGGCCCGTTTGACCCAGGCCAATTTCCTTTCTATTTCCCCTAATTTTTGCATGATTACTGGTTTTTCTATTACTGAATTTTATTTAAATTTAAAATTAGATTTTAAAATTGATAAAATTATGTTTTATACTTATTAAAGACCAGTAAAACAGAATTGTTTAAAGGGAATTTTCTTTTTTTTTTGTAACAAGTTGTTGTTAATGTTATTATCAATCGAATTCTTAGATTTGATAATATAGAAGATTACATTTAATTGATTAAATTAATTTTCTTTTAATTTGATGACTCACATGGAATATTATAAAGTTGTTAATTTGACTTTTAAATTCATATGCATATGATGTGTCATTATTGCTCATTTAAATTTGATTTATTAAAGCATAATTAAATTGATTAGCATTTTTGAAAATTCCAATCCAAAATTTTGTTTGGTCCCTGATTTTATGAAACCTAAAATTATTATTATTTTCGAAAATTTTAATTTAGCCATTTGATGTGTAATTCATGTGTGGTTTGTTTAATTAAAACACATGGTGGTCATGGATGTGCATTTACTTGTGGATGTGGAATTTGATTGTGTGGTTTGTCATTTATTAATAAATAGAGGTCTGCGAACCTCTCCCTCTCATAATCCAATGTAGTTCTACCTCTCTCTCTATGTATTCGCCATAAGGCTTCCTCTTTTAAATTAATGATGTAATTTGATCGAGGCGGCTGCGCACGGAGCGAGGATGATCCACAACTGCCAACCAGATGAAAATGAAGGAGTTCATTGAATCCATGGGTTTGCAAACTCATGATATAAGTTGTTATATTGTGTATGTGTGTGCGTTTGACTGTCTGGCTCAAGTCAAACCACAGTGCCATCCATGACCACACTAATGACATGTATGCGATGCGTGTGTTTTAAACTTGCTAGGTTATTAGTCTTTATAATATATTCGATATATTTAATACTATCACCTAGGATGAGACCAAACTAAATAAGTAAAACCTTCGTAACAAATTGTAAGCCGCAGCGCGAGTCATTGAGAATGCACCGCGTGGCTCTCCATCAATATGATTAATAGAACTTAATTCAGTGGTGGCAGATACTATGTGTTTACCCAAGGTTTGCCATTGTTTGTTGAGAGGACTATTGATCATGGCATTAAATGCCTTTGGATAAAAGTGGAGGAACGATATAGTCATCCACGTGTTTACTCGGGAACTATATTTCTACTCTACGTTATCACGTATTGATGGTAATGCTTAGATCGGAGATAATAGTCTACCGTGTTTACCCGGGACCATTAACAACTTGGGAGCCAAAATATGATCAGATATTGCAAGGAGTTGCAATTATCATGAGATGATTGCTCTGAGATAGCGGTATGATACTACGTGTTTACCCGAGGTCATACTGTGATGCTTGGAGATTCTGATCACCACTAGGAGATAGTCGGCGTCTCCCGTTCTGTATATCTGAAGGTTATACAGTTCGTCGAAAATTAGTGGGAGTAAAACTAGATAATAAAAGGTCATATCTTGTTTTAGTTAATCTGAATATCTGCTAATTATCATTTGATTATCTCCTGTAGGCTAGAATGTCGCACCATAACCCGTTGCGAGGCATACTCGATGCCAACCGTTTGATAGGCACCAACTACTCAGACTGGCTTAGGAACCTGAAGATTGTCCTCAGGTCTGAGCATATTGCCTACGTCTTGGATAATGAACCTCCTATTGAACCAACATTAGATGCCCAGAGGAGGAAATGATAGCGTATGGAAAATGGAAGGAAGATTCCACCATGGCCCATTGCTACATGTTAGCCTCTATGAGCAATGAGTTGCAGAGGCAACATGAGGAGATGGATGCTAGATCCATCATGCTCCATTTGAAGGAGCTATTTGGTGAGCAGAGCATAACCGAACGATATGAGATATCGAAGAATCTGTTCAAGGCTCAGATGGCAGAGGGAACCTCAGTACAGACTCATGTGCTGAAGATGATTGAATGGGTGGAGAGGCTGGATACTCTTGGGATTACAATTCCCAAGGAGATGCACACAGACCTCGTGTTATCTTCACTTCTACAGTCATATGCTCAGTTCATCGTTAACTTTAACATGAACAAAATCCAGACTACCTTAGCTGGACTACTTAACATGTTAAAGACTGCAGAGAGGAACCTTGTGAAGGATAAACCCCAAGTCCTCATGGTTGGTAAGACCAATAGAAAAAGACTTGCAGTCCAAGCTTTTCGAAAAGGTAAGAACAAAGTTCATAGGAAGGCAAACGTTGTCAAGAAAGACAAAGGTAAAAGTGCTGAGAAAGGTGATTCCTTCTACTGTCACCAAAAGGGTCATTGGAAGAGGAATTACAAAGAATACCTCAAGGATAAGGCTCAAGGAATTGTGAAGCAGCAGGACGCTTCAGGTATCTATATGATAGATGTAAATTTGTCAATAAGAGATTGTAGATCATGGGTATTAGGTACTGGATGTGTATCTCATATCTGCAATTCTGTGCAGGCACTGACAAGAAGACGTAAGCTGAGGACCGGCGAGGTGGAGCTGAGGTTAGGTAATGGCGCAAGAGTTGCGGCGATCGCTGTGGGGACAGTGAAGCTCAAGCTACCATCCGGAGACACTTTTTCATTAGATGAATGTTATTATGTACCTAGCATAATAAGAAACATTATTTCTATTTCATGTTTAGATAGAATTGGATATAATTTAAATTTTGGGAACAATAGTTGTTAAATTTAGTTTGGAAATAAATTAATAGCTTCTGTTATATTGTCTAATGGATTATATCTATTAAATGTGTCTCATGAAAATTTACACATCGGTTCTTCAATTAAAAGAAGTATGAAATAAACAAAGCCTACTTGTGGCATTGTAGGCTTGGACACATTGGTGAAAACAGACTCCAAAGGATGCATAAATATGGATATTTAGATCTATTTGATTATGAATCATATGCAACCTGTGAGTCATGTTTAATGGGTAAAATGGCTAAGTCTCCATTTAGTGGAACTTGAGAACGAGTCAAAGACATATTAGAACTCATACATTCAAATGTGTGTGGTCCTATGTCAACCCAAGCCATTGGTGGTTTCTCATACTTCATTACATTCACTGATGATTTCTCAAGGTTTGGATACATATACTTAATGAAGTATAAATATGAAGTCTGAGAAATTCAAAGAATTTAAGAATGAAGTAGAAAAACAAATAGGAAAGAGTATAAAAACCATCCGATCTGATCGGAGTGGTGAATACTTGAGTACTGAGTTCATTAAATACTTAAAGGATAATGTATCCTTTCTTAGCTTATACCTCCTTATACACCTCAAATGAATGGTGTATCAGAAAGGAGAAATCGCACATTAATGGAAATGGTGCGATCTATGATGAGCATGTCCAAATTACCAGTGTCCTTATGGGGATATGCACTTAGCTCGGCTATGTATATCTTGAACAAGGTATCCAGCAAGTCTGTTGAAACCACTCCATATGAGATATGGAATGGAAGGAAACCATACCTTAAACATGTTAAAGTCTGGGGATGTCATGCTCATGTTAAAAGACATGACACAGATAAGCTGGAATCCAGAACTAACAAATGCAGATTTGTGAGATATCCAAAGGAAACTTATGGATATTACTTTTATCATCCTAGCGAACAAAAGGTGTTTGTGGCTAGGAGAGCTGTCTTTTTGGAAGAAGATTATATTCTCTAGAAGGACAGTGGGAGTAAACTAACTCTGGAAGAAATTCCAAACCCACAAACTGGTTCATTAGATGAACCATCAGTTTCTGAACCTATTCAAAATTATACACAGGAAACTCGTAGGTCTGAAAGAGTACCTAAACCACCAGAAAGATATGTGGGACATTAATTTGGATGGTTCAAGAATACCCTATAATGAGGATGATGATCCTAAGACTTACCAGGAGGCCATTGAAAGTCCAGAGGCTGGAAAATGGCGGGAAGCTATGAATTCTGAAATACAGTCCATGTACATCAACCAAGTTTGGAACTTGGAAGATTTACCCGATGGCATAGTACCTATCGGATGAAAATGGATCTTTAAAAGAATGATCGGTGCAGATGGACATATTGAGACTTATAAAGCAAGATTAGTGGCAAAAGGCTATCGTCAAAGACAAGGTGTTGACTATGACGAAACCTTTTCACCCGTTGCTATGATTACGTCTATCAAAATTCTTCTCGCCATTGCTGCCTACCATGATTATGAAATCTGGCAGATGGATGTGAAGACTGCCTTCCTCAATGGAAACCTTGAGCAGGAGGTGTATATGAAACAACCAGAAGAATTCACATCCAAAGAATCTCCAGACATGATATGCAAGTTGCAGAGGTCCATTTATAGACTGAAACAAGCTTCCCGAAACTAGAACATAAGATTTGATAAGGCAATCAAATCTTATAGCTTCATTAAGAATGAAGATGAGCCATGTGTATACAAGAAAAACAGTGGGAGCGCAATCACATTTCTGATTCTTTACGTTGACAACATTCTACTCATTAGGAATGATGTCATCAGTAAAGATATGGCTGTCAAAGAAGTTCTCCATGAAGGATTTGGGAGAAGCATCCTACATATTAGGAATACGGATCTATAGAGATAAATCAAAGAAGATGCTAGCTTTAACCCAATCCATGTACATAGAAACCATTGTCAAAAGGTTTGACATGGAAAATTCCAAGAGAGGTCTCATACCGATGAGACATGGAATTTCACTCTCTAAAGGTCAGTCTCCCAAGACACCTAAAGAGAGAGCTGTGATGGATAAAGTCCCCTATGCTTCTGCCATAGGCTCCATCATGTATGCCATGCTATGTACTAAACCTGATGTAGCATATGCTCTAAGTGTTATGAGCAGACATCAGGTAAATCCAGGTGATGAACACTGGAAGGCTGTAAAATGCATCCTTAAGTACTTGAGAAGGACTAAGGATCTATTTCTAGTATATGGAGGAGGAGACTTATAGCTGCAAGGATACACTGACTCGAGTTTTCAGTCTGATCCTGATGACAGCAAGTCAACATCAGGTTTTGTTTTCACACTCAATGGGGGAGCAGTGAGTTGAAAAAGTTCCAAGCAGGAAACCACTGCTGATTCGACAATGGAAGCCAAGTATATTGCTGCTGCAGAAGCTGCCAAGGAAGCTGTATGGATGAAGAAATTCATCGGCGATCTTGGTGTGGCGGAAAGCATATCTGGTCCCGTCCCACTGCTATGTGACAACAATGGGAAGATTGCTTAAGCAAAAGAGCCGAGGTCTCATCAGAAGTTGAAGCACATTCTGCGGCGCTTTCATCTGATCAAAGAGATTATAGTTCGAGGAGATGTCGTGGTGGAAAGAGTTCCTTCAGCTGACAACATAGCAGATCCACTTACAAAGCCTTTGTCTCAAAATGTCTTTGAGCGTCACTTGGAGAATATGGGTATTCTGTATAAAAGTGATTAGCTTTAGTCCAAGTGGGAGATTGTTAGTATTAGATGGTCTCAAAGCCAATCCAACACTATGTACTGATTCATATTATTAATAAATGACAATAATTCATTGTGTGTAATTAATTCGATCTATGTTTATCGTATCACGATGAATTCCATGAACATGTACAACAGTCTACGGATTATAATGAGATCATAATTACGGGACCGAAGACTTATAAATACATGTTCTTAATTGTTCCTAGTCATAGGATGTTTGAGATAGGACATCGAACATCCGGATAGACTAGTATAGGTTACTTCAGCTCATATGATGAGGGTGACTGATCCTATAAGTCACATGTGTGGAGACACTATGCTGGACCTATAGGTGCTCATTGACGAATGAGTTCACTGAACTAATCCGACTATGAATCGCTAGATGGTAAACACCTCACTGTTAACCAGCTCGATTCTTTTGTCACGGTTGCGTAGATGATCCTTGGACCTGAGACGCCAAAGATATCTTGCTAGTAGGTTTCTGGACTTTGACCTTGACTAACGAATCCCTAACCATGGGTTATCAATAAGTCAAGCGATCGGGTTCAGGAAAATGCCTTCGAAGGTAATTGTGTGTTCAATACGGGATCATCCGCTCTCGGTAGTTTGAGAGAGAATCTTCTGGGAATAATGTGCTTAAAGTCCCTGGCCAGGGAGGACTCTGTGTTCGATAAGGAGTTATCGGATTCAGATAAGCGGCATCTAATTCAAGTGAATCGACCGAATAGGGCTTAACAGTAAATCATATCCTAGGTCGATTCGGGAACATTGCACGGATGAAGGATTATATATGTGCGCTAACCGATGACGGAAACGTTCCAACAGAGGGTTGCGATAACCCCAGTGCCATCTAGGATCACGCGATGTTGCTTGGCATCCAATGTGATCGGAAGTCTGTCCGAATTTATTATGGGACATTAAATTCAGCTAATTAATTAAATATAAGGATATTAATTAATTCAGTGGGTCCGTAAAGAGTTACCGGGCTTAACGGGCCATTAATTGGACCGGTATTTGGGTCTAGAGGGTCACACGCAAAAGGTTTTCAAGTCGATGGATAATCCGACAGAGTTTTGGATAAGTCTGGGTTTTTACAAAAAAACCGCAAACAGACTTATTATAAAAGAACGGATGCTACGTCGTGGGCCAGCAACCCTAACCTAGCCGTCGTTGTATCTCTATCCTCTCTTCCAGACGCACGACACGAGGCCGGCCCTCTGGAGGCTCCGCTTCGATTCCCGACCGCTCTGCCTTTCGTCCGACGGGAGATTCTAAATCCACATGTCGCGGCAGATTACACGAAGCCAGATGGGATCCACGAACGTCGAATCGAGCGAGGAAGCGAGGACGATCCATCGCGAGGAGAACTGCGTGGATACCGTTAGAGGTTGGGCATCTGCGCTACTTGCGGCATCGCTCCGACATAACCGGAAAGCGAACGCGGATTCGAATCCGCGCAAAGTAAATTTGATTTACTCCGGTATTATTTTAATCGTTCGAAACGGGATGGATCCGATCCCGAAAAATTTATTCCGCTGCGTTTTCGGTCGGATCCCGACACAGCGATCCCAACAACACCGCAAGCCACGCAAGCGCCCCGCTTCTAGCGGAGTCCACGCGATCCTCCCCACGATAGATATCCTTACGTTCCTCGTTCTTCGCAGCCCACGAAGTCTCCGCAGTTCGCCGCAACGATCGCCACAACACGCGGATGATTTCCTGTCGAACGGGATTCGGAGAAGCGGCGGAGCAGATCCGGGGATCCGGACATGTCTGGGACACCAGAGAGAGCGAGAAACAGAGGAGGGGGCAACTAGGGTTAGCAGCAGCTTGGCCTGCTCAGCCCATTCGCTATATTTTATACTAACCGCGCGGTTTTTCATAAAAACCCCCGGTTTATATAAAACCCACTTATTTATCCATCGCCTTGAGAATCATTTGCGTGTGACCCTCTAAGCCCAATTACCGGACCGGTTAATAGCCCAATAAGCCTAGTGACTCCTTACTGGATTTATTAATCAATTAATAACTCTTTATTAATTAATCAATCAATTGAATTGATGTTGCACAACGAATTCGACCGGGCCTCCGATCACGTTGGGTGCCAAGCAACACTGCGTGAACCCGGAAGGTATCCGGGTTAAGTAACCCACTCTTGGAACCTTTCCGCCGACAATTACCGCGTGGATATAATCCTTCATTCGTACAATGCTCTTGAGTAAACTCAGGATATGGCATGCTGTCAAACCTAACCGGTCGACTCACTTGGATTGGATGCCACTGATGAATATCGGAAAACTCCTTTCCAGATATTATCGTCCGCCCTGTCCAGGGACTTTCGCGCATCCTTCCTAGAGCATTCTCTCTCATCGTACCGAGAGCGAATGATTCCTTATTGACACTCAATTCCCTTCAACGGTATTCCGCTGTACCCGATCCTTGGCTATTTAGAATCCAGTGGTTAGAAATTTATAAACCAAGGTCAAAGCACAGAAGTCCACCGACAAGGTGTCTTTGGTGTCTCATGTATGAGGACCATCCATGCAACTGCGACAATAGAATCTAGCAGGTTGACATTGAGCTATAGTACCATCCAGCGATTCAGTCGGATCAGTTCAGTGAACTCATTCTCTAATGAGCATCTACAGATTTATCTTAGTGTCTCCACACAAGTGACTTATGAGATCAGTCACCCTCATCATATGAGCAGGAGTAATCTGTACTAGTCTAACCGGATATCCGATGTCCTTCTCGGATATCCTCCGACTAGGAACGATTAAGAATATGTGTGTTTAAGTGATCAGTCTCACTAGTATGATCTCATCATAATCTGATCACTCTCGCACATATTCACGGACTTCATTATGAGACGATAATTAATACGATTTACATATAATGAATTTTATGCCATTATATTAATAAATATGAACAAGATTACAAAGTCATATTGGCTTGTAGGCCACCTAAGACTAACACGAACAACATTCCAAAAAGACAAACCGCAATGATGTATTTAAAATGAAAGTAATACAAGTAATAAGTTCAGAGTATGATAAAAAGTAAGAAATGAGCGGCATAAACACACCAGTGTTGGACATCGTCCGTGCCTGCTTTCTTGCACTCCTGTGACCAGTCTCAATTTATTCATGTATGAGGCAGGGGCGGCATTAGTGTAGGGCTTACATAAAAATGTAATGAGAAGAAGATAAAAATATTGCAACATGGTAGAAGGAGATAGAAATGTAAAATTGTGGACAAAAAGTAAGGCTTATAGAAAGGCAAATCCGCTGCTTAACAAACATCAATAACAAAGATCAAACAGAAAGGCACATGAAGAGTTCTGGACAAAATCTAAAAATGGTATGTGTAAGAAAATGTTTCTTTTCTACTCTGCTTTTTGTGAGCATGAATATTTTATAGCAAGGAAGCGCAAAATATTTTATATCACATCACCGACTGCGTAGAACTTTCAACTCACAATGTTAAGTGGCCATCAAAAGAAGAAAAGTTCAATTCATAGTGACTGAAATCATATATCCTATTTTCTTTACATCATTCATACTTAGTTCATTACAGTAGTTAAAAGGGAAAGGATCTTTGCAGTCTTGTTTGACTTTTGGAGGACCATGACATGTAGCAAGGCCCTCTAAGATTGAGAGTAAGAAGCAGATTGAGGGGCATCCCAGTAGGTTTAATGTTCAACATACTTGGCATGAATAATGGAGGCCCACAAGGAATTCTGATATGGAGTAATTCGCAGACAAGTTTAAGAAATAAGTGACCAAAGTATGTGTTGGCCAGTACCAAATTGCAGATGAAAGTACTGTTAAAAAGAGAATATTTAAAAGGAAATTATTTCATTTGAAAGACACAAGATGATATGCAACAAAATTAATTAACAATTTTACATCAACAGTAATTTCAAAACAAAATACATAACCAAATTTACCACAAATCTCAAAACAAAAGTTGATTGGCTAATACTAGACTGTCCAATTATTGAAAACAAAGTCACTGCAAAAAAGGGTTCACATATTGATCCTCATGTTTAAGCATATAGAACAAATGAAAACATGCACTTATTATGAAGGAAATTTTTTTAAATAAGACCAAAACAAAACCCTCACACTGATTTATGAAGGCAATAAAAACAGTGAGATCAACAAAAAAAGGACTAAAGAAGATAGTGAAATGATAAAGTATGAATGATGTAAAGAAAAACCCTCACACTGATTTCTGTGTAAGAGACAGCTTACTGCCCTATGTGCCACAGATTGTTCTGCTGGGAAGTAGCATCTGGTCCCAGCTGCCACCCCTTGGCATTTTAAACCCGTACTTAGCCTAACCCTTCTTGTCAGCCTAAGACATGGCATCTGGGTCTTGCTCTTTCCCCTTGTGTTATTGGAAGACCAGTAGGGTGCATATGGTCACCCCCTATTTGAGCCGATTATGATAACATGTTGTCTGCTTAAAAAAATGGCTCTTGATAAGATGAAATATGGATAACAAAAATAGTGATGAATACAAGAACAGCTGGAAAGTAATGAAAATGGTTGTGGCCCATTGCGTAGTGTTCATCTTGTCATTCCAGCCAAGGGGTTCATTGCACTTTTTCATTTCTTAGCCTCGTGATGAGTGATATTAGTTGTTGAATATATTAAGATTTGTTTGTGAACAGAGAAAACAACTGAAATGCTCTGAATAAAGACTCCCTTCAGAAAAAGAGAGATGAAGGTATTTTTATGCATTGAATTAAAATGACATAGAGTGACAATAATGACAAAAATATACTCGCACATGTACGCATGCGTTGGCATACAATAAGATCAGTAGTAGGGGTAGAACTCATATCATTACCGTGGGGATATCATCATTCTTACGCCTTGGGGTTAGGTTTTGGGGAGAAGGAATGACGTCAAGATCTATTTCACATCTGAAATCCATGTTAGAATTAGTAAGGATTATGGAAAAAAGGTGAACATATGTTTCCCCCAACATCATAAACATGATTAGAGAGATGGATATAGCAAACAAGCAAACAAAGAAGTGAGAATATTCCTTACCACATAAGCGAAAACACAGCTAAAAAGATCCAATAAACTGGGCACAGATTACGATACTATAAAGTGCTAAAACTTTCTAGCTGGAAGCATTTCATTCCTATCTAGAACAAAATTAGCAACAACAGCCCTGTCACTTGGATTTTAGTCTGTTTGCAAGGACCAACTTAATTTGATGGTAAAATTAGCATCTACATCATCAATTCCAGGTAAAATTGGTTTAGGTCTCAAGTTCATATGGAATAAGATCTTTCAAACTAAAATGTATATGACCAGTAAAAAGGCATATGATAGTCTTCAAACTAAAATGTATATGACCAGTAAAAAGGCATATGATAGTCTTCTATTACAAAAGGCCAAATGAGTTAACTGGATTGTCAAGAATAGTGTATAGAAATGTTTAGGCAAACAAGGTGGACACCCCACCTCACAAAACTTCTTTTGACCAATAAAATGTATATGATCCTTCAAACTAATAAATGTATATGACCAGTAAAAATGGATATGATATTTTCTATTACAAAAGGCCAAATGAGTTAACTGGATTGTCTAGAATAGTGTACAGAAATGTTTAGGCAAACAAGGTGGACGCCCCACTTTACAAAACTTCTGAGCAGAAGAAATCTTCCTCTGACCACTGTATAAAAGATATTTGAAATATACTAGATACAATGTCATAGAATGCCTAGGCCTAATCATTGGATTTTTTGATTCTGTATAGTAGATATAGACTGGGCCAATCCATTCTCAATCCCCAACCCTTCGTACTTAGACATAAAGACCAAGACAAAGAGGAAGGATTGGGGGCTAGAAAGGTTCCCCAATCTGCACAGCAAATTTCTGCAATTTGAAGGCTGATCGAACAACAAATTTCTACAATTTGAAGGCTGATCGAACAAAAAATTTCCTCAATGTCATCCACACCTTTTCTCTTCTTCCATGTCCTATTCCCCTGTCTCCACCTTTTCTACCTCCTCCCTCCACCACCACCTCCCCCCTTTACTTAAAGAAGCATGGTATGTGATCTAAGCAGTTGTATGTTTCAATTTTTATGCACTTGCATGTGATCTGTTTTAAGCACAAATCATCTCCGACTAGAACAAGAATATTTTGCACAAATCATCTCCGGCTAGAAAGGGAATGGCATGCATAAAAACAAAATGTGGGATGAAAGGTCTTGGGAAGAGAATATGCTAACTGGAAGTTTCATTCACAGATGGGCTCCACTTTGGAGAATGAAGAAGACACCGTCACCAGCGAACGGTCGGCAGGAAGGCGGGAGGTGGAGGAGGATCCTCAATAGGGACGAGCATCACCTATTCTTCGACGAACCCCTCTCTTTGGCATCTTCGTTTTGGAAGGGGAGGGGAAACCGTCTCTTTAACAAGGCAAAGCACAGGGATGGAAGTAATGGTGATGCGCCCAGACACTGCAAAAAGGACACAAATCCGGACCTTGCCTACACAGATGCAGGCATTGGGAAGAGCTCACAGACTGGCTCAATGCCCTAGCTGACCCTCCTTTGACCTCTGGGTTTGAAAGCGTGGTGAAGGGGCTTCATGATGTCCTTCCCCTATAGCAGGCAAGGATCGGATGGAGGGGAGTAGAAGAAGGAAGAAGCAAGGTTTTGGGAGAAGGAAGAAGCAAGCTTTGTGATGGCAGACATGCGGTGAGGCCCGTGACCTGGTGGGACTTGGGGAGGATGACAAAACAGAGGGTTTCGGGCAACACGGGGTGTAGCGGCCATATTCCACATAAACAGGGGTGCAACGCATTCCATCCTTGGTTAAGGAACCCCCTCCATTAAAGTGGGATAAACCGCAAAAGAGGAATAATCTAGGCTTATTCCTCAAACAAAGAAAGTCTAAGACAAACTTGTGGATGCTCATTAGAGAATGAGTTCACTGAATAGACCCGAATAAGAATCCTGGATGGTCATTATACCTATTTGTCAACTAGGGTATTCAACTGTTGTAGTAGCATAGTTGGTTCTTAGACATGAGTCACCAAAGATACCGTGCTTGTAGCCTGTAGTGTCTTGATTTCTGGCTTATGGACTTTAGCCATTAGGTCCACGATAGTCAATCTTTCAGACATAGTGAAAAGCTTGCGAAGGAAATTGAGTGAACAACAAGGAATCACTCACTCTTGATATACCACTAGAGATACAATGCCCTATGGACATGTACTCAAAAATCCCTGGCCAGGGTCAACAGAAAGAAGTGTCTTTCTAGAAGTTAATTGACTACTAGAATCCATCCAGACAATGCTTTAAGGACTTCGACAATGAAAGCATACCCTTGCGTTGTTGGGGCATTGGATGGGTGAAGGACTACATCTGCATGGTATTTGCAAACGGACAGGTTCAACAAAGGGAATGGTATCCCTTATATCTTCTGAGATCATGAGGTAGTGCTTGGTGCCATTCATGGTTAGAAGGTTTAGTAGATTCATCATCAGATGATAATCTACTTATTTATTAAATTAATTGTTTAACATATGATGTTTAAATAATAAATTAATAAATACTAAACTTAAGAAAGAGTTCTAAGTTTAGTGGGTCCGAAACCAGACTGACATATGGGCCTAGAAGGTCACACACATAAGAGTTCTCAAAAGACGGGGAGAGATGTTAAATATTCTGTTATCCAGGTTTTTATGAAAAGTCATATGATAATCATGGAATATTGAATGGAAAATATTATCCTGGGCCAAGCTCTTGGATAATTATGAGAATTATACTTTGGCATTATCCTTGTTTTAAAGGAGGTAATAAGGCCAAGTTGGAGGTGTACGTACACTACAATCTCTCATCCCCTCCTCTCTCTCTCTCTCTCTCTCAAAAGGAAGCATACGTCTACTATCTCTCTCTCCACCTCCTCTACTGCATGGTAGAGGTTTTGAGATCCGTTCAATGTCTTCAAGCCGAGGAGGGAAACTCGTCTGCATCGGAAGCTCGTGTGGATACCTCTGGAGATTGTGCATCTATGCAATTAGTACATCAGTACTTCGCACGAGAGATTCGAAACCCCGCAAAGGTGAATAATGGTTCTTCTGAATTTTATTTTCGGCCCGTTTTCGAGCTAGCAACGTTGCAGGCTGGTTGTTTCCACTACGTTTCTATGTGACTACTTACAATGGTATCAAAGCCAGGTTGCTGGCTTGATCGAAAACGATACGGTTTCGTCGTTTTACGTGTTAATTATCATTCACGTTATGTATACGGGATGCTCTATTGTCGATGTTCCAAGACTTTTCATGTGATGAAAAACTTTCGTTTGAAAGTTGGGAATCATTCCCGGCCATAAGAGGACTATTACGAAGTGTGTTGTTTGACCCTTCGGAGAGGCCGAACCATGGTCGAGAAGTCGCCACTGTATTTTTTATTACGCACAGTTTCGGAGCATGGAAAATAGAGGACCGTAGGGATTGTCCAAGGGCGTCGATGCCGCCATCCGGCGTTTCCCCTGCCGGCGAAGTTCGGTGATGTCTGAGGGTGCTAACGGTGCCGTCCGGCGTTGCTCCTGCTGGTGCGGAGGCCGGCTTCTTTTCCCCCCTCCCCCCACGGGCCTGCACACAAGCGTCGGATACCCTACGAATGCAAGATGTCCTAACAGGTAACCGGGGATGAGCAGGACGTTCGGCACTGCCTCGGCCCATGCGGCGGCCCTTCCCCCCCACGGACCTGCGCACTAGGCGCTAATCAATACCTGCGCCATGCAGGAAACCCTAAGAGACGCCGAGGGTGGTGAGTTCGTGGGCCTATAGGTCCGCCCGGCCGGGTCCCGGGGACCCGCGCTCGACTCAGACCCAGTCCGTATCGGGCCGACCCGGACCCAAGATGTAAAGTTAATTAACAGTTTAATTAATTGTCGATTAATTTATGGGGTTTAAAAATAATGGGGTATATGTTAATTATTTAAAATAAGTTTTAAATTGTTAACTTATTCCCATTTAGCTAATTAAGTTTAGAATTTGATTCTAATAACATGATTAATTTTCTGCATAACTGGAAATGTATTTTTGTTCAAATTGTTTGGACATGTTTTAGATTAACTAAATAGTTTAGTTATTCAAAAATTTCAATGATATTGTGAATATTGTTGTTAAAATTTAAAATAATTGTTATTTCAAAACTTATGGTATTATATATAAAAAATTATACCAACAATAATTATGTGGTAATTATTTGACGCATTTGATGTGTTATGTTGTTTGTTGTGATGATCATAGACTTAGATTAACCATATGATAGTTTATATGGGTGAATGCAATATTTTCATATGATGGTCTTTTTAAGGGACCTTCGTGTCCTCCTTTCTCTTGACCTTATCCAAATTGCACATTCCGTCTCCCTCAAATTTATACTCCCCTTGATCAGATCAAGGTTTCTAATTATGATTAAAAATATACATTTGTGGGCCTGCGAGTCCAATGTTCACTATTATATGTAATTGAAGTGGATTCAAATTTGAGGATGGGATCTTTGAAGACACTCCTAGAGGACGGACTCGCATCAAATGGAACGTGTGTTGCATGGACGAATATCATTCACCGTAGGATGTTTCGTAGATCATCGATTGGCTCCAATAATGCCACACTAGCACTAGGAGTCCATGATCATCTAATTTTATTTCTGCATATATGTGATATCTGTAGATTGTGCTATTAGATGAATATTTCTATATTAATATATTTGATATTCAAAAAACGAAATATTATTAATAGCACTTATTTTCTATCAAACAAAAATAACTCAAATACCCTCTATTTAAAATTTAAGTTGAAAACGTGAGATATATAGAATATTCCATGTAGCCCACCATCATTGTAGATCTTACGTTAATTTTTATTTCAAATGGATTTGTTATGCTGCCATAAGATCTATTTGACTTAGAAATTAATCAGAATCTATGACATGATTATGTCGTTTAAGAGGGTGGACAAACGATGTAGTTTTATTGTGCTACTACAAGGATTACACCGCGAGTTCATACTCTCTACGTAATGATAGATTAACTTAACTAAATTACTTGATTTGTTGTGCTACCACAAGGTCATTGTGATTTAGGGGCTAAAATAGATCGGATATTGCAAATGTTGTAAGTGCCAAGAGTTGGCTGCCTAAGGAACATGATGTGATTTGTTGTGCTACCACAAGGTCGCATGCATAATAACCAGAGAATTTTGATCCCCACTAGGAGATCATCGGAATATCCCGTTCTATACTAATGAGGGTTGTGTAGATCGTCAAAAAATAGTGGGAGCAAAATCTAGATTAAAGTCCTAATCATGATTTAATGAACTATCTGCTTATTATCGTAATATTTCCTTATAGGTCGCTATGTCGTCGTCGAATCATCTTCGTAGCATACTTGATGCTAATAAACTCACAAGACCCAACTATACAGACTTGCTCCACAACCTCAAGATTGTCCTCAGGTGTGAGAAACTTGCTTATGTCCTAGATTAGCCTGATCCAGAACAACCTGGTGATAATGTAGTTAAGGATGAGCTATTGATTTATGAAAATTTTAAGGAAGATTTTATAAAAGTCCAATGTTACATGCTTGGTTTAATGCCTATTGAACTACAGAAACAACATGATAACATGGAAGCAAATGCCATTCTGCATCACTTACAAGAGTTGTTTGGTGAGCAAAGTAGAACATAAAGATATGAGATATCAAAGATACTGTTTAGGACCAGAATGACCGAGGGCACATCTATACAAACACATGTGCTCAAAATGATAATGTAGATAGAAAGGCTCACAGTGCTTGGTTTTGTTATGAATAATGACTTGAGCATCGATCTAATCCGTCAATCTTTACTTGATTCTTTCTCACAGTTTATCATTAACCTCAATATGAATAAAATTGAGGTTACACTGGTCGAGTTGCTCAATATGTTGAAGACAACTAAGGGTACCATTCAAAAGGAAAAGCCAAATGTTCTGTTCGTTGGTAAGACCAATAAGAAAAGAAAAGCAAGACAAGCCTTTAAGAAAGGAAAGGCAAAGAAGCCAGTAAAATCTAAACCAGCTGTTCAAAAGGACAAAACAGAGGCCAATGATAAGGGTCAATGTTTCTACTGCCACAAGGAAGGACACTGGAAAAGAAACTACAAGATTTATCTAGCAAAGAAGGCAAAAGAGAAGCTTGGTGAAGCTTCAAGTATACTCATGATTGATCAATTAACATCTTGGGTATTAGATAATGGATGTGTTTCTCATATTTGCAATAACTTACAGGTACTAACAAGTAGGAGAAGACAGAATCTTGGAGATATGGATTTGAGACTTAGAAATGGAGTAAAGGTTGCTACATTAACTGTGAGAACAACAACACTCAAGATACTTTCAAGAGACGCTCTGTAACTTAAAGAATGCTATTATGTTACAATAATCATGAAGAATATCATTTCTATTTCTTGTTTAAATAAGGAAGGATATTCGTTGAGACTAGAGAATAATGGTTAATCTATTTATCTTAGAGACAAATTGTTTGCTTCTGGATATTTACTCAATGGTTTATATTTACTTGATATTACATATAATGTATGTCTAGTAAATAAGTCACTTGAAAAGGTTGATAAATATGTGAATAAGACATACCTATGGCATTATAGGCTCGTTCATATAAATGAGAACATGATTATTAAATTGCAAAGAAATGGATACCTTGATCCATTTGATTATGAATCATTTGCAATGTGTGAAGCCTATCTCATGGGTAAAATGACTAAAGATCTATTTTTTGGACATGGGAAAAAGGCTAAGGAATTATTGGAACTAATACATAGTCATGTATGTAGTCTAATATCCACTCATACTATGGGAGGTTACTCATACTTCGTTTCATTCATAAATGATTTTTCAAAATATGGCTATGTATATTTAAAGAAATATATGTTAGTTTTTTTGGTGTCCTACAGACCAATTATGGGCCATGTAGGCCTAATGCGTTGTACAATCTTGTTCAATATATTTAAGTGGTATTTAGAACGTAAACTTGTAATATGTGTATTGCTTTGCATTGTCCCTAGGATATGTGGTTGTAAAGTCAATTTCGAGATGGGATCTCAAATCTGAGTTTGACTATACATGGACGCATACCTTTAACTGTTCCTGATTGGAGAGTAATCACTCTGGGACATTGATTACTTGTAAATCAGTGCGCATGATGTGTAGATGACCAATCTCACGGTCATAAGTACGGGGCACCGGCACATATGTGTGGGTGTTCATCTTGGGAGGATGTTCACTAAACTAATCCTGTAAGGATTGAGGTTTCGGGTACAGTTATCGGGTCGATTTCGGGCCGGACCCCCTGGTTTGGGCCTTGATGGGTCTGGGGTGTGCCTTCTAAACGACGTCTGGGGTGCACGACGTCTTTAGAATGGCATCTTGCTGTGTGGACGCCATTTAGTTGGGTTGCTGTTGTGCCACGTGGCCGCCACGTGGCCTGGCTTTGGGCCGCGAGAGTACGGCCCCGGTCTTGTCGTCTGAACGGCGTCTTAGATGGACGACGTATTTCAGTCATTCTGTCAAAGTACGGCCCCGTCATGTCAGCTGATAGGCGTTTGTCTAGCACGACGCGTTTTAACCAGTTTCAGTTTGACCCCGCGAACCTCCCCTCCATTCTCTCATTCTCTCTCTTCCCTCTCTCCGACCCCCTCCGTTTCCCTCTTTCCTTTCCCCTCCCCCTTCTTCCTCTTCCACCACTCCACCACCTCTCTACCTCTCACCACTACCACCACCACCTCCTCTGCGGCACTTCATTCTCCGGGCAGCGGCCGACGTCTCGGCGGAGTGACGACATCCACGGCGGTATCGGGGGCGATTTGCGGTGCGGCAGTTCGGCGGCATGGAGCTAGGAGGAGTTCAAGTGACCGGTAGGAGGACGATCCTTGCATGTAATTTGGTTGTATCATCCGTGTTTCCCGCTTTGAAGCATGACACGTGTATGGAGATTTGGGTAGAATGAGCATGTTAAGGGTCTTTTTTTAATGAAAACAATCATTTTTATGAAATGGGAATTAGTGTGTTTCATGTGGTAAATTGGATTCCCCCCTCCATTTCCTATTTTTGGGTATTTTTGGGGTGATTTTGGGGTAGAGGAAACCCTGTTTTGAGGTTCGGGCGAAGTTTCATTAAACCAGATTTCAGGCTCTAAATGGCGTCAGGTTAGGGCGGCGCCATTTAAAATGGTGACGGGCTAGGACGACGCCATTTAGGCCAGAATTGTCCCAGAAGTGGTTTCTGTAAGGGAATAGAGTTTTGTTTAAAATGGCGTCTGGGGACAGCGACGACTTTCAAACGGCGGCTTCTCAAGACGACGCGTTTTAGTTCAGACCGCCCAGAGGCCTGAATCTGTTTCTGTCATGATTAGGCGACTAGGAACAACGACGCCTTTTGAAAGGCGGCTGCGAAGAGCGACGCGTTTTAGGCCATATTCCGAGGCCGATTTTATATGAACCAGTTTAGGATGTTTGAATGACGTTGGCCACGGGCGCGCGATTCAAGACAGAATCATATTAATTCATGATATTAACATATGTTTACAGTGTTAGATAGTTCGATTATAGTGCATGCTTAAAATCATACATCAAGGCCGAGGATTTCTGTATGATCGGGATCGCATCGTGTGTGTGTGTTTATGCGATTGTGGATCTAGAAGAAGTGTGGTTTGCGTTTGACACCTTGTGTCGGTGTGGGAGGGACACGGTGTCTGTGTGGTAATGTTGCCGTACCGGTGTGGGAGGGGTACATGTTAGTGTTTCACCTATGGCTGGGGGAAGCAGAACCACCTAGATCCAGTCAGGCCGGAGTAGCCAGCGCGCTATCTGAGGGGTTACTGTTTGGTCTCAGCGGGTCGGTGTTTTCCTAGTTTGTCGTGGTAGTTTCCGGCGCGTTTCTTACTGTGGAGCCGGGTGTGGTGTTGTTGGAGTTTACCCTTTCGCCACTGGGCTTGATATAACCTAAGATATCGAGGTTACGAGTGGTACCCTTCGCCCTTTGGCCTGATGTGACCCAGGAGGTTAGGGTTACGGGTAGTTCCTATAGCTTCGGTTTGAGGGGGGTTTCGCCGGTCCCCAGGGCCCTCTTGAAGCACCAAGGCCTGGCGTTAAGAGAATTTCGGTCGATAGGACAGTGGTCTAGACTGCTTGTGTGCACACGTAACTGGGCGGTGGTGGTTCATTAGTCCCAGTTAGTCCTAGTTTGACTCACTGCCTCACCCTACGGTGCCCGGAACATCATAGGGGTGGACAGGCGTAGGTGTTGTGTTAGAATTGGGTGGCCTCAAAGCCAATCATTGTACATTCTAGTTCAGATTATTAATAAAGGCAATTATTTCTTCATTTAATAGTTCTCGCAAACGACTATCGTAATGAAGGTCCATAGACAAATGTATGGGATATTGAATCATGATGAGATCATGATAGTGAGATCAATATCCTAAGGCAATTGTCTTAAATAGTTCTCGATCATCGGATATTTGAGTTGGACATTAAATATCCGATAAGATCGACACAAGTTATGTCTGCTCATATGATGAGGGTGAATGATCTCACATTCACTCGTGTGGTGACACTAAGACAAATAAGTGGGTGCTCATTACAGAATGAGTTCACTGAACAGACCCAAATAAGAATTCCTAGATGGTAATTATACCTATTAGTCAACCAGGGAATTCAATCGTTGCAGTAGCACAGTTGGTCCTTTGACCTGAGTCGCCAATGATACCTTGTTTGTGGACTATTGTATCTTGATTCTCTGACTCGTGGACTTTAACCATTAAGTCCACCATAATCGGTCTTTCAGATACAGTGGAAAGCTTGCGAAGGTAATTGAGTGAACAACAAGGGATCACTCACTCTTGGTATAAGACTGGAGAGAGAATGTCCTATAGATGTGTACACAGAAATCCCTGGCCAGGGTCAAATGAAAGAGATGTCTTTCTAGATATTAACTGTGTACTGGAATCCATCTGGATAATGCAATAGAGGGTTTGACTATAAAACCATACCCTTGCATTATCGGGACATTGCATGAGTGAAGGATTATATCTGTGCGGCATCTGCATACGGAAAGGTTCAATTGAAGGGAACAGTATCCCTTATATCTTATGGGATCATGAGGTAGTGTTTGGTGCTGTTCATGATCAGAAGGCCAAGTGATTTGATCATCAGATGATAATTCACTTGTTTATTAAATTAATCATTTAACATGTGATGTTTAAATGTTAATTAATAAATATTAAAGTCAAGAAACAGTTCTAAGTTTAATAGGTCTGGAACCGGACTGATATATGGGCCTAGAGGGTCACACACATAAGAGTTCTCGTCAGACGGTGAGAGATGTTAAATTTCATGCTTATTTGGGTTTTTGTGAAAAGCTGCAGGATAAACATGAAGATTTAATGGAGAATTATCCAAGGCGAAACTCTTGGATAATCATGAGGATTAACTGTTGTGCTTATCCTTATTTCTATATAAGGAGGGCCAAGGGGGAGTGGTAAAAAGTTAGTTGGACGAATTTTACTCCCCAGATTCTCTCTCTCCTCTCTCTCTCTCCTTCTCTCTCTCTTGGAGTGGATCTGTCTCTCTCCGCGCATGGTGGATTTGAGATCTGGTCGGAGCACTCAAGCCGAGGAGGAAATCGCGTCTGCTGCGGGAACTCGTGTGGATACCTCTAGAGATCGTGCGCGTGCGCGATTACCGAGTCGGCATCATCCACGGGAGATTCGAAACCCCGCAAAGGTGAAGAACTGTTCTTCCCGCATTCGTTTTAATGTCCGTTTTACAACCCCAGCAACTGATACAATGGAATCAATTTTTATTTCCACTGCGTTCATGGCGATTCCTTACATGTTGGTGGTGTTGTGAGGTGGCATTTGTATGCGGTCGATAGTGTGGTTTGATTGTTTAGCCGAATCCTTCGTTACGAATTACGGTATTTAGTTGGGTTACTTGAACTGCTTAGAACTGTGCCTGACAAATACATATGTTCCATATCGGGTTTTGGGATGTTTACTGCTTTACTTAAATTGCCTTTATTTTGTATTATTATACTTGTGGGTGTGTGTGAGGGAGGCAGGGATCGGATGATCCCTACTGAGCCCAATTCTGGTGTGGCTCACTTCCTGCGGTTTCAGGTGTGGACTTCTTGGCGAGTGGTGGCGTATAGTGTTCTTCTTGGTGTGCGGACCAGCAACTATCTCCGTTCCGGGGTATGCCCCGATGTTGTTGTACTTTGCTTTTGCTTGTACTTATTTAATTCTTTGGACCATGTAATTATTGTTGGACTGTGTACGGACATCATTAATTTCCTTCCTGCGCACTTGTACTTTCCTGGAAGTCCGTGAGATTGTTATATTTAGCCTTGTTTAACGCTTACTTCTCCAGACGTGTCGTATGAGATCCGGGTGTGAACCTGTAGATAATGATCCGATACCCATTTAGTAATCGGGTTTCCGATTATAGGGTGGCGGGTCGTTACAGATCCGCTGATGGATCTTCAGATGGTTAATTATGCCTAATGTCAACTGAAGATCTATCTATCTCAGTAGTATCATTGATCCTTTGACCTGAGACATTAATGAGGTCTTGCATGAGGACTGATGTGGTTTAATGTTTGGTTAAGTGACTTTAACCATAAGTAATGAAATACCAAATTATTAGCGACATTGGAATACATGCGAAGACCATTAATGGTCAAGAGGAGATCGCTCACTGTCAGGTATATCACAGACAGTTAATGAGTCATGACATGGATGCTCCACTAAATTCCTAATCAGTGATAAAATTGGGTGGCCTCAAAGCCAATTATTGTACATTCTAGTTCAGATTATTAATAAAGGAAATCATTTCTTCATTTATAGTTCTTGCAAATTAACTATCGTAATGAAGGTCCGTAGACAAATGTATGGGATATTGAATGATGATGAGATCATGATAGTGAGATCAATATCCTCAGTGACTTGTCTTAAACAGTTCTCGATCATAGGATATTTGAGATGGACATTAAATATCCGATAAGATTGACACAAGTTTGTGAGTGCTTGAAATGATTGTGTGATTAACATGAAAAATCTATGTTGTTTAAGTGCAAAATAATGCCTATTAAAAGGAAACTACGTGAAGTGATTGCCAGAAACTTTTGACTTAAAAGTTCCAAAAGAAGTTTGATCGCCTACCTGTTTAAACACGGAAGATGTTGAGTCCTTGGTTCCCCCTCTTCAGCCGACTGAAGAAAGAGAGCACTTTCTTTTCTTTTGTTCTTGCTGTTGAGTTTGAATTTGAGTTTGAGGATCGTCCAGAGTTCTGGTGATTTACTTGATTTCCTTCCTTTGATTCTCCTTTTTGCAGCTCGCAGAAATATAGAAAGAAATGAAGAAATGATGATGAGAATTTAACTAGAAGCAGTATCCATTCTAATCATGGTTTTAAGCATGCAATTAAACAGCGAACTTACTTGTTTGAATGGCTTTTGAAACCCCTTAATCAAATAGGTTTTGAGAAATGATGTTGTGGTGTGTGTTGCATGAAGTGATAATGAAGAATGTAGATTAATGAAGATATAAAATGAAAATGCAGAAATGGAACACTTATGCCGATTGGATGAAGCCTTGAATTGGATGAAGAATGGACGCCGACTTCTGGAAACAGCAGCGCTTCGGCGTTTGGACGTCGTTGTTTCGATCTTCAATCACTAACTCTGATTCTAACTCTTCTCTTTTTTTTTTTTAACTTTCAAGATGCAAGGTATTTATAGACTTCTTCTGCGTCCGTGATTAACATGGAAAAATCTTAAGATTTATCCATCTTAACCAACAGATAAATACAGATTAATTCATCTTTATCTGTAATTATCTAAAACGCGTCCACATTAGCTGACGCCTTTCAGATTAATTAAGATAAAGATAAACATCCGAGAAAACTTATCTTTATCTGTATTAGATAAAACGCGTCTACATATGTAGACGTCTTTTACACTAATTAAGATAACGATAAACATCTGGAAGAGAAGTTGAAATAGCCTAGGAAACCTAAAACGCGTCAACTCATACAAATGCCTTTTAGCTAATTAACCAACTGATTAAAATTCAAATTTAAACGTTAAAATAAGAATAAACTCTAAATGGCGTCCACACAGATAGACGTCTTTTAGACTTCATATTTTAACTGAAATTTGAGTTAAAATCAATTCAATTGATTAACTTAAACATGTCTGTTAAACCCGACACTCAAAAAAATCAATAAAAATTAATCAATGATTAAATATCAGACCATTCTGAGGCATTATTATATGATATGAAATGTACTCGAAATGATGTCAAAATTAGCGTGTCTACAGCTGCCTCACCTTGGCATCGTCTTTGCAAGGGAATGAAATGGAATGGAATGTACTAAAAAAGTAATGCCAAGGTGTGATGAGACACGCTCTTAACATCACATGATTGGAATTTTTCTCAAAATCATCAATAAAGATAGTTCAAGGAGATCAATGGAATCAGTCCTGCCTAGATGAGGTAGATAAGGAAATAAAATGAAGTCGATCAACCTCCTCAGAGTGGGAAGTACCCCAGGTCGTAGACACTGTAGGTTTCATCATGGGGAACGTTTGCCAGCCAATGTGGACGTGCTGCAGCCATGATGGATCTTAAAAGAAAACAAGAAATATTAGATAAAGAATCGAAGAAAGGATAAAATTCCAATGATATCTTCAAGCGAATCTCAAAGATAATCAAGATACTCAATTCAGAATGGAATTTCTCATATCATGTTTGAATTGTTTGATTTAATGGTCTGAAACTTAATCAACAATTAATTTTTATCACAATGATTTCAAAGTCCTACATGATGCATGCTGGGCTAAAAGAAAAATATAAAGTCAAATAAAATATAAATTAACCAAGGATAATATTGTTAAATTGTCATTAATGAGTCAAGATACCAGTTCTTGTAAGCCAGTGCTAAGCCGAAGCTCGTTTATCCACGCACCGTTTCACAAAAGATGGAACCATCGTCCTTACTAATTAACAATCCAACGGTCTATCCGTGCGATTAAGAATCCTATGGAATTATCACTGTTTTTGTTGAAGGGGAACTCAAATTCCAGTTTCATCAAAACCACAAGGTCCTTGACATACTCTAATAAATATTTAGCATATATAGTAATTATGATAATGCACAATAATTACATTAAAGGAATACAAGGGTAGGGATAACCGTCTTTTTAGCCACGGTCAGGACTTCTTGAACTCCATAGTGGGATCTTCTTGATATTTTCCAGCTTTACTTTCTTGAATTTCCTGCAATCAAAATCATTAATAATTCCAAACAAATATTCAATTTAAGCATCAAAAATCACAGAATTTCGGATAAATCATAGAAAGGCTTAAACGCGTCGTGTCGAGAAGACGCCATTCAATGTTAAAAGGCGGCGGTTCTCCTCGACGCCTTTTACTCACAGAAACAGGTTTCTAGTTGTTCTCTACTCGGATTCCAACTCTACCAATGCACATCCCTTTTCCAATCCGGAAAAGCCTTCCTAGGATCGTAATTCCTTCTATATAAACATCCTTAGGTTGTTCCCAAGCAATCCTACCATAATCCAAAGATCCTAGGTTGAGTTTTCTTCCAAAGTTTCAAGGTTTCTTCAAAGTTTCCAAGGTTTCTAAGCTTCAAGAAGGAAGAACTCCGAAAAAGAGGATGGGTTCTTCAAACAAGAGGATGAAGATGTCTCTAGAGAAGTTCTCTGACGTGGAAAATCACCTCAATGGAAGAGATCCCAATCTTCAAGTAAGTTAAATCAACTTCCCTTCAATTCTTCTTCTTGTTTTTCGTGTTCTTCATGATCTTCATGTTCTTCCTGTTCTTCCTTTGTTTTCAGAATTATCCCATGTTTCCTGGCCCAGGGAAGTTCACCTCTCTCCCTTGGATTCGTAAACTTGCAAAAAGTGTTAAGCTTTCCATACAAGTCTTCATATCCAAGTGGAATCTTCAAGGTCTTGTGGTGCTTGACAAATATTACAAGAACGCGAACGTAGATTGGGCGGCTATGGGTGCCTTGATCGAGTGGTGGCATCCCCAAACTCATACGTTCTTCTTCCAAGACTTCGAGTGCACAATCCTTTTGGAGGAGGCGGAGCTTCTATTAGGTCTCCCAAAGACCAAAGATAAGATGGCTTTAACTAGAGAGAGAATCACCGGTCAACAATTGTTGACATCAATTATGAAGGATCCTTCAGAAGCTAAAGGATGCCTTACCAAGAAGGGGATCAATCTTGCAAAGCTCGCTGAGTGGACTCTATATGAAATTGATGATCTAAGGGAGGATGAAGCGGAGGATGTGACGAAAGCTTTCGTTACATGCCTTGCCGGTGCCTTGTTCTTCCCTGCGCAAGACAACATCTTAGAAGATGACCAGGTTAGTACCGTCTGCGCAATCTTCGAAGGTAAATCTATTAGCACTGCACTCTTGGCATATCTTTATAGTGGACTTTCTGCGGCATCTGTGGGTCGTCCCCCTTTTGGGTGCATGTTACTTTTTGCCTTGTAGGTTGAACTTCACCTTAAGTTTGAGTACTGCAAGAAGAGGCCGCTGAATCCATCTCAAATCTTCTTGAATAGTCCAATTCATTGCATTGCTAACATTGTAAAGTTCAATGAGCACATGGTCAACAAGGTTCCAAAACTCAAGACCCGGGCCGACTGGAGAGAGTATTTGAAGCTCATGACGTCCGACATATTTGACTCGTCTCCGCTTGCTCTTGTTGGAAAGCCTGTTTGGGTGCGCCGTGCAGCGGGAGCGGATCTCAAGTTGATTGGAGCCACCGAGTTCGTGTTATACAATCCCCATCGGTGCCTTACTCAACTTAGCTTGGGCCGTCGTGAATTCCCTGAGTTCTCTCTCACATCCCCAATCAAGAAGCGTGACTTGGAATCCGACGAAGATTATGAAGCCATACAAATTATCACCACCTTATGGAACCTTGGCTTTAGTTACCGTGTAAAATCCTCTAAAGATAGAGATAGAGGATTAAAATTTCCTTACCTTAAAGGTCTTCATGAAATTCTTCCTTAAATGCCCTCTTTCTCTCTTTTTTTTTTTTTTTTTTGATGTAATAAAGGATTTTATTGAATAAAGAATGATTTTTCATGCCTTGAAACCTTTCCTTAACTTCCTGTGATGTGCACATGATTTTTCCTTTAGTAAAAACTTGATTTTTCCTGAAAATTCAACAGTTTGGGTTCTGTAAAATGCAAAATGCGTCCACTCAGAAAGACGTCTTTCAATCATAATTCCTCTTCCAGAAATTCAATTTAATCCTAAAAAAACTGATTTAAGTTTAAATTGCGTCTGCTTATCCCGACGCCTTTAAACTCTCTCTCCTACTTTTTCCAGGATTCTGCCATTAATTCCGTGATTAATCCCCTAAAAAGCGTCTACAGGGTAAGACGCCTTTCATCATCATCCTCTGTACGGCTCTGGTGGTAATATGAAACGCATCAGCATAGGGGGACGTCTTTCAATCAGTTTCAAACACCTGTCCTTGCCGCCTCAACTTATGGGCCCTAAAACGCGTCACTCTGAATCGACGCCTTTTAACCTTTCGTTTACAGACCCGCGAAGGCCCCCCTTTCTTCCTCACTTTTCCCTTAGCTTTCTCTCTCTTCACCGAGCTCCGGCGACCTCACTCTCTTTCCCTCAAAAACTCCCTTTCTTGATCATGGAACGCGGCGAGGGCTCTAGAAAAATGAAGGCCTTGGCCAAGAGGCGGTGAAGGCATGAGGAGGAAGCTCCCGAGGAGGTTCCGGTGGCACTCGCCGAAGCCGCGGCGTTTTTGGAGGAGGAGATCCCTCCACTGGCGGCCGTGGCAATGGAAGAGGAAGAGGAGGGCGACCTCCACACGGTAAGTTCCCTATGGGATGAATGGGATGAGAAAAAGAGGGTAGAAAGGGGTTCTTCAAAGAACCCGAAATCGGAGCTTGAAAGGCGTCCAGACCAGGTGACGCCATTCAAAAGGCGTCACACTGGGCTAACGTCTTTCAAGATTAATTCCGAATTTTTAATTAGGCAAAAAATAAGTTTGAATTGCGTCAGGGCATCTTGACGTGTTTTGAAAAACGTCCATATGTGCTGACGCCTTTCAAAACAGAACTGTTTTTCCTGTTTTTATTGATTTCTGACCCTATTTTTTTTTATGTTTTTTTTATTTGCAGGGAGTGATGAGGTCTAGGATTAGTTGGGACTTAGTGATAGGGGCCTATAGGGGTCTCCCGGATTTCCAGAAGGCGCGCCTGCGCCGGATGGGGTTCGGTGAGATACTAGATATCGAGCCATTTTGGCTCGATCTGGTCTTGCTGCAGGCGCTTAGGGAGCGTTGGCACGCAGAGAGTCGGGCATTCCTAATGCCCTGGGGACATATGATCCCCACTTTAGAGGATGTGGCCAGGATCACTGGCCTCAGGGTAGAGGGCCGACCTGTGAGTGGGGTGACTTACCCCAACTACCAGGGATTAGCAGAGGGTCTACTAGGGATAGAGGTATCTAGCATAGGTAGGGAGTCCAGGATGGTCCCTAGGATAGAAGTAGAGGCAGCCTCAGGATTAGATGAGCCCCGACGTCGGTCTAACGAGACCCGGGAGGAGTTTAGGGATAGGTTAGCTGAGTCATCTTCCGCCATCTACTGTAGCGACCCTAGTCAGGGGGAGGAGGTAGATAGGCAGCTTAGAGTTTTCTTAGTTTTCTTCCTTGGTCGGTTGCTCTTCGGTACGAAGGGAGACCACATTCACTGTAGATTCCTTTACTTGTTAGATGATTTAGATAGCTTAGGGGAGTACGCCTGGGGTGCGGCCCTTCTGGCCCACCTCTTTGCCGATTTGTCTGCGGTCACGCCGGACCGTGAGACCACTGTCAGCGGCTTCTCGCCATTCCTCCAGGTATTAAGTTGTTTCATTATTTGTTCATGATATGCAATATGATATGATGCTTTACTAACTTATATGTTCATGAATGCAGGTGTGGAGTTACCACTACTTCCCGCTCGGCAGAGCGCGGATTGCAAGACCCAGCGCCGTCCCGTTGGCCTGCCGTTGGCAGCCAATTGTGGACACGGCCCCACAGCATCACCAGCTGATGGCCCTCCGCCGTCAGTTCCTTGACTACCCAGAGTTACTGGTAAGTTTTTAACTTGTTCAATTAAATGCAATCTTTTATTGATTAAATGCAAATTATTTATGAATGCATCTAATCTATGTGCAGGTGACCTGGCGCCCGTACCTTGGTATGGGCGAGGAGGGTCAGCCGTGGGTGACGGTTGGCAGGAGGAGGTTCGGGAGGCAAATGTGGGTGCATTGCCTCAACGAAATCGAACCCCTCTGTAGACACGCTAATTTTGACATTATTTTGAGTAAATTTCATATCATATAATAATGCCTCATAATGGTTTGATATTTAATCATTAATTAATTTTTATTGATCTTTTAAGTGTCGGGATTAACAGACATGTTTAAGTTAATCAATTGAATTGATTTTAGCTCAAATTTCAGTTAAAATATGAAGAATCCTGAAAGGCGTCGACCCATGTGGACGCCATTTAGAGTTTATTCGTATTTTAACGTTTAAATTTGAATATTAATTAATTGATTTATTAGCTAAAAGGCGTCTGTAAAGGTCGACGCGTTTTAGGTTTCCTAGGCTGTTTTAACTTCTCTTCCGGATGTTTATCCTTATCTTAATTAGTGTAAAAGACGTCTACACATGTGGACGCGTTTTAACTAATAAAGATAAAGATAAGTTTTCCCGGATATTTATCCTTATCTTAATTAATCTGAAAGGCGTCATCCATAGTGGACGCGTTTTAGATAATTACAGATAAAGATGAATTAATCAGTAATTATCTGTCGATTAAGGTAGATAAATCTGAGATTTTTCTATGTTAATCGCGAACGCAGAAAATGCCTATAAATACCTTGCATCTCAAGAGTTAAAAAAAAAAAGAAAAAGAGAGAGAATTATTGAGCCACAGCGTTATAGCAATTTGGAGATCGAAGCAACCACGCCGGAGCGCTGCCATTTCCAGAAGTCGGCATCCTTCTTCAAGATCTTCGTCCTTCAAGGCTTCTTCAACTGGACTGGGCATAAGTTTTTCATATTTGAATTCCATTTTCATTCTTTAGTTTCATTCTCTCATACTCATTGCATGCAACACACATCACCTCATTAATTTCCAAAACCCATCTGTTCTAAAGGGGTTTCAAAGTCATTTAAAACAAGTGAGTTGCTGTTTAAACATGTTTCTAATCATGATTAGTTTTGATATTTCTATTTAGATCCTCATCACTGTTTCTTCTTTATTTTTCTGTCTCTCTGTCTGCTGCATCCAACAACAACAACAACAAGAAATCAACAAGAGGGAAATCAAGCACGAAGCCAGGAGAACTTCTGGACGATCCTCAACATTCAACAGCAAGAACAAAAGAACAAGAAGAGGCTCTCTTTCTTCAGCCGGCTGAAGGAGGGGAACCAAGGATTCAATCTTCCGCGTTTAAACAGGTAAGCGATCAAACTTCTCTTTGAAGCTTTTTAGTTAAAAGTTTCTGGCGATCACAGCACATTAGTTGCATTTTTTTAATAGGTTAATTTACCCTAAACAACATAGTTTTTCACATTAATCACATGAGCAAATTTTCAGCACCTACAGCTCTTTTGGCGATCACGGTGGGACTTGGTCTCGCCGTCTTTTAATTTCTTTTGTTCTTGCTATTATCATACCGGGCACCCACGGTGCACCACTTGTGTCTTTCGACACGTCCTCACCAATTGGTGAGTGTTTAGTTTGTTTAATTTCCCTCGTGCACCACGTGCACATCCCAGTGGCAAGATCTTGCCTCCCCTTGATTAGTTAAAAAGCTGTTTTTGGTGATAAAATGCTGTGTGATTGTGTGATTTCTTAGTTGTTTGGATAGTAAACCATCCTGTTTAAAATCTGAAACTAAAAATCTTTGCATGAGTCGATTATTTATTGCATTTTTCCCTGTTTAAGGAGGATTCGACCCAGAAAATCCTTCTGGAAATCTGTTTCTGCGAACTAAAAAGCGTCCAGTAACGACGACGCGTTTCAAAACCGCGTCAGTGCTCCTAGACGCCTTTTAGCTTCCAGATTCTCTCTGTCGTTTACATCTGTTTCTGTGAAATAATTAACTTCTGTGTTGAATAGCGTCTACCATAATCGACGCGATTCAGACAGTTTTTAGTTATTTTCCAGGTTTTCTCTGCTGTTTGCATCTGTTCTCTGCGAAAGAATTAAGTTCTGTTTTGAATAGCGTCGACTATAATCGACGCGATTCAGACAGTTTCTTAATTATTTTTCAGTTTCCAGATTTCTATGTTGAGTGCTAGCTACACATTACTCTATTAAGCATTAGAGGCCATCCAGGTCGCAGGGCATATGCATTGAGGCTAAAACCCTCCTTTTCTTAGGAACACATTACTCGACGTTAGCAACTCTCTCTGATTGGGTTGGTCCCTTGATCAGACTAGAGAAGTTGACGTTGAGACCTCCATAAGTCCCCAAAATCAAGGTATTCCTCCTTGATCATCGGGCTGGTTGTACCAATTGAAGTCCCGGCTAGATTCTGAAAGCGTTGTGAGAGAAAAACCTTAGAGAATAACGGTGGAAATCAAACTGAAACTAGGATCCTTCCCTGAGCGAAATTGTGGTTTAATCCAATTCAAATAACTCAACAAGGAATCCTGAAATCACGTTAAGCATCCACTTGTTTGATTAACCTCTGCACAACTTGCTTGATTAATTTTTTTGAAAAAAGAATCTAATATAATGTTGCTGCGATCAGGCAGAGATTTGAGTATGGCCCAAGACGCCATTATCAACTACGAGGGAGATGCTAATGCCCCTCGCAATTCTGATTTCAACTACGAGAACGGGAGAGATGCTGATGCCTCTCGTAATTCTGTACCCATTCCAGTTCGGCATGACGGGAATGTCCGAACTCCTCTTTTTAATCCGCACGATCAATATCATGATCTTCCTCCGCATGAATATGCGATTCCCAATCCTGACTTTGAGAGGGACATGAATCAGCATGATCCCTCATCCTCCGATCCTACGGATCTTGTCAATGCTCTGGGAGTTCTTGCCTCCCGACTGGACCCTCAGCAGTTCGAGGCGATCCAGTCCATCTTGAAGGGGAAGGCACCCATGCAGCCTGCTGAGCCAAACCCTGTGGCTCCCCCCGTTGTTCCTCAACAACCTCTTCCTCCTCCTCCTTATATCCAACAGGCCATGGAAGGCCTTCATCTTACTTCTCGGCCAAATGGGCCACAACTTTCTTTATCCAGGCAACCGGCTAGACCGCAGACGCCCATTTATCAAAATGCCCTCAGGCATGGCGGAAGCTCTGCCAGACCTCATCCTTATTATCCTCCTTGTCCAACGTACTCTAGGCAGCAGGCCTATCAAGTACTTCCTCCTCCTCCTCCTCCCCAGGCAGATCTAACCACGCAGACGTTGTTGGCCAAGATGGAGCGCATGGACGAACAGTTCAACAATCTTCAGAAAATGATGGGGGTTAAAGCTGTGCCGGAAATCAATTTACCGAGCCTGCCAGTGTTTCATCTGCCACCCTCTGAAATGCCAGTGTATCGAAAGTATAACGGTACTGGTAACCCCTTCACGCACCTGAAGGAGTTCATGTACGAATCCTCCTTTTGGCAGAATGATAAGAGGTCATTGGCTTTCTTGTTCAGGAGATCCCTAGAGGGACCAGCCCTCGAGTGGTTCTTTTCTCTGGAACCCTCAGAAGTAGAGGATTATGGTATCGTATCACGCAAATTTATCCAACGATACCAGGACAGAGTTGCACCCTCCTTGTCTATCACGGATCTTATTGCAGAAAAGATGAAACCGGACGAGGAGTTTGTCAGTTTTGCTGACAGGTGGCGGGGCCTGGCTGAAAAAGTGAAAGATCACTTGTCCGAATCCGAACAAGTGAAAATGTTGATTTCTAACGCCACCCCCCAGTTCAAGCTAGTCCTCTCCTTGAACAACTTGACGAACATGGCAGAGCTCTATGAAAGGGCACGGTACTGCCAGAATGCTTTCAAGGACGCTACGTTCTCTAGCGTCTTTGATCCTCACAGACCTAACAGGCCTCCGCCTCGGAAGCCTGCAGTGCCAAATTCTCCTAGCTCAGGTCCAACTACTGAGGGCACGCTCTCTCACGAGCAGGTCAGTACTATGAACAATAACTCGCCCCAGTTTGTGAGGAATCAGCAGTACCAGAGGCCACCACAGCCGAGCCAACAAGGATACAGGCAACAGCAGAACCCCCATTACCAACAGCAGTACCAGCGGCCCCAACAGCCGAATCAGAACCAGTTACAGCAACAGCCGCAACGGCAACAGCAGTATCAGCAGCCCCCTCAACAGCAGTATCAGCAGCCACACCAGCAGCAACAGCAACAGCCACAATACCAGCCGCGTGCACCGCCGGCGTACCACAATGTCCCTCCTCCTGGTGACTACAACCAACAAAGGAGACCTCCAGGCCCGAAAAGGGCAGAGTACCCGGCCCTCCCAGAATCCTTGGCGGATATTTTCAGCGCTTTAATGGCAGCCAATGCCTTAGCTTTGCCGAGAGAGAAGGCCGTTTGGCCTCAAAATGCCGATACGTCTAGGTATTGCTATTTCCACAGGCAACCTGGGCATACTATTGACACCTGCTTCCAATTCAGAGATTATATCCATGATCTCAACGAGCAGGGCGGCATTGACTGGGAGGAAATGAAGAAGTACATAACAGCCCTGAAGGCGAGGAGACCGCAGCAGCAGCAGCAGCAAGCAAGACCACCGGCACAAGCAGCAGCACCACCCAACATGGGAATAGTGCAGAATCCACTCCCGGAGCATCAGAACCAGAACCAGGTTGCTCCCATTCTGACGAACAGCCAGTCTGAGGCTGGTCGTGGGCAGCAGTGGAGGGTAGAGGACTCTTCCTCTCTTTGTTCAACGGGTCACGTTCAAAGTACCGCAGAGCGACCACCACGCCGCACCATCCACATACCAAGGCCACAACCCATTACCATTACCCCCATACCCACACCTACATACCACTCGCCCACACCCAATAACCCATTACCACTACCCGCCTTCCTTAGACCCATTACGCCCCGCACCACTACGCCTCCATCATATAACCCCCCGCAAACCAATAACGCACCCCTCCTACCATCTAGGCCGCTACTACGCATACCATTTCCTACTTCACCCACTACCACCACCACTTACCCAGATATGCCTTTACCATCTAGACCGTTATTACGCGTACCATTCCCCGCTTCGCCAACCACTTACACATCCACCATCCAACCCTCTAGGCCTTTAATCCGCACCGCGCCATCACCACCTAACCCTACGTCATCACCTACATACCAACCTTCTACGCCATCCGCACCATCCAACTCTGCGGTACTTAAGGTGTCACCCGGATCCTCCACGGTTGAGGAACACGCGCTCCGGAGTGGAAGGATTTTCAACAAGGTCTTTCCTCAGTCCACAGTCAGAGACGGCCCATCACAGCCGACTGAGGAAGCCCACAATGAAGAGAGTGCACCAGGCACTCAATACGACCTGTTGAAACACCTGGATCGGACACCGGCACGGATCACTATACTTGAACTGATCAAAAGATCCAAGAGTCACCAAGAAGCTTTAATGGAATATCTGCAGAAGGTGATGGTCAATGAAGACGTGCCGGTAGAGAAGATTGTAGCACTACTAGTTCCTCAGGGGGATCAGCCCTCTATAACATTTCATACATCGGAACTAGCACCGCCGGCAGCCAGAAGCATGGCTCTGAGTATCACGGTCAACATCTGTAAGAAGGCCGTTGATGCATGCCTGGTCGACACAGGGGCTTCGATCAATGTTCTACCTCCGAAGACCCTGGAGTTATGCGGTGTGCCCAAAGAGAAATGGCTGCCCAGCCCCATATCAGTAACAGCATATGACAATTCTACCCGTTCCCCTCTGGGAATGGTTTATTTAAAGGTGGAGCTGGGCCCTGTAAGTCATGCAGAGGTCGAATTTCACATCTTGGAAATCGACCCTTCCATAAATGCCATTTTAGGTCGTCCTTATATTAAAACTCTCGAGGCGATTCCTTCTACGAATCATCAATGCCTCAAATTTCCTTTCAAAGGACGAATAATTAAAGTAACGAGCATGCCGATCCTTGCTGCTGCTCACTCATTGAACATCAAATCTGCTGTTTTACCTGGCCGACAACCTTTTCTGTCGGTATTACAGGTCTACCGTCCAGTGGCTGATCCTCTGAAAGCCGCTACTATCTCTCCATATCCGTTAGATGCTATCAAGAGGGGGAAGTGCATGAGTACCCCAGGATGGAAGATCATGATGAAGAACGGCTACAAGCCTGGGAAAGGTCTGGGCACGCAGTTGCAAGGCAGGACCACTCCTGTCAGAAATCATCGAGCAGCACCTGGAAGCGGTCTGGGCTATAGGCCAATAAAACTGAAGCAAGATCCGGTTCAGAAAACAGAGATCAAAGAAGGCCCGAAAATCTGGGAGGCAATGTCTACGCCACCCAAAGAAGGCCGAGATCCCCTAACATGGACCCTGTGTACGCATTTTGTGAAAGGGCCCATACTCAGCTATGATAATACGGTAGTCATTACTTCCTGTTTTGACTTCCATGATATTTATGGGAGGGATTTGGCCAGACATTGCTCTGAACTGCTTACGTACCAATCCTTGGAGGCTCTGCAGCCTATGAAAAGGAGGAAATTTGATGATCCTGAATGTGAATGGTACAGGTGGTTCGATCTCAGGGACCTGTATATTGCACTGAATAGACTATTCTTGGATCCTGCAGAACCTAAGTGGCCGCCGCAGATTGATGAACTAATTGAAAGCCCTGGTGCTATATTTGACAAGCGGATACTGCTATCTGAAGAAACTGATGAAGGGGAGCCAGATGACCCCTATGAAGCTGGTTACACAACAGATCTGCTCTGGAGAGGGACATATCCTTCACATGTCTTCATGCTCCATACTCTTTTTCGTACATTGCTTTTGACCCCGACTTGGTCGCGGGTCATAATTGAAGATATTCCACGGGCTCCGCCCGTCATGATTACTCTGTCCCCTCGGGACATTATACCACAACCTCCTCTCGATCTAGAGAGGTTGTATGATCTAATCTGGGACATATTACTATATGATCCCCCTAATCCTCTGGCCTTGGTGCCTCTTCCTCCGTCTGATTCTCCTCCCATTTATATTCATTCTTGCTTTATGTTTAATTCTTTCACTTTCCAAAAAAAAACGCCAATTTGGCAACAAATTCTTCCCAAATCCTCATCGAGGAAACATCTTACTTGTCCGATTGCACCCCGCCACGCGGGTCCTTCGGTCAAGATTCTCTCTTAGATTTACTCTGTCCCTCCCCTCGGGAGGATTCTCTTGTATTTCCGCTTGTATCCCAGGATTTTCATCCTGCCTCGTCTTCGTTAGGTTATGATAGTGAAGTTAGGCAGTCTAGTCAGGTTAGGAAGTCTAGGAAGCCTAAGGGTAGGCAAATTCCAGATAGATACCTCAAGGACTTAGCTGATAAGTGCTCTTCTTGTTCTCTGATCCCTCAGTTTTTAGAAAATCCGATTCAGATGCCAGAAGATTGTATGGACGATGAGTTAGTCAATGATGGGTACGGGGTATATGAATTAGTACATGAAAAGGACCCCATTATTGAAGAAGAAGATGACGAGGACGCGGCTGAGGCATATGCTAGTGGAGTGAAGAGATTTGATGAACCCTCAGCTGCCGTAGAAGAGCCCACCAAAGAAATTAATTTAGGGACTGAAGATGAACCTAAGGTTGTCCTCGTCAGTAAAAGTCTTTCTACAGAGGATGAGAAGGCAATGGTACAAGTACTCAAGGACTATAAGGACACTTTCGCCTGGAGTTATGAGGATATGCCGGGGTTAGACTCAACTTTAGTTGAACACAGGTTGACATTAAAGGACGGAGTTAGCCCTGTCAAACAAAAATTAAGGCGATTCCACCCACAAATGGCTCTAAAGATGAAGGAAGAGGTCGATAAGTTGCATAAAGCCAAATTTATTAGAGTTGTCCTTTATCCACAATGGGTGGCCAATATAGTCCCGGTTATGAAGAAGGACGGGAAGGTCAGAATTTGCATTGACTTCCGTGATTTGAACCGGGCGTGTCCTAAAGATGATTTTCCATTGCCTCATATTGATGTACTCATCGATAATACCGCTGGCTATGAGACGTTATCATTCATGGACGGATTTTCAGGATATAATCAGATTAAGCTGGCAGAAGAGGATCAAGAGAAAACATCATTCACTACACCATGGGGAACATACTGTTATGTTGTCATGCCATTTGGATTAAAGAATGCTGGAGCCACTTATCAAAGGGCCATGATGGCAATATTTCATGACATGATGCACATAGACCTGGAAGTGTATGTGGATGACTTATTGGTTAAATCAAAAACAAAGGCTGAGCACGCCAAAGTTTTAGCAAGGGTGTTAGAAAGATCGAGAGAATATCAGTTAAAGATGAACCCCAAGAAATGTGTATTCGGGGTATCTTCAGGGAAGTTGCTTGGATTTATCGTCAGTAAACGGGGAATTGAGATCGATCCTAACAAGGCGAAGGCTATTAGAGAAATGCCACCTCCTAAAAACTTGAAAGAGTTGAGAGGATTAATCGGAAGGTTCCAATTTATTCGCCGCTTTGTCTCCCAGCACTCACAAAGGTGTAAGCCGTTTTACGAGCTTACCAAGCCGGGAGTCAAATTTGATTGGGACGATAAGTGTCAGGAGGCATTCGATGGATTGAAGGACTACTTAGCAAGTCCTCCTGTTTTGAGACCACCATCTCCAGGAAAACCATTGATACTTTACATTTCAGTCCTGGATGATGCTGTGGGGGCTGTCTTAGCACAAGAAGATGAAGAAGGAAAAGAGAGGGCAGCCTACTATCTCTCTAAACTTCTCAACCCCGCTGAACAGAGATATACGGCGATGGAGAAAACATGTGCAGCATTGGTTTGGGTTGTGCAGAAATTGAAACATTATTTTCTGGCCCATGAAGTCCATCTCATCGCTAGGATGAATCCGATTAAATTCCTTCTGGAGAAATCTGTTCTTACTGATAGGTTAGCACGATGGCAAAGCTTTCTATCTCAATTCGATATTATCTATATCCAGCAGAAAGCGATCAAGGGCTATGCCATAGCAGAACATCTTGCTCATCATCCCCTTCCTCGATTTGATCTAGTCCGATCAGAGTTTCCGGATGAGTAACTGATGTCCGTAAATCAAATCAGAGATGATATGTGGACTCTGCATTTTGACGGAGCTTTGAATTCTCATGGAAAAGGGATCGGTATCGTTCTGTTATCACCTGAAGGTGTCACCATTCCACAAGCCTTTCAGCTTGATTTTCCAGTTACGAACAATATAGCTGAATACGAGGCACTCCTTGCTGGTCTCGAGGCTGCTCATTTCCATGGTGCTACCAAACTCAGGATTGTAGGTGATAGCCAACTAATCCTTCGCCAAGTGCTGACCAAGTATCGAACTCTCGATCCCAAGCTCAAGCCTTATCAGGAGCTTACTTCTGCTTACTCAAAGCTTTTCACGAAATTGATCTTTGTCCATGTCCCTAGGAATCAAAACATCTTAGCTGACGCTCTAGCTTCACTTGCATCTTCTCTTGATTTTCCAATCAGCAAACAATCTGAATCAATCATAGTTCATAGGCGTCTTTCACCCGCCGTGAAAGATCCTTCATTCCTTAGAACTAAGGAGAAGTTGCTGAAGAAAGTCAGGGACGGAGATATCATTGAGAGAAGAGAAATCATGCTGATAGAGCTGTTAGAAGAGATGGATGATGAACAGAAGTCATGCTATTATGAAATTGCAAAATATTGTGAAGATCAATCGTATCCTGAGGAAGCTACAACTGAAGAGAAGAGAGCTATCAGGAGAGTTGCTCAACGATACACCTTAGTTGGGGGAGCATTATACAAGAGAGGTTTTGATGGAGTTCTTCTGAGATGTCTAGACGAAGATGAGGTTTGGAAAGTTATGGAAGGAGCTCATAGTGGAGTTTGTGGTGGTCATGTCCGTAGGTGTGCTAAGTGTCAACTTCATGCCGACAAAATTCATTCTCCTGCATCTTCACTCCATCCTGTTTCTTCCCCATGGCCTTTCTCCATGTGGGCTTTCGACATTATTGGACCTCTTGGTAATCCAGATTCCGGCATCAAGCAAAAATCTTTCATTCTCACGGCAACGGAATACTTCACCAAGTGGGCAGAAGCTGAAGCATACGTGGAGATCAAAGCATCAACCGTCTGCAAATTCATCATGAAGAACATCATCACTCGATTTGGAATTCCAAGCACCATCGTCACCGACAATGGACCGCAGTTCGTGTCACAAGAATTGAAGGACCTCTGTAACAGGTATAAAATTGCATTGCATCATTCGTCTCCTTATTATCCGCAAGGCAATGGCCAAGCAGAGGCCACAAATAAGACTTTGATAAAAATCATCAAAAAGACGTGTAAATCTAATAAATTCACAGATTGGCCAGAAAAATTGGTTGAGGCTCTATGGGCCTACCGAACTTCAATCCGCACACCTACTGGGCAAACTCCTTATTCCTTAACATTTGGAATGGAGGCGGTAGTTCCATATGAGATCCTCATACCGTCATTAAGAGTACAATTGAATAAGGAATTTTCCATTGATGAACATCGTTCAGCACTCCTTGCTCAATTGGAACTCTTAGACGAGAAAAGATGGTCAGCTGCTAATCATGCAAAAGTTTATCAAAATAGACTAGTACGTTTTTATCAAAAGAAAGTCGTTGAACGTAAGTTCAAAGTCGGTGAAATGGTTGTTAAAAGAATTTTTATAAAACCTGGTGGTCCGCGTTCTAAGCTCCAACCCAACTGGGAAGGACCTTATGTTGTATCGCACGCTTTTCCTGGTAATGCTTATCGTCTTATTAATGCAGAAGGAGAAGAGTTAAAACATCCCTGGAATGGTTTACATCTTAAGAAATACTACCCTTAGGTTAAAAAGTTGATCAGTATGGTACAAAGACCAGTGGAATCAGAAAGTTTATAGACTTAAATTTCCTTATCAGTCTGAATAACTTAATTTCAAGCCCATTACTGCACACACTGACACGTTTGATTCGTGAGTAACAAGAGATGACAAGTCCTAAAGAATATCGAAAGCTTGACCGAAAGTGTAAAGTACAAATCATTCATTTTTACAAAAAAAAATTATGTTTTATACTCGGCCCATGATGTCGGAACGAGACTTAGAATAGATTACCAAGAATACCCGCTGTCTTAGTAGGAGGCCGTCATAAAAAAATGGGGGAGATCCGTCCCAAAGTGAAAGAAAAGAAAAAAGAATAGCGAAAAGAAAGCAAAAGGCAAAAGCCAAATGTCAAATCAAAAGGCCATTACATTACAAACGTTACATGAAGGCCATGAAATGAAACAAAAGGGAACGCAAGGTCGATAAATACCCCGGAAAGAAATGACCGAACCCCAACGGATATTAGGGTAGAAAAGGGACATCTTTTTAAGTCTCTGGAACCTTCTCATGGGCTTTCTAAACTTATTCATCTTTTCTTTCTAAAGAGATGTACTCCAAACTTAAGGAATGGTTTAGATTGACTAAGGGTCAAATCATCAAATGGGATCACGAATGGAAACACAAATTTAAACACGATGGGTTTAAGTTAAGTTGTTAAAGAACAATTTGGAAATTAAGTTAATAAATGAATATGATCTTTTGATCTAAGTACTATGCTGATCTTTTAGTCAAAAATCCAAAAAAAATACATGTTTTCAAAAAAATCAAAAAATCAAAAAAAATACATATGTCAAAAATCCAAAAAAAATACATATGTCAAAAAGCCAAAAAAGATACATATGTCAAAAATTCAAAAAAATACATATGTCAGAATTCAAAATTCAAAAAAAAAGCATATATTTCAAAACCCCAAACAAAAAAATGAATATTTCAAAACAACAAAAATATTTCAATTAGCATCTGCTTGTTGCACTTAGTGTGTTTCATTTCTTTTATTTTCAGTGAGCATCTGTTTGCTTGTATGTTGCATCTTTGCTTGAGTTTGATTATTCTCATTACCTTTGTTAATAAAGGCTATGCCCCTTGACCATTTATTGAAGAAAAGATTGATTGACCATTTATTTGGTCAGGCAAGGGGCTAAGCCTAAATAGATACTTAACTTGTTTGTTAAGTGTGTACAGGATGCAAGATAAATACAGGAACACAAGATTGGAGCCAAAAGTTTCACGTATATTATCAAAAGGCGTTTCTGTACATGATACATGAAGAAGAAGATACATGAGCCTTCAAGGCTGACTCTCCCCTCCGCCCTCGTCCAACTGACTCTGGGCCTCGTCAGGCGCATCCGGTGCTGGCCCTCGGCTAGGAGGTGGAGGTGGTCCCATCGCGCTCGGCCCTGCCTGACCGGAAGACACAACGGCACTGGTCGTAAAAGCACTGGTCAAACCACGCTCATGGGCACGCTGTCGAGCTCGCTGAAAATTCAAAGAAAACCTGAGTAAAGCTGGAAAACATCAAGAAGATCCCACTGTGGGAGTTCAAGAAGTCCTAACCGTGGCTAAAAAGACGGTTATTTCTACCCCTGTACTATTTCATGTAATTATTTCATTTGCATCAGCATTATTATTATGATAAATATTTATTAGAGTATATCAAGGACCTTGTGTTTTTGATGAAACTGGAATTTGAGTTCCCCTACAACAAAAACAGTGATAATTCCAGAGGATTCTTAATCGCACGGATAGGCCGTTGATTGTTAATTAGTGAGGACGATGGTTCCACTTTTGTGAAACGGTGCGTGGATAAACGAGCTTCGGCTTAGCACTGAATTACAAGAATTGGTATCTTGACTCATTAATGACAATTTAACAATATTATCCTTGATTAATTTATATTTTATTTGACTTTATATTTTTCTTTTAGCCCAGCATGCATCATATAGGACTTTGAAATCATTGTGATAAGAATTAATTATTGATTAAGTTTCAGACCATTAAATCAAATAATTCAAAACATGATATGAAATATTCCATTCTGAATTGAGTATCTTGATTATCTTTGAGGTTCGCTTGAAGATATCATTGGAATTCTATCCTTGATTGGATTCTTTATCCAATATTCTTGTTTTCTTTTAAGATCCATCATGGCTGCAGCACGTCCACATTGGCTGGCAAACGCTCCCCATGATGAAACCTACAGTGTCTATGACCTGGGGTACTTCCCACTCCGAGGAGGTTGATCGACCTTATTTTATTTCCTTGTCTACCTCATCCAGACAGGATTGATTCCATTGATTTCTTTGAGTTATCTTCATTGATAATTTTGAGAAAAATTCCAATCATGTGATGTTAAGAGCGTGTCTCATCACACCTTGGCATCACCTTTTCAGTACATTACATTCCATTTCACTCCCTTGCAAAGACGATGCCAAAGTGAGGCAGCTGTAGACACGCTAATTTTGACATTATTTTGAGTAAATTTCATATCATATAATAATGCCTCATAATGGTTTGATATTTAATCATTAATTAATTTTTATTGATCTTTTAAGTGTCGGGATTAACAGACATGTTTAAGTTAATCAATTGAATTGATTTTAGCTCAAATTTCAGTTAAAATATGAAGAATCCTAAAAGGCGTCGACCCATGTGGACGCCATTTAGAGTTTATTCGTATTTTAACGTTTAAATTTGAATATTAATTAATTGATTTATTAGCTAAAAGGCGTCTGTAAAGGTCGACGCGTTTTAGGTTTCCTAGGCTGTTTTAACTTCTCTTCCGGATGTTTATCCTTATCTTAATTAGTGTAAAAGACGTCTACACATGTGGACGCGTTTTAACTAATAAAGATAAAGATAAGTTTTCCCGGATATTTATCTTTATCTTAATTAATCTGAAAGGCGTCATCCATAGTGGACGCGTTTTAGATAATTACAGATAAAGATGAATTAATCAGTAATTATCTGTCGATTAAGGTAGATAAATCCGAGATTTTTCTATGTTAATCGCGAACGCAGAAAATGCCTATAAATACCTTGCATCTCAAGAGTTAAAAAAAAGAAAAAAAAGAGAGAGAATTATTGAGCCACAGCGTTATAGCAATTTGGAGATCGAAGCAACCACGCCGGAGCGCTGCCATTTCCAGAAGTCGGCATCCTTCTTCAAGATCTTCGTCCTTCAAGGCTTCTTCAACTGGACTGGGCATAAGTTTTTCATATTTGAATTCCATTTTCATTCTTTAGTTTCATTCTCTCATACTCATTGCATGCAACACACATCACCTCATTAATTTCCAAAACCCATCTGTTCTAAAGGGGTTTCAAAGTCATTTAAAACAAGTGAGTTGCTGTTTAAACATGTTTCTAATCATGATTAGTTTTGATATTTCTATTTAGATCCTCATCACTGTTTCTTCTTTATTTTTCTGTCTCTCTGTCTGCTGCATCCAACAACAACAACAACAAGAAATCAACAAGAGGGAAATCAAGCACGAAGCCAGGAGAACTTCTGGACGATCCTCAACATTCAACAGCAAGAACAAAAGAACAAGAAGAGGCTCTCTTTCTTCAGCCGGCTGAAGGAGGGGAACCAAGGATTCAATCTTCCGCGTTTAAACAGGTAAGCGATCAAACTTCTCTTTGAAGCTTTTTAGTTAAAAGTTTCTGGCGATCACAGCACATTAGTTGCATTTTTTTAATAGGTTAATTTACCCTAAACAACATAGTTTTTCACATTAATCACATGAGCAAATTTTCAGCACCTACACCCTCCGCCTCCGGCTCGTGATGAGGACCCTGGGCCTCTACCAGGAGTGGATTGACGAGGAGGTCCCGTAGGGCGTCGGGAGGAGCATGAGGGGCAAGCAAGCCCTCACAGACTGGCGAGCAAAATTCCCGGAGCAATATGAAGACTGGCATCGCCGGGGTGTCAGAGTGGAGTCCCAGGCGGAGAGTAGCGAGGCCTACCTCCAACAGTACCGGGCCCACTACGCCGATCAGCTTCGGCTCCTTCGACCACTCGATGTAAGTATGCATTTATACATCTATAATTTTATTATTATCTTGATTTATGTTTGTGAATGAATGTATGTATGTGTGATATGCAGGATGCGCGTGATGCGGTCATCATCGACCTCCGGGCCCGCCTACATGATGCAGAGGCCCAGCTCGAACAAGTCCAGAAAGAGTTGTTTGATCTGGTATGTATGCATGTTTATGAATGCATGTTTTAATTAATTAATTGTTTTGGCGATTGACACTGACGGTTGTCTTTTGGTGCAGCGAGCCGTCTACACCCAGACGGCTCCCCCTTCCTTCGGAGCTTCATCTTCTTCCTCGTCTGCCTATGATGCTGCTCTGGCTGACCTCCAGAGCCAACTCGCCTCCGCCATCCATCGGGCTTCTCTTGCGGACGAGGACCAGGCTGCTCAGGTAAGTTCTTCGACTTTTCGAATTTTGATTTTGATTCTTAATTGCCTTGAACTAACAATGACTTCCCTTCACGTTGCTGAGCTTCAGGAAGCCCTTCAGAGGGCTGAAGCGGAGCTGGAGCGTTCTCGTGCTGCAGCTGCTCGTACTGAGGCCGATGCGGTGCGGATCCGGTCTTTGGAGGAGCAGGTGGCCTGACTCTCGACTGGAGATCTTCCTCGAGAGCTTTCACACCTCCAGTCTCGACTGGGGTTCATCACCGAGGAGCGAGAGCGGGAGAGGCAGGAGCGCCAGAAGATGGATTCAGAGATGGCCTCCCTCCGAGTTCAGCTGGGGATTGCTGAGCACGAGCGCTGGAGTGTGGAGGAGAGGTACAAGCGTGCTCGACAACGTGCCCAGGAGCGTGGTCTGACCAGTGCTTTTACTGCCAGTGTCACCATGTCTTCCGGCCAAGCAGGGCTGAGCACGATGGGGCCACCTCCACCTCCCAGCCGAGGTCCAGCACCGGATGCGCCTGACGAGGCCCAGAGCCAGCTTGACGAGGGCGGAGGGGAGAGCCAGCCTTGAGGGCTTATGTATTTTTCTTTTTTCTTCTATGTATCATGTACAAAACACCTTTTGATGATATACATGAAACTTTTGGGCTCCAATCTTGTATTCCTGTGCTTGTCTTGCATCCTGTACATACTTAACAAACAGGTTAAGTATCTATTTAGGCTTAGCCCCTTGCCTGACCAAATAAATGGTCAATCGATCTTTTCCTTAAATAAATGGTTAAGGGGCATGGCCTTTATTAACAAAGGTAATTGAACTATAAGCAAACTTAAGCAAAATGCAACATGCAAGCAGACAAATGCTCACCAAAAACAAAAGGAATGAGACATACCAAGTGCAATAAGCAAATGCTAAATGAAATATTTTTGTTGTTTTGAAATATTCATTTTTGTTTGAGTTTTGAAATATATGCTTTTTTTGGATTTTGACATATGTATTTTTTTGGATTTTTGACATATGTATTTTTGGATTTTTGACATATGTATTTTTGGATTTTTGACATATGTATTTTTTTTATTTTTGACATATGTATTTTTTTTGGATTTTTGACATATATTTTTTTTTTGATTTTTCACATAAAAGATCAGCATGGTACTCAGATCAAAAGATCATATTCATTTATTAACTTAATTTCCAAATTGTTCTTTAGCAATTTAACTTAAACCCATCGTGTTTGAATTTGTGTTTCCATTCGTGATCCCATTTGATGATTTGACCCTTAGTCAATCTAAGTCATTCCTTAAGTTTGGAGTACGCTTCTTTAGAAAGAAAAAGAAGTATAAGTTTAGAAAGCCCGTGAGAAGGTTCCGGAGACCTAAAAAGATGTTCCTTTCCTACCCTAATATCCGTTGGGGTTCGGTCATTTTCTTTCCGGGGTATTTATCGACCTTGCGTTCCCTTTCGTTTCATTTCATGGCCTTGATGTAACGTTTGTAGTGTAATGGCCTTTTGATTTGACATTTTGCCTTTTGCTTTTGTTTTTCTATTCTTTTCTTTTCTTTGGGACGGATCTCCCCCATTTTTTATGACGGCCTCCTACTAAGATGGCGGGTATTCTTGGAAGTCTATTCTAAGCCTCGTTCCGACACCATGGGCCGATGTGTAAAAAAGAATTTTGCTTTAAAAAGAAATGACTTGTACTTTACACTTTTAGTCAAGCTTTTGATATTCTTTAGGACTTGGCATCTCTTGTTACTCACGAATTAAACGTGTCAGTATGTGTAATGATATGTTTGAAGTTAAATTATTCAGACTAATAAAGAAATTTGAGTTTATAAATTTTCTGATTCCACTGGTCTTTGTACCATGCTGATCGACTCTTTAACCTAAGGGTAGTATTTCTTAAGATGGAAGCCATTCCAGGGATGATTTAGCTCTTCTCCTTCTGCATTAACAAGACGATAAGCATTACCAGGAAAAGTGTGCGATACAGCATAGGGCCCTTCCCAGTTGGGTTGGAGCTTAGAACGCGGACCACTAGGTTTTACAAAAATCCTTTTGACAACCATTTCACCGACTTTGAACTTACGTTCAATGACTTTCTTTTGATAAAAACGTGCTAGTCTATTTTGATAGACTTTTGCATGATTAGGAGCTAACCATCTTTTTTCGTCTAAGAGTTCCAATTGAGCAAGGAGTGCTGAACGATGTTCGTCAATGGAGAATTCCTTATTCAATTGTACTCTTAATGACGGTATGAGGATCTAATATGGAACTACCGCCTCCATTCCGAATGTTAAGGAATAAGGAGTTTGCCCAGTAGGCGTGCGGATTGAAGTTCGGTAGGCCCATAGAGCCTCAACCAATTTTTCTGGCCAGTCTGTGAATTTGTTAGATTTGCACGTCTTTTTGATGATTTTTATCAAAGTCTTATTAGTTGCCTCTGCTTGGCCATTGCCTTGCGGATAATAAGAAGACGAATGATGCAATGCAATTCTATACCTGTTGCAGAGATCTTTCAATTCTTGTGACACGAACTGCGGTCCGTTGTCGGTGACGATGGTGCTTGGAATTCCAAATCGGGTGATGATGTTCCTCATGATGAACTTGCAGACGGTTGATGCTTTGATCTCCACGTATGCTTCAGCTTCTGTCCACTTGGTGAAGTATTTCGTTGCCGTGAGAATGAAAGATTTTTGCTTGATGACGGAATCTGGATTACCAAGGGGTCCAATAATGTCGAAAGCCCATATGGAGAAAGGCCATGGGGAGGAAACAGGATGGAGTGAAGATGCAGGAGAATGAATTTTGTCGGCGTGAAGTTGACACTTAGCACACGTACGGACATATCCTACACAATCTTCTTCCATGGTTGGCCAATAAAATCCTTGTCTAAGGATCTTCTTTGCTAGTATCTGTCCATTGACATGGCCACCACAAACTCCACTATGAGCCCCTTCCATAACCTTCCAAAGCTCATCTTCGTCTAGACATCTCAGAAGAACTCCATCAAAGCCTCTCTTGTACAATGCTCCTCCAACTAGGGTGTATCTTTGAGCAACTCTCCTGATAGCTCTCTTCTCCTCAGTTGTAGCCTCCTCAGGATATGATTGATCTTCACAATATTTTGCAATTTCATAATACTATGGCTTCTGTTCATCATCCATCTCTTCTAACAGCTCTATCAACATGATTTCTCTCTTTTCTACAATGCTTCCGTCTCTGACTTTCTTCAGCAACTTCTCCTTAGTTCTAAGAAATGAAGGGTCTTTCACGGCGGGTGAAAGACGCCTATGAACTATGATTGATTCGGATTGCCTGCTGATTGGAAAATCAAGGGAAGATGCAAGTAAAGCTAGAGCGTCAGCTAAGATGTTCTGATTCCTAGGGACATGGACAAAGATCAATTTCGTGAAAAGCTTTGAGTAAGCAGAAGTAAGTTCCTTATAAGGCTTGAGCTTGGGATCAAGGGTTCGATACTTGGTCAGCACTTGGCGAAGAATTAGTTGGCTATCACCCACAATCCTGAGTTTAGTGGCACCATGGAAATGAGCAGCCTCGAGGCCAGCAAGGAGTGCCTCGTATTCAGCTATATTGTTGGTGACTGGAAAATCAAGCTGAAAGGCTTGTGGAATGGTGACACCTTTAGGTGATAACAGAACGATACCTATCCCCTTTCCATGAGAATTCAGAGCTCCGTCAAAATGCAGAGTCCACATATCATCTCTGATTTGATTTACAGACATCAGTTCCTCATCCGGAAACTCTGATCGCACTGGATCAAATCGAGGAAGGGGATGATGAGCAAGATGTTCTGTTATGGCATAGCCCTTGATCGCTTTCTGCTGAATATAACTGATATCGAATTGAGATAGAAAGCTTTGCCATCGTGCTAACCTATCAGTAAGAACAGATTTCTGCAGAAGGAATTTGATCGGATTCATCCTAGCGATGAGATGGACTTCGTGGGCCAGAAAATAATGCTTCAATTTCTAAACAACCCAAACCAATGCTGCACATGTTTTCTCCATTGCCGTGTATCTCTGTTCAGCGGGGTTGAGAAATTTAGAGAGGTAGTAAGCTGCCCTCTCCTTTCCTTCTTCATCCTCTTGTGCTAGGACAGCCCCCACTGCATCATCCAGGACTGAAATGTAAAGTATCAATAGTTTTCCTGGAGATGGTGGTCTCAAAACAGGAGGACTTGCCAAATAGTTCTTTAATCCATCGAATGCCTCCTGACACTTATCGTCCCAATTGAATTTGACTCCCGGCTTGGTAAGCTCGTAAAACGGTTTACACCTTTGTGAGTGCTAGGAGACAAAACGGCGAATAAATTGTAACCTCCTGATTAATCCTCTCAACTCTTTCAAGTTTTTGGGAGGTGGCATTTCTCTGATAGCCTTCACCTTGTTGGGATCGATCTCAATTCCCCGTTTGCTGACAATGAATCCAAGTAATTTTCCTGAAGATACCCCGAATACACATTTCTTGGGGTTCATCTTTTACTGATACTCTCTCGATCTCTCTAATATCCTTGCCAAAACTTTGGCGTGCTCAGCCTTTGTCTTAGATTTAACCAATAAATCATCCACATACACTTCCAGTTCTATATGCATCATGTCATGAAATATTGCCATCATAGTCCTCTGATAAGTGGCTCCAGCATTCTTCAATCCAAATGGCATGACAACATAGCAGTATGTTCGCCAAGGTGTAGTGAACGACGTTTTCTCTTGATCTTCTTCTGCCAGCTTAATCTGGTTGTATCCTGAAAATCCGTCCATAAACGATAAAGTTTTATAGCCAGCGGTGTTATCAATTAGTACGTCAATATGAGGCAATGGAAAATCATCTTTAGGACACGCCCGGTTCAAGTCGCGGAAGTCAATGCAAATTCTGACCTTCTCGTCCTTTTTCATAACCGGGACTATGTTGGCCACCCATTGTGGATAAAGGACAACTCTAATAAATTTGGCTTTGTGTAATTTGTCGACCTCTTCCTTCATCTTTACAGCCATTTGTGGGTGGAATCGCCTTAATTTCTGCTTGGTAGGGCTAGCTCTTTCCTTCAACGTCAATCTGTGTTCAACTAAAGATGAGTCTAACCCCGGCATATCTTCATAACTCCAGGCGAAAGTGTCCTTATAGTCCTTAAGTACTTGTACCATTGCCTTCTCATCCTCTGTAGAAAGATTTTTGTTGACGAGGACAACCTTAGGTTCGTCTTCAGTCCCTAAATTGATTTCTTTGGTGGGCTCTTCTACGGCAGCTGAGGGTTCATCGAATCTCTTCATTCCACTGGTATATGCCTCAGCTGCGTCCTCGTCATCTTCTTTATCTTCAATAATTGGGTCTTTTTCATGTACTAATTCATACACCCCATACCCATCATTGACTGACTCATCATCCATACAGTCTTCTGGCATCTGAATTGGATTTTCTAAAAACTGAGGGATTAAAGAGTAAGAAAAGCATCTATCAGCTAAGTCCTGGAGGTATCTATCTGGAATTCGCCTACCCTTAGGCTTCCTAGACTTCCTAACCTGACTAACCTGCCTAAAACTAGACTGCCTAACTTCACTAAACTCCCTATTATAACCTAATGAAGATGAAGCAGGATAGAAATCCTGGGATACAAGTGGAAATACAGGAGAATCCTCCCGAGGGGAGGGGCAGGGTAGATCTAAGAGAGAATCTTGACCGAAGGACCCGCGCAATGGGGTGTGATCGGACAAGTAAGAGGTTTCCTCGATAAGGATCTGAAAAGAATTTGTTGTAAAATTGGCGTTTTTTTTTTTGGATATCAGAGGAATTAAACATAAAACAGGAATGGATACAAATAGAAGGAGAATTAGACGGAGGAAGTGGCACCAGGGCCAAAGGATTAGGGGGATCATATAGCAATATGTCCCAAATCAAATCATACATCCTCTCTAGATTGAGAGGAGGTGGTGGAATGAGGTCCCAAGGGGACAGAGTGATCATAATGGGCGGAGCCCGTGGAATATCTTCAGTAATGACCCGCGACCAAGTCGGGGTCAAGAGCAGTGTGCGAAACAGAGTATGGAGCATAAAGACATGGGAAGGATATGTCTCCCTCCAGAGCAGATCTGTAGTGTAACCAGCTTCATAGGGGTCATCTGGCTCCCCTTCATCAATCTCTTCAGACAGCAATATCCGCTTATCAAAGATGGCACTGGGACCTTCAATCAGCTCATCAATCTGCGGCGGCCACTTGGGTTCTGCAGGATCTAGAAATAGTCTGTTCAGTGCAATATAGAGGTATCTCAGATCAAACCACCTGTACCATTCACATTCATGATCATGGAATTTTCTCCTCTTCATAGGCCGCAGAGCCTCCAAGGATTGGTATGTAAGTAGTTCTGAGCAATGCCTGGCCAAGTCTCTCCCATATATATCATGGAAGTCAAAACACGAAGTAATGACCACCGTGTTGTCATGACTAATTATGGGCCCTTTTACAAAATGAGTGTACAAGGTCCATGTTAGGGGATCTCGGCCTTCCTTGAGTGGTGTAGACATTGTTTCCCAGATTTTCTGACCATCTTCTTGCTGAACCGTGTCTTGCTTCAGTTTTCTTGGCCTGTAGCCCAGATCACTTCCAGGTGCTGCTCGGTGATCTTTAACAGGAGTGGTCCTGCCTTGCAATTGTGTGCCCAGACCTCTTCCAGGCTTATAGCCGTTCTTCATCATAATTCTCCATCCTGGGGTACTCATGCACTTCCCCCTTTTTATGGCATTTAACGGGTATGGAGAAATAGTAGCGGCTTTTAGAGGATCAGCCACTGGATGGTAGACCTGTAATACCGACAGAAAAGGTTGTCGGCCACGTAAAGCAACAGATTTAATATTCAAGGTATGAGCAGCAGCAAGTATCGGCATGCTCGTCACTTTAATAATTCGTCCTTTGAAAGGGAATTTGAGGCATTGGTGATTCGTAGAGGAAATCTCCTCAAGAGTTTTAATATAAGGACGACCCAAAATGGCATTTATAGAAGGGTCGATTTCTAGGATGTGAAATTCGACCTCTGCATGACTTACAGGGCCTAGCTCCACCTTCAAATAAACCATTCCCAGAGGGGAACAGGTGGAGTTGTCATATGCCGTCACAGAGATGGGGCTAGGCAGCCATTTTTCTTTAGGCACACCGCACAGCTCCAGGGTCTTCGGAGGTAAAACATTGATCGAAGCCCCTGTGTCAACCAGGCATGCATCCACGGCCTTCTTGCAGATGTTGACCGTGATGCTCAGAGCCATGCTTCTGGCTGCTGGCGGTGCTAGTTCCGATGTATGAAATGTAATGGAGGGCTGATCCCCCTGAGAAACTAGTAGTACTGTAATCTTTTCTACCGGCACGTCCTCGTTGACCATCACCTTTTGCAGATATTCCATCTGTTAGGAATCGCCATGAACGCAGCGTAAATAAAAAATGATTCCATTATATCGGTTGCTGGGGTCGTAAAACGGACATTAAAATAATCGCGGGAAGAACAGTTCTTCACATTTGCGGGGTTTCGAATCTCCCGTGGATGATGCCGACTCGGTAATCGCGCACGCGCACGATCTCTAGAGGTATCCACACGAGTTCCCGCAGCAGACGCGATTTCCTCCTCGACTTGAGTGCTCCGACCAGATCTCAAATCCACCATGCGCGGAGAGAGACAGATCCACTCCAAGAGAGAGAGAAGGAGAGAGAGAGAGGAGAGAGAGAATCTGGGGAGTAAAATTCGTCCAACTAACTTTTTACCCCTCCCCCTTAGCTCTCCTTATATAGAAATAAGGATAAGCACAAGAGTTAATCCTCATGATTATCCAAGAGTTTGGCCTTGGATAATTCTCCATTAAATCTTCATGTTTATCCTGCAGCTTTTCACAAAAACCCAGATAAGCATGAAATTTAACATCACTCACCGTCTGACGAGAACTCATATGTGTGTCGCTCCCTAGGCCCATATATCAGTCCGGTTGCAGGCCCATTAAACTTAGAACTGTTTCTTGAGATTAATATTTATTAATTAACATTTAAACATCATATGTTAAATGATTAATGTAATAAACAAGTAAATTATCATCCGATGATTAATTCACTTGGCCTTCTGATCATGAACAACACCAAACACTACCTCATGATCCCAGAAGATATAAGGGATACTGTTCCCTTCAATTGAACCTTTCCGTCTGCCGATACCGCACAGATATAATCCTTCACTCATGCAATGTCCCGATAACGCAAGGGTATGGTTTTATAGTCAAACCCTCTATCGCATTATCCAGATAGATTCCAGTACACAGTTAATATCTAGAAAGACATCTCTTTCATTTGACCCTGGCCAGGGATTTCTGTGTACACATCCATAGGACATTCTCTATCCAGTCTTATACCAAGAGTGAGTGATCCCTTGTTGTTCACTCAATTACCTTCGCAAGCTTTCCACTGTATCTGAAAGACCGATTATGGTGGACTTAATGGTTAAAGTCCACGAGTCAGAGAATCAAGATATAATGGTCCACAAACAAGGTATCATTGGTGACTCAGGTCAAAGGACCAACTGTGCTACTGCAACGATTGAATTCCCTGGTTGACTAATAGGTATAATTACCATCCAGGAATTCTTATTTGGGTCTGTTCAGTGAACTCATTCTCTAATGAGCACCCACTTGTTTGTCTTAGTGTCACCACACGAGTGAATGTGAGATCATTCACCCTCATCATATGAACATACATAACTTGTGTCGATCTTATCGGATATTTAATGTCCATCTCAAATATCATATGATCGAGAACTATTTAAGACAATTGCCTTAGGATATTGATCTCACTATCATGATCTCATCATGATTCAATATCCCATACATTTGTCTATAAACCTTCATTACGATAGTTAATTGCGAGAACTATTAAATGAAGAAATGATTGCCTTTATTAATAATCTGAACTAGAATGTACAATGATTGGCTTTGAGACCACCCAATTCTAACATTCTCCCACTTGGACTATAGCCAATCACCCATGTGTCTAAGTCCCATAGACTTAAGGTGACGTTCTAAATTGTTTTGAGACAATGGCTTAGTCAAGGGATGTGCTACATTATCTTCAGATGATACTTTCTCAACTACTATATCTCCTCGGGCGATGATCTCACGAATCAGATGAAATCGTCTCAGAATGTGCTTTGACTTCTGATGTGATCTTGGCTCCTTTGCTTGAGCTATTGCCCCATTGTTGTCACACAATAATGGAACAAGATCTGAAATGCTTGGAACTACTCCAAGTGCCGAGATGAACTTCTTCATCCAAACTGCCTCCTTGGCCGCTTCAGCTGCAGCAATGTATTCTGCTTCAGTCGTCGAATCTGCAGTAGTTTCTTGTTTGGAACTCTTCCAACTTACTGCACCTCCATTTAACATGAACACAAATCCATACATGGATTTGCTGTCATCCATATCCGACTGGAAACTCGAGTCAGTAAATCCTCGAAGTTCCAAGTCGTTTCCTCCATAAACGAGAAATAGATCCTTAGTCCTTCTCAAGTATCTAAGGATACATTTCACTGCCTTCCAGTGTTCCTCACCTGGATCAGCCTGATATCCACTAGTGACACTTAATGGATGTGCCACATCAAGCCTAGTACATAGCATTGCATACATGATAGATCCTATTGCCGAGGCATAAGGAACTCTATCCATGTATGCTCTCTCTTCAGGTGTCTTGGGAGACATTTCTTTAGAGAGATAAATTCCATGCCTCATAGGAACGAGGCCTCTCTTGGAATTTTCCATGCCAAACCTTTTGACTATGGTATCTATGTACATAGATTGGGACAAGCCAAGCATCCTTTTGGACCTATCTCTATAGATCCTTATTCCCAGAATATAGGATGCTTCTCCCGAATCTTTCATAGAGAAGTTTTTGGATAACCAAACCTTTACTGATGACAGCATTCCTACATCATTTCCAATGAGTAGAATGTCATCAACGTAAAGTACTAAAAAGGTAACTGTGCTCCCACTAGCCTTTTTGTATACACAAGGTTCATCTTCATTCTTAATGAAGTCATAAGATTTGATTGCTTCATCAAATCTTAAGTTCCAAGTTCGGGACGCTTGCTTTAATCCATAGATGGATCTTTGTAGCTTGCATACCTTGCTTGAATGCTCTTTGGAAGTGAATCCTTCTGGTTGTATCATATACACCTTTTCTTGAAGGTTCCCGTTAAGGAATGCTATTTTCACATCCATTTGGCATATTTCATAATCATAGAATGCAGTGATAGCAAGAAGTATTCTGATTGACTTAATCATGGCAACTGGAGAAAAGGTTTCGTCATAGTCAATGCCTTGCCTTTGACGATATCCTTTCGCTACCAGTCTTGCCTTGTATGTGTCAATCTGTCCATCTGCCCCGATCTTTCTTTTAAAGATCCATTTACTGCCAATAGGTACTATACCTTCTGGCAGATCAACCAAGTTCCAAACTTGATTGTCATATATGGACTGAATTTCAGAATCCATTGCCTCTAGCCATTTTTCTGATTCTTGACTATTTATGGCTTCTAGGTAGGTTTGAGGATCATCATCCTCATTTAAGTGCACTTTTGGTTTGCCTTCATCGATATGTCCAACATATCTTTCAGGCTGCTTAAGCACTCTACCTGATCTGCGAACCTTTTGTCTATCATCTTGAACAAGTTCTTGAGTCAATGGTTCAGTAGATGAACCAGTGTTGATTTGTGAGTCTAGAATTTCTTCCAGTTCTATCTTGCTCCCACTGTCTTCTTTTGAAAGATATTCTTTATCTAAGAAGACAGCTCTTTTTGCGACAAACACCCTTTGATCGCTGGGCTGATAGAAGTAATATCCAAAAGTCTCTTTTGGATATCCCACAAATCTACATTTCTCTGTCCTGGAATCCAGTTTGTCTAGATCATGTCTTTTGACATGTGCAGGACAACCCCAGACTCTAACATGCTTAAAGTCTGATTTCTTTCCTTTCCATATCTCATATGGAGTGGAAGGTACTGACTTACTGGGAACTTTGTTCAACAGATATGCAGCAGTCAACAGTGCATATCCCCATAAAGAGATTGGAAGTTTGGCATAACTCATCATGGATCGTACCATATCTAATAGAGTACGATTTCTCCTTTTCGATACACCATTTAACTGAGGTGTATAGGGAGGACTCCACTGAGACAAAATACCATTATCCTTTAGATATTCTGTGAATTCTGTACTTAAGTATTCACCCCCTCGATCTGATCGAAGAGTTTTAATACTCTTTCCAGTCTGGTTCTCAACTTTGTTTTTAAACTCTTTAAATTTCTCAAAGACTTCTGACTTATATTTCATTAAATATATGTATCCATATCTTGAGAAATCATCTGTAAATGAAACAAAGTATGAGTAACCACCCATAGCATGAGTGGACATTGGACCACATACATCACTATGTATTAGTTCCAATAAGTCCTTAGCTCTGTCTCCATGTCCTAAGAATGGAGCTTTGGTCATCTTTCCCATGAGACAAGCTTCACAGGTTGCAAATGATTCATAATCAAATGGATCAAGATATCCATTCTTTTGCAACCTTATGATCATGTTCTCATTTATATGACCTAGCCTACAATGCCATAGGTACGATTTATTCACATCCTTATCTAAACGTTCAAGAGAATTATTTACCAGACAAACATCATATGAAATATCAAGTAAATATAATCCATTCAATAAATATCCGGAAGCAAACAATTTCTCTCCTTGATAAATTGAACAACCTTTATTCTCTAGCTTCATAGAATATCCTTGTCTATCTAAACATGAAATAGATATGATATTCCTAATAATGGTTGGAACATAATAACAATCTATCAGTTCCAAAGAGTCTCCTGACGGCATCTGAAGTCTTGCTGTCCCCATAGCTAACGCAGCAACTTTTGCTCCATTCCCGAGCCTCAGATCCACGTCTCCGCGGTTCAATCTTCTTTTACTTGTTAACACCTGCAAGTTATTGCAGATATGAGAAACACATCCAGTATCTAATACCCAGGATGTTGATTCTCTATAAGACAAGTTAAGATCGATCATGAGAATACCTGAAGCTTCACCAAGCTTCTCTTTTGCTTTTTCTGCAAGATAAATGTAATGACTGAGATTTCGGGTTCTGTATTCGGGTCTGGTTCGGGCCGGATCCCCTGGTTTGGACCCTGGAGGGGTCTTGAGATTTCTGGCTGAATGGCGTCAACAGTGCTCGACGCCTTTCAAAAGGCGTCAGGGTGTGTGGACGCCATTTAGGTCTGCTGATTGTTGCGCCACGTGGGCGGGTTTCGGGCCGCGAGAGTACGGCCCCTGTCAGATTTGTCTGAACGGCGTCCACCTCGGTCGACGCGTTTCAGACTGCGACACCTGCGGTGTCAGGGTGCGACGCCAGAGCGTTGTCAGTACGGCCTGTCTTGTCGTCTGAACGGCGTCCGCGGTGGGCGACGCGTTTCAGAGCGGTGTCAGTACGGCCGTCCTGTCAGATTGAATGGCGTCTGCCTCGATCGACGCGTTTTAGCGGGATTCTGGTTGACCCCGCGAGCCTCCCCTTCTTTCCCTCACTTTCGCCTCTCCACTCTCTCTCTTCGCCCTCTCCGCTCCCTCCGCCCTCCTTCCTCCCTTCCCTTCCTCTTCTTCCTCTTCCAACTACTCCGTAGCTTCCCTACCTCTCACCTCTACCTCCACCACCTTTCTCGCGGCGTTCCCTTCTCCGGACGGCGGCCGACGTCCCGGCGGAGTGGCGGCGACCTCGAGGATACCGGCGGCGGCGTGGGGCGAGACGGGTCGGCGGCGAGGAGCTTGGAGGAGTTCAAGAACCGGTAGGGGGACGAACCTTGCATGTGATGTTTGTGTGATTCTCGGCGTAATGTGGTGTTTGGGGGATAGATTGAGCATGCTTAGGGGGGATTCCATATGGGAATAACGATGTCTGTGATCGTGTTTTCGTAAGCATGAATGTGTGGTCGAGCTTCTCTCCTTCCCCCTTTGATTTTGGGATTTTCGGGGTGCCCGGGGTTCAAGGGTGAAGCCCTCGGGTCGAACCAGGAAACCTGGTTTCTGGCGCTAAATGGCGTCGGGCTGGGTCGACGCTTTTCCGAAAGACGTCCGGTCAGCACGACACGTTTTAGCGCAGAAACCTCCCTGTTCGAGGTTTCCTGAGTTAGGGGTTCTGCGCTAAATGACGTCATGGATGGACGACGCCTTTCTGAAGGACGTCGGGCCATCATGACGCCATTTAGGCAGGAAATGCCTCCGTTTAAAGGGTTCCGAAATCTGGATTTATGGGTTGAATGGCGTCGGGACACCCAGACGCGTTTTAAAACGGCGGCTTCACTGGTGGACGCGTTTTAAGCGATAATCTAGCTTTTAATAAACCTGTCTAAGGGTCTTGAATGGCGTCGACCTCGGTCAACGCGATTCAAGACAGAAATGCTTAAATCTGTTATATCGTGCATGTATCACGGTGGGATGGTTCTAATGCATGTTGTGGGTTGTATACCGAGACAGAGGACTTCTGCGTGAGGGGAATTACATCACCGGTGTGTGTGGGTGCCTTAACTTTATACTGAGACTGAGGTTTACTGTACGAATGGAATCATGATTATATGTGTGTTTGTGTTATGCGAATATGGACCGTGTTAACTGTGGTTTACGTTGTCACCATGGACCGATGGGGACAGGGTCATGGTGTCTGTGGTGTGGTGCACGTTGTGTTTTACCCTTGGCGGAGACAAGCAGAACCACCTTGAGCCGTCGGGCCGGAGTAGCTGTGTGCTATCCGAGGGGTTGCTGTTTGGTCTCAGCGGGTCGGGGTTTCCCTTGGTTGTCGTGACAGCTTCTGGCGTGTTTCCTGCTGTGGAGCTGGTGGTGTTACTGGTGGGAGTTGGTTTACCCTTTAGCTAGTGGGCCTGATGTGACCTTTGATCAAGGTTACGAGTGGTACCTATAGCCCTTGGCCTGACGCAGCCCGGGAGAGTTGGGTTTGTGGGTAGTTCCTGTAGCTTCGGCTTGACGGGGGTTCGCCGGTCCCCAGGGCCCTCCTGAAGCGCTGAGGCCTAGCGTGGAGGCAATCCGGTGGTAGGACAGTAGTCTAGACTGCTTGTGTGCACACGTAGCTGGCAGTGGCGGTACACTGAGTCCAGCTAGTCCTAGTTTGACTCACTGCCTCACCCTACAGTGCCCCGGAACACTGTAGGGGTGGACAGGCGTGAGTAGTGGTGGTAGTGCTGGGAGGCGAAGTTCGACTTCGGTCGACAGTGTGGTTTAGTCACTTCTTGGACTTTGACTGTGAGTCGTGACTCTGTGTTGAGTTCTTCGGGTTACTTGGAGCGGTTCTTGTTACACTGCTTACCGTGCGTTTCACATCAGAGTTGGGTATTGTGTTTACTGCTTTACTTTAATTGCCATATATTCCTGTTGTTACACTTGTGGGTGTGTGAGTGGGAGGCAGGGGATCGGATGATCCCTACTGAGCCCAATTCTGGTGTGGCTCACTCCCTGTGGTTTTCAGGTGTGGACCTCGAGGCGAGCAGAAGCGTGGTGTCTTCTTGGTGTGTGGACCAGCAGCTGTCTTAGTTCCGGGGTATGCCCCGATGTTGTTGTACTTCCTTCTGCCTGTACTTATTTAATTGTTGGACATGTAATTATTGTTGGACTGTATACGGACATTGTTATTTTCCTTCCTGGGCACTTGTTTATCTTTGTAGTCCGTGAGATTGTCATATTTAATCTTGTTTAGCACTTACTCCTCCAGACGTGTTATGTGAGATCCGGGTGTGAACCCGCAGTTAATGGGCCGACATCCATTTAGTGACCGGGTCTCCGGCCATAGGATGGCGGGTCGTTACAATAAATCTTGCAGTTTCTCTTCCAATGACCTTCTTTATGGCAGTGGAAACACTGACCTTTATCATTGACTTTAGCTTTGTCCTTTTGTGCCGCCAGTTTGCTTTTCACTAGCTTCTTAGGCTTACCTTTCTTAAAGGTCTGTCCAGCTTTCCTTTTCTTGTTGGTCTTACCAAGCATTACATTTGGCTTATCTTTCTGGATAGTGCCTTCTGCTGTCTTCAACATGTTGAGCAGCTCAGCCAGTGAAACTTCAATTTTGTTCATATTGAAGTTGATAATGAATTGTGAAAATGAATCTGGAAGGGACTGTAGGATTAAGTCGATGCTTAGGTCATTTTTCATAACAAAGCAAAGTACAGCAAGCCTCTCAATCCACTCTATCATCTTGAGCACATGAGTTTGCACAGATGTGCCCTCGCTCATTCTGGTCCTGAACAATTTCTTAGATATCTCATATCTTTCTATTCTGGGTTGTTCACCAAACAACTCTTGTAGGTGATTCAGAATGGTCTTAGGTTCCATGTTATCATGTTGTCGCTGCAGTTCATTGTTCATTGAACCGAGCATATAACACTGGACCTTGACAGAGTCCTCCTTCCAATTTTCATACATCATTAATTCATCTTCGTTAGCATTATCACCGGGTTGCACTGGATCTGGTTGATCCAGGACATAGGCTAGCTTTTCACACCTGAGGACAATCTTCAGGTTGCGTAACCAGTCAATGTAATTTGGTCCCGTGAGTTTGTTTGCATCAAGTATGCAACGGAGGGGGTTAGGTGACGACATAGCGACCTACATGGAAATATATAAAATGAGCAGATAGTTCTTAAAATCAGATTTAGGACTTTTAATCTAGATTTATGCTCCCACTATTTTTCGGCGATCTGTATGACCCTCTAAGATACAGAACGGGAGATTATGGTGATCTCCTAGTGGGGATCAGAATCCTTCGGGCAACATGCATGTGACCTTTGTTGGGTTATCTCGGTTTCTCCTGATCGCTCACGCAGCGGAAAAATAAAATTATTTACAGCGATCCGTTCCCGTTTCGGAGACTAAAATACGATAATCTAATTATCGAAATTCTCACCGTGTGCGGATTCGAATCCGCAGCCGTTCGGTTCCGTCTGTACGACACCGCAAGCCGCGCAAACGCCCGGCCTCTAGCGAAGTCCACGCGATCCTCCCCGCGACGGATATCCTCGAGTTCGTCGTTCTTCGCAGTCCGCGAAGCCTCTGCTGGTCGCCGCAATGATCGCCGCAGTGCGCGGACGATTTCTCGTCGAACGAGATTCGGAGAAGCGGCGGGGCAGATCTGGATCTGCCTGGACTCCAGAGGGAGACAGAAACTGAGGAGGGGCGGCTAGGGTTAGCAGCAGCTTGGCCTGCTCAGCCCGTTCGCTATGTTTTATACTAACCGCGCGGTTTTTCACAAAAACCCCCGGTTTATATAAAACCCAGTTATTTATCCATCGCCTTGAGAATCACGTGCGTGTGACCCTCTAGGCCCAAGTACCAGTCCAGTTAATGGCCCAACAAGTCCAGTGACTCCTCACTGGCTTTATTAATTAATTAATAACCCTTTATTAATCAATTAATCAATCGAATTGATGTCGCACATCGAATTCGACCGGGCCTCCGATCACGTTGGGTGCCAAGCAACACCGCGTGAACCCGGAAGGTATTTGGGGTTAAGTAACCCACTCTTGGAACCTTTCCGTCGACAGTTACCGCGTGGATATAATCCTTCATTCGTATAATGCTCTCGAGTCAACTCAGGGCATGGCGAGCTGTCAAACCCTAGCCGGTTGGCTCACTTGGATTGGATGCCGCTGATGAATATCGGAAAACTCCTTTTTCGATATTATCGTCCGCCCTGGCCAGGGACTTCCGCGCATCCTTCCCAGAGCATTCTCTCTCTAAGTACCGAGAGCGAATGATTCCTTATTGACACACAATCCCCTTCGATGGTATTCCGCTGTACCCAATCCTTGGCGTATTAGAATCCCATGGCTAGAGATTCGTAAACCAAGGTCAAAGTACAGAAGTCCACTGCCAAGGTGTCCTTGGTGTCTCAGGTCTGAGGACCATCCACGCAACTGCGACAATAGAATCAAGCTGGTTGACAGTGAGGTACAATACCATCCAGCGATTCAGTCGGATCAGTTCAGTGAACTCATTCTCCAATGAGCACCTACAGATTCTCCTTAGTGTCTCCACACAAGTGACTTATGAGACCAGTCACCCTCACCATATGAGCAGGAGTAATCTGTACTAGTCTCACCGGATATCCGATGTCCTTCTCGGATATCCTACGACTAGGAACGATTAAGAATATGTGTGTTTAAGTGATCAGTCTCATTAGTATGATCTCATCATAATTTGATCACCATAGCACATATTCACGGACTTCATTATGAAACGATAATTAACGCGATTTACACATAATGAATATTATGCCATCTTATTAATAATGAACGAGATTTACATTGTTAGATTGGCTTGTAGGCCACCTAAACTAACAATCTCCCACTTGGACTAAAGCCAATCACCTTTATACAATAAGCCCATAGACTCTAGGTGACGCTCAAACACAATTTGAGCCAACGGCTTTGTCAGTGGATCTGCTATATTGTCGACCTATGGAACTCTTTCCACTACTACATCTCCTCTAGATATGATCTCTCTGATAAGGTGAAAGCGCCTCAGAATATTCTTCGATTTCTGATGAGACCGTAGCTCTTTCGCTTGCGCAATCGCTCCATTGTTGTCGCACAACTGTGGAACAGGCTCAGAGATGCTGGGAACTACGCTGAGGTCGGTGATGAATTTCTTCAACCACACTGCTTCCTTGGCGGCTTCAGCTGCAGCGATGTACTCAGCTTCAGTCGTCGAATCTGCAGTGGTTACTTGCTTGGAACTCTTCCAGCACACTGCCCCTCCGTTCATTGTAAACACGAATCCAGATGTTGACCTGCTATCATCTGGATCTGACTGGAAACTCGAGTCAGTAAAGCCTCGCAGTTTCAAGTCACCTCCTCCATAGACAAGAAACATATCCTTAGTTCTTCTCAAGTACTTAAGGATGCATTTCACTGCCTTCCAGTGCTCTTCGCCTGGATCAGCCTGAAATCTGCTCGTAACACTTAGAGCAAATGCAACATCAGGCCGTGTACATAGCATGGCATACATGATAGATCCTATGGCAGAGGCATAGGGTATTCTATCCATGAATGCCCTCTCATCAGGAGTCTTAGGAGACTGCTCCTTTGAGAGATTAATTCCATGTCTCATCGGTATGAGACCTCTCTTGGAATTTTCCATGCCAAACCTTTTGACTATGGTATCTATGTACAAGGATTGGGTCATTCCAAGCATCCTCTTTGATCTATCTCTATAGATCCGTATTCCCAATACGTAGGATGCTTCTCCCAAATCCTTCATGGAGAAATGTTTCGATAGCCAGACCATTACTGATGACATCATAGCTACATCATTCACAATGAGTAGTATGTCATCTATGTAAAGAACTAGAAAAGTGACTGCACTCCCACTGGTCTTCTTGTACACACAAGGCTCATCTTCATTTTTAATGAAGTCATAAGACTTGATAGCCTCGTCAAATCTTATGTTCCAGCTCCGGGAAGCTTGCTTCAGTCCATAAATGGACCTCTGAAGCTTGCACACTTTATCTGGAGATTCTTTGGATGTGAAACCTTCTGGTTGTATCATATACACCTCCTCCTCAAGGTTACCATTAAGAAAGGCAGTCTTCACATCCATCTGCCAGATTTCATAATCAAAATGTGCAGCAATGGCGAGCAGAACTCTGATCGACTTTATCATGGCAACTGGTGAGAAAGTCTCGTCATAGTCAATTCCTTGCCTTTGACGATATCCCTTTGCCACCAACCTTGCCTTATAAGTGTCGATCCGTCCATCAGCACCGATCTTTCTTTTAAAGATCCACTTGCTACCGATGGGTACAATACCCTCGGGCAAGTCCTCCAAGTTCCAAACTTGGTTGGTGTACATGTACTGGATTTCTGAGTTCATAGCTTCTCGCCATTTCCCGGCTTCTGGGCCTTCTATAGCCTCCTGGTAGGTTTTAGGATCATCATCCTCATTATATGCTACCTTAGACTCACCTTCAGCAATATGTCCCACATATCGTTCGGGTAGTCTAAGTACTCTACCAGATCTACAAGGCTTATCTGTGTGTACCTGAACTGATTCAGGAACTGATATCTCATATGATGATAATGCAGCTGTTTGGGGATATGGAACCTCTTCCAGTACTATTTTACTCCCACTGTTCTCCTGGATAAGGTATTCCTCTTCCAGAAAGACAGCTTTCCTGGCAACAAACACCTTTTGTTCATCAGGATGGTAAAAATAGTATCCAAAGGTTTCCTTTGGATATCCCACAAACCTACATCTATCAGTTCGTGATTCCAGCTTGTCTGGATCATGCCTCTTTACATGAGCAGGACAACCCCAGACTTTAACATGTTTAAATTCTGGTTTCCTGCCTTTCCATATCTCATATGGAGTAGAGGCCACATACTTGCTGGGTACTCTGTTCAGTAGGTATGCTGCTGACTCTAGAGCATGCCCCCAGAGGGACACTTGTAATCCCGAAAAGCTCATCATGGATCGCACCATGTCCAACAAGGTGCAATTCCTCCTTTCTGATACACCATTCATCTGTGGTGTGTATGGAGGGGTCAGCTGAGAAAGGATACCATTATCCTTTAAGAATTGTGTGAAGTTAGTACTTAAGTGTTCTCCTCCCCAATCTGATCGAAGAGCTTTAGTACTCTTTCCTAACTGCTTCTCCACCTCATTCTTGAACTCCTTAAACTTCTCAAATGCTTCCGACTTGTACTTCATTAAGTACACATAGCCGAATCTTGAGAAGTCATCGGTGAACGTAATGAAATAAGAAAAGCCACCTTTGGCTTGGGTAGACATTGGACCACATACATCCGAATGTATTAGTTCCAAAATGTCCTTGGCACGTTCTCCATGTCCACTAAATGGAGATTTTGCCATCTTTCCCATAAGGCAGGATTCGCATGTTGCAAACGATTCATAATCGAATGCTGTTAAGTAACCATGCTTGTGCAACTTTTGCAACCTGCTTTCGCCAATGTGCCCAAGTCTACAATGCCACATGTAGGCCTGGTTCACGCAATTCTTACTCTTCTTAAGAGCATTATCAATTTGAAGATTGTAATAAGAAACATCTAATAGATATAGACCGTTGACTAAAGATGCTGAAGCTATTGATTTATTACCGTAATAAATCGTACAACTTCTATTCTCAATAGTCAACCTATATCCTATCTTGTCCAAACAAGATATTGATATGATGTTATTTATTATGCTAGGAACATAATAACAATCTTCCAATAATAAGGTGTCTCCCGATGGAAGCCTGAGGTTTGCTGTCCCAACAACAATCGCCGCAACTTTTGCGCCGTTTCCTAGCCTCAATTCCACCTCACCTTGTCTCAGCTTGCGCTTACTTGTCAGCATCTGCACATCATGGCAGATATGAGAGGCACATCCGGTATCCAATACCCAAGATGTGGAATATCTAACTGACAAGTTGATATCTATCATATAGATATCTGAAGCTTCACACAACTTCACTCTTCCATGAGCTTTATCATCAAGGAACTCCTTGCAGTTCCTCTTCCAGTGACCATACTGCTTATAGTAGAAGCAGTCACCCTTCACTACTCTTTTGCCTTTGTCCTTCGATCATTTATCGTTAGCTTTCATCTCTGCTTCAGGGGCATCCAATGCCGATTCAGCAAGAGAATCATCTCCAGGGACAAAGTTATTGCGTTCAAATCTGAAGACATTCTTCAGGCTTCTGAACCAATCTGAGTAGATCAGGTAAGTCAAAACGGCATCAAGTATGCCACGGAGTGGGTTATTTGACGACATAATTCCCTACAAGAGATAAGTAAAATCTATTTAGCAGATGTTCAATTATTAAAGTTTAAAACAAGACATGGTCTTTTGTTCAAGTTTAACTCCCACTAATTTTCGACAGACTGTATAACCCTCAGTTATACAGAACGGGAGACGCCGACAGTCTCCTAGTGGGGATCAGAATCTCAATGACTTGCACTACAGCCTTGTGGATAGCACAACAAACTGTAATACAATCAGAGAGCACCCAACTCATGGGACTTGCAACTCCTTGCAATATCTGATCATAGCTTCGGTCCCCAGAGATTTAATGGCCTTGTGGATAGCACAGCAAACCACTAATTCTGGTCTAAGCTAACCATCATTACGTGACGAGCATAGATTTGCATGCAGCCCTTGTGGATAGCACAACAAAGCTACATGGTTCCTCTACCCCGATCTATAGGCATCTAATGCCATAGCCACAGTTTCTCCTCCCAATTAAGCAGGCCTTGTGGATAGCACAACAAACCTGCCTAAAGTGATTCGAATCCTATGACTATAACGATGGTGGACCACGCGGTAAGTTCTCAACTACTCGCGTTACAGCTTAGAGTTTATCTGAGGGTATTTAGATAACTTTTATCTTGGTCTCTCCTAGGTGATAGTATAAATATATCGTATATATTTACTAAATACTATAACCTGCTTTGATTCATAATCAAAAGATAAACAATGCATCACATACATGTCATTAGTGTGGTCATGGATAGCACAGTGGGTTTGACTGGAGCCAACAGTCAAACGCACACACATTCTAATCATAAGAATTATATTAGATAACCTGCAAACACATAGGTAAGAGATCTGCATCTTTTCGCCTTCCTGGTTGCAGCTGTGGATCGTCCTCGTTCTTTCCTCGGTTGCCTCGATCATGTTACATTAATTCTAGAATTAACAAGTAAATTGAAGAAGGCCTTATGGCGAGTACAAGAGAGAGAGGGAGGTAGAAATACATCGGAGTATGAGAGAGAGAGGTGCGCAGACCTCTATTTATTAACAATTAATAAACATCATACATCCACGATCCACACAATCCATCATTCATCACATGAACAATTAAATAAGTGCATATCCATGACCACGGTGTGTTTTAAACATCCCACACATGATTCAGCGCATCACATGGCTAAAACAAATGAGTTTTCAAAAATAGATAAATTTTGGCTTTCAAAAAGCTGGGATCCAATCAAAATTGCCATTTCAATTTCGAAAAACTCATTTATTATCTTAACATGCAATTAAATCAAATTTAAAAGCAATAAACACACATCACATGCGCACACACTCCGAATTAATAAATCCAGATTATTCCATGCAAATTAGAACATTTCTAATAATCTAACACTTAGATTAAACCCCATTAATAATCTAACAATTAGACTATTAATAACTAATCTAACTCTTAGATTAGTCCAACAAAATTAAATAATAATTTAACACTTAAATTATTAATTAACTCTAATTATTAATTAACTACTAATCTAACTCTTAGATTAGTTAATTAAAAGTTAATTACTAATTTAACACTTAAATTAACAATCAACTCCAATAAGTTATTAACTACTAATCTAACTCTTAGATTAGTTAATTAAATGTTAATTACTAATTTAACTCTTAAACTAATAATTAACATCATTTATTAATAACTATCAAATAAACCCTTTGATTAGTCAATTAAAATTAACTATCAATTTAACATTTAAATTAACAATTAATTTCAATTAACTAATAATGACTAATTTAACACTTAAATTAGTCTATTAGAATTAATTATTAATTTAACTTTTAAATTAATAACTAATGCAAATCATTAAGAACAATTTATTAATAATGATTCCAAAAACCCATTAATAACCCAATCCATATTTATTAGAAAATAAAATTTAATTTTCAAAACAATTTTGAAATATAAATTTAAAATCTAATCAGATATTAATTGGGTCAAAAAGGGCTTAATAAGGTTTAATAAAAGGGGATAATAATAGGGATTTAACTCAATTGGACTCAGCCACATGGCTGAGCCATGGGGCTCGGGCCCTAGCCGAGCCAGGGCTCGGACCAGGCGCCCACAGGGGCCGCCTGGCTCGAACCTGGTTCGACCAGGCCCCAGACCCGGTCCGGGCCGGTCCGACCGGCTCGGAACCGGGTCTTCCCCACCCCAAACCCTAACCTGTTACAGGTCTTGGGAAGGCCGGCGGCGGGGAAGTAGCATGGCGCCGGCGGCAGTGCCCCCCGACGGCACAGGCCCGGCCGGCGGTCCCCCCCGACGCCGGCGACGTGCCCGGCACTGGCAGGGCCGCCGGCGGTGGCCACAGCATGCAGCCCGAGCCTCAAAATTTCCCTAAAATTTCTGGTTTTACAGGATTTAAATCCAATTTGGGGCTAGATTTTTGCGGCTCTCCAAGGCCATTCCGGCGCCGGAAAAATACCGGATGTGGAGTGGTGACTATCACCAGTTGATCTGGAGTCTCGGCCGGCCATGCCAACGATTCGGAAGCAGATTCAAGCCGCCGTAAAGTCGCCGTTCTTCGTCTCACGAAGAACACGAAAAACCCCCAAAATAATCTCGAAAAATCACGGAAAAATAATCAAATTATTTGTGTTCATCTTATGAACACGATTCCGTCATTTTAATCGGATTAAACGCATGGAATAACTCAAGAAAAATCAATTTCGGAAACCGAAAAGGGACGAGAAACAGTGGAACCTGGCTCTGATACCACTGTTGGGTTTTCTCGGTTTCTCCGGATCGCTCACGCAGCGGAAAAATAAAATTATTTACAGCGATCCGTTCCCGTTTCGGAGACTAAAATACGATAATCTAATTATCGAAATTCTCACCGTGTGCGGATTCGAATCTGCAGCCGTTCGGTTCCGTCGGTGCGACACCGCAAGCCGCGCAAACGCCCGGCCTCTAGCGAAGTCCACGCGATCCTCCCCGCGACAGATATCCTCGAGTTCGTCGTTCTTCGTAGTCCGCGAAGCCTCCGCTGGTCGCTGCAATGATCGCCGCAGTGCGCGGACGATTTCTCGTCGAACGGGATTCGGAGAAGCGGCGGGGCAGATCTGGATCTGCCTGGACTCCAGAGGGAGACAGAAACTGAGGAGGGGCGGCTAGGGTTAGCAGCAGCTTGGCCTGCTTAGCCCGTTCGCTATGTTTTATACTAACCGCGCGGTTTTTCACAAAAACCCCCGGTTTATATAAAACCCAGTTATTTATCCATCGCCTTGAGAATCATGTGCGTGTGACCCTCTAGGCCCAAGTACGAGTCCAGTTAATGACCCAACAAGCCCAGTGACTCCTCACTGGCTTTATTAATTAATTAATAACCCTTTATTAATCAATTAATTAATCGAATTGATGTCGCACATCGAATTCGACCGGGCCTCCGATCACGTTGGGTGCCAAGCAACACCGCGTGAACCCGGAAGGTATTTGGGGTTAAGTAACCCACTCTTGGAACCTTTCCGTCGACAGTTACCGCGTGGATATAATCCTTCATTCGTATAATGCTCTCGAGTCAACTCAGGGCATGGCGAGCTGTCAAACCCTAGCCGGTTGGCTCACTTGGATTGGATGCCGCTGATGAATATCGGAAAACTCCTTTTTCGATATTATCGTCCGCCCTGGCCAGGGACTTCCGCGCATCCTTCCCAGAGCATTCTCTCTCTAAGTACCGAGAGCGAATGATTCCTTATTGACACACAATTCCCTTCAACGGTATTCCGCTGTACCCAATCCTTGGCGTATTAGAATCCCATGGCTAGAGATTCGTAAACCAAGGTCAAAGTACAGAAGTCCACTGCCAAGGTGTCCTTGGTGTCTCAGGTCCGAGGACCATCCACGCAACTGCGACAATAGAATCAAGCTGGTTGACAGTGAGGTACAATACCATCCAGCGATTCAGTCGGATCAGTTCAGTGAACTCATTCTCCAATGAGCACCTACATATTCGCCTTAGTGTCTCCACACAAGTGACTTATGAGACCAGTCACCCTCTTCATATGAGCAGGAGTAATCTGTACTAGTCTCACCGGATATCCGATGTCCTTCTCGGATATCCTACGACTAGGAACGATTAAGAATATGTGTGTTTAAGTGATCAGTCTCATTAGTATGATCTCATCATAATCTGATCACCATAGCACATATTCACGGACTTCATTATGAAACGATAATTAACACGATTTACACATAATGAATATTATGCCATCTTATTAATAATGAACGAGATTTACATTGTTAAATTGGCCTGTAGGCCACCTAAACTAACAACCTTGTGGTAGCACAACAAATCACATCAAGTCCCTTAGGCAGTCAACTCTTGACAGTTGCAACATTTTGCAATATCCGATCGATTTAACCCCTGAATCAGAATGACCTTGTGGTAGCACAACAAATCAAATGATTCAGTTAAGTTTATCCATCATTACTTAGATGACATGAATTCTTAGTGCAATCCTTGTGGTAGCACAACAAAACTACACTATTTGTCCATTCATCTTAATGACATCACATGTCGTAGACCTAGTTTAATTTCTAAATCAAATGGACCTTGTGGTAGCACAACAAATCCGTTTGAGATAAGAATTATCCTAAGATCTATAATGATGGTGGGTTACGTGGATTATTCTGAATATCTCACGTTCACAACTTAAGTTTTAAAAGAGGGTTTTGATTTTGATTTGTAAAATATCGTGCTATCAATAGTATTTCAATTTGAAGTATCAATATACTTAATAGAAATATATATATATGATAGCATAGTCCACAAATATCACATATATGCTGAAAAATTAAATGGGGATGATCATGGACTGCTAAAGCTACTATGGAATCATCGGAGCCAAACGATGATCCATAATAGGATCCTAATGTGAAAATAGCAACACTGGTTTCATTTGATGCAAGTCCTTCCTCCAGAGGTGTCTTCAGAAGATCCCGTCCTCTTAGCTTAATCCGATACATTTAAATATGAAATTCAGGACTCGCAGGTCTACAAATGTACATTTAAACAATTTAGAAACCTTGATCTTATCAAGGGGAGTACAATCTTATAAGAAAGTAGAAAGTACACTTGGATTAAGAGAGAGGAGGACACGCAGGTCCTATTTAAAATCCCAAATTAAATAAGCATTGCATTCATCTACATCATTCATCACATGAAAATACTAAGTCCATGATCATCCCACCATAAAACACATCACATGCATCACAATCATCACATAATTGCTGTTTGGTATTAAATTTTATAAATATAAAATTATAATACCAATTAGTTTTCGAAATAACATTTATTTCAGCATAATCAATAATATTCAAAACATTATTGACAAATAAACTAACTAAACTATTCAGTTAATCTAAATACTAATTCAAACACTTTGAACAGAGAAATGTAATCAAGTTATGCATAAAATTAGTTTAAAACATTTTTAAACTAATTAATTTAACAGGGAAATTAATTATCTAAAACAATTTTAAATAATTAACTAACACCCTATTAATAACAAAGCCCTTTAATTGAATAATAGTTATTAAACAATTTAATAACCTGTTAATAATCATAAAAATAATTAATAACAATTATTAATTATTTCTATAATTTTTTCTGTTTTAAAACAATTTTAAAATGGGCTTAAATGAGCTTAATAATGGTTTTAATCGGGTTTAACAGGAATTAAAAACAATTTTTAATAAAACAGAAAATGGGCCCAGCCCATTAGGGCCCAAAGGCCCGGACCCAGGGCCCTGGCTCGGCCAGGGTTCGACCCTGGCCGAGCCAGGGCGCCGCCCGGCTCCCGCCCGGTCCGACCGGGTCGGGACCGGGCGGTTCAGCCCGTTTCTTCCCATTCGACCGGGCCTCCCCCCCTTTTCCTATCCTGCAAACCCTAACGCAGCAGGCCGGCGGCGATGGAGGCGTTGTGGGCGGCACCGGCGGCCGGCGGTGCCCGCGGCGCCGGCGTCGTGCTTGGCGCCTGCAGGGCCGTCGGTGACTGGCGATGGGGAGGAAACCAAGCCCCAAAAACCCAAAAATCTGATTTTTCACGTTTTAAAAACCCGAGTTTGGGCTCGATTTTTAGCACCTCCGAGGGCACTCCGGTGCCGATCTTCATGCCCAATGTGAAGTGGTGACTATCACCAATAGATCCAGACATCCGGGCCGCCATCCCAACACTCAGAATGCACGTACGAAGCCGCCAAAGTAGCCCCGTTCATCATCACATGAAGAACTACGAAAAACCCAAATAAAATCCGAAAAATTACAGAAAAATAATCAAATTGATTGTGATCATCATATGAACACTAATCTGTCATTTTTAATCAGATTAAACACAAGAACACGTACAATACGGGTTCTTCACAAATAACGAGAAAACACGCAAAACAGTGCCGTTTTACAACCGAACCAGCGAACCTGGCTCTGATACCACTGTTAGGAATCGCCATGAACGCAGCGGAAATAAAAAATGATTCCATTGTATCGGTTGCTGGGGTCGTAAAACGGACATTAAAATAATCGCGGGAAGAACAGTTCTTCACCTTTGCGGGGTTTCGAATCTCCCGTGGATGATGTCGACTCGGTAATCGCGCACGCGCACGATCTCTAGAGGTATCCACAGGAGTTCCCGCAGTAGACGCGATTTCCTCCTCGACTTGAGTGCTCCGACCATATCTCAAATCCACCATGCGCGGAGAGAGATAGATCCACTCCAAGAGAGAGAGAAGGAGAGAGAGAGGAGAGAGAGAATCTGGGGAGTATAATTCGTCCAACTAACTTTTTACCCCTCCCCCTTGGCCCTCCTTATATAGAAATAAGGATAAGCACAAGAGTTAATCCTCATGATTATCCAAAAGTTTGGCCTTGGATAATTCTCCATTAAATCTTCATGTTTATCCTGCAGCTTTTCACAAAAACCCAGATAAGCATGAAATTTAACATCTCTCACCGTCTGACGAGAACTCTTATGTGTGTGACCCCCTAGGCCCATATATCAGTCTGGTTGCAGGCCCATTAAACTTAGAACTATTTCTTGAGTTTAATATTTATTAATTAACATTTAAAAGTCATATGTTAAATGATTAATTTAATAAACAAATAAATTATCATCCGATGATTAATTCACTTGGCCTTCTGATCATGAACAGCACCAAACACTACCTCATGATCCCAGAAGATATAAGGGATACTGTTCCCTTCAATTGAACCTTTCCGTCTGCCGATACCGCACAGATATAATCCTTCACTCATGCAATGTCCCGATAACGCAAGGGTACGGTTTTATAGTCAAACCCTCTATCGCATTATCCAGATGGATTCCAGTACACAGTTAATATCTAGAAAGACATCTCTTTCATTTGACCCTGGCCAGGGATTTATGTGTACACATCCATAGGACATTCTCTCTCCAGTCTTATACCAAGAGTGAGTGATCTCTTGTTGTTCACTCAATTACCTTCGCAAGCTTTCCACTGTATCTGAAAGACCGATTATGGTGGACTTAATGGTTAAAGTCCACGCGTCAGAGAATCAAGATACAATGGTCCACAAACAAGGTATCATTGGTGACTCAGGTCAAAGGACCAACTGTGCTACTGCAACGATTGAATTCCCTGGTTGACTAATAGGTATAATTACCATCCAGGAATTCTTATTTGGGTCTGTTCAGTGAACTCATTCTCTAATGAGCACCCACTTGTTTGTCTTAGTGTCACCACACGAGTGAATGTGAGATCATTCACCCTCATCATATGAGCAGACATAACTTGTGTCGATCTTTTCGGATATTTAATGTCCATCTCAAATATCCTATGATCGAGAACTATTTAAGACAATTGCCTTATGATATTGATCTCACTATCATGATGTAACGACCCGCCACCCTATAATCGGGGATCCGATTACTAAATGGGTACCAAATCATCAATTTGGAGCCAAACCAGGATCTAATTAAGTCTGGGAGATAAATAATAAACTAAGCTAAACATTCACATCGCATTGAATTGAAATGAAAGTGCAGGAATTAAAAATTATTACAATGCGAGTCGATACAGCAAATAATTACATACTCCAACAGAAAGGAAATAATTAAACGTACAGGCCAGAAATAAAATAACAACTACGTCGGGGCATACCCCGGAATAACCACTGACGGTGCTCAACACACGGCCGCACTCTCCTCGCTAGGTCTGCTGGGAGTCCTCACCTGAAAACCGCAGGGGTGAGTCTCAAAGACAAGACTCAGTAGGGATCCTTCGATCCCCACTGCCCACGCACACACCCACAAGTGCAAAGTACAGCTAACGGTAAAGTGATAAGCACAGGAGGTACAATTCCTAATTCTTAACATGAAATCACATGCAGTCGAAATATAATAAACATGCATATTCTGAACTAGCCGACTAGGGAACCCACAACTGTCGTCTCGATAGAACTCGCTAACCACACAACAACGGTGGGAAAAATCTCGACCCGCTGAGACCAAGCAGTAACCCCTCAGATAGCACAATAGCTACTCCGGCCCAACTGGGTCAGGTGGTTACTCCTTCCCTCAGCATGAGTGACTCTCTGAATGTACCACTCCGACACCGGTACTAGCTGACCCCGGGGTTCACCAGGTGACCCTCTCTCACTAGGCGTCACCCCGCCCATGCCCCCACCGGCGCTGTGCTCACGCCCCCACCAGCACAGGGTGATAAAGCGCTACAATGTCACTCCAGGTCCACAGTAACACAAAACACCAAACCCGGCACAGTGCGATCCGGTCACGTGAAAAGCCCGCAATCGCACGACACACAACGCAGTGTCATCCGGTCATGAAGGATCCATCATTATCGAGCGCATTAAAGCATGTATTAATTCACTATCTAGCAGTATGAACACGTTTTACTGGCATGAATTAGTGTTGTTCTGTCTTGAATCGCGTCGCCCAAGGCCGACGCCATTCAAGCTCCTTGTACTGGTTTATGTAAAATACTGTCTTCAGAATCAGGCCTTAAAAGGCGTCGACACCAGTGGTCGCCTTTTGAAAGGCGTCGACATCCTCAGACGCCATTTAGCACAAAAATCCAGGAATTCCAGAAAACATTACCCAGGGGATTTCTGCCTTAAAAGGCGTCATGGCTACCTGACGCTATTCAAATCGCGTCGCCCATCCATGACGTCTTTTAGTCCCAGAATCCCCGAACTGGCAGACTCTCAGTAAGACGATTCCTGCCTAAAAGGCGTCGTGATGGCCCGACGCCCTTCAAAAAGGCATCGTCCATGCACGACGTCTTTCAACCCCAGGAACCAGAGTCTGCATGAGCCCGAGGGGTCCCTTTCCAACCCCCAACAACCCCAAAATCACCCAAAAACGGAGGAGAAAGAGGGGCAATTCAATCCACAGGAAATCACATTCATAGAAATCCCCGATATCATAAAGAAGAACTCCTAAACATGCTTGTTCTACCCCCCCCAAAACCAAAGATCTATAACAAGCTCAAACGGGGAAAACATGGTTTGAACACAATGCTATGGGAACCGTCACCCTACCGAATACTTGGACGCCTCCGAGCTTCAAGCCGTCCACCCGTCTCGCCCCACGCCGCCGCCGGTACCGCCGTGGTCGTCCTTACTCCACCGTGACGTCGGCCGCCGTCCGGAGAGTAAAACGCCGCAGTGGAAGTGGAGGTGGTAGTGGTAGGAGCTAGGTAGAGGATGGAGTAGAGGGAAAGATGAAATGGTGGGAGGAAAAGAGGGAGGAGGCGAAATCGCCGCCAAGTTCGCCGGAAGGGAAGGTGAGAAAGAGAGAAGGAGGAAAAAATGAAGGAAAGAAGGAGGGCTCGCGGGGTTAACCAGAGACTGGCTAAAACGCGTCGACATCTACGGACGCCTATCAGGTGACGTAACGGCTGCTCTGACAAGACTCTGAAACGCGTCGTTCGAGGCAGACGCCGTTCAGACGACTGGTCAGGGCCGTACACTGACAATCCCAGAGTCGCAGTCTGAAAGGCGTCGACACACGTGGACGCTGTTCAGGCGACACGACAGGGCCGTACTCTCGCGGCCCGAAGCCAGCCCACGTGGCAGGACCTGAAACGCGTCTGCAATAGTGGACGCCGTTCAAAATGCGTCTCGATGTCCTGACGCAAATCATCACAGAACCTCAGCCCTCACTAAGGTCAGGACTACTAGGTCCGACCCCGAAAATCGGATCCGAAAGTCTCGATCATTACACATGATCTTATCATGATTCAATATCCCATACATTTGTCTATGGACCTTCATTACGATAGTTAATTGCGAGAACTATTAAATGAAGAAATGATTGCCTTTATTAATAATCTGAACTAGAATGTACAATGATTGGCTTTGAGGCCACCCAATTCTAACACCATCAAGACTTCTTAGTGACTCTTCGATCTCTTGATTAGTTCAAGTATGGAGATCCGTGCCGGTGTTCGATCCAAATGTTTCAACAAATCGTATTGAGTGCCTGGTGCACTCTCTTCATTGTGTGCTTCCTCAGTCGGCTGTGATGGGTCGTCTCTAACTGTTAACTGAGGAAATACTTTGTTGAAAATTCTTCCACTCCGGAGCGCATGTTCCTCAACCGTGGAGGATCCGGGTGACACCTTGAGTACTGCGGGGTTGAATGGTGCGGATGGCGTAGAGGGTTGGTATGTTGGTGATGGCGTGGGGTTAGGTGGTGATGGCGTGGCGCGGATTAAAGGCCTAGATGGTTGGATAGTGGATGGGTAAGTGGTTGGTGAAGTGCGTAGTAGCGGTCTGGATGGTAGGAGGGTGTCTGGGTAGGTGGTAGTGGTAGTGGGCGAAGTAGGGAATGGTACGTGGAGTAATGGTCTAGATGGTAGAAGGGACGCGTAATTGGTTTGCGGGGGATTATATGGTAGCGGTGTAGTGGTGTGGGGCGTAATGGGCTTGAGGAAAGCGGGTGGTGGTAATGGGTTATTGGGTGCGGGTGAGTGATATGTGGGTGTCGGTAGAGGGGTGATGGTAATGGGTTGTGGTCTGGGTAAGTGGATGGTACGGCGTGGTGGTCGTTCTGCGGTACTATGAACGTGACCTGTTGAATAAAGAGAGGAAGAGTCCTCTATTCTCCACTGTTGCCCACGGTCAGCCTCAAACTGGCTGTTCATCAAGATAGGGGCAACTTGGTTTTGGTTCGGATGCTCCGGGAGTGGGTTATGCACTATGCCCATGTTGGGTGGTGGTGCTGCTTGTGCTGGTGGTCTTGCTTTCTGCTGCTGCTGTGGTCTCCTCGCCTTCATGGCTGATATATACTTTTTCATCTCCTCCCAATCTATGCTGCTCTGCTCGTTGAGATCATGAATATAATCTCTGAACTAAAAGCAGGTGTCAATAGTATGCCCAGGTTGCCTATGGAAGTAGCAATACCTGGACGTGTCGGCATTCTAAGGCCATACAGCCTTTTCCCTTGGCAAGACTAAGGCATTAGCTGCCATTAGGGCACTGAAAATGTCTGCCAAAGATTCTGGGAGGGCTGGGTATTCTGCCCTCTTCGGGCCTGGAGGTCTTCTTTGCTGATTATAGTCAGCAGGAGGAGGGACATTATGGTATGCCGGCAGTGCACGCGGCTGATACTACTGTTGCTTATATTGCTGTTGTTGGGGCTGCTGGTACTGCTGTTGCTGTTGCGGCGGCTACTGTAGCTGTTTATGTTGCTGGTTCTGGTTCGGCTGCTGGGGCCGCTGATACTGTTGCTGATAATGGGGGTTCTGCTGCTGCCTGTATCCTTGCTGGTTCGGTTGTGGTGGCCTCTGGTACTGTTGCTGACTCCTCACGAACTGGGGCGAATTATTGTTCATGCTACTGACTTGCTCATGAGAGAGCGTGCCCTCAGTAGTCCGACCTGTGCTGGGAGCATTTGGCACTACAGGCTTCCGAAGTGGAGGCCTGCTATGTCTTTGAGGATCAAAGACACTAGAGAACGTAGCGTCCTTGAAGGCATTCTGGCAGTACCGTGCTCTTTCATAGAGCTCTGCCATGTTGGTCAGATTGTTCAGGGAGAGGACTAGCTTGAACTGGGGCGTGGCATTGGAGATCAACATCTTCACTTGCTCAGATTCGGACAAGTGATACTTCACCTTCTCGGCCAAGCCTCGCCACCTGTCAGTAAAACTGACAAACTCCTCATCAGGTTTCATCTTTTCTGCTATGAGGTCAGTGATGGACAAAGAGGGTGCAACTTTGTCTTGGTATCGTTGAATAAATTTTCGAGAGACGATACCGTAGTCCTCTACTTCGGAAGGTTCCAGGGAAAAGAACCACTCGAGGGCTGGTCCCTCTAGAGATCTCCTGAACAAAAAGGCCAACGACCTCTTGTCGTTCTGCCAGAAAGACGATTCGTACATAAACTCATTCAAGTGTGTGAAGGGGTTACCAGTACCATTGTACTTCCGGTACACTGGCATCTCAGAGGGTGGTATGTGGAACACTGGCAGGCTCAGTAAATTGATCTCTAGTACATCTTTGACCCACATCATCTTCTGGAGGTTGTTGAATTGTTCATCCATGCGCTCTATCTTGGCCAACAACGCTTGCGTGGTCAGATCTGCCTGGAGAGGAGGAGGAGGTGGAGGTACTTGATAGGCCTGCTGCCTAGAGTACGTCGGACGGGGAGGACAGTAAAGAGGAGGTCCGGCAGAGTTTCTGCCATGCCCGAGGGCATTTTGATGAGCAGGCGTTAGTGGTCTAGCCGGTTGCCTAGAACATGAAAGTTGCGGCCCAGCTGGCCGAGAAGTAATATGGAGGCCTTCCACGGCCTGATGGATGTAAGGAGGATGAAGAGGAGGTTGCTGACGGACAGCAGGGGGAGCCACAGGGTTCGGCTCAGCAGGCTGCACGGGTGCCTTCCCCTTCAGAATAGACTGAATCGCCTCGAACTGCTGAGGGTCCAGACGGGAGGCAAGAACTCCCAAAGCGTTGACGAGATCCGAAGGATCAGAAGATGAAGGATCATTCTGATTCATGTCCCCCTCAAGATCGGGATTGGGAATCGCATATTCATGCGGGGGAAGATCAGGATATCGATCATGGGGATGAAAGAGAGGTGTCCGGACATTCCCATCTTGTCGATATGGAATGGGGACAGAATTACGGGACGCATCAGCATCTCTCCCGCTCTCATAGTTGTAGTCCGAACCGCGAGGGGCATTAGCATCTCCCTCGTAGTTGATGATGGCGTCTTGAGCCATACCCAAGTCCCTCCCTGATCGCAGCAGCATGATGTTAGATTCTTTATTTTCAAGGATTGACAAACAAGTTGCACAGAGATTTAAACAAACAAGTGGATGTTTAGCGTGATTTTAAGATTCCTTGTTGAGTTATTTGGATTTAATTAAACCACAGATTCACTCAAGGGATAGGATCCTAGTTTCAGTTCAGTATCCACCGTTATGCTCTATGGCTTTCTCTCACAACGTTTATGGAATCTAACCGGGACTTCAATTGGTACAACCAGCCCGATGATCAAGGAGGAGTACCTTGATTTTGGGGACTTATGGAGGTCTCAACGCCAACTTCTCTAGTCTGATTAAGGGACCGACCCAATCAGAGAGAGTTGATGACGTCAAGTGGTGTGTTCCTAAGAAAAGGAGGGTATTCGCCTCAATGCGTATAACCTATGGCCTGGATGGCCTCTAATGCTTAATAATAATGGGTAATTAGCACTCAAGTCACAAAAATCTGAGAACTGGAGAAAAATTAAAAACTGTCTGAATTGCGTCGAGGGTAGTCGACGCTATTCAAACAAAATCTTAATTTTTCGCAGAAACTCAGATTGCAGACAACAAAGAAAGAAGACTGAAAGGCGTCTGGGTACGACGACGCAGTTTGAAACGCGTCGCTGGTTTTGGACGTCTTTCAAGTCGCAGAAGCAGTTTTCCAGGAGGAATTTATCGGTTGATTCCTCCTCAAACAGGATAAAAACAACAAATAATCAGTTCATGCAAGATTTTTTTTGTTTCAGATTTTAACAGGATGATTTTAGCAACTAAACAACTAAGATATCAATCAATCACTCAGCATTTTGATCACAAAAACAGCTTTTTAACTAATCCACGGGGAGGGCAAGATCTTGCCACTGGGGTGTGCACGTAGTGCACGTGGTAAATTAACTAAACTAAAAACACTCACCAATTGGTGAGGACGTGTCGAGAGACACAAGTGGTGCACCGTGGGTACCCGATTGATGATAGCAAGAACAAAAGAACTAAAAGATGGCGAGACCAAGTCCCACCGTGATCGCCAAAAAAGCTGTGAGTGCTTGAAATGATTGTGTGATTAACATGAAAAATCTATGTTGTTTAAGTGCAAAGTAATGCCTATTAAAAGGAAACTACGTGAAGTGATCGCCAGAAACTTTTGACTTAAAAGTTCCAAAAGAAGTTTGATCGCCTACCTGTTTAAACGCAGAAGATGTTGAGTCATTGGTTCCCCCTCTTCAGCCGGCTGAAGAAAGGGAGCCCTTCCTTTTCTTTTGTTCTTGCTGTTGAGTGTGAGGATCGTCCAAAGTTCTGGTGATTTGCTTGATTTCCTTCCTTCGATTCTCCTTTTTGCAGCTCGCAGAAATATAGAAAGAAATGAAGAAATGGTGATGAGAATTTAAGTAGAAGCAGTATCCATTCTAATCATGGTTTTAAGCATGCAATTAAACAACGAACTTACTTGTTTGAATGGCTTTTGAAACCCCTTAATCAAATAGATTTTGAGAAATGATGTTGTGGTGTGTGTTGCATGAAGTGATAATGAAGAATGTAGATTAATGAAGATAGAAAATGAAAATGCAGAAATGGAACACTTATGCCGATTGGATGAAGCCTTCAATTGGATGAAGAATGGACGCTGACTTCTGGAAACAGCAGCGCTTCGGCGTTTGGATGTCGTTACTTCGATCTTCAATCACTAACTCTGATTCTAACTCTTCTCTTTTTTTTTTTTAACTTTCAAGATGCAAGGTATTTATAGACTTCTTCTGCGTCCGTGATTAACGTGGAAAAATCTTAAGATTTATCCATCTTAACCAACATATAAATACAGATTAATTCATCTTTATCTGTAATTATCTAAAACGCATCCACATTGGCTGACTCCTTTCAGATTAATTAAGATAAAGATAAACATCCGAGAAACTTATCTTTATCTGTATTAGATAAAACGCGTCTACATATGTAGACGTCTTTTATACTAATTAAGATAAGGATAAACATCCGGAAGAGAAGTTGAAATAGCCTAGGAAACTTAAAACGTGTCAACTCATACAGACGCCTTTTAGCTATTTAACCAACTGATTAAAATTCAAATTTAAACGTTAAAATAAGAATAAACTCTAAATGGCGTCCACACAGATAGACGTCTTTTAGACTTCTTCATATTTTAACTGAAATTTGAGTTAAAATCAATTCAATTGATTAACTTAAACATGTCTGTTAAACCCGACACTCAAAAAATCAATAAAAATTAATCAATGATTAAATATCAGACCATTCTAAGACATTATTATATGATATGAAATTTACTCGAAATGATGTCAAAATTAGCGTGTCTACAAAGTTATGTCTGCTCATGTGATGAGGGTGAATGATCTCACATTCACTCGTGTGGTGACACTAAGACAAACTTGTGGGTGCTCACTAGAGAATGAGTTCACTGAACAGACCCAAATAAGAATTCCTGGATGGTAATTATACTTATTAGTCAACCAGGGAATTCAATCGTTGCAGTAGCACAGTTCGTCCTTTGACCTGAGTCACCAATGATACCTTGTTCGTAGACCATTGTGTCTTGATTCTCTGACTTGTAGACTTTAATAATTAAGCCCACGATAGTCGGTTTCTCAGATACAGTGGAGAGCTTGCGAAGGTAATTGAATGAACAACAAGGGATCACTCACTCTTAGTATAAGACTGGAGAGAGAATGTCCTATGGATGTGTACACATAAATCCCTGGCCAGGGTCAAATGAAAGAGATGTCTTTCTAGAAATTAATTCAGCACTGGAATCCATCTAAATAATGCGATAGAGGGTTTGACTATAAAACCATACCCTTGCGTTATTGGGACATTGGATGAGTGAAGGATTTTATCTGTGCGGTATCTGCAGACGGAAAGGTTCAAATAAAGGGAACAGTATCCCTTATATCTTCTGAGATCATGAGGTAGTGTTTGGTACCGTTCATGAGTAGAAGGCCAAGTGAATTAATCATCAGATGATAAACCATTTGTTTATTAAATTAATCATTTAACATATGATGTTTAAATGTTAATTAATAAATATTAAACTTTAGAATTAGTTCTAAGTTTAATGGGCCTGAAACTGGACTGATATATGGGCCTAGAGGGTCACACACATAAGAGTTCTCGTCAGACGGTGAGAGACGTTAAATTTCATGCTTATCTGGGTTTTTATGAAAAGCCGCAGGATAAACATGAAGATTTAATGGAGATTTATCCACGGCCAAATTCTTGGATAATCATGAGAATTAATCCTTGTGCTTATCCTGATTTCTTATATAAGGAGGCCAAGGGGAGGGGAAAAAGAGGTTGAACGAATTTTACACCCCAAGATTCTCTATCTCCTCTCTCTCTCTCCTTCTCTCTCTTGGAGTAGATCTTTCTCTTTCCGCGCATGGTGGATTTGAGATCTGGTCGGAGCACTCAAGTCGAGGAGGAAATCACGTCTGCAGCGGGAGCTCGTGTAGATACCTTTAGAGATTGTGCACGTGCACGATTACCGAGTCGGAATCATCCACGGGAGATTCGAAACCCCGCAAAGGTGAAGAACCGTTCTTCCCGCGTTTTAATTTTTGTCCGTCTTACGATCCCAGCAACCGATACATAGGAATCGATTTTCTTTTCCGCTGCGTTCTAGGCGATTCCTAACAGTGGTATCAGAGCCAGGTTGCTGGTTCGATATTAAAACGGCATCGTTTTGCATGATTTTTCTCGTTATGCGTGAAGAACCAGTATTGTACATGTTCTTGGGCTAAAATTTATTTAAAAATCTGGGAATCGTTCCCACGTTTTTAGAATGTCTAAAATTATTGGGATGTGATCCCGGAATTGAATAGGGTCTTTCTTGGGGCTGCTCCGTATGGGTAGAAGATTATCATGATATTTTTTTTGGGGGAGTCACAGGGATGATCCCTGGTTTCTATGGCTGTCTAGTTCGACCAGAGACATCTCCGATGATAACCGGAGATTCCCCATCCCAGGCGGCAGTTGGGGTTATCCTTCCCAGGCCATACACTATAGACCGCGTTCGGAACCGGCCTGCGAATAAATGTAGGAAGTTCGAGATAACCACTGGGGACTACTACCGGCATATACGGCGCTGTATGGCCTATCCTCCCTTTTTTTTAACTGGTTCCTTCCTCTCTTATTCCGATGGCATGCAAATAGCAACGTGAGTACAGAGAGGTGCGTACAGGGAGAAACCTAACGTCTGGCAACACTCGACGACGTCCACCGGCGCTGTGGGGACCGGCCGGAACCCCACCCCCCATCGGCTGGGCCGGGGGGGGGAGAAAACCTCCTCGTTATCGTGATAAATTGCCGCATGCAGGCTTGAGGGGAGGACCGGCGGAGCTCGAGGACGTCCAGGGCGCCGCCGGCGACGTCCACCGGCGCCGTTAAGGCCGGCCGGAGCCCCGCCGCCGGTCGCCTGGGTCGGCGGCGATGCGCCCTCGCCGGTCGGGGGAGAACCAGGCGCTGCTGCGACTGTTTCGCGAGCAAGGGTCGAGGAACGTTCCCGGCGGTGATCACCAGGGTCACCGGTGTCATTCACCGGCGCCGTTGGGGCTGGCCGGAGCTCCGCCGCCGTTCGCCAGGGCCGGCGGTGGCCTCCCGGTGCTGGTGCGTCTGCGTGTTGCAGGTTGCTCCCTCCCCCGAAACCCTAACGGGCGACGGGGGTGAGCGGTGCGTGGGCACCGAGCCGCCCGCCCGGACCCGACGCTCCCCTACCGACCCGTTTAGGCCCATTAACCCCTTTTTAGCCCCCTTTTAGACCCTTTTAAGGCCCATTTTAAAACTGTTTTAAAATAGATATTTTTTGGGATAATTAATAATTGTTATTAATTATTCTTATTATTATTAACAGATTATTAAACTGTTTAATAACTGTTAATTCAAATTAAAGGGTTTTATTGATTATAGGGTATTGGTTAATTATTTAAAATTGTTTTAGATAATTAACTTCCCTATTAAATCAATTAAGTTTAAAACTGTTTTAAACTCATTTTATGCATAACTTGATTTTATTTAACTGTTCAAAATGTTTGAATAAGTATTTAGATTAACTGAATGGTTTAGTTATTTCATTAATCAATAATGTTTTGAATATTATTGATAATATTGAAATAAATGTTATTTCGAAAACTTATTGGTATTGTAATTTTATATTTATAAAATTTAATACCAACCGTAATTATGTGATAATTATGATGCATGTGATGTGTTTTATAGTGGGATGATCATGGACTTTGTATTATCATGTGATGATTGATGTGAATGAATGTGATGCATATTTCATTTGGTATTTTAAATAGGACCTGTGTGTCCTCCTCTCTCATAATACAAATGTACTCTCTAGCTTCCTAGAAGATTGTACTCCCCTTGATAAGATCAAGGTTTCTTATTGTTTAAATGTATATTTATGGACCTGCGAGTCCTAAATTTCATATTTATATGTCACGGATAAAGTTTAGAGGACGGGATCTTCTGAAGACACCTCTGGAGGAAGGACTCGCATCAAATGGAACCAGTGTTGCTGTTTTCACATTCGGGTTCTATTATGGATCATCGTTTTGCTCCGATGATTCCATAGTAGCTTAAGCAGTCCATGATCATCCGTATTTAATTTTTCTGCATATATGTGATATTTGTGGACTATGCTATCATATATATATTTCTATTAAATATTATGATACTTCAAATCGAAATACTATTGATAGCACGATTTTTTATAAATCAACTCAAAAACCCTCTTTTAAAATTTTAAGTCGTAAACGTGAGATATGCAGAATAATCCACGTAACCCACCATCATTATAGATCTAAGGATAATTCTTATCTCAAATGGATTTGTTGTGCTACCACAAGGTCTATTTGATTTAGAAATTAACCTAGGTCTACGACATGTGATGTCATTAAGATAAATGGACAAATAGTGTAGTTTTGTTGTGCTACCACAAGGATTGCACTATGAATTCAAGTTATCTGAGTAATGATGGATAAACTTAACTGAATCATTTGATTTTTTGTACTACCACAAGGTCATTCTGATTCTGGGGTTAAATTGATCGGATATTGCGAAATGTTGCAATTGTCAAGAGTTGACTGCCTAAGGGACTTGATGTGATTTGTTGTGCTACCACAAGATCACATGCATGATGCCCGAAGGATTCTGATCCCCACTAGGAGATCACTGGAATCTCCCATTCTTTATATTAGAGGGTCATACAGATCGCCGAAAAATAGTGGGAGCCTAAATCTAGATTAAAAGTCCTAAATCTGATTTTAAGAACTATCTGCTTATTTTTATATTTCCTTGTAGGTCGCTATGTCGTCACCTAACCCCCTTCGTTGCATACTTGATGCAAACAAACTCACGGGACCTAATTACATTGACTGGTTACGCAACCTGTCCTTAGGTGTGAAAAGCTAGCCTATGTCCTGGATCAACCAAATCCAGTACAACCCGGTGAAAATGCTAATGAGGATGAATTAATGATGTTTAAAAATTGGAAGGAGGATTCTATCAAAGTCCAGTGTTATATGCTTGGTTCAATGAATAATGAACTACAACGACAGCATGATAACATGGAACCTAAGTCCATTCTGAATCACCTAGAAGAGTTGTTTGGTGAACAATCAAGAACTGAAAGATATGAGATATCGAAGAAATTGTTCAGGACCAGAATGAGCGAGGGCACATCTGTGCAAACTCATGTGCTCAAGATGATAGAATGGATTGAGAGGCTTGCAGTACTTGGCTTTGTTATGAACAATGACCTAAGCATCGACTTAATCCTACAGTCCATTCCAGATTCATTTTCACAATTCATTATCAACTTCAATATGAACAAAATTGAAGTTACACTGGCTGAGCTGCTCAACATGTTAAAGACAGCAGAAGGCACTATCCAGAAAGACAAGCCACATGTAATGCTTGTTGGTAAGACCAATAAGAAAAGAAAAGCTGGACAGACCTTTAAGAAAGAGAAGCCTAAGAAGCTAGTGAAAAGCAAACCTGCGGTTCAAAAGGACAAAGCTAAAGTCAATGATAAAGGTCAGTGTTTCCACTGCCATAAAGAAGGTCACTGGAAGAGAAACTGCAAGATCTATCTAGCAGAAAAAGCAAATGCGAAGCTTGGTGAAGCTTCAGGTATACTCATGATCGATATTAACTTGTCTTATAGAGAATCAACATCTTGGGTATTAGATACTAGATGTGTTTCTCATATCTGCAATAACTTGCAGGTGCTAACAAGTAAAAGAAGATTGAACCGCGGAGACGTGGATCTGAGGCTTGGGAATGGAGCAAAAGTTGCTGCGTTAGCTGTGGGGACAGGAAGACTTCAGATGCCGTCATGAGACTCATTGGAACTAATAGATTGTTATTATGTTCCGACCAATATTAGGAATATCATATATATTTCATGTTTAGATAAACAAGGATATTCTATGAAACTTGAGAATAAAGGTTGTTCCATTTATCAAGGAGACAAATTGTTTGCTTCTAGATATTTATTGAATGGATTATATTTACTTGATATTGCATATGATGTTTGTCTAGTAAATAAATCTCTTGAACGAATAGATAAGGATGTGAATAAATCATACCTATGGCATTGTAGGCTAGGTCATATAAATGAAAACAAGATCATTAGGTTGCAAAAGAATGGATATCTTGATCCATTTGATTATGAATCATTTGCAACTTGTGAAGCTTGTCTCATAGGAAAAATGACCAAAGCTCCATTTTCAGGACATAGAGAAAGAGCTAAGGACTTATTGGAACTAATACATAGTGATGTATGTGGTCCAATGTCCACTCATGCTATGGATGGTTACTCATACTTTGTTTCATTTACAGATGATTTCTCAAGATATCGCTACATATATTTAATGAAATATAAGTCAGAAGTCTTTGAGAAATTTAAAGAGTTTAAAAATGAAGTTGAGAATCAGACTGGAAAGAGTATCAAAAACTCTTCGATCAGATCGAGGGGGTGAATACTTAAGTACAGAATTCACACAATATCTTAAGAATAATGGTATTTTGCCTCAGTGGACTCCTCCCTATACACCACAATTAAATGGTGTATCGAAAAGGAGAAATCGTACTCTATTAGATATGGTACGATCAATGATGAGTTATGCTAAACTTCCAATCTCTTTATGGGGATATGCACTGTTGACTGCTGCATATCTGTTGAACAAAGTTCCCAGTAAGTCAGTATCTTCCACTCCATATGAGATATGGAAAGGAAAGAAACCAGACTTTAAGTATGTTAGAGTCTGGGGTTGTCCTGCACATGTCAAAAGACATGATCTAGATAAACTGGATTCCAGGACAGAAAAATGTAGATTTGTGGGATATCCAAAAGAGACTTTTGGATATTATTTCTATCAGCCCAGTGATCAAAGGGTGTTTGTCGCAAAAAGAGCTGTCTTCTTAGAAAAAGAATATCTTTCAAAAGAAGACAGTGGGAGCAAGATAGAACTGGAAGAAATTCTAGACTCACAAATCAACACTTGTTCATCTACTGAACCATTCACTCAAGAACTTGTTCAAGATGATACACAAAAGGTTCGCATATCAGGTAGAGTGCTGTAGGTGCTGAAAATGCTCGTGTGATTAATATGAAAAACTATGTTGTTTAGTGTAAACTAACCTATTAAAAACAGGAACTAAAGTGCAGTGATCGCCAGAAACTTTTAACTAAAAAGTTTCAAAAGAGATATTGTAATGACCGAGACTTTCGGATCCGGTTTTCGGGTCAGACCCTGTTGTTCTAGTCCCTGTGGGGGGGGGGGGGTGGAAGTTCTGAGTTGAATCGCGTCAGGACCTGGTGACGCGTTTTAAACGGCGTCTACCTTGGCAGACGCGTTTCAGGTGCTGCCACGTGGGTGCCGCGGGGGGTTGGCCTTGGCCCGCGTGAGTACGGCCCTGTCAGGTCGTCTGAACGGCGTCTGCGAAGGACGACGCCTTTCAGACTGCGACTCTGGATGTGTCAGAGTACGGCCCTGACAAAGTTGTCTGAATTGCGTCTATGTAGGACGACGCGTTTCATAATCTTGTCAGATCGGCCGTCTTGTCACCTGATAGGCGTCCGTAGATGTCGACGCGTTTTAGCCAGTTCCTGGTTAACCCCGTGAGCCCTCCTTCTTCCCCTCATTTTCCCCTACTCTCCTTCCCTTCTCCTTCTCCGGCGACCGGCGGCGAACTCCTCCTTTTCCCTCTTTTCCTCCCACCATTTCAACTCTCCCTTCACTCCATCCTCCACCTAACCCGTACCACTACCACCTCCACTTCCACTGCGGCGTTCTACTCTCCGGACGGCGGCCGACGTCACGGTGGAGCTAGGACGACACGGCGGTACCGGCGGCGGCGTGGGGCGAGAAGGGTGCACGGCGTGGAGCTTGGAGGAGTTCGAGTGTCCGGTAGGGTGACGTTCCCCGTGGCATTGTGTTTAAAATCATGTTTTCCTCGATATGCATATGGTAGATCTTCGGTTTTGGGGGTTAGAATGAGCATGTTTAGGATCTTTATGGGGGTGTTTGCCTTTGAAATGTCTTGCTCTTCGTTTCCCCTCCAATTTGATGATTTTTGGGTTTGTTTGGGGTTGGAAAGGAGCCCTCGGGTTTAGGGCGCTCCTGGTTCCTAAGTCTGAAAGACGTCGTGCATGGACGACGCCTTTTTGAAGGGCGTCGGGCCATCACGACGCCTTTTAGACAGGAATTGACTGACAGACAGTCTACCAGGTTGTGATTTCTGTGGCTGAAAGACGTCATGAATAAGCGACGCATTTTTGAACGGCGTCGAGCATCTATGACGCGTTTTAACCGCAGAAATCCCTTGATAAAGCCTTGGGAATTCCGGATTTTCGTGTTGATTGGCCTCTGGGGATGTCGACGCCTTTTAAAAGGCGACTACTGGTGTCGACGCCTTTTAAGGCCAGAATCTGAAGACTGATTTATATGTAAACCTGTACTTGGAGCTTGAATGGCGTCGACCTTGGTCGACGCGATTCAAGCCAGAATCTCACTAATGCATGCCAGTAAAATGTGTTTACACTGCTAGATAGTCGGATGATGCATACAGTTAGTATACTTGATGTAATGAACTCTTCGCGACCGGATGGCACTGCGTTGTGTGTCGTGCGACCGTGGACTTCCTCCGTGACCGGATCGCACCGTGCCGTGTTTTCTGTTCCGGTGGACCTAGAGTGACAGTTGTAGCGTTCTACACCCTGTGTCGGTGCGGAGGGACACAGCGCTGACGGGAGCAGTGGCGGGGTGACGCCTAGTAGAGAGGGTCACCTGGTGAACCCCGGGGTTAGCTAGCTTGTACCGGTGTCGGAGAGGTACCGTTGGAGTGTCACTCGTGCTGGGGGAAGGAGTAACCACCTGAGCCAGTTGGGCCGGAGTAGCCAGCGTGCTATCCGAGGGGTTACTGTTTGGTCTCAGCGGGCCGGTGTTTGCTGAGGGAAGGAGTGACCGCCGAGGTGGCTCGTGTGCTATCCGAGGGGTTACTGTTTGGTCTCAGCGGGTCGTTGTGTTTCCCACTCTCGCTGTGAAGTTGACATGTTTTAAGGATACGCCGAATTACGAGTTTCCTGACAGATTAGAGTTATGCATGTTAGTTATACTTTGAATGCATGTGATTCACATTGAGATGTAGGCATGGAAATCATTGTCTCTTCATGGTTATTATATCCCTGCTGTACTTTTCACTTGTGGGTGTGTGTGTGTGGGCTGTGGGGATCGAATGATCCCTACTGAGTCTTTTCGTTGAGACTCACCCCTGCGGCTTTCAGGTGAGGACTCCAGGCAGACCTAGCGAGGGTTGTGCGGCTGAGTGCTGAGCGTCGTCGACTGTTGTTCCGGGGTATGCCCCGATGTAGTTGTTATCTTTATTTCTGGCCTGTATGTATAATCATTTCTTTTCTGTTGGAGTATGTAATTATTTGCTGTATCGAGTCGCATTGTAATAACTTTTAATTTCTGCATTTTCCCTTCAATTCAATGCGATGTGAATGTTTAGCTTAGTTGATTATTTATTTCCCAGACTTACTCGGATCTTGGTTTGGTTACAAGTTAATGATTCGGTACCCATTTAGTAATCGGATCCCCGATTATAGGGTGGCGGGTCGTTACAGTTGGTATCAGAGCATTCGGTCTGGCAAATAAATGAATAACTAGGTTAAATGTCACGAGTCCGACAAATAATTACATTATCCCGTACAGGCACGATGGTAGCTTAGGTATTGGGTTTCTAACTAGAACTTTTCGATTTTGTGTTTATAGGCGATTAGATGGCTCCTAGGAAGAGGGTGCCAGTTGTTCGAGAGAGGGCAGATGTCCCTAGTGGTTCTGAGGCCGGTCGGCCGAGTGTAGAGCAATTCATGGAGGCTATGATGGATACCATGGCCAGATATCAGACCCGAGACCCTAGTGAGAGTTCTAGTGCTCGGGGTGGGTCCACGGCTACACTGGAGAGATTCCTGAAGTTGAGGCCACCTCACTTCACCGGTCGTCCCGACCCTGACGAGGCCGTTCACTGGCTTAGGGAGATAGAGAAGACTTTTGACACCATGGATTGTGCAGCAGTGGAGAAGACTCCGTTAGCTACCTTTATGTTGAAGGATAGCGCCTATGATTGGTGGAGCTCCTTGAAGAGTTTGTCTTATGAAGATAGGAGTCTCAGGGAGATTTCTTGGGAGACTTTTGTGAAGGAATTCAATGTGCAGTATTTTCCTAGACATGTTCAGAGGGCCAAGGAGAGGGAATTCATGGAGCTGACTCAGGGGAGTATGACAGTACTCGAGTACCAGGCGAAGTTTGTTTCGCTTGGGAGGTTTGTGCCCTTCATCTCGGGGGACGAGGAGCGACGTACTGAGAGGTTTGTGGATGGGCTGAGGCTCGGCCTGAGGAACTTTGTAGCATCTCACTGTTGCAAGGATTTGGCATCAGCAGTTAGGAGTGCAGCGGCAGTGGAGGCACAGCTGAATCAGTCAGCCCGGGAGAGAGGACTGACTGCTCAGGGACCAGCACGTAGCAGGGGCAAGGCAGCGGCAGCGGCCCCTTCGTCCGGATCGGGATCGTCGTCACTCGGCTCCCGATTCAGGAGATTCTTCCGAGGCGGTGGCAGCAGTAGCGGCAGCAGTGGTAGTAGAAGGCCTAGGCAGGATCAGCAGAGCCAGTCGGTGTCCAGCGCCCAGCAGGAGTCAGCTCAGAGGCCTCCTGCAGTTTGTCAGCACTGTGGTGGTACTCATGGGGGGACTCAGTGTCCTGCTTTCTCTGGGAGATGCTATACTTGTGGCCAGCAGGGCCACGTGGCGAGGTTTTGCCCGCAGGGGCGTGGCCAGAGACAGGGTCCAGCTGATCAGAAGAAGCCGAGGACCCAAGGGAGAGTGCTGGCTATCACCAGGAAGGAGGCTCGTGCGTCCAACTTGGTGGAAGGTACACTTTCTGTCCTTGGGAACTCTGCGCATGTGTTGATTGATTCGGGTGCTTCGCATTCTTTCATTTCTGAGCAGTTCATAGATAATATTTCTGCACCCATTGATGAGTTAGCTGATGGATTGATGGTAGAGGTTCCTTCTGGGGATTTCATGTTATCTTATAATTATTTGAGGGATGTCCCCTTGTCCATTGAGGGCCATGAGTTACCCGCCCAGTTGGTTGTGCTGGCCATTCGGGATTTCGATATCATCCTGGGCATGGATTGGTTGGAAGCTTACTATGCTGAGGTGGACTGCCACAGGAAGAGAGTGCGTTTCTCTATTCCAGACATCCCGATCTTCTACTTCCAAGGTATCAGACTCTCTTCTCGAGGTATTCTTATTTCTGCCTTTAAGGCTCATAGGTTGCTTGCTGGTGGTTGCGAGGCCTTTCTTGCCTCTGTTGTTATTTCCGATGCCCGTGACTGTCCCAGTCCCTGGGAGGTGCCGGTAGTGCGTGACTTTGCAGATGTGTTTCCTGAGGAGTTGCCTGGCCTTCCTCCTCAGCGAGAGGTCGAGTTTACCATTGAGCTTGCACCGGGTACGGCGCCCTTGTCTAAGGCCCCGTATCGGATGGCGCCAGCTGAACTCGCTGAGTTGAAGGCGCAGTTGCAGGAGTTGCTTGATAAGGGTTTCATCCGTCCCAGTACTTCTCCGTGGGGTGCTCCTGTCCTTTTTGTCAGGAAGAAGGACGGTTCTTTGAGACTGTGCATTGATTATAGACAGCTGAACCAAGTGACGATTAAGAACAAATACCCACTTCCTAGGATCGATGATTTGATGGATCAGCTGCAGTCTGCGAAGGTATTTTCCAAGATTGACCTGAGATCTGGGTACTATCAGATGAGGATCCGTGATATTGATGTCAGTAAGACAGCTTTCAGGACTCGGTATGGACATTACGAGTTTTTGGTTATGCCCTTCGGTTTGACCAATGCTCCGGCAGCCTTTATGGATTTGATGAACCGAGTCTTTAGGGCCTATCTGGATCAGTTTGTGGTGGTATTTGTCGATGATATTTTGATATATTCTTCTTCTGAGGAAGAGCACGCCACTCATCTTCGAGCGGTGTTGCAGGTCCTAAGGGAGCACCAACTCTATGCCAAGTTCAGCAAATGTGAATTTTGGCTGAACGAGGTGCACTTTCTTGGGCACGTTATTTCTGGTGAAGGTATCGCAGTAGACCCAGCAAAGATAGAGGCAGTAATGGACTGGAGCAGGCCGACTTCAGTGACCGAGATAAGGAGCTTTCTGGGGCTTGCCTGGTATTACAGACGGTTTGTTCAGGGATTCTCTTCGATAGCGGCCCCCTTGTCAAGGCTGACTCGAAAGGGAGTTCGTTTCGTGTGGACTGAGGATTGTGAGCAGAGTTTTATTGAGCTAAAAACTCGTCTCACGTCAGCCCCAGTGCTAGTACTTCCATCTGGGTCGGGTGGATTTGTGGTTTACTCGGATGCGTCCCGTCGAGGATTGGGAGCAGTCCTTATGCAGCATGGCAGGGTAGTTGCTTATGCTTCTCGGCAGCTGAAGAGGCATGAAGAAAACTATCCTACTCATGATTTGGAGCTTGCAGCTGTGGTGTTTGCACTGAAGATCTGGAGGCATTACCTGTATGGGGAGAAATTTCAGGTTTTTACTGATCACAAGAGCCTGAAATATGTGTTCACTCAGAGAGACCTGAACCTGAGGCAGCGAAGGTGGATGGAGTTTATTAAAGATTATGATTTTGACCTCTCCTATCATCCGGGCAAGGCGAATGTGGTGGCAGACGCTTTGAGCCGAAAGACGGTCATGTCATACCTTATGGTTCGGGAGTGGAAACTATTTGAGCAGGTGGTAGAATCCTCCTTTAGGGTTCCACGTGAAGAAGATAGAGCAGTACTTGTCAGCTTGACTGTGAGACCGGCTGTGTACCATGCTGTGATTGAGGCTCAGAGGGCAGATGCAGAGTTACCCCAAATTCTCCAGAGGTCTGAGGTTGAGTTGTGGGATGATGGTACCGTCAGATTCAGAGGCAGACTCTACGTTCCGACTGAGGAAGATGTGCGCAGATGTGTTCTTGATGAGGCGCACCGATCGAGGTATGCAGTGCATCCCGGGGCAACAAAGATGTATCACTGTTTGAGGAGGCACTTCTGGTGGCCCGGTATGAAGAGAGATGTGGCTGAGTATGTGGCCAGATGTATGACATGTCAGCAGGTTAAAGCCGAGCATCAGAGACCTGGAGGGTTGTTGCAACCCTTGCCGATTCCTGAATGGAAATGGGAACATGTGACGATGGACTTTGTGATGGGATTGCCCGTATCCCCTAGCAGAAGGGACGCTATCTGGGTCATCGTTGATCGGCTGACCAAGTCGGCACACTTCCTAGCTATTAGGAAGGACTGGTCGGTCGGCAAGCTGGCTAAGTTGTTCGTGGACCGGATCGTCTCTCTGCACGGGGTCCCTTTGTCCATTGTATCGGATCGAGATCCGAGGTTTACTTCCAGATTCTGGAAGAGCTTTCAGCAGGCGTTGGGGACTCAGTTGGCTTTCAGCTCGGCCTATCATCCCGAGACTGACGGGCAGTCGGAGAGGACTATTCAGACCTTGGAAGATATGCTCAGGGCGTGTTGCCTAGACTGGGGAGGTTCATGGGAACAGCATTTGTCTACTGTGGAATTTGCCTACAACAACAGCTACCATTCTAGCATCGGCATGGCGCCTTATGAGGCTTTGTATGGGCGGCCGTGTCGATCACCGGTGTGTTGGTCTGAGATCGGTGAGAGGCAGATTGCAGGACCTGAATTGGTAAAGCAGTGTGCTGAGGTTGTCAGGACAGTTCAGCAGAGGTTGACCGCAGCTCAGTGTAGACAGAAGAGTTATGCCGACATCCGACGGAGACCACTTGAGTTTGAGGTTGGGGACCACGTGTTTCTCCGAGTCTCACCCTCTAAGGGTGTGATGAGATTCGGGAAGCGAGGCAAGCTGAGTCCGCGTTATATTGGACCTTTTCCCATTCTTGCTCGAATCGGGGAAACCGCGTATCAGTTGGCCTTGCCGCCCAATCTGGCAGGAGTGCACGATGTGTTCCATGTGTCCTTGTTGAGGAAGTATGTTCATGACCCGTCCCATGTGTTGGACTTTTCAGAGTTGGAGGTCGCGGAGGACCTGTCATTTCCAGAGTACCCGGTCCGTATTGAGGATCGCAGAGAGCAGGTCTTGCGGAACAAGGTTGTACCACTGATCAAAGTGATTTGGCAGTACCGCTCCGGAGGTGAGGCAACCTGGGAGCGAGAGGACGAGATGCGGGAGCAGTTCCCTTACCTCTTCGCGTGAGTTTCATTGTAAACTTGTATCCTTGTTTTGACCTTGTTAAATTCTAGCAGTCAATTTCGATCACGAAATTTCTTTAAGGGGGGGAGATTGTAATGACCGAGACTTTCGGATCCGGTTTTCGGGTCAGACCCTGTTGTTCTAGTCCCTGTGGGGGGGGGGGGGGGTGGAAGTTCTGAGTTGAATCGCGTCAGGACCTGGTGACGCGTTTTAAACGGCGTCTACCTTGGCAGACGCGTTTCAGGTGCTGCCACGTGGGTGCCGCGGGGGGTTGGCCTTGGCCCGCGTGAGTACGGCCCTGTCAGGTCGTTTGAACGGCGTCTGCGAAGGACGACGCCTTTCAGACTGCGACTCTGGATGTGTCAGAGTACGGCCCTGACAAAGTTGTCTGAATTGCGTCTATGTAGGACGACGCGTTTCATAATCTTGTCAGATCGGCCGTCTTGTCACCTGATAGGCGTCCGTAGATGTCGACGCGTTTTAGCCAGTTCCTGGTTAACCCCGTGAGCCCTCCTTCTTCCCCTCATTTTCCCCTACTCTCCTTCCCTTCTCCTTCTCCGGCGACCGGCGGCGAACTCCTCCTTTTCCCTCTTTTCCTCCCACCATTTCAACTCTCCCTTCACTCCATCCTCCACCTAACCCGTACCACTACCACCTCCACTTCCACTGCGGCGTTCTACTCTCCGGACGGCGGCCGACGTCACGGTGGAGCTAGGACGACACGGCGGCGGCGTGGGGCGAGAAGGGTGCACGGCGTGGAGCTTGGAGGAGTTCGAGTGTCCGGTAGGGTGACGTTCCCCGTGGCATTGTGTTTAAAATCATGTTTTCCTCGATATGCATATGGTAGATCTTCGGTTTTGGGGGTTAGAATGAGCATGTTTAGGATCTTTATGGGGGTGTTTGCCTTTGAAATGTCTTGCTCTTCGTTTCCCCTCCAATTTGATGATTTTTGGGTTTGTTTGGGGTTGGAAAGGAGCCCTCGGGTTTAGGGCGCTCCTGGTTCCTGAGTCTGAAAGACGTCGTGCATGGACGACGCCTTTTTTAAGGGCGTCGGGCCATCACGACGCCTTTTAGACAGGAATTGACTGACAGACAGTCTACCAGGTTGTGATTTCTGTGGCTGAAAGACGTCATGAATAAGCGACGCGTTTTTGAACGGCGTCGAACATCTATGACGCGTTTTAACCGCAGAAATCCCTTGATAAAGCCTTGGGAATTCCGGATTTTCGTGTTGATTGGCCTCTGGGGATGTCGACGCCTTTTAAAAGGCGACTACTGGTGTCGACGCCTTTTAAGGCCAGAATCTGAAGACTGATTTATATGTAAACCTGTACTTGGAGCTTGAATGGCGTCGACCTTGGTCGACGCGATTCAAGCCAGAATCTCACTAATGCATGCCAGTAAAATGTGTTTACACTGCTAGATAGTCGGATGATGCATACAGTTAGTATACTTGATGTAATGAACTCTTCGCGACCGGATGGCACTGCGTTGTGTGTCGTGCGACCGTGGACTTCCTCCGTGACCGGATCACACCGTGCCGTGTTTTCTGTTCCGGTGGACCTAGAGTGACAGTTGTAGCGTTCTACACCCTGTGTCGGTGCAGAGGGACACAGCGCTGACGGGAGCAGTGGCGGGGTGACGCCTAGTAGAGAGGGTCACCTGGTGAACCCCGGGGTTAGCTAGTTTGTACCGGTGTCGGAGAGGTACCGTTGGAGTGTCACTCGTGCTGGGGGAAGGAGTAACCACCTGAGCCAGTTGGGCCGGAGTAGCCAGCGTGCTATCCGAGGGGTTACTGTTTGGTCTCAGCGGGCCGGTGTTTGCTGAGGGAAGGAGTGACCGCCGAGGTGGCTCGTGTGCTATCCGAGGGGTTACTGTTTGGTCTCAGCGGGTCGTTGTGTTTCCCACTCTCGCTGTGAAGTTGACATGTTTTAAGGATACGCCGAATTACGAGTTTCCTGACAGATTAGAGTTATGCATGTTAGTTATACTTTGAATGCATGTGATTCACATTGAGATGTAGGCATGGAAATCATTGTCTCTTCATGTTTATTATATCCCTGCTGTACTTTTCACTTGTGGGTGTGTATGTGTGGGCTGTGGGGATCGAAGGATCCCTACTGAGTCTTTTCGTTGAGACTCACCCCTGCGGCTTTCAGGTGAGGACTCCAGGCAGACCTAGCGAGGGTTGTGCGGCTGAGTGCTTAGCGTCGTCGACTGTTGTTCCGGGGTATGCCCCGATGTAGTTGTTATCTTTATTTCTGGCCTGTATGTATAATCATTTCTTTTCTGTTGGAGTATGTAATTATTTGCTGTATCGAGTCGCATTGTAATAACTTTTAATTTCTGCATTTTCCCTTCAATTCAATGCGATGTGAATGTTTAGCTTAGTTGATTATTTATTTCCCAGACTTACTCGGATCTTGATTTGGTTACAAGTTAATGATTCGGTACCCATTTAGTAATCGGATCCCCGATTATAGGGTGGCGGGTCGTTACAGATATGATCGCCTACCTGTTTGAACGCGGAAGATTGAGTCCTTGATTCCCCTCCTTCAGCCGGCTGAAGAAAGAGAGCCCTTTCTTTGTTCTTTTGTTCTTGCTGTTGAATGTGAGGTTGAGGATCGTCCAGAAGTTCTTCTGGCTTTGTGCTTGATTTCACCCTTTTGATCTCTTGTTGTTGTTGTTGAATGCAGCAGAGACAGAGATAGAAAAAAAAACGAAATGAAGAAACACTGATGAGAATTTAAATGGAAGTAATATCAAAACTAACCATGATTATAAACATGCTTAAACAGCAACTCACTTGTTTAATTAGCTTTGAAACCCCTTAAATCAAATGGGTTTTAGAAAATTAATGTTGTGGTGTGTGTTGCATGAAGTGAATATGAGAATGAAACTAATGAAGATGTAAAAATGAAATTGCAGAAATGAAAAAACTTATGCCCAGTTGGAGCTTTGAAAAGATGAAGATCTTGAAAGGGACCCCGACTTCTGGAAATGGCAGCGCTCCGGCGTTCCGACGTGGTTGCTTCGATCTTCAAATCGCTATAACGCTATGGCTCAACTCGACTCTCTCTTTTTTTTTAACTCTTCAAGATGTAAGATATTTATAGGCATTTTCTGCGTTCGTGATTAACATATAAAAATCTAGGATTTATCTATTTTAACTGACAGATAAACACTAATTAATTCATCTTTATCTGTAATTATCTAAAACGCGTCCACCATGGCTGACGCCTTTCAGATTAATTAAGATAAGGATAAATATCCGGGAAAACTTATCTTTATCTTTTATTGGATAAAACGCGTCCACGTATGTAGACGTCTTTTACACTAATTAAGATAAGGATAAACATCTGGAAGAGAAGTTAAAATAGCCTAGGAAACCTAAAACGCGTCGACCTTCAAAGACGCCTTTTAGCTAATTAATCAATTGATTAAAATTCAAATTTAAACGCTAAAATAGGAATAAACTCTAAATCGCGTCTACATTTGTCGACGCCTTTTAGGATTCTTCATATTTTAACTGAAATTTGAGCTAAAATCAATTCAATTGATTAACTTAAACATGTCTGTTAAACCCGACACTTAAAAGATAAATAAAAATTAATCATTGATTAATTATCAGACCATTATGAGGCATTATTATATGATATGAAAGTTACTCAAAATGACGTCAAAATTAGCGTGTCTACAGCTGCCTCACCTTGGCATCGTCTTTGCAAGGGAGTGAAAAGGAATGGAATGTACTGAAAAGGTGATGCCAAGGTGTGATGAGACACGCTCTTAACATCACATGATTGGAATTTTTCTCAAGATCATCAATGAAGATAGTTCAAAGAGATCAATGGAATTAATCCTGTCTATATGAGGTAGACAAGGAAATAAAATAAGGTCGATCAACCTCCTCGGAATAGGAAGTACCCCAGGTCGTAGACACTGTAGGTTTCATCATGGGGAGCGTTTGCCAGCCAATGTGGACGTGTTGTAGCCATGATGGATCTTAAAAGAAAACAAGAAATATTGGATAAAGAATCCAAGAAAGGATAGAATTCCAAGGATATCTGCAAGCGAATCTCAAAGATAATCAAAATACTCAATTCGGAATGGAATATTTCATATCATGTTTGAATTATTTGATTAATGGTCTGAAACTTAATCAATAATTAATCCTTATCACAATGATTTCAAAGTCCTACATGATGCATGCTGGGCTAAAAGAAAAATATAAAGTCAAATAAAATATAAATTAATCAAGGATAATATTGTTAAATTGTCATTAATGAGTCAAGATACCAATTCTTGTAATTCAATGCTAAGCCGAAGCTCGTTTATCCGCGCACCGTTTCACAAAAGTGGAACCATCGTCCTCAATAATTAACAATCCAACAGCCTATCCGTACGATTAAGAATCCTCTGGAATTATCACTGTTTTTGTTGAAGGGGAACTCAAATTCCAGTTTCATCAAAACCACAAGGTCCTTGATATGCTCTAATAAATATTTAGCATATAGTAATGCGAATGCAAAATAATTACATGAAATAATACAAGGGTAGAAATAACCGTCTTTTTAGCCACGGTCAGGACTTCTTGAACTCCCACAGTGGGATCTTCTTGATATTTTCCAGCTTTACTCAGGTTTTCTTGAATTTCCTGCAATCAAAATTGTTAGTAATTCCAAATAAATATTCAATTTAAACATACAAAACATATAGAATTTCGAATAAATCATATAAAGATCTGAAACGCGTCGTGTCATGCAGACGCCATTCAAAGTTGAAACGCGTCAGTTCTCCTCGACGCCTTTTACTCACAGAAACAGGTTTCTGCTTGTTCTCTATTCGAATTCCAACTCTATCAATGCCTTGTGTCCTGTATACAACTTGAACGAACACGTTAAGTATCTGTTTAGGCTTAGACCCTTGCCTGGTTAAGTAACCGACTACTTGATCCTATCCTTGGTAGAAGGGTCAAGGGGCATAGCCTTTATTAACAAAGGTAATGAGAATAATCAAACTTAAGCAAAGTGCAACATACAAGCAGACAGATGCTCACTTGAAAATAAAAGGAATGAAACATACTAAATGCAACAAACAGATGCTAATTGAAATATTTTTGTTGTTTTGAAATATTTATCTTTGTTTGGGTTTTTGAAATATATGCTTTTTTTTTAATTTTGACATATGTCTTTTTTTTTTGAATTTTTTGATGTATGTATTTTTTTTTGGATTTTTGACATATGTATTTTTTTGGATTTTTTTGACTAAAAGATCAGCATGGTACTTGGATCAAAAGATCATATTCATTTATTAACTTCATTTCAAAATTATTCTTTAACAACTCAACTTAAACCCATCGTGTTTGAATTTGTGTTTCCATTCGTGATCCCATTTGATGATTTGACCCTTAGTCAATCTAAGTCATTCCTTAAGTTTGAAGTACATCTCTTTAGAAAGAAAATATGAATAAGTTTAGAAAGCCCATGAGAAGGTTCCGGAGACTTAAAAAGATGTTCCTTTCCTACCCTAATATCCGTTGGGGTTCGGTCATTTCTTTCCGGGGTATTTATCGACCTTGCGTTCCCTTTTGTTTCATTTCATGGCCTTGATGTAACGTTTGTAATGTAATGGCCCTTTGATTTGACATTTGGCTTTTTGCCTTTTTTTTTTGCCCTTTTTTTTTTTCTTTTCTTCGAGACGGATCTCCCCCTTTTTTTTTGTGACGGCCTCCTACTAAGATGGCGGGTATTCTTGGTAGTCTATTCTAAGCCTCGTTCCTATATCATGGGCCGAGTTTAAAACAGAATTTTTACTTCAAAAAGAATGATTTGTACTTTACACTTTCGGTCCAGCTTTCGATATTCTTTAGGACTTGTCATCTCTTGTTACTCACGAATCAAACGTGTCAGTGTGTGCAGTAATGGGCTTGAAATTAAGTTATTCAGACTGATAAGGAAATTTGAGTTTATAAACTTTCTGATTCCACTGGTCTTTGTACCATACTGATCGACTCTTTAACCTAAGGATAGTATTTCTTAAGATGTAAACCATTCCAGGGATGTTTTAACTCTTCTCCTTCTGCATTAACAAGACGATAAGCGTTACCAGGAAAAGCGTGCGATACAACATAAGGTCCTTCCCAGTTGGGTTGGAGCTTAGAACGCGGACCACCAGGTTTTATAAAAATTCTTTTAACAATCATTTCACCGACTTTGAACTTACGTTCAATGACTTTCTTTTGATAAAAACGTGCTAGTCTATTTTGATAAACTTTTGCATGATTAGCAGCTGACCATCTTTTCTCGTCTAAAAGTTCCAATTGAGCAAGGAGTGCTGAACGATGTTCATCAATGAAAAATTCCTTATTCAATTGTACTCTTAATGACGGTATAAGGATCTCATATGGAACTACCGCCTCCATTCCAAATGTTAAGGAATAAGGAGTTTGCCCAGTAGGTGTGCGGATTGAAGTTCGGTAGGCCCATAGAGCCTCAACCAATTTTTCTGGCCAATCTGCGAATTTATTAGATTTGCACGTCTTTTTGATGATTTTTATCAAAGTCTTATTTGTTGCCTCTGCTTGGCCATTGCCTTGCGGATAATAAGGAGATGAATGATGCAATGCAATTTTATACCTGTTGCAGAGATCCTTCAATTCCTGTGACACGAACTGCGGTCCGTTGTCGGTGACGATGGTGCTTGGAATTCCAAATCGAGTGATGATGTTCTTCATGATGAACTTGCAGACGGTTGATGCTTTGATCTCCACGTACGCTTCAGCTTCTGCCCACTTGGTGAAGTATTCCGTTGCCGTGAGAATGAAAGATTTTTGCTTGATGCCGGAATCTGGATTACCAAGAGGTCCAATAATGTCGAAAGCCCACATGGAGAAAGGCCATGGGGAAGAAACAGGATGGAGTGAAGATGCAGGAGAATGAATTTTGTCGGCGTGAAGTTGACACTTAGCACACCTACGAACATATCCTACACAGTCTTCTTCCATGGTTGGCCAATAAAATCCTTGTCTAAGGATCTTCTTTGCTAGCATCTGTCCATTGACATGACCACCACAAACTCCACTATGAGCTCCTTCCATAACCTTCCAAAGCTCATCTTCGTCTAGACATCTCAGAAGAACTCCATCAAAACCTCTCTTGTATAATGCTCCCCCAACTAGGGTGTATCGTTGAGCAACTCTCCTGATAGCTCTCTTCTCCTCAGTTGTAGCTTCCTCAGGATACGATTGATCTTCACAATATTTTGCAATTTCATAATACCATGGCTTCTGTTCATCATCCATCTCTTCTAACAACTCTATCAGCATGATTTCTCTTTTCTCAATGATATCTCCGTCTCTGACTTTCTTCAGCAATTTTTCCTTAGTTCTAAGAAATGAAGGGTCTTTCACGGCGGGTGAAAGACGCCTATGAACTATGATTGATTCGGATTGTTTGCTGATTGGAAAATCAAGAGAAGATGCGAGTGAAGCTAGAGCGTCAGCTAAGATGTTTTGATTCCTAGGGACATGGACAAAGATCAATTTCGTAAAAAGCTTTGAATAAGCAGAAGTAAGTTCCTGATAAGGCTTGAGCTTGGGATCGAGAGTTCGATACTTGGTCAGCACTTGGCGAAGAATCAGTTGGCTATCACCTACGATCCTGAGTTTGGTGGCACCATGGAAATGAGCAGCCTCGAGGCCAGCAAGGAGTGCCTCATATTCAGCTATATTGTTTGTGACTGGAAAATCAAGCTGAAAGGCTTGTGGAATGGTGATACCTTCAGGTGATAACAGAACGATACCTATCCCTTTTCCATGAGAATTCAGAGCTCCGTCAAAATGCAGAGTCCACATATCATCTCTGATTTGATTTACGGACATCAGTTCCTCATCCGGAAACTCTGATCGCACTGGATCAAAACGAGGAAGGGGATGATGACCTAGATGTTCTGCTATGGCATAGCCCTTGATCGCTTTCTGCTGAATATAAATGATGTCGAATTAAGATAGAAAGCTTTGCCATCGTGCTAACCTATTAGTAAGAACAGATTTCTCCAGGAGGAATTTGATCGGATTCATCCTAGCGATGAGATGGACTTCATGGGCCAGAAAATAATGTTTCAATTTCTGCACAACCCAAACCAATGCTGCACATGTTTTCTCCATCGCCGTATATCTCTGTTCAGCGGGGTTGAGAAGTTTAGAGAGATAATAGGCTGCCCTCTCTTTTCCTTCTTCATCTTCTTGTGCTAGGACAGCCCCCACTGCATCATCCAGGACTGAAATGTAAAGTATCAATGATTTGCCTGGAGATGGTGGTCTCAAAACAGGAGGACTTGCTAAGTAATTCTTTAATCCATCAAATGCCTCCTGACACTTATCGTCCCAAACGAATTTGACTCCTGGCTTGGTAAGCTCGTAAAACGGCTTACACCTTTGTGAGTGCTGGGATACAAAACGGCGAATAAATTGTAACCTCCCGATTAATCCTCTCAACTCTTTCAAGTTTTTGGGAGGTGGCATTTCTCTAATAGCCTTCGCCTTGTTAGGATCGATCTCAATTCCCCGTTTACTGACAATAAATCCAAGCAATTTCCCTGAAGATACCCCGAATACACATTTCTTGGGGTTCATCTTTAACTGATATTCTCTCGATCTCTCTAATACCCTTGCCAAAACTTTGGCGTGCTCAGCCTTTGTTTTAGATTTAACTAATAAATCATCCACGTACACTTCCAGATCTATGTGCATCATGTCATGAAATATTGCCATCATAGCCCTCTGATAGGTGGCTCCAGCATTCTTTAATCCAAATGGCATGACAACATAACAGTATGTTCCCCAAGGTGTGGTGAACGATGTTTTCTCTTGATCTTTTTCTGCCAGCTTAATCTGATTATATCCTGAAAATCCATCCATGAATGATAACGTCTCATAGCCAGCAGTGTTATCGATGAGTACATCAATATGAGGCAATGGAAAATCGTCTTTAGGACACCCCCGGTTCAAATCGCGGAAGTCAATGCAAATCCTGACCTTCCCGTCCTTCTTCATAACCGGGACTATATTAGCCACCCATTGTGGATAAAGGACAACTCTAATAAATTTGGCTTTATGCAACTTATCGACCTCTTCCTTCATCTTTAAAGCCATTTGTGGGTGGAATCGCCTTAATTTTTGTTTGACCGGGCTAACTCCGTCCTTTAATGTCAACCTGTGTTCAACTAAAGATGAGTCTAACCCCGGCATATCTTCATTACTCCAGGCGAAAGTGTCCTTATAGTCTTTAAGTACTTGTACCATTGCCTTTTCATCCTCTGAAGAAAGATTTTTACTGACGAGGACAACCTTAGGTTCGTCTTCAGTCCCTAAATTAATTTCTTTGGTGGGCTCCTCTACGGCAGCTGAGGGTTCATCAAATCTCTTCACTCCACTGGCGTATGCCTCAGCTGCGTCCTCGTCATCTTCCTCTTCAACAATGGGGTCCTTTTCATGTACTAATTCATATACCCCGTACCCATCATTGACTGACTCATCGCCCATGCAATCTTCTGGCATCTGAATTGGATTTTCTAAAAGCTGAGGGATTAAAGAACAAGAAGAACACTTATCAGCTAAGTCCTGGAGGTATCTATCTGGAATTTGCCTACCCTTAGGCTTCCTAGACTTCCTAGCTTGACTAATCTGACTAAAATTAGACTGCCTAACTTCCTTATCATAACCTAACGAAGATGAAGTAGGATAGAAATCCTGGGGTATAAGTGGAAATACAAGAGAATCCTCCCGAGGGGAGGGGCAGAGTATATCTAGAAGAGAATCTTGACCGAAGGACCTGCGCGGCGGGGTGCAGTCGGACAAGTAAGATGTTTCCTCGATGAGGATTTGGGAAGAATTTGTTGCCAAATTGGCGTTTTTTTTTGGACAATGAAAGAATTAAACATAAAGCAGGAGTGAATATAAATGGGAGGAAAATCAGACGGAGGAAGAGGCACCAAGGCCAGAGGATTAGGGGGATCATATAGTAATATGTCCCAGATCAAATTATACAACCTCTCTAGATCGAGAGGAGGTTGTGGTATAATGTCCCGAGGGGACAGAGTAATCATGACGGGCGGAGCCCGTGGAATATCTTCAATTATGACCCGCGACCAAGTCGGGGTCAAGAGTAGTGTACGAAAAAGGGTATGGAGCATGAAGACATGTGAAAGATATGTCCCCCTCCAGAGCAGATCTGTTGTGTAACCAGCTTCATAGGGGTCATCTGGCTCCCCTTCGTCAGTCTCTTCAGACAGCAGTATCCGCTTGTCAAATATGGCACCGGGGCTTTCAATCAGTTCATCAATCTGCGGCGGCCACTTAGGTTCTGCAGGATCCAGAAATAGTCTGTTCAGTGCAATATAGAGGTCCCTCAGATCGAACCACCTGTACCATTCACATTCGGGATCATGAAATTTCCTCCTTTTCATAGGCCGCAGAGCCTCCAAGGATTGGTACGTAAGCAGTTCAGAGCAATGTCTGGCCAAGTCCCTCCCATATATGTCATGGAAGTCAAAACAGGAAGTAATGACCACCGTGTTGTCATAGCTAAGTATGGGCCCTTTCACGAAGTGCGTACACAGGGTCCATGTTAGGGGATCTCGGCCTTCTTTAGGTGGTGTAGACATCGCCTCCCAAATTTTCGGACCTTCTTTGATCTCTACTTTCTGAACTGGATCTTGTTTCAGTTTTATTGGCCTATAGCCCAGACCACTTCCAGGTGCTGCTCGATGATTTCTGACATGAGTGGTCCTGCCTTGCAACTGTGTGCCCAGACCTTTCCCGGGCTCGTAGCCATTCTTCATCATGATCCTCCATCCTGGGGTACTCATGCAATTCCCCCTTTTGATAGCATCTAATGGGTATGGAGAAATAGTAGCGGCTTTCAGAGGATCAGCCACTGGACGGTAGACCTGTAATACCGACAGAAAAGGTTGTCGGCCAGGTAAGACAGCAGATTTAATGTTCAAGGTATGAGCAGCAGCAAGGATCGGCATGCTCGTTACTTTAATAATTCGTCCTTTGTAAGGAAATTTGAGGCATTGGTGATTCGTAGAGGGAATCGCCTCAAGAGTTTTAATATAAGGACGACCTAAAATGGCATTTATGGAAGGGTCGATTTCCAGGATGTGAAATTCGACCTCTGCATGACTTACAGGGCCCAGCTCCACCTTTAAATAGACCATTCCCAGAGGGGAACGGGTATAATTGTCATATGCTGTCACTGAGATGGGGCTGGGCAGCCATTTCTCTTTGGGCACACCGCACAGCTCCAGGGTCTTCGGAGGTAGAACATTGATTGAAGCCCCTGTGTCGACCAGGCATGCATCCACGGCCTTCTTACAAATGTTGACCGTGATACTCAGAACCATGCTTCTGGCTGCCGGCGGTGCTAGTTCCGATGTATGAAATGTAATGGAGGGCTGATCCCCCTGAGGAACTAGTAGTGCTGCAATCTTCTCTACCGGCACGTCTTCATTGACCATCACCTTCTGCAGATATTCCATTAAAGCTTCTTGGTGACTCTTGGATCTTTTGATCAGTTCGAGTATAGTGATCCGTGCCGGTGTCCGATCCAGATGTTTCAACAAGTCATATTGAGTGCCTGGTGCACTCTCTTCATTATGGGCTTCCTCAGTCGGCTGTGATGGGCCGTCTCTGACTGTGGACTGAGGAAAGACATTGTTGAAAATCCTTCCACTCCGGAGCACGTGTTCCTCAACCGTGGAGGATCCGGGTGACACTTTAAGTACCTCAGGGTCGGATGGTGCGGATGGCGCAGAGGGTTGGTAGGTAGGTGATGGCGTAGGGCTAGGTGGTGATGGCGCGGTGCGGATTAAAGGCCTAGAGGGTTGGATGGTGGATGGGTAAGTGGTTGGCGAAGTGGGGAATGGTACGCGTAATAGCGGTCTAGATGGTAAGGGGATATCTGAATAGGCGGTGGTGGTAGCGGGTGAAGTAGGAAATGGTATGCGTAGTAATGGCCTAGATGGTAGGAGAGGCGCGTTATTGGTTTGCGGGGGGTTATATGATGGAGGCGTAGGAGTGCGGGGTGTAATGGGTCTTAGGAAGGTGGGTAGTGGTAATGGGTTATTGGGTGCGGGCGAGTGATATGTGGGTGTGGGTATAGGGGTGATAGTAACGGGTTGTGGTCTGGGTATGTGGATGGTGCGGCGTGGTGGTCGCTCTGCGGTACTTTGAACGTGACCCGTTGAACAAAGAGAGGAAGAGTCCTCTACTCTCCACTGCTGCCCACGACCAGCCTCAGACTGGCTGTTCGTCAAAATGGGAGCAACCTGGTTTTGGTTCTGGTGCTCCGGGAGTGGATTCTGCACTATGCCCATGTTAGGTGGTGCTGCTGCTTGTGCCGGTGGTCTTGCTTGCTGCTGCTGCTGCTGCGGTCTCCTCGCCTTCAGGGCTGTTATGTAATTTTTCATCTCCTCCCAGTCTATGCCGCCCTGCTCATTGAGATCATGGATATAATCTCTGAATTGAAAGCAGGTGTCAATGGTATGCCCAGGTTGCCTATGGAAGTAGCAATACCTAGACGTATCGGCATTTTGAGGCCAGACGGCCTTTTCTCTTGGCAAAACTAAGGCATTGGCTGCCATTAAAGCGCTGAAGATATCCGCCAAGGATTCTGGGAGGGCCGGGTACTCTGCCCTCTTCGGGCCTGGAGGTCTTTTCTGCTGGCTGTAGTCACCAGGAGGAGGGACATTGTGGTACGCCGGCGGTGCGCGCGGCTGGTACTGTGGCTGTTGCTGCTGGGGTTGCTGCTACTGCTGTTGCCGTTGCGGCTGTTGCTGTAGCTGTTGCTGGTTCTGATTCGGCTGCTGGGGCCGCTGGTACTGCTGTTGGTAATGGGGGTTCTGCTGCTGCCTGTACCCCTGTTGGCTCGGCTGCGGTGGCCTCTGGTACTGCTGCTGATTCCTCACAAACTGGGGCGAGTTATTGTTCATGGTACTGACTTGCTCGTGAGAGAGCGTGCCCTCAGTAGTCGGACCTGTGTTGGGAGAATTCGGCACGGCAGGCTTCCGAGGTGGAGGCCTGCTAGGTCTGTGAGGATCAAAGACGCTAGAGAACGTAGCGTCTTTGAAGGCATTCTGGCAGTACCGTGCTCTTTCATAGAGCTCTGCCATGTTAGTCAAATTGTTCAAGGAGAGGACTAGCTTGAACTGGGGAGTGGCGTTAGAAATTAACATTTTCACTTGTTCAGATTCGGACAAGTGATCTTTCACTTTTTCAGCCAGGCCCCGCCACCTGTCAGCGAAACTGACAAACTCCTCATCCGGTTTCATCTTTTCTGCAATGAGGTCCGTGATAGACAAGGAGGGTGCAACTCTGTCCTGGTATCGTTGGATAAATTTGCGTGAAACGATACCGTAATCCTCTACTTCGGAGGGTTCTAAAGAAAAGAACCACTCGAGGGCTGGTCCCTCTAGAGATCTCCTGAACAAGAAAGCCAACGACCTCTTGTCGCTCTGCCAGAAAGAGGATTCGTACATGAACTCCTTCAGGTGCGTGAAGGGGTTACCAGTACCGTTATACTTTCGATACACTGGCATTTCAGAGGGTGGCAGATGGAATACTGGCAGGCTTGGTAAATTGATTTCTGGCACAGCTTTAACCCCCATCATCTTCTGGAGGTTGTTGAACTGTTCATCCATGCGCTCCATCTTGGCCAGCAACGCTTGCGTGGTCAGATCTGCCTGGGGAGGAGGAGGAGGTGGAAGTACTTGATAGGCCTGCTGCCTAGAGTACGTTGGACAAGGAGGATAATAAGGATGAGGTCCGGCAGAGCTTCCGCCATGCCCGAGGGTATTTTGATAAATAGGCGTTTGCGGTCTAGCCGGTTGCCTGGATGATGAAAGTTGTGGCCCAGTTGGCCGAGAAGCAATATGAAGGCCTTCCATGGCCTGATGGATATAAGGAGGAGGAGGAGGAGGAGGAGGAGGTTGTTGAGTAACAACGGGGGGAGCCATAGGGTTCGGCTCAGCAGGCTGCATGGGTGCCTTCCCCTTCAAAATAGACTGGATGGCCTCGAACTACTAAGGGTCCAGTCGGGAGGCAAGAACTCCCAGGGCGTTGACAAGATCCATAGGATCGGAGGATGAGGGATCATGCTGATTCATGTCCCCCTCTAGATCAGGATTAGGGATCGCATATTCATGCGGAGGAAGATCATGATATTGATCGTGTGGATGAAAGAGAGGAGTCCGGACATTCCCGTCATGTCGAACTGGAATGGGGACAGAATTACGGGAGGCATCAGCATCTCTCCCGTTCTCATAGTTGAAGTCTGAATCGCGAGGGGCATTAGCATCTCCCTCGTAGTTGATGATGACGTCTTGGGCCATACTCAAGTCTCTGCCTGATCGCAGCAACATGATATTAGATTCTCTTTTCAAAGATTTAATCAAACAAGTTGTACAGAGATTAATCGAACAAGTGGATGCTTAACGTGATTTTAGGGTTCCTTGTTGAGTTATTTGAATTGGATTAAACCACAATTTCGCTCAGGGAAGGATCCTAGTTTCAGTTCAGTTTCCACCGTTATTCTCTAGGGTTCTCTCTCACAACGCTTTCGGAATCTAGCTGGGACTTCAATTGGTACAACCAGCCCGATGATCAAGGAGGAATACCTTGATTTTAGGGACTTATGGAGGTCTCAACGTCAACTTCTCTAGTCTGATCAAGGGACCAACCCAATCAGAGAGAGTTGCTGACGTCGAGTAATGTGTTCCTAAGAAGAGGAGGGTTTTCGCCTCAATGCGTATGCCCTGCGACCTGGATGGCCTCTAATGCTTAATAAAATAATGGGTAGCTAGCACTCAAAACACAGAAATCTGGAAACTGAAAAATAATTAAGAAACTGTCTGAATCGCGTGGATGATAGTCGACGCTATTCAAAACAGAACTTAATTCTTTCGCAGAAACAGATCTGAAAAATAACTAAAAACTGTCTGAATCGCGTCGACGGTGGTCGACGCTATTCAACACAGAACTTAATTATTTCGCAGAAACAGATGCAAACAGCAGAGAAAGTCTGAAGACTAAAAGGCGTCTGGGTGTGCTGACGCGGTTTTGAAACGCGTCAACGTTTCTGGACGCTTTTTAGTTCGTAGAAACAGATTTCCAGGAGGATTTTCTGGGTCGAATCCTCCTCAAATAGGGTAAAAGGCAGTAAACAATCGACTCATGCAAAGATTTTTAGTTTCAGATTTTAAACAGGATGATTTACTAACTAACAACTAGGAAATCACTCAATCACACATCATTTTTATCACAAAAACAGCTTTCTTTGAACTAATCAAGGGGAGGCAAGATCTTGCCACTAGGGTGTGCACGTGGTGCACGAGGGAAATTAATTAAACTAAACACTCACCAATTGGTGAGGACGTGTCGAAAGACACAAATGGTGCACCGTGGGTGCCCGATATGATGATAGCAAGAACAAAAAGAAACTAAAAGACGGCGAGACCAAGTCCCACCGTGATCGCCAAAAGAGCTGTAGGTGCTGAAAATGCTCGTGTGATTAATATGAAAAACTATGTTGTTTAGTGTAAACTAACCTATTAAAAACAGGAACTAAAGTGCAGTGATCGCCAGAAACTTTTAACTAAAAAGTTTCAAAAGAGATATGATCGCCTACCTGTTTGAACGCGGAAGATTGAGTCCCTGGTTCCCCTCCTTCAGCCGGCTGAAGAAAGAGAGCCCTTTCTTTGTTCTTTTGTTCTTGCTGTTGAATGTGAGGTTGAGGATCGTCCAGAAGTTCTTCTGGCTTTGTGCTTGATTTCCCCCTTTTGATCTCTTGTTGTTGTTGTTGAATGCAGCAGAGACAGAGATAGAAAAAAAAACGAAATGAAGAAACACTGATGAGAATTTAAATGGAAGTAATATCAAAACTAACAATGATTATAAACATGCTTAAACAGCAACTCACTTGTTTAATTGGCTTTGAAACCCCTTAAATCAAATGGGTTTTGGAAAATTAATGCTGTGGTGTGTGTTGCATGAAGTGAATATGAGAATGAAACTAATGAAGATGTAAAAATGAAATTGCAGAAATGAAAAAACTTATGCCCAGTTGGAGCCTTGAAAAGATGAAGATCTTGAAAGGGACGCCGACTTCTGGAAATGGCAGCGCTCCGGCGTTCCGACGTGGTTGCTTCGATCTTCAAATCGCTATAACGCTATGGCTCAACTCGACTCTCTCTTTTTTTTTAACTCTTCAAGATGTAAGATATTTATAGGCATTTTTTGCGTTCGTGATTAACATAGAATAATCTAGGATTTATCTATTTTAACCGACAGATAAACACTGATTAATTCATCTTTATCTGTAATTATCTAAAACGCGTCCACCATGGCTGACGCCTTTCAGATTAATTAAGATAAGGATAAATATCCGGGAAAACTTATCTTTATCTTTTATTGGATAAAACGCGTCCACGTATGTAGACGTCTTTTACACTAATTAAGATAAGGATAAACATCTGGAAGAGAAGTTAAAATAGCCTAGGAAACCTAAAACGCGTCGACCTTCAAAGACGCCTTTTAGCTAATTAATCAATTGATTAAAATTCAAATTTAAACGCTAAAATAGGAATAAACTCTAAATCGCGTCTACATTTGTCGACGCCTTTTAGGATTCTTCATATTTTAACTGAAATTTGAGCTAAAATCAATTCAATTGATTAACTTAAACATGTCTGTTAAACCCGACACTTGAAAGATAAATAAAAATTAATCATTGATTAATTATCAGACCATTATGAGGCATTATTATATGATATGAAATTTACTCAAAATGACGTCAAAATTAGCGTGTCTACAAGTGCCTAAGTAGCCTGAAAGATATGTTGGACATATCGATGATGGCAAGCCAAAAGTGCACTTAAATGAGGATGATGATCCTCAAACCTACTAAGAAGCCATGAATAGTCAAGAATCAGAGAAATGGCAAGAGGCAATGAATTCTGAAATTCAGTCCATGCCAACCAAGTTTGGAACTTGGTTGATCTGCCAGAAGGTATAGTACCAATTGGCAGTAAATGGATCTTTAAAAGAAAGATCGGAGTAGATGGACAGATTGACACATACAAGGCAAGGCTAGTAGCAAAAGGATATCGTCAAAGGCAAGGCATTGACTATGACGAAACCTTTTCTCCAGTTGCCATGATTAAGTCAATCAGAATACTTCTTGCTATCGCCGCATTCTATGATTATGAAATATGGCAAATGGATGTGAAAACAGCATTCCTTAACGGGAACCTTCAAGAAGAAGTGTATATGATACAACCTGAAGGATTCACTTCCAAAGAGCATTCGAGCAAGGTATGCAAGCTGTAAAGATCTATTTATGGATTAAAGCAGGCATCCCGAACTTGGAACTTAAGATTTGATGAAGCAATCAAATCTTATGACTTCATTAAGAATGAAGATGAACCTTGTGTATACAAAAAGACTAGTGGGAGCGCAGTTACCTTTTTGGTACTTTACGTTGATGACATTCTACTCATTTGGAATGATGTAGGAAAGTTGTCATCAATAAAGACTTGGTTATCCAAAAATTTCTCCATGAAAGATTTGGGAGAAGCATCCTATATTCTGGGAATAAGGATCTATAGAGATAGGTCCAAAAGGATGATTGGCTTATCCCAATCTATGTACATAGATACTATAGTCAAAAGGTTTGGCATGGAAAATTCCAAGAGCGGTCTCGTTCCAATGAGGCATGGAATTTATCTGTAATGACCGAGACTTTCGGATCCGGTTTTCGGGTCAGACCCTGTTGTTCTAGTCCCTGTGAGGGGGCGGAAGTTCTGAGTTGAATCGCGTCAGGACCTGGTGACGCGTTTTAAACGGCGTCCACCTTGGCAGACGCATTTCAGGTGCTGCCACGTGGGTGCCGCGGGGGGATGGCCTTGGGCCGCGTGAGTACGGCCCTGTCAGGTCGTCTGAACGGCGTCTGCGAAGGACGACGTCTTTCAGACTACGACTCTGGATGTGTCAGAGTACGGCCCTGACAAGTTGTCTGAATGGCGTCTATGTAGGACGACGCGTTTCAGAATCTTGTCAGAGCGGCCGTCTTGTCACCTGATAGGCGTCCGTAGATGTCGACGCGTTTTAGCCAGTTCCTGGTTAACCCCGTGAGCCCTCCTTCTTTCCCTCATTTTCCCCTACTCTCCTTCTCTTCTCCTTCTCCGGCGACCGGCGGCGAACTCCTCCTCTTCCCTCTTTTCCTCCCACCATTTCGACTCTCCCTCCACTCCATCCTCCACCTAACCCGTACCACTACCACCTCCACTTCCACTGCGGCGTTCTACTCTCCGGACGGCGGCCGACGTCACAGTGGAGCAAGGACGACCACGGCGGTACCGGCGGCGGCGTGGGGCGAGAAGGGTGAACGGCGTAAAGTTTGGATGAGTCCGAGTGTCCGGTAGGGTGACGTTCCCCGTGACGTTGTGTTTTAACCTTGTTCCCCTCGATATGCATGTGGTAGATCTTCGGTTTTGGGGGGTAGAATGAGCATGTTTAGGTTCTTTATGGGGGTGTTTGCCTTTAAATTATCTTGCTCTTCGTTTCCCTCCAGTTTGGGGTTATTTGGGGTTGGAAAGGAGCCCTCGGGTTTAGGGCGTTCCTGGTTCCTGGGACTGAAAGACGTCGTGCATGGACGACGCCTTTTTGAAAGGCGTCAAGCCATCACGACGCCTTTTAGACAGGAATTGACTGACAGACAGTCTGCGAGGTTGAGGTTTCTGTGGCTGAAACACGTCATGGGTAAGCGACGCGTTTTTGAACGGCGTCGTGCATCCATGACGCGTTTTAACCGCAGAAATCCCTGGGATAAGGCCTTGGGAATTCCGGATTTCGGTGTTGAATGGCGTCTAAGGATGTCGTCGCCTTTTTAAAAGGCGACCAAGGGGGTCGACGCCTTTTAAGGCCAGATTCTGAAGACTGATTTATTTAAACCTGTGTTTGGAGCTTGAATGGCGTCAACCTCGGTCGACGCGATTCAAGCCAGAATCTCACTAATGCATGCCAGTAAAACGTGTTCATACTGCTAGATAGACGGTTAGCACATGTTTTAGTGCACCCGATAGAGATGGATTCCTCACGATCGGATGATTCTATGTGTGTTATGCAATCGCGGCCTTTTCACGTGACCGGATCGCACTGTGTTGGGTTTTCAGTTACTGTGGACCTGGAGTGACATTGTAGCACTTTATCACCCTGTGCTGGTGGGGGCGTGAGCACAGCGCCGGTGGGGGCGTGGGCGGGGTGACGCCTAGTGAGAGAGGGTCACCTGGTGAACCCCGGGGTCAGCTAGTACCGGTGTCGGAGTGGTACATTCGGAGAGTCGCTCATGCTGGGGGAAGGGGTAGTCACCTGAGCCAGTTGGGCCGGAGTAGCGAGCGCGCTATCCGAGGGGCTACTCCTTGGTCCCGGCGGGTCGAGGTTTTTCCCACCGTTGTTTGTACGGTCGGCGAGTTCTATCGGAACTACAGTTGTGGATTCTCTAGCGGCTGGTTTATAATGTGCATGTTCATTATGCTTCGATTGCATGTGTTCCCACGTAGAGAATTAGATATTGTACCTGCCACTACACTTGTTACTTCACCGTTAGCTGTACTTTACACTTGTGGGTGTGTGCGTGGGCAGTGGGGATCGAAGGATCCCTACTGAGTCTTGTTCTTGAGACTCACCCCTGCGGTTTTCAGGTGAGGACTCCCAGCAGACTTAGAGCGGCGTGTGCGGCCGTGTGTTGTGCGTCTTCGGCAGTTGTTCCGGGGTATGCCCCGATGTAGTTGTTATTTATTTCTGGCCTGTATGTTTAATTATTTTCTTTCAGCTGGAGTATGTAATTATTTGCCTTAATCGAGTCGCATTGTAATAATTTTAATTTCCTGCACTTTCATTTCAATTCAATGCGATGTGAATGTTTAGCTTAGTTTATTATTTATTTCCCAGACTTACTAGATCCTTGTTTGGTCCCAAATTAATGATTCGGTACCCATTTAGTAATCGGATCTCCGATTATAGGGTGGCGGGTCGTTACATTATCTCTCTAAAGGAATGTCTCCCAAAACACTGGAAGAGAAAGCATACATGGATAGAGTTCCTTATGCCTCGGCAATAGGATCTATTATGTATGCAATGCTATGTACTAGGCTTGATGTGGCACACCCACTAAGTGTCACTAGTAGATATCAGGCTGATTCAGGTGAAGAACACCGGAAGGTGGTGAAATGTATCCTTAGATACTTAAGAAGGACTAAGGATCTATTTCTCGTCTATGGAGGAAACGACTTGGAACTTCGAGGGTTTACTGACTCGAGTTTCCAGTCGGATATGGATGATAGCAAATCCATGTCTGGATTTGTGTTCATGTTAAATGGAGGTGCAGTAAGTTGGAAAAGTTCCAAACAAGAAACAACTGCAGATTCGACGACCGAAGCAGAATACATTGTTGCAGCTGAAGCGGCCAAGGAGGCGGTTTGTGTAAGGATCGTGACTTTCGGATCCGGTTTTCGGGATCGGACCTTGTAGTTCTGACCTTAGTAAGGGCGGAGGTTCTAAGTTGATTCGCGTCAGGACTTCGAGACGCGTTTTAAACGGCCTCCACCGTCGCAGACGCATTTCAAGTTCTGCCACGTGGGTGCCACGTGGGCTGGCTCCGGGCCGCGAGGGTACGGCCTTGTCTTGTCGACCTGAACGGCGTCCACGTGTGTCGACGCCTTTCAGACTGCGACTCTGGGTTTGTCAGAGTACGGCCCTGACATATCGTCTGAACGGCGTCTGCCTTGAACGACGCGTTTCAGAGTTTTGTCAGAGCAGCCGTCACATCAACTGAATGGCGTCCGTGATTGTCGACGCGTTTTAGCCAGTCTCTGGTTAACCCCGTAAGCCCTCCTTCTTTCCCTCATTTTCTCCTCTCTTCCTCTCTTTCCCTTTCTGACGAACTCGGCGGCGATCCCTCCTCCTCCCTCTTTTCCTCCCACCGTTTCATCTCTCCCTCCACTCCATCCTCTACCTAGCTCCTACCACTACCACCTCCACTTCCACTGCGACGTTCTACTCTCCGGACGGCGGCCGACGTCACGGAGGAGCAAGGACGACCACGGCGGTACCGGCGGCGGCGTGGGGCGAGTCGGGTGGACGGCTTGAAGCTAGGAGGCGTTCAAGTATCCGGTAGGGTGACGGTTCCCCTTAGCTTCGCGTTTTAAGCCATGTTTACCTCCGTTTATGCTTGTTTGGATCTTTGGTTTCGGGGGGTAGAATGAGCATGTTTAGGAGTTCTTTTGATAACATGGGGGATTTCTATGAATGTGTTGCCTATGGATAGTATTGCTCCTCTTTTTCCCTCCGTTTTCGGGTGAATTTGGGGTTGTTTGGGGTTGGAAAGAGAGCCCTCGGGCTCAGGCGACTCTGGTTCCTGTGGTTGAAACACGTCGTCTATGGACGACGCCTTTTTGAAGGGCGTCGGGCCATCACGACGCCTTTTAGACAGGAATCGCCTGACAGAGAGTCTGCCAGTTCGGAGATTCTGGGACTAAAAGACGTCATGGGTGAACGACGCGTTTTCAAATGGCGTCGGTTAGCCATGACGCCTTTTAAAGGCAGAAATCCCCTGAGTAAGGGCCTTGGAATTTTCGGATTTCTGTGTTGAATGGCGTCTGAGGATGTCGACGTCTTTTAAAAGGCGACCACTGGTGTCGACGCCTTTTAGGGCTTGATTCTGAAGACTGTTTTACATGAACCTGTACATGGAGCTTGAATGGCGTCGACCTTGGGCGACGCGATTCAAGACAGAACCTCACTAATTCATGCCAGTAAAACGTGTTCATACTGTTAAATAGATGGTTAGTGCATGCTTTAGTGTACCCGATAGAGATGGATTCTTCATAATCGGATGGCTTTATATGTGTATTATGCGATCGCGGACTTTTCACGTGACCGGATCGCACTGTGCTGGGTTTTGAGTTACTGTGGACCTGGAGTGACATTGTAGCACTTTATCACCCTGTGCTGGTGGGGGCGTGAGCACAGTGCCGGTGGGGGCGCGGGCGGGGTGACGCCTAGTGAGAGAGGGTCACCTGGTGAACCCCGGGGTCAGCTAGTACCGGTGTCGGAGTGGTACATTCGGAGAGTCACTCATGTTGAGGGAAGGAGTAGCCACCTGAGCCGGTTGGGCCGGAGTAGCTAGTGTGCTATCCGAGGGGTTACTGTTTGGTCTCAGCGGGTCGAGGTTTTTCCACCGTTGTTGTCTGGTTGGCGAGTTCTATCGAGACGACAGTTGTGGGTTTCCTAGTCGGCTGGTTTAATATATGCATGTGTATTATATTACGATTGCATGTGATTTCACGTTAAGAATTAGGGATTGTACCTCTTGTGGTTATCACCTTTCCGTTAGCTGTACCTTGCACTTGTGGGTGTGTGCGTGGGCAGTGGGGATCGAAGGATCCCTACTAAGTCTTGTCTTTGAGACTCACCCTCTACGGTTTTCAGGTGAGGACTCTCAGCAGACTTAGCGAGGAGAGTGCGGCCGTGAGTTGAGCACCGTCAGCAGTTGTTCCGGGGTATGCCCCGACGTAGTTGTTATTTTATTTCTGGCCTGTACATTTAATTATTTCTTTTCTGTTGGAATATGTAATTATTTGCTGTATCGAGTCGCATTGTAATAATTTTAATTTCTGCGCTTTTACTTCAGTTCAATGCGATGTGAATGTTTAGCTTAGTTTATTATTTATCTCCCAGACTTGATTAGATCCTGGTTTGGTTCCAAATTAATGATTCGGTACCCATTTAGTAATCGGATCCCCGATTATAGGGTGGCGGGTCGTTACAGTTTGGATGAAGAAGTTCATCTTTGTACAGAGTAATTCCAAGCATTTCAGATCCTATTCCATTATTGTGTGACAACAATGGGGTAATAGCTCAAGCGAAGGAGCCAAGATCACATCAGAAGTCAAAGCACATTCTGAGACGATTTCATCTTATTCGTGAGATTATCGCCCGAGGAGATATAGTAGTTGAGAAAGTCTCATCTGAAGATAATGTAGCAGATCCTTTGACTAAGCCATTGTCTCAAAACAATTTAGAACGTCACCTTAAGTCTATGGGACTTAGACATATGGGTGATTGGCTATAGTCCAAGTGGGAGAATGATAAAATTGGGTGGCCTCAAAGCCAATCATTGTACATTCTAGTTCAGATTATTAATAAAGGCAATCATTTCTTCATTTATAGTTCTTGCAAATTAACTATCGTAATGAAGGTCCGTAGACAAATGTATGGGATATTGAATCATGATGATATCATGATAATGAGATCAATATCCTCAGTCACTTGTCTTAAACAGTTCTCGATCATAGGATATTTGAGATGGGCATTAAATATCCGATAAGATCGACACAAGTTATGTATGCTCATGTGATGAGGGTGAATGATCTCACATTCACTCGTGTGGTGACACTAAGACAAACTTGTGGGTGCTCATTAGACAATGAGTTCACTGAACAGACCCAAATAAGAATTCCTGGATGGTAATTATACCTATTAGTCAACTAGGGAATTCAATCGTTGCAGTAGCACAGTTGGTCCATTGACCTGAGTTACCAATGATACCTTGTTCGTAGACCATTGTGTCTTGATTCTCTGACTTGTGGACTTTAACCATTAAGCCCACGATAGTCGGTTTCTCAGATACAGGGGAAAGCTTGCGAAGGTAATTGAGTGAACAACAAGGGATCACTCACTCTTGGTATAATACTGGAGAGAGAATGTCCTATGGATGTGTACACAGAAATCCCTGGCCATGGTCAAATGAAAGAGATATCTTTCTAGAAATTAACTGAGTACTGGAATCCATCTAAATAATGCGATAGAGGGTTTGACTATAAAACTATACCCTTACATTATTGGGACATTGCATGAGTGAAGGATTTTATATGTGCAGTATCTGCAGACGGAAAGGTTCAAATAAAGGGAACAATATCCCTTATATCTTCTGAGATCATGCGGTAGTGTTTGGTACCATTCATGATCAGAATGCCAAGTGAATTAATCATCAGATGATAAACCACTTGTTTATTAAATTAATCATTTAACATATGATGTTTAAATGTTAATTAATAAATATTAAACTTTAGAATTAGTTCTAAGTTTAATGGGCCTGAAACCGGACTGATATATGGGCCTAGAGAGTCACACACATAAGAGTTCTCGTCAGACAGTGAGAGACGTTAACTTTCATGTTTATCTGTGTAACGACCCGCCATCCTATGACCGGAGACCCGGTCACTAAATGGATGTCGGCCCATTAACTACGGGTTCACACCCGGATCTCACACAACACGTCTGGAGGAGTAAGTGCTAAACAAGATTAAATATAACAAACACACGGACCACAAGGTAAGCAAGTGCGCAGGAAGGAGAATAACAATGTCCGTATACAGTCCAACAATAATTACATGTCCAACAATTAAATAAGTACAGGCAAAAGGAAGTACAACAACATCGGGGCATACCCCGGAACTAAGACAGCTGCTGGTCCGCACACCAAGAAGACACCACGCTTCCTCTCGCCTCGAGGTCCACACCTGAAACCGCAGGGAGTGAGCCACACCAGGAATGGGCTCAGTAGGGATCATCCGATCCCTTGCCTCCCACTCACACACCCACAAGTGTAACAACAGGAATATATGGCAATTTAAGTAAAGCAGTAAACACAGCACCCAACTCTGATGTGAAACGCACGGTAAGCAGTGTAACAAGAACCACTCCAAGTAACCCGAAGAACTCAACACAGAGTCACGACTCACATTCAAAGTCCACGAAGTGACTAAACCACACTGTCGACCGAAGTCGAACGTCGCCTCCAAACACTACCACCACTACTCACGCCTGTCCACCCCTACAGTGTTCCGGGGCACTGTAGGGTGAGGCAGTGAGTCAAACTAGGACAGCTGGACTCAGTGTACCGCCACTGCCAGCTACGTGTGCACACAAGCAGTCTAGACTACTGTCCTACCACCGAATTGCCTCCACGCTAGGCCTCAGCGCTTCAGGAGGGCCCTGGGGACCGGCGAACCCCCGTCAAGCCGAAGCTACAGGAACTACCCACAAACCCAACTCTCCCGGGCTGCGTCAGGCCAAGGGCTACAGGTACCACTCGTAACCTTGATCAAAGGTCACATCAGGCCCAATGGCTAAAGGGTAAACCAACTCCCACCAAAAACACCACCAGCTCCACAGCAAGAAACACGCCAGAAGCTGTCACGACAACCAAAGGAAACCCCGACCCGCTGAGACCAAACAGCAACCCCTCGGATAGCACACAGCTACTCCGGCCCGACGGGCTCAAGGTGGTTCTGCTTGTCTCAGCCAAGGGTGAAACACAACAAGCACCCCTCCTCACAGACACCATGGCCCTTCTCCCATCAGCCCATGGTGACAAACGTAAACCACAGTTAACCGATCCACATTCGCATAACACAAACACATATATAATCATGATTTCATTCGTACAGTAAACCTCAGTCACAGTATATAGCTAAAGCACGCACACACACCCACACAGGTGATGCAATTCCACACACGCAGAAGTCCTCTGTCACAGTGTACAACATAAAACATGCCTCTGAACTTTCACAGTGAAACACATGCTAAAAACCAGCAATATAACACTTCTGGATTGAATCGCGTCGACCGAGGTCGACGCCATTCAAGTCCCTCAGACAGGTTCAGTTAAACGTCAGATTATCTCTTAAAACGCGTCTACCATTGAAGTCGCCGTTTAAAACGCGTGTGGGTGTCCCGACACCATTCAACCCAGAAATCCAGATTACAGAACCCTTAAACGGGGGCATTTCCTGCCTAAATGGCGTCATGATGGCCCGACGTCCTTCAGAAAGGCGTCGTCCATCCATGACGTCATTTAGCGCAGAACCCCTAACTCAGGAAACCTCGAACAGGGAGGTTTCTGCACTAAAACGCGTCGTGCTGACCGGACGTCTTTCGGAAAAGCATCGACCCAGTCCGACGCCATTTAGCGCCAGAAACCAGGTTTCCTGGTTCGACCCGAGGGCTTCACCCTTGAACCCCGGGCACCCCGAAAATCCCAAAATCAAAGGGGGAAGGAGAGAAACTCAACCACACAATCATGCTTACGAAAACACGATCACAAACACCGTCGTTCCCACATGGAATCCCCCCCTAAGCATGCTCAATCTATCCCCCAAACACCACGTCACGCCGAGAATCACACGAACATCACATGTAAGGTTCGTCCCCCTACCGGTTCTTGAACTCCTCCAAGCTCCTCGCCGCCGACCCGTCTCGCCCCACACCGCCGCCGGTATCCTCGAGGACGCCGCCACTCCGCCGGGACGTCGGCCGCCGTCCGGAGAAGGGAACGCCGCGAGGAAGGTGGTGGAGGTAGAGGTGAGAGGTAGGGAAGCTATGGAGTAGTTGGAAGAGGAAGAAGAGGAAGGGAAGGGAGGAAGGAGGGCGGAGGGAGCGGAGAGGGCGAAGAGAGAGAGTGGAGAGGCGAAAGTGAGGGAAAGAAGGGGAGGCTTGCGGGGTCAATCTGGAACGAGGTAAAACGCGTCGATCGAGGCAGACGCCATTCAGTCTGACAGGACGGCCGTACTGACACCACTCTGAAACGCGTCGCCCACCGCGGACGCCGTTCAGACGACAAGACAGGCCGTACTGACAACGCTCTGGCGTCGCACCCTGACACCGCAGGTGTCGCAGTCTGAAATGCGTCGACAGAGGTGGACGCCGTTCAGACAAATCTGACAGGGGCCGTACTCTCGCGGCCCGAAACCCGCCCACGTGGCGCAACAACCAGCAGACCTAAATGGCGTCCACACACCCTGACGCCTTTTGAAAGGCGTCGAGCACTGTTGACGTCATTCAGCCAGAAATCTCAAGACCCCTCCAGGGTCCAAACCAGGGGATCCGGCCCGAACCCGACCCAAATACAGAACCCGAAATCTCAGTCATTACAATCTCCCCCCTTAAAAGAATTTCGTCCTCGAAATTTGCAACCGCTCAATGCTCAACTCGGCTAACCCACACATGCCGACCAACATCAATAACAACAATCATTCTCACCAATCACCCACACAGGGTTCCAACAATTACACGCCAAGCTAACCAAGATTCTCAATCCTGACAAGAGTTGATAGATTAAAACAACCATACATTAACAAGGCACGAATCACAAAACCGATTTCTCCACCATCCCGAATACATGCAAGTGCCACACGAGACCACGACCATCTCAAAACAAGGCAAGATAAAAGTGCTCATCTAGCACAACCTCTCGAATTTCCACAAAGAGACGCGACTCCAATCAGTCCTCGAACACCTACTCACTGCTCGGTCCCTAACCTGCCTTGTTCTTCTGGGGACAGTTCCTCGCGAGATGTCCCTTCCTACCACAGGCAAAACAACTACCAGTGATCAAGGGACATATCCTGTTGCCATGAAACCTGCCACAACGGGGACAACGATCCGCAGTGTCCCGCCTCGCCTCCTGCTGCTAGCCGTCCTCTATCTCCATCTGCTGAACCGAACCATCCTCTTCCTCATAAGGTGCCTCCTGAAACTCGACCTCAAACGAACTCGAACCGCCTGCCGAGAAGGCCGCTGATCTATCCCTGCTAGGCTGCTCCTCTCGTGCTGAATGCTCCGATTCCCTCGCCGTGTGTTGGAACTGCATCTCCACTGCTGCCGCGCGCTGAACTGCTGACGCCAAATCTTCACAACAATGGGCCGCCACAAACTCCCTCAAACCGTGCCGAAGTCCATCCACGAATTTCTCCGTCCTCAGATCCTCACGCTCAGATATGTGTGGAGCAAACCTTCCCAGGGCCACAAATTTCATCTGATAGTCTAGAACCGACATATCACCCTGCACCAATTCCATAAACTCCCTTTCCTTGGCCCTGCGAAGATGCCTCGGACGGTACTGCCCACTAAACTCTCTCACAAAGCCTTCCCAAGGAATCTCCCTCAAAGACCTATCTGGAAACATCAACCCCTTGATGGTAACCCACCAATCATAAGCATCGCCCTTCAGCAAGTAGGTTGCCAACAAGGTCTTGTCACTCTCAGCACATTCTAGAACATCAAACACCTTCTCCACTTCCTTAATCCACTGAGCTGCCGTATCTGGAACAGGTTGACCCGTGAAAGAAGGGGGCTTCAGCTTCAAGAACCGCTTCACCACCGTAGAATGGCCACCTCGGGAACTGGACCCCTCAGTTCCATCCCTCTGCTGATATCTAGCCATAGCCCCAATCATGGCTTCCATGAAACGTTCCACATCATGCCCCTCTGCTCCTGAACCACCACCATCTGCTCTCGCACCCCGAGCCACCGGAGCTCTCCGCTTCGGCGCCATCGCTGCCCCACAACACGCAAATCGAACCAAAACACGTCAAAACCTATCATTCTACACCAGCAGCCATCGCCTGTACCGACTCGTTCTTATTGTTGGACTATAATATCTAACCCAGTTTATCACATACTCGACCAGACTGAGCTCTGATACCATCTGTAACGACCCGCCATCCTATGACCGGAGACCCGGTCACTAAATGGATGTCGGCCCATTAACTACGGGTTCACACCCGGATCTCACACAACACGTCTGGAGGAGTAAGTGCTAAACAAGATTAAATATAACAAACACACGGACCACAAGGTAAGCAAGTGCGCAGGAAGGAGAATAACAATGTCCGTATACAGTCCAACAATAATTACATGTCCAACAATTAAATAAGTACAGGCAGAAGGAAGTACAACAACATCGGGGCATACCCCGGAACTAAGACAGCTGCTGGTCCGCACACCAAGAAGACACCACGCTTCCGCTCGCCTCGAGGTCCACACCTGAAACCGCAGGGAGTGAGCCACACCAGGAATGGGCTCAGTAGGGATCATCCGATCCCTTGCCTCCCACTCACACACCCACAAGTGTAACAACAGGAATATATGGCAATTTAAGTAAAGCAGTAAACACAGCACCCAACTCTGATGTGAAACGCACGGTAAGCAGTGTAACAAGAACCACTCCAAGTAACCCGAAGAACTCAACACAGAGTCACGACTCACATTCAAAGTCCACGAAGCGACTAAACCACACTGTCGACCGAAGTCGAACGTCGCCTCCCAACACTACCACCACTACTCACGCCTTTCCACCCCTACAGTGTTCCGGGGCACTGTAGGGTGAGGCGGTGAGTCAAACTAGGACTAGCTGGACTCAGTGTACCGCCACTGCCAGCTACGTGTGCACACAAGCAGTCTAGACTACTGTCCTACCACCGAATTGCCTCCACGCTAGGCCTCAGCGCTTCAGGAGGGCCCTGGGGACCGGCGAACCCCCGTCAAGCCGAAGCTACAGGAACTACCCACAAACCCAACTCTCCCGGGCTGCGTCAGGCCAAGGGCTACAGGTACCACTCGTAACCTTGATCAAAGGTCACATCAGGCCCAATGGCTAAAGGGTAAACCAACTCCCACCAGAAACACCACCAGCTCCACAGCAAGAAACACGCCAGAAGCTGTCACGACAACCAAAGGAAACCCCGACCCGCTGAGACCAAACAGCAACCCCTCGGATAGCACACAGCTACTCCGGCCCGACGGGCTCAAGGTGGTTCTGCTTGTCTCAGCCAAGGGTGAAACACAACAAGCACCCCTCCTCACAGACACCATGGCCCTTCTCCCATCAGCCCATGGTGACAAACGTAAACCACAGTTAACCGATCCACATTCGCATAACACAAACACATATATAATCATGATTTCATTCGTACAGTAAACCTCAGTCATAGTATATAGCTAAAGCACGCACACACACCCACACAGGTGATGCAATTCCACACACGCATAAGTCCTCTGTCATAGTGTACAACATAAAACATGCCTCTGAACTTTAACAGTGAAATACATGCTAAAAACCAGCAATATAACACTTCTGGCTTGAATCGGGTCGACCGAGGTCGACGCCATTCAAGTCCCTCAGACAGGTTCAGTTAAACGTCAGATTATCTCTTAAAACGCGTCTACCATTGAAGTCGCCGTTTAAAACGCGTCTGGGTGTCCCGACGCCATTCAACCCAGAAATCCAGATTACAGAACCCTTAAACGGGGGCATTTCCTGGCTAAATGGCGTCATGATGGCCCGACGTCCTTCAGAAAGGCGTCGTCCATCCATGACGTCATTTAGCGCAGAACCCCTAACTCAGGAAACCTCGAACAGGGAGGTTTCTGCGCTAAAACGCGTCGTGCTGACCGGACGTCTTTCGGAAAAGCGTCGACCCAGCCCGACGCCATTTAGCGCCAGAAACCAGGTTTCCTGGTTCGACCCGAGGGCTTCACCCTTGAACCCCGGGCACCCCGAAAATCCCAAAATCAAAGGGGGAAGGAGAGAAACTCAACCACACAATCATGCTTACGAAAACACGATCACAAACACCGTCGTTCCCACATGGAATCCCCCCTTAAGCATGCTCAATCTATCCCCCAAACACCACGTCGCGCCGAGAATCACACGAACATCACATGCAAGGTTCGTCCCCCTACCGGTTCTTGAGCTCCTCCAAGCTCCTCGCTGCCGACCCGTCTCGCCCCACGCCGCCGCCGGTATCCTCGAGGACGCCGCCACTCCGCCGGGACGTCGGCCGCCGTCCGGAGAAGGGAACGCCGCGAGGAAGGTGGTGGAGGTAGAGGTGAGAGGTAGGGAAGCTATGGAGTAGTTGGAAGAGGAAGAAGAGGAAGGGAAGGGAGGAAGGAGGGCGGAGGGAGCGGAGAGGGCGAAGAGAGAGAGTGGAGAGGCGAAAGTGAGGGAAAGAAGGGGAGGCTTGCGGGGTCAATCTGGAACGAGGTAAAACGCGTCGATCGAGGCAGACGCCATTCAGTCTGACAGGACGGCCGTACTGACACCGCTCTGAAACGCTTCGCCCACCGCGGACGCCGTTCAGACGACAAGACAGGCCGTACTGACAACGCTCTGGCGTCGCACCCTGACACTGCAGGTGTCGCAGTCTGAAATGCGTCGACCGAGGTGGACGCTGTTCAGACAAATCTGACAGGGGTCGTACTCTCGCGGCCCGAAACCCGCCCACGTGGCGCAACAACCAGCAGACCTAAATGGCGTCCACACACCCTGACGCCTTTTGAAAGGCGTCGAGCACTGTTGACGCCATTCAGCCAGAAATCTCAAGACCCCTCCAGGGTCCAAACCAGGGGATCCGGCCCGAACCCGACCCGAATACAGAACCCGAAATCTCAGTCATTACAATCTGGGTTTTTATGAAAAGCCGCAGGATAAACATGAAGATTTAATGGAGATTTATCCAAGGCCAAACTCTTGTATAATCATGAGGATTAATCCTTGTGCTTATCCTTATTTCTTATATAAGGAGGCCAAGGGGAGGGGAAAAAGAGGTTGGACGAATTTTACACCCAAAGATTCTCTATCTCCTCTCTCTCTCTCCTTCTCTCTCTTGGAGTAGATCTTTCTCTTTCTGCGCATGGTGGATTTGAGATCTGGTCGGAGCACTCAAGTCGAGGAGGAAATCGCGTCTGCAGCGGGAGCTCGTGTGGATACCTCTAGAGATCGTGCACGTGCGCGATTACCGAGTCGGAATCATCCACGGGAGATTCGAAACCCCACAAAGGTGTAGAACCGTTCTTCCCGCGTTTTAATTTTTGTCCGTTTTTCGATCCCAGCAACTGATACATAGGAATCGATTTTATTTTCCGCTGCGTTCTAGGCAATTCCTAACAATCAGGGTGGTATCAGTTCGTTTGGAACGAACGTGAAATTATTATGGAGGTCATGGTCAAATGACACGATCACCAGTGGTTTGACGAAACCATACCACACGATCGGATCGGACTCATAAAATGAGCGAGAGATTATAGTGATACGGTAACTGATGACATACAGGTGCCAGACTGGGTGAAGATGAACCCGACATCTTCTGGGATCATGCGGATTTGCTTGACCCAACGTGACCAAAAAGGTCCGGAAAAAATTAAACGGTTATTGGGAATAACCGGTTTAATTTACTTCTAATTAGATTAGAAGTTAATAGATCTTTAAAACAGAGTGATAATGGGCCTAGAAGATCACACACAAATAACTTTTGCTGAACGGAATATTATTGTATGGAAAAATATACTAAAGTATTAAATTCTTTTGAGAAAGGAATTTATAAATGGCTTAAAAGTACATATACAATAATGTAAAGGACATAGATATAATATATGTATTATTAGGCTTATTTGATAAATGAGTTACTAATAATATATTGACATATAAAATGTCATCGGGTTAATGTTTAACCGCAGTTACTTTTTAGCTGAGGCGGTGAAATGAATGGATTGGTTGAATGAGTGGTTCAAGTTGCCGCCTTTAATCCTTTACATAAACCCATCTTCTCTTCAACCCAAAGGCTAAGGTTTTTAACCATTCAAAAAGGTGGCCATCAAGTTTTCTTCCCAGAGTTGGACTCTTGCCAGAGTGCTTGAGGCGGAGGATTATGTGGATTGAAGAAGAAGAACTCCGTTGCTGCGTGAGTTGGTGTGGATTAAGCTCTAGAGGCCAGATGTTTGTATAGCTCAAAGCTTCGAGGAGTTCGGCATCGATTTTCACATGGTAACATATTTTGTACAAGGTAATAAATCTCGTGTGATTTATTTAGACCTTTTTTTTTTTTTTTTTGCATCAATCGGAGCCCGAACTAGTTTGAGAAATCATTTTGTTTTATGTTCTTCCGCTTCTGTGATTTTCCGGAAGTTACGACCGATCCCAACAGTGGTATCATAGCTAGGTTTAGGCTCCTATTGATGCAACTGGGAAGAACGATCTCTGTTGTAACATCATGTTCAAGTTCTTCAATTTTATTTTAATTTTTTGGGGCCATAAAAAATTTATTTTTTTCGAAATAATGGGAAACTCGACAGTAAACGGCTAGGCTGTGTGAGTATTTTTGGTATTTTTTTCAGATTGTAAACGGCACTTGGAGTGGCCGTCCGGAACGTAAACGGCACTTGGAGTGGGCGTCAAATTTTACGGAATATTCTAAAATTTTTCGGAAAATTAAATGGCCAAGATTGTGGTCGTCCTCTCCAAGGGGTGGACGGCCAACCATGTGGCCTTCCCCTTGGTGGAAGGCACTTGGCCTTGCCGTCCGATTAATTTTAAAATTTTTTAAAATTAATTTGTTGTCCAATTTTTTGCAATGTTAGGCGCACTGCTCCAACCCGCACTACGCACTGCATTGGCCCAGAAAATTAAAATTTTATCTCAAAATTAAGATAATTGTCAGATATGATTAATTAAATTTACTGTTGATTAATCTGATAATTATCATGTAAAATTTGAGTTTAATTGAAGATTACTTATAAATTCAAACTTTCGAATTTTTGATTATTAGATAATTGTTAAATTCGAATTTTGAAAGGATTATCGTTAAAATTCAAATTTTGAGTTTGTAAAATTATTGGATAATTTTCAAAGGAATTAATGGTGAATTTTAATGAAAGATAATTGAAGACAATTATTTAATTAAATTGTATTTGATCATTGGATGATTAACTTGAATTTAAATTTCATGATTGTCTTAATTATCTTGATTGATTGAATTTAATTTTTAAATTCATGTGTGTATCCTGTTATACGTATGGAATAATTCTAAGCATGAATGTTACTGTGATGCCTTTTTGGTCTCTGTTAGATCAATTTTTTGAATGTTACGATGAGTTTTTCAAAATTAAACATGAGCAAAATTTATTGTATGCACAACTTATGATTTCAATCCAAATATAAGAATTATTTTCAAAATAACCCTTCTGTGATTGATATGATTGTGTTCGGAATGGTGGGTGATCATGGATTTAGCTCACTTCGTTTTAGGCCTGCGAGCCTCCCTTCTTTCTCTATTTAATTTCCAATGTAATTCTATCTTTCTTCGATGAATGCACTCGCCTTAAGGTTACTGGAATTTTTTTGGCATATAATTCTTTTTCTGGCCTACGAGCCGTGTAATTATTGTAATTAATGCTGCAGATGGAGCTTGAAAGCACGGAAGACGAACTGCGAGGATGATTCTGCTGCTTGGGAAGTAGGTTGGATATCAGCGTAGCTTTACTTAGAGTCCATGATCACCCATGCTTATTTATTTGCATGGGATGCATTTATGTTAAGCAATTACTAGGTACAGTAAATATATAGCACGAATATATTTATTCTACCACTTAAGGTGAGACCAAGATAAAAGCAAAATACCCTCTTTATTAAATATTAGATATGTGAACGTGGCTTTAGAAGCCGTCGTGGCCCTCCACCATTGTAGGGTGACTGAATGCCATTATTTCATGGATTTGTTGTACTTTCCATAAGGTTCATGATTTGGTGGCAGGATCTCAACCCTAAAGCTTTGCTTCAATGGGATGAAGGACTGAACTTGGCCTTGTTGTGCTTTCTACAAGGGTCGGATCACAAACTCATTGCTGTGTAGTAATGATGGTGCGATCTAACTGGGAGTATCCTTTGTTGTGCTTTCCACAAGAGGATGACTGCTCAGGAGCCGAAAGTCGGATATTGCATTGGATGCAAGTACTGTTGACTGCCCAAGGAATGGGATGTGATTTGTTGTGCTTTCCACAAGGTTGCATTTCAGTTCTGTTGGGATTCCGACCCACTAGGATGATCATCGTGATCTCCAGTTCTATATGATTGAGGGTCTTATAGTTCGATGCAAAATAGTGGAGCTAACTAAGATAGAAAATCATATCTAATGTTAGAACCTTGAACGCATGCTAAAATATTGTCTTTTATTTTTCCATTCAGACCATTATGTCGTTGTCGAATCCCCTCCGTAGCATCTTGGATGCAAACAAATTGACTGGACCTAATTTTAAAGACTGGCTACGTAATCTGCGAATAGTCTTAACAGCCGAAAAGATTGGGTACGTGTTAGACACGATTCAACCTGAGCCTCCCGCTGATGCTGAGGAGGGTGATTAATTAAATTATGCAAAATGGTCGGAAGATTCTTCCCTTATGCAGTGTTATATACTAGCCTCTATGACTCCCGAGCTACAGAGGCAATTTGAAAAGATAGATTGTAGAGCTATACTTCTCCAACTACGCCAGCTCTTTGGTGAGCAGGGTAGGATAGACAGGTATGAGCTCTCCAAGAAACTTTTTAGGACTAGGATGTTTGAGGGTGCTCCAGTACATGCTCATGTACTAAAAATGATGGAGTGGATAGAGAGACTCAATGGGTTAGGATTCAAGTTGGATCTTGAACTTAACATTGATCTCATTCTCCAGTCATTGTCTGAATCTTTTTCTCCCTTCATCATGAACTTTAACATGAATAGGATTGAGGTTTCTCTACCAGAACTCCTAAACATGTTAAAAAGTGTTGAAGGGACCATGCAGAAGGAGAAACCATCTTCTGTAATGATTGTTGGCCGGACCAACAAGAAAAGGAAAGCCACCTAGACACCCAATAACAAGAAGGGAAAGAAACCGACTAAAGGTAATCAGATCACCAAGGTAGGCAAGGGCAAGGGCAAGAAGGATGAAAAAGACAACAAATGCTTTCGGTGTGGATGGACAAGTCATTGGAAAAGGAATTGCAAGGCAATTCTAAATGAAGGTATTTTTGTCATTGACTTAAATTTGTCTCTTATGAGATCCACATCATGGGTATTGGATACTTTATGCACATCTCATATCTGCAATTCTTTGCAGGTACTAATAAATAAAAGAAGACTTGACAAAAGAGAAATCCAACTAAGAATGGGCAATAGAGCTATAGTTGCTACTAAAGCTGTAGGGACTGCTCATCTTAGTTAACCTTTTGGGATAATTCTGGAGTAAACATAGTGTTATTTTGTTCCAGAAATTATCATAAATATTATATCTATTTCCTGCTTAAACAATGTTGGTTACTCTTTGACGATAATTAGTACTAGGTACTCTAATATCAATATTGGTTTGATTATAGCTAATGGTTATTTTTTCAAAGGATTATATGTATTGGATACATGTAATGATGTAATGCAGGTTTCCAGTGATAAGACAGAAGAAGTGAATCCTGCATATCTTTGGGATTGCAGACTTGGTCATATTGGAGAGAAGATGATTTCTCACCTATGTTCAAATGGATACTTGAATTCATTCGAATTCAAATCATTTAATACATGTGAGTCGTGTCTCATGGGGAAGATGACCAAAGCTCCTTTTAGTGGACATGGTTAAAGGGCTATTGAGCTTCTGGAACTCATACACACGGATGTATGTGGACCCATGTCGATAGAAGCTAAAGGAGGATATCTCTATTTCATTTCTTTAATTGATGACTTCTCTAAGTATGGCTGTGTGTATTTAATGAGATATAAATCACAAGCTTTCGAGAAGTTTAAGGAATATAAGAATGAAGTAGAGAAGCAAACTGATAAAAATATTAAAACTCTTCGAGCGGATCGAGGAGGTGAATACTTAAGTCTCGAATTCACTTCTTACCTCAAAGACAATGGAATAATTTCTCCGTGGACCCCAGCATATACGCCACACCATAATGGTGTATCTGAAAGGAGAAATAGGACTTTGTTAGACATTGTCTATTCCATGATGTCCTTGGCAGAATTACCATTGTCTCTATAGGGGTACGCTTTAGAGACTGTAGTCTACTTGTTAAATAGGGTTTCGAGTAAGTCAGTTCCTACCACACCATATGAGATATGGAAGGGAAGGAAACCAAACTTTAATCATATTAAAGTTTGGGGGTATCCTGCCCATGTGAAGAGGAATGACATAGATAAGCTAGAGTCAAGAACAGACAAGTGTAGGTTTTTGGGATATCCAAAAGAGACATTTGGATATTATTTATATCACCCTTCTAAGCAAAAGGTGTTAGTGGACAAGAGAGTTGTATTCCTGGAGAAGGAATATCTCCTCCAGAAAAACGGTGGGAGCCAGATAGAACTGGATGTTAGTCTTAGGTGGCCTACAAGCTAATATGACTTCGTAACCTCGTTCATTTATTAATAAAATGATATTATATTCATTGTGTGTAAATCATACTAATTATCGTCTCATAATGAAGTCCATGAATATGTGCGATAGTGATCAGATTATGATGAAATCATACTAGTGAGATTGATCACTTAAACACACATATTCTTAATTGTTCCTACCAAGAAAGACATCGGATATCCGATTAGACTAGTACGGATTACTCCTGCTCATATGATGAGGGTTACTAATCCCATCGGTTGCAAGTAGATCTTTAAGAGAAAGATCGGTGCTGATGGACGGATCGCCACTTATAAGGCAAGGTTGGTGGCAAAGGGATATCGTCAAAGGCAAGGAATTGACTATGACGAGACTTTCTCACCAGTTGCCATGATAAAGTCGATCAGAGTTCTGCTCGCCATTGCTGCACATTTTGATTATGAAATCGGGCAGATGGATGTAAAGACTGCCTTCCTCAATGGTAACCTTGAGGAAGAGGTGTATATGATACAACCAGAAGGTTTCACATCCATAGAATCTCCAGATAAAGTGTGCAAGCTTCAGAGGTCCATTTATGGACTGAAGCAGGCCTCCCGAAGCTAGAACATAAGATTTGACGAGGCTGTCAAGTCTTATGACTGCATTAAGAATGAAGATGAGCCTTGTGTGTACAAGAAGACCAGTGGGAGTGCAGTCACTTTCCTAGTTCTTTACATATATGACATACTACTCATTAGGAATGATGTAGCTATGATGTCATCAGTAAAGATCTCGCTGTCGAAAAATTTCTCCATGAAGGATTTGGGAGAAGCATCCTACGTATTGGGAATACGGATCTATAGAGATAGATCAAAGAGGATGCTTGGAATTACCCAATCCTTGTACATAGATACCATAGTCAAAAGGTTTGGCATGGAAAATTCCAAGAGAGGTCTCATACTGATGAGACATGGAATTAATCTCTCAAAGGAACAGTCTCCTAAGACTCCTAATGAGAGGGTATTTCTGGATAGAATACCTTATGCCGCTGCCATAGGATCTATCATGTATGTCATGCTGTGTACACGGCCTGATGTTGTATTTGCTCTAAGTGTTACGAGCAGATTTCAGGCTGATCCATGCGAAGAGCACTGGAAGGCAGTGAAATGCATCCTTAAGTACTTGAGAAGAACTAAGGATATGTTTCTTGTCTATGGAGGTGGTGACTTGAAACTGCGAGGCTTTACTGACTCGAGTTTCCAGTTGGATCCAGATGATATCAAGTCTACATCAGGATTCGTGTTTACTTTGAACAGAGGCGCAGTGTGCTGGAAGAGTTCCAAGCAAGTAAGCACTGCAGATTCCACGACTGAAGCTCAGCACATCGTTGTAGCTGAAGCTTTCAAGGAAATAGTGTGGTTGAAGAAGTTCATCACCGACCTTGACATAGTTCCCAGTATCCTTGATCATGTTCCGCTGTTGTGCGACAACAATGGGACTATTGCACAAGTGAAAGAGCCGTGGTCTCATCAGAAATTGAAAGATGTTCTGAGGCGCTTTGATCTTATCCAGAGGAGATGTAGTAGTGGAAAGAGTTCCATCCGTCGACAATGTAGCAGATCTACTGACAAAGCCGTTGGCTCAAATTGTGTTTGAGCGTCACCTAGAGTCTATAGGCTTATTGTATAAAGGTGATTGGCTTTAGTCCAAGTGGGAGATTGTTAGTTTAAGGTGGCCTACAAGCCAATCTGACTATGTAAATCTCGTTCATTTATTAATATAATGGCATAATATTCATTATATGTAACTCGCTTTAATTATCGTTTCATAATGAAGTCCGTGAATATATGCTATGGTGATCAGATTATGATGAGATCATACTAATGAGACTGATCACTTAAACACACATATTCTTAATCGTTCCTAGTCGGAGGATATCCGAGAAGGACATCGGATATCCGGTTAGACTAGTACAGATTACTCCTGCTCATATGATGAGGGTGACTAGTCTCATAAGTCTCTTGTGTGGAGACACTAAGGCGAATATGTAGGTGCTCATTGGAGAATGAGTTCATTGAATTGATCCGACTGAATCGCTGGATGGTATTGTACCTCACTGTCAACCAGCTTGATTCTATTGTCATAGTTGCGTGGATGGTCCTCGGACCTGAGACACCAAGGACACCTTGTCAGTGGACTTCTGTGCTTTGACCTTGGTTTACGAATCTCTAGCCACGGGATTCTAATACGCCAAGGATTGGGTACAGCAGAATACCGTCGAAGGGAATTGTGTGTCAATAAGGAATGCTCTAGATAAAGTGTGCAAGCTTCAGAGGTCCATTTATGGACTGAAGCAGGCCTCCCGGAGCTGGAACATAAGATTTCACGAGGCTGTCAAGTCTTATGACTGCATTAAGAATGAAGATGAGCCTTGTGTGTACAAGAAGACCAGTGGGAGTGCAGTCACTTTTCTAGTTCTTTACGTAGATGACATACTACTCATTGTGATTGATGTAGCTATGATGTCATCAGTAAAGATCTGGCTGTCGAAACACTTCTCCATAAAGGATTTGGGAGAAAAATCCTGCGTATTAGGAATACGGATCTATAGAGATAGATCAAAGAGGATGCTTGGAATGACCCAATCCTTGTACATAGACACTATAGTCAAAAGGTTTTGTATGGAAAATTCTAAAAGAGGTCTTATACCGATGAGACATGGAATTAGTCTCTCAAAGGAGCAGTCTCCTAAGACTCATAATGAGAGGGCATTCATGGATAGAATACCCTATGCCTTTGCCGTAGGATCTGTCATGTATGCCATGCTATGTACACGGCCTGATGTTGCATTTTCTCTAAGTGTTACAAGCAGATTTCAGGCTGATCCAGACGAAGAGCACTGAAAGGCAGTGAAATGCATCCTTAAGTACTTGAGAACAACTAAGGATTTGTTTCTTGTCTATGGGGGTGGTGACTTGAAACTGCCAGGCTTTACTGACTCGAGTTTCCAGTCAGATCCAGATGATTGCAAATTTACATCTAGATTCGTGTTTACTTTGAACGGAGGCGCAGTGTGCTGGAAGAGTTCCAAGCAAGTAACCACTGCAGATTCGACGACTGAAGTTGAGTACATCGCTGCAGCTGAAGCCGCCAAGAAAGTAGTGTGGTTGAAGAAATTCATCACCGACCTCGGCGTAGTTCCCAGCATCTCTGAGCCTGTTCCACTGTTGTGCGACAACAATGGAGCGATTACGCAAGCGAAAGAGCCGCGGTCTCATCAGAAATCAAAGCATATTCTGAGGCGCTTTCATCTTATCAAAGAGATCATATCCAGAGGAGATGTAGTAGTGGAAAGAGTTCCATCCGTCGACAATGTAGCAGATCCACTAACGAAGCCGTTGGCTCAAATTGTGTTTGAGCGTCACCTAGAGTCTATAGGCTTATTGTATAAAGGTGATTGGCTTTAGTCCAAGTGGGAGATTGTTAGTTTTAGGTGGCCTACAAGCCAATCTAACTATGTAAATCTCATTCATTTATTAATATAATGGCATAATATTCATTATGTGCAAATCGCATTAATTATCATTTCATAATGAAGTCCATGAATATGTGCTATAGTGATCAGATTATGATGAGATCATACTGATGAGACTGATCACTTAAACACACATATTCTTAATCGTTCCTAGTCGGAGGATATCTGAGAAGGACATCAGATATCCGGTTAGACTAGTACAAATTACTCATGCTCATATGATGAGGGTGACTGATCTCATAAGTCACTTGTGTGGAGACACTAAGGCGAATCTGTAGGTGCTCATTGGAGAATGAGTTCACTGAACTGATCCGACCGAATCGCAGGATGGTATTGTACCTCACTATCAACCAGCTTGATTCTATTGTCACAGTTGCGTGGATGGTCCTCGGACCTGAGACACCAAGGACACCTTGTCAGTGGACTTCTGTGCTTTGACCTTGGTTTACGAATCTCTAGCCACGGGATTCTAATACGCCAAGGATTGGGTACAATGGAATACCGTCGAAGGGAATTGTCTGTCAATAAGGAATGATTCGCTCTTGGTACTTAGAGAGAGAATGCTCTAGGAAGGATGCGCGAAAGTCCCTGGCCAGGACGGATGATAATATCGGGAAAGGAGTTTTCCGATATTCATCAGCGGCATCCAATCCAAGTGAGTCGACCGGCTAGGGTTTGACAGCTCGCCATGCCCTGAGTTGACTCGAGAGCATTGTACGAATGAAGGATTATATCCACGCGGTAACTGTCGGCGGAAAGCTTCCAACAGTAGGTTACTTAATCCCAATACCTTCCGGGTTCACGCGGTGTTACTCGGCACCCAACGTGATCGGAGGCCCGGTCGAATTAGATGTGCGACATCAATTCGATTGATTAATTAATTAATAACGGGTTATTAATTGATTAATAAAGTCAGTGAGGAGTCACTGGGCTTGTTGGGCCATTAACTGGACTGGTATTTGGGCCTAGAGGGTCACACGCAAATGATTCTCAAGGCGATGGATAAATAGGTGGGTTTTATATAAACCGGGGTTTTTTATGAAAAACTGCGCGGTTAGTATAAAACATAGCGAACAGGCTGAGCAGGCCAAGCTGCTGCTAACCCAAGCCGCCCCTCCTCAGTTTCTGTCTCTCTCTAGCGTCCAGACAGATCTAGATCTGCTCCGCCGCTTCTCCGAATCCCATTTGACGGGAAATCATTGCGGCGATCATTGCGGCGACCGGCGGAGTTTTCGTGGGCTGCGAAGAACGAGGAACGTGAGGATATCCGTCGTGGGGAGGATCGTATGGACTTCGCTAGAGGCCGGGCGCTTGCGCGGCTTGCGGTGTCGCACTGACGGAACCGAACGGTTGCGGATTCGAATCCGCACACGGTGAGAACCTCAATTATCCGATAATCGATTTTAGTTTTTCGAAACGGGAAAACGGATCGCTGTTTTATTTTATTTTTCGCTGCGTGAGCGATCCGGAGAAACCTGAGAAATCCCAACACGTTTGACTGTTGGCTCCAGTCAAACCCACTGTGCTATCCATGACCACACTTGACATGTATGAGATGCATTGTTTTATATTTGATTTTGAATCATAGCAGGTATAGTATTTAGTAAATATATACGATATATTTATATACTATCACCTAAGAGAAACCAAGATAAAAGTTATCTAAATACCCTCGTCTAAATTCTAAGCCATTTAAACGTGAGTAGTTAAGAACTTGCCGCGTAGTCCACCATCATTATAGTCATAGGATTCGAATCACTTTAGGCAGGTTTGTTGTGCTACCACAAAGCATGTTTAATAGTGAGGAGAGACTGTGGCTATGGCATTAGATGACTATTTGATTCCGGTAGAGGAACCATGTAGCTTTGTTGTGCTATCCACAAGGGCTGCATGCAAATCTATGCTCGTCTCATAACGTTGGTTAGCTTAGACCAGAATTAGTGGCTTGTTGTGCTATCTACAAGGCCATTAAACCTCTGGGAACCGAAGTTATGATCGGATATTGCGAGGAGTAGCAAGTCCCATGAGATGGGTGCTCTTTGATTGTTTTACAGCTTTCTTATGCTATCCACAAGGTTGTACTGCAAGTCATTGAGATTCTGATCCCCACTAGGAGACTGTCGGCGTCTCCCGTTCTGTATAACTGAGGGTTATACAATCCGTCAAAAATTAGTGGGAGTTAAAACTTGATTAAAAGACCATGTCTTGTTTTAAAAGTTAATAATTTAACATCTGCTGAATAGATTTTATCTATCTCCTGTAGGGAATATTGTTGTCGAATAATCCACTCCGTGGCATACTTGATGCCTTTTTGACTTACCTGATCTACTCGAATTGGCTCAGTAACTTGAAGAATGTCTTCAGATCTGAGCAGATTGCCTACGCCCTTAATGCAAATCCTCCTTCTGAATCGGCATTAGATGCCCCTGAAGCAGAGATGATAGCTAACAATAAAAGATCGAAGAACAAAGGCAAAAGAGTAGTTAAGGGTGATTGCTTCTACCGTAAGAAATATGGTCACTGGAAGAGGAACTACAAGGAGCTCCTCAACGATAAAGCTTCAGATATCTATATGATAGATATTAACTTGTCAGTTAGAGATTTCACATCTTGGGTATTAGATACCAGATGTGCTTCTCATATCTGCCATGATGTGCAGATGCTGACAAGTAAGCGCAAGCTGAGAAAAGGCGAGGTAGAACTGAGACTAGGAAACGGCACAAAAGTTGTGGCAATTGCTGTTGGGACAGCAAACCTCAGGCTTCTATCGGGAGACGTCTTATCAGTAGGAGATTGTTATTATGTTCCTAGCATAATAAATAACATCATATCAGTATCTTGTTTGGACAAGATAGGATATAGGTTGTCTATTGAGAATAGAAGTTGTTCGATTTATTATTGTAATAAATCGATAGCTTCGGCATCTTTAATCAACGATCTATATCTTTTGGATGTTTCTTATTACAATCTTCACAATGATAATGCTCATAAGAAGAGCAAGAATTGTGTAAACCAAGACTATATGTGGGATTGTAGACTTAGGCATATTGGTGAAAGTAGGTTGCAAAGGTTGCACAAGCATGATTATTTAAATGCATTCAATTATGAATCGTTTGCGACATGTGAATCCTGCCTTATAGGAAAAATGGCGAAATCTTCATTTACTGGACATGGAGAACATTCCAAGGACATTTTGGAACTAATACATTCGGATGTATGTGGTCCCATGTCCACCCAAGCCAAAGGTGGTTTTTCATACTTCATCACGTTCACCAATGACTTATCAAGATTCGGCTATGTGTACTTAATGAAGTACAAGTCGGAAGCATTTGAGAAGTTCAAGGAGTTCAAGAATGAGGTAGAGAAATAGTTAGGAAAGAGTATTAAAGCTCTTCGATCAGATCGAGGAGGAGAATACTTGAGTACTCATTTCACACAATTATTAAAGGATAATGGTATCCTTTCTCAGCTGACCGCTTTAAATACACCACAGATGAATGGTGTATCAGAAAGGAGGAATCACACCTTGTTGGACATGGTGTGATCCATGATGAGTTTTTCAAGATTACCAGTGTCCCTATGGGGGTATGCTCTAGAGTCAGCAGCACACCTACTGAACAGAGTACCCAACAAGTCTGTGGCCTCTACTCCATATGAGATATGGAAAGACAGAAAATTAGAATTTAAACATGTTAAAGTCTGGGGTTGTCCTGCTCATATAAAGAGGTATGATCCAAACAAGCTGGAATCATGAATTGATAAATGCAGGTTTGTGGGATATCCAAAGGAAACCTTTGGATACTATTTTTACCATCCTGGTGAACAAAATGTGTTTGTTGCCAGGAAAGTTGTCTTCCTAGAAGAGGAATGCCTTCTCCAGGAGGACAGTGGGAGTAAAATAGTACTGGAAGAGATTCCAGATCCCTAAACAGCTGCATTATAATCAGATGAGATATCAGTTCCTGAATCTGTTTAAGTACACACAGGTGAGCCTTGTAGATCTAGTAGATTACCTAGACTACCCGAACGATATGTGGGACATATCGCTGAAGGTAAGTCTAAGGTTGAATATAATGAGGATGATGATCCTAAAACCAACCAGGAGGCCATAGAAGGCCTAGAAACTGGAAAATGGCGAGAAGCCATGAGCTCAGAAATCCAGTCCATGTACGCCAACCAAGTTTGGAACTTGGAGGACTTTCTCGAGGATATTGTACCCATCGGATGCAAGTGGATCTTTAAGAGAAAGATCGGTGCAGATGGACGGATTGATACTTATAAGGCAATGTTGGTGGAAAAAGGATATCATCAAAGGCAAGGAATTGACTATGACGAGACTTTCTCACTAGTTGCCATGATAAAGTCGTTTAGAGTTCTACTCGCCATAGCTGCACACTACGATTACGAGATCTGGCAAATGGATGTGAAGACTGCCTTCCTCAACGGTAAGCTTGAGGAAGAGGTGTGTATGATACAACTGGAAGGCTTCACATCCAAAGAATCTCCAAATAAAGTGTGCAAGCTTCAAAGGTCCATTTATGGACTGAAGCAAGCTTCCCGGAGCTGGAACATAAGATTTGACGAGGCTGTCAAGTCTTTTAACTTCATTAAGAATGAAAATGAGCCTTGTGTGTACAAGAAGACAAGTGGAAGCGCGGTCACCTTCTTAGTTCTTTACGTACATGACATACTACTAATTGGGAATGATGTAGCTATGATGTCATCAGTAAAGATCTGGCTGTCGAAAAACTTCTCCATGAAGGATTCGGGAGAAGCATCCTACGTATTGGGAATACGGATCTATAAATAGATCAAAGAAGCTGCTTGGAATGACCCAATCCTTGTTCATAGATACCATAGTCAAAAGATTTGGCATGGAAAATTCCAAGAGAGGTCTCATACCAATGAGACATGGAATTAATCTCTAAAAGGAGTAGTCTCTTAAGACTCCTGATGAGAGGGCACTCATGGATTGAGTACCCTATGCCTCTGCCATATGATCTATCATGTATGCCATGCTATGTACACGGCCTGATGTTGCATTTGCTCTAAGTGTTACTAGCAGATTTCAGGCTGATCTAGGCGAAGAGTACTGGAAGGCAGTGAAATATATCCTTAAGTACTTGAGAAGAACTAAGGAAATGTTTCTTGTCTATAGAGGAGGTGACTTGAAACTGCGAGGCTTTGCTGACTTGTGTTTCCAGTTAGATCAAGATGATAGCAAGTCTACATCTGGATTCGTGTTTACTTTGAATGGAGGCGTAGTGTGCTGAAAGAGTTCCAAGCAAGCAACCACTGCAGATTCGACGACTAAAACTGAGTACATCGCTACAGCTGAAGCCGCCAAGGAAGCAGTGTGGTTGAGGAAATTAATCACCGACCTCTGCGTAGTTCCTAGCATCTTTGAACCTATTCTGCTGTTGTGCGACAACAATAGAGCGATTGCGCAAGCGAAAGAGCCGTGGTCTCATCAGAAATTAAGACATATTCTGAGGCACTTTCATCTAAACAGAGAGATCATATCTAGAGGAGATGTAGTGGTGGAAAGAGTTCCATCTGTCGACAATGTAGCAGATCCACTGACAAAGCCGTCGGCTCAAATTGTGTTTGAGCGTAACCTAAAGTGTATAGGCTTAGTGTATAAAGGTGATTAGCTTTAGTCCAAGTGGGAGATTGTTAGTCATAGGTGGCCTACAAGCCAATATGACTTTGTAATCTGGTTCATTTATTAATAAAATGGCATTATATTCATTGTGTATAAATCGTACTGATTATCGTTTCATAATGGAGTCCATGAATATGTGCGATAGTGATCAGATTATGATGAGATCATATTAGTGAGAATGTTCACTTAAACAAACATATTCTTAATCGTTCCTAGTCGGAGGATATCGAAGAAGGACATTGGATATCCGGTTAGACTAGTACAAATTACTCTTGCTCATATGATAAGGGTGACTGATCTCATAAGTCACTTGTGTGAAGACACTAAGGCAAATCTGTAGGTGCTCATTAGAGAATGAGTTCACTGAACTGATCCGACTGAATCGTTAGATGGTATTTACCTCATTGTCAACTAGCTTGATTCTATTGTCACAGTTGTGTGGATGGTCCTCGGACCTGAGACACCAAGGACACCTTGTCGGTGGACTTCTGTGCTTTGACCTTGGTTTATGAATCTCTAACCACGGAATTGTAAACAGCTAAGGATCAGGTTAAGCGGAATACCGTTGAAGGGAATTAAGTGTCAATAAGGAATCATTCGCTCTCGGTACGATGAGAGAGAATGCTCTAAGAAGGATGCGCGAAAGTCCTTGGCCAGGGCGGACGATAATATCGGGAAAGGAGTTTTCCGATATTATACGGCAGCATCCGATCCAAGTGAGTCGACCGGTTAGGGTTTAACAACACGCCATACCCTGAGTTGACTCGAGAGCATTGTGCGAATGAAGGATTATATCCACGCGGTAACTGTCGACGGAAAGGTTCCAAGAGTGGGTTACTTAACCCCGATACCTTCCGAGTTTACGCGGTGTTGCTTGGCACCCAATGTGATCGGAGGCCCGGTCGAATTCTATGTGCGACATCAATTCGATTGATTAATTAATTAATAATGAGTTATTAATTGATTAATAAAGCTAGTAAGGAGTCACTGGGCTTATTGGGCTATTAATCGGACTGGTAATTGGGCCTAGAGGGTTACACGCAAATGATTCTCAATGGATAAATAAGTGGGTTTTATATAAACCGGAGGTTTTCTGAAAAATCGCGTGGTTAGCATAAAATATAGCGAACGGGCTGAGCACGCCAAGCTGTTACTAACCCTAGCTGCCCCCTCATCTCTTTTTCTCTCTCTCTGGTGCCCTAGAAGAATCAGGATCCCCGGATCTGCTTCGCCGCTTCTCCGACTCCTGTTCGATGGGAAATCGTCCGCGCATTGCGGCGATCGTTGCGGCCAACGGCAAAGACTTCGTGGGCTGCGAAGAACGAGGAACATGAAGATATTCATCACGAGGAGGATCGCGTGGAGTCCGCTAAAGGCTAGGCGCTTGCGTGGCTTGCGGTGTCGCACGGACGGAACCGAACGGTTGCAGATTCGAATCCGCACACGGTAAGACTTCGATTATCCGATAATCGATTTTTGATATTCGAAATGGGAACGGATCGTTGTTTTAATATTTTATTTTCCGTTGCATGAGCGATCCGGAGGAACCCGAGAACCCAACACTGGACGAGGCCCATAAACCACAAACTGGGGACACAGTCTTATTACATGAGACACCACCTACGAAAAATGTTCAAAATGAAACACAAATATTGGGAAGATTTGCTAGGGTACCTAGAGAACCTGAGAGATATTTTGGACATATCTCTGACAGTTCGTCTAAGGTACAGGTAAATGAGGATGATGATCCTCAATCCTATCAGGAGGCAATTCGTAATTCTGACTCCGAGAAATGGAAGGAAGCTATGGATTCAGAAATCCAATCCATGTATACCAATCAAGTTTGGAACTTGGTTGACATACCTGAAGGGAAGGTCCCTATCGGCTGCAAATAGATCTTTAAGAGGAAGATTGGAGCAGATGGACAAATTGACACTTATAAGGCTCGTTTGGTGGCAAAGGGATATCGTCAAAGACAAGGAATTGACTATGACGAAACTTTTTCACCAGTAGTAATGATAAAGTCAATTAGAATCCTCCTTGCCAGTGCAGCATACCTAAATTATGAGATCTGGTAGATGGATGTGAAGACAGCTTTCCTTATTGGAAACCTATCAGAAGAGGTGTACCTGATACAACCTGATGGATTCACATCTAAGCAGCATCCCAATAAGGTATGCAAGCTTCAGAAATCCATTTATGGATTGAAGCAGGCGTCTCGAAATTGGAATTTGAGATTTGATGAAGTTATCAAATCTTTTGACTTCATTTGAAATGAAGACGAACCCTGTGTTTACAAGAAGGTCAGTGGGAGCTCAGTGATCTTCTTAGTCCTCTATGTTGATGACATCTTACTCATTGGGAATGATGTAAGGATGCTGACATCAACGAAGTCTTGGTTGTCTAAGACATTCTCTATAAAGGATTTGGGAGAAGCATCCTATGTCCTGGGCATGTGGATCTATTGTGATAGATCAAAAAGGATGTTGGGAATGTCCCAATCCATGTACATAGATACTATACTCAGGGGATTCCAGTTGGAAAATTCCAAAAAAAGGTCTCATTCCTATGAGACATGGAATTTACCTATCTAAGGGCGTGGGCCCTAGAACACTTGAGGAAGTAGAGCATATGAGTCGGGTACCCTATACCTCAGCAATAGGGTCGATCATGTATGCCATGCTATGTACTCGCCCTGATGTGGCCAATGCTTTAAGCATTACCAGGAAATATCAGAGTGATCCAGGCGAAGAGCACTGGAAAGCAGTGAAATGCATCCTTAAGTACTTGAGAAGTACTAAGGATCTTTTCTTGCTATATGGAGGAGAAGAGGACTTACAATTGAGAGCATATACATACTCTAGTTTCCAGTCAGATTCAGATGATAGCAAATCCATGTCTGGATTTATATTCATGTTAAATGGAGGGGCAGTCAGTTGGAAGAGTTCCAAGCAAGAAACGACTGCGGATTCAACGATAGAGGCAAAGTATATAGCTGCGGCTGAAGCTGCCAAGGAAGCGGTCTGGATGAAGAAATTCATCTCAGAACTTGACATAGTTCCCAACATATCAGCTCCCATTCCATTATTGTGTGATAATAATGGGGCCATCGCACAGGCGAAGGAACCTCGGTCTCACCAAAGGTCGAAGCATATTCTAAGGCACTTCCACCTGATTTGGGAGATTGCTGCAAGAGGAGATGTGATGGTAGAGAGTGTACCATCAGAAGACAATATTGTAGATCCACTGACTAAGCCTTTGTCATAGACTGTGTTTGAGCGTCATCGGGAAATGATGGGCCTCAAGACTGTGGGAAATTGGTTGTAGTACAAGTGGGAGATTGTTAGTTTTTGGGTGTCCTATAGACCAATTGTAAGGATTGAGGTTTTGGATCCGGTTATCGGGTCAGTTCGGTGTCGGACCCCTTGATTTGGGCCCTATTGGGCTAGGGCATGGGTTTTTTTTCGCGTCAAGCTTGTTCGACGTGGTTCAAATGGGGTCTGGTTATGGCGACGTGTTTTAGAATGTGCCACGTGGGCCAGTTTTGGGCCGCAAGAGTATGGCCCCGGTCTTATCGTCTGAATGGCGTCTTGCATAGTCGATGCCATTTAGAGATCTATCAGTGTACGACCCCGTCTTGTCGTCTGATTGGCGTTGGTCTTGGACGACGCGTTTTAGCGAGTTTCGGTTGATGCTCTGAAGCCCTCCTTCCTTTCCCTCATTCTCTCCATTCTCTTCTCTCTCTTCTTTCCCTCCGAACACTCCACTCCCCCTTCCCCCTTCTCCTTCCTTTCCTCTCCCCATTCCTCCTCTCCCTCCACTCCATTAACCCCCTAACTTCCACCACTGTCACCACCATCTCCTCCGCGGCGCATTTCTCACAGACGGCGGCTCACGTCCTGGTAGAGTGACGGCATCTACGGCGGTACCGGCGGTGGCTTGTAGCGTGGCGGTTCGGCGGCTTGGAGCTCGGAGGAGTTCAAGTAATCGGTAGGGTGACGATCCTCGCAGTGTTTTGTTTAAAACTATGATTTTTCCGCTTTGAAAGCATGAAATATCTGTGGGTGCTTTTGGGGTAGAAAGCATCTTCTAAGGGATTCTTTATGAAAATAATTAGGCTTCTCCCCTACTTTCTCCATTTTGACGTTTTTGTGCGATTTGGGGGAGAAATCCCATTTTGTAACTCGGGGGAGGCGAGAAGGGGAACCTATCTGCGAGTGCTAAATGGCGTCTGGAGACAACGACGCCATTTCAAATGGCGGCTTCCACCTGAGATGCTATTTTGCCCAGATCAGGGGATTCTGTCTCTGTCTTAAATGGCGTCTAGGGACAGCGACGACATTTAAATGGCGGTTGCCAGGGACGACGCGATTAGGCCATATTTTGTGGCCAGTTTTTCGTATGAACCAGTTTAGGGGTCTTGAATGACGTCGGTCATGGGCGACGCGTTTCAAGACAGAACCTCACTAATCCATGCAATTAACATGTGTTTACATTGTTAAATAGTTTGGCGAAATGCGTGCTTAAAAACGTACTAGAGGAAGAGGATTTCTATGTGATCGGATCGCACTGTGTTGTGTTTTGTGCGATCGTGGACCTAGAGTGAAAGTTGTAAGCGCTTAGGCACTCTGTGTCGGTGTGGGATTGACACGGCGCCGGTGTGGGAGTGGTGGGGTGATGCCTCGAGAGAGGGTCACCTGGTGTACCCCGGGTATAGCTAGTATCGGTGTGGGAGTGGTACATTCAGAGCGTCACTTGTGCTGGGGGAAGCAGAACCACCTAGAGCTAGACCGGCCGGAGTAGCCAGTGCCCTATCCGAGGGGTTGCTGTTTGTAAGGAATCGCCAAGAACGCAGCGGAAATAAAAATGATTCCATTATATCGGTTGCTGGGGTCGTAAAACGGACATTAAAATCTAAGCGGGAAGAACAGTTCTTCACCTTTGCGGGGTTTCGAATCTCCCGTGGATGATGCCGACTCGGTAATCGCGCACGCGCACGATCTCTAGAGGTATCCACACGAGTCCCCGCAGGAGACGCGATTTCCTCCTCGACTTGAGTGCTCCGACCAGATCTCAAATCCACCATGCGCGGAGAGAGACATATCCACTCCAAGAGAGAGAGAAGGAGAGAGAGAATCTGGGGAGTAAAATTCGTCCAACCAACTTTTTACCACTCCCCCTTGGCCCTCCTTATATAGAAATAAGGATAAGCACAACAATTAATCCTCATGATTATCCAAGAGTTTGGCCTTAGATAATTCTCCACTAAATCTTCATGTTTATCCTGCAGCTTTTCACAAAAACCCAGATAAGCATGAAATTTAACATCTCTCACCGTCTGACGAGAACTCTTATGTGTGTGACCCTCTAGGCCCATATATCAGTCCGGTTGCAGGCCCATTAAACATAGAACTGTTTCTTGAGTTTAATATTTATTAATTAACATTTAAACATCACATGTTAAATGATTAATTTAATAAACAAGTAAATTATCATCCGATGATTAATTCACTTGGCCTTCTGATCATAAACAGCACCAAACACTACCTCAAGATCCCAGAAGATATAAGGGATACTGTTCCCTTCAATTGAACCTTTCCGTCTGCCGATACCGCACAGATATAATCCTTCACTCATGCAATGTCCCGATAACGCAAGGGTATGGTTTTATAGTCAAACCCTCTATCGCATTATCCAGATGGATTCCAGTACACAGTTAATATCTAGAAAGACATCTCTTTCATTTGACCCTGGCCAGGGATTTATGTGTACACATCCATAGGACATTCTCTCTCCAGTCTTATACCAAGAGTGAGTGATCCCTTATTGTTCACTCAATTACCTTCGTAACCTTTCCACTGTATCTGAAAGACCGATTATGGTGGACTTAATGGTTAAAGTCCACGAGTCAGAGAATCAAGATACAATGGTCCACAAACAAGGTATCATTGGTGACTCAAGTCAAAGGACCAACTGTGCTACTGCAACAAATGAATTCCCTGGTTGACTAATAGGTATAATTACCATTCAGGAATTCTTATTTGGGTCTGTTCAGTGAACTCATTCTCTAATGAGCACCCACTTGTTTGTCTTAGTGTCACCACACGAGTGAATGTGAGATCATTCACCCTCATCATATGAGCAGATAAACTTGTGTCGATCTTATCGGATATTTAATGTCCAACTCAAATATCCTATAATCGAGAACTATTTAAGACAATTGCATTAGGATATTGATCTCACTATCATGATCTCATCATGATTCAATATCCCATACATTTGTCTATGGACCTTCATTACAATAGTCGTTTGCGAGAACTATTAAATGAAGAAATAAATGCCTTTATTAATAATCTGAACTAGAATGTACAATGATTGGCTTTGAGGCCACCCAATTCTAACATTCTCCCACTTGGACTATAGCCAATCACCCATGTGTCTAAGTCCCATAGACTTAAGGTGACGTTCTAAATTGTTTTGAGACAATGGCTTAGTCAAGGGATCTGCTACATTATCTTCAGATGAGACTTTCTCAACTACTATATCTCCTCGGGCGATGATCTCACAAATCAGATGAAATCGTCTCAGAATGTGCTTTGACTTCTGATGTGATCTGGGCTCCTTCGCTTGAGCTATTGCCCCATTGTTGTCACACAATAATGGAACAGGATCTGAAATGCTTTGAACTACTCCAAGCGCCGAGATGAACTTCTTCATCCAAACCGCCTCCTTGGCCGCTTCAGCTGCAGCAATGTATTCTGCTTCGGTCGTCGAATCTGCAGTAGTTTCCTGTTTGGAACTCTTCCAACTTACTGCACCTCCATTTAACATGAACACAAATCCAAACATGGATTTGCTGTCATCCATATCCGACTGGAAACTCGAGTCAGTAAACCCTCGAAGTTCCAAGTCGTTTCCTCCATAAACGAGAAATAGATCCTTAGTCCTTCTCAAGTATCTAAGGATACATTTCACCGCCTTCCAGTGTTCCTCACCTGGATCAGCCTGATATCTACTAGTGACACTTAATGGATGTGCCACAACAAGCCTAGTACATAGCATTGTATACATGATAGATCCTATTGCCGAGGCATAAGGAACTCTATCCATGTATGCTCTCTCTTCAGGTGTCTTGGGAGACATTTCTTTAGAGAGATAAATTCCATCCTCATAGGAACGAGGCCTCTCTTGGAATTTTCCATGCCAAACCTTTTGACTATGGTATCTATGTACATAGATTGGGATAAGCCAAGCATCCTTTTGGACCTATCTTTATAGATCCTTATTCCTAGAATATAGGATGCTTCTCCCAAATCTTTCATGCAGAAGTTTTTGGATAACCAAGCCTTTACCGATGACAGCATTCCTACATCATTCCCAATGAGTAGAATGTCATCAACGTAAAGTACCAGAAAGGTAACTGCACTCCGACTAACCTTTTTGTTTACACAAGGTTCATCTTCATTCTTAATGAAGTCATAAGATTTGATTGCTTCATCAAATCTTAGGTTCCAAGTTCGGGATGCCTGCTTTAATCCATAGATGGATCTTTGCAACTTGCATACCTTGCTTGGATGCTCTTTGGAAGTGAACCCTTCAGGTTGTATCATATACACCTCTTCTTGAAGGTTCCTGTTAAGGAATGCTGTTTTCACATCCATTTGCCATATTTCATAATCATAGAATGCGGCGATAGCAAGAAGTATTCTGATTGATTTAATCATGGCAACTGGAGAAAAGGTTTCATCATAGTCAACACCTTGCCTTTGACGATATCCTTTTGCTACAAGCCTTGCCTTGTATGTGTCAATTTGTCCATCTGCCCCGATCTTTCTTTTAAAGATCCATTTACTGCTAATAGGTACCATACCTTCTAGCAGATCAACCAAGTTCCAAACTTGGTTGGCATACATGGACTGAATTTCAGAATCCATTGCCTCTTGCCATTTTTCTGATTCATGACTATTTATGGGTTCAAGGTAGGTTTGAGGATCATCATCCTCATTTAAGTGCACTTTTGGTTTGCCATCATCGATATGTCCAACATATCTTTCAGGCTGCTTAGGCACTCTACCTGATCTGCGAACCTTTTGTGTATCATCTTGAACAAGTTCTTGAGTCAATGGTTCAGTAGATGAACCAGTATTGATTTGTGAGTCTAGAATTTCTTCCAGTTCTATCTTGCTCCCACTGTCTTCTTTTGAGAGATATTCTTTCTCTAAGAAGACAGCTCTTTTTACGACAAACACCCTTTGATCGCTTGGCTGATAGAAGTAATATCCAAAAGTCTCTTTTGGATATCCCACAAATCTACATTTCTCTGTCCTGGAATCCAGTTTGTCTGGATCATGTCTTTTGACATGTGCAGGACAACCCCAGACTCTAACATGCTTAAAGTCTGGTTTCTTTCCTTTCCATATCTCATATGGAGTGGAAGGTAATGACTTACTGGGAACTTTGTTCAACAGATATTCAGCAGTCAACAGTGCATATCCCCATAAAGAGATTGGAAGTTTGGCATAACTCATCATGGATCGTACCATATCTAATAGAGTACGATTTCTCCTTTCCGATACACCATTTAACTGAGGTGTATAGGGAGCAGTCCACTGAGACAAAATACCATTATCCTTAAGATATTCTGTGAATTCTGTACTTAAGTATTCACCCCCTCGATCTGATCGAAGAGTTTTAATACTCTTTCCAGTCTGGTTCTCAACTTCGTTTTTAAACTCTTTAAATTTCTCAAAGACTTCTGACTTATATTTCATCAAATATATGTAGCCATATCTTGAGAAATCATATGTAAATGAAACAAAGTATGAGTAACCACCCATAGCATGAGTGGACATTGGACCACATACATCACTATGTATTAGTTCCAATAAGTCCTTAGCTCTTTCTCTATGTCCTGAGAATGGAGCTTTGGTCATCTTTCCCATGAGACAAGCTTCATAGGTTGCAAATGATTCATAATCAAATGGATCAAGATATCCATTCTTTTGCAACCTTATGATCCTGTTCTCATTTATATGACCTAGCTTACAATGCCATAGGTACGATTTATTCACATCTTTATCTAAGCGTCCAAGAGAATTATTTACCAGACAAACATCATATGAAATATCAAGTAAATATAATCTATTCAATAAATATCCGGAAGCAAACAATTTGTCTCCTTGATAAATTGAACAACCTTTATTCTCTAGCTTCATAGAATATCCTTGTCTATCTAAACATGAAATAGATATGATATTCCTAATAATGGTTGGAACATAATAACAATCTATCAGTTCCAAAGAGTCTCCTGACGGCATCTGAAGTCTTGCTGTCCCCACAGCTAACGCAGCAACTTTTGCTCCATTCCCGAGCCTCAGATCCACGTCTCCGCGGTTCAATCTTCATTTACTTGTTAACACCTGCAAGTTATTGCAGATATGAGAAACACATCCAGTATCTAATACCCAGGATGTTGATTCTCTATAAGACAAGTTAAGATCGATCATGAGAATACCTGAAGCTTCACCAAGCTTCTCCTTGGCTTTGTCTGCAAGATAAATCTTGCAGTTTCTCTTCCAATGACCTTCTTTATGGCAGTGGAAACACTGACCTTTATCATTGACTTTAGCTTTGTCCTTTTGTGCCGCCGGTTTGCTTTTCACTAGCTTCTTAGGCATACCTTTCTTAAAGGTATGTCCAGTTTTTCTTTTCTTGTTGGTCTTACCAACAAGTATTACATTTGGCTTATCTTTCTGGATAGTGCCTTCTGCTGTCTTCAACATGTTGAGCAACTCAGCCAGTGAGACTTCAATCTTATTCATATTGAAGTTGATAATGAATTGTGAAAATGAATCTGGAAGGGACTGTAGGATTAAGTCGATGCTTAGGTCATTGTTCATAACAAAGCCGAGCACAGCTAGCCTCTCAATCCACTCTATCATCTTGAGCACATGAGTTTGCACAGATGTGCCCTCGCTCATTCTGGTCCTGAACAATTTCTTAGATATCTCATATCTTTCTGTTCTGGATTGTTCACCAAACAACTCTTGTAGGTGATTCAGAATGGTCTTAGGTTCCATGTTATCATATTGTCGCTGCAGTTCATTGTTCATTGAACCGAGCATATAACACTGGACCTTGACTGAGTCCTCCTTCCAATTTTCATACATCATTAATTCATCTTCGTTAGCATTATCACCGGGTTGCACTGGATCTGGTTGATCCAGGACATAGGCTAGCTTTTCACACCTGAGGACAATCTTCAGGTTGCGTAACCAGTCAATGTAATTTGGTCCCGTGAGTTTGTTTGCATCAAGTATGCAACGGAGGGGGTTAGGTGACGACATAGCGACCTACATGGAAATATATAAAATGAGCAGATAGTTCTTAAAATCAGATTTAGGACTTTTAATCTAGATTTATGCTCCCACTATTTTTCGGCGATCTGTATGACCCTCTAAGATACAGAACGGGAGATTCCGGTGATCTCCTAGTGGGGATCAGAATCCTTCGGGCAACATGCATGTGACCTTGTGGTAGCACAACAAATCACATCAAGTCCCTTAGGCAGTCAACTCTTGACAGTTGCAACGTTTGCAATATCCGATCAATTTAACCCCTGAATCAGAATGACCTTGTGGTAGCACAACAAATCAATTTGATTCAGTTAAGTTTATCCATCATTACTTAGATGACATGAATTCGTAGTGCAATCCTTGTGGTAGTACAACAAAACTACACTATTTGTCCATTCATCTTAATGACATCACATGTCGTAGACCTAGTTTAATTTCTAAATCAAACAGACCTTGTGGTAGCACAACAAATCCGTTTGAGATAAGAATTATCCTAAGATCTATAATGATGGTGGGTTACGTGGATTATTCTTAATATCTCACGTTTACAACTTAAGTTTTAAAAGAGGGCTTTTGATTTTGATTTGTAAAAAATCATGCTATCAATAGTATTTCAATTTGAAGTATCAATATACTTAATAGAAATATATATATGATAGCATGGTCCGCAAACATCACATATATGCAGAAAAATTAAATGGGGATGATCATGGATTGCTAAAACTACTACGGAATCATCGGAGCCAAACGATGATCCATAATAGGATCCTAATGTGAAAACAGCAACACTGGTTCCATTTGATGCGAGTCCTTCCTCCAGAGGTGTCTTCAGATATCCCGTCCTCTTAGCTTAATCCAATACATTTAAATATGAAATTCAGGACTCGCAGGTCCACAAATGTACATTTAAACACTAAGAAACCTTGATCTTATCAAGGGGAGTACAATCTTATAGGAAGGTAGAAAGTACACTTAGATTAAGAGAGAGGAGGACACGCAGGTCCTATTTTAAAATACCAAATGAAATAAGTATCGCATCCATTCATATCATTCATCACATGAAAATTCTAAGTCCATGATCATCCCACCATAAAACACATCACATGCATCACAATCATCACATAATTGATGTTTGGTATTAAATTTTATAAATATAAAATTATAATACCAATTAGTTTTTGAAATAACATTTATTTCAGCATAATCAACAATATTCAAAACATTATTGACAAATAAACTAACTAAACCATTCAGTTAATCTAAATACAAATTCAAACAATTTGAACATTAAGAGTAATCAAGTTATGCATGAAATTAGTTTAAAACAATTTTAAACTAATTAAATTAACAGGGAAATTAATTATCTAAAACAATTTTAAACAATTAACTAACACCCATTAATTATAAAGCCCTTTAATTGACTAACAGTTATTAAACTCTTTAATAACCTGTTAATAATCTTAAAAAATAATTAATAACAATTATTAATTATTTCTATAAATTTTCTGTTTTAAAACAATTTTAAAACTGGCTTAAATGGGCTAAAATTGGGTTTATAAGGGGCTAAACAGTAATTAAAAACAATTTTTAATAAAAATAATAATGGGCCCAGCCCATTAGGGCCCAAAGGCCCGGACCCAGGCCCCTGGCTCGGCCAGGGTCGAACCCTGGCTCGGCCAGGGCGCCGCCCGGCCCCGCCCGGTCCGACCGGGTCGGGACCGGGCAGTTCAGCCCCTCCAGCACGGATTCGACCGGCCCCCTGTATTCAAACCCTAGAAACAGCAGCCGGCAGCGGTTGCGGCGATGGCAGCGCCGCCAGGCGCCGGCGACGGCGCCGCCAGGCACCGCCGGCGACGCCCCCACCTCCGGCGGTCAGCCCGGCACCGGTGGGGCAGCCTGCGGTGGCCAAATGCTCCTCGAATCGAGCCCTAAACTCCCTTAAAATCTGATTTTGCAGGGTTAAACAACCGAGTTTGGGCTTGATTTTTAGCACCTCCAAGGGCACTCCGGTGCCGATCTCCATGCCTAATGAGAAGTGGTGACTATCACCAAGAGATCTAGGGATTCTTCCGGCCATCCCAACGCTTGTGATGCACATACGAAGCCGCCGAAGTACCCCGGTTCATCATCACATGACGAACTCCGAAAAACCCAAATAAAAATCCGAAAAACACAGAAAAATAATCAAATTGATCGTGATCATCATATGAACACTAATCTGTCATTTTTAATCGGATTAAACACAAGAACACGTACAATACGGGTTCTTCACGCATAACGAGAAAAACACGCATAACGGTGCCGTTTTACAACCGAACCAGCGAACCTGCCTTTGATACCACTGTAAGGAATCGCCAAGAACGCAGCGGAAATAAAAATGATTCCATTGTATCGGTTGCTGGGGTCGTAAAACGGACATTAAAATCTAAGCGGGAAGAACAGTTCTTCACCTTTGCGGGGTTTCGAATCTCCCGTGGATGATGCCGACTCGGTAATCGCGCACGCGCACGATCTCTAGAGGTATCCACACGAGTCCCGCAGCAGACGCGATTTCCTCCTCGACTTGAGTGCTCCGACCAGATCTCAAATCCACCATACGCGGAGAGAGACATATCCACTCCAAGAGAGAGAGAATCTGGGGAGTAAAATTCGTCCAACCAACTTTTTACCACTCCCCCTTGGCCCTCCTTATATAGAAATAAGGATAAGCACAACAATTAATCCTCATGATTATCCAAGAGTTTGGCCTTGGATAATTCTCCATTAAATCTTCATGTTTATCCTGCAGCTTTTCACAAAAACCCAGATAAGCATGAAATTTAACATCTCTCACCGTCTGACGAGAACTCTTATGTGTGTGACCCTCTAGGCCCATATATCAGTCCGGTTGCAGGCCCATTAAACTTAGAACTGTTTCTTGAGTTTAATATTTATTAATTAACATTTAAACATCACATGTTAAATGATTAATTTAATAAACAAGTAAATTATCATCCGATGATTAATTCACTTAGCCTACTGATCATGAACAGCATCAAACACTACCTCATGATCCCATAAGATGTAAGGGATATTGTTCCCTTCAATTGAACCTTTCCGTCTGCTGATACCGCACAGATATAATCCTTCACTCATACAATGTCCCAATAACGCAAGGGTATGGTTTTATAGTCAAACCCTCTATCGCATTATCGAGATGGATTCCAGTACACAGTTAATATCTAGAAAGACATTTCTTTCATTTGACCCTGGCCAGGGATTTCTATGTACACATCCATGGGACATTCTTTCTCCAGTCTTATACCAAGAGTGAGTGATCCCTTGTTGTTCACTCAATTACCTTCGCAAGCTTTCCACTGTATCTGAAAGACCGATTATGGTGGACTTAATGGTTAAAGTCCACGAGTCAGAGAATCAAGATACAATGGTCCACAAACAAGGTATCATTGGTGACTCAGGTCAAAGGACCAATTGTGCTACTGCAACAAATGAATTCCCTGGTTGACTAATAGGTATAATTACCATCCAGGAATTCTTATTTGGGTCTGTTCAGTGAACTCATTCTCTAATGAGCACCCACTTGTTTGTCTTAGTGTCACCACACGAGTGAATGTGAGATCATTCACCCTCATCATATGAGCAGACATAACTTGTGTCGATCTTATCGGATATTTAATGTCCAACTCAAATATCCTATGATCGAGAACTATTTAAGACAATTGCCTTAGGATATTGATCTCACTATCATGATCTCATCATGATTCAATATCACATACATTTGTCTATGGACCTTCATTACGATAGTCGTTTGCGAGAACTATTAAATGAAGAAATAAATGCCTTTATTAATAATCTGAACTAGAATGTACAATGATTGGCTTTGAGGCCACCCAATTCTAACACTGTTTGGTCTCAACGGGTCGGTGTTTTCTGCGTTCAGCCGTGTAGTTTGTGTGTTTAGCTGAGACGCTGGTTGTGGACTCCGTGGTGGTGTGGTTTCAGAGTTGTGCATGTCTCATTGGTGAATGCATGTGTTTTATATCGAAATTTGGGATTCTTTGGCAGTTGTGTTTACTGTTTTATTTATTTAAATTGCCTATATTTGTATTGTTGTACTTGTGGGTGCGTGAGTGGGTGGTGGGGATCGAAGGATCCCTACTTAGTCCACTTCGATGAGACTCACCCCTATGGTTTTCAGGTGAGGGTTCCACGCAGGCGTAACGTGGAGGGTGTTGTCTCGAGTTGCGCGCCAGCAGCCACTGTCCCGGGGTATGCCCCGATGCAGTTATTATTTTCCTTTCAGGCCTGTACGTTCAATTACTTTTTTTCAGTTGGAATATGTATTTATTTGCTGAGTCAAGTCGAATTGTAATAATTTTTAATTCCTGCACTTCCTTTACAATTCGATGTAATATGGAATGTTTAGCTTAGTTTATCATTTATTTCTCAAACTTATCGTGATCCTGGTTTGGCTCCAAATTTTAATGATTCGGTACCCATTTAGTAATCGGATCCCCGATTTTAGGGTGATGGGTCGTTACAGTTGGTATTAGAGCATTCAGTCTGGCAAGTAGATGAATAACTAGGTTACATATTGTAATTTCGGCAAATAATTACATTATCCCATATAGGCACATCGGTAGTGTAAGTTTTGGGTTCTAATTAGAAATTTTCGATTCTTGTGACTGCAGGCGATTAGATGGCTCCTAGGAAGAGAGTGCCAGTTATTAGGGAGCGGGGAGATGTTCCTAGTGGGTCTGACCCTGGTAGACTGAATATGGAGCGTTTTATGGAGGCTATGATAGACACGATGACTAGATATCACACTCGAGACCCTAGTAAGAGTTCTAGTACTCGCGGAGGGCCTTCAGCTGCTCTGGAGAGATTCCTGAAGCTAAAGCCGCCTCATTTTACCAGTTGTTCCAATCTTGATGAGGCCGTTCATTCGCTAAAGGAGTTAGAGAAGACTTTCGATACCATGGACTGTACGGCAGTTGAGAGGACTCCATTGGCTACCTTCATGTTGAAGGATGATGCCTATGACTGGTGGACTACTTTGAAGAGCTTGTCTTATGCAGATAGGAATCTCAGGGAGATTCCATGGGAAACATTTGTTAAGGAGTTCTATGTGCAGTACTTCCCTATGCATGTCCAGAAGGCCAAGGAGAGGGAATTTATAGAATTGACCCAAGGGAGCATGACAATGCTCGAGTACCAGATGAAATTTGTTTCGCTTGGGAGATTTGTACCCTTCATTTCTGGAGACGAAGAGCTTCGGGCTGAGAGGTTTGGGGACGGACTGAGGTCCAACCTGAGGAATTTTGTGGCATCCCACTATTGTACGGACTTGGCATCGACGGTTAAGTGTGTTGTGGCAGTAGAGGCACAGCACGATCAGTCGGCTCGGGAGAGAGGACTGGTTACTCAAGGGCTAGCTTACGGCAAGGGGAAGACAGCAACAGCAGCTCCTTCGTCTGGATCAGGATCGTCTTCACTCGGCTCTAGATTCAGGAGGATCTTTCGAGGTGCTGGCAGCAGCAGCGACAACAGTGGTCGTAGCAGACCCAGCAGAGTCAGTCGGTGTCCAGTGCTCAGCAGGAGGTAGCTCAGAGACTTCCGACAGCTTGTCGTCATTGTGGTGGTGCTCACGGTGGGACTCAGTGTCCCGCATTTTCTGGGAGGTGTTATACTTGTGGCCAGCAGGGCCATTTGGCGAGGTATTGCCCACAGAGGCATGGTCAGGGTTAGGGACCAGGAGATCAGAAGAAGCTGAGGACCCAGGGGAGAGTTCTTGCTATCACCAGGAAGGAGGCTCGTGCGTCCAACTTGGTGGAAGGTAGACTTTCTGTCCTTGGGAACTCCACGCATGTGTTGACCGATTTGGGTGCTTCTGTAAGGACTGAGGTTTCGGGTTCAGTGTTCGGGTCGGTTTCGGGTCGGAATCCCCTGGTTTGGACCTTGAGGGGTCTTGAGAATTTCCCTTTAATGACGTCGACCCTTCACGATGCCTTTCAAACGGCGTCTTGCTAGGTGGACGCCATTTAGGTCTTTAGCTGTTGTGCCACGTGGGCGCCACGTGGGCGGGTTTCGGGCCGCGAGAGTACGGCCCCTGACTTGTCGTCTGATAGACATCTGTGTTGGTCGACGCGTTTCAGACTGCGACCCTGCAGTGTCAGAGTACGGTGCCGGTCTTGTCGTCTGAATGGCGTCGGCCTTGGGCGACGCGTTTCAGAGTTCAGTCAGAACGGCCCGTCATGTCATCTGATAGGCGTCCGTACATCTCAACGCATTTTACCATTGTTCGGATTGACCCCGCGAGCCTTCCTTTCTTTCCCTCATTTTCTCACCCTCTCACTCTCTCTCCTCCCCCTCTCCGCTTCCTCCGTCCCCTTTCCCTTCCTCTTCTTCCTCTTCCACCACTCCAATGCCTCTCTACCTCTCACCACTACCACCACCACTTCCTTCGTGGCGTTCCATTCTCCGGACGGCGGCCGACGTCCCGGCGGAGTGGCGACGTCCTCGGGGGTACCGGCGGCAGCCTGCGGTGCGGCGGTTCGGCGGCACGGAGCCAGGAGGAGTTCAAGAACCGGTAGGGGGATGAACCTTGCGTAGATTGCACTCGTTTCATCCGTAGTTTCCATATGTTGCATGATGCGTTTGGGGGTAGAACAAGCATGATAGGGGCTCATCTTGATGGGAATGAGGGTTTCTATGAATGTGGGTTTGTGATGGTTTGGCTTGCCCCTCTTTCTCCTCTGTTTTTGGGCGATTTTAGGGTTTTTGCGGGTGAAAAGGGAGCCTTCGGGCAGGAGACAGGACCTAGTTTCTGGCACTAAAAGACGTCGTGCATGGACGACGCCTCTTAGAAGGGCGTCGGGCCATCATGACGCCTTTTTAGGCAGAAATCGTTCCACTCAGGCTCTGTCAGTTCGGGGATTCTGGCGCTAAAAGACGTCATGCTTGGACGACGCGATTTGGAATAGCGTCGGGCCACCATGACGCCTTTTAAGCAGAGATCCTCCGATTTAGGTTTTCTGCTAGTTTTGGATTCTGGTGTGAATGGCGTCTGAGGACAGTGACGCCTTTTGAAAAGGCGGCTTCCCAGGACGACGCGTTTTAAAGAGAATCAACCGTAGCCTATCCCTGCTTCTGTCACTAATAGGCGACGAGGGACGGCGACGCGTTTTAATAGGGCGGGCCTATGACGACGCCTTTTAGGCCATATTCTGAGGCCGAGAATTCATGAACCAGTTTAGGAGACTTGAATGGCGTCGTCCTTGGTCGACGCGATTCAAGCCAGAACCACACTAATCCGTGCTAGTAAAATGTGTTTACACTGCTAGATAGTTGGTTAAATGCATGCTTTTAGTACACTCGATGAGGATGGACTCTTCATGACCGGATGGCACTACGTTGTGTGTTGTGCGACTGCGGACTTCTCACGTGACCGGATCGCACCGTGCCGTGTATTGTGTTACTGTGGACCTAGAGTGACAGTTGTAGCGTTTGACACCCTGTGTCGGTGTGGAGGGACACAGCGCTGACAGGAGCAGTGGCAGGGTGACGCCTAGTGAGAGAGGGTCACCTGGTGAACCCCGGGGTTAGCTAGCTTGTACCGGTGTCGGAGTGGTACCTTTGGAGTGTCACTCGTGCTGGGGGAAGGAGTAACCACCTGAGCCAGTTGGGCCGGAGTAGCCAGTGTGCTATCCGAAGGGTTACTGTTTGGTCTCAGCGGGTCGGTGTTTGCTGGGGGAAGGAGTAACCGCCGAGGTAGCCAGCGTGCTATCCGAGGGGTTACTGTTTGGTCTCAGAGGGTCGGTGTTTCCCACTTTCGGAAACGTGGTTGACACGTTTTGCCGAGACGCGAGTTGTAGGTTTCTTGGTAAAATGAATTCTGAGATATGCATGTTATATTCCGAATGCATGTGGTTTTTAGAGAGAATTAGGAGTAATGTGTTACAGCTTTACTTATCTTGTTCACTTGTATCTTGGTAATTGCACTTGTGGGTGTGTGAGTGGGAAACAAGGGATCGGATAATCCCTACTGAGCCCAATTCTGGTGTGGCTCACTCCCTGCGGTTTTCAGGTGTGGACTTCGTGGCGTGTGGCGGCGTGTGGTGCTCTCCTTGGTGTACGGACCAGAAATTATCTCAGTTCTGGGGTATGCCCCGATGTTGTTGTACTTTACTTCTTCCTGTACTTAATTAATTCGTTGGACCGTGTAATTATTGTTGGACTGTGTACGGACGTTATTAATTTACTTCATGCGCATTGTAATTCCTTGTAGTCCGTCTGAATGTTATATTTAATCTTGTTTAACGCTTACTCCTCCAGATGTGTTTATAAGATCCGGATGTGAAACCGTTGGATAATGATTCGATACCCATTTAGTGATCGGGTCTCCGATCATAGGGTGGCGGGTCGTTACAGCTTCGCATTCCTTTATTTCTGAGCAGTTCGTAGATATTCTTTCTGCACCCGTTGATGAGTTATCTGATGGACTGATGGTTGTGGTTCCTTCTGAGGATTTCATGTTGACTTATAACTGTTTGAGTAAGGTTCCCTTCACCATTGAGGGTCATCAGTTACCTGCCCAGTTAGTTGTGATTGCCATTCGTGACTTTGATGTCATCTTAGGCATGGACTGGTTGGAGGCTTATTATGCCGAGGTGGACTGCTACAGGAAGAGGGTGCATTTCTCCATTCCGGGCATCCCAGCCTTCTACTTCCAAAGTGTTAGGCTCTCTTCTCGTGGTATTCTTATTTCTGCTTTTAAGGACTAGAGTTTGCTTGTTGGTGGCTGTGAGGCTTTCCTTGCCTCTGTTGTTGTAGCTGGTGTTAGTAGTGGTTAAAGTCGTTGGGAGGTGCCTGTAGTATGTGACTTTGTTGATGTATTTCCTGAGGAGTTGCCTGGCCTTCCTCCTCAGTGGGAGGTTGAGTTCACTATTGAGCTTGCACCGGGTACGACGCCCTTGTCTAAGGCCCCGTATCGGATGGCTCTGGTCGAGCTCGCTGAGTTGAAAGCGCAGTTACAGGAACTGCTGGATAACGGTTTTATCTGTCCCAGTACTTCTCCGTGGGGTGCTCCAGTTCTGTTCGTTAGGAAGAAGGATGGTTCTATGAGGCTATGTATTGATTATAGACAGCTGAACCAAGTAACTATAAAGAACAAGTACCCACTTCTGAGAATCGATGATCTGATGGATCAGTTGCAGTCTGCCAAGGTATTCTCGAAGATTGACTTAACATCAGGGTATTACTAGATGAGGATCCGTAAGGTTGATGTAAGTAAGATGGCTTTTAGGACTTGGTACGGACATTATGAGTTTTTGGTTATGCCTTTCAGCTTGACCAATGCTCTAGCAGTTTTTATGGATTTGATGAACCGGGTCTTTAGGACTTACCTGGATCAGTTTGTGGTGGTGTTTGTAGATGATATTTTGATATATTCTTCTTCTAAGGAAGAGCATGCCACGCATCTTCAGGTGGTGTTGCAGGTTCTGAGAGAGCACCAACTATATGCGAAGTTTAGCAAGTGTGAATTCTGGCTAGGTAAGGTGCACTTCCTGGAGCATGTCATTTATGGTGACGGCATTACTGTAGATCCAGCAAAGATTGAGGCAGTGATGGACTGGGGCAGACTGATGACTGTGACTGAGATCAGGAGTTTCCTGGGGTTAACAAGGTATTATAGACGGTTTGTCTAAGATTTTTCTTCATTAGCGACCCCCTTGTCAAGGTTGACTCGTAAGGGAGTTCGTTTTGTGTGGACCGAGGAGTGTGAGCAGAGCTTCACTGAGTTGAAAACTCATCTCACTTTGGCTCCAATTCTTATGCTTCCATCTGGTTCTGGTGGATTCGTGGTTTACTCAGATGCATCTTGTCGAGGTTTGGGTGCGGTTTTGATGTAACATGGTAAGGTTGTGGCCTATACTTCTAGGCAGCTGAAGAAGCATGAGGGGAATTACCCCACTCATGACTTGGAGTTGGCGGCTGTGCTATTTGCACCGAAGATCTGGCGGCACTACTTGTATGGGGAGAAGTTTCAGGTTTTTACTGATCACGAGAGCCTGAAGTATGTGTTCACACAGAGGGATCTAAACTTAAGGCGGCGCAGGTGGATGGAGTTTATCAAAGATTATGATCTCGACCTTTCTTATCATCCAGGCAAGGCAAATGTGGTGGCGGACGCCTTGAGTCAAAAGACAGTCGTATCACATCTTATGATTCAAGAATGGAGGTTATGTGAGCAAGTTGTGAAATCTTCCTATAGGATTCCTCGAGAGGCTGATAGAGCCGTGTTGACCAGCTTGACTGTGAGGCCAACAGTGTACTATACAGCGACCGAGGCTCAGAGAGCGGATGTAGAATTGTCACGGATTCTCCATATATTAGAGGTAGAGTTGTGGGATGACGGCACGGTCAAATTTAGAGGCAGACTCTATATTCCAGCTGAGGAAGAAGTGCGCAGGAGTGTCATAGATGAGGTGCACCGTTCTAGATATACAGTGCATCTCGGAACAACTAAGATGTATCATTGTTTGAGGAGGCACTTTTCGTGGCTTGGTATGAAGAAGGACGTAGCTGATTATGTCGCAAGATGGCTGACTTGTCAGCAAGTTAAAGCAGAGCACCAGAGACCAGAATGGTTGTTACAACCGTTACCGACCCCGCAGTGGAAATGGGAACATGTGACTATGAACTTTATGATGGGATTGCCCGTATGACCTGACAGGAGAGACGCGATCTGGGTCATTGTTGATCGATTGACCAACTCTGCGCACTTTCTAGCTATTAGGAAGGACTGGTCAGTCGGTAAGTTGGCTAGGTTGTTTGTGGACCGGATCATCTCATGCATGGGGTGCCTTTGTGTAAGGAATCCCCAAGAACGCAGTGGAGAATAAAATCGATTCCTATGTATCGGCTGCCGGGATCGTAAAACGGACAATTAAAATTAGACGCGGGAAGAACGGTTCTTCACCTTTGCGGGGTTTCGAATCTCCCGTGGATGATTCCGACTCGGTAATCGTGCACGCGCACGATCTCTAGAGGTATCCACACGAGCTCCCGCTGCAGACGCGATTTCTTGCTCGACTTGAGTGCTCCGACCAGATCTCAAATCCACCATGTGCGGAAAGAGACAGATCTACTCCAAGAGAGAGAAGGAGAGAGAGAGAGGAGATAGAGAATCTTGGGGAGTAAAAATTCGTCAACCACTTTTACCCCTCCCCTTGGCCTCCTTATATAAGAAATAAGGATAAGCACAAGGATTAATCCTCATGATTATCCAAGAGTTCTGCCTTGGATAAATCTCCATTAAATCTTCATGTTTATCTTGCGGCTTTTCATAAAAACCCAGATAAGCATGAAATTTAACGTCTCTCACCATCTGACGAGAACTCTTATGTGTGTGACCCTCTAGTCCCATATACCAGTCTGGTTTCAGGCCCATTAAACTTAGAACTTATTCTACAGTTGAATATTTATTAATTAACATTTAAACATCATATGTTAAATGATTAATTTAATAAACAAGTGGATTATCATCTAATGATTAATTCACTTGGCCTTCTGATCATGAACAACACCAAACACTACCTCATGATCCCATAAGATATAAGGGATACTGTTCCCTTTAATTGAACCTTTCCGTCTGCAGATACCACACAGATAAAATCCTTCACTCATGCAATGTCTCAATAACGCAATGGTATGGTTTTATAGTCAAACCATCTATCGCATTATCTAGATGGATTCCAGTACTCAGTTAATTTCTAGAAAGACATCTCTTTCATTTGACCCTGGCCAGGGATTTCTGTGTACACATCCATAGGACATTCTCTCTCCAGTCTTATACCAAGAGTGAGTGATCCCTTGTTGTTCACTCAATTACCTTCGTAAGCTTTCCACTGTATCTGAGAGACCGGCTATCGTGGACTTAATGGTCAAAGTCCACAAGTCAGATAATCAAGATACAATGGTCCACAAACAAGGTATCATTGGTGACTCAGGTCAAAGGACCAACTGTGCTACTGCAACGATTGAATTCCCTGGTTGACTAATAGGTATAATTACCATCCAGGAATTCTTATTTGGGTCTGTTCAGTGAACTCATTCTCTAATGAGCACCCACAAGTTTGTCTTAGTGTCACCACACGAGTGAATGTGAGATCATTCACCCTCATCACATGAGCAGACATAACTTGTGTCGATCTTATCGGATATTTAATGTCCTTCTCAAATATCCTATGATAGGGAACTGTTAAAGACAAGTGACTGAGGATATTGATCTCACTATCATGATCTCATCATGATTCAATATCCCATACATTTGTCTATGGACCTTCATTACGATAGTTAATTTGCAAGAACTATAAATGAAGAAATAATTGTCTTTATTAATAATCTGAACTAGAATGTACAATGATTGGCTTTGAGGCCACCCAATTCTATCATTCTCCCACTTGGACTATAGCTAATCACCCATGTGTCTAACTCCCATAGACTTAAGGTGACGTTCTAAATTGTTTTGAGACAATGGCTTAGTCAAGGGATCGGCTACATTATCTTCAGATCAGATTTTCTCAACTACTATATCTCCTCGGGCGATAATCTCACAAATCAGATGAAATCGTCTCAGAATGTGCTTTGACTTCTGATGTGATCTTGGCTCCTTCGATTGAGCTATTGCCCCATTGTTGTCACACAATAATGGAACAGGATCTGAAATGCTTGGAACTACTCCAAATGCAAAGATGAACTTCTTCATCCAAACCGCCTCCTTGGCCGCTTCAGCTGCAACAATGTATTCTGCTTCGGTCGTCAAATCTGCAGTTGTTTCTTGTTTAGAACTTTTCCAACTTACTGCACCTTCATTTAACATGAACACAAATCCAGACATGGATTTGCTATCATCCATATCCGACTGGAAACTCGAGTCAGTAAACCCTCGAAGTTCCAAGTCGTTTCGTCCATAGACAAGAAATAAATCCTTAGTCCTTCTTAAGTATCTAAGGATACATTTCACCGCCTTCCAATGTTCTTCACCTGGATCAGCCTGATATCTACCAGTGACACTTAGTGGGTGTGCCACATCAAGCCTAGTACATAGCATTGCATACATGATAGATCCTATTGCCGAGGCATAAGGAACTCTATCCATGTATGCTTTCTCTTCAGGTGTCTTGGGAGACATTCCTTTAGAGAGATAAATTCCATGCCTCATTAGAACGAGACCTCTCTTGGAATTTTCTATGGCAAACCTTTTGACTATGGTATCTATATATATAGATTGGGATAATCCAAGCATCCTTTTGGACCTATCTCTATAGATCCTTATTCCCAGAATATAGGATGCTTCTCCCAAATCTTTCATGGAGAAGTTTTTGGATAACCAAGTCTTTACTGATGACAACATTCCTACATCATTCCCAATGAGTAGAATGTCATCAACGTAAAGTACTAGAAAGGTAACTGCGCTCCTACTAGTCTTTTTGTATACACAAGGTTCATCTTCATTCTTAATGAAGTCATAAGATTTGATTGGTTCATCAAATCTTAAGTTCCAAGTTCGGGATGCCTACTTTAATCCATAAATGGATCTTTGCTGCTTGCATACCTTGCTTGAATGCTCTTTGGAAGTGAATCCTTCAGGTTGTATCATATACACCTCTTCTTGAAGGTTCCCGTTAAGGAATGTTGTTTTCACATCCATTTGCCATATTTCATAATCATAGAATGCGGCGATAGCAAGAAGTATTCTGATTGACTTAATCATGGCAACTGGAGAAAAGGTTTCGTCATAGTCAATGCCTTGCCTTTGACGATATCCTTTTGCTACCAGCCTTGCCTTGTATGTGTCAATCTGTCCATCTGCCCCGATCTTTCTTTTAAAGATCCATTTACTGCCAATAGGTACTATACCTTCTGGCAGATTAACCAAGTTCCAAACTTGGTTGGCATACATGGATTGAATTTCAGAATTCATTGCCTCTTGCCATTTCTCTGATTCTTGACTATTCATGGCTTCTAGGTAGGTTTGAGGATCATCATCCTCATTTAAGTGCACTTTTGATTTGCCATCATCGATATGTCCAACATATCTTTCAGGCTGCTTAGGCACTCTACCTGATCTGCGAACCTTTTATGTATCATCTTGAACAAGTTCTTGAGTCAATGGTTCAGTAGATGAACTAGTGTTGATTTGTGAGTCTAGAATTTCTTCTAGTTCTATCTTGCTCCCACTGTCTTCTTTTGAAAGATGTTCTTTCTCTAAGAAGACAGCTCTTTGTGCGATAAACACCCTTTGATCGCTGGGCTGATAGAAATAATATCCAAAAGTCTCTTTTGGATATCTCACAAATCTACATTTCTCTGTCCTGGAATCCAGTTTGTCTGGATCATGTCTTTTGACATGTGCAGGACAACCCCATACTCTAACATGCTTAAAGTCTGGTTTCTTTCCTTTCCATATCTCATATGGAGCGGAAGATACTGACATGGTGCTGTTCAACAGATATACAACAGTCAATAGTGCATATCCCTATAAAGAGATTGGTAGTTTAGCATAACTCATCATTGATCGTACCACATCTAATAGAGTACGATTTCTCCTTTCCGATACACCATTTAATTGTGGTGTATAGGGAGGAGTCCATTGAGACAAAATACCATTGTTCTTAAGATATTGTGTGAATTCTGTACTTAAGTATTCACCCCCTCGATCTGATCGAAGAGTTTTGATACTCTTTCCAGTCTGGTTCTCAACTTCATTTTTAAACTCTTTAAATTTCTCAAAGACTTCTGACTTATATTTCATTAAATATATGTAGCCATATCTTGAGAAATCATCTGTAAATGAAACAAAGTATGAGTAACCACCCATAGCATGAGTGGACATTGGACCACATACATCACTATGTCTTAGTTCCAATAAGGCTTTATCTCTTTCTCCGTGTCCTAAAAATGGAGCTTTGGTCATTTTTCCCATAAGACAAGCTTCACAAGTTGCAAATGATTCATAATCAAATGGATCAAGATATCCATTCTTTTGCAACCTAATGATCCTGTTCTCATTTATATGACCTAGCCTACAATGCCATAGGTATGATTTATTCACATCCTTATCTATTCGTTCAAGAGATTTATTTACCAGACAAACATCATATGAAATATCAAGTAAATATAATCCATTCAATAAATATCCAGAAGCAAACAATTTGTCTCCTTGATAAATGGAACAACCTTTATTCTCAAGTTTCATAGAATATCCTTGTTTATCTAAACATGAAATAGGTATGATATTCCTAATAATGGTCGGAACATAATAACAATCTATCAGTTCCAATGAGTCTCCTGACGGCATCTGAAGTCTTGTTGTCCCCACAGCTAACGCAGCAACTTTTGCTCCATTCCCAAGCCTCAGATCCACGTCTCTGCGGTTCAATCTTCTTTTACTTGTTACCACCTGCAAGTTATTGCAGATATGAGAAACACATCCAGTATCTAATACCCAAGATATTGATTCTCTATAAGACAAGTTAAGATCGATCATGAGTATACCTGAAGCTTCACCAAGCTTCTCCTTTGCTTTTTCTGCTAGATAGATCTTGTTGTTTCTCTTCCAGTGAACTTCTTTGTGGCAGTAGAAACACTGACCTTTGTCATTGACTTTAGCTTTGTCCTTTTGAACCACCGGTTTGCTTTTCACTAGCTTATTAGGCTTACCTTTCTTAAAGGTCTGTCCAGCTTTTCTTTTCTTGTTGGTCTTACCAACAAGCATTACATGTGGCTTATCTTTCTGGATAGTGCCTTCTGCTGTCTTCAACATGTTGAGCAGCTCAACCAGTGTAACTTCAATTTTGTTCATATTGAAGTTGATAATGAATTGTGAAAATGAATCTGGAAGGGACTGTAGGATTAAGTCGATGCTTAGGTCATTGTTCATAACAAAGCCAAGCACTGCAAGCCACTCAATCCATTCTATCATCTTGAGCACATGAGTTTGCACAGATGTGCCCTCGCTCATTCTGGTCCTGAACAATTTCTTAGATATCTAATATCTTTCTGTTCTGGATTGTTCACCAAACAACTCTTGTAGGTGATTCAGAATGGACTTAGGTTCCATGTTATCATGTTGTCGTTGCAGTTCATTGTTCATTGAACCAAGCATATAACACTGGACTTTGATAGAGTCCTCCTTCCAATTTTCAAACATCATTAATTCATCCTTGTTAGCATTTTCAATGGGTTGTACTGGATCTGGTTGATCCAGGACATAGGCTAGCTTTTCACACTTGAGGACAATCTTCAGGTTGCGTAACCAGTCAATGTAATTAGGTCCCGTGAGTTTGTTTGCATCAAGTATGCAACGAAGGGGGTTAGGTGACGACATAGCGACCTTCAAGGAAATATAAAAATAAGCTGATAGTTCTTAAAATCTGATTTAGGACTTTTAATCTAAATTTAGGCTCCCACTATTTTATCGGCGATCTGTATGACCCTCGAATATACAGAACGGGAGATTCTGGTGATCTCCTAGTGGGGATTAGAATCCTTCGGGCATCATGCATGTGACCTTGTAGTAGCACAACAAATCACATCAAGTCCCTTAGGCAGTCAACTCTTGACAATTGCAACATTTGCAATATCCGATCGATTTAACCCCTGAATCAGAACAACCTTGTGGTAGCACAACAAATCAAATGATTCAGTTAAGTTTATCCATCATTGCTCAGATAACATGAATTCATAGTGTAATCCTTGTGGTAGCACAACAAAACCACATTATTTGTCCATTTATCTTAATGACATCACATGTCGTAGACCTAGGTTAATTTCTAAATCAAATAGACCTTGTGGTAGCACAACAAATCCATTTGAGATAACAATTATCCTTAGATCTATAATGATGGTGGGTTATGTGGATTATTCTTAATATCTCACGTTTGCAACTTGAATTTTAAAAGATAGTTTTTGAGTTGAATTATAAAAATCGTGCTATCAATAGTATTTCGATTTGAAGTAGCATAATACTTAATAGAAATATATATATGATAGCATAGTCCACAAATATCACATATATGCAGAAAAATTAAATAGGGATGATCATGGACTGCTTAAGCTACTATGGAATCATCGGAGCCAAACGATGATCTATAATAGAATCCTAATGTGAAAACAACAACACTGGTTCCATTTGATGCGAGTCATTCCTCCAGAGGTGTCTTCAGAAGATCCCGTCCTCTAAGCTTAATCCGTAACAATTAAATATGAAATTTAGGACTCGCAGGTCCATAAATGTACATTTAAATAAGAAACCTTGATCTTATCAAGGGGAGTACAATCTTATAGGAAGATAGAGAGTACATATGGATTAAGAGAGAGGAGGACACGCAGGTCCTACTTAAAATACCAAATGAAATATGCATCGCATTCATTCACATCAATCATCACATGATAATACTAAGTCCATGATCATCCCACCATAAAACACATCACATGCATCACAATTATCACATAATTACAGTTGGTATTAAATTTTATAAATATAAAATTATAATACCAATAATTTTTTCGAAATAACATTTATTTCATCATTATCAATAATATTCCAAACATTATTAACAAATTAAATAACTAAACCATTCAGTTAATCTGAATACTTATTCAAACATTTTGAACAGTTAAATAAAATCAAGTTATGCATAAAATGAATTTAAAACAATTTTAAACTTAATTGATTTAATAGGGAAGTCAATTATCTAAAACAATTTTAAATAATTAACTAATACCCTATTATGAATAAAACCCTTTAATTTGAATTAACAGTTATTAAATAGTTTAATAATCTGTTAATAATAATAAGAATAATTAATAACAATTATTAATTATCCCAAAAAATTTCTATTTTAAAACAGTTTTAAAATGGGCTAAAAAAGGGTTTAAAATGGGCCAAAAAGGGTTAAAAATGGGGTTAAAGGGGGGTTCGGGTAGCCTGTGGGTCGGCCAGGTCTGGACCCGGTCCGGATCCGGCGCGGGTCAGCGGGTCCGGGCGGGCCGGCCCGTTGGCCCACGCGCTGCTTCACCCCCGCCGCCCGTTAGGGTTTGGGTGAAGCGGCACGCATGGTTTGCCCCCCGACCGGGGAGGGCAGGTCGCCGCCGGCCCAGGCGACCGGCGGCGAGGCTCCGGCCGGTCCCTCCGGCACCGACTCACATCGCCGGCGGCCCGCATGCATGTCGCCGGACGTGCTCCTCCATCCTTGCAAGCGCAGGTGATTGCAGCCCCTGGTGCGAAGCTCGCGGGGAGGAAAGGGCGGTGTGGCTGGCTGTTCTGCTTGTCCGGCAGCGCCAGATGGCGCCTGCAACGCCGACAGACGTCCTTGGTGAGGCCGGTGGATGCCGTCGGACGTTCTCCAACAATCATGCAAGCATGTATTCTCCCGCTTGCATGGCCGCATGGCCAAGAAAAAAGATAATAGGTTATCTACAGCCATCATCGGAGAAAACGGTGGGGATCCTAGCATGGGTATCCTATTTGGTCATACCAGAAAGGATGAAGGCATACTGTCGTTACAAAACCCAGGCTATTCTCCCCTATTGCATTTCTCAGCCGATGATAAAAGTTCAGGCCAGCAATCCGCATTCATCTCTCGTTACCTCCATGCATCATCAGAGAAAACCAGGACAATCCTAGATCTAATTTTGACGTGCAGATAGAGGATTCTAATCAAGGAATAAAAATTAACCAGCCCCAATTTTTCTACCCGCATGTTCATCCATCAACATGAACGAAATACCTCCTTTTTAAATCCGGGATCAAATCCCAATAAGTTTTAGACATTCTAAAAACGTGGGAACGATTCCCAGATTTTTAAAATAAATTTTAGACCAAGAACACGTACAATATGGGTTCTTCACGCATAACAAGAAAAATCATGCAAAACGGAGCCGTTTTACGATCGAACCAGCAACCTGGCTCTGATACCACTATAAGGAATCGCCAAGAACGCAGCGGAGAATAAAATTGATTCCTATGTATCGGCTGCTGGGATCGTAAAACGGACAATTAAAATTAGATGCGGGAAGAACGGTTCTTCACCTTTGGGGGGTTCTGAATCTCCCGTGGATGATTCCGACTCGGTAATCGTGCACGCACACGATCTCTAGAGGTATACACACGAGCTCCCGCTGCAGACGCGATTTCCTCCTCGACTTGAGTGCTCTGACTAGATCTCAAATCCACCATGCGCGGAAAGAGACAGATCTACTCCAAGAGAGAGAAGGAGAGAGAGAGAGGAGATAGAGAATCTTGGGGAGTAAAAATTCGTCCAACCTCTTTTACCACTCCCCTTGGCCACCTTATATAAGAAATAAGGATAAGCACAAGGATTAATCCTCATGATTATCCAAGAGTTTGGCCTTAGATAAATCTCCATTAAATCTTCATGTTTATCCTACGGCTTTTCATAAAAACCCAGATAAGCATGAAATTTAACGTCTCTCACCGTCTGACGAGAACTCTTATGTGTGTGACCCTCTAGGCCCATATATCAGTCCGGTTTCAGGCCCATTAAACTTAGAACTTATTATAGAGTTGAATATTTATTAATTAACATTTAAACATCATATGTTAAATGATTAATTTAATAAACAAGTGGATTATCATCTAATGATTAATTCACTTGGCCTTCTGATCATGAACAACACCAAACACTACCTCATGATCCCATAAGATATAAGGGATATTGTTCCCTTTAGTTGAACATTTCCGTCTGCAGATACCGCACAGATAAAATCCTTCACTCATGCAATGTCTCAATAACGCAAGCGTATGGTTTTATAGTCAAACCCTCTATCGCATTATCTAGATGGATTCCAGTACTCAGTTAATTTCTAGAAAGACATCTCTTTCATTTGACCCTGGCCAGGGATTTCTGTGTACACATCCATAGGACATTCTCTCTCCAGTCTTATACCAAGAGTGAGTGATCCCTTGTTGTTCACTCAATTACCTTCGCTATCTTTCCACTATATCTGAGAGACCGACTATCGTGGACTTAATGGTTAAAGTCCACAAGTCAGAGAATCAAGATACAATGGTCCACAAACAAGGTATCATTGGTGACTCACGTCAAAGGACCAACTGTGCTACTGCAACGATTGAATTCTCTGGTTGACTAATAGGTATAATTACCATCCAGGAATTCTTATTTGAGTCTGTTCAGTGAACTCATTCTCTAATGAGCACCCACAAGTTTGTCTTAGTGTCACCACACGAGTGAATGTGAGATCATTCACCCTCATCACATGAGCAGACATAACTTGTGTCGATCTTATCGGATATTTAATGTCCTTCTCAAATACCCTATGATCGAGAACTGTTTAAGACAACTGACTGAGGATATTGATCTCACTATCATGATCTCATCATGATTCAATATCCCATACATTTGTCTACGGACCTTCATTACGACAGTTAATTTGCAAGAACTATAAATGAAGAAATAATTGTCTTTATTAATAATCTGAACTAGAATGTACAATGATTGGCTTTGAGGCCACCCAATTCTATCACTTTGTCTATCGTATCATATCGGGATCCAAGATTTACTTCTAGGTTATCGAAGAGTTTTTAGAAGGCCTTAGGTTCACAGTTAGCCTTCAGCTTGACTTACCATCCTGAGACTGATTAGCAGTCAGAGAGGACCATTAAGACACTGGAGGATATGCTCAGGGCTTGTTGCCTAGATTGGGGAGGTTCTTGGGAACATCACTTGTCTACAGTGGGGTTTGCTTACAACAACAGTTATCATTCTAGTATCATCATGGCGCTATATGAGGCATTGTACGGGCGGCTGTCGATCTCCTGTGAATTGGTATGAGATTGGCGAGAGGCAGATAGTAGGGCCAGAGTTGGTACAGCAGTGTGTTGAGGTTGCCAGTGTAGTGCAGCAGAGGTTGATTACAGCTCAGACCAGGCAAAAGAGTTATGTAGATATCCGTAGGAGACCGCTTGAGTTCGAGGTTGGGAACCACATGTTTCTCCGAATCTCATCCTCCAAGGGTGTGATGAGATTTGGGAAGCGAGGTAAGCTGAATCCACGATATATTGGGTGTTTTTCCATTCTTGCTCGAATTGGGGAAAAGACTTATCAGCTAGCCTTGCCACCCAGTCTTACAGGAGTGCACGATGTGTTCCATGTTTCTTTACTGAGGAAGTATCTTCCGGATCCGCCTCATGTCTTGGACTTTTCGGAATTGGAAGTCGCCGAGGACTTGTCCTTTCCGGAATTTCCAGTGCATATTGAGGATCGCAGGGAGCAGGTCCTTCAGAACAAGGTTGTTCCTCTGGTTAAGGTGATTTGGCAGCATCGCTCTGGAGGCGAGGCGACCTGGGAGCGTGAGGATGAGTTGCGAGAGCAGTTTCCCTACCTTTCTCGTAAGTTTTCCATTTTACCTATGCAACCTTGTTATTGGTGCTAGTTTTGTTGCGGTAATTTCGGGGACGAAATTTTTTTAAGGGGGGGAGAATGTAAGGATTGAGGTTTCATACCCGGTTATCGGGTCGGTTTCAGTGTCGAACCCCTTGGTTTGAGCCCTTGTGGGCTAGGGAATAGGTTCTTTTTCGCATAGAACTTGCTCGACGCGGTTCAAACGGTGTATGGTTACGGGGACGTGTTTTAGAATGTGCCACGTGGGCACTATGTGGGCCGGTTTTGGGCCGCAAGAGTACGGCCCCGGTCTTATCACCTGAATGGCGTCTTGCATGGTTGACGCCATTCAGAGATTTATCAGTGTACGACCCCGTCTTTGTTGGGATCCGGGCGGGATGCGAAGAATACAGCGGAAACGACAAATAAAATTATCCCGCCCGATGCCTGCTAATCCGATTCAGAACGAAAACTAAAACCGAAAAACTGGGTCGTAATCTAATTACCGTGCGCGGATTCGAATCTGCTTCCGTCTTCGTTCCGTCAAGACGATGCCGTGAGCCGCACAAGCGTCCAGCCTCCAGCGGTATCCATGCGATCCTCCGTGATGATTCGTCCTCGCTCCCTCGTCCGTATCAACTCACTCACTGAAGATCCGTCGCCGCAATGATGTCCGGAAACCCACGGACGGGAATTCCTAACTTTCGGGAATCGCGCGCGGTGGAGCTGGAGACTGTTCCGGCACCTCGAACGGGGCGCCCAGAGGAGGAGAGAGAAAGGGGGGATGATAGCCAGCATAGGGAAACTCTGGTGCTTGGCCCAGGATTTCTCAACAACGCGTATATATATTAAGTCGGCGTGACTTTTCATAAAAGTCGCCGAGTTAATATAAATCTCACTTATGTACCACCGATTGAGAATCTTATTGCATGTGACCCTCCAGGCCCATTTACCAATCTGATTTTCAGCCCGTTAAGTCCAATAACTAATTATTGACTTATAGTAATTAATTAATATCTAGATATTAACTAATTACTTAACCGAATTAACATCGCATGTAAATTCGGTCGGACTTCTGATCAAGTTGGGTGCCAAGCAACACCGCATGATCCCATAAGGTAATGGGGTTCAACAACCCACTTATGGAACCTGTCCGTCCACAGTTACCGCATGGCTATAATCCTTCGTTCACACAATGCTCTCGAGTTAACCTAGGGTATGGTCAACTGTCAAACCCTACATGGTCAACTCACTTAAATCAAACTCCGCTGTACAATATCCGAAAACCTCTTTTCTGATATTATTTCTGCTCTGGCCAGAGACTCTTGCGGATCTATTCTAGAGCATTCTCTCTCCAGTTACTTGAGAGCGAACGATCCTTTATTGAACACACAATCACCTTCAAAGGTCTTCCGCAGGACCCGATCCTTGACTATTAGAGATCCCGTGGATAGGAATTCGTAGGTCAAGGTCAAAGTCCAGAAGTCCACCGACAAGGTGTCTTTGGTGTCTCAAGTCCAAGGATCAATTACGCCACTGTGACGATGAATCAAGCCGATTGACAGTCAGATAAATTACCATTCGGCGATTCATGTTAGATCAATTTAATGAACTCATTTCCCAATGAGCACCTACAGGTTTACCATTGTGTCTCCACACAAGTAACTAACGCGATCAGTCACCCTCATCATAAGAGCTGGGATAACCTATATTAGTCTTACCGGATGTTTGATGTCCTTCTTAAACATCCTATGACTAGGAACAATTGAGAATATGTGTTTATAAGTCATCAGTCTCATTATTATGATCTCATCATAATCTGATGACTATTGCATATATTCATGGACTTCATTATGCACAATTATTAATATGCCAATCTACAAAATGAATTTAATGCCATTGATTAGTGAACCAGATTGAAATAGGTGCCTTATGATTGGCTTAGAGGACACTTATATCTATCAATCTCCCACTTGGGCTCAAGCCAATCACTTTCGCATTTGATCTTCATCAAATCTAGGTGATGCTCACATAAAGTCTGTGACTAAGACTTGGTTAGGGATCTGCTAAATTATCTATAGATGGAATATTTTCCATTACGTTATTTCCTTTTATCCTTTGTCTCTGAACTTGTAAAGGAACCTCAGAATGTTCTGCAACTTCTGAAGAGACCATGGCTCGATCACACAATTGATCACTCCCACTATTGTCCTACAACAACGGGATTTTATCAGAGACCTTTTAGAACTACATCTTAGTTCAGCAATGAACTTATTCGTCCATACTGTTCTAATAACAGTATCACTTGTTTATATCGTCACCTTAATATCGAGCTATTCCTTTCTACTAGAAGGTTGAATCCATTATTTGACTTGAAATTTGAGTCAGTGTGAACTCATAATTTCAAATTATCCTCTCCATATACGTGAGTGCATCTTTGGCACTTCTCAAGTGCTTAATGATGCATTTTACTCTTGTATCCTTTAAGAAACTTTTTCTCTAAAGGAATAAATTACATGTCTCAACAATTGGGACTTATTATAAAATTTATGCCAAACATTTTGAAATACAGGTCAATATAATATCCCCACCGATCTATCTTAATAGATTCGTATTTCCAATACGTAGGATATTATAACTAAACTTATTATGGAGAAAAAGATGGTTAATAATGCTTTCACTGATAGTAACATATTGATGTCATTCTTAATGACTTTGATGTTATTATCACAAAGCATTACTGAAGGAACCGTACTCTCACTGTCCTTTCTGAACACACACACACAATATGTGATCATTCTTAATGATCACGTAGTATTTGACCATTAAGTCGAAACTTTTATTACAACTTAGGAAGCTTTAGTTTGATTCAATATGATCTTTGAAATCATAATTTGCTTCTTGGATATTCTAAAAGCTTTAAAGGTGTATCATATACATCTTTTCCTCAATCACATTGAGAGAACACTTTTAATATCCATCTGTCATCATCTCAATATAATGATAGGCAGTATTGACAAGTATAATTCTAATAAACTTATCAATCTCAAAGTTGTAATGACAGAGAGCACCATTATCATAGATTTTAGATCATAATCTATTTTTGAGCTCCTCTCATCTTGCTAAATCAGATATGTCAAACATATCCTTCTAGTCACTGAGAGAATCTCAAAAATCTATAAAGCTCTCTGATGTGTGTTATAAGTGGTTCCAAACAACTAAAGATTATCTAATAATCTTATGTTAACATGTGAATCTAGAACATCTTCTAGTTTTATCAGCTCCCACTGTTTTCTCTGAGGATATATTCCTCTTTATAGAAGACAACTTTCAGGACAATAATTATTTCATTATCACCTTGCCAATAAATGTAATGTCCAAACTCTTTAGACATTTTACAAATTTACACACGGTATAACTTGACTTTAAAATCAGGTTTGTTCATAATTCACATCTCATATGAATTATTCGGTTTCCATATCCTATATGGATACATACTGACTTATTTGGAACCATCTGTAAAGTATAGACATCTAATGTTCATACTCATGTTCAAAAGGATACGAATTAGGCAAATCTTATTATATATTTATTGCACCATATCTTAATAATGTGTAATTTCTCATTCTATCATATTACTATGATGTACAATGAGGATCAATCGAGCGAGGATACAATTATCCTCTTAATGATTTATGTGAATCATATACTTGAGTATTAATTTCTTTGATCAAATCAAAAATTCTAATACTTCATATTGATCTTATACCTTAATCTCTCAGATGTATTTGTCTTGTACTTCAGTAAGTACATACAGTCGAATCATTCCAAGAGAAAACTATTAAGGTAATTCAATAGAAGTGATCATCTTTGGCCTTAAGAGGATATTGAGCTGTTTACATCAGTATGTATTAGCACCAATAATTTCTTAGTGTACATCCCTGTGTACAATGCCATAGATAATCAGGATTCACACAGTTTATTTCTATAGGAGACTAGTGAACATTCATCACATGAAATGTCACATCAAGAATCTATAGTGCATTGACAAATTTAAACAACTATTGTTCTTTCTCAATCAATGTTATTCTTGATATCTTATGCAACTAAATAACAATTATTTAGTTTCATATTTGACTCTTATAGATATTCACAGATTTACTGTCTGATAGTAACCTATGAATATCATGAACAATTGTTGAGTCTAACTCAACACTTACATTTTCTCGATTTCCTTTCACTTGTCTAAGTCTGCATACTATTGCAGATCTGAGAGTCATTTCCAATATCTCATATTAGATACGCTAATTCTCCAATAGACATGCAAAAGTTGATAATAAGAATATATGAAACTTCTTTCAAGCTTCATATTCGTTTTGCCTTTATCAATATTCTTATATTGGTCGCGGTGGGAGAACTGCTATTTCTCTATCTCAGCTGACCTTTCTTTTCAGGTGTGGGTTTGATCGTTTAAAATCTTACCACTTGCCTTTCTCAAAGACACATCATAAATATCTCTTCATCTTGGTCTATCTAAATAAGAGATTTTATGACAATGATTGCCTTTCAAAAAGGCATACCACGAGTACCTCTTCACCTTGGTCTATCCAAGTAAGAGGATTCATGATATCTGATTAGGATAGTGACTTTCACTTACCCCTAAAGACATTCTTTAGAGTTTTCTAGTCAGTCTGAGTATGAGAAGTATTGACATATAATATGCCAAAATCTCGAATGGACGACATTTTAGTGAACGAAGGAAATAACGTGATTTAAGCATATTGTTCTTATAATTCAATTATGGTCTTTTATCTTGAATTATTTCCAACTATTTTTCGACGGACTGTATAACCTTCATGTATACAGAACGGAAGACTCCGACGGTCTCCTAGTGAGGATCATAATCTCCAAGAATCAAGTATGTGTTAGTTTTAGGTGGCCTACAAGCCAATCTGACTATGTAAATCTCATTCATTTATGAATATAATGGCATAATATTCATTATGTGTAAATAGCATTAATTATCGCTTCATAATGAAGTCTGTGAATATGTGCTATAGTGATAAGATTATGATGAGATCATACTAATGAGACTGATCACTTAAACACACATATTCTTAATCGTTCATAATCGGAGGATATCCGAGAAGGACATCGGATGTCCGGTTAGACTAGTACAGATTACTCCTGCTCATATAATGAGGGTGACTTATCTCATAAGTCACTTGTGTGGAGACACTAAGGCGAATCTGTAGGTGCTCATTGGAGAATGAGTTCACTGAACTGATCCGACTGAATCGCTGGATGGTATTGTACCTCACTGTCAACCAGCTTGATTCTATTATCGCAGTTGCGTGGATGGTCCTCGGACCTGAGACACCAAGGACACCTTGTCAGTGGACTTCTGTGCTTTGACCTTGGTTTACGAATCTCTAGTCACAGGATTCTAATACGCCAAGGATTGGGTACAGCGGAATACCGTCGAAGGGAATTGTGTGTCAATAAGGAATCATTCGCTCTCGGTACTTAGAGAGAGAATGCTCTAGGAAGGATCCGCGGAAGTCCCTGGCCAGGGCGGACGATAATATCGGGAAAGGAGTTTTCCGATATTTATCAGCGGCATCCAATCCAAGTGAGTCGACCGGTTAGGGTTTGAGAGCTCGCCATACCTTGAGTTGACACGAGAGCATTGTACGAATGAAGGATTATATCTACGCGATAACTGTCGGCGGAAAGGTTCCAAGAGTGGGTTACTTAACCCCAATACCTTTTGGGTTCACGCGGTGTTGCTTGGCACCCAACGTGATCGGAGGCCCGGTCGAATTCGATGTGCGACATCAATTCGATTGATTAATTAATTAATAAAGGGTTATTAATTGATTGATAAAGCCAGTGAGGAGTCACTGGGCTTGTTGGGCCATTAACTGGACTTGTACTTGGGCCATTAAGTGGGTTTTATACAAACCGGGGGTTTTTATGAAAAACCGCGCGGTTAGTATAAAACATAGCGAACGGGCTGAGTAGGCCAAGCTGCTGCTAACCCTAGCCACCCTCCTCTGTTTCTCTCTCTCTCTGGCGTCCAGACAGATCTAGATCTGCTCCGCTGCTTCTCCGAATCCCGTTTGACGGGAAATCGTCCGCGCGCTGCGGCGATTGTTGCGGCGACCGGCGAAGGTTTCGTGGACTACGAAGAACGAGGAACGTGAGGATATCCATCGCGAGGAGGATCGCGTGGACTTCTCTAGAGGTCGGGCACTTGAGCGGCTTGCGGTGTCACACCGACGGAACCGAACGGTTGCGGATTCTAATCCGCACACGGTGAGAATCGATTATCCGATAATCGTAGTTTTTAGTTTTTCGAAACGGGAAAACGGATCGTTATTTTATTTTATTTTCCGCTGCGTGTGCGATCCGGAGAAACCCGGGAAAACCCACTTTTTCTTGTCCCGTTTCGATCTCCGAATTAATTTTCTTGTATTATTCCATGCGTAAGTTCAATCCCTTTTTGTTGGATTTGTGTTCATGTGATGAGCACGATTAATAAGATTAATTTATTCTGCAAAATCGAATTTTTATTTGGGGTTTTATTCGCATTCTTCGTTGGACGAAGAACGGGTCTCCGGTGGCCAAGTTCGCTCAACCCCAAGTGTTGGGGAGACAGGCTTGACTTCAAATCCCTAAAGGGATCTACCCGGATTGAAGGCCGATGCCGGAGAGGCCACAACAGATGGTCGGAGGGTGCACACCCCCTTCCCTTCTTCTTCCCACGGTTTTGAGAAAACCACACCAAACCAGAAACAATAGGGTCGGGGAGCTGTTTGGGTGCCTCTCCGGCAAGCCCGCCGGCACCGGCAGGTCCGTACGGCGCCGGGAAGCCAGCCGCCGGGCCGGGGACCACCGCCGGGGGCCCTTGCTGCCCCACCTTGCCGCCAGCCTGCACCTGCAAACACTGTATGCATTTAGGGTTTCGGGTGGGGAAGGGGGAGGCCAGGCGGCCCACCTGGTCTTGGACCGGCCGGACTGGACCGGGCCACAGCAGTCCTGTGGCGGGCCAGAACCGAGCCTGGTTCGAGCCAAGTCTCGGACCTAAACCGGCCTTGGGCTCGAGCCAGGCCCAGATGGCTCAGCCCATTCTTAAGTATGAAACCCCTATTTCAATTAAACCCTATACCCACTTAATAAAATTAAAATCTGATTTTGATTTGAAATTGAAAATTGTTTTGATATTCAAATTTATTATTCAATTTTAATTATTTGGGCATTATTGATTTTGAATCATTTTAATATTAACAATTAGATTGATCAACTAAGGGTTAAATATTAATTTAATTGTTAAATTAATAATTAACCTCAATTTAACTAATTTAAATGTTAAATTAGTTATTAATAGTTATTAGTCTAATTATTAGATTATTAACTATTATTTCATCTAATTGTTAATTAATATTTGAGTTAATTATTAATTTAATTGTTAAATTAATAATTAATTTTGATGACTCATTTAAGTGTTAAATTAATAGTCCTTGATTAATTATTTTTGTCATTAATTTAATATTTAAATTAATGATAACTTTAATTGTCTAATATAAGAATTAGATTTAATTAATTATTAATAAGTTAATGTTAATTATTAGTTTAAGAGTTAAATTGATAATCAACATTAAATGAATAATCTAAATGTTAGGTTAGTAGTTAATAATTAATTTGGTTGATTATTAATTTAAATGTTAAATTATTAATTAACTTTGATGGATTAATCTAAGAGTTAGATTAGTCTTTAATAGTCTAATTGTTAGATTATTAACGGGGTTTAATCTAAGTGTTAGATTATTAGAATTGTTCTAATTTGCATGGAATAATCTGAAATTATTAATTTGGAGTGTGTGCGCATGTGATGTGTGTTTAATGCTTTTAAATTTTGATTTAACTGCATGTTAAGTTAATAAAATGAGTTTTCGAAATTCAAATACCAATTTTGATTGGATCCGAGCTTTTTGAAAGCCAAAGTTATCTATTTTTAAAAACTCTTTTATTTTAGCCATGTGATGCGCTGAATCATGTGTGGGATATTTAAAACACACTGTGGTCATGGATATGCATTTATTTAATTGTTCATGTGATGAATGATGTGTTTGTGTGGATCGTGGATGAATGATAGATGTTTATTAATTGTTAATAAATAGAGATCTGCGTATCTCTCCCTCTCTCATTCTCTGATGTATTTCTACCTCCCTCTCTCTTGTACTCGCCATAAGGCTCTCTTCTAATTACATGTAATTATAGAATTAATGTAATATGATCGAGGCTACCGAGGAAGGAGCGACGACGATCCACAGCTGCAACTAGGAAGGCTAAAAGATGGAGATCTCTTGCCTATGTGTTTGCAAGATATCTAATATAATTGTTGTGTTAGATTGTGTGTGCGTTTGACAGTTGGCTCCAGTCAAACCCACTGTGCTATCCATGACCACACTAATGACATGTATGAGATGCATTGTTTTATTTTGATTATGAATCAAAGCAGGTATAGTACTTACTAAATATATATGATATATTTTTATACTATCACCTAGGAGAGACCAAGATAAAAGTTATCTAAATACCCTCAGATAAACTCTAAGCCGTAACGCGAGTAGTTGAGAACTTACCACGTGGTCCACCATTGTTATAGTCATATGATTCGAATCACTTTAGGCAGGTTTGTTGTGCTATCCACAAGGCCTGCTTAATTGGGAGGAGAAATTGTGGCTATGGCATTAGATGCCTATATGATCGGGGTAGAGGAACCAGGTAGCTTTGTTGTGCTATCCACAAGGGCTGCATGCAAATCTATGCTCATCGCGTAATGATGGTTAGCTTAGACAAGAATTAATGGTTTGTTGTGCTATCCACAAGGCCATTAAATCTCTGGTGACCGAAGCCATGATCAGATATTGCAAGGAGTTGCAAGTCCAATGAGTTGGGTGCTCTTTGATTGTATTACAGTTTGTTGTGCTATCCACAAGGCTGTAGTGCAAGTCATTGAGATTTTGATCCCCACTAGGTGACTGTCGACGTCTCCCGTTCTATATAACTGAGGGTTATACAGTCCGTCGAAAGTTAGTGGGAGTTAAACTTGAACAAAAGACCATGTGTTGTTTTAAATTTTAATAATTGAACATCTGCTAAATAGATTTTACTTATCTCCTGTAGGGAATTATGTCGTCGAATAACCCACTCCGCGGCATACTTGATGCCCTTTTGACTTACCTGATCTACTTGGATTGGTTCAGAAACCTGAAGAATGTCTTCAGATCTGAGCAGATTGCCTACGCCCTTGATGCAAATCCTCCTGCTGAATCGGCATTAGATGCCCCTGAAGCAAAGATGATAGCTAACAATAAAAGATCGAAGAACAAAGGCAAAAGAGTAGTTAAGGGTGATTGCTTCTACTGTAAGAAGTATGGTCACTGGAAGAGGAACTGCAAGGAGTTCCTCAACGATAAAGCTCGTGGAAAGATGAAGTTGTCTGAAACTTCAAATATCTATATGATAGATATCAACTTGTCAGTTAGAGATTCCACATCTTGGGTATTAGACACCGAATGTCCTTCTCATATCTACCATGATATGCAGATGCTGACAACTAAGCGCAAGCTGAGACAAGGTGAGGTGGAATTGAGGTTCGGAAACGGAAATGGCACAAAAGTTGCGGCGATTGTTATTTTGTTCCACGCATAATAAAGAACATCATATCAATATCTTCTTTGGACAAGATAGGATATAGGTTGACTATTGAGAATAGAAGTTGTTCGATTTATTATGGTAATAAATCAATAGCTTAAGCATCTTTAGTCAACGGTCTATATCTATTAGATGTTTCTTATTACATTCTTCATATTGATAATGCTCTTAAGAAGAGTAAGAATTGTGTGAACCAAGCCTACATGTGACATTGTAGACTTGGGCACATTGGCGAAAATAGGTTGGAAAAGTTGCACAAGCATGGTTATTTAACAACATTTGATTATGAATCGTTTGCAACATGTGAATCCTGCCTTATGGGAAAGATGGTAAAATCTCCATTTACTGGACATGGAGAACGTGCCAAGGACATTTTAGAACTAATACATTCAGATGTATGTGGTCCAATGTCCATCCAAGCGAAAGGTGGCTTTTCTTACTTCATCACGTTCACCGATGACTTTTCAAGATTCGGCTATGTGTACTTAATGAAGTACAAGTCGGAAGCATTTGAGAAGTTCAAGGAGTTCAAGAATGAGGTAGAGAAGCAGTTAGGAAAGAGTATTAAAGCTCTTCGATCAGATCGAGGAGGAGAATACTTGAGTACTAATTTCACACAATTCTTAAAAGATAATGGTATCCTTTCTCAGCTGACCCCTCCATATACACCACAGATGAATGGTGTATCAGAAAGGAGGAATCGCACCTTGTTGGACATGGTGCGATCCATGATGAGCTTTTCGGGATTACCAGAGTCCCTCTGGGGGTATGCTCTAGAGTCAGCAGCATACTTACTGCACAGAGTACCCAGCAAGTCTGTGGCCTCTACTCTATATGAGATATGGAAAGGCAGGAAACCAGAATTTAAACATGTTAAAGTCTGGGGTTGTCCTGCTCATGTAAAGAGGCATGATTCAGACAAGTTGGAATCACGAACTGATAAATGCAGGTTTGTGGGATATCCAAAGGAAACCTTTGGATACTATTTTTTCCATCATAGTGAACAAAAGGTGTTTGTCGCCTGGAAAGCTGTCTTCCTAGAAGAGGAATAACTTCTCCAGAAAGACAGTGGGAGTAAAATAGTACTGGAAGAGGTTCTAGATCCCCAAACAACTACATTATCATCAGATGAGATATCAGTTCCTGAATCTGTTCAGGTACACACAGATGAGCCTCGTAGATCTGGTAGAGTACCTAGACTACCCGAACGATATGTGGGACATATTGCTAAAGGTGAGTCTAAGGTAGAATATAATGAGGATGATTATCCTAAAACCTACCAGGAGGCCATAGAAGGCCCAAAAGCTGGGAAATGGCGAGAAGCTATGAACTCAGAAATCCAGTCCATGTACACCAACCAAGTTTGGAACTTGGAGGACTTGCCCGAGGTTATTGTACCCATCGGTTGCAAGTGGATCTTTAAGAGAAAGATCGGTGCTGATGGACGGATCGACACTTATAAGGCAAGGTTGGTGGCAAAGGGATATCGTCAAAGGTAAGGAATTGACTATGACGAGACTTTCTCACCAGTTGCTATGATAAAGTCGATCAGAGTTCTACTCGCCATTACTGCACATTTTGATTATGAAATCTGGCAGATAGATGTGAAGACTGCCTTCCTCAATGGTAAGCTTGAGGAAGAGGTGTATATGATACAACCAAAATGTTTCACATCCAAAGAATCTCTAGATAAAGTGTGCAAGCTTCAGAGGTCCATTTATGGACTAAAGTAGGCCTCCCGGAGCTGGAACATAAGATTTGACGAGGCTGTCAAGTCTTATGACTTCATTAAGAATGAAGATGAGCCTTGTGTGTACAAGAAGACCAGTGGGAGTGCAGTCACTTTTCTAGTTCTTTACGTAGATGACATACTACTCATTGGGAATGATGTAGCTATGATGTCATCAGTAAAGATCTGGCTGTCGAAACACTTCTCCATGAAGGATTTGGGAGAAGCATCCTAGGAATACATATCTATAGAGATAGATCAAAGAGGATGCTTGGAATGACCCAATCCTTGTACATAGACACCATAGTCAAAAGGTTTGGCATGGAAAATTCCAAAATAAGTCTCATACCGATGAGACATGGAATTAGTCTCTCAAAGGAGCAGTCTCCTAAGAGTCCTAATGAGAGGGCATTCATGGATAGAATACCATATGCCTCTGCCATAAGATCTATCATCTATGCCACGCTATGTACATGGCCTGATGTTGCATTTGCTCTAAGTGTTACGAGCAGATTTCAGGCTGATCTAGGCGAAGAGCACTAGAAGGCACTGAAATGCATTCTTAAGTACTTGAGAAGAACTAAGGATATGTTTCTTGTCTATGGAGGAGGTGACTTGAAACTGCGAGGCTTTACTGACTCGAGTTTCCAGTCGGATCCAGATGATAGCAAGTCTACATCTGGATTCGTGTTTACGTTGAACGGAGGCGCAGTGTGCTGGAAGAGTTCCAAGCAAGTAACCACTGCTGATTCGACGACTGAAGCTGAGTACATCGTTGCAGCTGAAGCCGCTAAGGAAGCGGTGTGGTTGAAGAAATTCATCACCGACCTCGGCGTAGTTCCCAGCATTTCTGAGCCTGTTCCACTGTTGTGCGACAACAATGGAGCTATTGCGCAAGCAAAAGAGCTGCGGTCTCATCAGAAATCGAAGCATATTCTGAGGCGCTTTCACCTTATCAGAGAGATCATATCTAGAGGAGATGTAGTAGTGGAAAGAGTTCCATCCGTCGACAATGTAGCAGATCCACTGACAAAGCCGTTGGCTCAAATTGTGTCTGAGCGTCACCTAGAGTCTATAGGTTTATTGTATAAAGGTGATTGGCTTTAGTCCAAGTAGGAGATTGTTAGTTTTCGGTGGACTACAAGCCAATCTGATTATGTAAATCTCGTTCATTTATTAATATAATGGCATAATATTCATTATGTGTAAATCGCATTAATTATAGTTTCATAATGAAGTCTGTGAATATGTGCTATAGTGATCAGATTATGATAAGATCATACTAATGAGATTGATCACTTAAACACACATATTCTTAATCGTTCCTAGTCGGAGGATATCCGAGAAGGACACGGATATCCGGTTAGACTAGTACAGATTACTCCTATTCATATGATGAGGGTGACTGATCTCATAAGTCACTTGTGTGGAGACACGGTGAGAATCGATTATCCGATAATCGTAGTTTTTAGTTTTTCGAAACAGGAAAACGGATCGCTGTTTTATTTTATTTTCCACTGCGTGTGCGATCCGGAGAAACCCGAGAAAACCCAACAGTACGACCTCGGGTAAATTCATAGTATCATACCATTATCTTAGAGCAACTATCTCATAGTAATTGCAACTTCTTGCAATATCTGATCTTACAATATAATGGCATAATATTCATTGTGTGTAAATCGTATTAAATATCGTCTCATAATGAAGTCCGTGAATATGTTCTATAGTGATCAGACTATGATGAGATCATACTAATGAGACTGATTACTTAAACACACATATTCTTAATTGTTCCTAGTCGGAAGATATCCGAGAAGGACATCGGATATCCGGTTAGACTAGTACAGATTATTCCTACTCATATAATGAGGGTGACTGACCTCATAAAGCACTTGTGTGGAGACACTAAGGCAAATCTGTAGGTGCTCATTAATGAGTTCACTGAACTGATCCGACTGAATCGCTGGATGGTATTGTACCTCACTGTCAACCAGCTTGATTCTATTGTCGCAGTTGCGTGGATGGTCCTCGGACCTGAGACACTAAGGACACCTTGTCGGTGGACTTCTGTGTTTTGACCTTGGTTTATGAATCTATAACCATGGGATTCTAAACAGCCAAGGATTAGGTACAGCGGAATATCATCGAAGGGAATTGTGTGTCAATAAGGAATCATTCGCTCTCGGTACATAGAGAGAGAATGCTCTAGGAAGGATGCACATAAATCCCTGGCCAAGACGGACGATAATATCGGGAAAGGAGTTTTTCGATATTAATAAGCAGCATCCAATCCAAGTGAGTCGACCGGTTAGGGTTTGACAACACGGCATACCCTGAGTTGACTCGAGAGCATTGTACGAATGAAGGATTATATCCACGCGGTAACTGTCGGCAGAAAGGTTCCAAGAGTGGGTTACTTAAGCCCGATACCTTCCGGGTTCACGCAATGTTGTTTGGCCCCCAACGTGATCAGAGGCCCGGTCGAATTCGATGTGTGACATCAATTCGATTGATTAATTAATTAATAAAGAGTTATTAATTGATTAATAAAGCCAGTAAGGAGTTACTGGGCTTATTGGGCTATTAACGGGACTGGTAATTGGGCCTAGAGGGTCACACGCAAATGATTCTCAAGGCGATGGATAAATAAGTGGGTTTTATACAAACTGGGGGTTTTAATGAAAAATCACGCGGTTAGTATAAAATGTAGCAACGTGCTGAGCAGGCCAAGCTGCTGCGAACTCAAGCCGCCCCCTCCTCTGTTTCTCTCTCTCTCTGGCGCCCCAGGCTAGATCTGGATCCTTGGATCTGCTCCGCCGCTTCTCCGACTCCCGTTTGACGGGAAATCGTCCGCTCGTTGCGGCGATCGTTGCAGCAACCGGCGGAGGTTTCGTGGCTGCGAAGAACGAGGAACGTGAGGATATCCGTTGCGAGGAGGATTGCGTGGACTCTGCTAGAGGCCGAGCGCTTGCGCGGCTTGCGGTGTCGCACCGACGGAACCGAACGGTTGCGGATTCGAATCCGCACACGGTAAGATCTGATAGTCCGATTATCGTAATTTTTTGTTTTTCGAAACGGGAACGGTTCTCCATTTTTTTTTATTTTCGCTGCGCAGGAGATCCGGAGAAACCCGAGAACCCAACAGTGGTATCAGAGCCAGGTTCCACTTTTTCTCATCTTGTTTCGATCTCTGAATGAATTTTTCCATGAATTAATCCATGCAGTAGTTCGAAAGTTTTGCACGAAACTATATTCATTCGATGAACACAAATAATATGATTATTATCATTCTGCTATTTTTCGATCTTTTTTTTTGGGTATTTTGAGTTCTTCGTGAGACGAAGAACGGTGTGATTTGGGTGGCTTCATTCGATATTCCCAAACGTTGGGTGTAGGACTGAGGCCCTGGATGGTTTGGGATAGTCCCCAAAACCCACTGTGCTCCTCATCGATGCCGGAAAAGGGATGGAGGGACCACTACCAGCCTCAACTTCCTCTCTTTTACTGTTTTAAAAACAGATTTTAAGGCTCGATTGGGAGTTTGTTTTGCCACCACCGGCGGCGCTCACCAGCGCCAGGCACGTCGCCGGCGCCGAAGGCGTCGGTGGCTGAGGGCTGCACCGCCGGGGGCCAGCCGGTGGTGGCGCTGCACCGTCGGCCTTGCACCTACAATAGTTAGGGTTGGCTGCAGATGGGCGTCGAGTTGTGGTTGAAGGAAGGAGCCGGCCCACCCCCCCGAGCCGGTTCGACCGAGCTCAGGCCGGGCGGTTCTTGCAGGCCAGGACCGGGCCCTGGCTGGTGCCTGGTCCGGACCCAGGCAAGCCAGGGCTCCTGACCCAAGCCGAGCCCTTGGCCGAGCCAGGGCTCGAACCTGGGTCCGAACCAGTTACCCTGTAACGACCCGCCACCCTATAATCGGGGATCCGATTACTAAATGGGTACCGAATCATTAATTTGGAACCAAACCAGGATCTAAGTAAGTCTGGGAAATAAATGATAAACTAAGCTAAACATTCACAACGCATTGAATTGAAAGGAAAATGCAGAAATTAAAAGTTATTACAATGCGACTTGATACAGCAAATAATTACATACTCCGACAGAAGAGAATTAATTAAACATACATGCCATAAATAAAATAACAACTACATCGGGGCATACCCCGGAACAACAGCCGTCGGCGCTCAACACACAGCCGCACACTCCTCGCTAGGTCTGCCGGGAGTCCTCACCTGAAAACCGCAGGGATGAGTCTCAAAGACAAGACTCAGTAGGGATCCTTCGATCCCCACTGCCCACGCACACACCCACAAGTGAAGAATACAGCTGATGGTAAAGTAACAAGCACAGTGGTAATTACTATTCCTAGATCTCAATGCGAACCACATGCAATCGAAATGTATTAAACATGCATAATTCTAAACCAGACGACTAGGGAACCCACAACCGCCGTCTCGATAGAACACACCAACCACACAAACAACAGTGGGGAAAACATCGACCCGCTGAGACCAAGCAGTAACCCCTCGGATAGCACTCTAGCTACTCCGGCCCAACCGGCTCAGGTGGTTACTCCTTCACTCAGCATGAGTGACACTCCGAAAGTACCACACCCACACCGGTACTAGCTGACCCCGGGGTTCACCAGGTGACCCTCTCTCACTAGGCGTCACCCCGCCTACGCCCCCACCGACGTTGTGCTCCACCCACACCAGCACAGGGTGATAAAGCGCTACAACTGTCACTCCAGGTCCACAGTAACACAAAACCCGGCACAGTACGATCCGTTCACGTGAAAAACCAGCGATCGCACGACACACGACGCAGTGCCATCCGGTCATGAAGAATCCATCATTATCCAGTGCACTAAAGCATGCATTAACCAACTACCTAGCAGTATGAACACATTTTACTGGCATGAATTAGTGTAGTTCTGTCTTGAATCGCGTCGCCCAAGGCCGACGCCATTCAAGCTCCCTATACTGGTTCATAAAACACCGGCCTCAGAATCTGGCCTACAAGGCGTCGACACAAGCGGTCGCCTTTTGAAAGGCGTCAACATCCTCAGACACCATTTAGCACAGAAATCCAGGATTTGCAGAAAACATTAATCAGGGGATTTCTGTCTTAAAAGGCGTCATGGTGACCCAACGCTATTACGAATCGCGTTGCCCACCCATGACGTCTTTTAATCCCAGAATTCCCGAACTGACAGAGCCTTGGTAAGACGATTCTTGCCTAAAAGGAGTTATGATGGCCCGATGCCCTTCAAAAAGGCGTCGTCCATGCACGACGTCTTTCAACGCCAGGAACCAGGTCTGTCATGAGCCCGAGGGCTCCCCTTTCAACCCCAAAAACCCCAAAATCACCCAAAACAGAGGAGAAAGAGGGGCAAATCCAACCATCAGGAAACCACATTCATATAAATCCCCCATATTATCAAGAAGAGCTCCTAAACATACTTGTTCTACCCCTCAAAACCATAGATCTAAAACATGCTTTAAGAGGGAGAATCATGGTTTGAACATAGAACACGATGGGAATCGTCACCCTACCGGTTACTTGAACTCCTCCAAGCTTCAAACCGTCCACCCGTCTCGCCCCACGCCGCCGCCGGTACCGCCGTGGTCGTCCTTACTCCGCCGTGACGTCGGCCGCCGTCCGGAGAGTAAAACGCCGCAGTGGAAGTGGAGGTGGTAGTGGTGGGAGCTAGGTAGGGGATGGAGTGGAGGGAAAGATGGAATGGTGGGAGGAAGAGAGGGAGGAGAAGGGGCTGCCGTCGGGATCGCCGGAAGGGAGGAGAGAAAGAGAGGAGGAAGAAAATGAGGGAAAGAAGGAGGGCTCGCGGGGTTAACCAGAAACTGGCTAAAACGCGTCGACATGGACGGACGCCTATCAGGTGACGTGACGGCCGCTTTGACAGGACTCTGAAACGCGTCGTCCTACACAGACGCCGTTCAGGGGACATGTCAGGGCCGTACTCTGACAATCCCAGAGTCGCAGTCTGAAAGGCGTCGTCCCATGCGGACACCGTTCAGACGACATGACAGGGCCGTACTCTCGCGGCCCAAAGCCAGCCCACGTGGCACCCACGTGGCAGAACCTAAAACGGGTCTGCAACGGTGGACGCCGTTTAAACCGCGTCGAGCCCGCTCGACGCGAAACATCACAGAGTCTCTGCCCCACTGGAGCCTGAACTACAGGGTCCGACTCCGAAAACCGGATCCGAAAGCCTCAATCCTTACATACCCAATTGGTGGGTCCTGGTTTACATTTAAATCCCTTATTTAACCCCTATACCCCTTTAGCCCATTAAGTAATTAAGGGTTAATTAATTAGCAATTACTTGTTAATTAATTAGGGTTAATATTAATTTAATTGTTAAATTAATTATTAACCTTTATAAGACTAATTTAAGGAATTATAGTTAGTGGTTAATAATTATAATCTAAATGCTAGATTTTTAATTATTTAATCATCTAATTATTAATTAATTAGAGTTAGTTATTAATTTAATTGTTAAATTAGTAATTAAAATTTAATTGACTAATTTAAGTGTTAAATTAGTAATCCTTAATTAATTATTGTTATTATTAATTTAATAGTTAAATTAATGATAACTTTAATTATCTAATCTAAGAGTTAGATTAATTAGTTATTAATTTGTTAGTGTTAATTATTGGTTTAAGACTTAAATTAATAATTAACATTAATTAACTAATCTAAGAGTTAGATTAGTAGTTAATTAATAACTAGAGTTAATTAATAATTTAAGTGTTAAATTGATAATTAACTTTAATGGACTAGTCTAAGAGTTAGATTAGTCATTAATAGTCTAATTGTTAGATTATTAATGTGGTTTAATCTAAGCGTTAGATTGTTTAATTATTAGAAGTGTTCTAAGTTGCATGGAATAATCTAGAATTATTAATTTGGAGTGTGTGCACATGTGATGTGTGTTTTATACGCTTTTAAATTAGATTTGATTGCATGTTAAATTAATTAAAAGAATTTTCAAAATTCAAATGCCAATTTTAATTGGAACCCAGCTTTCTGAAAGCCAAAACTTATTTATTTTGAAAAACTCTTTTATTTTAGCCATGTGATGTGCTGAATCATGTGTGGAATGTTTAAAACACACCGTGATCATGGATATGCACTTATTTAATTATTCAAATGATGAATGGTGTGTTTGTGTGGATCGTGGATGAATGATGGATGTTTATTAAATTGTTAATAAATAGAGATTTGCGTATCGATCCCCCTCTCTCATTCTCTGATGTACTTCTACCTCCCTCTCTCTCGTACTCACTATAAGGCTCTCTTCTATTTACATGTAATTCTACAATTATTGTAATCTGATCGAGACAACCGAGAAAGGAGCGAGGATAATCCACAGATGCAACTAAGAAGGCGATGTGATGAAGATCTCTTGCCTATGTGTTTGCAGGTTATCTAATATAATTGTTATGTTAGATTGTGTGTGCGTTTGACTGTTGGCTCCAGTCAAACCCACTGTGCTATCCATGACCACACTAATGACATGTATGAGATACATTGTTTTCTTTTGATTATGAATCAAAGCTGGTATAGTGTTTAGTAAATATATACAATATATTTATATACTATCACCTAGGAGAGACCAAGATAAAAGTTATCTAAATACCCTCATCTTAATTCTAAGCCGTAACGTAAGCAGTTAAGAACTTACCGTGTGGTCCACCATCATTATAGTCATAGGATTCGAATCACTTTAGGCAGGTTTGTTGTGCTATCCATAAGGCCTGTTTAATTGAGAGGAGAAACTGTGGCTATGACATTAGATACCTATATGATCGGGGTAGTGGAATCATGTAGCTTTGTTGTGCTATCCACAAGGGTTGCATGCAAATCTATGCTCATTGCGTAACGATGGTTAGCTTAGATTAGAATTAGTGATTTGTTGTGCTATCCACAAGGCCATTAAATCTCTGGGGACCGAAGCTATGATCAGATATTGCAAGGAGTTGCAAGTCCCATGAGTTGGGTGCTCTTTGATTGTATTACAGTTTGTTGTGCTATCCACAAGACTGTACTGCAAGTCATTGAGATTCTGATCCCCACTAGGAGATTGTCGGCGTCTCCCATTCTGTATAACTGAGGGTTATACAGTCTGTCGAAAATTAGTGGGAGTTAAAACATGAACAAAAGTCCATGTCTTGTTTTAAATTTTAATAATTGAACATCTGCTAAATAGATTTTATTCATCTCCTGTAGAGAATTATGTCGTCGAATAACCCACTCTGTGGCATACTTGATGCCCTTTTGACTTATCTGATCTACTCGGATTGGCTCAGACACTTGAAAAATGTCTTTAAATCTGAGCAGATTGCTTACGCCCTTAATGTTGATCCTCTGTTAAATCGGCATTAGATGCTCCTGAAGCAGAGATGATAGCTAACGATAAAAGATCGAAGGACAAAGGCAAAAGAGTAATAAAGGATGACTGCTTCTACTATAAGCAGAATGGTCATTGGAAGAAGAACTGCAAGGAGTTCCTCAAAGATAAAGCTCATGGAAAGGTGAAGCTGTCTGAAGCTTCAGATATCTATATGATAGATATTAACTTGTCAGTTAGAGATTTCACATCTTGGGTATTGGATACCGGATGTGCTTCTCATATCTGTCATAATGCGCAAATGCTGACAAGTAAGCGCAAGCTGAGAAAAGGCGAGGTGAAACTGAGGCTAGAAAACGGCGCAAAAGTTGCGGCGATTGCTGTTGGGACAGCAGATCTCAGGCTTCTATCAGGAGACGTCCTATCATTGGAAGATTGTTATTATGTTCCTAGTATAATAAAGAACATCATATCAGTATCTTGTTTGGACAAGATAGGATATAGGTTGACGATTGAACATAGAAGTTGTTCGATTTATTATGATAATAAATCAATAGCTTAGGCATCTTTAGTCAATGGACTATATCTATTAGATATCTGTAATTATAGTCTTCAAAATTGATAATATTCTTAAGAAGAGCAAGAATTGTGTGAACCAAGCCTACATGTGGCATTGTATACTTGGACACATTAGTGAAAGCAGGCTGCAAAAGTTGCACCGACATGGTTATTTAACAGCATTCGATTATGAATCGTTTGCGACATGTGAATCCTACCTTATGGGAAAGATGACAAAATCTCCATTTATTGGATATGGAGAGCGTGCCAGGGACATTTTGGAACTAATACATTCAAATGTATGCGGTCCAATGTCCACCTAAGCTAAATGTGGCTTTTCTTACTTCCTTACGTTCACCGATGACTTCTTAAGATTCGGCTATGTGTACTTAATGAAGTACAAGTTGGAAGCGTTTAAGAAGCTCAAGGAGTTCAAGAAAGAGGTAGAGAAGCAGTTAGGAAAGAGTATTAAAGCTCTTCGATCAGTTCAAAGAGGAGAATACTTAAGTACTAATTTCACACAATTCCTAAAGGATAATGGCATCCTTTCTCAGCTGACCCCTCCATATACACCACAGATGAATAGCGTATCCGAAAGGAGGCATCGCACCACATTGGACATGGTGCGATCCAACAAGGTGCGATCTATGATGAGCTTTTTTGGATTACCAGTGTCCCTCTGGGGGCATGCTCTAGAGTCAGCAGCATACCTACTGAACAGAGTACCCAACAAGTCTGTGGCCTCTACTCTATATGAGATATGGAAAGGCAGGAAACCAGAATTTAAACATGTTAAAGTCTGGGGTTGTCTTGCTCATGTAAAGAGGCATGATCCAGACAAGCTGGAATCACGAATTGATAAATACAGGTTTGTAGGATATCCAAATGAAACCGTTGGATACTATTTTTACCATCCTGATGAACAAAAGGTGTTTGTCGCCAGGAAAGCTGTCTTCCTAGAAGAGGAATACCTTCTCCAGGAGGACAGTGAGAGTAAAATAGTACTGGAAGAGGTTCCAGATCCCCAAACAGCTGCATTATCCTCAGATGAGATATCAGTTCCTGAATCTGATCAGTACGCACAGATGAGCCTCATAGATCTTGTAGATTACCTAGACTACCCGAACGATATGTGGGACATATCGCTGAAGGTGAGTCTAAGGTTGAATATTATAAGGATGATGATCCTAAAACCTACCAGGAGGCCATAGAAGGCCCATAAGTCGGAAAATGGCGAGAAGCCATGAACTCAGAAATCCAGTCCATGTACACCAACCAAGTTTGGAACTTCGAGGACTTGTCCGAGGATATTGTACCCATCGGATGTAAGTGGATCTTTAAGGGAAAGAACGGTGTTGTTGGACGGATCAATACTTATAAGGCAAGGTTAGTGACAAAGGGATATCATCAAAGGCAAGGAATTGACTATGACGAGACTTTCTCACCAGTTGCCATTATAAAGTCGATCGTAGTTCTACTCACCATTGCTGCACATTTTGATTATGAAATCTGGCAGATGGATGTGATGACTGTCTTCCTCAATAGTAACTTGAGGAAGAGGTGTATATGATACAACCAGAAGGTTTCACATCCAAAGAATCTCTAGATAAAGTGTGCAAGCTTCAGAGGTCGATTTAGCAAGCTTCCCGGAGCTGGAACATAAGGTTTGACGAGGCTGTTAAGTCTTATAACTTCATTAAGAATGAGGATGAGCCTTGTGTGTACAAGAAGACCAGTGGGAGCACAGTCACCTTCTTAGTTCTTTACGTAGATGACATACTACTCATTGGGAATGATTTAGCTATGATGTCATCAGTAAATATCTGGCTATCGAAAAACTTCTCCATGAAGGATTTAGAAGAAGCATTCTACGTATTGGGAATACGGATCTATAGAGATAGATCAAAGAGGATGCTTGGAATGACCCAATCCTTATACATAGATACCATAGTCAAAAGGTTTGGCATGGAAAATTCCAAGAGAGGTCTCATACCGATGAGACATAGAATTAATCTCTCAAAAGAGCAGTCTCCTAAACACTCCTAATAAGAGGGCATTCATAGATAGAATGCCCTATGCCTCTGCCATAGGATCTATTATGTATGACATGCTATTTACACGGCCTAATGTTGCATTTGCTCTAAGTGTTACGAGCAGATTTCAGGCTGATTCAGGCGAAGAGCATAGGAATGCAGCGAAATGTATCCTTAAATACTTGAGAAGAACTAAGGATATGTTTCTTGTCTATGGCGGAGGTGACTTGAAGCTGCGAGGCTTTACTGACTCGAGTTTCCAGCCAGATCCAGATGATAGCAAGTATACATCTGGATTTGTGTTTATTTTAAACGGAGGCGCAGTGTGCTGGAAGAGTTCCAAGCAAGCAACCACTGCAGATTCGACGACTGAAGCTGAGTACATCGCTGCAGCTGAAGCTTTCAAGGAAGTAGTGTGGTTGAAGAAGTTCATCACCGACCTTGACTTAGTTCCCTGCATCCTTGATCATATTCCACTGTTGTGCGACAACAATGGGACTATTGCACAAGTTAAAGAGCCGCGGTCTCATCAGAAATCGAAAGATATTCTGAGGCATTTTCATCTTATAAGAGAGATCATATCTAGATGAGATGTAGTGATGGAAAGAGTTCCATCAATCGACAATGTATCAGATCCACTGACAAAGTCGTTGGCTCAAATTGTGTTTGAGCGTCACCTACAGTCTATAGGCTTACTATATAAAGGTGATTGGCTTTAGTCTAAGTAGGAGATTATTATTCTTAGGTGGCCTACAAGCCAAAATGACTTTATAATCTCGTTCATGTTTATTAATATAATGTCATAATATTCATTGTGTGTAAATCGTATTAATTATCGTCTCATAATGAAGTCCGTGAATATGTGCTATAGTGATCAGATTATGATGAGATCATACTAATGAGAATGATCACTTAAACACACATATTCTTAATCGTTCATAGTCGGAGGATATCCGGTTAGACTAGTATAGATTATTCCTGCTAATATGATGAGGGTGACTGATCTCATAAATCACTTGTGTGGAGACACTAAGGCAAATCTGTAGGTGCTCATTAGAGAATGAGTTCACTGAACTGATCCGACTGAATCGCTGGATGGTATTGTACCTCACTGTCAACCAGCTTGATTCTATTGTTGCAGTTGCATGGATGGTCCTCGGACCTGAGACACCAAGGACACCTTGTCGGTGGATTTCTATGCTTTGACCTTAGTTTATGAATCTTTAACCACGGGATTCTAAACAACCAAGGATTGGGTACAGCGGAATACCGTCAAAGGGAATTGTGTGTCAATAAGGAATCATTCGCTCTCGGTACTTAGATAGAGAATGCTCTAGGAAGGATGCGCGGAAGTCCATGGCTAGGGCGAACGATAATATCGAGAAAGGAGTTTTCTTATATTCATCAGCGGCATCCAATCCAAGTGAGTCGACTGGTTAGGGTTTGACAGTACGCCATATCCTGAGTTGACTCGAGAGCATTGTACGAATGAAGGATTATATCCACGCGGTAACTGTCGGCGGAAAGGTTCCTAGAGTGGGTTACTTAACCCCGATACCTTCCGGGTTCACGCGGTGTTGCTTGGCACCCAACGTGATTGGAGGCCCGGTCGAATTCGATGTGCGACATTAATTCGATTGATTAATTAATTAATAAAGAGTTATTAATTGACTAATAAAGCCAGTAAGGAGTTACTGGGCTTATTGGGCTATTTACTGGACTGGTAATTGGGTATAGAGGGTCACACACAAATGATTCTCAAGGCGATGGATAAATAAGTGGGTTTTATACAAATCGGAGATTTTTATGAAAAATCGCGCGGTTAGTATAAAATATAGCTAACGGGCTGAGCAGGCCAAGCTGCTGCTAACCCTAACCGCCCCCTCCTTTGTTTCTCTCTCTCTATGGCACCCCAGGCCAGATCCAGATCCCCGGATCTGCTCCGCCGCTTCTCTGACTCCCGTTCGATGGGAAATCGTCCGCGCGTTGCAGCGACCGACGGAGGTTTCGTGGCTGCGAAGAACGAGGAACGTGAGGATATCCGTCATGAGGAGGAACGCGTGGACTCCGCTAGAGGTCGGGCACTTGCGCGGCTTGCGGTATCGCACCGATGGAACCGAACGGTTGCAGATTCGAATCCGCACACGGTAAGATCTGATAATCCGATTATCGTGATTTTTAGTTTTTCGAAACGGGTATGGATCTCTGTTTTTATTTTATTTCCACTGCGCGGGAGATACGGAGAAACCCGAGAACCCAACATAATGGTCCTAGGTAAACACAGTAGACTATTATACCTGGTCTAAGTTTTACCATCAATACGTGATAGAGTAGAGTAAGAATGCAGTTCCCGGGTAAACGCGAGGATAGCTACACCGTTCCTCTATTCCAATCTCAAGGCATCAAGATGCCATAAGTAATAGTCTTTTCATCAGATGGTGGCAGATCTCTGGTAAATACATAGAAACTGCCATCATTGAATCAAGTTCTAAAAACTATATAGATGGAGAGCCACGCGGTACACTCTCAATGACTCGCGCTCTAGCTTAGACTTTATGTTGAAGGTTTTGTTTATGTTAAGTTGGTTTTATCTTAGGTGATAGTTTATAAATATATCAAATATATTTAACTATATCTCGATATTAGCAATCAATTCATAATCAAAAACTAAAAAGCATGCATCAACCATACATGTTCATTATGTGGTCATGGACAGCACGGTGATTAACTGGAGACAAACAATTAATCACCAAAACTATATAACAATTATATAATCTAAACATGCAAACACATAGGCACTGGTGATCTCATCTCCTGTCGCCTTCCTGGTTGCATTTGTGGATCATCCTCGCCTCTCCTCGGCCGGCACGATCAATTACAAATAATATTAATTTTGGAAACAATTTCAAATACAAATAAATTGTAAGAGAAAGCCTTATGGTCGAGTACAATAATGGAGGAAGATAGAATTACAATAGAATGAGAGAGAGAGGGAGGCACGCAGGCCACATTAATTAACATTTAATGAATCCATTACTCATTCCATAACAATCCATAAAATCACACACCATCACATGATATGAAATTAACTAAATGCATGTCCATGACCACTTCAAATCTTAACCATCCACTCATAATAAAGCACATCACATGAAGGCTAAAATCTTGAAAAATAATAATTTTGGTTTTTCTCAAAAACTGGGTACCAATCAAAATTGGATAATTTGAATTTTTGAAATCTCATTTTCTATCACGCAATAAATCTAATTTAAAGCATTAAACACATCAACATGTGCACACAAAGCTAAAATTAAAATTTTAAAATATTCCGTGCAAAATTTACAACAATTCTAAATTAATTAATCTAACACTTAGATTAATCTCAAATCACATTAATAACAATTATTAATGCGAAACAATATAACATTTAGATAGAATTAAAAATTCCTAAATAACACTTATTAAAGAATTTCTAATTCGTATTTTAATTGATTAACAACTCCTTGTTAATAAACTCCTCTTTTATTAAATGATATTTCTTAATAACAATTAATAATAAATAATAATTAGAACAATTCTAATTAAAATGGTCTAACAATTAGACTTAATCCAATCTTTTAATAACTTTTATTAAAAGAACAATTTTTAAGTAGATTAGATCATCAAAAATTTAATTAAGAGATTCTTAAGAATATTAATTATTTATCTTAATAACTATTATTAAGATTTAATTAATCCTTAATAACTTTTATTAAGGTTAATTCTCGAGATATAATTAACTCTTTAATAACCATTATTAAGAGTTAATAAAACACTTAATAACCACTTATTAAATGTCCCTTAATTAAATAATTAATTTCATAACAACAATTGATAGGAAATCAAATATCTAATCACTTAATTTAAATATAAATTAACAACATTTGTCAATTATATTTAAGGTCACAATCTTAAAATAATTAACATCTCTTGTTAATACTTAATTGAAGATCTCAAGATAAAGAACCCCTCTAATCATTAATTAAATTAACAACAATTGTTAATTAGTCTTAAGATCTTATCTTAAAACATTAACCTTTTAAGATCATATCTTAAATCAACCCTTTAATTATTTAATTAGAAGTAATTAACAACACTTGTTAATTAAATTTTAAGACTACATCTTAAATAAAACTTTTAATCACTCAATTAAAGGTAATTTAATAACACTTGTTAAAAATCAATTAAGATTATATCTTAATGGACCCATTTTACTGAAAATAATAAATTTAAGATTTAAAACAAATTTTAAAGAAAAATTAATTACAATTTTCATGTTAAATGGGTGGAGTTTGTAATAATGAGGGGGTTATAGGGGTTAATTGGGTAAATGGGCTGGGCCAAATGGGCCATGAGCCTCGGGCCTAGCCTGGCTCACCCATAGGACCTGGTCCAGGTCACTGGCTCGAGCCAGGCTGGCTATTGGTCCAGACCTGGGCTCGGCCAGCCCCTGGATCAGGCACGCCCGAGCCAAGCCCGGTCTAGTCGCTCGGGACCAGCCGGTCTAGGGCCTCCCTTCGTTTGGCTCACCCAGTTAGGGTTTTGAAAAAACCCAGCCGCCGACGCCCCTTTTCTAGCTCCCCTTCGGCGCCGGTAGGGTGAAGGCTGGCCGCAGGTTGTAGGGTGGGCTTCCCCTTTCCCTCCCTATCGCCGGCCGGCAACCCCATAGCCGTCGGTAGCCCCCAAAACCGGCAGTCAAAACTATTTTATAAGGCATGGACTCCCCTTTTCTTGCCTCCAACATTTGAAAATAAGAAAGGTAGGATGCTCTGTCACCGGCCGTCGGCCACAACAGGATTGTGTCGGGGTCAAAGTGGGATTACTGGTCATACCTTCGAGTTAATGGTGGTGTTTGAGCACCAGGAAAACCACTTCAAAGCCCATAAAAACATTTCTTCATCTCTATGAAGAACATTTCGAAAATCCCATAAAAAAAATTCGATTTTTCCCCACAAAAATAAATAGAACATCGTATGTCTATTTCATGAAGGATTTCTTACGCGAGAATAATAAATATAACATGGAATATATTTTAGAATCCTAATTTTGTCGTTCCAAAAAGGATAAGAGCGGAACCTAGCTCTGATACCACTGTTAGGATCCGAGCGGGATACGAAGAACGCAGTGGAAATGACAAATAAAATTATCCCGCCCTATGCCCGCTGATCCGATTTGGAACGAAAACTAAAACCGAAAAATCGGATTGTAATCTGATTACCGTGCGCAGATTCGAATATGCTTCCGTCTCGGTTCTGTTGAGGCGATGCCGCGAGCCGCACAAGCATCCGGCCTCCAGCGGTATCCACGCGATCCTCCGCAGTGGTTCGTCCTCGCTCCTTCGTCCGTATCAGCTCGCTTGCTGAAGATTCGTTGCCGCAACGATGTCCGGAAACCCGCGAACGTAAATTCCCGACTTCCGGGAATCGAGGGCGGCGGAGACGGAGACTGTTCCGGCACCTCGAATGGGGCGCCCAAAGGAGGAGAGAGATAGGGGGGATGACGGCCAGCATGGGGAAACTCTGGAGCTTGGCCTAGGGTTTCTCAACAGCGCGTATATATATTAAGTCAGCCCGACTTTTCACAAAAGTACCCGAGTTAATATAAATCCCACTTATGTACCACCGACTGGGAATCTTATTACGGGTGACCCTCTAGGCCCATTTACCAGTCCGGTTTTCAGCCCGTTAAGTCCAATAACTAATTATTGACTTATTGTAATTAATTAATATCTAGATATTAACTAATTACTTAACCGAATTAACATCGTATGTAAATTCGGTCGTACTTCTGATCAAGTTGGGTGCCAAGCAACACCACATGATTCCGGAAGGTAATGGGGTTTAGCAACCCACTCATGGAACCTGTCGTCCACAGTTACCGCGTGGCTATAATTCTTCGTTCGCACAATGCTCTCGAGTTAACCTAGGGTATGGTCAACTGTCAAACTCTAGATGGTCAACTCACTTGAATCAGACTCCGCTGTACAATATCCAAAAATCTCTTTTTTGATATTGTTTCTACTCTAGCCAGAGACTCTTACAGATCTATTCTAGAGCATTCTCTCTCCAGTTACTTGAGAGCGAACGATCTTTTATTGAACACACAATCACCTTCGAAGGTCTTCCGCTGGACCCGATCCTTGACTATTAGAGATCCCGTGGATAGCGATTCGTAGGTCAAGGTCAAAGTCCAGAAGTCCACCGACAAGGTGTCTTTGGTGTCTCAAGTCCAAGGATCAACCACGCCACTGTGACGATGAATTAAGCCGATTGACAGTCAGGTAAATTACCATTCGGCGATTCATGTCGGATCAGTTCAGTGAACTCATTTCCCAATGAGCACCTACAGGTTTACCATTGTGTCTCCATACAAGTAACTAACGAGATCAGTCACCCTCATCATATAAGCTGGAATAACCTGTACTAGTCTTACCGGATGTTTGATGTTCTTCTCAAACTTCCTATGACTAGGAACAATTGAGAATATGTGTTTATAAGTCATCAGTCTCATTATTATGATCTCATCATAATCTGATGACTATTGCACATATTCATGGACTTCATTATGCGCAATTATTAATATGCCAATCTACATAATGAATTTAATGCCATTGATTAGTGAACCAGATTGAAATAGGTGCCTTATGATTAGCTTAAGGGACACCTATATCCATCAGTCTTGTCGTCTGATTGGTGTCGGTCTTGGACGACGTGTTTTAGCGAGTTTCGGTTGATGCTCTAAAGCCCTCCTTCCTTTTCCTCATTCTCTCTATTCTCTTCTCTCTCTTCTTTCCCTCCGAACACTCCACTCTCCCTTCCCCCTTCTCCTTCCTTTCCTCTCCCCATTACTCCTCTCCCTCCACTCCATTAACCTCCTAACTTCCACCACTACCACCACCATTTCCTCCGCGGCGCATTTCTCACCGGACGGCGACCGACGTCCCGGTAGAGTGACGGCGTCCATGGCGGTACCGGCGGTGGCTTGTGGCGTGGCGGTTCGGCGGCTTGGAGCTCGGAGGAGTTCAAGTAACCGGTAGGTTGACGATTCTCCTAGTGTTTTATTTAAAACCATGATTTTCCCGCTTTGAAAGCATGAAATATGTGTGGGTGCTTTTGGGGTAGAAAGCATGTTCTAAGAGATTCTTTATGAAAATAATTAGGCTTCTCCCCTACTTTCTCCGTTTTGCATTTTGTGCGATTTGGGGGAGAAATCCCATTTTGTAACTCGGCGGAGGCCAGAAGGGGAACCTGTCTGCGAGTGCTAAATGGCGTCTGGAGACAGCGACGCCACTTTAAATGGCAGCTTGCACCCGAGACGCTATTTAGCCCAGATCAGGGGATTTTGTCTCTGTCTTGAATGGTGTCTAGGGACAGCGACGCCATTTAAATGGTGGCTGCCAGGGACGACACGATTAGGCCATATTTTGAGGCCAATTTTTCGTATGAACCAGTTTAGAGGTCTTGAATGACGTCACCCATGGGCGACGCGATTCAAGACAAAACCTTATTAATCCATGCAATTAACATGTGTTTACATTGTTAGATAGTTTGGCTAAATGCATGCTTAAAAACGTACTCGAGGACGAAGATTTCTACATGATCGGATCGCACTGTGTTGTGTTTTGTGCGATCGTGGACCTAGAGTAATAGTTGTTAGCGCTTAGGCATCCTGTGTCGGTGTGGGAGTGACACAGCGTCGGTGTGGGAGTGGTGGGGTGATGCCTAGAGCGAGGGTCACCTGGTGTACCCCGGGGTATAGCTAGTACCGGTGTGGGAGTGGTACATTCGGAGTGTCACTTGTACTGGGGGAAGCATAATCACCTAGAGCTAGATAGGCCGAAGTAGCCAGCGCGCTATCCAAGGGGTTGCTGTTTGGTCCCGGCAGGTCGGTGTTTTCCGCGTTCGACCGCATGGTTTGTGTGTTTAGCCGAGACGCTGGTTGTGGACTCCGTAGTGGAGTGGTTTCAGAGTTGTGCATGTTACATTGATGAATGCATGCGTTTTATATCAAAATTTGGGAATCTTTGGGAGTTGTGTTTACTTCTTTATTTATTTAAATTGCCTATATTTGTGTTGTTGCACATGTGGATTCGTAAGTGGGTGGTGGGGATCTAAGGATCCCTACTGAGTCCATTTCGATGAGACTCACCCCTACGGTTTTCAAGTGAGAGTTCCAAGTAGGCGTAGCGTGGAGGGTCTTGTCTTGGGTTGCGTGCCAGCAACCACTGTCCCGAGGTATGTCCTGATGTAGTTGTTACTTTCCTTTCAGGCCTGTACGCTTAATTACTTCTTTTTTGTTAGAATATGTAATTATTTGCTGAGTCAAGTCGAATTGTAATAATTTTTAATTCATGCACTTCCTTTGCAATTCGATGTGATGTGGAATGTTTAGCTTAGTTTATCATTTATTTCCCAGACTTATCGTGATCCTGGTTTGGCTCCAAATTTTAATGATTCGGTACCTATTTAGTAATCGGATCCCCGATTATAGGGTGACAGGTCGTTACACCAATTATGGGCCGTGTAGGCCCAGTGTGTTGTAAAATCTTGTCCAATATATTTAAGTGGTATTTAGAGCGTAAACTTGTAATTTGTGTATTGATTTGCGTTGTCCCTAGGATATGTAGTTGTAAAGTCAATTTCGAGATGGGATCTCAAATGTGAGTTTGACTATATGTGGACGCATACCTTAAACTGTTCCTGATTAGAGAGTAATCACTGTGGGACATTGATTACTTGTAAATCAGCATGCATGATGTGTAGATAACCAATCTCACGGTCATAGGTGCGGGGCACTGCCACATATGTGTGGGTGTTCATCCTGGGAGGATGTTCACTGAACTGATCCGCTGATAGATCTTAAGATGGTTAATTGTGCCTAATGTCAACTGAAGATCCATCTGTCTCTGTAGTATCGTTGATCCTTTGACCTGCGACATTAATGAGGTCTTACATGAGGACTTATGTGGTTTAATGTTTGGTTAAGTGACTTTAACCATAAGTCATGAAACACCAAATTATTAGCCACATCGGAATACATGCAAAGACCATTAATGGTCAAGAGGGGATCGCTCACTGTCAGGTATATCACAGATAGTTAATGAGTCATGACATGGACGCTCCACTAAATCTCTGGCCAGGGTAGTATCAGTTCGTTTGGAACGAACGTGAAATTATTATGGACGTCATGGTCAAACGACACGATCACCAGTGGTTTGACGAAATTATACCACACGATCGGAGCGGACTCATAGAATGAGTGAGAGATTATAGCGATACGGTAACTGATGACTTATAGATGCCAGACATGGTGAAGATGAACCCGGCATCCTCTGGGATCACGTGGATTTGCTTGACCCAACGTGATCAAAAAGATTCAGAACAAATTAAACTGTTATTGGGAATAACCGGTTTAATTTACTTCTAATTAGATTAGAAGTTAATAGATCTTTCAACCAGAGTGATAATGGGCCTAGAGGATCACTCACAAATAACTCTTGTTGAACGGAATATTATTGTATGGAAAAATATACTAAAGCATTAAATTCTTTTGGGAAACGAATTTATAAATGGCTTAAAAGTATATATACAATATTATAATGGACATATATATAATATATGTATTATTAGACTTATTTGATAAATGAGCTAATAATAATATATTGATATATAAAATGTCATCGGGTTAATGTTTAATCGCAGTTACTTTTTAGCTGAGGCAGTGAAATGAAGGGATTGGTTGAATGAGCAGTTCAAGCTGCCGCCTTTAATCCTTTACTTAAACACATCTTCTCTTCAACCCACAGGCTAAGGTTTTTAACCATTCAAAAAGGTGGTCGTCAAGTTTTCTTCCAAGAGTTGGACTCTTGCCAAAGTGTTTGAGGCGGAGGATTGTGTGGGTTGAAGAAGAAGAACTCCGTTGCTACGTGAGTTGGTGTGGATTAAGCTCTAGAGGTCGAACGTTTGTACGGCTCAAAGCTTCGAGGAGTTCGGCATCGATTTTTACGGGATAACATATTTTGTGCAAGGTGATAAATCTCGTGTGATTTCTTTAGACTGTGTTTTTTTTTTTTTTTTGGTTGCATCAATCGGAGCCCAAACCGGTTTGGGAAATCATTTTATTTTATGTTCTTCCGCTTCTGTGATTTCCCAGGGATTACGACCGATCCCGACAATATAAGTCATAAGTCTTTGAGAAATTTAAAGAATTTAAAAATGAAGTTGAAAAACAAACTGAAAAGAGTATCAAGACTCTTCGCTCTGATCGAGAAGGTTAAGTACACAATTCGCCACAGTTGAATGGTGTGTCAGAAAAGAAGAATCGTACTCTACTAGATATTGTACGATTAATGATGAGTTATGTTAAACTTCCAGTTTCTTTATGGGGATATGCACTAGAGTTAGCTACATATCTGTCAAACAAGGTTCCCAGTAAGTTAGTATCTTCTACTTCGTATGAGATATGGATAGGAAAGAAATCAAACTTTAAGCATGTCAGAGTCTGGGATTGTCATGCACATGTCAAGAGACATGATCCAGAAAAATTGGATTCCAAGACAGAAAAATGCAGGTTTGTGGGATATCCAAAAATTTTTTTTGGATATTATTTCTGTCAAGCCAGCAATCAAAGGGTGTTTGTCACGAAAAGGGCAGTCTTTTTAGAGAAAAAATATCTCTTAAATGAAGACAGTAGGAGCTAGATGGAACTGAAGGAAGTTTCAGACTCATAAATCAATGCAGGCTCGTCTGATGAGCCAATGACTCAAGAACCTGTTCAAAAGAAAACATAAGAAATTCGCAGATCTGGTAGAGTACCTAAGCAGCCTAAAAGATGTGTTGGACATACTGTTAGGATCGCTGTGTCAGGATCCGACAAAAAACGCAGCGGAATAAAATCAATTTCGGGATCGGATCCATCCTGTTTCGATAAACAAAACAAGATCGGAGTAAATCGGATTTACCTTGCGCGGATTCGAATCCGCGTTCGTTTTTCGGTTCCATCGGAGCGATGCCGCAAGTCGCGCAGATGCCCGACCTCTAGTGGTATCCACACAGTTCTCCTCGCGATGGTTCGTCCTCGCTTCCTCGCTTGCTACGGCATTCGTAGATCCCGTTTGGCTGCGCGTAATCTGCCGCGACATGCGGATTCGGAATCTCTCGTCGGACGGAAGGTGGAGCAGTCGGGAATCGAAGCAGAGCCTCGAGATGGCCGCCTCGTGTCGTACGCCCAGAGGAGAGAGAGAGGGAGAGAGAAAGAACGACGGCTAGGTCAGGGATGCTAGCCCCCGACATAGAATCTGTTCTTTTATAATAAGTTAGTTTGCAATTTTTCATAAAAACCCAGACTTATCCAAAATCCTGTCGAATTATCCATCGACTTGAAAACCATTTGCGTGTGACCCTTTAAGCCCAAATACCAGTCCAGTTAATAGCCCATTAAGTCCAGTAACCCTTTACTGACCCACTGAATTAATTAATATCCTCATATTCAATTAATCAGCTGAATTTAATGTCCCACAATAAATTCGGACGGACTTCCGACCACGTTGGATGCCAAGCAACATCGCGTGATCCGGGATGGAACTGGGGTTATCGCAACCCTCTATTGGAACCTTTCTGTCATCGGTTAGCGCGCGGATATAATCCTTCATCCGTGCAATGTTCCCGAATCGACCTAAGGCATGGTTTACTGTTAAACCCTATTTGATCGATTCCCTTGAATCAGATGCCGCTAATCTGAATCTGATAACTCCTTATCGATTACAGAGTCCGCCCTGGCCAGAGACTTTAAGCACATCATTCCCGGAACATTCTCTCTCAAACTACTGAGAGCGGATGATCCCGTATTGAACACACAATTACCTTCGAGGGCATTTCCCTGAACCCGATCGGTTGACTTATTGATAACCCATGGTTAGGGATTCGTTAGTCAAGGTCAAAGTTCAGAAACCTACCAACAAGATATCTTTGGCGTCTCAAGTCTAAGGATCATCCACGCAACCGTGACAAAAGAATCGAGCTGGTTAACAGTGAGGTGTTTACCATTCAGCGATTCATAGTCGGATCAGTTCAGTGAACTCATTCACCAATGAGCACCTACAGGTCTAGCATAGTGTCTCCACACAAGTGACTTATTGGATCAGTCACCCTCATCATATGAGCTGAAGTAACCTATACTAGTCTATCTGGATGTTCGATGTGCTATCTCAAACATCTTATGACTAGGAACAATTAAGAACATGTGTTTATAAGTCTTCGGTCCCGTAATTATGATCTCATCATAATCCGAAGACTGTTGCACATGGTCATGGACTTCATCGTGATACGATAAACAGAGATCGAATTAATTACATACAATGAATTATTGCCATTTATTAATAATCTGAATAAGTACATAGTATCGGATTGGCTTTGAGACCATCTAATACTAACAATCTCCCACTTGGACTAAAGTCAATCACTTTTATACAGAATACCCATATTCTCTAAGTGACGCTCAAAAACATTTTGAGACAAAGGCTTTGTAAGTGGATCTGCTATGTTGTCGGCTGAGGGAACTCTTTCCACCACGACATCTCCTCGAGCTATAATCTCTCTGATCAGATGAAAGTGCCGCAGAATGTGCTTCGACTTCTGATGAGACCTCGGCTCTTTCGCTTGAGCAATCGCCCCATTGTTGTCACACAATAGTGGGACGGGACCAGATATGCTTTCCACCACACCAAGATCGCCGATGAATTTCTTCATCCATATAGCTTCCTTGGCGGCTTCAGCAGCAGCAATATACTTGGCTTCCGTTGTCGAATCAGCAGTGGTTTCCTGCTTGGAACTTTTCCAGCTCACTGCTCCCCCGTTGAGTGTGAAAATAAAACTTGATGTTGATTTGCTGTCATCAGGATCAGATTGAAAACTCGAGTCAGTGTATCCTTGCAGCTTTAAGTCTCCTCCTCCATAGACTAGAAGTAGATCCTTAGTCCTTCTCAAGTACTTAATGATGCATTTCACAGCCTTCCAGTGTTCATTACCTAGATCTGCCTGATGTCTACTCGTAATACTTAGAGCATATGCTACATCAGGTCTGGTACCTAGCGTGACATACATGATGGACCCTATGGCAGAAGCATAGGGGACTTTATCCATCACAGCCCTCTCTTCAGGTGTCTTGGGAGACTGACCTCTAGAGAGTGAAATTCCATGTCTCATCGGTATGAGACCTCTCTTGGAATTTTCCACGCCAAACCTTTTGACAATGGTTTCCATGTACATGGATTGGGTTAAAGCTAGCATCCTCTTTGATCTATCTCTATAGATCCATATTCCTAATACGTAAGATGCTTCTCCCACATCCTTCATGAATAAGTTCTTTGACAGCCATATCTTTACTGATGACATCATTCCTACATCATTCCCAATGAGTAGGATGTAGTCAACGTAAAGAACCAGAAATGTGATTGCGCTCCTACTGTTTTTCTTGTATACACAGGGCTCATCTTCATTCTTAATGAAGCCATAAGATTTGATTGCCTCACAAAATCTTATGTTCCAGCTTCGGAATGCTTGCTTCAGTCCATAAATGGACCGCTGCAACTTGCACACCATATCTGGAGATTCTTTGGATGTGAATCCTTCTGGTTGTATCATATACACCTCCTCCTCAAGGTTTCCATTGAGGAAGGCAGTCTTTACATCCATCTGCCATATTTCATAATCATGGTAGGCTGCAATGGCGAGAAGAATTCTGATGGACTTAATCATAGCAACGGGTGAAAAAGTTTCGTCATAGTCAACACCTTGTCTTTGACGATAGCCTTTCACCACTAATCTTGCTTCATAAGTCTCAATACGTCCATCTGTACCAATCTTTCTTTTAAAGATCCATTTGCAGCCGATAGGTACTATACCATCGGGCAAATCTACCAAGTTCCAAACTTGGTTGATGTACATGGACTGTATTTCAGAATTCATAGCGTCCTGCCATTTTCCAGCCTCTGGACTTTCAATGGCCTCTTAGTAAGTCTTAGGATCATCATCCTCATTATAGAGTATCCTTGAACCATCCAAATTAATATGTCCTACATATCTTTCTGGTGGTTTAGGTACTCTTTCAGACCTACGAGGTTCCTGTGTATCATTTTGAATAGGTTCAGAAACTGACGGTTCATCTGATGAACCATTGCCAGTTTGTGGGTCTGGAATTTCTTCCAGAATCACTTTGCTCATATTGTCCTTCTGGAGAATATAATCTTCTTCCAGAAAGATAGCTCTCCTAGCCACAAACACCTTTTGTTCGCCAGGATGATAAAAGTAATATCCATAAGTTTCCTTTGGATATCCCACAAATCTGCATTTGTCAGTTCTGGATTCCAGCTTATCTGCGTCATGTCTTTTAACATGAGCAGGACATCCCCAGACTTTAACATGTTTAAGGTCTGGTTTCCTTCCATTCCATATCTCATATGGAGTGGTTTCAACAGATTTGCTGGGTACCTTGTTCAGGATATACATAGCCGAGCTAAGTGCATATCCCTATAAGGACACTGGTAATTTGGATATGCTCATCATGGATCGCACCATTTCCATTAACGTGCGATTTCTCCTTTCTGATACACCATTCATCTGAGGTGTATAAGGAGCTGTAAGCTGGGAAATGATACCATTATCCTTTAAGTATTTAATGAACTATGTACTCAAGTATTCACCACCTCGATCAGATCGGATGGTTTTTATACTCTTTCTTGTTTGTTTTTCTACTTCATTCTTAAATTCTCTGAATTTCTCAAAGGCTTCAGACTTATACTTCAATAAGTATATATATCCAAACCTTGAGTAATCATCAGTGAATGTAATGATGTATGAGAAACCACTGATGACTTGGGTTGACATAAGACCACATACATCTGAGTGTATGAGTTCTAATATGTCTTTGGCTCGTTCTCCAGTTCCAGTAAATGGAAACTTAGCCATTTTACCCATTAAACATGACTCACAGATTGCATATGATTCATAATCAAATGGATCTAAATATCCTTCTTTATGCATCCTTTGAAGTATGTTTTTACCAATGTGTCCAATCCTACAATGCCACAAGTAAGCTTTGCTCATTTCATACTTACTTCTTTTAAGTGAAGAACCGATGTGTAAATTATCATAAGACACATTTAATAGATACAAACCATTGGACAAAATAGCAGAAGCTATTAATTAGTTTCCGAAATAAATTGAACAACTATTGTTCCCAAAATTTAAATTGCATCCAATTCTATCTAAGCATGAAATAGAAATCATATTCCTTATTATGCTAGGTACATAATAGCATTCATTTAATAAAAATGTGTCTCCGGATGGTAGCTTGAGCTTCACTGTCCCCACAGCGATTGCCGCAACTCTTGCGCCGTTACCTAGTCTCAGCTCTACCTCGCCGGTCCTCAACTTACGCCTTCTTGTTAGTGCCTGCACAGAATTGCAGATATGAGATACACATCCAGTATCTAATACCCATGATGTACAATCTCTTATTGACAAGTTTTCATCTATCATATAGATACATGAAGCGTCCTGCTGCTTCACAGTTCCTTGAGGTATTCTTTGCAATTCCTCTTCCAATGGCCTTTCTGGTGACAGTAGAAGCAATCACCTTTCTCAGCACTTTTACCTTTGTCTTTCTTGACAACCTTTGCCTTTCTCTGAACCTTGTTCTTATTCTTTCGAAAAGCTTGAACTGCAAGTCTTTTTCTATTGGTCTTACCAACCATGAGGACTTGGGGTTTATCCATCACAAGGTTCCCTTCAACAGTCTTTAACATGTTCAGTAGTTCAGCTAAGGTGGCCTGGATCTTGTTCATGTTAAAATTAATGATGAACTGAGCATATGAAGGTAGAAGTGAAGACAACACGAGGTCTGTGTGCATCTCCTTGGGAAGTGTAATCCCAAGAGCATCCAGCCTCTTCACCCACTCAATCATCTTCAGCACGTGATTTTGTACTGAAGTTCCCTCTCCCATCTGAGCCTTGAACAGATTCTTCGATATCTCATATCGTTCGATTATGCTCTACTTACCAAATAGCTCCTTCAAATGGAGCATGATGGATCTAGCATCCATCTCTTTATGTTGCCTCTGCAACTCATTGCTCATAGAGGCTAACATGTAGCATTGGGCCATGGTGGAATCTTCCTTCCATTTTTCATACGCTATCATTTCCTCCTCTGGGGCATCTAATGCTGGTTCTGTTGGGATCCGGGCGGGACGCGAAGAACGCAGCGGAAATGACAAACAAAATTAAATCCCGCCCGATGCCCGCTGATCCGATTCAGAAAGAAAAACTAAAACCGAAAACTACGAGAAGTAATCCGATTACCGTGCGCGGATTCGAATCCGCTTCCGTCTCAGTTCCATCAAGGCGATGCCGCGAGCCGCACAAGCGTCTGGCCTCCAGCGGTATCCACGCGATCCTCCGCGGTGGTTCGTCCTCGATCCCTCGTCCATTTCAGCTTGCTCACTAAAGATCCGTCGCAGAAACGATTGCTGAAATCCCGCCGACGGGAATTCCCGACTTTCGGGAATCACACTCGGCGGAGACGGAAACTGTCTCGGCGCCTCGAACGGGGCACCCAAAGGAGGAGAGAGAAAAGAGGGGATGACGGCCAGCAAGGGGAAATCCTGGAGCTTGGCCCAGGGTTTCTTAACAACGCGTATATATATTAAGTCGGCGCGACTTTTCACAAAAGACCCCGAGTTAATATAAATCCCATTTATGTACCACCGACTGAGAATCTTATTACGTGTGACCCTCTAGGCCCATTTACCAGTCCGATTTTCAGCCCGCTAAGTCCAATAACTAGTTATTGACTTATTGTAATTAATTCATATCTAGATATTAACTAATTACTCAACCGAATTATCATCGCATGTAAATTCGGTCGAACTTCCGATCAAGTTGGGTGCCAAGTAACACCGCATGATCCCGGAAGGTAATGGGGTTCAGCAACCCACTCATGGAACCTGTTCGTCCACAGTTACCACGTGGTTATAATCCTTCGTTCGTACAATGCTCTCGAGTTAACCTAGGGTATGGTCAACTGTCAAACCCTAGATGGTCAACTCACTTGAATCAGACTCTGCTTTACAATATTCGAAAACCTCTTTTCTAATATTGTTTCTGCTCTGGCCAGAGACTCCTGCGGATCTATTCTAGAGCATTCTCTCTCCAGTTACCTGAGAGCGAACGTTCCTAGATTGAACACACAATCACCTTCGAAGGTCTTCCGCTGGACCCGATCTTTGACTATTAGAGATCCCGTAGATAGGGATTCGTAGGCCAAGGTCAAAGTCCAGAAGTCCACCAACAAGGTGTCTTTGGTGTCTCAAGTCCAAGGATCAACCACGCCAGTGTGAAATCAAGCCGATTGACAGTCAGGTAAATTACCATTCAGCGATTCATGTCGGATCAGTTCAGTGAACTCATTCCCCAATAAGCACCTACAGGTTTACCATTGTGTCTCCACACTAGTAACTAACGAGATCAGTCACCCTCATCAAATGAGCTGGAATAACCTGTACTAGTATAACCGGATGTTTGATGTCCTTCTCAAACATCCTACGACTAGGAACAATTGAGAATATGTGTTTATAAGTCATCAGTCTCATTATTATGATCTCATCATAATCTGATGACTATTGCACATATTCATGGACTTCATTATGCGCAATTACAAATATGCCAATCTACATAATGAATTTAATGACATTGATTAGTGAACCAGATTGAAATAGGTGCCTTATGATTGGCTTAGAGGACACCTATATCCATCAATCTCCCACTTGGACTCAAGCCAATCACTTTCGCATTTGATCTCCATCAAATCTAGGTGATGCTCTCATAAAGTCTGTGACTAAGACTTGGTCAGGGATCTGCTAAATTATCTACAGATGGAATATTTCAATTACGTTATTTCGTCTTAATCCTTTGTCTCTGAACCTGTGAAAGAGCCTCAGAATGTTCTGTAACTTCTGAAGAGACCATGGCTCAATCACACAATTGATCGCTCCCACTGTTGTCCTACAACAGTGAGATTTAATCAGAGACCTTTTAGAACTACCTCTAGTTCAGGGATGAACCTTTTCATCCATACTGTTCCAATAACAGTATCACTTGTCTATGTCGTCATCTTAATATCGAGTTTTGGATTGGAACCATTCCAATCCATTCCTTTCTACTAGAAGGTTGAATCCATTATTTGACTTGAAATTTGAGTAAGTGTGACCTCATAGTTTCAAATCATCCTCTCCATATACGTGAATGCATCTTTAGCACTTCTCAAGTGCTTAATGATGCATTTCACTCATGTATCTTTTAAGGAACCTTTTCCTTAAAGGAATAAATTCCATATCTCAACAATTGAGGTTTGTTATAAAATTTATGCCAAACATCTTGACATACAGGTCAATATAATATCCCCACCAATCTATCTTAATAGATTCATATTTCCAATACGTAGGATATTATAACTAAACTTATTGTGGAGGAAAACATGGTCAATAATGTTTTCACTAATAGTAACATCCTGAAGTCATTCTTAATGACTTTGATGTTATTATCATAAAGCATTACTAAAGCGATCGTGCTCCCACTGTCCTCTTTAAACACACACAGTCCGTGATCATTCTTAATGATCATATAGTATTTGACCATTAAGTCAAAACTTTTATTACAACTTAGGAAGCTCCAGTTTGATTCAAAATAATTTTTGAAATCATAACTTGCTTCCTGGACATTATAAAAGCTTTAAAGGTGTATCATATACATCTTTACCTCAATCACATTGAGTGGACGCTTTTAATATCCAACTGTCATCATCTCATGATAGGCAGTACTGACAAGTAGAATTCTAATAAACTTATCAATCTCAAAGTTGTAATGACAGAGAGCATCATTATCATAGATTTTAGATCATAATCTATTTTGAGCTCCTCTCATCTTGCTAAATCAGATATGTCAAACATATCCTTTTAGTCACTGAGAGAATCTCAAAAATCTATGAAGCTCTCTGATGTGTGTCATGAGTAGTTCCAAACAACTAAAAATTATCTAATAATCTTATGTTAACTTGTGAATCTAGTTTTATCAGCTCCCACTATCTTCTTTGAGGACATATTCCTCTTCACATAAGACAACTTTCATGACGATAATTATTTCATTATCGTCTGGCCAATAATTATAGTGTCTAAACTCTTTAGACATTCACAAATTCACATCACGATAATACCTGACTTTAAAAACAGGTTTGTTCATAATTCACATCTCATACGAATTGTTTGGTTTCCATATCTTATATAGATACACACTGACTTACTTGGAACCATCTATAAAGTATGGACATCTAATGTTCATACTCATGTTCAAAAGGATATAAGAATCAAGCAAATCTTATTATGCATTGCATCATATCTTAATAAGGTGCAATCCCTCATTCTATCATATTGCTATGATTCATAATGATGATTAATCGAGTAATGATACAATTATCCTCTTAATGATTTATGTGAATCATATACTAAAGTATCAGTTTCTTTGATCAAATCAAAAATTCTAATACTTCATATTGATCTTATACCTTAATCTCTCATATGCATTCGACTTATACTACATTAAGTACATACAGCCGAATCATTCCAAGAGTAAACTATAAGGTAAGTCAATAGTAGTGATTATCTTTGGCCTTTGAGCTGTTTACATCTATATGCATCAGCATAAATAATTTCTTATTGCACAACCCTGTGTACAATACCATAGATAATCAAGATTCACACAGTTCATTTCTATAAGAGACTTGTGAATGTTCATCACATGAAATGTCACATCAAGAATCTGTAGTACATTGACTGATTCGAACAACTATTATTCTTTCTCAATCAATGTTATTCTTGATATGCAACTAAATAACAGTTATTCAGTTTCATATTTGACTCCTATAGATATACAAAGATTTACTGTCTAACAGTAATCTATGAATATCATGAATAATAGTTGAGTCTAACTCAACACTTACATTTTCTCGATTTCCTTTTACTTGTCTAAGTCTGCACACTATCACAGCTCTGAGAATCATTTCCAATATCTCATATTGGATACGCTAATTCTCCAATAGACATGCAAAAGTTGATAATAAGATTATATGAGACTTCTTTCAATTTTCATATTCATTTTGCCTCTACCAGTATCCTTATATTGGTTGCAGTGGGAGAACTGCTACTTCTCTATCTCAGTTGACTTTTCTTTATCCTTTTCAGGTATGGATTCGATCGTTTAAAATCTTACCACTTGTCTTTCTCAAAGACATATCATGAATATCTCTTCATCTTGGTCTATCCAAATAAGAGATTTCATGACAATCATTGCCTTTCAATAAGGCATACCATGAGTACCTCTTCACCTTGGTCTATCCAAGTAAGAGGATTCATGATATCTGATTAGGATAGTGACTTTCACTTGGCTCTGAAGACATTCTTCAGAGTTTTCTAGTCATGCTGAGTATGAGAAGTACTGGCATCCAATATGCCAACTTCTTGAATAGACGACATTTTAGTGAATCGAAGGAAATAACGTGATTTAAGCAGATAGTTCTGATAATTCAATTATGGTCTTTTATCTTGAATTATTTCCCACTATTTTTCGACGGGCTGTATAACCTTCAGGTATACAGAACGGAAGACTCCGACGGTCTTCTAGTGAGGATCAGAATCTCCAAGAATCAAAGTATGACCTCGGGTAAACACATAGTATCATACCATTATCTTAGAGCAACCATCTTATGGTAATTGCAACTCCTTACAATATCCGATCTTATTTCGGCTCCCAGGTCTTTAATGGTCCCGAGTAAACATAGTAGACCATTATACCTTATCTAAGCTTTACCATCAATACGTGACAGAGTAGAGTAAGAATGCAGCTCCCGGGTAAACGCGAGGATAGCTACACCGTTCCTCTATTCCAATCTCAAGGCATCATAATGCCATAGTTAATAGTCCTTTCATAAGATGGTGGCAGATCTCGGGTAAACACGTAGAAACTGTCATCACTGAGTCAAGTTCTAAGAACTATATTGATGGAGAGCCACGCGGTACATTCTCAATGACTCGCGCTCTGGCTTAGACTTTATGTTGAAGGTTTTGTTTACATTAAGTTGTTCTCATCCTAGGTTATAGTTTATAAATATATCGAATATATATATTTAACTATACATAGATATTAGCAATCGATTCATAATCAATAACTAAAAAGCATGAATCAACCATACATATTCATTATGTGGTCATGGACAGCACGGTGATTAACTGGAGCCAAACAATTAATCACCAAAACTATATAACATTTATATAATCTAAACATGCAAACACACAGCCACTGGTGATCTCATCCCCTGTCGCCTTCCGGGTTGCATTTGTGGATCATCCTCGCCTCTCCTCGGTCGGCGCAATCAATTACAAATATAAAATAGAATTTGAAACATTTTCAAATACAAATTAATTGTAAAAGAAAGCCTTATGGCCGAGTATAATGACAGAGGGAGATAGAATTACAATGGAATGAGAAAGAGAGGGAGACACGCATGCCTCATTAATTAACACTTAATTAATGTACATCACATCCCATAACAATCCACAAAATCACACACCATCACATGATATGAAATTTAACTAAGTGCATGTCCATGACCACCACAAATTTTAACCATCCACACATGATACAGCGCATCACATGAAGGGTAAAATTTTGAAATTATAATAATTTTGGCTTTCTTAAGACCTGGGTACCAATCAAAATTGGATAATTTGAATTTTCGAAAATTTTATTTTCTAACATGCAATAAATTTAATTTAAAGCATCAAACACATCAACATGTGCAAACAAAGTCAAAATTAAAATTCTAAAATATTCCATGCAGTATTTAGAACAATTCTAAATTAATTAATCTAACACTTAGATTAATATTAAATCACATTAATAACAATTATTAATGCGAAACAATCTAACATTTAGAAAGAATTAGAAATTCCTAAATAAAATTTATAAAAGAATTTCCAACTCAAATTATTAACCCCTTAACAACTCCTTGTTAAAAACCCCTTAATTAAATCATATTTCTCAATAACAGTTATTAAGAAATAATAATTAGAACATTTCTAATTAAAATAGTCTAACAATTAGACTTAAATAATCTCTTAATAACATTTATTAAAAGATTATATTATTAAGTAGATTAGATCTTCAAATTGTAATTAAGGGATTCTTGAGAATATTAATTAGCTTAATAACTATTAGTAAGCTTTGATTAACCCTCAATACCTTTTATTAAGGTCAATTCTCAAGAAACAATTAACTCTTTAATAACTATTATTAATAGTTAATAAATCACTTAATAACTTTTATTAAAAGTCCCTTAATCAGATACTTAATTTTATAACAACGATTGCTAAGAAATAAAAATAATCTAATCACATGACCAAGATTAATTAACAACACTTGATAATTAAAGTTCAAGTCACTACTTAATAATTAAATAACATCTGTTGTTAATACAATTTTAAGATCAAATCTTAAATATAAATTAACAACACTTGTTAATTAAGATTAAAAACATTATCTTAATTATCAATAACAACAATTGTCAATTATTAATTAAGATCCCATTTTAAATAAATAACAACATTTGTTAATTATATTTAAGATCATATCTTAAATATAAACCCCTTTAATCAACTAATTAAAAGTTATTTATAATTAAGATCGTATCTTAATTATAACTCATTTAATTAATTAATTAAAATCAAATAATAATAAGATCCTATCTTATTTAGTTAAAAACAATTAACTATTAAGATCTTATCTTAATAAACCCCACAAAATCTTTGATTAATTCATAATTAAGATCATATCTTAATTATAACCCTCTTTTAACTCAAAATAATTAATTTGATGTTTAAAACAATTTTAAACATTATTAATTTCAATTTCAAGTTAAATAGGGTGGGGTTTTTTATTCAAATAAGGGATTTTTGGGGTTAATTGGGCCAAAAATAGGCTTAATGGGCCTTAGCAAGTGGGCTGGGACCAGCTGGCTCTGGCTGGTGCAGCTAGGGCCGCACCTGGCTCGGGCCAGAGGCACCTGGCCGATCCCCAGGCCGGACCCAGGCGCGACCTGGCTCAGCCAAGTTCGGGCGCCTAGGCCAGCGGGGCCGGCTCCCGCCCTGCCAGGCGCCTGGCGCGGGACTGGCCGGTCCAGGCCCTATTTCCTGCAGCTCGACCAGCCCGTTTTAGGGTTTTTGGCCCTGTTTGTTGCCGGTTTCAGGCGCCGCCGCCGGCCGCGAGGGTGGCCGGAAGTTTCAGGGGAAAGTCACCCCTTTCATTTCCACCGCCGGTGATGGCCGGCCGGCGACTCCTTCGCCTCCGGTGAACCTCCAAAGATGGAGATTTGTGCAGTTTTGCATATTGCGGTTTCTATTTCTATGTTCTTTCAACGCTTGAAAAACTTAGAAATTAAGGGTCCTCGGCTAGCCGTCGGCCATGCTAAATGTTTTTGGTCATACCAGCATGCCCAAAGATGGTGTTCGATCACCATGGTACCCTTCTACGAAGCCCATAAAGGCCGGTTCTTCATCTTCATGAAGAACACCATGAAACTCCAAAACAGATTTTTCTCCACAGAAATTTAACCTAAATTTTATCGTTCATCCCATGAACAAACTCGTGTGCAAGAAAAATAAATTTACGCATTGAATTCATTCTAGAATATTAATTTAATCATTCCGGAGCGGATCAGAGTGGAACCTGGCTCTGATACCACTGGATCCGGGAGGGACGCGAAGAACGCAGGGAAACGACGAACAAAATTAAATCCCGCTCGATGCCCGCTGATCCGATTCGGAAAGAAAAACTAAAACCGAAAACTACGAGAAGTAATCCGATTACCGTGCGCGGATTCGAATCCGCTTCTGTCTCGGTTCCGTCGAGGCGATGTCGCGAGCCGCACAAGCGTCCGGCCTCCAGCGGTATCTACGCGATCCTCCGCGGTGGTTCGTCCTCGATCCCTCGTCCGTTTCAGCTCGCTCGCTGAAGATCCGTCGCCGCAACGATTGCCGAAATCCCGCCGACGGGAATTCCCGACTTTCGGGAATCACACGCGGCGGAGACGGAAACTGTCTCGGCGCCTCGAACGGGGTGCCCAGAGGAGGAGAGAGAAAGGAGGGGATGACGGCCAGCAAGGGGAAATCCTGGAGCTTTGTAACGACCCGCCACCCTATAATCGGGGATCCGATTACTAAATGGGTACCGAATCATTAACTTGTAACCAAACCAGGATCCGAGTAAGTCTGGGAAATAAATAATCAACTAAGCTAAACATTCACATCGCATTGAATTGAAGGGAAAATGCAGTAATTAAAAGTTATTACAATGCGACTCGATACAGCAAATGATTACATACTCCAACAGAAAAGAAATGATTATACATACAGGCCAGAAATAAAGATAACAACTACATCGGGGCATACCCCGGAACAATAGTCGACGACGCTCAGCACTCAGCCGCACAACCCTCGCTAGGTCTGCCTGGAGTCCTCACCTGAAAGCCGTAGGGGTGAGTCTCAACGAAAAGACTCAGTAGGGATCCTTCGATCCCCACAGCCCACACACACACACCCACAAGTGGAAAGTACAGCAGGGATATAATAACCGTGAAGAGACAATAATTTCCATGCCTACATCTCAATAAGAATCACATGCATTCAAAGAATAACTAACATGCATAACTCTAATCTATCAGGAAACTCGTAATTCGGCGTATCCTTAAAACATGTCAATTCCACAACGAGAGTGGAAAACACAACGACCCGCTGAGACCAAACAGTAACCCCTCGGATAGCTCACGAGCCACCTCGGCGGTCACTCCTTCCCTCAGCAAACATCGGCCCGCTGAGACCAAACAGTAACCCCTCGGATAGCACGCTGGCTACTCCGGCCCAACTGGCTCAGGTGGTCACTCCTTCCCCCAGCACTAGTGACACTCCAACGGTACCTCTCCGACACCGGTACAAGCTAGCTAACCCCGGGGTTCACCAGGTGACCCTCTCTACTAGGCGTCACCCCGCCACTGCTCCCGTCAGCGCTGTGTCCCTCCGCACCGACACAGGGTGTAGAACGCTACAACTGTCACTCTAGGTCCACCGAAAACAGAAAACACGGCACGGTGCGATCTGGTCACGGAGGAAGTCCACGGTCGCACGACACACAACGCAGTGCCATCCGGTCACGAAGAGCTCATTACATCGAGTATACTAACTGTATGCATTAACCGACTATCAAGCAGTGTAAACACATTTTACTGGCATGGATTAGTGTAGTTCTGGCTTGAATCGCGTCGCCCGAGGCCGACGCCATTCAAGCACCCTAAACTGGTTCAGAAAATACCGGTCTCAGAATCTGGCCTAAAAGGCGTCGACACCAGTGGTCGCCTTTTAAAAGGCGTCAACATCCTCGGACGCCGTTCACGCTGAAAAACCAGGAATTCGAGAAAGCAACAATGGAAGGATTATTGCTCTAAAAAGGCGTCATGGTGGCTCGACGCTATTCAAAACGCGTCGCCCACCCATGACGTCTTTTAGTCCCATAATCCTCAAACTGAGTCCCGATATCGGGGTGATTTTCTGCCTAAATGGCGTCATGGTGGCTCGACGTCCTTCTGAAAGGCGTCGACCAACCATGACGTCATTTAGCGCCAGAACCCCTAGCCTGATAAACCTCGAACAGGGGAGGTTTCTGCCCTAAAACGCGTCGTACTGCCCCGACGTCCTTCTAAAAGGCGTCGACCAGGCACGACGCCGTTTAGAGCCAGAAACCTGGTTCCCTGGTTCGATCCGAGGGATCCTCCCATAGCCCCAAATACCCCGAAAAAGCCCCAAAAACAGAGGGGGGAAAGAGGGCAACCAAAGTATCCATAATTCACATCACAGAAACTCCCATTCCCATCAAGGAAAAACCCCCTAACATGCTCATTCTACCCCAAAACCATCGGTCCATAGCATGCTTTAAAACGGAGAAAGACATGATTTAGAACACAACACTGTGAGAACCGTCACCCTACCGGTTCTTGAACTCCTCCAAGCTCTGTGCCTCCGACCCGCCGCACCGTAGACCGCCGCCGGTACCCTCGAGGATGCCGCCACTCCACCGGGACGTCGGCCGCCGTCCGGAGAGTGGAACGCCGCGAAGGAAGTGGTGGTGGTAGAGGTGAGAGGTAGGGAAGTGTTGGAGTGGAGGGAAGGACGAAGGGTCGATGTCGGGGTCGCCGGAAGGAAGGAGAGAAAGAGAGAAGGAGGAGCAAAATGAGAGAAAGAAGGAGGGCTCTCGGGGTTAACCAGAGACTGGCTGAAACGCGTCGAGATGTACGGACGCCTATCAGTCGATGTGACGGCTGCTCTGACAACCCTCTGCGCAACGCTCTGACAGAGGTCTGAAACGCGTCTTCCATGAATGACGCCGTTCAGTCGACAAGACTGGCGCCGTACTCTGACAACCCAGAGTCGCAGTCTGAAAGGCGTCGTGCCTCGCAGACGCCGTTCAGACGACATGTCAGGGCCGTACTCACGCGACCCAAAGCCAGCCCACGAGGCACAGGCTAAAACGCGTCCGCATAGCTGGACGCCGTTTAAACCGCGTCTCGCGGGCTCGACGCGAATCCGACCAGAGTCTCAGCCCCACTGGAGCCTGAACTATAGGGTCCAATCCCGAAAACCGGATCCGAAAGCCTCAGTCCTTACAAGCTTGGCCCAGGGTTTCTCAACAGCGCGTATATATATTAAGTCGGCGTGACTTTTCACAAAAGTCCCCGAGTTAATATAAATCCCACTTATGTACCACCGACTGAGAATCTTATTGCGTGTAACCCTCTAGGCCCATTTACCAATCCGGTTTTCAGCCCGCTAAGTCCAATAACTAGTTATTGACTTATTGTAATTAATTCATATCTAGATATTAACTAATTACTCAACCGAATTATCATCGCATGTAAATTCGGTCGGACTTCCGATCAAGTTGGGTGCCAAGTAACACTACATGATCCCGGAAGGTAATGGGGTTCAGCAACCCACTCATAGAACCTGTCCGTCCACAGTTACCACGTGGCTATAATCCTTCGTTCGTACAATGCTCTCGAGTTAACCTAGGGTATGGTCAACTGTCAAACCCTAGATGGTCAACTCACTTGAATCAGACTCCGCTTTATAATATCCGAAAACCTCTTTTCTGATATTGTTTCTGCTCTGGCCAGAGACTCCTGCGGATCTATTCTAGAGCATTCTCTCTCCAGTTACCTGAGAGCGAACATTCCTATATTGAACACACAATCACCTCCGAAGGTCTTCCGCTGGATCCGATCCTTGACTATTAGAGATCCCGTAGATAGGGATTCGTAGGCCTAGGTCAAAGTCCAGAAGTCCACCAACAAGGTGTCTTTGGTGTCTCAAGTCCAAGGATCAACCACGCCAGTGTGAAATCAAGCCGATTGACAGTCAGGTAAATTACCATTCAGCGATTCATGTCGGATCAGTTCAGTGAACTCATTCTCCAATGAGCACCTACAGGTTTACCATTGTGTCTCCACACTAGTAACTAACGAGATCAGTCACCCTCATCAAATGAGCTGGAATAACCTGTACTAGTCTAACCGGATGTTTGATGTCCTTCTCAAACATCCTACGACTAGGAACAATTGAGAATATGTGTTTATAAGTCATCAGTCTCATTATTATGATCTCATCATAATCTGATGACTATTGCACATATTCATGGACTTCATTATGCGCAATTACAAAAGCCAATCTACATAATGAATTTAATGCCATTGATTAGTGAACCATATTGAAATAAGTGCCTTATGATTGGCTTAGAGGACACCTATATCTATCAGGTTCAGTAGGAGGTTCATTATCCAAGACGTAGGCAATCTGCTCAGACCTGAGGACTATCTTCAGCTTTCGAAGCCAGTCTGAGTAATTGGTGCCTGTCAAACGGTTGGCATCAAGTATTCCTCGCAACGGGTTATGGTGCGACATTCTCGCCTACAGGAGATAATCAATTGATAATTAACAGATATTCAGATTAACTAAAACAAGATATGGTCTTTTTATTATCTAGTTTTACTCCCACTAATTTTCGACGGAGTGTATAACCTTCAGATATACAGAACGGGAGACGCCGACTATCTCCTAGTGGGGATCATAATTTCCAAGCATCACAGTATGACCTCGGGTAAACACGTAGTATCATACCGCTATCTCAGAGCAATCATCTCATCATAATTGCAACTCCTTGCAATATCCGATCATATTTCGGCTCCCAAGTTTAATGGTCCTGGGTAAACACAGTAGACCATTATCCCTGGTCTAAGCTTTACCATCAATACGTGACAGAGTAAAGTAGAAATATAGTGTAAGGAATCGCCTAGAACGCAGCGGAAAATTAAATCGATTCCTATGTATCGGTTGCTGGGATCGTAAAACGGACAATAAAATAAAACGCGGGAAGAACGGTTCTTCACCTTTGCGGGGTTTCAAATCTCCCGTAGATGATTCCAACTCGGTAATCGCGTACGCGCACGATCTCTAGAGCTATCCACACGAGCTCCCGCTGCAGACGCGTTTTCCTTCTCGACTTGAGTGCTCCGACCCGATCTCAAATCCACCATGTGCGGAAAGAGAAAGATCTACTCCAAGAGAGAGAAGGAGAGAGAGAGAGGAGATAGAGAATGTTGGGGTGTGTAATTTGTCCAACCAACTTTTACCCCTCCCTTTGGCCTCCTTATATAAGAAATAAGAATAAGCACAAGGATTAATCATCATGATTATCCAAGAGTTTGGCCTTAGATAAATCTCCATTAAATATTCATGTTTATCCTGCGGCTTTTCATAAAATCCCAGATAAGCATGAAATTTAACGTCTCTCACCGTCTGACGAGAACTCTTATGTGTGTGACCCTCTAGGCCCATATATCAGTCCGGTTTCAGGCCCATTAAACTTAGAACTAATTCTAAAGTTTAATATTTATTAATTAATATTTAAACATCATATGTTAAATAATTAATTTAATAAATAAGTGGTTTATCATCTGATGATTAATCCACTTGGCCTTATGATCATGAACGGTACCAAACACTACCTCATGATCCCAGAAGATATAAGGGATATTGTTCCCTTTATTTGAACCTTTCCGTCTACAGATACCGCACAGATAAAATCTTTCACTCATCTAATGTCCCAATAACGCAAGGGTATGGTTTTATAGTCAAACCCTCTATCGCATTATTAAGATGGATTCCAGTACTCAGTTAATTTCTAGAAAGACATCTCTTTCATTTGACCCTGGCCAGGGATTTCTGTGTACACATCCATAAGACATTCTCTCTCCAGTCTTATACCAAGAGTGAGTGATCCCTTGTTGCTCACTCAATTACCTTCGCAAGCTTTCCACCATATCTGAGCAACTGAGTATCGTGGGCTTAATGGTTAAAGTCCACAAGTCAGAGAATCAAGACACAATGGTTTACAAACAAGTTATCATTGGTTACTCAGGTCAAAGGACCAATTGTGCTACTACAACGATTGAATTCCTTGGTTGACTAATAGGTATAATTACCATCCAGGAATTCTTGTTTGGGTCTGTTCAGTGAACTCATTATCTAATGAGCACCCACAAGTTTGTCTTAGTGTCACCACACGAGTGAATATGAGATCATTCACCCTCATCACATGAGCAGACATAACTTGTGTCGATCTTATCGGATATTTAATGTCCATCTCAAATATCCTATGATCAAGAACTATTTAAGACAAGTGACTAAGGATATTAATCTCACTATCATGATCTCATCATGATTCAATATCCCATATATTTGTCTACGGACCTTCATTACGATAGTTAATTTGCAAGAACTGTAAATGAAGAAATAATCGCCTTTATTAATAATCTGAATTAGAATGTACAATGATTGGCTTTGAGGCCATCCAATTCTATCATTCTCCCACTTGGACTATAGGCAATCACCCATGTGTCTAAGTCCCATAGACTTAAGGTGACGTTCTAAATTGTTTTGAGACAATGGCTTAGTCAAGAGATCTGCTACATTATCTTCATATGAGACTTTCTCAACTACTATGTCTCCTCGGACGATAATCTCACGAATCAGATGAAATAGTCTCAGAATGCGCTTTGACTTCTGATGTGATCTTGGCTCCTTCGCTTGAGCTATAGCCCCATTGTTGTCAAACAATAATGGAACATGATCTGAAATGCTTGGAACTACTCCAAGTGCAGAGATGAACTTCTTCATCCAAACCGCCTCCTTGGCCGCTTCAGCTGCAGCAATGTATTCTGCTTCGGTCGTCGAATCTGCAGTTGTTTCTTGTTTGGAACTTTTCCAACTTACTGCACCTCCATTTAACATGAACACAAATCCAGACATGGATTTGCTATCATCCATATCCGACTGAAAACTGGAGTCAGTAAACCCTCGAAGTTCCAAGTCGTTTCCTCCATAGACGAGAAATAGATCCTTAGTCCTTCTTAAGTATCTAAGGATACATTTTACCGCCTTCCAGTGTTCCTCACCTGGATCAGCCTGATATCTACTAGTGACACTTAGTGGGTGTGCCACATCAGGCCTAGTACATAGCATTGCATACATGATAGATCCTATTGCCGAGGCATAAGGAACTCTATCCATGTATGCTTTCTCTTCAGATGTCTTGGGAGACATTCCTTTAGAGAGATAAATTCCATGCCTCATTGGAACGAGGCCTCTCTTGAAATTTTTCATGCCAAACCTTTTGGCTATGGTATCTATGTACATAGATTGGGATAAGCCAAGCATCCTTTTGGACTTATCTCTATAGATCCTTATTCCCAGAATATAGGCTGCTTCTCCCAAATCTTTTATGGAGAAGTTTTTGGATAACCAAGTCTTTACTGATGACAACATTCCTACATCATTCCCAATGAGTAGAATGTCATCAACGTAAAGTACTAAAAAGGTAACTGCGCTCCCACTAGTCTTTTTGTATACACAAGGTTCATCTTCATTCTTAATGAAGTTATAAGATTCGATTGCTTCGTCAAATCTTAAGTTCCAAGTTTGGGATGCCTGCTTTAATCTATAAATGGATCTTTGCAGCTTGCATACCTTGCTTGAATGCTCTTTGGAAGTGAATCCTTCAGGTTGTATCATATACACCTCTTCTTGAAGGTTCCCGTTAAGGAATGTTGTTTTCACATCCATTTACCATATTTCATAATCATAGAATGCGGCGATAGTAAGAAGTATTCTGATTGACTTAATCATGACAACTAGAGAAAAGGTTTCGTCATAGTCAATGCCTTGCCTATGACGATATCCTTTTGCTACCAGCCTTGCCTTGTATGTGTCAAACTGTCCATCTGCCCCGATCTTTCTTTTAAAGATCCATTTACTGCCAATAGGTACCATACCTTCTGGTAGATTAACCAAGTTCTAAACTTGGTTAGCATACATGGACTGAATCTCAGAATTCATTGCATCTTGCCATTTCTCTGATTCTTGACTATTCATGGCTTCCAGGTAGGTTTGAGGATCATCATCCTCAATTAAGTGCACTTTTGGTTTGCCATCATCCATATGTCCAACATATCTTTTAGGCTGCTTAGGCACTCTACCTGATCTGCGAACCTTTTGTGTATTATCTTGAACAAGTTCTTGAGTCAATGGTTCAGTAGATGAACCAGTATTGATTTATGAGTCTAGAATTTCTTCAAGTTCTATCTTGCTCCCACTGTCTTCTTTTGAAAGATATTCTTTCTCTAAGAAGACAACTCTTTTTGCGACAAACACCCTTTGATCGCTAGGCTGATAGAAATAATATCCAAAAGTCTCTTTTGGATATCCCACAAATCTACATTTTTCTGTCCTAGAATCCAGTTTATCTGGATCATGTCTTCTGATATGTGCAGGACAACCCCAGACTCTAACATACTTAAAGTCTGGTTTCTTTCCTTTTCATATCTCATATAGAGTGGAAGATACTGACTTACTGGGAACTTTGTTCAATAGATATGCAGCAGTCAATAGTGCATATCCCCATAAATATATTAGAAGTTTAGCATAACTCATCATTGATCGTACCATATCTAATAGAGTACGATTTCTCCTTTCCGATACACCATTTAATTGTGGTGTATAGGGAGGAGTCCACTGAGACAAAATACCATTATTCTTAAGATATTGTGTGAATTCTGTACTTAAGTATTCACCCCCTCGATCTGATCGAAGAGTTTTGATACTCTTTCCAGTCTGGTTCTCAACTTTATTTTTAAACTCTTTAAATTTCTCAAAGACTTCTTACTTATATTTCATTAAATATATGTAGCCATATCTTGAGAAAACATCTGTAAATGAAACGAAGTATGAGTTACCACCCATAGCATGAGTGGACATTGGACCACATACATCACTATGTATTAGTTCCAACAAGTCCTAGCTCTTTCTCCATGTCCTGAAAATGGAGCTTTGGTCATTTTTCCCATGAGACAAGCTTCACAAGTTGCAAATGATTCATAATCAAATAGATCAAGATATCCATTCGTTTGCAATCTAATGATCATGTTCTCATTTATATGACCGAGCCTACAATGCCATAGGTATGATTTGTTCACATCCTTATCTACTCGTTCAATAGACTTATTTACTAGACAAACATCATATGAAATATCAAATAAATATAATCCATTCAATAAATATCCAGAAGCAAACAATTTGTCTCCTTGATAAATGGAACAACCTTTATTCTCAAGTTTCATAGAATATCCTTGTTTATCTAAACACGAAATAGATATGATATTCCTAATAATGGTCGGAACATAATAACAATCTACTAATTCCAATGAGTCTCCTGACGGCATCTGAAGTCTTGCTGTCGCCACAGCTAACGCAGCCACTTTTGCTCCATTCCCAAGTCTCAGATCCACGTCTCCGTGGTTCAATCTTCTTTTACTTGTTAGCACCTGCAAGTTATTGCAGATATGAGAAACACATCCAGTAGCTAATATCCAAGATGTTGATTCCCTATAAGACAAGTTAAGATCGATCATGAGTATACCTGAAGCTTCACCAAGCTTCTCCTTTGCTTTTTCTGTTAGATAAATCTTGTAGTTTCTCTTCCAGTGACCTTCCTTATGGTAGTGGAAACACTGACCTTTATCATTGACTTTAGCTTTGTCCTTTTGAACCGCCGGTTTGCTTTTCACTAGCTTCTTAGGCTTACCTTTCTGACAGGTCTGTCCAGCTTTTCTTTTCTTATTGGTCTTACCAACAAGTATTACATGTGGCTTATCTTTCTGGATGGTGCCTTCTGCTCTCTTCAACATGTTGAGCAGCTCAGCTAGTTTAACTTCAATTTTGTTCATATTGAAGTTGATAATGAATTGTGAAAACGAATCTGGAAGTGAATGTAGGATTAAGTCCATGCTTAGGTCATTGTTCATAACAAAGCCAAGCACTACAAGCCTCTCAATCCATTCTATCATCTTGAGCACATGAGTTTGCACAGATGTGCCCTCACTCATTCTGGTCTTGAACAGTTTCTTAGATATCTCATATCTTTCTGTTCTGGATTGTTCACCAAACAACTCTTGTAGGTGATTCAGAATGGACTTAGGTTCCATGTTATCATGCTGTCGTTGTAGTTCATTGTTCATTGAACCAAACATATAACACTGGACTTTGATAGAGTCCTCCTTCTAGTTTTCAAACATCATTAATTCACCCTCGTTAGCATTTTCACCGGGTTGTTCTGGATCTGGTTGATCCAGGACATAGGCTAGCTTTTCACACCTGAGGACAATCTTCAGGTTGCGTAACCAGTCAATGTAATTAGGTCCCGTGAGTTTGTTTGCATCAAGTATGCAACGAAGGGGGTTATGTGACGACATAGCGACCTACAAGGAAATATAATGAAAAATAAGCAGATAGTTCTTAAAATCAGATTTAGGACTTTTAATCTAGATTTATACTCCCACTATTTTTCGGCGATCTGTATGACCCTCTAATATACAGAACGGGAGATTCCGGCGATCTCCTAGTAGGGATCAAAATCCTTCGGGCATCATGCATGTGATCTTGTGGTAGCACAACAAATCACATCAAGTCTCTTAGGCAGTCAACTCTTGACAATTGCAACATTTGCAATATCCAATCAAATTTAACCCCTGAATCATGATGACCTTGTGGTAGCACAACAAATCAAATGATTCAGTTAAGTTTATCCATCATTACTCAGATAACATGAATTCATAGTGCAATCCTTGTGGTAGTACAATAAAACTACACTATTTGTCCATTTATCTTAATGACATCACATGTCGTAGACCGAGGTTAATTTCTAAATCAAATAGACCTTGTGGTAGCACAACAAATCCATTTGAGATAACAATTATCCATGGATCTATAATGATGGTGGGTTATGTGGATTATTCTGAATATCTCACGTTTACAACTTAAATTTTAAAAGAGGGGTTTTTGAGTTGATTTATAAAAATCGTGCTATCAATAGTATTTCGATTTGAAGTATCATAATACTTAATAGAAATATATATATGATAGCATAGTCCACAAATATCACATATATGCAGAAAAATAAATAGGGATGATCATGGACTGCTTAAGCTACTATGGAATCATCGGAGCCAAACGATGATCCATAATAGAATCTTAATGTGAAAATAGCAACACCAGTTCCATTTGATGCGAGTCCTTCCTCCAGAGGTGTCTTCAGAAGATCCCGTCCTCTAAACTTAATCCGTAACATTTAAATATGAAATTAAGGACTCGAAAGTCCATAAATATACATTTAAACAATAAGAAGCCTTGATCTTATCAAGGGGAGTACAATCTTATTGGAAGATAGAGAGTACATTTGGATTAAGAGAGAGGAGGACACGCAGGTCCTATTTAAAATACCAAATATGCATCGCATTCATTCACATCAATCATCACATGATAAAATTAAGTCCATGATCATCCCACCATAAAAAACACATCACATGCATCATAATTATCACATAATTACATTTTGTATTAACTTTTATAAATATAAAATTATAATACCAATAACTTTTCGAAATAACATTTATTTCAATATTATCAATAATATTCAAAACATTATTGACTAATAAGATAACTAAACCATTCAGTTAATCTAAATACTCATTCAAACATTTTGAACAGATAAATAAAATCAAGTTATGCATAAAATAAGTTTAAAACATTTTTAAACTTAATTGATTTAATAGGAAAGTTAATTATCTAAAACAATTTTAAATAATTAACCAATACCCTATAATCATTAAAACCCTTTAAATGAATTAACAGTTATTAAACAGTTTAATAATATGTTAATAATAATAAGAATAATTAATAACAATTATTAATTATCCATATAAAATTTCTATTTAAAACAATTTTAAAATGGGCTGAAAAGGGTTTAAAATGGGGCTAAAAAGGGGTTAATAAGGGGGTTTAATGGGGCTCGGGTAGGCAGTCGGGTCGGCCGGGTCCGGACCCGGTCCGGATCTGGCGCGGGTCAGCGGGTCCGGGCGGGCCGGCCCGCTGGCCCACGCACCGCTTCACCCCCGCCGCCCATTAGGGTTTGGGGTGAGGAGACGCGCCTGGTTCGCCCCCCGAACGGCGAGGACAGGTCGCTGCCGGCCCCGGTGACCGCCGACAGGGCTCCGGCCGGCCTTAACGGCGCCGGTGGACATCGCCGATGGCGCTGGTTCTTGTTGCCGGACGTCCCTAATTCCCTGCATGCCCGGGATCTCTTTACAAAGCCGGTTCTCAATGCGACTTGATCCACATGCCCGGGGAAAGAAGGAAAGGATGATGTCAGCCGTCCCAGGTGTATGGGAAGCTTCTGTCATCGCCGGAGACCGCTGGTAGAACCAAGTAACGACAGGAAGCCAGGGACCATCCCTGTGACTTCTCAGACCCTTATTATTGTAGGTTCTGGCCCGTGGGAGAATAAAATTAACCCAGGCCTTCGCTGGTTGTTCCAGCCCTTAGACGACTCTATAACCATTATGGTTAATCGTCATGGATTCCAGTTGATCATTCTGGTCATACCAGAAGGGAAGTGGAAGGCTTATTCCCATTGAAGAATCAATGCTAGTCTGCTCGATTACTATTCATAACAAAGGTAATGAAAAATATGAAGATAAGCATCACCGGACCTCCATGCATAATCAGAAAGAACAGGACAGTCCTGGATCTGATTCGGCCATGCGGTTGGAGGGGATTCTTCACTAGAAAAAATTTTCGGTCATGAGATTACTACCCATAATATTATCCTTTATTGATGATAATATTAAAAACAAAAATCCCCCTTTAAATCCGGGATCAAATCCCAATATGACATTCTAAAAATTTGGGAACGATTCCCAGATATTGAAATATATTTTAACCCAAGAACATGTACAATACAGGTTCTTCACGCATAACGAGAAAAATCACGCAAAACGATGCCGTTTTACAATCGAACCAGCAACCTGGCTCTGATACCACTGTAAGGAATCGCCTAGAACGCAGCGAAAAATTAAATCGATTCCGATGTATCGGTTGCTGGGATCCTAAAACGGACAATAAAATAAAACGCGGGAAGAACGGTTCTTCACCTTTGCGGGGTTTCGAATCTCCCGTGGATGATTCCGACTCGGTAATCGCGCACGCGCACGATCTCTAGAGGTATCCACACGAGCTCCCGCTGTAGACGTGTTTTCCTCCTCGACTTGAGTGCTCCGACCTGATCTCAAATCCACCATGCGCGGAAAGAGAAAGATCTACTCCAAGAGAGAGAAGGAGAGAGAGAGAGGAGATAGAGAATCTTGGGGTGTGTAATTCGTCCAACCAACTTTTATCCCTCCCTTTGGCCTCCTTATATAAGAAATAAGAATAAGCACAAAGATTAATCCTCATGATTATCCAAGAGTTTGGCCTTGGATAAATCTCCATTAAATATTCATGTTTATCCTGCGGCTTTTCATAAAATCCCAGATAAGCATGAAATTTAACGTCTCTTACCGTCTGACGAGAACTCTTATGTGTGTGACCCTCTAGGCCCATATATCAGTCCGGTTTCAGGCCCATTAAACTTAGAACTAATTCTAAAGTTTAATATTTATTAATTAATATTTAAACATCATATGTTAAATAATTAATTTAATAAATAAGTGGTTTATCATCTGATGATTAATCCACTTGGCCTTCTGATCATAAACGGTACCAAACACTACCTCATGATCCCAGAAGATATAAGGGATATTGTTCCCTTTATTTGAACATTTCCGTCTGTAGATACCACACAGATAAAATCCTTCACTCATCCAATGTCCCAATAACGCAAGGGTATGGTTTTATAGTTAAACCCTCTATCGCATTATTTAGATGGATTCCAGTACTCAGTTAATTTCTAGAAAGACATCTCTTTCATTTGACCCTGGCCAGGGATTTCTGTGTACACATCTATAGGACATTCTCTCTCCAGTCTTATACCAAGAGTGAGTAATCCCTTGTTGCTCACTCAATTACCTTCACAAGCTTTCCACCGTATCTGAGAAACTGAGTATCGTGGGCTTAATGGTTAAAGTCCACAAGTCAGAGAATCAAGACACAATGGTCTACAAACAAGGTATCATTGGTGACTTAGGTCAAAGGACCAACTGTGCTACTGCAACGATTGAATTCCCTGGTTGACTAATAGGTATAATTACCATCCAGGAATTCTTGTTTGGTTCTGTTCAGTGAACTCATTCTCTAATGAGCACCCACAAGTTTGTCTTAGTGTCACCACACGAGTGAATATGAGATCATTCACCCTCATCACATGAGCAGACATAACTTGTGTCGATCTTATCGGATATTTAATGTCCATCTCAAATATCCTATGATCGAGAACTATTTAAGACAAGTGACTAAGGATATTGATCTCACTATCGTGATCTCATCATGATTCAATATCCCATACATTTGTCTACCGACCTTCATTACGATAGTTAATTTGCAAGAACTGTAAATGAAGAAATAATCGCCTTTATTAATAATATGAACTAGAATGTACAATGATTGGCTTTGAGGCCATCTAATTCTATCATATAGTTCCCGAGTAAACACGTGGATAACTATATCGTTCCTCTACTCTTATCCAAAGACATCTAATGCCATGATCAACAGTCCTCTCAACAGACAATGGCATACCTCGGGTAAACACATAGTATCTACCATCACTGAATTAAGTTCTATTGATCATTTTGATGGAGAGCCACGTGGTGTATTCTCAATGACTCACGCTATGGCTTAGAGTTTGTAACGAAGGTTTTACTTATTTAGTTTGGTCTCATCCTAGGTGACAGTATAAAATATATCGAATATATTATAAATACTAATAACCTAGCAAATATTAAGCACACGCATCACATACATGTCATTAGTGTAGTCATGGACGGCACTACGGTTTGACTTGAGCCAGACAGTCAAACGCACACACATACACAATATAACAACTTATATCATGAGTCTGCAAACCCATGGATTCAATGAACTCCTTCATTTTCATCTGGTCGGCAGTTGTGGATCATCCTCGCTCCGCGCGCTGCTGCCTCGATCAAATTACATCATAATTTTCAATTACATGATAATTTAAAAGAGGAAGCCTTATGGCGATTACATCGAGGAGGAAGGTAGAAGTACACTGGAATATGAGAGGGAGAGGTTCGCAGACCTCTATTTATTAATAAACAATAAACTACACAATCACATTCCATATCTACAAATAATGCTCGTCCATGACCACCATGTGTTTTATTTAAACAAATCACACATGAAATAGCACATCAAATGGCTAATTAAAATTTTCGAAAATAATAGTAATTTCAGGTTTCATAAAACCAGGGACCAAACAAAATGTTGGAGAATTTCGAATTTCGAAAAACAATTTATGCATGCTTAACTTAAATCAAATTTAAACAAGCAATTAATAACACATCAAATATACACAAAATCTAAAATTAATGGCTTTAGAAATATTCCATGCTCAATTTGAACAATTCAAATAATTTGGGGTTAATCTAACAATTAGATTGCATAAGGTTTAATCTAACATTTAGACTTAATTAAATTAACAACTTTTGTTAATTAATTAACAAAATAAACCTTAATCAGGACCCAATCAAAAATTGAATTTAATAACAAATAGTAAAATCATATTTTACAGTTAATTATTAAATCAATTTATTGATTAATTTAATAAAAAAATAATAACTAGGGCCCTTAAAGGGCTCAGCCCAACTAAGCCCCTAGCTCGAGCCAGGGCTCAGCTAGGGGCCCGGATCTAGGCCCGCAGGCCTGGTCCGGCCCCTGGCTGGCCCTGGCTCGGACCCCTGGCCCGGGCTAGGGTCCAGCCGGGCCGGCCCGGTCGGCGGCTAGGGAAACCCTAGCCGCCCGGCCGGGCAGCCCGAGGGTTTCTTGCATAGCAGGGAACCCGACGGCGCCGTCCCCCTTTTGGGGTCTTCTCCGGCCCCGATCCTAGCGGCGGCCGGGGACCGCACCTTTCCGCCGGCGAAGGCCATACTGCCGACGAGGTCCGGCGACCGGCGGTGGCCCTGGAGGTGCACCGAAAAGGGGTTTATTTGCCTTCCCTTTTCCTCCAAAAATCTCTATTTTGCAGGTTTCTTAAACCGGTGGAGAGGAAGAAGAAGGTCTATGGCCATTCTTCCACGGCTTCCCATGCTACCAACAATTCGTCCAGGGTCATTGGGCATGATTTACAGTGATCAAAAACCCCTAAGATCCATCTTTAGGGATCTGATTCTATCAAAAATACTCCGTTCTTCGTCCAACGAAGAACACGATGAAAAACCCCAAAAATAATATTATCTTCATATTTAAATCGCGATCTCATCGCAGTAATCATCTAATGAATATAAATCTTTCAAGAAAATAAATTTAAGCATGGAATAAATTCAAAAACCATAATTTTTAGAGACCAAAACGGCGAAAACACAGTGGAACCTAGCTCTGATACCACTGTTAGGATCGCTGTGTCGGGATCCGACCGAAAACGCAGCGGAATAAAATCAATTTCGGGATCGGATCCATCCCGTTTTGATGAACAAAACAAGACTGGAGTAATTCGGATTTACCTTGCGCGGATTCGAATCCGCGTTCGTTTTCCTGTTCCGTCGGAGCGATGCCGCAAGTCGCGCAGATGCCCGACCTCTAGCGGTATCCACGCGGTTCTCCTCGCGATGGATCGTCCTCGCTTCCTCGCTCGCTGCGGCGTTCGTAGATCCCGTTTGACTGCGCGTAATCCGCGTGACATGCGGATACGGAATCTCCCGTCGGACAGAAGGTAGAGCAGTCGGGAATCGAAGCGGAGCCTCGAGATGGCCGCCTCATGTCGTACGCCCAGAGGAGAGAGAGAGAGAGAGAGAAAGAACGACGGCTAGGTCAGGGTTGCTAGCCCCCGACGTAGAATCCGTTCTTTTATACTAAGTTAGTTTGCGGTTTTTCATAAAAACCAAGACTTATCCGAAATCCTGTAGGATTATCCATCGACTTGAAAACCATTTGCGTGTGACCCTCTAGGCCCAAATACCAGTCCAGTTAATAGGCCATTCAGTCCAGTAACCCTTTACTGACCCACTGAATTAATTAATATCCTTATATTCAATTAATTAGCCGAATTTAATGTCCCACAATAAATTCGGACGGACTTCCGATCACGTTGGATGCCAAGCAACATCGCGTGATCCTGGATGGCACTGGGGTTATCGCAATCCTCTATTGGAACCTTTCTGTCATCAATTAGCGCGCGGATATAATCCTTCATCCGTGCAATGTTCCCGAATCGACCTAGGGCATGGTTTACTGTTAAACCATATTTGGTCGATTCACTTGGATCAGATGCCGCTAATCTGAATCCGATAACTCTTTATCGATTACAGAGTCCGCCCTGGCGAGGGACATTAAGCGCATCATTCCCGGAACATTCTCTCTCAAACTACCGAGAGCGGATGATCCCGTATTGAACACACAATTACCTTCGAGGGCATTTCCCTGAACCCGATTGCTTGACTTATTGATAACCTATGGTCAGGGATTCGTTAGTCAAGGTTAAAGTTCAGAAACCTACCAACAAGATATCTTTGGCGTCTCAAGTCCAAGGATCATCCACGCAACCGTGACAAAAGAATCGAGCTGGTTAACAGTGAGGTGTTTACTGATAAGTTGAGAATTTGATCATTTAAGGGCAATCATACGCATCATACTCAAGTTTTATCTCTAAAATAGTATGAAATGATAGATAATTTTGTACCAATTCCAACGGTACTAATTTCATCAAATTCCAACTTAAAAACATCGTCATTTCATGTGATTAATGGAGTATAGTGCATTTGCGATTTTTCCGACAAAATAGAGATGAAAATAAATAAATGTGATGACTTTTATGATAATATGCTAATTTGAATTTATTTTATGTGAACAGGACATGAAGGAAGCTGTGGTGTAATGGTTAAGTCTTTGCGGGCTTGTGGGAGGTCTGGGTTCAAATCTCAGCAGAATTGCCTATCTTTTTGGAAAAATAAAATACGTAGGGGCAAACTGGTCATTTACTTCTCATATTAGGGTTGCCCTAACCCTTTACCCAAGAAACCCTAATTTAAGAAGCAGCCACCACCTCCTTACCCTCTTACTATTTTTTTAAGCCTCCCTTCCCTTTTTAAAGAAGGGCTTATTCCCTTTGAAGGGGATCTTCTTTTTCCTTCACACGGCAGTCTCTCTCTCTCTCTGTTTTACCCTCTCTCTGTCAGAAACCCCCTCTCCTCCTTCCTCACCTTTTCCCCCTGCTCTCTTGTCCTTTTCACTCCCCCACGTTCCCTCTCAGTCTCTCTCTCTCTCTCTCTCCCTCTTTGACTGTTACGCACCCTCCATCTCTCTCTTCCTTTTCTTCTCCTCTCTCCTCCTCTCTCCTTCTCTCTCTCATAGTAGCCCTGACCGGCGGGCCCGACGGAGCCACGTGGCGGCACCAGCGGACTCGGCCGCCACTCCATTGTTTCCCGTGCCCACACGGGCCGTTCCCGCTCCTCCGCTCGTCATCATCAGCCCCTCTACACGTCAGCCCTGTGTTGCATCCGCCACACGCACCTCACCTGCCGCGCCCCGGCGCATCGCCTGCCGCACCCCCGCACATCGCCTGCCGCACCCGCTGCACGGGCCCGCGCTTCGGTGCAGTGTCCCGCGCGCCCCTTGGTCGGTCTAATGCGCCGCCCCACACACACAGAAGCTCCTCCGCCCCTCTGCTACTGCATCCGGTGCCCACAGGAGACCCCTTTGTTGATTTACTCATGTGTATTTATTCATTATTAGTTTTATTTAGGATTGAGTTATTAGAATAGGTTTAGTTTAATTATTTAATTCTGTTGGAAGTGTCAAATTCAAAACATTGTGCACTTTTGCTTCTTGTTTCTTAAATTAGTGACAATAATATTAAATCAGATTTCTCTCCTCTAATGGTGTTGTTTGTTTTGTTCTTAAACTAGTTATTTAGTTAGATTTTAAATTCTTAGCCATTTTAGTTAATTGAGTCGTAGTTTAAATAGGTAATTAATTAATTCCCTCAAATTCTCACCTGTTTTTAGATCATTAAAAATCACAAGGTTTTAAAAATTAAAATCTTACTTCCCTGTGGATCGACTCGGTTCTCATCATTTTCTATTTTTAAATTAACTTGAATGAATCGATTAAATATGGTTGTTATCTTTGGTTCTTAAACGACATAATCATTGGCTATCAATTTTTGGCGCCGTTGCCGGGGAATTAGATTTTTAATTTTGATTATCTTGGATTTAGTGTAATTAATCTTTAGCTAATCTCATTTTTCTTATTTTTATAGGTGTATTGAAAAAAAAAAAAAAAAGGAAAGCGATATCATGGTAAGTATGTTCCAACTTTCTATGTTTCAATTTCTTTACTTTAGTTAGTTTCAATTTTTGTAGTTTCTAGTTTAGATAGGTTTCCATTAATTAAAAAAAAGAACGAAAGAAGAACATTCAACTTTAAAAATATTCATCTCCAGATTAGAAACCTTCCATGCTAGGCATTCATCATTCTAGGAAAGCATGAGTTAGCTTCCTTTCATAGTCATTTCTATAAATTGTTGAAGATTGTGGGGGAAAGGTATGTGTTTCAATTATAGCAAGTCATTCATGATTGCATCAACACACCCTGCATTGATTTGCTTATTGCCTTGCATTGCATTCAAAAAGACTTTAAGGGCAACAACTTTAACCACATAAGGTAGGGATTTGATCACCCTTCCTTAGCCCACAAATCACCTTCCTTGCATTGGCATTTCCTAATCCAATTAAAAGCAAGTCGAAAGAGAATCTAGGATTTACACCGTGAGTGGTTTAAATTTCGGGTTGCCTCCACTTTTGGCAACGGTGTCTAGGCTAGATGTTAAAAAGGCAAACGCCTAAGCGGGAAAGTGGTTCTCTAATTAGGTCCCTATGAAAGTAGGGGGAGCCTCCCACTACCCCACCTCTTACCTGGCCGTTGATTGATTGTGGTTGTGACTTGAGGTGGACCCCATTCACCTTGTAAGAAAGTTCACATAGAGAGTCTAGGTTAACATTAGATCATTAGGGTAATTTGATTGCCAAAATTGTTTGCATTTAAAAAAAAACAAGAAATATAAAACAAATTCAAATCCATCTTCTCTCTCTCAGTCCTAGTATATGCAAGGTAGGAGATCTCAAAATCCTAACCTTCTAGGACTATTTGATGAAATCGAGAGAATCCTACACCAAGGAAACCCACCACAAGATCAAATGGCCGATAATCAGGACCCACCAAAGTAAATGAAGGACTATTTCATTCCAAATCGATATCAACCTTCATCCTGTATTCATCTTCCTCAGAATCTAGCCAATCAATATGAAATTAAATCTAGCACCATTCAGATGCTCCCATCCTTTTATGGGAATACCAATGAAGATCCTTATAAGCATCTCGATGAATTTATAGAAATTTGTTCCATGGTGAAGATCCAGAATTTCATCGATGATGGCCTTAAGTTGATCTTATTTCCCTTTTCATTAAAGGATAAGGCTAAATATTGGTTGGGGACTATAGGAAGGCCTATTAGGACATGGGAAGAAATGCATAAAGAATTTCTCAAGAAGTTCTACCCCATAGGGCGGACCAATACCATGAGAAGGGCCATCACGAGTTTTACCCAAACTCCCGGGGAATTGATCCATGAATCTTGGGAAAGACTGAAAGAATTGCTTAGGAAATGCCCTCATCATGGACTTACAAAATGGCAAATTGTCCAAGCATTCTATGAAGGATTGTCTGAACAGTTCAGACAAATGGTGGACGCTTTATGTGGAGGAGCATTTATGATGAAAAATGAAGATGAGGCTTATGATCTTTTTGAGATGTTAAGCGAAAATTCCATCAATCATGCCTCATTATCATCTTATGAGAGGTCTGTTGGGCCATCTAAACGGACTGGAATGTATGAACTTAAGGCCCGTAGAGAGCCCGAATCTAGAATGGATATAAATATGATTAATCAGAAATTGGATAAGGTAGACATCTTGGCCCAGAAATTAGACCAACTCTTGGCCTTAAACAAGCAAGAGCCTACTTATCCAACACAATCTAGTCCATATGAAGGCCTATCTTCTGCCAATCATGACATTTGTGCCTTATGCGCAAGTCCAACCCATCAAGTGAATGAATGCCCAACTGCGGCCCAACTTCCACCATTCATTCAGGAACAAGTTCAAGCTGCCCAGGGATTCTCCAGGCCCAATAATGATCCATTCTCAAATACTTACAATCCTGGCTGGAGAAACGACCCTAATTTTTCTTGGAAGAATCAGCAGGCCCCATTACCAATGTCCAATCTTTCCATGCATCAAGCCCAAAAACCACATAACTTCTACGGAAATGTTCGGACTAGGGGACCCCAGGCCCAATTCTCTCAACCGGCCCACTACCAATCATTCCAATCAGGACAACCAACCCAATACCATCTTCCACCCACTTACCAACAACCTCCTCAGCCCAACTTTGAGGACAAATTCACTCAACTCCAACAGCTGATTTTGACCCAGCAACAATCCATTTCTAAGTTGGAAAGTCAAATGGGCCAACTAGCTGAAGCTACGATGAGAAGAGAAGTTGGTCAACTTCCTAGTCAACCCATTGCCAATCCAAGGAATCAACCTCCGGGTTTTTCACAACAATCGGGCCTTTTACCTCAGCCTGGCCCGTTACCACAACCTAAAGGGCCGCAATTTGAGAATGCTAAAGCCATTTTAGCCCTTAGGAGTGAGAAAAGTTTAGAAAACCCACATGCAGATGGAGAATTAGCTGAAGGTTCTACTGATGGGCTTCATGAAATTGAAAGTGAGAGTGAGGCTGAACCCAACATAGAGAAGTTGGAGGAAGATCCGAAAGGAAAAGGGAATATAGATGAAGGCCCAAGTTCTTATCAACCTAGGATGCCATTTCCAAATGTTTTGTTAGCTAAGGCCCAATGCCAGGAAGAAACTAGCCCAGAATGAGGAGTTGTTGGACTTATTCAAACAAGTTCAGATTAATATTCCACTCCTCGATGCCATCAATCATGTGCCAGCTTATGCTAAGTTCCTTAAGGAATTATGTACTCCACGAAGAGAATATAGAATGGCACTCGAAAAGATTCGGCTTTCAGAAGATGTGAGTGCGATTGTGATGAATCATCTTCCCAAGAAGTTGAAGGATCCTAGAGCACCTTTGATCTCATGTGACTTAGGTGGAGTTACATTTGATAGAGCTTTATTAGATTTAGGTACTAGTGTGAACCTCTTGCCAACAACCATTTATGAGAAATTTGATATTAGGGAATTAAAGCCCACACCCATCATCTTGCAGTTGGCTGATAGGTCTGTGAAGACTCCACGGGGATTAATTGAGGATGTTATTGTAAAGGTTCATGATTGCTATTTTCCCGTGGATTTTCTTATTTTGGATATGGCATTACCTGAGGAACTCATTCACACCCCGATCATCCTAGGTCGTCCATTCTTAGCCACTGCCAAAGCTAATATAAATTGTGAAACTGGCATGATGGACATTTCATTTGGGGGTCAAAAGGTCAAGATTAATGTCTTCAAAGCATCTCAATATCCAGATCATGAAGAAAAATGTCATACTATTGATATCTTGGATAATCTGGTTGAAGAAAATGAGATGTTCACACATGACCTTTTGGAGGAAGCCAATACCTTAAAAGATTCTCCGAGCCCGTTAACATCCTGACCCAAGGTTGAACCTTTACCAGCCTTACAATCTGAGCCCGCTTTACCATCCTTAGAGGACCTTCCTAAGCTTGAACTCAAGCCATTACCTGAGTCTCTCAAGTATATCTTCTTGGGCCCGGATCAAACTCTCCCAGTCATTATTGCGGCAAATCTCACATCGCCGCAGGAGGCCCAATTAACCGAGGTCCTCAAAGACCACAAGGGTGCTATTGGATGGTCGGTGGCTGATTTAAAGGGGATTAGCCCGTCCATTTGCATGCATCACATCTATATGGAAGAGAATTCTAAGCCCAGTCGGGAGATGCAAAGGCGGCTTAACCCAAATATGAAAGATGTGGTTAAAAAAGAGGTTGTGAAATGGCTGGATGCTGGTATCATTTACTCCATATCGGATAGTAAATGGGTCAGACCAACTCAAGTGGTACCAAAGAAGTCCGGATTGACGGTTGTCAAGAATGATCAGGGGGAAGAGGTACCTACTAGGCCTACCACGGGATGGAGAGTGTGCATTGATTACCGAAAGCTAAATCTCATGACTAAGAAGGATCACTTTCCACTCCCATTCATGGATCAGATTCTGGAGAAGTTATCGGACCAGAAGTACTTTTGCTTCTTAGATGGGTACTCTGGGTATAATCAAGTGGCTATTTACCCGGAAGATCAAGAAAAGACCACCTTTATGTGCCCTTATCGCACATTTACTTTTAGGAGAATGCCATTTGGATTATGCAACGCACCAACCACATTTCAATGGTGTATGATAGCTATATTCTCCGATATGGTGGGAGAATTCCTCGAAGTTTTCATGGATGATTTCTCAATCTTCGGGGATTCTTTTGAAAATTGCTTGAAAAATCTTAAACAAGTGCTAGCAAGATGCATAGACACCAATCTGATACTTAGCTTGGAAAAGAGCCATTTTATGGTTCGAGAGGGCATTGTTCTAGGCCACATTGTGTCTGAAAGGGGGATAGAGGTAGATAAAGCTAAGATCGATCTCATATCTAATCTTCTTCCTCCCACCTCGGTCAGACAGATCCGTTCATTCCTTGGCCATGCCGGTTTATCCACAATTTCTCTTAAATTGTCCGGCCTTTAACTCTTCTCCTAGCTAAGGATGTTTCTTTCCAAATGAATGAATCTTACATCAAGGCATTCAATTCTCTGAAGGAATCTTTGACCAAAGCTCCGATTCTTCAATCTCTAGATTGGTCTTTGTCCTTCGAAATCATGTGCGATGCCTCTGACTATGCTATCGGTGCGGTATTGGGACAAAGAATCAACAAGTGTCCCGTGGTGACCTATTTTGCAAGTCGCACCCTTGCAGATGCTCAAATGAATTATACCACCACAGAAAAGAAATTATTAGCTATGGTTTTTGCCCTAGAAAAATTCAGATCATATCTTTTAGTGGCAAAAGTCATAATTTATTATGATCACTCAGCTCTGAAATACCTTTTGACCAAGAAGGATGCGAAGCCTAGACTTATCAGATGGATCTTACTCCTTCAGGAATTTGATTTGGAAATTCGGGATAAGAAGGGTTCTGAGAATGTGGTAGCTGACCACCTATCCCGAATTCTGATTTCCGAGAGTGCACCAATAACTGATTCATTTCCTGATGAGCATCTGCTGGCCATTTCTCACACTGTTACACCTTGGTATGCTCATATTGTCAATTACAAGGTGACTAATCAGCTTCCGGAAGGATGGACTAAAAGTGAGAAGGACAAATTCTTTTCCCAGGAGAAATATTATTTCTGGGAGGATCCGGAACTATTCAAATCCTGATCAAATCATTAGGTGATGTGTTCCTAAAGAAGAACAACAGAGTGTTCTCAACTTCTGCCATAATCTGGCTTGTGGGGGCCATTTCTCGGGAAAGAAAACTGCAGCCAAGGTCCTGCAAAGTGGTTTTTACTGGGTCACACTTTTCAAAGATGCCCATGAATTTAGCAGAACTTGCCTCCGATGTCAGGCTGTAGGAAATATGGTGAAAAGGGATATGATGCCACTCAACCCACTCTTGGTGGTTGAAGTTTTTGATGTTTGGGGGATTGACTTTATGGGACCTTTTCCACCTTCTTTTGGACATACATATATCCTGGTAGCGGTGGATTATGTCTCTAAGTAGATTGAAGCAGCAGCCACTCGAACCAATGATCATAAAGTGGTCATTAAATTCGTCCAGAAAAATATCTTTTCTCGGTACGGGTGACCTAAAGCTATCATAAGTGATTGGGGAATGCATTTCACGAATTACCAGTTTCGAGCTTTGCTTAAGAAATATGGGATTAATCACAAGATGGCTACCCCTTATCATCCCCAAACCAGTGGCCAAGTGGAAGTTTCCAATAGAGAGATTAAGAATATTCTGCAAAAGTCCGTTAGGCCCGATAGAAAAGATTGATCTGAAAGATTGGATGATGCCTTATGGGCCTATCGGACCGCTTACAAAACTCTTATTGGCATGTCTCCTTATCGCCTGGTTTTTGGAAAAGCATGCCACCTTCCGGTGGAATTGGAACATAGGACTTATTGGGCCATCAAACAAGTCAATCTGGACCTAGCCCAAGCTGGTTCCCACCGAACCTTACAACTGAGTGAGCTAGAAGAGTTGCGCAACGAGGCCTATGAAAATTCAAAGATTTATAAAGCCAAAACTAAAGATTTCCATGAGAAACATATTGTGAGAAAATCTTTTCTTCCAAATCAGAAAGTTTGGCTATTTAACTCTAGGCTCCGCCTATTTCCAAGAAAACTGAAATCCAGATGGGATGGACCATTCATGGTCGTTAAAGCCTTCAATCATGCACCTGTTAAAATTCTGAATCCCAAGAGTTGGAACACTTTCACCGTTAATGGTCAACGGTTGAAACCATTTATTGAAAATCTTCAAAATGAGCCACCAGAATCCATCGAACTGAGTGATCCACAATAACTAAACTTCCGTCTAGCTGAAGACGATAAACTTAGCGCTTGTTCGGAGGCAACCCAATATTTTTATTCAGTTTTTGTATTTCTTTTCATTTTTAGGTCCCTGAGTAGCAGTAGCCTTTGGTAAGTCGCATCCTCTTCATTACAGGTTGTTTCTCCCCTTCACAATTCTCTTATGGCTGGCATGTTTTTCATATCTTTTATGCCATTGTAGACAATGTCAATCAAGTTGGGGGGTGTGACAATCAATTTGATATACATTTATTGGAAAATCTTTTAAAGAAAACTGATATCTTTCACTGAAAAATGGTCAAAAATTTAAAATTTCATTCAAAATCTTCTTTTCACATCCTATGAAAATTGCATGAAATCATGTTTCATTAAGTAAATCTTAAACAAATCAGTTTTTGGTTAGTCACATTGGTTAAAGAGCCTTCAAAGTTTAAATATCCCACTTCACGAAAATCCACGACAGGATAATTTTCACACACACACGGTAACTTAGAATAAATGAAAGATCTTAAAAGTATAGAATTGCTAAAATTAACCTTAAGGATAGGACTACTTATTCTAATTTTTCTTTTTGGGTCGAACGAAAGGAATGTGTTGGGATTCGTAATATGGGACTGTCCCACTCAGTACTCTAAAAGAGGCGGTCATTTAAAATGGACAGCTGTAAACACTAAAGGCAATAGAAGGTGTTAAAAGAGCTAAAGGAAAGTAGGTGGCAAAAAGTACGCACCTCCCCTCAGCAATTCAAAGAGAGTGGCAAAAAGTACGCACTCTCAAAGGCAAAAGTACAATTAAATGAAAAAGTCGCGCTAAAAAGTCCATCGTACTAGAAATATGACCAAGTCGTGAAAAGTGCTGAGTCGGGGCGGGAGCTGAAAAACGGTCCTCGCTGACTGATCGGGAAATCTTTTATTCTCTTCTCTTCCCCAGGTAGTCTTATCTAAAGGGTAGTAAAGGCAAGAATATACCAGAAAGGTCGGAAAACGAGTTCTAAGCGTGCCAATTTTCATGCACAATCACTTGTTGCGAATCAAAATATTGTGGGATACAAAAACTTTAGCTTAAACAATCGGCTACCACTTAAATTGTTTGCGATAGATAACTATAAATGAAGCATGATAATTCATTGTTGTCCTAATTTTTCCTCTATTTGCATTGCTAAGGGACTAGCAATGAATAAGTTGGGGGGCATGATAAGTTGATAATTTGATCATTTAAGGGCAATCATACGCATCATACTGAAGTTTTTATCTGTAAAATAGCATGAAATGATAGATAATTTCGTACCAATTCCAACGGTACTAATTTCGTCAAATTCCGACTTAAAAACATTGTCATTTCATGTGATTAATGGAGTATAGCGCATTTGCAATTTTTCCCACAAAATAGAGATGAAAATAAATAAATGTGATGACTTTTATGATAATATGCTAATTTGAATTTATTTTATGTGAACATGACATAAAGGAAGCTGTGGTGTAATGGTTAAGTCTTTGCGGGCTTGTGGGAGGTCTGGGTTCAAATCTCCGCAGAATTGCCCATCTTTTTGGAAAAATAAAAGACGTAGGGGAAAACTGGTGTTCTCATATTAGGGTTGCCTTAACCCTTTACCCAAGAAACCCTAATTTAAGAGGCAGCCGCCACCTCCTTACCCTCTTACTATTTTTTTAAGCCTCCCTTCCCTTTTTAAAGAAGGGCTTATTGATCTTCTTTTTCTTTCACACGGCAGTCTCCCTCTCTCTCTGTTTTACCCTCTCTCTGTCAAAAACCCCCTCTCCTCCTTCCTCACCTTTTCCCCCTGCTCTCTTGTCCTTTTCTCTCCCCCACGTTCTCTCTCAGTTTCTCCCTCTCTCTCTCTCCTTCTCTGTCTGTTACGCACCCTCCATCTCTTTCTTCCTTTTCTCCTCCTCTCTCCTTCTCTCTCTCACAGTAGCCCTGACCGGTGGGCCCGACGGAGCCACGTGGCGGCACCGGCGGACTCGGCCGCCACTCCATCGTCGCCCGTGCCCGCACGAGCCGTTCCCGCTCCACCGCTCGTCATCATCATCCCCTCCACGCGTCAGCCCCGCGTTGCATCCGCCACACGCACCTCGCCTGCTGCGCCCCGGCGCTTCGCCTGCCGTGCCCCCGCACATCGCCTGCCGTGCCCGCTGCACGGGCCTGCGCTTCGGTGCAGTGTGCCGTGCGCCCCTCGGTCGGTCTAATGCGCTGCCCCACACACACAGAAGCGCATCCGCCCCTCTGCTGCTGCATCCAGTGCCCACAGGAGACCCCTTTGTTGATTTACTCGTGTGTATTTATTCATTATTAGTTTTATTTAGGATTGAGTTATTAGAATAGGTTTAGTTTAATTATTTAATTCTGTTGGAAGTGTCAAATTCAAAACATTGTGCACTTTTGCTTCTTATTTCTTAAATTAGTGACAATAATATTAAATCAGATTTCTCTCCTCTAATGGTGTTGTTTGTTTTGTTCTTAAACTAGTTATTTAGTTACATTTTCAATTCTTAGCCATTTTAGTTAATTGAGTCGTAGTTTAAATAGGTAATTAATTAGTTCCCTCAAATTCTGACCTGGTTTTAGATCATTAAAAATCACAAGGTTTTCGAAATTAAAATCTTACTTCCTTGTGGATCGACTCGGTTCTCATCATTTTCTATTTTCAAATTAACTTGAATAAACCGATTAAATATGGTTGTTAGCTTTGGTTCTTAAACGACATAATCATTGGCTATCATTTACCATCCAGCGGTTCATAGTCGGATCAATTCAGTGAACTCATTCACCAATGAGCACCTACAGGTCCAGCATAGTGTCTCCACACAAGTGACTTATGGGATCAGTCACCCTCATCATATGAGCTGAAGTAACCTATACTAGTCTATCCGGATGTTCGATGTCCTATCTCAAACATCCTATGACTAGGAACAATTAAGAACATGTGTTTATAAGTCTTCGGTCCCGTAATTATGATCTCATCATAATCTGAAGACTGTTGCATATGTTTATGGACTTCATCGTGATACGATAAACAGAGATCAAATTAATTACACACAATGAATTATTGCCATTTATTAATAATATGAATAAGTACATAGTATCGGATTGGCTTTGAGACCATCTAATACTAACACATATCACTAACGGAAATCCAATAGAGCACTTGAATGAGGATAATGATCCTCAATCCTACTAAGAGGCCATGAATAGTCAAGATTATGAGAAATGACAAGAGGCAATGAATTCAGAAATTCAGTCCATGTATGCCAACCAAGTTTGGAACTTAGTTGATTTGCCAAAAAGTATAGTACCTATTAGCAGCAAATGGATCTTCAAAAGAAAAATCGGGGTAGATGGACAGATTGGTACTTACAAGGCTTAGACTGGTAGCGAAAGGGTATCGTCAGAGACAAGGAATTGATTGTGACGAACGTTTTTCTCCAGTTGCCATGATTAAGTCAATTAGAATACTTCTTATCATTGCTGCATTCTATGATTATGAGATATGGAAAATGGATGTGAAGACAGCATTCCTTAATGGCAACCTTCAGGAAGAGGTGTATATGTTACAACTTAAAGGCTTCACTTCTACAGAGCATCCAAGTAAAGTATGCAGGCTACAAAGATCGATTTATGGATTAAAGTAGGCTTCCCAAACTTGGAACTTAAGATTTAATGAAGCAATCAAATATTATGACTTCATTAAGAATGAAAATGAACCTTGTGTATATAAAAAGACCAGTAGGAGTGCACTTACCTTTCTGGTGCTTTACATTGATGACCTTCTACTCATTGGGAATGATGTAGAAATGTTGTCATCAGTAAAGATTTGGTTATCCAAGAACTTCTCTATAAAGAATTTAGGACTACATCTACACGGTATCTACAAATGGACAGGTTCAACAAAGGGAATGATATCCCTTATATCTTCTGGGATCATGAGGTAGTGCTTGGTGCCTTTCATCGTCAGAAGGTCTAGTGGATTTATCATCAGATGATAATCCACTTATTTATTAAATTAATTGTTTAACATATGATGTTTAAATACTAAATTAATAAATACTAAACTTTAGAAAGGGTTCTAAGTTTAGTGGGCCTGAAACTAGACTAATATATGGGCCTAGAGGGTCACACACATAAGAATTCTCAAAAGACGGGGAGAGATGTTAAATATTCTATTATCCAGATTTTTATGAAAAGTTGTAGGATAATCATGGAATATTTAATAAATAATATTATCCTAGATCAAGCTCTTGGATAACTATGAGAATTGTACTTTGGCATTATCCTTTTTAAAGGAGGTAATAAGGCCAAGTTGCAGGTGTACATACACTACAATCTCTCATCCCCTCCCATCTCTCTCTCTCTCTCTCAAAAGGAAGCATACGTCTACTATCTCTCTCTCCTCCTCCTCTACTGCATGGTGGAGCTTTTGAGATCCGGTCGACGTCTTCAAGCCGTGGAAGGAAACTCGTCTACATCTGGAGCTCGTGTAAATACCTCTGTAGATCATGTGTCTGCGCGATTAGCACATTGGTACTTTGCACAGGAGATTCGAAACCCCACAAAAGTAAAGTACGGTTCTTCTGAATTTTATTTTCAGTTTGTTTTCGATCTTAGCAATAAAATCACTTGGAGTCTGGTTGTTTCCGCTATGTTTCTATGTGACTCCATACATGGGTGCTACCATAATGAAAATCTTCACCGACTCCCAGTTGGTGGCAAGCCAGATTTGCGGGAATTTCGAAGCCTGAGATCTAGAAATGAGTCAATACATTCAGGAGGTCTGAAGCCAAACTAAAGGGCTCAAGTACTTCAAAGTAATTCAAATACGAAGAGAGGAAAACAGCAAGGCTGGTTCGTTATCTCGGTTAGCGTCATCGGCTGGGTTGGTACCTTCTCGGTCATTACTTATCGAAGAACTCGAACGACCAAGCATCAAAAAAGAGGTCATACAAGTTATCAAGAGGACCGCATCATGAATAAAACTGATAGTAGAATTTCTGATGCAGGGCAAATTACTAGAAGATAGACTGGAAGCGAGGAGCATTAGGAACAGGGCCCGATGATTCACCATGTTAGGCAATTCCCTATACCGTCTCCCATACCCTACTAAAGTAACTTCCCCTGACAGAGGCTCTGAGGGCTATTGAGGAAGTCCATAAGGTATGCGTGGAAGTCATCTAAGGGGCCGTTCTCTAGCCCGCATATTACTCCATCAAGGGTATTGGTGGCCTACCTTCCAGAAAGACGCACTGAAATATGTCAAGAAGTGCGACAAGTGCCAACGCTTCACGACGACCCCTCACCAACCAGCCGTGCCCAGGACGAGCCTCCTCAAGACATGTCCTTTCGCAAGATAGGGCATTGACATCCTAGGCCCATTACCCGAGCCACCAGGACAAAGGAAATTCATCATCATGGCCGTCAACTACTTCTCCAAATGGATAGAGGCAGAGCCCGTGATAAAGATAACCAACAGAGTAGTCTAGAATTTTGACTGAAAATCTATAATTTGCCGATTTGGCATCCCGAGAATTTTAGCCTCGGACAATGGGAGATAGTTTGTATAATCACCCAATTGATAAAGTGTTAAATTGATCATTTAAAGGCAATCATATGCATCATACTCATGTTTTTATCTGCAAAATAGCATGAAATGATAGATAATTGTGTAACAAGTCCAACGGTACCAATTTCATCAAATTCTGACTTAAAAACATCGTCATTTCATGTGATTAAAGGAGTATAGCGCATTTGCGATTTTTCGGCAAAACTGAGATGAAATGAATAAATATGATGATATTTTTATGATAATGCGCTAATTTATAGTTATTTTATGTGAACAGGACATGCCGATGATGCAGTACAGCTGGTGGAGTTTTCGGAAATTTGGGGGAAGTCTAGTGTGCGGATTTCAACTAAAACAGGGGTAAAAATGCAATTTGATTCCTTCATTCGCTGGAGTTTCCCAAAACCCACTATTTCCTTCCTTCTCTCCAATTTCCCAAACTGCAGTCCTTCCTTCTCTCCAATTTACCAAACCGCAGTCCTACTTCTTCTCCAATTTCCTTTCCCGCACACACTCCTCTCTATATATATTTCACCCTCTCTTCTTTTCAAAAGTATCTCTCCCACGTTTTGTTCTCGAGTTTCCTAGCCGCACTCCACTCCCCTCTCTGTGATTTCTCTGTCTTCTCTCCCTCTTCCTTTCCCAGCTTTCTCTTCCGCAGCACTCTCTCCTCCTCTTTCTCTCCCTCTCTCCGATACTCCCTATTCTCTCTATTTTCCACACCTACCTTCCTCCCTCCTCTGCTCCCTCTCTCCGGTTTTCACCCTCTCTACCTCAGCCACACCCTATTATTTTCTCTCTCTCTGTTCTCCCCTCCTCCGGTTCTCTCTCTCGCCGTCTCCGTCGCCTCTCTCTCGTCCTCTTTCAGCACTCTCCTCCTTCTCTCCCTGCCATCTCTCTCTCCTCCACGCCCCCAGCACTGCCACGTTCCCACAGCTTCCTTCCATGCATGCTGGCTAGCTGCGGTGAAGCCCTCTACCTTCTCCACGCACACAGCAGCGAGCACATGCATGCACCTCCACCTTCCTGCATCTCCACGCAGCAAAGCTTCACAACCACCCTCCAGCAGCTGCACCCACGGGCATGTCCCAGCAACATCCCACGCAGCAGCTTCCCAGCAGCACACCAACGCAGCAGCTTCTTCCAGCGGCGCATGCGGAAAGTCCTCCAGCAGCGCATGCGGCAAGTCCTCCAGCAGCATCCTTCTCCATGCACTCCAGAAGCAACGTGCAGCAGCTCCTCCTGCACTTCCACGTGGTGAAGCCAGCAATTTGAAGCTGTTCAGCCCTGCATGCGAACCAGCTGCTTTCTCCACCCTGCTTCCAAGCACCCCACGCATGCAGCCCACCAGCTGTCCCAGCAAGCCTTCCTCCACGCAGCAGCAAGCTCCACGGGCTTGAAGTCTCCAGCAACTGCTCGTCCAGCTTCCTCCAGCACCAACAGCAACCGTCCACTCCATGCAGCCAAGTTCCCACAACCTGCAGCACCAGCAGCCACATCTCAAGCGGCAGCTTCCTCCCTCTTTCCACGCGCCAACCTGCATGCAGCCACGCAGCTTCCAGCAAGTTCCTCCCACACAGCACCTGTCCCAGCCAAGTTCCAGCAACCTGCAGCAAACCACTCCAATTTTGTGTTGTTCTCGGTTCTTTAATTAGGGGTAGTGTTGGTATTATTTAGTTAGTCTTTGGTTATTTAATTAGGATTAGTTCTTGAATAGTTGTTGTTTAATTAATTATTAGTTGTTAATTAGGTTATTTGATTCATGATAATTAATGATTTATACCTTTAAACAATAGTTTGTCTTTGATGTTATAATTTTCTTTGTCGTGCTTATTTCCCAATTATGTTTGTGTTGAATTTCTGAAAAAAAAAAAAAAACAAAAGATTTGTTGAATTAGAGTAATCCTATTTTTAGGTAACATTAGTTAACTTAGTTTTAGTTTAATTAAGTAATTAGTTTATTTTAAATCTCACTTATTTTTATATTAACTAAAGTCCAAAGTTTTCAAAATTAAAATTCTACCTCCCTGTGGATCGACTCAGACTCACCACTGTTAATTTTTAAATCTGATTTGAGTGAGCCGGATAAATTTAGATTGAACGTTTTCATGTGTTTAACGACACACAATTCGAAACGATGACCAATCAATTAACTAGGCCAACAACTGTGTTAGTTGGTGGACTTCCTAGGAAGGTCACCCATCCTGGGACTTCTCCTAAACGAGCATGCTTAACTTCGGAGTTCTTTCAAACACACGCTCCAAAAAATGGTTAACCAGTGTTGTTCGTAGTCTATTGATTTAGTCTATTTAACATATTCTTATACGGGATGTTATAGTTTGCCAGCACCTACTTCAGCGAGAGATGCGAGCAGTTGAAGATCAAGAAAAACTACACGTCGGTCGCCCATCCCAGGCGAATGGCTTAATAGGAAATGCTAATCAAACCTTACTCCACAAAGTTAAGACTCGATTATAGGGGATCACAGGGTCCTGGGTAGAAGAACTACCTAGCATCCTATAGTCGCACAGAACAACAATTCGGGCAAGAACAGGAGAAACTCCTTTTCACCTAGTCTATACAGCAGAAGAATTGATTCTCTTTGAAATATGGAGCCCTCGCTACGAGTTGAGGCCACGGAAGTAGAAAGCCACCAACAACTAAAGGAGAACCACGACATGCATGCAGAAGTTTGCGAGAATGCTAGGCTTCGAATGGTGGAATACCAACATAAGATGGCCAAGTATTACAACCTCAGAGTCAGAGAAAGGTAGTTCTTCCTGGGAGACCTAGTCTAGAAGAAAACTGGAGCTTTGGTGCCACAACGGGCCGCAGGAAAACTGACCCTCATTTGGGAAGGCCCCTATTGAGTCTCGGAAGCTCTCGGGAAAGGATCATATTGACTCACTAGACTCGCTGGCAAGGAGGTACCCCGCACTTGGAACTCCAATAATCTAAGAGATTATTCTTGTTAGGAGCTTCCAAGACTTTGTACTAGAAATTGAGAAATAAACAATAGTCTTTCGTTCTCTCGACCTGTCGCTATTTATATTTTTTTCTCAAGTGCTCACACTCAGGAAGGACATATAAGTCAAATCTTTTTCCCGAGTGTTCACACTCGGAAAGGGCAGTTAAGCTTATCTTTTTCTCGAGTGCTTACAATCGGGAAGGATGTGTAAGCCTAACTTTTTCCCAAGTTGTAAGGACTGAGGCTTTCGGATCCGGTTTTCGGAGTTGGACCCTGTAGTTCAGGCTCCAGTGGGGCTGAGACTCTGTATCGATTCGCGTCGAGCCCGTGAGACGCTGTTTAAACGGCGTCCAACTATGCTGACGCGTTTTAGCCTGTGCCACGTGGGCTGGCTTTGGGTCGCGAGAGTACGGCCCTGACATGTCGTCTGAACGGCGTCTGTGAGTCACGACGCCTTTCAGACTGCGACTCTGGGTTGTCAGAGTACGGCACCAGTCTTGTCGACTGAACGGCGTCTTTCTTGGAAGACGCGTTTCAGACCTCTGTCAGAGCGTTGCAGAGGGTTGTCAGAGCAGCCGTCACATCGACTGATAGGCGTCCGTACATCTCGACGCGTTTCAGCCAGTCTCTGGTTAACCCCGAGAGCCCTCCTTCTTTCTCTCATTTGCTCCTCCTTCTCTCTTTCTCTTCTTCCTTCCGGCGACTCCGACATCGACCCTTCGTCCTTCCCTCCACTCCAACATTTCCCTACCTCTCACCTCTACCACCACCACTTCCTTCGCGGCGTTCCATTCTCCGGACGGCGGCCGACGTCCCGGCGGAATGGCGGCGTCCTCGAGGGTACCGGCGGCGGTCTGCGGTGCGGCGGGTCGGAGGCACGGAGCTTGGAGGAGTTCAAGAACCGGTAGGGTGACGGTTCCCACAGTGTTGTGTTCTAAATAATGTTTTTCCCCGTTTAAAGCATGCTATGGATCGATGGTTTTAGGGTAGAATGAGCATGTTAGGGGGTTTTTCCTTGATGGGAATGGGAGTTTATGTGGATGTGAATTCTTGATACTTTGGTTGCCCTCTTTCCCCTCTGTTTTGGGGCTTTTTCGGGGTATTTGGGGCTAAGGGAGGAACCCTCGGATCGAACCAGGGAACCAGGTTTCTGGCGCTAAACGGCGTCGTGCCTGGTCGACGCCTTTCAGAAGGACGTTAGGCCAGTACGACGCCTTTTAGGACAGAAATCCCCCAGTTCGAGGTTTCAGGAGTCAGGGACTCTGGCGCTAAATGACGTCATGGATGGACGACGCCTTTCAGAAGGACGTCGGACCATCATGACGCTATTTAGGCAGGAAATCATCCCAATTGAGGGACTCAGTTCGAGGATTCTGGGACTAAAAGACGTCATGGGTGGGCGACGCGTTTTGGAATAGCGTCGAGCCACCATGACGCCTTTTAAGGCAGCAATCCCTCGATTAGTGTTTTCTGGAATTCCTGGTTTTTCAGTGTGAACGGCGTCTGAGGATGTTGACGCCTTTTAAAAGGCGACCACTGGTGTCGACGCCTTTTAGGCCAGATTCTGAGGCCGGTATTTCATGAACCAATTTAGGGTGCTTGAATGGCGTCGGCCTCGGGCGACGCGATTCAAGCCAGAACTACACTAATCCATGCCAGTAAAATGTGTTTACACTGCTAGATAGTCGGTTAATGCATACAGTTAGTATACTCGATGTGATGAACTCTTCGTGACCGGATGGCACTGCGTTGTGTATCGTGCGATCGTGGACTTCTTCCGTGACCGGATCGCACCGTGCCGTGTTTTCTGTTTCGGTGGACCTAGAGTGACAGTTGTAGCGTTCTACACCCTGTGTCGGTGCGGAGGGACACAGCGCTGACGGGAGTAGTGGCGGGGTGACGCCTAGTAGAGAGGGTCACCTGGTGAACCCCGGGGTTAGCTAGCTTGTACCGGTGTCGGAGAGGTACCGTTGGAGTGTCACTCGTGCTGGGGGAAGGAGTAACCACCTGAGCCAGTTGGGCCGGAGTAGCCAGCGTGCTATCCGAGGGGTTACTGTTTGGTCTCAGCGGGCCGGTGTTTGCTGAGGGAAGGAGTGACCGCCGAGGTGGCCCGTGTGCTATCCGAGGGGTTACTGTTTGGTCTCAGCGGGTCGTTGTTTTCCCACTCTCGTTGTGAAGTTGACGTGTTTTAAGGATACGCCGAATTACGAGTTTCCTGATAGATTAGAATTATGCATGTTAGTTATACTTTGAATGCATGTGATTCGCATTGAGATGTAGGTATGGAAATCATTGTCTCTGCATGGTTATTATATCCCTGCTGTACTTTTCACTTGTGGGTGTGTGTGTGTGGCAGTGGGGATCGAAGGATCCCTACTGAGTCTTTTCGTTGAGACTCACCCCTGCGGCTTTCAGGTGAGGACTCCAGGCAGACCTAGCCAGGGTTGTGTGGCTGAGTGCTGAGCGTCGTCGACTGTTGTTCCGGGGTATGCCCCGATGTAGTTGTTATCTTTATTTCTGGCCTGTATGTATAATCATTTCTTTTCTGTTGGAGTATGTAATTATTTGCTGTATCGAGTCGCATTGTAATAACTTTTAATTTCTGCATTTTCCCTTCAATTCAATGCGATGTGAATGTTTAGCTTAGTTGATTATTTATTTCCCAGACTTACTCGGATCCTGGTTTGGTTACAAGTTAATGATTCGGTACCCATTTAGTAATCGGATCCCCGATTATAGGGTGGCGGGTCGTTACAGTTGGTATCAGAGCATTCGGTCTGGCAAATAAATGAATAACTAGGTTAAATGTCATGAGTCCGGCAAATAATTACATTATCCCGTACAGGCACGACGGTAGCATAGGTTTTGGGTTTCTAACTAGAACTTTTCGATTTTGTGTTTGTAGGCGATTAGATGGCTCCTAGGAAGAGGGTGCCAGTTGTTTGAGAGAGGGCAGATGTCCCTAGTGGTTCTGAGGCCGGTAGGCCGAGTGTAGAGCAGTTCATGGAGGCTATGATGATACTATGGCCAGATATCAGACCCGAGACCTTAGTGAGAGTTCTAGTGCTCGGGGTGGGTCTACGGCTACACTGGAGAGATTCCTGAAGCTGAGGCCACCTCACTTCGCCGGTCGTCCCGACCCTGACAAGGCCGTTTACTGGCTTAGGGAGATAGAGAAGACTTTTGACACCATGGATTGTGCAGCAGTGGAGAAGACTCCGTTAGCTACCTTCATGTTGAAGGATAGCGCCTATGATTAGTGGACCTTCTTGAAGAGTTTGTCTTATGAAGATAGGAGTCTCAGGGAGATTTCTTGGGAGACTTTTGTGAAGGAATTCAATGCGCAGTATTTTCCTAGACATGTTCAGAGGGCCAAGGAGAGGGAATTTATGGAGCTGACTCAGGGGAGTATGACAGTACTCGAGTACCAGGCGAAGTTTGTTTCGCTTGGGAGGTTTGTGCCCTTCATCTCGGGGGACGAGGAGCGACGTACTGAGAGGTTTGTGGATGGGTTGAGGCTCGGCCTGAGGAACTTTGTGGCATCTCACTGTTGTAAGGATCTGGCATCAGCAGTTAGGAGTGCAGCGGCAGTAGAGGCACAGCTGAATCAGTCAGCCCGGGAGAGAGGACTGACTGCTCAGGGACCAGCTCGTGGCAGGGGCAAGGCAGCGGCAGCGGCCCTTTCGTCCGGATCGGGATCGTCGTCACTCGGCTCCCGATTCAGGAGATTCTTCCGAGGCGGTGGCAGCAGTAGCGGCAGCAGTGGTAGTAGCAGACCTAGGCAGGATCAGCAGACCCAGTCGGTGTCCAGCGCCCAGCAGGAGTCAGCTCAGAGGCTTCCTGCAGTTTGTCAGCACTGTGGTGGTACTCATGGGGGGACTCAGTGTCCTGCTTTCTCTGGGAGATGCTATACTTGTGGCCAGCAGGGCCACGTGGCGAGGTTTTGCCCGCAGGGGCGTGGCCAGAGGCAGGGACCAGCTGATCAGAAGAAGCCGAGGACCCAAGGGAGAGTGCTGGCTATCACCAGGAAGGAGGCTCGTGCGTCCAACTTGGTGGAAGGTACACTTTCTGTCCTTGGGAACTCTGCGCATGTGTTGATTGATTCGGGTGCTTCGCATTCTTTCATTTCTGAGCAGTTCATAGATAATATTTCTGCACCCATTGATGAGTTAGCTGATGGATTGATGGTAGAGGTTCCTTCTGGGGATTTCATGTTATCTTATAATTATTTGAGGGATGTCCCCTTGACCATTGAGGGCCATGAGTTACCCGCCCAGTTGGTTGTGCTGGCCATTCGTGATTTCGACATCATCTTGGGCATGGATTGGTTGGAAGCTTACTATGCTGAAGTGGACTGCCACAGGAAGAGAGTGCGTTTCTCTATTCCAGACATCCCGATCTTCTATTTCCAAGGTATCAGGCTCTCTTCTCGAGGTATTCTTATTTCTGCCTTTAAGGCTCATAGGTTGCTTGCTGGTGGTTGTGAGGCCTTCCTTGCCTCTGTTGTTATTTCCGATGCCCGTGACTGTCCCAGTCCCTGGGAGGTGCCAGTAGTGTGTGACTTTGCAGATGTGTTTCCTGAGGAGTTGCCTGGCCTTCCTCCTCAGCGAGAGGTCGAGTTTACCATTGAGCTTGCACCGGGTACGGCGCCTTTGTCTAAGGCCCCGTATCGGATGGCGCCAGCCGAACTCGCTGAGTTGAAGGCGCAGTTGCAGGAGTTGCTTGATAAGGGTTTCATTCGTCCCAGTACTTCTCCGTGGGGTGCTCCAGTCCTTTTTGTCAGGAAGAAGGACGGTTCTTTGAGACTGTGCATTGATTATAGACAGCTGAACCAAGTGACGATTAAGAACAAATACCCGCTTCCTAGGATCGATGATTTGATGGATCAGCTGCAGTCTGCGAAGGTGTTTTCCAAGATTGACCTGAGATCTGGGTACTATCAGATGAGGATCCGTGATGTTGATGTCAGTAAGACAGCTTTCAGGACTCGGTATGGACATTATGAGTTTTTGGTTATGCCCTTCGGTTTGACCAATGCTCCGGCAGCCTTTATGGATTTGATGAACCGAGTCTTTAGGGCCTATCTGGATCAGTTTGTGGTGGTATTCGTCGATGATATTTTGATATACTCTTCTTCTGAAGAAGAGCACGCCACTCATCTTCGAGCGGTGTTGCAGGTCCTAAGAGAGCACCAACTCTATGCCAAGTTCAGCAAGTGCGAATTCTGGCTAGACAAGGTGCACTTCCTTGGGCATGTCATTTCTGGCGAGGGCATCGCAGTGGATCCAGCCAAGATTGAGGCAGTGATGGATTGGAACAGGCCAACTACAGTGACTGAGATCAGGAGCTTCTTGGGACTTGCCGGTTATTACAGACGGTTTGTTCAGGGGTTTTCTTCGATAGCGGCCCCCTTGTCGAGGTTGACTCGAAAGGGAGTTCGTTTTGTCTGGACCGAGGATTGTGAACGGAGTTTCACTGAGTTGAAGACTCGCCTTACTTCGGCCCCAGTGTTAGTGCTTCCATCTGGGTCAGGTGGGTTTGTGGTTTACTCGGACGCGTCCCGTCGAGGTTTGGGCGCAGTTCTAATGCAGCATGGCAGGGTAGTGGCTTATGCTTCTCGACAGCTGAAGAAGCATGAAGAGAACTATCCTACCAATGATTTGGAGCTGGCAGCTGTAGTATTTGCACTTAAGATTTGGAGACATTACTTGTATGGTGAGAAATTTCAGGTCTTTACTGATCACAAGAGCCTGAAGTATGTGTTCACTCAGAGAGACTTGAACTTGAGGCAGCGAAGGTGGATGGAGTTCATTAAGGATTATGACTTTGACTTTTCTTATCATCCGGGCAAGGCGAATGTTGTGACAGACGCCTTGAGTCAAAAGACAGTCATGTCATACCTTATGATTGGAGAATGGAAATTATTTGAGCAGGTTGTGGAATCTTCTTTCCGGGTACCACGTGAGGATGATAGGCCCGTGTTGTCCAGCTTGACTGTGAGGCCAGTTGTGTACCATGCTGTGATTGAGGCTCAGAGGGCAGACGCAGAATTACCGCAGATTCTCCAGAGACCAGAGGTGGAATTGTGGGATGACGACACAGTTAGATTCAGAGGTAGACTTTATGTCCCGGCCGAAGAGGACATACGTAGGAGTGTCCTTGATGAGGTGCACCGTTCCAGATATGCAGTGCATCCCGGAACAACCAAAATGTATCAGTGTTTGAGAAGGCACTTCTGGGGGCCTGGTATGAAGAATGATGTGGCTGAGTATGTAGCTAGGTGCATGACTTGTCAGCAGGTTAAAGCCGAGCATCAGAGACCTGGAGGGTTGCTGCAGCCCTTGCCGATTCCGGAATGGAAGTGAGAACACGTGACTATGGACTTTGTGATGGGTTTACCTACATCCCCTAGCAGGAGAGACGCTATCTGGGTCATTGTTGACCGGCTGACCAAGTCGGCACACTTCCTAGCTATTAGGAAGGACTGGTCGGTCGGTAAGTTGGCCAAGTTATTTGTAGATCGGATCATCTCTCTGCACGGGGTACCATTGTCCATCGTATCAGATCGGGATCCGAGGTTCACTTCCAGGTTCTGGAAGAGTTTTCAGAATGCCTTGGGTACTCAGTTGGCTTTCAGTTCGGCATACCATCCCGAGACTGATGGGCAGTCGGAGAGGACCATTCAGACTTTGGAGGACATGCTCAGGGCGTGTTGTTTAGACTGGGAAGGTTCTTGGGAGCAGCATTTGTCTACGGTGGAGTTTGCCTATAACAACAGTTATCATTCCAGTATTGGCATGGCGCCTTACGAGGCTTTGTACGGGCGACCGTGTCGATCTCCTCTGTGTTGGTCTGAGATTGGTGAGAGACAGGTTGCAGGACCTGAGTTAGTTCAGCAGTGTACTGAGGTTGTCAGGACGGTACGACAGAGGTTGGCAGCAGCTCAGAGCAGGCAGAAGAGTTATGCTGATATCCGGAGGAGACCGCTTGAGTTTGAGCTGGGAGACCACGTGTTCCTCCGAATCTCACCCGCCAAGGGTGTGATGAGGTTCGGGAAGCGAGGCAAGCTGAGTCGGCGATATATTGGACCTTTTCCCATTCTTGCTCGGATTGGGGAAACCGCGTATCAGCTGGCCTTGCCACCCAGTCTTGCAGGGGTACACGATGTGTTCCATGTTTACTTGCTGAGGAAATATATTCAGGATCCATCCCACGTCTTGGATTTTTCAGAGTTGGAGATTGCTGAGAACTTGTCTTTTCCAGAGTTTCCAGTTCGTATTGAGGATCGCAGGGAGCAAGTCCTTCGAAACAAGATTGTACCATTGGTCAAGGTTATTTGGCAGTACCGCTCCGGGGGCGAGGCAACCTGGGAGCGTGAGGACGAGATGCGGGAGCAGTTTCCTTACCTTTTCTCGTAAGTTATCCTGTGAACTAGTATATCTATGCTTTGTCTTGGTTAATTCTAACAGGCAATTTCGGGGGCGAAATTCTTTTAAGGGTGGGAGAATGTAAGGACTGCGGCTTTCGGATCCGGTTTTCGGAGTTGGACCCTGTAGTTCAGGCTCCAGTGGGGCTGAGACTCTGTATCGATTCGCGTCAAGCCCGCGAGACGCTGCTTAAACGGCGTCCAGCTATGCTGACGCGTTTTAGCCTGTGCCACGTGGGCTGGCTTTGGGTCGCGAGAGTACGGCTCTGACATGTCGTCTGAACGGCGTCTGTGAGTCACGACGCCTTTCAGACTGCGACTCTGGGTTGTCAGAGTACGGCGCCAGTCTTGTCGACTGAACGACGTCTTTCTTGGAAGACGCGTTTTAGACCTCTGTCAGAGCGTTGCAGAGGGTTGTCAGAGCAGCCGTCACATCGACTGATAGGCGTCCGTACATCTCGACGCGTTTCAGCCAGTCTCTGGTTAACCCCGAGAGCCCTCCTTCTTTCTCTCATTTGCTCCTCCTTCTCTCTTTCTCTTCTTCCTTCCGGCGACTCCGACATCGACCCTTCGTCCTTCCCTCCACTCCAACATTTCCCTACCTCTCACCTCTACCACCACCAATTCCTTCGCGGCGTTCCATTCTCCGGACGGCGGCCGACGTCCCGGCGGAGTGGCGGCGTCCTCGAGGGTACAGGCGGCGGTCTGCGGTGCAGCGGGTCGGAGGCAAGGAGCTTGGAGGAGTTCAAGAACCGGTAGGGTGACGGTTCCTATAGTGTTGTGTTCTAAATCATGTTTTTCCCCGTTTAAAGCATGCTATGGATCGATGGTTTTAGGGTAGAATGAGCATGTTAGGGGGTTTTTCCTTGATGGGAATGGGAGTTTATGTGGATGTGAATTCTTGATACTTTGGTTGCCCTCTTTCCCCTCTGTTTTGGGGCTTTTTCGGGGTATTTGGGGCTAAGGGAGGAACCCTCGGATCGAACCAGGGAACCAGGTTTCTGGCGCTAAACGGCGTCGTGCCTGGTCGACGCCTTTCAGAAGGACGTCAGGCCAGTACGACGCCTTTTAGGACAGAAATCCCCTAGTTCGAGGTTTCAGGAGTCAGGGACTCTGGCGCTAAATGACGTCATGGATGGACGACGCCTTTCAGAAGGACGTCGGACCATCATGACGCCATTTAGGCAGGAAATCATCCCAATTGAGGGACTCAGTTCGAGGATTCTGGGACTAAAAGACGTCATGGGTGGGCGACGCGTTTTGGAATAGCGTCGAGCCACCATGACGCCTTTTAAGGCAGAAATCCCTCGATTAGTGATTTCTGGAATTCCTGATTTTTCAGTGTGAACGGCGTCTGAGGATGTTGACGCCTTTTAAAAGGCGACCACTGGTGTCGACGCCTTTTAGGCCAGATTCTGAGGCCGGTATTTCATGAACCAGTTTAGGGTGCTTGAATGGCGTCGGCCTCGGGCGACGCGATTCAAGCCAGAACTACACTAATCCATGCCAGTAAAATGTGTTTACACTGCTAGATAGTCGGTTAATGCATACAGTTAGTATACTCGATGTGATGAACTCTTCGTGACCGGATGGCACTGCGTTGTGTGTCGTGCGATCGTGGACTTATTCCGTGACCGGATCGCACCGTGCCGTGTTTTCTATTTCGGTGGACCTAGAGTGACAGTTGTAGCGTTCTACACCCTGTGTCGGTGCGGAGGGACACAGCGCTGACGGGAGCAGTGGCGGGGTGACGCCTAGTAGAGAGGGTCACCTGGTGAACCCCGGGGTTAGCTAGCTTGTACCGGTGTCGGAGAGGTACCGTTGGAGTGTCACTCGTGCTGGGGGAAGGAGTAACCACCTGAGCCAGTTGGGCCGGAGTAGCCAGCGTGCTATCCGAGGGGTTACTGTTTGGTCTCAGCGGGCCGGTGTTTGCTGAGGGAAGGAGTGACCGCCGAGGTGGCCCGTGTGCTATCCGAGGGGTTACTGTTTGGTCTCAGCGGGTCGTTGTTTTCCCACTCTCGTTGTGAAGTTGACGTGTTTTAAGGATACGCCGAATTACGAGTTTCCTGATAGATTAGAATTATGCATGTTAGTTATACTTTGAATGCATGTGATTCGCATTGAGATGTAGGTATGGAAATCATTGTCTCTTCATGGTTATTATATCCCTGCTGTACTTTTCACTTGTGGGTGTGTGTGTGTGGGTAGTGGGGATCGAAGGATCCCTACTGAGTCTTTTCGTTGAGACTCATCCCTGCGGCTTTCAGGTGAGGACTCCAGGCAGACCTAGCCAGGGTTGTGTGGCTGAGTGCTGAGCGTCGTCGACTGTTGTTCCGGGGTATGCCCCGATGTAGTTGTTATCTTTATTTCTGGCCTGTATGTATAATCATTTCTTTTCTGTTGGAGTATGTAATTATTTGCTGTATCGAGTCGCATTGTAATAACTTTTAATTTCTGCATTTTCCCTTCAATTCAATGCGATGTGAATGTTTAGCTTAGTTGATTATTTATTTCCCAGACTTACTCGGATCCTGATTTGGTTTCAAGTTAATGATTCGGTACCCATTTAGTAATCGGATCCCCGATTATAGGGTGGCGGGTCGTTACACAAGTGCTTACACTCAGGAAGGGCCATGTAAGCCTATCTTTTTCCCGAGTGTTCACAGTCGGGAAGGGATGTTAAGTCTATCTTTTCCCCGAATGCTCACACTCAATAAGGGCATGCAAGTCTAACTTTCCCCCGAGTGCTCGCACTCAAGAAGGACAATTAAGCCTATCTTTTTCCTGAGTGCTCACACTCGGAAAGGGCAGCTAAGCCTATCTTTTCTCCGAGCGCTCACACTCGGGAAGGATAGCTAAGCCTATCTTTTTTTCGAATGCTCACACTTAGGAAGGGCATATAAGCCTATTCCTCCCGTGAGTGCTTACACTCGGAACCTTACAAATTCATGATAGAGTTCTCACTCAAGAAAAGTCAGTTACTTCTGACTCTCGGTTGAAGGTGACATAGATTGACGGAGCAACAATATTGGAAAGAAGCAAGTTCCTTCAAAATAAGCCCAAACGGCTACATTGTAACATTATGCCTAAAAGGCTTACAAAAAAAATAAAAATAAAAAGAGGCCTAGGGTGGATCGACTGTCTCACTCCCTAATAGGTGAAAGTCTGGTTGAATATTTTTGACAAGGCGCTTTGAACACCTTGTCGATTAACATCCATCTGGTCGGGATCCAAAGAAGAAGAACAGCTAAGGGTCGGTGAGGTCCTCGACAGCCGCAGCGGGATCTTCAACAGCAGGCTCCTGGAGGCCATCTGGAGAGGCAATAAGGTCAATAACTTCGGACGTCCAGGCTTCCTTAACTTTGTCCCTCAACATATCCTCGTCGGAGTGGTAAGCCAGGTCGTCTTGATTAGCTACCTAAGCTCTCGGCAGTTAGATAGAGCGCTCGGGCATGAGTGGCTGTCACACAAAAGCCAGCCAAGAAGTCCTTCGTGGTACCTTTGTCATAGCTAATAGTGTACTGCTTTAGGATAAACTCAACCTTTGCATCGAGGCATTCGATCAAGGACTTATACGAACTCACCGCTTCAGAAGCCGCCATTTCTAGCAACCAGCGCGGGCGTTGGCTAGGTCGAGCTCCTCCTCGACCCTCCTATTCCACTTCTCTGACTCAGAAACCTGGGCCAAGGCTACCTTAAGGTTGGCCCCAAACTCCTCCTTCACCTTCACCACTTGCTGCACCTCTGCCCGAGCCTCGTCCAAGGCTCGTTGCAATTCTGTGTGCTCCACTTCGAACTTCTGCCTGTCTGCCTAAAGTTCATCAAACCTCTCGACGAGGCAGTAGGTTTGGACAAGAGTGCACCAGCCCAACTACAAGGCTCGGATGGAGAGCTCCGAGTTAGCCTTTTGCTCCTCCTGGGCACGCTCCATCAAGATGCATACGGCCAAAACCAAATCGTGCGCCATGTTCCCGTCGGTGAAGGTGGTGGCAACGTAGACCCTCCACACGGGCGGCTACCAAGGGGCCGGCTCTTGGGGCAGAGGAGAAGCCGTCAATTCTCTCGATTCAGCCGGGGTGCTCCTAATAGCCATGCCCCCGGTTGACCGGGGGGTCTTGACAGTGGCCTCCCCCTAGCCGCTTGTCATGGTAGCCTTCCTAGTATCCACCTGGTGCCTCCTTTGATAGACATCGCCTCCCGTGGCTGCCTCATTGTCTTGGGGCTATCTCAACGCTCGCTTCCATCAGTGCATCTCCTCCAGTCTGGCAGAGACATTGGCACCGCCTGCCATCAGGCTTGCCAAGGGAACACCCTTGGGGATGTTGAAGTAATCAAATGAAGGGCCGACGTCCAGCCCTTGAATCTCCGTAGGAGGTGGACCCGCCGAGGCTCCCCTGCCATCTTCGCCTTTTCCTTGAGCTTCTTCCTACGCACGAGATGCCCGAACGATCGTCTCGGCAGAAAAGTAAGATAGGTTAGTAAGATTGCAAAAAGCCAAAAGCATGACAGAAACCAAGGTGTACACTCACTCCTGGATTCTCGGGGAGCAAGGCCATCCCTCAACAAGGCCCTTTCGGTAACTTTAAGGTCGAAGTCGATCACGAGCTAGGCTTGAGGATTGCCTTATGTGGCTCCACATCTAGGGGAATCCGACCAGGCAAAGGATCCTCCCGCATGGGACTAGAGTTGAAGGTAGAGCGGGCGTCCTAGGGAGGAATCACCTCAGGGTTACGGGTCATGAAGAAGAAATGATTCTTCCAAGACTTATTACTCGAGGTGTTGGAGCTCAGTTGGAGGAATAGGTTACGGGGACGGGCGTTCACAAAGAAGAACCTGTCATCGATATGAGTATGGGGGAGGCGTTGAAACAAGCAGTATAATAGAAAGGCCGTGGGGTTGACCTTCCGCTTATGACAAATGAGGAAAAGTTGCTAGACGAGGAGGACGAGGACTTCGGAGACCAAGAAGTGGTTCCAGAGGAAGAAGGAAGCAAAGGAAGAGTCCCGAGGGACCCTAAAGGGCCTAGGGAGCAAGAGGCCAGGATGGACTCGCTGGACAACGTAGGGAAAGCCTATGTGATGAGAGACCTCCCCCTCCTCAACTCCGACAATCAACAGAGGATTTCGGGTAAACGCTAGAGTGGGCATGGTGTCCCTTTAAACCCCCGCTTTTATATGGGAGGGCCAGCCAGGCTCCTTGCCCCTTCTTCCCACCTTGAATTCTGAGAGGCACCAAAATGGTCCATCATGATGACTGACCAAGAGTTTCATCCAAAGACGAAGAGGACGCACCCCCATGGTGACAACCTTGGACGTTTGGTCACCCGCAAGATAGCGTCACGTGGACAACCGACACCCCATGGGACGTTCAAAGATCGCGAAAAGTGAAGGGACGTTATAAATGGGCGTCCTTCCAAAGTACCACCGACATGTCAAGGATCACTCGGGGATTGCAAAAAGCGAAAGGACGTCATCTCCTTCTATGAGTAGGCGTCCTTTTGAAGGGCAACTGGCACCACGTGTCCCATGCCGTTGGTGAAGACAACCCTCCTTCGGCCTTTTCACACCATATCACTCCCATATTCGAAATTTGAATTTGGGAGTGAGGGGGCTAGTGATGAGGGACGATTGGGATTCAGCCCAAGTAGGCCCATTTAACACAGAGGCCCAAGGGCCCGCAGTCAGAGAGAACTAGTGTGAGATGCCACATGGGCTCTCTCGATATCCCGACTGACAGGTTGAATGTGGGAATTCGAAGTGCATGGGCCATGTCCCGAGAATGCCAGGCATAAGAAGACTCAGCACAACAGTTGTTGGCTCTCGAGACACTGCAGTGCCTCAGTCACACTAATTGAGAGTTGAGACGAGCTTACCCTCTTGGTACTCAGAGATCTGCAACTTGACTAAGGAAAGGCCAGGAGCCTAGACTTGGAGTACCGCTTCCTTCCAACTGCCCAAGAGGTTGAAGGGCCCCCCCAGGGTCGACCCATAACTCCTCCCTACCATAAGACGGGTCTTGCTTGTTAATGGCATAACCGTCCACTTAAGGCAGGTCCGCACGATCTGCTCTCCCCAATCACGAGCAGATCTCTTCTTGCCCAGTATTCCACGATCCCCTCAATCAAAAGGAGTGGACTATAGGCTAATTAACTCTCCAGAGGTAACAACCCTTACAGTGCCTCTGGAGAGAGGGACTATATAATCCCCAGAACTTCTCCAATCAGAGGTACGCAATACACAATTCAAAAATCCCTAGAGAGTCTATCTTCTTCTGGAACCTAACTTATGCATCGGAGAGTTCTACTCCCCAGGAGATGGAGGGCCCCCTTACGCCTCTTCTTCCTTTTGCAGGCGCAGGCCATATCCTGAGCATTTCCAACTTTACAAATATCATCGCATAGCCAAGAGCACTGATCGGACGGTCTCTTTCTTCTTACCAGTTTTCGACCGCTACAGAGACCAAATTGAAAACAGTCCCATTTCTATTTTTACAGGATTCAACAAACAAGAAATATAAGCAAATTAAATTTGTTGTGTTTGCTTTTATTTTTTAATGCAGGTCAAGTGGCCTTGATGCGACTTGAGTCTAAAGATAAAGAAGAAATTGAAGAGAAAGAAGAGTTTGAGCTAAAATCAGAATCCTCGATCAATAAAACGAACATAATTTTCAATCTAAGAGTCAAATTCGTGCAGTGAACCTTAATTTGCAATCATCATTTCAAGAGCGTCCATGTGCCTACAGCCATAATGCATCGTTTTCAAAGTCAAATTCCACCATTTCGACAGTGAATGGGTTAATTTTAGTAAAAACTTCATATTTGTTATAGAAAGAAATTATGAAGACTTGGAATTTAATTTTGATAGTGATTCATTTGTGAAAGTTGCTTAGAACTTGGTCTTCTTTTATCTAATAGATTTTATTTTTATTTTAATGAAAATTATGAATTCACATATATTTATAGACATCTCCTATGTACATAATACTAGTTGATATTTGATATTTTTTTATTCTTGTGGAGAATTCTAAGCTATCTTTAATTCTTCTTATCATCTTTTGTGATTATCTTCTTCTGAATCTTTTGCAATGGGGCAATTATTTCACTTTTACTTTTACTTTTATGTTGAAGAGAGAAAAACATGAAAATTGAATAATCTTGCCTTGCTCATCTTCCTTAATTTGTGTATATATTATAATATGACTTATTATCATAGTTTTTATTTCGGAGAGAGAGATGTAGGAGAGTACGGAATAATTGAGTGAGAAGGAAGAGGGGCATAAGCTGGCTTGGCCTGCTCACGCGTCAAGCAGAGGGGTGCGGTGCTCAACAACATCCTTTTTCTGCACGTAATGTTTTACATCCACCGTGTTTGGCAGATGTGCTTCGGGCTGGTTGCGCGCGCAGTTCATTGCGTTCTTGTCCTTTCCTTTTAGTAATTATTTATCTTTCCTAATAATTAAGGAATTTAACCGCATAAAGAATTCTTCCAAAAACAAAAATTACCATTACTTAATATGATTAGAGGATAATTTTGTGCATCATTAATTTCCCGTTTCATAAGCAGGGTAAAATTATCATAATATTTTAAACTAGGCTACAACAACCTTAATTTAATTAACTCGAGGAACGTACATCACTGCCAAGGAGAAGACATCCACATTATTTTATGTCGAATTAATAGCACATACCCTGCAACTAATTAAGTGCTTACTAAAGGCACATATATAGAGAACAAACCCTATTTTATATTGTCTACGGAAATTAAGGAGTCGAATAACTAACAAACACAAAACTCGATGGCAATGACTTCCCTGGCTGTGCCGCAAATTAAGCTACATATGATATTCTTTCCTGGAGCTTGCCAAAGTTTCCATCTCAAACAAATCTTCATGCTCCTCTTCCCTTCTCCTCACCATTAGGATGAGGATTAACTAAAAACTAGTCTCAAAGTTTTTTTTATCCCCTCTTTCGACTCCAATCCAACGTTGTCCCTATCCCCGGAGGGCCACTTCTTCCTTTTTATCCTCATCCAACGCTTGACCACGACCGCATTTCTGCTGAAAGGAGCCACACCAGCCACTCGCACACAAGGGGGTGCGCTGGGGATCCTTGCATGCATGTGTGCTGTTTCGTCCCCACCTTGTCCCTTCCCACCAATATCTTCTGGCATCAGGCCCACCCTTCCCCCCCTAAAACAAATTCCTGCCTCTATCTGACAGGTGTGCTCGACTGATTATATGTATCGGTATTAAATCTAAATACAATTTCAGCTTTCACTGAAGACAAAAAGATGCAGGCATGGGTCTGATGCATTGCGCACAGTGACAGATGTTACAGTGGGGTCACTCGGATATGAGGTCGTAAAGTATGACTAGGTCAGTGAGATTTTGGACTAAGTCATATAGGTTCATTTTGTTTGCAGAATAGCTTAAATCAAAATAGAATTTTAGGGATTTCTTAAATTAGAATAAGAGGTATTTTGATTTGATAAATTGTTGGTATTTCACGCAGAATAAAGAGAATTATATTGTGCTATTTCAAGTGATTTGATAGGAATAAGTGGAATAAAAGGTGAAATAAAGGGTAAAATTAGAGGAATGGGAGAATTAGGCATTCTAGGTAGAGTTTGGAGAATTGAGAGAATTGAAAAATTAGGTATCCTCGCAACCAAACCAGAATAGATTCTTTATACTGGTTATTCCAGCCATATTCTGCAAACAAAGTGAGCCTATAGGACTTTGAGTTAGGCAAGTGGGATCCTGAGGTAGATCAGTAAAGATTCTGACTAGGCAATTTTAGATTGGAGCAATCGATTTAACAAAATTAAGTAGAATTCCAAAATTCTATTAAATAAATGCCGGATCGGCCACTGATTGCGCACCTCTCCATAAATTCACGTTCATCCATTGATTGTGTGTCAAGTGCAGCAAGTATTTCGCCTCCTCAAATGTACAAGAAGGCGACAAAGCTGTGTGGACCCCACTGTTGGACGGGCGCAGTGAGATCGTCCAGAGGATCTTTTGTGGGGGAAGAAGCCTTGGAGATGGGCTGATCCCTCTTGGCTTGTTGGTCTCCGTGGGTGGAGAGAATCTTGCAGCTTGTTAAAGGCATGGGTTCCTAAGCCTACATAGTTACGGGATTTAGGCACTGGAGTGGAGAATTGGTTGTACGTCTCTCTCTTCCCAAGATTGCACAACGCCCCCCTGTAATGCATCTGTCGATGCATTTAAATTAGGCTAAGGGTTAACATGTTATTAAATTTAATTTCTAAAGAGGATAAAACCTAACCCTTTAGACGCAAATTAAAGTTTATTTTTAAAAAGGATCAATCGCAACCCTTTAAATAGGGTGTTGTATTTATAAGAATAGGTTTAAAGTGTTTTGAATTTCAAAGGACTATCTCCCACAATCGGACTTACCTTAGATGAACATAGAGGAGTGATAAGTTGATAACTTTGATCATTTAAGGGCAATTACACGCATCATACTCATGATTTTATCCGAAAAATTACATGAAATGATAGATAATTTCGTATCAATTCTAACGATACAAATTTTGTCAAATTCCGACTTAAAAACATCGTCATTTCATATGAATAATGGAGTATAGCGCATTTGCGATTTTTCGACAAAATCAAGATGAAAAATAAATAAATGTAATGATTTTTTATGATAATATACTAATTACATTTATTCTATGTGAACATGACATGTAGATAATGTAGTGCAGTTGGTAAAGTCTCTAGAAATTTATGGGAGGTCTATAACTCAAATCCTAGCAGAATTGCCCACTTTTTTAGAAAAATAAAAGGAGCAGGGGCAAACTGGTCTTTACTTCTCAGAGAAGGGTTGCCCTAATCCTTATCCAAGGAGGCCAAGAAGAGTAGCCGCGCATCTTCTATCTCGCTGGCTTTTTCCTCTCCACTGCTTCTGACCTGCTCTCTTTCTCCTGTTCTCTCGTTGAAAAGAGTTGGCAATTTAGTAATTTTGAAGCTCAAGACAAGGTGTTTGAAGGCTCTAAAGGAAGAAAACATGGACAGCGAAAGAAGTTTCATCTAAGGTTTCTATTTCTTCTTCATATTCATCCTTTGAAGCTTTTGAAGATCACTATGGAGGAGCCAACCAACCATCTTCTTTTTCTAATTTTTCTTCTAGCTTTTCATTGATTCCATATAGATTCATCATTGTTTTCCTTTTCATAGTTCATCTCATCACTTCATGTTCACACACACACACTCATATTTCCATACCCATATACATGTTAGGAGTTTAAAGAACAACAATCAAGTGAATAGATTAGTTTAATTACATGCTTAAATTTCTTATTAGAATAGATATTACTCTCTATTTTAGTTCTAATTAAATTCTTTCTTATTTAATCTTTTTCTTGCAAGGTACATTAAAAAAGGAGAAAAGAAGATTCAAAGGAATAACAACCAAGAAATCAAAAGCAAGAAAACATCAATAAAAAGGCCTCTCTTTCTTTGGCCGGCTGAAGAGAGGAAATCAAGAACTCAATCTCCCAAGTTAAAAAATGTAAGCGATCAATATTTCTTTGAAACTTTCAAAGTTTCTAGCGATTACGTTTTCTTTAGTTTTAAATAGTTTTACTATTCATATAAACAACACAAATTCAAACATCACACACATGATCTGAGCGTTCACAGCTTTTTGACGATCATAGTGGGACTTGGTCTTGCCATTTTTTTAGTATTTGTTCTTGCTTATTATCATCGGGCACCCACAGTGCACCACTTGTGTCCCTTGGCCACTCATTTAACCAATTGATGATTTTAGTTACTTTTATCCCTACGTGCACTACGTGCACACCCCTTTGTGGCAAAATCTTGCCCTCCCGTGATTTATTGAAGGTTGTGAGTGTGATAGGAAGTGTGTGGTTGATTGAGTTTATGCTTGTTTGCATGATAATAAACCTGTTTAACTTGAATTTATATGATCAGTTAGATTTTTGTTTATCTTGATAACTTGGGAGGGGATTGTCCCCGAAATTGTTCTCTATTTACAATTTTTAGGCTCGGAATAGCGTCTAGGCAGAGAGACATGATTCAAACCGCGTTGTTGTGCCAAGACGCCATTTAGCGCTGCCTAAGGTTCTGTTAACAGAAGAAGCTTCTGTCTTGAATAGCGTCGGTGAACAGTGACACGATTCAAACAATTCCTTCTTTTGCTCATCAGCCCTTAGATCATTGACTTCTTTGCTACCTATATTTATCTTATACTACATTAGAGGACATCCAGGCCGTAGGTCATCTGCATTGGGGCTCACCCCCCCTCTCATAGGAACACCTTTCCTAATATCCTCACCTCTCTCTAACTGGGTTGGTCCCTCGGTCAAACTAGAGTGGTTGGTGTTAAGACCGCCGTAAGTCCCCAAAAATAAGGTACTCCTCCTTGTTCATCGGGCTGATTGTACCAATTGATGTCCTGGTTATTCATTCATACTGTTATGAGAGAATCATAGAGTAATAACGATGGAAAAATTGAACCGAAACTAGGATCCCACCCCGTTGAGTAAATTTGTGTCTAAAAACTCAAGTAATTCAACAAGGAATCCTGAAGCAACGTAATCATCCACTTGTGTATTAAACTTTGTGCAACATGTTTGAACTTCTTTGCCAAAACTTAATATCATGATGCTTCGATCAGATAGAACTTTGGGTATGGCTACTTACGAGCAGGATGCCGTGTTTAAATACGAGGGAGATGCTAATGCCCCTCGGGGATTTGATTATTATTCTGAGAACGGGGAAGATGCTAATGCCCCCCACAACTCGAACTACTATCATCTTGGGTATGAGGGAGACGCTTGTGCCCTTCAAGGTCAGGTCCATTTCACTCACGACCAGTACGATCCTAATATTGATCGTCCTCATATACATGTGATCTCTAATCCTACCTACGAGGAGGCTCAAGATCAAGCTCAGCCTTCATCTACCAATCCTCTTGAATTAGTTACTGTCTTGGGAGCTCTGGCTACCCATGTGGATGCTCAGCAACTTGAGGCAATCCAATCTATCCTTAAGGGGAAGACGCCCTTGTGTTCTGTCGAACCGAATCACGCGGTTCCCCTAGTCATTCATCAAGTTCCTTCTCCTTACCATGCTTCTCCCATTCATCAGGCCATGGAGGGCCTTCATATTTCAACTCCCCGGCCATCTGGGCCACAATTGTCTTCCTCGAGATATCCGGCTAGACCGCATACGCCAACTTACCAAAATGCCTTCAGGCATGGTGGAAGTGCGGCGGACCTCAACCATACTACCCCCCTTGCCCCACTTATTCCGAGAAGCAAGCCTATCATGCTCCACCACCTCCTCCTCCCCAGAGAAAACCCCAGGCCCGAAGAGGGCATCTTATTCTCCGCTCCCGGAGTCTCTATCAGACATATTCAACGCCCTCATGGCAGCCAATGCTTTCGTCTTGTCAAAAGTGAAAACAGTCTGGCCCCAGAATGCTGATGCCTCCAAGTATTGTGTCTTCTATAGACAACCTGGGCATATAGTGGATGTATGTTTCTAATTCAGGGATTACATCTATGATTTGAATGAGCAAGGGGGTATTGATTGGGAAGAGATGAGAAAGTATATAGCCGCCTTGAAGGCGAGGAGACCGCAGAAACAACAGTAGCAACAACAACAACAGCCACAGTAGCAGCAACAACAACAACAGCCACAGTAGCAGCAACAACGGATACAAAAGCACCACTACAGGCAACAGCACCATCAAACATGGGTATTGTGCAGAACCCACTGCCAGAACATCAAAACCAAGTTGCCCCAATCCTTACCCATAGCCAGTCTGAGGCTAACAGGGGACAATAGTGGAAAGAAGACGAATCTTCCTCTATTCATTCAATAGGCCATGTTCCAAGTACCGTCGAACAACCGCCTCGCCGCATCCTCCACATACCTAAACCAGAGTTCGTCATCATCATTCCCATACCGACACCCGCCGATCTTAAACCCACCACCAAACCTCAACCAAATAACCCACCATCACCCAATTATGAACCACTCATGCAATCTAAACCATTTCTACGCATACCATTTCCCACATCACCTGCACCAGCCATTCACCCCAATACCATACAACCATCCAAACCACTCATCTGCGTTCCAGCACCTCCACCAAATAATCTACTATCACCCACACATGAACCCATTACACCCTCCAAACCCCTCGTCAATCCGGCGGTACTCAAGAAATCACCTTCCAATGATGAGGAGCACACGCTCCGAAGCGGGAGAATCTTCAACAAAGTCTTCCCTCAATCTAGAGTTAGAGAAGGCCCATCACAGCCGCCAGAGGAAGTACAGAATGAAAAAAGTGCATCTGGCACTCAATATGACTTGTTGAACCACCTGGACAGAACACCGGTATGCATTTTAGTACTTAAACTAATCAAAAGATCCAAAACCCACCAAGAAGCTTTAACGGAGTATCTCAAAAGGGTTATGATTAATGAGGACGTGCTGGTAGAGAAGATCACTACACTACTAGTTCCACAGGAGGGATAATCCCTCTATCTCTTTCTACACATCTAGACTAGCACCACTAGTAGCCAGGAGCATGGCATAAGCATTACAGTCAACATTTACAAGAAGGCTGTGGACGCATGTCTAGTTGATACAAGAGCTTCCATTAATATATTGTCACCAAAGACCCTAGAATTTTGTGGTGTACCCAAAGAAAAGTGGCTGCCTTCCCCCATCTCTGTTACCGCCTACGACAACTCTACCCGTTCCCTCCTAGGAATGGTCTATTTGAAAGTGGAGCTAGGTTCCGTTTGTCATACCGAGGTCGAATTCCATATTCTTGAGATCGACCCTTCTTTGAAAGGCATCCTTGGCCGTCCGTACATCAAATCCCTCGAGGCAATTCCATCTACAAACCATCAATGCCTCAAGTTTCTATACAAAGGATAGATTATTAAAGTAACGAGCATGTCGATCCTTACTGTTGCTCACTCTTTGAACATTAAACCGACTCCTTTACTTGGCCGACAACCCATTCTGTCGGTATTACAGGTTTATTTTCCTTCGGCTGATCCTTTGAAAGCCACTATACATGCTCCTTACCCAGTCGATGCTATGAAAAGGGGGAAGTGCGTGAGTACCCCTGGCTGGGATATCATGATGAAGGGTGGCTATCAACCAGGAAAAGGCCTGGGCACACAATTACAAGGCAGAACCACACCTATCAAAGATAGCAAAAGAGCACCTGGTAACGGTCTGGGCTCTAAGCCAGTAAGGGTGAGACGACACATTGTTCAGCTGTAGGAAGACGAAGACGATAAAAAAATATGGAAGATAATGACCACACCGTGCAAGAAAAATCGGTATCCCTTGACTTAGACCTTATATACACTTTTCATTAAGGGACCGGTAATTAATCACGATAATGACAACACGGTGGTGATCACTTCCCTCTTCGACCTACATGACATTTATGAGAGAGATCTAGCCAGACAGTGTTCTGAGTTGCTGACGTACCAGTCCTTGGAGGCTCTGCGGTCGATGAAAAGGAGGACGATTCAAGATCCAGAATGCGAGTGGTACCACTTGTGAGTGCTCAATTTGAGTGTGTGATTATCATGAGAATTATGTTATTTAATAACAATAAAAGTAATTTAAAACTAAGATGTGATTGCCAGAAACTTTTGACTAAAAAGTTTTAAAAGAAAAGATTTGATCGCTTACCTATTTGAGACGTGGGAGATATGAATGTTCTTGATTCCCTCTCTTCAGCCGACTGAAGGAAGAGAGCCCTTTTTGCTCTTGTTCTTGCTTGATTTGGGGATCGTCCTTTTCGCTCCAAAATTTCTTATTTTCTTGATCTCCACTTTGATCCTTTGATGCTCCTTTGTACCTTGCATGGAATGAGATAAAAGAAGGAGAAAAGCTATTATAACTAATAGAATGTAGAATCTATTCTAACAAGATTATTAATCATGTAATCATAACGAGGAACTCACTTGTTTGATGTTTGTTTAAACCCCTATAGCATGTATGGGATTGGAAATATGAGTATATGAGTGAGTGTGTGAAGAGCATAAAGTGGTAGATATGGTTGTATGAATATGATGATGAAACTAAGATGAAAGTATGCAAGAACACTAAAGAAGAAGGAAGATTAGATGGCCCATTTGAAGCCTTGGGCTTATTTGATCTTGAAGGATGAAGAGGATAAAGCTTGTTGACCACATTTTTCTCTTTCAAGTACTCTTGGAAGTCGTCATGTAGCGCTATGATCCTTCAATGCTTATGCCTTTTCGAACCTTTTTCCAAATCTTTTTCCAACCTTTTCGAACTTTTTTAATGACCAATGGCTTGGGTTTATATAGAATTAATGTTAGAGCTCTCACATGTCTCCGCGGCTGCTTATGGATCAACTTGAAAGAGTTTGAAGCCAATCCAACCAAGAGAACAAGATAATCTCGGCCAAATCATCATTATTTGTAGTTAACTAAATTGCGTCGCCCGAGGGAGATATCTTTTAGCTAAATTAAAGCTAATGATAATGCGGAGAAGGAAACCGAAAGAAGTAGGAAACCTAAATGGCGACGAATTAGCAAGACGTGTTTTAGTTAATTAGGAAATTAATTAAAAATCAAATTAAAAAACAAAATAAATCAGGAAACCTAAATGGCGTCCACCATGCGTGACATCATTTAGTGAAATTTTGTATTTCGATTAAGAATCTAAGTTAAAATCAATTTGTCTAATAAACTAAATAGCGTCATGACATAACGACGTCATTCAGACAATTAATCCAAAAAATAATAAAACTTAATTATTGATTAAAAATTAGACCATCTTGGGGCATTATTATATGATATGAAATTTACTCAATATGATGTCAAAATTAGCGTGTCTACAGTTGTCCTACCTTGGCATTGATTTTGCAAAGAAGTGAAATGAAATGAAATGTACTAAAAAGGTGATGCCAAGGTGTGATGAGACACGCTCTCAACATCACATGATAGAAATTTTTCTCAAAAACAATCAATGAAAATAACTCAAGGAGATCAATGGAATCAATCATGTTTGGATGAGGTAGACAAGGAAACAAAATAAGGTTGATCAACTTCCTCAATTGGAAAGTACCCTAGGTCACAAACCCTGCAGGTTTTATCATGGGGAACGATTACCAGCCAATGTGGAAGTGTTGCAACTATGATGGATCTTAAAAGGAAACAAGAAAAATTTGGGATAAAGAATCTAAGAAGTGATAGAATTTCAAGGATATCTTCAAGCGAACCTCAAAGATAATTAAGATACTCAATTCAAAATAGAATATTTCATGTCATGTAGGATTTATATGATCAATGGTCTGAAAATTAATCAATAATTAATTTTTATCATAATAATTTCAAAGTCCTTCATGATGCATGTTGGGCTAAAAGAAAAATATAAAATGAAATAAAATATAAATTAATCAAGGATAATATTGTTAAATTGTTATTAATGAGTCAATATACCAATTCTGCAATTCACTGCTAAGTCGAAGCTCGTTTGTCTACGCACCGTTTCACAAAAGTGGAACCATCGTCCCCATCAATTAACAATCCAACGGCCTATCCATGCGATTAAGAATCCTCTGGAATTATCACAGTTTTTGTTGAAGGAGAATTCAAATTCCAGTTTTATCAAAACTACAAGGTCCTTGATATACTCTAATAAATATTTAATATAAAATAATGATGATGCAATCAATTACATAATGGAATACAAGAATAGACATAAAGATAACCGTCTTTTTAGCTATGGTCAGGACTCATGAATTCCCATAGTGGGACCTTTTTGAGGTTTTCAGCTTCATTGTCACTCCTTTGAATTTCCTGTGATTAGAAATCATCAGTAATTTCAAGCAAATTATGCAATTAAACATCAAACATGGATAAACATGGAATTTCGGACAAATAACAGGAAAACCATGAAAAGTGTCGTGTCGAACCGACATCATTTGAATGACGTCGTTAATCAAAGACACCTTTTAAACCACAGAGACAGGTTTCCTGTGTTCAATCCGGAGTCCAATTCTCTTTAATGCATATTCCTTCTCCAATTCGAAAAAAGCTCTTCAATGTTGCAAACCTCTATACATAAGCTTCCAGAACTTATATCAAGAAAAATCCATGCACAAACTAGGGATCAAAGTAAGGGATTCTCTCTAAAACTCAAGAACAATCAAGATTTCAAGAGGAAAAGCTCAAGGTATTCTAGGAAAGATGGATTCTTCTCAAGGTATTTCAAACAAGAGGATGAGAAAAACACTTGAGAAGATTTCTAGAGTGAAAGATCATCTTAGTGGGAGAAATCCTAACCTACAAGTAAGTCAATCTCTCTAACCTTTTAATCAAATCCTCTTCCATGTTCTTCATGTTCTCTATTTTTTTCAAATCATTCTTTTATATTCATCTTAGGGATATCCTTTTTTCCTTGGTCCAAGAAGATTCTCCTCACTTTCTTGGATCCAAAAGCTTGTGAGTAAAATCAATATATCCATGCAATCATATATTTCCAAGTGGCATATCCAAAGATTAATCGTTCATGCCAAACACTATAAGAGCACGAGCACGGATTGGGCGGCTATGGGGGTTTTGATTGAGTTATGGCATCTACAAACACATACTTTTCTATTCACCACGTTTAAAGCCACCATCCTTCTTGAAGAAGCTGAACTCCTCTTAGGCCTTCCTAAACTCAAGATGAGCAATGATGAACTATATTTGAATGATATGATGCTTATGAGGGACAGAATCACTGGTCAACAATTGCTAGAAAAGATTATGAAGAGTTCGAAGGAAGTTCAAGGCTATCTTATGAAGAAGGGAATTAATCTTACAAAGTTAGCTGAATAGATCTTGAAGAAGATTGAAGATCTCAAGGATGAATAAACAGAAGCCGTGATGAAGGCGTTCATCACATGCTTAGCTAGAGCTTTACTATTCCTTTTCCAAGATAATATCCTAGAAGATGATCAAGTGAATGCAATAAATGGGATCTTTGAGGGAAAGCCAATCAGCACGGCGGTCCTAGCTTACCTTTACAGTGGGCTTTCCGCAGCTTCTACGGGCCAGTCTCCTTATGGCTGTATGCTACTCTTTGCACAGTGGGTGGAATTCCATTTCAAGTTCAGACACAATGAAGAAGACGTCTCAAGGATATCTCAGCTATATCAACAAAGTCCTATCTTCTCTATCTCCAATGTCGTGAAGTTCAATGACAACATGATCAATCAGGTGCCCAATCTTAAGACTCGAGCTGACTGGGCACTTACTTGAAGACCATGCCGAAGACCGGATTCGAATCCTCACCACTTGCTCTCATAGAGAAGGTGATTCGCGTTCGCCATAGTGCTGGCACAGAGCTCCGACTGATCGAGGCTACTGAGTTCGTTCTGTATAATCCTCATCGCTGCCATCCTCAACTCAGTATGCTACGCCATGAATTCCTAGAGTTTTCCAATCTCTCTCCAATAAAGAAACGTGCATTAGAAACTGACAAAGATTATGAGGCGACTGAGCTCATTGCTACTCTATAGAATATTAGCTTCACCTATGGTGTAAAACCTTCGCATGAAGTCAATAGAGAATTGTCGGAAATATATGTAAAGGAGCTTCAGAAAATTCGTCCTTGAAAGCTCTTCCTTATCTTCCATTTGATGTAATTTCAATTTTATTTTCAATGAAGAATCTGTCGTTTATACCATAGAAATCATCCCTTAATGTTCTATGATTTATTCTGAATTTTTCCTTTACTAAAACCATGATTTTTCCTTAAAACATCAACCTTCGGATTTACTTAATGTAAAACGCGTCCACTCAGGAAGACGCCATTCAACCTTAATTAATTTTTGAAATTGCAAAGATTCATTCCTTAATACCCCGTATTATGCCTGAAACGCGTCTGCACTGGGAGGCACCTTTCAAGTCTCTCTCCTATTTTCCAAAAATTTCTATCATTAAATTCCCCTTAAACGCGTCTTATATGCAAGCTGCCTTTTAATTCTCTATCTTCATTTTTCCACAGAATTCTGCCATTAATCCTATAATTAATCCACTAAACCTCGTCGTCTTGATAGGACGTATTTAATCATTATGCGTAGTACGGCTCTGACCAGAATCGACAGTTTAATTTAAATGGTGTCGTGATCTATAGACGCGGTTAACACAATTTCAAAAATTCTAAATTGCCACCTCAGTTTATGTGTCAATGAAAGGCGTCACTGTCCCTCGACGTGTTTTAACTTCTTGAAACTGGGGCCGCTAGCCCAAACCCCCCCTTTCTTCCTCATTCTCTCTTCTTCCTTTCTCTCTTTTCCTAGTTCGTCTTCTTCGGCGATCACCTTTACGGCAAACGGCGGTGATCCTCTCTTTCTGGCGATCTTCTCCGGCGACCACCGGCCATCCTCCTCTTTCTCTATCTCTCTCTCCCTCGGATCCTTTTCTTCCTCCCCATCCAAAAAAAAAGCTCCCAAACCCTGCCATGGAGAAGGGGCAATCGAGCAGAGTCGTTGCGACACAGCGACTAACTTCGATCGTGGTAGCAGAGGAAGTCCCTGAGGCGGCGCTGGCCGATGAGAACCTTGCGGCGGTGGCGGCTTTCTTGGACGAAGAAGAGGCTCCTCCTACGACGGTAGGAGAAGAAGAAGAGGCGGAGGGCGGCCCTCACCTGGTAAGCTTTCTGTGGATGCATTTTGGATGTGAGAATGAGCAAAGGAAGGGGCCCTTTAAGGGTCTGAATATATAGTTTGAATGGCGTCGAGACCAGGTGACGCCGTTCAAAGGGCATCGACCAAGTTCGACGCCATTCAAGGCAGTTATTTATTTTTTGTTCGATTAAATGAGCAAGGAAAATGAAACTGAATGACGTCGAGACCTGTGGACGCCTTTCATAGGGCGCCGACCATGTCCGACGCCATTCAAACATATTATTTTTATTAAAGAAATTGATTTTTAATGCCTATTAACTGATGAAATTTGTTGAATTATTTGCAGGGGACAATGAGGGCTAGGATATTATGGGATATGGTCATCGGTGCCTACGTGGCCTGCCCGACTTCCAGAAGGCGTGACTGCGCCGGATAGGGTTCGACGAGATCTTGGATATCGAGCCATTTTGGCTCGATCTGGTACTTCTATAGGCACTACGTGAGTGATAGCACGCGGAGAGTCGGGCATTCCTAATGCCCTAAGGACATATGGTCCCTAGCTTAAAGGATGTGGTGAGGATCACCAGCCTCTGCGTGGAGGGCCGGGCAGTGAGTGGGGTGACATATCCTGATTACCGTGGGCTAGCGAAGAGTCTTTTTGGCATTGAGGTCTCCAGCTTAGATAGGAAGTCCAGGACTGTGCCCAGGGTAGAGGTAGAGGCAGCTTTAGGGTTAGAGGAGCCCAGACGGCAATCTGATGAAACCCGTGAGGCCTTTAGGGATAGATTAGCTAGATCATCTTCCGCAGTGTATTGTAGTGATCCGAGTCAGCAGGAGGAAGTAGATAGGCAGCTCTGAGTCTTTCTAGTCTTTTTCTTTGGTCGGTTACTCTTTGGCACAAAGGGTGACCACATTCACTATAGATTCCTAAGTCTGTTAGATGACCTAGACCATCTCCATGAGTATGTTTGAGGTGCGGCCCTCCTGGCCCATCTTTTTGCAAATCTTTCTGCGGTCACGCCAGACCGCAAGACCACCATCAGCGGCTTTTCTCCGTTTCTCCAGGTATAAATCATTTTAATTATTGTTTATTTATGCAGATAAATGAAATGATATGATGATTTCTAACTTATATGCGCATGTATGCAGGTGTGGAGTTATTACTACTTCCCGCTCGATCGGAAGAGGATTGTGCGACCCAATGCTGTCCCGTTGGCCCGCCGTTGGCAGCCGATTGTAGACATCGTTCCCCAGCATCATCAACTGACGGCCCTCCGCCGTCAGTTCTTGGATTATCCCGAGCTCTTGGTGAGTTTCAATTTAATTGTCCATTTATTTATTAAATGCAATCTTTCATTTATTTTTAAATGCAATTTAATTATTATGAATGTATCTAACCTATATGTATGCAGGTGATGTGGCGCCCGTACTTGGGCATGGGTGAGGCAGGCCAGCCATGGGTGACGGCTGGTCGAGGAGGTTCGGACGGCAGGTGTGGGTTCACTGCCTCAACGAGATCGACCCGCTCTGCCTCCGCCTCGTAATGCGGACTCTCGGCCTCCACCAGGAGTGGGTAGATGAGGCGGTCCTAGAGGGTATCAGGCGTTCGATGAGGGGGAAACAAGCCCTCACCGACTGGCGGGCGAAATTCCTGGAGCAGTATGAGGATTGGCATCGCCAAGGCGTTCCGGTGCAGTCGAATGCGGAGAGTAGCGCAGCCTACCCCCAGCAGTACCAGACACATTATGTTAATTAGCTGCGGCTCCTCCGTCCACTCGATGTAAGTATGCACTTATGCGTCTTTCATTTTGATTATTATCGTCTTTTAAATTTATGAATGAATGTATGTATGTATGCTATGTTGGATGCGCGTAATGTGACCATCATCGACCTCCAGGCCCGCCTACAGGATGTGGAGGCCTAGCTTGAACAAGTTCAGAAGGAGCTGTTTGATCTGGTATGCATGAATAAATGACATGAATATCTATTTTATTAATTAAATTATTTTGACGTTCAACCACTGATAGTTGGTTTTCTTGGTACACCGAGCCGTCTACACCCAGGCAACTCCTGTTAGTATTAGATGGTCTCAAAGCCAATCCGATACTATGTACTTATTTAGATTATTAATAAATGGCAATAATTCATTGTGTGTAATTAATTCGATCTGTGTTTATCGTATCATGATGAAGTCCATGAACATGTGCAACAATCTTCGGATTATGATGAGATCATAATTACGGGACTGAAGACTTATAAACACATGTTCTTAATTGTTCCTAGTCATAGGATGTTTGAGATAGGACATCGAACATCCGGATAGACTAGTATAGGTTACTTCAACTCATATGATAAGGGTGACTGATCCCATAAGTCACTTGTATGGAGACACTATGCTGGACCTATAGGTGCTCATTGGTGAATGAGTTCACTGAACTGATCCGACTATGAATCACTGGATGGTAATCACCTCACTGTTAACCAGCTGGATTCATTTGTCACGGTTGCGTGGATGATCCTTGGACCTGAGACTCCAAAGATATCTTGTTGGTAGGTTTTTGAGCTTTGACCTTGACGAAAGAATCCCTAACTATAGGTTATCAATAAGTCAAGCGATCGGGTTCAGAGAAATGCCCTCGAAGGTAATTGTGTGTTCAATATGGGATCATCCGCTCTCGGTAGTTTGAGAGAGAATGTTCCGGGAATGATGTGCTTAAAGTCCCTGGCCAGGGCGGTCTGTGTAATCGATAAGGAGTTATCGGATTCAGATTAGCGGCATCTGATTCAAGTGAATCGACCAAATAGGGTTTAACAGTAAACCATGCCCTAGGTCGATTCGGGAACATTGCACGGATGAAGGATTATATCCACGCGCTAACCGATGACAGAAAGGTTCCAATAGAGGGTTGCGATAACCCCAGTGCCATCCAGGATCACGCGATGTTGCTTGGCATCCAACGTGATCGGCAGTCCGTCCGAATTTATTGTGGGACATTAAATTCGGTTGATTAATTGAATATAAGGATATTAATTAATTCAGTGGGTCAGTAAAGGGTTACTGGACTTAATGGGCTATTAACTGGACATGTATTTGGGCCTAGAGGGTCACACGCAAATGGTTTTCAAGTCGATGGATAATCCGACAGGATTTCGGATAAGTCTGGGTTTTATGAAAAACCGTAAACAGACTTCTTATAAAAGAACGGATTCTATGTCTGGGGCCAGCAACCTTGACCTAGCCGTCATTCGTTCTTTCGCCCTTTCTCTCTCTTCTGGGCGTGCGGTTCCCAACTGCTCCACCTTCCATTCGACGGGGATTCCGAATCCGCATGTCGCGGCGGATTATGCGCAGTCAGACGGGATCTACAAACGCCGCAGCCAGCGAGGAAGCGAGGACGATCCATCGCGAGGAGAACTGCGTGGATACCGCTAGAGGTCGGGCATCTGCGCGACTTGTGGCATCGCTCCGACGGAACCGGAAAACGGACGCGGATTCGAATCTGCGCAAGGTAAATCGATTTACACCGGTTTTATTTTAACGACCGAAACGGGACAGTTCCGATCCCGAAAATTTTATTCCGCTGCGTTTTAGGATTGGATCCCGACACAGCGATCCCAACAGTGGTATCAGAGCCAGGTTCCACTGTGTTTTCGCCGTTTCGATTTATCAAATTATCAATTTTATAAAATATTCCATGCTTGTTATTAAATTTAATAACGCATGTATTGTGTTCATAAGATAAACACAATCTGTGATTTTTGCAGTAAAATGAATTTTTTAATTTTGGTGAGGTTCATGTTCTTCGTCTGACAAAGAAAGGACTCAGATAGGCATGATTTTGGGCAACCCCAAAGGTTGGGGAATCGATTGCCGACGCCATGGATGTCACCCCATGAATCGCAGGGGATTTGCAAGCCCTTACACGCAGGAGATGGTCTCCTTCATCCTCCTAAACTTCGCAGCTGATCGGCCATGGAGATGGTGTGCTCTGGATGCACGGATCGGTTACAAAACAAGGAGGGGGGGGGGGGGGGGGGGGGGGGGGGGCGGTTTGTGGGGCAACCGCCGGAACCAGGGGTCACCAGCACCGGCGCCGGTGCCCCTGGCCGCCGGGCATACCCCGCGGGGTAAGGGGCCTGCCGGCCGACACCTGCTGAGCAGGGTGCTGGCGGCGGAAGGGCCGCCCCTTCCCACCTGTGGCGCAGCTAGGCAAACCCTAGCTGCGTCGGGTGGGAGGGGCGGACCCGGCCCGCTGGTCCGGGCCTTGGTGCCCGAACTAGTCAAGCGCCTGGCCCGGACCCGGCCCGCCCCAGAGAGCGGGCCTGGGCCGAGCCAGGCGCTGGCTGGGTTCGGCCCAAGGGGCCGGCCAGCCCTGGGCCGTTTGACCCGTTGACCAGGGCCCATTCCCTTTGTGTTTTTCCCTGTTATACATGTTTACTGGTTTTTTAATTACATAATTGTATTTAAATTTAAAATTTGATTTTGAAATTGATAAAATTTTGTTTTATACTTATTAATAACCAGTAAAAAGGGAATTGTATAAATGAGGGAAAGTTTTTTTTTTTTAACAAGTTGTTGTTAATGATATTATCAATCTAATTGTTAGATTTGATAATATAGAATATTATATTTAATTAACTGAATTAAATATTTAATTTGATGACTCACATGGAATAGTGTAAAATTGTTAATTTGATTTTTCTGCACATTTGATGTGTAGTAATTGGTTATTTAAAATTTGATTGGTTTGCTTGTTTAAATAATGATTTAAATTAGCATGCTTAGAATTAATGAAATATGTTTTCGAAAATTTCTAAACCCCTTTTTTATTGGCTCCTGGTTTTCTGAAACCAAAATTATTATTATTTTTGAAAGATTTCTTTAGCCATTTGATGTGCAATTCATGTGTGGTTTGTTTAACTAAAACACATTGTGGTCATGGACGAGCATTATTTGTGGATATGGAATGTGATTGTGTGGTTTATTGTTTATTAATAAATAGAGGTCTGCGAACCTCTCCCTCTCATATTCCATTGTACTTCTACCTTCCTCCTTGATGTAATCGCCATAAGGCTTCCTCATTTAAATTATCATGTAATTGAGAATTACGATTTAATTTGATCGAGGCGGATGCGCGTGGAGCGAGGATGATCCACAACTGCTGACCAGATGAAAATGAAGGAGTTCATTGAATCCATGGGTTTGCAGACTCATGATATAAGTTGTTATATTGTGTATGTGTGTGCGTTTGACTGTCTGGCTCAAGTCAAACCGTAGTGCCGTCCATAACCACACTAATGACATGTATGTGATGCGTGTGTTTAATATTTGCTAGGTTATTAGTATTTATAATATATTCGATATATTTAATACTATCCCCTAGGATGAGACCAAACTAAATATGTAAAACCTTCATAACAAACTCTAAACCGCAGCGCGAGTCATTAAGAATACACCGCGTAGCTCTCCATCAATATGATCAATAGAACTTAATTAAGTGATGGCAGATACTACGTGTTTACCCGAGGTTTGCCATTAACTGATGAGAGAACTGTTGATCATGGCATTAGATGCCTATGAATAAGAGTAGAGGAACGATATAGTTATCCACGTGTTTACCCGGTAACTATATTTCTACTTTACTCTGTCACGTATTGATGGTAAAGCTTAGACCGGAGATAATGGTCTACTGTGTCTACCCGGGACCATTAAACTTGGGAGCCGAAATATGATCAGATATTGCAAGGAGTTGCAATTATCATGAGATGATTGCTCTGAGATAGCGGTATGATACTACGTGTTTATCCGAGGTCATACTGTGATGCTTGGAGATTCTAATCCCCACTAGGAGATAGTCGGCGTCTCCCGTTCTGTATATTTGAAGGTTATACAGTTCGTCGAAAATTAGTGGGAGTAAAACTAGATAATAAAAGACCATATCTTGTTTTCGTTAATCTGAATATCTGCTAATTATCAATTGATTATCTCCTGTAGGCGAGAATGTCGCACCATGACCCGTTGCGAGGCATACTTGATGCCAACTGTTTGACAGGCACCAATTACTCAGACTGGCTCAGAAAACTGAAGATAGTCCTCAGGTCTGAGTAGATTGCCTACATCTTGGATAATGAACCTCCTGCTGAACCAGCATTAGATGCTCCAGAGGAGGAAATGATAGCGTATGAAAATGGAAAGAAGATTCCACCATGGCCCAATGCTACATGTTAGCCTCTATGAGCAATGAGTTGCAGAGGCAACATGAAGAGATGGATGCTAGATCCATCATGCTCCATTTGAAGGAGCTATTTGGTGAGCAGAGCAGAATCGAATGATATGAGATATCGAAGAATCTGTTCAAGGCTCAGATGGCAGAGGGAACTTCAGTACAGAATCACGTACTGAAGATGATTGAGTGGGTGGAGAGGCTGGATGCTCTTGGGATTACACTTCCCAAGGAGATGCACACAGACCTCGTCTTGTCTTCAATTCTACCGTCATATGCTCAGTTCATCGTTAATTTTAACATGAACAAGATCTAGGCCACCTTAGCTGAACTGCTGAACATGTTAAAGACTGCTGAGGGGAACCTTGTGAAGGATAAACCCCAAGTCCTCATGGTTGGTAAGACCAACAGAAAAAGACTTGCAGTCCAAGCTTTTCGAAAGAATAAGAATAAGGTTCAGAGAAAGGCAAAGGTTACCAAGAAAGACAAAGGTAAAAGTGCTGAGAAAGGTGATTGTTTCTACTGTCACCAGAAAGGGCATTGGAAGAGGAATTGCAAAGAATACCTTAAGGACAAGGCTTAAGGAACTGTGAAGCAGCAAGACGCTTCAGGTATCTATATGATAGATGTAAACTTGTCAATAAGAGATTGTACATCAAGGGTATTAGATACTGGATGTGTATCTCATATCTGCAATTTTGTGCAGGCACTGACAAGAAGGTGTAAGCTGAGGACCAGCGAGATGGAGCTGAGGCTAGGTAACGGCGCAAGAGTTGCGGCTATCGCTGTGGGGACAGTGAAGCTCAAGCTACCATCCGGAGACACATTTTTATTAGATGAATGTTATTATGTACCTAGCATAATAAGGAACATCATTTCTATTTCATGTTTAGATAGAATTAGATACAATTTAAATTTTGGGAACAATAGTTGTTCAATTTATTTCGGAAATAAATTAATAGTTTCTGCTATTTTGTCCAATGGATTGTATCTCATGATAATTTACATATCGGTTCTTCAATTAAAAGAAGTAAGTATGAAATGAACAAAGCCTACTTATAGCATTGTAGGCTTGGACACATTGGTGAAAACAGACTCCAAAGGATGCATAAAGATGGATATTTGGATCTATTTGATTATGAATCATATGCAACCTGTAAGTCATGTTTAATGGGTAAAATGGCTAAGTCTCTATTTAGTGGAACTGGAGAACAAGCCAAAGGCATATTAGAACTCATACATTCAGATGTATGTGGTCCTATGTCAACCCAAGCCATTGGTAGTTTCTCATACTTCATTACATTCACTGATGATTACTCAATGTTTGGATATGTATACTTATTGAAGTATAAATCTGAAGCCTTTGAGAAATTCAGAGAATTTAAGAATGAAGTAGAAAAACAAACAGGAAAGAGTATAAAAACCATCCGATCTGATTTGGGTGGTGAATACTTGAGTACTGAGTTCATTAAATACTTAAAGGATAATAGTATCGTTTCTCAGCTTACACCTCCTTATACACCTCAGATGAATGGTGTATCAGAAAGGAGAAATCGCACATTAATGGAAATGATGCGATCCATGATGAGCATGTCCAAATTACCAGTGTCCTTATGGGGATATGCACTTAGCTCGGCTATGTATATCTTGAACAAGGTACCCAGCAAATCTATTGAGACCACTCTATATGAGATATGGAATGGAAGGAAACCAGACCTTAAACATGTTAAAGTCTGGGGATGTTCTGCTCATGTTAAAAGACATGACGCAGATAAGTTGGAATCTAGAACTGACAAATGCAGATTTGTGGGATATCCAAAGAAAACTTATAGATATTACTTTTATCTTCCTGGTGAACAAAAGGTGTTTGTGGCCAGGAGAGCTGTCTTTCTGGAAGAAGATTATATTCTCCAGAAGGACAGTGGGAGTAAAGTAACACTAGAAGAAGTTCCAGACCCACAAACTAGCAATGGTTCATCAGATGAACTGTTAGTTTCTGAACCTGTTCAAAATGATACACATGAACCTCGTAGGTCTGAAAGAGTACCTAAACCACCAGAGAGATATGTGGGACATATTAATTTGGATGGTTCAAGGATACTCTATAATGAGGATGATGATCTTAAGACTTACCAAGAGACCATTGAAAGTCCAGAGGCCGGGAAATGGTGGGAAGCCATGAATTCTGAAATACAGTCCACGTACATCAACCAAGTTTGGAACTTGGTAGATGATCGTTTCGAATTGTGCGTCGCTAAACACATGAAAACGTTCAATCTAAATTTATCCGGCTCACTCAAATCAAAATTTGGAAATTTAATAGCGGTGAGTCCGAGTCGATCCACAGGGAGTTAAAATTCTAATTTTGAAAACCTTGGACTTTAGTTAATCTAAAAATAAGTGAGATTTTTAAGTAAACTAATTACTTAATTAAATTAAAATTAAGTTAACTAATGTTACCTAAAATTATAATTATACAAACTAAACAAATCTTTTTTTTTACTTTTCTTTTTCAAAAATTAAACACAAACACATATAAAAATAAGCACGACGAAAAATTATAATAACAAAGACAACCTATTGTTTGATTATATAAATCATAAATCATCAAGAATCAAATAACTTAATTAAACAACTAATAACTCATTAAAACAACAACTAATCAATAATTAATCCTAATCAAATAACCCTTAACTAATTAAACAATACCTACACATCAAATAACTAGCAACTACCCCTAATTAAATAACCAATACTATGCTAGTGGGGGGGGGAATAAAGAAAGAACAAGTCAACAGCTTCTGTGGGGGCTGCCGGCTGTGCACGTAGGAAGAGATGCTGCAGCTTGCTGGAAACGTGGATGCTTGCTGCTATGCGCTGGCTACACCGCATGCATGCAGTCTGTGCGCTGCTGCAGGTTGCTTCTGGAGTGCATGGAATGTGGCTGCTGGAGGTGGTGTTCAGCTTCACCACATGGAGGAGGCTGCTGCTAGCTGCTGGAAACTTGGATGCTTGCTGCAGCAGGTTGGTTGCAGCCGAAGGCCTCGGTGGCAGCAGGTGAAGGCGTGGAGAACCGCATGCAGGCGTGTGCTGGTTTCAGGTGCAGCACATGGGCGCTGTTGCTGGCTACGTGGCTTCTGGTTGCTGTGGACAGCTTGGAGGTGCAGCAGGAGCTGCTACGTGGAGAAGCTGAAGGAGGTGCAGCAGGAGCTGCTTGAAGCTGCTGGAAGGCCGGGATGCTGCTGCGTGGTGCTGCAGGAGGAAAAAGCTGCTGCTGGAGGGATCCGGTTGAGGAGGAAGCCGGGCTTCAACGCAGCACTTTGCAGGTTCTTGCCGCGGAGGAGCTTCAGCAAACGTTGGTGCACCGGGAGGAAAGAACCTGCTGCTGGGCGTGCATCGCGTGGACGTGCATGGAGGGGAGGAAGACGGAGAGAGGGAGAACAGAGGGAGAGACAGAGGAAGGAGGGACTGAGAGATCGTGTGGGAGACCGAGAGAGGGAGGAAACGTGGGAGAAAAAACCGAGAAAGAGGAGGAGATTGGAGAGGAGAGGCTGCTGGAAAGGTGAGAAAGAGAACTGTGGGGAGAGATAACAGAGGGAGAGAAAGAGAGAAACCGAGGGAGAAAGAGAGTGGGAGAGAGGAGGAGTCGGCTAGGAATTCTGGGAAAAACGAAACGTGGGGGAGAATCTGGGTGAGAGAGGAAGAGAAAGAGGAGAGGAGAGATTTATAGAGAGGAGAAGGAGGAGAGGCTGCCGGGTTTGAGTTGGAAAAGGAGGAGGATATGTGGGAGACTTGGAGAAGGGACAGGATTTGGAAGAGGAAATTGGAAAAGAAATATGATTCGACTTTCTAAAACAAGAAAGAGAGAAAGGATTTTTAAAATAAAAGAAGGGATGTGTTTAGGAAATCGGAGAGACGGAGGAAAATAGTGGGTTTTAGGAAACTCCAGCGAAGGAAGGAATCAAATTGTATTTTTACCCCTGTTTTAGTTGAAATCCGCACACTAGACCTCCCCCAAATTTCCGAAAACTCCACCAGCTGCACTGCATCATCGGCATGTCCTGTTCACATCAAATAAATATAATTTAGCGCATTATCATAAAAATATCATCATATTTATTCATTTCGTCTCGGTTTTGTCGAAAAACCGCAAATGCGCTACACTCCTTTGATCACATGAAATGACGATGTTTTTAAGTCAGAATTTGATGAAATTGGTACCGTTGGACTTGTTACACAATTATCTATCATTTCATGCTATTTTGCAGATAAAAACATGAGTATGATGCATATGATTGCCTTTAAATGATCAATTTAACACTTTATCACACCCCCCAACTTACTCATTACTAGTCCCTTAGCAATGCAAATAAGGAAAAGTTTAGGACAAACAATGAATTATCATGCTTCGTTTGTAGTATCTTTCACAATCAATTTAAGTGGTAGCCGATTGGTTAAGCTAAAAGTTTTCATGTCCCACAATATTTTGATTCAGACAGGTGATTGTGCATGAAATTTGACACATTTAGAACTCGTTTCCGACCTTTCTGGTATATTCTTGCCTTTACTACCCTTTAGATAAGACTACTTGAGGAGCGGAAGAGAATAAAAGATTTTCCGATCAGTTAGTGAGGACCGTTTTTCAGTTCCCGTCCCAACTCAGCACTTTTCACGACTTGGTCATATTTTTGGTACGATGGACTTTTTAGCGTGGCGTTTCTTCATTTTATTGTACTTTTGCTTTTGAGAGTGCGTACTTTTTGCCACTCTCTTTGAATTGCCTGAGGGGAGGTGCGTACTTTTTGCCACCTACCTTCCTTTAGCTCTTTTATCGCCTTCTTTTGCCTTTAGTGTTTACAGCTGTCCATTTTAACTGACCGCCTCTTTTAGAGTGTTGAGTGGGACAGTCCCCTATTACGGATCTTACACATTCCTTTCGTTCAACCCAAAAGAAAAATTAGAATAAGTAGTCTTATCCTTGAGGATAATTCCAGCAATTCTATACTTTTAAGATCTTTCATTTATTCTAAGTTGCCGTGTGTGTGTGAAAATCATCCTGCCGTGGATTTTTGTAGAGTGGGATATTTAAACTTTACAGGCTCTTTAACCAATGTGACTAACAGAAAACTGATTTGTTTAAGATTTACTTAATGAAACATGATTTTCATGCAATTTTTTTCATAGGATGTGAGAAGAAGTTTTAAAAATTTGACCATTTTTCAGTGAAAGGTATCAGTTTTCTTCAAAAGATTTCCAATAAATGCATATCAAATTGATTGTCCCACCCCCCAACTTGATTGACATTGTCCTCAATGGCATAAAAGATATGGAAAACATGTCAGCCAGAAGAGAATTTGTGAAGGAGCGAAACAACCTGTAATGAAGATGATGCGACGTACCCACGGCGATTGCTGCTCAGGGACCTAAAAGGAAAGAAATACAAAAACTGAAGTAAAATGTTGGGTTGCCTCCCAACAAGCGCTAAGTTTATCGTCTTCAGCCAGACGGAATGTGCATACTATCCAATGCCTACTAGCACAAATTTCAGTGTATGCATTTTGAAGTTTGTTGGTTGGAGTGCACTCAGCATTGCATGTAGCTGATGATTCAGAGTGTTATCATTGAGGTTCCAGAGAAAATAATTTTTTAACATGGTCAATGGGATATTGGTTCTACTTGATTCATAGGCCATGTCAACCATGTACCCCGCTTCTTTTCCTTGACTGAACAGAAGCATTTGATCTCCCAGAAAAATATCAGAAATTCCCAAAATGATGGGACATTGATTCAATGTAGGGGATGATCCAATGTCGAAGATGAGGAAATCAACAAATATGTGGCTCCTATCCACCTGAATAAGAGTATCTTGGATCATGTCATGTGGTTGCTTAATGAAATGATCAATTGACTGCAAAGCAACCGATGTGCGCTTTAATTTGTGGATTTCAAATTTCTCAAAGATAGAGACTGAGAACATGTTCAGTTTGGCCTCAAATTTCAATAAAATCCAGTAAAGATTGATGTTATCGATATTGTAAGAATTGAGTTGGGCAACACAATGAGTTTCTTTTAGAAAATGGTTGTTGATGTCGACTTGGCCCAATAATTCCATCACCTTCTTAAGTCGGGCCAGCTTTTGGAGGCTATTGGGCTTAGATTCTCTAACACTCGGGAAACAGATCATAGGTAGGTAAATATCTGGGCTCTCACTAGAATCCTTCTCGTCTCCTTCATCTCCCTCCAACTGACCCTCAATAGGCTCTTCTTGATGATTAGCTAAGTCTATGGCTTCAGTTTTCTCTTGATGCAATTCTTCAAAATTATTCACTTTCTGATCCATTAGGAAGAGGAAATATTCAAGATCCGGACCATCATGTGTATTTAATTCCTTTGTGGGAAATAGAAAGTGTTCAAAGTCTATATCAATATCCAGCAAATCACTCATTTCTCCTTCTCCTTTTTCCTTCAAGCTCACCTCAAGAGAGATAGGTGTGATCGTGACTTCACTTTGCTGGTCAGTCTGAGGGTTTTCCATCTTCTCTCTATCCACCTGGTATATATCTTCCAGAATATCCACTTTCTCTATTGGGAAGAAAAAATATTCGAGGTTCGGACTAGCATGTATATTGACTTCCACTATGGAGAACATGAAGTGTTCAAAATCCGGATTAACCTCTAAAAGATCACTCACTTCCCCTTCTCCTATTCTATCACTTAAGCTTTCCTCAGGACAAACAGGTAGGATCATGGATGCATCTTGTTGACCAGTCTCATGATTTTTCATAGATTGATTCATGCTAGCATTCCCTATTCTCACCTGATGCGACTCCGTAAGATTCTCTCCGTTTTCAAGATCAGGCATGATGTGACCATTGCCGGATTGAACGATGTCAAGTTGAATTTGTGAGTTGATTTGTTGATCAAAATCAGGTGAAAAAGATTGCAGACTTTCAATGGGCTTGCTAAGCATTTCTTCTAAATCCATCCTTAGATTAGTTTAAGTCAAACAGTCAACTGGGGCATGCATTCTACCAATGGTTTGTTGTTGGGCCAAAACTATTTGTTCAAGTTGCATGAATTGATCATCTTGAGAATGCGGATAACTGGGCTGATAATCAGACTGCGAAGAATAAGAATATGTCGAATAATTTGATTGGAAGCAAGGTGGACAAGAGCTTGTGGACAATGGGTAATCGGAGTGTCCATGATTGTGGGCCAAACCACTAGAGTAGACTTGAAATTGGGGCCAATCCGAGAAGTCTTGGCTAGCTAGACTTGGAGCTTGGGCCTGGTAAGGTGGAAATTGAAGAGCAGGTGGGATATCATAATGGTCCTGATTGGCCCAAATGGGGCATCTCTCTTGATAGGTATATGATTGTGTGGGATATGAGGACGGTTCTGGGCCCAAAGCTAGAAATTGATCAATTGTGTGGGCCAAGTTGTCTAGCTTAGCTAATCTGTGAGCCAAATCCATATTAGGTGGTGGAGGGAAATGTGTGATGGTATTAAGACATGGGCCAAGAAATTGGTTCATTTGAGTCCACTCCATGCTGAAAATCTTTTTATTTTTATTTTTTTTTATTAATGATGCAAACAAGTTATCACACAATTATTCCTAAGACAACTATGGTTAAACTAGCCCACATGATGTGTTTCTCACAAATTAATCTAGGTTTAATTCAAGTCCACCCTCACAATTATCAATCGGCCTGGTAAGAGGTGGGGTGGTGGGAGGCTCCCCCTACTTTCGTAGGGACCTAATTAAAGAACCACCGACCCACTTAGGCGTTTGTCATTGGACCTCTAGCCTTAGACACCGGTTTCCAAAAGTTATAATGGGCTCAAGCTAGACCCAAATCTCATTGTGAACCCTAAATTGAATTCCTACTCACTTTTAATGGGCTTGGGTTAGTGAAAGAGTGCAAGGGATGGTTGTTTTTGGGCCAAGGAAGGGTAGTCAAATCCCCCCCTTATTTTGTTAATGGACTTGCCCTTAAGATATTTTTATGTGAAGTGCACAACCAATTCAAACAAGGGGTTCTATGCAATCATGGAAATACATGAACATGGTATTTAAGGAAGGTAGAAATCTCACCTTGTTCCCCGCAATCTTCAACAAAATGGAAATTTACAAGAAAGGAAACAGTCTAAAAATGCAGTCCTAAATGATGCATGACCTAACATGGAAGGTTTCTAATCTTGGAAATGGAGATTTTTAAATTTGGATGTTCTTCTTTTTGTTCCTTTTTTAGTTAATGGAAACCTATCTAAACTAGAAACTACAAAAATGGAAACTAACTAAAGTCAGGAAATTGAAACATAGAAAGTTGGAACACACTTACCATGATTTCGCTTTCCTCTTTTTTTTTTCTTTTTTTTTCAATATACCTGCAAAAATAAGAAAAAGAAGGTTAGATAAAGAATAATTACACTAAATCCAAGATAATCAAAATTAAAAATCTAACTCTCCGGCAACGGCGCCAAAAATTGATCGTTTCGAATTGTGCGTCGCTAAACACATGAAAACGTTCAATCTAAATTTATCCGGCTCACTCAAATCAAAATTTGGAAATTTAATAGCGGTGAGTCCGAGTCGATCCACAGGGAGTTAAAATTCTAATTTTGAAAACCTTGGACTTTAGTTAATCTAAAAATAAGTGAGATTTTTAAGTAAACTAATTACTTAATTAAATTAAAATTAAGTTAAGTAATGTTACCTAAAATTATAATTATACAAACTAAACAAATCTTTTTTTTTTACTTTTCTTTTTCAAAAATTAAACACAAACACATATAAAAATAAGCACGACGAAAAATTATAATAACAAAGACAACCTATTGTTTGATTATATAAATCATAAATCATCAAGAATCAAATAACTTAATTAAACAACTAATAACTCATTAAAACAACAACTAATCAATAATTAATCCTAATCAAATAACCCTTAACTAATTAAACAATACCTACACATCAAATAACTAGCAACTACCCCTAATTAAATAACCAATACTATGCTAGTGGGGGGGGGAATAAAGAAAGAACAAGTCAACAGCTTCTGTGGGGGCTGCCGGCTGTGCACGTAGGAAGAGATGCTGCAGCTTGCTGGAAACGTGGATGCTTGCTGCTATGCGCTGGCTACACCGCATGCATGCAGTCTGTGCGCTGCTGCAGGTTGCTTCTGGAGTGCATGGAATGTGGCTGCTGGAGGTGGTGTTCAGCTTCACCACATGGAGGAGGCTGCTGCTAGCTGCTGGAAACTTGGATGCTTGCTGCAGCAGGTTGGTTGCAGCCGAAGGCCTCGGTGGCAGCAGGTGAAGGCGTGGAGAACCGCATGCAGGCGTGTGCTGGTTTCAGGTGCAGCACATGGGCGCTGTTGCTGGCTACGTGGCTTCTGGTTGCTGTGGACAGCTTGGAGGTGCAGCAGGAGCTGCTACGTGGAGAAGCTGAAGGAGGTGCAGCAGGAGCTGCTTGAAGCTGCTGGAAGGCCGGGATGCTGCTGCGTGGTGCTGCAGGAGGAAAAAGCTGCTGCTGGAGGGATCCGGTTGAGGAGGAAGCCGGGCTTCAACGCAGCACTTTGCAGGTTCTTGCCGCGGAGGAGCTTCAGCAAACGTTGGTGCACCGGGAGGAAAGAACCTGCTGCTGGGCGTGCATCGCGTGGACGTGCATGGAGGGGAGGAAGACGGAGAGAGGGAGAACAGAGGGAGAGACAGAGGAAGGAGGGACTGAGAGATCGTGTGGGAGACCGAGAGAGGGAGGAAACGTGGGAGAAAAAACCGAGAAAGAGGAGGAGATTGGAGAGGAGAGGCTGCTGGAAAGGTGAGAAAGAGAACTGTGGGGAGAGATAACAGAGGGAGAGAAAGAGAGAAACCGAGGGAGAAAGAGAGTGGGAGAGAGGAGGAGTCGGCTAGGAATTCTGGGAAAAACGAAACGTGGGGGAGAATCTGGGTGAGAGAGGAAGAGAAAGAGGAGAGGAGAGATTTATAGAGAGGAGAAGGAGGAGAGGCTGCTGGGTTTGAGTTGGAAAAGGAGGAGGATATGTGGGAGACTTGGAGAAGGGACATGATTTGGAAGAGGAAATTGGAAAAGAAATAGGATTCGACTTTCTAAAACGAGAAAGAGAGAAAGGATTTTTAAAATAAAGGAAGGGATGTGTTTAGGAAATCGGAGAGACGGAGGGAAATAGTGGGTTTTAGGAAACTCCAGCGAAGGAAGGAATCAAATTGTATTTTTACCCCTGTTTTAGTTGAAATCCGCACACTAGACCTCCCCCAAATTTCCGAAAACTCCACCAGCTGCACTGCATCATCGGCATGTCCTGTTCACATCAAATAAATATAATTTAGCGCATTATCATAAAAATATCATCATATTTATTCATTTCGTCTCGGTTTTGTCGAAAAACCGCAAATGCGCTACACTCCTTTGATCACATGAAATGACGATGTTTTTAAGTCAGAATTTGATGAAATTGGTACCGTTGGACTTGTTACACAATTATCTATCATTTCATGCTATTTTGCAGATAAAAACATGAGTATGATGCATATGATTGCCTTTAAATGATCAATTTAACACTTTATCACACCCCCCAACTTACTCATTACTAGTCCCTTAGCAATGCAAATAAGGAAAAGTTTAGGACAAACAATGAATTATCATGCTTCGTTTGTAGTATCTTTCACAATCAATTTAAGTGGTAGCCGATTGGTTAAGCTAAAAGTTTTCATGTCCCACAATATTTTGATTCAGACAGGTAATTGTGCATGAAATTTGACACATTTAGAACTCGTTTCCGACCTTTCTGGTATATTCTTGCCTTTACTACCCTTTAGATAAGACTACTTGAGGAGCGGAAGAGAATAAAAGATTTTCCGATCAGTTAGTGAGGACCGTTTTTCAGTTCCCGTCCCAACTCAGCACTTTTCACGACTTGGTCATATTTTTGGTACGATGGACTTTTTAGCGTGGCGTTTCTTCATTTTATTGTACTTTTGCTTTTGAGAGTGCGTACTTTTTGCCACTCTCTTTGAATTGCCTGAGGGGAGGTGCGTACTTTTTGCCACCTACCTTCCTTTAGCTCTTTTATCGCCTTCTTTTGCCTTTAGTGTTTACAGCTGTCCATTTTAACTGACCGCCTCTTTTAGAGTGTTGAGTGGGACAGTCCCCTATTACGGATCTTACACATTCCTTTCGTTCAACCCAAAAGAAAAATTAGAATAAGTAGTCTTATCCTTGAGGATAATTCCAGCAATTCTATACTTTTAAGATCTTTCATTTATTCTAAGTTGCCGTGTGTGTGTGAAAATCATCCTGCCGTGGATTTTTGTAGAGTGGGATATTTAAACTTTACAGGCTCTTTAACCAATGTGACTAACAGAAAACTGATTTGTTTAAGATTTACTTAATGAAACATGATTTTCATGCAATTTTTTTCATAGGATGTGAGAAGAAGTTTTAAAAATTTGACCATTTTTCAGTGAAAGGTATCAGTTTTCTTCAAAAGATTTCCAATAAATGCATATCAAATTGATTGTCCCACCCCCCAACTTGATTGACATTGTCCTCAATGGCATAAAAGATATGGAAAACATGTCAGCCAGAAGAGAATTTGTGAAGGAGCGAAACAACCTGTAATGAAGATGATGCGACGTACCCACGGCGATTGCTGCTCAGGGACCTAAAAGGAAAGAAATACAAAAACTGAAGTAAAATGTTGGGTTGCCTCCCAACAAGCGCTAAGTTTATCGTCTTCAGCCAGACGGAATGTGCATACTATCCAATGCCTACTAGCACAAATTTCAGTGTATGCATTTTGAAGTTTGTTGGTTGGAGTGCACTCAGCATTGCATGTAGCTGATGATTCAGAGTGTTATCATTGAGATTCCAGAGAAAATAATTTTTTAACATGGTCAATGGGATATTGGTTCTACTTGATTCATAGGCCATGTCAACCATGTACCCCGCTTCTTTTCTTTGACTGAACTGAAGCATTTGATCTCCCAGAAAAATATCAGAAATTCCCAAAATGATGGGACATTGATTCAATGTAGGGGATGATCCAATGTCGAAGATGAGGAAATCAACAAATATGTGGCTCCTATCCACCTGAATAAGAGTATCTTGGATCATGTCATGTGGTTGCTTAATGAAATGATCAATTGACTGCAAAGCAACCGACGTGCGCTTTAATTTGTGGATTTCAAATTTCTCAAAGATAGAGACTGAGAACATGTTCAGTTTGGCCTCAAATTTCAATAAAATCCAGTAAAGATTGATGTTATCGATATTGTAAGAATTGAGTTGGGCAACACAATGAGTTTCTTTGAGAAAATGGTTGTTGATGTGTACTTGACCCAATAATTCCATCACCTTCTTGAGTCGGGCCAACTTTTGGAGGCTATTGGGCTTAGATTCTCTAACACTCGGGAAACAGATCATAGGTAGGTGAATATCTGGGCTCTCACTAGAATCCTTCTCGTCTCCTTCATCTCCCTCCAACTGACCCTCAATAGGCTCTTCTTAATGATTAGCTAAGTCTATGGCTTCAGTTTTCTCTTGATGCAATTCTTCAAAATTATTCACTTTCTGATCCATTAGGAAGAGGAAATATTCAAGATCCGGACCATCATGTGTATTTAATTCCTCTGTGGGAAATAGAAAGTGTTCAAAGTCCATATCAATATCCAGCAAATCACTCATTTCTCCTTCTCCTTTTTCCTTCAAGCTCACCTCAAGAGAGATAGGTGTGATCGTGACTTCACTTTGCTGGTCAGTCTGAGGGTTTTCCATCTTCTCTCTATCCACCTGGTATATATCTTCCAGAATATCCACTTTCTCTATTGGGAAGAAAAAATATTCGAGGTTCGGACTAGCATGTATATTGACTTCCACTATGGAGAACATGAAGTGTTCAAAATCCGGATTAACCTCTAAAAGATCACTCACTTCCCCTTCTCCTATTCTATCACTTAAGCTTTCCTCAGGACAAACAGGTAGGATCATGGATGCATCTTGTTGACCAGTCTCATGATTTTTCATAGATTGATTCATGCTAGCATTCCCTATTCTCACCTGATGCGACTCCGTAGGATTCTCTCCGTTTTCAAGATCAGGCATGATGTGACCATTGCCGGATTGAACGATGTCAAGTTGAATTTGTGAGTTGATTTGTTGGTCAAAATCAGGTGAAAAAGATTGTAGATTTTCAATGGGCTTGCTAAGCACTTCTTCTAAATCCATCCTTAGATTAGTTTCAGTCAAACAGTCAACTAGGGCCTGCATTCTACCAATGGTTTGTTGTTGGGCCAAGACTATTTGTTCAAGTTGCATGAATTGATCATCTTGAGAATGCGGATAACTAGGCTGATAATCAGACTGCGAAGAATAAGAATATGTCGAATAATTTGATTGGAAGCAAGGTGGACAAGAGCTTGTGGACAATGGGTAATCGGAGTGTCCATGATTGTGGGCCAAACCACTAGAGTAGACTTGAAATTGGGGCCAATCTGAGAAGTCTTGGCTAGCTAGACTTGGAGCTTGGGCCTGGTGAGGTGGAAATTGAAGAGCAGGTGGGATATCATAATGGTCCTGATTGGCCCAAATGGGGCATCTCTCTTGATAGGTATATGATTGTGTGGGATATGAGGACGGTTCTGGGCCCAAAGCTAGAAATTGATCAATTGTGTGGGCCAAGTTGTCTAGCTTAGCTAATCTGTGAGCCAAATCCATATTAGGTGGTGGAGGGAAATGTGTGATGGTATTAAGACATGGGCCAAGAAATTGGTTCATTTGAGTCCACTCCATGCTGAAAATCTTTTTTTTTTTTTGTTTTTTTTATTAATGATGCAAACAAGTTATCACACAATTATTCCTAAGACAACTATGGTTAAACTAGCCCACATGATGTGTTTCTCACAAATTAATCTAGGTTTAATTCAAGTCCACCCTCACAATTATCAATCGGCCAGGTAAGAGGTGGGGTGGTGGGAGGCTCCCCCTACTTTCGTAGGGACCTAATTAAAGAACCACCGACCCACTTAGGCGTTTGCCATTGGACCTCTAGCCTTAGACACTGGTTTCCAAAAGTTATAGTGGGCTCAAGCTAGACCCAAATCTCATTGTGAACCCTAAATTGAATTCCTACTCACTTTTAATGGGCTTGGGTTAGTGAAAGAGTGCAAGGGATGGTTGTTTTTGGGCCAAGGAAGGGTAGTCAAATCCCCCCCTTATTTTGTTAATGGACTTGCCCTTAAGATATTTTTATATGAAGTGCACAACCAATTCAAACAAGGGGTTCTATGCAATCATGGAAATACATGAACATGGTATTTAAGGAAGGTAGAAATCTCACCTTGTTCCCCGCAATCTTCAACAAAATGGAAATTTACAAGAAAGGAAACAGTCTAAAAATGCAGTCCTAAATGATGCATGACCTAACATGGAAGGTTTCTAATCTTGGAAATGGAGATTTTTAAATTTGGATGTTCTTCTTTTTGTTCCTTTTTTAGTTAATGGAAACCTATCTAAACTAGAAACTACAAAAATGGAAACTAACTAAAGTCAGGAAATTGAAACATAGAAAGTTGGAACACACTTACCATGATTTCGCTTTCCTCTTTTTTTTTTCTTTTTTTTTTCAATATACCTGCAAAAATAAGAAAAAGAAGGTTAGATAAAGAATAATTACACTAAATCCAAGATAATCAAAATTAAAAATCTAACTCTCCGGCAACGGCGCCAAAAATTGATCGTTTCGAATTGTGCGTCGCTAAACACATGAAAACGTTCAATCTAAATTTATCCGGCTCACTCAAATCAAAATTTGGAAATTTAATAGCGGTGAGTCCGAGTCGATCCACAGGGAGTTAAAATTCTAATTTTGAAAACCTTGGACTTTAGTTAATCTAAAAATAAGTGAGATTTTTAAGTAAACTAATTACTTAATTAAATTAAAATTAAGTTAACTAATGTTACCTAAAATTATAATTATACAAACTAAACAAATCTTTTTTTTTTACTTTTCTTTTTCAAAAATTAAACACAAACACATATAAAAATAAGCAGGACGAAAAATTATAATAACAAAGACAACCTATTGTTTGATTATATAAATCATAAATCATCAAGAATCAAATAACTTAATTAAACAACTAATAACTCATTAAAACAACAACTAATCAATAATTAATCCTAATCAAATAACCCTTAACTAATTAAACAATACCTACGTCCGGGGCCAGCAACCTTGACCTAGCCGTCATTCGTTCTTTCTCCCTTTCTCTCTCTTATGGGCGTGCGGTTCCCAACTGCTCCACCTTCCGTTTGACGGGGATTCCAAATCCGCATGTCGCGGCGGATTACGCGCAGTCAGATGGGATCTACGAACGCTGCAGCCAGCGATGAAGCGAGGACGATCCATCGCGAGGAGAACCGCATGGATACCGCTAGAGGTCGGGCATCTGCGCGACTTGCGGCATCGCTCCGACGGAACCGAAAAACAGACACGGATTCGAATCCGCGCAAGGTAAATCGATTTACACCGGTTTTATTTTAACGACTGAAACGGGATATATCCGATCCCGAAAATTTTATTCCGCTGCGTTTTAGGATCGGATCCCGACACAGCGATCCCAACTGCTCCTGCTCCTTCTGTCGGGGCTTCTTCATCCTCTACCTTGTCCACTACTCGCGAGGCTGCCTTTGCTGATCTTCAGAGTCAGCTTGCCTCCACCATCCACTGGGCCTCCCAGGCTGAGGAGGATGCGATGGCTCGGGTAAGTCTTCAACTTTCTTTTCTTCACCTTTGCACAATGCATTTGTTTGTATTTGATTGGTTGATTTAACTGTGATAACTTCTGCTACAGGTTCAGGAGCTTCAGCAAGCTCTCGAGCAGAGGGATGCCGAGCTGGCTCTGGCTCGGAGTTCGGCTGCCCTAATGGCAGAGTTGGAGGCTCCGGTAGTGTGCCTCTCCACCGGCGATGTTGCACAACTCTAGATTCGTCTGGAGATCTTGACAGAGGAGAGAGACCGCGACCGGGGGCAGATGATTGTAGAGATCCAGCGGCTGTAGGACCGGATGGAGGGTCTCCAGGGTCGTCTTTCTGTGGCGGAGCACGAGCACCGGAGTGTGGAAGAACACTATCAGTGCTCTCGCCAGCAAGCGATAGACCACGGCCAGGCGAGCGCCTTCACTACGAGTGTTGCCATATCATCTGGCCAGGTAGGGCCAAGCGCTATGGGACAGCCACTGCGTCTGACTCGTGCGCTAGAGGGACCCGACGAAGCTTAGAGCCAGTATGAGGGTGCTAGGGAGAGTCAACATTAATGGTTGTTTATCATGTATTCTCTTTTTCTTTTGTGAGTCCTGATGTTATTGGACTCAGACATGTGTTCATGACACCTTTTGATGATATACATGAAACTTCTGTCTTCAGATTTGTGCTTTGTGTGGATCCTTCTTCAATCATGCCCTGTTCATCACTTAACAAACATGTTAAGCATTTGTTTAAGCTTAGCCCCTTGTCCGGTTAAGTAACCGACTACTTGATCCTATCCTTGATAGAAGGGTCAAGGGGCGAAGCTTTTATTAATGAAGGTAAAGGAAATAATTGAAGGAAATAACAAAGTAAAAGGCAACATGCAAGCAGACATATGCTCACTGGAAATAAAAGAAATGCAACATACATGATGTGACGAACATATGCTAATTGAAATATTTTTGTTTTGTAATTGCAATTTTAGAAATATCCAATTTTTTTGGGGTTTTTCCATATTCATTTTTTTTTGTAGTTTTGCAATATTCAATTTTTTTTGTGGTTTTAAAGCATTCAATTTTTTTGTAGTTTTGAAATATTTAATCTTTTTTGTCTTTTTTTGAAATATTCTTTTTTTTTTTTGTGCTTTGGAATATTCATTTTTTGTACTTTCGAATAAGACATAAACTAAAAGACCAGCATAGTACTTAGATCAAAAAAGCATATTCATTTATTAACTTAATTCCCAAATTGGTCTTCAATAATTTAACTTAAACTCATCGTGCTTCAATTGTGTTCTCATTTGTGATCCCATTTGATGGTCTGACCCTTAGTCGACCTAGGTCATTCCTTAAGTTTGGAGTACACCTTTTTAATAAGAAGAGAAGAATTTGTCTAGAAAGCCCACAAGAGGGTTCTGGAAACCTAAAAAGATGTCCCTCCTTTATCCTAATATAATGTTGGGGTTCAGTCATTTTCACTTTACGGGGTATTTAACAACCTTGTGCTTCTCTTCCTTTTGATTTTGTGGCCTTTTGGTGTAACATTTGTAATGTGATGGCCTTTGATTTTGTATTGGCTTTTGCCTCTTTTGTTTTTGTAGAGTAGGTCTCCCCCCTTTTTTTATGACGGCCTCCTACTAAGATAGCGGATATTTTTGGTAGTCTATTCTAAGCCTCGTTCTGACATTGTGGGCCGAGAATAAAACAGAAGTTTTTATTTTGTAAAATGAACGAATTGTACTCTGTACTCTTAGTCAACCTTTCGGTATTCCTTTGGACTTCACATCTCTTATTACTCACGAACCAAACATGTTAGTATGTATAGTAATGCATTTGAATTAAATTACCCAGACTGATAGGGGAATTTGAGTTTCCAAATTTTCAGACCCCACTGGTCCTTGCACCATGCTGATCAACTCATTAACCTAAGGATAGTACTTCTTAAGATACAGACCGTTCCAAGGGTGAGTTAACTCTAGCCCTTCTACATTAACTAAGTGATAAGCGTTACCAGGAAAAGCATGCGATATGACATATGGTCCTTTCTAATTGAGTTGGAGCTTAGAACACGGACCAATAGATTTTACAAAGATTCTTTTGAAAACCATTTCACCAACTTTGAATTTTCGTTCAATGACTTTCTTTTGATAAAAATGTGCTAATCTGTTTTGATATACTCGTGCATGATTGGCTGCTGACCATCTTTTCTCATCTAAGAGTTCCAACTAAGCGAGGAGTGTTGAGCGATGCTCATCAATAAAGAATTCCTTGTTCAATTTTACTCTTAATCATGGGATGAAAATTTCGTATGGAACTACTGCCTCCATTCCAAATGTTAAGGAATACGGAGTCTGCCCAACGGGTGTGCGGATTGAAGTTCGGTATGCCCATAGAGCCTCGATCAGTTTTTCTGACCAGTTTATGAACTTAAATTTACACGTTTCCTTGATAATTTTTATCAAAGTCTTATTAGTTGCCTCTGCTTGGCCATTGCCTTGTGGATAATAAGGGGACGAATGATGCAATGCAATTTTATACATGTTACAGAGGCCTTCAACTCTTGTGATATGAACTGTAACGACCAGCCATCCTATGACCGGAGACCCGGTCACTAAATGGATGTCAGCCCATAAACTGCGGGTTCACACCCGGATCTCACACAACACATCTGGAGGAGTAAGCGCTAAACAATGCTAAATATAACAATCACACGGACTACAAAGATATAACAAGTGCGCAGGAAGGAAGATAACAATGTCCGTATACAGTCCAACAATAATTACATAGTCCAACAAATTAAATAAGTATAGGCAGAAGAAAAGTACAACAACATCGGGGCATACCCCGGAACTGAGACAACTGCTGGTCCGCACACCAAGAAGACACCACACGCCGCCACACGCCACGAGGTCCACACCTGAAACCGCAGGGAGTGAGCCACACCAGAATTGGGCTTAGTAGGGATCATCCGATCCCCTGCCTCCCACTCACACACCCACAAGTGCAACAATACGGATATATGGCAATTAAATAAAGCAATAAACATAGCACCCAAATCTGATATGAAACATACGCATAAGCAGTGTAGCAGGAATAGTTCTAAGTAACCCGAAGAACCCAGCACAAAGTCACGTCTCACAGCCAAAGTCCACAAAGCGACCGAACCACACTGTCGACCGAAGTCAAATGTCGCCTCACAACACCACTACCACTGCTCACGCCTGTCCGCCCCTACAGTGTTCCGGGGCACTGTAGGGTGAGGCAGTGAGTCAAACTAGGACTAGCTGGGACCAGTGAACCACCACTGCCCAGCTACGTGTGCACACAAGCAGTCTAGACTACTGTCCTACCGACCGGATTTCCTCCACGCCAGGCCTCGGCGCTTCAGAAGGGCCCTGGGGACCGGCGAACCCCCGTCAAGCCGAAGCTACAGGAACTACCCACAACCCTAACCTCCCGGGCTGCGTCAAGCCAAAGGGCGAAGGGTACCACTCGTAACCTTGATCAAAGGTCACATCAGGCCCAGTGGCTACAGGGGTAAAACAACTCCAACAGTACCACAACCAGCTCCACAGCAAGAAACGCGCAAGAAGCTGCCACGACAGACAAGGAAACCCCGACCCGCTGAGACCAAAAAGCAACCCCTCGTATAGCGCACCGGCTACTCCGGCCCGACGGGCTCAAGGTGGTTCTGCTTCCCTCAGCCAAAGGTAAAACACAACAAGTACCACTCCTCCCACCGGTACGGCACAATGCCTCACAGACACCATGGCCCTTCCCCATCGGCCCAAGGTGACATACGTAAACCACAGTTATTCCGATTCCATATCCGCATAAACACATACACATACATGATGTAATTCCATTTACGCAGAAGTCCTCAGTCTCAGTGTACAACTTAAAGCATGCATTCGAACAATCCAATCGTGAAACATGTGTTAAATAACGGGAGTTAAGCAGTTCTGTCTTGAATCGCGTCGACCGAGGTCGACGCCATTCAAGCCCCTAAAACAGGTTCATTAAAACCAGATTATTCCTTAAACCACGTCGACATGGGAAGCCGCCCTTTAAAACGCGTCAGAGTCCACAGACGCCATTCACCCCAGAATTTCAGATTTGCAGAAGCCTCAGTCGGGGTGATTTCCTGCCTAAAAGGCGTCATGATGGTCCGACGTCCGTCTAAAAGGCGTCGTCCATACATGACGTCTTTTAGCGCCAGAACCCCGTACAACGAAACCTTGAACAGAGAGGTTTCTGCCCTAAAAGGCGTCGTACTGCCCTGACGCCCTTCTAAAAGGCGTCGACTAGGCACGACGCCGTTTAGCGCCAGAAACCTGGTTCCTTGGTTCGATCCGAGGGTTCCTCCTTTAACCCCAAACACCCCGAAAACGCCCAAAACAGAAGGGGGAGGAAAGGAAAATTAAACTACCACAAGCATGCTACAATTCCACGATCTCGAACACGGCCATTCCCACAAGAAAACCCCCTAAACATGCTCATTCTAACCTAAAAACACATCATGCCACGCCAAGGAAATCACGAGCAAGACAACCACAGTCCATGCAAGGTTCGTCCCCCTACCGGTTCTTGAACTCCTCCAAGCTCCGTGCCGCCGACCCGCCGCACCGCAGACCGCCGCCGGTACCCTCGAGGACGCCGCCACTCCGCCGGGACGTCGGCCGCTGTCCGGAGAATGGAACGCCGCGAAGGAAGTGGTGGAGGTAGAGATGAGAGGTAAGGAGGTATTGGAGTGATGGAAGAGGAAGAAGAGGAAGGGAAGGGAGAAAGGAGGGCGGAGAGGGTGAAGAGAGAGAGAGTGGAGGCGAAGAATGAGGGAAAGAAGGGGAGGCTCGCGGGGTCAATCTGAATCTGGGTAAAACGCGTCGATCGAGACAGGCGCCAATCAGTCTGACAGGACGGGCCATACTGACAACACTCTGAAACGCGTCGCTCACCACGGACGTCGTTCAGACGACAGGACAGGCCGTACTGACAACGCTCTGGCGCCGTACACTGACATCGCAAGGGTCGCAGTCTGAATCGCATCGACCATCATGGACGCCGTTCAGTCGATGCGACAGGGGCCGTACTCTCGCGGCCCGAAACCCGCCCACGTGGCACACACGTGGCACAACAGAAAGCAGACTTAAATGGCGTCTACACAGACAAACGTCTTTTGAAAGACGTCGAGCAGTGCTGACGTCATTCAGTCAGAAATCTCAAGACCCCTTAGGGTCGAAACCAGGGGATCCGGCTCGAACCCGACCCGAATACCGAACCCGAAACCTCAGTTCTTACATTCTCCCCCCCTTAAAAGAATTTCGTCCTCGAAATTTGCAACCGCTCAACGATAAACTCGGCTAACCATCACATGTCGACACACTGATTACAACAATCATTCTCACCAATCACACCACAGGGCTCCACATAATTAGTCAATTAAATTCACACCAAGCTAACTAAGATCCTCAATTCTGACAAAAAGCTGAAAGATCAAAATAACCACATATTAGCAAGGCACATATTACAAAACCGATTCTCCATCAAACCCAAATACATAAAAGTTCCACAAGAGTCCACAATCACCTCCGAATAAGACAAGACAAAAGCGCTCCTCTAGCCTGATATCTCGAACCTCCACCAAGAGATGCAACACCACTCAACGCCCCGGGCTCCTACTGACCACTCGGCTCCTGACCTGTCTTATTCTTCTGGGGACAGTTCCTCGCGAGATGTCCCTTCCTACCACAGCCAAAACAGCTACCCGTGATCAATGGACATATCCGATTGCCATGAAACCTGCCACAACGGGGACAACGATCCGCAGCGTCCCGGCTCGCTTCCTGTTGCCAGCTGACCTCAGTCTGCATCTGCTGAACCGAACCATCTCCATCCTCATCACAAGGTACCTCTTGGAACTCAAGCTCAAAGGAACTCGAACCGCCTGATGAAAAGACCGTTGATCTATCCTTGTCCTGTTGCTTCCCTTGTGCTGATTGCTCTGACTCCTTCACCATTTGTTGGAATTGAATCTCCACCGCTGTCGCGCACCGAACTGCTGACGCCAGATCCTTACAACAATGAGCTGCCACAAACTCCCTCAGATCATGTCGAAGTCCATCCACAAATTTCTCCGTCCTAAGATCCTCATGCTCAGATATGTGTGGAGCAAATCTCCCCAGAGCTACAAATTTCATCTGATATTCTAGAACTGTCATGCCGTCCTGTACCAATTCCATAAACTCCCTTTCCTTGGCCCTCCGAACGTGCCTCGGGAAGTACTTCCCACTAAACTCTCTCACAAAGCCTTCCCAAGGAATCTCTCTAAAGGACCTATCTGGAAACATCAACCCTTTGATGGTAACCCACCAATCATAAGCATCGTCCTTCAGCAAGTAGGTTGCCAACAAGGTCTTGTCACTCTCAGCACATTCTAGAACATCAAACGCCTTCTCCACTTCCTTAATCCAATGAGCTGCCGCATCCGGAACAGGTTGACCTGTGAAAGAAGGGGGCTTCAACTTCAAGAACCGCTCCATCACCATAGACTGGCCACCTCGGGAATTGGACCCCTCACTTCCATCTCCCTGCTGGTATCTAGACATAGCCCCAATCATAGCTTCCATGAAACGATCCACATTATGTCCTTCTGCCCTCGAACCACCATCATCTGCTCTCGAACCACGAGCCAATGGAACTCTCCTCTTCGGTGCCATCACTACCCCACAGACACGAAAATCGAACCAAAACACGTCAAAACCTACCAATCTACACCAGCAGCCATCGCCTATACAGACTCGTACTTATTGTTGGACTATAATATCTAACCCAGTTTACCACATACTCGACCAGACTGAGCTCTGATACCAACTGTAACGACCCGCCATCCTATGACCGGAGACCCGGTCACTAAATGGATGTCGGCCCATTAACTGCGGGTTCACACCCGGATCTCACACAACACATCTGGAGGAGTAAGCGCTAAACAAGGCTAAATATAACAATCACACGGACTACAAAGATGTAACAAGTGCGCAGGAAGGAAGATAACAATGTCCGTATACAGTCCAACAATAATTACATAGTCCAACAAATTAAATAAGTACAAGCAGAAGAAAAGTACAACAACATCGGGGCATACCACGGAACTGAGACAGCTGCTGGTCCGCACACCAAGAAGACACCACACGCCGCCACACGCCACGAGATCCACACCTGAAACCGCAGGGAGTGAGCCACACCAGAATTGGGCTCAGTAGGGATCATCCGATCCCCTGCCTCCCACTCACACACCCACAAGTGCAACAATACGGATATATGGCAATTAAATAAAGCAATAAACATAGCACCCAAATCTGATATGAAACATACGCATAAGCAGTGTAGCAGGAACAGTTCTAAGTAACCCGAAGAACCCAACACAAAGTCAAGTCTCACAGCCAAAGTCCACAAAGCGACCGAACCACATTGTCGACCGAAGTCAAACGTCGCCTCACAACACTACCACCACTGCTCACGCCTATCCGCCCCTACAGTGTTCCGGGGCACTGTAGGGTGAGGCAGTGAGTCAAACTAGGACTAGCTGGTACCAGTGAACCACCACTGCCCAGCTACGTGTGCACACAAGCAGTCTAGACTACTGTCCTACCGACTGGATTTCCTCCACGCCAGGCCTCGGCGCTTCAGGAGGGCCCTGGGGACCGGTGAACCCCCGTCAAGCCGAAGCTACAGGAACTACCCACAACCCTAACCACCCGGGCTGCGTCAGGCCAAAGGGCGAAAGGTACCACTCGTAACCCTGATCAAAGGTCACATCAGGCCCAGTGGCTACAGGGGTAAAACAACTCCAACAGTACCACAACCAGTTCCATAGCAAGAAACGCGCCGGAAGCTGCCACAACAGACAGGGAAACCCCGACCTGCTGAGACCAAACAGCAACCCCTCGGATAGCGCACCGGCTACTCCGGCCCAACGGGCTCAAGGTGGTTCTGCTTCCCTCAGCCAAAGGTACAACACAACATGTACCACTCCTCCCATCGGTACGGCACAATGCCTCACAGACACCATGGCCCTTCCCCATCAGCCCAAGGTGACATACGTAAACCACAGTTATTCCGATTCCATATCCGCATAAACACATACACATACATGATGTAATTCCATTCACGCAGAAGTCCTCAGTCTCAGTGTACAACTTAAAGCATGCATTCGAACCATCCAATCGTGAAACATGTGTTAAATAACAGGAGTTAAGCAGTTCTGTCTTGAATCGCGTCAACTGAGGTCGACGCCATTCAAGCCCCTAAAACAGGTTCATTAAAACCAGATTATTCCTTAAACCACGTCAACATGGGAAGCCGCCCTTTAAAACGTGTCAGAGTCCACAGACGCCATTCACCCCAGAATGTTAGATTTGCAGAAGCCTCAGTCGGGGTGATTTCCTGCCTAAAAGGCGTCGTCCATACATGACGTCTTTTAGCGCCAGAACCCCGAACAACGAAACCTTGAACAGAGAGGTTTCTGTCCCAAAAGGCGTCGTACTGCCCTGACGCCCTTCTAAAAGGCGTCGACCAGGCACGACGCCGTTTAGCGCCAGAAACCTTGTTCCTTGGTTCGATCCGAGGGTTCCTCCTTTAACCTCAAACACCCCGAAAACGCCCAAAACGGAAGGGGGAGAAAAGGAAAATCAAACTACCACAAGCATGCTACAATTCCACGATCTCGAACACGGCCATTCCCACAAGAAAACCCCCTAAACATGCTCATTCTAACCCAAAAACACATCATGCCACGCCAAGGAAATCACGAGCAAGACAACCACGGTCCATGCAAGGTTCGTCCCACTACCGGTTCTTGAACTCCTCCAAGCTCCGTGCCGCCGACCCGCCGCACCGCAGACCGCTGCCGGTACCCTTGAGGACGCCGCCACTCCGCCGGGACGTCGGACGCCGTCCGGAGAATGGAACGCCGCGAAGGAAGTGGTGGAGGTAGAGGTGAGAGGTAAGGAGGTATTGGAGTGATGGAAGAGGAAGAAGAGGAAGGGAAGGGAGAAAGGAGGGCGGAGAGGACGAAGAGAGAGAGAGTGGAGGCGAAGAATGAGGGAAAGAAGGGGAGGCTCGCGGGGTCAATCTGAATCTGGCTAAAACGCGTCGATCGAGACAGACGCCAATCAGTCTAACAGGACGGGCCGTACTGACAGCACTCTGAAACGCGTCGCTCACCACGGACGCCGTTCTGACGACAGGACAGGCCGTACTGACAACGCTCTGACGCCGTACACTGACATCGCAGGGGTTGCAGTCTGAATCGCGTCGACCATCATGGATGCCGTTCAGTCGATGCGACAGGGGCCGTACTCTCGCGGCCCGAAACCTGCCCACGTGGCACACATGTGGCACAACAGAAAGCAGACTTAAATGGCGTCTACACAGACAGACGTCTTTTGAAAGACGTCCAGCAGTGCTGACGTCATTCACTCAGAAATCTCAAGACCCCTCAGGGTCGAAACCAGGGGATCCGGCCCGAACCCGACCCGAATACCGAACCCGAAACCTCAGTCCTTACATGAACTGTGGTCCATTGTCGGTGACGATGGTGCTTAGATTTCCTAATCTTGTGATGATGTTCTTTATGTCGAATTTGCAGACTGTTGATGCTTTGAATTTCGTGTAAGCTTCAGCTTCTGTCCACTTGGTGAAGTATTCCGTTGTCATGAGAATGAAGGATTTCTGCTTAATGCCGAAATCAGGATTACCAAGGGGTCTAATGACGTCGAATGCCCACATAGTGAAAGGCCATGGGGAGGAAACAGGATGAAGTGAAGATGCAGGAGAATGGATCTTGTTGGTATGAAGTTGATACTTAGCACACCTACGAACATACCTTACACAGTCTTCTTCCATGGTTGGCCAATAGAATCCTTCTCTAAGGATCTTCTTTGATAATATCTGTCCATTAACGTGGCCACCACATACTCTAGCATGAGCTCCTTTCATAACCTTCCAAAACTCATCTTCGTCTAAGCATCTCAGAAGAACATCGTTAAAATCTTTTTTATAAAGTGCTCCTCCAACTATGGTGTATCTCTGAGCAATTCTCCTGATAGCCCTTTTCTCCTCAGCTGTGGCTTCTTTAGGATATGATTGATCTTCACAGTATTTGACAATCTCATAGTACCATGGTTTTTCTTCATCATCAATCTCTTCATTTAATTCAAATAGCATAATCTCTCACTTTTCCACTTTAGTCCTAATGAATGAAGGATCTTTCATGGCGGGTGAAAGATGCCTATGAACGATGATTGATTCGGATTGTTTGCTGATCGGGAAATTTAGGGATGATGCGAGAGAAGCTAGAGCATCGGCTAAGATGTTCTGATTTCGAGGAACATGGACGAAGATCAATTTAGTGAAAAGCTTGGCATAGGCGGAAGTGAGTTCTTGATAAGGCTTAAGCTTGGGATCAAGAGTTGGGTATTTAGTGAGCACTTGGCGAATGATCAATTGATTATCACCCACGATTCTGAGTTTGGTGGCACTATAGAGATGAGCAGCTTTGAGGCCAACAAGGAGTGCTTCATATTCAGCTATGTTGTTAGTGACTGAAAAGTCAAGCTGAAAGGCTTGTGGGATAGTGACACTTTCAGGTGATAACAGCACAATGCCGATACCCTTCCCATGAGAGTTCAAAGCTCCGTCAAAATATAGAGTCCACATATCGTCTTTGATTCTGTCTATGGACATCAGTTCCTCATCCGGAAACTCCGATCGGACTGGATCAAAACGAGGGAGTGGGTGATGTGCAAGATATTCTACTATGGCATAGCCTTTGATCGCTTTCTGCTAAATGTGGATAATGTCAAATTGAGATAGAAAGCTATGGCAACGTTCTAACCTATCAGTGAGGACGGATTTCTCAAGAAAAAACTTAATGAGACTCATCCTAACGATGAGATAGACTTCGTGGGCCAGAAAATAGTACTTCAATTTCTGAACTACTCATACAAGTGCTGCACATATTTTCTCCATCGATGTGTATCTTTGTTCTGTGGGGTTGAGAAGTTTGAAGAGATAATAGGCTGCCCTCTCCTTTCCTTCTTCATCTTCTTGTGCTAGGACAACCCCCACCACATCATCCAGGACAAAAATATATAGAATCAAAGGTTTGTCTAGAGATGGTGGTCTCAAGACAGGAGGACTTGCCAAATATGTCTTCAATCCATCAAATGCCTCCTGACACTTTTCGTCCCAATCAAACTTGACTCTCGGCTTGGTTAGCTCGTAAAATAGCTTTACACCTTTGTGAATGTTGGGAGACAAATCGGCGAATAAACTGCAACCTCCCGATCAGTCGTCTTAACTCTTTCAAGTTCTTAGGAGGTGACATTTCTCTGATAGCCTTTGTCTTGTTGGGATCGATCTCAATGTCCCGTTTACCTACAATAAATCCCAATAATTTTCCTAATGATACCCTGAATATGCATTTCCTAGGATTCATCTTCAACTGATATTCTCTTGATCTCTCCAGAACTCTTGCCAAAACTTTGGCATGTTCATTCCTAGTTTTAGATTTTACTAACAGATCATCCACATATACTTCTAAATCAATGTCCATCATGTCATGGAATATTGCCATCATACCCCTTTGATAAGTGGCTCCGATATTTTTCAATCCAAAAGGCATAATGACATGGCAATATGTTCCCCAAGGTGTGGTGAATGATATTTTCTCTTGATCATCTTCTGCCAACTTAATCTGATTATACCCTGAGAATCCATCCATAAATGACAATGTTTCATAGCCAGCCATGTTGTCAATGAGTACGTCTATGTGAGGCAGTGGAAAGTCATCTTTAGGACATGTCCAGTTCAGATCTCGGAAGTCAATACAGATTCTGACTTTCCCATCCTTTTCATAATCGGGACTGTGTTGGCCACCCATTGTGGATAGAGGACAAATCTAATGAATTCGGCCTTATGCAGCTTATCGACCTTATCCTTCATTTTCATAGCCATCTAGGCATAGAATCGCCTTAATTTTTGTTTAACCGGGCTAGCTCTATCTTTTAATGTCAATCAATGTTCTACTAAGGAAGAATCTAATCCCGGCATGTCTTCATAACTCCAAGCGAATGTGTCTTTATAGTGTTTGAGAACTTGGACCACTGCCTCTTCATCTACTTCAGAAAGATTTTTACTGACAAGGACAACCTTAGGCTCGTCTTCAGTTCCTAGATTAATCTCTTTAGTAGGCTCTTCTACGGCGGCTGAGGGTTCATTGAATCTCTTCACTCCACTGGCATATGCCTCAGCCGCATCCTCATCATCTTCCATGATGGGGTCTTTTCATGTATCAATTCATACACCCCATATCCATCATTAACTTACTCATCAACTTCACATTCTTTTGACATCTGAATAGGATTTTCTAACAGCTGAGGGATCTGAGAGCAAGAAAAGTATCTAGCAGCTAGATCCTGGAGGTATCTATCTGGAATTTGTCTACCCTTAGATTTCCTAGACTTCCTAACCTGATAAACCTGCCTAAAACTAGACTCCCTGCAGCTAGACTCCCTATCCTGACCTAGTGAGGACGAAGAAGGATAAAAATCATGGGATAGATGAAGTGATATAGGTGAATCCTCCCGAGGGGAGGGACAAAGTAGATCTAGGAGACAATCTTTCCCGAATGACCCACGTAATGGGGTACAGTCAGACAAATATGATGTTTCCTCCACGAGGATTTGGGAGGAAGAAGTTGCCAAATTGGCGTTTTTTTTTTATGAATCATAAAGCAGGAATGGATATGAATAGGGGGGGAATGAAATGATGGAGGTAATGGCACCAGGGCCAAAGGATTAGGGAAATCATACAATAGTATGTCCCAGATCAAATTATAGATCCTCTCAAGATTGAGAGAAATTTGAGGAATATGGTCCCGTGGGGACAAAGTAACAATAATGGGCGGAGCCCGTAGGATGTCTTCAATAATGACCTGCGACCAAGTCGGGGTCAAGAGCAGGGTGCAGAACAGAGTGTGGAGGGTGAAAACATGAGAGGGATAGGTTCCCCTCCAAAGAAGATCAATAGTGAATCCAGTTTCCTAAGAGTCATCCGGCTCCACTTTATCACTTTCTTCATTTAACAGGATTCTTTTGTCAAAAATGGCGCTAGGCCTTTCAATCAGTGGCGGCCACTTCGATTCTGAGGGATCAAGGAATAATTTGTTCAGTGCTATGTACAGATCCCTCAGGTCAAACCACCGATATCATTCACATTCCATATCTTGAAATTTTCTCCTTTTTATCGGCCGCAGAGCCTCCAAGGACTGATATGTCAATAACTCATAATAGTGTCTGGCCAGATCTCTCCCATATATATCATGTAGATCGAAGTGGGATGTGATTATGACCGTTTTATCATCAACATGATTAATCATGGGTCCCTTGATGAAGTGTGTATATAGAGTCTAAGTCAAGGGATTCCGATTTTCTTTACACGCTGTGGCCATTGCCTCACATATCTTCTAGCCATTTTCATCTTCGTGCTGCTATACGATGTCATTCCTTACTCTTCTTGGCCTATAGCCCAAGCCATTACCAGGTGCTCTTCGGTTATCTTCAACGGGTGTAGTTCTGCCCTATAATTTTGTGCCTAGGCCTTTTCCTGGTTGATAACCGCCTTTCATCATGATGTTCCAGCCAGGGGTACTCATGCATTTTCCCCACTTTACAGTATCCACTGGATATGGGTCATGTGTGGTGGCTCTTAAAGGATCAGCCAAGGGAGAATAGACATGTAATACCGACAGACTGGGCTGTCGGCCAGGTGAGGGAATTGACCTGATGTTCAAGGAATGAGCAGCAGCAAGAATTGACATGCACGTGACTTTAATAATGCGTCCCTTATATGGAAATTTGCGGCATTGATGGTTCGTAGAGGGTATAGCTTCGAGGGACTTGATGTACGGACGGCCAATGATGCCTTTTAACGAAGGGTCAATTTTCAAGATGTGGAACTCAACCTCGGCATGATAAGTGGGGCCTAACTCAACTTCCAACTAGACCATTCCTAGAGGGGAACGAGTAGTGTTGTCATAGGCCGTAACAGAGATAGGAGAAGGCAACCATTTTTCTCTAGGTATGCCACAAGATTCTAGAGTTTTTGGTGACAACACATTTATGGAAGCCCCAATATCAACTACACAAGCATCTATAGCCTTTTTGCATATGTTAACCGTAATGCTCAAGGCCATGCCTCTGGCTGCAGGTGGTGCTAGTTCTGATGCATGAAATGAGATTGAGGGTTGATCCCCCTATGGAACTAGCAGTGTAGTTATTTTCTCTACTGGCACGTCTTCATTGACCATTACTTTTTGTAAGTACTCCATCAGGACTTCTTGATGGGTCTTTGACCTCTTGATCAGTTCAAGCACGGAGATCCGTGCCGGTGTTCTGTCTAGTTGCTTCAACAAGTCATATTGAGTGCATGGTGCACTCTCTTCGTTTTGTGCTTCTTTTGGCAACTGAGATGGGCCATCTCAGACTGTAGATTGGAGAAAGACCTTGTTGAAGATTTTCCTACTCCGGAGCATGTGTTGCTCAACAGTGGAAGGTTCAGGTGTTATTTTGAGCACTGTTGTGTTTATAAGTGGTCTGGAGGGTGTAATGGGTTGGTAAACAGGTGTTGGTGGGTTATTTGGTGGAAGTACCGCACGAATGAGCGGTTTGGAGGGCTGTATGGGTTGATAAACAGGTGATAGTGGTGGATTATTCGGTGGAGGTATTGTACGGATGAGCGGTTTAGAGGGTTGTATAGTATTGGGGTAAGCGATTGTAGGCGAGGTGGGGAATGGTATGCATAGCAATGGTTTAGATGGCATGAGGGGTGTATAGTTGGTTTGCAAAGGATTGTTTGGTGAAGCTATGGTGGCAGAGGGGGTAATGGGTTTAATGGTGATGGGTTGCGGTTTGGGTATGCGGAGGATGCAACGAGGCGGTTGCTCAGCGTTGCTTGGCATATGACCTATTGAATAGACAGAAGAAGAGTCCTCTACCTTCCACTGTTGTCCCATGTTAGCCTCAAACTAGCTATTTACCAAGATGGGGGCGATCTGGTTTTTGGTGTTGATGCTCTAGCAGTGGGTTCAGTACTATACCCATATTTCGTGGTGCTGCTGCCTGTGTTGGTGCTCTTTGTTGCTGTTGCTGCGGATGTTGTTGAGGTTGATGTTGTTGTTGTTGTTGCTACTGGGGTCTCCTCGCCTTCAAAGCGGCTATATATTTTCTCATCTCTTCCCAGTCAATGTCCCCTTGTTCATTGAGATTGTAGATGTAGTCCTGGAATTGGAAACATACATCCACCGTATGCCCAGGTTGTCTGTGGAAGACAGAATACCTAGAGGCATCGGCATTCTGGGGCCATACAGTTTTCTCCCTAGGTAGAACCAATGCATTGGATGCCATAAGGGCATTGAAGATGTCTAGGAGAGACTCCGGGAGAGCAAGGTATGATGCCCTCTTCGGACCTAGAGGCTTTCTCTGCTAATTGTAGTCGCTTGGAGGAGGTACATTGTGATATACTGGAAGTGGACGAGGCTGATACTGCTGATGTGGCTGGTATTACTGTTGCAGCTGATTATAGGTTGGCTGGTACTGCTATTGAGGTGGCCTGTAGCCCTGTTGGTTCGTTGGTCTCTACCGTGTGTACTGCGATTGTTACTGCTGGTTGCTCATAAACTGTGGCTGGTTGTTATTCACAGTGCTAATTTGTTCGTGGGAGAGCGTGCCCTCAGTTGTCGGACCCATGCTGCAAGAGTTTGGCGTAGCAGGCTTCCGAGGTGGAGGTATGCTGGGTCTGCGAGGATCAAAGACACTAGAAAAACTAGCATCCTTGAAGGCGTTTTGGTAGTAACATACCCTCTCATAGAGTTCTATCATGCTAGTCAGGTTGTTCAGTGTAAGGACTAGCTTGTACAGGGGGGTAGCATTAGAGATCATCATCTTCACTTGTTCGGATTCGGATAGGTGATCTTTGATTTTTTCCGTCATTCCCCTCCATCTATCAGCAAAATTGATGAAGTCCTCATCAGGCTTCATCTTCTCAGCCATTAAGTCAGTTATGGACAGAGACGGTGCAACTCTGTCCTGATATCTTTGGATAAATTTTCTTGACACGATACCATAGTCTTCTACCTTAGATGGCTCCAAAGAGAAGAACCACTTGAGGACAGGTCCCTCTAGCGATCTTCTGAATAAGAATGCCAGTGACTTCTTGTCATTCTGACAGAAGGAAGATTCATACATGAACTCCTTCAGGTGGGTGAAGGGGTTACCAGAACTGTTGTACTTCCTACACAGTGGCATCTCAGAAGGTGGCAAGTGAAATACTGACAATCTAGGAAGAGTGATTTCGGGCATTGCCTTGACTCCCATCATCTTCTTGAAGCTGTTGAACTGCTCGTCCATGCGGTCCATCTTTGCGAGCAGAGCCTGAGTTACCGGATTAACTTGAGGAGGAGGTGGTGGTGGATCATGATAAGCTTGCTGCCTGGAATAAGTGGGGCAAGGTGGATAATAAGGATGTGGTCTAGCAGCGCTTCCACCATGCCCAAAGGCATTTTGGTAAGTCGACGTTGGCGGTCTGGCCGGATGCCTTGAGGAAGATAAGTGTGGCCCAGATGGCCGGGAGGTTGAAACATGAAGGCCTTCCATGGCCTGATGAACAGAAGGAGCATGGTGAGGAGGAGGAACTTGATGAACGACTGGGGGAACTACAGGGTTTGGTTCAGTAGACTGCACGGGCATCTTTCCCTTGAGGATAGATTGGATTGCCTTAAGTTGCTCGGGATCCACATGGGTAGCCAGAGCTCCCAAGAAAGTAATCAGATCAGGAGGATTGGTAGGTGAGGGCTCAGCTGGATCTGGAGCTCCCTCGAAAGCGAGATTGGAAATCACATGGATATGAGGACGATCAGTACCAGGGTTGTACTAGACATGAGAAAATTGAGCCTGACCTTGAGGGGCATGAGCATCTCCCACATATTTAGGATGATAGGAATCAGTATTACGAAGGGCATTAGCATCTCCTCCATTCTCAGAATAGTGATCGAATTCCTGAGGGGCATTAGCATCTCCCTCGTATTCGATGATGGCATCTTACTCGTAAGTAGCCATACCCACAGATTTACCTGATCAAAGCATCATGGTATTAAATTTTTAGCAATCAAGTTCAAACAAGTTGTATAAGAGATTAAGCAAACAAGTGGATGTTTACGTTGTCTTAGGATTCCTTGTTAAATTATTTGAATTTTTACATCAATTCTCTCAACGGGTAGGATCCTAGTTGCAGTTCAGTTTCCACCATTATACTCTATGGTTCTTTCTCACAACAATATGAATATCTAACCAGGACTTCAATTGGTACAACCAGCCCGATGAACAAGAAAGAATTCCTTACTTTTGGGGACTTATGGAGATCTTAAAACCAACCACTCTACTCTGATCGAGGGACCAACCCTATCAGAGAGAGGTGAGGATATCAAAAAGGTGTTCCTATGAGGGTGGGTTGGCCCCAGTGCAAATGACCTACGGCCTGGATGGCCTCTAATGTATGATAAGATAAATATAAGTAACAAACAAACCAAGAATCCGAGGACTAATGACCAAAAGAAGAAACTGTTTGAATCGCGTCGTTGTTAACCAACGCTATTAAGGCCAGTAGCTTCTCCTGTTCACAGAAGCTTGAGCAGTAGACAGACAGGAAAAGTGCCTAAATGGCATTTGAGTTGAGCGACGCGGTTCAGAAACGTGTCGCTTGCTCAAGACGCTATTCAGCTTGCAGAAACAGTAATCAGAAGGTAAAAATTAGGGGCTATCTCTCTCAGGTTGTCAAGGTAAAGCAGTAACTAATAGATCATGCGAATTCAGTTTTTAGCAGGGTTATTTATCATGCAAACAAACAAAATCCAATCAACCACACACCTTCCTATCACAATCACAACTTCTTAAACAATCAAACGGGGGGCAAAATCTTGCCACAAAGGGGTGTGCACGTAGTGCACGTTGGGATGAACGTAACCAAACTCACCAATTGATGAAAAATGTGCCCGAGGGACACAAGTGGCGCACCGTAGGTGCCCGATGATAAAAGCAAGAACAAATATTTAAAAGACGGCAAGACCAAGTCCCACTATGATCGCCAAAAAGTTGTAAGTGCTCAATTTGAGTGTGTGATTATCATGAGAATTGTATTGTTTAATGACAATAAAAACAATTTAAAACTAACATGTGATCGCCAGAAACTTTTGACTAAAAGGTTTCAAAAGAAAAGATTTGATCGTTTACCAATTTGAGACGTGGGAGATAAAGATGTTCTTGACTCCCTCTCTTCAGCCGGCTGAAGAAAGAGAGCTCTTTTTACTCTTGTTTTTGCTTGATTTGGGGATCATCCTTTTCGCTCCATAATTTCTTCTTTTCTTGATCTCCACTTTGATCCTTTGATGCTCCTTTGTACCTTGCAAGGAATGAGGTAAAAGAAGGAGAAAAGCTATTAGAACTAATAGAATGTAGAATCTATTCTAACAAGATTATTAATCATGTAATCAGAACGAGGAACTCAGTTGTTTGATGTTTGTTTAAACCCCTATAGCGTGTATGAGATTGGAAATATGAGTATATGAGTGAGTGTGTGAAGAGCATGAAGTGGTAAATATGGTTGTATGAATATGATGATGAAACTAAGACGTAAGCATGCAAGAACACTAAAGAAGAGGAAGATTAGATGGCCCCTTTGAAGCCTTGGGCTTTTTGATCTTGAAGGATGAAGAAAGGATGAAGTGGATGAAGCTTGTTGACCACGTTTTTCTCCATCAAGTACTCTTGGACGTCACGTAACACTCCGATCCTTCAATGCTTAAGCCTTTTCGAACTTGTTCCAAATCTCCTTCCAACCTTTTTGAACTTTTTTAATGACCAATGGCTTGGGTTTATATAGAATTAGTGTTAGAGCTCTCACATGCCTCCGCGGCCGCTTATGGATCAACTTGAAAGAGTTTGAAGTCAATCCAACCAAAAGAACAAGATAATCTCGACTAAATCATCATTATCTATAATTAACTAAATCGTGTCGTCCGAGGGAGACGTCTTTTAGTTAAATTAAAGCTAATGATAATGCAGAGAAGGAAACTGAAAGAAGTAGGAAACCTAAATGGCGTCGGATTAGCAAGACGTGTTTTAGTTAATTAGGAAATTAATTAAAAATCAAATTTAAATCAAAATGGATTAGGAAACCTAAATGGCGTCCACCATACGCGACATCATTTAGTGAAATTTCGTATTTCCATTAAGAATCTGAGTTAAAATCAATTTGTCTAATAAACTAAATAGCGTCATGACATAATGACGTCATTCAGACAATTAATCCAGAAAATTAATAAAAATTAATATTGATTAAAAAACAGACCATTTTAGGTCATTATTATGTGATATGAAATTTACTCAAAATGATATCAAAATTAGCGTGTCTACACCGCTAGTTCGACATATAGGACCTGTACATTGTACTAAACAGGCTATTCCTCGATCCCTCATAACCAAAGTGGCCGCCACTGATAGATGAGTTGATTGAAGGGCCTGGGGCCATTGTTGATAAGAGAATCCTACTGAGCGAGGACACAGACGAAGGGGAGCTTGATGACCCCTATCAGCCTAGATTCACCACGGACCTTCTCTAGAGGGGAACCTTTCCCCATTATTTTTTCACCCTCCATACCTTATTCCGCACTCTGCTCCTGACCCCGACTTGGTCGAGGGTCACCGCTGAAGATATTCCTCGGGCTCCGCCCATCATTGTTACTTTGTCCCCTCGCGACCTACTTCCTCAGATTCCTCTTGATCTTGAGGGGATCTATGATTCAATCTGAGACATATTGCTATATGATCCCCCTAATCCTTTGGCCTTGGTGCTATTACCTTCATCTTTGCATCCTCCTCTTTTACATATTCATTCATGTTTCATGAGCAACACTCAAAATCTCCAAAAAAAAAACGCCAATTTGGCAACTTCCTCCTCCCAAATCCGCGTTAAGGAAACTTCATACTACTTGTCCGATTGTACCTTATCGCGAGGGTCACTCGAGAAAGATTCTCTTCTAGATCTACTCTGTCCCTCCCCTCGGGAGGATTCACTTGTATCACATCATGTACCCCTTGATTTTTATCCTTCTTCGTCCTCACTAGGTCAGGATAGTGAGTCTAGTGGTAGGCAGTGTAAGGATTGAGGCTTCGGATCAGGTTATCGGGTCAGTTTCGGAGTTGGATCCCTTAGTTTGGGCCGTGGTGGGGCTAAGACTTAGTTTCTTTTTCGCGTCGAGCAAGGTTTGGGCCGTGGTGGGGCTAAGACTTAGTTTCTTTTTCGCGTCGAGCTTGCTCGACGCGGTTCAAACGGCGTCCAGCTAGGTGGACGTGTTTTAGGTTGTGCCACGTGGGCTGGCCTTAGGGCGCGAGAGTACGGCCTCGGTCCTATCGTCTAAATGGCGTCTTGGATGGACGACGTCATTTAGAGTACGACCCTGGTCTGTCAGTGTACGGCCCGGTCTTGTCGTCTGAAAGACGTCGGGCTTGAACGACACATTTTACCCAGCTTCTGTTTGACCCCACGAACCCTCCCTCATTTCCCTCATTCTCTCCTTTCTCTTCTCACTCCTCTCTTCCCTCCGATCACCGGCGACCCCTCCCCCTCTCCTTGCTTTCCTCCCTCCATTCCTCGTCCCCCTCCACTCCATTAACCTACCAACTTCCTCCACTACCACCACCACTTCCTCCGCGGCACACTTCTCTCCGGACAGAAGCCGACGTCCTGGTGGAGTAACGGCGTCCACGGCAGTACCGGCGGCGGCGTGTGGTGAGGCGGGTTGGCGGTTTGGAGCTAGGAGGAGTTTGAGTAACCGATAGGATGACGATTCCCGCTGTAATGATAAAATGGGTATTTAGATTATTCTCCTCCCTCTCCACTCTGTTTGTGTTTTTTCACGATTTGGGGGAGGAAATTCCACCCCGTGGATTGGGGGAAGGCGGAGGAAGAACCTGTCTATGAAGGTTGAATGGCGTCGGGGGATAGCGACGCCTTTTAGAAAGGCGACTTCCACCCACGACGCGATTTGACCCGGATAACAAACTCTGTCTTTGGAACTGAATGGCGTTCAGGAACAACGACGCCATTTGCATGGCGTCATCCGTGAACGATGCGTTTTAGGCCATCTTCTGAGACCAGATTTCACATGAACTAGTTTAGGGATCTTGAATGACGTCGGCCTTGGGTGACGCGATTCAAGCCAGAATTCCATTAATCCATGCAATTAACACGTGTTTACATTGTTAGATAGTTTAGTTAATTGCATGCTTAGAAATGTACTCGATGACATTGGATTCTATGTGATCGGATCGCACCGTATTGTGTTTTGTGCGATCGTGGGCCTAGAGTGACAGTTGTTACCGCTTAGGCACCCTGTGTCGGTGTGGGAGTGATACGGCGCCGGTGTGGGAGTGGTGGGGTGACGCCTAGAGAGAGGGTCACCTGGTGTACCCCGGGGTATAGCTAGTACCGGTGTAGGAGTGGTACATTCGGAGTGTCACTCGTTCTGTGGGAACCAGAACCACCTAGAGATTGTCAGGCCGAAGTAGCCAACGCGCTATCCGAGGGGTTGCTGTTTGGTCTCAGCGGGTCGGAGTTTCTTGCGTTCGGCCATGTGGTTGGCGTGTTTTGCCGAGACGCTTGTTGTGGGCTCCGTGGTAGAATGGTTTTCATATTTGTGCAAGTTATATTTCGACTGCATGTGTTTTATTCCAAAATCTAGGAATTATGCTTACTGCTTTACTTGCTTAAATTATCTCTAATTACGTTACTACACTTTGTTAGGAATCGCCTAGAACGCAGAGGAAATTAAATCGATTCCTATGTATCGGTTGTTGGGATCGTAAAACGGACAATAAAATTAAACGCGGGAAGAACGGTTCTTCACCTTTGCGGGGTTTCGAATCTCCCGTGGATGATTCCGACTCGGTAATTGCGCACGCGCACGATCTCTAGAGGTATCCACACGAGCTCCCGCTGCAGACGCGTTTTCCTCCTAGACTTGAGTACTCCGACCCGATCTCAAATCCACCATGCGCGGAAAGAGAAAGATCTACTCCAAGCGAGAGAAGGAGAGAGAGAGAGGAGATAGAGAATCTTGGGGTGTGTAATTCGTCCAACTTCTTTTACCCCTCCCCTTGGCCTCCTTATATAAGAAATAAGGATAAGCACAAGGATTAATCCTCATGATTATCCAAGAGTTTGGCCTTGGATAAATCTCCATTAAATATTCATGTTTATCCTGCGGCTTTTCATAAAAACCCATATAAGCATGAAATTTAACGTCTCTCACCGTCTGACGAGAACTCTTATGTGTGTGACCCTCTAGGCCCATATGTCAGTCTGGTTTCAGGCCCATTAAACTTAGAACTAATTCTAAAGTTTAATATTTATTAATTAGTATTTAAACATCATATGTTAAATGATTAATTTAATAAATAAGTAGTTTATCATCTGATGATTAATCCACTTGGCCTTCTGATCATGAACGGTACCAAACACTACCTCATGATCCCAGAAGATATAAGGGATATTGTTCCGTTTATTTGAACCTTTCCGTCTGCAGATACCGCACAGATAAAATCCTTCACTCATCCAATGTCCCAATAACGCAAGGATATGGTTTTATAGTCAAACCCTCTATCGCATTATTTAGATGGATTCCAGTACTCAGTTAATTTCTAGAAAGACATCTCTTTCATTTGACCCTGGCCAGGGATTTCTGTGTACACATCCATAGGACATTCTCTCTCCAGTCTTATACCAAGAGTGAGTGATCCCTTGTTGCTCACTCAATTACCTTCGCAAGCTTTCCACCGTATTTGAGCAACTGAGTATCGTGGGCTTAATGGTTAAAGTCCACAAGTCAGAGAATCAAGACACAATGGTCTACAAACAAGGTATCATTGGTGACTCAGGTCAAAAGACCAACTGTGCTACTGCAACGATTGAATTCCCTGGTTGACTAATAGGTATAATTACCATCCAGGAATTCTTATTTGGGTCTGTTCAGTGAACTCATTCTGTAATGAGCACCCACAAGTTTGTCTTAGTGTCACCACCCGAGTGAATGTGAGATCATTCACCCTCATCACATGAGCAAACATAACTTGTGTCGATCTTATCAGATATTTAATGTCCATTTTAAATATCCTATGATCGAGAACTGTTTAAGACAAGTGACTAAGGATATTGAACTCACTATCATGATCTCATCATGATTCAATATCCCATACACTTGTCTACGGACCTTCATTATGATAGTTAATTTGCAACAACTGTAAATGAAGAAATAATTACCTTTATTAATAATCTGAACTAGAATGTACAATGATTGGCTTTGAGGCCATCCAATTCTATCATTCTCCCACTTGGACTATAGCCAATCACCCATGTGTCTAAGTCCCATAGACTTAAGGTGACGTTCTAAATTGTTTTGAGAGAATGGCTTAGTCAAGGGATCTGCTACATTATCTTCAGATGAGACTTTCTCAACTACTATATCTCCTCGTGCGATAATCTCACGAATCAGATGAAATCGTCTCAGAATGTGCTTTGACTTCTGATGTGATATTGGCTCCTTCGCTTGAGCTATTGTCCCATTGTTGTCACACAATAATGGAACATGATCTGAAATGCTTGGAACTACTCCAAGTGCAGAGATGAACTTCTTCATCCAAACCGCCTCCTTGGCCGCTTCAGCTGCAGCAATGTATTCTGCTTCGGTCGTCGAATCTGCAGTTGTTTCTTGTTTGGAACTTTTCCAACTTACTGTACCTCCATTTAACATGAACACAAATCCAGACATGGATTTGCTATCATCCATGTCCGACTGGAAACTCGAGTTAGTGAACCCTCGAAGTTCCAAGTCGTTTCCTCCATAGACGAGAAATAGATCCTTAGTCCTTCTTAAGTATCTAAGGATACATTTCACCGCCTTCCAGTGTTCTTCACTTGGATCAGCCTGATATCTACTAGTGACACTTAGTGAGTGTGCCACATCAGGCCTAGTACATAGCATTGCATACATGATAGATCCTATTGCCGAGGCATAAGGAACTCTATCCATGTATGCTTTCTCTTCAGGTGTCTTGGGAGACATTCCTTTAGAGAGATAAATTCCATGCCTCATTGGAACGAGACCTCTCTTGGAATTTTTCATGCCAAACCTTTTGACTATGGTATCTATGTACGTAGATTGGGATAAGCCAAGCATCCTTTTGGACCTATCTCTATAGATCCTTATTCACAGAATATAGGATGCTTCTCCAAAATCTTTCATGGAAAAGTTTTTGGATAACCAAGTCTTTACTAATGACAACATTCCTACATCATTCCCAATGAGTAGAATGTCATCAACGTAAAGTACCAAAAAGGTAACTGCACTCCCACTAGTCTTTTTGTATACACAAGGTTCATCTTCATTCTTAATGAAGTCATAAGATTTGATTGCTTCATCAAATCTTAAGTTCCATGTTCGGGATGCCTGCTTTAATCCATAAATGGATCTTTGCAGCTTGCATACCTTACTTGAATGCTCTTTGGAAGTGAATCCTTCAGGTTGTATCATATACACCTCTTCTTGAAGGTTCCCGTTAAGGAATGCTGTTTTCACATCCATTTGCCATATTTCATAATCATAGAATGCGGCGATGGCAAGAAGTATTCTGATTGACTTAATCATAGCAACTGGAGAAAAGGTTTCGTCATAGTCAATACCTTGCCTTTGACGATATCCTTTTGCTATCAGCCTTGCCTTGTATGTGTCAATCTGTCCATCTGCCCCGATCTTTCTTTTAAAGATCCATTTACTGCCAATAGGTAATATATCTTCTGGCAGATTAACCAAGTTCCAAACTTGGTTGGCATACATGGACTGAATTTCAGAATTCATTGGCTCTTGCCATTTCTCTGATTCTTGACTATTCATGGCTTTTAGGTAGGTTTAAGGATCATCATCCTCATTTAAGTGCACTTTTGGTTTGTCATCATCAATATGTCCAACACATCTTTCAGGCTGCTTAGGCACTCTTTCTGATATGCGAACCTTTTGTGTATTATCTTGAACTAGTTCTTGAGTCAATGGTTCAGTAGATGAGCCAGTATTGATTTGTGAGTCTATAATTTCTTCCAGTTCTATCTTGCTCTCACTATCTTCTTTTGAAAGATATTCTTTCTCTAAGAAGACAGTTCTTTTTACGACAAACACCCTTTGATCGCTGGGCTGATAGAAATAATATCCAAATGTCTCTTTTGGATATCCCACAAATCTACACTTTTCTGTCCTGGAATCCAATTTATCTGGATCATGTCTTTTGACATGTGTAGGACAACCGCAGACTCTAACATGCTTAATGTCCGGTTTTTTCCCTCTCCATATCTCATATGGAGTGGAAGATACTGAGTTACTGGGAACTTTGTTCAACAGATATGCAGCAGTCAATAGTGCATATCCCCATAAAGAGATTGGAAGTTTAGCATAACTCATCATTAATCGTACCATATCTAATAGAGTACGATTTCTCCTTTCCGATACACCATTTAATTGTAGTGTATAGGGAGGAGTCCACTGAGACAAAATACCATTATTCTTAAGATATTGTGTGAATTCTGTACTTAAGTATTCACCCCCTCGATCTGATCGAAGAGTTTTGATACTCTTTCCAGTTTAGTTCTCAACTTTATTTTTAAACTCTTTAAATTTCTCAAAGACTTCTTACTTATATTTCATTAAATATATGTAGCCATATCTTGATAAATCATCTGTAAATGAAACGAAGTATGAGTAACCACCCATAGCATGAGTGGACATTGGGCCACATACATCACTATGTATTAGTTCCAATAAGTCCTTAGCTCTTACTACATGTCCTGAAAATGGAGCTTTGGTCATTTTTCCCATGAGACAAGCTTCACAAGTTGCAAATGATTCATAATCAAATGGATCAAGATATCCATTCTTTTGCAACCTAATGATCCTGTTCTCAATTATATGACCGAGCCTACAATGCCTTAGGTATGATTTATTCACATTCTTATCTACTCGTTCAAGAGACTTATTTACTAGACAAACATCATATGAAATATCAAGTAAATATAATCCATTCAATAAATATCAAGAAGTAAACAATTTGTCTCCTTGATAAATGAAACAACCTTTATTCTCAAGTTTCATAAAATATCCTTGTTTATCTAAACATGAAATAGATATGATATTCCTAATAATGGTTGGAACATAATAACAATCCATTAGTTCCAATGAGTCTCCTGACGGCATCTGAAGTCTTGCTGTCCCCACAACTAACGCAGCAACTTTTGCTCCATTCCCAAGTCTCAGATCCACGTCACCGCGGTTCAATCTTCTTTTACTTGTTAACACCTGCAAGTTATTGCAGCTATAAGAAACACATCCAGTATCTAATACCCAAGATGTTGATTCTCTATAAGACAAGTTAAGATCGATCATGAGTATACCTGAAGCTTCACCAAGCTTCTCCTTTGCTTTTTCTGCTAGATAGATCTTGCAGTTTCTCTTCCAGTGACCTTCTTTATGGCAGTGGAAACACTGACCTTTATCATTGACTTTAGCTTTGTCCTTTTGAACCGCCGGTTTGCTTTTCACTAGCTTCTTAGGCTTACCTTTCTTAAAGGTCTGTCTAGCTTTTCTTTTCTTATTGGTCTTACCAACAAGCATTACATGTGGCTTATCTTTCTGGATAGTGCATTCTGCTGTCTTCAACATGTTGAGCAGCTCAGCCAGTGTAACTTCAATATTGTTCATATTGAAGCTGATAATGAATTGTGAAAATGAATCTGGAAGGGACGGTAGGATTAAGTCGATGCTTAGGTCATTGTTCATAACAAAACCAAGCACTACAAGCCTCTCAATCCATTCTATCATCTTGAGCACATGAGTTTGCACATATGTGCCCTCGCTCATTTTGGTCCAACAGTTTCTTAGATATCTCATATCTTTCTGTTCTGGATTGTTCACCAAACAACTCTTGTAGGTGATTCAGAATGGACTTAGGTTCCATGTTATCATGTTGTCGTTGTAGTTCATTGTTCATTGAACCAAGCATATAACACTGGACTTTGATAGAGTCCTCCTTCCAGTTTTTAAACATCATTAATTCATCCTCGTTAGCATTTTCACCGGATTGTTCTGGATCTGGTTGATCCAGGACATAGGCTAGTTTTTCACACCTTAGGATAATCTTCAGGTTGCGTAACCAGTCAATGTAATTAGGTCCCGTGAGTTTGTTTGCATCAAGTATGCAACGAAGGGGGTTAGGTGACGACATAGCGACCTACAAGGAAATATAATGAAAAATAAGCAGATAGTTCTTAAAATCAAATTTAGGACTTTTAATCTAGATTTATGCTCCCACTATTTTTTGGCGATCTGTATGACCCTCTACTATACAGAACGGGAGATTCCGGTGATCTCATAGTGGGGATCAGAATCCTTCGGGCATCATGCATGTGATCTTGTGGTAGCATAACAAATCACATCAAGTCCCTTGGGTAGTCAACTCTTGACAATTGCAACATTTGCAATATCCGATCAAATTTAACCCCTGAATCATGATGACCTTGTGGTAGCACAACAAATCAAATGATTCAGTTAAGTTTATCCATCATTACTCAGATAACATGAATTCATAGTGCAATCCTTGTGGTAGCACAACAAAACTACACTATGTGTCCATTTATCTTAATGACATCACATGTCGTAGACCTAGGTTAATTTCTAAATCAAATAGACCTTGTGGTAGCACAACAAATCCATTTGAGATAACAATTATCCTTAGATCTATAATGATGGTGGGTTACGTGGATTATTCTGAATATCTCACGTTTACAACTTAAAATTTTAAAAGAGGGTTTTTGAGTTGATTTATAAAAATCGTGCTATCAATAGTATTTCGATTTGAAGTATCATAATACTTAATGGAAATATATATATGATAGCATAGTCCACAAATATCACATATATGCAGAAAAATAAATAGGGATGATCATGGACTGCTAAAGCTACTATGGAATCATCGGAGCCAAACGATGATCCATAATAGAATCCTAATGTGAAAACAGCAACACTGGTTCCATTTGATGCGAGTCCTTCCTCCAGAGGTGTCTTCAGAAGATCTCGTCCTCTAAACTTAATCCGCAACATTTAAATATGAAATTTAGGACTCGCAGGTCCATGAATGTACATTTAAATAATAAGAAACCTTGATCTTATCAAGGGGAGTACAATCTTATAGGATGATAGAAAGTACATTTGGATTAAGAGAGAGGAGGACACGCAGGTCCTATTTTAAATACCAAATGAAATAAGCATCGCATTCATTCACATCAATCATCACATGATAAAACTAAGTCCATGATCATCCCACCAAAAAAAAAAAAAAAAACATCACATGCATCATAATTATCACATAATTACAGTTGGTATTAACTTTTATAAATATAAAATTATAATACCATAATATTTTGAAATAATAATTATTTCAAGTGTAATTCAATAAGTATTCACAATATTATTGACAAAAGATATAACTAAACTATTTTGTTATTAAAAGGATGCTCAACTAATTTGAACAACAGAATAAAATCAAGTTATGCGTAAAATAAGTTTAAAACAATTTTAAACTTAATTGATTTAATAGGGAAGTTAATAATCTAAAACAATTTTAAATGATTAACAAATACCCTATAATCAATAAAACCCTTTGAATGAATTAACAGTTATTAAACAGTTTAATAATCTGTTAATAATAATAAGAATAATTAATAACAATTATTAATTATCCCTAAAAAAATATCTATTTTAAAACAATTTTAAAATGGGCTTTAAAGGGTAAAAACAGGGTTAAAAAGGGTTAAAAGGTGGGGTTAAAAGGGGTTCGGGTAGGAAGCTGGGTCGGTCGGGTCTGGACCCGGTCCGGATCTGGCGCGAGTCAGCGTGTCGGTGTTGGGTTTTCTCAGTTTCTCCGGATCGCTCACGCAGCGGAAAATAAATTTTTTTTTTACAGCGATCCGTTTCCCGTTTCGAAGAACTAAAATACGATAATCGGATTATCGAAGTTCTCACTGTGTGCGGATTCGAATCCGCAGCCGTTCGGTTCCGTTGGTGTGACACCGCAAGCCGCGCAAGCGCCCGGCCTCTAGCGAAGTCCACGCGATCCTCCCCGCGATGGATATCCTCGAGTTCGTCGTTCTTCGCAGCCCGCGAAGCCTCCGCTGGTCGCCGCAATGATCGCCGCAGTGCGCAGACAATTTCCCGTCGAACGGGATTCGGAGAAGCGGCGGAGCAGATCTGGATCTGCCTGGACTCCAGAGGAAGACAGAAACTAAGGAGGGGCGGCTAGGGTTAGCAGCAGCTTGGCCTGCTCAGCCCGTTCGCTATGTTTTATACTAACCGCGCAGTTTTTCACAAAAACCCCAGGTTTGTATAAAACCCACTTATTTATCCATCGCCATGAGAATCATTTGCGTGTGACCCTCTAGGCCCAAGTACCAGTCCAGTTAATGGCCCATAAGCCAAGTGACTCCTCACTGGCTTTATTAATTAATTAATAACCCTTTATTAATGAATTAATCAATCGAATTGATGTCGCACATCGAATTCGACCGGGCCTCCGATCACGTTGGGTGCCAAGCAACACCGCGTGAACCCGGAAGGTATTTGGGGTTAAGTAACCCACTCTTGGAACCTTTCCTCCGACAGTTACCGCGTGGATATAATCCTTCATTCGTACAATGCTCTCGAGTCAACTCAGGGTATGGCGAGCTGTCAAACCCTAACCGGTCGACTCACTTGGATTGGATGCCGCTGATGAATATCGGAAAACTCCTTTCCCGATATTATCGTCCGCCCTGGCCAGGGACTTCCGCGCATCCTTTCTAGAGCATTCTCTCTCTAAGTACCGAGAGCAAATGATTCCTTATTGACACACAATTCCCTTCGACGGTATTCCGCTGCACCCAATCCTTGGCGTATTAGAATCCCGTGGCTAGAGATTCGTAGACCAAGGTCAAAGTACAGAAATCCACCGCCAAGGTGTCCTTGGTGTCTCAGGTCCGAGGACCATCCACGCAACTGCGACAATAGAATCAAGCTGGTTGACAGTGAGGTACAATACCATCCAGCGATTCAGTCGGATCAGTTCAGTGAACTCATTCTCCAATGAGCACCTACAGATTCTCCTTAGTGTCTCCACATAAGTGACTTATGAGACCAGTCACCCTCATCATATGAGCAGGAGTAATCTGTACTAGTCTAACCAGATATCCGATGTCCTTCTCGGATATCCTCCGACTAGGAACGATTAAGAATATGTGTGTTTAAGTGATCAGTCTCATTAGTATGATCTCATCATAATCTGATCACCATAGCACATATTCACGGACTTCATTATGAAACGATAATTAACGCGATTTACACATATTGAATATTATGCCATTTTATTAATAATGAACGAGATTTACATTGTTAGATTGGCTTGTAGGCCACCTAAACTAACAGTCAGGCGGGCCGGCCCGCTGGGCCACGCGCCGCTTCACCCCCGCCGCCCGTTAGGGTTTGGGGTGAGGCGGCGCGCCTGGTTCACCCCCCCCCCCGACTGACGGGGGCAGGTCGCCGCATGCCCAGGCGACCGCCGGCGGGGCTCCGGCCGGCCTTAACGGCGCCCTGGACGTCCCCGGTCGTCTCCTGTTAGCATGCATGCAATCTCATCGCATGCCCTGGTTTTTCGTGGGAAAGGCAGTGCGGGGAGGGCAACGGCCGGCCAAAGCGGAGGCGAGGCGGCGTCGGACGGCGCCGTTCATGTCAGCGGTGGTCGCTGGAGGCATTCCAGACGTCATCGAGCGTTCTCTTCAACCCTGGTTGTGAAAGTAGGTGGGGAAGAAAAATAATGGTGAAGCTACGAACAGCCATGCCCAGCGTTGGCTGGGCCAGAACTGTTAGAATTGGGTGGCCTCATAGCCAATCTTTGTACATTCTAGTTCAAATTATTAATAAAGGCAATCATTTCTTCATTTAATAGTTCTCGCAATTAACTATCGTAATGAAGGTCCATAGACAAATGTATGGGATATTGAATCATGATGAGATCATGATAGTGAGATCAATATCCTAAGGCAATTGTCTTAAACAGTTCTCGATCATAGGATATTTGAGATGGACATGAAATATCCGATAAGATCGACACAAGTTATGTCTGCTCATATGATGAGGGTGAATGATCTCACATTCACTCGTGTGGTGACACTAAGACAAACAAGTGGGTGCTCATTAGAGAATGAGTTCACTGAACAGACCCAAATAAGAATTCCTGGATGGTAATTATACCTATTAGTCAACCAGGGAATTCATTTGTTGCAGTAGCACAGTTGGTCCTTTGACCTGAGTCACCAATGATACCTTGTTTGTGGACCATTGTATCTTGATTCTCTGACTCGTGGACTTTAACCATTAAGTCCACCATAATCGGTCTTTCATATACAGTGGAAAGCTTGCGAAGGTAATTGAGTGAACAACAAGGAATCACTCACTCTTGGTATAAGACTGGAGAGAGAATGTCCCATGGATGTGTACACAGAAATCCCTGGCCAGGGTCAAATGAAAGAGATGTCTTTCTAGATATTAACTGTGTACTGGAATCCATCTGGATAATGCGATAGAGGGTTTGACTATAAAACCATACCCTTGCGTTATCGGGACATTGCATGAGTGAAGGATTATATCTGTGCGGTATCGGCAGACGGAAAGGTTCAATTGAAGGGAACAGTATCCCTTATATCTTCTGGGATCATGAGGTAGTGTTTGGTGTTGTTCATGATCAGAAGGCCAAGTGATTTGATCATCAGATGATAATTCACTTGTTTATTGAATTAATCATTTAACATATGATGTTTAAATGTTAATTAATAAATATTAAACTCAAGAAACAGTTCTAAGTTTAATGGGCCTGCAACCGGACTGATATATGGGCCTAGAGGGTCACACACATAAGAGTTCTCGTCAGACGGTGAGAGATGTTAAATTTCATGCTTATCTGGGTTTTTGTGAAAAGCTGCAGGATAAATATGAAGATTTAATGGAGAATTATCCAAGGCCAAACTCTTGGATAATCATGAGGATTAACTGTTGTGCTTATCCTTATTTCTATATAAGGAGGGCCAAGGGGGAGTGGTAAAAAGTTGGTTGGACGAATTTTACTCCCCAGATTCTCTCTCTCCTCTCTCTCTCTCCTTCTCTCTCTCTTGGAGTGGATCTGTCTCTCTCCGCGCATGGTGGATTTGAGATCTGGTCGGAGCACTCAAGCCGAGGAGGAAATCGCGTCTACTGCGGGAACTCGTGTGGATACCTCTAGAGATCGTGCGCGTGCGCGATTACCAAGTCGGCATCATCCACGGGAGATTCGAAACCCCGCAAAGGTGAAGAACTGTTCTTCCCGCGTTAGTTTTAATGTCCGTTTTACGACCCCAGCAACCGATACAATGGAATCATTTTTATTTCCGCTGCGTTCTTGGTGATTCCTTACAGTGGTATCAGAGCCAGGTTGGCTGGTTCGGTTGTAAAACGGCACCGTTATGCGTGTTTTTCTCGTTATGCGTGAAGAACCCGTATTGTACGTGTTCTTGTGTTTAATCCGATTAAAAATGACAGATTAGTGTTCATATGATGATCACAATCAATTTGATTATTTTTCTGTATTTTTCGGATTTTTATTTGGGTTTTTCGGAGTTCGTCATGTGATGATGAACCGGGGTACTTCGGCGGCTTTGTATGTGCATCCCAAGCGTTGGGATGGCCGGAAGAATCCCTAGATCTCTTGGTGATAGTCACCACTTCTCATTAGGCATGGAGATCGGCACCGGAGTGCCCTTGGAGGTGCTAAAAATCAAGCCAAAACTCGGTTGTTTAACCCTGCAAAATCAGATTTTAAGGGAGTTTAGGGCTCGATTCGAGGAGCATTTGGCCACCGCCGGCTGCCCCACCGGTGCCGGGCTGACCGCCGGAGGTGGGGGCGTCGCCGGCAGTGCCTGGCGGCGCCGTCGCCGGCGCCTGGCGGCGCTGCCGTCGCCGGCGCCTGGCGGCGCTGCCGTCGCCGGCTGCTGTTTCTAGGGTTTGAATACAGGGGGCCGGTCGAATCCGTGCTGGAGGGGCTGAACCGCCCGGTCCCGACCCGGTCGGACCGGGCGGGGCCGGGCGGCGCCCTGGCCGAGCCAGGGGCCTGGGTCCGGGCCTTTGGGCCCTAATGGGCTGGGCCCATTATGATTTTTATTAAAAATTGTTTTTAATTACTGTTTAGCCCCTTATAAACCCAATTTTAGCCCATTTAAGCCAGTTTTAAAATTATTTTAAAACAGAAAATTTATAGAAATAATTAATAATTGTTATTAATTATTTTTATGATTATTAACAGGTTATTAAAGAGTTTAATAACTGTTAGTCAATTAAAGGGCTTTATAATTAATGGGTGTTAGTTAATTGTTTAAAATTGTTTTAGATAATTAATTTCCCTGTTAATTTAATTAGTTTAAAATTGTTTTAAACTAATTTCATGCATAACTTGATTACTCTTAATGTTCAAATTGTTTGAATTTGTATTTAGATTAACTGAATGGTTTAGTTAGTTTATTTGTCAATAATGTTTTGAATATTATTGATTATGCTGAAATAAATGTTATTTCGAAAACTAATTGGTATTATAATTTTATATTTCTAAAATTTAATACCAAACAGCAATTATGTGATGATTGTGATGCATTTGATGTGTTTTATGGTGGGATGATCATGGACTTAGAATTTTCATGTGATGAATGATGTGAATGGATGCGATACTTATTTCATTTGGTATTTTAAAATAGGACCTACGTGTCCTCCTCTCTCTTAATCCAAGTGTACTTTCTACCTTCCTATAAGATTGTACTCACCTTGATAAGATCAAGGTTTCTAATTGTTTAAATGTACATTTGTGGACCTGCGAGTCCTGAATTTTGTATTTAAATGTATCGGATTAAGTTTAGAGGACGGGATCTTCTGAAGACACCTCTGGAGGGAGGACTCGCATCAAATGGAACCAGTGTTGCTGTTTTCACATTATGATCTTATTATGGATCATCGTTTGGCTCCGATGATTCCATAGTAACTTTTACAGTCCATGATCATCCCCATTTAATTTTTCTGCACATATGTGATATTTGTGGACTATGCTATCATATATATATTTCTATTAAGTATATTGATACTTCAAATTGAAATACTGTTGATAGCACGATTTTTACAAATCAAAATCAAAAAACCCCCTTTTAAAACTTAAGTTGTAAACGTGAGATATTCAGAATAATCCACGTAACCCACCATCATTATAGATCTTAGGATAATTCTTATCTCAAACGGATTTGTTGTGCTACCACAAGGTCTGTTTGATTTAGAAATTAAACTAGGTCTACGACATGTGATGTCATTAAGATGAATGGACAAATAGTGTAGTTTTGTTGTGCTACCACAAGGATTGCACTATGAATTCATGTCATCTAAGTAATGATGGATAAACTTAACTGAATCAAATTGATTTGTTGTGCTACCACAAGGTCATTCTGATTCAGGGGTTAAATCGATCGGATATTGCAAAACATTGCAACTGTCAAGAGTTGACTGCCTAAGGGACTTGATGTGATTTGTTGTGCTACCACAAGGTCACATGCATGTTTCCCGAAGGATTCTGATCCCACTAGGAGATCACCGGAATCTCCCGTTCTGTATCTTAGAGGGTCATACAGATCGCCGAAAAATAGTGGGAGCATAAATCTAGATTAAAAGTCCTAAATCTGATTTTAAGAACTATCTGCTCATTTTATATATTTCCATGTAGGTCGCTATGTCGTCACCTAACCCCCTCCGTTGCATATTCGATGCAAACAAACTCACGGGACCAAATTACATTGACTGGTTACGCAACCTGAAGATTGTCCTCAGGTGTGAAAAGCTAGCCTATGTCCTGGATCAACCAGATCCAGTGCAACCCGGTGATAATGCTAACGAAGATGAATTAATGATGTTTGAAAATTGGAAGGAGGACTCTGTCAAGGTCCAGTGTTATATGCTCGGTTCAATGAATAATGAACTGCAGCGACAGCATGATAACATGGAACCTAAGACCATTCTGAATCACCTACAAGAGTTGTTTGGTGAACAACCCAGAACAGAAAGGTATGAGATATCTAAGAAATTGTTAAGGACCATAATGAGCGAGGGCACATCTGTGCAAACTCATGTGCTCAAGATGATAGAGTGGATTGAGAGGCTTGCTGTGCTAGGCTTTGTTATGAACAATGACCTGAGCATTTACTTAATCCTACAGTCCCTTACAGATTCATTTTCACAATTCATTATCAACTTCAATATGAACAAAATTGAAGTTTCACTAGCTGAGCTGCTCAACATGTTGAAGACAGCAGAAGGCACTATCCAGAAAGATAAGCCAAATGTAATGCTTGTTGGTAAGACCAACAAGAAAAGAAAAGCTGGACAGACCTTTAAGAAAGGTAAGCCTAAGAAGCTAGTGAAAAGCAAACCGGCGGCACAAAAGGACAAAGCTAAAGTAAATGATAAAGGTCAGTGTTTCCACTGCCATAAAGAAGGTCATTGGAAGAGAAACTGCAAGATTTATCTTGCAGAAAAAGCAAAGGAGAAGCTTGGTGAAGCTTCAGGTATTCTCATGATCAATCTTAACTTGTCTTATAGAGAATCAACATCCTGGGTATTAGATACTGGATGTGTTTCTCATATCTGCAATAACTTACAGGTGTTAACAAGTAAAAGAAGATTGAACCGCGGAGACGTGGATCTGAGGCTCGGGAATGGAGCAAAAGTTGCTGCGTTAGTTGTGGGGACAGCAAGACTTCAGATGCCGTCAGGAGACTCATTGGAACTGATAGATTGCTATTATGTTCTGACCATTATTAGGAATATCATATCTATTTCATGTTTAGATAGACAAGGATATTCTATGAAGCTAGAGAATAAAGGTAGTTCAATTTATCAAACAGACAAATTGTTTGCTTCCGGATATTTATTGAATGGGTTATATTTACTTGATATATCATATGATGTTTGTCTGGTAAATAATTCTCTTGAACGCTTAGATAAGGATGTGAATAAATCGTACCTATGGCATTGTAGGCTAGGTTATATAAATGAGAACAGGATCATAAGGTTGCAAATGAATGGATATCTTGATCAATTTGATTATGAATCATTTGCAACCTGTGAAGCTTGTCTCATGGGAAAGATGACCAAAGCTCCATTCTCAGGACATGGAGAAAGAGCTAAGGACTTATTAGAACTAATACATAGTGATGTATGTGGTCCAATGTCCACTCATGCTATGGGTGGTTACTCATACTTTGTTTCATTTACAGATGATTTTTCAAGATATGGCAACATATATTTAATGAAATATAAGTCAGAAGTCTTTGAGAAATTTAAAGAGTTTAAAAACGAAGTTGAGAACCAGACTGAAAAAAGTATTAAAACTCTTCGATCAGATCGAGGGGGTGAATACTTAAGTACAGAATTCACAGAATATCTTAAGGATAATGCTATTTTGTCTCAGTGGACTCTTCCACTATACACCTCAGTTAAATGGTGTATCGGAAAGGAGAAATCGTACTCTATTAGATATGGTACGATCCATAATGAGTTATGCCAAACTTCCAATCTCTTTATGGGGATATGAACTGTTGACTGTTGCATATCTATTGAACAAAGCTCCCAGTAAGTCAGTACCTTCTACTCCATATGAGATATGGAAAGGAAAGAAACCAGACTTTAAGCATGTTAGAGTCTGGGGTTGTCCTGCACATGTCAAAAGACATGATCCAGACAAACTGGATTCCAGGACAGAGAAATGTAGATTTGTGGGATATCCAAAAGAGACTTTTGGATATTACTTCTATCAGCCCAGCGATCAAAGGGTGTTTGTCGCAAAAATAGCTGTCTTCCTAGAGAAAGAATATCTTTCAAAAGAAGACAGTGGGAGCAAGATAGAACTGGAAGAAATTCTAGACTCACAAATCAACACTGGTTCATCCACTGAACCATTGACTCAAGAACTTGTTCAAGATGATACACAAAAGGTTCGCAGATCAGGTAGAGTGCCTAAGCAGCCTGAAAGATATGTTGGACATATCGATGAAGGCAAACCAAAAGTGCACTTAAATGAGGATGATGATCCTCAAACCTACCTTGAAGCCATAAATAGTCATGAATCAGAAAAATGGCAAGAGGCAATGGATTCTGAAATTCAGTCCATGTATGCCAACCAAGTTTGGAACTTGGTTAACCTGCCAGAAGGTATAGTACCTATTGGCAGTAAATGGATCTTTAAAAGAAAGATCGGGGCAGATGGACAAATTGACACATACAAGGCAAGGCTTGTAGCAAAAGGATATCGTCAAAGGCAAGGTGTTGACTATGACGAAACATTTTCTCCAGTTGCCATGATTAAGTCAATCAGAATACTTCTTGCTATCGCCGCATTCTATGATTATGAAATATGGCAAATGGATGTGAAAACAACATTCCTTAACGGGAACCTTCAAGAAGAGGTGTATATGATACAACCTGAAGGATTCACTTCCAAAGAGCATTCAAGCAAGGTATGCAAGCTGCAAAGATCCATCTATAGATTAAAGCAGACATCCCGAACTTGGAACTTAAGATTTGATGAAGCAATCAAATCTTATGACTTCATTAAGAATGAAGATGAACCTTGTGTATACAAAAAGTCTAGTGGGAGCGCAGTTACCTTTTTGGTACTTTACGTTGATGACATTCTACTCATTGGGAATGATGTAGGAATGTTGTCATCGGTAAAGGCATGGTTATCCAAAAACTTCTCCATGAAAGATTTGGGAGAAGCATCCTATATTCTGGGAATAAGGATCTATAGAGATAGGTCCAAAAGGATGCTTGGCTTGTCCCAATCTATGTACATAGATACCATAGTCAAAAGGTTTGGCATGGAAAATTCCAAGAGAGGCCTCGTTCCTATGAGGCATGGAATTTATCTCTCTAAAGAAATGTCTCCCAAAGACACCTGAAGAGAGAGCATACATGGATAGAGTTCCTTATGCCTCAGCAATAGGATCTATCATGTATGCAATGCTATGTACTAGGCTTGATGTGGCACACCCACTAAGTGTCACCAGTAGATATCAGGCTGATCCAGGTGAGGAACACTGGAAGGCGGTGAAATGTATCCTTAGATACTTGAGAAGGACTAAGGATCTATTTCTCGTTTATGGAGGAGACGACTTGGAACTTCGAGGATTTACTGACTCGAGTTTCCAGTCGGATATGGATGACAGCAAATCCATGTCTGGATTTGTGTTCATGTTAAATGGAGGTGCAGTAAGTTGGAAGAGTTCCAAACAGGAAACTACTGCAGATTCGACGACCGAAGCAGAATACATTGCTGCAGCTGAAGCGGCCAAGGAGGCGGTTTGGATGAAGAAGTTCATCTCGGCGCTTGGAGTCGTTCCAAGCATTTCAGATCATGTTCCATTATTGTGTGACAACAATGGGGCAATAGCTCAAGCGAAGGAGCCCAGATCACATCAGAACTCAAAGCACATTCTGAGACGATTTCATCTGGTTCGTGAGATCATCGCCCGAGGAGATATAGTAGTTGAGAAAGTCTCATCTGAAGATAATGTAGCAGATCCCTTGACTAAGCCATTCTCTCAAAACAATTTAGAACGTCACCTTAAGTCTATGGGACTTAGACACATGGGTGATTGGCTATAGTCCAAGTGGGAGAATGTTAGAATTGGGTGGCCTCATAGCCAATCTTTGTACATTCTAGTTCAGATTATTAATAAAGGCAATCATTTCTTCATTTAATAGTTCTCGCAATTAACTATCGTAATGAAGGTCCATAGACAAATGTATGGGATATTGAATCATGATGAGATCATGATAGTGAGATCAATATCCTAAGGCAATTGTCTTAAACAGTTCTCGATCATAAGATATTTGAGATGGACATTAAATATCCGATAAGATCGACACAAGTTATGTCTGCTCATATGATGAGGGTGAATGATCTCACATTCACTCGTGTGGTGACATTAAGACAAACAAGTGGGTGCTCATTAGAGAATGAGTTCACTGAACATACCCAAATAAGAATTCCTGGATGGTAATTATACCTATTAGTCAACCAGGGAATTCATTTGTTGCAGTAGCACAGTTGGTCCTTTGACCTGAGTCACCAATGATACCCTGTTTGTGGACCATTGTATCTTGATTCTCTGACTCGTGGACTTTAACCATTAAGTCCACCATAATCGGTCTTTCAGATACAGTGGAAAGCTTGCGAAGGTAATTGAGTGAACAACAAGGAATCACTCACTCTTGGTATAAGACTGGAGAGAGAATGTCCTATGGATGTGTACACAGAAATCCTTGGCCATGGTCAAATGAAAGAGATGTCTTTCTATATATTAACTGTGTACTAGAATCCATCTGGATAATGCGATAGAGGGTTTGACTATAAAACCATACCCTTGCGTTATCGGGACATTGCATGAGTGAAGGATTATATCTGTGCGGTATCGGCAGACGGAAAGGTTCAATTGAAGGGAACAGTATCCCTTATATCTTCTGAGATCATGAGGTAGTGTTTGGTGTTGTTCATGATCAGAAGGCCAAGTGATTTGATCATCAGATGATAATTCACTTGTTTATTGAATTAATCATTTAACATATGATGTTTAAATGTTAATTAATAAATATTAAACTCAAGAAACAGTTCTAAGTTTAATGGGCCTGCAACCGGACTGATATATGGGCCTAGAGGGTCACACATATAAGAGTTCTCGTCAGACGGTGAGAGATGTTAAATTTCATGCTTATCTGGGTTTTTGTGAAAAGCTGCAGGATAAATATGAAGATTTAATGGAGAATTATCCAAGGCCAAACTCTTGGATAATCATGAGGATTAACTGTTGTGCTTATCCTTATTTCTATATAAGGAGGGCCAAGGGGGAGTGGTAAAAAGTTGGTTGGACGAATTTTACTCCCCAGATTCTCTCTCTCCTCTCTCTCTCTCCTTCTCTCTCTCTTGGAGTGGATCTGTCTCTCTCCGCGCATGGTGGATTTGAGATCTGGTCGGAGCACTCAAGCCGAGGAGGAAATCGCGTCTACTGCGGGAACTCGTGTGGATACCTCTAGAGATCGTGCGCGTGCGCGATTACCAAGTCGGCATCATCCACGGGATATTCGAAACCCCACAAAGGTGAAGAACTGTTCTTCCCGCGTTAGTTTTAATGTCCGTTTTACGACCCCAGCAACCGATACAATGGAATCATTTTTATTTCCGCTGCGTTCTTGGTGATTCCTTACAAGAACATCGCCGGACGGCGCCGTTGATGCTGCTGCTGTTCGCCAGCGACTTTCTTGACGTCTCCGGACGTCCGATAAGCCCTTTGTGCGTAGGGAAGGTCTTGACATGGCCGGTACTGTACATTACAGTATGCATGCATCAGAAGATAACAGAGTGGCTATGCCGGCAATCAAAAAATTCCGGTTGTCATCAGAGATCTCTCTGGTCATACCAAAGGGCCACACGTATCCAGGGACAATCCCTTTCACCCGACAATTAATCTAGCAGCTTCCCAAACGACATGAAGAAAATAATAGTTTATGCTGAGAAATCCTACCCCAAAAAGACCTTATTTAAATCCCGGATCATATCCCAATAATTTTAGACATTCTAAAAACGTGGGAACGATTCCCAGATTTTAAGTAAATTTTTAGCCCAAGAACATGTACAATACAGGTTCATCACGCAAAACGATGCCGTTTTACGATCGAACTAGTAACCTGGCTCTGATACCACTGTTAGGAATCGCCTAGGACGCAGCGGAAATTAAATCGATTCCTATGTAGCGGTTGCTGGGATCGTAAAACGGACAATAAAATTAAACGCGGGAAGAATGGTTCTTCACCTTTGCGGGGTTTGGAATCTTCCGTGGATGATTCCGACTCGGTAATCGCGCACGTGCATGATCTCTAGAGGTATCCACACGAGCACCCACTACAGACGTGTTTTCCTCCTCGACTTGAGTACTCCGACCCGATCTCAAATCCACCATGCGCGGAAAGAGAAAGATCTACTCCAAGAGAGAGAAGGAGAGAGAGAGAGAGGAGATAGAGAATCTTGGGGTGTGTAATTCGTCCAACTTCTTTTACCCCTCCCCTTGGCCTCCTTATATAAGAAATAAGGATAAGCACAAGGATTCATCCTCATGATTATCTAAGAGTTTAGCCTTGGATAAATCTCCATTAAATATTCATGTTTATCTTGCGGCTTTTCATAAAAACCCAGATAAGCATGAAATTTAACGTCTCTCACCGTCCGACGAGAACTCTTATGTGTGTGACCCTCTAGACCCATATATCAGTCCGGTTTCAGGCCCATTAAACTTAGAACTAATTCTAAAGTTTAATATTTATTAATTAATATTTAAACATCATATGTTAAATGATTAATTTAATAAATAAGTGGTTTATCATCTGATGATTAATCCACTTGGCCTTCTGATCATGAAGGGTACCAAACACTACCTCATGATCCCAGAAGATATAAGGGATATTGTTCCCTTTATTTGAACCTTTCCGTCTGCAGATACTGCACACATAAAATACTTCACTCTTCCAATGTCCCAATAACGCAAGGGTATGGTTTTATAGTCAAACCCTCTATCGCATTATTTAGATGGATTCCAGTACTCAGTTAATTTTTAGAAAGACATCTCTTTCATTTGACCCTGGCCAGGGATTTCTGTGTACACATCCATAGGACATTCTCTCTCCAGTCTTATACCAAGAGTGAGTGATCTCTTGTTGTTCACTCAATTACCTTCGCAAGCTCTCCACCGTATCTGAGAAACTGAGTATCGTAGGCTTAATGGTTAAAGTTCACAAGTCAGAGAATCAAGACACAATGGTCTACAAACAAGGTATCATTGGTGACTCAGGTCAAAGGACCAACTGTGCTACTGCAACAAATGAATTCCCTGGTTGACTAATAGGTATAATTATCATCCATGCATTCTTATTTGGGTCTGTTCAGTGAACTCATTCTCTAATGAGCACCCACAAGTTTGTCTTAGTGTCACCACACGAGTGAATGTGAGATCATTCACCCTCATCACATGAGCAGACATAACTTGTGTCGATCTTATCGGATATTTAATGTCCATCTTAAATATCTTATGATCGAGAACTGTTTAAGACAAGTGACTAAGGATATTGATCTCACTATCATGATCTCATCATGATTCAATATCCCATACACTTGTCCACGGACCTTCATTATGATAGTTAATTTGCAACAACTGTAAATGAAGAAATAATTGCCTTTATTAATAATCTGAACTAGAATGTACAATGATTGGCTTTGAGGCCATCCAATTCTATCAATCAAGCCTACTTCCCAAATAGCAGGATCATCCTCGCAGTTCGTCCTCTATGCCTTCAAGCTCCATCCGCAACATTAATTACGATAATTACACGGCTCGCGGGCCGAAAAAAGAATTACATGCTAAATAATTTCCATCAGCCCTTAAAGCGAGTACATTCATCGAAGGAAGATAGAATTATATTGGAAATTAAATAGAGAAAGAAGAGAGGCTCACTGGCCTAAAATGAACTAAGCTAAGTCTATGATCACCCATCATTCCAAACACAATCATATCAATCATAGAAGGGTTATTTTGCAAATAATCCTTATATTTGGATTGAATTCATGGGTTGTGCATACAAGAAATTTTGGTCATATTTAGTTTTGAAAAAATCATCGTTATATTCAAAATGAATGTAACAGAGACCAAAATGGCATCACAGTAACATTCATGCTTAGAATTATTCCATACGTATAACAGGATACACACATGAATTTTAAAATTAAATTCAATCAATCAAGATAATTAAGACAATCATGAAATTGAAATTCAAGTTAATCATCCAATGATCAAATACAATTTAATTAAATAATCGTCTTCAATTATGTTTCATTAAAATTCACAATTTATTCCTTTGAAAATTATCCAATAATTTTACAAACTCAAAATTTGAATTTTAATGATAATCCTTTCATAATTCGAATTTAACAAATATCTAATAATTAAAAATTCGAATGTTTGAATTTATATGTAATCTTCAATTAAACTCAAAATTTACATGATAATTATCAGATTAATCAACAATAAATTTAACTAATCCTATCCAACAATTATTTTAATTTTTGAGTTTAAATTTTAATTTTCTAGGCCAGTGCAGTGCGCAGTGTGGGTTGGGGCAGTGCTCCTAACAGTACGAAAAATTAGACAACAAATTAATTTTACACAATTTTAAAACTAATCGGACGGCAAGGCCAAGTGCCTTCCACCAAGTGGAAGGCCACATGGTTGGCCGTCCACCCCTTGGAGTGGACGGCCACCATGTTGGTCGTCCACTTGGTGGATGGCCACATGCATGGTCGTCCACTTGGTGGACGGGCACAATCTTGGGCGTTTAATTTTTCCAAAAAATTTCATAATAGTCCGTAAAATTTGACAGTCACTCCAAGTCCCATTTACGTTCTGAACAACCACTCCAAGTGCCGTTTATAATCTGGAAAAAATTTCAAAATACTCATACGGCCTGGCCTTTTGTTGTCAAGTCTCCCACTATTCCAGAAAAATATTTTTTTTATGTCCCAAAAAATTAAAATAAAATTGAAGAACTCGAACATGATGTTACAACAGAGATCGTTCTTCCCAGTTGCATCAACAGGAGCCTAAACCAGGCTCTGATACAACTGTTGGGATCGGTCGTAACCTCGGTAAATCACAGAAGCGGAAGAACGTAAAACGAAATGATTTTCCAAACCGATTCGGGCTCCGATTGATACAACAAAAAAGATTTGAAACAAATCACACGAGATTTATCAGCTTACACAGAATATGTTATCCTGTGAAAATCGATACCAAACTCCACGAAGCTTTGAGCAGTGCAAACGTCTAGCCTCTAGTGTTTAATCCACACTAACTCACGCAACAACGGAGTTCTTCTTCTCCAAAACCCGTACAAAACCCTCTTGCCTCAAGAACCTGGGAAGAGTCCAACTCTTCTTTTCTTTTCTTGACAGCCAACTATGGTGAATGTATTTCGTTAGCTAATGGCTTGAAGAGAGGAAGATGGGTTTATATAAAGGATTAAAGGCGGCAGCTTGAATCGCTCATTCAATCAATCCCGTAATTTTACCGCCTCGGCTAAAAGTAACTGCAGTTAAATGTAAACCCGATGATATTTTATATATCAATCAATATATTATTATTAACTCATTTATCAAATAAGCTTAATAATATATATATATATATATTGTATATGTCATTTATATTATTGTATATATACTTTTAAGGTATTTATAAATTCTTTTCCCAAAAGAATTTAATGCTTTAGTATATTTTTCTATACAATAATATTTCGTTTTGTAAGAATTATTTGTGTGTGATCCTCTAGGCCCATTATCTCTCTGGTTTAAAGATCTATTAACTTCTAATCTAATTAAAAGTAAATTAAACCGGTTATTCCCAATAACCGTTTAATTAGTTTCGAACCTTTTTGATCACGTTGGGTCAAGCAAATCCGCGTGATCCCAGAGGATGCCGGGTTCATCTTCACCCTGTCTGGCACCTGTAAGTCATCAGTTACCGTATCGCTATAATCTCTTGCTCATTCTACGAGTCCGATCCGATCATGTGGTATGGTTTCGTCAAACCACTAGTGATCGTGTCGTTTGACTATGACCTCCATAATAATTTCACGTTCATTCCAAACGAACTGACATCACCCTGGCCAGGGATTTAGTGGAGCGTCCATGTCATGACTCATTAACTCTCTGTAATATACCTAACAGTGAGCGATCCCCTTTTGAACATTAATGGTGTTTTTGCATGTATTCCGATGTGGCTAATAATTCGGTATTTCATGACTTATGGTTAAAGTCACTTAACTAAGCATTAAACCACACCAGTCCTCACGCAAGACCTCATTAATGTCTCAGGTTAAAGGATCGACGATACTACTGAGACAGATGGATTTTCAGTTGCCATTAGGTATAATTAACCATCTGAAGATCCATCAGCGGATCAGTTTAGTGAACATCCTCCCAAGATGAACATCCACACATATGTGCTAGTGCCCCACACCTATGATCGTGAGATTGGTCATCTACACATAATGCGTGCTGATTTACAAGTAATCAATGTCCCAGAGTGATTACTCTCCAATCATGAACAGTTTAAGGTATGCGTCCATGTATAGTCAAACTCACATTCGAGATCTCATCTCGAAATTGACTTTACAACTACATATCCTAAGGACAACGCAAAGCAATCCACATATTATAAGTTTATGCTCTTAATACCACTTAAATATATTGAACAAGATTGTACAACACATTGGGCCTACACGGTCCATAATTGGTTTGTAGGAAACCCAAAAAACTAACAAACTCTGCATCTGCCCTCTGAGCCTCTATCACTGAATGGTACACTACTAGTCATATAGTCAAACTGGCCAACTTGGCTCTACCTACCTCTCGGGGAACCCCAAAGGAAGACTTCATAATCTGCTTATATAACTTCCATTCCCGAATCATGAGAAATGACATGACCGTCTTCCAACTTAAGGCATCTGCCACCACATTAGCCTTACCCGTATGATAAGAAAGGTCAAGATCATAATCCTTTATTAACTCCATCCATCTATGCTGCCTCAGGTTCAAATCCTTTTGTGTGAACACATACTTCAAGCTCTTATGATCAGTGAAGACCTGAAACTTCTCCCTATACAGATAATGCCGCCAAATCTTTAATGCAAACACAACAGCCGCCAACTCTAATCGTGAGTGGGGTAGTTCTCCTCATGCCTCTTCAACTGCCAAGAAGCATAGGCCACAACCCTTCCGTGCTACATCAAGACCGCATCTAAACCTCGGCGAGCTGCATCTGAGTAAACCACAAATCCACCAAAACCAGATGGAGGCACTAGAACTGGAGCCAATGTGAGACGAGTCTTCAACTCAGCAAAGCTCCGCTCACACTCCTCGGTCTACACAAAACGAACTCCCTTACGAGTCAACCTCGACAAGGGCGTTGCTATGGAAGAAAAATCATGCCAACCCCAGGAAGCTCCTGATCTCTGATACAGTCGTCGGGGTTCCCCAATCCATCACTGCCTCAATCTTGGATAGATCCATTGAAATGACATCACCAGAAATGACATGCCCCAGAAAGTGTATCTGATCTAACCAGAACTTACACTTACTGAACTTGGCATATAGTTGGCGCTCTCTTAGGACCTGCAACACTACTTGAAGATGCGTGTCATGCTCTTCCTCATAAGAAGAATACACTAAAATATTATCCACAAATACTACCACAAACTGATCTAAATAGGCCTTGAAAACCCGGTTCATCAAATCTATGAAAGCTACCGGAGCATTGGTCAAGCCGAAAGGCATAACCAAAAACTCATAATGTCCATATCGAGTCCTGAAAGCCGTCTTACTCACATCTGACCCGTGGATCCTCATCTGATAATACCCTGACCACAAGTCAATCTTCGAGAACACCTTGGCAGACTGCAATTAATCCATCAGATCATTGATCCTCAGAAGTGGGTACTTATTCTTCACTGTTACCCGGTTCAGCTGTCTGTAATCAATACACAACCTCAATGAACCATCCTTATTCCTAACGAACAGAAAGGGAGCACCCCATAGAGAAGTGCTGGGACGGATAAAACCCTTATCCATGAAATCCTGCAACTGCGCCTTCAACTTTGTGAGTTTGGCTAGAGCCATCTGATAAGTACACATTTTTAGATAAACAATAGATGAAATTTACATACTATACTGTCAATTTTATGTACAAAATCACATGAAATGATAGATAAATCAATTACGCTTTCAAAATATTAATTTTGCAAAATTCGAATGCCAAATATCATCATTTCATGGATTAAGTAAGTGTGATAATTTTATTTCCAATAAGAGATTATCGACAATTATTTAATATATATTTGAATAATTTATCGATTGCCGCATGAATTTAACAGTTATTTTATGTGGATACACGACATGAGCAAGCAGATAGCATACACACGCCAGCTAAGAGAGAGAGAGATAGAAATTTAGAAATTCAAATTAAAAAATAATATTTATTATTTTTTAAAATTTGAATTTCAAATTTCAAAATTCAAATTTCTAAAATAACATTTATTACTCAAAATCTAAATTTCAAAAATCAAAATCAAATCTCTCTCTAAATTCAAATTTCAAAATAAACATTCATCGTTTTTAAAGGGGAGCCCCTAATCAAGGGGGAGCTTAATAGCCTATTTATTACTCTTTTTGAAAGTCAAAATTTAGGGCTCTCTTCTATAAAACCATGGGAGGGAGAAAAAGACACTTTTGAAAATTTTAAAAACTCTCTCACCCCCTCTATCCGAATATCTCTCTATCACTTTCTCCCTCTCTTTGCTACAGTACCTTCGGGTACTGTAGCATCCCCTCTCTCTCTAGCTTTTGTTCTCTCTCTCTCTCTTTCACTCTCTCTCTCTCTCTCTCTCTCTCTCTCTCTCTCTCTACATCTCCCTCAAACTAGCGGCTGTCAGGGCAAGGAGTGGACTCGAGGCACTGCAACTGACCATCAGAAGGACTCCAGGGCTGCCAAGGATCCGCGCGAAGGGTTACGACGGCTGCAAATATCAATTTTCTCTCTCCATTGTCTCTCTCTCTAGTTTTTGAGTTCTCTATGTTACACTGTATTTTGAATATGTTTTGTAAAAGTTTTCTTATGGAGGTCATCTTAGTTTTTTATTTTTAATGTCTCTATAAAATTTCATATAGTTCTGTTAATGAATGACATTAGCTCCTTTGGAAAAAGTTATCTTTTCTCCCTCTTTTTGTTCTACAACTTTTATTTTTTCTTCTGTTGACACTACTCAAACTTTATATTCTACTTTTAATTATTGTTTTAGAGGTAGTATTAGTTCAGTATATGGTCTAATTATGCTCGTTTAGGAGTGCTCCTTTTGTGAGTTCATAGTAAGTCCGGTTAATTTAAATTCTTATCTATCAAATCATCATGCTCCCTCTTCTTTCTTCTCTGTTTTTCCTCTAAAAACTCAAGGTTTTCAACTTTAAAAATCTATTTCCCTGTGGATTTGACCCAATCTCACCACTTGCTATTTTTCAAATAATTATGTGGAAATTGGAATTTTAAGATTGATGTTCGAATATGCTTAACGACATATAATTTCGAGCGATCAATTTTTGGCGAGTATTCATGAGTAAAAGTGAGGAAGAGGCATACAATTTGTTTGAAATACTAAGTGAGAATTCAATAAATCATACCTCACTTTCATCATATGAAAGATCAGTGAGAGCATCTAAATGGACTGGAGTTTATGAAATCAAAAATCGAGGAGAATTTGATTATAGGATGGATATCAATGCACTAGCCCAAAAGCTGGACAAAGTGGACCTTTTGGCCCAACAAATGAGTAAAATGGATCTAATGGCCTAAAAGTTAGACCAAGTTCTAGCTCCGAACAATCAAGGATCTAATATCCAATCACCATCAAGACCATACTCAGAACCTTCTTCATCTTATCAGGAAGCTTGTAGTCTTTGTGCTAGTCCAACTCACCATGTCAGTGAATGTCCTACGGCAGCCTAATTACCACCTTTCATCCAAGAACAAGTCCAAGCAGCCCAAGATTACTTAAAGCCCAATCATGATCCATATTCTAACACTTACAACCCGGGCTGGAAAAATCACCTAAATTTCTCATGGAAACCTCAACAAGCCTAGGCTCCAAACCCACAAACACAAAACTTTTAGAACATGACCCATCAACATAATCATTTTCCAAATCAAGCCTTCAATAAGAGTCAACCTACCCAATCCCAATCTCAAGCCCCTTATTTTCAGCCCAATAACACTCAAAACATGTATTCTCAGCCTTCATACCAAATTCCACAGCCTCAGCCACCAAATAAAAATGATGAAAAGTTCAATATGTTGGAACAATTACTCATGAACAAACAACAACAATTGCAACAACTGGTCAGCTCCCAGCAGCAATCCATTGCAAAATTGGAACCCCAACTTGGCCAAATGGCCGACACCACTATGAGGAGAGAAGTGGGTCCATTACCCAGTCAACCAATTGCAAACCCACAAAACTATCCTCCAAATTTCCAACAACAACCACTCCTACCCATTCCTCAAAGGCTTCAACCCGGCCCATCCATACCACAAAAAGGCCCACATGTTGAGAATGCTAATGCCATCTCAGTCTTGAGAAATTGTGAAATCTTAGCGAATCCTTCTAAGTCTCAAACAGCAGATTCCCATAAACAGAACAACATTTTTCAATCCAAAATCCATATTAAGTTAAGGGGGGAGGCCAAAGGAAAATAGAAAATAGGTAAAGATCTTATCCTAGACCAACCCAAGGTCCCCTTCCCAAGGGCTTTATAATTCAAGCCCACTAGCGGCAAGAAGCCAACCCAGCATCAAGCCCAACCTTAAATGGGCCCAAATCCACCAAGATGCCCACAGTTAGAAAATGCGAAAGCAATTTTGGCCTTAAGAAGTGGTAAAATTTTGCCAAATGCTTACCCAAATCATGGATCTAATAGGCCCAACCTATATCGATTAGAAGTGCAATAATTAATTGCTAGGAAAACATAATAGCTAATCAATTTCGCACTAAGTTGATAAGCACTTTGCCAATCAATTAGGTGTACAACAATGATCAACATGAGTTAAGTCGGATAATCAATTGAAGTGAAAAATAAATGGCTAATCGATCAGGGAATCGATAACAGTTAATTGATTGCGAAGGTCAACAGTTAATTGATCTGCATTAACTCAGTAAATCAACAACAATTAATCAATCTAATAAGAGAGCAGTTAATTGATCAAGGGATAAACAATTAATCAGTTTCTGTTGGTTTTAGGTGGCCTACAAGACAATCTGACTATGTAAATCTCGTTCTTAGTTCTTTACGTAGATGACATACTACTCATTAGGAATGATGTACCTATGATGTCATCAGTAAAGATCTGGCTGTCGAAAAACTTCTCCATGAAGGATTTGGGAGAAGCATCCTACGTATTGGGAATACGGATCTATAGAGATAGATCAAAGAGGATGCTTGGAATGACCCAATCCTTGTACATAGATACCATAGTCAAAAGGTTTGGTATGGAATATTCCAAAAGAGGTCTCATACCGATGAGACATGGAATTAATCTCTCAAAGGAGCAGTCTCCTAAGACTCCTGATGAGAGGGCATTCATGGATAGAATACCCTATGCCTCTGCCATAAGATCTATTATGTATGCCATGCTATGTACACGGCTTGATGTTGCATTTGCTCTAAGTGTTGCGAGCAGATTTCAGGCTAATCCAGGCGAAGAGCACTGGAAGGCAGTGAAATGTATCCTTAAGTATTTGAGAAGAACTAAGGATATATTTCTTATCTATAGAGTAGGTGACTTGAAACTGGGAGGCTTTACTGACTCGAATTTCCAGTCAGATCCAGATGATAGCAATTCTACATATGGATTCGTGTTTACTTTGAACGGAGGTGCAGTGTGCTGGAAGAGTTCCAAGCAAGTAACCACTGCAGATTCAACGACTGAAGCTGAGTACATCGCTGCAGCTGAAGCCGCCAAGGAAGCAGTGTGGTTGAAGAAATTCATCACCGACCTCGGCGTAGTTCCCAGCATCTCTGAGCCTGTTCCGCTGTTGTGCGACAACAATAGAGCGATTGCGCAAGCGAAAGAGCCGCGGTCTCATCAGAAATCGAAGCATATTCTAAGGTGCTTTCATCTTATCAGAGAGATCATATCCATAGGAGATGTGGTGGAAAGATTTCTATCCGTCGACAATGTAGCAGATCCACTGACAAAGCCGTTGGCTCAAATTGTCTTTGAGCGTCACCTAAAGTCTATAGGCTTATTGTGTAAAGGTGATTGTGTAAGGACTGAGGTTTTCGGATCCGATTTTCGGGGTCAGACCCTGTAGTTCAGGCCCTGATGGGGCTAAGACTCTGTTCTGTTTCGCGTCGAGCGGGCTCGACGCGGTTTAAACAGCGTCCAGCATTGCAGACGCATTTTAGATTGTGCCACGTGGGTTCCACGTGGGCTGACTTTGGGCCGCGAGAGTACGGCCTCGTCGTGTCATTTGAACAGCGTCTGCGATGGACGATGCCTTTCAGACTGCGACCCTGGGTTGTCAGTGTACGGCGCCAGTCTTGTCGTCTGAACGGCGTCTTGGATGGACGACGCGTTTCAGAGTTCTGTCAGAGCGGCCCGTCATGTCGACTGATAGGCGTCCGTACAGCTCGACGCGTTTTATACAGTTTCTGGTTACCCCGTGAACCCTCCTTCCTTTCCCTCATTTCTTCCTTCTCTCTCTCTCTCCTCCCTTCCTCCGGCGATTCTGGCGACGCCTCCTTCCCCTCCCTCTTTTCCTCCCACCATTTCATCTCTCCCTCTACTCCATCGACCTCCTAGCTCCCACCACTACCACCACCACCTCCTCCGCGGCGTTTTCTCTCCGGACGGCGGCCGACGTCCCGGTGGAGTAACGACGACCTCGGCGGTACCGGCGGCGGCGTGGGGCGAGACGGGTGGGCGGCTTGGAGCTTGGAGGAGTTCAAGTAACCGGTAGGGTGACGATTTCCGTAGTGTTTCATTTTAAAATCATGCTCTCCCGCTTGAAGTATGCTACGGATCTATGGTTTTTGGGTAGAATGAGCATGTTAGGGGCTTTTTCTTGATGGGAATGGGAGTTTCTATGAATATGGATTTGAGGATTCCTTGTGATGATTTAGTTTGTCCCACTTCCCCCTCTGTTTTGTGTGATTTTGGGGCTCTTGGGAATCAAAGGGGACCCTCGGGTTGAACTGCGGAACCGGGTTCCTGGCGCTACAAGACGTCGTACCTGGACAACGCCATTTAGAATGGCGACGGGCCAATACCACGCCATTTAGGTAGAAATCACCATGATTAAGGATTCTGCAAGTTTCAGATTCTGGTGTGAATGGCGTCTGAGGACAACGACGCCTTTTGAAAAGGCGGCTTCCCAGGACGACGCGTTTTAAGAGGAATCACCCCATGGCCTTGTAGACACCGATTTTGGACCACCCTTCTGGTCATAAATCCCCTCCATCATTAGCCCTTTACCACCAAAATCCCCGCATTTGGCCATCTCAGCCCACTAACAACTAAGCCCATTAACTAAACCCCGTCTTTCACTACCTTTTTCGTGGAAGGCCAGCCAGTCCGCCTTCCACCCCCTTCGAAGGCCACCCCTTGCCTTCCACCACCTTCGAAGGCCAGCCACCTTGACTTCCACCCTTTTGACCACCTTTTTCACTTTTTACCACATTTTCGTGGAAGGCCAGCCCCCTTGCCTTCCACCTCCTTCGAAGGCCACCCCTTGCCTTCTACCTGGATGTCTGACCATCAGACGGTCAGGCAGGTGGCCGTCTGAAAGATGGTCACACGGCCAGATCCCTGGACGTCTGAATTATTAGACAGCCAATTGTCTAGCCGTCTGAACATCAGACGGCCACTAGTCTGGCCGTCTGATGGATCAGACGACCAACACTCTGGCCACCTAATGGACTTGACAAAAGTTTAAAAAAAATTAAAAATGAATATTTTTAAAATCCAAATGCATTAAAAAAGTTTTGAAATCATGCACTTTTTTTTTGAAAAATGAACGTTTTGCGAGAAAACTTTTTGACAAAAAGAAATTAAATTTCAAGGAGTCCAAATGAGCGGGAAACGAAAAAAAAGATCAACACAATGACCAGTTCACACAATAAAGCTCAAATCGGTCTATGGAATGGGCTAAAAATGGGTGTCTATAGCTGCCCCTCCGTGACATCCTCTTTGTAGGGGTGTACGGCGGACTGATAAGTAGATGATACAGACACTACACCCTATTTTGGACCACTCCACTCGAGGTGGAACCTGCTAAAAGTCTGACAACAATGGTGATGCAAGCTAAGAATGATGAAGGGAAAGAGATGTGTACCCATAAACTACAACCCAGGAGGTCCTCTGGCAATTGCCGCGAGTCTCCGACACACTATGGGATGCCTGTCCGATCAAAGGAGTTTAAGGGATGACAATCTAAGGCGCAGAAGGTATATTCCAAGACTTAATCAAAACATTGCACAGACGATAAAAGATTCCAACATTGGATGATTAAAGTACAGGGCGACAAGGCCCTACTCTCCTCTGCAATGGTATGCTGAAAGAATGGATGATGCGTGCTCGGTTTAAAATAAAAAACCTATAATGCAAGACACTGGAGGATTTATTCTAGGCTGTTCAAATAACTTAAACCTCATAAATCCATCATCATTTTTGTTAAAGGGGAACTGTGGATTTATGTGCCTTAAGTTATTAGCCTCCAGTTTTTCTAAACAAATGCAGACTCATTAATCTTCTTCTTCCTGCGAAATCAAATGTTAGAATCATTATGTCAGCAATAAAAGTAAGAAGCACACATTTTTCTAATATTTTCTATTCTTCTAGATTTTTATTTTTATTTTACAATTTTTCTGAAATATTTTGTTAGAAGGCCAAACTGGTGGCCGTCTGAAGAATCAGAAGGCCATCTATCTGGCCGTCTGATGGTTCCACCATAAGGCTAGACGGGTGGCCGTCTGAAGCATCAGAAGGCCATCGACCTGGCAGTCTGATGGTTTTATGCTGTTTTTTTGCTTTTTCTTTTATTGTGGGACTCTGGTGCATAGGAGTACATCTCTATCCACATCTTGGTATAAAATAAGTGCGAGAAAGCTTGGATGGGACCCTTCCAACCTCTCATGGCGTCCTCTTCTTCCTCCAAAAAGCTACCTTTGGGCTTCATGCTTCGCACGCCTGACGTTTTGACCGAGATCGAGGGTCATCTTAGCAACCACGTGGCTCGTGGCCAGGTATGCACACGTAAGATCACTTCCTTTATTCCTCCTTCTTCCCCTCTTGAAGTACTTTCCCTTTTTCAAGCAGTGCTGCGGTTACCTGGCCCACACCATGAAATCCATTATACTTGGTTGGTCACTTTAATGCATTGCGTTACCATTGACATGCAAACTTTCATGCTTCCATAGCACCTCATCCGCTTGGTAGTTTTTGCCAAGCACCTCGAGAAGATGTGGTGGAGTTGGGATGCATTAGGAGCGCTTATAGAATTATGGCACCCGCATACACATACTTTCATTTTTTTCAGAATTTGAGGCAACAGTATTGGTGGAAGAGGTGAAGTTATTGTTTGGATGGGAGGACTTGGAGGAAGGTGACATGCGCGGGCTACCATCTTGGTATGGGATTCTGAATGACATAGTCCAAGATGAGGTAGTGGTCCGATCGATGTCTTACCAACGGAGAATTCAAATCAACCGATTGGCCAAGTGGATTGTTGATAAAGTGAGGTCCCGGGAAGTAGATGCTGAGTGATAAAGTGTTAAATTGATCATTTAAAGGCAATCATATGCATCATACTCATGTTTTTATCTGTAAAATAGCATGAAATGATAGATAATTGCGTACCAAGTCCAACGGTACCAATTTCGTCAAATTCTAACTTAAAAACATCGTCATTTCATGTGATTAATGGAGTATAGCGCATTTGCGGTTTTTCGACAAAACCGAGATGAAATAAATAAATATAATGATTTTTTTTTAATAACATGCTAATTTATATTTATTTTATGTGAACAGAAAATGCCAATGATGCAGTGCAGTTGGTGGAGTTTCCGGAAATTTGGAGGAGGTCTAGGGTTCGAATTTCGATAAATTTGACGTTATTTTGTCCAAAAGATTAAAGCAAGGGTAAAAACGTCATTTGAGGCCCTAGTGTTGCCCTAATTCCACGGCCAAGAAGAACCCAAGAAGGGCCAGCCGCTTTCCCAAAGTCCACTTTCTTTAAAAGAAAACAAAAAAATCTTCCTTCCCATCCTCTCTGATTTCGGTTCCTTCTCTCTCTCCAGTTTCCCTTCCCGCACGCACTCCTCTCTATTTATCCCTCTCTTCCTCCACAGCCGAGGGGATCTTTTTTCGCAGCAGCCGAGTTCCCCCTCTCTCTCAGATTCTCCTTCTCTCTCTCAGTTTTCAACTCCCTCCTCCTTCTCCAATCTCCGGAACCGAGTCCTTCTCTTTCTCCGTTTCCCAGGAGTCTCTCACCCACACCTCTCTCCTTCACCCGCCTGGTCTCTTCTCGGTTATTCCCAGCCGCCACCTCCTCCTTTTCCAACTTCTCCCTCCACGGTTCTCTCTCTCCCACTCGGTTCTTTCGACATGTCCTTCTCCTTTCCAACACCCCTCTCTTTCTCCCACGCACTCTCCTTCTCTCTCTCGGTCTCTCTTTCTCTCTCTCTTCTCTTCCTCCCTCCACAACTTCTCCACTCTGCGGTGAAGCCCAGCACGGACGGTCACCTCCAGCAGCTCCCGCAAACACACCCGGTGAAGCTTGCCTCCACGCTGCCCAGCAAAGCACTGCTAGCTTCCTCGAACCTGCATGCATGCAGCCACCTCCCAGCAGCTTCTCCAAGTCAAGCTCCACGTGCCGGCAACCTCCTCCTACCCTCCACCTGCATGCAGCAACTGTCCACTGCGCCTGAAGCCTACTGCGCATGAAGATTGCTGCACCTGAACCTGCACTCGCATCCTTCTTAGTTCCACCAGAGCTACTGCATAATCTGTTACTTTGTTTTAGTTTAATTTAGTTTAGTTAAGTTAAGTTGTTAGTGTTTAATTATTTGTTGTTGCATAAAACTCAATTAGTTTAACATAGAAGTTTTGTTATTTTTATAATATGTTGTTAATTTTTCTCTTCTCAATTTTAAATTTAGTTGTATTTGTGCTTTTAAAAATTAGGTTAGTTTAATTCGTAAATTTAGTTTAATTTAATTAGATAGTTAATTAATTAATTCAAATTCCCAATTTTTTTTAGATAATTAAAATCTAAGATTTTCAAAATTAAAATCCTAATTCCCTGTGAATTCGAATCGGACTCACCATTATTAATTTTCAAAATTGAATTTAAATGAGCAGAATAAATTTAGATTGAACGTTCTTATGAGTGTTTAACGACGCACAATTTGGAACGATCAATTTTTGGCGCCGTTGCCGGGGAGTTAGATTTTTAATTTTGATTATCTTGGATTTAGTGTAATTAATCTTTAGCTAACCTTATTGTTCTTATTTTTGCAGGTATATTGAAAAAAAAAAAAAAAAAAAGGGGGAAAGCGAAATCATGGTGAGTGTGTTCCAACTTTCTATGTTTCAATTTCCTTACTTTAGTTAGTTTCCATTTTTGTAGTTTCTAGTTTAGATAGGTTTCCATTAACTAAAAAAAAGAAACAAAAGAAGAACATCCAAATTTAAAAATCTTCATTTCCAAGATTAGAAACCTTGCATGCTAGGCATTCATCATTCTAGGAAAGCATGAGCTAGTTTCCTTGCACAGTTATTTCCATAAATTGTTGAAGATTGCAGGGGAAAGGTACGTGTTTCAATTTTAGCAAGTCATTCATAATTGCATCAACACACCCTACATTGATTTGATTATTGCCTTGTATTGCATTCAAAAAGATTTTAAAGGCAACAACTTTAACCACATAAGGTAGGGATTTGATCACCCTTCCTTAACCCACAAATCACCTTCCTAGCATTGGCATTTCCTAATCCAATTAAAAGCAAATCGAAAGAGAATCTAGGGTTTACACCGTGAGTGGTTTAAATTTTGGGTTGCCTCCATTTTTGGCAACGGTGTCTAGGCTAGAGGTTAAAAAGGCAAAGGTCTAAGCGGGAAAGTGGTTCTCTAATTAGGTCCCTACGAAAGTAAGGGGAGCCTCCCACTACCCCACCTCTTACCTGGCCGTTGATTGATTGTGGTTATGACTCGAGCTGGACTCCATTCACCTTGTAAGAAAATTCACATAGAGAGTCTAGGTTAACATTAGATCATTAGGATAATTTGTTTGACAAGATTGTTTGCATTTAAAAAAAAAGAAAAAGAAATAGAAAACAAAAATCAAATGCATCCTCTCTCTATCAGTCCTAGTATATGCAAGGTAGGAGATCTCAAAATCCTAACCTTCTAGGACCACTTGCTGAAATAGAAAGAATCCTACATCAAAGAAATCCACCACAAGATCAAATGGCTGATAATCAGGACCCACCAAAGCAAATGAAGGACTATTTCATTCCAAATCGATATCAACCTTCATCCTGTATTCATCTTCCTCAGAATCCAGCCAATTAATATGAAATTAAATCTAGCACCATTCAGATGCTCCCATCCTTTTATGGGAATACTAATGAAGATCCTTATAAGCATCTGGATGAATTTGTAGAAATCTGTTCCACGGTGAAGATCCAGAATTTTCACCGATGATGGCCTTAAGTTGACCTTATTTCCCTTTTCATTAAAGGACAAGGCTAAATATTGGTTGGGAACTATAGGAAGGCCCATTAGGACATGGGAAGAAATGCAGAAAGAATTTTTCAAGAAGTTCTATCCCATAGGGCGGACCAATACCATGAGAAGGGCCATCACGAGTTTTACCCAAACCCCTGGGGAATTGATCCACGAATCTTGGGAAAGACTGAAAGAATTGCTTAGGAAATGCCCTCATCATGGACTTTCAAAATGACAAATTGTCCAAGCATTCTATAAAGGATTGTCTAAACAGTTCAGACAGATGGTAGATGCCTCATGTGGAGGGGCATTTATGATGAAAAATGAAGATGAGGCCTATGATCTTTTTGAGATGTTAAGTGAAAATTCCATCAATCATGCCTCATTATCATCTTATGAGAGGTCTGTTGGGCCATTTAAATGGACTAGAATGTATGAACTTAAGGCCCGTGGCGAGTCCGAATCCTGAATGGACATAAATCTGATTAATTAGAAATTGGATAAGGTAGACATCTTGGCCCAGAAACTAGACCAACTCCTGGACTTAAACAAGCAAGAGCCTACTTACCCAACACAATCAAGTCCATATGAACGCCCATCTTCTGCTAATCATGACATTTGTGCCTTATGCGCAAGTCCAACCCATCAAGTGAATGAATGCCCAACTGCGGCCCAACTTCCACCATTCATTCAAGAACAAATTCAGGCTGCCCAGAGATTCTCCAGGCCCAATAATGATCCATTCTCAAATACTTACAATCCTGGCTGGAGAAACCACCCTAATTTCTCTTGGAAGAATCAGCAGGCCCGATTACCGATGTCCAATCCTCCCATGCATCAAGCCCAAAAGTCATAGAATTCATTTCAACAGCAATCTAATTTCTATGGAAATGTTCAGGCTAGGGGATCTCAAGCCCAATTTTCTCAACCGGCCCAGTATCAATCAGGTCAACCGGCCCATTATCAATCATTCCAATCAGGTCAACCGGCCCACTACCATTCATTCCAATATGGACGACCAACCCAATACCATCCTCCACCCACTTACCAACAACCTCCTCAGCCCAACTTTGATGACAAATTCACTCAACTCCAACAACTGATTTTGACCTAGCAACAATCCATTGCTAAGTTGGAAAGTCAAATGGGCCAACTAGCTGAGGCTACGATGAGAAGAGAAGTGGGTCAACTTCCTAGTCAACCCATTGCCAATCTAAGGAATCAACCTCCGGGTTTTCCACAGCAATCGGGCCTTTTACCTCAGCCTGGCCCATTACTACAACCTAAAGGGCCGCAATTTGAGAATGCTAAAGCCATTTCAGCCCTTAAGAGTGGGAGAAGTTTAGAAAAACCACATGCTGATGGAGAGCTAGCCAAAGGTTCCACTGATGGGCCTCAGGAAATTGAAAGTGAGAGTGAGATTGAACCCAACGTGGACAAGTTGGAGGAGGATCCGAAAGGGAAAGGGAAGATAGATGAAGGCCCAAGTTCTTATCAACCTAGGGTGCCATTTCCAAATGCCTTGTTAGCTAAGCCCAATGCCAGGAAGAAACTGGCCCAAAATGAGGAGTTGTTGGATTTATTCAAACAAGTCCAAATTAATATTCCACTCCTCGATGCCATCAAGCATGTGCCAGCTTATGCTAAGTTTCTCAAGGAATTATGTACTCCACGAAGAGAATCTAGAATGGCATCCGAAAAGGTTCGGCTTTCAAAAGATGTAAGTGCGATTGTAATGAATCATTTACCCAAGAAGTTAAAGGATCTTGGACCACCTCTAATTTCATGTGACTTAGCTGGAGTTACATTTGATAGAGCTTTATTGGATTTAGGTGCTAGTGTGAACCTCTTGCCAACAGCCATTTATGAGAAATTTGATATCGGGGAATTAAAGCCCACACCCATCATCTTGCAGTTGGCTGATAGGTTTATGAAAACTCTACGGGGATTAATTGAGGATGTTATTGTGAAGGTTCATGATTGCTATTTTCCCGTGGATTTTCTTATACTGGATATGGCATTACCTGAGGAACTCATTCACACTCCGATCATCCTAGGTCGTCCATGCTTAGCCACTGCCAAAGCTAATATAAATTATGAAACTGGCATAATGGACATTTCATTTGGGGGTCAAAAGGTCAAGATTAATGTCTTCAAAGCATCTGAATACCCAGATCATGAAGAAGAATGCCATACTATTGATATCTTGGATAATCTGGTTGAAGAAAATGAGATGTCCACATATGACCTTTTGGAGGAAGGCAATATTTTAAAGGATTCGCCCGGCCCATTAACATCTTGGCCCAAGGTTGAACCTTTACCAGCCTTTCAATCTGAGCCCACCTTGCCATCCTTAGAGGACCCTCCTGAGCTTGAACTCAAACCATTACCTGAGTCTCTCAAGTATATCTTTTTGGGCCTGGATCAAACTCTCCCGGTCATCATTGCGGCAAATCTCACATCACCACAGGAGGCCCAATTAACCGAGGTCCTCAAAGACCACAAGGGTGCCATTGGATGGTCGGTGGCAGATTTAAAAGGAATAAGTCCGTCCATTTGCATTCATCACATCTATATGGAAGAGAATTCTAAGCCCAGTCAGGAGATGCAAAGGCGGCTTAATCCCAATATGAAAGAAGTGGTGAAGAAGGAAGTTGTGAAATGGCTGGATGCGGGTATCATTTACCCAATATCAGACAGTAAATGGGTCAGCCCAACCCAAGTGGTACCCAAGAAATCTGGATTAACGGTTATCAAGAATGATCATGGAGAAGAGGTACCCACTAGGCTCACCACAGGATGGAGAGTGTGCATTGATTACCGAAAGCTGAATCTTATGACAAAGAAGGATCACTTTCCACTCCCATTCATGGATCAGATTCTGGAAAAGTTATCGGGGCAGAAGTACTTTTGCTTCTTAGATGGGTACTTCGGGTACAATCAAGTGGCTATTTACCCGGAAGATCAAGAAAAGACCACCTTTATGTGCCCTTATGGCACGTTTGCTTTTAAGATGATGCCATTTGGATTATGCAACGCACCAGCCACGTTTCAACGGTGCATGATGGCTATATTCTCCGATATGGTGGGAGAATTCCTCGAAGTTTTCATGGATGATTTCTCAATCTTCAGGGATTCTTTTGAAAATTGCTTGGAAAATCTTAAACAGGTGCTAGCAAGATGCATTGACACCAATCTGATACTTAGTTGGGAAAAGAGCCATTTTATGGTTCGAGAAGGCATTGTTCTAGGCCACATTGTGTCTGAAAGGGGGATAGAGGTAGATAAAGCTAAGATCGATCTCATATCCAATCTTCCTCCTCCCACCTCGGTCAGACAGATCCGTTCATTCCTTGGCCATGCCGATTTCTATCGCCGGTTTATCCACAATTTCTCTCAAATTACCCGGCCTCTAACTCTTCTCCTAGCTAAGGATGTCCCTTTCCGAATGGATGAATCTTGCATCAAGGCATTCAATTCTCTGAAGGAATCTTTGACCAAAGCCCCGATTCTTCAATCTCCAGATTGGTCTTTACCCTTCGAAATCATGTGTGATGCCTCTGATTATGCTATCGGTGCGGTTTTGGGACAAAGAATCAACAAGTGTCCCGTGGTGATCTATTATGCAAGTCGCACCCTTGCCGATGCTCAAATGAATTATACCACCACTGAAAAGGAATTGTTAGCCGTGGTTTTTGCCTTAGAAAAATTCAAATCTTATCTTTTAGGGGCAAAAGTCATAATCTATTATGATCACTTAGCTCTGAAATACCTGTTGACCAAGAAGGATGCAAAGCCTAGGCTTATTAGATGGATCTTACTCCTTCAGGAATTTGATTTGGAAATTCGAGATAAGAAGGGTTCTGAGAATATGGTAGTTGACCACCTATCCCGCATTCCGATCTCAGAAAGTACACCAATCACTGATTCCTTTCCTGATGAGCATCTACTGGCCATGTCTCACACTGTTGCACCTTGGTACGCTCATATTGTCAATTACAAGGTGACTAATCAGCTTCCAGAAGGATGGACTAAAAGTGAGAAGGAAAAATTCTTTTCCCAGGAAAAGTATTATTTCTGGGAGGATCCTGAATTATTCAAATTCTGTCCTGATCAAATCATTAGGCGATGTGTTCCTGAAGAAGAACAACAAAGTGTTCTCAACTTCTGTCATAATCTGGCTTGTGGGGGCCATTTCTCAGGAAAGAAAACTGCAGCCAAGGTCCTGCAAAGTGGTTTTTACTGGCCCACACTTTTCAAAGATGCCCATGAATTTAGCAAAACTTGCCTCCAATGTCAGGCTGTAGGGAATATGGCGAAAAGGGATATGATGCCACTCAACCCAATCTTGGTGGTTGAAGTCTTTGATGTTTGGGGAATTGACTTTATGGGACCTTTCCCACCCTCTTTTGGACATACATATATTTTTGTAGCAGTGGATTTTGTCTCTAAGTGGATTGAAGCAGTAGCCACCCGAACCAATGATCATAAAGTGGTTATTAAATTCGTTCAGAAGAATATCTTTTCTCGGTTCGGGTGGCCTAAAGCTATCATAAGTGATGGGGGAACGCACTTCACGAATTACCAGTTTCGGACTTTGCTTAAGAAATATGGGATTAATCACAAAGTAGCTACCCCTTATCATCCCCAAACTAGTGGCCAAGTGGAAGTTTCCAATAGAGAAATTAAGAATATTCTGCAAAAGTCCGTTAGGCTCGATAGAAAAGATTGGTCTGAAAGATTGGATGATGCCTTATGGGCCTATCGGACTGCTTACAAAACTCCTATTGGCATGTCTCCTTATCACCTGGTTTTTGGAAAAGCATGCCACCTTCAGGTGGAATTGGAACATAGGGCTTATTGGGCCATCAAACAAGTCAATCTGGACCTAGCCCAAGCTGGTTCCCACCGAACCTTACAATTGAGTGATCTAGAAGAGTTGCGCAACGAGGCTTATGAAAATTCAAAGATTTATAAAGCCAAAACTAAAGTTTTTCATGATAAACATATTGTGAGAAAAGCCTTTCTTCCAAATCAGAAAGTTTGGCTATTTAACTCTAGGCTACGCCTATTTCCTGAAAAATTGAAATCCAAATGGGATGGACCATTCGTGGTTGTTAAAGCCTTCGATCATGGAGCCGTTAAAATTCTGAATCCCAAGAGTGGGAACACTTTCACTGTTAATGGTCAACGGTTGAAACCATTCATTGAAAATCTTCAAAATGCACCACCTGAATCCATAGAATTGAGTGATCCACATTAACTGAACTTCCGTCTGGCTGAAGACGATAAACTTAGCGCTTGTTGGGAGGCAACCCAATATTTTACTTCAGTTTTTGTATTTCTTTCCTTTTAGGTCCCTGAGCAGCAATCGCCGTGGGTATGTCGCATCCTCTTCATTACAGGTTGTTTCGCTCCTTCACAATTCTCTTCTGGCTGACATGTTTTTCATATCTTTTATGCCATTAAGGACAATGTCAATCAAGTTGGGGGGTGGGACAATCAATTTGATATGCATTTATTGGAAATCTTTTGAAGAAAACTGATATCTTTCACTGAAAAATGGTCAAATTTTTAAAAACTTCTTCTCACATCCTATGAACATTGCATGAAAATCATGTTTCATTAAGTAAATCTTAAACAAATCAGTTTTTTTTTGTTGTCACATTGGTTAAAGAACCTTCAAAGTTTAAATATCCCACTTCACAAAAATCCACGGCAGGATGATTTTCACACACACACGGCAATTTAGAATAAATGAAAGATCTTAAAAGTATAGAATTGCTGGAATTAACCTTAAGGACAAGACTACTTATTCTAATTTTTATTTTTAGGTAGAACGAAAGGAATGTGTAGGATTCGTAATAAGGGACTGTCCCACTCAACACTCTAAAAGAGGCGGTTATTTAAAATGGACAGCTGTAAACACTAAAGACAATAGAAGGCGTTAAAAGAGCTAAAGGAAGGTAGGTGGCAAAAAGTACGCACCTCCCCTCAGGCAATTCAAAAGAGAGTGGCAAAAAGTACGCACTCTCAAAAGCAAAAGTACAATGAAATGAAAAAAGCCACGCTAAAAAGTCCATCGTACCAGAAATATAACCAAGTCATAAAAAGTGCTGAGTTGGGACGGGAACTGAAAAACGGTCCTTACTGACTGATCGGGAAATCTTTTATTCTCTTCTCCCCCCCAGGTAGTCTTATCTAAAGGGTAGTAAAGGCAAGAATATACCAGAGAGGTCGGAAACGAGTTCTAAGCGTGCCAAGTTTCATGCACAATCACCTGTCGTGAATCAAAATATTGTGGGATATGAAAACTTTAGCTTAACCAATCGGCTACCACTTAAATTGATTGTGAAAGATACTACAAATGAAGCATGATTATTCATTGTTTGTCCTAACTTTTCCTTATTTGCATTGCTAAGGGACTAGCAATGAGTAAGTTGGGGGGTGTGATAAAGTGTTAAATTGATAATTTAAAGGCAATCATATGCATCATACTCACGATTTTATCTGTAACATAGCATGAAATGATATATAATTGCGTACCAAGTCCAACGGTACCAATTTCGTCAAATTCCGACTTAAAAACATCGTCATTTCATGTGATTAATGGAGTATAGCGCATTTGCGGTTTTTCGACAAAACCGAGACGAAATAAATAAATATAATGATTTTTTTTAATAACATGCTAATTTATATTTATTTTATGTGAACAGGACATGCCGATGATACAGTGCAGTTGGTGGAGTTTTCGGAAATTTGGGAGAGGTCTAGGGTTCGAATTACGATAAATTCGACGTTATTTTGTCCAAAAGATTAAAGCAGGGGTAAAAACGTCATTTGAGGCCTTAGTGTTGCCCTAATTTCACGGCCAAGAAGAACCCAAGAAGGGCCAGCCGCTTTCCTAAAGTCCACTTTCTTTAAAAAAAAATAAAAAAATCTTCCTTCCCATCCTCTCTGATTTCGGTTCCTTCTCTCTCTCCAGTTTCCCTTCCCGCACGCACTCCTCTCTATTTATCCCTCTCTTCCTCCACAGCCGAGGGGATCTTTTTTCGCAGCAGCCGAGTTCCCCCTCTCTCTCGGATTCTCCTTCTCTCTCTCAGTTTTCAACTCCCTCCTCCTTCTCCAATCTCCGGAACCGAGTCCTTCTCTTTCTCCGTTTCCCAAGAGTCTCTCCCCCACACCTCTCTCCTTCACCCGCCTGGTCTCTTCTCGGTTATTCCCAACTGCCTCCTCCTCCTTTTCCAACTTCTCCCTCCACGGTTCTCTCTTTCCCACTCGGTTCTTTCGACAGGTCCTTCTCCTTCTCCAACACCCCTCTCTTTCTCCCACGCACTCTCCTTCTCTCTCTCAGTCTCTCTTTCTCTCTCTCTTCTCTTCCTCCCTCCATAGCTTCTCCACTCTGCGGCGAAGCCCAGCACGGACGGTCACCTCGAGCAGCTCCTGCAAACGCACCTCCAGCAGCTCCTGCAAACACACCCGGTGAAGCCTGCCTCCACACTGCCCAGCAAAGCACTACCAGCTTCCTCCAACCCGCATGCATGCAACCACCTCCCAGCAGCTTCTCCAAGTCAAGCTCCACATGCCAGCAACCTCCTCCTACCCTCCACCTGCATGCAGCAACCGTCCACTGCGCCTGAAGCCCACTGCGCATGAAGATTGCTGCACCTGAACCTGCACTCGCATCCTTCTTAGTTCCACCGGAGCTGCTGCATAATCTGTTACTTTGTTTTAGTTTAATTTAGTTTAGTTAAGTTAAGTTGTTAGTGTTTAATTATTTGTTGTTGTATAAAACTCAATTAGTTTAACATAGAAGTTTTGTTATTTTTATAATATGTTGTTAATTTTTGTCTTCTCAATTTTAAATTTAGTTGTATTTGTGCTTTTAAAAATTAGGTTAGTTTAATTCGTAAATTTGGTATAATTTAATTAGATAGTTAATTAATCAATTCAAACTCCCAATTTTTTTTAGATAATTAAAATCTAAGGTTTTCGGAATTAAAATCTTAATTCCCTGTGGATTCGACTCGGATTCTGTAATGACTGAGATTTCGGGTTCTGTATTCGGGTCGGGTTCGGGCCGGATCCCCTGGTTTGGACCCTGGAGGGGTCTTGAGATTCCTGGCTGAATGGCGTCAGCACTGCTCGACGCCTTTCAAAAGGCGTCAGGTTGTGTGGACGCCATTTAGCTCTGCAGGTTGCTGTGCCACGTGTGCGCCACGTGGCCGGGTTTCGGGCCGCGAGAGTACGGCCACTGTCAGATTTGTCTGAACGGCGTCCAGCTCGGTCGACGCGTTTCAGACTGCGACACCTGCGGTGTCAGGGTACGGCGCCAGAGCGGTGTCAGTACGGCCGTCCTGTCAGACTGATTGGCGTCTGCCTCGATCGACGCATTTTAGCGGGATTCTGGTTGACCCCGCGAGCCTCCCCTTCTTTCCCTCATTCTCACCTTCACACTCTCTCTCCTCACCCACTCCGCCCTCTCCAACGCTCCTCTTCCCCTTTCCTTCCTCTTCTTCCTCTTCCACCACTCCAACACCACCTTACCTCTCACCTCTACCTCCACCACTTCCTTCGCGGTGTTCCACTCTCCGGACGGCGGCCGACGTCCCGGCGGAGTGGCGGTGTCCTCGAGGGTACCGGCGGCGGTGTGCGGTGCGGCGGGACGGCGGCACGGAGCTTGACGGAGTTCGAGAACCGGTAGGGGGACGAAACCTTGCATGTGTGCTCGTTTGCTTCTTGGCGTGATATGGCGTGTTTGGGGTTAGATCGAGCATGTTTAGGGGGATTCCTTGTGGGAATGGTGGTGCTTGTGGACTCGGTTTCGTAGCACGCTTGTGATGGTTGGACTTCTCTTCTTCTCCCTTTGGTTTTGGGGTTTTTTGGGATGCCCGGGGTTCAAGGGTGAAGCCCTCGGGTTGAACCAGGAGACCTGGTTTCTGGCGCTAAATAGCGTCGTACCTGGTCGACGCCTTTCCGAAAGACATCGGTTCAGTACGACGCGTTTTAGGGCAGAAACCTTCCTGTTCGAGGTTTCCTGAGTTAGGGGTTCTGCGCTAAATGACGTCATGGATGGACGACGCCTTTCTGAAGGACGTCAGGCCATCATGACGCCATTTAGGCAGGAAATGCCCCCGTTTAAGGGTTCTGCAAATCTGGATTTCTGGGTTGAATGGCGTCGGGCGACCCTGACGCGTTTTAAAACGGCGGCTTTACTGGTGGACGCGTTTTAAGCGATAACCTGGCTTTTAATAAACCTGTCTAAGGGTCTTGAATGGCGTCGACCTCGGTCGACGCGATTCAAGACAGGAATGCTTAAATCTGTTATTTCGTGCATGTTTTACGGTGGGATGGTTCTAATGCATGCTGTGGGTTGTATACTGAGACGGAGGACTTCTGTGTGAGTGGAATTACATCATCGGTGTGTGTGTGTGTGCTTTAACTATATACTGAGACTGAGGTTTACTGTGCGAATGGAATCATGTCATATGTGTGGTTGTGTTATGCGAATGTGGATCGGGTTAACTGTGGTTTACGTCTGTCACCATGGGCCGATGGGAGAAGGGCCATGGTGTCTGTGGAGCGGTGCATGTTGTGTTTCACCCTTGGCTGAGACAAGCAGAACCACCTTGAGCCCGTCGGGCCGGAGTAGCTGTGTGCTATCCGAGGGGTTGCTGTTTGGTCTCAGCGGGTCGGGGTTTCCCTTGGTTGTCGTGACAGCTTCTGGCGTGTTTCTTGCTGTGGAGTTGGTGGTGTTTCTGGTGGGAGTTGGTTTACCCTTTAGCCATTGGGCCTGATGTGACCTTTGATCAAGGTTACGAGTGGTACCCTTAGCCCTTGGCCTGACGCAGCCCGGGAGAGTTGGGTTTGTGGGTAGTTCCTGTAGCTTCGGCTTGACGGGGGTTCGCCGGTCCCCAAGGCCCTCCTGAAGCGCTGAGGCCTAGCGTGGAGGCAATCCGGTGGTAGGACAGTAGTCTAGACTGCTTGTGTGCACACGTAGCTGGCAGTGGCGGTACACTGAGTCCAGCTAGTCCTAGTTTGACTCACTGCCTCACCCTACAGTGCCCCGGAACACTGTAGGGGTGGACAGGCGTGAGCAGTGGTGGTAGTGTTGGGAGGCGACGTTCGACTTCGGTCGACAGTGTGGTTTAGTCGCTTCGTGGACTTTGACTGTGAGTCGTGACTCTGTGTTGGGTTCTTCGGGTTACTTAGAATGGTTCTTGTTACACTGCTTACCGTGCGTATCATATCAGAGTTGGGTGCTGTGTTTACTGCTTTACTTAAATTGCCATATACTCCTGTTATTGCACTTGTGGGTGTGTGAGTGGGAGGCAGGGGATCGGATGATCCCTACTGAGCCCATTTCTGGTGTGGCTCACTCCCTGCGGTTTCAGGTGTGGACCTCGAGGCGAGCGGAAGCGTGGTGTCTTCTTGGTGTGCGGACCAACAGCTGTCTTAGTTCCGGGGTATGCCCCGATGTTGTTGTACTTCCTTCTGCCTGTACTTATTTAATTGTTGGACATGTAATTATTGTTGGACTGTATACGGACATTGTTATTTTTCCTTCCTGCGCACTTGCTTACTTTGTAGTCCGTGAGATTGTCATATTTAATCTTGTTTAGCACTTACTCCTCCAGACGTGTTGTGTGAGATCCGGGTGTGAACCCGTAGTTAATGGGCCGACATCCATTTAGTGACCGGGACTCCGGTCATAGGATGGCGGGTCGTTACAGATTCACCATTATTAATTTTCAAAATTTAATTTAAATGAGCCGAATAAATTTAGATTGAACGTTCTTATGAGTGTTTAACGACGCACAATTTGGAACGATCACTGAGCAGTTGATGTAGGGCCTGAGCCTCTGCCTTGGTGGAACCTTACTTTTCCCTTCTTCTGGTGATGTCCTCCCTTATGATCATGTTGGAGTGATTGCTCTGCTTTGGTGGGGCTATTTTGTAGCACGTGCTCTTGTGGCTCATCTGTACAGCGGATTAAGTAGTATGTGCATGGGCGGGAAGCCTCAAGGGAACCTCTTTCTGTTGCAACTGTGGATGGAGATGCATTTGAAATTTGATTTTTCATTGGAACCACAAAATGAATCCCACATTTTTCGTCGCAGTGCTATGTTTCCTGTGAGATTGTTGTTTGGTCCTGAAGACATTGTAAACAATTTGACAGGTCATCTGAAAACTCGGGACGAATGGCGAGATCATCTGAATTTCATGAATGCCGAAGATTTTATTTTTGTTCCCATGATATCCCACAACACAATCTTTCAAGTACGTACACACAAGAAACGTAAACTCTGGCTTGTCAGTGCAACAGAAACAGTGCTATATCAGGCTCACCACTGCCATCTCCAGTATGGACTTCCTCATCAAACTCCTTATTCAGCCTTGACCAATGACATGATCCTCCCTCGGATCTTGGGTTCTGAAGAAGATGCCGAGCTCTTAAGAAATTCACGAAAGTATTGGCGCAAATATTCAATTGGATGTAAAAGTACTATAGACGTGCAAGAGGATTATGTTAGGATTCTAGGATACATAGAATATCTCAAGATGATACGTCCAGTAATCCCCTCTTATTTCGCCCGAAGGCGTCCAGCTGAATTAGATTGATGTAATCTCTCTTTTTTCTTTAAGAAATAAATGTACGGGCTTGCCCCATGGTTTAAGATGAATAAAACAATCATTTTGAGTTGTCTCATGATTTTCATTCTTCCCTTTTCCTTGGTAAAGTTGATTGGCGAGAGAAGAAACCAGACGGCCGGAGAGATGGCCGTCCGACAACAGACGGTCAGCAGACTGGCCGTCCATTTCAGACGGCCAACAGGCTAGCCGTCCAGTCTAGACGGCCAAACAGCTAGCCGTCTGAGAATCAGACGGTCACAGTTCTGGCCGTCTGAACTGTTCAGACGGCCAACTTTCTAGCCGTTTGACACATCAGACGGCTAGTTAGCCGGCCGTCTGAAGAGGCAGTGGGTATAAAAATCCCCATTTCCTCAACCCTTCTCATTTTCAAAATCTTCTTGCTACAACCCCCTCCCAGTCGTCTAGCTTTTCTCAAGATGAATAGGCGATTCAAACAGTGTGATCGGCGCATCCAACGATTATCTACCCGTTACAACTCAGAGGAGGATGATGTCCAACCTCTGAATCCAGCTTCGGAGGATTATTACACAAAGGGGGAACATGAGAAGAGCTTCCACGGCCCGAATGACGATGCCCGAGAGAATGAAGAAATTGGTGGAGATGATGAGCATGCAAGCAACGAGGAAGATGCCGCCGACAACGGCGGAAATGATGATGCCATGGAAGATGAAGGTGACACGGAGGTCACCGAGGAGACGAGATCAAATTCAGATTCACGACAGGTACCTTTTTTTTTTTTTTTTGGTATAAATGTTCAGACGGCAACAAAGGTAGCCGTATGTCCCTCAAACGGCCAACATTGTGGTCGTCTAAAGGTCAGGCGGTCATCGCGTGGCCATCTGACATCAGATGGCCACCACTTTGGCCATCTAAGCCAGACGGCCATCGCGGTGGTCGTCTGACTCCCGACGGCCATCGTTGTGGCTGTCTGGTCTCTGGTGCCAGACCCTTCTATGGCCTCTGGTCTCTGGTGTCTGACAAGTGGATTTTTTTTTTTGATAATTTTGCAGGGTCCAGGACGAATTCAAAGCCGAGTTTCATGGGACCTTGTCCGGACATGGTACAATGTTCTGCCAGTGCGCCAACAACAACGTATTGATGCAATGGGATTTGAGGCCTTGCTCTCCGTCTGCCGATTTTGGGTAGATGCGAGTTATATTGAGGCATTAAGAGAGCGATGGGATGAGGATTATCGGGCCTTTATCATGCCGTGGGGGCATATGATTCCCACCCTAGAAGATGTTGCATATATCACGGGTCTTAGAGTTTACAGAAATTCGGTAGTGGGAGAGGAACGAGCCGACTACCACGCAGTTATACACGAACTGTTGGGAGCTGACTTTGTGAGAGCCCAAGGTCCAGTGACATCCATATCTTTAGGCCGGCTTCCTGAGGTGGTTGGTCTTGACGGCTTGCGACGGGGTCCATCAGACGACCTCAACGACCTTCAAGAGCGAGTTTATGAGCGTGCTACTTTCGGCGGTCACTTAGAAGATCAAGAGATTTGTCTTTTCTTATTGTTCTTCTTTGGACGACTCTTACTCGCTACCATAGCAGATCGGATCAATTGCAAATTCTTGCTGCTCTTGACTGATTTAGACGCAGTAGGGACTTTCGCATGGGGCACGACTATGTTGGCCCACCTCTTTGCCCATCTTCCTCATTATACAGATCACTCTACCAGCGTGGGCGGCTTTACTCTTTTTCTTCAGGTTTGTTTCCTCAGACTCATTCCCATATTTCTTGTGTTATTAGCTCCTAACATTTTTCCATCCTTGTAGATTTGGGGTTTTCATCGCATGCCTCTGGACCGTCCTCAGCTTTCATGGGACCGCTACAATTCTGTGCCTCTGTTGTGTTGATGGGACATACCTACTAATAGGCGCCCTCTGACCAGCCGAGTGGAAGAATTCCGAGGCTTTCTAGATAACTTCCTGCATCATCAGGTATTTCCTTTTGAACTCAATCTCAATTCTCAGTTCTATCTTATCCCTTCTTGATGATTCGTACAGGTTCAGCGGACTCCATACAAAGATGAGGTTGATGATGATCAACCGTGGGTTGCTGAGGGGAAACCTCTATTCAGTCGAAAGATTTGGTTGCATTGCATCAATGTGGTGGAGCCTCTTCATCTACAACTAGTGATGAGGACCTTAGGCTGGCATCAGGATCGGGTGGAGATTCCCTCAATGGGACCTGTAGGTCGCTCTCATAGGAAGTCCAAGAGCGATCAAGATTGGGTACGTATTCACAAAGAGACAATTCAGGCGTGGAGGAGGGGTGGAGTTCGACTCCGTCGTGTTTGCGGCCTTCAGGACAGTTCCGTGTATTTGGATGACTTCTCCTGCCGCCACACTCGCCGCCTCAAGCTAGATTCTCGTGTGGTGAGTATTTTGACTATTAATTTCAGGTTCTCTCCTTCGAGATCATGGTTAAGTATTTATGTGTGCAGATGCCGATGGACCAAGCGGTTCGTCAATTAGAGAACCAGCTTTCCACAGTTGAATTCGAGAATTCTCAACTTCCAGAGTAGATTCGTACCATGGTACATTTCTATACCTTTTCTTTTGATCTAACTGCTTTTGCCTAATCATTCTTCACCATCTTACAGGAGGCAGAATTGCGGCGTTTTCGGGCCACTGGTGGTGGAAGTGGGGCTAGCTCTTCTCGTGCCCCTGCTTCTTCCTCAGACTTGGAGCAACGTTTGGAGGAGGCCATTGCCCGTGCCACTACTAGAGAGATGGAACTTGCCCAAGCAGTGAGTTTGCTTGAATTCTTTTGATCTTTTGTCATGAATAGTGATTTGACATGTAGACTTGATCATTATGCAAAGGGTGGAGTTAGAGAGGGTACTAGGGCAATCTTCTTCATATGCAACCCAAGTGGAACAACTAACATGATGCCTAGAGACCATGGGCGACATTACTGTGCCTGGACGCTTATTTGTAGCAAAGTCCAAGGTGAAGGAATTGGAGAAAGAATTGTTGGATGCTCGGGAGAAGCTTTTCACCATGAAGGGCAAATATGAAATGATCAGAGATCAACTTTCTATGAAGAGTCGTGAGCTCCGAATAGGTCGCGTGCCTCATTCACGTGCTGGAGGTCTAGTTCACCTTCCTCATCCAGGTGGCCAGGCTCATTCTAGGTACCTACCATACCCAGGTACTCCGATCCCTTCTTCTTATCCGCTGGCTCCTCCCACTTATACGACTGCTCCTTCTACTTACTTGACTGCTCCTTCTACTTATCCGACTGCTCCTTCTACTTATCCGACTATGTCTTTTGTTCCACCTACAGTTCCTCCTGCCCAGCCGACTTATTCTAGTGGTTCTACTTTTGGTGATTTTGACTTTTTTGCTGGTTTACAGGCTGGATTTGAGTTTCCTTTCTCTTTCCCTAATCACTCTTTCCATTCTCAATCCCCAGCCCCAAGTCAGAGACGTCATCGAGAGGATAGTAGTAGCAGTCATCGACGACTGCCGCTCCCGGATGAAGGAGCAGGAGATAGTGGTAGAGGTTTTTGATGTGAGTTTAGAATGATGTGAGTTTGTAGATTTAGGGGTATGCCCCTGATGATGTTGTTTGATGTAGGGGTATGCCCCTGATGATGTTGTTTGATGTAGGGGTATGCCCCTGATGATGATGTTGTATGCAGGGGTATGCCCCTGATGATGATGTTGGATGCAGGGGTATGCCCCTGATGATGATGTTCTATTCATGACTTTTGTGATTGCCACTGAACTTGCTTTTCTTCATTGCCTGTTCCTGCACTACACCACTTGAGAAAGAATGTTATTTTCAAAATTTATTTTACCCATTTGCTCAAAAGGATGAATACCATTCTAGCCTTGGCGACGAGTCAAGGGGCCTTGTCTTATTAAACAGATATAAGGAAATAAAGAAATATGCGGCATGCAATCATGCATATGCAACTTGTATGTACAAAATGATAAGCATTCATACAGATGAATATATGTTTTTTTGGATTTTGAAATGTGTGATTTTTTTTTGGATTTTGAAATATCTGATTTTTTTTTTTTTTTGAAATATGTGATGTTTTTAAATTTTGAAATATGTTATTTTTTTTAGATTTTGAAATATGTGATTTTTTTATTATTTTGAAACGTCCCTTGCTGAACTCCCCAGGCATCCTATGTGCATACCTAAGCCGATTTGGGTCGTTAATAGTCCTCGACCAGAACCCACCCGGTTAAGTCTTATGCTGATGACCATACCGTCATGCCATGCTCTGGCTCCCAACTGCTCCCGACCAACAGATTCTTCTCAAAAACATATCAATGGTAAATGATATACCCGACCCGGGTCTCTTTCCTCACAATTTAGGTAGTAAATGATGGACCACCCTGTAACCCTAATGGCCAACCGCGCGACGCTAATCCAGAATTAGCAGCGTCGTACCATTCGGTAAACCGCTTGTGTTGACCTAAGCCTGAAGTCTCAAGGGAAATTGACAGACTCTAAAATCGGTATAGTACACAGATCAAAAGAACTTTTGACTAGACTTCACACACCTTTTCTTTTTTAAGAGGGTTTGGTTTGGGGAAGTGTGACAGTTAAATTTGCCATGTCATTAATTCCATTTAACTTTTGAATCTTAGTTCACTTCAACCTTACTAAGAAGAAGAGAGAACACCCAAAATAAAAGAATGAATAGATAAGCCGTTTGAGATGGTTAGGTGACCTCAGGGATTCTCCTTCCTCCACCCTATTGCCTGTTGGGATTCGATCTCTTTTCTTTTCTTTTCTTTTCTTTGTGGCCTTGTTTTGAGATGTGACTTGGTAGGCCTTTTCTTTATTTGCCTCACAAGGGCCCAAATCAAGGGGTCCAACACCGAAATTGACCCAATAACTGGATCCAAAACCTCAATCCTTACATTCTCCCCCCCTTAAAAGAATTTCGTCCCCGAAATTACCGCAACAAAACTAGTACCAACAATAAAATTACATAGGTAAAGAGGAGAACTTACGAGAAAAGGTAAGGAAACTGATCTCGCATCTCATCCTCTCGCTCCCAGATCGCCTCGCCTCCGGAGCGATGCTGCCAAGTTACCTTAACTAGAGGAACAAGTTTGTTTCGAAGGACCTGTTCCCTGCGATCCTCAATACCCAATGGAAATTCCTGAAAGGACAAGTCCTCAGCGACCTCCAACTCCTAAGGTCCCGTTTGGTATCGGGATAAGCCAGGGATATCCCCGTTCTTCGTTTGGTATTGCAAAAAGTCACGAGGATAAGAGAGGTTAAGGGGAATAGGGATAAGGGAGCTTAACTCCATTTTTGGGGTTAGATATGGGGATAACTTATTCCACCAAAAAGGTGGAATGACTTATCCTTGCCCCTTAACCTCATTGTTACCCTCATTGCCCCTTCTCTTGGTTCATAAAATAATAATATATTTAACTCTAATAATTATTTTATTACTATCTAATGACGTTAAATATATTATTAAATAAAATTATTAATCAAATCAATACCACCTATAGAATATATTATTATATTTATCTTATATATCATTATCTTTAAATAGTGCTAATAAGTATTTTAATATATTATTATATATAATATAATATCATATATTATTATCTTAAATTAGTATTTGTACTTAAATTATTAGTATTAGTACTAATAAGTATTAGTATTACATCGTGTTCTTAAAATAATAATATAATTAACTCTAATAACAACTTTATTTCTAGTTAATGACATTATGTCATTAAATAGAAATATGAATCAAGCCAATACGGATGGAATATATTATTATACTAAATAATAGTAATAAGCATCTTTAATATATTATTATACATAATATAATAATATATATTATTATCTTAGATAGTACTAATAAGTTTTTTAATGTATTATTATATATTATAAAATAACATATATTATTATCTTAAATTAATATTATTACTTATATTAGTAATATTAGTACTTACATACTAATATTAGTATTAATAAGCATTAGTACTACATTGGATTTATAAAATAATATACTTAAATTCAATAACGGCTTCATTACTAGCTAATGACATAATGTGTACTTTAATATATACTTTAATATATACTTAAATTCAATAACGGCTTCATTACTAGCTAATGACATAATGTGTACTTTAATATATACTTTAATATATACTTAAATTCAATAATACTTAAATAAATCTATAAGCATCTTTAATATATTTTATATGTAATATAATAATATACATTATTATTTTAAATAACACTAATAAATATTTTAATAGATTATTATATAATATAATACATATATTATTATCTTAGATTAGTATTAGTACTTACATACTAGTATTAGTACTAATAGACATTAGTATTACATCGGATTTATAAAATAATAATATAATTAACTTTAATAATGGTTCATTTACTATATTGAATAATACTATTAAGTTTATTTAATATATTATTATATTCTAATTATATGTTAATTATGTGTAGTATAAATTGAGTGTCTTTAAAATATAATTAAATTCAATAACTTGAATTAAGTATGTTTAGTGTATCATGATACGAGTAATAAAAAATAAAAAAATATTTACACTTAATATACTACATATATATTGAATATATAGTTATATTACATAAAATAATATAATACCCATGTTACTTTAGATTAGAAGGGTAGCAATGTCTTTTTCACAACTTATCTTCCATACTGTGCTCATTTTCACCAAATAGAGAATAAGATTAACTTTTTTCTTACCCCCTCACATACCAAACACATCACATAATAAGGATAGGGATAAATTAATCTAGGTTAATTTATCCCTATTCTTCTCCTTTTTTATCCCGATACCAAACGGGACCTAAAAGTCCAAGACATGAGATGGGTCCTAAACATACTTCCTCAACAAAGAAACGTGGAACACATCGTGCACTCCTACAAGATTAGGTGGTAGGGCTAGCTGATACGTTGTTTCCCCAATTCGAGCAAGAGGAAAACTTACGAGAAAAGGTAAGGAAACTGATCTCGCATCTCATCCTCTTGCTCCCAGGTCGCCTCGCCTCCGGAGCGATGCTGCCAAATTACCTTAACTAGAGGAACAAGTTTGTTCCGAAGGACCTATTCCCTGCGATCCTCAATACCCACTAGAAATTCCTGAAAGGACAAGTCCTCAACGACCTCCAACTCCGAAAACTCCAAGACATGAGATGGGTCCTGAACATACTTCTTCAACAAAGAAACGTAGAACACATCGTGCACTCCTGCAAGATTGGGCGGTAGGGCTAGCTGATACGCCATTTCCCCAATTCGAGCAAGAATGGGAAAAGGTCCAATATATCGTAGACTCAGCTTACCTCGCTTCCCGAATCTCATCACACCCTTGGAGGGTAAGACTCGGAGAAACACGTGGTCTCCAACCTCGAATTCAAGCGGTCGCCTACGGATTATTGCATAGCTCTTTTGCCTGTTCTGAGCTGTAGTCAACCTCTGCTGCACTACCCTGGCAACCTCAGCATATTGTTGTACCAACTCTGGCCCTGCTATCTGCCTCTCACCAATCTCAGACCAATTCACAGGAGATCGGCACGGCTGCCCGTACAATGCCTCATATGGTGCCATGACGATACTAGAATGATAATTGTTGTTGTAAGCAAACTCTACTGTAGACAAGTGCTGCACCCAAGAACCTCCCCAATCTAGGCAACAAGCCCTGAGCATATCCTCCAATGTCTGAATGGTCCTTTCTGACTGTCCATCGGTCTCAGGATCGTAAGCTGAGCTAAAGGCTAACTGCGTACCCAAGGCCTTCTAAAAACTCTTCCAGAACCTAGAAGTGAATCTCGGATCCCGATCTAATACGATGGACAAACGCACCCCATGCAGAGAGATGATCCGGTCCACAATTAACTTAGCCAACTTACCGACTGACCAGTCCTTTCTAATAGCTAGAAAGTGCGCAGACTTGGTCAATCGATCAACAATGACCCAAATTGCATCCCTCCTGCTGGGTGACACAGGCAATCCCATCACAAAGTCCATAGTAACATGCTCCCATTTCCACTCCGGGATCGGTAACGGCTGCAACAACCCTCCTGGTCACTAGTGCTCTGCCTTAACTTGCTGACAAGTCAGGCACCTTGCCACATATTCAGCTACGTCCTTCTTCATACCAAGCCACCAAAAGTGCCTCCTCAAACAATGATACATCTTAGTCGTTCCGGGATGCACTGCATATCTAGAACGGTGTGCCTCATCCAGGACACTCCTGCGCACCTCTTCCTCAGCTGGAACATAGAGTCTTCCTCTAAATTTGACCGTGCCATCACTCCACAACTCAACCTCTGGTAACTGAAGAATCAGTGGTAACTCTGCATCCGCCGTCTGAGCCTCAATTACTGCATGATACACTGCTGGCCTCACAGTCAAGCTGGCCAACATGGCTCTATCGGCCTCTCGAGGAATCCTAAAGGAGGATTCTACAACCTGCTCATATAATCTCCATTCTTGAATCATAAGATGTGATACGACTGTCTTCCGACTCAAGGTGTCTGCCACCACGTTTGCCTTGCCCGGATGATAAGAATGGTTGAGATCATAGTCCTTGATAAACTCCATCCATCTGCGTTGCCTCAAATTTAAATCCCTCTGAGTGAAATCATACTTCAGGCTCTTATGATCAGTGAAAACCTGAAACTTCTCCCCATATAAGTAGTGCCGCCAGATCTTCAGAGCAAATACCACAGCCGCCAATTCTAAGTCATGAGTGGGGTAGTTTTCCTCATGTTTCTTCAGCTGCCTAGAAGCATAAGCCACAACCTTACCATGCTGCATCAGAACCGCACCCAAACCTCGACGAGATGCATCGGAGTAAATCACAAATCCACCTGAACCTGATGGAAGCACCAGAACTGGAGCCGAAGTGAGACGAGCCTTCAACTCAGTAAAGCTCTGCTCACACTCTTCGGTCCACACAAAACGAACTCCCTTACGAGTCAACCTCGACAAGGGGGTTGCTATCGAAAAAAAATCCTAGACAAACCGTCTGTAATATCTTGCTAACCCAGGAAACTTCTGATCTCAGTCACTGTTGTCGCTCTGCCCCAGTCCAACACTGCCTCAATCTTGGCTGGATATACAGCAATGCCATCTCCAAAAATGACATGCCTCAAGAAGTGCACCTTATCTAGCCAGAATTCACACTTGCTAAACTTGGCATAGAGTTGGTGCTCTCTCAAAACTTGCAATATCACCTGAAGATGTGTTGCATGCTCTTCCTCAGAAGAAGAATATATCAAAATATCATCTACAAATACCACAACAAACTGATCCAGGTAGGCCTTGAAGACCCGGTTCATTAAATCCATAAAAGCTGCCAGAGCATTGGTCAAACCGAAAGGCATAACCAAAAACTCATAATGCCCGTACCGAGTCCTAAAGGCCGTCTTACTCACATTAACCTCACGAATTCTCATCTGGTAGTACCCTGATCTCAAGTCAATCTTTGAGAATACCTTGGCAGACTGTAACTGATCCATCAAATCATCGATTCTCAAAAGTGGGTACTTGTTCTTTATAGTTACCTACTTCAGCTGTCTATAATCAATGCACAGTCTTAGAGAACCATCCTTCTTCCTAACAAACAGAACTGGAGCACCCCATGAAGAAGTGCTGGGACGGATAAAACCCTTATCCAGCAATTCCTGCAGCTGTGCTTTCAACTAAGCGAGTTCGGCTGGAGCCATCCGATACGGGGCTTAGACAAGAGTGCCGTACCTAGTGCAAGCTCAATAGTGAACTCAACCTCCCACTGAGGAGGGAGGCCAGGCTACTCCTCATGAAACACATCAACAAAGTCACAAACTACAGGTATCTCCCAAGGACTGGAACCACTACTAACATCAACTACAACTATCGAGGCAAGGAAAGCCTCACAGCCACTAACAAGCAATCTCTGGGCCTTAAAGGCAGAAATAAGAATACTACGAGAAGAGAGTGCTGTAGACGGGATTTCCACAGTCTGCTCTATCCAAGGTCTTCCCAAAATTAGTTTGTAGGTTGACTCAACATCTAAAATGAAGAACTCTGAAGGCATGATTATTGGCCCAACTCTGACTTGGAGAATGATTTTTCCAGGGGAAGTCCGTTTGGAGTTGTCATAGGCTGAAATGGTGGTTGAAACCCTTACCAACTCTTCTTCCTTCACTCCAATTTGTGTCAATGTCTTCATCGGGCATACATTGATGGATGCCCCAGTGTCAATCAGAGTAGAGTCTACCTTTACCCCATTTAGTGTGAGGGTAAAGAACAGTGTTCGGGAGCAGCCAAATCTTCATTGGAGAAAGTGATCATTGGTTGCCCCTGAGTGACAACAAGAATAGCGTGGGAGATATCATTAGCTGGAAGATCCTCACTCACCATGACCTTTTAGAGGAATTTGAGAAGTGTTTCTTGGTGTGAGGGAGATCTTTTGATTAACTTCAAAATAGAGATCCTTGATGGGGTCTTCTCAAGATGTTGGAGAATGTCATATTCTGTAGTCGTGGAGCTTGATTGAGTGTTGGACTCCCCTTGAGTCTCAGGCATCTCGAAAGGTCGTGGGACTATCCTATTTCTGAGTGAAAGATTCATGATGAGTACTGACTTCTTTAAGACTTGGTGTGATCAATTGAAGTGGACGGGAGTGATTAGGAGTCATAAGTGAGGATGTGGTTTGAGTCAAGAAATTCAGTGAAGGATAGTGACCTGATGGTGTGGTTGGAACATGTTCTTTCTTAGGCCAGAGGAGCACTAAGGGCCTTCCTACTTCCAGGATAACTCCCACACTCATTTCCATCTTTTCACAACGATCTTCTTCATGTTTCCCATATTCTCGGACTAGTGGTCCTCCTTCATACCCCCAAAATTGTCATCTTCGGATCACCCGAGATGTTTGGCCAACTGTGAAGGTGTTGACTTTCTCTTCTTGTTCATGTCCTGATGTGGATGGGTCCGTAACATTCTGATGATCTGGGAGAGGTTTCTGAACTATGCCAAGGTCCCGATTCCTTCCTTTCAAATTAAAGACAGCAATTCTGACATCTTCCCAATTAATACGCCCCTCATCGTTCATGTCATAAACCCAATCTAAATGCAAAGCAATTGTGAATGACATGCCCAGGAGCTCTGTGATAAGGACAGTATTTGGAGGTATCAACATTGGGAGAAATCCCTTCCCTCTGAGGTGGAAGTTGAATGGATTTGCAAGCCATAAGAGCAAAGAAGATATCACCCAAAAATTCTGGAAGTGGGGGGTAGGAAGTTCTCTTTGGAGCAGGCCTACCATAACTGTTTGGTGGAGGAACGGTAGAGTATTGCCGAGGATTGCTGGCAGGAGTGGTGGTAGGACCAGGGTTGATGGGTTGCCCTTTGGTTGGCTGATTGAAGGTGTTGATATTTTCATTGGTAGTAACCCCTTCAGTGGTTGGCATAGGCGTAGCCTTCCGATTTCGAGGGCGGATGTCAAGGAAGCAAGGGAGAGTGGAATCTCTTATCTGAGTCTGTATCACTCTAGCGATGTTGTACAATTGAGCAAAGGTGTGGAGTTCACTGAGCATTAGAATGGTTTTAAGCTGAGGTGTTGCATTATTCACAATCATGGTAACTGCCTGAGCTTCTGGAATGATAACTTCAGCTCTTGATGCCATCACCCTCCATCTATTGGCAAATTGGGTGAAATCTTCATCCGGTTTATTTTCTCTGACACTAGATCAAAAAGGGTAAGAGCCAGATTAGTCATGTGACTAAAATGACTAATGAATTTTTCAGAAACAGTGTTGAAATTGAGTAAATCTGAAGACGGAAGTGAGGTAAACCAACACAGAGATTCTCCTTCTAAAGATTTCTTAAAAAGGTGGACCAACAACACTTTGTCATATAGCCATTGGTGTGAATCCATAAGAAAACCCGACAAATGGTGATGCGGGTCAGTACTTCCATCATACTTTCGGTACTTCGGAGCCTTAAATCCACGTAGAAAATATGCTGGGGGAAGTTTGCAATATTCAACTAAGGAATACGACTTAGAAATTGTTAATAATTCAGCAAGCAATTTTCTGAGGTAAGGCTCCATTTCTTGCTTGGAAATGTACTCTGGAGGTCCAACTGGTTTTGATGAGGTCGAGATTGGAGAGATTGGTTGCCAGGGTGTGGCTGCAACAGGAAAAATGGGTGGAACTGAAGCATTTGGATCAGACTCCAATTGAGCCTTGCAGGGAGCTTTGTTTGAAGATGCCTGGTAAGGTATGCGGGATAGATCTGGAAAGGCGGGATGATTGATTGAAGCCTTGTCTTTTGAGGCGATCTGGATAAGTTGCTCAGGTGTGTACCTTGCCAGCACCTTGATTAAGTCAGCATCATCACTAGGATTATGTGTCGCCGACCTTCCAACTTTGAGACTAACTGGTTCATCCCCTCCATGGGAGGAGACTTCGTCTAGATCCTCATGACGTGAGGCATCCCCTTGATGTGTGTTGAGCATACAGACATTTGTACTGGCTCTCATGTCTTCCGTCTCGAAAGAAAATTCACCTTGGAACATAGGATTTGAAAACATGTTGTTCATTTTTCTTTGTTTTGCAAACAAATTGAACAAGCATAAAATGTTAATTTAGAGTTCAGGCCTGTGTACTTTGTGTTTTGAGACTTAGTAACACACTCTTAAAAAAATTTCCTACTGAATGTTCAATTTCAGGTTAAAAATATACACTCGTCTCAATCCCAAGGTTCTAATAGGACATACTCCAGGTACAACCAGTTCAGTTACCGTGCAGGAATTCACAGAGTACGGAGACTAACGGAGGTTCTCTATTTGAACTACTTTTCTGCTCAGGCGGAAATTCCCAAACAGAGAGTTAATCCAAAAGAGAGAGTCTTTCCTAGAAAAATGTGCAGAGGCTCCTCCACCAACCCCCAAAAGGAGTATTAAATGTAAATCACATCAAAATGAACCTCAAAATTGTAAGGAATCGCCAAGAACGCAGCGGAGAATAAAATTGATTCCATTGTATCGGCTGCCGGGATCGTAAAACGGACAATAAAATAAACGTGGGAAGAACGGTTCTTCACCTTTGCGGGGTTTTGAATCTCCCGTGGATGATTCCGACTCGGTAATCGCGCACGCGCACGATCTCTAGAGGTATCCACACAAGTTCCCGCTGCAGACGCAATTTCCTCCTCGACTTGAGTGCTCCGACCAGATCTCAAATCCACCATGCGCGGAGAGAGACAGATCTACTCCAAGGGAGAGTGAAGGAGAGAGAGAGAGGAGATAGAGAATCTGAGGTGAGTAATTTGTCCAACCAACCTTTTACCCCTTCCCCTTGGCCCTCTTTATATAGAAATAAGGATAAGCACAATGATTAATCCTCATGATTATCCAAGAGTTTGGCCTTGGATAATTCTCCATTAAATCTTCATGTTTATCCTGCGGCTTTTCATAAAACCCAGATAAGCATGAAATTTAACGTCTCTCACCGTCTGACGAGAACTCTTATGTGTGTGACCCTCTAGGCCCATATATCAGTCCGGTTTCAGGCCCATTAAACTTAGAACTAATTCTAGAAATCACTTGGCCTTCTGATCATGAACAACACCAAACACTACCTCATGATCCCAGAAGATATAAGGGATAATGTTCCCTTTAATTGAACCTTTCTGTCTGCAGATACCGCACAGATATAATCTTTAACTCATGCAATGTCCCAATAACGCAAGGGTATGGTTTTATAGTCAAACCCTCTATCGCATTATCCAGATGGATTCCAGTACTCAGTTAATATCTAGAAAGACATCTCTTTCATTTGACCCTGGCCAGGGATTTCTGTGTACAGATCCATAGGACATTCTCTCTCCAGTCTTATACCAAGAGTGAGTGATCCCTTGTTGTTCACTCAATTACCTTTGCAAGCTTTCCACTGTATCTGAAAGACCGACTATCGTGGACTTAATGGTTAAAGTCCACAAGTCAGAGAATCAAGATACAATGGTCCACAAACAAGGTATCATTGGTGACTCAGGTCAAAGGGCCAACTGTGCTACTGCAACGATTCAATTCCCTGGTTGACTAATAGGTATAATTACCATCCAGGAATTCTTATTTGGGTCTGTTCAGTGAACTCATTCTCTAATGAGCACCCACATGTTTGTCTTAGTGTCACCACACGAGTGAATGTGAGATCATTCACCCTCATCACATGAGCAGACATAACTTGTGTCGATCTTATCGGATATTTAATGTCCATCTCAAATATCCTATGATCGAGAACTGTTTAAGACAAGTGACTGAGGATATTGACTCACTATCATGATCTCATCATGATTCAATATCCCATACATTTGTCTACGGACCTTCATTATGATAGTTAATTTGCGAGAACTATAAATGAAGAAATGATTGCCTTTATTAATAATTTGAACTAGAATGTACAATGGTTGGCTTTGAGGCCACCCAATTCTAACATTCTCCCACTTGGACTATAGCCAATCACCCATGTGTCTAAGTCCCATAGACTTAAGGTGACGTTTAAAATTGTTTTGAGACAATGGTTTAGTCAAGGGATCTGCTACATTATCTTCAGATGAGACTTTCTCAACTACTATATCTCCTCGGGCGATGATCTCACGAATCAGATGAAATCGTCTCAGAATGTGCTTTGACTTCTGATGTGATCTTGGCTCCTTCGCTTGAGATATTGCCCCATTTTTGTCACACAATAATGGAACAGGATCTGAAATGCTTGGAACTACTCCAAGTGCTGAGATGAACTTCTTCATCTATACCGCCTCTTTGGCCGCTTCAGCTGCAGCAATGTATTCTGCTTCGGTCGTCGAATCTGCAGTTGTTTCTTTTTTGGAACTTTTCCAACTTACTGCACCTCCATTTAACATGAAAACAAATCCAGACATGGATTTGCTATCATCCATATCCGACTGGAAACTCGAGTCAGTAAACTCTCGAAGTTCCAAGTCGTTTCCTCCGTATACGAGAAATAGATCCTTAGTCCTTCTCAAGTATCTAAGGATACATTTCACCGCCTTCCAGTGTTCTTCACCTGGATCAGCCTGATATCTACTAGTGACACTTAGTGGGTGTGCCACATCAAGCCTAGTACATAGCATTGCATACATGATAGATCCTATTGCCGAGGCATACGGAACTCTATCTATGTATGCTTTCTCTTCAGGTGTCTTGGGAGACATTTCTTTAGAGAGATAAATTCCATGCCTCATTGGAACGAGGCATCTCTTGAAATTTTCCATGCCAAACCTTTTGACTATGGTATCTATGTACATAGATTGGGATAAGCCAAGCATCCTTTTGGACCTATCTCTATAGATCCTTATTCCCAGAATATCGGATGCTTCTCCCAAATCTTTCATGGAGAAGTTTTTGGATAACCAAGCCTTTACTGATGACAACATTCCTACATCATTCCCAATGAGTAGAATGTCATCAACGTAAAGTACCAAAAAGGTAACTGCGCTCCCACTAGCCTTTTTGTATATACAAGGTTCATCTTCATTCTTAATGAAGTTATAAGATTTGATTGCTTCATCAAATCTTAAGTTCCAAGTTCGGGATGCCTGCTTTAATCCATAGATGGATCTTTGCAGCTTGCGTACCTTGCTTGAATGTTCTTTAGAAGTGAATCCTTCAGGTTGTATCATATACACCTCTTCTTGAAGGTTCCCGTTAAGGAATGTTGTTTTCACATCCATTTGCCATATTTCATAATCATAGAATGCGGCGATAACAATGCCTTGCCTTTGACGATATCCTTTTGCTACCAGCCTTGCCTTGTATGTGTCAATCTGTCCATCTGCCCCGATCTTTCTTTTAAAGATCCATTTACTGCCAATAGGTATTATACCTTCTGGCAGATCAACCAAGTTCCAAACTTGGTTGGCATACATGGACTGAATTTCAGAATTCATTGCTTCTTGCCATTTTTCTGATTCTTGACTATTTATGGCTTCTTGGTAGGTTTGAGGATCATCATCCTCATTTAAGTGCACTTTTGACTTGCCATCATCGATATGTCCAACATATCTTTCAGGCCGCTTAGGCACTCTACCTGATCTGCGAACCTTTTGGTCCCGTTTGGTATCGGGATAAGCCAGGGATATCCCCGTTCCTCGTTTGGCATTGAAAAAAGTCACGAAGATAAGAGGGGTTAAGGGGAATAGGGATAAGGGAGCTTAACCCCATTTTTGGGGTTAGATATGGGGATAACTTATTCCACCAAAAAGGTGGAATGACTTATCCTTGCCCCTTAATCTCATTGTTACTCTCATTTGCCCTTTCTCTTAGTTCATAAAATAATAATATATTTAACTCTAATAATTATTTTATTACTATCTAATGACGTTAAATATATTATTAAATAAAATTATTAATCAAATCGATACCACCTATAGAATATATTATTATATTTATCTTATATATCATTATCTTTAAATAGTGCTAATAAGTATTTTAATATATTATTATATATAATATAATATCATATATTATTATCTTAAATTAGTATTTGTACTTAAATTATTAGTATTAGTACTAATAAGTATTAGTATTACATCGTGTTCTTAAAATAATAATATAATTAACTCTAATAACAACTTTATTTCTAATTAATGACATTATGTCATTAAATAGAAATATGAATCAAGTCAATACGGATGGAATATATTATTATACTAAATAATAGTAATAAGCATCTTTAATATATTATTATACATAATATAATAATATATATTATTATCTTAGATAGTACTAATAAGTTTTTTAATATATTATTATATATTATAAAATAACATATATTATTATCTTAAATTAATATTAGTACTTATATTAGTAATATTAGTACTTACATACTAATATTAGTATTAATAAGCATTAGTACTACATTGGATTTATAAAATAATATACTTAAATTCAATCACGGCTTCATTACTAGCTAATGACATAATGTGTACTTTAATATATACTTTAATATATACTTAAATTCAATAATACTTAAAATAATATATATAATACTTAAATAAATCTATAAGCATCTTTAATATATTTTATATGTAATATAATAATATACATTATTATTTTAAATAACACTAATAAATATTTTAATAGATTATTATATAATATAATACATATATTATTATCTTAGATTAGTATTAGTACTTACATACTAGTATTAGTACTAATAGACATTAGTATTACATCGGATTTATAAAATAATAATATAATTAACTTTAATAATGGTTCATTTACTATATTGAATAATACTATTAAGTTTATTTAATATATTATTATATTCTAATTATATGTTAATTATGTGTAGTATAAATTGAGTGTCTTTAAAATATAATTAAATTCAATAACTTGAATTAAGTATGTTTAGTGTATCATGATACGAGTAATAAAAAATAAAAAAATATTTACACTTAATATACTACATATATATTGAATATATAGTTATATTACATAAAATAATATAATACCCATGTTACTTTAGATTAGAAGGGTAGCAATGTCTTTTTCACAACTTATCTTCCATACTGTGCTCATTTTCACCAAATAGAGAATAAGATTAACTTTTTTCTTATCCCCTCACATACCAAACACATCACATAATAAGGATAGGGATAAATTAATCTAGGTTAATTTATCCCTATTCTTCTCCTTTTCTATCCCGATACCAAACGGGACCTAAAAGTCCAAGACATGAGATGGGTCCTAAACATACTTCCTCAACAAAGAAACGTGGAACACATCGTGCACTCCTACAAGATTAGGTGGTAGGGCTAGCTGATACGTTGTTTCCCCAATTCGAGCAAGAGGAAAACTTACGAGAAAAGGTAAGGAAACTGATCTCGCATCTCATCCTCTTGCTCCCAGGTCGCCTCGCCTCCGGAGCGATGCTGCCAAATTACCTTAACTAGAGGAACAAGTTTGTTCCGAAGGACCTGTTCCCTGCGATCCTCAATACCCACTGGAAATTCCTGAAATGACAAGTCCTCGACGACCTCCAACTCCGAAAACTCCAAGACATGAGATGGGTCCTGAACATACTTCTTCAACAAAGAAACGTAGAACACATCGTGCACTCCTGCAAGATTGGGCGGTAGGGCTAGCTGATACGCCGTTTCCCCAATTCGAGCAAGAATGGGAAAAGGTCCAATATATCGTGGACTCAGCTTATGTCACTTCCCGAATCTCATCACACCCTTGAAGGGTAAGACTCGGAGAAACACGTGGTCTCCAACCTCGAATTCAAGCGGTCGCCTACGGATATTTGCATAGCTCTTTTGCCTGTTCTGAGCTGTAGTCAACCTCTGCTGCACTACCCTGGCAACCTCAGCACATTGTTGTACCAACTCTGGCCCTGCTATCTGCCTCTCACCAATCTCAGACCAATTCACAGGAGATCGGCACGGCTGCCCGTACAATGCCTCATATGGTGCCATGACGATACTAGAAGGGACTGTAGGATTAAGTCAATGCTTAGGTCATTGTTCATAACAAAGCCGAGCACTGCAAGCCTCTCGATCCACTCTATCATCTTGAGCACATGAGTTTGCACAGATGTACCCTCGCTCATTCTGGTCCTGAACAATTTCTTAGATATCTCATATCTTTCTGTTCTGGATTGTTCACCAAACAACTTTTGTAGGTGATTCAGAATGGTCTTAGGTTCCATGTTATCATGCTGTCGTTGCAGTTCATTGTTCATTGAACCAAGCATATAACACTGGACTTTGACAGAGTCCTCCTTCCAATTTTCAAACATCATTAATTCATCTTCGTTAGCATTATCACCGGGTTGTACTGGATCTGGTTGATCCAGGACATAGGCTAGCTTTTCACACCTGAGGACAATCTTCAGGTTGCGTAACCAGTCAATGTAATTAGGTCCCGTGAGTTTGTTTGCATCAAGTATGCAACGAAGGGGGTTAGGTGACGACATAGCGACCTACAAGGAAATATATAAAAAAAATGAGTAGATAGTTCTTAAAATCTGATTTAGGACTTTTAATCTAGATTTAGGCTGCCACTATTTTTCGGCGATCTGTATGACCCTTTAATATACAGAACGGGAGATTCCGGTGATCTCCTAGTAGGGATCAAAATCCTTCAGGCATCATGCATGTGACCTTGTGGTAGCACAACAAATCACATCAAGTCCCTTAGGCAGTCAACTCTTGACAATTGCAACATTTGCAATATCCGATCAATTTAACCCCTGAATCAGAATGACCTTGTGGTAGCACAACAAATCAAATGATTCAGTTAAGTTTATCCATCATTACTTAGATGACATGAATTCATAGTGCAATCCTTGTGGTAGCACAACAAAACTACACTATTTGTCCATTCATCTTAATGACATCACATGTCGTAGACCTAGGTTAATTGCTAAATCAAATAGACCTTGCGGTAGCACAACAAACCCATTTGAGATAAGAATTATCCTAAGATCTATAATGATGGTGGGTTACGTGGATTATTCTGAATATTTCACGTTTACAACTTAAATTTTAAAAGTGGGTTTTTTAATTTGATTTATAAAAATCGTGCTATCAATAGTATTTCGATTTGAAGTATCATTATACTTAATAGAAATATATATATATGATAGCATAGTCCACAAATATCACATATATGCAGAAAAATTAAATAGGGATGATCATAGACTGCTAAAGCTACTATGGAATCATCGAAGTCAAACGATGATCCATAATAGGATCCTAATGTGAAAACAGCAACACTGGTTCCATTTGAAGCGAGTCCTTCCTCCAGAGGAGTCTTCAGAAGATCCCGTCCTCTAAACTTAATCCATAACATTTAAATATGAAATTCAGGACTCGCAGGTCCATAAATGTACATTTAAAACAATAAGAAACCTTGATCTTATCAGGGGGAGTACAATCTTATAAGACGGTAGAGAGTACATTTGGATTAAGAGAGAGGAGGACACGCAGGTCCTATTTAAAATACCAAATGAAATAAGCATCGCATTCATTCACACCAATCATCACATGATAATAATAAGTCCATGATCATCCCACCACAAAACACATCACATGCATCACAATCATCACATAATTGCAGTTTGGTATTGAATTTTATAAATATAAAATTATAATACCAATTAGTTTTCGAAATAACAATTATTTCATCATTATCAATAATATTCAAAACATTATTGACAAATTAAATAACTAAACCATTAAGTTAATTTAAATACTAATTCAAACGATTTGAACTGATAAATAAAATCAAGTTATGCATAAAATCAGTTTAAAACATTTTTAAACTAATTGATTTAATAGGGAAATTAATTATCTAAAACAATTTTAAATAATTAACCATTGGATTAACAGTTATTAAACAGTTTAATAAGGTGTTAATAATCATAAAAATAATTAATAACAATTATTAATTATTCCTATAATTTTTCTATTTTTAAAACAATTTTAAAACGGGCTTAAATGGGCTTAAAATGGGCTAATAAAGGAGTTATAAGGGGCTAAACAGTTATTAAAACATTTTTAATAATCATAAAAAAATGGGCCCAGTCCATTCGGGCCAATTGGCCCGGACCCGGGCCCTGGCTCGGCCAGGGGCTCCGGCCCGGCCAGACCCGAGCCCTGGCTCAGCCAGGCTCGAGTCCTGGTCGAGCCAGGCACCGGCCAGCTCCCGGCCCGGTCCGACCGGGTCGGGACCGGGCGGTCCGGCCGTTTCTTCTCCACAGAAAACTGCAAAAACCCTAAATGCAGGCCGGCGGCGGTTGCAGGGCAGGGGCGCCGGCGGCCGTGCCCTCCGGCGGCACAGGCCCCGGCCGGTGGTCCCCCGGCGCCGGCGACGTGCCTGGCGCCGGCAGGGCCGCCGGTGACCGGCAATGGGGAGCAAACCAAGCCCCAAAAACCCAAAAAAAAAATCTAATTTTTCAGGTTTCAAAAACCCGAGTTTGGGCTCGATTTTCAGGACCTCCAAGGGCACTCCGGTGCCGATCTTGGTGACCGGTGAATAGAGGTGACTATCCTCTATGGATCCGGAGTCTCGGCCGGCCATCCCAACGCTTGGGAAGCCGATTGAAGCCGTCGAAAACACCCCGTTCATCGTCCGACGAAGAACTCCGAAAATCCCAAATAAAATCCGGGATCAAATCCCAACAAGTTTTAGACCTTTTAAAAACGTGGGAACGATTCCCAGATTATGAAAATAATTTTTAGCCCAAGAACACGTACAATACGGGTTCTTCACACAAAACGAGAAAATCACTCAAAACGATGCCGTTTTACAATCGAACCAGCAACCTGGCTCTGATACCACTATAAGGAATTGCCAAGAATGCAACGGAGAATAAAATTGATTCCATTGTATCAGCTGCTGGGATCGTAAAACGGACAATAAAATAAACGCGGGAAGAACGGTTCTTCACCTTTGCGGGGTTTCGAATCTCCCGTGGATGATTCCGACTCGGTAATCGCGCACGCGCACGATCTCTAGAGGTATCCACACGAGTTCCCGCTGCAGACGCGATTTCCTCCTCGACTTGAGTGCTCCGACCAGATCTCAAATCCACCATGCGCGGAGAGAGACAGATCTACTCCAAGAGAGCGAGAAGGAGAGAGAGAGAGGAGATAGAGAATCTGGGGTGAGTAATTTGTCCAACCAATCTTTTACCCCTTCCCCTTGGCCCTCCTTATATAGAAATAAGGATAAGCACAAGGATTAATCCTCATGATTATCCAAGAGTTTGGCCTTGGATAATTCTCCATTAAATCTTCATGTTTATCCTGCGGCTTTTCATAAAAACCCAGATAAGCATGAAATTTAACGTCTCTCACCGTTTGACGAGAACTCTTATGTGTGTGACCCTCTAGGCCCATATATCAGTCCGGTTTCAAGCCCATTAAACTTAGAACTAATTCTAGAGTTTAATATTTATTAATTAACATTTAAACATCATATGTTAAATGATTAATTTAATAAACAAGTGGATTATCATCTGATGATCAAATCACTTGGCCTTCTGATCATGAACAGCACCAAACACTACCTCGTGATCCCAGAAGATATAAGGGATACTGTTCCCTTTAATTGAACATTTCCGTCTGCAGATACCGCACAGATATAATCCTTCACTCATACAATGTCCCAATAACGCAAGGGTATGGTTTTATAGTCAAACCCTCTATCACATTATCCAAATGGATTCCAATACTCAGTTAATATCTAGAAAGACATCTCTTTCATTTGACCCTGGCCAGGGATTTCTGTGTACATATCCATAGGACATTCTCTCTCCAGTCTTATACCAAGAGTGAGTGATCCCTTGTTGTTCACTCAATTACCTTCGCAAGCTTTCCACTGTATCTGAAAGACCGACTATCGTGGACTTAATGGTTAAAGTCCACAAGTCAGAGAATCAAGATACATTGGTCCACAAACAAGGTATCATTGGTGACTCAGGTCAAAGGACCAACTATGCTACTGCAACGATTGAATTCCCTGGTTGACTAATAGGTATAATTACCATCCAGGAATTCTTATTTGGGTCTGTTCAGTGAACTCATTCTCTAATGAGCACCCACATGTTTGTCTTAGTGTCACCACACGAGTGAATGTGAGATCGTTCACCCTCATCACATGAGCAGACATAACTTGTGTCGATCTTATCAGATATTTAATGTCCATCTCAAATATCCTATGATCGAGAATTGTTTAAGACAAGTGACTGAGGATATTGATCTCATCATGATTCAGTATCCCATACATTTGTCTACGGACCTTCATTATGATAGTTAATTTGCGAGAACTATAAATGAAGAAATGATTGCCTTTATTAATAATTTGAACTAGAATGTACAATGATTGGCTTTGAGGCCACCCAATTCTAACAAAAATATCAACGATTATGAAAAATATCACTAAAAAAAATTATGAATAAGACCCACCTGGCGGCCAAATCGATGGCCGTCTAACAGATCAGAAAGCCACCTACCTGGCCGTCTGACAGATTAGAAGGCCATCTACCTGGCCGTCTGACAGATCAGGCAGCCACCCCGCTGGCCGTCTGTTGCTTTAGAAGGCCAACAGTTTGGCCTTATGATGGCCCTCACTACAACTCAAAAAAAATCTTCAAAAAATGAAATATTTGCACGAAATAAATAAAGAAAATAGCGTGATAGGCACAAGTGGTCCCACCATGATCGCCATAAGGCTGTAGGCGCCGAAAATGACCCCACGCTCAACTGGTGAGTGGAGACCGACCTCTGTGGCTACGAACCCAGAATTAGGATAATGATAAAAAAAAATAAAGAACAAATGACTTGATGAACTAAAACACCAATAACTAAAATGGTGATCGCCATGGTGTTTTACCTCGACCCAGAGGTACTACCTTGATCGCAAATGACACTCCAAGACCTCCGTGCACAGCGGAATTTGTAGTCCACACTCCCTTCTCCTCAGCCGGCCAAGACGACGGAGCCTCACGCCTTGATTTCCTACAAATTAACCATAAATTAAAACAGCCATTAGACTCTTAATTAGCATAGCATCTGTTCATTAAGCAAAAGAAATATATCAATTAGAGGTGATCTTACTGAATGTGTGGGTGAGAAGGATGAGTGACCAAGTGTTATGGCCACCCACCTTCCTGTTTTTGGTGTTTTGGATCAAAATAAACCCCTTAGCAAAGATCTAAGGTACCTAATCATGAGTGCATGCGTGTGCAAATGGAATCTAAACATGGACAAAATCCTAGACTGGTGCATGCATGTATGGGACTATGAAGAGAATGATAAAAATGATAAAATGAGACAGGAGAGTAGGGTTCCCTTTTTGACGCTGAAGAGAGTGTTGCATGAGCACAAGATTGACGGCACGTTCTTCCTCTCTAGAGCCTCCAAGACTCCATTGTTGTTTTCTTCCCACGAGCTCCAAGAAAAGGTCTAATGCTAGACTTTGAAATCACTCTTTTCTCTCTTGTTTGATGTAAAATGGTACCCTCACCCTAGTGAACCCTCTTGGACCCCTTCCCAAGGTGAAGGAGAGCTTAAATAGGCAAAGGAGGTCGAGTTAAAACCCTAGAAAGCCCTTATTTTGTGGGCCAATGGATGAGGATAAAGAAGGTTGGATAGAGATCTCTTCAACAAAATCTAAGCCAAAACCAATCAAAGGTTGACACATAAGCCCTAAATCACCTTCGTCTTAATCCATTAGGGTGAGAAAATGCGGAAGATATGGTCAAAAACCCGAGATAAAGGCGTAAAAAAGATTTAGATAATCACGGAAAACCAGACCATCAGACGGCCAAAGAGGTGGCCGTCTGAAGTATCAGACGACCAAAGAGGTGGCCATCTGAAGTATCAGATGGCCAGCTACCTGGCCGTCTGACCATCAGACGGTTAGGCAGGTGGCTGTCTGAAAGATGGTCACACGGCCAGATCCCTGGACATCTGAATTATCAGACGGCCAGCTGTCTGGCCGTTTGAACATCAGACGGCCACTAGTCTGGCCGTCTGATGGATCAGACGGCCAGCACTCTAGCCACCTAATGGACTTGACAAAAGTTTAAAAAAAAAATAAAAATGAATATTTTTAAAATCCAAATGCATTAAAACAATTTTGAAATCATGCACTTTTTTTTTTTGAAAAATGAACGTTTTGCGACAAAACTTTTTGACAAAAAGAAATTAAATTTCAAGAAGTCCAAATAGGCGGGAAACGACAAAAAAGATCAACACAACGGCCCGTTAACACAATAAAGCTCAAATCGGTCTATGGAATGGGCCAAAAAGGGGTGTCTACATCGATGAGGATCCAAGACACTAGCAAAGGTGGATTCTTTGAACGCGTTCTGAACATAACGCGCTCTTTCATATAGATCTACCATGGTGGTCAAGTTATTCAGTGTCAACAATAGCTCGTACTGTGGGGTGGCATTGGCAAACATCATCTTTACCAATTCTTGTTCAGACTGGTGATCTCTTATCTTTTCAGCCATCCCTCGCCACCTATCAGCGAACACTATGAAATCTTCATCCGGCTTCATCTTCTCATTGAATAAGTCAGTAATGGACAAGGTAGGTGTCACCCTGTCTTTGTATCTTTGTAGGAACCTCTTTGACACCTTGTCGAAGTTCTCTACCTCACTTGGGTCTAAAGAGAAGAACCACTCCAAGGCTGATGCCTCTAATGATCTTCTGAAGAGGAAAGCCAGTGCTTTTTTATCATGCTGCCAAAATGATGATTCATACAGGAATTCTTTGATGTGAGGGATTGCCTGTGCCGTTGTACTTTCTGTAGACTGGCCTTTCAGAAGGCAAAAGATAGAATACTGGCAAATCAGGGACAGAGAATTCGGGAGCGGCCTTGTTGTCCATATTCTTTTCAAGATTCTTAAACCGCTCATCCATCTAGGAAAATTTATTAAGTAAGAGTTGAGTGGTAGAATCTAATGGTGGAGGTGGTGGCTGTTGAAAAGACTGCCTCTGCAAATAAGCAGTGATGCGAAGATAGTGAGGTTGCGAACTGGCGGTGTTCACACTGTGCCCGAAGGCATTTTGATAAATTGGGGTTTGCAGCCTGGCAGGATGCCGTGATCCAGATTATTGAGGGCCTGTGTGCCGAGGAATGGAAATATGAAGGCCTTCCATGGCCTGAGTAGGAGCTTGATAAACAGAAGGGTGACCCAAGGGACTTGGCTCAAAAGGATGCAAAGGAGTTTTCCCTTTTAGAATGGATTGGATGGTGTCTAATTGACAAGGATCCACATGATTAGACAGAGTTCCCATGAGGGTAGCGAGGTCAGAAGGAAGATTGGCAGAGGGCCCAGCTTGGTCTTGGGCACTTTCAAAGGTAGGATTGGAGATGACATGGACACGTGACTGATCGCCTAAATCCGGATGGTATTGATCATAGATTGAATCATCTTTAAATTGAGGGGCATGAGAATCTCCCTCATGTATGGTTTGGAATTGGTCAGAGTAACCAGAGATATAGGCGTCTCTTTCATCTTCAGAATAAGATGCACCATGAACTTCAGGGGCATAAGCATCTCCCTTGTACTCGACCAGGTCTTCTTGTTCAAAGGCAACCATGCCGACGGTTCTACCTGAACGTAGCATCATTGTATTGAGATGACAATTATTTCAATCAAGTTAGCACAGATTAACAACCAAGTAGATGCTTACGCTGTTTTGAGAGTTACTTGCTGGGTTAATTGGATTTTTAAACTCAAGTTCTCTCAATGGGTAGGATCCTGATTTCAATTCAATTTTCGCCGTTATGCTCTACGACTTCACTCATAATGGTATGAATAACTACCCGGGACTTCAAATGGTAATATCAGCCCAATAAACAAAAAGGAGTTCCTTAGTTTTGGGGACTTACGGAGGTCTTAACATCAACCACTCTAGTCTGACCGAGGGATCGACACAGTCAGAGAGAGGTTAGGGTGCTAAGAGAGGTGTTCCTATAGGAGGGGGGTGAGCCCCGATGCAAATGACCAATGGCCTGGATGGCCTTTGATGTAGAATAAATCAATATAGGTAATAATGAAATCAATGATCCGAGTGTTAGTGACCAACAGGGAAAAGAGCTTGAATCGCGTCGCTGTTCGCAGACGCTATTCAAGACAGTAGCCCCTCCTATTCACAATGGCTCAGGCGGCAAGAGAGATAAAAGGAACACTAAATCGCGTCTTCAAAGGGCAACGTGCTTAATGAAACGCATCTCTCTGTGCAGACGCGCTTTGGGTCCCGAAAACAACAATCAGACAGTAAAACCAGGGGCAATCCCTTCTCCAAATAATAGGATGAATAATAGATCAACTTCTCATGCGACAACAGTTAAATATATAGGCTAATCATGTGACATCATGGATATTAATTCGAACAAAACACACTTTCCAATACTACTTCTCAAGGCAATCAAGGGTGGGCAAGATTTTCCCACAAGGGGGATGTGCACGTGGGGATAAGGATCAAATAGCCAACCAACAAATCATCAAACATGCCCGAGGGACACAAGCGGTGCACCGAGGGTGCCCAATGGAAATAATAAGAGTAAATAAAGAGAAACGGCAAGACAAGTCCCACCGTGATCGCCAAAAAGTTGTAGTGCTCAAAAAGGATGTGTGTTCATCGTGCTGTCATGTGTTTACTATGATTAATAATATGAAAGAAATTGTGATCGCCAGAAACCGAGAGCTTCAAAGGAAAAGTGTTCGGTTACTAACCTTGCAAAATCGGGAGAGTGTGGTGCTCTTTTATTCCTCTCTTTTGGCCGGCCGAAAGAAAAGAGCCTTCTTTCTTTTTTTACTCTTGTTCTTTAGGGGTATTTCTTCTTTCATCTAAACCCCAAGCTTTCTTCTAAATCTCCATCAAATCTTGCAAGAAAGATTGAAAACAAAAGAAAACAAAAGAAAACAAATAGATTAGAACTAAAGAGAGGTAGTATCTATTCTATCCAATAAAATTATCATGCAACTAAATTAAAGAACTCACTTGTTTTATGTTCTTTTAAACCCCTAAATGATGTAAAGCCATGGAAAATATGAAGTGAATGTGTGTAATGAAGTAATGCAATGAAGAACTATATGAATCTTATCAAAATTCAATGAAAAAAATCAAGGAGAGAGGAAAATGATGGCCCCTCTATAGCCTTGGTCTTCAATGGGCTTCAAAGGGTGAAAAGGATGAAGAAGATCAAGCTTCCTTTGCTGTTCACCATCTTCTTCTTAATGGCCTTCAAAAACCTTGTTGGAAGCTCCAAATTCTCCAATAGCCAACCTTTTTCAAAGGTCAATATCTATATGTATTTATAAGAAGTAATTCAAGGGTATTTTGGCCTTCAAAAGGACTCTCCCGCGGCTCGGACTTTCCCTAGATGATCATGAAGAGAATTGGAAACCCTTCCAACCTTTGGAACCAAATTATCTCGGCCAAATCATGTTTATCAGAAAACTCTTAAAATGCGTCGTTCAACAAGGACGCCTTTTAGTTAATTAATGTGGCCATAATAGAAATAAATCCGAAAAAGAAAACCGAAAACAATTAGGAAACATAAAAGGCGTCGTCCACACGCGACGTGCTTTAGATAACTTAGGAAATTAACTAGAATTAGAAATCGTAAACCTACGCGGATTATGACCTAAATGGCATCGTCCCCAAGCGACATTGTTAAGTTAAATCCTCCTAAATTTACTAATTTTTATTCTGAATTAATTTCTGCTATGAATCCTAAAGGCATCGCGCATGAGTGACGTGATTCAACGAATCTCAAGAGAAAATCAATAAAAATTAATTAATCATTAAACATCAGACCATTCTAGGGCATTATCATTATGACATGAAATTTACTCAATATGATGTCAAAATTAGCGTGTCTACATAATTGAGTGTCAATAAGGAATCATTCGCTCTCGGTACTTAGAGACAGAATGATCTAGAAAGGATGCGAGGAAGTCCCTGGCCAGGGCGGACAATAATGTCGGGAAAAGAGTTTTCCGATATTATTTGGCAGCATCCGATCCAAGTGAGTCGACCGGTTAGGGTTTGACAGTACACCATATCCTATGTTGACTCGAGAGCATCGTACAAATGAAGGACTATACCCATGCGGTAACTGTCGGCGGAAAGGTTCAAAGAGTGGGTTACTTAACCCCGATACCTTCCGGGTCTACGCGGTGTTGCTTGGCACCCAACGTGATCGGAGGCCCGATCGAATTTGATGTGCGACATTGATTCAATTGATTAATTAATTAATATGAGTTATTAATTGATTAATCAGGCCAGTGAGGAGTCACTGGGCTTATTGGGCCATTAACCGGACTGGTTATTGGGCCTAGAGGGTCACACGCAAATGATTCTCAAGGCGATAGATAAATAAGTAGATTTCATATAAATTGGGGGTTTTTATGAAAAACCATGCGGTTGATATAAAATATAGCGAACGGACTGAGCAGGCCAGGTTGTTGCTAACCCTAGCCGCCCCATCTCTCTTCCTCTCTATCTCTGGCGTCCTAGACGAGCCCGGATCCCCGGGTTTGCTCCGCCGCTTCTTCGACACCCGTTCGACGGGAAATCGTCTGCGTATTGTGGCGATCGTTGCGGTGAACGGCAGAGGCTTCGTGGGCTGCGAAGAATGAGGAATGTAAGGATATCTGTCGTGAGGAGGATCGTGTGGACTCCGTTAGAGGCCGGGCGCTTGCACGGCTTGCGGTGTCACACCGACGGAACCGATCAGTTGCATATTCGTATCCGCACACAGTAATAACCGATTATTCGATAATCTGGTTTTAGTATTTTCTAAACGGGAAATAGATCGTCGTTTTAATTTCTGCTGTATTTGCGATCCGAAGAAACGACGTGAACCCAACAATGGCAACACTGGCGGTGAAAGCGCTCCCGTGTTCCGCTCTTGAGCCCGCTGGCATGCTTGTCAGTACCGTTCCTCCACACTGCAGTGCTCGTAATCAGCAATGCCCAACTGGACCAACAACGAAGTCATCTCTGTATCCATCCGCCGTCGCTCCTCGCTCTCGCGGTCCCTTTCCTCTACAATGACCTCTAGCTGTTGTTAGTCTTAGGTGGCCTACAAGCCAATATGACTTTGTAATCTCATTCATATTTATTAATATAATGGCATAATATTCATTATGTGTAAATCATATTAATTATCATCTCATAATGAAGTTCGTGAATATGTGCGATAGTGATCAGATTATGATGAGATCATACTAGTGAGACTGATCACTTAAACACACATATTCTTAATCGTTCCTAGTCGGAGTATATCCGAAAAGTACATCGGATATCCGGTTAGACTAGTACAGATTACTCCTGCTCATGCGATGAGGGTGACTGATCTCATAGTCACTTGTGTAGAGACAGTAAGGCGAATCTGTAGGTGCTCATTGGAGAATGAGTTCACTGAACTAATCCGACTGAATCGTTGGATGGTATTGTACCTTACTATCAACCAGCTTGATTCTATTGTCGTAGTTGCGTGGATGGTCCTCGGACCTGAGACACCAAGGACACCTTGTCGGTGGACTTCTGTACTTTGACCTTGGTTTATGAATCTCTAACCACGGGATTCTAAACAGCCAAGGATCGGGTACAGCGGAATACTGTCGAAGGGAATTGAGTATCAATAAGGACTCATTCGCTCTCGGTACGATGAGAGAGAATGCTCTAGGAAGGATGCGCTAAAGTCCCTGGCCAGGGTGGACGATAATATCGGGAAAAGAGTTTCCCGATATTATACGGCAACATCCGATCCAAGTGAGTTGACCGGTTAGGATTTGACAGCACGCCATACTCTGAGTTGACTCGTGAGCATTGTACGAATGAAGGATTATATCCATGTGGTAACTGTTGGCGGAAAGATTCCAAGAGTGGGTTACTTAACCCCGATACCTTCCAGGTTCATGCGGTGTTGCTTGGCACCCAACGTGATCGGAGGCCTGATCGAATTTGATGTACGACATCAATTTGATTGATTAATTAATTAATATGAGTTATTAATTAATTAATCGAGCCAGTGAGGAGTCACTGGGCTTACTGGGCCATTAACCAGATTGGTTGTTGGGCCTAGAGGGTCACATACAAATGATTCTCAAGGCGATGGATAAATAAGTGGGTGATAAATAAGTGGGTTGTATATAAACCAGGGATTTTTATGAAAAACCGCGCGGTTAGTATAAAATGTAGCGAACGGGCTGAGCAGGCCAAGCTGCTGCTAACCCTAGCTGCCCCTCCTCTCTTCCTATCTCTCTCTCTGATGCCCCAGGTCGGATCCGGATCCCTGGATCTGCTCCTCCGCTTCTCCGACTCCCGTTCGACGGGAAATCGTCTGTGCATTGTGGCGATCATTGCGGCGACCGGCGGAGGTTTCGTGGCTGCGAAGAACGAGGAACGTGAGGATATCCGTCGCGAGGAGGATCGCGTGGAGTCCGCTAGAGGCCGGGCTCTTGCGCGGCTTACGGTGTCGCACCGACGGAACCGAAGGGTGGCGGATTCGAATCCGCTCACGGTAAGATTCGATAATCCGATTATCGGGTTTTTTGGATTTTTTGAAATGGTAACGGATCTTCGTTTTTATTTTTATTTTCGCTGTGTGGGAGATCCGAAGAAACCCGAGAACCCAACAGCCGTGACTTGAGTCGTGACAGCTCCTGAGGAAGGTCCCCGGTTGAAAGCCTCGCAAGTTGCTCCTCCAGCTTCCTGATCTGGGCAAGGGCCATCAGTGCCTGGGCCGCTGCACTCCAGGTCTGCTCCAACTCTGCTTCAGCCTTTTGCAAGGCTTCGTAGAGCTCATGGACCTACCAAAGAAGATATTGTCAGTCAGTCAAGCGATCAATACTATAAATACAAGAAGGAAGAGGTTGAGATCGACAGCTTACCCGAGCAGTAGCATCCTCCTAAGCCTGAGAGGCCTGGGGAATAGCTTGGGCCAGCTGACCCCGCAGGTCAGTGATGGTGGCCTCGTGGGCGGCACTAAACAAGGCGTTGGTGTTAGTATTAGATGGTCTCAAATCCAATCCGATACTGTGTACTTATTCAGATTATTAATAAATGGCAATAATTCATTGTGTGTAATTAATTCGATCTGTGTTTATCGTATCACAATGAAGTCCATAAACATGTGCAATAGCCTTCGGATTATGATGAGATCATAATTACGGGACCGAAGACTTATAAACACATGTTCTTAATTGTTCCTAGTCATAGGATGTTTGAGACAGGACATCGAACATCCGGATAGACTAGTATAGGTTACTTCAGCTCATATGATGAGGGTGACTGATCCCATAAGTCACTTGTGTGGAGACACTATGTTGAACCTATAGGTGCTCTTTGGTGAATGAGTTCACTGAACTGATCCGACTATGAATCGTTGGATGGTAATCACCTCACTGTTAACCAGCTCGATTCATTTGTCACGGTTGCGTGGATGATCCTTGGACCTGAGACTCTAAAGATATCTTGTTGGTAGGTTTCTGAGCTTTGACCTTGATGAACGAATCCCTAACCATGGGTTATCAATAAGTCAAGCGATCGGGTTCAGGGAAATGCCCTCAAAGGTAATTGTGTGTTCAATACGGGATCATCCGCTCTCGGTTGTTTGAGAGAGAATGTTCCGGGAATGATGCGCCTAAAGTCCCTGGCCAGGGCGGACTCTATAATCAATAAGGAGTTATCGAATTCAGATTAGCGGCATCTGATTCAAGTGAATCGACCAAATAGGGTTTAACAGTAAACCATGCCCTAGGTCGATTCGGGAATATTGTACGGATGAAGGATTATATCCGCGCGCTAACCGACGATAGAAAGGTTCCCATAGAGGGTTGCGATAACCCCAGTGCCATCCAGGATCACGCGATGTTGCTTGGCATACAACGTGATCGGCAATCCGTCCGAATTTATTGTGGGACATTAAATTCGGCTGATTAATTGAATATAAGGATATTAATTAATTCAGTGGGTCAATAAAGGGTTACTGGACTTAATGGGCTATTAACTGGACTGGTATTTGGGCCTAGAGGGTCACACGCAAATGGTTTTCAAGTCGATGAATAATCCGACAGGATTTCGGATAAGTCTCGGTTTTTATGAAAAACCGCAAACAGACTTCTTATAAAAGAACGGATTCTACGTCCGGGGCCAGCAACCCTGACCTAGCCGTCATTCATTCTTCCCCACTTTCTCTCTCTTCTGGGCGTGCGGTTCCCAACTGCTCCACCTTCCGTTCGACGGGGATTCCGAATCCGCATGTCGCGGCGGATTACACGCAGTCAGACGGGATCTTCGAACGCCGCAGCGAGCGAGCAAGCAAGGACGATCCATCGCGAGGAGAACCGCGTGGATACCGCTAGAGGTCGGGCATCTGCGTGACTTGCGGCATCGCTCCAACGGAACCGGAAAACGGATGCGGATTCGAATCCGCGCAAGGTAAATTCGGTTTACACCGGTTTAATTTTAACGACCGAAACGGGACAGATCCGATCCCGAAAATTTTATTCCGCTGCGTTTTAGGATCTGATCCCGGCACAACGATCCCAACAGTGGTATCAGAGCCAGGTTCCACTGTGTTTTCGCCGTTTCGGTCTCTAAAATTATGGTTTTTGAATTTATTCCATGCTTAATTTATTTTCTTGAAAGATTTAAATTCATTAGATGTTCGCTGCGATAAGATCGCGATTTAAATCTGAAGAAAATATTATTTTTGGGGGTTTTTCGTCGTGTTCTTCGTTAGACGAAGAACGGGGTATTTTTTAATAGAATCGGATCCATGAGATGGATCTTTTGGGGGTTTGATCGTTGTGAACGATGCCGGCAGCATGGAGAGCCAGAACCGCTGGCCATGGCCTTCCTTCTTCCTCTTGCGTTTTTGAAACCGGTGTGAAAAGAGGGATCGAAGGGAGGATTTTTGAAATCCTAAAGGAGGGCCATTGGAGCCCTTCACGGGCTTGCTCCGGCCGCCAGACGGCGCCGGCGACGTCGCCGGAACCGGCGGACGGTCGCCAGTGCCCGAACGGCGCCGGTGCCGGCGCCGGAAGGGGCAGCCGCCGTCGGGCTCCCTGCATTGCAGGGAGCCCTCGGGCGGGCCTGTCGTGCGGCTACGGTTTCCCCTAGCCGCCGACAGGGTCCAACCTAGCTGGACCCTGGCCCGAGCTAGGTGGCTCGAGCCAGGGCCCAGCAGGGCCCGAACCAGGCCCGCGGGCCTGGGTCCGAGCCCTGGCTGGGCCCTGGCTCGGTCCTGGCCCGAGCCAGGGGTTCAGCTGGGCTGAACCCCCTTTCCCAATTTCTATTTAATCTCTTTTTATTATTAATGGCCTTGTTAAAATTAATTTGATTTTATTTTATTGTTAAAATTTGATTTTGACATTAAAATTTTAAATTGTGGGCCCTAATAATAAAATATGTGTTTTTAATTATCATATTAACAAATGTTGTTAATACTAACTATTAATCTAAGGTGTTAGATTAATTATAGCATTTAATTGTTAAATACCCCCATAATTATTTGAATTATTCAAATTGAGCATAGAATATTTCTAAAGCCATTATTTTTATATTTTGTGCATTTATTGATGTGCATTTATTTGCTTGTTTAAATTGGATTTAAATTAGCATGCATGAACTAAATACTAATTTTTCGAAAATTCTAAATCCAAATTTTGTTTGGTCCCTGGTTTTATGAAACCTGAAATTACTATTATTTTCGAAATTTTTTATTTAGCCATTTGATGCGCAATTCATGTGTGGTTTGTTTAATAAAACTCATGGTGGTCATGGACGAGCATTAATTGTGGATATGGAATGTGATTGGGTGGTTTATTGTGTATTAATGAATAGAGGTTTGCGAACCTCGCCCTCTCATATTCCATTGTACTTCTACCTTCCTCCTCGATGTAATCGCCATAAGGCTTCCTCATTTAAATTATCATGTAATTGAGAATTACAATCTAATTTGATCGAGGCGGATGCGCACGGAGCGAGGATGATCCACAACTGCCGACCAGATGAAAATGAAAGAGTTCATTGAATCCATGGGTTTGCAGACTCATGATATAAGTTGTTATATTGTGCATGTGTGTGCGTTTGACTGTCTGGCTCAAGTCAAACCGCAGTGCCGTCCATGACAATGACTTGTATGTGATGCGTGTGCTTTATATTTGCTAGGTTATTAGTATTTATAATATATTCGATATATTTAATACGATCACCTAGGATGAGACCAAATTAAATAAGTAAAACCTTCGTTACAAACTCTAAGCCGTAGCGCGAGTCATTGAGAATGTACCGCGTGGCTCTCCATCAATATGATTAATAGAACTTAATTCGGTGGTGGCAGATACTATGTGTTTACCCGAGGTTTGCCATTAACTGATGAGAGAACTGTTGATCATGGCGTTAGATGCCTTTGGATAAGAGTAGAGGAACGATATAGTTATCCACGTGTTTACTCGGGAACTATATTTCTACTTTACTCTGTCACGTATTCTTGGTAAAGCTTAGACCGGGGATAATGGTCTACTGTGTTTACCCAGGACCATTAAACTTGGGAGCCGAAGTATGATCGGATATTGCAAGGAGTTGCAATTATCATGAGATGATTGCTCTGAGATAGCGGTATGATACTACGTGTTTACCCGAGGTCATACCGTGATGCTTGGAGATTCTGATTCCCACTATGAGACAGTTGGCGTCTCCCGTTCTGTATATCTGAAGGTTATACAGTCCGTCGAAAATTAGTGGAAGTAAAACTAGATAATAAAAGACCATATCTTGTTTTAGTTAATCTGAATATCTGCTGATTATCAATTGACTATCTCCTGTAGGCGAGAATGTCGTACCATAACCCGTTGCGAGGCATACTTGATGCCAACCGTTTGACAGGCACCAATTACTCAGACTAGCTCAGAAACCTGAAGATAGTCCTCAGGTCTGAGCAGATTGCCTATGTCTTGGACAATGAACCTCCTGCTGAACCAGCATTGGATGCTCCAGAGGAGGAAATGCTAGCGTATGAAAAATGGAAGGAGGATTCCACCATGGCCCAATGCTACATGTTAGCCTCTATGAGCAATGAGTTACAGAGGCAACATGAAGAGATGGATGCTAGATCCATCATGATCCATTTGAAGGAGCTATTTGGTGAGCAGAGCAGAATCAAACGACATGAGATATCGAAGAATCTGTTCAAAGCTCAGATGGCAGAGGGAACTTCAGTACAGAATCACGTGCTGAAGATGATTGAGTGGGTAGAGAGGCTGGATGCTCTTGGGATTACACTTCCCAAGGAGATGCACATAGACCTCGTGTTGTCTTCACTTCCACCGTCATATGCTCAGTTCATCGTTAATTTTAACATGAACAAGATCCAGGCCACCTTAGCTGAACTGCTGAACATGTTAAAAACTGCTAAGGGGAACCTTGTGAAGGATAAACTCCAAGTCCTCATGGTTGGTAAGACCAACAAAAAAAGACTTACAGTCCAAGCTTTTCGAAAGAATAAGAACAAGGTTCAGAGAAAGGCAAAGGTTGCAAAGAAAGACAAGGGTAAAAGTGCTGAGAAAGGTGATTGCTTCTACTGTCACCAGAAAGGGCATTGGAAGAGGAGTTGCAAAGAATACCTCAAGGACAAGACTCAAGGAACTGTGAAGCAGCAGGACGCTTCAGGTATCTATATGATAGATGTAAACTTGTCAATTAGAGATTGTACATCATAGGTATTAGATACTGAATGTGTATCTCATATCTGCAATTCTGTGCAGGCACTGACAAGAAGGCGTAAGCTGAGGACCGGCGAGGTGGAGCTGAGACTAGGTAACGGCGCAAGAGTTGCGGCGATCGCTATGGGGACAGTGAAGCTCAAGCTACCATCCGGAGAGACATTTTTATTAGATGAATGTTATTACGTACCTAGCATAATAAGGAACATCATTTCTATTTCATGTTTAGATAGAATTGGATACAATTTAAATTTTGAGAACAATAGTTGTTCAACTTATTTCGGAAATAAATTAATAGCTTCTGCTATTTTGTCCAATGGATTGTATCTATTGAATGTGTCTCATGATAATTTACATATCGGTTCTTCAATTAAAAGAAGTAAGTATGAAATGAACAAAGCCTACTTGTGGCATTGTAGGCTTGGACACATTGGTGAAAACAGACTCCAAAGGATGCATAAAGATGGATATTTGGATCCATTTGATTATGAATCATATGCAACCTGTGAGTCATGTTTAATGGGTAAAATGGCTAAGTCTCCATTTAGTGGAACTAGAGAACGAGCCAAAGACATATTAGAACTCATACATTCATATGTTTATGGTCCTATGTCAACCCAAGCCATTGGTGGTTTCTCATACTTCATTGCTTTCACTGATGATTACTCAAGATTTGGATATGTATACTTATTGAAGTATAAATCTGAAGCCTTTGAGAAATTCAGAGAATTTAAGAATGAAGTAGAAAAACAAATAGGAAAGAGTATAAAAACCATCCGATCTGATCGGGGTGGTGAATACTTGAGTACTGAGTTCATCAAATACTTAAAGGATAATGGTATCCTTTCTCAGCTTACACCTCCTTATACACCTCAGATGAATGGTGTATCAGAAAGGAGAAATCGCACATTAATGGAAATGGTGCGATCCATGATGAGCATGTCCAAATTACCAGTGTCCTTATGGGGATATGCACTTAGCTCGGCTATATATATCCTGAACAAGGTACCCAGCAAATCTGTTGAGACCACTCCATATGAGATATGGAATGGAAGGAAACCAGACCTTAAACATGTTAAAGTCTGGGGATGTCCTGCTCATGTTAAAAGACATGACGCAGATAAGCTGGAATCCAGAACTGACAAATGCAGATTTGTGGGATATCCAAAGGAAACTTATGGATATTACTTTTATCATCCTGGTGAACAAAAGGTGTTTGTGGCCAGGAGAGCTGTCTTTCTGGAAGAAGATTATAGTCTCCAGAAGGACAGTGGGAGTAAAGTAACACTGGAAGAAATTCCAGACCCACAAACTGGCAATGGTTCATCAGATGAACCGTCAGTTTCTGAACCTGTTCAAAATGATACACAGGAACCTCGTGGGTCTGAAAGAGTACCTAAACCACCAGAAAGATATGTGGGACATATTAATTTGGATGGTTCAAGGATACTCTATAATGAGGATGATGATCCTAAGACTTACCAGGAGGCCATTGAAAGTCCAGAGGCCGGGAAATGGCGGGAAACCATGAATTCTGAAATACAGTCCATGTACATCAACCAAGTTTGGAACTTGGTGGATTTACCTGATGGTATAGTACCTATCGGCTGCAAATGGATCTTTAAAAGAAAGATCGGTGCAGATGGACGTATTGAGACTTATAAAGCAAGATTAATGGCGAAAGGCTATCGTCGAAGACAAGGTGTTGACTATGACGAAACCTTTTCACCCGTTGCTATGATTAAGTCTATCAGAATTCTTCTCACCATTGCTGCCTACCATGATTATGAAATCTGGCAGATGGATGTAAAGACTGCCTTCCTCAATGGAAACCTTGAGGAGGAGGTGTATATGATACAACCAGAAGGATTCACATCCAAAGAATCTCCAGACATGGTATGCAAGTTGCAGAGGTCCATTTATGGACTGAAGCAAGCATCCCGAAACTGGAACATAAGATTTGATGAGGCAATCAAATCTTATGGCTTCATTAAGAATGAAGATGAGCCATGTGTATACAAGAAAAACAGTGGGAGCGCAATCACATTTCTGGTTCTTTACGTTGACGACATCCTACTCATTGGGAATGATGTAGGAATGATGTCATCAGTAAAGATATGGCTGTCAAAGAACTTCTCCATGAAGGATTTGGGAAAAGCATCTTACGTATTGGGAATACGGATCTATAGAGATAGATCAAAGAAGATGCTAGCTTTAACCCAGTCCATGTACATAGAAACCATTGTCAAAAGGTTTGGCATGGAAAATTCCAAGAGAGGTCTCATACCGATGAGACATGGAATTTCACTCTCTAAAGGTCAGTCTCCTAAGACACCTGAAGAGAGGGTTGTGATGGATAAAGTCCCCTATGCTTCTGCCATAGGGTCCATCATGTATGCCATGCTATGTACCAGACCTGATGTAACATATGCTCTAAGTGTTACAAGTAGACATCAGGCAGATCCAGGTGATGAACACTGGAAGGCTGTGAAATGCATCCTTAAGTACTGGAGAAGGACTAAGGATCTATTTCTAATCTATGGAGGAGGAGACTTAAAGCTGCAAGGATACACTGACTCAAGTTTTCAGTCTGATCCTGATGACAGCAAGTTAACATCAGGTTTATTTTCACACTCAACGGGGGAGCAGTGAGCTGGAAAAGTTCCAAGCAGGAAACCACTGCTGATTCGACAATGGAAGCCGAGTATATTGTTGCTGCTGAAGCCGCCAAGGAAGCTGTATGGATGAAGAAATTCATCGGCGATCTTGGTGTGGTGGAAAGCATATCTAGTCCCGTTCCACTGCTGTGTGACAACAATGGGGCGATTGCTCAAGCGAAAGAGCCGAGGTCTCATTAGAAGTCGAAGCACATTCTGCGGCGCTTTCATTTGATCAGAGAGATTATAGCTCGAGGAGATGTCGTGGTGGAAAGAGTTCCCTCAGCCGACAACATAGCAGATCCACTTAAAAAGCCTTTGTCTCAAAATGTTTTTGAGCGTCACTTAGAGAATATGGGTATTCTGTATAAAAGTGATTGGCTTTAGTCCAAGTGGGAGATTGTTAGTATTAGATGGTCTCAAAGCCAATCCGATATTGTGTACTAATTCAGATTATTAATAAATGGCAATAATTCATTGTGTGCAATTAATTCGATCTGTGTTTATCATATCACGATGAAGTCCATGAACATGTGCAATAGCTTTCGGATTATGATGAGATCAAAATTACGGGACCGAAGACTTATAAACACATGTTCTTGATTGTTCCTAGTCATAGGATGTTTGAGATAGGACATCGAACATCCGGATAGACTAGTATAGGTCACTTCAGCTCATATGATGAGGGTGACTGATCCCATAAATCACTTGTGTGGAGACACTATGCTGAACCTATAGGTGCTCATTGGTGAATGAGTTCACTAAACTGATCCGACTATGAATCGCTGGATGGTAATCACCTCACTGTTAACCAGCTCGATTCATTTGTCACGGTTGCGTGGATGATCCTTGGACCTGAGACTCTAAAGATATCTTGTTGGTAGGTTTCTAAGCTTTGACCTTGACAAACGAATCCCTAACCATGGGTTATCAATAAGTCAAGCGATCGGGTTCAGGGAAATGCCCTCGAAGGTAATTGTGTGTTCAATACGGGATCATCCGCTCTCGGTTGTTTGAGAGAGAATGTTCCGGGAATGATGCGCTTAAAGTCCCTAGCCAGGGCGGACTCTGTAAACGATAAGGAGTTATCGGATTCAGATTAGCGGCATCTGATTCAAGTGAATCGACCAAATAGGGTTTAACAGTAAACCATGTCCTAGGTCGATTCGGGAACATTGTACGGATGAAGGATTATATCCGCGCACTAACCGACGACAGAAAGGTTCCAATAGAGGGTTGCGATAACCCCAGTGCCATCCAGGATCACGCGATGTTGCTTGGCATCCAACGTGATCGGCAGTCCGTCCGAATTTATTGTGGGACATTAAATTCGGTTGATTAATTAAATATAAGGATATTAATTAATTCAGTGGGTCAGTAAAGGGTTACTGGACTTAATGGCCTATTAACTGGACTGGTATTTGGGCCTAGAGGGTCACACGCAAATGGTTTTCAAGTCGATGGATAATCTGACAGGATTTCGGATAAGTCTGGGTTTTTATGAAAAACCGCAAACAGACTTCTTATAAAAGAACGGATTCTACGTCCGGGGCCAGCAACCCTGACCTAGCCGTCATTCGTTCTTCCCCACTTTCTCTCTCTTCTGGGCGTACGGTTCCCAACTGCTCCACCTTCCGTTCGTAGGGGATTCCGAATCCGCATGTCGCGGCGGATTACGCGCAGTCAGACGGGATCTTCGAACGCCGCAGCAAGCGAGGAAGCGAGGACGATCCATCGCAAGGTGAACCGCGTGGATACCGCTAGAGGTCGGGCATCTGCGCGACTTGCGGCATCGCTCCAACGGAACCGGAAAACGGACGCGGATTCGAATCCACGCAAGGTAAATTCGATTTACACCGGTTTAATTTTAACGACCGAAACGGGACAGATCCGATCCCGAAAATTTTATTCCGCTGCGTTTTAGGATCGGATCCCGACACAGTGATCCCAATAGTTGGCAGTAGAGGCGGATGCTGGAGCCGCGTGAGTGTAAGCGGCGCGCTGTAATAATAGAGATCATCGTCAGTGTCCAAGTATCAAAACAATTTAATAAAAGAAAGCATTCATAATTCGTATGTCATTCATGCATATCATGTTTACCAGTTCATTAAGTTCCTTTCGCACCTGCTCTAGCTGGGCCTCTGCATCCTGGAGGTGGGCCCGGAGGGTAATGATGGTGGCATCCCGCACATCCTGCATATTCATACCACATGTTATACATTCACGAATATAAGCAAGATAATTAATAAAATGAAAGAAGCATTCATGTCATACACATCATGTAACTTACAACGAGAGGACGAAGTAGTTGGAGGTGGGCAGCATAGTGGGTCCGGTAGTGCTGAAGATAAGCATCGCTGCTCACCGCCTGCGACTCTACCGATATCCCAGATCAGTGCCAGTCATCTCGCTGATCCGGGAACTTGGCGCTCCAGTCGGTGTGGGCTTGCTTGCCTCGCATGGTTCTCCTGATCTCCTCTGGGATCTCCTCCTCTACCCACTCTTGATGCAGCCCAAGTGTCCGCATCACCAGCCTCAGGCGCAGGAGGGCTATCTCGTTCATGCAATGCAGCCACACCTGACGCCCGAACCAACCCCATCCCTACTCTACCCAGGGCTGTCCCGCATCATCCATACCAAGGTGCAGACGCCAAATGACCTGCACTCACATAGGTTAGTCGCATTGCACATCCTCGAGACTAGGGATCATGTGTCCCTAGGGCATAAAAATGCCTGACTCTCAGCATCCCATCACTCTCTAAGGACCTGTAGCAATACTAGATCTATCTAGAATGGTTCTCTAGGATCTCTCGAAAGCCCATCTCCACTAGTCGTGCCTTTTGGAAGTCCGGAAGACCCTTGTAAGCAGCCACCACTAGGTCCCATGAGATCTTGGTCCTCATCGTGCCTTGCATTGTCCAGATAGTTGATTAAAATCATTGTCAGAATATTAATAACCAATTTTTAAGACAATTAGCCAGCATTTTTAAAAGGCGTCGGGTTAGGCTGACGCGTTTCAAAAGGCGTCCCTGTACCAAGACACCATTCACCACAGGTTCCGAGAACTTGTGGAGGAGCTCCCATTTCCCCCCAAAATTAAAATCTAACATATAAATAGGGTGTTTTTTAGGCTTACCAAATGTGGGGTGCCTTCCCTAGCCGGTGCTGCCGCCGCTTCGCCCTCTTAAGCCGTAGGTGGGGCATCCTTGGCTTCCATAAAAGCCACCACCTCCGTAAGTCCTGCCGCCACTTCGCCGGCCGTTTCGGGAACTTCCTCGATCTCAGGCAATTCCACCACCTAAAGGGCGGTGACTCGGCGCTGCTTCCCGCCAACACTGCTCAGGCCATCGGACTCCATGGTTAAGAGAGGAGAAAGTGAGAGTGTGAGGAAGGGAGCTTGTGAGAGTATAAAGGAAGAGAGAGAGAGAAAGCCCGTAAGGAGGAAGAGAGAGGGTGGCCGGCGATAGCAAGGTGATCGCTGGAGATTGCCGGAGTGGAGGAGATGGCCGGAAGTTGGGGAGAATGTCGGTGATCGCCGAAGAAGAAGGAGGAGTGAAGAGAGAGAAAATGAGAAGGAGAATGAGGAAAGAGAGGGGCTCGGGCTCGTAGACCCCTGTTTGAAATTGTTAAATCGTGTCTAGGAATGGTGACGTGATTCAGTGGCGCAGAAATTGAGGCGACAAGAGAAAATTTTGAAATTTGTTAAACGCGTCCCCTATGGGAGACGCCTTTTGGAATTAACTCTTTTTCGATCAGGACCATACCATGGAAATACGAAGTAATCAGGGATACGCCTCTCTCAAGGAGGATGTGATTCAGTGGATTAATTATTGGAAATATCTGGAAAATAGGAGAGATAAAAGGAAAGGCGTCTCCCTGTCAAGACGCGATTTGGGCTTTTAAAGGATTAAATACTTATTTACGGAAATTGAATTTGACTTAAATGTGTCTCTCTGAGTAGAAGCGATTTGCATTTAATAAGCCTAAACTGTTGTCTTTTGAGGAAAAATCACAGTTTTATTCAAGGAAAAATTTCAGAATTGCACGACATTAAGGAATGATTTTTATTGCAATAAAGGGATATTTTTTTTAAGAAAGTAAAGCAAAATACATCAAGTTCTGGATAAAAGAATTGAGAGCTTTCAGGGTTGGATCTTCTTAATCTCCTTTACATATGTTTTCCATAATCTCAATTGGCTTCATGAGGAAGTTTTACACGATGAGTGAATCCGATGTTCCATAGAGTTGCAATGAGTTCAATCGCCTCAAAGTCTTCATCAATTCCCAAGGCCCGCTTCTTGATTGGATAAAGAGAAGAAATCGCAGGAAATTCATAGCGAGGGATACCAAGTTAAGGATGACTGCAATGTGGGTTATAGCGAATGAACTCGGTGGCCTCGATCAGTCAGAGCTCTATGCCAGCACCACGACGAACTCGAATTGCCTTTTCCTTGAGAGCAAGTGACGTGGATTCGAATCCAGTCTTTGGCATAGTCTTGAAATAAGCGCGCCAATCAGCTCGAGTCTTGAGGTTGGACACTCGATTGGTCATGTTGTCATTGAACTTCACTGTATTGGCAATATGGAAGATAAGACTATGCTGATACATTTGGGATATTCTTGAAACCTTTTCCTCATTATGGTTGAATTTGAAGTGGAATTTCACCCATAGAGCTAAGAGTAGCATACTGCCATAAGGAAGTTGACCTGTAGAAGCTGCAGAGAGCCCACTGTAGAGATAGGCTAGAATTGTTGTGCTGATCTGCTTTCCTTCAAAAATCCCATTGATTGCGCTGATTTAATCATCTTCTAAAATATTATCTTCGGCAGGGAATAGTAGAGCTCCAACCAAACATGTGGTGAATGCCATCATCACAGCCTCTATATCTTCTTCCTTGAGATTTTCTATCCTTTTCAAGATCCATTCAGCTAGCTTTGCAAGATTAATCCAATTTTGGGTAAGACATCCTTAAATTTCTTTTGGATTCTTCACAATCTTCTCCAAGAATTAATGACCATTGATCTTGTCCCTCATGAGCATCATCTCAGTCAAATCAGGTTCATTATTGTTGACCTTAAGCTTAGGAAGGCCCAATAAGAGTTCAACCTCTTCTAAGAGAATAGTGGCTTCGAATGTGGAGAAGAGAAAAGTATGAGTTTGAGGATGCCACACTTCGATTAAAGAGCCCATTACAGCCCAATCCATGCATGCGCTCTTGTAATGTTTGGCATAGATGATCAATCCTTGGATGCGCCACTTGGATATGTATGATTACATAGAAAGGTTGATCTTGTTAACTTGCTTTTGGATCTATGGAAGAGAAAAGAATTGTCTTGGACCAGGGAAGAAAGGATATCCCTAGATAAAGAAAGAAAGAAAATTATAATAGTTCTATCATGCCTATGAAGAATTGGAATTTGGAAAATATGTAGAGAGTTACATGAAGAGAATTTGAATAGAATATAGTGAATAGCTTACTTGTAAGTTAGGATCTCGCCCACTTAGATGACCTTCTATTTCAGAGAGCTTTTCAATTGTCTTCCTCATCCTTTTTCTTGAAGAATCCTGTGAAGAATTCATCCTCCTTAAATTGATTTGATTTTTTTTCCCTTGATTTCTTCTTGTTCTTCCCCTCTTTCTTTTGAGCTTTAGAGAGAATTCTTTAGCTTTCCCTCTTGATTGCTTGATGTGTTGAATTGAATTGAAGAGAGGGAGGTTTTATAGAAGGATTTGCGAAGTTGGGAAGTCCTTTCCGAATTGGAAAAGGGAGTTGAAGTAAGGAAAGTGGAGTTCAGATTGGAGTTAGAAGAGGAGCAGTTTCTGTAAGTTAAATGGCGTCTGGACTGGGCAACATCATTTAAATGAGTTCGTGAACAGCGACGCCATTTAATGAGTTTTCTGAATTTCTGATACTTTCCCAAGAATTCCATATTTATTGATATTTGATGTTGATTATCTATTTGCTTGAAGTTACTGACAAATTCTGAGTACAGGAAAATCAAGAAAGAAAAAAAGGAATCGAAAATTTTAATAAAGGTCCCACTGTGGGAGTTTCACTAAGTCCCAACCATGACTAAAAATACGGTTATCTATATATATGTATTCTTTCATGTAATTGATTTGTATTAGTATTACTATATGATAAATATTTATTAGATTATATCAAGGACCTTATGTTTTTGATAAAACTGGAATTTGAGTTCATGTTCAATAAAAACAGTGATAATTCCAGAGGATTCTTAATCGCACGAATAGGCCATTAGTTTGTCAATTGATAGGGATGATAGTTCCACTTTTGTGAAGTAGTGCGTGGAAAAACGAGCTTCGGAATAGTACTGGATTGCAGGATTGGTGTCTTGGCTCATCAATGACAATTTAACAATATTATCCTTAATTAATTTATATTTTATTTCATTTTAATTTTCCTTTTAGCCCAACATGCATCATGTAGGACATTGAAATCATTGTGCTAAAAATTAGTTATTGATTAAATTTTAGACCATTGTTCTAATAAATCCCAATATAATATAAAATATTCCACTTCGAATCGAACTCTTAATTATCTTTGAGGTTTACTTGAAGATATCTTTGGAATTCTATCCTTGGATTCTTTATCCCAAATATTTTTTGTTTCCTTTTAAGATCCATCATGGTTGTAACACGTCCACATTGGCTGGTAACCACTCTCGATGATGAAACCTGTAATGTTTGTGACCTAGGGTACTTCCCAATCGTAGAGGTCGATCGACCTTATTTTATTTCCTTTGTCGACCTCATCCGGATATGATTGATTCCATTGACATCTTTGAGTTACTTCACTGATCATTTTGAGAAAGATTTCTATCATATGATGTTGAGAGCATGTCTCATCACATTTTGGCATCACATTTTCAATGCATTACATTCCATTTCACTCCCTTAAAAGTCAATACCAAGGTGGGACAACTGTAGACACGCTAATTTTGACATTATATTGAGTAAATTTCATGTTTCAATTATAATGCCCTGTCGCATATTTTTTAGAGAAAAAATGCACTTGATCTTGATTTTATGATTTTTTATTTAGATTTGTTATTTGTGCGCTCTACCTGACTCAATTAGATGATTGCGTAGTTCTTCGACCCGATCCCGCTACCCATAAATGGAATAGCGTTAATTACATCCTCCTAAGAGGAAAACCCTTGATTAATCGTCGGAAGAATAGAATAACACCCTTTAAAATGATATAAGTAAGATATACAAAATTGCATTTGAAAAATAAATGAATTTCAATTTTTATTTGAGAAGAAAACTCATTTTTTAGTTTAAAATTGAGTCTGCACAAGACTTGATTGATTTTTATTGATAGATGATGATAAGAGATATTTTTTAGTATTTTTTGGATTGATTTATGGGGATGCATTGAAGATTTATTTGAATTTTTTTATGTTTGGAAGTGAATATGAAGTTGAGTCTGCGCAAGGATACGCAGACTCATTTGTTACCAATGAGAATGCTTATACTTATTTTGATTTTTGATTTGTGAGGGGAGTGAAAACCTTTTTTATGGTGTTTTGATTGAAGTGGATGACATTTTTTATCAAGGGAGTTTAAAAAACATTTCTTATTGTGTTTTTTCAGTTTTGGGGTGAAGAGATTTTAGATTTGATTTGTAAGATATGGAAAGGTGTTTTTTATGTTTTCTTATTTGATTTGAGTGAAGAATACTTCCAGGACTTATGTTTTTTATGTTTTGAATTTGTATGCTTTTAGAGAGTGAGCAAGGCCACAAAGTTAATTGAAATGAGGCTTCTTTTTAGGTATTTTTTATGTTTTGCAAAAGGGCAAATCTGAGTTTTATTTGATTTTTGATTTATAGGAAGTTTAGATTTTTATCTTGGAGATTTTGATTTAATTTTAAAAGAATTAAGGTTGAAAATATTAGATTTTACCAATTGGGGGTTGAGTCTGGGCAGGGTAGCACAGACTCATTTGTCACAAGCCTATTTTTCAGTTTTTTAGGTAATTTTTTGGGAAAAGTTATCATTTTTGTTTAGGTTTTGATTTGTGGAAAATATATGTTTTATTCTTAAGAGTTTGATTTGATTTGATGGAATTTTTATAGCCAAAATACCAGATTTTAGGAATTTTAAGGTTGAGTCTGCGCTATAGAGTGCAGACTCATTGTTTATCAAAGTGTTTAGTATTTTTTATATTTTTTGTGAAAGGAGTTTTAAGCTTTTATTTAGGTTTTTGACTTATATGAAGTATAAAGTTTTTATGTACTTTTTTGGATTTAATTTGAAGTAAAATTAAGGTCAAAAAGACCAAATTTGAGATTTCAGTCTACGCTGGGTAGCGCAGACTCATTTGTCACCAAAGTGTTTTGAGTTGTTTATGCATTTTTTCAACAACAACTTGGTGTTTTTATTTGATATTCTGATAGATAAGAATAAACTTGATTTTTAGAGGGTTTTAGATCATCTTTTAGTGGTCGGGAGGTTTTTTTTTTTTTGTGTGTGAATTTCAGGGCTGAGTCTGCGCCAGGATGCGCAGACTCAAGTCTGAACTTTGGATTTTTTGATTATGAGTTATTTTATTGGATTTTTGATGGGATAACTTGATTTTATGTTTTGTTTGATGATTATTTACAGATTTGGAGCTGCTGGCATGATTTGGGGGCCAAGAGATGAGGTTTTGGCCTTGGGATTGATGCGCAGACTCAAGTTTAAAGAGAATTTTGGGCAAGATTCTTGAAAAGATGGAACCTCTTAAGGTTGAGGGGGATTACAAGAGTTTCAAAGAGTTGGGGAGCTTCAAATATCAAGGGTACAAGAAAAATGAGTTTGAGTCTGTGCAAGGGGTGCGCAGACTCAACTGAACTTGTAATTTTCACTTATTTTTAAGGGATTTAGATCCTTTTGTAAATGGATGTTTATTTAAATGATATGGAGTGTTTTATATATGCTTGTGAGTGATTTGAGTAATTTGATTTATTGTTTAGTTGGTTTTTTCATTGGAAATAAGCTTATGAAAGGTGTGCAGACTCAACTTAAGCTTGAAATTTTGTGTTTATTTAAAATAGAAGATGGCTATCTTAAAAAAAAATTTGAATGAATTATTTGAGTTACTTAAACCATAAATGAGTCTATAAGCCCATGCTAGGACTCTTTGACAGTTTTGAGTTGAGTCTGCGCAAGGGTGTGCAGACTCAGAACAGTGGCGCAGACTCAAGTCTGAAAATTGGATTTTTGAGTTTCCTTCACAGTTCAAGCTGCAATTAAATCCATCAAGGAGTTAGTTTCAACCATTAAAGTTAGAATATGAAATCTGGAGCGGAGAAAAACAGATTGTACCCCGTTCCCAATTGAATTTCCATAGTTATAGGTGCGCAGACTCAAAATCTGAGCATAATTTCATGTTTACACCTCTTTCAACTTGAAGTGATCCAAGAATCACCACAAATTTGGGGAGGATAACACTGGAAATTCTCAGAAGTTGAGTATGGCTACATGAGGCCTTTTCAAAGAATGGTTCTTGTGTGGATTTCTTCAAATGACATGATTTCTTCATATTTATCTCATTCTTCTTGGGTCACTTTATAAAGCATTAAAAGTGCTCAATATAGTGATTCCAAGTTAAATTTCAACCTTTCATTATGAAAGCCCAATGAAATGGTTTAAGATCTTTATGCAGGATCATGACATAAAGGGACCCGAAAGACCAACTCCCTTAAAGGGATATGTAATGGCTAATGGACCATAGGGATGGCTATAAAGGAGGGCGTGCCGAGCATCCAACCACTCACTCAAAGGGTACCCTTAATGCCTTCAAGATGTAAGAAAAACCCACAAGGGGTAATCCAAAGCATCTCTACATTTGGGGAGCAAGGAACTCCACCAATTTCCCTAGAGGATCACATGTAGCCATGAACCATAGAGGTGGCTATAAAGGGGGGCGTGCCGAGCATCCAACCACTCACCCAAAGGGTGCCCTTAATGCCTTCAAAATGAAAGGGTTATCCATAGGGAATCACCCATTCCATTTCCACATTTGGGGAGCAAGAAACTCCACCAACTCATTGGGACTTCGGGACACATCATCTAATTGAACCCATAGAAATGGGAACATAAGAATGATGTTTTTTGTATGAGGGCCCTTGATGGGTTACCCAACATGAGATTGCTGGCACCCTTAGATCAGGACATCTTGGGAAAACATCGGAAAACATTTAAAATCTTAAAATCATATGGCAAAATTTCAGTTGAAACATTAAGGGCTTCACAACCCAAAGTCCAAGCCATTTAGGACCTTCATTGGGCCTCAAAAGGATAGCCCTGGGTCCAAGGAACATTTGGACAGCTTGGAGGAGGATCAAAGAATCACCTCAAGCCCAAAAATACACTTGGAAGAGGCGCAGACTCAAAACCTGCAACTGGCGCTGAGTCTGCGCAGGGAGGTGCAAACTCAGTACTGTAGCACCTGCAAACCCAGATTCAGGCTGAAACCCGGATTTTCGGTAAAAAATGGGTTTAAAACTAACCCAAATGATAGAAAATAAGGTATAAAAGGTACAAGGCCTAAAATATTTATTTAAAATATATTTTAGATGCATTTCTTTAGGAAAATATCATGAAAACTTGAATATGAACATAAGAGAAACTTAGGCATATTTTTTATCTTTTCCATGGATCTCTCCTTCTTGGCTCCATGTTAGAGGGTTTATACTCAAAGAAGCTCATCCTCAACTAGTGAGGGAACCTCCTTGAGAACCTCTAGGGCCTAAACCTTTAGCCATTAAAAGAAAAAATCCAAACAAAACCCATTCGATTCCAACATGAAAACAGAAACTTAGATCTTAATATATATGAAACTTAGGGGGTTTCCCTTGATGTTTGGCATTGGGGGAACATCATCCGTGGAGGGGATGTGCTCCTAAGGGTCATGGAAGGCCAAGCCACCTTGAAAAACCCCAAAACCAAAGGCAAATAAATGGAAAATCAGTTTTCAGGAAATCTGGACAGCAAAGCACATTTCGGGCCAAATCTCCATGTTTAGGGGGTTTCAATGCTTGAGGAGACCATTTATATGAACTAGAAAGACCCCTCTACCATCCCCACACGAAAAACACATACCTTATGAAGGAAAAAATGCCATAAAAGCAAAATAACCAGCAGATTCACAAAACAGACTCAGAAAATCTGAACATTGCATTTCATTACTTTCAATCACCATGGATGAACATCAATGGGGAGATAGAAACTTCTATGAACATCAAAATGAAGGAAAACATTATAAGAAACTAAGGAGACAGAAATAGACCCCTTCTTCACCCCCACTCTACCTTGGAGAGGGGATGAGAAGGGAGAATGGCTCTTGAAGCCTACAATCTTGTTCTCTTCTTCTCTAGCACTCTTCCTTTCTTTTTCTCTTCTTCTCTAACCCTTTATTCTCTCTTGGGATGCAGGAAATGGAGGAGAAGGAGGAGGGAGACGTGCTCCTCCAAGCTCTCTCACTTTTCGTCTTCTCTTTTCTATTTTTTTGGATTTTTGTCTCCAACTTTTTCTTGTAGAAGATGGGGGTTCTTTTAGTGATAAAGTTGGGTTACTTTTGGGGGATAGATTAGGCATCCATTAGCCTTGGATTAGGGATAAGAAACCCCTCTTGAGAGCCCTCCAATGAGGCCACAACACTTGGAGAATCATGATTGGCTTCTCCTTTTGCTTTTCACCTATCCTCTTCTAGAAGAATCTTGAGGGGGGGACCACTTGCTTTTCTTCTTATCCTCCTTTGGGCGGATTTGACCATGGGCCAAAGGGATAAGAATAGGCCATGGGGGGGACCATTTGGGCCCTTTTAAAGGCTGCCACGAAATTGGGCTTTGGCCTTCACTTTTTGGGCCCAAATTGGCCCTATTGGGCTTCTTTTGCTTGAGATAATAGGCCTAGCCTGGCCCCTTGGATTTCTTCATCATTTGGGCTGAAAGTAACCCCTTTTTGACTTCTTTCGGCTTGCAAGAATGGGCATGACAGCTGTCTATTAACTTTTTTCACTTGGGCCTTCTTTGAAAAATTGCTTGGACCACTATTGCTTGAGATAATGGGCCCGGTTGTGCCATTAGATTTCTTCACCATTTGGGCCCTAGAGTGGCCCCTTTTTTGTTCATTTGGCTTGCAAAATTAGGCTTAGCTATTTCCCCCTTAAATCTTCTTCATTTGGGCCTTCTTGGACAATCTTTGCACAATTGTTTGGACCTCCTTTGCTTGGGATAATGGGCCCGGTTGTGCCATTGAATTGCTTCACCATTTGGGCCATAGAGTGGCCCCTTTTTTTATTCATTTGACTTGTAAAATAGACATGACTGTTGTCCATTAATTCTTCTTCACTTGAACTTTCTTTGAAAAATTGCTTAGACCTTTCTTGCTTGAATTAATGGGCTCGGTTCTTCCTTTTAATTATCTTTGATTTGTGCCTTCTTTGCTGATCTTTAGACTCTTCTTCTTGTTCAATTTTTTTGGTGACAACAAATGCCTCCCACGCATACGGCTTACGTACGGAGACCGGAGGCGATGTAGTGAGTTGTATGCGTGGCCCATTGTCACGTACTTATCCCATTTAAGCGGCTCACAGTTTAAAACCGGCCCGACTTAAAGGTCTTGATTCACCCATTAAGGATTTGTTTGACTGAGACTGCTGTAATCACCAGGATTCCTTCTTGAATTTGTTTCCGCGACCAACTCAGATCGGGTCTCGAGCTTCGGGCAATCATAAGTTAATATACCCTTTGAGTCTATGCCAGTCCAGGTTTAACTTGGGCTTTAAACCGACCGGATTTCTTGAATTTAGAGGATGAGGTATGTACCCTTTGAGTCTGCGCTGGTTCAGGCTTCAATTCGGCTCTAAACCCGGCCATATATGTTGAATTTGAGAGAAAGGGGGAGATCCCCTTGAGTCTGCGCCGGTTCGGTTCAATTTTGGCTTTGAACCGGTCTGCGTATGTGAAGTTTGGAAGAGGGGGGCATATGCCCTTGAGTCTGCGCCGGTTCAGTCCAGTTTATGCCTTGGACCGGTCAGGGCTTCAAGGACCGGCCCAGTCGGTTATAAAAAGGGAGGGGGCAGGATGCCTTTCTCCCTGCTTTTGCTTTCCTGCTGGGGGATTCCGAGCCTCCCCAACTCTTCCTCTTCTTCCTCTTGCCATCGCCGGTGGACAGCGCTGCCAGAGCCGCGGGAGCAGGCCATTGCCGCCGCCGTCGAGCTCTTCCTCCTCTTCGTTGTCGCCGGTGGACGAAGCTGCCGGAGCCGCAGGAGCATACCCTTGCCGCCGCCACGCTTCTCTCCTTCTTCCCGTCGTCGCCGGCGCCACAGCAGCTATCGGGGAATGCCATTGCTGGCGAGAGCTGCCGCTGCTGTCGTCTGTGCGTCGGCCCTCCGCCTCTTGGGGGGTGCCATTTGCTTGTCACACCAATAGCCTTCTTTCCCCCTGCCGGTGACAAACGCTGCAACCCTGTTGGGGAGCATTATCACCATTGCCTGTGGGTGTGTAGGCCGTCGGGTTCAGAACCGCAGGCCGTGCTTCCGTTCTTCCTCTCCGTTGGCTGCATCGCAGGGTCTTGAGGAGAGCACCGCTGCTATTGGAGAAGAGGTGCTATCGCACCAAGATTTTTCAGGTAAAGGGCGAACCTTTTCTTTGGTTTTTTGGCCGATGGGACTGATGGGGTGTTGTTGGCCGCCATTGATTTGAGCATGGGGAGAGTGAAGGGGGTCTCCTCTGCACTTATTTGATGCTCTAACATTTTTCTTTGTCTTATTTTTGTAGAAAATCCACTCTGAGCTCGCCGATCTACAGTAGGCGCAGACTCATTACTGTAGCAATTTCAGGTCGGGTGGATCAGCATCTTTGCTGTTTGACTTTGGCAGTTCCCACGGGAGCAATCCCTGGGGCTGCGGCTTCAGTACCTAGTCTCGGTTGTAGTGGGTTACTGGAATGCCATTTCTACACTCCTCTGTCTTTGACATGGGTCTTCTTCTTATCGGAGCATCTCGGTCCGTCTCGGATGGATCTCGATAAAATTTTAACAGCCCTCTTTTAAAGGGAGATGCTGCCGAAATTTCGACAGAATTTTCTTTTTCGAGGAAGACTTTTTGCATTTGATTTGACTTGTTGCCTCTTCTCTTTCAGTATAATGGCTTCTCGGGGGAAGGACAAAGTTGTGATACCCGAGACTGTCTCCGAAGATGTGCCAGTTTCTCCAACAGGGTCTTCTGAACAGACTCCTATGACGGCTGAAGAGAGTGGGACTGTGATAAGTCCCTTTTACTTGACTCCTGCAGCAGGCATAGATGAGGACAGTGAACTACTGCAATTTTTTGAGGTTGCTGTCTTGGACCACCCCTTTGCAAATGAATCAGACGGCAAGGTTGATGAGAACAGACTTGTCTTCTCAGAAGGATTCTATAAATATAGACGGGACAAAGATTATTTTTATGCCGAGGATGCCATTTTGAAATTTCGAGACAACCTGAGGGGAATTGTGACCTGCGACGAATCTTTGTTCATGCCGGGTTATGCTAGAGACATGCTCATGCCCAGTGGGACTAATATCATGCGTCCTCAGGACGGCATTCTGACCCGCTCACCTTCATTTACTCCTGCCAAGTGGGGCTATGACAGAGGTATCCCAAACTCGAAGCAGAGGCGGCATGGGTTATTTCTTTCTCCATGTAAATGGGGCTTCAGAGAAGAGCCATTGATTTTTGACTGTTTGGCCATGAAGTTTAGATTGAACGCAGCAATGAGCTGGTTTGGTGACTTGAAGCTTAAATCCAGCCACAGTTTCAGAGAATATTTTGTAGAGTACACTGATTATGTCTTGAAGCATTACCATGATTCGCTGAGTCGAGTGGATCTTCTAGGTAGTGTGTATGCCGCTCGATTCCGATACCCGATCTTTAAAGGCCTTTGCTGTGGCATGATCGAGGTATTCATGAAGGAGTTCAATACCTTTTATACACCGGAAGGAGAGACATCTCTGGATGTATGGACTTTACATCAGCTTTCTTGCTTGCCCATTGACGGAGAGCCTTATGAAGAGATATGCCATCCCGACATTGTCAAGGACAGAACAGACGGCAAGGGCCGTTATGCAACCTGGAGGTCTTACAGATTCCTTCTCAAGGCTTACATGATTCTGGCTTTTGGTGAAGAGTCTCTAAAAAAGAGATCCCGCAGAGAGAGGACACGGGTCCGCAATGTTGTTTGGCTCCGTTTCTTTCATAACGTTGACATTCAATATACAGACTTTCCTAAGGCTGGTGAGACTCCAGTCTTCATGGGGCAGACAGCTAGGCACCGAAAAGGATATCCTGATATCATCTTTAAGGAACATAAGAAAGATGCCATTCCCTTGGACTTGGATAGGAACACCCATCTGGCAGCATACTTGGCCTACTAGCTTTCGAATTTTGCTATTCCTCAGGGGGATGAGGGAGTAATTCATCCTGAGACGCTTTATGGAGCTTGTGAATTAGCCTGGGGAATTAAACTGTCTCTAGCTCCAGTTACTCTATGCTTGATTTTCAAAACGCTAGGCCAAGTGGCTGAGCAGGAGAAACCGCGAGAATTTGATGTTGTGGGTCCCATTCATTTCTTCAATGCCTGGGTGGCTTCTATTTTTTCAGAGTCTGCCCCGAAGAGCCTAGCTTCCCCTCGCATATTTCCACGCATGATTGAATATGCAAGTGTTGATGGAGGAGACACCCAGAAACAACTTTATGAAATTCGCAGTATCTTGATTGATACCAGGCGAAAAACTGAGGGGGACTTACGTTTTTGGAAGCATACTGTCAATTCTCGTCCTCCAATGAGCCCCTTTAAAGTATTTGCCGAGGGTAATCCTATTGAGTTCACCCATTCTCAGACCAAGCAGCTACTGAAGTAGTCTGCATTGGATAGTCAGATTAGATCATGGCTTCTATCCATCAGACCTAGTATCTTGGTATACCGAAAGGGATCTGTAGTTCACTTAGAACCCTATTATCCTTTCCATTTCGGCCGGAATTTTGGATACGATCAGTGCATTCCTTCTTGTGATCACATATTTCAGCTTCCTGACCGCCATCTTTTAGGCTCCAGCGGACTGCAGAGGGCCCATGAATGGTGGGATTATTTCCACCGCTTAGAAAATGTTTCTTTCAGAATTCCTTTTGTTGTCCATGCTCCTTGTGTGACATGTGAATATGTCAGATGGTGGCGAATGCGTACCAATATCTATAGCCAGGAGAGGACCCAATGCTGCAGCAATGCTGAGAAGAAAATCTTGGAGACCCAGTGGGAAATTCCTTTTGATATAGAGTTCCATTATCTGCACTTCTTAGATGATAAGAATGCTACTAAGTATGCAGAGAGATGGGCAGCTTATAAGGCTCGTCACAAAGATTCTTTACCCTTGGTAGATCTAGAGTTGACAAGGCTGGATACCGAAGAGCTTAAAGGGGCTTTCTTGAAGCAATTTAATATCTCTGTGACCTCTGAAGATTATCCCGATATCGATTTCCCGGAAGAGGAAGATATCAATGGCAGAGATTCTCAGCAAGCTCCTAAGAGTTTCACAGGCATTCAGAGATTTTATGTCCCGCATAAGGAAGAGAAGCCTGATTTTTACAAGGGCACCAGCTGGCTACTTGTCCTTTTGAAATATAGTGGTGTATCCCAGGATTCCACTACGCAGGGTATGTTGGATGCAAAACTACCCGCTTCTTGGGATCATATAGATGGGTGGGGACTTGAAGTTTTGCGCTTGGGAATTTGCTTGAGCGATAAAAAGCATTATAATCTCAGTAGCCTAGCTTCTCAAGCGAAGACGATGAATGATGTCATATATATTGTGAAGGAGGCTTCGCTTAGAGATAAGTCCTCCATATATGAATACTGGCCTTTATTAAACTGTTATGAAGGCGATTGCTGTAAGTATATGTATTTGTGCTTGACTTCTTTTCAGCTTTGTGCCTTTTCTCTGCTTATATAAATTGATTTCTGCTTTTGCATATCTCTGTAGTGCCTGCGGCCAAATATCGGACTCAGCAGCATCGGAGGGTAGTGGCTATTGCAAAGAGACCATCTTTCTTTCCTCCTGTGCCTTCTAAAGCATCAACCCCCGCATCCCCTGTGGAGGTCAGTGCTATAGGAAGGGTGGTTGCCATTGCCAAAGAGGCGCGTACAAAGAAGAGACAAGAGCCTGCCCCTGAACCTCTTCCTCCTGTCAATTTGCCGGTGCTTGCTGAATTTGAAGCTTTTATAGCAAAGACTGCCAAGCGGGCGAGTGCCCTGGTTTCTCCATCCCCAGCCAAAGGTGGCATGCACTATGCTTTTGATTTATGCCTTTCAGAATTTTGACATCGATGACGAACAACTTCCTTTTGTTTCCATTACAGGGAGGTTTAAGCAGGTTGCAAAAAGATTTCGCAAAGGGCCCAAAGAATTTGTCCCCCCTGAAAAGATTGTTCTGCCCAAGCGCCAATCCTCGAGATTATTGGCTCAGACAAGGAAAGAAGATATTGATGATACTTCTTCCAGTGTGGAAGAAATAAGTGGCATTCCTCCTTCACCTTCCATTTCTTCCCTTACTACTGAACACATTAGTAGTGAAGCTTTGTCAAAAACAACTGTCTGGTCGCCCTCGAGGGATCAAGGTAACCTTTCTGAGACTTATAGCAATAGTGATTTCATTTCACTACTGAATTTCTGACTTCGACCGTATAGGTTTTGAAGCAACTGAAGGCTTGATATCACAGACTCCTCAGGCTGAAACAGTGCAGTCTGCTATGGTAATTTCTCTTTACCACATTTTTTCTGCTTTTTCTATCATTTAAACTTGACTTGTATATATTTTGAATATCAGGCATCCCCGGCTCATGCGGAAAGGATAGAAATTCCTCATGTCCCGACTGAAAGGGACATTGTAAGGATTGAGGTTTTCATATCCGGATATCGGGTCAGTTTTCGGGGTCGGATCCCTTAGTTCGGGCCCTGATGGGGCTGAGACTCTGTTCTGTTTCGCGTCGAGCCTACTCGACGCGGTTTAAACGGCGTCCAGCAATGTAGACGCGTTTTAGGCTATGCCACCTAGGCGCCACGTGGGCTGGCCTTGGGTCGCGAGAGTACGGCCATAGTCATATCGTCTGAATGGCGTCTTGGATGGACGACGCCTTTCAGAGTACGACCCTGGCTTGTCAGTGTACAGCCCGGTCTTGTCATCTGATAGACGTCGGGCATGCACGACACGTTTTACCTAGCTTCTGGTTGACCCGCGAACCCTCCTTCCTTTCCCTCATTTCCTCCTCCCTCTTCTCTCTCCTCTCTTCCTCCGGCGAGCAGGCGGCTCCTTTTCCCCCCTCCTTCCTTTTCCTCCCACCATTTCATCTCTCCCTCCACTCCATCGACCTCCTAACTCCCACCACCATCTCCTCCGCGACGTTTTTCTCTCCAGGCGGCGGCCGACGTCCCGGTGGAGTAACGGCGTCCACGGCGGTACCGGCAGCGGCGTGGGGCGAGGCGGGTAGGCAGCTTGGAGCTTGGAGGAGTTCAAGTAACCGGTAGGGTGACGATTCCCATAGTATTTCATTTAAAAACCATCTTTTCCCGCTTTGGAGAATGTTTAGGGGTGTTCTTAGGGTGAAAATACTAAATGTATGAAATGAGAAATTGGGTGTTTTAAATGGGTAGTTAGGTTCTTCTCCCCATTCTCCACGTTTTTCGTATTTTTACACGATTTTGGGGAGGAAATCCCACCCCGTGGATCGGGAGAGGGGAGAGGGAGAACCTGTCTGTAAGGGTTAAATGGCGTCGGGGGACAGCGACGCCTTTTAGAAAGGCGGCTTTCACCCGCGACGCTATTTAGCCTAAATACCAGACTTTGTCTCTCGAACTAAATGGCGTCCAGGGACAGCGACGCCTTTCAAAAGGCGACTTGCATGGGCGACGCGTTTTAGGCCATTTCCGAGGCCAGATTTCACATGAACCAGTTTAGGAGGTTTGAATGGCGTCGGCCTTGGGCGACGCGATTCAAGGCAGAATCACATTAATTCATGGTATTAACATGTCTTCACACTATTTGAAATCGTACTTGAGGATGAGGATTTTTACGTGATCGGATCGCACTATGTTGTGTTTCGTGCTACTGTAGACCTAGAGTGACAGTTGTAGCGCTTGCCACCCTGTCTCGGTGTGGGAGGGACACAGCGCCGGTGTGGGAGTGGTGGGGTGACGCCTAGAGAGTGGGTCACCTGGTGTACCCCGGGGTCAGCTAGTACCGGTGTAGGAGTGGTACCTGTGGAGTGTCACTCGTGCTGGGGGAAGCAAAAACCACCTAGAGCCAGTTGGGCCGGAGTAGCTAGTGTGCTATCCGTGGGGTTACTGTTTGGTCTCAGCGGGTCGGTGTTTCCCGCGTTCCCTTGACCATTGAGGGTCATGAGTTACGTGCCCAGTTAGTTGTGCTTGCCGTTCGCAACTTTGATGTCATCCTAGGCATGGACTGGTTGGAGGCTTATTATGCCGAGGTGGACAACCACAGGAAGAGGGTGCGTTTCTCTATTCCAGACATCCCAACCTTCTAATTCCAAGGTATTAGGCTCTCTTCTCGAAGTATTCTTATTTCTGCCTTTAAGGATAGAGGTTGCTTGTTGGTGGTTGTGAGGCCTTCCTTGCCTCTGTTGTTGTAGCTGATGTTAATGGTAGTCCCAGTCCTTGGGAGGTGCCCATAGTTTGTGACTTTGTAGATGTGTTTCCTGAGGAGTTGCCTAGCCTTCCTCCTCAGCGAGAGGTTGAGTTTACTATTAAGCTTGCGCCAGGTACGGCACCCCTATCTAAGGCCCCGTACCGGATGGCGCCAGCCGAACTCGCTGAGTGAAAGGCGCAGTTGCAGGAACTACTGGATAAGGGTTTCATTCGTCCTAGTACTTCTCCGTGGGATACTCCAGTTCTATTTGTCAGGAAGAAGGATGGTTCTCTGAGGTTGTGTATTGATTATAGACAGCTGAACCAGGTGACAATAAAGAAGAAGTACCCACTTCCAAGGATCGACGATCTGATGGATCAGTTGCAGTCTACGAAGGTGTTTTCAAAGATTGACTTGAGATCAGGGTATTATCAGATGAGGATCCGTGAGGTTGATGTTAATAAGACGGCCTTTAGGACCCAGTATGGACATTATGAGTTTTTGGTTATACCTTTTGGCTTGACCAATGCTCCGGCAGCTTTTATGGATTTGATGAATCGAGTCTTCAGGGTCTATCTGGATCAGTTTGTGGTGGTATTTGTAGATGATATTTTGATATACTCTTCTTCTGAGGAAGAGCATGCCACACATCTTCAGGTGGTATTGCAGGTTCTGAGAGAGCACCAACTCTATGCCAAGTTTAGCAAATGTGAATTCTGGCTAGACAAGGTGCACTTCCTGGGGCATATCATTTCTGGTGAGGGCATTGTAATGGACCCAGTCAAGATTGAGGCAGTAATGGATTGGAACAGACCAACAACAGTAACTGAGATCAGGAGCTTCTTGGGGCTAGCAGGTTATTACAGACGGTTTGTCCAGGGTTTTTCTTCGATAGCGACCCCCTTGTCGAGGTTGACTCGTAAGGGAGTTCGTTTCGTGTGGACCGAGGAGTGTGAGCAGAGTTTCATTGAGTTGAAGACTCGCCTCACTTCGGCTCCAATGTTGGTACTTCCATTAGGTTCTAGTGGATTTGTGGTTTATTCGGATGCATCACGTCGAGGTTTGGGTGCAGTTCTGATGCAACATGGTAAGGTTGTGGCCTATGCTTCTAAGTAGCTGAAGAAGCATGAGGAGAACTATCCCACTCATGATTTAGAGTTGGCAACTGTAGTATTTGTATTGAAGATCTGGCGACACTATTTGTATGGAGAGAAATTTCAGGTTTTTATTGATCACAAGAGCCTGAAGTATGTATTCATGCAAAAGGATCTGAACTTGAGACAGCACAGGTGGATGGAATTTATCAAGGATTATGACCTCGACCTTTCTTGTCATCCGAGCAAGGCTAATGTGGTGGCAGACGCCTTGAGTGGGAAGATGATCGTGTCATATCTCATGGTTCGAGAATGGAGGTTATTTGAGCAGGTTGTGGAATCTTCCTTCAGGGTTCCGCGAGAGGCTAATAGAGCCGTGTTGGCCAGCTTAACTGTGAGGCCAGCAGTGTACCATGCCGTAATTGAGGCTCAAAGGGGAGATGCAGAGTTACCGCAGATTCTCCAGAGACCAGAGGTGGAATTGTGGGATGACGGTACAGTCAGGTTTAGAAGCAGACTCTATGTCTCGACTGAGGAAGACGTGCGCAGGAGTGTCCTAGATGAGGCGCACCATTCTAGATATGCAATGCATCCCGGAACGACTAAGATGTATCATTGTTTGAGGAGGCACTTTTGGTGGCCTAGTATGAAGAAGGATGTGGCTGATTATGTGGCTAGGTGCATGACTTGTCAGCAGGTTAAGGCAGAACGTCAGAGACCAAGAGGGTTGTTGCAGCCTTTGCCGATCTTGGAATGAAAATGGGAGCATGTGACTATGGACTTCGTGATGGGATTACCTGTATCCCCTGGCAGAAGGGACGCGATCTGGGTCATTGTTGATCGATTGACCAAGTCGGCACACTTCCTGGCTATTAGGAAGGACTGGTCAGTTGGTAAGTTGGCTAAGCTTTTTGTGGATCGGATCATCTCTCTGCACGGGGTGCCCTTATCCATCGTATCAGATCGGGATCCGAGATTTACTTTTAGGTTCTGGAAGAGTTTTCAGAAGGCCTTGGGCACGCAATTAGCCTTCAGCTCGGCCTATCATCCCGAGACTGATGGGCAGTCGGAGAGGACCATCCAGACTATGGAGGATATGCTTAGGGCATGTTGCCTAGACTGGGGAGGTTCTTGGGAGCAGCACTTGTCTACAGTGGAACAACAGTTACCATTCTAGCATCAGCATGGCGCCTTATGAGGCATTGTACGGGCGGCTGTGTCGATCTCCTGTGAATTGGTTTGAGATTAGTGAGAGGCAGATAGCGGGACCAGAGTTGATACAGCAGTGTGCTGAGGTTGCCAGAGTGGTACAGTAGAGATTGATTGCAGCTCAAAGCAGACAGAAGAGTTATGCAGACATCCGTAGGAGACCACTTGAGTTTGAGGTTGGGGACCACGTGTTTCTCCAAGTCTCACCTTCCAAGGGTGTGATGAGATTCGGGAAGCGAGGTAAACTGAGTCCGCGATATATTGGGCCTTTTCTCATTCTTGCTCGAATTGGGGAAGCGGCGTATCAGTTAGCCTTGCCGCCCAATCTTGCAGAGGTGCACGATGTGTTCCATATTTCTTTGCTGAGGAGATATGTTCAAGATCCATCTCATGTTTTAGATTTTTCAGAGTTGGAAGTTGCTGAGGACTTGTCCTTTCCAGAGTTTCCAGTACGTATTGAGGATCGTAGGGAACAGGTCCTTCGGAACAAGGTTGTACCTCTGGTTAAGGTGATTTGGCAGTATTACTCCGGGGGTGAGGCGACCTGGGAGCGCGAGGATGATATGCGGGAGCAGTTTCCCTACCTTTTCTTGTAAGTTCTCTTGTGAGCTTGTATCTTTATATTTCGCCCTCGTTAATTATAGCAGGCAATTTCGGGGACGAAATTCTTTTAAGGGAGGGAGAATGTAAGGATTGACGTTTTCGGATCCGGATATCGGGTCAGTTTTTAGGGTCAGATCCCTTAGTTCGGGCCCTGATGGGGCTGAGACTCTGTTCTGCTCGACGCGGTTTAAACGGCATCCAGAAATGTAGACGTGTTTTAGGCTATGCCACGTGGGCTGGCCTTAGGTCGCGAGAGTACGACCCCGGTCATATCGTCTAAATGGCGTCTTGGATGGACGACGCCTTTCAGAGTACGACCCTGGCTTGTCAGTGTACGGCCCGGTCTTGTCATCTGATAGACGTCGGGCATGCACGACGCGTTTTACCCAGCTTCTGGCTGACCCCGCGAACCCTCCTTCCTTTCCCTCATTTCCTCCTCCCTCTTCTCTCTCCTCTCTTCGTCCGACGAGCAGGCGGCTCCTTTTCCCCCCTCCTTCCTTTTCCTCCCACCATTTCATCTCTCCCTCCACTCCATCGACCTCCTAACTCCCACCACTACCACCACCATCTCCTCCACGGCGTTTTTCTCTCCGGGAGGCGGCCGACGTCCAGGTGGAGTAACAGCGTCCACGGTGGTACCGGCGGCGGCATGAGGCGAGGCGAGTAGGCGGCTTGGAGCTTGGAGGAGTTCAAGTAACCGGTAGGGTGACGATTCCCGTAGTATCTCATTTAAACATCATGTTTTCCTGTTTTGGAGCAAGTTTAGGGGTGTTCTTGGGGTGAAAATACTAAATGCATGAAATGAGAAAGTGGGTGTTTTAAATGGGTAGTTAGGTTCTTCTCCCCATTCTCCACGTTTTTTGTGTTTTTACACGATTTTGGGGAGGAAATCCCACCCCGTGGACCGGGAGATGGCGGAGGGAGTGTTAGGAATCGCCTAGAACGCAGTGGAGAACAAAATCGATTCCTATGTATCGGTTGCTGGGATCGTAAAACGGACAATAAAATTAAATGCGCGGGAAGAACGGTTCTTCACCTTTGCGGGGTTTCGAATCTCCCGTGGATGATTCCGACTCGGTAATCGCGCACGCGCACGATCTCTAGAGGTATCCACACGAGCTCCCGCTGCAGACGTGATTTCCTCCTCGACTTGAGTGCTCCGACCAGATCTCAAATCCACTATGCGCGGAAAGAGAAAGATCTACTCCGAGAGAGAAGGAGAGAGAGAGAGGAGATAGAGAATCTTGGGGTGTAAAATTCGTCCAACTTCTTTTTACCCCTCCCCTTGGCCTCCTTATATAAGAAATAAGGATAAGCACAAGGATTAATCATCATGATTATCCAAGAGTTTGGCCTTGTATAAATCTCCATTAAATATTCATGTTTATCCTACGGCTTTTCATAAAAACCCAGATAAGCATGAAATTTAACGTCTCTCACCGTCTGACGAGAACTCTTATGTATGTGACCCTCTAGGCCCATATATCAGTCCGGTTTCCGGCCCATTAAACTTAGAACTAATTCTAAAGTTTAATATTTATTAATTAACATTTAAACATCATATGTTAAATAATTAATTTAATAAACAAGTGGTTTATCAACTGATGATTAATTCACTTGGCCTTCTGATCATGAACGGTACCAAACACTACCTCATGATCCCAGAAGATATAAGGGATATTGTTCCCTTTATTTGAACCTTTCCGTCTGCAGATACCGCACAGATAAAATCCTTCACTCATCCAATGTCCCAATAACGCAAGGGTATGATTTTATAGTCAAATCCTCTATCGCATTATTTAGATGGATTCCAGTACTCAGTTAATTTCTAGAAAGACATCTCTTTCATTTGACCCTGGCCAGGGATTTCTGTGTACACATCCATAGGACATTCTCTCTCCAATCTTATATCAAGAGTGAATGATCCCTTGTTGTTCACTCAATTACCTACGCAAGCTTTCCACTGTATCTGAGAGACCGACTATCGTGGGCTTAATGGTTAAAGTCTACAAGTCAGAGAATCAAGACACAATGGTCTACAAACAAGGTATCATTGGTGACTCAGGTCAAAGGACCAACTGTGCTACTGCAACGATTGAATTCCCTGGTTGACGTATAGGTATAATTACCATCCAGGAATTCTTATTTGAGTATGTTCAATGAACTCATTCTCTAATGAGCACCCACAAGTTTGTCTTAGTGTCACCACACGAGTGAATGTGAGATCATTCACCCTCATCACATGAGCAGACATAACTTGTGTCTATCTTATCGGATATTTAATGTCCATCTCAAATATCCAATGATCGAGAACTGTTTAAGACAAGTGACTGAGGATATTGATCTCACTATCATGATCTCATCATGATTCAATCCCATACATTTGTCTACGAACCTTCTTACGATAGTTAATTTGCAAAAACTATAAATGAAGAAATAATTGCCTTTATTAATAATCTGAACTAGAATGTACAATGATTGGCTTTGAGGACACCCAATTCTATCATTCTCCCACTTGGACTATAGCCAATCACCCATATGTCTAAGTCACATAGACTTAAGGTGACGTTCTAAATTGTTTTGAGACAATGGCTTAGTCAAGAGATCTGCTACATTATCTTCAGATGAGACTTTCTCAACTACTATATCTCCTCGGGCGATAATCTCACGAATCAGATGAAATCGTCTCAGAATGTGCTTTGACTTCTGATGTGATCTTGGCTCCTTCGCTTGAGCTATAGCCCCATTGTTGTCACACAATAATAGAACAGGATTTGAAATGCTTGGAACTACTCCAAGTGCTGAGATGAACTTCTTCATCCAAACCGCCTCCTTGGCCGCTTCAGCTGCAGCAATGTATTCTGCTTCGATCGTCGAATCTGCAGTTGTTTCTTGTTTGGATCTTTTCCAACTTATTGCACCTCCATTTAACATGAACACAAATCCAGACATGGATTTGCTATCATCCATATCCGACTGGAAACTCGAGTCAGTAAACCCTCGAAGTTCCAAGTCGTTTCCTCCATAGACGAGAAATAGATCCTTAGTCCTTCCTAAGTATCTAAGGATACATTTCACCGCCTTCAAGTATTCTTCACCTGGATCGGCCTGATATCTACTAGTGACACTTAGTGGGTGTGCCACATCAAGCCTAGTACATAGCATTGCATACATGATAGATCCTATTGCCGAGGCATAAGGAACTCTATCCATGTATGCTTTCTCTTCAGGTGTCTTGGGAGACATACCCTTAGAGAGATAAATTCCATGCCTCATTGGAACGCGACCTCTCTTGGAATTTTCAATGCCAAACCTTTTGACTATGGTATCTATGTACATAGATTGGGATAAGCCAAGCATCCTTTTGGACCTATCTCTATAGATCCTTATTCCCAGAATATAGGATGCTTCTCCCAAATCTTTCATGAAGAAGTTTTTGGATAACCAAGTCTTTACTGATGACAACATTCCTACATCATTCCCAATGAGTAGAATGTCATCAACATAAAGTACCAGAAAGGTGACTGCGCTCCCACTAGTCTTTTTGTATACACAAGGTTCATCTTCATTCTTAATGAAGTCATAAGATTTGATTGCTTTATCAAATCTTAAGTTCCAAGTTCGGGATGCCTACTTTAATCCATAAATGGATCTTTGCAGCTTGCATACCTTGCTTGAATGCTCTTTGGAAGTGAATCCTTCAGGTTGTATCATATACACCTCTTCTTGAAGGTTCCCGTTAAGGAATGCTGTTTTCACATCCATTTGTCATATTTCATAATCATGGAATGCGGCGATGGGAAGAAGTATTCTGATTGACTTAATCATGGCAACTGGAGAAAAGGTTTCGTCATAGTCAATGCCTTACCTTTGATGATATCCTTTTGCTACCAGCCTTGCCTTGTTTGTGTCAATCTGTCCATCTGCCCCGATCTTTCTTTTAAAGATCCATTTACTACCAATAGGTACTATACCTTTTGGCAGATCAACCAAGTTCCAAACTTGGTTGGCATACATGGACTGAATTTCAGAATTCATTGCCTCTTGCCATTTCTCTGATTCTTGACTATTCATGGCTTCTTGGTAGGTTTGAGGATCATCATCCTCATTTAAGTGCACTTTTGGCTTGCCATCATCGATATGTCCAATATATCTTTCAGGCTGCTTAGGCACTCTACCTGATCTGCGAACCTTTTGTGTATCATCTTGAACAAGTTCTAGAGTCAATGGTTCAGTAGATGAACTAGTGTTGATTTGTGAGTCTAGAATTTCTTCCAATTCTATCTAGCTCCCACTGTCTTCTTTTAAAAGATATTCTTTCTCTCAGAAGACAGGTCTTTTTGCGACAAACACCCTTTGATCGCTGGGCTGATAGAAATAATATCCAAAAGTCTCTTTTGGATATCCCACAAATCTACATTTTTCTGTCCTGGAATCCAGTTTGTCTGGATCATGTCTTTTGACATGTGCAGGACAACCCCAGACTCTAACATGCTTAAAGTCTGGTTTCTTTCCTTTTCATATCTCATATGGAGTGGAAGATATTGACTTACTGGGAACTTTGTTCAACATATATGCAGCAGTGAATAGTGCATATCCCCATAAAGAGATTGGAAGTTTAGCATAACTCATCATTGATCGTACCATATCTAATAGAGTACGATTTCTTCTTTCTGATACAACATTTAATTGTGGTGTATAGGTAGGAGTCCACTAAGACAAAATTTCATTATTCTTAAGATATTGTGTGAATTCTGTACTTAAGTATTCACCCCCTCGATCTGATCGAAGAGTTTTGATACTCTTTCCAGTCTGGTTCTCAACTTCATTTTTAAACTCTTTAAATTTTCAAAGACTTCTGACTTATATTTCATTAAATATATGAAGCCATATCTTGAGAAATCATCTGTAAATGAAACAAAGTATGAGTAACCACCCATAGCATGAGTGGACATTGGACCACATACATCACTATGTATTAGTTCCAATAAGTCCTCAGCTCTTTCTCCATGTCCTGAAAATGGAGCTTTGGTCATTTTCCCCATGAGACAAGCTTCGCAAGTTGCAAATGATTCATAATCAAATGGATCAAGATATCCATTCTTTTGCAACCTAATGATCCTGTTCTCATTTATATGACTTATCCTACAATGCCATAGGTATGATTTATTCACATCCTTATCTATTCGTTCAAGAGATTTATTTATTAGACAAATACCATATGAAATATCAAGTAAATATAATCCATTCAATAAATATCCAGAAGCAAACAATTTGTCTCCTTGATAAATGGAACAACCTTTATTCTCAAGTTTCATAGAATATCCTTGTTTATCTAAACATGAAATAGATATGATATTCCTAATAATGGTCGGAACATAATAACAATCTATTAGTTCCAATGAGTCTCCTGACGGCATCTGAAGTCTTGCTGTCCCCACAGCTAATGCAGCAACTTTCGCTCCATTCCCAAGCCTCAGATCCACGTCTCCGCGGTTCAATCTTCTTTTACTTGTTAGCACCTGCAAGTTATTGCAGATATGAGAAACACATCCAGTATCTAATACCCAAGATGTTGATTCTCTATAAGACAAGTTAAGATCGATCATGAGTATACATGAAGCTTCACCAAGCTTCTCCTTTGCTTTTTCTGCTAGATAGATCTTGCAGTTTCTCTTCCAGTGACCTTCTTTATGGCAGTGGAAACACTGACCTTTATCATTGACTTTAGCTTTGTCCTTTTGAACCGTCGGTTTGCTTTTCACTAGCTTCTTAGGCTTACCTTTCTTAAACGTCTGTCCAGCTTTTCTTTTCTTATTGGTCTTACCAACAAGCATTACATGTGGCTTGTCTTTCTGGATAGTGCCTTCTACCGTCTTCAACATGTTGAGCAGCTCAGCCAGTGTAACTTCAATTTTGTTCATATTGAAGTTAATAATAAATTGTGAAAATGAATCTGGAAGGGACTGTAGGATTAAGTCGATGCTTAGGTCATTGTTCATAACAAAGCCTAGCACTGCAAGCCTCTCAATCCATTCTATCATCTTGAGCACATAAGTTTACACAGATGTGCCCTCGCTCATTCTGGTCCTGAACAATTTCTTAGATATCTCATATCTTTTTGTTCTGGATTGTTCACCAAACAACTCTTGTAGGTGATTCAGAATTGACTTAGGTTCCATGTTATCATGCTGTCGTTGTAGTTCATTGTTCATTGAACCAAGCATATAACACTGGACTTTGACAGAGTCCTCCTTCCAGTTTTCAAACATCATTAATTCATCCTCGTTAGTATTTTCACCGGGTTGTACTAGATCTGGTTGATCCAGGACATAGGCTAGCTTTTCACACCTGAGGACAATCTTCAGGTTGCATAACCAGTCAATGTAATTAGGTCCCGTGAGTTTGTTTGCATCAAGTATGCAACGAAGGGGGTTAGGTGACGATATAGCGACCTACAAGGAAATATAAAAATAAGCAGATAGTTCTTAAAATCAAATTTAGGACTTTTAATCTCGATTTAGGCTCCCACTATTTTTCGGCGATCTGTATGACCCTCTAATATACAGAACGGGAGATTCCGGTGTTCTCCTAGTGGGGATCAGAATCCTTCGGGCATCATGCATGTGATCTTGTGGTAGCACAACAAATCACATCAAGTCCCTTGGGCAGTCAACTCTTGACAATTGCAACATTTGCAATATCCGATCAATTTAACCCCTGAATCAGAATGACCTTGTGGTAGTACAACAAATCAAATGATTCAGTTAAGTTTATCCATCATTACTCAGATAACATGAATTCATAGTGCAATCCTTGTGGTAGCACAACAAAACTACACTATTTGTCCATTTATCTTAATGACATCACATGTCGTAGACCTAGGTTAATTTCTAAATCAAATAGTCCTTGTGGTAGCACAACAAATCCATTTGAGATAAGAATTATCCTTAGATCTATAATGATGGTGGGTTACGTGGATTATTCTGAATATCTCACGTTTTACAACTTAAATTTTAAAAGAGGGGTTTTTGAGTTGATTTATAAAAATCGTGCTATCAATAGTATTTCGATTTGAAGTATCATAATACTTAATAGAAATTTATATATGATAGCATAGTCCACAAATATCACATATATGCAGAAAAATTAAATAGGGATGATCATGGACTGCTTAAGCTACTATGGAATCATCGGAGCCAAACGATGATCCATAATAGAATCCTAATGTGAAATCAGCAACACCGGTTCCATTTGATGCGAGTCCTTCCTCCAGAGGTGTCTTAAGAAGATCCTGTCCTCTAAACTTAATCTGTAACATTTAAATATGAAAATTGGGACTCGCAGATCCTTAAATGTACATTTAAACCATAAGAAACCTTGATCTTATCAAGGGGAGTACAATCTTATAGGAAGATAGAGAGTACATTTGAATTAAGAGAGAGGAGGACACGTAGGTCCTATTTAAAATATCAAATGAAATATGCATCGCATTCATTCACATCAATCATCACATGATAATACTAAGTCCATGATCATCCCACCATAAAACACATCACATGCATCATAATTATCACATAATTACCGTTGGTATTAAATTTTATAAATATAAAATTATAATACCAATAACTTTTCGAAATAACATTTATTTCAATATTATCAATAATATTCAAAACATTATTGACTAATGAAATAACTAAACCATTCAGTTAATCTAAATACTTATTCAAACATTTTGAACAGTTAAATAAAATCAAGTTATGCATAAAATGAGTTTAAAACAATTTTAAACTTAATTGATTTAATAGGGAAGTTAATTATCTAAAACAATTTTAAATAATTAACCAATACCCTATTATCAATGAAACTCTTTAAATTGAATTAACAGTTATTAAACAGTTTAATAATCTGTTAATAATAATAAGAATAATTAATAACAATTATTAATTATCCCAAAAAAATATCTATTTTAAAATAGTTTTAAAATGGGCCTTAAAAGGGCTTAAAAGGGGGCTAAAAAGGGGTTAATGGGCCTAAACGGGTCGGTAGGGGAGCGTCGGGTCCGGATCTGATCCGGGTCGAGCGCGGGTTCGGGCGGGCGGCCTGGTGCCCACGCGCCGCTCACCCCCGTCGCCCGTTAGGGTTTCGGGGGGGAGCAACCTGCAACGCGCAGGCGCACCGGCACGGGGAGGCCATCGCCGGCCCTGGCGAACGGCGGCGCAGCTCCGGTCAGCCCCAACGGCGCCGGTGAACGATGCCGGTGACCCTGGTGATCGCCGCCGGGAACGTTCCTCGACCCTTGCCCGCGAAACAGTCGCAGCAGCGCCTGGTTCTCCCCCGTCCGGCGAGGGCACGTCGCCATCGACCCAGGCGACCGGCGGCAGGGCTCCGGCCGGCCTTAACGGCGCCGGTGGGCGTCTCTGGCGGCGCCGGTTCTTGTTGCTGGACGTCCCTAATTCCCTACATGCCCGGGATCCTTTTTACAAAGCCGGTTCTCAACGCGACTTGATCCGCATGCCATGATGAAGATAACAGGTTATCTTTGATCATCATCGGAGAAAAAGGTTGGGGTTCCTATCAGCATGGATATATTATCTGGTCATACCAGAAGGGATGAAGGCATACTGCCGTTTGCAAATCCCATCTTAATCTCCCCTATTACAGTTCTAAACTGATAACAAGCTCCAACGAATCTACATGCATGATTACAAGAGCCAAGGCAATCCTGGATCTGGTTTTGACGTGCAGATGGAGGATTCTTATCAAGAGATAAAAAAAAAAAAAAACCAGCCCTAATTTTTCTACCTGCATGTTCATCCATCATCATGAACGAAATACCCCTTTTAAATCTGGGATCAAATCCCAATAAGTTCTAGACATTCTAAGAAACGTGGGAACGATTCCCAGCTTGTTAAAATAAATTTTAGCCCAAGAACACGTACCATACGGGTTCTTCACGCATAACGAGAAAAATCACGCAAAACGATGCCGTTTTATGATCGAACCAGCAACCTGGCTCTGATACCACTGTTAGGAATCGCTTAGAACGCAGCGGAGAATAAAATCGATTCCTATGTATCGGTTGCTGGGATCGTAAAACGGACAATAAAATTAAATGCGCGGGAAGAACGGTTCTTCACCTTTGCGGGGTTTCGAATCTCCCGTGGATGATTCCGACTCGGTAATCGCGCACGCGCACGATCTCTAGAGGTATCCACACGAGCTCCCGCTGCAGACGTGATTTCCTCCTCGACTTGAGTGCTCCGACCAGATCTCAAATCCACTATGCGCGGAAAGAGAAAGATCTACTCCGAGAGAGAAGGAGAGAGAGAGAGGAGATAGAGAATCTTGAGGTGTAAAATTCGTCCAACTTCTTTTTACCCCTCCCCTTGGCCTCCTTATATAAGAAATAAGGATAAGCACAAGGATTAATCCTCATGATTATCCAAGAGTTTGGCCTTGGATAAATCTCCATTAAATATTCATGTTTATCCTACGGCTTTTCATAAAAACCCAGATATGCATGAAATTTAACGTCTCTCACCGTCTGACGAGAACTCTTATGTGTGTGACCCTCTAGGCCCATATATCAGTCCGGTTTCAGGCCCATTAAACTTAGAACTAATTCTAAAGTTTAATATTTATTAATTAACATTTAAACATCATATGTTAAATGATTAATTTAATAAACAAGTGGTTTATCATCAGATGATTAATTCACTTGGCCTTCTGATCATGAACGGTACCAAACACTACCTCATGATCCCATAAGATATAAGGTATACTGTTCCCTTTATTTGAACCTTTCCGTCTGCAGATACCGCACAGATTAAATCCTTCACTCATCCAATATCCCAATAACGCAAGGGTATGGTTTTATAGTCAAACCCTCTATCGCATTATTTAGATGGATTCCAGTACTCAGTTAATTTCTAGAAAGACATCTCTTTCATTTGATCCTGGCCAGGGATTTCTGTGTACACATCTATAGGACATTCTCTCTCCAGTCTTATACCAAGAGTGAGTGATCCCTTGTTGTTCACTCAATTACCTTCGCAAGCTTTCCACTGTATCTGAGAGACCGACTATCGTGGGCTTAATGGTTAAAATCCACAAGTCAGAAAATCAAGACACAATGGTCTACAAACAAGGTATCATTGGTGACTCAGGTCAAAGGATCAACTGTGCTACTGCAACGATTGAATTCCCTAGTTGACTTATAGGTATAATTACCATCCAGGAATTCTTATTTGGGTCTGTTCAGTGAACTCATTCTCTAATGAGCACCCACAAGTTTGTCTTAGTGTCACCACACGAGTGAATGTGAGATCCTTCACCCTCATCACATGAGCAGACATAACTTGTGTCGATCTTATCGGATATTTAATGTCCATCTCAAATATCCTATGATCGAAAACTGTTTAAGACAAGTGACTGAGGATATTGATCTCACTATCATGATCTCATCATGATTCAATATCCCATACATTTGTCTACGGACCTTCATTACGATAGTTAATTTGCAAGAACTATAAATGAAGAAATAATTGCCTTTATTAATAATCTGAACTAGAATGTACAATGATTGGCTTTGAGGCCACCCAATTCTATCAGGGAGAACCTGTCTGTGAGGGTTAAATGGCGTCGGGGGACAGCGACGCCTTTTAGAAAGGCGGCTTTCACCCGCGACGCAATTTACCCCAAATACCAGACTCTGTCTCTCGAACTGAATGGAGTCCAGGGACAGCGACGCCTTTCAAAAGGCGACTTGCATGGACGACGCGTTTTTGGCCATTTCCGAGGCCATATTTCACATGAACCAGTCTAGGAAGTTTGAATGGCGTCGGCCTTGGGTGACGCTATTCAAGGCAGAATCACATTAATTCATGCTATTAACAAGTCTTCACACTATTAGATAGTTTGGTTAATTGCATGTTTGAAATCATACTCGAGGATGAGGATTTTTACGTGATCGGATCGCACTGTGTTGTGTTTCGTGCGACTGTGGACCTAGAGTGACAGTTGTAGCGCTTGCCACCCTGTCTCGGTGTGGGAGGGACACAGCGCCGGTGTGGGAGTGGTGGGGTGACGCCTAGAGAGAGGGTCACCTGGTGTACCCCGGGGTCAGCTTGTACCGGTGTAGGAGTGGTACCTGTGGAGTGTCACTCGTGCTGGGGGAAGCAGAAACCACCTAGAGCCAGTTGGGCCGGAGTAGCTAGCGTGCTATCCGAGGGGTTACTGTTTGATTTTAGCGGGTCGGTGTTTCCTACGTTTGGCTGTGTGGTTGGTGTGTTTTGCCGAGACGCTGGTTGTAGGTTCCCTGGTAGAATGGTTTCAGAGTTGTATATGTTATATCTCGAATACATGTGTTTTATATCGAAATTTAGGAATTATGTTACATCTTTACTTGCTTATTCTACCTGTATCTGTGTTACTGCACTTATGGGTGCGTGAGTAGGCGGTGGAGATCGAAGGATCCCTACTGAGTCTTCTCGTTGAGACTCACCCCTACGGTTTTCAGGTGAGGGTTCTAGGCAGGCTTAGCGAAGAGAGTGCTGCTTTGGGTTGCGCGCCAGCAGCCGTTGTTCCGAGGTATGGCCTGACGTAGTTGTTATTTTATTTTCTGTCATGTACGCTTAATTATTTCTTTTCAGTTGGAGTATGTAATTATTTGCTGTGTCGAGTCGCATTGTAATAACTTTTAATTCTTACACTTCCTTTTCAATTCAATGCGATGTGAATGTTTAGCTTTGTTTATTATTTATTTCCCAGACTTATCTAGATCCTGGTTTGGCTCCAAATTAATGATTCGGTACCCATTTAGTAATCGGATCCCTGATTATAGGGTGGCGGGTCGTTACAGACATGGATTTTGAAATATCGGCCTCCATACCAGTTTCTTCTTATGAAGAGGTAGAAGTTGTTTTTCCTGAAGATGCGTAACCAGAAGAGACTTCAATGGTTCCAACTGTCATAACTTCGACGGAGGTCATTACCTTTTCGGATATCAAGACTGTGGAACTTTCAGCTCCTTAGCTTGCCGGTATTGTGGCTACTTCAGAGCATGGCAGGTTGACTCGGGAACAAGTTCACCGAGTCAACAGGTGATAGTATCCCGTCCTATCCCCTGTAGATTAAACTCTGCTGAACATATTCTTCGGCTTATTGATATTGTGACTCATATATGCACATCATCCCTTGTACAGATTTCTTCTGAGCCAATTACTTTAGCCGGACCATCTGCCTTTATAGTTGCTCTGCCCGCAGCTAATCTTACAGAAAGTGACTTGCCCCCAACCATATCAAGCATTGTAGCTGTCACATCTGCCCCTTCTATCACCGAGCCTTCATCCAGTTCAGTACCTTCCTCTTCCCGTCAAACGGTCATGGACTGGACTTCAGTGGATGAGTCTGTGCACATTGCAATCCCTTCTATTTCTGCTGGTTCAGGCATACAGGGAATTGGCGCCAATATCAAGCTTTTACAACCAATTATACGCCGGTAGCCTAGTTCATCATATGATCTTCTGCACCATCAAATTGAGAGCATGACTACATGGATTCATCTGGCAGGAGCTTCTTTGGATGAACGGCTTCCTATTGCTTACACTGCTTTGAGATTTTTCAAGCGTTAAGAACATATTCACTCAGTTATACAAGATCGACGCCAAGCCTTGTCTCTTCAGCGGCATGAATATAACTTGCAGATGCAGCCTGTTTCTCTTCAAATTTCTCAACAACAAGCAGAAATAGCTGACTTTGAACAGAAAGAAGGCTTGTTGGTGGAAAATATTCAGCGCTTAGAGAATGAACTTGCTGCTGCGAAAGCTGAACTGGAAACTTTGAGGAACAGTTTACACAAACGTCAAGATGATCTTCTGGTTTCCCAGGGCCTTCTTGAATCTTTATCCAGTGAGGTTTCCAAGCTGCAGACTGAAGAAGAAGCTCTTTCTGAATTGCATACTCAAGTTGGAGAAGGACTTCCACTACTGTCTATGTTACTTGAGGATCCATGATGTTTTTTTATACTTGAACTTTGTACTTGGGAGGGGTATTTCCTTTTTGCTTTTCCATGTAAGTTGGGATGGAAGTCATTCTTTGTAAACTTTCGGCAGATTATAAAGAGAATTTTGTAACATATCCCCCTTTCTATGAATGCCTTGCTTGAATTTCTTTTTTTTATATATATTCACTTTACCGACCCAAGTGCCCTTTCGGGTTTTCACCGGAATCGGCCCCCTCTTGCTTTTGCCCGTGCGCCCTTTCGGATTTTCACACGGCGGGGTTTCCGATTTTTCCTGTAGCGCCCTTTCGGGTTTTCACCACAGCCGGGTATATAGCCCTTATTTTCCTTGACCGCAGAAGGTACGATCAAGTCCGGCGAGGCATCTATATATATATACATATATATTTTAAGCCCCTTTTGATTTTTCTCTCTTTTTTTTTTATCCCTCTCTCTCCCCCTGTTGTAAATGAAGTAGAGTGAAGTATGCATCCATAGTAACTGCAAAGCTGAAAGGAAAAGATTTCAAATGAAGATGACTTAGCAATGTTTATTGGCTTCCATAACTAACAATGTTATGGGGATTATTGAAGCTTAAAAAGGTAGGACAGAGTGAGAGGGGCAATGAATACCTCAATCACTTATTTATTGAAAATGGCACAAACCGTAAGGGTCTGAGTCTTTATTGGGGTGGCAAAGATCGTAAGGATCTTAACCACTATGTAGGGGGGCAATAGACCGGAAGGGTCTACACCATGCAAATCCTAAATACCAACGACGGACTCATAGGTTTTTGGTCGTGGTAACATAGGTATGATTTGAAATGTATGAACTCAGAATACTTCAAGCGGACTCATAGGTTTGTAGCCCAAAGTAGACAGGGGTGTTTGAATGATGCAAACCTAGATATCTAGGTTATGAGGACCCTAATTATCAATGACGGGCTTAAAAGCTTTTGGTCATGATAACTAGGGGTGATTTTGAATGGATGAACCCTAACTACCACAGCATACTCATAGGTTTGTAGCTGAGGTAGATAGGGAGTACGGAGTACTCTTCTCAGAGACCAAGTAATTTCAGAGATGGCGGAGTCACGAGGGACCCAGGCCATCAGCCGGTGCGACGTAGTCGTTGAAGACCCCGGTCGACTTACTTTGCTTTAATTTGAATTTGCTTGATTGGTAACGGAGTACTCCTCTCGGAGACCCGGTCGATAACAGAGTCACGAGGGACCCGGGCCAGCCACCGGTGCGACGTAGTCGTTGAAGACCCCGGTCGACTTACTTTGCTTTGCTTTGAATTTGCTTGTTTGTTGACGAAGTACTCCTCTCGGAGACCCGATCTTTCGGGGATGACGGAGTCACGAGGGACCCGGGCCAGCCACCGGTGCGACGTAGTCGTTGAAGACCCCGGTCGACTTACTTTGCTTTGCTTTGCTTGCACTTGGATTTGACTTTGGGCTTAAAAATTGAGTGGCGGTGTTGAATGTACCAGACCACCTTCTTTGTTTTGAACTTGCTTTGAACTTGGGTAGTAGACTCTTCATGACCCGGACCGGTTTGTATTTGGATTTGAGCTTGAATTTGAGCTTGAACTTCTATTTGAGCTTGAATGGCGGGGTCGAATGAGCCTGGGCCAACTTTCTTTTTTTATGCTTGGATGGCGGAATCCAGTAGGACACATGCCGATTTGCATTTGGATTTGATTTTGAACTTGAGCGGCAGAGTCTTGCTGACTTGAGTCTGGATTTAGGCTTGGTTTTTTGCTTTTGAACTTCAATTGGAGCTCTGAATTTGTACTTTGAATGGCGGGATCGAATGAACCCAGGCCATTCTCTTGCTTTCAACTTTGTTTTACTCTTGGATTTTGAACTTGAATTTGAGCTTGAACTTAAACAGCGGGTCCTGTTGACTCAAGTTGACTTATACTTGAATTTGCTCTTAAGCAGGAGCTTTAAATTTGAACTTTGGACTTGAATTTGAGCTTGAACTTGGATTTAAGCAGCGGATCCTATTGATCCAGGCTGCTTCATACTTGGATTTAAGCTTGATTTGGAGCTTGAACTTGAATTTTGAACCTGAGTTTAAGCTTGAATTTTGAGCTCGAATTTGAACAGGAGCTTTGAATTTATTCGGCGAGTCCTATTGACCCAGGCCGATTTTAAACTTGAATTTGAGCTTTGAATGGAGGGGTTGAATAAACCCGGACCATTTTCTTTGTTTTGACCTTGGATGGCAGAATCAGATGAAACCAGGCCACCTTCTTGCTTTCACGTTTACTTGAAACCTGGATTTTGATTTTGAATTTAAGCAGCGGGTCCTGTTCACCCAGGCTGTCTTATACTTGAATTTGTGATTACTCTTTGCTTGGGGCTTTGAACTTGCCTTTGAACTTGCATTTGAGCTTGCATTTTGAGCTCGAGCTTGATTTGAAGCTTTGAATTTGAACTTGAATTTGATCTTGAATTTAGGCGGCGGGTCTTGTTGACTCAAGCCGATTTGAACTTGGGCTTGGATTTATACTTGAATTTTTAACTTGAGCTTCAATTTAAGCGGCGGGTCCTGTTGACTCAAGCCGCTTTGAATTTAAACTTGAATTTGAGCTTTGAATGCTAATATTTGAACTGGAGCTTTGAATTTGGACTTGTATTTGAGCTTGAATTTAAGCGGCGAGTCTTGTTGACTCAAGCCAATTTGCCTTTGGACTTCAGCTTGCCCTTCAGGAGGAGCTCTAGGTTTAAATTTGAATTTGAATTTTGCTCCTAAGCTGACGCTTTGGTTCTTGAACTTTGAACTTGAATTCGGAATTTGATCTTCTGCTCGAGTTTGAACTGGAGCTTTGAACTTGAGTGGCAGAGCCTTGCTGACCCAGGCCAGTCTATACTTGACTTTGAGCTTGTATTTGAATTTGTTCTTGAATTTGAGCTTGGATTTGCATTTGTACTTGAATGGGAAGGTCCAGTAGGACTCGGGCCATCTTCTCTATTTCTTTGTAGCTTCTTGCCCCCTGTTCATTGAAGAGACCAGGTTGCAATACATATGCATGTTTATATCAAACAATTTCAGAATCGGAAAACATCATCAATTCAGATTGATTTGATTGAAAACTTCGACCGGTTATAAAACGGGAAGCGGGAAATGATTTATACTCCCTCCGCACCGGGTTTGCCTCAACACCATTGCCCGACTAGCGGGATAGTTGTGCCAACTTTTTTCTTTTTTCTTTTTTTTTCAATGACATTTCGTCATTGGCAACCCATGAGGTGCTTTGGGGCGGCTTCGTAAAGCCTTTTGGAGCCTCTTCAATGTCCTTGGCTCATATAGGCAGGTTAATTTTACCATGCCATTTAAGATTTATAATCTCGGGGAAATACATCCCGAGAACTGGATGATTTCTTTTGACTGTCTTCATGGTGATCATATCCACACCGTAGACAATGCTTCATATATTCTTTCCACCTTCGCTTGTAAAGCACGGAGGTGGCGCATGATAGCGCTTCATATGTTTGTCATTTAAGGGAGGAAACTGCACTTCTCCCTTATGATTGGTGAGGGTATATGCTCCTCCTTCATAAACAGGTTTGACGACATAGGGGCCGATCCAATTACTGGTCAACTTCCCTTTTGGATTTGACGCCATGACTTCTCTTCTTTTGACCATAACTAGGTCTCCTTTCTTGAAGGCTCTTTCTTTGACTAGTTTATCAAATGCTCGAGCCATGCAAGCTTGATATATCTGGATATTTTGTTAGGCTCGAAGTCTGTCGCCTTCCAAGATTAATAACTACTCGAGCCGCCTTTCTGCATTTGATTGATTTCCTTTGATAAGCCCCTGCTCTAAGGCAATGCGCAAAGAGGGGACTTCCAATTCAATTGGTACGACTGTCTCTAACCCATATACTAAGGAATAGGGAGAACAGCCTGTTGGAGTTTTGTATATGGTTCTGTAAGCCCATAATGCTTCATACATTCTTTCTTCCCAATCTTTCTTAGTTGAATTGACTGTCTTTGCTAAAAGGTTGCATCGAGTCTTGTTAAAGGCTTCTGCTAATCCATTGGCTTGTGGATCGTAGACTGTAGAGGTCCTCCAATCAATTTTGAATTTCACAGCTAGCTTGTATATGATTTGATTTCGGAAGCATGTTCCATTATCTGAAATGATCCGACTGGGTGCACCATATCGGAACAACATATTTTGGCGGAGGAACCTTTCAACGGCTGCCCAAGTGACTTCTCTTAATGCTACTGCTTCAGCCCATCTGGAAAAATAATCTGTGGCGGCCAGAATATATTTAACACCTCTTGAGGAGGGTATGAATGGACCGACAACGTCCATGCCCCATTCGGTAAAAGGCCATGATGGTGTTGTAGGGTGCAAGGGCACCGGGGGTTTTCTTGGAATTGGGCCATGTTCCTGGCATTTGTGACATGATTTGGCATATTGTGCACAATCATCGAACATTGTGGGCCAGTAGTAATCCAATTGTTTGAGTTGATTTTTCATCATGGGGCCAGACTGGTGAGCACCACAGACCCCAGCATGTATTTTCCTCAAGGCTTCAGCTATCTCTTGTGGTGACAGACATCTGAGGAGAACTTTTCTTTTGCCATCATATGTCACTCGAAAGAGAGTGTCTCCTTTGTATTCATATGAATCCTTGATACGGATCAGTTTAGCACGCTTGATTCGGGTGCTTGGCAATATTTTATGCTTGAACCAGTCAAGAAGCATTTCCCTCCAATCAGGCTTATCGGCTTCTTCCACTGCACATACTTATGTTTGCATTTCTGTTTCTTCTCCCAACACAGTTGGTAACAATCTTCTATTCTTGACCCATATTCCAAGGGACCCCTCTGGCGGCAGAGCCAGAGAACTTGCTAATTTAGCCAGAGCATCAGCTTGAGCATTTGCACTGCGGTTGATATGGTTGATTTCAAATAAATAGAATCTTTGTATCAGCTTGAGGGCCCTTTTGTGATAAGGAATCAACTCGGGCTTTTTGACATCATAAATTCCTTGGACTTGGTATATAATCAACATTGAGTCTCTATGGACTTGAATCATTTGAATACAGCAACTTCCAGGCCAACTATCAAAGCTTCATATTCAGCTTCATTGTTGGTGCATGGCTTAGTTAAGGAACACGAGGTATGCAGAACCTCGCCTTCTGGAGATATCAGGACAATGCCTGCCCCGGCCTTTGTAGTGAATGAACCATCTTGTGCAATTGCTGAATGGGAGGCCCCGTCAAAATATAGCTGCCATATCTTTTGTTCTGTATGGTTAGCTTCTAATGTTTCTTCATCTGGCAGGTCGATAACCAACGGTGAATCTTCTAGCACTGGATGTGCTGCAAAGAAGTCCGCAATGGCTTGACCTTTGATGGCTTTCTGAGGGACATATTTGATGTCGAACTCCATGAGGAGGACTGCTTATTTGCCCAAACGACCTTTCAAGGCTGGTCGATTGAGGATATATTTGAGAGTATCAGCCCTAAAGATGAGCTGGATTTCATGTGATAACATATAGTGCCTAAATCTTTTAGCTGCAAAGACTAGGGCCAAACATATCTTTTTGATAGGTGAGTACTGGAGTTAAGCCCCGATCAGCCTTCTACTTAAGTAATATAGTGCTTGCTCTTTGCCTTCTTCATTGTCTTGAGCCAGCATTGCCCCCAGAGAAGTCTCCTGAGCAGCGATATATAAGATTAATGACTGGCCTTTGATAGGTGCCCCCAGCACAGGTGGCGATGCAAGGTATTGCTTGATTTTCTCAAGCGCATTTTGACATTCATCATCCCATATGAATGGGGCATCTTTCTTCATTAATTTAGAGAAGGGTTCACACCGTCCGGCTAGGTTGGATATGAAGCTTCGAATGTATGCGAGTTGTCCCTGAAGGGACAGCAGCTCTTTGAGATTCTATGGAGGCGGAAGCTCCTGGATAGCTTTGATTTTGACTGGGTCTATTTCAATACCCCTATATCTGACAATAAAGCCTAGAAATTTGCCACTTGAAACCCCGAAGGCACACTTCATGGGGTTCATTTTCAAGCTGTATTGCCTCAGCCTTTCAAATATGGTGCGGAGATCTTGCATATGATCTTCCTTTTTCTTGGTTTTGACAACTAGGTCATCAATATAACATTCAACTTGTTGATGAAGGAATTCATCAAATATTTTGGTCATTGCTCTTTGGTATGTTGCACCGGCGTTCTTGAGGTCGAAGGGCATTCTTTTGTAGTGGAATATTCCTTTAGGAGTTCTGAAGGCAATATGGATCTTATCCTTGTCAGCCATCCATATTTGATTATATCCTGACGATCCATCCATAAAAGACAAAGCTTCATGTCCTGTGGTGGCATCGACCATAATTTCGGTAACAGGCACTGGGAAGTCATCCTTTGGACATGCCCTGTTTAGATCTCTGAAGTCTACACAGATTCTGATCTGTCCATTCTTCTTTTTGACTGGAACAATATTTGCTAGCCATATTGTATATTGATTTTCTTGTATGAAGCCAACGTCAATTAACTTGTTGACTTCAGCATTGATTTTGTTTATCAACTCCGGCCCCATTCTTCTCGGAGCTTGTTTGATTGGCTCGATGGCTGGATCAATGGCCAGCTCATGTTGAGCTACTTCTTAGTCTAACCCAGTCATTTCTTTATAGGACCAGGCAAAACAATCCCGCAATTCCTTTAGAAGCGAAATATATGTTTGTTGTTGTTCTTGACTGAGCAATGCACTTATATATGTTGGTCTTGGGTCTTCTTCAGAGCCCAAATTGATTTCCAGGAGTTCATCAACTGTAGCTTGCCCTCCATCCTCAAGTTCTGGAGGTGCTGGCTGGAGCTCCATTAGATCTTCTTCATTTACTTCTTCTTCAATTTCTGCTTCAATTTTGTTGACTTCTTGGTCAATTTCATTTGATTGATTTGCTGTGAAAATATTTGAGGCAAAATCTGCCTGTTGATTTTCTATAAGCTGAGTGAGCTCATCTTACCTTTGCCCTGTGTTAACATGAGGTTTAGGGGTGATATATGGATTTTCTTGTTCTTCTGGTATATTCTGAACCATATTGGAACTTGGGATATCATTTTCCCTGACTTCTGAGACTTGGATGTCTTCTTCTTCAAGATGTTTCCAGCATTGACATGCCGGAATAGGAGATTGATCAGCTTCTGGCTGACTTTCTTGAATAGACTGACCCGTGGGCTGCTCTTCATCATAGTCATCATATATTACTTGTGTAATTTCTGATATTTCTGGCAAAATAGATGCCATATTTACTAATAATTCAGGAGTTTCTTCTTCCGGCAAGGTATATCCCAAGCCTGGATATTGTGTATATTGCATCAATGCTTTGGACATGTTAGGAGGGTACCATAGCTGTTGGAACCTGCTCCATTCCTTTTTTGTTTGATATAATGAAATTGATTGGGCCTTAGCTAATTCTTCAGTATGCTTTGTCATGTCTGGGAGACCCATGATGTCAACCCATAATTCTTCTTATATATCGGGAATATAGCAATCTTTGTCTTCAGTAGCCGACTGCTCATCGGCTCTATAAAAGACTGTTTTATGTCCATCTTCGTGAAGAACCACGAATTTCTTCAAAGGCTCTACGAGCTGACATTCATACTCTTCAATAGGATATATTAGTCCGACTGGGACCATGACTTCTATAGAGAGTACATCTTGTTGTTTGGTTGTCTTTGCTGAAGGACTTTTCAGAATTGTAGCTTCTTTGTCTTCAAGACTGAGAGAGCTAATATCTGGTGGAGGTGGAAACCATTCCTTGCTCCGACTGGTATCAGGCTTTTTTGTTTCTTCTTTTTCTTTTTCCTCCAGGGGTGGAGGTATATAGAGGTTGGCATCCATAAGATGACATTCATGAACCTCAAAAGCCTCGAGATCAGCGAAGACTCGCTGTATTTGTCCTTCCCAGGGAAATTTGATGCAATGAGGAGGGTACCACAAAATATTGATGTATCCATGGCCGCCCAAGCAAAGCTTTGTATATGGTATTAGAATTTATGATATGGAAGAGGACTGTGAAGTGAAAGTCACCGACGACCATTTCAAATTCAGCTGCCCCAATCGGTGTTTCTGACTTCTGGTTGAATCCAGCTATTTTGAAATCTTGCACTCTTCTTAGGTGCATATGAAAATGAAATTTCTAGAAAGTTCTGAGAGGCATGATGCTGACAGTAGAGTCTTGATCAACCAGAATTCTATTGACAGACTGTCCATTTATCTTTCCTCTCATGTAGAGTGGCCTGTTGTGGTCATTTGTAGGCAGCAACATATCATCTTCAGTGAAGGTGATGGAAGCCGTGAATGACTCATAGGGTATTTCGTGAATTTCTGCTGCATGAGCTTCGTAAATTTGAGGAGTTTTTAAAGCTGCAATGAGAGCCTTTCGCAATTCCTCACTGAGTGACAAAACTTCCCACACAGTAAATTTAGATGGCAACCTTTTTGGTAAGCCGATGACTTTATTTTCTGCTTTTTCATTTTCATGAACTTCTAGAGAGGCAACCTGAGGGTCTTGTTCTTCAGACGGCTGCTACTGGACTTGTTTACTTTTGTTTGCAAACTTTTGAACTGTCATGTATTCACATAAAGAGGGTAACACCCTATTTTCTTGATCAGAATTTTCTGGATATAGCTCGAGCGGAGGTGGGATTTGAACATTTCTTTTTGACAAAGGCATGGATTCCATTCCTCTGAATCCTGGTTCTGGGATGACATATGGTATTTCCCCCTGAAGCTGAATAATTTTTTGAGTGGTAGCTAATAGAGGCTTCCGTCCCCACTTTTTGCCAGAGCGGGTGACATGTTACTCATTTGGAGTTGATGTAGAGCTTTCCATCACTTCCATTTTCGGAGCAAGGAAGATTTCTTCCTCCTCATCATCTTCACTTTCATTTATTATTGATATTGTGTTGCAAGACATGACAGTGCAAGTGCCTTCCTGCTCTTCTTTCCCATTTTCCTGATTATCATCAGTCTTCGGCTTTTTGACTTCATATTCCCAGAATAGGGCTTCTTCATGTATTTGCTTCATTGTCATATTTTGGAGTTTCTCCCATGGGATATAATGATTCAGCTTTGTTGGCTTTCTTTAAGGCTGTTCATATTCATCCAAGCTGTCTATTAGCTGTTGCAACTTTGACATCAGATCTTTATCCTTAAGTAGAATTGGTATTGGTGTTTCTCTTTTTCTTCTTCTGTTAGTAACCCTCCTTACAGTATGAGGATCTACCCATTTCCATATATTGCTTGCTGGAGCAGGGTAACTTGAACTTGATTGGGATGTCTCCTTTTGAGGGAAAGACACACATTGTTTTTTGCTTGAATTTGCGGCTTTGACTGGCGTAGATAAAGCCATTTTGGACATATCGGATATCATATAATCCAGATTTGGTGGAGGGACGGGTTGAACATATGTCGGGCGTTGTGGAATACCTCCATGAATATATACTTCTGATGATTTTTGCTTGATATGAGGTCTTGACTTCTTTTTGATTGTTTGCCAATGAGATGCTTGGAGTGGTTGAAGTACCAGTTGCTCATAGGTGGCTTGTGTGCTTCTTTCTGCAGTTTCTGAGCTTAATGACTGGTAAATAGGAACCATATGATGCACATTTACCGATGCCACATTTGCTTTTGTCCAGGCATGAGGCTGCGGAGGATCGACAAGATGATCTCCCATCTTCAGAAACCTTTTTGAATTAATTTTTCAACTGTATCTTTGAACACATAGCATTCTTCAATAGGATGTCCCATAATTTGGTGATATGGACAATAATTTGGATCATTAGATCTTTTGGCATCTTCTGGCCTCTTCAACTGTGGTAACACAATCTGATTATATTTTCGTGCCCATTCAAATAGAACACGAGTTTTGTCTTTTGGGAAGCTGCATGCCCTGTTCATTCTGTCTCTGAGAGAAGATAAGGCTCGGGCTTCTTTCTCTCTATTGTTGCTGGTTTCGGCCTGGATGGCTGGACCTTTCTTTTGTTGCTCCGTGATGAACGTAGATAAATCTACTGTATTTGACTCACGTGGAGCATTTCTTCTAACAAATTTTCCTTTGTTGTTACTTGGTTCACTTCTAGATCGGCTCAAAAAAATTTCAACTTCTGATACCACAGTATTCAATTTGTCAAAAGATTTGATTTCAATGGCTACCAGCCTTTCAAGGACTTCATTTTTCAGATTACTTTTGCATATCACCACTGCATCTTCTTGACATGGTGGTCTTTTGCACTTCATGTTAAGATTTCTCCACCTAGCAATGAATTTGGAAGCATTTTCATTGTTTTCTTGTTTCACAGTATATAGCTCTGCCAGAGTGATCTCTCTCTCCACTAGATAAAATCTGTCTTGAAATTGCTTCTGGAGGTCGGCCCACCCAGCAATAGATCTAGGCCGAAGAGAAGAATACCATTCAAATACGAGTCCAGTTAATGAAGACCCGAAAAATTTCAGCATATAAGATTAATCAGTGGCTAGGTCTCCCATTGCCCCATTATAATATGCCAAGTGTTCTTTTGAATTTCCTTGGCCATTGAATTTTTCAAATTTGGGCACTTTGGTCATTCCCAGTGGAAGCCTCTTCATAGCATGATGCACCGGATATGGTACCTTGTACACATCATATACCGTAGAGGTACCTTCCACTCTTTCTGCCAGCTTCATATCAATGAGTTGTTCTAACATTAGCCTTTGAGCCACATAGGATCTACTGGATTTGGGAAGAAATTAACTCCCTGAACTTGGGATGCTTGAAATGGCATATTTGAGATCAAATTGTCTTGCAACACTGTTGCAGGAGCAGCTTGACTATTGGATACTTGAATATATGTAGGTGTTTCATTCATAGGCACAGGCCTAGATGACTACATGGATATATTTAGAAGATTTGAAGACTGAGGAGGTGGAACTGGAGGATTAGCCACCCGAGGATAAGAGGAAGTTGAAGCACCTCCTTCTTTTCCAGCCCATCCTGCCCCTTGCATTTGGGCATCTTTTTCTTTCAATTGCTTTTTCAACAACTCAATTTCTTGCAATAACAACTGAGTTATGCTTGGTTCTGCTTCTTTTTGCTAATTGATTGCTGTGGAAGTTGTTGCTCTGCTGGTGCAGAAAGAGCTTCTCTTGATGCTTCAATGACATTCGCAGATAGCTCCGCTTCCTCATCAATGTTTTCCAATAGGGTAGAAAAATTTTGGGCAACTATGGCTGCCGCTTGCATTCTTCGGGTAACTAGACCCGGCCTTGAGGCTAAATCTCTGATTTCTTCTGGATCTTCAGGGAGTACCGCATACTTGTTGATAGTATGACATGAATAAATCATCAGGCTTCCTTGGGTGAATTCTACTGATCTCCTTGCAGAAGGAGGTTTCGGCTGCAGCCTTTGGAATACAAATGTTTTTGAAGGCTTTTTTGACTTTTCATTTTCATAACTTTCTCTTGACTTCTTTCTTTTTGGCAATTCAGCATGAGGCAGCTGCCTTTGAATTGGTTTCCATATTTGTCGCCTTTGTGATTGAGAGATTGGCTTTGATTTTTCTTGTAGATATTGGTCTTCTTGACGTTTGGGCATCCATATTTGTTTTGCTAGTGGCTTTTGACAATATTTCATCCCATAACAATAAGCTGGTTTGGGGTTTCTTTCTTGCTTTTTCGACATCTGAATCTTAGCTTTTTCTTTTTCTTTTCTTTCATTTTTCATTCTTTTTCTGTCCATGTCTTCAAAGACCTAGAATGAATTTTGAACTGGAATATTTAGAACTAGTCGGTCTTTGGAAGTATCAACTTTACTGCCGTCTAGAAAGATCCGCAGGCTCCCAACAAGAATTGATTTTTTGGTCCTGGACCATTGTGCAAAAACTGCCTTTGAATTGAACTGGAGATTTTGACCCTTTCAGGTATTTCCCCGATATTGTCTTGAAGATGATGCAGCATGACTGTGAATAGTGCAGCAGCTGACTACTTGTGCTTGAGGGACATCAGATATAATCTCAGGTTGCATGAAGACCACCCCGAAAAAATTCGAAAAACCAATAACGGGAGGGAAGCTCCCTAATGCCACAGGTACCGCCAAGTAGCCATAGTGAGCATGGTTCTCGACCACCAGAGGGCCGAAGAAAACTTTCGATTCCATTGAGTCTCTTGTAATACAACAAAGAGATAATCAATAACTTCAAAGAATGGGTGTTATCCTTATTCTTCCAACGAGAAGATGAAGGGACAGGTCCCACCGGGCGTGCCAAAAGAGATTGTCGTATATTTTTTAGAGAAAAAATGCACTTGATCTTGATTTTTTGATTTTTTTATTTAGATTTGTTATTTGTGCGCTCTACCTAACTCAATCAGATGATTGCGTAGTTCTTCGACCCGATCCCACTACCCATAAATGGAATAGCATTAATTACATCCTCCTAAGAGGAAAACCCTTGATTAATCGTCGAAAGAATAGAATAACACCCTTTAAAATGATATAAGTAAGATATACAAGATTGCATTTAAGAAATAAATGAATTTCAATTTTTATTTGAGAAGAAAACTCATTTTTTAGTTTAAAGTTGAGTCTGCGCAAGACTTGATTGATTTTTATTGATGGATGATGATAAGAGACATTTTTTAGTATTTTTTGGATTAATTTATGGGGATGCATTGAAGATTTATTTGATTTTTTTATATTTGGAAGTGAATATGAAGTTGAGTCTGCGCAAGGATGCGCAGACTCATTTGTTACCAATGAGAATGCTGATACTTATTTAGATTTTTGATTTGTGAGGGGAGTGTAAACCTTTTTTATGGTGTTTTGATTGAAGTGGATGACATTTTTTATCAAGGGAGTTTAAAAAAACATTTCTTATTGTGTTTTTTCAGTTTTGGGGTGAAGATATTTTAGAATTGATTTGTAAGATATGGATAGGTGCTTTTTATGTTTTCTTATTTGATTTGAGTGAAGAATACTTCCAGGACTTATGTTTTTTATGATTTGAATTTGTAGGTTTTTAGAGAGTGAGCAAGGCCATAAAGTTAATTGAAATGAGGCTTCTTTTTAGGTTATTTTTTTTGTTTTGCGAAAGGGCAAATCTGAATTTTATTTGATTTTTTATTTATAGGAAGTTTAGAGTTTTATCTTGGATACTTTGATTTAATTTTAAAAGAATTAAGGTTGAAAAGATTGGATTTTACCAATTGGGGGTTGAGTCTGCATAGGGTAGCGCAGACTCATTTGTCACAAACCTATTTTTCAGTTTTTTAGGTAATTTTTAGGGAAAAGTTATCATTTTTGTTTAGGTTTTGATTTATGGAAAATATATGTTTTATTCTTAAGAGTTTGATTTGATTTGATGGAATTTTAATACCAAAAATACCAGATTTTAGGAATTTTAAGGTTGAGTCTGCGCTATAGAGTGCAGACTCATTGTTTATCAAAGTGTTTAGTATTTTTTATATTTTTTGTGAAAAGCGTTTTAAGCTTTTATTTAGATTGTTGACTTATATGAAGTATAAAGTTTTTATGTAATTTTTTGGATTTAATTTGAAGGAAAATTAAGGTCAAAAAGACCAAATTTGAGATTTCAGGCTTGAGTCTGCGCTGGGTAGCGCAGACTCATTTGCCACCAAAGTGTTTTGAGTTGTTTATGCATTTTTTCAAGAATAAATTGGTGTTTTTATTTGATATTCTGATATATAAGAATAAAATTGATTTTTAAAGGGTTTTAGATCATCTTTTAGTGGTCGGGAGGCTAATTTTTTATTTTTTCTGAATTTCAGGGCTGAGTCTGCGCCAGGATGCACAGACTCAAGTCTGAACTTTGGATTTTTTTATTATGAGTTATTTTATTGGATTTTTGATGGGATAACTTGATTTTATGTTTTGTTTGATGATTATTTACAGATTTGGAGCTACTGGCATGATTTTGGGGCCAAGAGATGAGGTTTTGGCCTTGGGATTGATGCGCAGACTCAAGTTTAAAGAGAATTTTGGGCAAGATTATTGAAAAGGTGGAACCTCCTGAGGTTGAGGGGGATTCCAAGAGTTTCAAAGAGTTGGGGAGCTTCAAATATCAAGGGGACAAGAAAAATGAGTTTGAGTCTGCGCAAGGGGTGCGCAGACTCAACTGAACTCGTAATTTTCACTTATTTTTAAGGGATTTAGATCCTTTTGTAAATGGATGTTTATTTAAATGATATGGAGTGTTTGATATATGCTTGTGAGTGATTTGAGCAATTTGATTTATTGTTTAGTTGGTTTTTTCATTGGAAATGAGCTTATGAAAGGTGTGCAGACTCAACTTAAACTTGAAATTTTGTGTTTATTTAAAATAGAAGACGGCTATCTTAAACTTTTTTTTGGATGAATTATTTGAGTTACTTGAACCATAAATGAGTTTATCAGCCCATGCAAGGACTCTTTGACAGTTTTGAGTTGAGTCTGCGCAAGGGTGCGCAGACTCAGAGCAGTGGTGCATACTCAAATCTGAAAATTAGATTTTTTGAGTTTCCTGCACAGTTCAAGCTACAATTAAATCTTTCAAGAGGTTAGTTTCAACCATTAAAGTTAGAATATGAAATCCGGAGTAGAGAAAAATAGATTGTACCTCATTCCCAATTGAATTTCCATAATTATAGGTGCGCAGACTCAAAATCTGAGCATAATTTTAGGTTTACATCTCTTTCAACTTGAAGTGATCCAAGAATCACCACAAATTTGGGGAAGATAACACTGGAAATTCTCAGAAGTTGAGTATGGCTACATGAGGCCTTTTCAAAGAGTTGTTCTTGTGTGGATTTCTTCAAATGACATGATTTCTTCATGTTTATCTCATTCTTCTTGGGTCACTTTATAAAGCATTAAAAGTGCTCAATATAGTGATTCCAAGTTGAATTTCAACCTTTCATTAGGAAAGCCCAATGAAAATGTTTAAGATCTTCATGAAGGATCATGGCATGAAGGGACCCGAAGGACCAACTCCCTTCAAGAGATATGTAATGGCTAATGGACCATAGGGATGGCTATAAAGGGGGGAATGCCGAGCATCCAACCACTCACCCAAAGGGTGCCCTTAATGCCTTCAAGATTTAAGAAAAACCCACAAGAGGTAATCCAAATCATCTCTACTTTTGAGGAGTAAGGAACTCCACCAATTTCCCTAGAGGATCACATGTAACCATGAACTATGGAGGTGGCTATAAAGGGGGGCGTGCCGAGCATCCAACCACTCACCCAAAGGGTGCCCTTAATGCCTTCAAAATGAAAGGGTTATCTACAGGGAATCACCCATTCCATTTCTATATTTGAGGAGCAAAGAACTCCACCAACTCATTCGGACTTTGGGACACATCATCTATATGAACCCATAGAAATGGGAACATAAGAATGATGTTTTTTGTATGAGGGCCCTTGATGGGTTACCCAACATGAGATTGCTGGCACCCTTAGATCAGGACATCTTGGGAAAACATCGGAAAACATTTAAAATCTTAAAATCATATGGCAAAATTTCGGACCTTCATTGGACCTTCATTGGACCTCAAAAGGATAGCCCTGGGTCTAAGGAACATTTGGATAGCTTGGGGGAGGATCAAAGAATCACCTCAAGCCCAAAAATCTACTTGGAAGAGGTGCAGACTCAAAACCTACAACTGGCGCTGAGTCTGCGCAGGGAGGCGCAGACTCAGTACTGTAGCACCTGCAAACCCCAGATTCAGGCTGAAACCTGGATTTTCGGTAAAAAATGGGTTTAAAACTAACCCAAATAATATAAAATAAGGTATAAAAAGTACAAGGCCTAAAATATTTATTTAAAATATATTTTAGATGCATTTCTTTAGGAAAATATCATGAAAACTTGAATATGAACATAAGAGAAACTTAGGCATACTTTTTATCTTTTACATGGATCTCTCCTTCTTGGCTTTATGTTAGAGGGTTTCTACCCAAAGAAGCTCATCCTCAACTAGTGAGGGAACCTCCTTGAGAACCTCTAGGGCCTAAATCCTTAGCCATTAAAGGAAAAAATCCAAACAAAATCCATTCGGTTCCAACATGAAAACAGAAACTTAGATCTTAATATATATGAAACTTAGGGGGTTTCCCTTGATGTTTGGCCTTGGGGGAACATCATCCATGGAGGGGATGTGCTCCTAAGGGTCATGGAAGGCCAAGCCACCTTGAAAAACCCCAAAACCAAAGGCAAATAAATGGAAAACTAGTTTTCAGGAAATCTGGATAGCAAAGCACATTTCGGGCCAAATCTCCATGTTTAGGGGGTTTCAAGGTTTGAGGAGACCATTTCTATGAACTAGAAAGGCCCCTATACCATCCCCACACGAAAAACACATACATTATGAAGGAAAAAATGCCATAAAAGCAAAATAACCAGTAGATTCACAAAACAGACTCAGAAAATCTGAACATTGCATTTCATTACTTTCAATCACCATGGATGAACATCAAGGGGGAGATAGAAACTTCTATGAACATCAAAATGAAGGAAAACATTATAAGAAAGCAAGAAGACAGAAATAGATCCCTTCTTCACCCCCACTCTACCTTGGAGAGGGGATGAGAAGGGAGAATGGCTCTTGAAGCCTACAATCTTGCTATCTTCTTCTCTAGCACTCTTCCTTTCTTTTTCTCTTCTTCTCTAACCCTTTTTTCTCTCTTGGGATGCAGGAAATGGAGGGGAAGGAGGAGGGAGACGTGCTCCTCCAAGCTCTCTCACTTTTCTTCTTCTCTTTTCTATTTTTTGGGATTTTTGTCTCCAACTTTTTCTTGTAGAAGATGGGGGGTCTTTTATAGATAAAGTTGAGTTACTTTTAGGGGGTAGATTAGGCATCCATTAGCCTTGGATTAGGGATAATAAACTCCTCTTGAGAGCCCTCAAATGAGGCCACAACACTTGGAGAATCATGATTGGCTTCTCCTTTTGCTTTTCACCTACCCTCTTCTAGAAAAATCTTGAGGGAGAGACCACTTGCTTTTCTTCTTATCCTCCTTTGGGCAGATTTGACCATGGGCCAAAGAGATAAGAATAGGCAATGGGGGGGACCATTTGGGCCCTTTTGAAGGCTGCCACAAAATTGGGCTTTGGCCTTCACTTTTTGGGCCTAAATTGGCCCTATTGGGCTTCTTTTGCTTGAGATAATGGGCCTAGCCTGCCCCCTTGGATTTTTTTATCATTTGGGCTAAAAGTAACCCCTTTTTGACTTCTTTGGGCTTGCAAGAATGGGCATGACAGCTGTCCATTAAGTTTTTTCACTTGGGCCTTCTTTGAAAAATTGCTTGGACCACTTTTGCTTGAGATAATGGGCCCGGTTGTGCCATTGGATTTCTTCACCATTTGGGCCCTAGAGTTGCCCCTTTTTGGTTCATTTGGCTTGCGAAATTGGGCTTAGCTGCTGCCCCCTTAAATCTTCTTCATTTGGGCCTTCTTGGACAATCTTTGCACAATTGCTTGAACCTCCTTTGCTTGGGATAATGGGCCCGGTTGTGCCATTGAATTGCTTCACCATTTGGGCCCTAGAGTGGCCCCTTTTTTCATTCATTTGACTTGTAAAATAGACATGACTGTTGTCCATTAATTCTTCTTCACTTGACCTTTCTTTGAAAAATTGCTTAGACCTTTCTTGCTTGAATTAATGGGCTCGGTTCTTCTTTTCAATTATCTTTGATCTGTGCCTTCTTTGTTGATCTTTAGACTCTTCTTCTTGTTCATTTTTTTTGGTGACAACATGCCCCAAAATGGTCTGATGTTTAATCATTAATTATTTTTATTGATTTTTCTCGAAATTTGTTGATTAGCATCACCCAAGACCGACGCTATTTAGATTGCTAGCAGAAATTAGTTCAGAATTAAATTTCTAAATTCAGATAGATTTAACTGAATAATGTTGCCTAAGGAAGACGCGATTTAGGTCCTAATCCGTCTAGGTTCGATTTTTAATTCGAATTAATTTTCTAATTATCTAAAGCACGTCGCTCCAGGGGGACGCGATTTAGCTTTCCTAATCTTTTTCGATTTCCTTTCTATTTTGGCTGCATTAATTAGATAAATGGCATCTCGCCTGAGCAACACGATTTGAGAGTTTTTTGATAAACATGATTTAGCCGAGATAATCCGGTTCCCGAGGTTGAGAAAGTTGCAAACTCCTCCATGCTCATCCAAGGCAACTTCGAAGCCGCAGGAGAGTCCTTTTGAAGGCCAAAACACCCCAAAACCTATTATTATAAATATAATACCCTTTAGACCTTTGAAAAATGTAGGCAATTGAAGAATTTAGAGTTCATAGCAAGGCTTTTGGAGCTCTCAAGGAAGAGAACGTGGATAGCAAGGAAGAGCTTCTTCTTCATCCTTCTCTTCCTCCATTGAAGCTTTTGAAGACCAACGCTTTGAAAAGGCCAATCAACCAACCATCTCACATGTTTTCTTTCTAGTTTTTCATAGATTCTTCACTATTTTCTTTATAGTTTCAACACATCACTTCATGTTAACACACACCCACATCATTCTTTCCATACCCATGTTCATGTTAGGGGTTTGAAGAACCATAAAAAGTAAGTTATTTTAGTTAAGTTGCATGCTTAATTTGTTTGATAGAATAGTTACTACACTACTCCATAGCTCTAACCATTATTTCTTTTCTTTACTTAACTTTCTTTTGCAAGGTTTGAAAGGAGAGAACCTTGGAGAAAGGAGAAAATAAGTCAAGAAATTAACAACAAAAGTAAGAGCAAATAAGAAAAAAGCTTTTTTCTTTGGCCGGCCAAAAAGAAGGAACAAAAAGAATTCTAATCTCCTAAAGTTTGAAAGGTAAGCGATCATCTTTTATCATTGAAACCCTCAGTGTATGGTGATCACGATCTTTATAGTTTGTTTATTATCCATATGAATATGAGATTCATGATTTTCACACACCACAATTAAGCACTCACAACTACCACCACCAACCAGGGCTCCAGAAGGACCGGATGAAGCCCAGAGTCAGTATGATGAGGGTGCCAGGGAGAGCCAGCCTTGAGGGCTGTTTGCTGATGTTGCTATCTGATGTACTTTTTAGTCCTGATGATGGACTTTTATCTTTTTTCACACGTGTACAAAACCTTTTGATATGAATGAAAACTCTTTTGTACTTTGATTGTCTCTTTTCTCTTTTCTAATTTTTGTATACCTGTACCCTTCACATATCCTGAATAAACAAGTTAAATGTATGTTCCGGCTTAACCCCTTGCCCGGTTAAGTAACTAGCTACTTGATCCTATCCTTGGTGGAAGGGTCAAGGGGCAAAGCAACGTACAAGCATACGGATGCTAAATGGAAGTAAAGATGCAGTACACATGATGTAACAAGCAGATGCTATTTGAAATTCTTTGTTGTGTTTTGACATCATTTTTTTTGTACTTTTGAAATATCCATCTTTTTTTGTGGTTTTGAAATATCGTCTTTTTTTGTGATTTGAAATATCCATCTTTTTTTTGTGATTTTGAAATATCTATTTTTTTGGTTTTGAAATATCCTTTCTTTTTTTTTTGGGGGGGGGGAGGGGTGGGGGGGTATTAAATATTCATTCAACCTAAAGACCACCATGGTACATGGATCAAAAGAGCTTACTTATTGATTATTTTAATTCCCTAATTATTCTTCAATAACCTAATCTAGGTTCATCGTGCTTGTACCATGCTTATGTTCATAATCCCATTTGATGGTCCAACCCTTAGTCAGCTTAGGCCATTCCTTAAGCTTGGTGTACGCCCCTTAGGGAGAAAGGAAGAAATAATCTAGAAAGCGCATGAGAGGGTTCCGGAGACCCAAGAAGATGTCCATCCTTTACCCTATTGTTCATTGGGCTTCGGTCATTTTCACTTTATGGGGTATTTTTGACCTTGCGCTCCCCTTTCATTTGGATATTTGGCCTTTTGATTTGACGTTCGTAGCCTTTTGATTGATTCAGCTTTTGCCTTTTGAATTTTTTTTTTCTCTGGGGCGGATCTTTTATTTTCCCCCCCTTTTTTATGACAGCCTCCTACTAAGACGGCGGGTATTTTCAGTAGTCTATCCTAAGCCATGTTCCGACATCGTGAGCCAATAATAAAAAGGGAACGAAAATAAGAGCAGGTTATACTTTACACTCTTGGTCAAGCTGTCAGCGTTCTTTGGACTTCAAATCTCTTGTTACTCAAAAACAAAGCGTAGTTGTGTGTGTATAATGTGCCTAAATTAGACTATCAAAAACTAACAAGGGAATTTAAGATTTCAAATTTTCTAACTCCACCGGTCTTTGCACCATGCCGGTCGACACAATTTAATCTAAGGATAGTATTTCTTAAGATATAAACTATTCCAAGGATGAGTTAATTCTTGACCTTCTACATTAACTAGCCTGTAGGCAATACCAAGAAAAGCATCTTTTACAACATAAGGTCCTTCCCAGTTGGGTTGAAGTTTAGAACGTGGACCACTAGGTTTTACAAAAATCCTTTTGACTACCATTTCACTGACCTAGAACTTACATTCAATGACCTTCTTTTGGTAAAAACGTGCAAGTCTATTTTAATATACTCGTGCATGATTAGCAGCTGATCATCTTTTCTCATCTAAGAATTCCAATTAAGCGAGGAGTGCAGAACAATATTCATCAATAGAAAACTCCTTGTTCAATTGTACTCTTAATGATGGGATGAAGACTTCATACGGAACTACCACCTCCATTCCGAATGCTAATGAGTATGAGGTTTGCTCCGTGGGAGTGAGGATTGAAGTTCGGTAGGCGCATAGAGCCTCAACAAGCTATTCTAGCCAGTTTGTATATTTGTTAGACCTACATATCTTATTTATGACTTTGATCAAGGTTTTATTAGTTGCCTCTGCTTGACCATTGCCTTGCGGATAATATAGAGACGAATGAAGCAATGCAATTTTACACATGTTGCGGAGGTCCTTCAGCTCTTGTGATATGAAATATGGTCCATTGTTAGTGATGATGGTACTCGGAATTCCGAATCTGGTGATGATATTCCTCATGATAAACTCACAGACTGTAGATGCTTTGATCTCCATGTAAGCTTCGGCTTCTGCCCATTTGGTGAAGTACTTCGTTGCAATGAGTATGAAGGATTTTTCTTTGATCGAGGAGTTGGGATCACCAAGAGGACCAATGATGTTGAATGCCCACATGGAGAAAGGCCATGGGGAGGATGGAGTGAAGATGCCGGGGAATGGATCTTGTCGGCATGAAAATGACACTTAGTACACCGACGAACATACCCTACACAATCTTCTTCCTTGGTTGGCCAATAATATCCTTGTCTAAGGATTTTCTGTAACGACCCGCCACCCTATAATCGGGGATCCGATTACTAAATGGGTACCGAATCATTAATTTGGAATCAAACCAGGATCTAATCAAGTCTGGGAGATAAATAATAAACTAAGCTAAACATTCACATCGCATTGAACAGAAGTAAAAGTGCAGGAATTAAAATTATTACAATGCGACTCGATACAGCAAATAATTACATATTCCAACAGAAAAGAAATAAATAAATGTACAGGCCAGAAATAAAATAACAACTACGTCGGGGCATACCCCGGAACGACTGCTGACGGTGCTCAACTCACGGCCGCGCTCTCCTCGCTAAGTCTGCTGAGAGTCCCCACCTGAAAACCGTAGAGGGTGAGTCTCAAGACAAGACTCAGTAGGGATCCTTCGATCCCCACTGCCTACGCACACACCCACAAGTGCAAGGTACAGCTAACAGAAAGGTGATAAGCACAAGAGGTACAATCCCTAATTCTTAACGTGAAATCACATGCAATCGTAATATAATAAACATGCACATATTAAACCAGCCGACTAGGAAATCCACAACTATCGTCTCGATAGAACTCGCCAACCACACAACAACGGTGGAGAAACCTCGACCCGCTGAGACCAAACAGTAACCCCTCGGATAGCACACTAGCTACTCCGGCCCAACCGGCTCAGGTGGCTACTCCTTCCCTCAGCATGGTGACTCTCCGAATGTACCACTCCGACACCGGTACTAGCTGACCCCGGGGTTCACCAGGTGACCCTCTCTAACTAGGCGTCACCCCGCCCACGCCCCCACAGGCGCTGTGCTCACGCCCCCACCAGCACAGGGTGATATAGTGCTACAATGTCACTCCAGGTCCACAGTAACTCAAAACCCAGCACAGTGCGATCCGGTCATGTGAAAAGTCCACGATCGCATAACACACATATAAAACCATCCGATTATGGCGAATCCATCTCTATCGGGTACACTAAAGCATGCACTATCCATCTATCTAACCGTATGAATACATTTTACTGGCATGAATTAGTGAGGTTCTGTCTTGAATCGCGTCGCCCAAGGTCGACGCCATTCAAGCTCCATGTTCAGGTTTATGTAAAACAGTCTTCAGAATCAGGCCCTAAAAGGCGTCGACACCAGCGGTCGCCTTTTAAAAGGCGTCGACATCCTCAGACGCCATTCAACACAGAAATCCGGAAATTCCAAGGCCCTTACTCAGGGGATTTCTGCGTTTAAAAGGCGTCATGGCTAACCGACGCCATTTGAAAACGCGTCGTTCACCCGTGACGTCTTTTAGTCCCAGAATCCCCGAACTGGCAGACTCTCTGTCAGGCGATTCCTGTCTAAAAGGCGTCGTGATGGCTCGACGCCCTTCAAAAAGGCGTCGTCCATGCACGACGTGTTTCAGCCCCATGAACCAGAGTCGCCTGAGCCCGAGGGCTCCCTATCCAACCCCAAACAACCCCAAATTCACCCAAAAACGGAGGGAAAAAGAGGAGCAATACTATCCATAGGCAACACATTCATAGAAATCCCCCATGTTATCAAAAGAACTCCTAAACATGCTCATTCTACCCCCCGAAACCAAAGATCCAAACAAGCTTAAACGAGGGTAAACATGGCTTAAAACGTGATGCTAAGGGGAACCGTCACCCTATCGGATACTTGAACGCCTCCTAGCTTCAAGCCGTCCACCCGACTCGCCCCACGCCGCCGCCGGTACCGCCGTGGTCGTCCTTGCTCCTCCGTGACGTCAGCCGCCGTCCGGAGAGTAGAACGCCGCAGTGGAAGTGGAGGTGGTAGTGGTAGGAGCTAGGTAGAGGATGGAGTGGAGGGAGAGATGAAATGGTGAGAGGAAAAGAGGGAGGAGGAGGGATCGCCGCCGAGTTCGTCGGAAGGGGAAAGAGAGGAAGAGAGGAGAAAATGAGGGAAAGAAGGAGGGCTCGCGGGGTTAACCAGAGACTGGCTAAAACGCGTCGACATCCACGGACGCCATTCAGTTGATGTGACAGCCGCTCTGACAAGACTCTGAAATGCGTCGTTCAAGGCAGACGCCGTTCAGACGATATGTCAGGGCCGTACTCTGACAAACCCAGAGTCGCAGTCTGAAAGGCGTCGACACACGTGGACACCGTTCAGGTCGACAAGACAGGGCCGTACCCTCGCGGCCCGAAGCCAGCCCACGTGGCACCCACGTGGCAGAATTTGAAATGCGTCTGCGACGGTGGACGCCGTTTAAAACGGGTCTCGATGTCCTGACGCGAATCAACTCAGAACCTCCGCCCTCACTAAGGTTAAAACTACAAGGTCCGATCCCGAAAACCGGATCCGAAGGTCACGATCCTTACATTTTCTTTGACAGCATATGTCCATTAACATGGCCACGACAAACTCCAATATGAGCTCCTTCCATGATCTTACAAAACTCATCTTCATCTAAGCATCTTAGAAGAACACCATCAATCCACGTCTATACAACTCCCCTCCAACTAGGGTGTATCTCTGAGCAATTCTCCTGATAGTCCTTGTCTCCTCAGTAGTGGCTTCTTCAGGGTAACTTTGATCTTCACAGTTTTGCAATTTCATAATACCATGGTTTCTCTTCATCTTCCATCTCTTCTTGCAGTTCTAGTAACATGATCTCTCTCTTCTCTACAATATCCCCATCTCTAACCTTCTTCAACAACTTCTACTTAATCCTAAGAAATGAAGAGTCCTCTACAGCAGGAGAGAAACGCCTATGGACAATGATTGATTAATAATGTTTGCTGATTGGAAAATTCAGGGACGATACAAGAGAAGCTAGAGCGTTAGCCAAGATGTTCTGATTCCGAGGAATATGAACAAATATCAGTTTAGTGAAGTGCTTGGCATACGTTGAAGTGAGTTCCTGATATGACTTGAGTTTTGGATCAAGGGTGCGGTATTTGGTGAGCACTTAGAGAAAAATTAGCTGACTATCACCTACAATCCACAGCTTGGTGGCACCATGAAAATGAGTGTCCTCGAGGCCGGCAAGAAGAGCCTCATATTCAGCTTTGTTATTTGTAACATGAAAAGCGAGCTGAAAGGCTTGGGGAATGATGACACTTTCAGGTGATAGGAGAACAATGCCAATACCCCTACCATGAGAGTTCAGAGCTCCGTCAAAATGTAGAGTCCGCATATCATCTTTGATTTTGTTTATGGACTCAGTTCCTCATCTGGAAACTCCGATTGGACCTGATCAAATACGGGAAGAGGGTGATGAGCAAGGTGTTCTGCTATGGCATAGCCTTTGATCGCTTTTTACTAAATGTAGATGATGTCGAATAGGGAGAGAAAGCTTTGCCAGCGTGCTAATCTATCTGTAAGGACAGATTTCTCTAGAAGGAATTTGATAAGATTCATCCTAGCAATGAGATGGACTTTATGGGCTAGGAAATAATACTTCAGCTTCTGAACTACCCACACCAATGTTGCACATATCTTGTCAATTGCCGTATACCTTTGTTCAGCGGGATTGAGAAGTTTAGAGAGATAGTAAGCTGCCCTCTCCTTTCCTTCTTCATCCTCTTGTGCCAGGACAGCCCCCACTGCATCATCCAAGACAGAAATATATAGAATTAAATGTTTACTTGAAGATGGTGGTCTCAAGACAGGAGGACTTGCAAGATACTTCTTCAATCCATCAAATGCCTCCTGACACTTATCGTCCCAATCAAATTTGACTTCCGGCTTAGTAAGCTCGTAAAATGGCTTACACCTTTATTAGTGCAGGGAGACAAAGCGACAAATAAACTGCAACCTCCCGATTAATCCTCGCAGTTCCTTCAAATTCTTGGGAGGTGGTGTAACGACCCACCACCCTATAATTGGGGATCCTATTACTAAATGGGTACCGAATCATTAACATTTGGAGCCAAACCAGGAGCTCGATAAGTCTGGAAAATAAATGATAAACTAAGATAAGCATTTCACATCACATCGAATTGTAAAGGAAGTGCAGGAATTAAAAATTATTACAATTTGACTCGACTCAGTAAATAATTACATATTCCAACTGAAAAGAAATAATTATGCTTACAGGCCTGAAAAGGAAATAACAACTACATTGGGGCAAAATCTGGAACAGTGGTTGCTGGCGCGCAACCCGAGACGAAACCCTCCATGCTACGCCTACTTAGAACCCTCACCTGAAAACCGCATGGGTGAGTCTCATTAAAATGGACTCAGTAGGGATCCTCCGATCCCCACCACCTACTCATGCACCCACAAGTGCAACAACACATATATAGGCAATTAAATAAGTAGTAAACACAACTCCTAAAGATTCTCAAATTCCGATATAAAACACATGCATTAGTAAATGCAACATGTACAACTCTGAAACCACTCCATCAGGAGTCCACAACCAACGTCTCGGCTAAACACACAAACTATGCAGCCGAACGCGAAAAACACCAACCCTCTGGGACGGAACAGTAACCCCTCGGATAGCACGCTGGCTACTCCGGCCTGTCTACTTCTAGGTGGTTCTGCTCCTCCCAGCCACGAGTGACACTCCGAATATACTACTCCCACACCGATACTAGTTATACCCCGGGGTACACCAGGTGACCCTCTCTTTAGGCGTCACCCCACCACTCCCACACCGACGCTGTGTCACTCCCACATCGACACAAGGTGTCTAAGTGCTAAAAACTGTCACTCTAGGTCTACGATCGCATAAAACTCAACACAGTGCGATTCAGTCACGTCGAAACCCTCGTCCTCGAAGTACGATATCGAACATGCATTTAACCGAACTATCTAATGATGTAAACGCATGTTAATTGCATGAATTAATGGGGTTCTGTCTTGAATCACGTCGCCCGTGGCCGACGTCATTCAAGACCCTTAAACCGGTTCAGTTTTTCACAGGCACTGAGACCTAGGGATACTGGCCTGAATGGCGTCGCCCATGGCCGACGTCCTTCATATCTTTATCCCACGCTGGCCTCGGGAACTGAGAAATTGGGCCATTAAATCGCGTCACCTGGTCTTGACGCCATTCTAAATGACGTCACCTGGACCCGACGCCATTTAACGCCCGAAACTGCGCCCTACCGAGCCAAACCGAGGGTCCCTCTTATCCCCCAAAACATTCAAAAAACGCAAAGGCGACAAGGGGAGAAGTTTACTAACCGATGATCACCTAAAACCCCATTTCATAAAAATATTCATTTTCATCAAAAACCCTTTAAAACATGCTTTTCTACCCAATACCTCTACGTACAACGCATGCTTCAAAGTGGAAAAAATATGGTTTTAAACAAAAAAACACTACGAAGATCGTCACCTTACCAATTACTTGAACTCCTCCTTGCTCCTAGCCGCCGAACCGCCACGCCACGAGCCACCGCCGCTACCACCGTGGGTGTCGTCACTCCACCAGGACGTCGGCCGCCGTCCAGAGAGCAAAGTGCCACGAAGGAGATGGTGGTGGTAGTGGTGAGGGTTAGGAGGTTGATGGAGTGGAGGAAGAGGAGGAATGGGGAGAGGAAGAGAAGGAGAAGGGGAAGGGGGCGTCGAAGGGTTCGGAGAGAGGGAGGAGAGAGAGAGAGAAATGAGAGAAAGGAGGGAAGGCTTGGGTGTCAAACTGAACAAGCCTAAATCGTGTCGTTCGAGCAAGACGCCAATCAAACGACAGGACACTGGTCGTATACTGGCAGATGTCTGAATCACGTCGTCCATGTAGGATGTCATTCAGACAACACGACTGGGGCCGTACACAAGTACCCCCACGCCCGCCCATGCAGCACCCCCGCATGGCTCCCAAATGGCATCCCCCTAGGCCGACATCGTTCAAAATCGCGTCGAGCTTGCCCGTGCCCCAGCCCCACAAGGACCCAAACCAAGGGGTCAGACATCGAAACCGACCCGAAACTTCAGTCCTTACAGGTGGCATTTCAATAATATCTTTGGCCTTGTTGGGATCGATCTCAATGCCCCGTTTGCTGACAATGAATCCTAACAATTTCCCTGACGAGACACCAAACACACACTTCTTTGGTTTCATTTTTAACTGGTACTCCCTTGATCTTTCCAAAACTTTAGCCAGAACTTCAACATGCTCAACTCTGGTCTTAGACGTAACCAGAAGGTCATCCATGTACACCTCCAAGTGGATATGCATCATATCATGGAATATAGCCATCATTGCCCTTTGGTCGGTGGCTCCAGCATTCTTCAACCCAAACGGCATAACCACATAAAAATATGTGCCCCATGGTGTAGTGAACAACGTTTTCTCTTGATCATCTTCTGCCAATCTAATCTGATTATACCCTAAGAAACTATCTATGAACGATAGAGTCTCGAATCCGGCCGTGTTATCGATCAACACATCTATGTGAGGCAATGAAAAATCATCTTTAGGACATGCCCGGTTCAGATCTCAAAAGTCAATACAAATCCTAACTTTTTCATCCTTCTTTATAATCGGGACTATAGTAGCCACTCATTGCGGATAAAGGACAACTCTAATGAATTTGACTTTATGCAATTAATCAACCTCTTCCTTCATCTTCAAAGTCATCTGTGGGTGGAATCGCCTTAATTTTTGTTTAACCAAGCTAGCTCCAGATTTCAACGTTAATCGGTGTTCCACTAAAGAAGAATCTAACCCCGGCATATCTTCATAACTCCAGGCGAAAGTGTCCTTGTAATCTCTAAGAACTCGAACCAAAGCCTCTTAGTCTGATTTAGAAAGATTCTGACTAATGAGGACGACCTTAGGCTCTTCTTCAGTTCCTAGATTGATTTCCTTGGTTGGTTCTTCTACAGTAGCTGAGGGTTCATCGAATCTCTTTACTCTACTAGCTTACGCCTCAGTTGCGTCCTCATCTTCTTTTTCTTCGATGATGGGGTCTTTCTCATGTATCAATTCATACACTCCATACCCATCATCAACCAACTCATCTACCTCACATTTGTCTGGCAACTGAATGGGATCCTCTAACAGTTAAGAGATTTGATAAAATGGAAAGCACTTAGAAGCTAACTCTCGGAGGTATCTATTCGGAATCTGTCCACCCTTAGATTTTCTAGACTCCCTAAACTACCTAACTCCACTAGACTCCCTATGATTAGACTCCCTATCCTGACCTAAAGAGGATGAAGAAGGATAAAATTCGGAGGGTACATGATGAGATACAGGGGAATCCTCCTGAGAGGAGGGACATAGTAGGTCTAGAAGAGAATCTTACCTGAATGACCCGTGTAATGGGGTACATTCGGAAAAGTAATAGGATGTTTCCTCAATGACGATTTGGGAAGAAGTTTGGAAATCGGCATTTTTTTTTTGTTGGTTTTCATTATTTAACATAAAGCATGCATGAATTTGGAAAGAAAGAGGAATAAAGGATGGAGAAAATGGCACCAGGGCCGGAGGATTAGGGGGATCATACAGAAGCATGTCCCAGATTAAATCATGGATCCTCTCGAGATCGAGAGGAATCCGCGGAAGGGAGCCCCGAGGGGATAGAGTGATGATAATCGACGGAGCCCGGGGTATGTCTTCAATAATGACCCTCGACCAAGTTAGGGTCAGCAGCAGAGTGCGGAATATAGTATGGAGAGTGAAAACATGTGATGGATAGGTGGCTCTCTAAAGGTGATATGTGGTCAAACCAGCTTCATAGGGGTCATCTGGCTCCCCTTCATCTGTTTAATTGCTCAACAAAATCCTTTTATCAAAGATAGCCCCAGGCCTCTCAATCAACTTATCTATCAACAGTGGCCACTGTGGTTTGGAGGGATGTAGGAAGAGTCTATTCAAAGCTATAAATTCCAAGTGTCAAACCACCTGTACCACTCACATTCAGGATCTTGAAATTTTCTCCTTTTCATAGGCCGCAGAGCCTCCAAGGATTGGTATGTCAGCAGTGGTGTGCACTGTCTGGCCAGCTCCCTCCCGTAGATGTCATGCAGATCAAAGTGAGAGGTTATTACCACAGATTGTCATTATCATGTCGGATCACGGGTCTCTTAACAAAGTGTGTAGGCAGGGTCCAAGTTAGAGGGTCCTGATTCTCCTTATATGGTGTAACCATAGTCTTCCAAACTTTTTGACCATCTTCACCTTCTTGTTGCTGTATGATATTATGTCTTACCTTCTCTAGTCTATAGCCCAGACCGTTTCCAGGTATCCTTCTGTCATCTTTTATCAACTTGGTTCTACCTTGTAACTGAGTGCCCAAACCTTTTCCCGGCTAGTACCTGATCTTCATCATTATATTCCAACCAGGGGTACTCATAAACTTCTCCCTTTTCAGAGCATCAATCGGGTAGGACAAGGATGAAATGGACTTCAGCGGATCAGCCGAAGGAATAGGTTTGTAATATAGACAGAATGGACTTTTGAACATACGAAGGATATGGAGTTGGATTTACGTTCAAAGAATGAGTTGCAGCAAAAATAGGCATACTCGTGACTTTGATAACTCGTCCTTTGTAAGGAAACTTGAGGCATTGATGATTCGTTGAAGGAATAGCCTCAAGGAGTTTGATGTAAGGACGGCCAAGTATACCCTTCAGTGAAGGATCAATTTCAAGAATGTGGAACTCAACTTCCATATGGCAGACTGGGCCCAGTTCAACTTTCAAATAAATCATGCCTAATGGTGAACGCATTGAATTGTCGTAGGCAGTGACTGAGATAGGTAAGGGTAGCCACTTCTCCCTCGGTATTCCACATAGCTCAAGGGTTCTCAGAGGTAAGACATTGATAGAGGCTCCAGTGTCCACTAAACACACGTCCATAGCTCTCATACAGATATTAACAGTGATGCTTAGGGCTATACCCTGCACTGCCAGGGGTGCCAGCTCAGATGAATGGAATGTGATAGATGGTTGCTCACCCGGTGGCACTAACAAGGCAGTGATCTTCTCTACTGGCACATCTTCATTAACCATAACCCTTTGTAAGTATTTCATTATGGCTTATTGATGGGTCTTAGACCTATTAATCAGCTCAAGCACGGAGATGCATACCGGTATTGTGTCCAGATGTTTCAACAAATAATATTGAGTGCCTGGTGCACTCTCTTCGTTCTGCACTTCATCAACTGCTCGTGACGGACCCTCTTGAATAGCAGACTGTGGGTGATGTCTACTGTCAGGTTAATGAGGGTTTTTGATGGCATAAGTAGTGGTGCAGGGGATGATTGTGCAATATGTATGAGGGGTTTAGTGGGTGGTATGGAATTGTAGTAGCTGGGTGATGGCATGGGGGAAGGGATGCGTAGTAGCGGTTTGGATGGCATGAGGGGTTCATGAGTGAATGATGGTTGGTTAGTGGGTAATGATGGTGGAAATTTTGAGGTGGTGGCTACAGGTTTTAGGATGATAGGTGGTGGAGTGGGGATACTAAGTATGGGTCTTAGGATGGCAGTTGGTGGAGTGGGGGTACTATGTACGGGTTGTGATGGCGCGAGTAAAGGCTTGGAATAAAGATAATGCGGCGAGGTGGTGGTACAGCAGTATTCTGGCTGTGTAGGACAGAGTATATAGATGATGTGTCTTCTACCCTCTACTGCTGTCCCATGTTAGCCTCAAACTGGCTATTGATAAGAATCAGGGCTATTTGATTAGGGTGGTCCAGCAGCGGATTTTGGACTATTCTCATGTTCTGCAGAGGTGCCGCCTGTTGGACTGGGGCTCTCTGAGCTTGTTGTGACTGTTGTGGTTGTTGTTGGTCTCTTTGCCCTCAATGTTCTGATGTATTTTCTCATTTCTTCCCAGTCGATACCCCCCTGGTCATTCAAATCATGAATATAGTCCCTAAATTGGAAGCATACATCTACAGTGTGCCCAGGCTGACGATGGAATACACAATAGCAGGACGTATCAACATTCTATGGCCAGATGGCTTGTTCCTTAGGCAATGCCAATGCGTTGGCTGCCATGAAAGCATTGAAGATATCAGTAAGTGATTCTGGTAACTGGGGGTAAGCTACTCTCCTAGGGCCGAGAGGTTTCCTCTGTTGGGAGTAGTCATTTGGGGGAGGAACCTAATTGTAATTCGGCTGCTGCCGAGGTTGGTTATACACTTGCTATTGGGGTTACTGGGGTTACTGAGGTTGTTGAAGTTGCTAAGGAAGTGGCCTATAGCCCTGTTGATTCTGCGGCCTCTGCATACTGTACTGTGGCAGCTGGTTTCTGACAAACTGAGCATGGTTGTTGTTCATGATGCTAACCTGCTCATAGGATAGGGTACCTTCAGTGGTTGGACACATGGTAGGAGTATTTGGAATGTTAAGCTTCCTGGGTGGAGGCCTGTTGGTTTGATGAGGATCAAACACGCTGGAAAACGTGGAGTCCTTAATGGCATTTTGGGCATAGCGCGCCCTCTCATACAGATTTGCCATAGTGGTCAGATTATTCCATGTTATGACCAATTTATACTATGGGGTAGCATTAGCAATCATCATTTTCACCTGCTCCAGCTCAGACAGGTGGTCTCTTATTTTCTCAGCCATGGAACGCCATCTGTCAGCGAACACTACAAAGTCCTCATCGGGCTTCATCTTCTCATTCACTAAGTCTGTGATAGATAAGGTTGGTGCAACCCTATCTTTGTACCTCTACAGGAACTTTTTGGATACTGTGTCAAAATTTTCAGCCTCACACAGATCCAATGAGAACCACTCCAAAACTGACCCTTCCAATGACCTTCTAAAATGAAAGGCCAGTGCTCCCTTGTCATTTTGCCAGAAAGAAGATTCGTATAAGAATTCCTTAAGATGAATAAAAGGGTTGCCCGTGCCCTTATACTTCCTGTATACTTGCATCTTAGAGGGCAGAAGGTGGAAAACTGGTAGCTCAGAAACAGACATTTCAGGAGTAGTCTTAGCATCCATTGTTCTTTGGAAATTCTTGAGCTACTCATCTATTTGTGTGATCTTGTTAAGCAGTATTTGAGTAGTCTGATCTGCTGGCTGAGGAGGTGGTTGTTAAAAAGCCTGCCCTCGAGAATAAAGTGGGAACAGGAGGACAGTAAGGTCGCGAATTAGCAACATTCCCACCGTTCCCGAACGCGTTCTGATAAATTGGAGTCTACGGCCTGACCGGGTGCCGCGAGTTGGATTGTTGATGGCCCATGGGCCAGGGAGTAGAAATGCAAAGGCCTTCCATGGCCTGGGTGGGAGCTTGATAAATAGCAGGATGAACCAAGGTGTTTGGTTCAGAAGGACCTAAGGGGGTCTTTCCCTCCTAAATAGATTGGATTTCCTCTAGCTAACGAGGATCCACATGGGTAGCCAGAGCTCCTATAAGAGTGGCTAAATCAGACGAAGGATTAGATGAAGGCCCAACTTGATCATGGGCTTCCTCAAAAGTGGTGTTGGAAATGACATGAACACATAAGGGGTCACCCGTATTCATATGATATAGATTAGGATGAATTTGAGCTCGAGGGGCATGAGCATCTCTCTCATCTTAAGAGTATAAAGAATCGTAGACTTGATGGGTATCTCCCTCGTACCCAACCACATCTTCTTACTCAAGAGAAACCATGTCGAGAGTTCTACCTGAACATAGCATCATGGTGTTTGACTAATTCACAGAGTTTCATCAAGTTTGCATAGATTAACAACCAAGTGAATGCTTACATTGTTCATTGTTTTGGAGAATTTCTTGTTAAGTCAATTGAATTTTATGAATGAGTTCTCTCAATGGGTAGGTTCCTAGTTTCAGTTCAATTTTCCACCGCTATATGCTATGGCTTTCACTCACAACGGTACGAAGATCTACCTGGTACTTCAAAGGTACAACCAGCCCAATGAACAGAGAGGAATTCTCTACTTTTAGGGACTTACGGAGGTCTCAACACTAACCACTCTAGCCTAACCGAGAGATCGACCCAGTCAGAGAGAGGTGAGAGTGCCGAGAGGGGTGTTCCTATAGAAAGGGGAGTGAACTCCCAGTGCAAATGACCTGTAGCCGTGGTGGCATCTAATGCAATAGATATGAATATAATAGTAAAAACAAGTCAAAAATTCGAGATCTGTTGGCTGAAGGTTAGGCTGCTTGAATGGCATTGTTCTGAGTTGACCCTATTAAACACAGTAACCCACTGTTAACAAAGCCTCGGGTAGCAAGGTAGACAGGATAGGCTAAATGGCATCAGCCCTAGGCGACGTTGTTCAATACAGCGTCACTTTGTCTCGACGCTATTTAAACCCTGTAAACAGAAAAACAAGAAAATAAATACGGACAATCCCCTCTCAAACTAACAAGGCAAAATAATGACCAACTAATCATGCAAGACTCAATCTAAACAGATAAATTATTATGCAAACAAACATGGATATCAATTCGAACACATACGCTCTTCCAACACTTCCAACTTCAAACAATCACAGGAGGGCAAAATCTTGCCACTAGGGGTGTGTACGAGGTGCACGTGGGGATAAAAACCAAACAACCAACCCATAAACGTGTCCGAGGGACACAAACGGTGCACACGAGGGTGCCCAATAGAAAATCAACAAGAGTGAGAAAAACGGCATGACAAGTCCCACCGTGATCGTCAAAAAGCTATGGTGCTCAAATAGTATGTGTGATTCTAATGACATCATGTCTTAACATAATTAACAAATCAAATTTAAAACTAAACGTGATCGTCAGAAACTGAGGGCTTCAAAGGAAAAGATGATCGCTACTAACCTTGCGGAATTTAGGAGATTGTGTTACTTTATTCCTCTCTTTCGGCTGGCCAAAAAAAAAGACCCTTTTCTCTACTCTCATGTTTGTTGTTTGGTTGTTTTCTTAGCCTTTCAATCTTTCCTTCCTTCAAGCCTTTTTCCTTCAATACATTGCAAAAAGACAATCAAAATAAAAGAAAGAATATGGATTAGAACTAGAGTAGTATAGTGTAAAGATTGAGGTTTCGAATCCGGTTATCGGGTCAGTTTTGGGGTCGGATCCCTCGGTTTGGGCCCTTGCGGGGCTAGGGCTTGTGTTCTCTCGCTCGACACGGTTCAAATGGCGTCCAACAATGTGGACGTGTTTTAGGTTGTGCCACGTAGGCACCACGTGGGTTGGCTTTGGGGTGCGAGAGTACGGCTCCGGTTTTATCGTCTGAATAGCGTCTTGTATAGACGACACCATTTAGAGTACGGCCTTGGTTTGTCAGTGTACGGCCCGGACTTGTCGTCTGAATAACGTCGGGCTTGAACGACGTGTTTTTCCTAGTTTCTGTTTGACCCCGCGAACCCTCCCTCCTTTCCCTCATTCTCTCCTTTCTCTTCTCTCTCCTCTCTTCCCTCTGACCCTCCGGCTCCCTTTCCCCCTTCTCCTTCCTTTCTTCTCCCCATTCCTCCTCTCCCTCCACTCCATTAACCTCCCAACTTCCTCCACTATCACCAGCACTTCCACCGCGGCGCATTTCTCTCTGGACAGCGGCCGACGTCCCGGTGGAGTAACGGCGTCCATGGCGATACCGGCGATGGCGTGTGGCAAGGCGGGTTAGTGGCTTGGAGCTCGGAGGAGTTCGAGTAACCGGTAGGGTGACGATCCCCATTGTATTTCGTTTAAAACCATATTTTTTCCCGATTTCGAGCATGTTTAGGGGATTTTTTGGGTGAAAATACTAATTGCATGTAATGAAGAATTGTGGGTTTTTAATGGGTATTTAGGTTCTCCTCCTCCCTCTCTATTTTTATGGTGTTTTGTGAGAATTTGGGGGAGAAATCCCATTTTGAAATTCGGGGGAGGCCGGAGGAGAACCTGTCTGTCAGGGTTAAAAGACATCTGGGGACAGCGACGCCATTTAAAAGCCGGCTTCCACCCACAACGCCATTTAACCCCAGATAACAGACTCTGTCTCTAGATTGAATAGCGTCCAAAGACAGCGACGCCTTTTAAACGGCGACTTCCATGCACGATGCGTTTTAAGTTCATATCATCCCGAGGCATGTCTCTGTTTCTGTCGTTATTAGGCGACTAGGGACAGTGACGCCTTTTAAACGGCAACCCATTTGGACGACGCTATTTAGGCCATATTCCGAAGCCTATTTTCACATGAACCAGTTTATGAGTCTTGAATGACGTCGGCCTTGGGCGATGCGATTCAAGACAGAATCTCATTAATTCCTGTAATTAACATGTGTTTACATTGATAGATAGTTTGGTTAATTGCATATTTGAGAACATACTTGAGGACTATGATTTATACGTGATCGGTTCGCACCGTGTTGCGTTTTGTGCAATCGTGGACCTAGAGTGACAGTTGTTAGCACTTAGGCACTCCGTGTCGGTGTAAGAGTGACACGGCGCCGGTGTGGGAGTGGTGAGGTGACGCCTAAAGAGAGGGTCACCTGGTGTACCCCGGGGTATAGCTAGTACCGGTATGGGCGTGGTACATTCGGAGTGTCACTCGTGCTGGGGGAAGCAGAACCACCTTGAGCCAGGTCAGGCCGGAGTAGCCAGTGTGCTATCTAAGGGGTTGCTATTTGGTCTCAGCGGGTCGGTGTTTTCCGCGTTCGGCCATGTGACTTGTGTGTTTAGCCGAGATGCTAGATGTGGACTCTGTGGTAGTTTCAGAATCGTATATGTTACTGTTATAAATGCGTGTGTTTTATATCAAAATTGTGTTACTACTTTATTTAGTTAAATTGCCTATAATTGTGTACTGCACTTGTGGGTGTGTGAGTGGGTGGTGGGGATCGAAGGATCCCTACTGAGTCTTTTTCAATGAGACTCATCCCATGCGGTTTTCAGGTGAGGGTTCCACGCAGGCGTAGCGAGGAGAGTGTTGCCTTGGGCTGCGCGCCAGCAGCCGCTGTTCAGGGGTATGCCCCGACGTAGTTGTTATTTCCTTTTTTGGCATGTACGCTTAATTATTTCTTTTTCAGTTGGAGTATATAATTATTTGCTGAGTCGAGTCGAATTGTAATAATTTTTAATTTCTACAATTTTTTTACAATTCAATGTGATGTAGATGTTTAGCTTAGTTTATCATTTATTTTTCAGACTTATCGAGATCCTAGTTTGGCTCCAAATTTAATGATTCGGTACCCATTTAGTAATCGGATCCCTGATTATAAGGTGGCAGCTCGTTACATATAGTATATATCCTATATAGCAAATCAAACATGCCACTAAACTAAAAAGACTCACTTTTTATATTTCTTTAAACCCCTATTGCATGCATAGGTTTGGGAAAGATGGTGTGGTGTGTGTATGATGAAGTGATGTGATGAAGATTCTAATCGAAACAACAATGAAAATCAATGATGAAAAACTAACCAGAACTAGATGGAAAGAAAGAAAAGGGAAAAAGAGATTGGCCCCCCCATAGTCTTGATCTTCCAAAGCTTCAAAAGGTAGAGAAGGATGAAGAAGATGAAGCTCCAAAGCTTGTCCTCATTTTTCTTCTTGAGAGCCTCTAAAATCCTTGCCTTGAACTCCAAAATCTCCAATAGCCAACCTTTTTCAAAGGCCATGTACATATGTATACATAGAAGCTTCAATTAGGGTTGTTTGGGCTTCAAAACGGCTCTCCCGCGGAGCCGGACTTGCCTTGGATGTTTATCCAAGAGTTGGAAACCCTTCCAACCTCGGGAACTGGATTATCTCGGCCAAATCATGTTTATCAGGAAACTGCTTTAAACGTGTCGTTCCTTAGGGACGCCATTTGGCTAATTAAAGGGGCCAAAATAGAAAGAAAATCCAAAAAGGATTAGGAAACCTAAAAGGCGTCGTCTATTAGCGATGTTCTTTAGATAATTAGGAAATTAATTCAAATTCAAAATTGAAAATCCAAATGGATTAGGAACTAAATGGCGTACTCCATGAGTGACGTTATTCAATTAAATCTATCCAGATTTAAGAATTTAACTTCGAACTAATTTCTGATAGAAATCTAAATGGCATCGGTCATGGTCAATGTTAATCAACGAATATCGAGAAAAATTAATAAAAAATAATTAATGATTAAAACTCAGACCATTTCAAAGCATTATAATTGTGACATGAAATTTACTTAATATGAGGTCAAAATTAGCGTGTCTACAGGACATATATAAAGAAAATTAGAGTTTAGTTGATACAAATAGGTTGTTGGATAGAAAAATATACTACTGAAATTTTATCATATTTTTCGGACAAAGAATTATAATTTTTGCCTAATAAGACTAATTTTTACAGTTGAAAATAGCAAACAGATTCAGAAATTGATCAAACTTGGTGAACATGTCCAAGAGATTAAAAGAATCATATGACAAAGTTTCATATAATTCAGATATCAAACGAATAATTTAGAGTATCAAATAACACAAAGAACTTAAGTCAAATTGGATCAATCGAATAAATAACATAATAATAGGCAAATAAAATCTAAAATTTATGATATTTTACCAAAAGTATAAGAGGTCAAAATCAAAGTATGTTCAAAATTTCAAGTCAATCGGTTAAGGGACAAATGAGTTATGGTCAATTTACGTTCAGGCTGAAAATTGGTCTCAGTTCTGAAAAGTAGCAAAAGACACTAATAACTGTAGCCAAAGGTACTCATAACTATAGCCAAAGGCTTATGACCCCATAATCTTTAGGTAAGAATGATGGCGGGGATAGTGGATGCATTTTGGATGCATTATTAAATCACGTCGGCTCGCGGTGATGTGTTTTAACATGCGTCCATTAAGGCCGATGCCTTTTAGATCGGATTTTTTTGAACTTACATATTTCATGAATTTGATCAAAAATTGATGATACAAAGTGAGAACTGAAATCATAGATTCATGGAATATTGTTCCAAAAATCATGTTTGACTATTTTTTAAAATTAAAATGAAGTTTTTATATTAATATAAAATATCATTTAATGGGTTACTATCACCATCATATCGCCTTCCTGGTTGCATTTGTGGATTGTCCTCGCTCCTTCCTCAGTTGCCTTGATCAGATTACAATAATTCTAGAATTACATGTAATTAGAAGAGAGCCTTATGGCGAGTACAAGAGAGAGGGAGGTAGAAATACATCGGAGAATGAGAGAGGGAGAGATACGCAGATCTCTATTTATTAACAATTTAATAAACATCCATCATTCATCCACGATCCACACAAACACATCATTCCTCACATGAATAATTAAATAAGTACATATCCATGACCACGGTGTGTTTTAAACATCCCACATATGATTCAACGCATCACATGGCTAAAATAAAAGAGTTTTCAAAAATAGATAACTTTTGCTTTCAAAAAGCTGGGATCCAATCAAAATTGGTATTTGAATTTCGAAAACACTTTTAATTAACTTATCATACAATCAAATCTAATTAAAAGCATCAAAACACATATCACATGTGCACACACTCCAAATTAATAATTTCATATTATTCCATGCAAATTAGAACATTTCTAATAATCTAACACTTATATTAAACCCCATTAATAATCTAACAATTAGACTATTAAAATATATACTAATCTTACTCTAAGATCAGTCCATTTTAAATTAATTACTAATTTAACATTTAAATCAGTAATCACCTCTCTTAAATCATTAACTACTAATCTAACTCTTAGATTAGTAAACTAATGTTAGTTAATAATTAACAATCTAACTCTTAGATTAGTTAATTTTAAATTAATTATTAACTTAACATTAAAATTAACAATTAATTCCAATTAACTAAGAGGTGTAAATCTAACTCTTAGATTATATAATTAATGATCACTAATTTAACACTTAAATTAGTCATTTAAAGTTAACTATTAATTTAACACTTAAATTAATAACTAACTCTAACTAATTAACAATTAGATTAATTAATAATTAATAATCTAACAATTAGACTAATAATCATTAATCACTAATCTAACAATTAAATTAGTTAATTAAAATTAATTATTAAGTTAACATTTAATCTAATAATCAACTCTAATTACATTATAACTAACTGTTAATTAACATGATTCAAAATCATTATGCCCAAATAATTAAAATTGATTAATAAATTTAAATATCAAAGCAATTTTGAATGTTAAATTAAAATCAGATTTTAATTTTATTAATGGGCATTGAGTTTAATACAAAATAGGGGTTTTAAGAAAGGCTTTAGGAAATAGCCCTAAAAGGGCAGCCCACTGATCCCTGGTACGGACCAGGGCCGAACCAGGTCCAACAGTGGGCTCGGACCAGGCCCGGAAGCCTGGCTCGAGCCCTACTGGGCCTGGCTCGGACCCACTGGTCCGGGCCAGGGCCAGCAGGCCCCGGACCCGTCGGGTGTGGGCTTGGGCGCCCAGCGCCCGACGGATCCTTCCCCCCCACCCGAGACTCCCTGTCGCACAGGGAGTTTAGGGCGGTGAGGAGCCCCCTTTTTCAGCGGGATATCAGGGCTCCGTTAGCCCCACCGCCGGACGGCGCCGTTGCCGACGCTTCACCACCGGTGAACCCCGCCGGAAAACGCCTCCCAAGTCCTCTTCTATGTGGAAACCGATCCCCTTTTTCCACTCTAAATTTCTGGTTCCAAACCGAGAAGATGCAGACGAGGACTCCGGATGCAGCACCACCGGCTAGTTCAGGGCGGCGGCCTTACATCCCCGTGGTGACCGGCAACCCCGAAAGGGCAATCTGGGTGCCGGCCCAATCCCAAACACTTGGCAAGGCAAGAACGAAGCCGCCGATAACCCGGTTCTTCGTCCAACGAAGAACATCAAAACCCCCAAAAAAAATCAAAAATTGCAGAACATTAATCCGATTAATATAGTGTTCATCATATAAACATAGTTCTAACAATATAATCGTATTCGTGTATAGAATAAATTCATGGAATTATTAAATCGGAGACCGAAACGGGACGAGAAACAGTGGAACCTGGCTTTGATACTACTGTTCGTTTCTTGGGTTTCTCCGGATCGCTCACGCAGCGGAAAATAAAATTAAAACAGAGATCCGTTCCCATTTCGAAAAATCTAAAAACACGATAATCGGATTATCGGTTCTCACCGTGTGCAGATTCGAATCCGCAACCGTTCGGTTCCGTCGGTACGACACCGCAAGCCGCGCAAGCGCCCGGCCTCTAGTGAAGTCCACGCGATCCTCCTCGCGACGGATATCCTCACGTTCCTCATTCTTCGCGGCCCACAAAACCTCCGCTGGTCGCCGCAATGATCGCCGCAACGCGCGGACGATTTCCCGTCGAACGGGAGTCGGAGAAGCGACGGAGCAGATCTAGATCTGTCTGGGACGTCAGAGAGAGAGAGAAACAGAGGAGGGGCAGCTAGGGTTAGCAACAGCTTGGCCTGCTCAGCCCGTTCGCTATGTTTTATACTAACCATGTGATTTTTCATAAAAACCCCCGGTTTGTATAAAACCCACTTATTTATCCATCGCCTTGAGAATCATTTCCGTATGACCCTCTAGGCCCAATTACCAATCTAGTTAATGGCCCAACAAGCCTAGTGACTCCTCACTGGATTTATTAATCAGTTAATAACCCTTTATTAATTAATTAATCAATCTAATTGATGTTGCACATCGAATTCGACCGGGCCTCCGATCACGTTGGGTGCCAAGCAACACCGCGTGAACCCGGAAGGTATCGGAGTTAAGCAACCCACTTTTGGAACCTTTCCGCCGACAGTTACCGTGTGGATATAATCCTTCATTCGTACAATACTCTCGAGTCAACTCGGGGTATGGCTTGCTGTCGAACCCTAACCGGTCGACTCATTTGGATTGGATGCCGCTGATAAATATCGAAAAACTCCTTTCCCAATATTATCGTCCGCCCTAGCCAGGGACTTTCTGATAGAATTGGGTGGCCTCAAAGCCAATCATTGTACATTCTAGTTCAGATTATTAATAAAGGCAATTATTTCTTCATTTATAGTTCTTGCAAATTAACTATCGTAATGAAGGTCCGTAGACAAATGTATGGGATATTGAATCATGATGAGATCATGATAGTGAGATAAATATCCTCAGTCACTTGTCTTAAACAGTTCTCGATCATAGGATATTTGAGATGGACATTAAATATCCGATAAGATCGACACAAGTTATGTGTGCTCATGTGATGAGGGTGAATGATCTCACATTCACTCGTGTAGTGACACTAAGACAAACTTGTGGGTGCTCATTAGAGAATGAGTTCACTGAACATACCCAAATAAGAATTCCTGGATGGTAATTATACCTATTAGTCAACCAGGGAATTCATTCGTTGCAGTAGCACAGTTGGTCCTTTGACCTGAGTCACCAATGATACCTTGTTTGTGGACCATTGTATCTTGATTCTCTGACTTGTGGACTTTAACCATTAAGTCCACGATAGTCGGTCTCTCAGATACAGTGGAAAGTTTGCGAAGGTAATTGAGTGAACAATAAGGGATCACTAACTCTTGGTATAAGACTGGAGAGAGAATGTCCTATGGATGTGTACACATAAATCCCTGGCCATAGTCAAATGAAAGAGATGTCTTTCTAGAAATTAACTGAGTACTGGAATCCACCTAAATAATGCGATAGAGGGTTTGACTATAAAACCATACCCTTATATTATTGGGACATTGCATGAGTGAAGGATTGTATCTGTGCGGTATCTGCAGACGGAAAGGTTCAATTGAAGGGAACAATATCCCTTATATCTTATGGGATCATGAGGTAGTGTTTGGTGCTGTTCATGATCAGAAGACCAAGTGAATTAATCATCAGATGATAATCCACTTGTTTATTAAATTAATCATTTAACATATGATGTTTAAATGTTAATTAATAAATATTAAACTCTAGAATCAGTTCTAAGTTTAATGGGCCTGAAACCGGACTGATATATGGGCCTAGCGGGTCACACACATAAGAGTTCTCGTCAGACGGTGAGAGACGTTAAATTTCATGCTTATCTGGGTTTTTATGAAAAGCCGCAGGATAAACATGAAGATTTAATGGAGATTTATCCAAGGCCAAACTCTTGGATAATCATGAGGATTAATCCTTGTGCTTATCCTTATTTCTTATATAAGGAGGCCAAGGGGAGGGGTAAAAGTTAGTTGGACGAATTTTACACCCCATATTCTCTATCTCCTCTCTCTCTCTCCTTCTCTCTCGCTTGGAGTAGATCTGTCTCTCTCCGCGCATGGTGGATTTGAGATCTGGTCGGAGCACTCAAGTCGAGGATGAAAACGCGTCTGCAGCGGGAGCTCGTGTGGATACCTCTAGAGATCGTGCGCGTGCGCGATTACCGAGTCGGAATCATCCACGGGAGATTCGAAACCCCGCAAAGGTGAAGAACCGTTCTTCCCACGCTATTTTATTGTCCATTTTACGATCCCAGCAACCGATACATAGGAATCGATTTTATTTTCCGCTGCGCTAGGCGATTCCTTACAGTGGTATCAGAGCCAGGTTGCTAGTTCGATCGTAAAACGGCTTCGTTTTGCGTGATTTTCTCGTTATGCGTGAAGAACCCGTATTGTACGTGTTCTTGGGCTAAAAATTATTTTAATAATCTGGGAATCGTTCCCACGTTTTTAGAATGTCTAAAATTATTGGGATTTGATCCAGGATTTAAAAGGGGTATTTCGTTCATGATGATGGATGAATATGTGGCTAGAAATATTAGGGCTGGATATATTTTTCACATGATAAGAATCCTCTATCTGCACGTCTAACCAGGATAGTCTTGGCTGTTGTAAACATGCATGTAGATTCACTGTTAACCTGAATCTTTATCATCCGTTTAGAACTGTAATAGGGGAGATTAGCATGGGATTTAATATATCCATCCTGATAGGTCTTCTCCGATAACGATCATAGATAACCTGTTATCTTCATCTTGCCATGCGACAATGTTAACAGGCATACCCTACATGTGAGTTGGTTGGAAGACATCCGACTGCTCCCAACGGCATCACCTAGGATGTCCGTCGGCATCGCAGGCACTGCGATTGCCTGCACCTGCAAGCTTGGAGGGGCTTGTCCGGCGACTTGCTTAAGGGGAGGACCGGCGTTATAAAGGGATGTCCGGGGCGACGCCGGCGACGTTTGACGCCATCGACGACGTCCACCGGCGCCGTGGAAGACGGCCGGAGCCCCACCGCCCATCGGCCGGGTCGGCGGTGACGAGCCCTCGCCGGTCGGGGGAGAACCAGGCGCTGCTGCGTCTGTTTCGCGGGCAAGGGACGAAGAACGTTCCCGGCGGCGATCGCCAGGGTCACCGGCGACGTCCACCGGCGCCGTGGAAGCCGGCCGGACCCCCGCCACCCTTCGGCTGGGCCGGCAACGCCCTCCCCCCCACCGGTCGGGGTGCGAACCAGTCGCCCCCTGCCAGAAACCCTAATCAGGCGGCGGGGGCAACCGGCGCGTGGGCCAGCGGGCCGGCCCGCCCGGACCCGCTGACCCGCGCCGGATCCGGACCGGGTCCGGACCCGGCAACCCGCCCACAGACCCGTTAAGCCATTTTTAGCCCATTTTAAACCCTTTTCAGCCCATTTTAAAATTGTTTTAAAACAGAAAACTTATAGGAATAATTAATAACTGTTATTAATTATTCTTATGATTATTAACAGGTCATTAAACTGTTTAATGACTATTAATTCACTTAAAGGGTTTTATTAATAATAGGGTATTAGTTAATTATTTAAAAATGTTTTAGATAATTAACTTCCCTATTAAATCAATTAAGTTTAAAACTGTTTTAAACTTATTTTATGCATAACTTGATTTTATCTAGCTGTTCAAAATGTTTGAATTAGGATTTAGATTAACTGAATGGTTAAGTTATTTCATTAGTCAATAATGTTTTGAATATTATTGATAATGTTGAAATAAGTGTTATTTCGAAAACTTATTGGTATTATAATTTTATATTTATAAAAATTTAATACCAAACTGTAATTATGTGATAATTATGATGCATGTGATGTGTTTTATGGTGGGATGATCATGGACTTAATATTATCATGTGATGATTGATGTAAATGAATGCGATGCTTATTTCATTTGGTATTTTAAATAGAACCTGCGTGTCCTCCTCTCTCTTAATCCAAATGTACTCTCTACCTTCCTATAAGATTGTACTCCCCTTGATAAGATCAAGGTTTCTTATTGTTTAAATGTACATTTATGGACCTGCGAGTCCTAAATTTTATATTTAAATGTTACGGATTAAGCTTAGAGGACGGGATCTTCTGAAGACACCACTGGAGGAAGGACTCGCATCAAATGGAACCAGTGTTGTTGTTTTCACATTAGGATTCTATTATGGATCATCGTTTGGCTCCGATGATTCCATAGTAGCTTTAGCTTTAATTTTTCTGCATATATGTGATATTTGTGGACTATGCTATCATATATATATTTCTATTAAGTATTATGATACTTCAAATCGAAAGACTATTGATAGCACGATTTTTATAAGTCAACTCAAAAAACCCTCTTTTAAAATTTAAGTTGTAAACGTGAGATATTTAGAATAATCCATGTAACCCACCATCATTATAGATCTTAGGATAATTCTTATCTCAAATGGATTTGTTGTGCTACCACAAGGTCTATTTGATTTAGAAATTAACCTAGGTCTACGACATGTGATGTCATTAAGATAAATGGACAAATAGTACAGTTTTGTTGTGCTACCATAAGGATTGCACTATGAATTCATGTTATCTGACTAATGATGGATAAACTTAACTGAATCATTTGATTTGTTGTGCTACCACAAGGTCATTCTGATTCAGGGGTTAAATTGATCGGATATTGCAAATGTTGCAATTGTCAAGAGTTGACTGCCTAAGGGACTTGATGTGATTTGTTGTGCTACCACAAGGTCACTTGCATGATGCCCGAAGGATTCTGATCCCCACTAGGAGATCACCGGAATCTCCCGTTCTGTATATTAGAGGGTCATACAGATCGCCGAAAAATAGTGGGAGCCTAAATCTAGATTAAAAGTCCTAAATCATATTTTAAGAACTATCTGCTTATTTTTATATTTCCTTGTAGGTCGCTATGTCGTCACCTAACCCCCTTCGTTGCATACTTGATGCAAACAAACTCACGGGACCTAATTACATTGACTGGTTACGCAACCTGAAGATTGTCCTCAGGTGTGAAAAGCTAGCCTATGTCCTGGATCAACCAGATCTAATGCAACCCGGTGATAATGCTAGCGAGGATGAATTAATGATGTTTGACAATTGGAAGGAGGACTCTGTCAAGGTCCAGTGTTATATGCTTGGTTCAATGAACAATGAACTGCAACGACAGCATGATAACATGGAACCTAAGTCCATTCTGAATCACCTACAAGAGTTGTTTGGTGAACAATCCAGAACAGAAAGATATGAGATATCTAAGAAATTGTTCAGGACCAGAATAAGCGAGGGCACAGCTGTGCAAACTCATGTGCTCAAGATGATAGAATGTATTGAGAGGCTTGCAGTGCTTGGCTTTGTTATGAACAATGACCTAAGCATCGACTTAATCCTACAGTCCCTTCCAGATTCATTTTCACAATTCATTATCAACTTCAATATAAACAAAATTGAAGTTACACTGGCTGAGCTGCTCAACATGTTGAAGACAGCAGAAGGCACTATCCAGAAAGACAAGCCACATGTAATGCTTGTTGGTAAGACCAACAAAAAAAGAAAAGTTGGACAGACCTTTAAGAAAGGTAAGCCTAAGAAGCTAGTGAAAAGCAAACTGGCGGTTCAAAAGGACAAACCTAAAGTCAATGACAAAGGTCAGTGTTTCCACTGCCATAAAGAAGGTCACTGGAAGAGAAACTGCAAGATTTATCTAGCAGAAAAAGCAAAGGAGAAGCTTGGTGAAGCTTCAGGTATACTCATGATCGATCTTAACTTGTCTTATAGATAATCAACATCTTGGGTATTAGATACTGGATGTGTTTCTCATATCTGCAATAACTTGCAGGTGCTAACAAGTAAAAGAAGATTGAACCGCGGAGACGTGGATCTGAGGCTTGGGAATGGAGCAAAAGTTGTTGCGTTAGCTGTGGGGACAGCAAGACTTCAGATGCAGTCAGGAGACTCATTGGAACTAATAGATTGTTATTATGTTCCGACCATTATTAGGAATATCATATATATTTCATGTTTAGATAAACAAGGATATTCTATGAAACTAGAGAATAAAGGTTGTTCCATTTATCAAGGAGACAAATTGTTTGCTTCTGGATATTTATTGAATGGATTATATTTACTTGATATTTCATATGATGTTTGTTTGGTAAATAAATCTCTTGAACGAATAGATAAGGATGTGAAAAAATCGTACCTATGGCATTGTAGGCTAGGTCATATAAATGAGAACATGATCATTAGATTGCAAAAGAATGGATATCTTGATTCATTTGATTATGAATCATTTGCAACCTGTGAAGCTTGTCTCATGGGAAAGATGACCAAAGCTCCATTTTTAGGACATGGAGACAGAGCTCAGGACTTATTGGAACTAATACATAGTGATGTATGTGGTCCAATGTCCACTCATGCTATGGGTGGTTACTCATACTTTGTTTCATTTACAGATGATTTCTCAAGATATGGCTACATATATTTAATGAAATATAAGTCAGAAGTCTTTGAGAAATTTAAAGAGTTTAAAAATGAAGTTGAGAACCAGACTGGAAAGAGTATCAAAACTCTTCGATCAGATCGAGGGGGTGAATACTTAAGTACATAATTCACACAATATCTTAAGAATAATGGTATTTTGTCTCAATGGACTCCTCCCCATACACCACAATTAAATGGTGTATCGGAAAGGAAAAATCGTACTCTATTAGATATGCTGCGATCAATGATGAGTTATGCTAAACTTCCAATCTCTTTATGGAGATATGCACTATTGACTGCTGCATATCTGTTGAACAAAGTTCCCAGTAAGTCTGTATCTTCCACTCCATATGAGATATGGAAAGGAAAGAAACCAGACTTTAAGCATGTTAGAGTCTGGGGTTGTCCTGCACATGTCAAAAGACATGATCCAGACAAACTGGATTCCAGGACAGAAAAATGTAGATTTGTAGGATATCCAAAAGAGACTTTTGGATATTATTTCTATCAGCCCAGCGATCAAAGGGTGTTTGTCGCAAAAAGAGCTGTCTTCTTAGAGAAAGAATATCTTTTAAAAGAAGACAGTGGGAGCTAGATAGAATTGGAAGAAATTCTAGACTCACAAATCAACACTAGTTCATCTACTGAACCATTGACTCAAGAACTTGTTCAAGATGATACACAAAAGGTTCACAGATCAGGTAGAGTGCCTAAGCAGCCTGAAAGATATGTTTGACATATCGATGATGGCAAACCAAAAGTGCACTTAAATGAGGATGATGATCCTCAAACCTACCAAGAAGCCATGAATAGTCAAGAATCAGAGAAATGGCTAGAGGCAATGAATTCTGAAATTCAGTCCATGTATGCCAACCAAGTTTAGAACTTGGTTGATCTGCCAGAAGGTATAGTACCTATTGGCAGTAAATGGATCTTTAAAAGAAAGATCGGGGCAGATGGACAGATTGAGACATACAAGGCAAGGCTGGTAGCAAAAGGATATCGTCAAAGGCAAGGTTTTGACTATGACGAAACCTTTTCTCCAGTTGCCATGATTAAGTCAATCAGAATACTTCTTGCTATCGCCGCATTCTATGATTATGAAATATGGCAAATGGATGTGAAAACAGCATTCCTTAACGGGAACCTTCAAGAAGAGGTGTATATGATACAACCTGAAGGATTCACTTCCAAAAAGCATTCAAGCAAGGTATGCAAGCTGCAAAGATCCATTTATGGATTAAAGCAGGCATCCCGAACTTGGAACTTAAGATTTGATGAAGCAATCAAATCTTATGACTTCATTAAGAATGAAGATGAACCTTGTGTATACAAAAAGACTAGTGGGAGCGCAGTTACCTTTTTGGTACTTTACGTTGATGACATTCTACTCATTGGGAATGATGTAGGAATTTTGTCATCAGTAAAGACTTGGTTATCCAAAAACTTCTCCATGAAAGACTTGGGAGAAGCATCCTATATTCTGGGAATAAGGATCTATAGAGATAGGTCAAAAAGGATGCTTGGCTTATCCCAATCCATGTACATAGATACCACAGTCAAAAGGTTTGGCATGGAAAATTCCAAGAGAGGCCTCGTTCCACTGAGGCATGGAATTTATCTCTTTAAAGGAATGTCTCCCAAGACACCTGAAGAGAGAGGATACATGGATAGAGTTCCTTATGCCTCGGCAATAGGATCTATCATGTATGCAATGCTATGTACTAGAATTGATGTGGCACACCCACTAAGTGTCACTAGTAGATATCAGGCTGATCCAGATGAAGAACACTGGAAGACGGTGAAATGTATCCTTAGATACTTGAGAAGAACTAAGGATCTATTTCTCGTCTATGGAGGAAACGACTTGGAACATCGAAGGTTTACTGACTCGAGTTTTCAGTCGGATATGGATGATAGCAAATCCATGTCTTGATTTGTGTTCATGTTAAATGAAGGTGCAGTAAGTTGGAAAAGTTCCAAACAAGAAACAACTGCAGATTCGAGGACCGAAGCAGAATACATTGCTGCAGCTGAAGCAGCCAAGGAGGCGGTTTGGATGAAGAAGTTCATCTCGGCACTTGGAGTAGTTCCAAGCATTTCAGATCCTGTTCCATTATTGTGTGACAACAATGGGGCAATAGCTCAAGCGAAGGAGCCAAGATCACATCAGAAGTCAACGAACATTCTGAGACGATTTCATCTGATTCGTGAGATTATCGCCCGAGGAGATATAGTAGTTGAGAAAGTCTCATCTGAAGATAATGTAGCAGATCCCTTGACTAAGCCATTGTCTCAAAACAATTTAGAACGTCACCTTAAGTCTATGGGACTTAGACACATGGGTGATTGGCTATAGTCCAAGTGGGAGAATGATGGAATTGGGTGGCCTCAAAGCCAATCATTGTACATTCTAATTCAGATTATTAATAAAGGCAATTATTTCTTCATTTATAGTTCTTGCAAATTAACTATCGTAATGAAGGTCCGTAGACAAATGTATGGGATATTGAATCATGATGAGATCATGATAGTGAGATCAATATCCTCAGTCACTTGTCTTAAACAGTTCTCGATCATAGGATATTTGAGATGGACATTAAATATCCGATAAGATCGACACAAGTTATGTGTGCTCATATGATGAGGGTGAATGATCTCACATTCACTCGTGTAGTGACACTAAGACAAACTTGTGGGTGTCACTAGAGAATGAGTTCACTGAACATACCCAAATAAGAATTCCTGGATGGTAATTATACCTATTAGTCAACCAGGGAATTCATTCGTTGCAGTAGCACAGTTGGTCCTTTGACCTGAGTCACCAATGATACTTTGTTTGTGGACCATTGTATCTTGATTCTCTGACTTGTGGACTTTAACCATTAAGTCCACGATAGTCGGTCTCTCAGATACAGTGGAAAGTTTGCGAAGGTAATTGAGTGAACAACAAGGGATCACTCACTCTTGGTATAAGACTGGAGACAGAATGTCCTATGGATGTGTACACATAAATCCCTTGCCATGGTCAAATGAAAGAGATGTCTTTCTAGAAATTAACTGAGTACTGGAATCCACCTAAATAATGCGATAGAGGGTTTTAACTATAAAACCATACCCTTGTATTATTGGGACATTGCATGAGTGAAGGATTGTATCTGTGCAGTATCTGCAGACGGAAAGGTTCAATTGAAGGGAACAGTATCCCTTATATCTTCTGGGATCATGAGGTAGTGTTTGGTGCTGTTCATGATCAGAAGGCCAAGTGAATTAATCATCAGATGATAATCCACTTGTTTTTTAAATTAATCATTTAACATATGATGTTTAAATGTTAATTATTAAATATTAAACTCTAGAATCAGTTCTAAGTTTAATGGGCCTGAAACCATACTGATATATGGGCCTAGAGGGTCACACACATAAGAGTTCTCGTCAGACGGTGAGAGACGTTAAATTTCATGCTTATCTGGGTTTTTATGAAAAGCCGCAGGATAAACATAAAGATTTAATGGAGATTTATCCAAAGCCAAACTCTTGGATAATCATGAGGATTAATCCTTGTGATTATCCTTATTTCTTATATAAGGAGGCCAAGGGGAGGGGTAAAAGTTAGTTGGACGAATTTTACACCCCAGATTCTCTATCTCCTCTCTCTCTCTCCTTCTCTCTCTCTTGGAGTAGATCTGTCTCTCTCCGCGCATGGTGGATTTGAGATCTGGTCGGAGCACTCAAGTCGAGGAGGAAAACGCGTCTGCAGTGGGAGCTCGTGTGGATACCTCTAGAGATCGTGCGTGTGCGCGATTATCGAGTCGGAATCATCCACGGGAGATTTGAAACCCACAAAGGTGAAGAACCGTTCTTCCCACGCTATTTTATTGTCCGTTTTACTCTCCCAGCAACTGATACATAGGAATCGATTTTATTTTCCGCTGCATTCTAGGCGATTCCTTACACTTTCGCGTATCCTTCCTAGAGCATTCTCTCTCTAAGTATCGAGAATGAATGATTCCTTATTGACACACAATTCCCTTCGACGGTATTCCACTGTACCCAATCCTTGGCGTTTTAGAATCCCGTGACTAGAGATTCGTAAATCAAGGTCAAAGCACAGAAATCCACCGACAAGGTGTTCTTGGTGTCTCAAGTCCGAGGACCATCCACGTTACTGCGACAATAGAATCAAGTTGGTTGATAGTGAGGTACAATACCATCCATCGATTCAGTCGGATCAGTTCAATGAACTCATTCTCTAATGAGCACCTACAGATTCGCCTTAGTGTCTCCACACAAGTGACTTATGAGATCTGTCACCCTCATCATATGAGCAGGAGTAATCTGTACTAGTCTAACCGGATATCCGATGTCCTTCTCAGATATCCTCCGACTATGAACGATTAAGAATATGTGTGTTTAAGGGATCAGTCTCACTAGTATGATCTCATCATAATCTGATCACTATAGCACATATTCACAGACTTCATTATGAAACGATAATTAATGCGATTTACACATAATGAATATTATGCCATTATATTAATAAATGAACGAGATTTACATAGTCAGATTGGCTTGTAGGCCACCTAAACCTAACACACATATCCATGTGCAGTAATCTCCCGAATCAGGTGGAAGCATCTTTGAATATGCTTCGACCTCTGGTGAGACCTAGGTTCCTTCGCCTGGGCGATGGCCCCATTATTATCACATAATAATGAGATGCGAGCTGATATGCTGGGAACTACGTCAAGTTCCGAGATGAATTTCTTCATCTAGACAGCCTCCTTGGCAACTTCAGGCGCAGCTATATACTATACCTCTATCGTTAAATCTGCAGTCATTTCCTGTTTGGAACTCCTCCAACTGACTACCCGTTCATTTAGCATGAATGCAAATCCAGACATGGATTTGCTATCGTCCGGATCTGACTGGAAACTAAAGTTTGTATATGCTCTCAGTCATAAGTCCTCTTCTCCTCCATATAGTAAGAAAAGATCCTTAGTCCTTCTCAGGTACTTAAGGATGAATTTTACTGCTTTCTAGTGCTCCTCGGCTGGATCGCTCTGATATCTACTGGCAATGTTCAATGCATTAGCTACATCAGGGTGAGTACATAGCATGGCAAACATGATTGACCCTATCGCTGAGGCATAGGGTACTCGACTCATGTGTGCTAGTTCCTCAGGTGTTCTAGGGGCCATGCCCTTAGATTGGTAAATTCTTGTCTCATAGAACTGAGTCCTCTTTTGGAATTTTTCAATTGGAATCTCTTGAGTATAGTATCTATGTACATGGATTGAGACAATCCCAGCATCCTTTTTCATCTATCACAATAGATCCTAATGCCTAGCACATAGAATGCTTCTCCCAAATCCTTCATGGAGAAGGTCTTGGTTATCTAAGACTTAGTTGATGTCATCATCCTTACATCATTCCCAATGAGTAAGATGTCATCAACATAGAGGATCAAGAAGGTCACTGAGCTCCCACTGACCTTCTTGTAAACACAGGGTTCGTCTTTATTTTGAATGAAGTCGAAAGATTTAATAGTCACATCAAATATTAAATTCCCACTTCGAGATGCCTGCTTCAATCCATAAATAGATTTTTGATACCTTATTGGGATGCTGCTTAGATGTGAATCCATCTAGCTGTACCATGTACACCTCTTCTAACAGGTTTTCGTTAAAGAAGGTTGTCTTCACATCCATCTGTCATATCTCATAATCCAAGTATGCTATAATAGCAAAGAGGATTTTGATTGACTTTATCATTGCCACTGGTGAAAAAGTTTCATCATAGTCAATTCCTTGTCTTTGATGATATCCCTTTGCCATCAGTCTAGTCTTATAAGTGTCAATTTGTCCATCTGCTCTGATCTTCCTTTTAAAGATCCATTTGCAGTTGATAGGGACTTTTCCTTCGGGTATGTCAACCAAGTTCCAAACTTGGTTGGTATACATAGATTGGATTTCCGAATCCATAGCCTCTTTCCATTTCTCGGAGTCAGAATTACGAATTACCTCCTGATAGGACTGAGGATCATCATCCTCATTTATTTGTACCTTAGACGAACTGTTAAAGGCATGTCCAACATAGCTCTCAGGTTCTCTAGGCACCCTACTAGATCTTTGTAATGTATGTGTTTCAGGGTGAGCAAGTTCCAAAGGTGGTGTCTCATCTAATGAGATTGTGTCCCCAGTTTGTGGTTCATAGACCTCGTCTAGTTCTATCTGGCTCCTATTATTTTTCTGCAGAAGATATTCCTTCTCCAGGAATACAGCTCTCTTAGCCATTAAGATCCTTTGCTCTGAGGGGTGATAGAAATAATATCTAAAAGTCCCTTTTGGATATCCCACAAACCTACACTTGTATGTTCTCGACTCTAGTTTATCGACGTCATTCCTTTTCACATAGGCATGACACCCCCAAACTTTAATGTGATTAAAGATTGGTTTGCTTCCCTTCCATATCTCATATGGTGTTGTAAGAACTGACTTACTTGAACCCTTGTTCAACAAGTAGGTTGCTGTCTCTAAGGCATAACCCTACAGAGACAAAGGTAATCTTGATAAGGACATCATAGAATGGACTATGTCTAACAAGGTCCTATTTCTCCTTTCGGATATAGCATTATGTTGTGGTGTATACGGTGGGGTCCATTGAGAAATTATTCTATTGTCCTTCAGGTAAAAAGTAAATTCATGACTTAAGTACTCACCTCCTCGATCCGATCGGAGAGTTTTGATATCCTTACCAGTCTACTTCTCTACTTCATTCTTATATTCTTAAAACTTCTCAAAGGCTTGTGATTTATTACTCATCAAATATACATAGCCATACCTAGAGAAGTCATCAATAAAAGAGATGAAGTAGGGATGTCCTCCTTTAGCTTCTGTTGACATGGGTCCACATACATTGTGTGTATGAGTTCGAGAAGGTCAGCAGCCCTCTCACCATGTCCACTAGAAGGAGCTTTGGTCATCTTTCCCATAAGACATGACTCACATATATCAAATGATTTGAATTCAAATGAATTCAAACATCCATTTGAACATAGATGAGAAATCCTCTTCTCACCTACATGACCAAGCCTGCAATGCCAAAGATATCCATGATTTACTTCTTCTGTCTTAGCACTGGAAACCTGTATAATATCAGTACATGTATCTAATACATATAATCTATTGAACAAATAACCATTAGCAATGATCAAACAATTATTAAGGATAGAGCACCCAGTGCTAATTATTGTCAATGAGTAACCAACATTGTTCAAGCAAGAAATAGAAATAATATTTCTTATAATTTATGGAATAAAATAACACTCTCTTAATTCCAGAATTGTCTCTGAAGGTAAACTAAAGCGAGCAGTCACCACAGCTTTAGCAGCAATCAAAGTTCCATTGCCTATCTTCAGTTTGATATATTTCTTGCCAAGTCTCCTTTTATTTGTCAACACCTGCAAAGAATTGCAAACTGAGATGCACATCCAGTATCCAATACCCATGATGTGGATCTCATAAAAGACAAATTTAAGTCAATGACAAAAATACCTTCATTCAGAATTGCCTTGCAATTCCCTTTCCAGTGTCCAATCTATCCACACCGAAAACATTTTCTTTCTTTTTCATCTTTCTTGCCTATTCCACTGCCTACCTTGGCAATCTCTTTACCTCTGGTCTGTTTCTTTCCTTTATTGTTAGTGGGTGTCTAGGTGGTTTTCATTTTCTTGTTGGTCCGACCAACAATCGTTACAGAGGATGGTTTGTCCTTCTGCATGGTCCTTTCAACACTTTTTAACATGTTTAGAAGTTCAGGTAGAGAAACCTCAATCCTATTCATGTTAAATTTCATGATAAAGGAAGAAAAAGATTTAGGCAATGACTGGAGAACGAGATCAATGCTAAGTTCAAGATCTAACATGAATCCTAGCCCATTGAGTCACTCAATCCTCTCCATCATTCTCAGTACATGAGCCTGTACTGAAGCACCCTCAGACATCCTTGTCCTGAAAAGCTTTTTGGAGATCTCATACCACTCTATCCTACCTTGCTCCCCAAGGAGCTGGCGTAGCTGGAAAAATATAGCTCTACAATCAGTCTTTTCAAATTGCCTTTACAACCTAGGAGCCATAAGGCTAATATGTAACATTAAGCAAGGGAAGAATCCTCCGACCATTTTGCGTAATTTATTTAATCGCCCTCCTCGACATCAATGGGAGGCTCAGGTTGAATCATGTCTAACACATACACAATCTTTTCGGCGGTCAAGACTATTTCTAGATTGCGCAGCCAATGTTGATAGTTGGTTCCAATCAACTTGTTAGTATCCAAGATACTACGGAGGGGATGTGACAACGACATGGTGATCTGGATGGAAATAAAAGACAATATGCATGCGTTCAAGTTTCTAACTTAGATGTGGTTTTCTATCTTAGTTAGCTCTACTTGCAGTCGAACTATATGACCCTCAATCACATAGAACAGGAGATCACGGTGATCATCATAGTGGGTTGGAATCCCAATAAGACTAAGATATGACCTTGTGGAAAGAAAAACAAGCAACATCTTATCTCTTAGGCAGTCAACAAGCACTCGCATATAATGCAATATCCAACTTTCGGCCCAAGAACAGTCATCCCCTTTTGGAAAGCACAACAAAAGATACTCCCAGTTAGATCGCACCACCATTACGACACAACAATGAGTTTGTGACTTGACCCTTGTGGAAAGCACAACAAGGCCAAGTTTAGTCCCTCATTCTTGTTGGGTTCTCAGGTTTCTCCAGATCTCCCGCGCAGCGAAAATAAAATTAAAAACGGAGATCCGTTCCCGTTTCAAAAAATCTAAAAACTAAATTATCTGATAATCAGTTCTTACCGTGTGCGGATTCGAATCCGCAACCGTTCGGTTCCATCAGTGCGACACCGCAAGCCGCGCAAGCGCCCGGCCTCTAGCGGAGTCCACGCGATCCTCATCGCGACGGATATCCTCATGTTCCTCGTTCTTCGCAGCCACGAAACCTCCACTGGTCGCCGCAATGATCGTTGCAACGTGCGGACGATTTCCCGTTGAACGGGAGTCGGAGAAGCGGCGGAGTAGATCCAAGGATCCAAATCTGGCCTGGGGCGCCAGAGAAAGAGAGAAAGAGAGGCGGGACGGCTAGGGTTAGCAGTAGCTTGGCCTGCTCAGCCCGTTCGCTATATTTTATACTAACCGCACAGTTTTTCATAAAAATCCCCGATCTATATAAAACCTACTTATTTATCCATCGCCTTGAGAATCATTTGCGTGTGACCCTCTAGGCCCAATTACCAGTCCGGTTAATAGCCCAATAAGCCCAATAACTCCTTACTGGCTTTAATAATCAATTAATAACTCTTTATTAATTAATTAATCAATCGAATTGATGTCACACATCAAATTCGACCGGGCCTCCGATCACCTTAGGTGCCAAGCAACACCGCGTGAACCTGGAAGGTATCGGGGTTAAGCAACCCACTCTTAGAACCTCTCCGCCGACAGTTACCGCATGGATATAATCCTTCATTCGTACAATGCTATCGAGTTAACTCAGGGTATGACGTGCTATCAAACCCTAACCGGTCGACTCACTTGGATTGGATGTCGCTGATGAATATCAAAAAAGTTTTTTTCCGATATTATCGTCCGCCTTGACCATTGACTTCCGCGCATCCTTCCTAGAGCATTCTATCTCTAAGTACCGAGAGAGAATGATTCCTTATTGACACACAATTCCCTTCGACGGTATTCCGCTGTACCCAATCCTTTGCTGTTTAGAATCCCGTGGTTAGAGATTTATAAACCAAGGTCAAAGTACAGAAGTCCACCGACAAGTTGTCATTGGTGTCTCAGGTCCGAGGACCATCCACGCAACTGCGACAATAGAATCAAGCTAGTTGACAGTAAGGTACAATACTATCCAGTGATTCAGTCGGATCAGTTCAGTGAACTCATTCTCTAATGAGCACCTATAGATTCGCCATAATGTCTCCACACAAGTGACTTATGAGATCAGTCACCCTCATCATATGAGCAAGAGTAGTCTAACCAGATATCCGATGTCATTCTCAGATATCCTCCAACTAGGAACGATTAAGAATATGTGTGTTTAAGTGATCAGTCTCATTAGTATGATCTCATCATAATCTGATCACTATCACACATATTCACGGACTTCATTATGAGACGATAATTAATACAATTTACACACAATGAATATTATGCCATTATATTAATAAATGAACGAGATTACAAAGTCATATTGGCTTGTAGGCCACCTAAGACTAACAATTCTATTGAAGCCAAACCTTAGGGCTGAGATCCTGCCACCAGATCATGGACCTTGTGGAAAGCACAACAAATCCATGAGGTAATCGCATTCAGTCACCCTATAATGGTGGAGGGCCACAACGGCTCCTAGGGCCACGTTTAAAATCTAATATTTGGTAAAGAGGCATTTTATTTTATCTTGGTCTCACCTTAAGTCGTAGAATAAATATATTCGAGATATATATTTACAGTACCTAATAATTTGCATGAAATAATTGCATCCAATGCAAATACATAAATCTGGGTGATCATGGACTCTAAATTAAAGCTACAGAGATATCCAATCTACTTCCCAAGCAGCAAGATCATCCTCGCAGTATGTCCTCCATTCCTTCAAGGTCCATCTACGGCCAAAAGTTACACGGCTCGCAAGCCGAAAAATGAACTACATGCCAATAATTTCTAAAAGCCCTCAAGGGCGAATACATTCATAGGAGGGAGATAGAATTACAAGAATTACATTGGAAATTGAATAAAAAGAGAAGGGAGTCTCGCAGGCCTCAACGAACCGAGCCAATTTCTAAGTCTATGATCACCCCACCATTCCACACAATCACATCAATCAAACAAGGGTTATTTTGAAAATAATCCTTATACTTAGATTGAAACCATGGGTTGTGCAATTCAAAAAAAATTCGTCTTGATTAATTTTAAAATTCAAGTGGAACATTCAAAATTAATCCAAATAAAGACCAAAATAGGACATCATCGTGATAATCCATACATAGAATCATTCCAAACATTAAGAGGATTTAGAAATGAATTTAAAATAAAAATTCAAAATTTTAATTTTGAATTTTCCTATTTGAATTCAATTAATCTGGATAATTGAGATAAACATGGAATTTAAATTCAAATTAATCATCCAATGATTAAATATTAAAAATCAAATTTAAATAAATGATTATCCTCAATTATCCTTCACTAAAATTCGAACTTCGATTAAAATCCAAAATTGAATTTTAATGACCTCTCAAAAATTCAAACTTCAAATTTATTGGGCCGGTGCAGTGCACTGCACGTAGAAGGTGATTTCCTCTACTGAAGAGGATAAGCATAGTGTGCCAATAGAGCGCTACCTGACGGCGGACTAGCTTGTCATCCACAACCATGTGGACGGCGGCCTAGCCTGCCGTTCACAACCTTGTAGATAGCAGCGAAGCCCACCGTCCACCCCTGTGGACGGCTGCAAAACCCGCCGTCTAGGAGTTTGGCGACGGACTTTCCTGTCGTTCACTGCAAACGCTATCCGACTCCCTACATCTTTTGCAGTAAAAATTGAGCCCAAAAATTTGAAGAACACATGAATGATTCTAACAAGATGTTAAAACATAGATCATTCAACGCAGTTGCATCGATTAGAGCCTTCAACCTGGCTCTGATACCACTGTTAGGTTCCGGCAAAACCCCGGGATCCCGCTCGCAGTGGAAGAATAAAAAAAATGGGATCCCCTAGCAGGGTTGTTGGCCCATGACCTAGCCCCAAACTTTTATAATAAGTGCGTTGTGGTTTTTTGGAAAAACCCACACTTATCTGAAATCCCATCAAATAATCCACCAACTTGAAAACCATTTGTGTGTGACCCTCTAGGCCCAAATACCAGTCCAGTTAATGCCCATTAAGTCCAGTAACCCTTTACGAACCCACTGAATTAATTAATATCCTTATATTAATTAATCAGCCAAATTTAATGTCCCATAATAAATTCGAACAGGCTTTCGATTACGTTGGGTGCCAAGCAACACCGCGTGATCCCGGAAGGCATTGGAGTTTATGCAACCCACTATGGGAACCTTTCCGTCTATGGTTTCCGCGTAGATATAATCCTTCATCCGTGCAATGTTCCCGAATCAACCTAAGGTATGGTTTACTGTTAAACCCTAGCCGGTCGATTCACTTGAATCGGATGCCACAAATGTATATCAGATAACTCTTTATCTGATACAGAGTCTGTCTTGGCCAGGGACTTAAGCACATCATTCCCAGAACATTCTCTCTCTAAATACCGAGAGCGGATGATCTCGTATTAAACACACAATTACCTTCGAGGACATTTCCCTAAACCCGATCATTTGACTTATTGATAACCCATAGTTAGGGATTCGTTATCGAGGTCAAAGCTCAAAGATCTACCAACAAGATATCTTTGGTATCTCAGGTCCAAGAATCATCTACACAACCGTGACAAAAGAATCTAGTTGGTTAACAATAAGGTATATACCATCCAGCGATTAATGGTCGGATCAGTTCAGTGAACTCATTCACCAATGAGCACCTACAGGTCTAGCATAGTTGTTGGGTTCGCTATGTCGAGATCCGATCGAAAACACGGCGGAATAAAATATTTCGGGATCAGATCCATCCCGTTTCGATCAACAAAATAAGACCGGAGTAAATCGGATTTACCCGGCGCAGATTCGAATCTGCGTTTGTTTTTCGGTTCCGTCGGAGCGATGCCGCAAGCAGCGCAGGTGCCTGGCCTCTAACAGTATCTATGCGGTTCTCCTAGCAATGGATTGTCCTCGCCTCCTCGCTCGATGCGGCATTCGTGGATCCTGTCTGGCTGTGCATAATCCGCCACGACATGCGGATTCGGAATCTCCCGTCGGATAGAAGGCAGAGCAATCGGGAGTCAAAGCGGAACTTCCAGATAACCGCCTCGTGTCGTACGCCCAGTAGAGAGGAGAGAGAGAGAAAGAACGACAACTAGGTCAGGGTTGCTGGCCCCCGACGTAGTATCCGTTCTTTTATAATAAGTCTATTTGCGGTTTTTCGTAAAAATCCAGACTTATCCGAAATCTTGTCGGATTATCCATCGACTTGAAAACCTTTTGCATGTGACCCTCTAGGCCCAAATACCAGTCCAGTTAATAACCCCTTAAGCCCAGTAACTCTTTACGGACCCACTGTATTAATTAATATCCTTATATTTAATTAATCAGTCGAATTTAATGTCTCACAATAAATTCGGACGGGCTTCTGATCACGTTGGATGCCAAGCAACATCGCGTGATCTTGGATAGCACTGGGGTTATCGCAACCCTCTATTGGAACCTTTCCGTCAATGGTTACTGCACGGATATAATCCTTCATCCATGCAATGTTCCCGAATCGACCTAGGGTATGGTTTACTGTTAACTCCTAGTCGGTCGATTCACTTGAATAAGATGCCACTAATCTATATCAAATAACTCTTTATCTGATACAGAGTCCGCCCTGGCCAGAGACTTAAGCGCATCATTCCCGGAACATTCTCTCTCAAACTACCGAGAGCGGATGATGCCGTATTGAACACACAATTACCTTCGAGGGCATTTCCCTGAACCCGATCACTTGACTTATTGATAACCCATGGTTAGGGATTCGTTAGTCAAGGTCAAAGTTCAGAAACCTACCAACAAGATATCTTTGGAGTCTCAGGTCCAAGGATCATCTACGCAACCGTGACAAAAGAATCGAGCTGGTTAACAGTGAGGTGTTTCCCATCCAGCGATTCATAGTCGGATCAGTTCAATGAACTCATTCGCCAATGAGCACCTACAGGTCCAGCATAGTGTCTCCACACAAGTGACTTATATGATCAGTCACCCTCTTTATATGAGCTGAAGTAACCTATACTAGTCTATCCGGATGTTTGATGTCCTTCTCAAACATCCTATGACTACGAACAATTAAGAACATGTGTTTATAAACCTTCGGTCCCGTAATTATGATCTCATCATAATCCAAAGATTATTGCACATGTTCATGGACTTCATCATGATAAGATAAACATGGATCGAATTAATTACACACAATGAATTAATGTCATTTATTAATAAACTGAATCAGTACATAGTATCAGATTGGCTTTGAGACCATCTAATACTAACAATCTCCCACTTGGACAAAAGCCAATCACTTTTATACAGAATACCCATATTCTTTAACGCTCAAAGACATTTTGAGACAAAGGCTTTGTTAGTGGATCTGCTATGTTGTCGGCTGAAGGAACTCTTTCTACCACGACATCTCCTCGAGCTATAATCTCCCTGATCAGATGAAAGCGCCGCAGAATGTGCTTCGACTTCTGATGAGACCTTGGCTCTTTCACTTGAGCAATCGCCTCATTGTTGTTACACAGCAGTGGGACGGGACCAGATATACTTTCCACCACATCAAGATCGCCGATGAATTTCTTCATCCATACAGCTTCCTTGGCGGCTTCAGCAATAGCAATATACTCGGCTTCTGTTGTCGAATCAGCATTGGTTTGCTGTTCGGAACTTTTCCAGCTCACTGCTCCCTCGTTGAGTGTGAAAACAAAACTTGATGTTGACTTGCTGTCATCAGGATCAGACTGAAAACTCGAGTCAGTGTATCCTTGCAGCTTCAAGTCTCCTCCTCCATAGACTAGAAATAGATCCTTAGTTCTTCTCAAGTACTTAAGGATGCATTTCACAGCCTTCCAGTGTTCATCACCTGGATCTGCCTGATGTCTGCTCGTAACACTTAGAGCATATGCTACATCAGGTCTAGTACATAGCATGGCATACATGATGGAGCCTATGGCAGAAGCATAGGGGACCTTATCCATCACAGCCCTCTCCTCAGGTATCTTGGGAGACTGACCTTTAGAAAGTGAAATCCCATGTCTCATCGGTATGAGACCTCTCTTGGAATTTTCCATACCAAACCTTTTGACAATAGTTTCTATGTACATGGATTAGGTCAAAGCAAGCATCTTCTTTGATCTATCTCCATAGATCCGTATTCCTAATACGTAAGATGCTTCTCCCAAATCCCTCATGGAGAAGTTCTTTGACAGCCATATCTTTACCGATGACATCATTCCTACACCATTCCCAATGAGTAGGATGTCGTCAATGTAAAGAATCAGAAATGTGATTGCTCTCCCACTGTTTTTCTTGTACACACAGGGCTCATCTTCATTCTTAATGAAGCCATAAGATTTGATCGCTTCATCAAATCTTATGTTCCAGCTACAGGAAGCTTACTTCAGTCCATAAATAGACCTCTGCAACTTGCATACCATGTCTGGAGATTCTTTGGATGTGAATCCTTCTTGTTGTATCATATACACCTCCTCCTCAAGGTTTCTATTGAGGAAGGCAGTCTTCACATCCATCTGCCAGATTTCATAATCATGGTAGGCAGCAATAGCGAGAAGAATTCTGATAGACTTAATCGTGGCAACAGGTGAAAAGGTTTCATCATAGTCAACACCTTGTCTTTGACGATAGCCTTTCGCCACTAATCTTGCTTTATAAGTTTCAATACGTCCATCTGCACCGATCTTTCTTTTAAAGATCCATTTGCAGCCGATAGGTACTATACCATCGGGTAAATCTTCCAAATTCCAAATTTGGTTGATGTACATGGACTGTATTTCAGAATTCATGGTTTCCCGCCATTTCCCGGCCTCTGAACTTTCAATGGCCTCCTGATAAGTCTTAGGATCATCATCCTCATTATAGAGTATCCTTGAACCATCCAAATTAATATGTCCCACATATCTTTCTGGTGGTTTAGGTACTCTTTCAGACCTACGAGGTTCCTGTGTATTATTTTGAATATGTTCATAAGCTGACGGTTCATCTAATGAACCATTACTAGTTTGTGGGTTTGGAATTTCTTCCATAATTACTTTACTCCCACTGTCCTTCTAGAGAATATAATCTTCTTCCAGAAAGACAGTTCTCCTAGCGACAAACACCTTTTGTTCATCAGGATGATAAAAATAATATCCATAAGTTTCCTTTGGATATCCCACAAATCTGCATTTGTCAGTTCTAGACTCCAGCTAATCTGCGTCATGTCTTTTAACGTGAGCTAGACATCCCCAGACTTTAACATGTTTAAGGTCTGGTTTCCTTCCATTCCATATCTCATATAGAGTGGTTTCAACATAATTGTTGGGTAGCTTGTTCAGGATATACATAGCCGAGCTAAGTGCATATCCCTATAAGGACACTGGTAATTTGGATATGCTCATCATAGATCGCACCATTTCCATCAATATGTGATTTTTCCTTTCTGATACACCATTCATCTGAGGTATATAAGGAGGTGTAAGCTGAGAAAGGATACCATTATCCTTTAAGTATTTAATGAACTCTGTACTCAAGTATTCACCACCCCGATCGGATCGAATGGTTTTTATACTCTTTCCAGTTTGTTTCTCTACTTCATTCTTAAATTCTCTGAATTTCTCAAAGGCTTCAGATTTATACTTCAATAAGTATATATATCCAAACCTTGAGTGATCATCAATGAATGTAATGAAGTATGAGAAACCACCAATGGCTTGAGTAGACATAGGACCACATACATCTGAATGTATAAGTTCTAATATATCTTTGGCTCAATCTCTAGTTCCACTAAATGAAGACTTAGTCATTTTACCCATTAAACATGACTCACAGGTTGCAAATGATTCATAATCAAATGGATCTAAGTATCCATCTTTATGCATCCTTTGGAGTCTGTTTTCACCAATGTGTCCAAGCCTACAATGCCATAAGTAGGCTTTGTTCATTTCATACTTACTTCTTTTAATTGAAGAACTGATATGTAAATTTTCATAAGACACATTTAATAGATACAAACCATTGGATAAAATAGCAAAAGCTATTCATTTATTTCCGAAATAAATTGAACAACTACTGTTCCCAAAGTTTAATTTGTATCTAATGCTATCTAAACATGAAATAGAAATAATGTTTCTTATTATGCTAGGTACAAAATAACAATCATCTAATGAAAAAGTGTCTCTTGATGGTAGCTTGAGCTTCACTGTCCCCACAGCGATCGCCGCAACTCTTGTGCCGTTACCTAGCCTCAACTCCACCTTGCCGGTCCTCAGCTTAAGTCTTCTTGTCAATGCTTGCACAGAATTGCAGATATGAGATACACATCCAGTATCTAATACCCATGATATACAATCTCTTATTGACAAGTTTACATCTATCATATAGATACCTGAAGCGTCCTGCTGCTTCACAGTTCTTTATGCCTTGTCCTTGAGGTATTCCTTGCAATGCCTCTTCCAGTAGCCCTTTTGGTGACAGTAGAAGCAATCACCTTTCTCAGCACTCTTACCTTTGTCTTTCTTGACAACCTTTTGCTTTCTCTGAATCTTGTTCTTACCTTTCCGAAAGGCTTGGATTGCAAGTCTCTTTCTATTGGTCATACCAACCATGAGGATTTAGGGTTTATCCTTCACAAGGTTCCCCTCTGCAGTCTTCAACATGTTCAGTAGCTCAGCTAAAGTAGTATGGATCTTGTTCATGTTAAAATTAACGATGAACTGAGCATATGATTGTGGAAGGGAAGATAACACGAGGTCAGTGTTCATCTCCTTGGGAAGTGTAACCCCAAGAGCATCTAGCCTCTCCTCCCATTCAATCATCTTCAGTACATGAGTCTGTACTGAAGTTCCCTCTGCCATCTGAACCTTGAACAGATTCTTAGATATCTCATATCGTTCGATTCTGCTCTGCTCTCCAAACAGCTCCTTCAAATGGAGCATGATGGATCTAGCGTCCATCTACTCATGTTGCCTCTGCAACTCATTGCTCATAGAGGCTAACATGTAGCATTGGGTCATAGTGGAGTCTTCCTTCCACTTTTCATATGCAATCATTTCCTCCTCTGGGGCATCTAATGTTGGTTCAGTAGGAGGTTCATTATCCAAGACATAGGCCATCTGCTCAGACCTGGGGACAATCTTTAGGTTCCTAAGCCAGTCCGAGTAGTTTGGGCCTGTCAAACGATTGGCATCAAGTATGCCACGCAACGGGTTGTGGTGTGACAATTTAGCCTACAAGAGATAATCAAATTAAAATTAGTAGACTATCAGTTTAGTTAAAACAAGATATGAACTTTGTTTATCTAGTTTTATTCCTACTAACTTTCGTCGGACTGTATAACCTTCAAATATACAGAACGGGAGACGCCGACTGTCTCCTAGTGGGGATCAGAATCTCCAAGCACCACAATATGACCTTGGGTAAACACATAGTATCATACTGTTATCTCAGAGCAATCATCTCATGATAATTGCAACTCCTTGCAATATTCGATCATACTTCGACACCCAGGTTTAATGGTCCCGGGTAAACGCAGTAGACCACTATCCCCGGTCTAAGCATTACCATCAATACGTGATAGACCGGAGTAGAAATATAGTTCCCGGGTAAACACGTGGATAACTATATCGTTTCTCTATTCTTATCCAAAAACATCTAATGCCTTGATCAACAGTCCTCTAAACAGACGATGGCAAACCTCGGGTAAACACATAGTATCTGCTATCACTGAATTAAGTTCTATTAATCATATTGATGGACAGCCACGCGGTGCATTCTCAATGACTCGCGCTACGGCTTAGAATTTGTTACGAAGGTTTTATTTATTAGGTTGGCCTCATCCTAGGCGATAGTATTAAATATATCGAATATATAGTTGTACTAATAGCCTAGATAATTTGATTCATAATCAAAATAAAATACACACATCACATACATGTCATTAGTATGGTCATGGACGGCACTGCGGTTTGACTTGAGCCAGACAGTCAAACACACACACATACAATATAACAGTTTATATCATGAGTCTACAAACTCAAAGATTTAATGAACTCCTTCATCTTCATCTGGTCGCAGTTGTAGATCATTCTTGCTCCGTACACAGCCGCCTCGATCAAATTACATCATAAATTCATAATTACATGATAATTTAAAAGAGGAAGCCTTAAGGCGAATACAAAGAGAGAGAGGTAGAAATACAATGGAATGTGAGAGGGAGAGGTTCGCAAACCTCCATTTATTAATAAATAATAAACCACACAATCACATCCACGTCCACAAATAATGTTCGTCCATGACCACTATGTGTTTTATTTAAACAAACCACACATGAAATGCACATCAAATGGCTAAAATAAAATTTTCAAAAATAACTAATTTTAGGTTTCATAAAACCAGGGACCAAACAAAATTTGATTTAGAATTTTCGAAAAATTAGTATTAAGTTCAAGCATGCTAATTTAAATCTAATTTAAATAAGCAAACATCATACATCAAATGCGCATAAAATTCCAAAATATAAATTTCCAAAACATTCCATGCGAATAAAAATTAATCTAACGTTTAGATTAATTATTATTAGTCATTTGCTATTATCTTATATTAATCTAACACTTAGATTATTATATTAAGGTTAATTATCTATTTAACATTTAAATGAGTAATTAACCATAATACTTAACAACATTTGTTAATTAAGATAATAACTAAAGAATTTATTATGGATCGCTTAAAAGTTAAATTTAATAAAACTTCAATTTCAAAACTATTTTGAAAATTTAAAAGTTTTAAAACAATTTAAAAAATCAAAACCCAAAATAATATAACCCAAAGTGGCCCTGCCCCCTCCCCCTGGCCGAGCCAGGGCTCAACCCAGCAGAGCCTGGAGCTCCGACCAGGGGTGCCTGGCCCCAAGCCAGGGGGCTCAAGGCTCAGACCCGGTCTGAGCCCGGCCCGGTCCTGTCGGACCATGCGGCTAGCAAACCCAAGCCGCATGGCCCGAACCAGGCACCCCCCCCCTCCCCTACCTGACGACGGCGCCTGCAAGTAGGGCCCGGGGGGGAAGGAAGGGGGGTGGTTGGCGATGGCGCTGGCGTTGGCGGGGGGGGAGGGGGGGCCGCCGAACCGTCACCGGTCACCTGGCCGGCGTCGGACGGCGCCTATGCTAGCTCTGGCCCCCTCTTTAAAGGGTCCTTTGACCCCTTTGAGCATCCGACGGATCTGTGGGGAGGGGAGAACCATTGACGGCCGATGGCCGCTGTCCATGCCTCACGTGGGCCGGAGGAGGTATTGTTTGTGGTAGGGGGATTCCATGGTTACACCAAATCCCTATCCGGACTCCTCACATCATATGTGATCATCCGAATACCAAAGAAACGCTGTTCCTCGTCTCATAAAGAACACAATAAACCAAATAAAAATAAGATTTTAGCAGAAATAAAATTAATCAAATTAATTCCATCCATCTCATGAATATTATTTCTCAAACAGAATCGTAAAATATGTAGGGAATATAACTAGAAAATTAAATTTCGGAATTCAAAACGGCGAAGAACACAGTGATAACCTGGCTCTGATACCACTGTTGGGTTCGCTGTGTCGAGTTCCGATCAAAAACGCAGCGGAATAAAATATTTCAGGATCGGATCCATCCCGTTTCGATCAACAAAATAAGACCACAGTAAATCGGATTTACCTTGCGCGGATTCAAATCCACGTTCGTTTTTTAGTTCCGTCGGAGCGATGCCGCAAGCCGCGCAGGTGCCCGGCCTCTAGCGGTATCAACGCGGTTCTCCTCGCGATGGATCGTCCTCGCCCCCTCGCTTGATGCGGCGTTTGTGGATCCCGTCTGGCTGCGCGTAATCCGCCATGACATGCGGATTTGAAATCTCCAGTCGGACGGAAGGCGGAGCAGTCGGGAGTCGAAGCGGAGCCTCCAGATGGCCGCCTCGTGTCGCACGCCCAGTAGAGAGGAGAGAGAGAGAAAGAACGACGGCAAGATCAGGGTTGCTGGCCCCCAACGTAGTATCTGTTCTTTTATAATAAGCATGTTTGCAGTTTTTCATAAAAACCCATACTTATCCGAAATCTTGTCGGATTATCCATCAACTTGAAAACCTTTTGTGTGTGACCATCTAGGCCCAAATACCAGTCCAGTTAATAACCCATTAAGCCCAGTAACTCTTTATGGACCCACTAAATTAATTAATATCCTTATATTTAATTAATCAGCCGAATTTAATGTCCCACAATAAATTCGGACGGGCTTCTGATCACGTTGGATGCCAAGGAACATCACGTGATCCTAGATGACACTGGGGTTATCGCAACCCTCTATTGGAACCTTTTCGTCAATGGTTACTGCGTGGATATAATCCTTCATCCGTGCAATGTTCCCGAATCGACCTAGGGTATGGTTTACTGTTAAATCCTAGCCGGTCGATGCACTTGAATCAGATGCCACTAATCTATATCGAATAACTCTTTATCTGATACAAAGTCCGCCCTCGATCACGCGCGACGGAGACGGTGACAATTTCGACGCCTCGAACGGGGCGCCCAGAGGAGGAGAGAAAAAAGGGGGGATGACGGCCAACAAGGGAAATCCTGGAACTTGGCCCAGGGTTTCTCAACAGCGCGTATATATATTAAGTCGGCGCGACTTTTCACAAAAGTCCCCGAGTTAATATAAATCTCACTTATGTACCACCAACTGAGAATCTTATTGCGTGTGACCCTCTAGGCCCATTTACCAGTCCGGTTTTCAGCCCGTTAAGTCCAATAACTAGTTATTGACTTATTGTAATTAATTAATATCTAGATATTAACTAATTACTTAACCGAATTGACATCGCATGTAAATTCGGTCAGACTTCTGATCAAGTTGGGTGCCAAACAACACCGCATGATTCCGGAAAGTAATGGGGTTCAGCAACCCACTCATGGAACTTGTCCGTCCACAGTTACCACGTGGCTATAATCCTTCGTTCGCACAATGCTCTCGAGTTAACCTAGGGTATGGTCAACTGTCAAACCCTAGATGGTCAACTCACTTGAATCAGACTCCGCTGTACAATATCCGAAAACCACTTTTCTGATATTGTTTCTACTCTGGCCAGAGACTCCTGCGGATCTACTCTAGAGCATTCTCTCTCCAGTTACCTGAGAGCGAACGATCATTTATTGAACACACAATCACCTTCGAAGGTCTTCCGCTGGACCCGATCCTTGACTATTAGAGATCCCGTGGATAGGGATTCGTAGGTCAAGGTCAAAGTCCAGAAGTCCACCAACAAGGTGTCTTTGGTGTCTCAAGTCCAAGGATCAACCACGCTACTGTGACGATGAATCAAGCCGATTGACAGTCAGGTAAATTACCATTCGGCGATTCATGTCGGATCAGTTCAGTGAACTCATTCCCCAATAAGCACCTACAGGTTTACCATTGTGTCTCCACACTAGTAACTAACGAGATCAGTCACCCTCATCATATGAGCTGGAATAACCTGCAATAGTCTAACCGGATGTTTGATGTCCTTCTCAAACATCCTACGACTATGAACAATTAAGAATATGTGTTTATAAGTCATCAGTCTCATTATGATGATCTCATCATAATCTGATGACTGTTGCACATATTCATGGACTTCATTATGCACAAATATAAATATGCCAATCTACATAATGAATTTAATGCCATTTATTAGTGAACCAGATTGAAATAGGTGCCTTATGATTGGCTTAGAGGACACCTATATCCATCATCAAGCTGGTTGACAGTGAGGTACAATACCATCCAGCGATTCAATCGGATCAGTTCAGTGAACTCATTCTCCAATGAGCACCTACAGATTCGCCTTAGTGTCTCCACACAAGTGACTTGTGAGATCAGTCACCCTCATCATATAAGCAGGAGTAATCTGTACTAGTCTAACCGGATATCCGATGTCCTTCTCGGATATCCTCCGACTAGGAACGATTAAGAATATGTGTGTTTAAGTGATCAGTCTCATTAGTATGATCTCATCATAATATGATCACTATAGCACATATTCACGGACTTCATTATGAAACGATAATTAATGCGATTTACACATAATGAATATTATGCCATTATATTAATGAACGAGATTTACATAGTCAGATTGGCTTGTAGGCCACCTAAAACTAACAATCTCCCACTTGGACTAAAGCCAATCACCTTTATACAATAAGCCTATAGACTCTAGGTGACGCTCAAAAACAATTTGAGCCAATGGCTTTCTCAGTGGATCTGCTACAATGTCGACAGATGGAACTCTTTCCACAACTACATCTCCTCTGGATATGATCTCTCTGATAAGATGAAAGTGCCTCAGAATATGCTTCAATTTCTGATGAGACCGCGGCTCTTTGGCTTGCGCAATCGCTCCATTGTTGTCGCACAACAGCGGAACAGGCTCAGAGATGCTGGGAACTACGCCGAGGTCGGTGATGAATTTCTTCAACAACACTGCTTCCTTGGCGGCTTCAGCTGCAGCAATGTACTCAGCTTCAGTCGTCGAATCTGCAGTAGTCACTTGCTTGGAACTCTTCCAGCACACTGCTCCTCTATTCAAAGTAAACACGAATCCAGATATAGACTTGCTATCATCTGGATCTGACTGGAAACTCGAATCAGTAAAGCCTCACAGTTTCAAGTCACCTCCTCCATAAACAAGAAACATATCCTTAGTTCTTCTCAAGTACTTAAGGATACATTTCACTGCCTTCCAGTGCTCTTCGCTTGAATCAGCCTGAAATCTGCTCGTAACACTTAGAGCAAATGCAACATCAGGCCGTGTACATAGCATGGCATACATGAACGATCCTATGGCAGAGACATAGGGTATTCTATCCATGAGTACCCTCTCATCAGGAGTCTTAGGAGACTGCTCCTTTGAGTGACTGATTCTATGTCTCATCAGTATGAGACCTCTCTTGGAATTTTCCATGCCAAACCTTTTGACTATGGTATCTATGTACAAGGATTGGGTCATTACAAGCATCTTCTTTGATCTATCTCTATAGATCCGTATTCCCAATACGTAGGATGCTTCTCCCAAATCCTTCATGGAGAAGTTTCTTGACAGCCAGATCTTTACTGATGACATCATAGCTACATCATTCCCAATGAGTAGTATGTCATCTACGTAAAGAACTAAGAAGGTGACTGCACTCCCACTGGTCTTCTTGTACACACAAGGTTCATCTTCATTCTTAATGAAATTATAAGACTTGACAGCCTCGTCAAATCTTATGTTCCAGCTCCGGGAAGCTTGCTTCAGTCCATAAATAGACCTCTGAAGCTTGCGCACTTTATCTGGAGATTCTTTAGATGTGAAGCCTCTCTGGTTGTATCATATACACCTCTTCCTCAAGGTTACTGTTGAGGAAGGCAGTCTTCACATTCATCTGCTAGATCTCATAATCAAAATGTGCAGCAATGGCGAGTAGAACTCTGATCGACTTTATCGTGACAACTGGTGAGAAAGTCTCGTCATAGTCAATTCCTTGCCTTTGACGATATCCCTTTTGCCACCGACCTTGCCTTATAAGTGTCAATCCGTCCATCAGCACCCATCTTTCTTTTAAAGATCCACTTGCAACCGATGGGTACAATACCCTCGGGCAAGTCCTCCAAGTTCCAAACTTGGTTAGTGTACATGGACTAGATTTTCGAGTTCATGGCTTCTCGCCATTTCCCAGCTTCTGGGCCTTCTATGGCCTCCTGGTAGGTTTTAGGATCATCAACCTCATTATATTCTACCTTGGACTCACCTTCAGCAATATGTCCCACATATCGTTCGGGTAGTCTAGGTACTCTACCAGATCTACGAGGCTCATCTGTGTGTACTTGAACAGATTCAGGAACTGATATCTCATCTAATGATAATGCAGCTGTTTGGGGATCTAAAACCTCTTCTAGTACTATTTTACTCCCACTGTTCTCCTGGATAAGGTATTCATCTTCCAGGAAGACAGCTTTCCTGGCGACAAACACCTTTTGTTCACCAGGATGGTAAAAATAGTATCCAAAGGTTTCTTTTTGATATCCCACAAACCTGCATTTATTAGTTCGTGATTCCAACTTGTCTGAATCATGCCTCTTTACATGAGTAGGGCCACCCCAGACTTTAACATATTTAAATTCTGGTTTCCTACCTTTCCATATCTCATATGGAGTAGAGGCCACAGACTTGCTGGGTACTCTGTTCAGTAGGTATGCTGCTGACTTTAGAGCATACCCCCAAAGGGACACTGGTAATCCCAAAAAGTTCATCATGGATCGCACCATGTCCAACAAGGTGCGATTCCTCCTTTTTGATACACCATTCATCTGTGGTGTATATGGAGGGGTTAGTTGAGAACGGATACCATTATCTTTTAAGAATTGTGTGAAATTAGTACTGAAGTATTCTCCTCCTCGATCTGATCGAAGAGTTTTAATAGTCTTTCCTAATTGCTTCTCTATCTCATTCTTGAACTCCTTAAACTTCTCAAATACTTCCGACTTGTACTTCATTAAGTACACATAGTCGAATCTTGAGAAATCGTCGGTGAACGTGATGAAGTATGAGAAGCCACCTTTGTCTTGGGTGGACATAGGACCACATACACCCGAATGTATTAGTTCCATAATGTCCTTGGCACGTTCTCCATGTCCAGTAAATAGAGATTTTGTCATCTTTCCCATAAGACAGGATTCACATGTCGCAAACGATTCGTAATCGAATGCAGTTAAGTAACCATGCATGTGCAACTTTTGCAACCTGCTTTCGCCAATGTGCCCAAGTCTACAATGCCACATGTAGGCTTGGTTCACACAAATCTTGCTCTTCTTAAGAGCATTATCAATTTGAAAATTGTGACAAGAAACATCTAAGAGATATATAGACCGTTGACCAAAGATGCCGAAGCTATTGATTTATTACCATAATAAATCGAACAACTTCTATTCTCAATAGTCAACATATATCCTATCTTGTCCAAACAAGATATTGATATGATGTTCTATATTATGCTAGGAACTTAATAACAATCTTCTAATAGTAAGGTGTCTCTTGATGGAAGCTTGAGGTTTGCTGTCCCAACAGCAATCGCCTCAACTTTTGCGCCATTTCCTAGCCTCAATTCCACCTCGCCTTGTCTCAGCTTGCGCTTACTTGTCAGCATCTGCACATCATGGTATGAGTGCTCAAATTAGGTGTGTGATTATCATGAAAATTATGTTATTTATGTGACAAATAAACCTATTAAAAACTAAGTGAATGTGATCGCCAGAAACTTTTAACTAAAAAGTTCCAAAAGAAAAGATTGATCGCCTACCTGTTTTGGAATTGGGAGATTTTTGAGTCCTTGATTCCCCTCCTTCAGCCAGCTGAAGAAAGAGAGCCCTTTCGACTTTGTTCTTGTTTTGGCTGCTTATCAGACTTTGAGGATCATCCAGATTCCTTTTCCTTGTTGATTCTCTCTTCTTGATCTCCTTTTGTACCTTGCAACAAGCAAAGATAAAAGAAAATAATGAGAACTCAAGCGGAGGTAGTATCTATTCTAATGAAGATTCTGATCATGCAACTAAACAAAGAACTCACTTGTTTGATGGTCTTTTAAACACCTTAAAATATGGATTGAAAAATAATGCCAGTGAGTGTGTGTTGCATGGAGTAATGTGATGAATGAGATTTTGAACTAATATGGTGAAACAATCAGAGATTAATAAAAAGAACTAGGTTGGATGGCCCTTGGAGAGCCTTGGTTCTTGAATGGATCTTGAAAGGACGAAGAAGTGATGAAGAAGGGATTTAGCTTGCTTCAAAACTCCTGGAAGTAGCTCGATCCTTCAAAGTGTGGATGTCGTCGCCAAGATTCTTTGCTCAAATTTCACTCAATTATCACTATCATCACTAACTTTTCAATGACCAAGGGGTTGGGTATTTATAGGCTTTTTATCCGCGATTATTAATAGATTAACATGAAAGAATTTGAAGTTTATCCAGCTAACAAACAGATAAACACAGATTAATTCATCATTATCTGTAATTATCTAAAACACGTCGCCCAATGGAGACGTCTTTTAGACTAATTAAGATAAGGATAAACATCCGGAAAAAGAGACAGAAACAGCTTAGGAGACCTAAATGGCGTCGTGCCCTGAAGACGTCTTTTAGCTAATTAATCAATTAATTAAAATTCAAATTTAAATATCAAAATATGAATAAACTCTAAATGGTGTCTACACATGTCGACGTCTTTAAGACTTTTTCATATTTGATTAAAATTTGAGTTAAAATCAATTTAATTAATTAACTTAAATTATGTATGTCTGACGTGATACTATTTAGATAATTAATCTGGAAAGATTAATAAAAATTAACTAATGATTAAATATCAGACTATTTTGAGGCATTATTATATGATATGAAATTTACTCAAAATGATGTCAAAATTAGCGTGTCTACAGCTGCCTCACCTTGGCATCGTCTTTGCAAGGGAGTGAAATGAAATGAAATGTACTGAAAAAGTGATGTCAAGGTGTGATGAGACACACTCTTAACATCACATGAATAGAATTTTTTTCTCAAAATCATCAATGAAGATAACTCAAGGAGATCAATGGAATCAATCCTATCTAGATGAGATAGACAAGGAAATAAAATAAAGTCGATCAACCTCCACGGATTAGGAAGTACCCCAGGTCATAGACACTGCAGGTTTCATCATGGGGAGCGATTGCCAGCCAATGTGGACGTGCTCCAGCAAATGTGGATCTTAAAAGAAAACAAGAAATGTTCGAGATAAAGAGTCCAAGAAAGGATAGAATTCTAAGGATATCTTCAAGTGAACCTCAAAGATAATCAAAGTCCTACATGATGCATGCTGAGCTAAAAGAAAAATATAAAATCAAATAAAATATAAATTAATCAAGGATAATATTGTTAAATTGTTATTAAAGAGTCAAGATACCAATTCTTGCAATTCAGTGCTAAGTCGAAGCTCGTTTATCTACGCACTGTTTCACAAAAGTGAAACTATCGTCCTCACTAATTAAACGGCCTATCCGTGCGATTAAGAATTCTCTGGAATTTTTATAATTTTTGTTAAAGGGGAACTCAAATTCCAGTTTCATCAAAACCACAAGGTCCTTGATATAGTCTAATAAATATTTAACATATAGTAATGATGATGCAAATCAATTACATGAAAGAATAGAAGGGATAAAAGTAACCGTCTTTTTAGCCACGGTCAGGACTCCTAAACTCCCACAATGGGATCTTCTTGATATTCTCAACTTCATTTGAATTTTTCTGAATTTCCTGCACTCAAAAAAAAATCGTCAGTGCATTATCTAAGCATCAAAATATGGATAAACATTGAATTTCGGGCAAATAACAGAAAACCCTGAAACGCGTTGTGTCGCGCCGACACCATTAAGATTAACTAAAACGCGTCGCTATTCAACGACGCCTTTTCAGTCGCAGAAACAGGTTCTGACTAATCTTCTACCCGGATTCCAACTCTCTTCGTGCACATCCCTTTTCCAATCCGGAAAAGCCTTCCTAAGATCGCAATCCTCTCTATAATAACTCCATAAACTTGTATCAAGGCATCCCTAACATAATCTAGAGATCAAAGCTAGAGATTTTCTTCAAAGTTCAAGGATTTTCAAGGTTTTCAAGGCTTCAAGAAGGAAAAACTCAAGAACAAGATGGATTCTTCAAGTAAGAGGATGAAAAAGACGTTAGAGAGGCTCTCCGATGTGGAAAATCATCTAAGTGGAAGAGATCCTAACCTCCAAGTAAGTTGAATCTTCTTTTCTTCAATCCTTTTTCTTCAATTTCCCTTTTTCCTCCATGCTCTTCATGTTCTTCAAGTAACTCTCCCTTCTATTTTCTAGGCATATCCTTTGTTTCCCGATCCAAGGAAATTCACATCTCTCCCTTAGATTCGAAAGCTTGCTAAAAGTACTACAATCTCTATGCAATCTTTTGTCTCCAAGTGGAACATCCAAGATCTAGTAGTCCATGCAAAGCATTACAAGAGTCCAAATGTGGACTGGGCGGCCATGGGCTCTTTGATTAAGTTATGGCATCCTCAAACCCATACCTTCCTTTTTTATGGTTTTGAATGTACTATTCTTCTAGAGGAAGTTGAACTCTTATTGGGCCTTCCTAAAATCAAGTTGTACAGTGACAATGAAGTGATCCAGAATAAGATGGCTTTGATGAGGGAAAAGATCACCGGTCAACAATTGTTGATGAAGATCGTGAAGGACCCAACGAAAGTAAAATGGTGCCTTACCAAGAAAGGAATCAATTTTGCAAAGTTAGCAGAGTGGACGTTGTACGAGATTGAAGATCTTAGAGAGAATGACACTGAGAACGTGATGAAAGCTTTCACCACGTGCCTAGTTGGAGCTCTGCTCTTTCCTGCTCAAGACAACATACTAGAAGATGATCAAGTCAATGCAATCTGCGAGATCTTTGAGGGAAGATAGATTGGCACAGCGATTCTATCTTATCTCTACAGTGGGCTCTCTGCAGCATCCACAGGTCAGCCTTCCTATGGTTGCATGCTACTCTTCACTCTATGGGTTGAGTTGCACTTCAAGTTTGAATATCACACAAGAAATTCTGCAAGATCATCTCAAATACATCAGAATAGCCATATCTTCCATATTTCCAACATTGTGAAATTCAATGAGAAGATGATCAATCGAGTGCCAAAACTCAAAACTCGAGCTGACTAGAGAGATTATTTGAGAAGAATGTCAGCAAATAGGTTCGACTCTTCTCCACTTGCACTCGTAGGAAAGCCAATTCGGGTACGCCGTGCAGCAGGTGCGGAGCTTAAACTGATCGGGGCTACTGAGTTCGTGTTGTACAATCCTCATTGCTGTTATACTCAACTCAGCTTGTCTCGTTATGAATTTCCTGAATTTTCCCATACATCTCCAATCAAGAAGCGTGCATCGGAATCCGATGAAGACTATGAAGCCACTGAACTTATAGTCATACTATGGAATATTAGCTTCAATCATCGTGTAAAATCCTCTCGAGAAACATATAGAGGATTATCTGTTCCATATATACTGAGGCTTCGGGAATTTCTTCCTTGAATGTTCTCTTTTCTTTTCTTTTTCTTGATGTAATAAAGAATTTATTTCAATAAAGAATTATTCCTTTATGCCTTGAAATCTATTCTCAATCTCCTGTGACTTGTTCATGATTTTTCCTTAAGTAAAAACTTGATTTTTCCTTAAAATATAGTAATTCGGGTTTACTTAATTCAAAACGCGTCCACTCAGAAAGAACCATTTTTACCATAATTCATTTTTCAAAAATCAGAGATTAATCCTTAAATTCCTTAAAACACGTCTATCCGTGTAGACGCTTTTCATCCAAAAATCTTTTCCCAAACAAGAGATTTATCCTAAAAATTTCGAATTAATTTTGAAACGCGTCCACATATGTAGACGACTTTCAATTCTCTCTCTTGCTTTTCTCCAGAATTCTGTCATTAATTCTCCGATTAATCCACTGAAACGCGTCGTTATATGTGGACGCGTTTAATCATCATGCCTTGTACTATTCTGACCAGAATAGACGGTTTAAACTGAAACACGTCGTGATATGTAGACGTCTTTTACTCAATTTCAAACCTCTGTCCTTGCCGCCTCAGTTTATGCACCCTGAATGGCGTCGCTGTACCCAAACGCGTTTCAAACTTCTCTAAATAGAAGCCACGAAGGCCCCCCCCTTTCTTCCTCGTTCTTTCAAAACTCCTTCCTTCCTCCACCGTCTCCGGCGATTTTCGGCGACTTCCCGGCGATCTCTCTCTCCCAAACTCTTAAACCCATGGGGGATCTAGCAATCCCAAGGTGGTGGTGAAACGCCGGCAGACCGCCTCCCTCTCGGTGGTGCCGGCGGAAGAGGTGCGCGAGGAGGTGTAGGCCGAGCTAGCGGCGGTGGCGGCGTTTCTCGAAGAGGAAGAGGCCCCTCTGGCGCCCATGGCCTAAGAAGAAGGAGAAGAAGAAGCCCTCCACTTGGTAAGCTTCCTATGGAATGCTTTTTTTCTGTGAATGGGATGAAGAGAGGGTGAAGAAGGGGACTTTTCCAAAAAGTTCGAGAATCGGGTTTGAATAGCGTCCAGACCAGGTGACGCCTTTCAAAGGGCGTCGCCTTGGTCCAACGCCATTCAAGCCAAAATTTAATTTTATTTTATTTTTAAAAAAAATAGGTTAGAAATAGGTTTAAATGGCGTCAAGAATAATGGACGCCTTTCAATGGGCGTCCACATAGCTTGACGCCTTTTAAACAGAATATTTCATTGACTTATTAAGCCCATTAACTGATGAAATCTTCTTGTTTTCATTTGCAGAGGACGATGAGGGCTCGCATTTCTTGGGACTTAGTGATAGGAGCCTATCGGGGACTCCCGGACTCCCAGAAGGCGCGCCTGCGCCGGATGGGGTTCGGCGAGATTCTTGAGATCGAGCCATTTTGGCTCGATTTGGTCCTCCTGCAGGTGCTGCGGGAGAGGTGGCATGCGGAAAGCAAGGCTTTCCTAATGCCTTGGGGCGACATGGTCCCAACTCTAGAAGATGTGGCCAGGATTACTGGCCTTAGGGTAGAGGGCCGACCGGTGAGCGGGGTGACTTACCCCGATTACCGTGGGATGGCGGAGGCCCTATTAGATATAGAAGTGTCCACCTTAGATAGAGAGTCTAGGACAGTCCCTAGAGTGGAGGTAGAGGCCGCTCTAAGTTTAGTGGAGCCCCGGCGTTGGTCTGACGAGACCCGGGAGGAGTTTAGGAGTAGACTAGTTGAGTCCTCCTCTGCCGTATACTGTAGTGACCCTAGTCACGTAGAGGAGATAGATAGGCAGCTTAGAGTCTTTCTCGTTTTCTTCTTTGGTCGGTTGCTCTTCGGTACGAAGGGCGACCACATCCATTGTAGATTTCTTGTTCTTTTAGATGACCTTGACCACCTCCATGAGTATGCCTGAGGTGCGGCCCTCTTGGCCCACCTCTTTGCAGATTTTTCTGCGGTCACGTCGGACAGTGAGACCACCATCAGTGGCTTCTCGTCGTTTCTTCATGTATTAAGTCATTTTATTATTTGTTTATGATATGAAATGTAATAATTTTTCTAACCTATATTTTCATGTATGCAGGTGTGGAGTTACCATTACTTCCCGCTCGGCCGAGCGAGGATAGTGAGACTGGGTGTCGTCCCATTGGCCTGCCGCTGGCAGCCAATAGTGGATACGGCACCACAGTACCACCAGCTGACGGCCCTCCGCCGTCAGTTTCTTGACTACCCGGAGCTCCTGGTAAGTCTTTTAATTTGTTCAATTTTATTTATTAAATACAGTGTTTTATTAATTAAATGCAATCTTATTCATATGAATGCGTCTAACTTATATGCAGGTGATCTGGCGCCCGTACCTGGGCATGGGCGAAGAGGGCCAGCTGTGGGTGACCGCTGGCCGGAGGAGGTTCGGGAGGCAGATGTGGCTCCACTGCCTCAACGAGATCGAGCCGCTCCGCCTCCGCCTGGTGATGAGGACGTTAGGCCTCCATCAAGAATGGATCGAAGAGGAGATCCCGGAGGGCGTCGGGAGGAGCATGAGGGGCAAGCAGGCCCTCACAGATTGGTGTGCCAAGTTCCCCGAGCAGTACGATGACTGGCACCGCCGCGGCGTACGGGTAGAGTCCCATGCGGAGGATAGTACCGCCTACCTCCAGCAGTACCGGACCTACTACGCCGATCAACTTCGGCTCCTCCAACCACTCGATGTAAGTATGATTTATGCATCTTTCATTTTATTATTATCTTTAACTTATATTTGTGAATGAATGTATGCATGTGTGGTATGCAGGATGCACGAGATGCCGTGATCATCGACCTCCGGACCCGCCTACATGATGTGGAGGCCCAGCTGGAGCAAGTCCATAAGGAGCTCTTTGATCTGGTATGTATGCATGCTTATGAATGAGTGTTTTGATTAATTTGTTCTGACAATTAACCACTGACGATTGTCTTTTGGTGCAACGAGCCGTCTATACCCAGGAGGCTCCCCCTACACATAGAGCCTCATCCTCGGCTCTGCCTGCTGTTCATAAGGCTGCCTTGGCTGACCTCCAGGGTCAGCTCGCCTCCGCCATCCATCGGGCTTCTCTCGCAGAGGAAGACCGGGCTGCTTGAGTAAGTTCTATCCTTTGAATTTGATTTTGATCGCTTGATTGCCTTAGACTAACAATATCTTCTTCTGCAGGTTGCTGAGCTTCATGAAGCCCTTCAGAGGGCTAAGGCGGATGCGGCCCGGGTCCGTGACCTTGGGGAGCAGGTGGCTCGTCTCTCCACCGGGGATCTTCCTCGGGAGCTCTCGCGTCTCCAGTCCCGACTGGAGTTTGTTACTGAGGAGAGAGAGAGGGAAGGCGAGCGCCTTCACAGCCAGCGTGGCCATCTCCTCTGGTCAAGCTGGTCCGAGTGCTATGGGTCCACCGCCACCGCCTTCTAGAGCTCCAACATCGGATACCCAAGATGAAGCCCAAAGTTAGTTTGATGAGGGGGCAGGAGAGAGCCAGCTTTGGGGCTGTATATCATGTATTTTTCCTTTATTTTTGTGTATCATGTACAAAACACCTTTTGGTATATATATATGAAACTTTTGCCTTCAGCTTTGTGTCTCACGTGTTTGTCCTGTGTTCTGCACATTACTTAACAAACAGGTTAAGTATCTATTTAGGCTTAGCCCCTTGCTCAGTCAAGTGAATGATCGATCAATCTTTTTCTTAGTAGAAGGGTCAAGGGGCATAGCCTTTATTAACAAAGGTAGCATGAATAATCAAACTATAAGCAAAAATACAACATGCAAGCAGACAGATGCTCACTGAAAATAAAAGGAATGAAACACACAAGATGCAATAAGCAGATGCTAATTGAAATATATATTTTTTTTGTTGTTTTGAGATATTCATTTTTGTTTGGGTTTTGGAACATATATATTTTTTGTTTTTTTTTTTGAAATATCTATTTTTTTTTTATTTGAGATATGTGCCTTTTTTTTTGGATTTTGAAATATGTACCCTTTTTCTTTTTTTTTAAAGTATGGTGCAAACTAAATGACGAGCATGGTACTCATATCAAAAGATCATATTCATTTATTAACTTAATTCCCAGATTGTTCTTCAATAATCTAACTTAAACCCATCGTGCTTGAACTTGTGTTTCCATTTGTGATCCCATTTGATGATTTGATCCTTAGTTAATCTAGGTCATTCCTCAAGCTTAGAGTATGTCTCTTCAGAAAGAAAGGAAGAATTGGTTTAGAAAGTCCACGAGAAGATTCCGGAGACCTAAAAAGTTGTTCCTTTCTTACCCTAATATATGTTGGGGTTCGGTCATTTTCTTTCCAGGATATTTATCGACCTTGCGTTCCTTTTATTTCATTTCATGGTCTTGATGTGACATTTATAGTGTAATGGCCTTTTGATTTGACATTTGGTTTTTGTCATTTGCTTTTGCTTTTCTTTTCTTTTTCTTGGGATGGATCTCCCCCATTTTTTATGATGGCCTCCTACTAAGATGGCGGGTATTCTTGGCAGCCTATTCTAAGTCTCGTTCCGACATCGTGGGCTGAGTGTAAAAACAAAATTTTGTTTGAAAAGAATGATTTGCACGTTACACTTTCGGTCAAGCTTTCGGTATTCCTTTGGACATAGCATCTCTTGTTACTCACGAATCAAACGTGTCAGTGTGTGTAGTAATGTGTTTAAATTAAAATATTCAGACTGATAAGAGAATTTGAGTTTCTAAATTTTCTGATTCCACTGGTCTTTGCACCATGCTGATTGACTCTTTAACCTAAGGGTAGTATTTCTTGAGATACAGACCATTCCAGGGATGAGTCAACTCTTCTCCTTCTGCATTAACTAGATGGTAAGCGTTATCAGGAAAAGCATGTGATACAACATATGGTCCTTCCCAATTGGGTTGGAGCTTAGAACGCGGACCACCTGGTTTTACAAAGATTCTTTTGACAACCATTTCACTAACTTTGAACTTACGTTCGATGACTTTCTTTTGGTAAAAACGTGCTAGTCTATTTTGATAAACTCTTCCATGATTAGCAGTTGACCATCTTTTCTCGTCTAAGAATTCTAATTGAGCAAGGAGTGTTGAACGGTGTTCATCAATGGAAAATTCCTTATTCAATTGCACTCTTAATGACCGTATAAGGATCTCATATGGAACTACTACCTCCATTCCAAATGTTAAGGAATAAGGAGTCTGCCCAGTGGGCGTGCAGATTGAAGTTCGGTAGGCCCATAGAGCCCCAATCAATTTTTCTGGCCAGTCTGTAAATTTATTAGACTTGCACGTCTTTTTGATGATTTTTATCAAAGTCTTGTTAGTTGCCTCTGTTTGGCCATTGCCTTGCGGATAATAAGGAGACGAATGATGCAATGCAATTTTGTACCTGTTGCAAAGGTCTTTCAGTTCTTGTGACACGAACTGAGGTCCATTGTCGGTGACAACGGTATTAGGAATTCCAAATCTGGTGATGATGTTCTTCATGATGAACTTGCAGAAGGTTGATGCCTTGACTTCCGTGTATGCTTCAGCTTCTGCCCATTTGGTGAAGTATTCTGTTGCCGTAAGGATGAAGGATTTCTGCTTAATGCCAGAATCAGGATTGCCAAGGGATCCAATGATATCGAAAGCCCACATGGAGAAAGGCTATGGAGAGGAAACAGGGTGGAGTGAAGATGCAGGAGAATGAATCTTATCAGCGTGAAGTTGACACTTAGCACACCTACGGACATATCCTACACAATCTTCTTCCATGGTTAGCCAATAGAATCCTTGTCTAAGGATTTTCTTCGCTAACATCTGTCCATTAACATGGCTACCACAAACTCCAGCATGAGCTCCTTCCATAACCTTACAAAGCTCATCTTCGTCTAAACATCTTAAAAGAACTCCATCAAAACCTCTTTTGTATAATGCTCCTCCAACATGGTGTATCTTTGAGCAACTTTCCTGATAGCCTTTTTCTTCTCAGCTGTGGCTTCTCCACGATATGATTGATCTTCACAATATTTGGCAATTTCGTAGTACCATGGTTTCTGCTTATCATCCATCTCTTCCAACAGCTCCATTAACATAATTTCTCTCTTTTCCAAAATATTTCCATCTCTGACCTTCTTCAGCAGCTTCTCCTTAGTCCTAAGGAATGAGGGGTCTTTCACAGCGGGCGAAAGACGCTTATGAACGATGATTGATTCGGATTGTCTGCTGATTGGAAAATTAAAAGAAGATGCAAGTGAGGTTAGAGCATCAGCTAAGATGTTCTGGTTCCTAGGAACATGGACGAAGATCAATTTTTTGAAAAGCTTTGCATAAGCAGAAGTGAGTTCTTGATAAGGCTTGAGCTTAGGATCAAGAGTTCGATATTTGGTTAACACCTGGCGAAGAATCAATTGGCTATCACCCACAATTCTGAGTTTGGTGGCACTATGGAAATGAGCAGCCTCAAGGCCAGCAAGGAGTGCCTCGTATTCAGCTATATTGTTAGTGACTGGAAAGTCAAGCTGAAAAGCTTGTGGAATGGTGACACCTTCAGGTGATATCAGAACAATGTCGATCCCCTTTCCATGGGAATTCAGAGCTCCATCAAAATGCAGAGTCCACATATCATCTTTGATTTGCTCTATGGACATCAGTTTCTCATCCGGAAACTCCGATTGGACTAGAGCAAAACGAAGAAGGAGGTGATGAGCGAGATATTCTGCTATGGCATAGCCTTTGATCGCTTTCTGCTGAATGTAAATGATATCAAATTGAGATAGAAAGCTTTGCCATCGTGCTAACCTATCAGTAAGGATAGATTTCTCAAGAAGAAACTTGATTGGATTCATCCTAGTAATGAGATGGACTTCATAGGCTAGAAAGTAATGCTTCAATTTCTGAACAACCCAGACCAATACTGCACATGATTTCTCCATCGTTGTATATCTTTGCTCAGCGGGGTTGAGAAGTTTAGAGAGATAGTAGGCTGCCCTCTCATTTCCTTCTTCATCCTCTTGTGCTAGGACAGCCCCCACCGCATCATCTAGGACATAAATGTATAGTATCAATGGTTTACCTGGAGATGGTGGTCTCAAAACAGGAGGACTTGCCAAATAATTCTTTAATCCATCAAACGCCTCCTGACACTTATCGTCCCAATTGAATGTGACTCCCGGCTTGGTAAGCTCATAGAACGGCTTACACCTTTGTGAGTGTTGGGAGACAAAACGGCGAATAAATTACAACCTCCCGATTAATCATCTTAACTCTTTCAAGTTTTTGGGAGGTGGCATTTCTCTGATAGCCTTCGCCTTATTAAGATCGATCTCAATTCCCCGTTTACTGACAATGAATCCAAGTAATTTCCCTTAGGATACCCCGAATACACATTTCTTGGGATTCATTTTTAACTGATATTCTCTTGATATTTCTAACACTCTTGCCCAAACTTTAGCATGCTCAGCCTTAGTCTTAAATTTCACTAACAAGTCATCCACATACACTTCTAGATCTATATGCATCATGTCGTGGAATATTGCCATCATAGCCCTTTGAGAAGTGGCTCCAGCGTTCTTTAATCCAAAAGGCATCACGACATAACAATATGTTCCCCAAGGTGTAGTGAATGATGTCTTTTCTTGATCTTCTTCTGCCAATTTAATCTAATTGTATCTTGAAAATCCATCCATAAATGATAAAGTTTCATAGCTAGCAGTATTATCGATGAGTACATCAATGTGAGGCAATGGAAAATCATCCTTAGGACACGCCCGGTTCAAATCTCGGAAGTCAATACAAATCCTGACCTTCCCATCTTTCTTCATAACCGGGACTATGTTGGCCACCCATTGTGGATAGAGGACAACTCTAAGAAATTTGGCTTTATGTAACTTATCGACCTCTTCTTTCATCTTCAAAGCCATTTGTGGGTGGAATCGCCTTAACTTCTGTTTAACCGGGCTAGCTCCATCCTTTAACGTCAACCTGTATTCCACTAGCGATGAGTCTAATCCTGGCATATCCTCATAACTCTAGGCGAAAGTGTCCTTATAATCCTTAAGAACTTGTACCATTGCCTTCTCATCCATTTCAGAAAGATTCTTGCTAACAAGGACAACCTTAGGTTCGTCTTCAGTCCCTAGATTGATTTCTTTGGTGAGCTCTTCTACAGCAGCTGAGGGTTCATCGAATCTTTTTACTCCACTGGCATATGCCTCAGCCGCGTCCTCGTCATCTTCCTCATCTTCAACAATGGGGTCTTTTCCGTGTATCAATTCATACACCCCATATCCATCATTAATTGACTCATCATCTATACGATCTTCTGGCATCTGAATAGGAATCTCTAATAGATGAGGGATCATAGAGCAAGAAAGGCATTTATCAGCTAAATCCTTGAGGTATCTATCTGAAATTTGTTTATCCTTAGATTTTCTAGACTTCCTAACCTAACTAACCTGCCTAGACTCCCTAACTTCACTAGACTCCCTATCCTGACCTAATGAGGACAAAGCAGAATGAAAATTATAGGATACAGGCGGAAATACAGAGAATCCTCCTGAAGGGAGGGGCAGAGTAGATCTAGAAGAGAATCTTGACCGAATGACCCACGCAATGGGGTACAATCGGACAAATAGGAAGTTTCCTCAATGAGGATCTGAGAGAAATTTGTTGCCAAATTGACGTTTTTTTTTTAGAAAAGATGAATTAATCATAAAACAAGAATGTAGGTGAATAGGAGGAGAATGGGATGGAGGAAGCGGCACCAAGGCCAAAGGATTGGGGGGATCATACTGTAGTATGTCCCAGATTAAATCATAAATCCTCTTTGGATCGAGAGGAGGTTGAGGAATGAAGTCCCGTGGGGACAGGGTGATCATGATGGGCGGAGCCCGTGGAATATCTTCAGTAATGACCCGTGACCAAGTCGGGGTCAGAAGCAGAGTGCGGAACAAGGTATGAAGTGTGAAAACGTGAGAAGGATAAGTCCCCCTCCAGAGAAGATCCGTGGTATAACCAGTTTCAAAGGAGTCATCTGGCTCCCCTTCATCTGTTTCCTCAGACAGCAATATTCTTTTATCAAAAATGGCACCAGGCCCTTCAATCAGTTCATCTATTTGTGGCGGCCACTTTGGTTCTGAAGGATCAAGAAACAATCTATTCAATGCAATATACATATCCCTTAAGTCAAACCATCTGTACCATTCACACTCATGGTCTTGAAATTTCCTCCTTGTCATTGGCCACAAAGCCTCCAAGGGCTAGTACGTGAGCAACTCTGAACAATGTCTGGCCAGGTCCCTTCCATATATGTCATGGAGGTCAAAACAGTAAGTGATGACCACCGTGTTGTCATGACTGATCACGGTCCCCTTGACAAAATGTGTGTATAGAGTCCATGTTAAGGGGTCCCGACCTCCTTTGCATGGCGTAGACATTGTCTCCCATATCTTATGGCCGTCTTCGTTTTCTTCCTGCTAAGTAATGTCCTGCTTCACTTTTCTTGGCCTATAGCCCAGGCCATTTCCAGGTATCCTTCGATTGTCCTTGATGGGCGTAGTTCTGCCTTGTAATTGCGTGCCCAGGCCCTTTCCAAGCTGATAACCACCCTTCATCATTATTTTCCATCCAGGGGTACTCATGCACTTCCCCCGCTTTATGGTATTTAGTGGATAAGGAGTAAGAGTGGCGGCCTTTAAAGGATCAGCCACCGGACGGAGACCTGTATTACCGACAGAAAAGGTTGTCGGCCAGGTGAAGAAGTTGGCTTGATATTCAAGGAGTGAGCAACAGTAAGGATCGGCATGCTCGTAACTTTAATGATTCGTCCTTTGTAGGGAAATTTGAGGCACTGATGATTCGTAGAGGGAATCGTCTCGAGGGTTTTCATATAAGGACGACCCAAAATAGCATTCAAGGAAAGATCGATTTCCAAAATGTGAAATTCAACCTCGGCATGACATACTGGTCCTAACTCCACTTTTAAATAGACCATTCCCAGAGGGGAACGGGTGGAGTTATCATAAGTTGTAACAGAGATAGGGCTAGGCAGCCATTTTTCTTTAGGTACACCACACAATTCAAGGGTCTTTGGAGGCAAGGCATTAATTGAGGCCCCGGTGTCGACTAGACATGCATCTACGGTCTTCTTGCAGATATTGACCGTAATACTTAGAGCCATGCTTCTGGCTGCTGGTGGTGCTAGTTCCGATGCATGAAATAAGATAGATGACTAATCCCCCTGAGGAACTAGTAGTGCGGCGATCTTCTCTACCGGCACATCTTCGTTAACCATCACTTTTTGTAAATACTCCATCAGAGCCTCCTGATGGGTCTTCGATCTCTTTATCAATTCAAGCACAAAGATTCATGCCGGTGTTATGTCAAGATGTTTCAACAGGTCATATTGAGTGCCTAGTGCACTCTCATCGTTATGTGCTTCCTCCGGCAGCTGTGATGGGTCGTCTCTGACTATTGATTGAGGAAAGACCTTATTGAAGATTCTCCCACACCGAAGTGCATATTCTTCAGTTGTGGAAGGGCCGGGTGATAACTTGAGCACCGCAGGGCTAGTGGATGGTGTGGACGGTGTGGAGGGTTGGCGTTGTCACCAAAAAAAAATTTGAATAAGAAGAAGAGTCTAAAGATCAACAAAGAAGGCACAAATCAAAGATAATTGAAAGGAAGAACCGAGCCTATTAATTCAAGTAAGAAAGGAAGTCCAAACAATTGTACAAAGATTGTCCAAGAAGGCCCAAATGAAGAAGATTTAAAGGGCAGCAGCTAAGCCCAATTTTGTAAGCCAAATGAACCAAAAAAGGGACCACTCTAGGGCCCAAATGGTGAAGAAATTCAATGGTTCAACCAGACCCATTATCTCAAGCAAAGGAGGTCCAAGCAATTTTTCAAAAGATAGTCCAAGTGAAGAAAAAGTTAATGGACAGTTGTCATGCCCATTCTTGCAAGGCCAAAGAAGTCAAAAAGGGGTTACTTTCAGCCCAAATGATGAAGAAATCCAAGGGGGCTAGCCTAGGCCCATTATCTCAAGCAAAAGAAGCCCAATAGGGCCAATTTGGGCCCAAAAAGTGAAGGCCAAAGCCCAATTTCGTGGTAGCCTTCAGAAGGGCCCCAATGGCCCTATGGCCTATTCTTATCCCTTTGACCCATGGTCAAATCTGGCTAAAGGAGGATAAGAAGAAAAGCAAGTGGTGCCCCCCTCAAGATTCTTCTAGAAGAAGGTAGGTGAAAAGCAAAAGAAGAAACCAATCATGATTCTCCAAGTGTTGTGGCTTCATTGGAGGGCTCTCAAGAGGGGTTTCTTATCCCTAATCCAAGGCTAATAGATGCTTAATCTACCCCCCAAAAGTAACCCAACTTTATCTATAAAGAACCCCCATCTTCTACAAGAAAAAGTTGGAGACAAAAATCCCAAAAAATAGAAAAGAGAAAAAGAAAAGTGAGAGAGCTTGGAGGAGCACTTCTCCCTCCTCCTTCCCCTCCATTTCCTGCATCTCAAGAGAGAAAAAATAAGAGAAAAAGAAAGGAAGAGTGCTAGAGAAGCAGAGAGCAAGATTGTAGGCTTCAAGAGCCATTCTCCCTTCTCATCCCCTCTCCAAGGTAGAGTGGGGGTGAAGAAGGGGTCTATTTTTATCTCCTTGCTTTCTTATAATGTTTTCCTTCATTTTGATATTCGTAGAAACTTCTATCTCCCCTTTGATGTTCATCCATGGTGATTGAAAGTAATGAAATGCAAAGTTCAGATTTTCTGAGTCTGTTTTGTGAATATGCTGGTTATTTTGCTTTTATGTCATTTTTTCCTTCATAAGGCATGTATTTTTCGTATGGGGATGGTAGAGGGGCCTTTCTAGTTTATATAAATGGTGTCCTCAAGTCTTGAAACCCCCTAAATATGGAGATATAGCCCAAGATGTGCTTTGCTGTCCAAATTTCCTAAAAACTGGTTTTCCATTTATTTGCCTTTGGTTTTGGGGTTTTTCAAGGTGGCTTGGCCTTCCATGACCCTTAGGAGCACATCCCTTCCATGGATGATGTTTCCTCAAGGCCAAACATCAAGAGAAACCCCCTAAGTTTCATATATATTAGGATCCAAGTTTCTATTTTCATGTTGGAACCTAATGGGTTTTGCCTAGAATTTTTCCTTTAATGGCTAAGGGTTTAGGCCCTAGAGGTTCTCAAGGAAGTTCTCTCACAAGTTGAGGATGAGCTTCTTTGGGTAGAAACCCTCTAACATGGAGCCAAGAAGGAGAGATCCATGAAAAAGATAAAAGGTATGCCTAAGTTTCTCTTATGTCATATTCAAGTTTTCATGATATTTTCCTAAAGAAATGCATCTAAAATATATTTTAAATAAGTATTTTAGGCCTTGTACCTTTTATACCTTTTTTCCTATCATTTGGGTTAGTTTTAAACCAATTTTTTCATCAAAATCCGGGTTTCAACCTGACTCTGGGGCTTGCAGGTGCTACAGTGCTGAGTCTGCGCCTCCCTGCGCAGACTCAGCGCCAGCAGGTTTTGAGTCTGCGCCTCTTCCAAGTGGTTTTTTAGGCTTGAGGTGATTCTTTGATCCTCCCCCAAGCTGTCCAAATATTCCTTGGACATAGGGCTGTCCTTTTGAGGCCCAATGAAGGTCCTAAACGGCTTGGATTTTGGGTTTTTAAGCCCGTAATGTTTCAAACTGAAATTTTGTCATATGGTTTTAAGATTTTAAATATTTTCCGATGTTTTCCCAGGATGTCCCGATCTAAGGGTGCCAACAATCCAATGTTGGGTAACTCATCAAGGGCCCTCATACAAAAAACATCATTCTTGTGTTCCCATTTCTATGGGTTCATTTAGATGATGTGTCCCGAAGTCTCAATGAGTTGGTGGAGTTTCTCGCTCCCCAAATGTAGAAATGGAGTGGGTGATTCCCTGTAGATAACCCTTTCATTTTGAAGGCATTAAGGGCACCCTTTGGGTGAGTAGTTGGATGCTCGGCACGCCCCCCTTTATAGCCACCTCCATGGTTCATGGTTATATGTGATCCTCTAGGGAAATTGGTGGAGTTCCTTGCTCCCCAAATGTAGAGATGCTTTGGATTTTCCCTTGTGGGTTTTTCTTACATCTTGAAGGCATTAAGGGCACCTATTGGGTGAGTGGTTGGATGCTCGGCACGCCTCCCGTTATAGCCATCCCTATGGTCCATTAGCCATTACATATCCCTTTAAGAGAGTTGGTCCTTCGGGTCCCTTCATGCCATGATCCTTCATGAAGATCTTAAACCTTTTCATAGGGTTTTCCTAATGAAAGGTTAAAATTCAACTTGGAATCACTATATTGAGCACTTTTAATACTTTATATGGTAATCTAAGAAGAATGAGATAAACATGAAGAAATCATGTCATTTGAAGAAATCCACACAAGAACCACTCTTTGAAAAGGCCTCATGTAGCCATACTCAACTTTTGAGATTTCTCAGTGTTATCCTCCCCAAATTTGTGGTGATTCTTGGATCACTTCAAGTTGAAAGAGGTATAAATCTGAAATTATGCTCAGATTTTGAGTCTGCGCACCTATAACCATGAAAATTTGATTGGGAATGGGGTACAATCTGTTTTCCTCGACTCTGGATTTCATATCCTAACTTTAATGGTTGAAACTAACCCCTTGATGGATTTAATTGCAGCTTGAAGTGTGCAGGAAACTCAAAAATCCAAATTTCAGACTTGAGTCTGCGCCACTGTTCTGAGTCTGCGCACCCTTGCGCAGACTCAACTCAAAACTGTTAAAAGAGTCCTTGCATGGGCTGATAGACTCATTTATGGTTCAAGTAACTCAAATAATTAAAGTTAATTCATTCAAAAAAGGTTTAAGATAGCCATCTTCTATTTTAATAGTCATAGGATTCGAATCACTTTAGGCAGGTTTGTTGTGCTATCCACAAGGCCTGCTTAATTGGGAGGAGAAACTTTGGCTATGGCATTAGATGCCTATATGATCGGGGTAGAGGAACCATGTAACTTTGTTGTGCTATCCACAAGGGCTGCATGCATTTCTATGCTCGTCGCGTAATGATGGTTAGCTTAGACCAGAATTAGTGGTTTGTTGTGCTATCCACAAGACCCTTAAATCTCTAGGGACCGAAGCTATTATCAGATATTGCAAGGAGTTGCAAGTCCCATGAGTTGGGTGCTCTTTGATTGTATTACAGTTTGTTGTGCTATCTACAAGGCTGTAGTGCAAGTCATTGAGATTCTGATCCCCACTATGAGACTGTCGACGTCTCCCGTTCTATATAACTGAGGGTTATACAGTCCGTCGAAAATTAGTGGGAGTTAAACTTGAACAAAACACCATGTATTGTTTTAAATTTTAATAATTGAACATCTACTAAATAGATTTTACTTATATCCTGTAGGGAATTATGTCGTCGAATAACCCACTCAGTGGCATACTTGATGCCCTTTTGACATACCTGATCTACTCGAATTGGTTCAGAAAGCTGAAGAATGTCTTCAGATCTTAGCACATTGATTTTGTCCCTGAAGCTGATCCTCCTGCTCAATCGGCATTGGATGCCTCTGAAGCAGAGATGATTGCTAACGATAAAAGATCGAAGGACAAAGGCAAAAGAGTAGTGAAGGGTGACTGCTTCTACTATAAGCAATATGGTCACTGGAAGAAGAACTGCAAGGAGTTCCTTAACGATAAAGCTCATGGAAGAGTGAAGCTGTCTGAAGCTTCAGATATCTATATGATAGATATCAACTTATCAGTTAGAGATTCCACATCGTGGGTATTAGATACCGGATGTGCTTCTCATATCTGCCATGATGTGCAGATGCTGACAAGTAAGCGCAAGCTGAGACAAGGTGAGGTGGAATTGAGGCTAGGAAACGGCGCAAAAGTTGCGGCGATTGCTGTTGGGACAGCAAACCTCAAGCTTCCATCGAGAGACACCTTACTATTAGAAGATTGTTATTATATTCCTAACATAATAAAGAACATAATATCAATATCTTGTTTGGACAAGATAGGATATAGGTTGACTATTAAGAATAGAAGTTGTTCGATTTATTATGGTAATAAATCAATAGCTTCGGCATCTTTAGTCAACGGTCTATATCTCTTAGATGTTTCTTATTACAATCTTCAAATTGATAACGCTCTTAAGAAGAGCAAGAATTGTGTGAACTAGGCCTACATGTGGTATTGTAGACTTGGGCACATTGGCGAAAGTAGGTTGCAAAAGTTGCACAAGCATAGTTACTTAACTGCATTCGATTACGAATTGTTTGCAACATGTAAATCCTGCCTTATGGGAAAGATGGCAAAATCTCCATTTACTAGACATGGAGAACGTGCCAAGGACATTCTAGAACTAATACATTCGGATGTATGTAGTCCCATGTCCACCCAAGCCAAAGGTGGCTTTTCTTACTTCGTCACGTTCACCAATGACTTCTCAAGATTCGGCTATGTGTACTTAATGAAGTACAAGTCGGAAGCATTTGAGAAGTTAAAGGAGTTCAAGAATGAGGTAGAGAAGCAGTTAGGAAAGAGTATTAAAGTCCTTCGATCAGATCGAGGAGGAGAATATTTGGGTACTAATTTCACACAATTCTTAAAGGATAATAGTATCCTTTCTCAGCTAACCCCTCCATATACACCACAGATGAATGGTGTATCAGAAAGGAGAAATCGCACCTTGTTGGACATGGTGCGATCCATGATGAGCTTTTCGCGATTACCAGTGTCCCTCTGGGGGTATGCTCTAGAGTCAGCAGCATACCTACTGAACAGAGTACCCAGCAAATCTGTGGCCTCTACTCCATATGAGATATGGAAAGGAAGGAAACCAGAAATTAAACATGTTAAAGTCTGGGGTTGTCCTGCTCATGTAAAGAGGCATGATCCAGACAAGCTGGAATCACGAACTGATAAATGCAGGTTTGTGGGATATCCAAGGAAAACCTTTGGATACTATTTTTACCATCCTGGTGAACAAAAGGTGTTTGTCGCCAGGAAAGCTGTCTTCCTGGAAGATGAATACCTTATCCAGGAGAACAGTGGGAGTAAAATAGTACTAGAAGAGGTTTTAGATCCCCAAACAGCTGCATTATCATTAGATGAGATATCAGTTCCTGAATCTGTTCAAGTACACACAGATGAGCCTCGTAGATCTGGTAGAGTACCTAGACTACCCGAACGATATGTGGGACATATTGCTGAAGGTGAGTCCAAGGTAGAATATAATGAGGTTGATGATCCTAAAACCTACCAGGAGGCCATAGAAGGCCCAGAAGCCGGGAAATGGCGAGAAGCGATGAACTCAGAAATCTGGCAGATCGACACTTATAAGGCAAGGTTGGTGGCAAAGGGATATCGTCAAAGGTAAGGAATTGACTATGACGAGACTTTCTCACCAGTTGTCATGATAAAGTCGATCAGAGTTCTGCTCGCCATTGCTGCATATTTTGATTATGAAATCTGGCAGATGGATGTGAAGACTGCCTTCCTCAATGGTAACCTTGAGGAGGAGGTGTATATGATACAACCAGAATGTTTCACGTCCAAAGAATCTCCAGATAAAGTGTGCAAGCTTCAGAGGTCCATTTATAGACTGAAGCAGGCTTCCCGGAGCTGGAACATAAGATTTGACGAGGCTGTCAAGTCTTATGACTTCATTAAGAATGAAGATGAGCCTTGTGTGTACAAGAAGACCAATAGGAGTGCAGTCACTTTTCTAGTTCTTTACGTAGATGACATACTGCTCATTGGGAATGATGTAGCTATGATGTCATAAGTAAAGATCTGTGCAGCTCCTCAGCATCATGACAATGGAAGAGAAGAAACCAGAGTAGGAGAAGGATGACAAGAGGGAGGAGAAGCCCCTAACGATGGCTACCTAAACCCTTCCTGTCAGACCTAAAGGGTGCGGTTCAAATCGGCTTCTTTGAATGACAAGGAGGAGAGCAGATATGAAGGATTTGTTCAGATCGACTTCTTTAAAGCCTCATCCCTGAACCCTCCCATCAACCAGCAAATGTTGGTGAACAGAGGTGAGAATATCAATGGCAAAGTGGAAGGGTATGGACACACCGTGGCTACCAGCATTTGCACTCCTAGCTGTGGTCTGCATTGGGATCAGTCGTTCTCTAGGTAGTGGTGAACCCTACCCATCTCCTCAATCTGCCTCACAATCACAACGACAACACCCTTTGGACGAAAATGGGAAAAGGTCTAACCTTTTTGACGGATCGTGCTGCTCGCATTAGGTGGATGCTCCCTACTCATTGGAGGCTATCGTCCTCCCCGCTGTGCTTATCATAGTGGTTGGGGGAAAAAAGGAGGGTTCCTCTTGCACGTAGAGGTGAGGTTTATCTTCTCCACTCCTCTTCTCTCTCCTCAACATGGGTAGTGGGCAACATGTTTGATGAGGATAAGAAGGGCATTTGGCCTCTTGGGCACAAGACGACAACGATGGATTCACCCAATATCCTCAGGGAAATGGATACTGTGCGAATCCATAGGCAGTCAGGACATGTGAATGTTCAAAATCTAACCCATCTAGAATCTATGTCAGCTTTGTTCATTTGTTTCCACTTCAAATCATGTCATCGATTCCTACAGAATTTGGGCACATGAAATTTGCGCCAATAGCGCAAACAGATGTGCCCTTAGTCCTACACCAGAAAACCACTTTTCTCTTCCCCCGGTCCTGTCTAGAAATGAAAGAGCCTCCAATGGGTTTTTTGTTGTGTTTAGGCTAGTGGGTCGGAATTAAGGTGGGCCCCGCTGGGCACTAGCTCGGCTTGATTTTGGGTTTTTCCCTTTGAGCCTGAGCTCGAGTTGGTCCTTAAGCTTGTTTTGAAGCTCGAGCTCGAGTTTTCTTTTTGCCTGCTTGGCTCGTTGCCATCCCTAGTTTCGTACGATGTGATAAGATCGACTCCTAAGGGGGGCCATCATGATGCCAAACAAACTTGAATGGGACCCACCAAACAAAAGTCAACAATTTTTTTACCTAATTTGAATTTGAATGTGAGCTATTCATGAGTCTTTTATTTTTTTGGATCTCATTTTCTCAACTCTAATAAGTCTTGTAAGATGTATGGAAATAAAAAGATGAAGCAGCTATTTAATGAAAAAAAAATTAAAATATAAATTAACCATTTAATTCAAAAATAAAATAAAATAATTAAGTTTATATATGACTAATGTACTTACATTTATAAGCTATTGAGGTTGCTTCGTAAATGCGTCTAATTAATGTGTCAATGGATCGACGGGATCCAAAAACCTGCTCATGATCGCCTCGAACGGAGAACTTTGGATCAGCTTTCCTACCCCAATCCCCATTCCCCAGCCACAAGTCGCAACTCTCTAGGGTTTCTTCCCCGATCCCCAGCCGTTGTGCTCCATCCTGTCATAGTGGCCAACACGCGCCTCAGATCTCTACGCCTATGTGCATGCGACCGTAGATCCCCCCCGTGTCCATGCTTGCCACCATAGATTTGCCCTGCTATGCTCGTTGCCACAGCTCTGGCCCACCATGTGCTTGCTTGCCGCTATAGATCCGCCCCTTGCTTGCCACCGCAAATCCACCCCCGCGTGTGCTTACCACTACAGATCCGCCTCCCTGCATGCTTGCCACAACGCTCTGCCCTACTAGCCTAGAGTTGAGTTAGTGGAGGAGCTTCGGATTGGAGGAGTGGTGGTCACTAATGATCCTACTCTCCTTGTCACCCTCGGCAAGAAGGATTTGCAAGTACTTCACTAAGGTATCTTCCTTCTTCCTTTGATCTGCCATTAATGGCATCCAGTTCGTGTTACAGCCGTCTAATCTCTCTCTCTCTCTATCATTTATCTATTTATCTACTGTGTGCATTTGGGTTGTTGTTTTTGTGGATGGCCATTGGCACATTGCTCTTGGTGTGTGTGGTTTGACAATAAAATTCTCAGAGGTGTTTGAAGAGTAGGAAATGCACTGGGGGGTCTTATTGAACTTTGTAGTATTGGATGTTTGAGGGGGAAAAGGTAATCTTTGTAAGCGTTGTCCTCATTTTTCTTCGTTTTGATTCTTGGGATCCCACAGGAGAGGTCTTTTGGAGAGGCTATAGTAGTGACGTTTCCATTAGCTGTAGCTAGAGGTTTATCTCCAACCCCTTGTTCAGCTTATCTAGTGTATAAAAACCTTTCTTATGCATTGTACATGTTTTCTGCAATATAGTTCGGCATTTTATTTAATGTGTAAATGTTTTCTTGTTTTGTTATTTTTTTTCTAAAGTTTTCAATATTTGATAAATTCCATATACTTGATATTTTCATGTATTATATATTGTTGGATCATGTGCCATTCTAGAGAAATAAATGTCTACACATGTATGCACTTGCACTAGATGGCCCTCCATGTATGCAGCTCATGATAAACATAGTTACGAAAATCAGTTTCAGAACATGGACCATCTCTGGTGAGTTATACTTCCGTTGCAACTAGCATTTAGACATAGGAGAAATCTGAATGCTATACAGATATGAAATTACAATATAATTTGGCCATGGCTGGATCTTTTGTTAATAGACTTTTACACCAATCAGACTCGGTATGGCTTAAAGGTTCACCTTGGAGTAAATGCTATATCCATATAGAATACTATGGTTCAAGGCTATCATAACTTGTCATGGAGTAAACTTCTATAATATATTTTTTAAGTTTATGTGATTTCTTACCTACAGTGCTTGTCATGCTACTTAAATATACATTTGAGAAGCATGAGGTGCCTGGTTCCAATTTAGTTGAAACTACATAGCGCATGTGATTGTTTACATATTGTGGTGTATCCATTTTAAACACGAGTTTTTGGTTTGGTTTCAATTTTTAAAACTTGGAAGTAATTTGATGGATCTTGGTGTGTACAAGACATGGAGTAATTTGATGGACCTTGGAGTACAAGACATGCTAATTTGTCATAGACTAAACTTGGCCGATAGCTAGGATTTCAGTGTAGGTATGAGTAATTTGATACTGTCTTTTCTATGCAATGTTTGCAAAATGGATTTTGTTATTTCATGTACTCTCTTGATATTTTCCCCCTATAAGCTAAAATAGGCTATTTCCACTTTTGTGTAGAAGTTAAAAACACTAACATTGGTCACTAACATTGGTAAGTTAGGATATATGGTGGAGAAATTGTTAGTTTAGGTGGCCTACAAGCCAATCTGACTATGTAAATCTCGTTCATTTATTAATATAATGGCATAATATTCATTATGTGTAAATCGCATTAATTATCGTTTCATAATGAAGTCCGTGAATATGTGCTATAGTGATCAGATTATGATGAGATCATACTAATGAGACTGATCACTTAAACACACATATTCTTAATCGTTCCTAGTTGGAGGATATCCGAGAAGGACATCGGATATCCGGTTAGACTAGTACAGATTACTCCTGCTCATATGATGAGGGTGACTGATCTCATAAGTCACTTGTGTGGAGACACTAAGGCGAATCTGTAGGTGCTCATAGGAGAATGAGTTCACTGAACTGATCCGACTGAATCGCTAGATGGTATTGTACCTCACTGTCAACCAGCTTGATTCTATTGTCGCAGTTGCGTGGATGGTCCTCGGACCTGAGACACCAAGGACACCTTGTCGGTGGACTTCTGTGCTTTGACCTTGGTTTACGAATCTCTAGCCACGGGATTCTAATACGCCAAGGATTGGGTACAGCGGAATACCGTCGAAGGGAATTGTGTGTCAATAAGGAATCATTCGCTCTCGGTACTTAGAGAGAGAATGCTCTAGGAAGGATGCGCGAAAGTCCCTGGCCAGGGCGGACGATAATATCGGGAAAGGAGTTTTCCGATATTCATCAGCGGCATCCAATCCAAGTGAGTCGACCGGTTAGGGTTTGACAGCTCGCCATACCCTGAGTTGACTCGAGAGCATTGTACGAATGAAGGATTATATCCACGTGGTAACTGTCGGCGGAAAGGTTCCAAGAGTGGGTTACTTAACCCCAATACCTTCCAAGTTCACGCGGTGTTGCTTGGCACCCAACGTGATCGGAGGCCCGGTCGAATTCGATGTACGACATCAATTCAATTGATTCATTAAGTAATAAATGGTTATTAATTGATTAATAAAGCCAGTGAGGAGTCACTGGGATTGTTGGGCCATTAACTGGACTGGTACTTGGGCCTAGAGGGTCACACGCAAATGATTCTCAAGGCAATGGATAAACAAGTGGGTTTTATATAAACCGGGGGTTTTATGAAAAACCGCGCGGTTAGTATAAAACATAGCGAACGGGCTGAGCAGGCCAAGCTGCTGCTAACCCTAGCCGCCCCTCCTCAGTTTCTCTCTCTCTCTGGCATCCAGACATATCCAGATCTACTCCGCCGCTTCTCCGAATCCCGTTCGAAGGGAAATCGTCCGCGCGCTGCGGCGATCGTTGCGGCGACCGGCGGAGGTTTCGTGGGCTGCGAAGAACGAGGAACGCGAGGATATCCGTCGCGGGGAGGATCGTGTGGACTTCGCTAGAGGCCGAGCGTTTGTGCGGCTTGCGGTGTCGCACGGACGGAACCGAACGGTTGCAGATTCAAATCCGCACACGGTGAGAATCGATTATCCGATAATCGTAGTTTTTAGTTTTTCGAAACGGGAACGGATCGCTGTTTAATATTTTATTTTCTGTTGCGTGAGCGATCCAGAGAAACCCGAGAAAACCCTACAGTGGTATCAGAGCCAGGTTCCACTGTTTCTCGTCCCGTTTCGGGTTCCTAAATTAATTTTTCTGTGTATTATTCCATGCGTTAGTTCGATCCTGTTGCAGGATCCGTGTTCATGAGATGAACATTAATGTTAAAATAATTTGATTATTTTTATTTCTGCAAATTTTTCGAAATTTTTTTTGGGGGTTCTATGTGTTCTTCGTGGGACGAAGAACAGCGCAGTTCAGCTGCTTCAATCGGATCTCCCCATGTGATGGGGAGGTGGCCAAGAATCCTGGTATGACCAGGGACCTCCCGGTCATCGCTCACACCTGTGACCGGGGCCGGAGAAGCTGTGAGGGGCGGTTGCAGGCGGCCGGTTGGAGAGAATATCCCCTTTTCTTCCCCATCTCAAACCCATAAATTAACCCCATGTAGAGGCTCGGACAGCAGCCTGTAGCCGGCATCGGGGGCGTCATCGGCATGGCCGGCCGGCGCCGGGGGGACCAGCCGGCGGCGGCGCCGGTAGCCGCCGCCTAAACCTACAACATATTAGGGTTTCTGTTGCAGGTTGGGGGCGTCGGGTGGGGGGCGGGCCGGGCCAAACCGGCTGAGCCGGGCCTCGGGAATCGTCTGGCGGCATTTAGACTGACTGGGCCTAGCAATGAGCCACGGGTCGGCCTGGTTCGACCAGGTCCAAACCCTGGCTCATGTTATTGGGCTGGGCCCAATTAATTTCTGCCCATTTGAAACCCCTAAACCCATATAATAATTAAATTGGACTTTGGATTAAAATTCAAAAGTGGTTTTGAAAATTTTAAATTATCATTCAATTTTAATTATTTGGGTTGTAATGATTTTAGAATCATTATTATTAACAATTGTTGTTAAGAATCATTAATAACAAATTGTTGTTATTGATTTGAATTAACTATTAATTTAAAAGTTAAATTAATGATTAATTCTGATAGACTAATTTAAATGTTAAATTAGTTATCATTAGTTAATTGAAATTGATTATTAATTTAAGAGTTAAATTGATAGTTAATTTTGATTAAGTAATATAATAGTTTAATAAAATGTTATTAATTATTGATTTAAGAGTTAAATTAATTATTATTATTAATCCACTAATCTAAGAGTTGGATTAGTGCTTAATTGTTCATTTGTGTTAATTGTTAGTTTAATAGTTAAATTAGTGATTAACACTTATTAATTATCTAGTCTAATTGTTAGATTGATAATTAATAACAAATTAGAATTAATTATTAATTTATGTGATAAATTAATGATTAATTTTGTTGGATTAATCTAAGAGTTAGATTAATCTTTAATAGTCTAATTGTTAGATTATTAATGGGGTTTAATCTAAGCGTTAGATTATTAGAAATGTTCTAAGCGTTGGATCCCAGCTTTTTGAAAGCCAAAATTATTTATTTTGAAAAACTCATTTGTTTTAGCCATATGATGCGCTGAATCGTGTGTAGAATGTTTAAAACACACCGTGGTCATAGATATGCACTTAATTAATTATTTATGTGATGAATGGATTGTGTGGATCGTAGATGTATGATTGTTTATTAATTGTTAATAAATAGAGGTATGCGCACCTCTCTCTCTCATACTCCGATGTATTTCTACCTCCCTCTCTCTTGTACTCGCCATAAGGCTCTCTTCTAATTACATGTAATTCTAGAATTAATGTAATCTGATCGAGGCAACGGAGGAAGGAGCGAGGACGATCCACAGCTGCAAACAGAAAGGCGAAAAGATGCAGATCCTTTGCCTATGTGTTTGCAGGTTTATCTAATGTAATTGTTATGTTAGATTGTGTATGCGTTTGACTGTTGGCTCCAGTCAAACCCACTGTGCTATCTATGACCACACTAATGACATGTATGTGATGCATTATTTTCTTTTGATTATGAATCAAAACATGTATAGCATTTAGTAAATATATACGATATATTTATATACTATCACCTAGGAGAGACCAACATAAAAGTTATCTAAATACCCTCAGATAAACTCTAAGCTGTAACACAAGTAGTTAAGAACTTACCGCATGGTCCACCATCGTTATAGTCATAAGATTCGAATCACTTTAGGCAGGTTTGTTGTGCTATCCACAAGGCCTGCTTAATTGGGAGGAGAAACTGTGGCTATGGCATTAGATGCCTATATGTTCGGGGTAGAAGAACCATGTAGCTTTGTTGTGCTATCCACAAGCGCTGCATGCAAATCTATGCTCGTCGTGTAACGATGGTTAGCTTAGACCAGAATTAGTGTTTGTTGTGCTATCCACAAGGCCATTAAATCTCTAGGGACCGAAGCTATGATCATATATTGCAAGGAGTTGCACGTCCCATGAGTTGGGTGCTCTTTGATTGTATTACAGTTTGTTGTGCTATCTACAAGGCTGTACTGCAAGTCATTGAGATTCTAATCCCCACTAGGAGACTGTCGGCGTCTCCCGTTCTGTATAACTGAGGGTTATACAGTCCGTCGAAAATTAGTGGAAGTTAAAACTTGAACAAAAGACTATGTCTTGTTTTATTTTTAATAATTGAACATCTGCTAAAATAGATTTTACTTATCTCCTGTAGGGAATTATGTCGTCGAATAACCCACTTCGCGGCATACTTGATGCCCTTTTGACTTACCTGATCTACTCAGATTGGCTCAGACACTTGAAGAATGTCTTCAGATCTGAGCATATTGCCTACACCCTTGATGCTGATCATCCTGCTGAATCGGCATTGGATGCCCCTGAAGCAGAGATGATAGCTAATGATATAAGATCGAAGGACAAAGGCAAAGGAGTAGTGAAGGGTGACTACTTCTATTATAAGCAGTATGATCACTGGAAGAGGAACTGCAAGGAATTCCTTAACGATAAAGCTCATGGAAGAATGAAGCTATCTGAAGCTTCAGACATCTATATGATAGATATCAACTTATCAGTTAGAGATTCCACATCTTGGGTATTAGATACCGGATGTGCTTCTTGTTGAGATCCGGGCGGGACGCGAAGAACGCAGCGGAAACGATGAATAAAATTAATCCCGCTCGTTGCCCGCTAATCCGATTCAGAACGAAAAAGTAAAACCGAAAACAACGAGAAGTAATCCGATTACCGTGCGCGGATTTGAATCCGCTTCCGTCTCGGTTCCGTCGAGGCAATGCCGCGAGCCGCACAAGCGTCCGGCCTCCAGCGGTATCCACGCGATCCTCCACGGCGGTTCGTCCTCGATCTCTCGTCCTTTTCAGCTCGCTCGCTGAAGATCCGTCGCCGCAACGATTGCTGAAATCCCGCCGACGGGAATTCCCGACTTTCGGGAATCACACGCGGCGGAGACGGGAACTGTTATGGTGCCTCGAACGGGACGCCCAGAGGAGGAGAGAGAAAGGAGGGGGTGACGGCCAGCAAGGGAAATCCTAAAGCTTGGCCCAGGATTTCTCAACAGCACGTATATATATTAAGTCGGCACGACTTTTCACAAAAGTCCCCGAGTTAATATAAATCCCACTTATGTACCACCGACTGAGAATCTTATTGCGTATAACCCTCTAGGCCCATTTACCAGTCCGATTTTCAACCCGTTAAGTCCAATAACTAGTTATTGACTTATTATAATTAATTAATATCTAGATATTAACTAATTACTCAACCGAATTATCATCGCATGTAAATTCGGTCGGACTTCTGATCAAGTTGGGTGCCAAGCAACACCGCATGATCCCGGAAGGTAATGGGGTTCAACAACCCACTCATGGAACCTGTCCGTCCACAGTTACCACGTGGCTATAATCCTTCGTTCGCACAATGCTCTCGAGTTAACCTAGGGTATGGTCAACTGTCAAACCCTAGATGGTCAACTCACTTGAATCAGACTCCGCTGTACAATATCCGAAAACTACTTTTCTGATATTGTTTCTGCTCTGGCCAGAGACTCCTGCGGATCTACTCTAGAGCATTCTCTCTCCCGTTACCTGAGAGCGAACGATCATTTATTGAACACACAATCACCTTCGAAGGTCTTCCGCTGGACCCGATCCTTGACTATTAGAGATCCCGTGGATAGGGATTCGTAGGTCAAGGTCAAAGTCCAGAAGTCCACCAACAAGGTGTCTTTGGTGTCTAAAGTCCAAGGATCAACCACGCTACTGTGACGATGAATCAAGCCGATTGACAGTCAGGTAAATTACCATTCGGCGATTCATGTCGGATCAGTTCAGTGAACTCATTCCCCAATGAGCACCTACATGTTTACCATTGTGTCTCCACACTAGTAACTAACGAGATCAGTCACCCTCATCATATGAGTTGGAATAACCTGTACTACCGGATATTTGATGTCCTTCTCAAACATCCTACGACTAGGAACAATTGAGAATATGTGTTTATAAGTCATCAGTCTCATTATTATGATCTCATCATAATCTGATGACTATTGCACATATTCATGGACTTCATTATGCGCATTTATAAATATGCCAATCTACATAATGAATTTAATGCCATTAATTAGTAAACCAGATTGAAATAGGTGCCTTATGATTGGCTTAGAGGACACCAATATCCATCACTTCTCATATCTGCCATGATGTGCAGATGCTGACAAGTAAGCGCAAGTTGAGACAAGGCGAGGTGGAATTGAGGCTAGGAAACGGCGTAAAAGTTGCGGCGATTGCTGTTGGGACAGCAAACCTCAGGCTTCCATCAGGAGACGCCTTACTATTAGAAGACTGTTATTATGTTCCTAGCATAATAAAGAACATCATATCAATATCTTGTTTGGACAAGATAGGATATAGGTTGACTATTGAGAATAGAAGTTGTTCGATTTATTATGGTAATAAATCAATAGCTTCGGCATCTTTAGTCAACGGTCTATATCTCTTAGATGTTTCTTATTACAATCTTCAAATTGATAATGATCTTAAGAAGAGCAAGAATTGTGTGAACCAGGCCTACATGTGGCATTGTAGACTTGGGCACATTGGCGAAAGCAGGTTGCAAAAGTTGCACAAGCATGGTTATATAACTGCATTCGATTACGAATCGTTTGCAACATGAGAATCCTGCTTTATGGTAAAGATGGCAAAATCTCCCTTTACTGGACATGGAGAACGTGCCAAGGACATTTTGGAACTAATACATTCGGATGTATGTGGTCCAATGTCTACCCAAGCCAAAGGTGGCTTTTCTTACTTCGTCACGTTCACCGATGACTTCTCAAGATTCGGCTATGTGTACTTAATGAAGTACAAGTCGGAAGCATTTGAGAAGTTAAAGGAGTTCAAGAATGAGGTAGAGAAGCAGTTAGGAAAGAGTATTAAAGCTCTTCGATCAGATCGAGGAGGAGAATACTTGAGTACTAATTTCACACAATTCTTAAAGGATAATGGTATCCTTTTTCAGCTGACCCGTCCATATACACCACAGATGAATGGTGTATCAGAAAGGAGGAATCACACCTTGTTGGACATGGTGCGATCCATGATGAGCTTTTCAGGATTACCAGTATCCCTCTGGGGGTATGCTCTAGAGTCAGCAGCATACCTACTGAACAGAGTACCCAGCAAGTCTGTAGCCTCTACTCCATATGAGATATGGAAAGGAAGGAAACCAGAATTTAAACATGTTAAAGTCTAGGGTTGTCCTGCTCATGTAAAGAGGCATGATCCAGACAAGCTGGAATCACGAACTGATAAATGCAGGTTTGTGGGATATCCAAAGGAAACCTTTGGATACTATTTTTTCCATCCTGGTGAACAAAAAGTGTTTGTCGCCAGGAAAGCTGTCTTCCTGGAAGAGGAATACCTTCTCCAGAAAGACAGTGGGAGTAAAATAGTACTGGAAGAGGTTCCAAATCCCCAAACAGCTACATTATCATCAGATGAGATATCAGTTTCTGAATCTATTCAGGTATACACAGATGTGCCTCGTAGATCTGGTAGAGTACCTAGACTACCCAAACGATATGTGGGACATATTACTGAAGGTGAGTCTAAGGTAGAATATAATGAGGATGATGATCCGAAAACCTACCAGGAGGCCATAGAAGGCCCAGAAGCCGGGAAATGGCGAGAAGCCATGAACTCAGAAATCCAGTCCATGTACACCAACCAAGTTTGGAACTTGGAGGACTTGCCCGAGGGTATTGTACCCATCGGTTGCAAGTGGATCTTTAAGAGAAAGATCGGTGCTGATGGACGGATCGACACTTATAAGGCAAGGTTGGTGGCAAAGGGATATCGTCAAAGGCAAGGAATTGACTATGACGAGACTTTCTCACCAGTTGCCATGATAAAGTCAATCAGAGTTCTACTCGCCATTGTTGCAAATTTTGATTATGAAATCTGGCAGATGGATGTGAAGACTGCCTTCCTCAATGGTAACCTTGAGGAGGAGGTGTATATGATACAACCAGAATGTTTCACGTCCAAAGAATCTCCAGATAAAGTGTGCAAGCTTCAGAGGTCCATTTATAGACTGAAGCAGGCTTCCCGGAGCTGGAACATAAGATTTGACGAGGCTGTCAAGTCTTATGACTTCATTAAGAATGAAGATGAGCCTTATGTGTACAAGAAGACTAGTGGGAGTGTAGTCACTTTTCTAGTTCTTTACGTAGATGACATACTACTCATTGGGAATGATGTAGCTATGATGTCATCAGTAAAGATCTGGCTGTCGAAAAACTTCTCCATGAAGGATTTGGGAGAAGCATCCTACGTATTAGGAATACGGATCTATAGAGATAGATCAAAGAGGATGCTTGGAATGACCCAATACTTATACATAGATACCATAGTCAAAACGTTTGGCATGGAAAATTCCAAGAGAGGTCTCATACCGATGAGACATGGAATTAGTCTCTCAAAGGAGCAGTCTCCTAAGACTCCTGATGAGAGGGCATTCATGGATAGAATACCCTATGCCTCTGCCATAGGATCTATCATGTATGCCATGCTATGTACACGGCCTGATATTGCATTTGCTCTAAGTGTTACGAGCATATTTCAGGTTGATCCAGGCGAAGAGCACTGGAAGGCAGTGAAATGCATCCTTAAGTACTTGAGAAGAACTAAGGATATGTTTGTTGTCTATGGAGGAGGTGACTTGAAACTACGAGGCTTTACTGACTCGAGTTTCCAGTCAGATCCAGATGATAGCAAGTCAACATCTGGATTCGTGTTTACTTTGAACGAAGGCGCAGTGTGCTGGAAGAGTTCCAAGCAAGTAACCACTGCAGATTCGACGACTGAAGCTGAGTACATCGCTGCAGCTGAAGCCGCCAAGGAAGCAGTGTAGTTGAAGAAATTCATCACCGACCTCGGCATCATTCCCAGCATCTCTAAGCATGTTCCACTGTTGTGCGACAACAATGGAGCGATTGCGCAAGAGAAAGAGCCGCGGTCTCATCAGAAATCGAAGCATATTATGAGGCGCTTTCACCTTATCACAGAGATCATATCCAGAGGAGATGTAGTAGTGGAAAGAGTTCCATCCGTCGACAATGTAGCAGATCCACTGACAAAGCCGTTGGCTCAAATTGTGTTTGAGCGTCACCTAGAGACTATAGGCTTATTGTATAAAGGTGATTGGCTTTAGTCCAAGTGGGAGATTGTTAGTTTAGGTGGCCTACCAGCCAATCTGACTATGTAAATCTCGTTCATTTATTAATGTAATGGCATAATATTCATTATGTGTAAATCGCATTAATTATCGTTTCATTATGAAGTCCGTGAATATGTGCTATAGTGATTAGATTATGATGAGATCATACTAATGAGACTGATCACTTAAACACACATATTCTTAATCGTTCCTAGTCGGATGATATCCGAGAAGGACATCGGATATCCGATTAGACTAGTACAGATTACTCCTGCTCATATGATGAGGGTGACTGGTCTCATAAGTCACTTGTGTGGATACACTAAGGTGAATATGTAGGTGCTCATTGGAGAATGAGTTCAGTGAACTGATCCGACTGAATCGCTGGATGGTATTGTACCTCACTGTCAACCAGCTTGATTCTATTGTCGCAGTTGCGTGGATGGTCCTCAGACCTGAGACACCAAGGACACCTTGTCGGTGGACTTCTGTGCTTTGACCTTGGTTTACGAATCTCTAGCCACGGGATTCTAATACGCCAAGGATTGGGTACAGCGGAATACCGTCGAAGGGAATTGTGTGTCAATAAGGAATCATTCGCTCTCGGTACTTAGAGAGAGAATGCTCTAGGAAGGATGCGCGGAAGTCCCTGGCCAAGGAGGACGATAATATCGGGAAAGGAGTTTTCCGATATTCATCAGCGGCATCCAATCCAAGTGAGTCGACCGGTTAGGGTTTGACAGCTCGCCATACCCTGAGTTGACTCGAGAGCATTGTACGAATGAAGGATTATATCCACGCGGTAACTGTCGGCGGAAAGGTTCCAAGAGTGGGTTACTTAACCCCAATACCTTCCGAGTTCACGCGGTGTTGCTTGGCACCCAACGTGATCGGAGGCCCGGTCGAATTCGATGTGCGACATCAATTCGATTGATTAATTAATTAATAAAGGGTTATTAATTGATTAATAAAGCCAGTGAGGAGTCACTGGGCTTGTTGGGCCATTAACTGGACTGGTACTTGAGCCTAGAGGGTCACACGCAAATGATTCGCAAGGTGATGGATAAACAAGTGAGTTTTATATAAACCGGGGGTTTTTATGAAAAACCGCGCGGTTAGTATAAAACATAGCGAACGGGCTGAGCAGGCCAAGCTACTGCTAACCCTAGCCGCCCCTCCTCAGTTTCTCTCTCTCTCTGGCATCCAGACAGATCCAGATCTGCTCTGCCGCTTCTCCGAATCCCGTTCGATGGGAAATCGTCCGCGCGCTGCGGCGATCGTTGCGGCGACCGGCGGAGGTTTCGTGGGCTGTGAAGAACGAGGAACGCGAGGATATCCGTCGCGGGGAGGATCGCGTGGACTTCGCTAGAGGCCGGGCGTTTGCGCGGCTTGCGGTGTCGCACCGACGGAACCGAACGGTTGCAGATTCGAATCCGTACACGGTGAGAATCGATTATCCGATAATCGTAGTTTTTAGTTTTTCGAAATGGGAACGGATCGCTGTTTAATATTTTATTTTCCGCTGCGTGAGCGATCCGGAGAAACCCGAGAAAACCCAACATAAATAAAACAAACATTGGTCACTATTGACAGTGTTCTGGGAACAGTTCTTGGAAGCACTGGGAGGAAGCCTTGGAGGCGGCAGAGGCTTCTTCATAAATTCATGCTTTGCCGATTGCCAGAATGAGCTATCCCGGACGTGGAAGTTGTCTGATTCTCCTGTCCTGAGGAACATTGTAAGCTCACTCACACTCTACCACTAGCTTTCCCACAACAAGAATAAATTTTATGTGGTAGGAAATTACTAAAATTATCTAGATGAGGTAACTCCAAGAGTTTTGCATGCTCAACTTTTGCATAGGTCTCAACTTTAAAAGAAAAGATCAAGGTAAGATGTTGTTTGATTTGTTGCAAAATGCTGCAATATTTTGATTCTTAAATAATGGGAAGTAATAACTTATATATAGTACTCCAAATATAAGTGAAATATCTTCATTTGACAAATGACAACCCAAACACTAAGTAGGCTGGTTTCTTGGAGTATGTAAACATTTAATTACATTGATTTGGCTGAAGCATGCTCTAACAAGGCAACAAATTTAGAATATCTAATCAGTAATCACTTTGAACTGTAGGTTGTGAAGCCCTTTGTGGATACAAGGACATACAAGAAAGTGAAGTTTGTTTTATCTAACAAGTGACAACCCATACAGCCTAAAGATAGTGGAAGAGTTATTTAATATGGACCAGCTGAAATGTGCATTTGGTGGGCATAAGAGGCAAGGAATTGATTCAGATGGTTCTTACTAGGGGTGGCAATGAGCCGAGCCGAGCCGAGCTTTGGATGGCTCAGGCTCGGCTCAGGTCAAAGAAGCTTGGCTTGAGCTTGAGCTCGAGTTTGGTTCGAGCTCCAAATCTGGGCTCGAGCTAGGCTCGTCCCCTTTTTGTCAGGCTTGAGTTCGGCTCGGCTCGGCTCGAGCTCGAATCACACAAATTTGGACATATTTTATTTAGTTTTAGTGATTTGATGTATAGTTAGAATGAGGATCTTTTAGTAAATATACTCACTTGACCTAATTTGGAGAAATTAAAAATTATACTAAATATATGGAGCCGGCTCACGAGCTCACGAGCCGAGCCACAATAAGCTTGAGCTCGGCTCATTAAACTATTCGAGCTTTAATCTAAGCTTGAGCTTGACTCGTTTGAGATTTCGAGCCGAACCGAACCGATCCGAAACTGAGCCGAGCCCGAGCGGTTCAGCTCATTGCTAGTCCTAGTTCTTACGAAGCCTGTAATTGCAAGTGTTTTATAAGAACACCATTGAGGGAACTGAGTTAACAAATTGTTTTCCTTCTCTTGAGAGTAAATGGTTACCTTTGACAAATTGTTTTTTTTTCTTTTCTTTTTTCCCCATCTCTTATAGGTGCTCAAGCATTTTGCCACCACTTTGTTAAAGATTGATGTTATGCAGGGAGCTGTTGAAAGTTTTTTCTCCAAATTTCATTACATCTAGTTGACTGCGGTTGATAATTACGATGATGTTGCAGCTACAAATTCCTTGCATAAAAGCAGAAGATTATGCCTACGTAAAAAATGGCATAGTAATGGGTGATGTAGCCGAGGCTATCACTGTCGGATTCCGAGACCAGAATCCGAATGTCAGTCGGATGACCAGTGGCCGTGAGGGATCCAAACCGAGAGGTGGGCAAGAACGAGGCAAAAACTCCTACAGAAAGAAGGAACCAGTTAGGAAGGGTCCTGGGTCTCGGCCCAAGAGAACCCCCTTCGATGGTAAAGTCAGTCCCGGAAGAAAAACTAAATATTTAGAAGGAAGAAGAAGCTTGAGTGCTTATGGTGTACCTTTTCTGCAGTGAATAGCGTTCCTTTTATAGCAGGGGATAAGGGTTCCTTTCTCACGGAAGTCGATATAGGACAATATTTGGGGGTTTGATAGGAAATCGCAAAAATACCCCGCGTTAGTAGGCCAAAGGCCCGCTAGTGGTCGAGCGGAAATGGGCCGGACCCATCTCGGCTTATCATGCGCTTGGGTTGGGTTGAGTACTGCCGTTTGGTTATTGAGCCCATTGTGTGGACCTGTGCTGATTCAGTAAGGCACCTGGGCCGATTCCGTTCAATTGGCTTCGTAGGCCGAGTATGTCTCGGCCCCCCTCTCGTGTTGGACTGGCCCCCAACTGTTGGGCCTAATCGGATTCTCCTCCATCACAGGGCCCCCTACTCTTGTCGTTCTCTACTGTTGTGAGATGTCGAGAGTAAGATCTGAATCCGCATGGAAGGATACTTGGGTTCAGACGATAGTTAATCTTCATCTGAAGCTGAGAGTTGGTGATAAACTTCTTCGTCCAAAGCCGAGAATTGGTGACAAACTTCTTCGTCTAAAGCCGAGAATTGGTGACAAACTTCTTCGTCCAAAGCCGAGAGTTGGTGACAAACTTCTTCGTCCAAAGCCGAGAGTTGGTGGGAATGTTAAAACATCTGGGTGTCAAATGATGGCGGGAATAATTTTGAATCTCCCGCTGATAGGCTCGCTCCGCGAGGAGCACGGGACACGTGGCGAGCATCCGAGGTATTATCGTACGGCCGGGAGATCTCCATCGTCAATTGCTATCACTCGGATTACCGCCACTTCAGCTCTCTGCACGAGGACTCACTCAGATTACCGCCGCTTCGGCTCCTGGCACGAGGATCAGGGACACGTGGTGAGCATCCGGAGGAGTAGCCGAAAGTTAGGTCGCTTCCGGCCGTTGATTGCTTCTTTTCGATCGTGCAGCCCACTCGTGATCATGAGAAAGGACGGGACACGTGGCAGACATCCGAGCAGGGAGTAGCCGGAGGGTTGAAGGATCTCGACCGTTGGTCCGCCATCTAACCCCTCGAGGTTTCCCTATAAATACCGGCTCATTTGCCTCAGAATTGTTCATGTGCTTTCCCCTGAAGTTCTTGTGCCAGAGCGATTCCGCGAGCAGTTCTGCGAGCGTCCCTTCTTCCCCGGCCGCGAGTGTTCCATCGAGGTCATCCGAGAGCATCTCATCGATCGCTGGGGATTTCCTGATCTGAGGGTAAGCCTCAGTTCCAGCTTCGTCTATTTTCAATATATGTCCGATAGCTCTTTTTCCGTCGAGAGCAGTTCATCCTGCTCTTCGTCCAAACATGTTCTCCAACCTTCTCTTTCATCTCCTTTCTCCTTGAATTCCCTCCCTTTTGACATGGCGGACGAAACCAAATCGACTCCTGCTCCCGCCAAGCCCTCTGTATCCGGCCGTCGTCCGGCCGAGAAGGTCTCAGACGTGGTTTCTATCCTTGGCATCGAAGCGGTGATCGACGTAACCAATAATTACCTCATTTTGTCTTGAATGATACCCGTCCGGCCCGGGAGGAATACGAGAGCCAACTCCCCCCGGCCGGGTTCTTTCTCAATCTACGAACACAGCTTTTGCGTTGGGTTTCATCTTCCCCTTCATCCTTTCATCGTAAATCTTCTAAATTTATATGGGCTCGCTCCATCCCAGTTCTTTCCGAACTCCTGGCAGACTGTATATGCTTTCTTAGCTCTTAATTTTGTACTTGGTCTCGTCCCCTCTATAAATATTTTTCGCTCTCTATTAAAAAACAAACTCCAGGGAAAATCTTCCTGGTATTGTTTCATCCCCCGCTTCGGTTGGGGCATCTTCTCCGGGAAGCCCTCGTCCATCCACCATTGGAAGGAGGGTTTCTTCTTCATCTCCCTCCCGGAGAAGGACAAGGGTGTCTGGCCCTTCCTCATCGAATGGGGGCCTCTGGCCGAGGGGATTTCTGCGGGCCCCTCCCTCAGCCTCGAGTAGCTCGCCGACGTCCATTTATTTGTGGACGACGCCCCTTTTGATATAAACGAGCTCCTAGAGGATGAGAACAGGCTCGTCAGAATGGCAGTCTGGTCGGATCCGTCGAATCCTCTCGTCCTGGACGCTCCCTATCTACCTCCCAGTCAAGTGCCGGGAGAGACCGCGGAGAGGGCTGCCGTGACATCTAGGGCTCCGGCCGAGACCCATCGTCCGCCCAATGAGGGTGCCAAAGCTCTCGCCGAGGGTAAGTCGGCTTTAGGTTGCCTAATTGCTGCTGAGTTTCATCTAACTCCTTTTGTTTCGCTTTGCTTTCAGATATAGCCGGCCTCGGATCACTCATGGCCTAGATCTCCCAACGGTCTGCACCCTCCAGACCGTCTCAGTCGCGGCCCGCCGAAGGGAGGTCGGCCAGTGTTATTTCTGTGTCGGACGCCCCCCTGGCCCGACAGACGGCTGCTTTCGCCGAAGGCTGGGCGGCCGCGACTGCTCTCGAGAGGGAGCGATGGGAGATGGGCAAGGCGGTTGCCCACGGGAGCGAGCACTCCGAGAAGAGGAAGCGCCTGGCCGATCACGGCGAAAGGGAGTCCGCCCGGGCGGCCAAGAAGTCGGCCGTGAGGCGGATGCGCCGCTTGCGGCATCCCCTCCCCGGCCGTAGAGGGGCGACTCCCCTTTGGCCACAGCAGCGGCGACAGATACAGGGCTGTCATTCCCATTCGGAGCGGCCGGGACCCACATGTCTCGGGAGTATGGGCATGAGCCATGGCGTCCAAATACAGGAGTCTTCACGAATGACAGCCTGGAAGACTCCCGGACGTGCATGCGCCTCGCCCGGGGCATGGCCATCCTGATGTCCCAAGATGAGATACGAGAGCTGTCCTCAGAGGGTCTCTCCCGGCAATGCGTTCGCCACGCTGTCCAGGTGAGTGAACTCTTGCTTTTTCTGTGTTATTCCCATTTCTTCTTGCCGCTTCGCCTTATGTCTCTTGCTTCTCTTTTTAGGCCGCGATCATGTGCGAGGCTCTCGCTCGCCGCCAGGCTCATATCCAGTAGACGCTTTTGGATGTGGGCGAGGCCACAGACCAACTAGCTGCGGGCAAAGTGGCCTCGGTGCAGCGAGACCTCAAAGCCGACATTGACGCCTTCACCGGGGCGAATGTTAGGCTATAGTCTGACCTGGATAGTCAGAAGAGGTGGTTCGGGCTGCCACCGAGGCCCAAGAAAGGGCCGAAAGTCAGTTGGAGCGGGCCCGTGCAGAGGCCGAATCTTTGAAGGCCCAAATCCAGGACAAGGAGGACGAAGTCACCGAGAGGATAGCTCGGCTGGAGAAGGAGCGGGATGAGGAACACCGCAAGCACGCCGAAGTCGCTCTCATGGCCGTGGCGAGCTTTAAGGAGGGTCTGGAGTACGCCGAGGAAATTCTCGAGGCCGGGGCCAAAGCGGCTGAAACATGTTTGATCTGGCGATGGCTATTGCCCAAAGGGCTTGTTCGGACACAGATCTGACTGGTTTCGGCTTTCCCGATGAAGATGAAGGCAATCGGCTCTTGGACTGGTGGCAGCAGCTCAAGGACGAAAGGATCTCGGCTTCTCCGGAAGACGTGGCAGCGGGTTCTGACCATGCTTCTTCTCCCCCGACGACTCCAGGCAACCACCTCGTCAATTTAGAAGGCGAGGATGCTAATGTATAGCTAATCCGGGGGCTTGTCCCGGATACTATTTTTGAGTTGCCGGGGCCGAGTGCACGGCCGACTTTTGTTCTTCCATATATAAAAATGACTTTGAATATCCATGTGTTCTAGCTAAGCATTCTCATTGTCTTTCTACATTCGGTATTGTCTGAATACTCTAAAGTACAAGTTATCATGTGGGCGGATCAATTGTAGGACGAACTCCCGAATAGCTTAAAAACCTGGTTTGGTCCCAGACGTGGCCGAGGTTATTCCTGGTGTTCTTTTGTGGACTTAGGAGGACAGTGTCGCTCCCGATATGGTCTGCATGGCCGAAGACACTCCCGGTACGGTTTACACGGACTTAGAATAGTGCCGCTCCCGAAACGGTTTGCATGGCCGAAGCCACTCCCGGTACGGTTTACACAGACTTAGAATAGTGCCGCTCCCGATACGGTTTGCATGGCCGAAGCCACTCCCAGTACGGTTTACACGGACTTAGAATAGTGTCGAATACAGTAATCCAGAATGATATATTTATTAGATGTATCCGGTTAAAGGCCGGGAGATTATTTTACATAAAATAGCGCCGAAGGTGCTCCACATTCTAGGTTCGAGGGATAGATTGGCCCGAGAGGGTCTCCAGCCAATAGGCTCCTCGTTGAATGACTTCCTTCACCCGATAAGGGCCTTCCCAGTTTGGAGATAACTTTCCTGCGGCTTCGACTGGCTTCGAAGCATGGGCATTCCGCAACACGAGGTCCCAGGCTTCAAAACTTCGAGGTTTTACTCGAGCATTATGATATCTGGCCATGCACTATTAGTATGCCGCCAGCCGGATGCGAGCCTGATCTCTAGTCTCTTCCACGAGATCAAGGTGATCTCTCATGGCTTCATCATTGCTCTCCGGATCATAAGCGAGGACTCTCAGCGTGGCAGGCCGATCTCAACTGGGATGACTGCTTCCACTCCGTAAGCCATTTGGAACGGAGTTTCTCCGGTAGGGGCTCGGCTTGTTATTCGATAAGCCCACAGCACACTTGGTAATTCTTCCACCCATCGGCCTTTAGCTTCGTCAAGACGAGTTTTCAGCCCTCGCAATATATTCCGATTAGTGACTTCGGCTTGTCCATTCGTCTGGGGGTGAGCCACCGAAGTGAACTTGTGCATAATACCAAAGCTTGAGTAGTTGCCTCTGAACCGATTGTTGTCGAATTGGTTGCCATTGTCTGATATAATCACCCGAGGGATGCCATAGCGGCAGATAATATACTTCCATATGAAGCTCCAAGCATTATTATCAGTGATAGGTGCAAGGGGTTCTGCTTCAACCCTTTTTGGGAAATAATCTATTGCTACAATAAGAAACTTCCTCTGGCCAGTGGCTATGGGAAATGGACCCAGAATATCAATCCCCCATTGGGCGAAAGGCCAGGGATCTGATAGAGGCGTTAATAGGGTTGCTGATTGATGAATAAGAGAACTGAACCTTTGACATTGATCACAGTGGCGAACGAGACTAGCTGCGTCCTCCCGGAGGGTTGGCCACCAGTATCCTTGCCTTAGGATTTTATGGGCTAGGGCCCTCCCTCTTGCGTGCGCCCTGCAAATCCTTTCGTGTATCTCCCGAAGGGCATAGTTAGCTTCGAAAGGGCCGAGGCACCGAAGGAGCGGCCGGCTGAATGATTTTTTGTACAATATATGTTCTAGAATTAAGAACTGAGAGGAGCGCTGTCCGATGCATCTTGCATCTTTTGCCTCGGACGGGAGCTCCTTTCGGAGGATAAAAGCAATTACTGGAGTCATCCAAGTTTCCCCTTCGGAATCATCTATTTGCATAACCTCGGATTCTTGAAGACTGGGCTCAGACAGTTCCTCGACCAAGACCATTTGGCTCCCTCCCCCATCATGTGTTGATGCCAGCCGAGAGAGGGCATCGGCCCGAGTATTCTCGACCCGGGGGATCCGCACAATTTCAAAGGAAGTGAACTCGGCAATGATTTTTTGAGTTACCTAAAGGTAGGATGCCATCAATGCGTCTCGGGCTTCGTACTCTCTAGTGATATGGCTGACGATAAGCTGAGAGTCGCTGAATGCCTTTATTTCGAATGCGCCGAGTCTTCTAGCGGCCTGAAGACCTGATATGAGGGCTTCGTATTCAGCGGCATTATTAGTGGCCGGGAAGGCGAAGCGCAGGGCATACTCGGTGATGATTCCTTCCGGAGATGCCAAGATCCACCCTGCGCCACTACCCGAAAGGCAAGCGGAGCCGTCAACATATAGTTGCCATTTATTAGTTGAAGGGGATAACGACGCTGAGGTGCCTGCGGCTTCAGGATTTATTTTGATTGCTTCTGGTTGGGGAGCCAAGGATTATTCGGGAGTTAGCTCAGCGATGAAGTCGGCTAGGGCTTGAGCTTTTATTGCAGCCCGAGGTCCGTAGGAGATGTTGAATTCTCCTAATTCGATTGCCCATTTGGCCAATCTCCCAGATACTTCCGGCCGAAAGAGAACCTGCCTTAAAGGCTGATCAGTGAGGGCTTTTATTGAAAGTGCGAGGAAGTAAGGCCGAAGCCTTCTCGCAGATGCGACGAGGGCCAAGGCCAACTTCTCAAGAGATGGATACCGAAGCTCTGCTCCGTGAAGCGCTCGGCTTATGTAGTAAACATGACTCTAGATGTCATCTTCCTCCCGGACAAGGACGGCACTAAGTGCAGCTTCGGACGCAGCGAGATATATGAACAACTGCCCCCCTTCAACAGGCTTGGACAGGACGGGAACCTTAGAAAGATAGGTCTTCAGCTGATCGATGGCCGATTGACATTCGTCTGTCCAGGAGAAATTGTTGGTCTTCTTCAGCAACTTGAAGAAAGGGAAACAATGGTCGGCCGCTCTTGACATGAAGCGAATTAACGCCGTGATTCGTCCATTTAGCCTTTGAACTTCCCGGATGTTCGCCGGTGTGTGCATTTGAAGGACAGCTGCGACCTTTGCTGGATTCGCCTCTACCCCTCGGCGAGTGACCATATAACCGAGGAACTTCCCGGAGGCTACGCCGAAGGCACACTTGGCAGGATTTAGCTTCATTTTATACCTGCGCAGGGTAGAGAATGTCTCGGCCAAATCGGCCAAATGGTCACTAGCGATTCGGTTTTTTACCAGCATATCGTCGATGTAGACTTTCATGTTTCGGCCGAGTTGTGAAGCGAACATTTTGTTGACGAGACGTTGATAAGTTGCTCCAGCATTCTTCAAGCCGAAGGGCATCCGGGTGTAGCAGTACAGGCCGAGATCCGTTGTAAAGCTCGTCTTGTCCTCGTCCTTCGGATGCATTCGGATTTGGTGGTACCCCGAATAGGCATCAAGGAAACTGAGCAGTTCGTGGCTGGAGGTGGCGTCCACCATTTGGTCTATCCGAGGCAGCGGGAAACTATCCATCGGACAAGCCTTATTAAGGTTAGTGAAATCAACACACATTCGTCACTTACCGTCCTTTTTGGGCACCATCATTACATTGGCGATCCATTCCGGATGATGTACTTTACGGAGATGTCCCGCACTCAACCCCTTCTGTACTTCAGCTTGGATAGCCATTCTTCTTTCTTGATTGAAGATGCGCCATTTTTGCTTGACCGGAGGTTGGTTCGGATTAACATGCAGACGATGCTCCGCCACCTCTGGGTCGACTCTGGGCATATCCGAAGGAGACTACGCGAAGATGTCGAGGTTTTCTTTCAGGAAGCTGGTCAGTCTTTTGGCTTCGACTTTTTCAAGGCCGGAGCCTATCAACAGTATTCGGCCTTCTCCTCTTGGGACTGGAATAGTTACAAGTTCTTCTCCTGGAGATGCTTCGGCTGAAGATTCAATCGAAAGAGATTCAACCGTAGACTTCCCTTTGACTGAGATCATGTAACATTGCTGAGCAGCTTCTTGATTCCCCTTTGCCTCGCTGATTCCATGACTGGTATGGAACTTTAGCTTCTGGTGGTAGGACAAAGGCACAGCTCTGATTCCTCCGATCAACCTTCGGCCGAAGATGGGGTTGTAAACCGAGTCAATTTTCATAACTGCATAATCAGTCTCAATGGTCAATTGCTTCGGTGCTGGGTAGCTTCTGCTGTAGTCGAGGTAGCTTTTGGCTGAGGTGGCGCTTCCTTGGCCGGGAGTTGTGGTTGCCTAGGCGCTGCTGGGGTGTCTCGGCCTTGCCTCTGTTGAGGTTGCATCCGTCTATACTGTGGCAGGCGGCCTTCCCGGATGAGGCGATCAATCTCCTCCCGAAGGTGCCGGCATTCGTCTGTTGGATGGCGGGTTTTCTGATGGTATTCACAGTATTTCCAGAAGTCCCTTCGACGAGGATCAGTCTCGACACGCTTAGGCTACTAGAGCATGCCTTTTACCTTCATGAGCATTGAGGAGGGAGGAGCTGGTTGTAATGACCCGCCACCCTATAATCGGGGATCCGATTACTAAATGGGTACCGAATCATTAATTTGGAATCAAACCAGGATCTAATTAAGTCTGGGAGATAAATAATAAACTAAGCTAAACATTCACATCGCATTGAATTGAAATGAAAGTGCAGGAATTAAAATTATTACAATGCGACTCGATACAGCAAATAATTACATACTCCAACAGAAAGGAAATAATTAAACATACAGGCCAGAAATAAAATAACAACTACGTCGGGGCATACCCCGGAATAACCGCTGACGGTGCTCAACACACGGCCGCACTCTCCTCACTAGGTTTGTCGGGACTCCTCACCTAAAAACTGCAAGGGTGAGTCTCAAAGACAAGACTTAGTAGGGATCCTTCGATCCCCACTACCCACGCACACACCCACAAGTGCAAAGTACAGCTAACGGTAAAGTGATAAGCACAGGAGGTACAATTCCTAATTCTTAACGTGAAATCACATGCAGTCGAAATATAATAAACATGCATATTCTAGACCAGCCGACTAGGGAACCCACAACTGCTGTCTCGATAGAACTCGCTAACCACACAACAACGGTGGGAAAAACCTCGACCCGCTGAGACCAAGCAGTAACCCCTCGGATAGCACACTAGCTACTCCGGCCCAACTGGCTCAGGTGGTTACTCCTTCCCTCATCATGAGTGACTCTCCGAATGTACCACTCCGACACCGGTACTAGCTGACCCCGGGGTTCACCAGGTGACCCTCTCTCACTAGGCGTCACCTCGCCCACACCCCCACCAGCGCTGTGCTCACGCCCCTACCAGCACAGGGTGATAAAGCGCTACACTGTCACTCCAGGTCCACAGTAACACAAAACACCAAAACCCGGCACAGTACGATCCGGTCACGTGAAAAGCCCGCGATCGCACGACACACAACGCAGTGTCATCCGGTCATGAAGGATCCATCATTATCGAGTGCACTAAAGCATGCATTAACCCACTATCTAGCAGTATGAACACATTTTACTGGCATGAATTAGTGTTGTTCTGTCTTGAATCGCGTCGCCCAAGGCCGACGCCATTCAAGCTCCAGGTACTGGTTTATGTAAAATACTGTCTTCAGAATCAGGCCTTAAAAGGCGTCGACACCAGTGGTCGCCTTTTGAAAGGCGTCGACATCCTCAGACGCCATTTAGCACATAAATCCAGGAATTCCAGAAAACATTACTCAGGGGATTTCTGCCTTAAAAGGCGTCATGGCTACCTGACGCTATTCAAATCGCGTCGCCCACCCATGACGTCTTTTAGTCCCAGAATCCCCGAACTGGCAGACTCTCAGTAAGGCGATTCCTGCTTAAAAGGCGTCGCGATGGCCCGATGCCCTTCAAAAAGGCGTCGTCCATGCACGACGTCTTTCAACCCCAGGAACCAGAGTCTGCCATGAGCCCGAGGGCTCCCTTTCCAACCCCCAACAACCCCAAAATCACCCAAAAACGGAGGAGAAAGAGGGGCAATCAATCCATAGGAAATCACATTCATAGAAATCCCCCAAATCATCAAGAAGAACTCATAAACATGCTTGTTCTACTCCCCAAAACCAAAGATCCATAACATGCTCAAACGGGGAAAACATGGTTTAAACACAATACTATGGGAATCGTCACCCTACCGGATACTTGAACGCCTCCGAGCTTCAAGCCGTCCACCCGTCTCGTCCCACGCCGCCGCCGGTACCGCCGTGGTCGTCCTTACTCCACCGTGACGTCGGCCGCCGTCCGGAGAGTAAAACGCCGCAGTGGAAGTGGAGGTGGTAGTGGTAGGAGCTAGGTAGAGGATAGAGTGGAGGGAAAGATGAAATGGTGGGAGGAAAAGAGGGAGGAGGAGGAATCGCCGCCGAGTTCGCCGGAAGGGAAGGTGAGAAAGAGAGAAGGAGGAAAAATGAGGGAAAGAAGGAGGGCTCGCGGGGTTAACCAAAGACTGGCTAAAACGTGTCGACATCTACGGACGCCTATCAGGTGATGTGACGGCTGCTCTGACAAGACTCTGAAACGCGTCGTCCGAGGCAGACGCCGTTCAGACGACTTGTCAGGGCCGTACTCTAACAATCCCCGAGTCGCAGTCTGAAAGGCGTCGACACACGTGGACGCCGTTCAGGCGACACGACAGGGCCGTACTCTCACGGCCCGAAGCCAGCCCACGTGGCAGAACCTAAAACGCGTCGGCAACGGTGGACGCCGTTCAAAACGCGTCTCGATGTCTTGACGCGAATCGCTACAGAACCTCAGCCCTCACTAAGGTCAGAACTACAGGGTCCGACCCCGAAAACTGGATCTGAAAGTCTCGATTCTTACAATCTCCCCCCCTTAAAAGAATTTCGCCCCCGAAATTGACTGTTAGAATTAACTAGGTCAAAACAGGGATACAAGTTCACAAGGAAACTTACGAAAAGAGGTAAGGAAACTGCTTCCGCATCTCATTCTCTCGCTCCCAGGTTGCCTCACCTCCGGAGCGGTACTGTCAAATCACTTTGACCAACGGTACAATCTTGTTCCGCAGGACCTGTTCTCGGCGATCCTCAATACAAACAGGATACTCTGGAAAGGACAGGTCCTCAGCGACCTCCAACTCAGAAAAATCCAAAACATGGGACGGATCCTGAACATACTTTCTCAGTAAGGAAACATGGAATACATCGTGCACCCCTGTAAGACTGGGCGGCAAGGCCAGCTGATACGCGGTTTCCCCAATTCGAGCAAGGATGGGAAAAGGCCCAATATATCGCGGACTCAGCTTGCCTCGCTTCCCGAATCTCATCACACCCTTAGAGGGTGAGACTCGGAGAAACACATGGTCCCCAATTTCAAACTCAAGTGGTCTCCGTCGGATGTCAGCATAACTTTTCTGCCTACTCTGAGCTGCGGTCAACCTCTGCCGAACTGTCCTGGCAATCTCAGTACACTGCTGCACTAACTCGGGTCCCGTTATCTGCCTTTCACCGATCTCGGACCAACACAACGGAGATCGACACGGTCGCCCATACAAAGCCTCGTAAGGCGCCATGCCGATACTGGGATGGTAACTGTTGTTATAGGCAAATTCCACTGTGGACAAATGCTGCTCCCAAGAATCTCCCCAGTCTAGGCAACATGCCCTGAGCATATCCTCAAGGTCTGAATAGTCCTCTCCGACTGTCCATCAGTCTCGGGATGGTAGGCCGAGCTGAAAGCCAACTGGGTGCCCAATGCCTTCTGAAAGCTCTTCCAGAACCTGGAAGTAAACCTCGGATCTCGATCTGATACAATGGACAAAGGTACCCCGTGCAGAGAGACGATCCGGTCTACAAACAACTTTGCCAGCTTGCCGACTGACCAGTCCTTCCTAATGGCTAGGAAGTGTGCCGACTTGGTCAGCCGATCAACGATGACCCAGATAGCGTCTCTCCTGCTAGGGGATGAAGGCAATCCCATCACGAAGTCCATCGTCACGTGCTCCCATTTCCACTCTGGAATCGGCAAGGGCTATAGCAACCCTCCAGGTCTCTGATGCTCGGCTTTAACTTGCTGACAAGTCATACATCTAGCCACATATTCAGCCACATCTTTCTTCATACCGGGCCACCAGAAGTGCCTCCTCAAACAATGATACATCTTTGTTGTCCCAAGATGCACTGCAAATCTCGAACGGTGCGCCTCATCAAGTATATACCTGCGCACGTCCTCCTCGGTCGGAACATAAAGTCTACCTCTAAACCTGACAGTACCGTCATCCCACAATTCCACCTCTGACCTCTGGAGAATCTGTGGTAACTCAACATCTGCCCTCTGAGCCTCAATCACAGCATGATACACTGCTGGTCTCACAGTCAAGCTGACCAACACAGCTCTATCATCTTCACGTGGAACTCTAAAGGAAGATTCTACAACCTGCTCGAACAATTTCCATTCTCGAATCATGAGGTATGACATGACCGTCTTCCGACTCAAGGCGTCTACCACTACATTTGCCTTGCCTGGATGATAAGAAAGATCAAAGTCATAATCCTTAATGAACTCCATCCACCTTCGATGTCTCAAATTCATGTCTCTCTGAGTGAACACATATTTCAGACTCTTGTGATCGGTGAAAACCTGAAATTTCTCCCCATATAAGTAATGCCTCCAGATCTTAAGTGCAAATACCACAGCTGCCAGCTCCAAATCATGGGTAGGATAGTTCTCTTCATGCTTCTTCAGCTGTCGAGAAGCATAAGCCACTACCCTGCTATGCTGCATTAGAACTACGCCCAAACCTCGACGGGACGCATCTGAGTAAACCACAAATCCACCTAACCCAGATGGAAGCACCAGCACTGGGGCTGACGTGAGGCGGTTCTTTAGCTCAATAAAACTCTGTTCACAATCCTCGGTCCACACAAAACGAACTCCCTTTCGAGTCAACCTCGACAAGGGGGCTGCTATTGAAGAAAACCCCTGAACAAACCGCATGTAATAACCGGCAAGCCCCAGAAAGCTCCTGATCTCAGTCATTGAAGTCGGCCTGCTCCAATCCATCACCGCCTCGATCTTGGCTGGATCCACTGCGATACCATTGCCCGAAATAACATGCCCAAGGAAGTGCACCTCGTCTAGCCAAAACTCACACTTGCTAAACTTGGCGTAAAGTTGGTGCTCCCTCAGGACCTGCAATACTGCCCGAAGGTGGGCGGCATGCTCTTCTTCAGAAGAAGAATATATCAGAATATCATCAATAAATACAACCACAAACTGGTCCAGGTAGGTCCTGAAGACTCGGTTCATCAGCTCCATAAAGGCCGCCGGAGCATTGGTCAAGCCGAAGGGCATAACCAAAAACTCATAATGTCCATACCGAGTTCTGAAAGCCGTCTTACTAACATCAACATCCCGGATCCTCATCTGATAATATCCAGATCTCAAGTCGATCTTGGAAAATACCTTCGCGGACTGCAGCTGATCCATCAAATCATCGATCCTTGGAAGTGGGTACTTATTCTTTATCGTCACCTGGTTCAGCTACCTATAATCAATGCACAATCTCAGAGAACCATCTTTCTTTCTAACAAACAGAACTGGAGCACCCTATGGAGATGTACTGGGACGAATGAAACCCTTATCCAGCAACTCCTGCAACTGCGCCTTCAACTCAGCGAGTTCGGCTGGCGCCATCCGATACGGGGCCTTAGACAAGGGCGTCGTACCTGGTGCAAGCTCGATGGTAAATTTGACTTCTCGCTGAGGAGGAAGGCCAGGCAGCTCCTCAGGAAACACATCTATGAAGTCACATACTACAGGCACCTCCCAAGGACTGGGACTATCACTGACATCAGAAACAACAACAGAGGTAAGGAAAGCCTCACAGCCACCAGCAAGCAACCTCCGTGCCTTAAAGGCAGAAATAAGAATACCTCGAGAAGAAAGTCTAATACCTTGGAAAAAGAAGGTCGGGATGTCCGGAATGGAGAATCGCACCCTCTTCCTGTGGCAGTCCACCTCCGCATAAAAGGCTTCCAACCAATCCATGCCCAGGATGATATCAAAGTCACGAATGGCAAGTACAACTAACTGGGCAGGTAGCACATGACCCTCAATGGTCAAGGGAACATTCCTCAAACAATTATAAGATATCATGAAGTCTCCAGAAGGAGCCTCCACCATCAAACCATCAGATAACTCATCAACGGGTGCAGAAAGAATATCTAGAAACTGCTCGGAAATGAAAGAATGCGAAGCACCCGAATCGATCAATACGTGTAACGACCCGCCACCCTATAATCGGGGATCCGATTACTAAATGAGTACCGGATCATTAATTTGGAACTAAACCAGGATCTAATCAAGTCTGGGAGATAAATAATAAACTAAGCTAAACATTCACATCGCATTGAACAGAAGTAAAAGTGCAGGAATTAAAATTATTACAATGCGACTCGATACAGCAAATAATTACATTTTCCAATAGAAAGGAAATAATTAAACGTACAGGCCAGAAATAAAAATCACAACTACGTCGGGGCATACCCCGGAACAACTGCTGACGGTGCACAACTTACGGCCGCACTCTCCTCGCTAGGTCTGCTGAGAGTCCTCACCTGAAAACCGCAGGAGGGGTGAGTCTCAAAGACAAGACTCAGTAGGGATCCTTCGATCCCCACTGCCCACGCACACACCCACAAGTGCAAGGTACAGCTAACGGTAAAGTGATAAGCACAAGAGGTACAATTCCTAATTCTTAACGTGAAATCACATGCAATCGTAATATAATAAACATGCATATATTAAACCAGCCGATTAGGAAATCCACAACTGTCGTCTCGATAGAACTCGCCAACCACACAACAACGGTGGAGAAACCTCGACCCGCTGAGACCAAACAGTAACCCCTCGGATAGCACACTAGCTACTCCGGCCCAACTGGCTTAGGTGGCTACTCCTTCCCTCAGCATGAGTGACTCTCCGAATGTACCACTCCGACACCGGTACTAGCTGACCCCGGGGTTCACCAGGTGACCCTCTCTCACTAGGCGTCACCCCGCCCACGCCCCCACCGGCACTGTGCTCACGCCCCCACCCGCACAGGGTGATAAACGCTACAATGTCACTCCAGGTCCACAGTAACACAAAACCCAACAAGTACGATCCGGTCACGTGAAAAGTCCGCGATCGTATAACATACATGTAGCATCGTCCGGTCATGAAGAATCTACCTCTACCGGGTACACTAAAACATGCAATAATTATCCGTCTAACAGTATGAATACATTTTACTGGCATGAATTTGTGAGGTTCTGTCTTGAATCGCGTCTCCCAAGGTCGACGCCATTCAAGCTCCATGTACAGGTTCGTGTAAAATAGTCTTCAGAATCAGGCCCTAAAAGGCGTCGACACCAGTGGTCGCCTTTTAAAAGGCGTCGACATCCTCAGACGCCATTTAACACAGAAATCCGGAAATTCCAAGGCCCTTACTCAGGGAATTTCTGCCTTTAAAAGGCGTCATGGTTAACCGACGCCATTCGAAAACGCGTCGTTCACCCATGACGTCTTTTAGTCCCAGAATCCCCGAACTGGCAGACTCTCTGTCAGGCGATTCCTGTCTAAAAGGCGTCGTGATGGCTCGACGCCCTTCAAAAAGGCGTCGTCCATGCACGACGTGTTTCAGCCACAGGAACCAGAGTCGCCTGAGCCCGAGGGCTCCCATTCCAACCCCAAACAACCTCAAAATTCACCCAAAAACGGAGGGAAAAGAGGAATAATACTATCCATAGGCAACACATTCATGGAAATCCCCCATGTTATCAAAAGAACTCCTAAACATGCTCATTCTACCCCCCAAAACCAAAGGTCCAAACAAGCTTAAACGGGGTAAACATGGTCTAAAACGCGATGCTAAGGGGAACCGTCACCCTACCGGATACTTGAACGCCTCCGAGCTTCAAGCCGTCCACCCGACTCGCCCTACGCCGCCGCCGGTACCGCCGTGGTCGTCCTTGCTCCTCCGTGACGTCGGCCGCCGTCCGGAGAGTAGAACGCCGCAGTGGAAGTGGAGGTGGTAGTGGTAGGAGCTAGGTAGAGGATGGAGTGGAGGGAGAGATGAAACGGTGGGAGGAAAAGAGGGAGGAGGAGGGATCGCCGCCGAGTTCGCCGGAAGGGGAAAGAGAGGAAGAGAGGAGAAAATGAGGGAAAGAAGGAGGGCTCGCGGGGTTAACCAGAGACTGGCTAAAACGCGTCGACATCCGCGGACGCCATTCAGTTGATGTGACAGCTGCTCTGACAAGACTCTGAAACGCGTCGTTCAAGGCAGACGCCGTTCAGACGATATGTCAGGGCCGTACTCTGACAAACCCAGAGTCGCAGTCTGAAAGGCGTCGACACACGTGGACGCCGTTCAGGTTGACAAGACAGGGCCGTACCCTCACGGCCCGAAACCAGCCCACGTGGCACCCACGTGGCAGAACTTGAAATGCGTCTGCGACGGTGGACGCCGTTTAAAACGCGTCTCGATGTCCTGACGCGAATCAACTCAGAACCTCCGCCCTCACTAAGGTTAGAACTACAAGGTCCGATCCCGAAAACCGGATCCGAAGGTCACGATCCTTACAATACGTGTACAGAGCTCCCAAGGACAGAAAGTGTACCTTCTACCAAGTTGGACGCGCGAGCCTCCCTCCTGATAATGGCTAGGACTCTTCCCTGGGTCCTCGGCTTCTTCTGTTCACCATAACCCTGCCCCTGACCATGCCCCTACGGGCACTGCCTCGCCAAATGGCTCTGCTGGCCGCAAGTGAAACACCTCCTGGGGAGAGTGGGACACTGAGTCCCACCATGGGCACCCCCACAGTGCTGACAAACTGCCGGAAGCCTCTGAGCTGGCCCCTGCGGTGCACTGGATACTGACTGACTCTGCTGACCCTGCCCGGGCCTGTTGCTACCACTGCTGCCACTACTGCTGCCACCACCCCTGAAGAATCTCCTGAATCGGGAGCCGAGTGACGACGATCCCGATCCGGATGAAGGGGCTGCTGCCGCTGCCTTACCCCTGCCACGAACTGGGCTCTGAGCAACCAGTCCTCTCTCCCAGGCCGACTGGCTCTGCTGAGCCTCCACTGCTGCCGCACATCTAACCGCAGAAGCCAAATCCGTGCAACAGTGAGACGCCACGAAGTTCCTCAGACTGAGCCTCAGTCCATCCACGAACCTCTCCGTACGACGCTCCTCGTCCCCAGATATGAAAGGCACAAACCGACCCAGCGAAACAAACTTCACCTGGTACTCGAGTACCGTCATACTCCCCTGCGTCAGATCCATAAACTCCCTCTCCTTGGCTCTCTGGACGTGTCTAGGGAAATATTGTGCATTGAACTCCTTAACAAAGGTCTCCCATGAAATTTCCCTAAGACTCCTGTCCTCATAAGACAAACTCTTCAATGTGGTCCACCAGTTATAGGCGCTATCCTTCAGCATGAAGGTAGCCAACGGGGTCCTTTCTACTGCTGCACAGTCCATGGTATCGAAAGTCTTCTCTATCTCCCTAAGCCAGTGAATGGCCTCATCAGGGTCGGAACGACCGGTGAAGTGAGGTGGCCTCAGCTTTAGAAACCTCTCAAGTGTAGCTGTGGACCCTCCCCGCGCACTAGAACTCTCACTAGGGTCTCGCGTCTGGTATCGAGCCATAGTGTCCATCATAGCCTCCATAAACTGCTCTACACTCGGCCTCCCGGCCTCGGATCCACTAGGGACGTCTCCCTACTCCCGAATAACTGGCATCCTCCTCCTGGGAGCCATCTACACGCCTACAATTACAAAATCAAAAAGTTCTAATTATAGTCCTAAAACCTATGCTACCGCCGTGCCTGTACGGGATAATGTATTTATTTGCTGAATTTACGATATTTAACCTAGTTATTTATTTATTTGCCAGACCGTATGCTCTGATACCAACTGTAACGACCTGCCACCCTATAATCGGGGATCCGATTACTAAATGGGTACCGAATCATTAATTTGGAATCAAACCAGGATCTAATTAAGTCTGGGAGATAAATAATAAACTAAGCTAAACATTCACATCGCATTGAATTGAAATGAAAGTGCAGGAATTAAAATTATTACAATGCGACTCGATACAGCAAATAATTACATACTCCAACAGAAAGGAAATAATTAAACATACAGGCCAGAAATAAAATAACAACTACGTCGGGTCATACCCCGGAATAACCGCTGACGGTGCTCAACACACGGCCGCACTCTCCTCACTAGGTTTGTCGGGAGTCCTCACCTGAAAACTGCAAGGGTGAGTCTCAAAGACAAGACTCAGTAGGGATCCTTCGATCCCCACTACCCACGCACACACCCACAAGTGCAAAGTACAGCTAACGGTAAAGTGATAAGCACAGGAGGTACAATTCCTAATTCTTAACGTAAAATCACATGCAGTCGAAATATAATAAACATGCATATTCTAGACCAGCCGACTAGGGAACCCACAACTGCTGTCTCGATAGAACTCGCTAACCACACAACAACGGTGGGAAAAACCTCGACCCGCTGAGACCAAGCAGTAACCCCTCGGATAGCACACTAGCTACTCCGGCCCAACTGGCTCAGGTGGTTACTCCTTCCCTCAGCATGAGTGACTCTCCGAATGTACCACTCCGACACCGGTACTAGCTGACCCCGGGGTTCACCAGGTGACCCTCTCTCACTAGGCGTCACCTCGCCCACGCCCCCACCAGCGTTGTGCTCACGCCCCCACCAGCACAGGGTGATAAAGCGCTACACTGTCACTCCAGGTCCACAGTAACACAAAACACCAAAACCCGGCACAGTACGATCCGGTCACGTGAAAAGCCCGCGATCGCACGACACACAACGCAGTGTCATCCGGTCATGAAGGATCCATCATTATCGAGTGCACTAAAGCATGCATTAACCCACTATCTAGCAGTATGAACACATTTTACTGGCATGAATTAGTATTGTTCTGTCTTGAATCGCGTCGCCCAAGGCCGACGCCATTCAAGCTCCAGGTACTGGTTTATGTAAAATACTGTTTTCAGAATCAGGCCTTAAAAGGCGTCGACACCAGTGGTCGCCTTTTGAAAGGCGTCGACATCCTCAGACGCCATTTAGCACATAAATCCAGGAATTCCAGAAAACATTACTCAGGGGATTTCTGCCTTAAAAGGCGTCATGGCTACCTGACGCTATTCAAATCGCGTCGCCCACCCATGACGTCTTTTAGTCCCAGAATCTCCGAACTGGCAGACTCTCAGTAAGGCGATTCCTGCCTAAAAGGCGTCGCGATGGCCCGACGCCCTTCAAAAAGGCGTCGTCCATGCACGACGTCTTTCAACCCCAGGAACCAGAGTCTGCCATGAGCCTGATGGCTCCCTTTCCAACCCCCAACAACCCCAAAATCACCCAAAAATGGAGGAGAAAGAGGGGCAATCTAATCCACAGAAAATCACATTCATAGAAATCCCCCAAATCATCAAGAAGAACTCATAAACATGCTTGTTCTACTCCCCAAAACCAAAGATCCATAACATGCTCAAACGGGGAAAACATGGTTTAAACACAATACTATGGGAACCGTCACCCTACCGGATACTTGAACGCCTCCGAGCTTCAAGCCGTCCACCCGTCTCGTCCCACGCCGCCGCCGGTACCGCCGTGGTCATCCTTACTCCACCGTGACGTCGGCCGCCGTCCGGAGAGTAAAACGCCGCAGTGGAAGTGGAGGTGGTAGTGGTAGGAGCTAGGTAGAGGATGGAGTGGAGGGAAAGATGAAATGGTGGGAGGAAAAGAGGGAGGAGGAGGAATCGCCGCCGAGTTCGCCGGAAGGGAAGGTGAGAAAGAGAGAAGGAGGAAAAATGAGGGAAAGAAGGAGGGCTCGCGGGGTTAACCAGAGACTGGCTAAAACGCGTCGACATCTACGGACGCCTATCAGGTGACGTGACGGCTGCTCTGACAAGACTCTGAAACGCGTCGTCCGAGGCAGCCGCCGTTCAGACGACTTGTCATGGCCGTACTCTAACAATCCCAGAGTCGCAGTCTGAAAGGCGTCGACACACGTGGACGCCGTTCAGGCGACACGACAGGGCCGTACTCTCGCGGCCCGAAGCCAGCCCACGTGGCACCCACGTGGCAGAACCTGAAACACATTGGCAACGGTGGACGCCGTTCAAAACGCGTCTCGATGTCTTGACGCGAATCGCTACAGAACCTCAGCCCTCACTAAGGTCAGAACTACAGGGTCCGACCCCGAAAACCGGATCCGAAAGTCTCGATTCTTACATGGTAGTGGCAGGTACTGTTGTTGCGGAGCCCGATGCTTGTCTCGGCCCCACTCTTATCTCCGATACCTCTTGCGGGAGGGTTCATGATCTTCGAAGCGAGGATGTGCCGTTGGTGGGGCAATAGCCGATACTGTTTCGGCGGCACTCTTGCCCTTGGACATCGTTATGGCTTCCCGGTTGAAAGGTGGGAGGATGATGCTTCCCAATGGAGCTGAGAAGTCCCTCGTTTGTACAGCCGCTGATTACGGCCGAGACCGTAATTGAGCTATCCAAGTTGGAATCTGGACTGCTTCGGTTCGAAACTTGGTGAAATACTCCTAAAGAGTTTAAGTTGGTCCTTGCCGAATGGCAAGCAGACTGGCCGAAGTTTTACATTATCGAGTAGCATCATAGAATTGATCAATAAATAATTGGCCTAGCTGAACCAATGAATGAATAGAGTTGGGTGCCAAGGTTTCAAACCAAGTGGACGTTATCTTCTCGAGGGTGAGGGGGAAGAGATGGCAGCGGACTGCTTCGGAAACCCCTCGGATAGAAAGATAGGAGTTGAATATTTAGAAATGGCAGACTGGGTCTGTCATGCCATCATACAGAGGGCCTTTCGGCAGTTTGAAGTTAGAAGGTACTTCGGTGGCTAGAAGTTCTGGGAGAAAGGAGTTTGTTCTAGAATAGTACTGGCGAGAGGTGTTCCATATGGCCGGGATGTTGGGTTTTCTCGGTTTCTCCGGATCGCTCACGCAGCGGAAAACAAAAATATTTACAGCGATCCGTTCCCGTTTCGAAATCTAAAATACAAGATAATCGGATTATCTTTTCTCACCGTGTGCGGATTCGAATCCGCAGCCGTTCGGTTCCGTCGGTGTGACACCACAAGCCGCGCAAGCGCCCGGCCTCTAGAGAAGTCCACGCGATCCTCCCCGCGACGGATATCCTCGAGTTCCTCGTTCTTCGCAGCCCACGAAGCCTCCGCCGGTCGCCGCAATGATCGCCGCAGTGCGCGGACGATTTCCCGTCGAACGGGATTCGGAGAAGTGGCGGAGCAGATCTGGATCTGCCTGGGCGTCAGAGAAAGACAGAAACTGAGGAGGGGCGGCTAGGGTTAGCAGCAGCTTGGCCTGCTCAGCCCGTTCGCTATGTTTTATACTAACCGCGCGGTTTTTCATAAAAACCCCCGGTTTATATAAAACCCACTTATTTATCCATCGCCTTGAGAATCATTTGCGTGTGACCCTCTAGGCCCAAGTATCAGTCCAGTTAATGGCCCAACAAGCCCAGTGACTCCTCACTGGCTTTATTAATTAATTAATAACCCTTTATTAATCAATTAATCAATCGAATTGATGTCGCACATCGAATTCGACCGGGCCTCCGATCACGTTGGGTGCCAAGCAACACCGCGTGAACCCGGAAGGTATTTGGGGTTAAGTAACCCACTCTTGGAACCTTTCCACCGACAGTTACCGCGTGGATATAATCCTTCATTCGTACAATGCTCTCGAGTCAACTCAGGGTATGGCGAGCTGTCAAACCCTAACCGGTCGACTCACTTGGAGTGGATGCCGCTGATGAATATCGGAAAACTCATTTCCCGATATTATCGTCCGCCCTGGCCAGGGACTTTCGCGCATCCTTCCTAGAGCATTCTCTCTCTAAGTACCGAGAGCGAATGATTCCTTATTGACACACAATTCCCTTCGACGGTATTCTGCTGTACCCAATCCTTGGCGTATTAGAATCCCGTGGCTAGAGATTCGTAGACCAAGGTCAAAGTACAGAAGTTCACCGCCAAGGTGTCCTTGGTGTCTCAGGTCCGAGGACCATCCACGCAACTGCGACAATAGAATCAAGCTGGTTGACAGTGAGGTACAATACCATCCAGCGATTCAGTCGGATCAGTTCAGTGAACTCATTCTCCAATGAGCACCTACAGATTCGCCTTAGTGTCTCCACACAAGTGACTTATGAGACCAGTCACCCTCATCATATGAGCAGGAGTAATCTGTACTAGTCTAACCGGATATCCGATGTCCTTCTCGGATATCCTCCGACTAGGAACGATTAAGAATATGTGTGTTTAAGTGATCAGTCTCATTAGTATGATCTCATCATAATCTGATCACCATAACACATATTCACGGACTTCATTATGAAACGATAATTAACACGATTTACACATAATGAATATTATGCCATTTTATTAATAATGAACGAGATTTACATTGTTAGATTGGCTTGTAGGCCACCTAAACTAACACGGGACACCATCTATTGCATCTCCTTCTTCATTTCAGTCAATCTCCAGTCCAACTCCGGAGTTGTTGCAGTAGTAGCAGCTGAGCGTCCCTCGGCTTCAGTCAGATGGATTCCAGACGAAGCATTGTCCTGTTCTGTCATCAGACGGCTGGCACGAGGAACTCGGCCTTGCGGCCCGTATGGTTCGTTGCGCGCTGAAGCCCCTTCGTTATGGAATACCCGCGAGGGCGTCGGCTGCCCCCTTGTAGACTGAGTAGTTGGACAATACTGGGGAAGGGGTGGCACCTACTGTGCGGGCTGATTCAATAACCCCATATGCTAGGCGATAGCAGAAATCATATCGCGCAGCGGTGCTAAGGAGGTAACGGTAGCCGTCAGTGTGGCTACCTGTTGCTGGAGCTCTTCCACTCGGTCGTCTCTGGGAGCGATAGGCTCCTGTATTGCCGGAAGGACGGACCCTTGCGGAAGGGTAGATGGGGCTCCTTCGGCGTGAAGTGACTGCGCCAGAGTCGCCCACGTCTCTGCTTCGTCTTGGCTGGATCGCCTTATCACCGGTCGATAAGACATGGCTGTATTGCTTGTTTCCCACATACGGTGCCAAGTGATGTAGCCGAGAAGACTAGTGGCCGAGAGGAATCTGGACCGAGAGGTGGGCAGGAACGAGGCCAAAACTCCTGCAGAAAGAAGGAACCAGTTAGGAAGGGTCCTGGGTCTCGGCCCAAGAGAACCCCCTCCGATGATAAAGTTAGTCCCGACAGAAAAACTAAATATTTAGAAGGAAGAAGAAGCTTGAGTGCTTATTGTGTACCTTTTCTGCAGTGAATAGCGTTCCTTTCATAGCAAGGGATGAGGGTTCCTTTCTTACGGCAGTCGATATAGGACTATATTTGGGGGTTTGATAGGAAATCGCAAAAATACCCCGCGTTAGTAGGCCAAAGGCCTGCTAGCGGTCGAGTGGAAATGGGCCAGACCCATCTCGGCTTATCATGTGTTTGGGTTGGGCCGAGTACTGTCGTTTGATTATTGAGCCCATTGTGTGGGCCGGACCTGTGCTGATTCAGTAAGGCGCCTGGGCCGATTCCGTTCAATTGGCTTCGTGGGCCAAGTACGTCTCGGCCCCCTCTCTTGTTGGACTGACCCCTAACTGTTGAGCCTAATCGGATTCTCCCACATCAATGGGGTTAAAGGTTGCTTCAGTGAAATCCAAAATGAGGCTCAATAGATCTATTTCAATTTTAATTTTTTAAAAGATAGGTCAACTTTTTTAAAATATAGTTTTCATTTTTCGTCAGCGTTGTCTAACGATGATCAATATGAGACAAGTCTATCTGCTGTTTCCCAGAAACCTTGTAATAGACTAATAGTTAAACTCATTTTAGAGCGCAACGTGTTAATTCAGATCAAACCGAAATCCGAAATAACAAACCGGGTTAGCTTCGAAATGACACAGTAGTTAGGATCCGGATTTTTCATTTAGGACCCGGTTCGAATCCTAATCCTAAGACCCTAATCCGACCCGTTGACACCCCTATGAGTCGGTCTAATTAATTACCTCCGCCTTTTCTCCAGAGCCCGAGAAGTCCACACGCAAAGCCGCCCCTTGGCGGGCTTAAGAGGACACCTTATTTGGTCGGTAACGCTAACACTACCAACCACGTTTCCAAGCAAAGCCCTCGGCAAGCTCCAACCCACAGTTACACACAAAACATACAAAAAAAGACGCGTACTGGAGCCGCTGGAGCCGCCGCTGTTTTCCCCTCTTAGGAACTGGAGCGACCCGCCGCAGCAGCCGACCCTATATCTCCCGACGGCGATGGCGGGCGGGTCATTCCAGCGGTATGGGCAGGACCGGCACGATAGAGGAGAACAGTTGATTTGAGATAGCGGCTTCTCTTGTTGGGTGCCCGTGCCAAAATGGCGATGGCGGCAGCCCTGCTCAGCTCCTCTTCTCTGCCGTACTCGTGGCCAACTTCCTCATTTGCTCCTTCCGTGGCTCGTCGGCCGATCGTCGCCTTCAGCCACTCCCCTTGCTCGTCTTGGTCTTCTTTTCACGCCGCCTCTATCGCCAACTCTTTCTCTCCCTTCACGGAGAGGGACTCCCTCGAGAGGTACCAGAGGGACTCCTGGCTCTACAGGGGTCCCCCTCCCCCTCCCCCTCCTCCCCAGCCGCCCCGCAGCGAGAGCAACGTCTGCGTCCCCAACGACAGGGAGAACGACATCGCCCTGCAGCTGCCAGAGCTCAAGCGGCTGCTGGAGCTCCTGCGGGAGAGGCGTGGCTTTGGCGGCGACGGGTCGCCCCCGCCGGTGGGGAGCGTGTCTCTGGTGGGGACGGGGCCGGGGGACCCGGAGCTGCTGACGCTGAAGGCGGTGCGCTCCATCGAGGGCGCCGACCTCATCCTCTACGACCGCCTCGTCTCCCACGACGTGCTGCGGCTGGTCCGCCCTGACGCCCGGCTTCTCTATGTGGGCAAGACAGCCGGTTACCACAGCCGCACCCAGGTTAGCAAGCGCCACTCATCTCCTTCCTCCCCCCACCCCAATAGTTTCTTATTCGTAAGTTTATTGCTACTCACTAATTTGTCGTTACTGTTTTCTTTGGCCATGTTTGGTGGATATTCTAATTGAAATTATTTTAGAATTTTCACGGAGTCCAGGACGGTTATTTGGATAGAAGGACGGTGGATCTTGGAAGTGATTGATAATTCTTTTTTTTCTTTTGAGTTCCCACTAAAAGCACCAGGAGTCCTTCGGTTTGACGCAAGATATCACAGAACACTGTAAAAAATCCACATTTTATGTCATACAGAAGTCTGACATTTTACAGGGTTTGAGTGTTTTCCTTCGAACAAAATAACGCCTAAATTAAAAATTCTTAAATTGGGATAAAAATAGAGTTGGATCAGCCTCCCCTCAACATTTTTCAAGGTGAGAGTGAAAGTCAAAAGTAGCTTCTAACTAAGGGCGTGTTTGGCAAAACTTCTACTTGAAAGTCACTTTTGACTTCCACTTCTTACATAGAATGAGTCGAGAGAGAAAAATTATAACTAATTTTGATTTGTTACAAAAGTCAACTCTTTCATAACTATTAGAAATATATTATCTTTGTAGCGTGTACGACGTTGCAGCGGTGTGGAACGGAAACGTCCTCTCGTCGGTGCAGAGCAGCTACCAAAGTCGTTCGCGGAGTCCACGCGCCAGATCTCGGAAGCTTCGGGTGATTCTTCCAAGGAAGAGAGATAGAGGAGATGGAGGAGTTTGTGGGAGAGAGGAGGATGAGGAATTCTCACGTACGGGACGTCTCCTCTCTATATGTTCTTGATTATATAGGAAGAGACTCTTAAAGAGTCCTCACATATTGGGGCTCTTATCCTCCAAAGTCCTTCTTCCGAATGAAAATGAGTCCCAATGTGGATGCTTATCCACACGTTTAACATCTCCCACTCAGACACACAATTGTATCTCTTCTCATAACTCTACCTTTCATACATGAAAATGGCGTGTGCGACCGAACGAGAAGGATATGTAAGTGAGGAGTGTTATATTAAGTCATCACCATACTAGCATAACACTGTAACTCCAAATCTCGTCTCATACCCCAAATCACAAGATCACATTAAATTAAGGGGATCTGATTCCTCTGAGATCTCTATCTTAACTTTTCATAAACTGTGTTTCTGTACTCATGATTATGTTAGACACATCCATCATAACCGCTGGCCAGCAATGAGTCAGAACGACATCAATGTGATACAAGTCGATTTTTCCTACGCTACACATGTCAATCTGTTTCGACTTAACTGCTTTCCTAGACATGCTCCGTTAGACCGCATGTATCATGGTCTTTGGAAAACATGCGAAAGTAGCATCATCAAGTGTCCACTTCATGACAAGGTGCATAGTCCCAAAGGGCATAATAAAAAGGCAGAGGCTTCACATAGTGACGAAGTAGGGATCCATTTAGTCACTCCTCTGAAGGTCGTAAGGATAACACATACAGTATGATCAGTATGCTATGGTGGAGCTCTTAGCAGGAATGGCCACACTCATACACCATATAAACTTGTAACCCTACGCTCCACTAAGTGCATCCAGGTTGCCCATATGACTCTCATCAGATTCAGCTATCAACAGGCTACATGGAGGAGTCCATGTCCGGCTATCTTCAATAAGTCTCATCTTAGTCATCTGCTAAGGCGATTTCGACTCTTATTACGCTCCCATTGAACGTAATATATATATACTCCCACCGAGTGTCAAGACTACAGAGTTTATCTCATCATGTTCGCTCTCATAGCGACATGACGATCGTCCGTGTGAGTAGACTGATCAATACCTGGTGGCCAACACATTCACATTCACAAATATAAGTGCACTAATGATGCAAAGGAAATACTCGTATTTTATTGCATAAAATGGTATCCTTGTACAAAAACAACTAGATCTTTCTCAGTCCTAAACCTCCAACATGTTTGAGAAACACAATTCTCACAAGAAGTTTTGTGAAAGGATCTGCAAGCATCTCACTAGTAGAGATATATCTAAGGATCACCAACTCTTGTGCAATGATGTCTTTGATAAAGTGGTAACGAGTGTCAATATGCTTTGACTTTCTGTGATACTTGGGGTCCTTTGTGTAGGCTATCGCAGCCATATTGTCGCAATAGACCACAACATCTCCTGCATGTGTTGTGACATCCAAGTTCACCAAGAATCGTCTTAACCAAATGGCTTCCTGGACCGCAGTAATGCAAGCAATGTACTCAGACTCCATTATAGACAAGGAGACACATGCTTGCTTCTTGCTGCACCAAGAAATAGCTCATCCTCCAAGTACGAATGCATATCCCGAAGTGGATTTGCACTCATCTCTGTCAGCTGATCCATCGGCATCCGAGTATCCAGTCAACTTAAGGCTCCTACCATGATAGTACAGAGCGAGGTTCTCAGTACCTCGCAGATATCTGAAAATCTTTTTCACTGCTAGCTAATACGCAGTTCTAGGATTACTTTGATATCTACTAACTATGCCAACTGCAAAGCAAATGTCGGGATGAGTGCACATCATGGCATACATAAGGCAACCGACTGCATTGGCATAAGGGACATCCTTCATTCGTTCTTTCTCTTCTTTTGTATTGGGACATTGCTCAATGCTAAGAACTGAGCTCCTCTCTATTGGAGTATCCACAGGCTTGGCTTTATACATCCGAAAGTGCTCCAGGATTTTCTTAATGTAAGTCTCTTGAGACAAACTTAGAAGTCTCTTGGATCGATCTCTTTGGATCTTTACTCCCAGTATATAATCAGCCTCACTTAAATCTTTCATCTCAAATGTGGAGGATAACCACTCTTGAGTGGTTTTGATTAACTCCATGTCATTCCCGGCTAGTAATATATCGTCAACATATAAAAAGAGAATGAGAATACTTTTCTTAACTCTCTTGACATAGACACAGTGGTCCTCTTCTGTTATTTTGAAACCAACCGAAATGATTGCTTGGTGGAACCGATAATACCACTGTCTAGACGACTGCTTGAGACCATATATAGAACGTTTTAAGCGGCACACTTTGCGCTCTTGTCCTTCAGCTTCGAAGCCCATCGGCTGAGCCATATAGATCTCTTCGTCTAATTCTCCATTGAGAAAAGTTGTCTTACATCCATCTGGAACAATTTCCAGTCTAGATGAGCGACAATAGCCAGGATGAGGCGAATAGAGGCAAATTTCACCACAAGGGAGAATATCTCTTCGTAGTCTATTCCCTTTAATTAGGTATAGCCTTTCGCCACGAGTCGGACTTTATACTTGTCAATTGACCCATCAGTCTTACGCTTGACTTTAAGAACCTACTTGTTCCTAATAGCCTTGCGTCTAGGTGGTAGATCAACCAACTCCCATACTTCGTTCTTAGCCATTGAATTCATTTCTTCCCTTATTGCAGCTATCCACTTTTCTGAGTTGGGTGAGGTCATTGCTTTCTCGTAGGATACAGGCTCATCAGCATCCACAGAAGTACACATGAATGATTCTCCTTCAATCGTGAAACGACGTCGAGGGATATGTCCACGTTGACTTATACGAGGTAAAGTGTTGAGTGGTTCACTCCCACTGTCCATTGGAACACTTTCACTGTCTTCGGCATCTTTTGGGTTGAGACTAATTCCCCCCGTGCCGGAAGACACAGTATTTTCATCAGGATCTTGCAACTCATATAGCTGCATGTCCTGTCTGACCTCTCATAAAGATAGGTAATCTCCCTCAAGGAAGACCACATCTCAGACTTCTTTTTCAATCATTCCTCCATCTGGATGTTCACCATACGTCACATAGCCCTTAGATTGCTCATGGTACCTTATGAACACATGTTTGCTAACTTTAGGACCCAACTTCCCATATTTATGAGAAGTACTGTGAACATATCCAACTGATCCCCACGGGCGTAAGTCTTCCAAGTAGGGCTTTTTGCCTGTCCATAGTTCGTAGGGAGTTGAATGTATTGACTTAGAAGGCACTCAGTTCAGGATATAGGCAGAAGTTAATAGTGCATCCCCCTAGAGTTTTATTGGGAGGTCAGCTTGTGCGATCATCGACCGAACCATCTTCATAAGAGTACGATTCCTCTTCTCTGCAATACCATTTTGTTGTGGAGTATAAGGAATAGTAAGAAATCTGCGAATTCCTTTCTCTTCACATAACTCTCTGAATTGATATGAGAGATATTCTCTGCCCCTATCAGTGCAAAGAGCCTTAATGCTATTCTCTTTATCATTCTTTACCTCAGTCAGAAAATGCTTAAAACAAGTTAATGCCTCTGAGCGATGGGTGAGAAGAAATACTGAACTATAGCGAGAATAGTCATCTATAAAAGTGATAAAATAGGATTCGCCGTGACATGCCCTCACATTCAAGGGTCCACATATGTCTGAGTGGATTAGCTCTAATGGGCAAGAGGCCCTCTTGGCTTTCCCAAATGGCTTTTTGCAGGTTTTTCCTGTCAAACATGGCTCACAAACAGGGAGATTCACTTTAGTGAGAGACCCTGATAGGCCCTCTTGAGTCAATCAGCTCATTCTCTCCTGTCCTATGTGTCCCAATCTTGTATGCTATGATACAGAATCAGAAATGATATTAGAAGAAGATGCGATTAAAAAAATAGAATCATTATTTTTTAAATTCATCACAAACAAATTGTCCCTCAAATGACCAAGACCATAAAGACTCTTATCGTAATAAAGAGATATCGAGGTCCTTAAAAAGTTGAAAGAATAATCTAAACGTAAAAGTGCTATAACTGAAAATATATTACATCGAATACCAGGTGCATAAAGCACATCATGTAAAAGAAGAGTGCGTCCAGTTCGCATCTTCGGCTGGAACGAGCCAACTCCAAAGACTTCTTCCTGAGCGCCATTCCCTATGGTGACATATTGGCTGCCAGCTAGTATTCGATGATAATCTAAGAACCCGGCTCGTTCACAAACTATGTGGCTGGTTGCTCCTGAGTCTACAATCCAATGAGAGACCGTATGAGCAATGAAGACATTAGAGTACACATAAACATGATTTCTAGGGACAAGATAAACCTTCTTTGACTCAGTGCAATTACTGACATAGTATCTCATCTTCTGACAGTTAAAACACTTGACTTTGTTCATGTTTTTCTTTCCTCGCTTGCCACGCTTATTCTTTTGGTTATTTTGTTGGCCCTACTTCTTTTCAGTCTTTTGTTGAAAATTGTTGTTCTTCTTGGTCCAGTTTCGTCTGGGCCTCTTTACCTTAGGCTTGTTTGCATCAACCACCAATGCGCTATGACGGGTCGCCTCTTTGCGCTCCGCCTCAAACTCTAGGTGACGTGAAACGTCACTGTAAGTCTTGATGCTTTCGTTGTGAGTAAGCACCAGTTTGATATGCTCCCAAGAAGAATCGGGAAGGGACCTCAGCACGGCAAGTATCTGTGTTCATCTGAGAGTTCAGTGCCAGCTGTCTTCAATTTTCTGATCATCGAAGACATCACCCTCAGGTGCTCTGCCATAGAATGCTTTGGGTCCGTCATGTACTGATTGAACTTTAAAGTTAAGGCCCTCAGCTTCGTTGCTGATGTGGCTCCATATTGGAGCTTCAATTGCTCCCACATTTTTTTGGCAGTTTTGTAACTCTTAAATTTTTTAATAAGGTCATCTTGTATACAACTCAACATAGTGTAGCGCGCACTCTTGTCCTTATTCAACCACTTATCATAAGCTTGCTTGTCACGATTGACTTGCGCTAATGGCCCATCATCAGATGGTGGCAGCATTACGTTGGTTAAGGTCTCAAGTACCTCCTTCTCATTCAGGAGATACTGAATCTTTCTGTGCCACATGTCATAATTTTCACTCTTTAATTTATCTTGATCAGACAACTCGTGATATAAACCTTTAGAGGCCATTGTTACTTTCTATATTGCGCAAGAAAAATAATTAGGCACTTAAAAATTCATTTTCTTAAAGTTAATTGGTCATATAGTTTATTTCACATATGTCAGTTCGAAAACTTTGGTAGGCTCGTAATCATCACCTTCATATATGTCACAAATTATATTTCCAATTAAAATAAGAGTGGGAAAAAATAGAACATTTAAGATTTGTATGTAATTAATTATCCTCCATTATGAGAAAAATTAAATTTTAGACATGAAAATTACATGATAAAATAACGTGACATTTATCATATTTGTGTAAAAAAAAAATACAACGAGTCCCGCGGGTTACTGTTCACCCTGCAACGTGTAGAGGTGCGCCGCTACCCCGCGCGCGGGCATGCATTGCACCGCGCGCGGAGGCGTGGGGCCTCCCTGTGCGCGACGCGCAGGGACACGCACTGCCCCGTGTGCGGGTGCGCGCTGCAACGCGCGCGTGGACGCGCAGCCCCCTGTGCGCGACGCACAAGGGCGTGTGCTGCACCGTGCACGGCCGCTTACCTAGGCGCGCCGTTGCCGCGTGGGCGTGCAGTGCCCGTCGTCGGCCTCCGGCGGGACTGTCCGACAAACTTCCACGGCTCTGATATCAATGTTGGCAATATATTACCTTTGTAGCGTGTACGACGTTGCAGCGGTGTGGAATGGAAGCGTCCTCTCGTCGGTGTAGAGCGACTACCAGAGTCGCTCGCGGAGTCTACGCACCAGATCCCGGAAGTTTCGAATGATTCTTCCAAGAGAGAGAGATAGATGAGATGGAGGAGTTTGTGGGAGAGAGCAGAGGAGGATGAATTCTCACGTACGGGATGTCTCCTCTCTATATGCTCTCGATTATATAGGAAGAGACTCCTAAAGAGTCCACATTGGGGCTCTTATCCTCCAAAGTCCTTTTCCCGAATGAAAAGGAGTCTCAATGTAGATGCTTATCCACACGTTTCACAATAACAACCTCACTTTTTCTCCAATCTTAGAAGCTTCCTTCTTGTAGCTTTTAGTTGGAAGTCAAAATACAAGTAAAATACCACATAAATAGCTTCCAAGATTCAATGGCTTCCATAAAAAATAACTAAATAGAAATGCAAAAGTGCTTCCAAATAGAAGCTGCACAAAACACGCCCTAAGTTTCAACAAACATGCCTTCCAAGTTCCAAGTAGGGTTGGCATCTGCATTCACAGCTGGTAATGTTCTTTCCGAAGAACTAGTTACTTGTTCCTCATTTTATCCTTTTCTGTTGTCCTATACTGCAAACTTTTCCCCTGATGTCTCAACCCAGTTCCTGTTCTCCTTGGTTTTTCTGAATGCAGTGGGCTGTACTTTGGTGTTGTTTATCTTTGGCATGTTTTTGGTTCTTTTTCTATTTGTTGTTCTCTTATTTCTTTTTTTAACTGTGATATATGGGGGAATTGTAGGAGGAGATTCATGAGCTACTTCTAAATTTTGCCGAAGCAGGAGCCAATGTGGTGAGGCTTAAAGGAGGTGATCCGTTGGTGAGCACTAAACATACTTCTTCAGCTTGATTCTTGTGTCTCTTTCTGCTTCTCCTTTACATGCTATCTATTAAAATGACTGTAAATTTTCATTTATTCTCCATGTTTTATAAGAAGCCATCATTTTAAAAGAGATTTTATGCATTTCTTGGAGCATCTTGTAAAGCCTAGATGACGTAAGATCATATCCCATGATATATTCTCTGATCCATGCTTTTCAACTTCATTGGAAGCTTCTTTTTTCTTTTCATTTGCCTCTTGCAACTTGCAGCTAGCCTAGCCTTTCTTTACAACTTTGTTGGAGGTGCTTGCAATTTTGTCGGTTGAAAACATTAGACATTCATAACAAGTTATGTTCGCAATGATAAAGATGTTAATTGTATATATAGCTCTGCTGTGGAGGAGGCTTTGATGCAGTTGAGAACTCATGGATGACATGAGCCATACCACATTATTAACAGACCATATAGAGCTTATTTGGCTGCCTAGAAAGGCAAAATGTATCGGATATTCCTGACTTCAGAGACCAAAGCATCTTCACCCTCACTATGAATAAAATGAAATGAAAGTTAGAGCTTTTTAAAACTGCCCTCTTGTCTTCTCACTAAGGAAAGACAGTAAGAAGGAAAGACGATTTCCATTGGTACTTTGTGAAGCTGTGTACTCCCTCCTGTTAAACCCAGAAACAAGAAACCAACAACTTGTGCAGCGCCAGTCATCCACTGCTGCCTGAGTAGAACTCCTTTCTTCTCCTCATGTTGAGACTAAAACCCAATTAATTTCTGATGCCTGCAAGTTTGCAGAATGCCTAACCCAATCGATAAACTCAATTGCATTGATAAGTCTGATGCTGTCTCAATACGTGTCGGAATGTGGCCTAGTTTTTGGTTGGACACATCTGCTGTCAACTATTCAATGGTGCGTAACTTTGTGTTGAGCTTCTTCTATGTTTTCGAAGGAGCCTGCTTAAACAATGGCCGTCTTTCTGATCCTCTGCTTACCTCATGTATTTCTCCTTGTTACTCCATTGCCTGTCCTGTCCCACATTATACATTCCAATTCTATTCCATATATATTTGTATTTAACCATATTGAGCAGACTTTGACATTACCAATGAAGGAAAGAATTTTTGAAAAGAACAGCAACATCTAGTTCAATCTGAGAAAATATTTCCAGAAAGCCATTTGTTTAGAATTTGATTGCAAGGATCCTGAATGAGGGGGAGCTTTAGTACAGTGCTAAGGCTGCATAACAGTGGGCCCTCCCTAGAACCCACAATGATGGGAACTTCATGGCAATGGGCTGCCCTTTTTATTGCAAGGATCCAGATTGAGGTATATGATAGTGTGCAAAGGGAGCAGATTTTCCATGATTGCGACCTCTTAGCTGGTTCTTTGTTGGTGATGTGTGGAATGTCAAATGGGTAAAATGAACTTCCTTCTTGTTCTGGGGTTAGCTGAGCTCAATTTGGTTAGCATTTGGATTGTGATTGGCTTAGAGTTGGCCTAGGATCAGCTGATTTCTAACGAATTTCAGCCAATTCATGTTGATCGGCGTTTTCTTCTTGGGATTCAGTCCCTATAATCTTTCAATATTCCTTATAAGCCCCTACGATCTTTATATTCCTTATTAATCCCTAGAATTATTTAAAATATTCCTAAAAGGCCCCTCAACCCTCCCTAAAAGACCCCTCTAGAGGGACTTTTTAAGGATGATTCGAATATTGTGAGGGGTTTTCAGGATATATGAAGATTGCAAAGGCTTATAAGGAATATTGGAAGATTTTGGGGACCGAAAAGCAAAATTTCCTTGCTTTTTTGAATTAGAGGAGGGATCACCCCCACCGTCTCAGATCAATATGGGCTGATTCAGGTGTGATTGGGCAATCCTTCGAAGCATGCAAATGATAATTCCATTGATTGCTAGATGTAGCCTTCTTATGACATTTGCGATAGACTCTTATTTCTTTGAAAAGCAAGGGTTCTTTACGTAATGTATTACATGAACTAGTAATGACTTAAGATTGGGGTGAATTTGGTTAATGACATGGTTTATACATGCAAAATGTAGTTTCTTGTTGAATATTGGAGTGTTTAAGTAGGCATATTCATTTTCTACCTATGTTGACATTTTCATGGGGAACTGTCTAGGAAGCTTACATAAACTCCTTTATTGAACTATTTAGAGGGGAAGGATGTTATGCATTTTTCTCAAGCTCAAAGTGTAACGATCCGCCACCCTATAATCGGAAATCCGATTATTAAATGGGTATCGGATCATTATCTACGGGTTCACACCCGGATCTCATACGACACGTTTAGAGAAGTAAGCGTTAAACACGGTTAAATATAACAATCTCACGGACCTCGAGGAAAGTAGAAATGCGTAGGAAGTAAATTAATAATGTCCGTACACATTCCAACAATAATTACATGGTCCACAGAATTAAATAAGTACAAGCAAAAGCAAAGTACAACAACATCGGGGCATATCCCGGAACTGAGATAGCCGCTGGCCCGCACACCAAAGAGAACACCACACGCCGCCACTCGCCAAGAAGTCCACACCTGAAACCGCAGGGAGTGAGCCATACCAGAATTGGGCTCAGTAGGGATCATCCGATCCCCGCCTCCCCCCCCCCCCCCACACGCACACAATTGCAGTAATACAGAAAAGAAGGCAATTTGATTAAAGCAGTAAACACAGTTCCTAAATATCGATATGAGACATATGTATCCGTAATGCAACAAGCACAATTCTAAGCAATTCAAGTAACCCAACTCAACACCACAGTTCGTAACCAAGGATCCGGCTAAACACTCAAACCACACTGTCGACCGCATACAAACGTTGCCTCACAACACCACCAACACCTACGTCTGTCCACCCCTACGATGTTCTGGGCACCGTAGGGTGAGGCAGTGAGTCAAATTAGGACTAACTGGGACTAGTGAACCACCGCCATCTAGTTACGTGTGCACACAAGCAGTCTAGACCACTGTCCTATCGACCGGACTTCCCTTAACGCCAGGCCTCGACGCTTCAAGAGGGCCCTGGGGACCGGCGAAACTCCCTCAAGCCGAAGCTATAGGGACTACCCGTAACCCTAACCTCTCTGGTCACATCAGGCCAAAGGGCGAAGGGTACCATTCGTAACCTCGATATCTCAAGTTACATCAGGCCCAGTGGTGAAAGGGTAAATTTCAGCAACACCACATCCGGCTCCACAGTAAGAAACACGCCGGAAACTGTCACGACAAACAAGGAAAACACCGACCTGCTGAGACCAAACAGTAACCCCTCGGATAGCGCGCTGGCTATTCCGGCCCGACTGGTTCTAGGTGGTTCTGCTTCTCCCAGCCATAGGTGAAACACTAACATGTACCCCTCCCACACCGGTACGGCAACAATGCCACCTAGACACCGTGTCCCTCCCACACCGACACAAGGTGTCAAATGCAAACCACAATCGCATAAACACATGTACACACAATGTGATTCCGATTATACATAAATCTTCATGCCTCGATGTACGATTTCAAGCATGCATTTAATGAAGTTCTATCTTGAATCGCGTCGCTAAGGCCGACGTCATTTAAGACTCATAAACTGGTTCAAGTGAAAACTGGCCTCGGAAGTTGGCCTAAAACACGTCGTGCATGGCAGTCATTTTTTTAAACGGCGTCGCTGTCCCCGGTCGCCTATTCATGACAGAAACATATTCAGACATCCGGGCGGTCTAAACTAAAACGCGTCGTCCTGAGAAGCCGCCGTTTGAAAGGCGTCGCTGTCCTTGGACGCCATTCAAAACAAAACTCTATTCTCTCATAGAAATCGCTTCCGGGACAATTCTAGCCTAAATGGCGTCTTTCTAGTCCGTCACTATTTTAAATGGCGTCGCCCTAGCCTGACGCCATTCAGAGTCCGAAATCTGGTTTCATGAAAGTTAACCTGAACCTTAAAACAGGGTTTCCTCTACCCCAAAATCACCCAAAAAATACCCAAAAATAGGAAATGAAGGGGAGAATCCAATTTACCACATGAAACACACTAATTCCCATTTCATAAAAATGACCATTTTCATTAAAAAGTCCTTTTAAACATGCTCATTCTACCCAAATCTTCATACACGTCGCATGCTTCAAAGCGGGAAACATGGATGACACAACCAAATTACATGCAAGGATCGTCCCCCTACCAGTCACTTGAACTCCTCTTAGCTCCGTGCTGCCGAACCGCCGCACTGCAAACTGCTGCCGGTACCGTCGCACTGCAAACTGCCGCCGGTACCGTCGCACTGCAAACTGCCGCCGTAAATGCCGTCATTCCGCCGGGACGTCGGCCGCCGTCCGAAGAATTAAGTGCCGCGGAGGAGGTGGTGGTGGTAGTGGTGTGAGGTAGAGAGGTGGTGGGGTGGTGGAAAAGGAAGAAGGGGAAGGGGAAAGGAAAGAGGGTAACGGAGGGGGTCGGAGAGAGGGAAGAGAGAGAGTGAGAAGGAGAGAATGAGAGAAAGGAGGGGAGGCTCGCGGGGTCAAACTGAAACTGGTTAAAATGCGTCGTGTTAGACAGACGCCATTTAGTTGATATGACGGGGCCGTACTCTGACAGAATGACTGAAACGCATCGTCCATCCAAGACGCCATTCAGACGACAAGATCGGGACCGTACTCTCGCAGCCCAAAGCCAGCCCACGTGGCGCTCACATGGTACAACAACAACCCAGCTAAATGACGTCCACACAGCAAGACGCCATTCTAAAGGCGTCGTGCACCCTAGACGTCGTTTAGAAGGCATACTCCAGATCCATCAGGGCCCAAATTAGGGGGTCCGGCCCGAAACTGACCCGATAGCTGAACTCGAATCCTCAATCCTTACATACTCCCCCCTTAAAAGAATTTCGTCCTCGAAATTGTAACCGCTCAAACGATAACCACAGTCAACAATCCTACGCCGGTAACACGGATCACATCAATCACCCTCACTGATCACACTCTTACACGGGGCTCCGTATAACCGGTTGATCTCATCAATCACTAAGTTAACTATGTTCTACGATTTTGCCAAACTGATAGACTGATACAACCATTCATTAGCCTTACGAGGCACATATTATAAAATTGATTCTCTACCATGTCCAAAATACATAAAAAGTGCCATAAGAGTTCATAACTACTACCTAAAAGACAAGATAAAAGTGTTCATCTAGCCCAGCATCTCGGACCTCTTCTAAGAGAACACACAACAACACTCTAGGTCCTAGCCTTCTACTGACCACTCGGCTCCTGACCTGTCTTATTCTTCTAGGGACAGTTCCTCACAAGATGTCCCTTTCTACCACAGCCAAAACAGCTACTAGTGACCAATGGACATATCCGATCGCCATGTTGCCTACCACAACGGGAACAATGATCCACTGCATCCTGTCTCGCTTCCTGCTGACTGCTAGCCACAGTTTGCATCTGCCGAACCGAATCGTCTTCATCCTCATCATAAAGCATCCCCTGGAATCTGGACCTAAAGGAACTCGAACCGTCTGTCGAAAGAATCGCTGATTTGTTCTTGCTTTGTTGCTTCCCTCGTACTGACCGCTCCAACTCTTTTGCCATTTGTTGGAACTGAGTCTCCACTGCTGTGGCGCACCGAACTGCTGATGCAAGATCACTACAACAATGAGATGCCACCATTCCCCTCAGATCGTACCGGAGTCCATCCACAAATCTCTCCGTTCGACGTTCCTTATGCTCAAATATGTGTGGAACTAACCTTTCGAGAGCTACAAACTTCATCTGATATTCTAGAACTGACATATCATTTTGTACCAATTCCATAAACTCCCTTTCTTTGGCCTTCCGAACGTGCTTCGGAAAGTACTGTCCACTAAACTCTCTCACGAATACCTCCCAAGGAATCTCTCTCAAGGACCTATCTGAAAACATCATTCTCTTGATGGTTACGCACCAATCATTGGCATCGTCTTTCAACAAGTAGGTTGCCAACAAAGTATTGTCATTCTCAGCACACTCAAGAATATCGAATGCCTTCTCCACCTTCCTAATCCAATGAGCTGCCTCGTCTGGGACAGGTTGACCTGTGAAAGAAGGGGTCTTCAACTTCAAGAACCGCTCCATCACCGTGGACTGACCACCTCATGAATTGGATCCCTTACCACCATCTCCCGGTTGGTATCTAGACATTGCCCCAATCATAGCTTCTATGAAACGATCCACATTATGTCCCTCTGCCCCCGAACTACCATTGTCAGTTCCCGTACTACGAACCAACGGAACTCTCCTCTTTGGTGCCATCACTACTCCATAAACACAAAAATTGAAACAAGCACATCAAAACCTATTAATCTATGCCAGCAGCCATCGCTCGTACATACTTGTACTTATTGTTGGATTATGATATCTAACCTATTTTATCACATACTCGACCAGACTGAGCTCTGATACCATTTGTAACGACCCGCCACCCTATAATCGGAAACCCGATTACTAAATGGGTATCAGATCATTATCCACGGGTTCACACCCGGATCTCATACGACACGTCTGGAGAAGTAAGCGTTAAACAAAGCTAAATATAACAATCTCACGGACCTCGAGGAAAGTACAAGTGCGCAGGAAGTAAATTAATAATATCCGTACACAGTCCAACAATAATTATATGGTCCACAGAATTAAATAAGTACAAGCAGAAGCAAAGTACAACAACATCGGGGCATACCCCGGAACTGAGATAGCCGCTGGCCCGCACACCAAGGAGAACACCACACGCCGCCACTCGCCAAGAAATCCACACCTGAAACCGCAGGGAGTGAGCCACACCAGAATTGGGCTCAGTAGGGATCATCCGATCCCCGCCTCCCATACACACACACGAGTGCAGTAATACAGAAAAGAAGGCAATTTGATTAAAGCAGTAAACACAGTTCCTAAATATCGATATGAGACATATGTATCCATAATGCAACATGCACAATTCTAAGCAATTCAAGTAACCTAACTCAATACCACAGTTCGTAACCAAGGATCCTGCTAAACACTCAAACCACACTGTCGACCGCATACAAACGTCGCCTCACAACACCACCAACACCTACGCCTGTCCACCCCCACGATGTTCTGGGCACCGTAGGATGAGGCAGTGAGTCAAACTAGGACTAACTAGGACTAGTGAACCACCGCCATCCAGTTACGTGTGCACACAAGCAGTCTAGACCACTGTCCTATCGACCGGACTTCCCTTAACGCCAGGCCTCGATGCTTCAAGAGGGCCCTGGGGACCGGCGAAACTCCCTCAAGCCGAAGCTATAGGGACTACCCGTAACCCTAACCTCTCTGGTCACATCAGGCCAAAGGGCGAAGGGTACCATTCGTAACCTCGATATCTCAAGTTACATCAGGCCCAGTGGTGAAAGGGTAAATTTCAGCAACACCACATCCGGCTCCACAGTAAGAAACACGCCGGAAACTGTCACGACAAACAAGGAAAACACCGACCTGCTGAGACCAAACAGTAACCCCTCGGATAGCGCGCTGGCTATTCCGGCCCGACTGGTTCTAGGTGGTTCTGCTTCTCCCAGCCATAGGTGAAACACTAACATGTACCCCTCCCACACCGGTACGGCAACAATGCCACCTAGACACCGTGTCCCTCCCACACCGACACAAGGTGTCAAATGCAAACCACAATCGCATAAACACATGTACACACAATGTGATTCCGATTATACATAAATCTTCATGCCTCGATGTACGATTTCAAGCATGCATTTAATGAAGTTCTATCTTGAATCGCGTCGCTAAGGCCGACGTCATTCAAGACTCATAAACTGGTTCAAGTGAAAACTGGCCTCGGAAGTTGGCCTAAAACACGTCGTGCATGACAGTCATTTTTTTAAACGGCGTCGTTGTCCCCGGTCGCCTAATCATGACAGAAACAGATTCAGACCTCCGTGCGGTCTAAACTAAAATGCGTCGTCCTGAAAAGCCGCCGTTTGAAAGGCGTCGCTGTCTCTGGACGCCATTCAAAACAAAACTCTATTCTCTCATAGAAATCGCTTCCGGGACAATTCTAGCCTAAATGGCGTCTTTCTAGTCCGTCACTATTTTAAATGGCGTCGCCCTAGTCCGATGCCATTCAGAGCCCGAAATCTGGTTTCATGAAACTTAACATGAACCTCAAAACAGGGTTTCCTTTATCCCAAAATCACTCAAAAAATACCCAAAAATAGGAAATGAAGGGGAGAATCCAATTTACCACATGAAACACACTAATTCCCATTTCATAAAAATGACCATTTTCATTAAAAAGTCCTTTTAAACATGCTCATTCTACCAAAATCTTCATACACGTCACATGCTTCAAAGCGGGAAACACGGATGACACAACCAAATTACATACAAGGATCGTTCCCGTACCGGTCTCTGGAACTCCTCTTAGCTCCTTGCCACCGAACCGCCGTACTGCAAGCTGCCGCCGGTACCATCGTGGATGCTGTCACTCCGCCGGGACGTCGGCCGTCGTCCGGAGAATTAAGTGCCGTGGAGGAGGTAGCGGTGGTAGTGGTGTGAGGTAGAGAGGTGGTGGAGTGGTGGAAGAGGAAGAAGGAGAAGGGGAAAAGAAAGAGGGAAACGGAGGGGGTCGGAGAGAGGGAAGAGAGAGAGTGAGAAGGAGAGAATGAGAGAAAGGAGGGGAGGCTCGCGGGGTCAAACTGAAACTGGTTAAAATGCATCGTGTTAGACAGACGCCATTCAGTTGACATGACGGGGCCGTACTCTGACAGAATGACTGAAACGCGTCGTCCATCCAAGACGCCGTTCAGACGACAAAACCGGGGCCGTACTCTCGCGGCCCAAAGCCAGCCTACGTGGCGCTCACGTGGCACAACAACAACTCAGCTAAATGACGTCCACACAGCAATACGCCATTCTAAAGGCGTCGTGCACTCCAAACGTCGTTTATAAGGCACACTCCAGACCCATCAGGGCCCAAACTAGGGGGTCTGACCCGAAACCGACCCGATAGCTGAACCCGAATCCTCAATCCTTACACAAAGACTCATGCACAATGGCCATGTTTTGTTGGCATTTGGCATTGTCTATCACTCTTGGGCTTTGTGGGAACCATGTAATCTTCAGCAGAAGGCTACCTTCAAGTTTGTTGTCATTTTAGTAGACGGATCTATGGGACATTAGACAAGTCTCAACCACTAAGATATTGCCAATAAAAGTTACTTGCAGGGATATTCTTACTACTTTTTTGGTCATTTTGTTCACTCATGTCTTAAACTTTTACCTTTTATCCTTTGCAATTGAACTAAATCTAATCATTTTGTTGCTAGACCGGTTTTAGTAACTTTTATTATTTTGTGCTAGTTAATAAAATGCGTAAACTTATTGTTAGTTTATTGGGACTTTTTAATTTTTACACCATGCCTGTGCCCCTTTCATTTGTTGGAAAGCATACATCATTTTACTTTGTTTGTACAATTAAAATTCCTTCTTTTTTTTGGCTATAGGTGCTTATGTGGTGTATATCTGGTGTACCTTTAAAGCTCTGCTAATTATAATAGAAGCAGCAAAGTAATTGGTCCAACTGTGTGCATATTTCTCATGGAAAGCTTCTACCTTGGATGCATAATACATCTAGTAATTCTGTTATGCCCTAGCTCTAGTTCAATGCCATTTGACTTGCATCAGAACCAACACTTTATAGACATAACATTGAGAACTAAGGAATACACAAGGCATTAACAAATACATGTGCCATCGTCATTTACCATTAATTTCATTCGTCCATACCATAATCAGATGCGAAATTTACAAGTTTCTCAGCAGTACCAGGATCCTTTATTACATCATAGCCTAAATAACTAATACATCAAGCCAAGGATAGAAAAGCAAATCTAACTATCCAAAAGAGGCTTTTGTCTCGAATCGCCAACGCTAATGGACCAAACTACTCTGAATCGCCTGAAAAATGGTTAATAAATAAAGGGACCCACCGACATAGTAGACATTAGATCTTACACATGGCCTACCATATACTAAAGCATTTGATATTCCATCTGACAGATACTTTTTTCCCTCAAACATTCAGCACATGTGCGTGCGCGCGTGTGTGTAACAAGTTGGTCAATTCCGAAATATCCTTGTGACACAAATATCTCATCATAAGACAAGTTTCTAATCAGATCTTAAACACAGAAATTAGAATAAGAGATCATAATGCCATAGACATAAACATATCTTATGTCAAGAGCAAATAACTCAGCTAACTAGTTAGAATTGTATTTCAAAAGCCATAATAAAAAGTATCATATTATGTTCATGTTTACTCACAAAATCTTGTTAAGTGTGGTGCCTAAAATAGATTCTCAGATGTTCAGCAAAACACAAAAAATCCAGCTAACTAGTTACAATTGCATTTCAAAAGCCATAATCAAAAGTATCATATTATGTTTATGTTTACTCACAAAATCTAGTAAGTGTGGTACCTGAAATAGATTCTCAGAGATTCAGCAAAATATACAGAGAACGGATAAGTCAGACAACAGATAATAGATAACAGACAACATACTTGCTAATCTTTTCACTTCGATTAATCGGGCATGCATCCTAGCTATGACAGAAGGGACTAAAACTGACATACCAGACCACCTAGGCAATGGCATTAAGGTCTTGATTAACAAAACTAGGGAATCAAAGTCCCTCCCCACCACCAAATCGAAATTTGGGTCTAGGATTTTACATCTGTTGCCTTCGGACTACATAGTGCCCTCACTCAACATAAATGCTGATATTGAGATGAGACCAGAAAACATCCCTTCAGGTAGCATTTTCAAAGATAATTTCTGCATAATTAATGTTAGAAGCAAATATGCATGATTTTTTTTTTGGGAACCTGCAAATATGCATGATTTAGAGATCATAAATACAGAAATTCATGATTATTACATGGATGACATATTAACATCATGACACCATAATTTCAGTTTATTTGATCAGAAGATATCAGGCAATAATTTAAAAATTACTTTCTGCATTACAATGATATATCACATGTTCACACGCTTGTCGTAATCATAAGCAAAAATATAATTTGCATAAACCCATTGATTGTGAAAATCAGAATTTTAATTGGTTTTCATATGCATGAAAATGTTTTTTTTTCTATGTATTTCTTTCAGATTTTATTCTCATCAAACAGAATTTTGGATGCAATTAACTCAGTAAAAGGACACTTACAGAAACTCATATGCAATAGCTTTGAGAAATTTGCTATGCACCAAGACCGGCATTTACATCATATTTTAGCACAAATTATCAGAAATTACATGCAAAAGACTTTTCATAGATTTTCTAATTTTAAAAAGCTAATTCACTTTTCTACAATAATTCACACAAGTAAAGTCATATTTTCTGAAATAATTAGCCTATGGCTTTCCAGAAAATTAAGCACATGCCCTAGAAGCTAAAATCGTAGTTTCATAAATTATGCAAATACTAGACTCATAGAACATTAATTCCACATACTTTCATAATAATTTAATCACTTTACGCATGGGTTTTATTTACACAAAACATGATTTATGTAATTACACGCAGATCATTATCACATAGATCAACAGATTTAAACTAAATCTTAGTTGTCTAACAGCTATGAGTCCAATTAAAGATCCTTAATTTTGATAACAACCAACCATAGTTAAGGTCATCATTTGCCTACCTCATTATCCTGAAATATTCAGAACTTGTAGACTTTGCGCATAATCATTCCGTGTTGGGTAAATTGGTCGAGGTCGAGTCTTAAAATCATGAGACCTGCTTCCGTAGTTTACTGGCAAATGAGGAATAGGTATCTGTTTGGATGTGAAAAGCTCCCGAGACACCTACTACTCTTGATGCACTTGGAAAACCTCCGAACAGAGGAAGAAAATTCCTGTAGGCTTCTTGTATGGAAGATCACCAGGGGTGACACAGGTTTTGTAGGACACATTCACAGGGAAGGTTCCAACCTACAAACTCTCTATCTCTACATGACCGAGTACCTTCAACCAGCCCCCATATTCTATTTAAATACTTCTCACAACATCCAAATCCCAGTGATGCACTTACTTTATTACACAATCCTTTCCAAAAGCTACTTCTTAGGTTTTAAAACATTTATGAAGCCCAATTGCGACTGGAATCTAAGAATTCCGACCGATCCAGAGAGCGGTGGTAGGAGAGCGTGGGGAGGGTGGAGAGGGAGAAGTAGGCGCCTAGGTTGAAGTGTAGGGGAGGAGACTACGTAGATCTTCTTCTACTTCTCCTTCTCTTTAGAGAGCGGTGCCTGCTAAAATCTCAGTGTAGGCAAATGTCTATTTGCGTTGTCTGGGAAGGGGCATGGAGCTAGTGTTTATAGGGAAGCCATTCGATGCCTTCGATGCAGAGGAGTGGGGAATATGAGGTTGGTTTGTCCTCTCAAAAGCTCTCTAGAGAAGGAGAAGGTCCCAGGGGTGAGTACTGAAGGGGCGAGGAGGATGAATCATTCAAGGTCTCAAGGTCGTCCATTTGTTCCGATCATTGAGGTGCCGTGGTTGCCGTAGGTTGGAGCAGCCAAAGGGAGACTGGAGGATTCAGTTGTGGTGTCTGTTGTCAACCTGTCGGAGAAGGTCACTAGAGAATCCTTGCTCTCTATTCTTCAGAAACACTGGCTAAAGGTCCTAGGATGGAGTTTAAGAGAGTTTGGAATCTTAGGTTTCCTTGTGAAAGCCGAAGATGCTTATTGCAGGTGTAAGGTTTGATCAGCTGGGTTCTTGGAAGTTGAGAACTGTTCACTTAAGTTTTCTCCTTGGAAGATAGATGTTGGAACCTACCTGACAACGGATGGTATCAATATATGGTGTCAGCTGAAGGGGATTCCATTGTATCTATTGAATGTGGATACCTTCTAGGCGCTTATCTGTAGGTTTGGTATTCTGAGAAATGGGGATGGTAGTGTGCTGAAAGGGGACACTCTACAGTTCGCTCGAGTTCTGGTGGAAGTTGAGGAGGCTGCTGCCATTCCAAACAGGGTAAAGATCTTGGTAGGAGGTTCAATCTTTTGGGTTTTTATTTCTATGTAGGATGGTGAGCAGTTTGTGAACTCTAAGTCGAAGGAGGAGCTCACACAATGGACCTGGGCAGAAGTAGTGGTAGAATATAGAAGCTACCGGAAGAATAGGGATGCCAGAATAGGAACATGGGTGCTGGTGAAGCAAGTTGGAGCAATTAAGGAAGTGGTGAGTTTTGAGTCGGACAATGCTTCACAGGGTCAAGCAAGTCAGGCGGAGAGGAATCGGCGTACTGTGGGAAGGATCAGGTATGATGGTCTGCTTGGCTCAAGGAAGGATTGTGGACAGGGGATCTTGGGCGTAGGTCCTAAGGCAGATTTTGAAGGCTTTCGATTTGCTGGCTGGTCTGAGGACGTGGCATTTTTTGAAGCAAAGGTGGCAGGTATGGTCGTGTCAGATACTGAGGAAAGGTGTAACATGGGAAGGGGGATGCCAGGAATGGGAGGGTGTTCGGGCAGGGAAGATCAACAGTCTCGAGTCTGTACTGGGACTTATGTCTCGTATCGGGCACCTGGTTAAAGGTTTCGATCTGATGACTTCGGAATTCGGATCCCAACTTAAATGAGGACCGGTCTAGTCAGTTGGTTTGAAGGGAGGTTTTAAACCGTGCTGCGACTTTTCCTCATAAAGGTGTGAAGTGGTCCTGCTTGAACCGTTGTGTTCCTTCTTCCCATGATGATACTGTTCATCCGATAGGAGAACAGAATATTGGATCAACATGATTGGAATAGTCTCCTTTGGGCTTCCCTCTACTCTCAGAGGCCCAAGTTGATTAGCATGGTGCACCTACCTTGGAGATGTATCCGGTGCAAATGAGGGTTGATGGAGAGTTGAATCAAAAGGGTCAGAACAGTATAGTTGATGCTGTTGGTGGAAGCCTGTCTTTTGCTTAATCCGGAGATGGAGGACCAGCTATTTGACACTGGTATATCTAATACACTTGTGGGATGGGATGGCAGTGGCGTGAATTAAGAGGTTCAGGTTGATGATCAGTCCACCAGTTCTGAGCACTTCAGCGGAATGATACAAGGAGAGTTAATTCCTGTGGTGACAGATACTAATCCTTTAGCAGTGATGTATGCAGCTCCATAGAATACATGGATAGATGAAATTTTGCCGTTTGGGAGAAGGAGATAGGGGTCTCATTCCAGGGTCGTGAGGACAGTGTAGTTAGTTTCTTGAAGAAATTAAAAAGAAGTGAAGCTTTCCAAAACTCTGTAAAGAGGAAAGGGCAAGGAGGAGGAATAAAGATTGGTAAGTGAGAAATTGACGTGAAAAGTAATGAAATTGTTAACAATCTTAGAGGTAAAAAAGAGAAGATGGTAGTGAATGTTGCTGAACAATCATGAAGCTTCTATCGTGGAACATTTGTGGTCTTAAGTCTTAACAGTGACTATAAGAAGAGGGCTATTAAGGACTATATAAGGTCCCTTCAAGTAGATTGCGTCTGTATTCAAGAGACCAAGTTGAGGACTATGGATGATTTTATATTGAGAATGCTAGGGGACTCTGTCATGACAAGTTATGCAATCTGTCCGGTGGAGGAGGTTTGATTCTGTGGAATAACAGGAAACTAACAGGATCCGTGAGGGAAGTGGGTGAATTTTCTTTATCTGTTAACTTCGTCAGCAACTGTGGTAATAAAAGCTGGGTGGTAACTTCAGTGTATGGACCTCACAATGACCAGCAGAGGAATTGTTTTATACAGGAACTCAATAGGCTGCAAGGTTTGTTCAAAGGAGTTTGGGGCTTTATTGGCGACTTTAATTGTATTAGCTTTCCTTGGGAGAGGACTGGAAATCAAAATTGGAATAGAGAAATGGAATGCTTTAACCAGTGGATTAGGGAGAATGAAATGATCGATCTAGAACTCCCAAATAAGAGATTTACATGGTCCAATTTTCAGAATAGATACAACTCTCATTTCTACAGAGTGGCTGAACATGTTTCCAAGCAAACATATTAAGGGTCTGAATAGAATGGTCTCTGATCATATCCTCTTGCAGCTTTTGTCAGGAGAGGAGGATAAAAAGTCAAAGTTGTTTAGGTATGAGCTAGCTTGGCACAGACGGGAAGGGTTCAAAGAATTAATGATGAAATGGTGGACAGAAGCTCCTATAGCTGATTATGCTGCATCTACATTCTTGATGAAGCTTAGGTGGGTTAGGAATTGCATCAAACAATGGGCAAAACAAACTTATGGGATATCTAATGAGAGATGACAAGAGCTTTTGCTTTTGATTAAGGATCTAGAAGTCGAAGGTGAACACAGTTTTATGTCTAGTGAAGAGGAACATGCATTGAGAGAGTACAAAATGCAATATAATGAATGTGTGGTTCAGGAAGAGATTAGATGGAAGCAAAGAGCAAAAGAACATTGATTAAAAGGAGATAAAAATACCTCATTCTTCCATGCGGTGGCTAGTGTAAAAAAGAGAACTTTAAAGATTGAGCACATTAAAGTTGATGATGTTGTGGTAGATAAGAAAAATGATATCATGGATCATTTTGTGCAGTTTTATGAACAACTCTTCAATGAATACAATCTCTCTAGGCCACATTTGAAGGAAGGAATTCTCCAAAGATGGAGGTTAGTACTGCTATGACTTGCATCTTCCTTTCCAAGAAGAGGAGGTTAAAGAAGCAGTTTTTAGCATGAATCCCATCAAATCTCCAGGCCCGGATGGCTTTTCTCTTGCTTTTTATCAATTTTTTTGGGAGTTAATCAAGGATGATATGATGAAAGTTGTTTTTGGAGTTTTAGGAAAACTCTTCTAGTATCAAATGTTTCAATTCCACACATATTGTCCTTATTCCGAAAGTAGAAGGTGCAGAAAAGTTGACTGAATTTAGACCCATTAGTTTGCTAAATGGTTGCTAAAAGATCATTACAAAGATTATACAAAGGTTATGGCTTCTAGAATAAAAAAGGTCATGGAAAAGCTGGTTGGAAAAATCAATCTGCATTTATGGGGGGGAGGTACATTTTGGATAATTACATGGCAGCCTTTAAAGTCATTCATCACTGAAGAAGTAGAAACAAGAAGGGGGTTCTTTTGCAGCTTGATTTTGTGAAGGCATATGACAGAGTTAGCTAGCAATGTATAAAAAAACTGTGAAGTTCATGGGATTCAAGCAAAAATGAATTGACTGGGTCATGAATTGTATTTCTACAGCAAGATTCTCCATTTTGATTAATGGTGACCCTATATCTCCATTTATTTTCATTCTTGTTGGGCAGATCTTTAGTTCTTTGTGGGATAGAGCAGTGTAGATGGGGTTAGTAGATGGATTCAACTTTGGAAGGAATACTCCACACTTGACTCATCTGCAATTCGCAGATGATACTCATATCCACCTTTGGTAGGGTTGTCAACGGAGCTAATATGGAGCGGATATCATAGTATCCGACTCCGCTCTGTTTAGCATCATCCGAATATCCGACTCTAGATACTATCTGACGGATAATAAAATTTTCTATCCGAATTAGGATTATAATTCGAAGCATTGAATATTTTAACTTTGTCTTGTAACTTAATGACTTGTAAATTTTATTCTTTGTATAGTCCATGAATACCATATATTTGAATTAATAAATATTCAAGTTATAAATATCTAGATAAATTTAAATAACTTGAATGCTTTATTAAATATACCTTAGATAATAATGACTTAAACAATTTATCTAAATAAGTAAAATCACTAAAAATACAAATAATTATAATAAACTTCCTTATTATCGCTCAACATGTCTTAAGCATACTTTAAATATCAAATTACCATGTGTTTAAATATATAAACATCATTAAAATTAGAAGAACTTATCAAAATAGATAATTGGTGGGATAATAATCGGAGCGGATATCTATTTTTCGTTTTTGCTTTGAATATTAATCGGATAATTAAACGGATATTCAGATATGTCCATAGGTTGGATTAGATAGTGATAGTAAACAGAGGTTTTCAGAGGATATGGATGACCTTATGCAGAGTATACCAAATGAAGAGAATAACTTTATTTGTGGGGACTTCAATGGGCATGTAGGAAGTGAACGTTAGGGTTATGAGAAGGTTCATAGAGGTTTTGGCTTTGCGACTAGAAATAAGGAGGAAAAAAATATCCTCGATTTTGCTATGGCCTACAACCTTATATTAGCAAAGACTTGCTTTATAAAAAAGGAATCTCATTTAGTGACCTTTAAAAGTAGACAAAATAGAAGCCAAATTGACTTCCTTTTCACAAGGAAAACAAATCGCACTTTATGCAAGGATTGCAAAGTTATCTCCGAAAAAGCCTTAACAAGTCAACATAGGTTAATAGTCTTAGCTATTAAGATCAAGAGGTGGTTGGATACGTTTAGAAGGAAGATTGCTACTAGATTTAAGTGGTGTGAATTAAAATGGATGAAGTAAGTAATGTTTAAGAATGAACTTCTCAATAGGGGTGATTGGAAGTCGGATTTGGAGGCCAATACTATGTTGATAGATATGCCTCAAAGATTAGAGAAGTAGCTGGAAAAATACTCAGAGAGTCTAAAGGAATGGCCAACATGTGAAGGAGAGATGGTGGTGGAATGAGGAGGTACAAAAGACAGTGAAGAGTAAAAGAGAATGGTATAAAAGATTGTCAAAGTGTGATAATAATGATGCTTATGAACAATACAAGATAGCAAAAAAAGAAGCAAAAAAAGACTGTTAGTCAGGTAAGAGCTCAGGCCTTTGAAAAGATGTATGAGAAACTTGGAACTAAGGAAGGAGAAAAAGAAATTTATAGATTGGCAAGGATAAGAAAGAAAAAATGTCGAGATTTTAATCAAGTTAGGTGCATTAAAAATAATGAAGGAAAGGTTTTGGTGAAAGATGAGGATATCAGTGAAAGGTAGAGAAGCTACTTTGACAATCTTTTTAATGATAATCATAGTGAAAACATAGTGGACATAGAATGTACAACATAGTGTAATGTGAATTATACTAGGAGGATTAGATTTTCGAATGTCAAGGAAGCATTGAAGATGATGAAAGTAGGTAAAACTTGTGGCTCTGATGGAATTCCTATTGAAGTGTGAAAATATTTAGAAGATGTAGGAGTGGATTGGTTGACCTCTTAGTCTCTAAGGAAATGCCAGATGAATGGAGGAAAAGCACTCTTGTACTTATTTTTAATTTTTAACAAAGGAAACATCCAGAACTGCTCAAATTATAGAGGAATTAAAGTCATGAGTCATGCTATGAAGCTGTGAGAGAGAGTTGTGGAACATCGTTTACGTTGTGAAACAACTATTTCGGCCAACCAATTCAACTTTATACCAGGTCGATTAACTATAGAAACTATCTTTCTCATTAGGAGTTTGATAGAGAAATATAGAGATGTGAAGAAAAATCTACATATGGTGTTCATCGATTTGGAGAAGGTTTATGATAGAGTTCCAAGAGATGTCTTGTGGTGGGTGTTAGAGCGCAAGAGGATATCTACTAGTGTCCGCACATTTAGAGGGGAAACAAGAGATTTTCCTATTTCTGTTGGAGTGCATGAAGGATCAACAATAAGTGTTTACCTTTTCGCATTAGTTATGGATGATTTAACAAAGGATATACAAGAAGATACTCCGTGGTGTATGATGTTTGTGGATAATATTATGCTGATAGATGAGATACAAGAAGGAGTTAATAGAAAATTAGAGTTTCGGAAGAGCACCTTAGAGTCTGAGGGCTTCAGGTTAAGTAGAACTAAGACATAATATACGTATTATAAGTTTTGTGAAGGTCGGATAGGCGAAAAGGAGGGAGTTAACTTGGATGGGATGGTAATACCCTAAAACACTCATTTCAAATATCTTGGTTCGATCCTCCAAGAAGACGGAGGGTACGATGAGGATGTTAGCTATAGGATTCAAGTATGATGGGTAAAGTGGAGACTTGCCACGATAGTCTTGTGTGACCGTAAGATCTTAACGAAGTTGAAAGAAAAATTCTACCGTACTGCGATAAGACCTGCAATGTTATATGGTAGCGAGTCTTGGGCGATGAAGGGGCAACATATCTCCAAGATGAGTGTTGTCGAGATGAGAATATTAAGGTGGATGTGCGGACATACTAGACTAGATAAAATTCGTAATGAGTATATTAGAGAAAAGGTAGGAGTGGTACCAATTGAGGACATTGAGAGAAGGGAGATTGAGATGGTTTGGGCATGTTAGGCATAGACCTAAGGAGGCTCTAGTTAGAAAAGTGGAGCATATTAGGATAGAGGAGGGGAAGAAAGGAACGGGTAGACCTATATTAACTTGGAAGAGGGTGGTACAATATGATTTAGAGGCTTTAAACCTTTCAGAAGAGGTAACCAAAATCATTTAGAGTGGAGATAGAGAATCCACATATCCGACCTCAATTATTTGCGATTAAGGCTTGGCTGAGTTGAGTTGAGTATTCAAATATGTCCGTCAGATGTTCCATTCAGAGACATATCCGACTAATCGGATGCGGATATGAATCGGAGTCGGATATTATCCGAATATGTTGACAGCCCTACTCTGGTAGACAGGATTTCATACAGAATATTATCAAATTTCTTGTCCTGGTTGAACTTATAACATGACTCAAAATCAATTATGACAAATCTGAAGTGGTTGGCATCAATATATCTGATGAAAATCTGAACGGTGTTGTTGATTTTATGGAATGTTCTTGCTCTAAATTTCCCATCAAATATTTAGGATTGCCATTAACCGATGGAATTATCAAAGTAAGGGATTGGGATCCCTTGGTGAAGAAATTTGAACATTCTCTAGAAGGTTGGAAAGGAAAATTCCTTCCAGTAGGTGGAAGGCTGATTCTTTCTAAAACTGTTTTATCCTCTTTGGGCACATATTATATGTCTATCTTTAAAGTCCCCATAACTATTGAAAAAATTATTGAAAAGGCTAGAAGGTACTTCTTTTGGTTTGGAGGGAAAAGGGAGAAAAGAGTTATGCACTTGATCAGGTGGGGAAATGTGTGTAAAAGTAAAGATCAAGGGGGGCGTTGGTTTAACTAGTATCCACATTTTCAACAAAGCCTTGTTGGCAAAGTGGTTATGGAGGCTTGGGGAAAGAACATATCCATTGTGGACAGTTCGGTCAGGGAGAAATATTTCCAGAATGCCAGTAGATGGGAATTGTACCCTTCATCCTTCATATGGAAGCACATTCTGAAGTCTGCTGATATCCTTTCTGTCTCCTTTGAGTTTAAACCAGGTAATGGACAGGATATTAGGTTCTGGAGGGGTAAGTGGTGCTCTGAAATGCAGTTCCAAAATTAGTGTCCAAACCGGTTTAATATTGTTTAGGACCTTGAAGCTTCAGTCTTTCAACTGATCTCAAGTATCAGCTCTGGTCAATGGAATACACTACTGAGAAGGAATCCCACAGATGTTGAGTCTGAAGATCTTTTAACATAAGATCACATTATTTTCTGATCAGAATGATGGAAGATTGTGGAGATGGAGAAAGGATGGGCAGTTCTCAGTCAACTCCCTGGTGAAGCTACTTGATTTTTTTTTTTCCTCTTTGGGGGGGGGGGATGGGGTTTGTACAATGTGGTGGAAGGATCTTGTGTGGTGTAAGTATCTTCCTAATAAAATAAAAGTGTTTCTATGGAATAGACTGCCTACTGGACAGACTTAGGAAGATGTTTCAATTTAAAGATTCAAAATGCTTTTTCTGTGCTCTTTTTGAGGAAGATCAAGTCCATCTTTTTTCTACCTGCGGTATTATTAATGTGCAGTGATCACTCCCTGTAGAGTGATGCGTGTTACTTGGGAGGAACATTCTTCTGTGCTGGACCTCCTTAATTGGTGGAGGGGGATGTATCCACATCCTCTACATAAGGAAGCGTGGCATTTGTTTTGCCCTGCTTTCTTTTGGGCTGTGTGGCTTGCAAGGAACAAAAGGAAATTCTGTGATGATTTTAGAAGTGCTTCAACATATTGAAAGGAACATTGCAGCTGGTGGAAGACTGGGGAAGGGCAGCTTCCTTAATTGTGGATGAATTGGTATTGAAGGTGAGGTCTTGGAAGTCCTTGGCAACTTGATCCTGGTCTCTTGTTCTGTTTTATTACCTCAATAAAGCAGTTTCTTAAGTCTTCATTCCTTCTGTGATCTGTGTAATTGGGCCTCCGGCCAGTGTTTCTTATGCGTTTGGGGGGTTATTTTATTGTGTTTACTTTGATGTAAGGGTGGGAGACCTTATCTCTGCCTGGGGTTACCTATCCCAAATCTGTATCTACGTGTCATTTATTTTCGTATTCTTAATGAATTGTGACAATATTTTGTCACTTTCAAAAAAGAGGAATCTAAGAATTCCCACTCCCCAAACTCTGAAAAAGAAACCAAACACTTCCAATTTACCAATCCAAATTAATCTCAGCTAGTAGATCCATTGGGTTTGAATGACAGAAGGAATACACCTTTTCTAGTATCCCAGTCAAATTAGGAAACTAATTTATGTCTATACTGCTTAGAATCCTATTCCCGGTTGGGACAGACACGGCGGCATTTTTGTCCATCTATAGTCTTTTTATGTGCATTTTCATTTGTTATGCATTTTCAGGCTATTAAAATAGTTGATTCTCAAGATGTGCAAAACACATGTAGGAGATTTTAAGACCTTTGCAGTGAATCAAGAGTTAGCTAATTTGGAGTTTGTTACCGATAGTTATGCTAATTAGACTTATAACAAACTCGGAAAAAGTGATCAACACAAGCACTGTATGTTATCATAATATCTTTCTAATGAATCAATCACAGAATTCGTTGGAGATCTATATAATAATTCTTGGTTTTTGTTTACAAGCCATTTAGCCCCCTTTTTTTGTCTTTTAAATAACTTATCAAATATTCTTATGAATCTCCTTTCTTAAGCTCATTTCACTTTTTTTATGCACCAAATGCATGCAAACTATTTGGGATATTACAAATTCACTGAGATTTTTAGGTATTTGGAAGAGGTGGAGAGGAGATTGATTTTTTACAGCAACAGGGAATTCGTGTAAAGGTTATTCCAGGTACAATAACTTGCCATCCGTTTATTGCTAGTTTTAATTGGCTTGTACTTCTATCGGTGAGTTGATCAGGCATATCATTGATCTTTTTTCTTTGTGCATTGCACAGGAATCACTTCAGCTTCAGGCATAGCAGCAGATCTGGGAATTCCCTTGACTCACAGAGGGGTTGCAAATAGGTAAGATACAAGTCGTTCAGTATTTATCTATTGGATAATGATACAGAAATAGCTTTCTTCTTTTAGTTTTTATGTTTTGGGGAAACTGACTTCTTTTCTGCTGTAATTTCTAAACATGCATCCACCTCCCAGGAGAAAGCCTGATTTAAGTGTTTTTAATTTCTTCAATGAAGACAGTCTACTATCAAATGCATGCTGAAGCCAGACTTTATTTCCTATTAATTATATTTCCACATTGTTTGAATATCGATGCTGGTCATTTTTGTTTTTCCACAGACGCATGCATTGCTGTATTTCCTTTTTGTTTTTATTGTTCATTTGGTTTCTTGCCAAGGTTTAGGGCACAATGAATGTTGCCATGTTTTGAGTTTTTGGGGAAGTCATGGGTACTCTTAAGGATTTAGGTTAAGATTAAATATGTCCAAACCCAAAGATCTACACTTGGCAGAACAACTATTGCTTAACACTTATCTTTTGAACTATTACCTTTCCGTTAATGCAACTTGAAGATGCATTGGCAAATGGATGGTGGGTGAGTGCCTATTAGTATGTATAGTATGTATATGAGTCCCACTTAGATTAAGATTATAGATGCTACTTCTAATTGGATTTGTGTATGTGCATACTCTTTTCATTAGTATTAGGCAGGAGTCCTTTCTATATTTAATCCTATTCCTATTAGTACTAGGGAGGAGTCCTATTCCCACTTTTATTGGGAATCGTCTTGTAGATTTGCATGTATATTTGGCTATCACCTTTGCATTCAATATAGAAGGTTTCATCATTTTCCCTCCTGCATCACAATGAATATTTACTGCATTTATATGGAAGCTGAAATTATCAATGTCATCTGTGACTTCCATGCTCGCTCTATTTGCAGAAATGACTTTTTGATGCTATTTGAAGGGTTGCCTTTATGCAATAGTAAGGTTGATTGATTGTGACCTGTAGTTTATGATTTCAAATCTGGGAACAACTTCTCTGCAAAAATGCAGGCTGAAGGTTGTGTACGTTTGACCTCTGACCTCTGTAGACCCCGCATTGGCTGGAGTCCTGTGCCAGTCCCCTTCCCTTTTCTTCTCCTTGATGCCAACTATAGACATCCCGATACTCTAAAGTTGCGACTGAATAACTAGACATGAAACTGATCGACAGCCTTGAACTTAAAATTAAGGTTCAGTCTTTGGTGTTTCTTGCCAAGGAAACCTGCCTTTCTGTCAGTGTCAGAAGTTGCTACTCTTGAGTCAGCTTCCACCAGACCGGTCATCGTCTTCTGGTCACTAAGAAGCACAAAAATTGTCTGGTTTCTTCTAGGACTTTGGATCTGTTCTTTCAGACAGTCATAGTCGTGGGCTGCGCTAGTCAGTCTGATCTTTCAGATAGCTGTAGTCATGAACCTGTTACCCCTGCTAGACATTCCATCTCTTATGTGTAGTTGTTTAGTTTATATGCTGTTCCTCTATTCATGTGACCATGGTGATAAATAAAAAAGAGGGCACAAAGGTTTGAGATCAGAACAGTTTTATCTTTCTAAAAAAATGTTTTATGATTAGCTTTCAATGGAAAATAGAAACACAGTAAGAAGTTTTCAGGGTTTGCTTCAGTTTTATGTTAGCTATTTTTGTGAGGGGAAGGAAGTAAAAAAGGAGGACTGAAATGAATCATTGAGATCTACTTGTTCTAACCCATTTATTGGTAATATCAGAATACCCGTTTTAGCTGGAATATTAGTCATTTGATATAATGCCCTATTTGGTTGGAGTATTAGTTTTGATATATTCTTAATTTTGATACTGACATTTTTGTGGTCTACAATATTACTGGTGAAATTGAGACAAATATTACTAGTGAAATTGATATTGGAGGAACACCGAGAAAGTGTGCTGATAGGGAAAGGGAGAGAGTGGTGGGAAAGGGAGAGGAGAGGGTGTCTTTAGACTCTTAAAGACTAAACTCTTTGTTTATAACTCTATGTTCAGGCCTGTATTAAATTTGTTATGACTGTATGTTTTACCAATGTATGAATATCAGAAGTGATAGTGGGTAACCAAACATCCCTCGGGGTTAGAAGAGTTGGATAAAGCACTTCATGGGCAACTGTAAGGTTGCAGTGTCGACTCCTACCTGTGGACACAAATTCAATGTGGGTACCAACCTGTCGTTCACGTGAACACCAACCTCACAGACTTCACTGGGCCAGGGAAGGGCCAACTGCTTGAGAGTCAGGTTTGGCAGGCCTATGGTTTGGGACATCGATGATGTAGGGTTCGATCCTGGGTTTGCGGGTTTATTCTCTCGGTTATCCAAAAGAAAGGGATAAATGTAACCAAATACCAACTATGTCAAAATTGATATTAATAGACTTCTCTACTACAACAACCGAACACCCCATAAAGTACATGTGTAAATGCATGTCATAGGATTAAGAGTTGCAAGATGCATTGATAATGTATTACTTAGATGAGTTGGTGAAGGTTTTGTTTGACAGAAGAGGGATGAATTTTAGAGTAAAATTTATTAGACATTCTTTTTATGATGTTTAAATAGTAAACATGCATTGTCCAATTGGGAAATATAAAATATAAATTATCACCTTTGGGGATAGTGACAAAAATATATTTTCAAGTGAAGAGGTTTCCCTTCTTAAATGCTTTGTCAAACTAGTAACTCCCTCAATCTTTCATTTACCTTTTATCTTTTCATTCTGTCTTGCATCATCCAATGGTTATTACGTGCACCTTCAAGGTATAATGACTATTACAAAATGCACGTGCATATAATAAGCATATTTCCAATATCAGCTTTGGCATGGAAAGGGAGAAAACACTAAGAGGGAGACTCGACAGCTCTGAAATTATTGAACTTTTAATTATGCATCTTCAGTTTGATAGCAAATGAGATGAAAAAAAGAATGGATGGATTGACTTGGAGGGGAGGTTTTTTTTTTGGGGCAGGGGGGGGGGGCAGGGAGCAGGAGCATTCACATTTAGAAATTGAGTCCCAAAAGGTTAATCCTAAGCTCTATATTTGTTTTGGAGTAGGACTACACCAAGAGTATTCTATTGTTCCAAAGTATGGGTAGATGTAGATGATGCATGCCTCATGTAAAGTACAGAATACAAGAAATATTGCTCTTGTATTCTTTTCCAGTATAATGGTATTGGTATTACCTCCTTATCCCATCAATTTTGGGTAGGCTAGATCCAATGGAGGATTCAAAGATCTGGTGAACTTTCCTTACCACCTGCCCAAGGTGGAATAGAGAACCGGATCAAGATGCCTTTTGACTAGAAAGGGTGTGACAAAATTCTTACACAAGGCCGTTGGCAGTGCAACACACTAGACTTTGAAAAATGTCTAGACCATGGTTGGTTGTATTGTTGGATTGTACAACTCGGCTTCTCTGGGAACCAACTCGTATTGGTCCGACTTGGTTCTAAACTTCTAATCTGTCTGACTGGTACGAGCCAGGCAGATCCCAGTCCAACTTGTTACATATCATAAAATACCCAAAAACCAATACAATTTGTACAAGTTGTACTGAGTTAGCAAACTACGTCTAGATGAAGATGGAAAAGAAACTTTTTGGAAAAAAAAAAGGATGGAAAGTGGTAAGCTGAATATTTGGATCTAGGGATGTAAATTGTAAAGATAAATCAGAAAGATTTGGTCCCTATCCAGTGCTTTTAGAAAAGATACAAATCTAAGTTTTACAATATGGAGAAGAATACTATCCTTGTACCCTTTATTTGGGATAAAGAAATTGAAACCCCTATCTCTTGTGTTCATGTTTTTATTTTTCTTTCTTTCTTATTGAAAGTATAATAATAACCAGTAAAATATATGAACTATTTTAACCATTGATGAAAAGGTAAACCAACTGTAGTTTCCTCAGATTTCTGTTATTATTGTAAGTTTGCTATATACATATATTTCATTTACAGTATATGCTCACATGTTTAGAATGAAAAATTGTGTTCACATTAATATGATAAGTGGTTTGTAACATTATTTGTTGTGTGTGTTATCATTTGAGAAATTCACAATCTAAGATATGAAGAGGGAGACACGTGGAATTTTAGTTGCATCTGATGTTTAAGCTTAATATATCTGGTTCTGAAAATTTTGAAGGATACAAATAAGGATGCAAGCATGAAAGCATCAAGATATAGGCTGCTTTTTTAATGGATTAGGAAAGGATATAGCTACCGTCCAATCCAATTTGTAACCTTTTTGCATCCTTGTTTGGGTCTGTGATCTTCTCTAGGGGCTGGGTGTTTTTACCACATTAAAATGTTAGCAAGTTGGTTAGGTGGTTGTGGGAGTTGGAACTAGACAAGCTGGTTCAATTTGCATGGCCATTGATAGCCATAGAAAGAGTAGCTCAATACCATGGGGCTTCTGCCAGTGCAGATATGGGGATGACAAGATGCCCTTAGCTTCCCACCCTCTTTTTTTTTTTTTTTGGGAGAGACTTACCAATTTGAACTTGTGACATCTAGGTCACATTAGAGGAACCTTACCATTGACCAACCTCCCCCTCTTTAGCATTGTGAATATAAAGTGGATGCACACAGGCATGGGAGGGTGGTAACCTCTTTGATTTGCAAATGGGAGGTCAGTAAGGGCACTGCTCCATGGGAAAAAAAGGCCAAAATGATGGCCATTGCAATAAATTCTAATGTTTCTGATGCGGGACAATGGAGGGAAGAGGATGGCAATATTTGGGTGTCACACTTGGCCTCGTCGTAGGGCAGATCTGACCTGGTCATAGAGAACACAAAAAAATGGCTAGGACGAACCTCAATCCAAATTCTGTCAAACTACCGAACATCTTTTAAACTTGTGCACCCCTTAGATTTTTTTTTTTTTGAACTCCACAAAAATGCAATATGGCTGGATAATAATCTTATTCGTCTTTGAAAATAAATAAACAACAACTTGGGGGACATAATTCCTTCCATTAGGTAGTTGCATCCTCGTCTGAAGTTTGAATGACTCCATAACTTCTGAAGCACAGAGGATGAGGGAAGCATAGAATCTCAACGAAGATGGGTGCACTTGGAAGAGAGCACACAAACCAAGGCAATTGAAGTGGGCCTCAGTAATTGCATACAGACGTCCTTGGAGTGCATGTAGGTGTGACACAAAATGAGGTGTTGCTAACTGATGGAGCTCTAGACAAAGTCGGGTGCACTGTAGGGATGGTGATGTTGCATCCAACACATAGAACAGATGCTCATAGCACTGGTGGTGCGATAGCATTGTTTGGTGTATCACTTGGTCCAGTGCGCCAAGATGCAGAACAAATAAGGTAGTGGCGCACAGGAGGATGGGAAAGGCCCGAGAGGGGCTTCACAGGGGTGTTGAGGGGCCTGGTGGCTCAGCCAGGATCGAACCAAGGTCTAGGGACCTTGGCTCGGGCGATGGAGGACTGGGTCCAGCTGCTAGTGGGGGAGGGGGGGGGGCTTGCAAGCGGGGCCTTTGGTCTGGGACCACTCCTGCGGGCTTGCGCCTTTGAGTGCTCTTGTGTGCGGGGGCACAGGAGCTTGCGCAGGGGAGGGCCTGGCGGTTCCTCCTGTTCTGGTCGGGCAGAATCGGGAGAACAAGAGACAGAATAGGAGAGAGAAAGAGGGGGGAAGGAGGTGGGGCGCTAGCACTATAGTTGGTACAGTAACCGCAACAAGAGTAGCAACAAAGAAAAATAGAGAGAGAAAGAGAGGAAGAGAATAGTGGGGGGGGGGACTACAACAGAGAAGGTGTTGTTGATGACGGAGGCGGATTGTAGCACTGGCCTTGAAGTTACGGAAGCAAACGGTGGTGGGGATCGATGTATGCTCTGATGCCAAAATTCATGCAGGATAATAAAAGGAAGATGATGGCAATATTTGGGTTACACACCTAGCCCCATCGTAGGAGAGGATTGTCTTCTCCATCCCAAAGAACACAAAAGGGGAGAATGGCTAGTTTTTTTTTTTTTCCCCTTCATCTCAAAAATCATTCATCCATTCACCAGAAAACATACAAAGGCTCTCCTTTAAAAGGGGTAAAATATGACACTTTGCAATCATACCATATAAGATTCTAACAGAAGTATCCCTACAATTGAAAATACTCAAATAAATGCCAATCTATCCCTGAAAAACAAAGGAAAAATACATGCAGAATAGAAAATGACTCTAAACTAAGCTTCACTAGTTGGCATGTCATCTCCAAGCCGAAGCTGTTGGAATGGCCAGATCGTCCTGAACCATCGTGTAAAATGTATCGGATTTGGACAACATTCGAAGCAAAAAATCATCATTAATTAGAAAAGAGATACTACAAATATATATATAGTGTTTAGGGATCTTTCGAGTCCAACTCTAATACCAACCCAACTATGGACTAAATCCTAACTAGATAAATATTCAAAAATTCGCACTAAAAATCCCTAAACAATGAAAAATCACACCTAAAATCCATAAAAATAGAAAATCAACTAAATGGGCTTTAAATAGACCAAATTTATGGACTCGTCTAACAATAAGCTATGCATTAGACATGTCTGGTGAATCTCTGAGCCACAATGAAGCTAGAATGGCTCTCCAACGGTGGTAAACTTGCTTCGTATTGAATTGGATGCGAGCTCCAGTGTCCTACTGATCCTCCTCACCTTGGAGGAATTTGACTCCCTCGTCGAGTAAGGGTTGCTACTTCACTGATAACACTCCAAGATGTCAGGATTGATCCTGTGCAACTCTACTCGAGTAATGTATGCGTCATCTGAAGGCGACTGTCCTTTCCAACGAATCATGTATTAGTGGTGCACTCCTTCCTCGATGTAACAACATACTTTGATATCATATTGATGATGATCATGGAAGGAAAAGAATGACGATATTTGAGCGTCACACCTGGCCCCATCGCATGGCAGATTCGATCTCGTTGCAGGGTCGTCTTCTCTATTGCAAATAACAAAATGAAACGGCCAGGGTTCTTTTTTTCATCATCTAAAAAATCATCATTCACTAGGTCAATTTTTTTTTTCACAAAGCCTCCCCTTTTAAAGGGGCAGAATATACAACTTTGTAATCATACCCTATAAGGTTCTAAAATAACATAAATGTCCCTACAATTGAGAATCAAATAAATGCCAATCTATCCCTAAATAATAAAGAAAAATACATAAAAATAGAAAATGAGCCTTTAAACTAAGCTTCATCAATCTGGCACATCATTTCCAAGCCAAAGTGAGACTAGGACTGTTGGACCAGCTGGATCATCTTCGAACCACCAAGTAAAATGCATCGGATCTGGATCTCCATCAGTTTCAGGTTTTGAACCAACATTCTTGTGATGCAGGTTCAAAGTCCTTTGGTGCTAGGTTGGCTAGAGGCATCCCATAAAAACATTATTAAGTAGAGTGGCAAACTTGGTAATAAACCATATTTTACAAACTTGAAATGGTTTATATGGTAGCAGTAGCTACTCAAGCAGAGTGGCAATATCAACATAAGATTTAGCTTCGGTTCAATATCAAGTCAGAAGAACCCAATTCTTTTCTGCTTTATTCTCTCTAAACAAAGGACCCATCTCTTTGTTATGAGTATACCCAAATTAGGACTTGGAATAATGGACAATAGAGTCAATTGTTGTGTGTTGGCACATGTCCCTTTGAATTGGTGAAATGTGAATCAATCTCCAATAATATAGTGTATGACGGTAATTTTTGTGCTGAATTGGTACCATCTTTTTGATACGGAATGAAGGGGAAAGGATGACAATATTTGGGCGTTACACGCCCTGTTGCAGGGCAGACCCGAGCCAGTCGTAGGGTTGTCTTCTACATCGTAGAGAACACAGAGGAAAATGGCTACGGTTTTGTATTTCTTTTTTTGTCTCAAATCATCATCATTCATTCATTGAACAAAACATATGAGGGCTGCCCTTTAAAAGGAGAAAAAATGAGAATTTGCAACTGTATCCTATAAAGAGCTAAAATAAAATATCCATACTATAAAAAAATATTCAAGAAAATGTCAATCTATCCCTAAAAATAAAGAGAAAATACATCAAAAAATACAAAACAACTCTCTAAGCTAAGCTTTGTCAATCAGTCATGCCATCTCCAAGTTGAAGTGAGGCTGGGGCTATTGAATCTGCTAGATAATCCACGAACCACCGTGTAAAATACGTCAGATCTGGATCCCTATCATTCTCCCCTGGTTCAAGAAAACTCGTCTTCTAGTTTTAAAATGTAGTAATATCCACAGGGAAATGATGAGAGCAGCAAAGCTAGAAAAAATGATTAATGCCATAGGGATCATTGTGCGGATGAGAGTCTGGAATCAATGTGGAAACTATGCCTCAATATCACACCATATCATGTCAAACCACCCTGATCCGCACCAAAAGCCACATCAATCACAAGCATCTGATCATATATGGCAATGCTAAACAAATTACTAGTAATGGTCAAAGGCGACTCTACCACAAACACATCATCGGCCATCAAATGAAGCTCCCGACTCAACAAATAACATGGCATCTCAACTGGCCTCAGCCACTGGCTTGGCATGTGTCACAAGTGTTGCCACCTCTCATTAGAGGGCATCAACTGCTCTGAGGCTACTGGCTTGATGCTTGCACTACTAGGAATAAAATAAGATCTAGTGAAATGAAATTCACTTTTCATGTGTGCTAGCTGGAGAGTGCAACACTGTTCAGAATTGAAAGTTGCATGGTGCTCTTCCAACTGCTCTCATCCCATAATAATATAAAATTCCTTTGAAGGATGAACATCAACCAAAACTCTGTCAAAATACATAACATCCTTTAAACTTGTGCACTCAACTTTTTTTTTGAAACTCCACAAAAGCACAATTTGGCTTGATAATAATCTCACCTGTCTCAGCAAGTAATCAACAACAGCTGAGGGGATGAAATTACCTTTTTGGGACATTAAAAATCATAGGGACTGTCCTTTCATTGGGAAGTTGTACCCTTATCTAAAACCTAAATGATTGAAGTGCAGAGGACGTGGAGGAAAGCGTAGAACTTCAGCGATGTACATCAAATATTACTAGAGAGGAGATGAGGACGATTGACACACAACTAAAAAAAAGTGGACGTATGGATGTCCTTGGGATGCATGCAGGGGTGGCATGCAAAACAAGGCATTGTTGGCGCGGCAGCTCGTTGGACGAGGTGGGTGGTTGTTGTAGATGATACCGATGTGATCTGCTCGAGAAACGGAGCTGAACCCTCAGAATGAGGGCGGTGCCATAAATCTGCTGTTGCACCTCCCTGGTGTAGTATGCCCTGGAACACAGGCGTGGTGGCACTGGTGCATAGGAGTTCTGCGCCTGTTTGCACGCACTGCTCACATAGAACAGAATAGGGGAGAGGGAGAAAGGGATATATATCACCTCTGTTTAGTTTTAATAAAATTGGTGGTGCAATCCACATACTTTTTGATATATATATATATATATATAGAGAGAGAGAGAGAGAGAGAGAGAGAGGAGAGAGAGAGAGAGGATTATCATTCATGGTGAATGGTACCGTGGGAAAGAGAGAGGAAGAAAGAGAGAACAAAGAGGGAGAGTATGTTCGGGGGGGGGGGGAGAGAGAGAGAAGCTGGGGGTGTTGTGGGTTTTTGTTCACCATGAAGAGTACCTGCAGGTATTGTAGTGTTGGACAGTACTGTAAGAAAGAGGGAGGAAGAAACAAAAAAGAAAGATAAAGAAGGAAGAGGATGTTGGGGGATGTGCAGCGGCGGCAACTGTGAGTGGCAGACAATGAACAGAATGGCGGCAAGGTGTGGATCGAGGTTTGCTCTAATACCAAAATTGATGCAGAACGATAGGGAAAGGATGACGATATTTGGGCGTCACACCTGATCCCATCGCAGGGCAGATCTGACCCCATTACTTGCTCGCCTGGGCTTTGAAAGATGCTATAGAGTCATCTTCTCCGTTATAGAGAACACAAAGTGGAAAACGGCCAGGAGTTTTTTTTTTTTTTTTTTTCATCTCAAATAATCATCATTCATTTATTGAAGAAAATGTCCAGGGGCTGCCCTTTTAAAGGGAGGAAAAAATGACAATTTGTAACTATACCGTATAAAGACCTAAAATATCTCCACTATTAAAAATATTCAAATAAATGTCAATCTATAGTAAATAACTTTCTAAGCTAAGCTTCATTAATATGTTGTGCCGTCTCCAAGCCGAAGTGAGGATGTTACTGTGAAATTGGCTGGATCGTCCTCAAACCACCATGTAAAATGTGTCGGATCTGGATCCCCATCACTTTCATGCTTTAAATGTTAGTGTCTTGTACATTATATATGATTGTGTATCCATCATGCCAAGGCAAAGGTGCTGTGAGTAATACTGAACTGTGTTCTGCTGCTTTTAGGGGATCTAGGAACAACATGGGGTGATGGGATGCAATGGGCTGGTTGCCTCTGTGGTAGGCAAAGATGAGGGCATCTATTATTGGAATCTTAATTCCCCATAGAACGTACGGGAGAAGATCAGAATTAGTGTGGCAGCAGTCCCCTATGAATCTCTTCTGTCAGAGGGGATTGACAGGGAGGGATTGGTTATTCTAAAGATGCATTTGGTGCGCAAATGGGTGGATGTACATCCACAAAAGTGCTTGAGGGAATTGGAGAGAAGTTGAGGTTTGTAGGCTGTTCGAGGCTTTGATGGTTTTCAGATATTATCTTATTAAACAGCCAAATATGAGTCATGGAAGAGGTCGCGAAGAATAGTATAATTGCAGTGGTACACTGAAGCAATCATTATTTGGAATTGGGGGCATACATGGTGTAAGGTGCTTGTCATTGGTCAAAAAGGTTGCTTTACCCCAGTGGAGGGAAGGTAACATAGTTGAGCTTACTAAGCTTATCTAACGTGTTGTAAGAATTGTAGTTTTGTTTTGCTTGATTTGATTTTTATTTGAGAGCGAGGAATCTCTCCTCCTCTCCTTTTTTCTGACATACTGCCTCTATTTATTTTAATAAAATTGGTGGTACATACCACAAGTTTTCTCAAAACGTGTTGTGCTAGCACATAACTTGGCCAGAAGGATACTAGCACATAATCTTTGGGTGCATGCATGGTTTGCTGACTCAGACTGCTCATATGAGTTGGATTGGTTTCCAAACTTTCCAAGTCTCGAGTTGCTTTGACATGATTTGCTACCACTGCACCCTACTTGATATTAAACCTTGGCGTCTCATATGAGTTGTTATGAATCCATCCGAGTCACTTTTGCGGGTTGTAGTCGGACAGAGTCAGACTGTACCAATCAATTTTCAGGATTCTGGCATGTTCCTGGATTCCATTATGGCAAATCTTTGGCGCATGTACTGCTGCAAATGGAGTATTCTCTATCCACACAGGTTTCAGTTAAGCATTGGAGCTTCTAGCTTAATGTCTTGGTGAGGAGAAGCATTGGAGCTTTGACCTTGAAGTCTAGATTAGGGCAGTGATGCAGGGCAACTGGAATAAAAATTTGCGAAGCTTTCCTGGGCTGAAGACGTTGGATATGTTTTCCATTAGATCAGTGAATGCCCCTTGAAAACTAGTGCACTTGAGGTTGAGGATTATTGATGCGGGACATCAAGAGGGGGAAGCCGAAGAAGGAAGAAGAGAGGGGGTTGGAGAAGAAGAAGACTAGGGCTTCACGCCTTCACATAGGTTTCCATCCCATCTCGGGAGAAAATGCACAACGACTGCTCTTCATTTCATTTTCCAAAATCTTCATTCCTTCCCCACAAGGGGATACAACTCTATAAATAGAGTAGAAACCCTAACACTAAAGACCCAAATACCCTTTATTCAAAATAAAAAAGACTAAAACAGAGATAAATCTTAAAAAGAAGAAAATACATCCATTGGGCCTCAAATGGGCCAAATAAAATATAAATTGGGCCTTGGGATCTGTTTCAGCAACCTCTGGATTCCCATCATTCTCTCCTGGTTTAAAAAAATTCGTCCTCGAATTTTAAAGTGGGCCAGGATAAATATGTGGACGATTGGATCATCTGGGGGAATCTTCAAGCAGTGAATCATATCAACAATCACAAACTGATCTGCTGCATGTGAATCATAAAAGACCTGCCATATCATGTCCACTGGAGACTGTAGCAAATCATACGGGCCATCGTGTAGAGTAGCTATCATCATACTCTCAGTAAGTGTTGGACGAGGCTTTGAGTCAGCAAAAACATCATTAACAATAAGATATAATCCTATCTCAACAAATAATTCTTGATCCCATGAGATAATATGAACTTGTGCAGTATCAAGTATACCAGGACACATCATTAGAGATGCGATCCAATCTTGATCGTCTAAACAATGCGTGATCCCAGTTGTCAACCATACATGAGACATCAACTTCGAACATTGTATTAGCGATCATATGCAGTCCAGAAGCAATAAATAGGTCGTGATCCCAACCAGTAACAGGTGATGGTGCCATTTTAGTGAAACAAGCTAAATATAACTGTTGAAGCTTTTCCCGATCCTGATAAGTGGCATTGAGAATACGAATCGATGCCTGGTATCCGTTGGGTCGTAAAAGACAGTCCCGCCTAGTGGGATCAATCACAACTTGTCGTTCGTCCATCCATTCTCTTCCCAAATTGATATATGAACCATGTAGTGTAATCTTAAACTATGCATCATCATAATATCTGACGGATTGGGAAGTACTTTTGTTCTTTAAAAGACGGAAAAACGGCATATAGGCTTGGTCTCCAGAAACAATTATGTAGTCCGTATGGGAGATAGAATCCACAATAGATTGCGAAATAACATTGCCGAACAGAATGCATCAAGAAACACCCTAGCTTTTACGGAATTGGGTAGATTCACTTCAAAGCTAAAATCCATGGTGAGGAAACGTACCTAGGATTCTGACTTGTAAGAACAAATCGGTCCTACAAGAGCATATGGCGTGTAGAACAATGCACTATAGGCTGAGGAAGCGTTGGACGAGGATCGCCTCGCTGCAAGGATGCCAACGGTACGATCGGCGTAAGAAACGGAGCTCAAATCACCAACCTCGGTATGCGTGCAAAAAGTGGCACGTAAAATAAGGTAAAGCGGGCATTGGGTGTTGCAAAATTTGTGCGCTGGGATGCTGGCACATAAATCGAGGCAATTGACGTAGGCCTCGGGATGCGCGATCGGGGTCCTCGATATGCGTGCAGAAGTGGCATGCAAAACGAGGTAAATCTGGGACGCAACGCAGTGAATCTGGGAAGGCCTTGTTGAGACGAATCCAACGGCGCAGACGACACGCGAATCGGAGATCGGACGAACTCTGCACGAAGGCAGTACACTAAGGGTTGCAATTGCACCGCTCGGTACCCAACACGGACCTAAATTGGACCTTTGCTCGGACCCAATAAAACCCTGGCTCAGACTAGATGGCAGGTGGCTTGGATTAATGCACCAGGACTTGGACCCAGTTGTAAGTGGCTCAGGTCAGTGAACATGGCTCAGATCACTTTGAAAATGGCTCGAGCTAGGGGAGGTTTGGGTTCGGACCCAAGTTAGCCAACCTGGTTAAACCAAGTGGCTCTTTTAAAGGGCACATGCCCACCTCTCTCTCCTCTCCCCTTTCCTCCAACCCTAACAGGGAAACAAAGATATAGCATGAGGGCGAGGGAGATGGCGGCGCGGGCTAGGCCGGCGGATCGGGCGGCGCCGACGGACGAAGACGGCATCGGCGGGTAGAGACGGCACCGGCGCCGGTGACTACTGACGGCGACGGTGACGGCGTGATCTCTACGGGCGACGGCGATGATGACAGGTGCCGGCAGTGGCAGTGGGGGGGTACCGGCGGGGCTGGGCGATGGTGGCTCCGATGGCCCTGGTGGAGCTGAATGATGGTGGCGGTGGCTTCGGTGGAGCCACACGATGGTGACGGCGGCGAAGGTGACCGGCGGCGAAGGCTGGAGGTGGCAGTGGTCCAGACCCCGGCGGGGCCTGGCGATGACGGCGACGACGCCGGCAGCCGTTGAAGACGGCGACGGCGTCGGCAGAGGCCGACGATGACGACGGTGGCTTCGGTGGAGCCCGGTGACGGCGGCGGCAGCGGCAGCGCGCAGGTGCTCTGACTACTCTCTCTTCTCTTCCTCCTCTTTCTTGTTCTCTCCGAAGAAACCGACAGAGAGGGAGCTGAGCGGGAGAGAGAGAGAGGCGACTGGGGGTTGGGGAAACAACACTGTTCACGGAACAGTGCGTGAACAACAGGGTAGCATGGTGAGGGACCAAAATTGGGCTATGATACCAAGTTGATGCGGGACAACAAGGGGGGGAAGCCGAAGAAGGAAGAAGAGAGGGGGTTGGAGAAGAAGAAGACTAGGGCTTCACGCCCTCACACATGTTCCTGTCCCATCTCAGGATAAAACGTACAGCGGCTGCTCTTCATTTCATTTTCCAAAATCTTCATTCCTTTCCCACAAGGGGATACAACTCTATAAATAGAGTAGAAACTTTAACACTAAAGAACCAAATACCCCTTATTCAAAATAAAAAAGACTAAAATAGAGATAAATCTTAAAAAGAAGAAAATACCATTGGGCCTCGAATGGGCCAAAAAAAATATAAATTGGCCGTTGGGATCCATTTCAGCCACCCCTGGATTCCCATCAATTATTAAGATAGACTCCTGTGCCAAAATGGGTGCAAAATGATTGAGCTGATGTTTCTGGAGATCAGTGGATGTCCATATGCAAGATGGCAAATTCATTTTCAATTTTGGGTTTTGTTTAGGAACTGCTACAGATAAGTCAGAAAATTATGTGCAGTCAGAATCTGGGAAATATGGACATGCTTAGATGCTCTGTCATTGAGAAGGGTGAGTGCAAGGCTAAGGCAGCTGTGTCTATAAGATAATATGGAAGGTGGTAACTATTTCCCAGGTGTTGAGCCAATTCAGCACAGCTGTGAACCTTTCCTATTGATTGAGCCTTAAACCGAACTTGGGTGTCCTCTAACCTGATCCATTTCTGATCTTAATAGTTGGATTCAGGTGCTTTAGGCTGTTTTAATATCTTAGTGCAACCAGAAACAAACATCATGAAGTAAGCGGAATCAAAGACAAAACACATGTATTCATATCCAAGTTTATAATAGCTAATTTAGAAATTAAAAATATCATTGTTTATTTTGAATCATTTAATATGATGAGAATAACTACATCGGAAGTGAGATCAGTGGCTGTGGCAATCAGGATAACTATGGACATGTGCCCGATTCGACTGTGCAAAGGCTGGCCAACTGTGTCAACTGTAGATCGAATCCACGGGATCAGGCTATCAGGAGTATCCTTGCCTGCTTCTGTCTCCTGCTTCAAAGGGGTCCAAAGGGATTCACTTGAGGGGCTAAGGGGGTAGGCTGCTCAAGGGCTTGTAGGGTCTCCTGGTGGGAGCTTTTCTGGGGTTTGAATTTTGTTGGGGAGTTTTTCTGAGGGTGGTTGTGTGGGCTTTTTTTGTTGGTTCAGTCGGGGGAGTGCTATTTTTGGGGATCATTGCCATGAGGTGTATATGTGGGGGCTGATTTTCTTTTGGGGACATGAAACTGCTACAAGTCCGGCCATTTGATGGAACTGTTTTTGGACGTTGGAGAAACATGTTTCCATGCCTGATGCATTAATGAAAATGAAAATGAAATGAGAAATTCGAGCCTGATTTAGTTCAGGATTGAGTCCCATTTAATTCAGGTTTGAGTCAGATGCCATAGATGATCATCAAAATCAAAATTGGAATACATGGAACTTTTATATTAATAAAAGATGGAACACCCCGAAGCATATTAAGATACTTTGTACCAGAATTTCGGGAATGAAAGGGCTCGGGGAGACATACCCTGCTTGGGCCAATTAATGGTATTTCTGCTCATTGCAGTGGCCTTTGTTTGCTCATTGAATTCCAGTACTTGTTATCCAATTGTAAGTCTTTCCACATGATGTCTTGCTCTTTATTATATCACCATTTGACCCAACCTGTTAATAGCCCTAGCTGTTGGTGTTTGGTGTCTAGACTGCACTCTCCCATGAGGTTGGGGGAATAGGTGGTAGGTTCTTCTATTGGGGATGGGACCATTGAAGGTTGATGCTATTGACAAGGCACCTTTAGGCAGTTTGAGTGACACTGGGGGGATGGTGGATAGCACCATCAAAGATGGATGTTGCTAACTAGGATGGTCCTGTAAAAGGTTAGTATGCCAGTGAGGCAGTCGTGAGTGGTTAAGGGCCTAGATGTACTTGCCAATCTGCTCTACAAGAAACCAATTAGATTGACATGTATAATAACTGAAGTTGCGAAGAAGACGTGCATTCTGGAGGTCCACGCTGATGGTTCCATGGTCATCTAGGCAGGTTCTAATACCTCTACAACTTTGATGTTACCAGCATATGGATTAGAGAAAATTATCAAAACAGGTGCCCCTTCAAATTGTGGAGGATGACCGAGTAGACATGAGGTTTGGTGTGGAACAAATGTGTAATAATGTGAATGAGGTTGGTAGCTTTCTGAATGGGCAGGGATGGGAGAAAGCCCTATCCGACAAGGTTGATGGCAAAGCTCAGAAGAAGGTGGCAGCAGCCAGGAGACATTATTGAAGGAAATCTGCGAAGAAATCATGTGTTGTGTTGAATGTTGAATGCATTCTCGATGGATTATGGATGCAGTTGTAAAATATGCTCTTTATGGGTGGTATGGCTCCATGCAGTGGCCACTGGATGTACACTTGGAAAGGTGGGATGGGTATCATATGGGAAGGGGAAGGACTGTTCTTCTGTGGGATTAGGCCGGGTACCTATAATCTTGCACATTCTCTTCTTTTTCCCCACCTTCCATTTATAGCCAAACCTTCCTGCTAACAAGTTCGTATGTTGAGAAAAATGATACCAGGAAATATTATAGTTGCGTATCTTTTCATTTATAGCCAAGCCTTCCCGTTATCAAGTTCATACGTTAAGAAAATTTTTGGACCAGGAAATATTATGATTGTGTATCTTTGGATAGTCTTTTTCATCCATATTTTATGATTTGATGCTTTTAGGTGCATGTTTTTCAAGATCATCCTTTTCTTGGTGCAGTGTAAGATTTTTGACAGGACATTCAAAGAATGGAGGGATGGATCCTCTTTATGTAGCAGAAAATGCTGCTGATCCCGATTCAACATTGGTTGTCTACATGGGTTTGTCAACTCTCCCATCTCTTTCCGTGAGATTAATAAGTCATGGCTTACCATCAAAGACGCCAGCTGCTGCCGTGGAGAGAGGGACCACTCCTCAGCAACGGACGGTGAGCTTCTTGGTCCTTTTCTATGTTCAAAATTTTATCTCAGGTGCAATAATTTTACAGCAATTTCTTGGCAAATAATTTTGATGGAAGTGCCAGATTTTTATTTTTGTCCTTTTTTTGCATCCTTAAGTCAAATTATCCCATCCCCAATACCCAGTTTTCTTATTACATGCGAAGCATCAAATATTGATAATTATTTGATTAGTTATCTTGGATTTTTGAGAATTTTCAGTTGATCCTAAAAGCCTGTAGTACATCATCATCCTGCTAATGCCAATTAATTGGTGTCAGGGACACGGATCCTACCATTCATCAGCTAAACTTACCCTGTCCTAATCCAAAGTAAATTGCTGGAACAATTAAAATTGTAGAGTTTAGTTGTTGGCTCTTTTGGAACATTTGGGATCATCTCCTTTTCTCTCAATAATTATTTGATAACGTGTTGGGATGTTTAACTATTGCAAGCACGAATGTTTACATTCATACCTAATCATGGTACATATTTGTAGGTTTTTGCAGAATTGAAGGATCTTGTGAATGAAGTTAAGGTGGCAGAATTGGTATCACCAACTCTAATAATTATTGGGAAGGTAGTGGCATTGTCACCTTTCTGGCCTAAGCCTTCCGAAGGTGTCATCACATTAGAGACAACACTTGCACCTGAGTGCAAATGAAATGATAACCAGAGCTCAATGCATTTTGGGTCCTGGCAAGAGGACAAAAGTTAGTCGCATAGTGGAAGTCATTGGACATCTCATAATAGCCCATTGTTATTGGAGGGAAAGGTCCAGCTTCTTCAAATGTATCCTTAACTTCTTTCCTCTGCGTTTATTTGTGGCTGCATGGTTGTGCTCCAAATTCATGTTTTGCAGCAGCTGATGCTGATTACTTACCAATTCAAATTCAAGTTGATTGAGGATGATTATGGGATTGTGTTTGGAGATTGTTTGTTCATAGGTGGACGTGGTAGTTGGTTTCTCCAACAGAGGTTTGAGAAAGTCACGGATTACCGTTGTATTTGTTCCCTTCGGAGCTTACCATATATGACCCTCACCCTTGAAATGGAGGTAGTTGTACCCTCTTGGTGAATGGCAAATACTAAGGAAGTCACTTATTCTTTGTAGAAAAACCTCAACAATAGTTAGATTTTCTCCATTTGATGTTTCTCTTGAGAAAAATGTTTTATGATCAGGACAATTGATTCCATTTGATATTTAATTTTTTTTAGATGCCGGAGGCAGAAATTGTGGTTCATGGTACTGTAAACGAACATTATTGTTAGTGATTAATGTGTAGAGAGATGTGGAATGTGTCATCCCTCTAATTTTATAAATAATTGGTCATTTCTTTTTTCTCTGACTGGTTTCTCAATTATTTCTAGTTGACATTGTCTTGCAAAGTATACTTTCGGCTTTCAGGGACCATGTCACAGCAGGCTAGGGTTGTTAAGAGTTGATATCCGGGTCTAATATTTAATTAATTAAACATAAATTTATTTTCCTACACTTAGATGTGTAATCAGTGTTGTGACGATCAATGACACTACCAAGATTGTTCCAGATATTGCTGCTATTAAGAAATTTTTGGACTTATTCTTTAAGCTATGAGATCACTTTCATGATTAAGCTTGTGGTATTAAAGCACCTTATTGTATGGCCCTTGTTGAGTTTACAGAATTATAAAAATAGCTACAAGAGCTAGTGGATGAAGAGTTCATATGCCCTAGAGTAGCCCTTTTGGGTATTACCAATTTTGTTTTAAGAAAGAAAGATGATGATGAAGTTGCTTATTAATTACATGAAAATATAACTAAGTTACCATAAAAAAATAAGTATCCTTTACAAAAGATATAACATTTGTTTGATTAGTTGCAATTGGCTAAGATGTTCTCTATGATTGACATGCGATCAAGATATATCTTTGGTTGAGGGTCTAAGATGAGGATATAGTTATGATTGCATTCAAGGCAAGGTATGGATACTACGAGGCTGCGTTTGGTATGGGGATAGGAATGGGGTAAACTTGTTTTAACCCCATTCTTGATTTGGTATGTCGTTTTCGTATGAGAATAAGGGGGTTAAGGTTTTTGAAGTTATCTTCAATTTCAGAGTTAGAAACGGGGATGAGTCATTCTAACTTTTTTTAACTTCATTTTTTCAAACTTTTTCAAGTCTGATGCCCCCACTGCCCTTCTCCCTTTCCCTTCTCCTTTCCTCCCCTTTCCACTTGGTCAAACCCTAGCCAACCCAATCCCTCTTCCCTCGGTCCCTCCCGTCTAGGCAGCAATGAGGTTGATCTCCTCCTCTCCTCTGTACACGGAGATGAATCCGATCTCCTCTCGCGGCAGCGAATCCTCCTCGTGGCGACTGATTGGTTGAGGCTCCTCTCCATGATGCCACCTGATCTTTGTTGCCCAGGCTACGGAGAACTTGGGGAGGTGAATTGGTTATAAAAAATACTAGCACAGATAAAGATGAGGAATAATCGCAACAATAAATAAATGCACATAAAGAGCAAGAAACAAGGAGCAAACACATAAGTGGCACAAAGATTTTTATACTAGTCCGATCATCAGACTTACGTCTAGTCCCTAAGTAACCTTTTGGGACTTCACTAGCATACATGTTACGCAAGATACAAACCCCTTGTGGCTTACACTGCCAACAACCACACCCCCAACTGGGCTAGTCCTCTCTCCCATTAGGAAGAGGTACAAGCTCCTACAATGCAGGTCCTCTCTTCCTCTCAAGGAAGAGGTAGCATAGATATATGTGATAGAAGAATACACAGGATGCCTCTCAATAGGCCATAATGTACAATGCAATTAGAAAACACAAGATCAAGATAGAAAGGATGAGATGAAGATGAGTGTCTTGAGTACCCGATGAAGATCCTAGAGAGCTTATTGAAGCACAACGGAGATGATCATAGTGGGCGCAATGCTTCTGAATGTAAGTTAGCTCTCTTAGGTCTTCTCTCCATCTCTCAAGCAAGATGAAGGCTATTTAGGTGCAGAGAGTGGAGTTCTTTAAATTTGAAAGCTCCTTTTCCAATTCATTTCACCTTCTTCTGGCCAAGACCTCCAATTTATAAACGAATTTGAAAGATTTTGTTGAGGCACATCTTCCTCCCGTAGACACCCGATTTTGGCCACCCCGTGGTCTTGAATTGGACATTATATGTGTAAATACTATTTTCTATCTAGTTTGACTCCAAATAGCCAATTAAAAGGTCAAATTTCAAATCTTTCGCAAAACAGGCTATAGTTGACTGGGCGGCCATAGATGTGGCCTTCCAGTTTACTAGACAGCTAGGTTGTTGGCTTTCTAGTAAACTGGACGGCCATGTTGTTGGCCTTCCAGTTTACTGGATGGCAGATCTCTAGCCTCCTAGTAAACTAGACGACCAGGTTGTTTGCCTTCCACTAGCTCTCTCTCGTTTGACTTGTTCAACCCACATTCTCCCTAAGACTTGTCGGACGTGTCCCGCTAACTCCGAATATGAGCCACTAACCTGATTCCCAGGACCACGATCCTCCTCATTGACCATCTCTAATTGGTCCTTTGCTCATTAACATGGATTTAGACCCTATTATGAGGATTTTTTCACAGGTCTATAATTACCCCACCTAGACTAACAAGTGAAGGGTGGTGAAATTGCGAGGGACAGAGGAATATGGGTCAAAATCTCAAAGAGGATTTATAAATATATCGCATATATATATTTAAATATACCTAGATAATAACAATTGATTCATAATCAAAATAAAAACATGCATCAACAATACATGTTCAATATATGGTCATGGACAGCACGGTGATTAATTGGAACTATACAATTAATCACCATAGTTATATAACAATTATATAATCTAAATATGCAAACACATAGGCACTGGTGATCTCATCTCCTGTCGCCTTCCTGATTGCACTTGTGGATCATCCTACCTTCTCCTTAACGAACGCGATCAATTTACAAATAACATTGAATTTTGAAACATTTTCAAACACATATTAATTGTAAGAGAAAGCCTTGTGGCTGAGTACAATAATAGAAGGAGAGAATTACATCGGAATGAGAGAGAGAGGGAGGCACGCAGGCCTCATTAATTAACATTTAATTACCCACATCAATTCCATAAATGATCCACATAATCACACACCATCACATGATATGATATTAATTATGTGCATGTCGATGACCATCACAAATTTTAACCATCCACACATGATAAAACACATCATATGAAGGCTAAAATTTTGAAAAATAATAGTTTTGGTTTTCTCAAAATCTAGGTACCAATCAAAATTGGATAATTTGGATTTCGAAAATCTTTTTTTTTTAATATGCATTTAAATCTAATTTAAAGCATCAAACACATCATCATGTGCACACAAGACTAAAATTAAAATTCTAAAATATTCCATGTAGAGTTTAGAATATTTCTAAATTAATTAATCTAATACTTAAATTAATCACAAATCACATTAACAACAATTATTAAAGTGAAATAATCCAACATTTAGATAGAATTAAAAAATTCCTTAATAACTCTTATAAAAGAATTCATAATTCTAATTATTAATTCCTTAACAACTCTTTGTTAAGAACCCTTGTATTAAACAATATTTCTCAGCAACAATTGATAAGAAATATCAATTAGAACATTTCTTAATCAATTAATTTAACACTTAGATTAATTGATGTTGTTTTAAGAACTCTTGTTAAATTATTCTCAAAATTTAAATTTTCTCTTAACAACCTATTGTTAAGAAAAATTACCAAGATATTAATAATCGCTTAACAACTCTTGTTAAGTGATACACATTAACAATTAATGTCATTTCAACTCTTGTTAATGGTCCTTGAGGCACAAACAACCTTGTTAAAGAAATAATGATTTTTCACTTCATTTAATATTAATCTAACACTTAGACCAATATGAAATAATGAAAATAACATCATTTATTAATCTAACAATTAGATCAAATGACGTATGCACAATAATTGATAGCACTATTTAAAGATCATCATCTTTAATTTAAAACCTTAAAGAAAACAATATTTAATTTAACATTAGTTTTAATTTTTTTTTAAAATAATGCTTCAATTAATATCTTGCTTATTCATGTTGTTAATTGAACATTAATTTTAAAACAACTTTTTAAAACAATGCATAAATGAGTATCTTGATAATTGAATTATAGTTCTAAAACAATTTTAAAACTATGTTCAATTAAATATCTTAATAATTGAATTATAGTTATAAAACAATGTTAAAACTATGTTCAATTAAATATCTTAATAATTTAAACCTTGGGAAATAAAAGGGGTATTTAGAGAAGGGGTTTAAAGGGTTTGATAATAGGGACTGGCCTAGCCGAACCAGATTGGCCCAGCCGAACTAGGTCGGCCTAGGCGCCTGGTTTGAGCCAGGCTTGCCCAACATGGGCCTGGGCTTGTTCGGGTCGGGCTTGGGCGGTCCAGACCGGTTGGCCCGGTTGCGTGGCTAGGGCAAACCGCCCTACCTCCCTTGCCTTCCTGCCCCAAATCGATGCCCCATTTACAGGTTGCAGGGAGGCTTGCCGGCACCGGCAAGGGGTGACTAGGGCGGCGCCGCCTGCCCTCCCCGCCGCCCCTGACGGGGCCGACGAGCTCCGGCTGGCATCCCCATTTGAAATCGACGCCCCCTTTCCTCTTTAAAAATTCTGACCTGCATATCAAATGGGGAGGAGAAAAGGAGAAGGGGGGGGGGTGTGTTTTCGGCCGCCGGTCACAGCCGCCCTGCAGGGGCCGACGAGGTCGCCGCCCATCCCGGTCACGACGTTGATGAGGTTGGTGGCCGGCAGTGGCCCCAAAACTGCATCACAAACCCCTATAATCCGTTCTTCATCATGATGAAGAACAAAACGAAAAACAAAAAAAAAATCATTTTCTTCACTGAAAAATAATCTGATTATTGCATGCTCATCCCATGAGCAATTTCTATGAGAGAAATAAGATTTGAGCATGGAAGTTATTCTAGAATAATAATTTTAGCGTTTCGAAACGGATCGGAGCGGAACTTGGGATCCAGGCGGGGCATGACGAATGTAGCGGAAGCAATAAAATAATTCCCGCCCGATGCCCGCAAATCCGATTCGGAACGAAAAAAGTAAAACCAAAAAATCGAAAGAGTGATCACATCACCGTGTGCGGATTCGAATCCGCGACCGTGTCGGTTCCGTCGAGGCGATGCAGCAAGCTGCACAAGCGTCCGGCCTCCAGCAATATCCACGCGATCCTCTGCGGTGGTTCATCGTCGCTCTCTTGTCTAGATCAATGCATTCGTTGAAGATTTGCCGCCGTAACGAAGTTCGAAAACCCGCGGATGGGAATTCACGACTTTCGGGAATTATGCGTGGCGGAGACGGGACAGCACCCGAGGCACCGAAAGGGGCGCCCAGAGAAGAAGGAGAGAGAAGGGGATGGCCAGCCTTGAGAACTCCTGGATCTTGGCCTAGGGTTTCTCAACAGCGCGTATATATATTAAGTCGGCGCGACTTTTCATAAAAGTCCCCGAGTTAATATAAATCTCACTTAAGTACCACCGACTGACAATCATTTTGCGTGTGGCCCTCTAAGCACATTAACTTGTCCGGTTTTCAACCCGTTAAGTCTAATAACATTTTATTGACTTACTATAATTAATTAATATCTGATATTTAATTAATTACTTAATCTAATTAACATCTCATGCAAATTCGACTGGACTTCCGATCAAGTTAACACCGCATGATTCCGGAAGATAATGGGGTTCAACAACCCACTCATGAAACCTGTCCATCCACAGTTACCGCGTGGTTATAATCCTTCGTTCGTACAATACTCTCGAGTTAACCTAGGGTATGGTCAACTGTCAAACCATATATGGTCAATTCACTTGAATCAGACTCTGCTGTACAATATCCAAAAACACCTTTTTAGATATTTTGTCTGCTCTGGCCAGAGACTCCTGCGGATCTATTCTAGAGCATTCTCTCTCCAGTTACCTGAGAGCGAACGATCCTATATTGAACACACAATCACATTCGAAGGTCTTCCGCTGGACCTGATCCTTGACTATTATAAATCCTGTGCATAGGGATTCGTAAGCTAAGGTCAAAGCTCAGAAGTCCACCGACAAGGTGTCTTTGATGTCTCAAGTCCAACGACCAACCACGCCACTATGACGATGAATCAAGCCAGTTGACAATGAGGTAAATTACCATTCGGTGATTCATGTCGGATTAGTTCATTGAACTCATTCCCCAATGAGCACCTATAGGTTCACCATTGTGTCTCCACACAGGTGACTAACGAGATCATTCACTCTCATCATATGAGTTGGAATAACCTGTACTAGTATTACCGGATGTTTGATGTCCTTCTCAAACATCCTACGACTATGAACAATTAAGAATATGTATTTATAAGTCATCAGTCTTATTATTATGATCTCATCATAATCCGATGACTATTGCACACATTAAAGGACTTATGCATAATTGTAAATACGCCAATCTACATAATGAAATAAATGCCATTTATTAATGAACCAAATTGAAATAGGTGCCTTATGATTAGCTTAGAGGACACCTATATCCATCACCAATGAGATGTACAATCTTATTCAACATAATTAAGTGGTAATTAGAGCGTAAATTTGTAATATGTGAATTGCTTTGCATTGTCTCTAGGATATGTGGTTGTACAATTCGAGATGGGATCTCGAATGTGAGTTTGACTATAGATGGACACATATCTTAAACTATTCCCGATTAGAGAGTAATCATTCTAGGATATTGATTACTCGTAAATCGGCACACATGACGTGTAGATGATCAATCCCACGATCACAGGTGCGGGGCACCAACACATATGGATGGGTGTTCATCCTGGGAGGATGTTCACTGAACTGATCCACTGATGGATCTTCAGATGGTTGATTATACCTAACGTTAACTGAAGGTCCATATGTTTCAGTAGTATCGTTGATCCTTTTACTTGAGACATTAAGGGAGTCTTGTTAGTTTTAGGTGGCCTACAAGCCAATCTGACTATGTAAATCTCGTTTATTTATTAATATAATGTCATAATATTCATTATGTGTAAATCGCATTAATTATCGTTTCATAATGAAGTCCGTGAATATGTGCTATAGTGATCAGATTATGATGAGATCATACTAGTGAGATTGATCACTTAAGCACACATATTCTTAATCGTTCCTAGTCGAAGGATATCTAAGGCGAATCTGTAGGTGCTCATTGGAGAATGAGTTCACTGAACTGATCCGACTGAATCGCTGGATGGTATTGTACCGCACTGTCAACCAGCTTGATTCTATTGTCGCAGTTGCGTGGATGGTCCTCGGACCTGAGACACCAAGGACACCTTGTCGGTGGACTTCTGTGCTTTGACCTTGGTTTACGAATCTCTAGCCACGGGATTCTAAAACGCCAAGGATTGGGTATAGCGGAATACCGTCGAAGGGAATCGTGTGTCAATAAGGAATCATTCGCTCTCGGTACTTAGAGAGAAAATGCTCTAGGAAGGATGCGCGGAAGTCCCTGGCCAGGGTAGACGATAATATCGGGAAATGAGTTTTCCGATATTTATCAGCGGCATCCAATCCAAGTGAGTCGACCAGTTAGGATTTGACAGTACGCCATACCCTGAGTTGACTCGAGAGCATTGTACGAATGAAGGATTATATCCACGCGGTAACTGTCGGCGGAAAGGTTCCAAGAGTGGGTTGCTTAACCCCGATACCTTCCGGGTTCACGCGGTGTTGCTTGGCACCCAACGTGATTGGAGGCCCAGTCGAATTTGATGTGCGACATCAATTCGATTGATTAATTAATTAATAAAGGGTTATTAATTGATTAATAAAGCCAGTGAGGAGTCACTGGGCTTGTTGGGCCATTAACTGGACTGGTAATTGGGCCTAGAGGGTCACACGCAAATGATTCTCAAGGCGATGGATAAATAAGTGGGTTTTATATAAACCGGGGGTGTTTATGAAAAACCGTGCGGTTAGTATAAAACATAGTGAGCGGGCTGAGCAGGCCAAGCTACTGCTAACCCTAGCCGCCCCTCCTCTGTTTCTCTCTCCCTGGCGTCCAGACAGATTTAGATCTGCTCCCCCGCTTCTCCGAATCCCATTTGACGGGAAATCGTCCGCGCGTTGCGGCGATCGTTGTGGCGACCAGCGGAGGTTTCGTGGGCTGCGAAGAACGAGGAACGTGAGGATATCCGTCGCGAGGAGGATCGCGTGGACTTCGCTAGAGGCCGGGCACTTGCGCGGCTTGCAGTGTCGCACCGACGAAACCGAACGGTTGCGGATTCGAATCCGCACACAGTGAGTATCGATTATCCTATAATCGTAGTTTTTAGTTTTTCGAAACAGGAACGCATCTCCGTTTTTATTTTATTTTCCGTTGCGCGTGAGATCCGGAGAAACCCGAGAATCCAACAGTGGTATCAGAGCCAGGTTCCACTGTTTCTTGTCCCATTTCGGTCTCCAAAATTAATATTTCATGTGTTATTCCATGCCAAATATTCGATTAATTGTCGGATCTGTGTTCATGTGATGGGCACAATTAATTAGATTATTTTTCTACAATTTTTTGAATTTTACTTTGGGGTTTTCAGTGTTCTTCTTGAGATGATGAACCGGGGCTTTTCGGCGGCTTCGTAAGCGATTTCCAAGCGTTGGGATGGTGGCCCGGATGCTCGGATCTCTAGGTGATAGTCACCACAGCACATCCGGTATCTTTGTCGGCGCCGGAGTGCCCTTGGAGGGCTGCAAAATCAAGCCCCAAATTCGGATTTTGAAACCCTGAAAAACCAGAAAAAATCCCACTGTTTTGGGGCATGGCCGGCAGCCCGTTTGGGCTTCTCCGGTGGCCCTGCCGGCGCCGGGGTGTCCCCGGGGCCGGGGGCACCGCCGGCGGGGCCGGGTGGCTCCGGTGGCCCGGCTGCCGGAGCCCAGCTGCTCCTCCCCGCTGCCGCCTGCAACTTCTAGGGTTAAGGGGGGCGTCGGGTGCAGCAGGTTGGGGGGGAAGCCGGCCCGAGCCTGTTTGCAGGTGGGCCGGTTGGACCGGCCGGGTCCAGCATACTGAGCCCATAGGAGCCTGTGGCGGCTAGGTCCCATGCTGGTTCGAGCCATGGCTCGACCCTGGCCGAGCCAGGGGCTCGGGCCAAGAGAGCCTAGCCGGCTTAGCCAGTTTGACTATTAAATCCCCTCATTACTCATCCACATTAATCCCCTATAACTCAATTAAAATGCAATTAGATTTTAAATTTAATTTTCAAAGTGTATTGAATTTAAATCATTATCTAATTTTATTTAATTGAGTTATTAATGATTTTAAATCATTAAGTAATTAAGGGTTAATTAATTAGCAATCAGTTGTTAATTAATTAGGGTTAATATTAGTTTAAATGTTAAACTAATTATTAACCTTAATGTGACTAATTTAAGGAATTAACTTTAGTGATTAATAATTATAATCTAAATGTTAGATTTTTAATCGTTTAATCAACTAATTGTTAATTCTTTAGAGTTAGTTATTAATTTAAGAGTTAAATTAATAATTAATTCTAATAACTAATTTAAGTGTTAAATTACTAATTAACATTAATTAACTAATCTAAGAGTTAGATTAGTAGTTAATTAATAATTAGAGTTAATTAATAATTTAAGTGTTAAATTATTAATTAACTTTGTTGGATTAATCTAAGAGTTAGATTAGTCTTTAATAGTATAATTGTTAGATTATTAATGGGATTTCAATCTAATTGTGAGATTGATTATTAGAATTGTTCTAATTTGCATGGAATAATCTGGAATTATTAATTTGGAGTGTGTGCACATGTGATGTGTGTTTTTGATGCTTTTAAATTTGATTTGATTGTATGATTAATTTAATTAAAAGTGTTTTCGAAATTCAAATATCAATTTTTGATTGGATCCCAGCTTTTTGAAAGCCAAAATTATTTATTTTGAAAACTCTTTTACATTAGCCATGTGATGCGCTATATCATGTGTGGATGTTTAAAACACACCGTGGTCGTGGATATGCACTTAATTAATTATTCATGTGATGAATGGATTGTGTGGATCGTGGATGTATGATTGTTTATTAATTATTAATAAATAGAGGTCTGCGTGCCTCTCTCTCTCTCTCTCTTATACTCCGATGTACTTCTACCTCCCTCTCTCTTGTACTCGCCATAAGGCCTTCTTCAATTTACTTGTAATTATAGAATTAATGTAATCTTATCGAGGCAACCGAGGAAGGAGCGAGGACGATCCACAGCTGCAACCAGGAAGGCGAAAAGATGGAGATCTCTTGCCTATGTGTTTGCAGGTTATCTAATGTAAATGTTATGTTAGATTGTATGTGCGTTTGACTGTTGGCTCCAATCAAATTCACTGTGCTATCCATGACCACACTAGACATGTATGTGATGCATTGTTTTCTTTTGATTATGAATCAAAGCAGGTATAGTATTTAGTGAATATATACGATATATTTATATACTATCACCTAGGAGAGACCAAGATAAAAGTTATCTAAATACCCTCAGATAAACTCTAAGCCGTAACGCGAGTAGTTAAGAACTTATCGCATGGTCCACCATCGTTATAGTCATAGGATTCGAATCACTTTAGGCAAGTTTGTTGTGCTATCCACATGGCCTTCTTAATTGGGAGGAGAAACTGTGGCTATGGCATTAGATGCCTATATGATCGGGGTAGAGGAACCATGTAGTTTTGTTGTGCTATCCACAAGGGCTGCATGCAAATCTATGCTCGTTGCGTAACGATGGTTAGCTTAGACCAGAATTAGTAGTTTGTTGTGTTATCCACAAGGCCATTAAATCTCTGGGGACCGAAACTATGATCAGATATTGCAAGGAGTTGCAAGTCCCATGAGTGCTCTTTGATTGCATTACAGTTTGTTGTACTATCCACAAGGCTGTAGTGCAAGTCATTGAGATTCTGATCCCCACTAGGAGACTGTCGGCGTCTCCCGTTCTGTATAACTGAAGGTTATACCGTCCGTAGAAAATTAGTGGGAGTTAAACTTGAACAAAAGACTATGTCTTGTTTTAAAAATTAATAATTGAACATCTGCTGAATAGTTTTTACTTATCTCCTGTAGGGAATTATGTCGTCGAATAACCCACTCCGTGGCATACTTAATGCCCTTTTGACTTACTTGATCTACTCGGATTGGTTCAGAAACCTGAAGAATGTCTTCAGATCTGAACATATTGACTTTGTCCCTAGAGCTAATCCTCCTGCTGAATCGGCATTAGATGCCCCTGAAGCCGAGATGATAGCCAACGATAAAAGATCGAAGGACAAAGGCAAAAGAGTAGTAAAGGGTGACTGCTTCTATTATAAGCAGTATGGTCACTGGAAGAGGGACTGCAAAGAGTTCCTTCATGATAAAGCTGATGGAAAGGTGAAACTGTCTGAAGCTTCAGATATCTATATGATAGATATCAACTTGTTAGTTAAAGATTCCACATCTTGGGTATTAGATACCGGATGTGCTTCTCATATCTGCCATGATGTGCAGATGCTGACAAGTAAGCGCAAACTGAGACAAGGTGAGGTAGAATTGAGGCTAGAAAACGGCGCAAAAGTTGCGGCGATTGCTGTTGGGACAACAAACCTTAGACTTCCATCAGGAGACGCCTTACTATTAGAAGATTGTTATTATGTTCCTAACATAATAAAGAACATCATATCAGTGTCTTGTTTGGACAAGATAGGATATAGGTTGACTATGGAAAATATAAGTTGTTCGATTTATTATGGTAATAAAATCAATAGCTTCAGCATCTTTAGTCAACGGCCTATATCTCTTAGATGTTTCTTATTACAATCTTCAAATCGATAATGTTCTTAAGAAGAATAAGAATTGTGTGAACCAAGCCTATATGTGGCATTGTAGACTTGGGCACATTGGCGAAAGCAGGTTGCAAAAGTTGCACAAGTATGGTTACTTAACAGCATTCAATTACGAATCGTTTGCAACATGTGAATCCTGCCTTATGGGAAAGATGGCAAAATCACCATTTACTGGACATGGAGAATGTGCCAAGGACATTCTGGAACTAATACATTCGGGTGTATGTGGTCCCATGTTCACCCAAGCCAAAGGTGGCTACTCATACTTCATCACGTTCACCGATGACTTCTTTAGATTCAGCTATGTGTACTTAATGAAGTACAAGTCGGAAGCATTTGAAAAGTTCAAGGAGTTCAAGAATGAGGTAGAGAAGCAATTAGGAAAGAGTATTAAAGCTCTTCAATCAGATCAATGAGGAGAATACTTGAGTACTAATTTCACACAATTCTTAAAGGATAATGGTATCCTTTCTCAGCTAACCCCTCCATATACACCACAAATGAATGGTGTATCAGAAAGGAGGAATCGCACCCTGTCGGACATGGTACGATCCATGATGAGCTTTTCAGGATTACCAGTGTCCCTCTGTGGGTATGCTCTAGAGTTAGCAATATACCTACTGCACAGAGTACCCAGCAAGTCTGTGGCCTCTACTCTATATGAGATATGGAAAGGCAGGAAACCAGAATTTAAACATGTTAATGTCTGGGGTTGCCCTGCTCATGTAAGGAGGCATGATCCAGAGAAGCTGGAATCACCAACTGATAAATGCAGGTTTGTGGGATATCCAAAGGAAACATTTGGATACTATTTTTACCATCCTGGTGAACAAAAGGTGTTTGTCGCCAGGAAAACTATCTTCCTGGAAGAGGAAAACCTTCTCCAGGAGAACAGTGGGAGTAAAATAGTACTGGAAGAGGTTCTAGATCCCCAAACAGCTGCATTATCATCAGATGAGATATCAGTTCCTGAATCTGTTCAGGTACACACATATGAGCCTCGTAGATCTGGTAGATTACCTAGACTACCCGAACGATATGTGGGACATATCGCTGAAGGTGAGTCTAAGGTAGAATATAATGAGGATGATGATCCTAAAACCTATCAGCAGGCTTCCCGGAGGTAGAATATAAGATTTGACGAGGCTATCAAGTCTTATGACTTCATTAAGAATGAAGATGAGTCTTGTGTGTACAAGAAGACCAGTGGGAGTGCAGTCACTTTTCTAGTTTTTACGTAGATGACATACTACTCATTGGGAATGATGTAGCTTTGATATCATCAGTAAAGATCTGGCTGTCGAAAAACTTCTTCATGAAAGATTTGGGAGAAGCATCCTACGTATTGGGAATACGGATCTATAGAGATAGATCAAAGAGGATGCTTGGAATGACTCAATCCTTGTACATAGATACTATCGTCAAAAGGTTTGGCATGGAAAATTCTAAGAGAGGTCTCATACCGATGAGATATGGAATTAATCTCTCAAAGGAGCAGTCTCCTAAGACTCCTGATGAGAGGGCATTCATGGATATAATACCCTATGCCTCTGCCATAGGATCTATCATGTATGCCATGCTATGTACACAGCCTGATGTTGCATTTGCTCTAAGTGTTACGAGCAGATTTCAGGCTGATCCAGGCGAAGAGCACTGGAGGGCAGTGAAATGTATCCTTAGGTACTTGAAAAGAACTAAGGATATGTTTCTTGTCTATGGAGGAGGTGACTTGAAACTGCGAGGCTTTACTGACTCGAGTTTCTAGTCAGATCTAGATGACAGCAAGTCTACATCTGGATTCGTGTTTAGTTTGAACGGAGGCGCAGTGTGCTGGAAGAGTTCCAAGCATGTCACCACTGCAGATTCGACAACTGAAGCTGAGTACATCGCTGCAGCTGAAGCCGCAAAGGAAGTAGTGCGGTTGAAGAAATTCATCACCAACCTTGGCGTAGTTCCCAGTATCTTTGAACCAGTTCCGCTGTTGTGCGACAACAACGGAGCGATTGCGCAAGCGAAAGAGCCACAGTCTCATCAGAAATCGAAGCATATTCTGAGGCGCTATCATCTTATCGGAGAGATCATATCTAGAGGAGATATAGTAGTGGAAATAGTTCTATCCGTCGATAATGTAGCAGATCCACTGACAAAGCCGTTGGCTCAAATTGTGTTTGAGCGTCACCTAGAGTCTATAGGCTTATTGTATAAAGGTGATTGGCTTTAGTCCAAGTGGGAGATTGTTAGTTTTAGGTGATCTATAAGCCAATCTGACTATGTAAATCTCGTTCATTTATTAATATAATGTCATAATATTCATTATGTGTAAATCGCATTAATTATCGTTTCATAATGAAGTCCGTGAATATGTGCTATAGTGATTAAATTATGATGAGATCATACTAGTGAGACTGATCACTTAAACACACATATTCTTAATCGTTCATAGTAGGAGGATATCCGAAAAGGACATCGGATATCCAGTTAGACTAGTACAAATTACTCCTGCTCATATGATGAGGGTGACTGATCTCATAAGTCACCTGTGTGGAGACACTAAGGCGAATCTGTAGGTGCTCATTGGAGAATGAGTTCAGTGAACTGATCCGACTGAATCGCTGGATAGTATTGTACCTCACTGTCAACCAGCTTGATTCTATTGTCGCAGTTGCGTGGATGGTCCTCGGACCTGAGACACCAAGGACACCTTGTCGGTGGACTTCTGTGCTTTGACCTTGGTTTACGAATATCTAGTCACGGGATTCTAAAACGCCAAGGATTGGGTACAACGGAATACCATCGAAGGGAATTGTGTGTCAATAAGGAATCATTCGCTCTCGGTACTTAGAGAGAGAATGCTCTAAGAAGGATGCGCGGAAGTCCCTAGCCAGTGCGGACGATAATATCGGGAAATGAGTTTTCCGATATTTATCAGCAACATCCAATCCAAGTGAGTCGACCGGTTAGGGTTTGACAGCACGCCATACCCTGAGTTGGTTCGAGAGCATTGTATGAATGAAGGATTATATCCACGCGGTAACTGTCGGCGGAAAGGTTCCAAGAGTGGGTTGCTTAACCCCGATACCTTCCGGGTTCACGCGGTGTTGCTTGGCACCCAACGTGATCGGAGGCCCAGTTGAATTTGATGTGCGACATCAATTCGATTGATTAATTAATTAATAAAGGGTTATTAATTGATTAATAAAGCCAGTGAGGAGTCACTGGGCTTGTTGGGCCATTAACTGGATTGGTAATTAGGCCTAGAGGGTCACACACAAATGATTCTCAAGGCGATGGATAAATAAGTGGGTTTTGTATAAACCGGGGGTTTTTATGAAAAATCGCGCGGTTAGTATAAAATATAGCGAACGGGCTGAGCAGGCCAAGCTGTTGCTAACCCTAGCCGCCACTCCTTTGTTTCTCTCTCTCTCTGGCGTCCAGACAGATCCAGATATGCTCCGCCGCTTCTCCAAATCCCGTTCGACGGGAAATCGTTCACGCGTTGCGGCGATCGTTGTGGCGACCGGCGGGTTTCGTGGGCTGTGAAGAACGAGGAACGTGAGGATATCTGTCGCGAGGAGGATCGCGTGGACTTCGCTAGAGGCCGGGCACTTGCGCGGCTTGCAGTGTCGCACTGACGGAACCGAACAGTTGCGGATTCGAATCCTCACACGGTGAGAATCGATTATCCGATAATCGTAGTTTTTAGTTTTTCGAAACGGGAACGCATTTATGTTTTTATTTTATTTTCCGCTGTGCATGAGATCCGGAGAAACCCGAGAACCTAACAAGTCTTGCATGAGAATTGGTGTAGTTTAATGTTTGGTTAAGTGACTTTATCCACAAGTCATGAAACACCGAACTATTAGCCACATCGGAAAACATGCGAAGACCATTAATAGTCAAGAGAGGATCGCTCACTGTCTGGTATATCTCAGATAATTAATGGATCATGACATGGACGCTCCACTAAACCCCTGGCCAGGGTAGTTCCGGTTCTTTTGGAACGAACTTGAAATTATTATGGAGGTCATAGTCAGACGACACGATCTCTACTGGTTTGACTATAACTGTACCACATGATTGTATCAGACTCATAGAATGTGGGAGGGATTATGGCGATACAGTAACAAAATATTGAGAGGTGCCACACAGGGTGAAGATGAACCCAATGTCCTCTGGGATTATGTGAATTTTCTTGACCCAACGTGATCAAAAGGTCTAGATCAAATTAAATGGTTATTAGGAATAACCGGTTTAATTTACTTCTAATTAGATTATAAGTTAATGGATCTTTAAACCAGAGCGATAATGGGCCTAGAACACACAAATAACTCTTGCAGAATGGAATATTATTGTATGGCTAAATATACTAAAGCATTAGATTCTTTTGGAAAAAGAATCAGTAAATGGCTTACAAATATATATACTGTTAGTATTAGATGGTCTCAAAGCCAATCCGATACTATGTATTGATTCAGTTTATTAGTAGATGGCATTAATTCATTGTGTGTAATTAATTCGATCCATGTTTATCGTATCACGATAAAGTCCATGAACATGTGCAATAATCTTCGGATTATGATGAGATCATAATTACGGGACCGAAGGTTTATAAACACATGTTCTTAATTGTTCCGAGTCATAGGATTTTTGAGAAGGACATCAAACATTAGGATAGACTAGTGTACGTTACTTCAGCTCATATGATGAGGGTGACTGATCCTATAAGTCACTTGTGTGGAGACATTATGCTGGACCAGTAGGTGCTCATTGGCGAATGAGTTCACTGAACTGATCCGACTATGAATCGCTGGATGGTAAATACTTCACTGTTAACCAGCTCGATTCTTTTGTCACGGTTGCGTAGATGATCCTTGGACCTGAGATGCCAAAGATATCTTGTTGGTAGGTTTCTGAACTTTGACCTTGATTAACGAATCCCTAACCATGGGCTATCAATAAGTTAAGTGATCGGGTTCAGGGAAATGTCTTCGAAGGTAATTGTGTGTTCAATATGGGATCATCCGCTCTCGGTAGTTTGAGAGAGAGTGTTCTGGGAATGGTGCGCTTAAGTCCCTGGCTAGGGCGGACTCTGTATCAGATAAAGAGTTATCTGATATAGATTAGCGGCATCTGATTCAAGTGAATTGACCGGCTAGGGTTTAACAGTAAACCATACCCTAGGTCGATTCGGGAACATTGCACGGATGAAGGATTATATCTGTACGGTAACCGATGACGGAAAGGTTCCAATAGAGGGTTGCGATAACCCCAGTGCTATCCAGGATCACGCGATGTTGCTTGGCATCCAACGTGATCGAAAGCCCGTCCGAATTTATTGTGGGACATTAAATTCGGCTGATTAATTAAATATAAGGATATTAATTAATTCAGTGGGTCCGTAAAGAGTTACTGGGCTTAATGAGTTATTAACTAGACTGGTATTTGGGCCTAGAGGGTCATATGAAAAAGGTTTTCAAGTCGATGGATAATCCGACAGGATTTCGGATAAGTCTGCCTTTTTAGAAAAAACTGCATATTGGCTTACTATAAAAGAATGGATACTACGTCGGGGGCTAGCAACCCTAACCTAGCCGTCGTTCTTTCTCTCTCTCTCCTCTCTACTGGGTGTGCGACACTAGGCGGTCATCTAGAGGCTCCCCTTCGATTCCCGACTGCTCCGCCTTCCGTCCGACGGGAGATTCCGAATCCGCATGTCGCGGCGGATTACGTGCAGCCAGACGGGATCCATGAACGCCGCATCGAGCGAGGAGGCGAGGACGATCCATCGCGAGGAGAACTGCGTGGATACCACTAGAGGCCGGGCACCTGCGCGGCTTGCGGCATCGCTTCGACGGAATGGGAAAACGTACGCGGATTCAAATCCGCGCAAGGTAAATCCGATTTACTCCGGTTTTATTTTGTTAATCGAAACGGGATGGATCTGATCCCGAAATATTTTATTCCGCTGCGTTTTCGATCGGATCCCGACACAGCGATCCCAACAGTGGTATCAGAGCCAGGTTCCACTGTGTTTTCGCCGTTTCGGTTTCTGAAATCATGATTTTTGAATTAAATCCATTGTAAGGACTGAGGTTTCGGGTTATGTATTCGGGTCGGGTTCGGGTCGGATCCCCTGGTTTGGACCCTGAGGGGTCTTGAGATTTCTGACTGAATGACGTCAGCACTGCTCGACGCCTTTCAGAAGGCGTCAGGTTGTGTGGACGCCATTTAGGTCTGCTTGTTGTGTGCCACGTGTGCGCCACGTGGGCGGGTTTCGGGCCGCGAGAGTACGGCCCCTGTCACATCGTCTGAACGGCGTCCATGTTGGTCGACGCGATTCAGACTGTGACCTCTGCGATGTCAGGGTACGGCGCCAGAGCGTTGTCAGTACGGCCTGTCCTGTCGTCTGAACGGCGTCCATGGAGAGTGACGCGTTTCAGACCGCTGTCAGTACGGCCCGTCTTGTCAGACTGATTGGCGTCTGCCTCGATCGACGCATTTTAGCTAGATTCAGATTGACCCCGCGAGCCTTCCCTTCTTTCCCTCATTTTCGCCTCCACCCTCTCTCTCTTCGCTCTCTCCGCCCTCTCCGACCCTCTTTTCCCCTTCCCTTCCTCTTCTTCCTCTTCCACCACTCCAACACCTCCCTACCTCTCACCTCTACCACCACCACTTCCTTCGCGGCGTTCCATTCTCCGGACGGCGGCCGACGTCCCGGCGGAGTGGCGGCGTCCTCGGGGGTACCGGCGGCGGTCTGCGGTGCGGCGGGTCGGCGGCACGGAGCTTGGTGGAGTTCAAGAACCGGTAGGGGGACGAACCTTGTATGGACTGTGAATGTGTTGCTCGTGATTTCCTTAGCGTGGCATGTTATGTTTTGGGTTAGAATGAGCATGTTTAGGGGGTTTTCTTGTGGGAATGGCCGTGCTCGTGAACGTGGATTTGTAGCATGCTGGAAGTAGTTGATTTCCCTACCTTCCCCCTTCTGTTTTGGGGCATTTTCGGGGTGTTTGGGGTTAAAGGAGAAACCCTCGGGTTGAACCAGGGAACCAGGTTTCTGGCGCTAAACGGCGTCGTGCCTGGTCGACGCCTTTTAGAAGGACGTCAGGGCAGTACGACGCCTTTTAGGGCAGAAACCTCCTTGTTCGAGGTTTCACGAGTTAAGGGTTCTGGCGCTAAATGACGTCATGGATGGACGACGCCTTTCAGAAGGACGTCGGGCCATCATGACGCCATTTAGGCAGGAAATCACCCCGACTGAGGGTCTGCAAATCTGGAATTTCGGTGTGAATGGCGTCTGAGAGCTCTGACGCGTTTCAAACGGCGGCTTCCCTGGTGGACGCGTTTTAAGGAATAATCTGGCTTTAAATGAACCTGTTTGAGGAGCTTGAATGGCGTCGACCTCGGTCGACGCGATTCAAGACAGAACTGCATAAACCCTGGTTTTTAACATATATTTCACTGTTGGATGGTTCAAATGCATGCTTTAAGCTGTACGCTGAGACGGAGGTTTACTGTGCGAATGGGATCATGTTATATATGTGTGTATGTGCTTATGCGAATATGGAATCTGAATAACTGTGGTTTACGTTTGTCACCATGGACCGATGGGGACAGGGTCATGGTGTCTGTAAGGCATTGTGCCGTATCGGTGGGAGAAGGGGTACATGTTGTGTTTTACCTTTGGCTGAGGGAAGCAGAACCACCTTGAGCCCGTCGGGCCGGAGTAGCCGGTGTGCTATCCGAGGGGTTGCTGTTTGGTCTCAGCGGGTCGGGGTTTTCCCAGTTTGTCGTGGCAGCTTCCGGCGCGTTTCTTGCTGTGGAGCTGGTTGTGGTACTGTTGGAGTTGTTTTACCCCTGTAGCCACTGGGCCTGATGTGACCTTTGATCAAGGTTACGAGTGGTACCCTTAGCCCTTTGGCCTGACGCAGCCCGGGAGGTTAGGGTTGTGGGTAGTTCCTGTAGCTTCGGCTCGACGGGGGTTCGCCGGTCCCCAGGGCCCTCCTGAAGCGCTGAGGCCTAGCGTGGAGGCAATCCGGTCGGTAGGACAGTAGTCTAGACTGCTTGTGTGCACACGTAGCTGGGCAGTGGTGGTACACTGGTCCCAGTTAGTCCTAGTTTGACTCACTGCCTCACCTTACAGTGCCCCGGAACACTGTAGGGGCGGACATGCGTGAGTAGTGGTGGTAGTGTTGTGAGGCGACGTTTGACTTCGGTCGACAGTGTGGTTCAGTCACTTTGTGGACTTTGGCTGTGAGACGTGACTCTGTGTTGGGTTCTTCGGGTTGCTTAGAACTGTTCCTGCTACACTGCTTATCGTACGTTTCATATCAGGTTGAGTTCTATGTTTACTGCTTTGTTTAATTGTCATATATCTATGTTGTTTCACTTGTGGGTGTGTGAGTGGGAGGCGGGGGATCGGATGATCCCTACTGAGCCCAATTCTGGTGTGGCTCACTCCCTGCGGTTTCAGGTGTGGACCTCGTGGCGTTTGGCGGCAGATGGTGTCTTCTTGGTGTGCGGACCAGCAGCTGTCTCAGTTCCGGGGTATGCCCCGATGTTGTTGTACTTTACTTCTGCCTGTACTTATTTAATTTGTTGGACCATGTAATTATTGTTGGACTGTATACTGACATTGTTATCTTCCTTCCTGCGTACTTGTTACATCCTTGTAGTCCGTGTGATTGTTATATTTAGCCTTGTTTAACGCTTACTCCTCCAGATGTGTTGTGTGAGATCCGGGTGTGAACCCGCAGTTAATGGGCCGACATCCATTTAGTGATCGGATCTCCGGTCATAGGATGGCGGATCGTTACATCCATGCTAGTAATTATTTTCTTGAAAGATTTATGTTCATGAGTTGATCGTTGTGATTATATCGCAATTATAAATTAAAGAAAATAATTTTTTTGGGGTTATTTCGTCGTGTTCTTCGTTGGACGAAGAACGCCTCGTTCTTGGCGTTAGAAACGGATCTAAAGGGTGTTTCCCCAAGATCTAAGATCCTTCCACTCCTTGGCAATAGGTTGCTGTCGGTGTTTTGGAGTTTTTTGGATCGTCGGCCATGGTGGTTTCTTCTTTGTTTTTGGGTTTTTGAAACCTAAAAATTTGGGGAGAAATAGGGGAGAAAAATCTTGATTTTGAGCCCCTCTCGGGTCGCCGCCGGTGGCCGGTCGTCGCCGGCGAGGTCGCCGTGGCCGGCAGTCGGAGTCCGGTCACTGGTCGCTGCCAGGACCGGCGCCGGAGAAGAACCCCAAAGGGGGGAGGCGCCGTCGGGTTCCCTGCATAGCAAGGAACCCTAGGGCAGCCCGGCCGGGAGGCTAGGGTTTCCCTAGCCACCGACCGGGCCCGACCTGGCTGGACCTTGGCCCAGGCCAGGGGTCCAAGCCAGGGCCAGCCACGGGCCGGACCAAGCCTGCGGGCCTGGGTCCGGGACCCTGGCTGGGCCCTAGCTCGGCCCTGGCTCGAGCGTAGGGCTTAACTGGGCTGAGCCCTTATGGACCCAATTATATATATTTTTTTAATTAATTAAAATTGTTAATTGATTTGATAATTAATTGTAAAATATGATTTTACTTTTAGTTATTAAATTCAATTTTTTAATTGGGTCCTATTTAAGGTTTATTTTGTTTTGATTAATTAATTAACAAAAGTGGTTAATTTAATTAATTTATTCTAAATGTTAGTTTAAACCTTATATGATCTAATTGTTAGATTAACCCCAATTATTTGAAGTGTTCAAATGATGCATGGAATATTCTTAGATCATTATTTTCAGTTATTATTCACATTCGATGTGCATTAGTTTGCTTGTTTAAATTATGATTTAAATTAGCATGCTTAGACTTAATAAAAAATATTTTCAAAAATTCTAAATTCTCCAAAATTTTGTTTGATCCCTGGTTAATGAAACCAAAATTATTATTTATTTTCGAAAAATTTTCTTTAGCCATTTGATGTGCATTTCATGTGTGGTTTGTTTAAATAAAATACATGATGGTCATGGACGAGCATTAATGGTGGATGTGGAATGTGATTGTGTGGTTTATTATTTGTTAATAAATACAGGTCTGCGAACCTCTCCCTCTCATATTCTATTGTGTTTCTACCTCCCTCCTTGATGTACTTGCTATAAGGCTTCCTCTTTTAAATTATCATGTAATTATGAATTTATGATGTAATTTGATCGAGGCAGCTGTGCACGGAGCGAGGATGATCCACAACTGCGACCAGATGAATAAGAAGAAGTTCATTGAACCTATGGGTTTGCAGACTCATGATATAAACTATTATATTGTGTGTGTGTGCGTGTTTGACTGTCTGGCTCAAGTCAAACCGCAGTGCTGTCCATGACCACACTAATGACATGTATGTGATGCGTGTGTTTTTACTTTGATTGTGAATCAAATTAGCTAGGTTATTAGTATAAATATATATTCAATATATCTAATACTATCGCCTAGGATTAGACCAAACTAATTAAAATAAAACCTTCGTTTCAAATTGTAAGAATTGAGACTTTCGGATCCGGTTTTCGGGGTCGGATCCTATAGTTCTGACCTTAGTGAGGGCTGAGGGCTGAGGTTTTGTAGTTCCACCGTTGCCGACGCGTTTCAGGTTCTGCCACGTGGGCTGGCTTCGGGCCGCGAGAGTACGGCCCTGTCGTGTCGCCTGAACGGCGTCCACGTGTGTCGACGCCTTTCAGACTGCGACTCTGGGATTGTTAGAGTACGGCCCTGACAAGTCGTCTGAACGGCGTCTGCCTCGGACGACGCGTTTCAGAGTCTTGTCAGAGCAGCCGTCACGTCACCTGATAGGCGTCCGTAGATGTCGACGCGTTTTAGCCAGTCTCTGGTTAACCCCGCGAGCCCTCCTTCTTTCCCTCATTTTTCCTCCTTCTCTCTTTCTCACCTTCCCTTCGGGCGAACTCGGCGGCGATTCCTCCTCCTCCCTCTTTTCCTCCCACCATTTCATCTTTCCCTCCACTCCATCCTCTACCTAGCTCCTACCACTACCACCTCCACTTCCACTGCGGCGTTTTACTCTCCGGACGGCGGCCGACGTCACGGTGGAGTAAGGACGACCACGGCGGTACCGGCGGCGGCGTGGGACGAGACGGGTGGACGGCTTGAAGCTCGGAGGCGTTCAAGTATCCGGTAGGGTGACGGTTCCCATAGTATTGTGTTTAAACCATGTTTTCCCCGTTTGAGCATGTTATGGATCTTTGGTTTTGGGGAGTAGAACAAGCATGTTTAGGAGTTCTTCTTGATGATTTGGGGGATTTCTATGAATGTGATTTCCTGTGGATTGGATTGCTCCTCTTTCTCCTCCATTTTTGGGTGATTTTGGGGTTGTTGGGGGTTGGAAAGGGAGCCCTCGGGCTCATGGCAGACTCTGGTTCCTGGGGTTGAAAGACGTCGTGCATGGACGACGCCTTTTTGAAGGGCGTCGGGCCATCGCGACGCCTTTTAGGCAGGAATCGCCTTACTGAGAGTCTGCCAGTTCGGGGATTCTGGGACTAAAAGACGTCATGGGTGGGCGACGCGATTTGAATAGCGTCGGGTAGCCATGACGCCTTTTAAGGCAGAAATCCCCTGAGTAATGTTTTCTGGAATTCCTGGATTTCTGTGCTAAATGGCGTCTGAGGATGTCGACGCCTTTCAAAAGGCGACCATTGGTGTCGACGCCTTTTAAGGCCTGATTCTGAAGACAATATTTTACATAAACCAGTACCTGGAGCTTGAATGGCGTCGGCATTGGTCGACGCGATTCAAGACAGAACAACACTAATTCATGCGAGTAAAATGTGTTCATACTGTTAGATAGTGGGTTAATGCATGCTTTAGTGCACTCGATAATGATGGATCCTTCATGACCGGATGACACTGCGTTGTGTGTCGTGCAATCGCGGGCTTTTCACGTGACCGGATCGTACTGTGCCGGGTTTTGGTGTTTTGTGTTACTGTGGACCTGGAGTGACAGTGTAGCACTTTATCACCCTGTGCTGGTGGGGGCGTGAGCACCGCGCCGGTGGGGGCGTGGGCGAGGTGACGCCTAGTGAGAGAGGGTCACCTGGTGAACCCCGGGGTCAGCTAGTACCGGTGTCGGAGTGGTACATTCGGAGAGTCACTCATGCTGAGGGAAGGAGTAACCACCTGAGCCAGTTGGGCCGGAGTAGCTAGTGTGCTATCCGAGGGGTTACTGCTTGGTCTCAGCGGGTCGAGGTTTTTCCCACCGTTGTTGTGTGGTTAGCGAGTTCTATCGAGACAGCAGTTGTGGGTTCCCTAGTCGGCTGGTCTAGAATATGCATGTTTATTATATTTCGACTGCATGTGATTTCACGTTAAGAATTAGGAATTGTACCTCCTGTGCTTATCACTTTACCGTTAGCTGTACTTTGCACTTGTGGGTGTGTGCGTGGGCAGTGGGGATCGAAGGATCTACTGAGTCTTGTCTTTGAGACTCACCCCTGCAGTTTTCAGGTGAGGACTCCCGACAGACCTAGCGAGGAGAGTGCGGCCGTGTGTTGAGCACCGTCAGCGGTTATTCCGGGGTATGCCCCGACGTAGTTGTTATTTTATTTCTGGCTTGTATGTTTAATTATTTCCTTTCTGTTGGAGTATGTAATTATTTGCTGTATCGAGTCGCATTGTAATAATTTTAATTCCTGCACTTTCATTTCAATTCAATGCGATGTGAATGTTTAGCTTAGTTTATTATTTATCTCCCAGACTTAATTAGATCCTGGTTTGATTCCAAATTAATGATTCGGTACCCATTTAGTAATCGGATCCCCGATTATAGGGTGGCGGGTCGTTACAGTTGGTATCAGAGCATACGGTCTGGCAAATAAATAAATAACTAGGTTAAATATCGTAAATTCAGCAAATAAATACATTATCCCGTACAGGCACGGCGGTAGCATAGGTTTTTGGACTCTAATTAGAACTTTTTGATTTTGTAATTGTAGGCGTGTAGATGGCTCCCAGGAGGAGGATGCCAGTTATTCGGGAGCAGGGAGACGTCCCTAGTGGATCCGAGACCGGGAGGCCGAGTGTAGAGCAGTTTATGGAGGCTATGATGGACACTATGGCTCGATACCAGACGCGAGACCCTAGTGAGAGTTGTAGTGCGCGGGGAGGGTCCACAGCTACACTTGAGAGGTTTCTGAAGCTGAGGCCACCTCACTTCACCGGTCGTTCCGACCCTGATGAGGCCATTCACTGGCTTAGGGAGATAGAGAAGACTTTCGATACCATGGACTGTGCAGCAGTAGAAAGGACCCCGTTGGCTACCTTCATGCTGAAGGATAGCGCCTATGACTGGTGGACCACATTGAAGAGTTTGTCTTATGAGGACAGGAGTCTTAGGGAAATTTCATGGGAGACCTTTGTTAAGGAGTTCAATGCACAATATTTCCCTAGACACGTCCAGAGAGTCAAGGAGAGGGAGTTTATGGATCTGACACAGGGGAGTATGACGGTACTCGAGTACCAGGCGAAGTTTGTTTCGCTGGGTCGGTTTGTGCCTTTCATATATGGGGACGAGGAGCGTCGTACGGAGGGGTTCGTGGACGGACTGAGGCTCAGTCTGAGGAAGTTCGTGGCGTCTCACTGTTGCACGGATTTGGCTTCTGCGGTTAGATGTGCGGCAGCAGTGGAGGCTCAGCAGAGCCAGTCGGCCCGGGAGAGAGGACTGGCTGCTCAGAGCCCAGTTCGTGGCAGGGGTAAGGCAGCGGCAGCAACCCCTTCATCCGGATCGGGATCGTCGTCATTCGGCTCCCGATTCAGGAGATTCTTCAGGGGTGGTGGCAGCAGTAGTGGCAGCAGTGGTAGCAACAGGCCCGGGCAGGGTCAGCAGAGTCAGTCAGTATCCAGTGCACCGCAGGGGCCAGCTTAGAGGCTTCCGGTAGTTTGTCAGCACTGTGTGGGTGCCCATGGTGGGACTCAGTGTCCCACTCTCCCCAGGAGGTGTTTCACTTGCGGCCAGCAGGGCCATTTGGAGAGGCAGTGCCCGCAGGGGCATGGTCAGGGGCAGGGTTATGGTGAACAGAAGAAGCCGAGGACCCAGGGAAGAGTCCTAGCCATCACCAGGAGGGAGGCTCGCGCGTCCAACTTGGTGGAAGGTACACTTTCTGTCCTTGGAAACTCTGCACACGTATTGATCGATTCGGGTGCTTCGCATTCTTTCATTTCCGAGCAGTTTCTAGATATTCTTTCTGCACCCGTTGATGAGTTATCTGATGGTTTGATGGTGGAGGTTCCTTCTGGAGACTTCATGATATCTTATAATTGTTTGAGGAATGTTCCCTTGACCATTGAGGGTCATCTGCTACCTGCCCAGTTAGTTGTACTTGCCATTCGTGACTTTGATATCATCCTGGGCATGGATTGGTTGGAAGCCTTTTATGCGGAGGTGGACTGCCACAGGAAGAGGGTGCGATTCTCCATTCCGGACATCCCGACCTTCTTTTTCCAAGGTATTAGACTTTCTTCTCGAGGTATTCTTATTTCTGCCTTTAAGGCACGGAGGTTGCTTGCTGGTGGCTGTGAGGCTTTCCTTGCCTCTGTTGTTGTTTCTGATGTCAGTGATAGTCCCAGTCCTTAGGAGGTGCCTGTAGTATGTGACTTCATAGATGTGTTTCCTGAGGAGCTGCCTGGCCTTCCTCCTCAGCGAGAAGTCGAATTTACCATCGAGCTTGCACCAGGTACGGCGCCCTTGTCTAAGGCCCCGTATCGGATGGCGCCAGCCGAACTCGCTGAGTTGAAGGCGCAGTTGCAGGAGTTGCTGGATAAGGGTTTCATTCGTCCCAGTACATCTCCATGGGGTGCTCCAGTTCTGTTTGTTAGAAAGAAGGATGGTTCTCTGAGATTGTGCATTGATTATAGGCAGCTGAACCAGGTGACGATAAAGAAGAAGTACCTACTTCCAAGGATCGATGATTTGATGGATCAGCTGCAGTCCGCGAAGGTATTTTCCAAGATCGACTTGAGATCTGGATATTATCAGATGAGGATCCGAGATGTTGATGTTAGTAAGACGGCTTTCAGAACTCGGTATGGACATTATGAGTTTTTGGTTATGCCCTTCGGCTTGACCAATGCTCCGGCGGCCTTTATGGAGCTGATGAACCGAGTCTTCAGGACCTACCTGGACCAGTTTGTGGTTGTATTTATTGATGATATTTTGATCTATTCTTCTTGTGAAGAAGAGCATGCCGCCCACCTTCGGGCAGTATTGCAGGTCCTGAGGGAGCACCAACTTTACGCCAAGTTTAGCAAGTGTGAGTTTTGGCTAGACGAGGTGCACTTCCTTGGGCATGTTATTTCGGGCAATGGTATCGCAGTGGATCCAGCCAAGATCGAGGCGGTGATGGATTGGAGCAGGCCGACTTCAGTGACTGAGATCAGGAGCTTTCTGGGGCTTGCCGGTTATTACAGGCGGTTTGTTCAGGGGTTTTCTTCAATAGCAGCCCCCTTGTCGAGGTTGACTCGAAAGGGAGTTCGTTTTGTGTGGACCAAGGATTGTGAACAGAGTTTTATTGAGCTAAAGAACCGCCTCACGTCAGCCCCAGTGCTGGTGCTTCCATCTGGGTCAGGTGGATTTGTGGTTTCCTCAGATGCGTCCCGTCGAGGTTTGGGCGCAGTTCTAATGCAGCATGGCAGGGTAGTGGCTTATGCTTCTCGACAGCTGAAGAAGCATGAAGAGAACTATCCTACCCATGATTTGGAGCTGGCAGCTGTGGTATTTGCACTTAAGATCTGGAGGCATTACTTATATGGGGAGAAATTTCAGGTTTTCACCGATCACAAGAGTCTGAAATATGTGTTCACTCAGAGAGACCTGAATTTGAGACAGCGAAGGTGGATGGAGTTCATTAAGGATTATGACTTTGATCTTTCTTATCATCCGGGTAAGGCAAATGTAGTGGCAGACGCCTTGAGTCGGAAGATGGTCATGTCATACCTCATGATTCGAGAATGGAAATTGTTCGAGCAAGTTGTGGAATCTTCCTTTAGAGTTCCACGTGAAGATGATAGAGCCGTGTTGGTCAGCTTGACTATGAGACCAGCAGTGTATCATGCTGTGATTGAGGCTCAGAGGGCAGATGTTGAGTTACCACAGATTCTCTAGAGGTCAGAGGTGGAATTGTGGGATGACGGTACTGTCAGGTTCAGAGGTAGACTTTATGTTCCGACCGAAGAGGACGTGCGCAGGTGTATACTTGATGAGGCGCACCGTTCGAGATTTGCAGTGCATCCTGGGACAACAAAGATGTATCATTGTTTGAGGAGGCACTTCTGGTGGCCCGGTATGAAGAAAGATGTGGCTGAATATGTGGCTAGATGTATGACTTGTCAGCAGGTTAAAGCCGAGCATCAGAGACCTGGAGGGTTGCTACAGCCCTTGCCGATTCCAGAGTGGAAATGGGAGCACGTGACGATGGACTTCGTGATGGGATTGCCTTCATCCCCTAGCAGGAGAGACGCTATCTGGGTCATCGTTGATCGGCTGACCAAGTCGGCACACTTCCTAGCCATTAGGAAGGACTGGTCAGTCGGCAAGCTGGCAAAGTTGTTTGTAGACCGGATCGTCTCTCTGCACGGGGTACCTTTGTCCATTGTATCAGATCGAGATCCGAGGTTTACTTCCAGGTTCTGGAAGAGCTTTCAGAAGGCATTGGGTACCCAGTTGGCTTTCAGCTCGGCCTACCATCCCGAGACTGACGGACAGTCGGAGAGGACTATTCAGACCTTGGAGGATATGCTCAGGGCATGTTGCCTAGACTGGGGAGGTTCTTGGGAGCAGCATTTGTCCACAGTGGAATTTGCCTATAACAACAGTTACCATTCCAGTATCGGCATGGCACCTTACGAGGCTTTGTATGGGCGACCGTGTCGATCTCCGTTGTGTTGGTCCGAGATCGGTGAAAGGCAGATAACGGGACCCGAGTTAGTGCAGCAGTGTACTGAGATTGCCAGGACAGTTCGGCGGAGGTTGACCGCAGCTCAGAGTAGGCAGAAAAGTTATGCTGACATCCGACGGAGACCACTTGAGTTTGAAATTGGGGACCACGTGTTTCTCCGAGTCTCACCCTCGAAGGGTGTGATGAGATTCGGGAAGCAAGGCAAGCTGAGTCCGCGATATATTGGGGAAACCGCGTATCAGCTGGCCTTGCCGCCCAGTCTTACAGGGGTGCACGATGTGTTCCATGTTTCCTTACTGAGAAAGTATGTTCAGGATCCGTCCAATGTTTTTGATTTTTCTGAGTTGGAGGTCGCTGAGGACCTGTCCTTTCCATAGTATCCTGTTCGTATTGAGGATCGCCGAGAACAGGTCCTGCGGAACAAGATTGTACCGTTGGTCAAAGTGATTTGGCAGTACCGCTCCGGAGGTGAGGCAACCTGGGAGCGAGAGGATGAGATGCGGAAGCAGTTTCCTTACCTCTTTTCGTAAGTTTCCTTGTGAACTTGTATCCCTGTTTTGACCTAGTTAATTCGAACAGTCAATTTCGGGGGTGAAATTCTTTTAAGGGGGGGAGATTGTAAGAATCGAGACTTTCGGATCCGGTTTTCGGGGTCGGACCCTGTAGTTCTGACCTTAGTGAGGGCTGAGGTTTTGTAGCGATTCGCGTCAAGACATCGAGACGCGTTTTGAACGGCGTCCACCGTTGCCGACGCGTTTCAGGTTCTGCCACGTGGGCTGGCTTCGGGCCGCGAGAGTACGGCCCTGTCGTGTCGCCTGAACGGCGTCCACGTGTGTCGACGCCTTTCAGACTGCGACTCTGGGATTGTCAGAGTACGGCCCTGACAAGTCGTCTGAACGGCGTCTGCCTCGGACGACGCGTTTCAGAGTCTTGTCAGAGCAGCCGTCACGTCACCTGATAGGCGTCCGTAGATGTCGACGCGTTTTAGCCAGTCTCTGGTTAACCCCGCGAGCCCTCCTTCTTTCCCTCATTTTTCCTCCTTCTCTCTTTCTCACCTTCCCTTCGGGCGAACTCGGCGGCGATTCCTCCTCCTCCCTCTTTTCCTCCCACCATTTCATCTTTCCCTCCACTCCATCCTCTACCTAGCTCCTACCACTACCACCTCCACTTCCACTGCGGCGTTTTACTCTCCGGACGGCGGCCGACGTCACGGTGGAGTAAGGACGACCACGGCGGTACCGGCGGCGGCGTGGGACGAGACGGGTGGACGGCTTGAAGCTCGGAGGCGTTCAAGTATCCGGTAGGGTGACGGTTCCCATAGTATTGTGTTTAAACCATGTTTTCCCCGTTTGAGCATGTTATGGATCTTTGGTTTTGGGGAGTAGAACAAGCATGTTTAGGAGTTCTTCTTGATGATTTGGGGGATTTCTATGAATGTGATTTCCTGTGGATTGGATTGCTCCTCTTTCTCCTCCATTTTTGGGTGATTTTGGGGTTGTTGGGGGTTGGAAAGGGAGCCCTCGGGCTCATGGCAGACTCTGGTTCCTGGGGTTGAAAGACGTCGTGCATGGACGACGCCTTTTTGAAGGGCGTCGGGCCATCGCGACGCCTTTTAGGCAGGAATCGCCTTACTGAGAGTCTGCCAGTTCGGGGATTCTGGGACTAAAAGACGTCATGGGTGGGCGACGCGATTTGAATAGCGTCGGGTAGCCATGACGCCTTTTAAGGCAGAAATCCCCTGAGTAATGTTTTCAGGAATTCCTGGATTTCTGTGCTAAATGGCGTCTGAGGATGTCGACGCCTTTCAAAAGGCGACCATTGGTGTCGACGCCTTTTAAGGCCTGATTCTGAAGACAATATTTTACATAAACCAGTACCTGGAGCTTGAATGGCGTCGGCATTGGTCGACGCGATTCAAGACAGAACAACACTAATTCATGCGAGTAAAATGTGTTCATACTGTTAGATAGTGGGTTAATGCATGCTTTAGTGCACTCGATAATGATGGATCCTTCATGACCGGATGACACTGCGTTGTGTGTCGTGCAATCGCGGGCTTTTCACGTGACCGGATCGTACTGTGCCGGGTTTTGGTGTTTTGTGTTACTGTGGACCTGGAGTGACAGTGTAGCACTTTATCACCCTGTGCTGGTGGGGGCGTGAGCACCGCGCCGGTGGGGGCGTGGGCGAGGTGACGCCTAGTGAGAGAGGGTCACCTGGTGAACCCCGGGGTCAGCTAGTACCGGTGTCGGAGTGGTACATTCGGAGAGTCACTCATGCTGAGGGAAGGAGTAACCACCTGAGCCAGTTGGGCCGGAGTAGCTAGTGTGCTATCCGAGGGGTTACTGCTTGGTCTCAGCGGGTCGAGGTTTTTCCCACCGTTGTTGTGTGGTTAGCGAGTTCTATCGAGACAGCAGTTGTGGGTTCCCTAGTCGGCTGGTCTAGAATATGCATGTTTATTATATTTCGACTGCATGTGATTTCACGTTAAGAATTAGGAATTGTACCTCCTGTGCTTATCACTTTACCGTTAGCTGTACTTTGCACTTGTGGGTGTGTGCGTGGGCAGTGGGGATCGAAGGATCCCTACTGAGTCTTGTCTTTGAGACTCACCCCTGCAGTTTTCAGGTGAGGACTCCCGACAGACCTAGCGAGGAGAGTGCGGCTGTGTGTTGAGCACCGTCAGCGGTTATTCCGGGGTATGCCCCGACGTAGTTGTTATTTTATTTCTGGCCTGTATGTTTAATTATTTCCTTTCTGTTGGAGTATGTAATTATTTGCTGTATCGAGTCGCATTGTAATAATTTTAATTCCTGCACTTTCATTTCAATTCAATGCGATGTGAATGTTTAGCTTAGTTTATTATTTATCTCCCAGACTTAATTAGATCCTGGTTTGATTCCAAATTAATGATTCGGTACCCATTTAGTAATCGGATCCCCGATTATAGGGTGGCGGGTCGTTACACAAATTCTAAGCCGTAACTCGAGTCATTGATAATGCACTGCGTGGCTCTACATCAATATGATTAATAGAACTTAATACAACAGTGGCAGATACTATGTGTTTACCCAAGGTTTGCTATTGTCTGTTGAGAGGACTGTTGATCATGACATTAGATGCCTATGGATAAGATTAGAGGAAAGATATAGTTCTCCACGTGTTTACCCGAGAACTATATTTCTACTCTACTCTGTCACCTATTGGTGGTAAAGCTTAGACTGGGAATAATGATCTACTGTATTTACCCGGGACCATTAAACCTGGGTGCCGAAGTATGATCGGATATTGCAAGGAGTTGCAATTATCATGAGATGATTGCTCTGAGATAATAGTATGATATTATGTGTTTACCCGAGGTCATGCTGTGATGCTTGTAGATTCTGATCCCCACTAGGAGACAGTCGGCGTCTCCCGTTCTGTATATTTGAAGGTTATACAGTCCGACAAAAATTAGTGGGAATAAAACTAGATAAATAAAGTCCATATCTTGTTTTAAATAAACTGATAGTTTGCTAATTTTAATTTGATTATCTCCTGTAGGCTAAAATGTCGCACCACAACTAGTTGCGTGGCATACTTGATGCCAACTATTTGACAGGAACCAATTAGTCGGACTGGCTCAGGAACCTGAAGATTGTCCTCAGGTCTGGGCAGATTGTGTAAGGAATCGCCATGAACGCAGCGGAAATAAAAAATGATTCCATTGTATCGGTTGCTGGGTCGTAAAACGAACATTAAAATCTAAGCGGGAAGAATAGTTCTTCACCTTTGCGGGGTTTCGAATCTCCCGTGGATGATGCCGACTCGGTAATCGTGCACGCGCACGATCTCTAGAGGTATCCACACGAGTTCCCGCAGCAGACGCGATTTCCTCCTCGTCTTGAGTGCTCCGACCACATCTCAGATCCACCATGCGCGGAGAGAGACAGATCCACTCCGAGAAGGAGAGAGAGAAAGGAGAGAGAGAATCTGGAGAGTAAAATTCGTCCAACCCACTTTTTACCACTCCCCCTTGGCCCTCCTTATATAGAAATAAGGATAAGCACAACAGTTAATCCTCATGATTATCCAAGAGTTTGGCCTTGGATAATTCTCCATTAAATCTTCATGTTTATCCTGCAGCTTTTCACAAAAACCCAGATAAGCATGAAATTTAACATCTCTCACCGTCTGACGAGAACTCTTATGTGTGTGACCCTCTAGGCCCATATATCAGTCCGGTTGCAGGCCCATTAAACTTAGAACTGTTTCTAGAGTTTAATATTTATTAATTAACATTTAAACATCACATGTAAAATGATTAATTTAATAAACAAGCGAATTATCATCTGATGATCAAATCACTTGGCCTTCTGATCATGAACAACACCAAACACTACCTCATGATCCCAGAAGATATAAGGGATACTGTTCCCTTCAATTGAACCTTTCCGTCTACAGATACCGCACAGATATAATCATTCACTCATGTAATGTACCGATAACGCAAGGGTATGGTTTTATAGTCAAACCCTCTATCGCATTATCCAGATGGATTCCAGTACACAGTTAATATCTAGAAAGACATCTCTTTCATTTGACCCTGGCCAGGGATTTCTGTGTACACATCCATGGGGCATTCTCTCTCCAGTCTTATACCAAGAGTGAGTGATCCCTTGTTGTTCACTCAATTACCTTCGCAAGCTTTCCACTGTATCTGAAAGACCGATTATGGTGGACTTAATGGTTAAAGCCCACGAGTCAGAGAATCAAGACACAATGGTCCACAAACAAGGTATCATTGGTGACTCAGGTCAAAGGACCAACTGTGCTACTGCAACATATGAATTCCCTGGTTGACTAATAGGTATAATTACCATCCAGGAATTCTTATTTGGGTATGTTCAGTGAACTCATTCTCTAATGAGCACCCACTTGTTTGTCTTAGTGTCACCACACGAGTGAATGTGAGATCATTCACCCTCACATATGAGCAGACATAACTTGTGTCGATCTTATCGGATATTTAATGTCCATCTCAAATATCCTATGATCGAGAACTATTTAAGACAATTGCCTTAGGATATTGATCTCACTATCACGATCTCATCATGATTCAATATCCCATACATTTGTCTATGGACATTCATTATGATAGTCGTTTGCGAGAACTATTAAATGAAGAAATAATTACCTTTATTAATAATCTGAACTAGAATGTACAATGATTGGCTTTGAGGCCACCCAATTCTAACATTCTCCCACTTGGACTATAGCCAATCACCCATGTGTCTAAGTCCCATAGACTTAAGGTGACGTTCTAAATTGTTTTGAGACAATGGCTTAGTCAAGGGATCTGCTACATTATCTTCAGATGAGACTTTCTCAACTACTATATCTCCTCGGGCGATGATCTCACGAATCAGATGAAATCGTCTCAGAATGTGCTTTGACTTTTGATGTGATCTTGGCTCCTTCGCTTGAGCTATTGCCCCATTGTTGTCACACAATAATGGAACAGGATGTGAAATGCTTGGAACGACTCCAAGCGCCGAGATGAACTTCTTCATCCAAACCGCCTCCTTGGCCGCTTCAGCTGCAGCAATGTATTCTGCTTCGGTCGTCGAATCTGCAGTAGTTTCCTGTTTGGAACTCTTCCAACTTACTGCACCTCCATTTAACATGAATACAAATCCAGACATGGATTTGCTGTCATCCATATCCGACTGGAAACTCGAGTCAGTAAATCCTCGAAGTTCCAAGTCGTTTCCTCCATAAACGAGAAATAGATCCTTAGTCCTTCTCAAGTATCTAAGGATACATTTCACCGCTTTCCAGTGTTCCTCACCTGGATCAGCCTGATATCTACTAGTGACACTTAATGGATGTGCCACATCAAGCCTAGTACATAGCATTGCATACATGATAGATCCTATTGCCGAGGCATAAGGAACTCTATCCATGTATGCCCTCTCTTCAGGTGTCTTGGGAGACATTTCTTTAGAGAGATAAATTCCATGCCTCATAGGAACGAGGCCTCTCTTGGAATTTTCCATGCCAAACCTTTTGACTATGTTATCTATGTACATAGATTGGGATAATCCAAGCATCCTTTTGGACTTATCTCTATAGATCCTTATTCCCAGAATATAGGATGCTTCTCCCAAATCTTTCATGGAGAAGTTTTTGGATAACCAAGCCTTTACTGATGATAACATTCCTACATCATTCCCAATGAGTAGAATGTCATCAACATAAAGCACTAGAAAGGTAACTGCGCTCCCACTAACCTTTTTGTATACACAAGGTTCATCTTCATTCTTAATGAAGTCATAAGATTTGATTGCTTCATCAAATCTTAAGTTCCAAGTTCGGGATGCCTGCTTTAATCCATAGATGGATCTTTGCAGCTTGCATACCTTGCTTGAATGCTCTTTGGAAGTGAATCCTTCAGGTTGTATCATATACACCTCTTCTTGAAGGTTCCCGTTAAGGAATGCTGTTTTCACATCCATTTGCCATATTTCATAATCGTAGAATGCAGCGATAGTAAGAAGTATTCTGATTGACTTAATCATGGCAACTGGAGAAAAGGTTTCGTCATAGTCAACACCTTGCCTTTGACGATATCTTTTTGCTACAAGCCTTGCCTTGTATGTGTCAATTTGTCCATCTGCCCCGATCTTTCTTTTAAAGATCCATTTACTGCCAATAGGTACCATACCTTCTGGCAGATCAACCAAGTTCCAAACTTGGTTGGCATACATGGACTGAATTTCAGAATCTATTGCCTCTTGCCATTTTTCTGATTCATGACTATTTATGGCTTCAAGGTAGGTTTGAGGATCATCATCCTCATTTAAGTGCACATTTGGTTTGCCTTCATCGATATGTCCAACATATCTTTCAGGCTGCTTAGGCACTCTACCTGATCTGCGAACCTTTTGTGTATCATCTTGAACAAGTTATTGAGTCGATGGTTCAGTAGATGAATCAGTGTTGATTTGTGAGTCCAGAATATCTTCCAATTCTATCTTGCTCCCACTGTCTTCTTTTGAAAGATATTCTTTCTCTAAGAAGACAGCTCTTTTTGTGACAAACACCCTTTGATCGCTAGGCTGATAGAAGTAATATCCAAAACTCTCTTTTGGATATCCCACAAATCTACATTTCTCTGTCCTAGAATCCAGTTTGTCTGGATCATGTCTTTTGACATGTGCAGGACAACCCCAGACTCTAACATGCTTAAAGTCTGGTTTCTTTCCTTTCCATATCTCATATGGAGTGGAAGGTACTGATTTACTCGGAACTTTGTTCAACAGATATGCATCAGTCAATAGTGCATATCCCCATAAAGAGGTTGGAAGTTTGGCATAACTCATCATGGATCGTACCATATCTAATAGAGTACGATTTCTCCTTTCCGATACACCATTTAACTGAGGTGTATAGGGAGGAGTCCACTGAGACAAAATACCATTATCCTTAAGATATTCTGTGAATTCTGTACTTAAGTATTCACCCCCTCGATCTGATCGAAGAGTTTTAATACTCTTTCCAGTCTGGTTCTCAACTTCGTTTTTAAACTCTTTAAATTTCTCAAAGACTTCTGACTTATATTTCATTAAATATATGTAGCCATATCTTGAGAAATCATCTGTAAATGAAACAAAGTATGAGTAACCACCCATAGCATGAGTGGACATTGGACCACATACATCACTATGTATTAGTTCCAATAAGTCCTTAGCTCTTTCTCTATGTCCTGAGAATGGAGCTTTGGTCATCTTTCCCATGAGACAAGTTTCACAGGTTGCAAATGATTCATAATCAAATGGATCAAGATATCCATTCTTTTGGAACCTTATGATCCTGTTCTCATTTATATGACCTAGCCTACAATGCCATATGTACGATTTATTCACATCCTTATCTAAGCGTTCAAGAGAATTATTTACCAGACAAACATCATATGAAATATCAAGTAAATATAATCCATTCAATAAATATCCGGAAGCAAACAATTTGTCTCCTTGATAAATTGAACAACCTTTATTCTCTAGCTTCATAGAATATCCTTGTCTATCTAAACTTGAAATAGATATGATATTCCTAATAATGGTTGGAACATAATAACAATCTATCAGTTCCAAAGAGTCTCCTGACGGCATCTGAAGTCTTGCTGTCCCCACAGCTAACGCAGCAACTTTTGCTCCATTCCCGAGCCTCAGATCCACGTCTCCGCGGTTCAATCTTCTTTTACTTGTTAACACCTGCAAGTTATTGCAGATATGAGAAACACATCCAGTATCTAATACCCAGGATGTTGATTCTCTATAAGACAAGTTAAGATCGATCATGAGAATACCTGAAGCTTCACCAAGCTTCTCCTTTGCTTTTTCTGCAAGATAAATCTTGCAGTTTCTCTTCCAATGACCTTCTTTATGGCAGTGGAAACACTGACCTTTATCATTGACTTTAGCTTTGTCCTTTTGTGCCGCCGGTTTGCTTTTCACTTGCTTCTTAGGCTTACCTTTCTTAAAGGTCTGTCCAGCTTTTCTTTTCTTGTTGGTCTTACCAACAAGCATTACATTTGGCTTATCTTTCTGGATAGTGCCTTCAGCTGTCTTCAACATGTTGAGCAGCTCAGTTAGTGAAACTTCAATTTTGTTCATATTGAAGTTGATAATGAATTGTGAAAATGAATCTGGAAGGGACTGTAGGATTAAGTCAATGCTCAGGTCTTTGTTCATAACAAAGCCCAGTACAGCAAGCCTCTCAATCCACTCTATCATCTTGAGCACATGAGTTTGCACAGATGTGCCCTCGCTCATTCTGGTCCTGAACAATTTCTTAGATGTCTCATACCTTTCTGTTCTGGATTGTTCACCAAACAACTCTTGTAGGTGATTCAGAATGGTCTTAGGTTCCATGTTATCATGCTGTCGCTGCAGTTCATTATTCATTGAACCGAGCATATAACACTGGACCTTGACAGAGTCCTCCTTCCAATTTTCATACATCATTAATTCATCTTCGTTAGCATTATTACCGGGTTGCACTGGATCTGGTTGATCCAGGACATAGGCTAGCTTTTCGCACCTGAGGACAATCTTCAGGTTGCGTAACCAGTCAATGTAATTTGGTCCCGTGAGTTTATTTGCATCAAGTATGCAACGGAGGGGGTTAGGTGACGACATAGCGACCTACATGGAAATATATAAAATGAGCAGATAGTTCTTAAAATCAGATTTAGGACTTTTAATCTAGATTTATGCTCCCACTATTTTTCGGCGATCTGTATTACCCTCTAAGATACCAAACGGGAGATTCCGGTGATCTCCTAGTGGGGATCAGAATCCTTTGGGCAACATGCATGTGACCTTGTGGTAGCACAACAAATCACATCAAGTCCCTTAGGCAGTCAACTCTTGACAGTTGCAACGTTTGCAATATCCGATCGATTTAACCCCTGAATTAGAATGACCTTGTGGTAGCACAACAAATCAATTTGATTCAGTTAAGTATATCCATCATTACTTAGATGACATGAATTCATAGTGCAATCCTTGTGGTAGCACAACAAAACTACACTATTTGTCCACTCATCTTAATGACATCACATGTCGTAGACCTAGTTTAATTTCTAAATCAAATAGACCTTGTGGTAGCACAACAAATCCGTTTGAGATAAGAATTATCCTAAGATCTATAATGATGGTGGGTTACGTGGATTATTCTTAATATCTCACGTTTACAACTTAAGTTTTAAAAGAGGGTTTTGAATTTGATTTGTAAAAATCGTACTATCAATAGTATTTCGATTTGAAGTATCAATATACTTAATAGAAATATATATATGATAGCATAGTCCACAAATATCACATATGTGCAGAAAAATTAAATGGGGATGATCATGGACTGCTTAAACTACTATGGAATCATCGGAGCCAAACGATGATCCATAATAGGATCCTAATGTGAAAACAGCAACACTGGTTCCATTTGATGCGAGTCCTCCCACCAGAGGTGTCTTCAGAAGATCCCGTCCTCTAAACTTAATCCGATACATTTAAATACAAAATTCAGGACTCGCAGGTCCACAAATGTACATTTAAACAATTAGAAACCTTGATCTTATCAAGGGGAGTACAATCTTATAGGAAGGTAGAAAGTACACTTGGATTAAGAGTGAGGAGGACACGCATGTCCTATTTTAAAATACCAAATGAAATAAGCATCGCATCCATTCACATCATTCATCACATGAAAATTCTAAGTCCATGATCATCCCACCATAAAACACATCACATGCATCACAATCATCACATAATTGCTGTTTGGTATTAAATTTTATAAATATAAAATTATAATACAAATTAGTTTTCGAAATAACATTTATTTCAGCATTATCAATAATATTTAAAACATTATTGACAAATAAACTAACTAAACTATTCAGTTAATCTAAATAATGATTCAAACAATTTGAACGACAAAGTGTAATCAAGTTATGCATGAAATTAGTTTAAAACAATTTTAAACTAATTAAATTAACAGGGAAATTAATTATCTAAAACAATTTTAAATAATTAACTAACACCCATTAATTATAAAGCCCTTTAATAGACTAACAGTTATTAAACACTTTAATAAACTGTTAATAATCATAAAAATTAATTAATAACACTTATTAATTATTCTTATAATTTTATGTTTTAAATTTTTTTTAAAACATGCATAAATGGGCTAAAATTGGGTTTAAAGGGGGTTAAACAGGTATTTAAAAACAATTTTTAAAAAACTGAAAATGGGCCCAGCCCATTAGGGCCCAATTGGCCCGGACCCGGACCGTGGCTCGGCCAGGGGCCCTGGCTCGGCCAGGGCGCACCCTGGCTCGGCCAGGGCGCCGCCCGGCCCCCGCCCGGTCCGATCGGGTCGGGACCGGGCGGTCCGGCCCGTTCAGCCAGGTTCGACCGGCCCCTTCTATTTCAACAGAAACCTGCAACCCTAATTAGCAGCAGACGACGGCGGTTGCGGCGATGGCAGCGCCGCCAGGCGCCGGCGACGGCGCCACCAGGCACCGCCGGCGACGCCCCCACCTCCGGCGGTCAGCCCGGCACCGGTGGGGCAGCCGGCGGTGGCCAAATGGCCCTTGAATCGTGCCCTAAACTCCCCTTGAAAATCTGATTTTCCAGGTTTAAAAACCCGAGTTCGGGCTCGATTTTTAGCATCTCCAAGGGCACTCCGGTGCCGATTTCCATGCCTAATGAGAAGTGGTGACTATCACCAAGAGATCTAGGGATTCTTCCGGCCATCCCAACGCTTGAGATGCACATACGAAGCCGCCAAAGTACCCCGGTTCATCATCACATGACGAACTCCGAAAAACCCAAATAAAAATCCGAAAAATACAGAAAAATAATCAAATTGATCGTGATCATCATATGAACACTAATCTGTCATTTTTAATCAGATTAAACACAAGAACACGTACAATACGGGTTCTTCACGCATAACGAGAAAACACACAAAACGGTGCCGTTTTACAACCGAACCAGCGAACCTGGCTCTGATACCACTGTAAGGAATCGCCATGAACGCAACGGAAATAAAAAATGATTCCATTGTATCAGTTGCTGGGGTCGTAAAACGGACATTAAAATCTAAGCGGGAAGAACAGTTCTTCACCTTTGCGGGGTTTCGAATCTCCCGTGGATGATGCCGACTCGGTAATCGCGCACGCGCACGATCTCTAGAGGTATCCACACGAGTTCCCGCAGCAGACGCGATTTCCTCCTCGACTTGAGTGCTCCGACCAGATCTCAGATCCACCATGCGCGGAGAGAGACAGATCCACTCCGAGAAGGAGAGAGAGAGAGGAGAGAGAGAATCTGGGGAGTAAAATTCGTCCAACCTACTTTTTTACCACTCCCCCTTGGCCCTCCTTATATAGAAATAAGGATAAGCACAACAGTTAATCCTCATGATTATCCAAGAGTTTGGTCTTGGATAATTCTCCATTAAATCTTCATGTTTATCCTGCAGCTTTTCACAAAAACCCAGATAAGCATGAAATTTAACATCTCTCACCGTCTGACGAGAACTCTTATGTGTGTGACCCTCTAGGCCCATATATCAGTCCGGTTGCAGGCCCATTAAACTTAGAACTGTTTCTAGAGTTTAATATTTATTAATTAACATTTAAACATCACATGTAAAATGATTAATTTAATAAACAAGTGAATTATCATCTGATGATCAAATCACTTGGCCTTCTGATCATGAACAACACCAAACACTACCTCATGATCCCAGAAGATATAAGGGATACTGTTCCTTTCAATTGAACCTTTCCGTCTGCAGATACCGCACAGATATAATCCTTCACTCATGCAATGTCCCGATAACGCAAGGGTATGGTTTTATAGTCAAACCCTCTATCGCATTATCCAGATGGTTTCCAGTACACAGTTAATATCTAGAAAGACATCTCTTTCATTTGACCATGGCCAGGGATTTCTGTGTACACATCCATGGGACATTCTCTCTCCAGTCTTATACCAAGAGTGAGTGATCCCTTGTTGTTCACTCAATTACCTTCGCAAGCTTTCCACTGTATCTGAAAGACCGATTATGGTGGACTTAATGGTTAAAGCCCACGAGTCAGAGAATCAAGACACAATGCTCCACAAACAAGGTATCATTGGTGACTCAGGTCAAAGGACCAACTGTGCTACTGCAACAAATGAATTCCCTGGTTGACTAATAGGTATAATTACCATCCAGGAATTCTTATTTGGGTATCTTCAGTGAACTCATTCTCTAATGAGCACCCACTTGTTTGTCTTAGTGTCACCACACGAGTGAATGTGAGATCATTCACCCTCATCATATGAGCAGACATAACTTGTGTCAATCTTATCGGATATTTAATGTCCATCTCAAATATCCTATGATCGAGAACTATTTAAGACAATTGCCTTAGGATATTGATCTCACTATCACGATCTCATCATGATTCAATATCCCATACATTTGTCTATGGACCTTCATTACGATAGTCGTTTGCGAGAACTATTAAATGAAGAAATAATTGCCTTTATTAATAATATGAACTAGAATGTACAATGATTGGCTTTGAGGCCACCCAATTCTAACAGATTGCCTACGTCTTGGATAAAGAACCTCCTACTGAACCAGCATTAGATGCTCCAGAGGAGGAAATGATTGCATATGAAAAGTGGAAGGAAGACTCTACCATGACCCAATGCTACATGTTAGCCTCTATGAGGAATGAGTTGCATAGGCAACATGAGGAAATGGATGCTAGATCCATCATGCTCCATTTGAAGGAGCTGTTTGGTGAGCAGTGCAAAATCGAACGATATGAGATATCTAAGAATATGTTCAAGGCTTAGATAGCAGAGGGAACTTCAGTACAGGCTCATGTACTGAAGATGATAGAATGGGTGGAGAGGCCGGATGCTCTTGGGGTTACACTTCCTAAGAAGATGCATACTGACCTCGTCTTATCTTCCCTTCTACAATCATATGCTCAGTTCATTGTTAACTTTAACATGAACAAGATCCAGACCACCTTGGCTGAGCTACTGAACATGTTGAAGACTGCAGAGGGGAACCTTGTGAAGGATAAACCCCAAATCCTCATGGTTGGTAGAACCAACAGAAAGAGACTTGCGGTCCAAGCCTTTTGGAAAGGTAAGAACAAGGTTCAGAGAAAACAAAAGGTTGTCAAGAAAGACAAAGGCAAGAGTGCTGAGAAAGGTGATTGCTTCTACTGTCACCAGACGGGCGACTGGAAGAGAAATTGCAAAGAATACCTCAAAGACAAGGCTCAAGGAAGTGTGAAGTAGCAGGACGCTTCAGGTATCTATATGATAGATGTAAACTTGTTAATAAGAGATTGTACATCATGGGTATTAGATATTGGATGTGTATCTCATATCTATAATTCTGTGCAGGCACTGACAAGAAGACGCAAGCTGAGGACAGGCGAGGTGGAGCTGAGGCTAGGTAACGGCGCAAGAGTTGCGGCGATCGATGTGGGGACAGTGAAGCTAAAGCTACCATCCGGAGACACTTTTTCATTAGATGATTGTTATTATGTACCTAGCATAATAAGAAGCATTATTTCTATTTCATGTTTAGATAGAATTGGATACAATTTATACTTTGGGAACAATAGTTGTTCAATTTATTTAGGAAATAAATTAATAACTTATACTATCTTGTCCAATGGTTTGTATCTATTAAATGTGTAGGCTTGGACACATTGGTGAAAATAGACTCCAAAGGATGCATAAAAATGGATATTTAGATCCATTTGATTATGAATCATATGGAACCTGTGAATCATGTTTAATGGGTAAAATGGCTAAGTCTCCATTTAGTGGAACTGGAGAACGAGCCAAAGACATATTAGAACTTATACATTCAGATGTATGTGATCTTATGTTTACTCAAGCCATTGGTGGTTTCTCATACTTCATTACATTCACTGATGATCACTCAAGGTTTGGATACATATACTTTTTGAAGTATAAATCTGAAGCTTTTTAGAAATTCAGAGAATTTAAGAATGAAGTGGAGAAACAAACTGGAAAGAGTATAAAAACCATCCGATCCGATCGGGGTGGTGAATACCTGAGTACAGAGTTCATTAAATAATTAAAGGATAATGGTATCATTTCTCAACTTACACCTCCTTATACACCTCAGATGAATGGTGTATCAGAAAGGAAAAATCGTACATTAATGGAGATGGTGCGATCTATGATGAGCATGTCCAAATTACCAGTGTCCTTATGGGGATATGCACTTAGCTCTGCTATGTATATCCTGAACAAGATACTCAGTAAATCTGTTGAAACCACTTCATATGAGATATGGAATGGAAGGAAACCAGACCTTAAACATGTTAAAGTCTGGGGATGTCTTGCTCATGTTAAAAGACATGACGCAGATAAGCTGGGGTCCAGAACTGACAAATGTAGATTTGTGGGATATCCAAAGGAAACTTATAGATATTTCTTTTATCATCATGGCGAACAAAAGGTGTTTGTCGCTAAGAGACCTGTCTTTATGGAAGAAGATTATATTCTCCAGAAGGACAGTGGGAGTAAAGTAACTCTGGAAGAAATTCCAGACCCACAAACTGCTAATGGTTCATTAGATGAACTATCAGTTTCTGAACCTGTTCAAAATAATACACAGGAACCTCGTCGGTCTAAAAGAGTACCTAAACCATCAGAAATATATATGGGACGTATTAATTTGGATGGTTCAATGATACTCTATAATGAGGATGATGATCCTAAGACTTACCAAGAGGCCATTGAAAGCCCAGAGGCCGGGAAATGGCGGGAAGCCATGAATTTTGAAATACAGTCCATGTACATCAACCAAGTTTAGAACTTGGAAGATTTACCCGATGGTATAGTACCTATCGGCTGCAAATGGATCTTTAAAAGAAAGATCGGTGTAGATGGACATATTGAGACTTATAAAGTAAGGTTAGTGGCAAAAGGCTATCGTCAAAGACAAGGTGTTGACTATGACGAAACCTTTTGACCCGTTGCCATGATTAAGTCTATCAGAATTCTTCTCGCCATTGCTGCCTACCATGATTATGAAATCTAGTAGATGGATGTGAAGACTGCCTTCCTCAATGGAAACGTTGAGGAGGAGGTGTATATGATACAACCAGAAGGATTCACATCCAAAGAATCTCCAGGCATGGTATGCAAGTTGCAGAGGTCCATTTATGGACTGAAGCAAGCTTCCCGAAGCTGGAACATAAGATTTGATGAGGCGATCAAATCTTATGGTTTCATTAACAATGAAGATCAGCCCTGTGTGTACAAGAAAAATAGTGGGAGCGCAATCACATTTCTGATTCTTTATATTGACGACATCCTACTCATTAGGAATGATGTAGGAATGATGTCATCAGTAAAGATATGGCTGTCAAAGAACTTCTCTATGAAGGATTGAGAAGAATCATCTTATGTATTAGAAATACGGATCTATAGAGATAGATCAAAGAAGATGCTTGCTTTAACCCAATCCATGTACATAGAAACTATTGTCAAAAAGTTTGGCATGGAAAATTCCAAGAGAGGTCTCATACCGATGAGACATGGAATTTCACTTTCTAAAGGTCAGTCTCCCAAGACACCTGAAGAGAGGGCTGTGATGGATAAGGTCCCCTATGCTTCTGCTATAGGCTCCATCATGTATGCCATACTATGTACTAGACCTGATGTAGCATATGCTCTAAGTGTTACGAGCAGACATCAGGCAGATCCAGGTGATGAACACTGAAAGGCTGTGAAATGCATCCTTAAGTACTTAAGAAGAACTAAGGATCTATTTCTAGTCTATGGAGGAGGAGACTTGAAACTGAAAGTATACACTGACTCGAGTTTTCAGTCTGATCCTGATGACAGCAAGTCAATATTAGGTTTTGTTTTTACACTCAACGGGGGAGCAGTGAGCTGGAAAAGTTCCAAGCAGGAAACCACTGCTGATTCGACAACAGAAGCCGAGTATATTGCTGCTGCTGAAGCCGCCATTGAAGCTGTATGGATGAAGAAATTCATCGGCGATCTTGGTATGGTGGAAAGCATATCTGGTCCCGTCCCACTGTTGTGTGACAACAATGGGGCGATTGCTCAAGCGAAAGAGCCGATGTCTCATCAGAAGTCGAAGCACATTCTGCGGCGCTCTCATCTAATTAGGGAGATTATAGCTCGAGGAGATATCGTAGTGGAAAGAGTTCCTTCAGCCGACAACATAGTAGATCCACTGACAAAGCCTTTGTCTCAAAATGTCTTTGAGCGTCACTTAGAGAATATGGGTATTCTGTATAAAAGTGATTGGCTTTAGTCCAAGTGGGAGATTGTTAGTATTAGATGGTCTCAAAGCCAATCCGATACTATGTATTGATTCAGTTTATTAGTAGATGACATTAATTCATTGTGTGTAATTAATTCGATCCATATTTATCGTATCACGATGAAGTCCATGAACATGTGCAATAATCTTCGGATTATGATGAGATCATAATTACGGGACCGAAGGTTTATAAACACATGTTCTTAATTGTTCCGAGTCATAGGATGTTTGAGAAGGACATCAAACATTAGGATAGACTAGTATACGTTACTTCAGCTCATATGATGAGGGTGACTGATCCTATAAGTCACTTGTGTGGAGACACTATGTTGGACCTGTAGGTGCTCATTGGCGAATGAGTTCACTGAACTGATCCGACTATGAATTGCTGGATGGTAAATACTTCACTGTTAACCAGCTCGATTCTTTTGTCACGGTTGCATAGATGATCCTTGGACCTGAGATGCCAAAGATATCTTGTTGGTAAGTTTCTGAACTTTGACCTTGACTAACGAATCCCTAACCAAGGGTTATCAATAAGTCAAGTGATCGGGTTCAGGGAAATGTCTTCGAAGGTAATTGTGTGTTCAATATGGGATCATCCGCTCTCGGTAGTTTGAGAGAGAATGTTCCAGGAATGCTGCGCTTAAGTCCCAGGCTAGGGCGGACTCTGTATCAGATAAAGAGTTATCTGATATAGATTAGCGGCATCTGATTCAAGTGAATCGACCGGCTAGGGTTTAACAGTAAACCATACCCTAGGTCGATTCGGGAACATTGCACAGATGAAGGATTATATCTGCACGGTAACCGATGACGGAAAGGTTCCAATAGAGGGTTGCGATAACCCCAGTGCCATCCAGGATCACGCGATGTTGCTTGGCATCCAACGTGATCGAAAGCCCGTCCGAATTTATTGTGGGATATTAAATTCGGTTGATTAATTAAATATAAGGATATTAATTAATTCAGTGGGTCCGTAAAGAGTTACTGGGCTTAATGGGTTATTAACTAGACTAGTATTTGGGCCTAGAGGGTCACACGCAAAAAGTTTTCAAGTTGATGGATAATCCGACAGGATTTCGGATAAGTCTACCTTTTTACAAAAAACTGCATATAGGCTTACTATAAAAGAATGGATACTACGTCGGGGGCTAGCAACCCTAACCTAGCCATCGTTCTTTCTCTCTCTCTCCTCTCTACTGGGCTTGCGACACGAGGCAGCCATCTGGAGGCTCCGCTTCGATTCCCGACTGCTCCGCCTTTCGTCTGACGGGAGATTCCGAATCCGCATGTCGCGGCGGATTACGCGTAGCCAAATAGGATCCACGAACGCCGCATCGAGCGAGGAGGCGAGGACAATCCATCGCGAGGAGAACTGCATGGATACCGCTAGAGGCCGGGCACCTGCGCGGCTTGCGGCATCGCTCCGACGGAACCGGAAAACGAATGCGGATTCGAATCCGCGCAAGGTAAATCCGATTTACTATAGTTTTATTTTGTTAATCGAAACGGGATGGATCTGATCCCGAAATATTTTATTCCGCTGCGTTTTTGGTCGGATCCCGACACAGCGATCCTAACATATACAATAATATTAAGGGCATATATATAATATGTGTATTATTGGGCTTATTTGATAAATAATCTATTGATATATAAAATGCCCTAGGGTTTTTCTTTAGCCGAGGCGATTAAATACGGGATTGGTTAACGAGGCCGGTTCAAGCTGCCGCCATAAACACTCCTATATATCACCCTTTATTCTCCAACCCGCAAAAGAGGCAACCCATTCCATCACTTGTCGTCAACTGAAAAACAAGAAGAGCTGGACTCTTCTTTTCCTAGAACCCTCTCCCTCCTTCTTTGCCATCTAAGAGCAAGAGGTGTGACGTCTGAGGGTTGTGCAGGTTGAAGGAGAAGGATCCCGTTGCGGCGAAAGGTTCAAGTGGATCTACTCTAGAGGCCGTACGCTTGTGCAGCTCGTAGCTTCGAGGAGTTCGGCGTCGTTATTCACAGGACAACGTGTTCTGTGCAAGTAAAAATCTCATCTGATTTTTAGATCGTTTTTATTGCATCAATCGGAGCCCGAACTAGTTTGTGGAATTCATTTTTATTTTTTGTTCTTTTGCTGTGAACAATTTCCTGAGGTTTTACAGACCGAACGAAACCTAACACTCCTCTCCTCTGTCCTATGCAGTGATGAAGAAGAGGATGGAGAAGGGGGGCACCGGCCAGCCTGGCCGACCACGTTGGCCCCGTCTGGGGCGGAAAGGACGGTCGGTGGCGTCGCTTTGGCCCCCTCCCTGCCATAGGGGGTGCAGCGACTAGGGTTTCCCCTAGCCCTGTGTGTAGGGAGGGCGCGAGCTGGGCCGGTCCAGTCGAACCGGCCAGTCCCTACTAGGTCTTAGCTAGCCAGGGCCCTTTTGGGTGTGGCCTAGCACGGCCCAGGTGCCCGGGCTAACCCAGCTAGGCTAGGTTGACCCAGCTCATGGGCCTCCTCCCCTTTATATATATATATATATATATATATATATATATATATATATATATATATATTGAGATTAAATGTTATTTACAGTTTTAAAAATGTTTTGAAATTAAAATCATATTTATTCTCAATTTTAAATGTGGCCAAATTAAAAGATTGTGATCTTTTAAAGGTATTAACGAGTTGTTAATTTAGAAATATTAGTCTACATGTTAGATTAATAATTAATGACTTATTGGTTAATCTAATTGTTAGATTAATGTCATTTTTATTTATAATTACTTTAAATGGCATGGAATGTTTCTAGATATATTATTTTAGTGTGTGTGCACATGTGATGTGTTGTTAAATGCTTTACAGCAAAGGAATTAAAGCATGATAGAAATTAAAAGTTTTAAAAATTCAAATTTAATCTCAATTTTGATTGGAACCCGATTTTGTGAAAATTAAAATTAAATTATTTTTGAAAAATTTAATTTCTAGCCCATTGTAATGCATACCTTCATATGTGGATGGTTAAAAGTTAACCGTAGTCATGGATATGCACATTTGTCTATATCATGTGATGATGTGGAATGATGTGGATTGATGATTGGTAATGAGTTTAATTAATTTTAAGTAAATATGGCTTGCATGCCATGCCTCTTTCTCACTCCAATGTAATTATATCTCCCTCTTGTGATGTACTTCGCCATATGTATTATATTACAAAATGTACATTTGATTTATGTAGTATTTTCATTCAATTGTTGTAATTGATCGTGATGAAAGATCCAGGAGCGAAGATGATTAACAGATGCAACAGTGAAGGACAAGGAGATGTGATCCCCTGCTTAATGCTTGCAGCAATTGATGTAAATGTTATGTTAATGGTTTTGTGTGATTGACCATATGGCTCTGGACAAATTATTGTACTATCTATCACCACACTAAATGAACATGTATGATTGATACATAGTTTGTTAGTTTGATTATGAATCAAATTATTATCTAGATATAAAAAAATATATGTGATATATTTATAATCTATAACGTAAGTTGAGATCAACTTAAAATTTTAATCAAATCCCTTGTTAAAATATTTAAACCGTAGCGCGTTAGTTGAGAACTAATTGTGTTGCCTATCCATCATTATAGTTTTAGATGCTTAGATCTAGATTGTACAGGTTTATTGTGCTATACACAAGTCCTGTCTTCCTATTTCTAAGACTATAACTATGGCAAGCTAATGCCTTACCACGGGGTAGAGGATGCTGTTACTAGTAGCATCCGAATCTATTGTTGTAACGTAATGATGGTAATGCTTAAACCATAAGCTAGTGGTTTGTTGCGCTATCTACAAGACCACTAAATTTATGTGGGCCAAATAACAATTAGATATTGCAAGGAGTTGTAAGTGCCAAGAGTTGGCAGCTCTATAATCTTGGTGTGGTTTGTTGTGCTATCCATAAGACCACATCATGAGTAATTGAGATTCTGATCCCTACTAGGAGACCGTCAGCATCTCCCATTATATATATCTGAGGGTTATACAGCTCGTCGAAAATTGGTAGGAGTAACATTTTATAAAAGTCCATATCATGTTTTTCTAGCAAATTGAACATCTGCTAATTTTTAATATTTTTTCTTGTAGGCAAAAATGTCGTCACACAATCTACTCGGTGGCATACTTGATGTCAACATGCTGCTAGATCCAAACTATTCTGATTGACTCAGAAATCTCAAGATTGTCTTGAGATTTGAGCAAATTGCCTATATCTTGGAGAGTGAGATGCCGCCTGAGTTGACATTTGATACCGCTGAAGATGACATGATTCTGTATAAAAAATGAAAAGATGACCCTAATCTTGCCCAAAAACATGGATGTCAGATCCATCTTTCTTCACTTGAAGGAAATGTTTGAGGAGCAGAGTAGGATTGAACGATATGAGATATCCAAATCCCTATGTAAGGCTTAGATGGAAGGAGATCTTCAGTACATACTCATGTATTGAAGATGATGGAGTGGATAGAGAGGTTGGAGGCTCTTAAGGTGTCTTTACCCAAGGGGATGCATGTTGACCTTGTCTTAGGCTCACTTCAAGCTTCATACTCACAGTTCATAGTGAACTTCAACATGAATATGATTTAGCGACATTAGCTGAGCTGCTTAATATGTTGAAGACTGCTAAGGGTAACTTTATGAAGGAAAGCCCATTGTCCTCTTAGTTGGTAAGACCAATAAAAAGAGAAAAGTTGTCCAAGCCTTTAAAAAAGGCAAGGACAAGTAGTAGCCCAAGAAGAAGCTCACTCTGAAGAAAGACAAATGTTATGTCTTGCACTTTTATAACCTATAAATGAATTTAATTAATTTAAATTAGATCAATTAATTAATTATTGGAATCTATAATGAGTTTAAGTGAATTGTTAACTTAATTATAAAAGCTTCTTAGCTCAATTATACTACTAAGAATAACCCACTAATTTAGTTCAAATTCTGGGTTGATGCATTAGACGACAATATACTGAACTAATGATAACTTTCTGTAGAAAATTTTGATTTTGGTATGGTTGGTACCATTGGAAAGAGCTAAAAATATTTACAATCTTGTAGAAGACTATTTTTACTAATTAAAATATTTTAGATGTCAAAAATATCGATAATCAATTTTAGAAAGGGCTGCCCATAGAAAACAAGTCCTAATTAGACTAAGATTTGAATTAGAAAATAAAAGATGATATAATTAAAATTAACCACGATCAAAAAAGTTATGTATGATATATTTGACTTGAATTAGGAATAGAACATGATAAATTTGAATATAATTAAGATTCTACTTCATAAGTAAAAAGTCATAATTAGAATCCTACTTGAATTAGTATTATGTACATAGATTTATTTGACACAGTCCTAGTGTTTTAAGTATACTTCGTGAATAAAATTATAAATTAAGTAAAACAACTCCCATTAGAACGATGACTCAAAATTCTAGAAGTTTTATGAAGGATATATATTTAAAAGAAGTCGTTTACTAGTCAGAGTCCGCACATCTTTAGACGAGAAGACAATGTGCCAGATTTATGAGTTTAGAGTGCTAAGTAAAGCAAGTTATTAAAATAGGCATATATTTTTCTATAAATGTCAAAAAATAGTAAGATTAGTGGCCTTGAAAATATAACAAAAAGTTTTAAAACTTTATGAAAGAGAGTGTTTCCTAATTAGGACGTTTAACGGGTCAAATTTAAAGGTCTTCATAAAAGGAAACTGCAGGTAGCATGAACAGAGTCTGATTTGTACTAAGAAGTTACTTTGACTTAGAGATTAAGGCATAGGGAGTAGGAGTTCAACTCCAGCAAATAAAGAGGGTGTTAGTGATTATATTATGATGGTAAATAAGCATAAATAGAGCTTTGGGGTCGTGCTCAAAGCTCTATTGCATGCAGCTCTCTTCTAAAGGTAAGTTCATGTGGTGTTCTTGAGAGAATAGAGTTGATTAATAGTTATTTCTTTTGAGAATTTGATTTTAATAAATATTTTCTGTTATTGGAGGCTTAGAGAATGTCGATAAGAGCTTAGAGAATGTAGATAAGAGATTAGAAGATGAAGAAACTATGGATTGACACCAACGAAGCCATAGGAGAACTAAGAGCCGATCTTTCTTTAAGAGGTAGGTGGATAACAGTAAGTATGATTTATTTTATATTAAAAATTATATTACTTTTAAAGACTTTCAAAATCTAATAAATTGGTAAGAAGTTTGATTTATATGTCTAATTTATGATCATCAAGTTTCAGATTTTTTGTGATCTTCTTTATTATTTATTTCATGATTATTATCTCAGCCTATGTTATTTGTCCGTTCAATCTGTTTTGTTTCCAATTATGCATGAGTTACAGATGCTTGTTATTCTTGGTCCGATGTTCAATTGAGCTATAATTTTTATAGAAGGTAACCCTAGATGTTAGTTGCATGCCCCATAAATTTCATAATATTAAGAGTTCTTGTGATATTTATTCTATAAATTAGATCAATTAATTAATTATTAAAGTCTATTAGTGAGTTTAAGTGAATTGATTTAGTCTAATTAACCCAATTATAAATCCCATTATCCCAATTATACTACTAAGAATAGCTCACTAATTTAGTTCAAATTCTGGGGCATTAGACAACAATATAGTAAAATAATGATAACTTTCTGTAGACAATTCTGATAAAGGCACAGTTGGTGTTATTGGAAAGAGAATAAAAATATCTATAACCTTATAGGAGACTAGTTTTATTAATTTAGATGTCTTAGATGTCAAAAATATCGATAATCAATTTGAGAAAGGATTGCGCATAGAGAACAAATCCTAATTAGACTATGATTTGAATTAAGAAATAAAAGATGATATAATTAAAATTAACTACGATATAAAAAGTTATGTATGACATATTTGATTTGAATTATGAATATAACATAATAAATTTGAATATAATTAAAATTCTAATTAATGGGTAAAAAGTCATAATTAGAATCTTACTTAAACTAGGATTCTGTACTAGACTTATTTGACAGAGTCCTAGTCTTTTAAGTATAACTTCATAAATAAAATTATAAATTAAGTAAAACAACTCCCATTCGAACGATGACTCAAAATTCTAGAAGTTTTATGAAGGGCATATATTTAAAAGAATCGTTTACTAGTCGGAATCCGCACATCTTTAGACGAGAAGAAAATCTGCCAGATTTCTGAGTTTGGAGTGTTCACGACAATAAGTTAGTAAAATAGACATATTTTATTTTTTATAAATGTCCAAAAATAGCAATATTAGTGGCCTTGAAAAGGTAACAAAAAATCATAAAGCTTTATAGAATAAAGTGTTTCCTAATTAGAATATTTAAGGGGTCAAATTTAAAGGTCTTCAGAAAAGAAAACTGCAGGTAGCGTAAACAGTCTGATTTGTACTAGGAAGTTACTTTGACTTGAAGATTAAGTCATGGGGAGTAGAACTTCGACTCTAGCAAAGAACGAGGTTGTTAGTGATTATATTAGAAAGGTAAACAAGCATAAATAGAGCCTTGGTGTTGTGCTCAAAGCTCTATTGCATGCAACTCTCTTCCAAAGATAAGTTCATGAGATGTTCTTAAGAGAATAGAGTTGATTCATAGTTATTGCTTTTGGGATTTTGATTCGAATAAATGTTTTATGTTATTAGACGCTTAGAAAATGTAGGAAAGAACTTAGAGAATGTAGATAAGAGATTAGAAGAGGGAGAAATTATGGATAGATTCCAAGGAAGCCATAGGAGAACTAAGAGCCGACCTTTCTTCAAGAGGTAGGTGAATAACGCTAAACATTATCTATTTTGTATTAAAAATTATATTACTTTTAAAGGCTTTAAAAAACTAATCGATTGGTAAGAAGTTTTATTTATATGTCTAGTTTATTATCATCAAGTTTCAAATTTTTTTTAATTTTTTTTACTATTTATTTCATGATTATTATATCAGCCTATGCAATGTGTCCGTTTAATCTGTTTTGTTTTCAATTATAATCACATGAGTTACATATGTTTCTTATCCTTAGTCTGATGTCCAATTGAGCTAAATGTTTTAATAGAAGGTTACTCTAGATGTTAGTTTTATGCCCCATAAATTTCATAATATTCAGAGTTCTTGTGATATTTATTCCGTAATATTCTTTTCAAACTATATAATCTGTCATAACAGTTTTGAAATCCTAACTTATGAATCATATATATTTCTTGCTTCATATAACAATCAAACCAAATTTTGTGGAGATATTGGTTATATTATCCTTGACATTTTTGTAAATTTTGAGAATTTTATGACCCCGTTTTCTTTTAATTTGCCCTCTGTTTTGATTTGTTGAAATTCTATTTGAGTCGGATTTCCAGGAAGTGGGAATACAAAATCATATTGAACCAATGCATAAATTGATAAAACTTTGTACACACTTTACATATGATCCATTTGACATGTTCCTCAAGTTTGACAATTTTATGAATCTGTTTGATATTATTCAATCTATTTATTAGTTTTTTAGTTTTGAAAATCAGTTTTGATGGCTGAAAAATATGTTTGTTATTCCAAAAATTCTAAGAAAATTTCTTTGGCTATATTTTATGTCCAGTAACCTATTTTAATCAGATTTACTTTGATTATCTATTTATATGATCATGTTTACTCTTTAAGTGATTATTTTGTACATAAAAATATGTATTTTAACTCTTATATGTAAGTATCACTTTGTCAAATTAATTTCCAGATTTATGATCATTATGAAATCTGTGAAAATATGTTTATGTCATATTTGTTTGATATATATTTGGACATTGCCATTTTAAGGAGATTTGGGTTCATTCCATAAGCGTCCGTAGATGCGTTCTACCCGTGAGCAATGGGAAAATCCCGGTGATTGTGTTTTCTTTGCAGTTATTCGAGGTGGGACCATAGACTCTCCAGTTATGTATGTGCCATGACCTTAGCATATTTGTCTATATGCTCTGGTATTTATTTGTTCGGCTCCTTATATGGTAGTTGGATGCATGTCTATTCGATATGCTTGGATTTAATTTGTTTGGCACATAATTATGTAATATAATTTTCTATTTAGATTCATTTGATTCAACTTATAATCTGCTCAGTTTATTCTTTTGACATCTACGTTCAAAGATTTTGATCTAAGTCTATTTGATTAAGAATTCATGTTCATTCTGATTAGCTATTTTGACAATATAAACTTTGATTTAATAAGCTACTATGCCATCATAAATTTGTTATATGTTCAGTTCGATATGTTCAGTTTGATATGTAATCTGTTCAATTTATGGCTAGTAGACTTATTCAGTTAGATAAGAATATGATAATACTATATATGCTATATATTAGTCGATTCATTCATGCTATTAGAAAACACATTTGATTTGATAAGCTTATATCTGACTATATTTTGTATCATGTTCTTATTTGAGCTATATGTAGAACTATGTAAGATCATGTTTGGTATAATTGTATAATGTGATTTGTAAAATTTACTAGATATTAAGTCATGTGGATGGTTTGAAGCCTACTGAGTAGTTGTACTCATAAACTATATCAATATTTTTAGAGTCTAAGAAAGAGAATCTAAATTTGAGGAGATTTCTGATCGAACCATTTGACATCTTCAAGAGATTATCTAGATTTAAATTTACAGCTTTCTTAGATTTGATGTAGTAGGGACAATGAGAGATTAATGTATTTTTCTTTATTTGGTAAGATTGAGAATCTATATAAAACTTAAAGGATATTGTAATTTGTGAACCTTGGTATTGGCTATGTTTAGATATTTGGATTAGTTGATGGTTATAGTATTTATTTAAATCACCTTGTGGTTGTTTAGCTCTCATATTTGTTTGTTATGGTGAAATTTGTTAGGAGATTACGTAGTCGGACTCCGAGTTGAAAAAAAAAAAGAACCGGATCTGAAACATAACAACGAAGGAGCAGAAAAGGGCGAGTGTTTCTATTGTCATCAAAACGGACACTGGAAAAGGAACTGTAAGAAGCATCTAGATGACAAAACTGAAGGAAAGTGAAGCTTAGAGAAGCTTCAGGTATCTATTTGCTAGACACATACTAGTCCATTAGAGATTTCATGTCTTAGATATTAGATATTGGATGTGCCTCTCATATCTACAATTCTCTATAGGTGCTGACAAGTGAAAGAAAGCTGAGCAAGGGCATGGTGAAATTGAGGCTGAGAAATGGTGCAAAGGTTGCGGTAGTCGTTGTAGAGACTGTTAGTATTAGTTGGCCTACAAACCAATTGGATACTTTGTATTATTTAGTTATTAATAAAATGGCATTATTTCATTGTGTATATAATTCGATCTTGTTTGTGTATATAATTCGAGCTTGTTTATCGTTTCACGATGAAATCCATGAACATGTGCAATGGTCTTCGGATTATGATGAGATCATAATTCCTTGTCTAGGGCGGACTCAGTATTAGATAAGGAGTTATCTGATACAATTTTGCGGCATTTGATCCAAGTGAATCAACCCGCTAGGGTTTAACAGTAAATCATACCCTAGGTCGATTCGGGAACATTGCAGGGATGAAGGATTATATCCACGCGGTAATCGATAACATAAAGGTTTCATTAGTGGGTTGCGGAACCCTAATGCCTTCCGGGATCATGCAGTGTTGCTCGGCACCCAACGTGATTGAAAGCCCATCTGAATTTATTGTGGGACATTAAATTCGGTTGATTAATTAGTATAAGGATATTAATTAATTAAGTGGGTCAGTAAAGAGTTACTGGACTTAATGGGCCATTCATTGGACTGGTATTTGGTCTTAGAGGGTCACATACAAAAGGTTTTCAAGTCGGTGGATTTATTTATAGGTTTTATGATAAGTGTTGGTTTTTTTGAAAAATCGCAAAATCACTTATTATAAAAGAACTGCTGCTAGGTCAGAGGATAGCAACTCTGACCTAGCCTGCCACCCCCCTCTCTCTCCTCTCTCTCTCCTCGGCACCCCATTCAGAGGTCGGCCCCATGGAGGTTCCACTCCGTCTCCCGCCTGCTCCGCTTCCCATCTGACGGGAGTTCAGAATCCGCATGTCGCGGAGAATCACGTGTAGCCAGACGGGATCCGAGGACGTTGCACCGAATGAGGAAGCGAGGACGATCTATCGAGAGGAAGACCGCATAGATACTGCTAGAGGCCGAGCACCTACGCGGCTTGTGCATCGTACAGACGGAACCCGACGAATGCGGATTCGAATCCACACAAGGTGAAAATCCAATTTTCTCCTTTTAATTTTAATACATGAAATGGCATGGATCCGACCCTTCTATCTGTTGTGTTTTTTCTCGGATCCGACATAGCGAACCTAACAGTGGTATCAGAGCCAGGTTCTATTATGTTATTCGTCGTTTTGGTCCCCAAACCGATCGTTCTTTATTATATTCCATGATGTAATTTGATTTAAATTGATAGAACGATGTTCATGAGATGAACACTAGAAATTAGATTTTATTTCTAACAGAAAAATCAAATTTTTTGTGTAATTCGTGTTGTTCGTGGACGAAGAACGGTAAATTTCACTTTTTATGGACACCCCAAAAGGTAAATTTCACTTGCGGGGGGGGGGGGGGGGGGCGCTCGGGTTGCAAACGAGCATGGAAGGGGGTGGGCACTGCTGGTCGACCAGGGGCCTTCAGCACCGTCACCAGCACCCCTGGCCGCCGGGCAGCGCTCTGCCAGGCAAGGGCCCCCCGGCCGGCGCCTGCTGGCGCCTGCTGGGCAAGTGGCCGACGGCGGGGCGCCGCCACCCCCCTCTTGCGCGCAGGGAAGGGGGTGGGGCCGCCTTGTTGGGCGGGGCCGGGCCGGGACTTGGGTCCACCCTTTGGGGGGTATGGGCCCGAGCCTAGCTACTGGCTGGGCTCGACCCAAAGGCCAGACCGGGCTCAGTAGGGCTGAGCCCGTTTGGTCCTCTTAGGCCAGACCCAATAACCCCTCCCCTTATTGGCCTATTTAAATTTTTATAAAACAGAGTTTGATTTCCCTTTTTAAAATGAGATTTTAAAATTAAATTAAGTTCTATTTTAGAGTTAATGGGGCCAAAAAATAGATTTTAAATCTATATCAATCAGCAAGATGTTGTTAATTAGTAATTAATCTAAATTGTTAGATTACTTGACATTAATGATTGGTAATTTAATTGTTAAATTAATCTCATTAATTTCAATTCATTATAGACCGGTCAATTTAGTATGTATGCACATGTGATGTGATGTTATTACTTTTAAATATGATTTAATTGCATGTTCTACAAAATAAAACTTTTTCAAAAATTCTAATTATCCAAATTTTTGTCCTTGGTTTATGAAACCAAAATTATATATTTTCAAAAATTTACTTTTTAGCCATGTGATTCGCTAATTCATGTGTGGCTTGGTTAATAAAAAAAACGGTGGTCATTGATAAGCACTTGATAAATATTTCATGTGATGATGTGTGGATGTGGATCAATGGTGTGTGATCTATTTTATTAATTGTTAATAAATAGAGGTTTGCGAACCTCTCCCTCTCTCGTATTCTATTGTATCTCTACCTCCCTCATTGACGTACTCGCCATAAGGCCTTCTTTTAAATTATCATGCAAGTTCAGAATTTATTATGTAATTTGATCGAGGCGACCGAGCTTGGAGTGAGGATGATCCACAATTGCAACCAGGAAGGAAAATGAAGGAGTTCATTCACCCTGTGTGTTTGTAGGATTATGATATAAGTGTTATATTGTTTGTGTGTGTGCTTGACTGTATGGCTCAAGTCAAACCACTATGCTATCTATGAGCACACTATAACATGTATGTGATGCATGCTCTTTATTTTGATTGTGAATCAAATATCTAGGTTATTAGTATATACATTAAATATATGCGATATATTTAAATACTATCACCTAGGATAAGATCAATGTAAAATAAACAAAACCTTAAACATAAAGTCTAAGCCAGAGCTCGAGGCATTGAGAATGCACTACATGGCTCTCTATTAATATAGTTTTAGAACTTGATTCAGTGATGGCACTTTCTTGTGTTTCCTGGGATTTGCCACCATTTGATGTAAGGGCTATTAACTATGGCATTATGATGTCTTAAGATATGAGTAGAGGAACGACATAGCTATCCCTACGTCTACCTAGGAACTAGATTTAACTCTATTCTGCCATGTATTGTTGGTAAAACTTAGACCAGAGATAATAGTTTGCTGTGTTTACCCAAGACCATTATAGACCTGGGAGCCTAAGCAAGATCAGATATTACAAGGAGTTGCAATTACCATGAGATGGTTGCTCTAAGATAATAGTATGATACTTGTGTTTACCCAAGGTCATACTATGAGTTTTAAAGATTATGATCCCTACTAGGAGACAGTCGGTGTTTCCCATTTTTTATATCCAAAGGTTAAACAGTCCGACGAAAATTAGTGGGAGTAAAACTAGATAAAAAGACCATATCTTGTTTTAATGAATAACTGAATATTCTGCTAATTGAAACTTTTATCTCCTGTAGGCTAAAATATCGCACCATAACCTATTGCGTGGCATACTAGATGCCAACCGATTGACAGGCCCTAATTACTCAGACTGGTTCAGGAACCTGAAGATTGTCCTCAGGTCTGAGCATATTGCATATGTCTTGGATGATGATTCTCCTACTGAATCAACATAAGATGCCCCAGAGGAGGACATTGTGTCATATGAGAAATGGAAGGAAGATTCCACCATGGCCCAATGCTACATGCTAGTCTCTATGAGCAATGAGTTGCAAAGGTAGCATGAGGAGATGGATGCTAGATCCATCATGCTCCATTTGAAGGAGCTATTTGGTGAGGCAAGTAGAATCGAAAGGTATGAGATATCTAAGAATATGTTCCAGGCTCTAATGGCAGAGGGATCTTCAGTGCAGACTCAGTGCTGAAGATGATAGAATAGGTGGAAAGGTTGGATGCTCTTGGGGTTCCACTTCCCAAGGAGATACATACTGACCTAGTTTTATCTTCTCTTTCACAATCATATGCTCAATTCATTGTTAATTTTAATATGAATGAAATCCAAGCATCTTTGGCTGAATTACTGAACATGTTGAAGACTGTAGAGGGGAACTTTAAGAAGGAAAAACCCCAAATCTTTATGGTTGGTAAGACCAACAAGAAGAGAAAGGCAGTTCAAGCCTTTAAGAAAGACAAAGGCAATAAACAGGAAAAGGCAAAGGTTGCCAAGAAGGACAAAGGCAAGGGAGTTGAGAAGGGTGATTGCTTCTACTATCACCAGAAGGGCCACTAGAAGAGAAATATCAAGGAATACCTTAAGGACAAGGTGTTAGGTTCGCCTATGCCCGGATCCGACTAAAACGCAGCGGATAAAATTAATTGAGATCAGATCTGTCCCGTTTCGATCTACAAAACCTTTAAATGGTAAATCGGATTTACCTTGCGTGGATTCGAATCTGTGTTTGTCCGGTTCCGTCGATGTGATGCCGCAAGCTGCGCAGGTGGTCGGCCTCTAGCGGTATCCACACGGTCTTCCTCTTGGTGAATCGTGCTCGCTTCCTCGCTCGCAGTAGCGTCTGCGGATCCTGTCTGGCTGCTTGTAACTCTTCGCGACATGCGGATTCAGATTCCCGTTGGATGGGAAGACGGAGCAGGCGGGAGTCAGAGCGAAGTCTCCCGGGGCCAGCCAGAGGTGGGGGTCCCAGAGACAGAGAGGAGAGAGAGGGGGGCGGCTAGGTCAGGGTTGTTGGCCCCCGACCTAGCAATGGTTCTTTTATAATAAGTGTTTTCGTATTTTTTCAGAAAAACCCATACTTATCTGAAACCCCGTCAAAAAGTCCACCAACTTGAAAACCATTCCCTCTAGGCCCAAATACCAGTCCAGTTAATGACCTATTAATTCCAGTAACTTTTTACGGACCCACTGAATTAATTAATATCCTTCTATCAATTAATCAACCGAATTTAATGTCCCACAATAAATTCGGACGGGCTTCCGATCACGTTGGGTGCCAAACAACATTGTGTGATCCCGGAAGGTATTGAGGTTTATGCAACCCATTATGGAAACCTTCCCGTTAACGGTTACCGCGCGGATATAATCCTTCATCCGTGCAATGTTCCTGAATCGAACTAGGGTATGGTTTATTGTTAAACCCTAGCCGGTTGATTCACTTGAATCAGATGTCACTAATCTATATCAGATAACTCTTTATCTAATACATAGTCCATCTTGGCCTGGGACTTGAGCACATCATTCCCGGAACATTCTCTCTTCTATTACCGAGAGAGGATGTTCCCATATTGAACACAAAATTACCTTCAGGGCATCTCCTTGAATCTGATCACTTGAGTTATTGATAACCCATGGTTAGGGATTCGTTAGTCAAGGTCAAAGCTCAGAGACGTACCAACAAGATATCTTTGGTGTCTTAGGTCCAAAGATCATCTACGCCACCGTGACAAAAGAATCGAGCTGGTTAACAGTGAGGTATATACCATCCAACGCCTCATAGTCAGATCAGTTCAATGAACTCATTCATCAATGAGCACCTACAAGTCTAGCATAGTGTCTCCACACAAGTGACTTATAATCAGTCACCCTCATCACATGAGCTGAAGAAACCTGTACTAGTCTATCCAGATGTTTGATGTCCGTGTCAAAAATCTTCTGACTAGGAACATTTAAGAACATGTGTTTATAAGTCTTCGGTCCCGTAATTATGATCTCATCATAATCCGAAGACTATTGCACTTGCTCATGGACTTCATCGTGATACGATAAACAATGATCGATTTAATTACATAATGAATTTATGCTATTATATTAATAAATTGAATAATACATAGTATCTCGGATTGGCTTTCGGCCCACCTAATACTAACACAAGGCTCAAGGCATAGTGAAGTAGCAGGATGCTTTAGGTGCTGACAAGAAGGCGTAAGCTGAGGACCGGCGAGGTGGAGCTGAAGCTAGGTAACGGAGCAAGAGTTGCGGCGATCACTGTGGGGACAATGTGTTGGGTTCTCGAGTGTCTCTGGATCTCCCGTGTAGCGAAAATAAAATAAAAACGGAGATCCGTTCCTATTTCGTAAAATCTAAAAAACGGATTATCAGATAATCGGTTCTTACCGTGTGAGGATTTGAATCCGCAACCGTTCAGTTCCGTCGGTGCGACACCGCAAGCCGCGCAAGCGCCCGGCCTCTAGCGGAGTCTACGCGATCCTCCTCGCAACAGATATCCTCACGTTCCTCGTTCTTCACAGCCCAAGAAACCTCCGCCGGTCGCCGCAACGCGCAGACGATTTCCCGTCGAACGGGAGTCGGAGAAGTGGCGGAGCAGATCCGGGGATCCGGATCTGGCCTGGGGCGCCAGAAAGAGAGAGAGAAACAAAGGAGGGGGCGGCTAGGGTTAGCAACAGCTTGGCCTGCTCAGCCCATTCGCTACATTTTATACTAACCGCACGATTTTTCATAAAAACCCCCGGTTTATATAAAACCCACTTATTTATCCATTGCCTTGAGAATCATTTGTGTGTAACCCTCTAGGCCCAATTACTAGTCCGATTAATAGCCCAGTAAGCCCAGTAACTCCTTATTGGCTTTATAATCATTTAATAACTCTTTATTAATTAATCAATCAACCGAATCAATGTCGCACATTGAATTCGGTCGGGCCTCCAATCACGTTGGGTGCCAAGCAACACCGCATGAACCCGGAAGGTATCGGGGTTAAGTAACCCACTCTTGGAACCTTTCCGCCGATAGTTACCGCGTGGATATAATCCTTCATTCGTACAATGCTCTCGAGTCAACTCAGGGTATGGCGTGCTGTCAAACCCTAACCGGTCGACTCACTTGGATTGGATGTCGCTGATGAATATCGAAAAACTCCTTTCCCGATATTATCGTCCGCCCTGGCCAGGGACTTTCGCACATCCTTCCTAGAGCATTCTCTCTCTAAGTACCGAGAGCGAATGATTCCTTATTGACACACAATTCCGTTCGACAGTATTCCGCTATACCCGATCCTTAGCTGTTTAGAATCCCGTGGTTAGAGATTCATAAACCAAGGTCAAAGCACAGATGTCCACCGACAAGGTGTCCTTGGTGTCTCAAGTCCAAGGACCATTCACGCAACTGCGACAATAGAATCAAGCTGGTTGACAGTGAGGTACAATACCATCCAGCGATTCAGTCAGATCAGTTCAGTGAACTCATTCTCCAATGAGCATCTACAGATTCGCCTTAGTATCTCCACACAAGTGACTTATGAAATCAGTCACCCTCATCATATGAGCAGGAGTAATCTGTACTAGTCTAACCGGATATCCGATGTCCTTTTCGGATATCCTCCGACTAGGAACGATTAAGAATATGTGTGTTTAAGTGATCAGTCTCATTAGTATGATCTCATCATAATCTGATCACTATCGCACATATTCACGGACTTCATTATGAGATGATAATTAATACGATTCACACACAATGAATATTATGCCATTATATTAATAAATGAACGAGATTTATATAGTCAGATTGGCTTGTAGGCCACCTAAGACTAACACAGTGAATCTCAAGTTATCATTTGAAGACTATTTTTCATTAGATGAATTCTATTATGTACCTAGTATAATAAGAAACATTATATCTATTTCATGTTTAGATAAAATTAGGTACACTATATCCATTGGGAATAATAGTTGTTCTATTTATTTCAGAAATAAGTTGGTTGCTTTTGCTTTATTATCCAATGGATTGTACTCTATCAATGTGTCTTATGATAGTCTTAATGTCGGTGATACTCTTAATAAGAGAAAATATGAAGTGAACATACCCTACCAATGGCATTGCATGCTTGGTCACATTGGAGAAAACATACTTCAAAGATTGCATAAATATGGATATTTAGATCCATTTGATTTTGAATCATTTGCACATGTCTATAGAGATCATCGTGAGACGACAATCAATATCGGATTATAGACACAATGAAATTAGGCCATTTTATTAATAACTGAATAATACAAAGTTTCTGATTGGCTTGGAGGCCGCCTAATACTAACAATAAAGACTGGTTGTGGTGGGATTCGATGAAATGTTTCTTGAATAGCTTCCTGAATTGTCAGAAATTGCAGATGGATCCATCAGTGAATGAGGTGAACTAGGCTTAGGGAGTCTCCACTAGCATGGTGGCAAATGCCTGGCAGGGAACGACATTTTGGACTTGGTGCAACCACATATGTGACTAGAAATTGCTGAAGTGGGTCTCTGGATCTCCTTGCCCATTGTGCATCTTGAAGTTGTTGGTGGGGAACTTCTTGGGTACGTACACATCAAGGGTCACCTGAAAGAATGGCAAGAGATCCTTATTGTTGTCAATAGGGACATCTCATGACTAGCTGTCCTTAAAGAGAGCTTCGAGGCATTGTTCGTAGCTCTTTAACCATTGCTCATGCTTCTTTAACCTCTTTTCTAGGTCCTAGCACCAGTAGTCCATTAACGTATCCTACCTAAAGACAGAGGAGGGGGACGACTGAGTGGTATGATGACTTGGATTTCCATCCTCCCATTATCGGTGAGGGGAGGAGTGGTTGGCCCTAGTAGCCTTTGATATAAGGGGTTGTAGATCGTAAGTCAGATTTAGCTTCTACAAATGTAAACTGCTTGCTACCCTTTCCCTAGAGAGTTACTGGCTAGGCAAGTGACAGTGGTGGCACATGAGATGCTGGTAGGTGTTCCTACATGAGGGCAATAAGAGTACCCAACTTCTCCAGGGCAGTGACCAAGGGATCGACGCTGTTGTGCGAAAGTGTCGATGTCGCCACTTGGGGACAGGATTGCCGCATGAGGTAGTGAGAGCATGATTATGGAAGGATGTTCTTGCATGATTGCGGTTGTTGCCTATACCCATAGCTTCTCGTCCAGCTCCTACAAACAGTGCCATTCCTATAGTGGTCGGTGTTAGTATTAGGTGGCCCGAAAGCCAATATGATACTATGTATTATTTAGTTTATTCATATAATGGCATAAATTCATTATGTAGTTAAATCGATCTTTGTTTATTGTATCACGATGAAGTCCATGAACATGTCCAGTAGTCTTAGGATTATGATGAGATCATAATTACGGAACCGAAGACTTATAAACTCATATTCTTAATTGTTCCTAGTCGAAGGATGTTTGAGAAGGACATCAAACATCTGGATAGACTAGTACAAGTTTCTTCATCTCATATGATGAGGGTGACATATCTTATAATTGACTTGTATGGAGACACTATGCTGGATCTGTAGGTGCTCATTGATGAATGAGTTCACTAAATTGATCCGACCATGAATCGCTGATACGTAACTGTTAACCAGCTCGATTCTTTTGTCACGGTTGCGTAGATGATCCTAGGACCTAAGATGCCAAAGATATCTTGTTGGTACATCTTTGAGCTTTGACATTGACTAACAAAATCTCTAACCATGGGTTATCAATAAGTCAAGAGATCGGGTTTAGGGAGATGCCCTCGAAGGTAATTGTGTATTCAATACGGGATCATGGCTCTCGGTAATAGGAGAGAGAATGTTCTAGGAATGATGCGCTCAAGTCCCTGGCCAGGGCGGACTATGTATCAGATAAAGAGTTATCTGATATAGATTAACGGCATCTTATTCATGTGAATCGACCGGTTAGGGTTTAACAATAATCTATATCCTAGGTCGATTTGGGAACATTATACGGATGACAGATTATATCCGCGCGGTAACCATTGACAGGAAGGTTCCCATAGTGGGTTGCATAAACCCCAATGCCTTTCGGGATCACGCGGTGTTGCTTGGCACCCAACGTGATCGGAAGCCCGTCCGAATTTATTGTGGGATATTAAATTCGGCTGATTAATTAATATAAGGATATTAATTAATTCGGTGGGTCCATAAAAGGTTACTGGACTTAATGGGCCATTAACTGGACTGGTATTTGGGCCCAGAGGGTCACACGCAAATGATTTTCAAGTTGGTGGACTTTTTGACGGGGTTTTGCATAAGTGTGGGTTTTTTTGAAAAACTGCGAAAACACATATTATAAAAGAACCGTTGTTATGTCGGGGGCGAGCAACCCTGACCTAGCTGCCCCCTTCTCTCTCCTCTCTATCTCTGGTGCCCCCCTACCTCTGACCAGCCCCGAGAGACTCCACTCCGACTCCCCCTTGCTCCGTCTTCCCGTCCGACGGGAATCTGAATCCGCATGTCACGGAGAGTTACGCGCAGCTAGATAGGATCCACGGACGCTACTGCGAGCGAGGAAGCGAGGACGATCCACCAAGAGAAAGACCGCGAGGATACCGCTAGAGGACGGGCACCTGCGCGGCTTGCGGCATCACACCGACGAGACCAGACGAACGTGGATTCGAATCCACGCAAGGCAAATACTATTTACTATTCTTGGTTTTGTTGTTCAAAATGGGACAGATCAGATTTCGTAATTATTTTATCTGCTGCGTTATGGTCGGATCCGGACGCAAACGAACCCAATAGTGGTATCAGACCCAGGTTCCACTATGCTCTTCGCTGTTTCGATCTCCGGATTGACATTTTTATTATGTTCCATGCAAGTTTTCTTTATTTTAATTGCATGAGCCATATTCATTTGATGAACATGGTAAATTAATTGTAATTTATTGCATTAAAATAGGAATTTTCTAGTGTGCGTTTCGTGTTCTTCGTCTGATGAAGAATGGGCACAAATCGACGTCTTTTCGGGCTCCCCAAGGGTTGGGGATTGGTCACCAACACCTCGGATCCCCCTAGGGATCACCAGCTGGCGCCAGAGAAGCCCACTGGTCGGGCCCCTTCTCCTCCTCCATCTTCCTGCATGTTGACAAACGGAGGGGGGGTTGCTTTTAATGAAAACTGGCCATGGAGGCCGGGGTTGGGGGAGCAACCGCCGGCGACCAGGGGTCACCGGCGCCGTTACGTGTGCCCCTGGCCACCGGGCGGCCTCCCACAGGGAGGGCCCCGCTTGCTGGCACCTGTGGGGCAGGCTGCCGGCGGTGGGGCGCCAACACCCCCCCCCCCCCCCCCCCCCCAATTCACCCTACGCAGCTAGGGTTTCCCTAGCTGTGTCGGGTGGAAGGGGGCGGGCCTGCTAGGCCGGGCTAGGCCTAGGCACCTGAGCTAGCTCGGTGCCCGGCTGGCTCGGGCCGGGCGTTGGCTATGCTCGGCCAAGGGGTTGGATCAGGCCCATCCCATTTGGGCTGGTTGACCCCTTTTGACCTGGCCCAATAAACCCCATTTTCTCCTATTTGCTGCCCTTATTAAAACAAAATTTAAATTTAATTTTGAAATGAGATTTTTAAATTAAATTAAGTTATGTTTTATATGATTTAGAGGCTAGCAAATAAATTTAAATAATGGGGACCGTTTTTAACAAATTGTTGTTAAATATATGATTAATCTAATTGTTAGATTATGAGATATTAAAGTTAATTAATTTAATGGTTAAATTAATTTCTTTATTATCATAATTTTTAATTTGCATGGAATATTATAAATCTCTCAATATGTAGTTTTTTGCACATATGATGTGATTTAATTGCTTATTTAAGTTCGATTTAAAATTAACATGTTTAGAACAAAATAAAAACCTTTTCGAAAATTCGAATCCAAATTTTGTTTGGTCCTTGGATTATTAAACAAAAACTAAATATTTTGAAAATTTTATTAGCCATGTGATGTGCTCAATTATGTGTGGTTTGTTTTAATAAAATTACACGATGGTCATGGATAAGCACGCAATATTATTCATGTGATGATATGTAGATGTGGATCGATGGTGTGTGTATGGTTTATTAATAGTTAATAAATAAGGGTCTGCGAGCCTCTCCCTCTCTCATATTCTATTGTATCTCTACCTCTCTCCTTGATGTACTCGCTATAAGGCTTCCTCTTTTAAATTATCATGTAATTAGAATTTGTGTTGTAATTTGATCGAGGCGGCTAAATGTGGAGCGAGGATGATCTACGACTGCAACCAAGAAGGAAATGAAGGAGTTCATTAAGCCTATGAGTTTGTAGACTCATGATATAAACTGTTATATTGTGTGTGTGTATGTGTTTGATTGTCTGGCTCAAGTCAAACCACAGTGCTATCCATGACCACACTAATGATATGTATGCGATGCGTGTATTTTTATTTTGGTTACGAATCAAATTTCCTAAGTTATTAGTATATGTAATATATATTCGATATATTTAATACTATCCCTATGAGACCAAAAAAAATAAAATAAAACCTTTGTTACAAAATCTAAGCCGGAGCGCGAGTCATTGAGAATGCACCGCGTGACTCTCCATCAATATAGTTAATAGAACTTAAAATCGATGGTAGTATCTTCTATGTGTTTACCCGAGATTTACCATCTTCTGATGAGGGGACTATTAATTATGGCATTAGACGCCTTTGGATTAGAATAGATGAACGATATAGATACCCACGTGTTTACCTGGGAACTATATTCTTACTCTACCCTATCACGTATTGACCAGGTATAATGGTCTACTGTGTTTACCTGGGACCATTAGTAACTTGGAAGTCGAAATAAGATCGGATATTGCAAGGAATTGTAATTACTATGAGATGGTTGTTGTGAGATAGCAATATGAGACTATGTGTTTACCCGAGGTCATACTGTGATACTTGGAGATTCTGATCCTTACTAGGAGACAGTCGGCGTCTCCTGTTCTGTATATCTGAAGGTTATATAGTCCGACGAAAATTAGAGGGAGTAAAACTAGATAATAAAAGTTCATATCTTGTTTTCATTAATGAACTGAATTTCTACTAATTAAAATTTGATTATCTCCTGTAGGTTAAGATGTCGCACCATAACCCATTGCGTGGCATACTGGACGCCAATCGTTTGATAGGCCCAAACTACTCAGACTGGCTCAGGAACCTGAAGATTGTCCTCAGGTCTGAGCAAATTGTTTATGTCCTGGATGAAGAACCTCCTACTGAACTGGCATTAGATGTCCCAGAGGAGGACATATTGACATACGAGAAATTGAAGGAGGATTCCACTATGGCCCAATGCTACATGTTAGCCTCTATGAGCAATGAGTTGTAGAGGCAATATGAGGAGATGGATGCTAGATCAATCATGCTCCATTTGAAGGAGCTATTTGGTGAGTAGAGTATGATCGAAAGATGTGAGATATCTAAGAATCTGTTCAAGGCTCAGATGGTAGAGGGATCTTCAGTACAGACTCATGTGCTGAAGATGATTGAATGGGTGGAGAGGCTGGATGCTCTTGGGGTCTCACTCTCCAAGGAGATGCATACCGACCTTGTGTTGTCTTCACTTCTACAATCATATGCTCAGTTCATTGTTAACTTTAACATGAACAAGATCCAGACTACTTTGGTTGTTACTGAATATGCTAAAGACTGCAAAGGGAAATCTTGTGAAGGATAAACCCCAAGTCCTTATGGTTAGTAAGACTAGCCGGAAAAGACTAGCAGTCCAAGCCTTTAGGAAAGGTAGAAGCAAGAATCAGAAGAAGCCGAAAGTTGTCAAAAAGGACAAGGGCAAGAGTCCTGAGAAAGGTGAATGCTTCTACTGTCATCTGAAGGGCCACTGGAAGAGGAATTGCAAAGAATACCTCAAGGACAAGCCTTAAGGAATTGTGAAGCAGCAGGACCGTCAGGTATCTATATGATAGATGTAAACTTGTCAATTAGAGATTATACATTATGGGTATTAGATACTGGATGTGTTTCTCATATCTGTAATTTTGTACAAGCACTGATAAGAAGGCGTAAGCTAAGAACCAGCGAGGTGGAGCTGAGGCTAGGTAATGGCGCAGGAGCAGCGATCGCTCTGGGGACAGTGAAGCTCAAACTACCGTCTAGAGACACTTTTTCATTAGATGAATGTTATTATGTACCCAACATAATAAGGGATATTATTTCTATTTCCTGTTTAGGTAGAATTGGGTACACCTTATCTGTTGGGAACAATTGTTGTTCAATTTATTTCAGAAATAAATTAATAACTTCTGCTTCGTTATCCAATGGATTGTACTTATTGAATGTGTCTCATGATAATTTAAATATCAATTCTTTAACTAAAAGAAATAAGTATGAAGTGAACAAAGCCTACCTATGGCATTGTAGGCTTGGCCGCATTGGTGAAAACAGACTCTAAAGGCTGCATAAAAATAGATACTTAGATCCATTTGATTATAAATCATATGCAACCTGTGAGTCATTTTTAATGGATAAAATGACAAAATCTCCATTTTCTAGAATTGGAGAACGAGCCAATAACTTTTTAGAACTACTACATTCAGATGTATATGGTCCTATGTTAACCCAAGCCATTGGTGGTTTCTCATACGTCATTACGTTCACTGATGATTTCTCTAGGTATGGCTTCAAATACTTATTAAAGTATGAATCCGAAGCTTTTGAGAAATTTAGAGAATTCAAGAATGAAGTAGAGAAACAAACTGGAAAAAGTATCAAAACCATTTGATCCGATCGTGGTGGAGAATATTTAAGTACAGAGTTCACAAAATACTTAAAAGATAATGATATCATTTTTCAGCTTACACCTCCTTATACACCTCAAATGAATGGTGTATCAGAAAGGAGGAATCACACATTAATGAAAATGGTACGATCCATGATGAGCATGTCCAAATTACCAGTGTCCTTGTAACGACCCACCACCCTATAATCGGGGATCCGATTACTAAATGGATACCTAATCATTAGATTTGGAGCCAAACCAGGATCTCGATAAGTTAGGAAATAAATGATAAACTAAGTTAAACATTCACATCACATCGAATTGTAAAGGAAGTGTAGAAATTTAAAAATTATTACAATTCGACTTGACTCAGCAATTAATTACATATTCCAACAGAAAAGAAATAATTAAGCGTACAGGCCAAAAAGGAAAATGACAACTACATCGGGGCATACCCTGGAACAGCGGCTGCTGGCGCGCAACCCAAGGCAACACTCTCCTCGCTACGCCTGCCTGGAACCCTCACCTGAAAACCGCAGGGGGTGAGTCTCATCGAAAAGGACTCAGTAGGGAGCCTTCGATCACACTACCCACTCACACACCCACAAGTGCAATAACACAAATATAGGCAACTTAACTAAATAAATCAATAAACATAACTCCCAAATTTCGATATAAAACACATGCATTTATAACAGTAACATGCACGACTCTAAAATCACCCTACCACGGAGTCCACAACTAGCGTCTCGGCTAAACACACGAGTCATACGGCCGGACGCGGAAAACACCGACCCGTTGAGATCAAACAGCAACCCCTCGGATAGCGCACTGGCTACTCCGGCCTGACCTGGCTCAAGGTGGTTCTGCTTCCCCCATACGAGTGACACTCTGAATGTATTACTCCCACACCGGTACTAGCTATACCCCAGGGTACACCAGATGACTCTCTCTCTAGACGTCACCCCGCCACTCCCACAACCGGCGCTGTGTCAGTCCCACACCGACACAGGGTGCCTAAGCGCTAACAACTGTTACTCTAGGCCCACGATCGCACAAAACGCAACACGGTGCGCTCCGGTTACGTAGAAATCGTCGTCCTCAAGTATGATTCAAGCATGCAATTAACCAAACTATCTAACAATGTAAACACATGTTAATCGCAGGAATTAATGAGATTCTGTCTTGAATCGCGTTGCCCAAGGCTGACGTCATTCAAGACTCCTAAACTGGTTTATGTGAAAACTGGCCTCGGAAGATGGCCTAAAACACGTCGTTCAAAGGGGTCGCCATTTAAATAGCGTCGCTGTCCCTGGACGGCATTCAATCCAGAGACAGAATTTGTTATCTAGGGTTAAATCGCGTCGTGGGTGGAAGCTGCCTTTTAAATGGCGTCGCTGTCCCCAGACGCCATTTAACCCTGACAGACAAGTTCACCCTCCGCTTCCCCCCCCCCCCCAAGTCACGAAGTGGGATTTCTCCCCCAAATCGCATAAAAATGTTACAAAATAAAGGAGGAGGAGGAGAACCTAAATTCCCATTAAAACCCATTCCACATTCTATGAGATTAGCATTTTCACCCCAGAAATCCCCTAGACATGCTCCAAAGCAAGAAAAACATGGTTTTTAAACAAAACATCGCAAGGATCGTCACCCTACTGGTTACTCAAACTCCTACGAGCTCCAAACCACCGAATCGCCGCCACGCCACACGTTGCTACCGGTATCGCTGTGGACGCTGTTACTCCACCGGGACGTCGGCCACTGTCCGAAGAGAAATGCGCCGTGGAGGAGGTGGTGGTGGTAGTGGTGGAAGTTAGGAGATTGATGGAGTGGAAGGAGAGGAGGGATGGAGAGAGGAAAGGAAGGAGAAGGGGGAAAGGGTGCTGGAGGCCTAAGAGAAGAGAGGAGAGAGAGAGGAAAGGAGAAAATGAGGGAAAGGAGGGAGGGTTCGCGTGGTCAAATTGAAACGAGCTAAAACGCGTCGTCCAAGACCGACATCATTCAGACGATAAGACGGGTCATAGACTGACACACCAAGGCCATACTCTGAATGGCGTCGACCATAAAAGACGCCATTTAGACGATAAGACCGGGACCGTACTCCCGCGGCTCAAAACCCGCTCACGTGACACAACCTAAAATGCGTCCACCTTACTAGTCGCCGTTTGAACCGCGTCGAGCAAGCTGGACGTGAAAAATAACATAAGCCCCAGCCCCACAGGGGTCCAAACCAAGGGATCCGAACCCCAAACTGACTCGATAACCGGATCCGAAACCTCAATCCTTACATTCTCTCCCCCTAAAAGAATTTCGTCCCCGAAATTATTGCTATACAATAATAAGATTGCATAGGTAAAAGAAGAACTTACGAGAAAAGGTAGGGAAACTATTCCCGCATCTCATCCTCGTGCTCCCAGGTCGCCTCGCTTCCGAAGCGATGCTGCCAAATCACCTTTACTAGAGGAACAATCTTGTTTCGGAGAACCTGTTCCCTGCGATCCTGAATACGCATTGGAAATTCCGGAAAGGACAAGTCCTCGGCGACTTCCAACTCTAAAAAGTCCAAAACATGAGATGGATCCTGAATATATTTCCTCAGCAAGGAAACATGGAACACATCGTGCGCTCCTGCAAGACTGGGCGGCAAGGCTAGCTGATACGTCGTTTCCCCAATTCGAGTAAGAATGGGAAAAGGCCCAACATATCGCGAGCTCAGCTTACCTCACTTCCCGAATCTCATCACACCCTTGGAGGGTGAGACTCGGAGAAACACGTGGTCCCCAACCTCAAACACAAGCGGTCTCCTAAGGATATCTGCATAACTCTTCTGCCTGCTCTGAGCAGTAGTCAACCTCTGCTGCACCACTCTAGCAACCTCAGCACACTGCTGTATCAACTCTGGCCCTACTATCTATATTTCGCCAATCTCAGACCAATTCACAAGAGATCGACACAGCCTCTTGTACAATGCCTCATATGGCGCCATGCCGATACTAGAATGATAACTGTTGTTGTAAGCAAACTCTACTATAGACAAGTGCTGCTTCCAAGAACCTCCCCAATCTAGGCAACATGCCCTGAGCATATCCTCCAGAGTCTAAATGGTCCTCTCTGACTATCCATCAGTCTCGGGATGATAAGCCGAGCTGAAGGCTAATTGCATACCCAAGGCCTTCTGTAAACTCTTCCAGAACCTAGAAGTAAATCTCGGATCCCGGTCTGACACAATGGATAAGGGTACCCCGTGCAGAGAGATGATCCGATCCACAAACAACTTAGCCAACTTACCGACTGACCAATCCTTCCTAATAGTTAGAAAGTGTGCTGACTTGGTCAATCGATCAATAATGACCCAGATCGCATCTCTTCTGCCAGGGGACACAGGTAATCCCATCACAAAGTCCATAGTCACGCGTTCCCATTTCCATTCCGGGATCGGTGACGGCTGCAACAATCCTCCTGGTCTCTGGTGTTCTGCCTTAACCTATTGACAAGTCAGGCACCTTGCCACATATTCAGCCACGTCCTTCTTCATACTAGGCCACCAAAAGTGCCTCGTCAAACAATGATACATCTTAGTCGTTCTGGGATGCACTGCATATCTAGAACGGTGCGTCTCATCCAGGACACTCCTACACACGTCTTCCTCAGCTGGAGCATAGACTCTGCCTCTAAATCTGACCGTGCCATCATCCCACAACTCTACCTTTGAAATCTGGAGAATCTGCGGCAGCTCTGCATCTACCCTCTGAGCCTCGATCACTGCATGGTACATTGCTGGCCTCACAGTTAAGCTAGCTAACACGGCTCTGTCGGCCTCTCGAGGAATCCTAAAGGAAGATTCCACAACTTGCTCATATAACCTCCATTCTTGAACCATAAGACGTGATACGACCGTCTTCCGACTCAAGGCGTCTTCCACCACATTTGCCTTGCCCAGATGATAGGAAAGGTCGAGATCATAATCCTTGATAAACTCCATCCACCGCGCTGCCTCAAGTTCAGATCTTTCTACGTGAATACATACTTCAAGCTCTTATGATCGGTAAAAACCTGAAATTTCTCTCCATAGAAATAGTGCCGCCAGATCTTCAGTGCAAATAATACAGCTATCAACTCTAAGTCATGAGTGGGATAGTTCTCCTCATGCTTCTTCAGTTGCTTAGAAGCATAGGCCACAACCTTACCATGCTGCATCAGAACCGTACCCAAACCTCGACGAGATGCATCCGAGTAAACCACGAATCCACCGGAACCTGATGGAAGCACCAGAACTGGAGCCGAAGAGACGAGTCTTCAACTCAATGAAGCTCCACTCACACTCCTCGATCCACAAGAAATTAACTCCCTTACAAGTCAACCTCGACAAGGGGTCGCTATCGAAGAAAAATCCTGGATGAGCCATCTGTAATATCCTGCTAATCCCAGGAAGCTCCTGATATCAGTTACTGTTGTCGGTCTACCCCAATCCATCACTGCCTCAATCTTGGCTGAATCCACTGCAATGCCATCTCCAGAAATGACATGCCCCAGGAAGTTCACCTTATCTAGCCACAATTCACACTTGTTAAACTTGGCATAGATTAGGTGCTCTCTTAGAACTTGCAACACCACCTGAAGATGAGTGGCATGCTCTTCCTTAGAAGAGGAATATACCAAAATATCATCTGCAAAAACTACCATAAACTGATCCAGGTAGGCCCTGAAGACCCAGTTCATCATATCCATAAAGGCCGCCGGAACATTGGTCAAGCCAAAAGGCATAACCAAAAACTCATAATGTCCATACCGAGTCCTAAAAGCCATATTACTCGCATCAACCTCACGGATCCTCATCTGATAATACCCTAACCTCAAATCAATCTTCAAAAACACCTTCGCAGACTGCAATTGATCCATCAGATCATCGATCCTCAGAAGTGCGTACTTGTTCTTTATTGTTACCTGGTTCAGCTATCTATAATCAATGCACAGCCTCAGAGAACCATCCTTCTTCCTAACAAACAGAACTGAAGCACCCCACGGAGAAGTATTGGGACGGATAAAACCCTTATCTAGCAGTTCCTGCAACTGCGCTTTCAACTAAGCGAGTTCGGCCGGAGCCATCCGATACGGGGCCTTAGACAAGGGCGCCGTATCTGGTGCAAGCTCAATAGTGAACTCAACCTCCCGCTGAGGAGGAAGGCTAGACAACTCCTCAGGAAACACATCAACAAAGTCACAAACTACAGGCACCTCCCAAGGACTGGAACTACTACTAACTCCAGCTATAACAACAGAGGCAAGGAAAGCCTCACAGCCGCCAACAAACAACCTCTGGACCTTAAAATCAGAAATAAGAATACTGCGAGAAGAGAGCCTAATACCTTGGAAGTAGAAGGTTGGGATGCTCGGAATATAGAAACACACCCCCTTCCTGTGGTAGTCTACCTCGGCATAATAAGCCTCTAACCAGTCCATGCCCAAGATGACATCAAAGTCGCGAATGGCAAGCATAACTAACTGGGCAGGTAACTGATGACCCTCAATGGTCAAGGGAACCTCACTCAAACAATTATAAGTCAACATGAAATCCCCAGAAGGAACCTCTACCATTAGTCCATCAGATAACTCAACAACGGGTACAGAAAGAATATCTACGAACTGCTAAGAAATAAAAGAATGCGAAGCACCCGAATCAATCAACACATGTGCAGAGTTCCCAAGGACAGAAAGTGTACCTTCCACCAAGTTGGACGTACGAGCCTCCTTCCTGGTGATAGCTAGAACTCTCCCTTGGGTCCTCGGCTTCTTCTGATCACCTGGTCCCTGCCCCTAACCATGCCCCTGCGGGCAATACCTCGCCAAATGGCCCTACTGGCCACAAGTGTAACACCTCCTAGAAAATGCAGGACATTGAGTCCCTCCATGAGTACCACCACAATAATGACAGGCTGCCGGAAGCCTCTGAGCTGTATCCTACTGAGTACTGGATACCGACTAACTCTGCTGGCTTTGCCTGGGTCTGCTACTACCACTACTGCCATTGCTGCCGCCACTGCCTTGAAAAAACCTCCTGAATCTGGAGCCGAGTGAAGACGATCCTGATCTGGATGAAGGATCTACTGCTGTTGCTATCTTTCCCTTGCCATAAGTTGGCTCCTGAGTAGTCAGTCCCCTCTCCCGAGCCGACTGATCATGCTGTGCCTCTATTGCCACGACACACTTAACCGCCGATGCCAAGTCCGTATAACAGTGGGATGCCACAAAACTCCTCAAATTGGACCTCAGTCCATCCACAAACCTCTCAGTCCGACGCTCTTCGTCTCCTGAAATAAAGAGCACAAACCTCCCAAGCGAAACAAATTTTATCTGGTACTCGAGCACTGTCATGCTTCCTTGGGTTAACTCTATAAATTCCCTCTCCTTGGCCTTCTGGACATGCCTAGGGAAGTATTGTGCATTGAATTCCTTCACAAATGTCTCCAATAGAATCTGCCTGAGATTCATATCCGCATAAGACAAACCCTTCAAAGTGGTCCACCAGTCATAGGCATCATCCTTCAACATGAAGGTAGCCAACGGAGTCCTCTCAACTGCCGCACAATCCATGGTATCAAAAGTCTTCTCCAACTCCCTCAGCCAATGAACGGCCTCATCAGGGTTGGGACGACCGGTAAAATGAGGCGGCTTCAGCTTTAGGAATCTCTCCAGAGCAGCTGAAGGCCCTCCTCGAGTACTAGAACTCTCACTAGGGTCTCGAGTCTGATATCTAGTCATCGTGTCCATCATAGCCTCCATGAAACACTCCATATTCGGCCTACCGGCCTCAGATCCACTAGGGACATCTCCCCGCTTCCTAATAACTGGCACTCTATTCCTAGGAGCCATCTAATCGCCTACAATCACAAAAATCGAAAAATTCTAATTAGAATCCCAAAACCTACACTACTGCCGTGCCTGTACGGGATAATGTAATTATTTGCCGAAATTATAATATTTAACCTAGTTACTCATCTATTTGCCATACCGAATGCTCTAATACCAACTGTAACGACCTGCCACCCTATAATCGGGGATCTGATTGCTAAATGGGTACCGAATCATTAGATTTGGAGCCAAACTAGGATCTCGATAAGTCTGAGAAATAAATGATAAACTAAGTTAAACATTCACATCACATCGAATTGTAAAGGAAGTGCAGAAATTAAAAAATTATTACAATTTGACTTGACTCAGCAATTAATTACATTTTCCAATAGAAAAGAAATAATTAAGCGTACAGGCCAGAAAAGAAAATGACAACTACATCGGGGCATACTCCGAAATAGCGACTGCTGGTGTGCAACCCAAGGCAACACTCTCCTCGCTACGCCTGCCTGGAACCCTCACCTGAAAACTGCAGGGGGTGAGTCTCATCGAAAAGGATTCAGTAGGGATCCTTCTATCCCCACCACCCACTCACACACCCACAAGTACAATAACACAAATAGAGGTAATTTAACTAAATAAAGCAATAAACATAACTCCCAAATTTCGATATAAAACACATGCATTTATAACAGTAACATGCACGACTCTGAAATCACCCTACCACGGAGTCCACAACTAACGCCTCGGCTAAACACATGAGTCACACGGCCGGACGCAGAAAACACCGACCCGCTGAGACCAAACAGCAACCCCTCGGATGGCGCACTGGCTACTCTGGCCTGACCTAGCTCAAGGTGGTTCTGCTTCCCCCAGTACGAGTGACACTCTGAATGTACCACTCCCACACCGGTACTAGCTATACCCTGGGGTACACCAGGTGACCCTCTCTCTAGGCGTCACCCCGCCACTCCCTCACTAGCGTCGTGTCACTCCCACACCGACACAGGGTGCCTAAGTGCTAACAACTGTCACTTTTGGCCCACGATCGCACAAAACGCAACACGGTGCGATCCGGTCACGCAGAAATCGTTGTCCTCAACTATGATTTCAAGCATGCAATTAACCAAACTATCTAACAATGCAGACACATGTTAATTGCGGGAATTATGAGATTCTGTCTTGAATCGCGTCGCCCAAGGCCGATGTCATTCAAGACTCCTAAATTGGTTTATGTGAAAACTAGCCTCAGAAGATGGCCTAAAACACGTCGTTCAAAGGAGTCGCCATTTAAATGGCGTCGCTGTCCCTGGACGCCATTCAATCTAAAGACATAGTCTGTTATCTAGAGTTAAATCGCGTCATGGGTGGAAGTCGCCTTTTACATGGCATTGCTATCCCCAAACGCCATTTAACCCTGATAGACAGGTTTACCTTCCGCTTCCCCCCCCCCCCCCCCCAAGTCACGAGGTGAGATTTCTCCCCCAAATCACATAAAAACGTCACAAAATGGAGGAGGAGGAGGAGGAGAACCTAAATGCCCATTAAAACCCACCATTCCACATTATATGAGATTAGCATTTTCACCCCAGAAATCCCCTAGACATGCTCCAAAGCAAGAAAAACATGGTTTTTAAACAAAACATCGCAAGGATCGTCATCCTACCGGTTAATCGAACTCCTCTGAGCTCCAAACCGCCGAACCGCCACGCCACACGCCGCCGCCGGTACCGTCGTGGACGCCGTTACTCCATCGGGACGCCAGCCGCCGTCCGGAGAGAAATGCGCCGCGAAGGAGGTGGTGGTGGTAGTGGTGGAAGTTAGGAGATTGATGGAGTGGAAGGAGAGGAGGAATGGGGAGAGGAAAGGAAGGAGAAGGGGGAAACGGTGCCGGAGGCCGGAGAGAAGAGAGGAGAGAGAGAGGAAAGGAGAAAATGAGGGAAAGGAGGGAGGGTTCGCGGGGTCCAATTGAAACGAGCTAAAACGCGTCGTCCAAGACCGACGTCATTCAGACGACAAGACGGGTCGTACTTTACTGACACACCTGGGCTGTACTCTGAATGGCGTCGACCATACAAGACGCCATTCAAACGATAAGATCGGGGCCGTACTCCTGCGGTGCAAAACCCACCTACGTGGCACAACCTAAAACGCTTCCACCTCACTGGTCGCCATTTGAACCGTGTTGAGCAAGCTCGACGCGAAAAATAACATAAGCCCCAGCCCCACAGGGGCCCAAACTAAGGGATCTGAACCCGAAACTGACCCGATAATTGGATCCGAAACCTGAATCCTTACAGTCCTTATGGGGTTATGCACTTAGCTCGGCTATGTATATCCGGAACAAGGTATTCAACAAATTTGTTATAACCACTCCATTTGAGATATGAAATGGAAGGAAATCAGACATTAAATATGTTAAAGTCTAGGGATGTTCTGCTCATGTCAAAAGACATGATGCAGATAAGCTGGAGTCCAGAACTGACAAATACAGATTTGTGGGATATCCGAAGGAAACTTACGGATATTACTTTTATCACCCTGGCGAACTAAAGGTGTTTGTAGCTAAGAGAGCTGTTTTTTCGGAAGAAGATTATATTCTCCAAAAGGACAGTAGGAGTAAAGTAAATCTGGAAGAAATTCCAGACCTACAAACTATTAGTGGTTCATCAGATGAACTGTCAATTTCTGAACTTGTTCTAGAAAGTACAGAAGAACCTCATAGGTCATAAAGAGTACCTAAACCACTCGAAAGATATGTAGGACATATCATTGTAAATGGATCTAGGATACTCTATAATGAGGATAATGATCCTAAGACTTACTAGGAGGCCATTGAAAGTCCAGAGGCCAGGAAATGACGAGAAGCCATGAATTCTGAAATTCAGTCTATGTATATCAACCAAGTTTGGAACTTGGTCGACTTGCCCGAAGGTATAGTACCTATCGGTTGCAAATGGATCTTTAAAAGAAAAATTGATGTAGATGGACGAAACGAATTGAGACTTATAAGGCAAGATTAGTGGCAATAGGTTATCGTCAAAGATAAGACATTGACTATGAAGAGACCTTCTCACCCGTTACCATGATTAAGTCTATTAGAATTCTTATCGCTATTACAGCATACCATGATTATGAAATCTAGTAGATGGATGTAAAGACGACCTTTCTCAATGGAAACCTTGAGGAACAGGTGTACATGATACAACCAGAGGGCTTTACATCAAAGGAATCTCCAAATATGGTATGCAAGTTGCAAAGGTCCATATGGACTAAAGCAAGCTTCCCAAAGTTGGAACATAAGGTTTGATGAGGAAATCAAATCTTATGGCTTCATTAAGAATGAAGATGAGCCTTGTGTATACAAGAAAAACAGTAGGAGTGCAATCACATTTCTAGTTCTTTATGTTGATGACATCGTACTCATTGGGAATGGTGTAGGGATGATGTCATCGGTAAAGATCTGGCTATCTAAGAACTTCACCATGAAGGATTTGGGAGAAGCATCTTACGTATTGGGAATACGGATCTATAGAGATAGATCAAAGAAGCTACTAGCTTTAACTCAGTCCATGTATATAGAAACCGTTGTCAAAATGTTTGGCATGGAAAATTCCAAGAGAGGTCTCATACCAATGAGACATAGAATTTATCTCTCTAAAGGTTAGTCTCCCAAGACTTCTGAGGAGAGGGCAGTGATGGATAAGGTTCCCTATGCTTCAGCTATAGGTTCCATCATGTACGCCATGCTATGTATCAGACCTAATGTTGCATATGCTCTAAGTATTTCGAGTAGACATCAGGTAGATCTAGGTGATGAACACTGGAAGGTTGTAAAATGTATCCTTAAGTACTTGAGAGGAACTATGAATATATTTTTGGTCTATGGAGGAGGAGACTTAAAGCTGCAATGATATATTACCTTGAGTTTTTAGTCTGATCCAGATCACAGCAAGTCAACATCAGGTTTTGTCTTTACGCTCAATGGGGAAGCAGTGAGTTGGAAAAGTTCCAAGCAAGAAACCACTACTGATTCGACAACAGAACCTGAGTACATTGTTGTTGTTGAAGCCGCCAAGGAAATTCTAATAACAGTATCACTTATTTATGTCATCACCTTAATATCGAGTTTTAGATTGGAACCATTCCAATCTATTCCTTTCTACTAGAAGGTTGAATCCATTATTTGACTTGAAATTTGAGTCAATGTGACCTCATAGTTTCAAATCATCCTCTCCATATACGTGAATGCATCCTTAGCACTTCTAAAGTATTTAATGATGCATTTCACTCCTGTATCCTTTAAGGAATCTTTTTTTTAAAGGAATAAATTCCATATCTCAACAATTGAGACTTGTTATGAAATTTATGCCAAACATGATGACATACAGGTTATAATATCCCCACCGATCTATCTTAATAGATTCGTATTTCCAATACGTGGGATATTATAACTAAACCTATTATGGAGGAAAGCATGGTTAATAATGCTTTCACTGATAGCAACATCTTGATGTCATTCTTAATAACTTTGATGTTATTATCACAAAGCATTACTAAAGCGACCGCACTCCCACTGTCATTTCTAAACATACACACAATCCGTGATCATTCTTAATGATCACGTAGTATTTGACCATTAAGTAAACTTTTATTACAACTTAAGAAGTTTTAGTTTGATTCAAAATGATTTTGAAGTCATAACTTGCTTCTTGAATATTCTAAAAGCTTTAAAAGTGTATCATATACATCTTTACCTCAATCTCATTAAGAGAATGCTTTTAATATCCAACTGTCATCATCTCATTATAATGATAGGCAGTATTGACAAGTAGAATTCTAATAAACTTATCAATCTCAAAGTTGTAATGACAGAGAGCATCATTATCATAGATTTTAGATCACAATCTATATTGAGCTCCTCTCATCTTGCCAAATCAGATATGTCAAACATATCCTTCTAGTCACTGAGAGAATCTCAAAAATCTATGAAGCTCTCTGATGTGTGTCATGAGTGGTTTCAAATAACTAAAGATTATCTAATAATCTTATGTTAACTTGTGAATCTAGAACATCTTCTAGTTTTATCAGCTCCCACTGTCTTCTCTGAAGACATATTCCTCTTCATAGAAGACAGCTTTCAGGACGCTAATTATTTCATTATTGTCTGGCCAATAAACGTATAATTATTTCATTATTGTCTGGCCAATAAATGTAATATCCAAACTCTTTAGACATTTCATAAATTCACATCACGGTATAACTTGACTTTTAAATCAGGTTTGTTCATAATTTACATCTCATATGAATTATTTGGTTTCTATATCTTATATGGACACACACACTGACTTATTTGGAACCATCTGTAAAGTATGGACATCTAATGTTCATACTCATATTCAAAATGATATAAGAATTAGACAAAACTTATTATGCCTTACACCATATCTTAATAAGGTGCAATTCCTCATTCTATCATATTACTATGATGTATAATGAGAATCAATTGAGCGATGATACAATTATATTTTTAATGATTTATGTGAATCATATGCTAAAGTATTAGTTTCTTTAATCAAATCAAAAATTCTAATACTTTATATTGATCTTATATCTTAATCTCTCAGATACATTTGACTTGTACTACATTAAGTACATACAACCAAATCATTCCAAGAGTAAACTATAAGGTAAGGAAATGGAAGTAATTATTTTTGGCCTTAAGAGGATATTGAACTGTTTACATCAGTATGTATCAGCACCAATAATTCCTTATTGTACAATCCTGTGTACAATACCATAGATAATCAGGATTCACACAGTTCATTTCTATAGGAAACTTGTGAACATTCATCCCATGAAATGTCACATCAAGAATCTATAGTGCATTGACTGATTTGAACAACTATTATTCTTTCTCAATCAATGTTATTCTTGATATCTTATACAATTAAATAACAATTATTCAGTTTCATATTTGACTCCTATAGATATACAAAGATTTATTATCTAACAGTAACCTATGACTATCATGAACAATTGTTGAGTCTAACTCAACATTTACATTTTCTCGATTTCCTTTTACTTGTCTAAGTCTGCATATCATAGCAGCTCTGAGAACCATTTCCAATATCTCATATTGGAGACATTAATTTTTCAATAGACATGCAAAAGTTGATAATAAGCGTAACGACTCGCCATCCTATGACCGGAGACCCGATCACTAAATGGATGTCGGCCCATTAACTGCGGGTTCACACCCAGATCTCACACAACACATCTGGAGGAGTAAGCGCTAAACAAGGCTAAATATAATAATCACACGGACTACAAAGATGTAACAAGTGCACAGGAAGGAAGATAACAATGTCCGCATACAGTCCAACAATAATTACATGGTCCAACAAATTAAATAAGTACAGGCAGAAGTAAAGTACAACAACATCGGGGCATACCCCGGAACTGAGACAGCTGCTGGTCCGCACACCAAGAACACACCACCCGCTGCCAAACGCCACGAGGTCCACACCTGAAACCGCAGGGAGTGAGCCACACCAGAATTGGCTCAGTAGGGATCATCCGATCCCCTACCTCCTACTCACACACCCACAAGTGCAACAATACGGATATATGGCAATTAAGTAAAGCAGTAAACATAGCACCCAAATCTGATATGAAACAAGCGCGTAAGCAGTGTAGCAGGAACAGTTTTAAGTAACCCGAAGAACCCAACACAAAGTCACGTCTCACCGTCAAAGTCCACAAAGCGACTGAATCACACTGTCGTCCGAAGTCAAACGTCGCCTCACAACACTACCACCACTACTCACGCCTGTCCGCCCCTACAGTGTTCCGGGGCACTGTAGGGTGAGGCAGTGAGCCAAACTAGGACTAACTGGGACCAGTGTACCACCACTGCCCAGCTACGTGTGCACACAAGCAGTCTAGACTACTGTCCTACCGACCGGATTGCCTCCACGCTAGGCCTCAGCGCTTCAGGAGGGCCCTAGGGACCGGCGAACCCCCGTCAAGCCGAAGCTACAGGAACTACCCACAACCCTAACCTCCCGGGCTGCGTCAAGCCAAAGGGCTAAGGGTACCACTCGTAACCTTAATCAAAGGTCACATCAGGCCCAGTGGCTACAGGGGTAAAACAACTCCAATAGTACCACAACCAGCTCCACAGCAAGAAACGCGCCGGAAGCTGCCACGACAAACAGGGAAAACCCAGACCCGCTGAGACCAAACAGTAACCCCTCGGATAGCACACCGGCTACTCCGGCCCGACGGGCTCAAGGTGGTTCTGCTTCCCTCAGCCAAAGGTAAAACACAACATGTACCCCTCCTCCCACCGGTACGGCACAATGCCTCACAGACACCATGACCCTGTCCCCATCGGTCCATGGTGACAAACGTAAACCACAGTTATTCCGATTCCATATTCGCATAAACACATACACACATATAACACGATCCCATTCGCACAGTAAACCTCCGTCTCAGCGTACAGCTTAAAGCATGCATTTGAACCATCCAATAGTGAAACATATGTTAAAAACCAGGGTTTATGCAGTTCTGTCTTGAATCGCGTCGACCGAGGTCGACGCCATTCAAGCTCCTCAAACAGGTTCATTTAAAGCCAGATTATTCCTTAAAACGCGTCCACCTGGGAAGCTGCCGTTTGAAACGCGTCAGAGCTGTCAGACGCCATTCACACCGAAATTCCAGATTTACAGACCCTCAGTCGGGGTGATTTCCTGCCTAAATGGCGTCATGATGGCCCGACGTCCTTCTGAAAGGCGTCATCCATCCATGACGTCATTTAGCGCCAGAACCCCTAACTCGTGAAACCTCGAACAGGGAGGTTTCTGTCCCAAAAGGCGTCGTACTGCCCTGACGTCCTTCTAAAAGGCGTCGACCAGGCACGACGCCGTTTAGCGCCAGAAACCTGGTTCCCTGGTTCAACCCGAGGGTTTCTCCTTTAACCCCAAACACCCCGAAAATGCCCCAAAACAGAAGGGGGAAGATAGGGAAATCAACTACTTCCAGCATGCTACAAATCCACGTTCACGAGCACGGCCATTCCCACAAGAAAACCCCCTAAACATGCTCATTCTAACCCAAAACATAACATGCCACGCCAAGGAAATCACGAGCAACACATTCACAGTCCATGCAAGGTTCGTCCCCCTACCGGTTCTTGAACTCCACCAAGCTCCGTGCCGCCGACCCGCCGCACCGCAGACCGCCGCCGGTACCCCCGAGGACGCCGCCACTCCGCCGGGACGTCGGCCACCGTCCGGAGAATGGAACACCGCGAAGGAAGTGGTGGTGGTAGAGGTGAGAGGTAGGGAGGTGTTGGAGTGGTGGAAGAGGAAGAAGAGGAAGGGAAGGGGAAAAGAGGGTCGGAGAGGGCGGAGAGAGCGAAGAGAGAGAGGGTGGAGGCGAAAATGAGGGAAAGAAGGGGAGGCTCGCGGGGTCAATCTGAATCTGGCTAAAACGCGTCGATCGAGACATACGCCAATCAGTCTGACAGGACGGCCGTACTGACACCGCTCTGAAACGCGTCGCTCACCACGGACGCCGTTCAGACGATGTGACAGGCCGTACTGACAACGCTCTGGCGTCGTACACTGACATCACAGAGGTCGCAGTCTGAATCGCATCGACCAACATGGACGCCGTTCAGACGACGAGACAGGGGCCGTACTCTCGCGGCCCGAAACCTGCCCACGTGGCGCACACGTGGCACAACAACAAGCAGACCTAAATGGCGTCCACACAACCTGACGCCTTTTGAAAGGCGTCGAACAGTGCTGACGTCATTCAGTCAGAAATCTCAAGACCCCTCGGGGTCCAAACCAGGGGATCCGGCCCGAACCCGACCCGAATACTGAACCCAAAACCTCAGTCCTTACATTCTCCCCCGCTTAAAATTATTTCGTCCTCGAAATTTGCAACCGCTCAACGCAAAACTCAGCTAACCATCACATGCCGGCACACCGATCACAACAATCATTCTCGCCAATCACACATACTGGGTTCCACATAATTAGCCAATCAAATTCACATCAAGCTAACCCAGATTCTCAATTCTGACAGAAGCTGAAAGATCAAATAACCACACACTAGCAAGGCACATCTTACAAAACCGATTCTCCACCAAACCCAAATACATAAAAGTGCCACAAGAGTTCCCAACCACCTCTGAATAAGACAAGATAAAAGTGTTCATCTAGCCCAACCGCTCGGACTTCCACTAAGAGACGCAACAACACTCAACGTCTCGAACACCTACTGACCACTCGGCTCCTGACCTGCCTTATTCTTCTGGGGACAGTTCCTCGCGAGATGTCCCTTCTTGCCACAGCCAAAACAGCTACCAGTGATTAATGGACATATCCGATTACCATGAAACCTGCCACAATGGGGACAACGATCCGCAGCGTCCCGCCTCGCTTCCTGTTGCCAGCTGACCTCCGTCTGCATTTGCTGAACCGAACCGTCTTCATCCTCGTCACAGGGTACCTCTTGGAACTCGAGCTCAAAGGAACTCGAACCACCTGACGAAAAGACCGCTGATCTATCCCTGCTTTGCTGCTTCCCTAGTGCTGAATGCTCCGACTCCTTCACCGTGTGTTGGAACTGCATCTCCACCGCTGCCGCGCACCGAACTGCTGACGCCAGATCCTTACAACAATGGCCTGCCACGAACTCCCTCAGATCATGCCGAAGTCCATCCACAAATTTCTCCGTCCTAAGATCCTCACGCTCAGATATGTGTGGAGCAAATCTTCCCAGAGCTACAAATTTCATCTGATATTCTAGTACTGACATACCATCCTGCACCAATTCCATAAACTCCCTTTCCTTGGCCCTACGAATGTGCCTCGGAAAGTATTGCCCGCCAAACTCTCTTACAAAGCCTTCCCAAGGAATCTCTCTCAAGGATCTATCTGGAAACATCAACCCCTTGACGGTGACCCACCAATCATAAGCATCGTCCTTCAGTAAGTAGGTTGCCAACAAGGTCTTGTCATTCTCAGCACATTCTAGAACATCAAACGCCTTCTCCACTTCCTTAATCCAATGAGCTGCCGCATCTGGAACAGGTTGACCCGTGAAAGAAGGGGGCTTCAGCTTCAAGAACCGCTCCATCACCATGGAATGGCCACCTCGGGAATTGGACCCCTCGCTTCCATCTCCCTGCTGATATCTAGACATAGCCCCAATCATAGCTTCCATGAACCGATCCACATTATGTCCTTCGGCCCTCGAACCACTATCATCTGCTCTCGAACCACGAGCCAACGGAATTCTCCTCTTCGGTGCCATCACTACCCCACAAACACGAAAATTGAACCAAAACACGTCAAAACATACCAATCTACACCAGCAGCCATCGCCTGTATAGACTCGTACTTATTGTTGGACTATAATACATAACCTAGTTTACCACATACTCGACCAGATTGAGCTCTGATACCAACTGTAACGACCCGCCATCCTATGACCGGAGACCCGATCACTAAATGGATGTCGGCCTATTAACTGCGGGTTCACACCCGGATCTCACACAACACATCTGGAGGAGTAAGCGCTAAACAAGGCTAAATATAACAATCACACGGACTACAAAGATGTAACAAGTGCGCAGGAAGGAAGATAACAATGTTCGTATACAGTCCAACAATAATTACATGGTCCAACAAATTAAATAAGTACAGGCAGAACTAAAGTACAACAACATCGGGGCATACCCCGGAACTGAGACAGCTGTTGGTCCGCACGCCAAGAAGACACCACCTGCTGCCAAACGCCAGGAGGTCCACACCTGAAACTGCAGGGAGTGAGCCACACCAGAATTGGCTCAGTAGGGATCATCCGATCCCCTACCTCCCACTCACACACCCACAAGTGCAACAATACGGATATATGGCAATTAAGTAAAGCAGTAAACATAGCACCCAAATCTGATATGAAACAAGCGCTTAAGCAGTGTAGCAGGAACAGTTTTAAGTAACCCGAAGAACCCAACACAAAGTCACGTCTCACCGTCAAAGTCCACAAAGCGACTGAATCACACTGTCGTCCGAAGTCAAACGTCGCCTCACAACACTACCACCACTACTCACGCCTGTCCGCCCCTACAGTGTTCCGGGGCACTGTAGGGTGAGGCAGTGAGCCAAACTAGGACTAACTGGGACCAGTGTACCACCACTGCCCAGCTACGTGTGCACACAAGCTGTCTAGACTACTGTCCTACCGACCGGATTGCCTCCACGCTAGGCCTCAGCGCTTCAGGAGGGCCCTGGGGACCGGCGAACCCCCGTCAAGCCGAAGCTACAGGAACTACCCACAACCCTAACCTCCCGGGCTGCGTCAGGCCAAAGGGCTAAGGGTACCACTCGTAACCTTGATCAAAGGTCACATCAGGCCCAGTGGCTACAGGGGTAAAACAACTCCAACAGTACCACAACCAGCTCCACAGCAAGAAACGCGCCGGAAGCTGCCACGACAAACAGGGAAAACCTCGACCCGCTGAGACCAAACAGTAACCCCTCGGATAGCACACCGGCTACTCCGGCCCGACGGGCTCAAGGTGGTTCTGCTTCCCTCAGCCAAAGGTAAAACACAACATGTACCCCTCCTCCCACCGGTACGGCACAATGCCTCACAGACACCATGACCCTATCCCCATCGGTCCATGGTGACAAACGTAAACCACAGTTATTCCGATTCCATATTCGCATAAGCACATACACACATATAACACGATCCCATTCGCACAGTAAACCTCCGTCTCAGCGTACAGCTTAAAGCATGCATTTGAACCATCCAATAGTGAAACATATGTTAAAAACCAGGGTTTATGCAGTTATGTCTTGAATCGCGTCGACCGAGGTCGACGCCATTCAAGCTCCTCAAACAGGTTCATTTAAAGCCAGATTATTCCTTAAAACGCGTCCACCTGGGAAGCCGCCGTTTGAAACGCGTCAGAGCTGTCAGACGCCATTCACACCGAAATTCCAGATTTGCAGACCCTCAGTCGGGGTGATTTCCTGCCTAAATGGCGTCATGATGGCCCGACGTCCTTCTGAAAGGCGTCGTCCATCCATGACGTCATTTAGCGCCAGAACCCCTAACTCGTGAAACTTCGAACAGGGAGGTTTCTGCCCCAAAAGGCGTCGTACTGCCCTGACGTCCTTTTAAAAGGCGTCGACCAGGCACGACGCCGTTTAGCGCCAGAAACCTGGTTCCCTGGTTCAACCCGAGGGTTTCTCCTTTAACCCAAACACCCCGAAAATGCCCCAAAACAGAAGGGGGAAGATAGGGAAATCAACTACTTCCAGCATGCTACAAATCCACGTTCACGAGCACGGCCATTCCCACAAGAAAACCCCCTAAACATGCTCATTCTAACCCAAAACATAACATGCCACGCCAAGGAAATCACGAGCAACACATTCACAGTCCATGCAAGGTTCGTCCCCCTACCGGTTCTTGAACTCCACCAAGATCCGTGCCGCGACCCGCCGCACCGCAGACCGCCGCCGGTACCCCCGAGGATGCCGCCACTCCGCCGGGATGTCGGCCGCCGTCCGGAGAATGGAACGCCGCGAAGGAAGTGGTGGTGGTAGAGGTGAGAGGTAGGGAGGTGTTGGAGTGGTGGAAGAGGAAGAAGAGGAAGGGAAGGGGAAAAGAGGGTCGGAGAGGGCGGAGAGAGCGAAGAGAGAGAGGGTGGAGGCGAAAATGAGGGAAAGAAGGGGAGGCTCGCGGGGTCAATCTGAATCTGGCTAAAACGCGTCGATCGAGACAGACGCCAATCAGTCTGACAGGATGGCTGTAACGACCCGCCATCCTATGACCGGAGACCCGGTCACTAAATGGATGTCGGCCCATTAACTGAAGGTTCACACCCAGATCTTATACACACATCTGGAGGAGTAAGCGTTAAACAAGATTAAATATAACATTCACACAGACTATAAGGAGGTACAGTGTGTAGGAAGTAAAGTAATAATGTCCGTACACAGTCCAACAATAATTACATGTCCAACAAATTAATTAAGTACAGGTAGAAATAAGGTACAACAACATCGGGGCATACCCCGGGAACTGAGATAGCTGCTGGTCCGCACACCAAGGAGAACACCACGAGCCGCCACACGCCACAAGGTCTACACCTGAAAACGCAGGGTGTGAGCCACACCAGAATTGGGCTCAGTAGGGATCATCCGATCCCCTGCCTCCCACCCACAAGTGCAGTAACAAAGATACAGGTGATAAGGCAAGTAAAACTGTAACACACTACTCCCAAAATCTCGATATGAACCATGGGCATTCGAAATGTAATGAATATCTCTAAAATCATTCTATCAAGGAGCCTACAACTCACGTCTCGGCAAAACACGCCAACCACGCCTCCGAAAGTGGGAAACACCAACCACACAGCCGTAAGTGGGGAAACACCATCCACACAACCGAAAGTAGGAAACACCGACCCGCTGAGACCAAACAGTAACCCCTCGGATAGCACGCTAGCTACTCCGGCCTAATTGGCTCAGGTGGTTACTCCTTCCCTCAGCATGAGTGACTCTCCGAATGTACCACTCCGACACCGGTACTAGCTGACCCCGGGGTTCACCAGGTGACCCTCTCTCACTAGGCGTCACCCCGCCCACGCCCCCACCGGCGCTGTGTTCACGCCCCCACCAGCACAGGGTGATAAAGCGCTACACTGTCACTCCAGGTCCACAGTAACACAAAACACCAAAACCCGGCACAGTACGATCCGGTCACGTGAAAAGCCCGCGATCGCACGACACACAACGCAGTGTCATCCGGTCATGAAGAATCCATCATTATCGAGTGCACTAAAGCATGCATTAACTAACTATCTAGCAGTATGAACACATTTTACTGGCATGAATTAGTGTTGTTCTGTCTTGAATCGCGTCGCCCAAGGCCGACGCCATTCAAGATCCCTAAACTGGTTCATAAAACACCGGCCACGGAATCTGGCCTAAAAGGCGTCGACGTCCTCAGACGCCATTCACACCGAAAATCCAGGAATTCCAGAAAACATTAATCAGAGGATTTCTGCCTTAAAAGGCGTCACGGTTACCCGACGCTTTTACGAATCGCGTCGCCCTCCCACGACATCTTTTAGTCCTAGAATCCGCGAACTGACAGACCCTCAGTTGGGGTGATTTCCTGCCTAAATGGCGTCATGATGGCCCGACGTCCTTCTGAAAGGCGTCGTCCATCCATGACGTCATTTAGCGCCAGAACCCCTACTCGTAAAACCTCGAACAGGGAGGTTTCTGTCCTAAAAGGCGTCGTACTGCCCTGACGTCCTTCTGAAAGGCGTCGACCAGGCGCGACGCCGTTTAGCGCCAGAAACCTGGTTCCCTAGTTCGATCCGAGGGTTCCTCCCTTAACCCCAAATACCCCGAAAAAGCCCCAAAACAGAAGGGGGAGGAAAAGAAGTTCATCTACCACAAGCATGCTACAAATCCACACTCACGAGCATGGCCATACCCACAAGAACACCCCTTAAACATGCTCAATATAACCCAAAACACGTCACATGACGCCTAGGAAAACACGAGCAACACATGCAAGGTTCGTCCCCCTACCGGTTACTTGAACTCCTCCTGGCTCCGTGTCGCCGAACTGCCGCACCGCAGACCGCCGCCGGTACCCCCGAGAACGTCGCCACTCCGCCAGGATGTCGGCTGCCGTCCGGAGAATGGAACGCCGCGAAGGAAGTGGTGGTGGCAGAGGTTAGAGGTAGGGAGGCGTTGGAGTGGTGGAAGAGGAAGAAGAGGAAGGGAAAGGGGAAGAGTGGGATCGGAGGAGGCGGAGAGGGAGAGGAGAGAGAGTGAAAGGGTGAGAATGAGAGAAAGAAAGGAGGGCTCGCGGGGTCAATCAGAAACTGCCTAAAACGCGTCAAGCGAGAAAGACGCCTATCAGATGACAGGACGGGCCGTACTGACAGCTGTATGAAACGCGTCGACCACCACGGACGCCGTTCAGCTGACATGTCAGGCACCGTACACTGACACCGTAGGGTGGCAGTCTGAATCGCGTCGTCCATCATGGACGCCGTTCAGACGACGAGACAGGGGCCGTACTCTCGCGGCCCGAAACCCGCCCACGTGGCACAACAGTAATTCATCTAAATGGCGTCCACCTATCAAGACGCCGTTTGAAAGGCGTCGTGAAGTGTAGACGTCATTCAGAAGAAACTCTCGAGACCCCTCAAGGTCCAAACCAGGGGATCCGGCCCGAAACCGACCCGAAAACTGAACCCGAAACCTCAGTCCTTACAACGGCCGTACTGACACCGCTCTGAAACGCGTCGCTCACCACGGATGCCGTTCAGACGATGTGACAGGCCGTACTGACAACGCTCTGGCGCCGTACACTGACATCACAGAGGTCGCAGTCTGAATCGCATCGACCAACATGGACGCCGTTCAGACGACGAGACAGGGGCCATACTCTCGCGGACCGTAATCCGCCCACGTGGGGCACACGTGGCACAACAACAAGCAGACCTAAATGGCGTCCACACAACCTGACGCCTTTTGAAAGGCGTCGAGCAGTACTGACGTCATTCAGTCAGAAATCTCAAGACCCCTCGGGGTCCAAACCAGGGGATCCGGCCGGAACCCGACCCGAATACTGAACCCGAAACCTCAGTCCTTACAATAAGAATATCTGAAACTTCTTTCAAGTTTCATGTTCGTTTTGCCTTTATCAATATTCTTATATTGGTCACAGTGAGAGAGCTGCTACTTCTCTATCTCAGCTAACCTTCCTACATCCTTTCATGTGTGGGTTCGATCGTTTGAAATCTTACTAGTTGCCTTTTCTCAAAGGCACATCATATGTAACGACCCGCCATCTGATGACCGGAGACCCAATCACTAAATGGATGTCCGTATACAGTCCAACAATAATTACATGGTCCAACAAATTAAATAAGTACAGGCAGAAGTAAAGTACAACAACATCGGGGCATACCCCGGAACTGAGACAGCTTCTGGTCCACACACCAAGAAGACAGCACACGCCACCACACGCCACGAGGTCCACACCTGAAACCGCAGGGAGTGAGCCACACCAGAATTGGGCTCAGTAGGGATCATCCGATCCCCTGCCTCCCACTCACACACCCACAAGTGCAACAATACGGATATATGGCAATTAAGTAAAGCAGTAAACATAGCACCCAAATCTGATAGGAAACATACACATAAGCAGTGTAGCAGGAACAGTTCTAAGCAACCCGAAAAACCCAACACAAAGTCACGTCTCACAGCTAAAGTCCACAAAGCGACCGAACCACACCGTCGATCGAAGTCAAACGTCGCCTCACAACACTACCACCACTACTCATGCCTGTCCACCCCTACAGTGTTCCGGGGCACTGTAGGGTGAAGCAGTGAGTCAAACTAGGACTAACTGGGACCAGTGTACCACCATTGCCCAGCTACCTGTGCACACAAGCAGTCTAGACTACTGTCCTACTGACCGGATTTCCTCCATGCCAGGCCTCGGCGCTTCAGGAGGGCCCTGGGGACCGGCGAACCCCCGTCAAGCCGAAGCTACAGGAACTACCCACAACCCTAACCTCCCGGGCTGCGTCAGGCCAAAGGGCGAAGGGTACCACTCGTAACCTTGATCAAAGGTCACATCAGGTCCAGTGGATACAGGGGTAAAACAACTCCAACAGTACCACAACCAGCTCCACAGCAAGAAACGCGCCGGAAGCTGCCACGACAAACAGGGAAAACCCCGACCCGCTGAGACCAAACAGCAACCCCTCGGATAGCGCACCGGCTACTCCGGCCCGACGGGCTCAAGGTGGTCCTGCTTCCCTCAGCCAAAGGTAAAACACAACATGTACCCCTCCTCCCACCGGTACGGCACAATGCCTCACAGACACCATGGCTCACCCCCATTGGCCTATGGTGACAGACGTAAACCACAGTTATTCCGATTCCATATTCGCATAAGCACACACACACACAACATGATTCCATTCACACAGTAATCTCCGTCTCAGTATACAACTTAAAGCATGCATTCGAACCATCCAATCGTGAAACATGTGTTAAATAACATGAGTTAAGCAGTTCTGTCTTGAATCGCGTCGACCGAGGTCGACGCCATTCAAGCCCCTCAAACCGGTTCATTTAAAATAGCTCATGCCTTAAAACACGTCCACCTGGGAAGCCGCCCTTTTAAAACGTGTCAGAACCCACAGACGCCATTCACCCCAGAATTTCAGATTTGCAGAAGCCTCAGTCGGGGTGATTTCCTGCCTAAAAGGCGTCATGATGGCCCGACGTCCTTCTGAAAGGCGTCGTCCATACATGACGTCTTTTAGCGTCAGAACCCCGTACAACGAAACCTCGAACAGGGAGGTTTCTGCCCTAAAAAGGCGTCGTACTGCCCTGACGTCCTTCTAAAAGGCGTCGACTAGGCACGACGCCATTTAGCGCCAGAAACCTGGTTCCCTGGTTCGATCCGAGGGTTTCTCCCCTTAACCCCAAACACCCCAAAACGCCCAAAACAGAAGGGGGAGAAAAGGGAAATCAAACTACCATAAGCATGCTACAATTCCACGATCTCGAACACGGCCATTCCCACAAGAACACCCCCTAAACATGCTCATTCTAACCCAAAACACATCATGCCACGCCAAGGAAATCACGAGCAAGACAACCACAGTCCATGCAAGGTTCGTCCCCCTACCGGTTCTTGAACTCCACCAAGCTCCGTGCCGCCGACCCGCCGCACCGCAGACCGCCGCCGGTACCCTCGAGGACGCCGCCACTCCGCTGGGACGTCGGCCGCCGTCCGGAGAATGGAACGCCGCGAAGGAAGTGGTGGAGGTAGAGGTGAGAGGTAAGGAGGTATTGGAGTGATGGAAGAGGAAGAAGAGGAAGGGAAGGGAGAAAGGAGGGCGGAAGGGGGCGGAGAGGGCGAAGAGAGAGAGGGTGGAGGCGAAGAATGAGGGAAAGACGGGGAGGCTCGCGGGGTCAATCTGAATCTGGCTAAAACGCGTCGATCGAGACAGACGCCAATCAATCTGACAGGACGGGCCGTACTGACAGCGCTCTGAAACGCGTGCTCACCACGGACGCCGTTCAGACGACAGGACATGCCGTACTGACAACGCTCTGGCGCCGTACACTGACATCGCAGGGGTCGCAGTCTGAATCGCGTCGACCAACATGGACGCCGTTCAGTCGATGCGACAGGGGCCGTACTCTCGCGGCCCGAAACCCGCCCACGTGGCGCACACGTGGCACAACAACAAGCAGACCTAAATGGCGTCCACACAACCTGACGCCTTTTGAAAGGCGTCGAGCAGTGCTGACGTCATTCAGTCAGAAATCTCAAGACCCCTCAGGGTCGAAACCAGGGGATTCGGCCCGAACCCGACCCGAATACTGAACCTGAAATCTCAGTCCTTACATCATAAATATCTCTTCATCTTGGTCCATATAAATAAGAGATTTTTTGATAATGATTGTCTTTCAAAAAGGTATACCATGAGTACCTCTTCACCTTGGTCTATCCAAGTAAGAGGATTCATGATACCTGATGTTGTCACCAAAAAATTGAATAAGAAGAAAAGCCTAAAGATCAACAAAGAAGGCCCAAATCAAAGAGAATTGAAAGGAAGAACCGAGCCCATTAATTCAAGCAAGAAAGGTCTAAACAATTTTTCAAAGAAAGCTCAAGTGAAGAAGAATTAATGGACAACTGTCATGTCTATTTTATAAGCCAAATGAATCAAAAAATGGGGCCACTCTTGGGCCCAAATGGTGGAGCAATCCAATGGCATAACCGGGCCCATTATCCCAAGCAAAGAAGGTCCAAACAATTGTACAAAGATTGTCCAAGAAGGCACAAATGAAGAAGATTTAAGGGGCAATAGTTAAGCCCAATTTTGCAAGCTAAATGAATAAAAAAAGGGGCCATTCTAGGGCCCAAATGATGAAGAAATCCAATGGTGCAACCGGGCCCATTATCTCAAGCAAAGGAGGGCCAAACAATTTTTCAAAAGAAGGCCAAAGTGAAGAAAGTTAATGGACAGCTGTCATGCCCATTCTTGCAAGCCCAAAGAAGTCAAAAAGGGGTTACTTTCAGCCCAAATGATGAAGAAATCCAAGGGGGCAGGCCTAGGCTCATTATCTCAAGCAAAAGAAGCCCAATAGGGCCAATTTGGGCCCAAAAAGTGAAGGCCAAAGCCCAATTTCGTGGCAACCTTCAAAAGGGCCCAAATGGTCCCCCCCATGGCCTATTCTTATCTCTTTGGCCCATGGTCAAATCTATCCAAAGGAGGATAAGAAGAAAAGCAAGTGGTCCCCCCCTCAAGATTCTTCTAAAAGAGGGTAGGTGAAAAGCAAAAGGAGAAGCCAATCATGATTCTCCAAGTGTTGTGGCCTCATTGGAGAGCTCTCAAGAGGGGTTTTTTATCCTTAATCCAAGGCTAATAAATGCCTAATCTACCCCCCAAAAGTAACCCAACTTTATCTATAAAAGAACCACCACCTTCTACAAGAAAAAGTTAGACAACAAAATCCCAAAAAAGAGAAAAGAGAAGAAGAAAAGTGAGAGAGGTTGGAGGAGCAAGTCTCCCTCCTCCTTCCCCTCCATTTTCCGCATCCCAAGAGAGAAAAAAGAGTTAGAGAAGAAGAGAGAAAGAAAGGAAGAGTGCTAGAGAAGAAAAGAGTAAGATTGTAGGCTTCAAGAGCTACTCTTCCTTCTCATCCCCTCTCCAAGGTAGAGTGGGGGTGAATAAGGGGTCTATTTCTGTCTCCTTACTTTCTTATAATGTTTTACTTCATTTTGATGTTCATAGAAACTTCTATCTCCCCCTTGATGTTCATCCATGGTGATTAAAGTAATGAAATGCAATGTTCAGATTTTCTGAGTCTGTTTTGTGAATATGCTGGTTATCTTTCTTTTAGGTCATTTTTTCCTTCATAAGGTATGTATTTTTGGTGTGGGGATGGTAGAGGAGCCTTTCTAGTTCATAGAAATGGTCTCCTCAATCCTTGAAACCTCCTAAATATGGAGATATGTCCCAAGATGTGCTTTGCTGTCCAGATTTCCTGAAAACTGGTTTTCCATTTATTTGCCTTTGGTTTTGGGATTTTTCAACGTGGCTTGGCCTTCTATGACCCTTAGGAGCACATCCCTTCTATGGATGATGTTCTCCCAAGGCCGAACATCAAGAGAAACCCCCTAAGTTTCATATATATTAAGATCCAAGTTTCTGTTTTCATGTTTGAACCGAATGGGTTTTGTTTGGATTTTTTCCTTTAATGGCTAAGGGTTTAGGCCCTAGAGGTTCTCAAGGAGGTCCCCTCACTAGTTGAGGATGAGCTTCTTTGGGTAGAAACCCTCTAACATGGAGCCAAGAAGGTGATATCTATGGAAAAGATAAAAAGTATGCCTAAGTTTCTCTTATGTTCATATTCAAGTTTTCATGATATTTTCCTAAAGAAATGCATCTAAAATATATTTTAAATAAATATTTTAGGCCTTGTACCTTTTATACCTTATTTTCTATCATTTGAGTTAGTTTTAAACCCATTTTTTACCGAAAATCCGGGTTTCAGCCTGAGTCTGGGGTTTGCAGGTGCTACAGTGTTGAGTCTGCGCCTCACAGCGCAAACTCAACGCCAGTTGCAGGTTTTGAGTATGCGCCTCTTCCAAGTGGGTTTTTGGGCTTGAGGTGATTCTTTGATCCTCCCCCAAGCTGTCCAAATGTTTCTTGGACCTAGGGCTGTCCTTTTGAGGCCCAATGAAGGTCCTAAATGGCTTGGACTTTGGGTTTTTAAGCCCTTAATGTTTCAACCGAAATTTTGCCATATGGTTTTAAGATTTTAAATGTTTTCCGATGTTTTCCCAAGATGTCCCGATCTAAGGGTGCCAACAATCTCATGTTGGGTAACCTATCAAGGGCCCTCATACAAAAAAACATCATTCTTGTGTTCCCATTTATATGGGTTCATTTAGATGATGTGTCCTGAAGTCCCAATGAGTTGGTGGAGTTCCTTGCTCCCCAAATGTATAAATGGAATGGGTGATTCCCAGTAGATAACCCTCATTTTGAGGGCATTAAGGGCACCCTTTGGGTGAGCGGTTGGATGCTCGGCACGCCCTCCTTTATAGCCACCTCCATGGTTCATGGCCACATGTGATCCTCTAGGGAAATTGGTGGAGTTCCTCGCTCCCCAAATGTAGAGATGCTTTGGATTACCCCTTGTGGATTTTTCTTACATCTTGAAGGCATTAAGGGCACCCTTTGGGTGAGTGGTTGGATGCTCGGTACGCCCCCCTTTATAGCCATCCCTATGGTCCATTAGCCATTACATATCCCTTTAAGGGAGTTGGTCCTTTGGGTCCCTTCATGCCATGATCCTTCATGAAGATCTTAAACCTTTTCATTAGGTTTTCCTAATGAAAGGTTGAAATTCAACATGGAATCACTATATTGAGCCCTTTTAATGCTTTATAAAGTGATCTAAGAAGAATGAGATAAACATGAGGAAATCATGTCATTTGAAGAAATCCATATAAGAATCACTCCTTGAAAAGGCCTCATGCAGCCATACTCAATTTCTGAGATTTCTCAGTGTTATCCTCCCTAAATTTGTGGTGATTCTTGAATCACTTCAAGTTGAAAGAGGTATAAATCTGAAATTATGCTCAAATTTTGAGTCTGAGCACCTATAACCATGGAAATTTGATTGGGAATGGGTTACAATCTATTTTCCTCGACTCCGGATTTCATATCCTAACTTTAATGGTTGAAACTAACCCCTTGATGGATTTAATTGCAGCTTGAACCGTGCAGAAAACTCAAAAATCAAATTTCAGACTTGAGTCTGCGCCATTGTTTTGAGTCTGTGCACCCTTGCGCAGACTCAACTCAAAATTATCAAAGAGTCCTTGCATGGGCTGATAGACTCATTTATGGTTCAAGTAACTCAAATAATTAAAGTTAATTCATTCAGAAAAGGTTTAAGATAGCCATCTTCTATTTTAAATAAACACAAAATTTCAAACTTAATTTGAGTCTACACATCTTTCATAAGCTCATTTCAGATGAAAAAATCAACTAAACAATATATGAAATTGCTCAAATCACTCACAATCATATATCAAACATTCCATGTCATTTAAATAAACATTCATTTACAAAAAGGATCCAAATCGCTTAAAAATAAACCAAAATTACAAGTTCAGCTGAGTCTGTGCACCCCTTGCGCAGACTCAAACTCATTTTTCTTGTCTCCTTGATATTTGAAGCTCTCCAACTCTTTGAAACTCTTGTAATCCCCCTCAACCTCAAGAGGTTCCACCTTTTCAAGAATCCTGCTCAAAATCCTCTTTGAACTTGAGTCTGCGCATCAATCCCAAGGTTAAAACCTCATCTCTTGGCCCCTAAATCATGCCCGCAGCTCCAAATCTGTAAATAATCATCAAACAAAACATAAAATTAAGTTATCCTACAAAAAATCCAATAAAATAACTCACAAACAAAAAATCCACAGTTCAGACTTGAGTCTGCGCATCGTGGCGCAGACTCAGCCCGAAAATTCACAAAAAATAAAAAATTAACTTCCCGACCACTAAAAGATGATTTAAAACCCTCTGAAAATCAAGTTTATTCTTATCTATCAGAATATCAAATAAAAACACCAATTTTTTCTTGAAAAAATGCTAAAAATAACTAAAACCACTTTGGTGACAAATGAGTCTGCGCTACCCAGCGCAGACTTAAACCCTGAAATCCCAAATTTAGTCTTTTTGACCTTAATTTCCCCCAACATTAAATCCAAAAATTTAAATAAAAACTTTATAGTTTATATAATCCAAAAACCTAAATAAAATCTTAAAACTCCTTTCACAAAAAATATAAAAAATGCTAAACACTTTAATAAACAATGAGTCTGCGCTCTATAGCGCAGACTCAACCTTAAATTCCTAAAATCTGGTATTTTGGCTATTAAAATTCCATCAAATCAAATCAAATTCTTAAGAATAAAACATATATTTTTCAAAAATCAAAACCCAAACAAAAAATGATAACTTTTCCCTGAAAATTACCTAAAACACTAAAAAACAGACTTGTGACAGGTGAGTCTGCGCTACCCTGCGCAGACTTAACCCCTAATTGTTAAAATCCAAATATTTCAATTCTAATTCCTTTAGAATTGAATCAAAAACCCCAAGATAAAAATAAAATACTTTCTATAAATAAAAAATCAAATAAAACTCACTTTTTCCCTTTTGTAAAACATAAAAATTACCTAAAAGAAGCCTCACTTCAACCTTGCTCATTCTCTAAAAACCTACAAATTCAAAACATAAAAGGCATAAGTATTTAAAGCATATTCCACTCAAATCAAATAAGAAAACATAAAAAACATTTTTTCATACCTTCCAAATCAAATCTGAAATCTCTTCACTTCAAAATTGAAAAAACACAATAAGAAATGTTTATTAGACTCCCTTGATAAAAAATGTCATCCACTTCAATCAAAACACCATAAAAAAGGTTTTCACTCCTCTCTCAAATCAAAAATCAGAATAAAGACAAGCATTCTCATTAGTAACTAATGAGTCTGCGCATCCTTGCGCATACTCAACTTCATATTCACTTCCAAACATAAAAATTTAATGAATCTTCAATGCATCCATATAAATCAATCCAAAAAGACTAAAAAATATCTCTCATCATCCTCCATCAATAAAAATCAATAAATCAAGTCTTGCGCAGACTCAACTTTAAACTAGAAAAATAAGCTTTCTTCTCAAATAAAAATTGAAATTCATTCATTTTTCGAATGCAATCTTGTATATCTTACTTATATCATTTCAAAGGGTGTTATTCTATTCTTTCGACGATTAATCAAGGGTCGAAGAACTACGCAATCATCTGATTGAGTCAGGTAGAGCGCACAAATGACAAATCTAAATCAAAATAAAAAAATCAAGATCAAGTACAATTTTTCTCTAAAAAATGTACGACAATCTCTTTTGGCACGCCCGGTGGGACCTGTCCTCCCTTCATCTTCTCGTCGGAAGAACAAGGATAACACCCATTCTTTGAAGTTATTGATTATCTCTTTGTTGTATTACAGGAGATTCAATGGAATCGAAAGTTTTCTTCGGCCCTCTGGTGGTCGAGAACCACGCTCGCTATGGCTACCTGGCGGTACCTGTGGCATTCGGGAGCTTCCCTCCCATTATTGGTTTTCCGAATTTTCTCGGGGTGGTCTTCATGCAACCTGAGATTATAACTGATAAACCTCAAGCACAAGTAGTCAGCTGCTGCACTATTCACAGTCATGCTGCATCATCTTCAAGACAATATCGGGGAAATACCAGAAAGGGTCAAAATCCCCAGTTCAATTCAAAGGCAGCTTCTGCACAATCGTCCAGGACCAAAAAATCAATTTTTATTGGGAGCCTGTGGATCTTTATAGACTACAACAAAGTTGATACTTCCAAAGACCGACTGGTTCCAAATATTCCTGTTCAAAACTCATTCCATGTCTTTGAAGACATGGACAGAGAAAGAATGAAAAATGAAAGAAAAGAAAAAAGAAAAGCTAAGATTCATATGTCTGAAAAGCAAGAAAGAAATCCCAAATCAGCTTATTGTTATGGGATGAAATATTGTCAAGAGCCACTAGGAAAACAAACCTGGGTGCCCAAACATCAAAAAGATGAATATGCACAAGAAAAATCATAGTCGGCCTTTCAGACACAAAGGTGGCAAATATGGAAACTAATTCAAAGGCAGCTGCCTCATGTTGAGTTGCCAAAAAGAAGGAAGTCAAGAGAAAGACATGAAAATGAAAAGCCAAAAAAGCCTTCGAAAACATCTGTATTCCAAAGGCTGCAGCAGAAACCTTCTTCCGCAAGGAGATCAGCAGATTTCACCCAAGGAAGCCTAATAATTTATTCATTTCATACTATCAACAAGTATGCGGTACTCCCTGAAGATCCAGAAGAAGTCAGAGATTTAGCCTCAAGGCCGGGTCTAGTTACCCGAAGAATGCAAGCGGCAGCCATAGTTGCCCAAAATTTTCCTACCCTATTGGAAAACATGATTAGGAAGCGGAGCTATCTGCAAATGTCATTAAAGCATCACGAGAAGCTCTTTCTGCACCAGCAGAGCAGCAGCTTCCACAGTAAATCAATCAGCAAAAAGAAGTAGAACCAAACATAACTCTATTGTTATTGCAAGAAATTGAGTTGTTGAAAAAGCAATTGAAAGAAAAAGATGCCCAAATGCAAGGGACAGGATGGGCTGGTAAAGAAGGAGGTGCTTCAACTTCCTCTTATCCTCGGGTGGCTAACCCTCCAGTTCCACCTCCTACGTCTCAAAATCTTCTAAATATATCCATGCAGTCATTTAGGCCTGTGTCTATGAATGAAACACCTGCATATATTCAAGTATCCAATAGTCAAGTTGCTCTTGCAACATTATTGCAAGACAATTTGATCTAAAATTTGCCATTTCAAGCCTCCCAAGTTTAAGGAATTAATTTCTCCCCAAATCCAGCAGATCCTGCTGTGGCTCAAAGGCTGATGCTAGAACAACTCATTGATATGAAGCTGGCAGAAAGAGTGGAAGGCACCTTCACAGTATATGATATGTATAAAGTACCATATCCGGTGCATCATGCTATGAAGAGGCTCCCGCTGGGAATGACCAAAGTGCCCAAGTTTGAAAAATTGAATGGCCAAGGAAATCCAAACGAACACTTGGCATATTATAATGGGGCAATGGGAGACCTGGCCACTGATGAATCTTATATGCTGAAATTTTTCGGGTCTTCGCTAACTAGACTCGCATTTGAATGGTATTCTTCTCTTCGGCCTGGTTCTGTTGTAGGGTGGGCCGACCTTCAGAAGCAATTTCAAGACAGATTTTATCTGGTGGAGAGAGAAATCACTCTGGCAGAGCTATATACTGTGAAACAAGAAAACAATGAAAATGCTTCTAAATTCATTGCTAGGTGGAGGAATCTTAGCATGAAATGCAAAAGACCACCATGTCAAGAAGATGCAGTGGTGATATGCAAAAGTAATCTGAAAAATGAAGTCCTTGAAAGGTTGGTAGCCATTGAAATCGAGTCTTTTGACAAATTGAATACTGTGGTATCAGAAGTTGAAAATTTTCTGAGCTGATCTAGAAGTGAACCAAGCAACAACAAAGGGAAATTTGATAGAAGAAATGCTCTACGTGAGTCAAATACAGTAGATTTATCTACATTCATCACAGAGCAACAAAAGAAAGGTCCAGCCATCCAGGCTGAAACCAACAACAATAGAGAAAGAAGTCCGAGCCTTATCTTCTCTAAGAGACAAAATGAACAGGCCATACAGCTTCCCAAAAGACAAAACTCGTGTTCTATTTGAATGGACACGAAAATACAACCAGATTGTGTTACCACAGTCGAAGAGGCCAGAAGATGCCAAAAGATCTAATGATCCAAATTATTGTCCATATCACCAAATCATGGGACATCCTATTGAAGAATGCTATGTGTTCAAAGATGCAGTTGAAGAATTAATTCAGAAAGGTGTTTTGAAGATGGGAGATCATCTTGTCGATCTTCCGCAGCCTCATGCCTGGACAAAAGCAAATGTGGCATCTGTAAATGTGCATCATATGGTTCCTATTTACCAGTCATTAAGCTCAGAAACTGCAGAAAGAAGCACACAAGTTAACTATGAGCAACTGGTACTTCAACCACTCCAAGCATCTCATTGGCAAACAGTAAAAAAGAAGTCAAGACCTCATATCAAGCAAAACTCATCAGAAGTATATATTCATGTAGGTATTCCACGACGGCCGACATATGTTTAACCCGTCCCTCCACCAAATTTGGATAATATGATATCCGATATGTCCAAAATGACTTTATCTACGCCAGTCAAAGCTGCAGCTTCAGGCAAACAATAATGTGTGTCTTTCCGTCAGCAGAAGACATCCCAATCAAGTTCAAGTTACCCTGCTCCAGCAAGCAGTATATGGAAATGGGTAGATCCTCATACTGTAAGAAGGGTTACCAACAGAAGAAGAAAAAGAGAAACACCAATACCAATTCTACCTAAGGGTAAAGATCCGCTGTCAAAGTTGCAACAGCTAATAGACAACTTGGATGAATATGAACAGCCTCAAAGAAAGCCAATAAAGCTGAAGCATTATATCCCATGGGAGAAACTCCAAAATATGACAATGAAGCAAATACATGAAGAAGCCCTATTCTGGGAACATGAAGTCAAAAAGCCGAAGATTGATGATAATCAGGAAAATGAGAAAGAAAAGCAAGAAGGCACATGCACTGTCATGTCTTGCAACACAATCTCAACAATAAATGAAAGTGAAGATGATGAGGAGGAAGAAAACTTCCTTGCTCCAAAAATGGAGGTGATGGAAAGCTCTACATCAACTCCAAATGAGCAACATGTCACCCACTCTGGCAAAAAGTGGGGACAGAAGCCTCCATTGGCTACCACTCAAAAAATTATCCAGCTGCAAGGGGAAACACCATATGTTATCCCAGAACCAGAATTCAGAGGAATGGAATCCATGCCTTTGTCAAAAAGAAATATTCAAATCTCGCCTCCGGTCGGGCTGTATCTAGAAAATTCTGATCAAGAAAATGGGGTGTTACCCTCTTTATATGAATTCATGACAGTTCAAAAGTTTGCAAAGAAAAGTAAACAAGTCCAACATCAGCTGTCTGAAGAACAAGATCCTCAGGTTGCCTCTCTAGAAGTTTATGATAATGAAAAAGCAGAAAAGAAAGTCATCGGCTTACTAAAAAGGTTGCCATCTAAATTTACTGTGTGGGAAGTTTTGTCACTCAGTAAGGAATTGCGAAAGGCTCTCATTGCAGCTTTAAAAACTCTTCAAATTTATGAAGCCCATGCAGCAGAAATTCAAGAAATACCCTATGAGTCATTCACGGCTTCCATCACCTTCACTGAAGATGATATGTTGCTACCTACAAATGACCACAACAGGCCACTTTACATGAGAGGAAAGATAAATGGACAATATGTCAATAGAATTCTGGTTGATCAAGGCTCTACTGTCAGCATCACGCCTCTAAGAACTTTCCAGAAATTTCATTTTCATATGTACCTAAGAAGAGTGGAAGATTTCAAAATAGCTGGATTCAACTAGAAGTCAGAAACACCAATTGGGGCAACTGAATTTGAAATGTCGTCGGTGACTTTCACTTCACAGTCCTCTTCCATATCATAAATTCTGATACCACATACAAAGCTTTGCTTGGGCGACCATGGATACATCAATATTTTGTGGTGCCCTCCTCATTGTATCAATGCATCAAATTTCCCTGGGAAGGACAAATACAGCGAGTCTTCGCTGATCTCGAGCCTTTTGAGGTTCATGAATGCCATCTTATGGATGCCAACCTCTATATACCTCCACCACTGGAGGAAAAGGAAAAAGAAGAAACAGAAAAGCCTGATACCAGTCGGAGGAAGGAATGGTTTCCACCTCCACCAGATATTAGCTCTCTCAGTCTTGAAGACAAAGAAGCTACAATTCTGAAAAGTCCTTCAGCAAAGACAACCAAGCAACAAGATGTACTCTCTATAGAAGTCATAGTCCCAATCGGACTAATACATCCTATGGAAGAGTATGAATGTCAGCTCGTAGAGCCTTTGAAAAAATTCGTGGTTCCTCACGAAGATGGACATGAAACAGTCTTTTATAGAGCTGATGAGCAGTCGGCTACTGAAGACAGATTGCTATATTCCCGATATAGAAGAAGAATTATGGGTTGACATCATGGGCCTCCCAGACATGACAAAGCATACTGAGGAATTAGCTAAGGCCCAGTCAATTTCATTATATAAAACAAAAAAGGAATGGAGTAGATTCCAACAACTATGGTACCCTCCTAACATGTCCAAAGCATTGATGCAACATACACAATATCCAGGCTTGGGATATACCTTGCCGAAAGAAGAAATTTCTGGATTATCAATAAATATGACATCTATTTTGCCAGAAATATCAGAAATTGCACAAGCAATATATGATGACTATGATGAAGAGTAGCCCATGGGTCAGTCTATTCAAGAAAGCCAGCCAGAAGCTGATCAATCTCCTATTCCGGCATGTCAATGCTGGAAACATCTTAAAGAAGAAGACATCCAAGTCACAGAAGTCAAGGAATATGATATCCCAAGTTCCAATATGGTTCAGAATATACCAGAAGAACAAGAAAATCCACCTATCACCCCTGAACCTCATGTTAACACGGGTTAAAGGGAAGATGAGCTCACTCAGCTTTAGAAAATCAACAGGCAGATCCTGCCCCAAATATTTTCACAGCAAATCAATCAAATGAAATTGACCAAGAAGTCAACGAAATTGAAGTAGAAATTGAAGAAGAAGTAAATGAAGAAGATCTGATAGAGCTCCAGCCAGCACCTCCAAAACTTGAAGATGGAGGGCAAGCTACGGTTGATGAACTCCTTGAAATCAATTTGGGCTCTGAAGAAGACCCAAGACCAACATATATAAGTGCATTGCTCAGTCAAGAACAACAGCAAGCATATATTTCGCTTCTGAAGGAATTCTGGGATTGTTTTGCCTGGTCCTATAAAGAAATGCCTGGGTTAGATCCAGAAGTAGCTCAACATGAGCTGGCCATTGATCCAGCCATCGAGCCAATCAAACAAGCTCCGAGAAGAATGAGGCTGAAGCTGATAAACAAAATCAATACTGAAGTCGACAAGTTAATTGATGTTGGCTTCGTACAAGAAAATCAATATACAACATGGCTGGCAAATATTGTCAGTCAAAAAGAAGAATGGACATATCAGAATCTGTGTAGACTTTAGAGATCTAAACAAGGCATGCCCAAAGGATGACTTCCCAGTGCCTGCTACCGAAATCATGGTCGATGCCACCATAGGACATGAAGCTTTGTCTTTTATGGATGGATCGTCGGGATATAATCAAATATGGATGGCTGACAAGGATAAGATCCATACTGCCTTCAGAACTCCTAAAGGAATCTTCCACTACAAAAGAATGCCCTTCGGCCTCAAGAACACCAATGCAACATACCAAAGAGCAATGACCAAGATATTTGATGAATTCCTTCATTAACAAGTTGAATGTTATATTGATGACCTAGTTGTCAAAACCAAGAAAAAGGAAGATCATATGCAAGATCTCCACATCATATTTGAAAGGCTGAGGCAATACAGCTTGAAAATGAACCCCATGAAGTGCGCCTTCGGGGTTTCAAGTGGCAAATTTCTGAGCTTTATTGTCAGATACAGGGGCATTGAAATAGACCCAATCAAAATCAAAGCTATCCAGGAGCTTCTCCCTCCGAAGAATCTCAAAGAACTGCAATCCCTTCAGGGACGACTTGCATACATTTGAAGGTTCATATCCAACTTAGCCGGACAGTGTGAACCCTTCTCTAAATTAATGAAGAAAGATGCCCCATTCATATGGATGATGAATGTCAAAATGCGCTTGAGAAAATCAAGCAATACCTTGCATCGCCACCCGTGCTGGGGGCACCTATCAAAGGCCAGTCATTAATCTTATATATCGCTGCTCAGGAGACTTCTCTGGGGGCAATGCTGGCACAAGACAATGAAGAAGGCAAAGATCAAGCACTATATTACTTAAGCAGAAGGCTGATCGGGGCTGAACTCCGATACTCGCCTATTGAAAAGATATGCTTAGCCCTGGTCTTTGCAGCTAAAAGACTTAGGCACTATATGCTATCACATGAAATCCAGCTCATCTCTAGGGCCGATCCTCTCAAATATATCCTTAATCGACCAGACTTGAATGGTCGTTTGAGAAAATGGGCACTTCTCCTCATGGAGTTCGACATCAAATATGTCCCTCAAAAAGCCATCAAAGGTCAGGCCATTGCAGACTTCTTTGCAGTACATCTAGTGCCAGAAGATTCACCGTTGGTCATCGACCTGCCAGATGAAGAAGCATTAGAAGCCAACCATACAGAACAAAAGATATGGCAGCTATATTTTGACGGGGCCTCCCGTTCAACAATTGCACAAGATGGTACATTCACTACAAAGGTCGGGGCAGGCATTGTCCTGATATCTCCAGAAGGCGAGGTTCTGCATATCTCGTGTTCCTTAACTAAGCCATGCACCAACAATGAAGTTGAATATGAAGCTTTAATAGTTGGCCTAGAAGTTGCTCTGGATATGGGCATTCAAATGATTCAAGTCCATGGAGACTCAATGTTGATTATATACCAAGTCCAAGGAATATATGATGTCAAAAAGACCGAGTTGATTCCGTATCACAAAAGGGCCCTCAAGCTGATACAAAGATTCTATTTCTTTGAAATCAACCATATCAACCGCAGTGCAAATGCTCAAGCTGATGCTCTGGCTAAATTAGCAAGTTCCCTGACTATGCTGCTAGAGGGGTCCCTTGAAATATGGGTCAAGAACAGAAGATTGTTACCAATTGTGTTGGGAGAAGAAACAGAAGTATGCGTAGTGGAAGAAGCTGATAAGCCTGATTGGAGGGAAATGCTTCTCGGCTAGTTCAAGCATAAAATATTGCCAAGCATTCGAATCAAACATGCTAAACTGATCCGTATCAAGGATTCATATGAATACAAAGGAGACACTCTCTTTCGAGTGACATATGATGGCAAAAGAAAAGTTCTCCTCAGATGCCTGTCACCAAAAGAGATAGCTGAAGCCTTGAGGGAAATACATGCCGGGGTCTGTGGTGTTCACCAGTCTGGCCCTATGATGAAAAATCAACTCAAACAATTGAGCTACTACTGGCCCACAATGTTCGATGATTGTGCACAATATGCCAAATCATGTCACAAATGCCAGGAATAGGGCCCAATTCCAAGAAAACCTCCGATGCCCTTGCACCCTACAGTACCATCATGGCCTTTTGCCGAATGGGGCATGGACGTGGTCGGCCCATTCATACCCTCATCAAGAGGTGCTAAATATATTATGGCCGCCACGGATTATTTTTCTAGATGGGCCGAAGCAGTAGCATTAAAAGAAGTTACCGGGGCAGCTGTTGAAAGGTTTCTCCGCCAAAATATGTTGTTCCGATATGGTGCACCCAGTCGGATCATCTCAGATAATGAAATGGAACATGCTTCCGAAATCAAATCATATACAAGCTAGATGTGAAGTTCAAAATTGATTGGAGGACCTCCATAGTCTACAATCCACAAGCCAATGGGTTAGCAGAAGCCTTTAACAAGACTTTATGCAACCTTCTAGCAAAGATAGTCAATTCAACTAAGAAAGACTGAGAAGAAAGAATGTATGAAGCATTATGGGCTTACAGAACCATATACAAAACTCCAACAGGCTGTTCTCCCTATTCCTTAGTGTATGGGTCAGTGGCAGTCGTACCAATTGAATTAGAAGTCCCCTCTTTACGCATTGCCTTAGAGCAGGGGCTTATCAAAGGAAATCAATCAAATGCAGAAAGGCGGCTTGAGGAGTTATTAGCCTTGGAAGGCGACAGACTTCGAGCCCAACAAAATATCCAAATATATCAAGCTCGCATGGCTCGAGCATTTGATAAACTAGTCAAAGAAAGAGCCTTCAAGAATGGAGACCTAGTTATAGTCAAAAGAAGAGAAGTCATGGCGTCAAATCCAAAAGGGAAGTTGACCAGTAATTGGATCAGCCCCTATGTCGTCAAAACTGTTTATGAAGGAGGAGCATATATCCTCACCAATCATAAGGGAGAAGTACAGCTTCCTCCCTTAAATGGCAAACATATGAAGCGCTATCATGCGCCACCTCCGTGCTTTCCAAGCGAAGATTGAAAAAATATATGAAGCACTGTCTACGGTGTGGATATGATCACCATGAAGACAGTCAAAAGAAATCATCCAGTTCTCGAGATGTATTCCCCCGAGACTATAAATCTTAAATGGCATGGTAAAATTAACCTGCCTATATGAGCCAAGGACATTGAAAAGGCTCCAAAAGGCTTTACGAAGCCGCCCCAAAGCACCTCATGGGTTGCCAATGACGAAATGCCATTAAAAAAGAAAAAAGAAAAAAGAAAAGTTGGCATGACTATCCCGTTAGTCGGGCAATGGTGCTGAGGCAAACCCGGTGCGGAGGGAGTATAAATCATTTCCTGCTTCCCGTTTTGTAACCGGTCGAAGTTTTCAATCAAATCAATCTGAATCGATGATGTTTTCCGATTCCGAAATTGTTTGATATAAACATGCATATGTATTGCAACCTTGTCTCTACAATGAACATGAGGCAAGAAGCTACAGAGAAATGGAAAAGATGGCCCGAGTCCTGCTGGACCTTGCCATTCAAGTACAAATGCAAATCCAAGCTCAAATTCAAGCACAAATTCAAATACAAGCTCAAAGTCAAGTATGGACTGGCCTGGGTCAACAAGGCTCCGCCACTCAAGTTCAAAGCTCCAGCTCAAACTCAAGTAGAAAATCAAATTCAAAATTCAAGTTCAAAGTTCAAGGATTAAAGCTTCAACTTAAGGAGCAAATTCAAATTCGAATTCATCTGCCTGAAAGGCAAATTGAAGTTCAAAAGCAAATCGGCTCGAGTCCATAGGACCCGCTGCTTAAATTGAAGTTCAAGTTTAAATCCAAGCCCAGGTTCAAATCGGCTTGAGTCAACAAGACCCGCCGCCTAAATTCAAGATCAAATTCAAGTTCAAATTCAAAGCTTCAAATCAAGTTCGAGCTCAAAATGCAAGCTCAAATGCAAGTTCAAATGCAACTTCAAAGCTCCAGCCAAAGAGCAAGCACAAATTCAAGATAAGTTAGCCTGGGTCAACATGACCCGCTGCTTAAATTCAAGATCAAAATCCAAGTTTCAAGTAAACTTGAAAGCAAGAAGATGGCCCGGTTTCATTTGATTCCGCCATCCAAAGTCAAAACAAAGAAGATGGTCTTGGTTTATTCAACCCCTCCATTCAAAGCTCAAATTCACGTTTAAATCGGCCTGGGTCAATAGCACTCGCCGATTAAATTCAAAGCTCATGTTCAAATTCGAGCTCAAAATTCGAGCTTAAACTTCAAGTTCAAGTTCCAAATCAAGCTTAAATCCAAGTATGAAGCAGCCTGGATCAACAGGATCCGCCGCTTAAATCCAGTTTTAAGCTCAAATTCAAGTTTAAGTTCAAATATCCAAAGTTCTAGTTCAAGCTCGAGCTCAAGTGTTAGCATTCAAAGCTCAAACTCAAATCGGCTTGAGTCAACAAGACCTGCCGCTTAAATTCAAGCTCAAATTAAAATCCAAAGTTCAAATTTAAAGTTCCTGCTTAAGAGCAAGCACAAATTCAAGTATAAGTCAGCTTAAGTCAACAGGACCCGCTGCTTAAGTTCAAGCTCAAATTCAAGTTCAAAATCCAAGAGTAAAGCAAAGTTGAAAGCAAGAGAACGGCCTGGGTTCATTCGATCCCGCCATTCAAAGTACAAATTCAGAGCTCCAATTGAAGTTCAAATGCAAAAAACCAAGCCTAAATCCAGGCTCAGTTCATCAAGACTCTGCCGTTCAAAGTTCAAAATCAAATCCAAATGCAAATTGGGATGTGTCCTAGTGGATTCCGCCATTTAAGCATGAAACAAGAAAGATGGCCCGGGTTCATTCGACCCGCCATTCAAGCTCAAATAGAAGTTCAAGCTCAAATTCAAGCTCAAATCAAAATACAAATTGGTCTGGGTCATGAAGACTCTACCGTCCAAATTCAAAGCAAGCTCAAAACAAAGAAGGTGGCCTGGTACGTTCAGCACTGCCACTCAATTTCAAGCCCAAGGTCAAATCCAAGTGCAAGCAAAAGCAAAGCAAAGTAAGTCGACTGGGTCTTCAACGACTACGTCGTACTGGTGGCTGGCCTAGGTCCTTCGTGACTACGTCATCCCCGAAAGACCGGGTCTCCGAGAGGAGTACTCCATCACCAATCAAGCAAATTCAAAGCAAAGCAAAGTAAGTCGACCGGGGTCTTCAACGATTGCGTCGCACCGGTGGCTGGCCCGGGTCCTTCGTGACTCCGTCATCCCCGAAAGACCGGGTCTCCGAGAGGAGTACTCCGTCACCAATCAAGCAAATTCAAAGCAAAGCAAAGTAAGTCGACCGGGGTCTTCAACGACTACGTCGCACCGGTGGCTGGCCCGGGTCCCTCGTGACTCCGTCATCCCCGAAAGACCGGGTCTCCGAGAGGAGTACTCCGTCACCAATCAAACAAATTCAAAGCAAAGCAAAGTAAGTCGACCGAGGTCTTCAACGAGTACGCCGCACCGGCTGATGGCCGGGGTCCCTCGTAACTCCGCCATCCCCGAAATTACTGGGTCTCTGAGAAGAGTACTCCGTACTCCCTATCTACCTCGGCTACAAACCTATGAGTCTGTTATGGTAGTTGGGGTTCATCCATTCAAAATCACCCCTAGTTATCATGACCAAAAGCCTTTAAGCCCGTCATTGATAATTAGGGTCCTCATGACCTAGGTATCTAGGTTTGCATCATCCAAACACCCCTGTCTACTTCGAGCTACAAACCTATGAGTCCACTTGAAGTATTCTGGGTTCATGCATTTCAAATCATACCTATGTTACCACGACCAAAAACCTATGAGTCCGTCGTTGGTACTTAGGATTTGCATGGCGTAGATCCTTCCGGTCTACTGCCACCCAGTATAGTGGTTAAGATCCTTACGATCTTTGCCACCCCAATAAAGGCTCAGACCCTTACGGTTTGTGCCATTTTCAATAAACAAGTGATTGAGGTATTCATTGCCCCTCTCACTCTGTCCTTCCTTTTTAAACTTTAATAATCCCCATAATATTGTTAGTTATGGGATCCAATAAACATTGCTAAGTCATCTTCATTTGAAATCTTTTCCTTTCAGCTTAGTAGTTACCATGGATGCATATTTTACTCTACTTCATTTACAACAAGAGGAGAAAGAGGGATAAAAAAAAAATGAGAGAAAAATCAAAAGGGGCTTAAAATATATAGATGCCTCGCCGGACTTGATCGTACCTTCTGCGGTCAAGAGAATCAAGGGCTATATACCCGGCTGTGGTGAAAACCCGAAAGGGCGCTACAGGCAAAATCGGGAACCCTGCCGTGTGAAAACCCGAAAGGGCGCACAGGCAAAAGCAAGAGGGGGCCGACTCCGGTGAAAACCCGAAAGGGCACTTGGGTCGATAAAGTGAATAAAAAAAAAAAAGAAGTTCAAGCATGGCATTCATTGAAAGGGAGATATGATAGAAAATTCTCTTTATAATGTGCCGAAAGTTTACAAGGAATGACTTCCATCTCAGTTTACATGGAAAAGCAAAAAGAAAATACCCTTCCCAATTATAAAGTTCAGTTATAAATAACATTATGGATCCTCAAGTAACATGGACAGCAGCGGAAGTCCTTCTCTAACTTGAGTATGCAACTCAGAAAGAGCTTCCTCTTCAGTCTGAACCTCATGGCCAAGCAGTCAAAAGTCAATGGTTCTTCTCTGAAGCCCTATTTACATGGAGAAAGAAATGGCCCATGCCACCTCTACTTCGAGTCTGGGATACCTCTGTCATATCCCCACTTGGCAAGAATAAATGAAGGTGATCGGGTTAGAATGTCGTCCTGAGGACGTATGATATTAGTCCCGCTGGGTATGAGCATGTCTCTAGCATAACTCGGCTTGAGCAAAGAGTCGCCATGGGTTACAGTTCCCCTCAAGTTGTCTCGGGATTTCAAGATGGCATCCTCAGCATAAAAAGCCCTTCTCTCAGAGCGCACTCCATTGACTTTGAAGTCAAGAAGGAAACTGTACAAATGATGATCACTGGGAAAGTGAATTGGATAAGTCTTGTCCCGTTTATATTTATAGAATCCTTTCGAAAAGACAAGTCTGCTCTCATCAACCTTGCTATCTGATTCATTGGCAAAGGGATGGTCCAAGACAACAACCTCAAAAAATTGTTGTAGTTCACTGTCTTCATCTATGCCTGCTGCAGGTGTCAAGTAAAAGGGACTTATCACAGGCCCACTCTCTTCAGCCATTGTAGGAATCTGTTCAGAAGACCTTGTTGGAGAAATTGGCACATCTTCGGAGACAGCCTCGGGCATCACAGCTTTGTCTTTCCTTCGAGAAGCCATTATATTGAAAATAAGAGACAACAAGTCAAAATCAAATGCAAAAAGCCCTCCTCAAAAAAGAAAATTCTGTCAAAATTTCGACAGCATCTCCCCTTAACGGAGGGCTGTTAAAATTTTATCGAGAGCCATCCGGGGCAGACCGAAATGCTCCGATAAGAAGAAGACCCATGTCAAAGACAGAGGGGTGTAGAAATGGCATTCCAGTGACCCAATTCCTGAGAGCCGAGCTACAACCGAGACTAGGCACTGAAGCCGCAGTCCTAGGGATTGCTCCCATGGGAACTGCCAGGGTCAAACAGCAGGTACGCTGAAGAAGAACCATCTGACCTGCAGTGCTATAGTAGTGAGTTTGTGCCTACTATAGATAGAGGGATCCAAAGTCGATTTCCTGCAAGGAAAAGACAAAGAAATGTTAGAAGATGATACAAGCGCAGAGGAGACCTCCTTCATTACCCCTATGCCTAAATCCATGGCGGCCAACGACACACAACCAGTCCCACCGGCCAAAAAACCAAAGAAAGGCTTCGCCTTTTACCTGAAAAACCCTGGTGTGACAACACCTCTTCTCCAACAGTAGTGGTGCTCTCCTCAAGCCCCTGCGATGCAGCCAATGAAGAAGAAGCGAGGAAAGCCAGGTCTGCGGCTTCAAACCCGACAGGCCTCACACCCACAGGCGATGGTGATAACACTCCCCAACAGGGTTGCAACGTTTGTCACCGGCAGGGGGAAAGAAGGCTACCGGCGTGCCAAGCAAACGGCACCCCCTCAAGCGGCGGAAGGCCAACGCGCAGACAGCGGCGGTGGCACCCCCCGAAGACCCTTGTGGCTTCGGTCACAGGCAAGAATGAAGAGGAGGAAGAGCTTGACGGCGGCGATCTGCGGCGGCGACGGCCTGCTCCCGCGGCTCCGGCAGCTTCGTCCACTGGCTATGGCAAGAGGAGGAAGAGGCGGAATGGTGTTCGGAATCCCCCAGCACAACAGCGAAGAGAATCCCGCCCCCTTCCCTTTTTATAACCAACCGGGCCGATTTTTTTGAAGCCCTGGCCGGTCCAAGGCCCGAACCAGCGCACACTCAAGGGCATATGCCCCCCTCTTTCAAACTTCACGTACGTGAACCGGTTCGAAGCCAAAATGGAACCGAACCGGCGCAGACTCGAGCGGATCTGCCCCCTTCTCTCAAACTCAATATATATGGCGCGTTTGGAGCCGAATTTAAGCCCGAACTAGCGCAGACTCAAAGGGCACACGCCCTATTCTCTACATTCAAGAAATCCGGTCGGTTTAAAGCCCAAATTAAACTCGGACTGGCGCAGACTCAAAGGGTATGCTAACCTATGGTTTGCCCGAAGCTCGAGACCCGATCTGAGTGGAAACAAATTCAAGAAGGAATACTAGTGATTGCAGCAGTCCCAGTCAAACAAATCCTCAATAGGTGAATGAAGATCTATAAGTGGGGCCGATCCTGAACCGTGAGCCGCTTAAGTGAGATAAGTACGTGACAATGGGCTACGCATACAACTCACTCCATCGCCTTCGGTCTCTGTACGTGAGTCGTATGTGTGGGGGGCATTTGTTGTCACCAAAAAATTGAACAAGAAGAAGAGCCTAAAGATCAACAAAGAAGGCCCAAATCAAAGAGAATTGAAAGGAAGAACTGAGCCCATTAATTCAAGTAAGAAAGGTCCAAACAATTTTTCAAAGAAAGCTCAAGTGAAGAAGAATTAATGGACAGCAGTCATGTCTATTTTACAAGCCAAATGAATCAAAAAAAGGGGCCACTCCAGGGCCCAAATGGTGGATCAATCCAATGGCATAACCGGGCCCATTATCCTAAGCAAAGAAGGTCCAAACAATTGTGCAAAGATTTTCCAAGAAGGCACAAATGAAGAAGATTTAAGGGGCAGCAGCTAAACCGAATTTTGCAAGCCAAATGAATAAAAAAAGGGGCCACTCTAGGGCCCAAATGATGAATAAATCCAATGGTGCAACCGGGCCCATTATCTCAAGCAAAGGAGGGCCAAGCAATTTTTCAAAAGAAGGTTCAAGTGAAGAAAGTTAATGGACAGCTGTCATGATCATTTTTGCAAGCCCAAAGAAGTCAAAAAGGGGTTACTTTCAGCCCAAATGATGAAGAAATCCAAGGGGGCAGGCCTAGGCCCATTATTTCAAGCAAAAGAAGCCCAATAGGGCCAATTTGGGCCCAAAAAGTGAAGGCCAAAGCCCAATTTCGTGGCAGCCTTCAAAAGGGCCCAAATGGTCCCCCCCATGGCCTATTCTTATCCCTTTGGTCCATGGTCAAATCTGCCCAAAGGAGGATAAGAAGAAAAGCAAGTGGTCCCCCCTTCAAGATTCTTCTAGAATAGGGTAGGTGAAAAGCAAAAGGAGAAGCCAATCATGATTCTCCAAGTGTTGTGGCCTCATTGGAGTGCTCTCAAGAGAGGTTTCTTATCCCTAATCCAAGGCTAATGTATGCCTAATCTACTCCCCAAAAGTAACTCAACTTTATCTATAAAAGAACCCCCATCTTCTACAAAAAAAAGTTGGAGACAAAAATCCCAAAAAAGAGAAAAGAGAAGAAGAAAAGTGAGAGAGCTTGGAGGATCACGTCTCCCTCCTCCTTCCCCTCCATTTCCTACATCCCAAGAGAGAAAAAAGAGTTAGAAAAGAAGAGAGAAAGAAAGGAAGAGTGCTAGAGAAGAAGAGAGCAAGATTGTAGGCTTCAAGAGCCACTCTCCCTTCTCATCCCCTCTCCAAAGTAGAGTGGAGGTGAAGAAGGGGTCTATTTCTGTCTCCTTACTTTCTTATAATGTTTTCCTTCATTTTGATGTTCATATAAACTTCTATCGCCCCCTTAATGTTCATCCATGGTGATTAAAGTAATGAAATGCATGTTCAGATTTTCTGAGTCTGTTTTGTGAATCTACTGATTATCTTGCTTTTATGTCATTTTTTCCTTCATAAGGTATGTGTTTTTCGTGTGGGGATGGTAGAGGGGCCATTCTAGTTCATAGAAATGGTCTTTTCATGCCTTGAAACCCCCTAAATATGGAGATATGACCCAAGATGTGCTTTGTTGTCCAGATTTCCTGAAAACTGGTTTTCCATTTATTTGCCTTTGGCTTTGGGGTTTTTCAAGGTGACTTGGCCTTCCATGACCCTTAGGAGCACATCCCTTCCATATATGATGTTCCCCCAAGGCCGAACATCAAGAGAAACCCCCTAAGTTTCATATATATGAAGATCCAAGTTTCTATTTTCATGTTGGAACCGAATGGGTTTTGTTTGGATTTTTTCCTTTAATGGCTAAGGGTTTAGGCCCTAGAGGTTCTCAAGGAGGTTCCCTCACTAGTTGAGTATGAGCTTCTTTGGGTAGAAACCCTATAACATCGAGCCAAGAAGGAGAGATCCATGGAAAAGATAAAAAGTATGCCTAAGTTTCTCTTATGTTCATATTCAAGTTTTCATGATATTTTCCTAAAGAAATGCATCTAAAATATATTTTAAATAAATATTTTAGGCCTTGTACCTTTTATACCTTATTTTCTATCATTTGGGTTAGTTTTAAACCCATTTTTTACCGAAAATCCGGGTTTCAGCCTGAGTCTGTGGTTTGCAGGTGCTACAGTGTTGAGTCTGCGCCTCCCTGCGCAGACTCAACGCCAGTTGCAGGTTTTGAGTCTGCGCCTCTTCTAAGTGGGTTTTTGGGCTTGAGGTGATTCTTTGATCCTCCCCCAAGCTATCCAAATATTCCTTGGATCTAGGGCAGTCCTTTTGAGGCCCAATGAAGGTCCTAAATGGCTTAGACTTTGGGTTTTTAAGCCCTTAATATTTCAACCGAAATTTTGCCATATGGTTTTAAGATTTTAAATGTTTTCCGATGTTTTCCCAAGATGTCCCGATCTAAGGGTGCCAGCAATCTCATGTTGGGTAACCCATCAAGGGCCCTCATACAAAAAACATCATTCTTGTGTTCCCATTTCTATGGGTTCATTTAGATGATGTGTCCCGAAGTCCCAATGAGTTGGTGGAGTTCCTTGCTCCCCAAATGTAGAAATGGAATGGGTGATTCCCTGTGGATAAGACTTTCATTTTGAAGGCATTAAGGGCACCATTTGGGAGAGTGGTTGGATGCTCGGCACGCCCCCTGTATAGCCACCTCTATGGTTCATGGCTACATGTGATCCTCTAGGGAAATTGGTGGAGTTCCTCACTCCCCAAATGTAGAGATGCTTTGGATTACCCCTTGCGGGTTTTTCTTACATCTTGAAGGCATTAAGGGCACCCTTTGGGTGAGTGGTTGGATGCTCGGCACGCCCCCCTTTATAGCCATCCCTATAGTCCATTAGCCATTACATATCCCTTTAAGGGAGTTGGTCTTTTGGGTCCCTTCATGTCATGATCCTTCATGAAGATCTTAAACCTTTTCATTAGGTTTTCCTAATGAAAGGTTGAAATTCAACTTGGAATCACTATATTGAGCACTTTTAATGCTTTATAAAGTGATCTAAGAAGAATGAGAAAAACATGAAGAAATCATGTCATTTGAAGAAATCTATATAAGAATGACTCCTTGAAAAGGCTTCATGTAGCCATACTCAATTTCTGAGATTTCTCAGTGTTATCCTCCCTAAATTTGTGGTGATTCTTGAATCACTTCAAGTTGAAAGAGGTATAAATCTGAAATTATGCTCAGATTTTGAGTCTGCGCACCTATAACCATGGAAATTTGATTTGGAATAGGGTACAATCTGTTTTCCTCGACTCCGGATTTCATATCCTAACTTTAATGGTTGAAACTAACCCCTTGATGGATTTAATTGCAGCTTGAACTGTGCAGAAAACTCAAAAATCAAATTTCAGACTTGAGTCTACGCCACTGTTCTGAGTCTGCGCACCCTTGCGCAGACTCAACTCAAAATTATCGAAGAGTCCTTGCATGGGCTGATAGACTCTTTTATGGTTCAAGTAACTCAAATAATTAAAGTTAATTCATTCAGAAAAGGTTTAAGATAGCCATCTTCTATTTTAAATAAACACAAAATTTCAAACTTAAGTTGAGTCTGCACATCTTTCATAAGCTTATTTCAGATGAAAAAATCAACTAAACAATAGATTAAATTGCTCAAATCACTCACAATCATATATCAAACATTCCATGTCATTTAAATAAACATCCATTTACAAAAAGGATCCAAATCCCTTAAAAATAAACCAAAATTACAAGTTCAGCTGAGTCTGCGCACCCCTTGCGTAGACTCAAACTCATTTTTCTTGTCTCCTTGATATTTGAAGCTCCCCAACTCTTTGAAACTCTTGGAATCCCCCTCAACCTCAGGAGGTTCCACCTTTTTAAGAATCCTGCTCAAAATCCTCTTTGAACTTGAGTCTGCGCATCAATCCCAAGGCCAAAACCTCATCTCTTGGCCCCCAAATCATGCCCGCAGCTCCAAATCTGTAAATAATCATCAAACAAAATATAAAATTAAGTTATCCCACCAAAATCCCAATAAAATAACTCACAAACAAAAAATCCACAGTTCAAACTTGAGTCTGCGCATCCTGGCGTAGACTCAGCCCGGAAATTCACAAAAAATAAAAAATTAACTTCCCGACCACTAAAAGATGATCTAAAACCCTTTAAAAATCAAGTTTATTCTTATCTATCAGAATATCAAATAAAAACACCAAGTTGTTCTTGAAAAAATGCTAAAAATAACTAAAAACACTTTGGTGACAAATGAGTCTGCGCTACACACTTTATATAAGCCAAAAACCTAAATAAAAGCTTAAAACTCCTTTCACAAAAAATATAAAAAATGCTAAACACTTTGATAAACAATGAGTCTACGCTCTATAGCGTAGACTCAACCTTAAATTCCTAAAATCTGGTATTTTGGCTATTAAAATTCCATCAAATCAAATCAAACTCTTAAGAATAAAACATATATTTTCCACAAATCAAAACCCAAACAAAAAATGATAACTTTTCCCAGAAAATTACCTAAAAAACTAAAAAACAGACTTGTGACAGGTGATTCTGCGCTACCCTGTGCAGACTCAACCCCTAATTGCTAAAATCCAAATCTTTCAATTCTAATTCATTTAGAATTGAATAAAAAACCCCAAGATAAAAATAAAATACTTTCTATAAATAAAAAATGAAATAAAACTCATTTTTGCCCTTTTGTAAAACATAAAAATTACCTAAAAGAAGCCTCACTTCAACCTTGCTCATTCTCTAAAAACCTACAAATTCAAAACATAAAAGGTATAAGTATTTAAAGCATATTCCACTCAAATCAAATAAGAAAAGATAAAAAACATTTTTTCATACCTTCCAAAACAAATTTGAAATCTCTTTACTTCAAAATTGAAAAAACACAATAAGAAATGTTTATTAGACTCCCTTGATAAAAAATGTCATCCACTTCAATCAAAACACCATAAAAAAGTTTTTCACTCCTCTCACAAATCAAAAATCAGAATAAAGACAAGCATTCTCATTAGTAACTAATGAGTCTGCGCATCCTTGCGCAGACTCAACTTCATATTCACTTCCAAACATAAAAATTTAATGAATCTTCAATGCATCTATATAAATCAATCCAAAAAGACTAAAAAATGTCTCTCATCATCATCCATAAAAAAAAATCAATAAATCAAGTCTTGCGCAGACTCAACTTTAAACTAGAAAAACAAGCTTTCTTCTCAAATAAAAACTAAAATTCATTCATTTTTCGAATGCAATCTTGTATATCTTACTTATATCATTTCAAAAGGTGTTATTCTATTCTTCCGACGATTAATCAAGGGTTTTCCTCTTAGGAGGATGTAATTACGCTATTCCATTTATGGGTAGCAGGATCGGGTCGAAGAACTACGCAATCATTTGATTGAGTCAGGTAGAGCACACGAATAACAAATCCAAATCAAAATCAAAAAATCAAGATGAAGTGCATTTTTTCTCTAAAAAATGTACGACAATCTCTTTTGGCACGCCGGGTGGGACCTGTCCTCCCTTCATCTTCTCGTCGGAAGAACAAGGATAACACCCATTCTTTGAAGTTATTGATTATCTCTTTGTTGTATTACAGGAGATTCAATGGAATCAAAGTTCTTCGGCCCTTTGGTGGTCGAGAACTACGCTCGCTATGGCTACCTGGCGGTATCTGTGGCATTCAGGAGCTTCCCTCCCGTTATTGGTTTTTCGAATTTTCTCGGGGTGGTCTTCATGCAACCTGAGATTATAACTGATGAACCTCAAGCACAAGTAGTTAGCTGCTGCACTATTGACAGTCATGCTGCATCATCTTCAAGAGAATATCGGGGAAATACCCGAAACGGTCAAAATCCCAAGTTCAATTCAAAGGCAGCTTCTGCACAATAGGCCAGGACCAAAAAATCAATTCTTATTAGGAGCCTGCGGATCTTTATAGACAGCAACAAAGTAGATACTTCCAAAGACTGACTGGTTCCAAATATTCCAGTTCAAAACTCATTCTAGGTCTTTGAAGACATAGACAGAGAAAGAATGAAAAATGAAAGAAAAGGAAAAGGAAAAGCTAAGATTCATATGTCTGAAAAGCAAGAAAGAAATCCCAAACCAGCTTATTGTTATGGGATGAAATATTGTCAAGAGGCACCAGTAAAAGAAATCGGGTGCCCAAACATCAAAAAGATCAATATGCACAAGAAAAATCAAAGCCGGTCTTTCAGTCACAAAGGCGGCAAATATGGAAACCAATTCAAAGGCAGCTGCCTCATGCTGAGTTGACAAAAAGAAGGAAGTCAAGAGAAAGACATGAAAATGAAAAGCCAAAAAAGCTTCGAAAACATCTATATTCGAAAGGCTGAAGCAGAAACCTCCTTCCGCAAGGAGATCAGCAGAATTCACCTAAGGAAGCCTAATAATTTATTCATGTCATACTATCAACAAGTATGCGGTACTCCCTGAAGATCTAGAAGAAGTAAGAGATTTAGCCTCAAGGCCGGGTCTAGTTACCCGAAGAATGCAAGCGGCAGCCATAGTTGCCCAAAATTTTCCTACCCTATTGGAAAACATTGATGAGGAAGCAGAACTATCTGCAAATGTCATTAAAGCATCACGAGAAGCTCTTTCTGCACCAGCAGAGCAGCAGCTTCCACAGCAAATCATCAGCAAAAAGAAGCAGAACCAAGCATAACTCAGTTGTTATTGCAAGAAATTGAGTTGTTGAAAAAGCAATTGAAAGAAAAAGATGCCCAAATGCAAGGGGCATGATGGACTGGTAAAGAAGGAGGTGTTCAACTTCCTCTTATCCTAGGTGTCTAACCCTCCAGTTTCACCTCCTCCGTCTCAAAATCTTCTAAATATATCCATGCAGTCATCTAGGCCTGTGTCTATGAATGAAACACCTGCATATATTCAAGTATCCAATAGTCAAGTTGCTCCTGCAACAGTATTGCAAGACAATTTGATCTCAAATTTGCCATTTCAAGCCTCCCAAGTTTAAGGAATTAATTTCTTCCCAAATCCAGCAGATCCTGCTATGGCTCAAAGGCTGATAGTAGAACAGCTCATTGATATGAAGCTGGCAGAAAGAGTGGAAGGTACCTCAACGGTATATGATGTATATAAAGTACCATATCAGGTGCATCATGCTATGAAGAGGCTCCCGCTGGGAATGACCAAAGTGCCCAAGTTTGAAAAATTGAATGGCCAAGGAAATCCAAAAGAACACTTGGCATATTATAATGGGGCAATGGGAGACCTGGCCACTGATGAATCTTATATGCTGAAATTTTTCGGGTCTTCGCTAACTGGACTCGCATTTGAATGGTATTCTTCTCTTCGGCCTGGTTTTGTTGCAGGGTGGGCCGACCTTCAGAAGCAATTTCAAGACATATTTTATATGGTGGAGAGAGAAATCACTCTGGCACAGCTATATACTGGCACATGGACAGGGCTTAGTTCCCCTCGGTTGGGCCGGGTTCAAGCTCCCGGTTGGCCCGGTTCAGGCCGTCGGGACTGGGACCAACATGCATGTTTCGCCCGGCCTCCTAGCGTGCAGGCTAGGGTTTGCTGCAGCCGCCGCCGGGCAGTACAGCCCCTCCCCAGCCTTCTTCCCCGATGCCAGCAAGGGAACTAGGGTGGCGGAGGTCCCCTTCGGCGCCTGCAAGGGGGGCGGTGAGCCTGGCCGGCGAGGTTTGCGTCGTCGGAGGCCCTCACTACCGGCGATGAGGGCTGATTTAGGATCCGAAAAAAAACCCCTTTCACCTCTTGCTTTACATCCATCACATGGAGAGGAAGAAGGAAAGGTTGAGGCCAATGCTGCCGCCACCTATGGCTCAATTAGTGCCAGTAGTGGCCAGCAGCAACCTCTAGAGACACCGGTGAAGCTAATGTCGCCGGTGGTGGCTTTGATACACACCCCAAAACGCAAAGGCAGCAAAGAAATATTTTTCCTTTCAATGCATTCAATAATAGAAAACAATTTTTCTAAATTAGCCGATTCATCCAATGAATCAAAAAACAGTTTTTCACATAGATCGAATCTACATCAAGGAATTATTCTTAGAAAATTAATCTCATTGTCCTGAAACGGATCAGAGCGGAACCTGGCTCTGATACCACTGTTGGGATCCCGGCGGGACACGAAGAACGCAACGGAAACGACGAACAAAATATCCCACCCGATGCCCGCCGATCCGATTCGGAACGAAAAACTAAAACTGAAAACTGGATTGTGATATGATTACCGTGCGCAGATTCGAATCCGCTTCCGTCTCGGTTCCGTCAAGGCGATGCCGCTAGCCGCACAAGCGTCCGGCCTCCAGCGGTATCCACGCGATCTTTGCGGTGGTCCGTCCTCGCTCCCTCGTCCGTATCAGCTTGCTCGCTGAAGATCCGTCGCCGCAACGATTGCCGAAAACCCGCCGATAGGAATTCCCGATTTTCGGGAATCACACGCAGCAGAGACGGAGACAATCCCGGCGCCTCAAATGGGGCGCCCAGAGGAGGAGAGAGAAAGGGGGGATGACGGCCAGCATGGGGAAATCCTAGAGCTTGGCCTAGGTTTCTCAACAGCGTGTATATATATTAAGTAGGTGCGACTTTTCACAAAAGTCCCCGAATTAATATAAATCCCACTTACATACCACTGTCTGAGAATCTTATTGCGTGTGACCCTCTAGGCCCATTTACCAGTCCGATTTTCAGCCCGTTAAGTCCAATAACTAGTTATTGACTTATTGTAATTAATTAATATCTAGATATTAACTAATTACTTAGTCGAATTAACATCGCATGTAAATTCGGTCAGACTTCCGATCAAGTTGGGTGCCAAGCAACACCGCATGATCCCGGAAGGTAATGGGGTTCAGCAACCCACTCAGGGAACCTGTTCGTCCATAGTTACCGCGTGGCTATAATCCTTCGTTCGCACAATGCTCTCGAGTTAACCTAGGGTATAGTCAACTGTCAAACCCTAGATGGTCAACTCACTTGAATCAGACTCCGCTGTACAATATCCGAAAACCTCTTTTCTGATATTGTTTATGTTCTGGCCAGAAACTTCTGCAGATCTATTCTAGAACATTCTCTCTCCAGTTACCTGAGAGCGAACGATCCTTTATTGAACACACAATCACCTTCGAAGGTCTTCCGCTGGACCCGATCCTTGACTATTAGAGATCCCGTAGATAGGGATTCGTAGTTCAAGGTCAAAGTCCAGAAGTCGACCGACAAGGTGTCTTTGGTGTCTCAAGTCCAAGGATAAACCACGCCACTATGACAATGAATCAAGCCGATTGACAGTTAGGTAAATTACTATTCGGCGATTCATGTCAGATCAGTTCAGTGAACTCATTCCCTAATGAGCACCTACAGGTTTACCATTGTGTCTCCACACGAGTAACTAACGAGATCGGTCACCCTCATCATATGAGCTGGAATAACGTGTACTAGTCTTACCGGATGTTTGATGTCCTTCTCAAACATCCTACGACTAGGAACAATTAAGAATATGTGTTTATAAGTCATCAGTCTCATTATTATGATCTTATCATAATCTGATGACTATTGCACATATTCATAGACTTCATTATGTGCAATTATAAATATGCCAATCTACATAATGAATTTAATGCCATTGATTAGTCAACCAGATTGAAATAGGTGCCTTATGATTGGGTTGACTGTCCAGCCGGCGAGGAGTGGCCATTCCCGACAGTGTGTCGGGATCTTGCTGAAGACCCCGTCCCCCATGGGTTCCGGGAAGGGCTCTTCGAGGTTGGCCCTAGATTGGTGCTAGATCTCTGGGAGCAAAGTCCTCATGAAGTGAACCTGCTAATGTCTGACGCGATATTGCAAGTGACCGGGCTCTCTCCCTCCTTGCGTCTCCCCAACAAGTCACCCCTTACTATTAGGGGAGGCGACGATAGAGAGAGAGGGAGAGGTGGCCGGCGTGTAGGTAGGCGGGAGAGGGGGAGGTAGAGGTCGGTGGCGACCACGACCTACTTGACGGTCCTGCGAATCACCTTCCTAGCGAACCTCATCCGCTCCAGGTAGTGGTCGGCGATGTTTGTTTGCATCAGTCATGCGTAAGTTTATTTTTTAGGCATTATTGTAGCGAAGGGGTGGCTCGGTGATGGAGCCTTCTTCGAATGTTTGTAGTTTCGCTTGATTTCAGGAATATAATATGAACTTTGTAGTCCCAATTTTGTGAATGAAACATACCCGTTTTTGTGATTCCATGATGTTATGAAACATACCGGTTTAGGCTGAGTCGATGTGTTTTTTCAAGGTTGAATCTCACCTTTTCACCGTGGCTCGGACGAACTTTATCCCTTCTTTGGGTGGGGAGCCCTTTCTCTGTAATTCAGACCGACAGAGGTATTCAGACGAGATTTATCTCTTCTTTTGGTGGAGAGACCTTTCTCTGTGGTTTAGACCGATAGATGTATCCAAACGAGGTTTATCCCTTCTTGGGGTGGGAAATCCTTTCTCTGTGGTTCAGACCGACAGAAGTATTCTGACGAGTTTTATCCCTTCTTTGGGTGGAGAGCCCTTTCTATGTGGTTCGGATCGACATAGGGATTCAGACGAGTTTTATCCCTTACTTGGGTGGGGATGTTGGGATCCGGGTGAGACGCGAAGAACGCAGTGGAAACGACGAATAAAATATCCCGCCTGATGCCCGTTGATCCGATTTGGAACGAAAAACTAAAACCGAAAACTAACGGGAAGTAATCTGATTACCGTGCGCGGATTCGAATCCGCTTCCGTCTCGGTTCCGTCGAGGCGATGCCGCGAGCCGCACAAGCGTCTGGCCTCCAGCGGTATTCACGTGATCCTCCGCGGTGGTTCGTCCTCGTTCCCTCGTCCCTATCAGCTCGCTCGCTGAAGATCCGTCGCCGCAATAATTGCCGAAAACCCGCCGACGGGAATTCCTGACTTTCGGGAATCACGCGCGGCGGAGACGGAGACAGTCCTGGCGCCTCGAACGGGGGGGCCAGAGGAGGAGAGAGAAAAAGGGGGGATGGCGGCTAGCATAGGGAAACCCTGGAGCTTGGCGCAGGGTTTCTCAACAGCGCGTATTTATATTAAGTCGGCGCGACTTTTCACAAAAGTCCCCGAGTTAATATAAATCCCACTTATGTACTACCGACTGAGAATCTTATTGCATGTGACCCTCTAGACTCATTTACCAGTTCGGTTTTCAGCCCGTTAAGTCTAATAACTAGTTATTGACTTATTGTAATTAATTAATATCTATATATTAACTAATTACTTAACCGAATTAACATCGCATGTAAATTCGGTTGGACTTCCGATCAAGTTGGGTGCCAAGCAACACCACATGATCCCGGAAGGTAATGGGGTTCAGCAACCCACTCATGGAACATGTCAGTCCACAGTTACCGCGTGGCTATAATTCTTCGTTCACATAATGCTCTCGAGTTAACCTAAGGTATGGTCAACTGTCAAACCCTAGATGGTCAACTCACTTCAATCAGACTCCACTGTACAATATCCGAAAACTACTTTTCTGATATTGTTTCTGCTCTGGCTAGAGACTTCTGCAGATCTATTCTAGAGCATTCTCTCTCCAGTTACCTGAGAGCGAACGATCCTTTATTGAACACACAATCACCTTCGAAGGTCTTCCGCTGGACCCGATCCTTGACTATTAGAGATCCCGTGGATAGGGATTCGTAGGTCAAGGTCAAAGCCCAGAAGTCCACCGACAAGGTGTCTTTGGTGTCTCAAGTCCAAAGATCAACCACACCACTGTGACGATGAATCAGGCCGATTGACAGTCAGATAAATTACCATTTGACGATTTGTTAGTTTTAGGTGGCCTACAAGCCAATCTGACTACGCAAATCTCGTTCATTTATTAATAAAATGACATAATATTCATTATATGTAAATCGCATTAATTATCATTTCATAATGAAGTCTGTGAATATGTGCTATAGTGATCAGATTATGATGAGATCATACTAATGAGACTGATCACTTAAACAAACATATTCTTAATCGTTTCTAGTCGGAGGATATCCGAGAAGGACATTGGATATCCGGTTAGACTAGTACATATTACTTCTACTCATATGAGGGTGACTGATCTCATAAGTCTCTTGTGTGGAGACACTAAGGCGAATCTGTAGGTGCTCATTGGAGAATGAGTTAGCTAAACTGATCCGACTGAATCGCTGGATGGTATTGTACCTCACTGTCAACCAGCTTGATTCTATTGTCGCAGTTGCGTAGATGGTCCTCGGACCTGAGATACCAAGGACACCTTGTCGGTGGACTTCTATGCTTTGACCTTGGTTTACGAATCTCTAGCCACAGGATTCTAAAACGCCAATGATTGGGTACAGCGGAATACCATTGAAGGGAATTGTGTGTCAATAAGTAATCATTCGCTCTCGGTACTTAGAGAGAGAATGCTCTAGGAAGGATGCGCGGAAGTCCCTGGCCAGGGCGGACGATAATATCGGGAAAGGAGTTTTCCGATATTTATCAGCGGCATCCAATCCAAGTGAGTTGACCGGTTAGGGTTTGACAGCACGCCATATCCTGAGTTGACTCGAGAGCATTGTACGACTGAAGGATTATATCCACGCGGTAACTATCGGCAGAAAGGTTCCAATAGTGGGTTACTTAGCCCTGATACCTTCCGGGTTCACGCGGTGTTGCTTGGCACCCAACGTGATCGAAGGCCCGGTCGAATTCGATGTGCGACATCAATTCGATTGATTAATTAATTAATAAAGAGTTATTAATTGATTAATAAAGCCAGTAAGGAGTTACTAGGCTTATTGGGATATTAACCGGACTGGTTCTTGGTCCTAGAGGGTCACACGCAAATGATTCTCAAGGCGATGGATAAATAAGTGAGTTTTATACAAACCGGGGGTTTTTAGGAAAAACCGCATGGTTAGTATAAAATATAGCGAACGGCTGAGTAGGCCAAGCTGCTGCTAACCCTAACCACCCCTCCTTTGTTTCTCTCTCTCTTTGGCGTCCCAGATAGATCCAGATCTGCTCCGCCGCTTCTCCGACTCCCGTTCGACGGGAAATCGACCGTGCGTTGTGGCGATCGTTGCGACGACTAGCGGAGGTTTCGTGGGTTGCGAAGAACGAGGAACGTGAGGATATCCGTCGCGAGGAGGATCACCTGGACTTCGCTAGAGGCCGGACGCTTGCGGGGCTTGCGGTGTCGCACCGACGGAACCGAACGGTTGCGGATTCGAATCCGCACACGGTAAGAACTAATTATCCGATAATCTGGTTTTTTCGATTTTCGAAATGGAAAAAAAGGATCGCTGTTTTTATTTTATTTTCCGCTGCGTAAGCGATCCGGAGAAACCCAAGATCTCAACAGTGGTATCAGAGCTAGGTTCCACTGTTTCTCGTCCCGTTTCAGTCTCCGATTTAATATTTCCATGTATTATTCCATGCACTAGTTCGATCTTATTACTGGATCCGTGTTCATACGATGAACACAGATAAAAAAGAATAATTTTAATTATTTTATTCTGCAAAATTTCAAAAAAAAAATTTGGTTTAATTTTGTTCTTCGTCAGACGAAGAATCTGGGCTTATGGAGGCATTGTTTGCGCTACCCCAAATGTTGGGGAGGTGGTCAGGACCCCTGTTCTTCCACTTCATATTTCTGATCACCACCGGGCCGGTCCACGGCGCCGGAATAACCCTCTGGAGTGGCCGGAGTTGGGGTCTTCTCTTCCTGTTTTGCAGTTTTGATAAAACTAGAAACTGTTAGTTGTAGGTGGCCTACAAGCCAATCTAACTATGTAAATCTCGTTTACTTATTAATATAATGGCATAATATTCATTATGTGTAAATTGCATTAATTATCGTTTCATAATGAAGTCCATGAATATGTACTATAGTGATCAAATTATGATGAGACCATACTAATGAGACTGATCACTTAAACACACATATTCTTAATCGTTCCTAGTCGGAGGATATCCGAGAAGGACATCGGATATCCAGTTAGACTAGTACAGATTACTCCTGCTCATATGATGAGGGTAACTGAGAGAATTGTGTGTCAATAAGGAATCATTTCGCTCTCGGCACTTAGAGAGAGAATGCTCTAGGAAGGATGCGCGGAAGTTCCTGACCAGGGCGGACGATAATATCGGGAAAGGAGTTTTCCGATATTTATCAGCGGCATCCAATCCAAGTGAGTTGACTGGTTAGGGTTTGACAGCACGCCATACCCTGAGTTGACTCGAGAGCATTGTACGAATGAAGGATTATATCCACACGGTTACTGTCGGCGGAAAGGTTCCAAGAGTGGGTTGCTTAACCCCGATACCTTCCGGGTTCACGTGGTGTTGCATGTCACCCAACGTGATCGGAGGACCGGTCGAATTCGATCTGCGACATCAATTCGATTGATTAATTAATTAATAAAAGATTATTAATTAATTAATAAAGCCAGTGAGGAGTCACTGGGCTGTTGGGCCATTAACTGGACTGGTAATTGGGCGTAGAGGGTCACACGCAAATGATTCTCAAGGCGATGGATAAATAAGTGGGTTTTATATAAACCGGGGGTTTTTATGAAAAACCGCGCGGTTAGTATAAAACATAGCGAACGGGCTGAGTAGGCCAAGCTGCTGCTAACCCTAGCCGCCCCTCCTCTATTTCTCTCTCTCTCTGGCGTCCAGACAGATCCAGATCTGCTCCGCCGCTTCTCTGAATCCTGTTTGGCGGAAAATTGTCCGCGCATTGCGGCGATCGTTGCGGCGACCGACGGAGGTTTCGTGGCCTGCGCAGAACGAGGAACGTGAGGATATCCGTCGCGAGGAGGATCGCGTGGACTTCGCTAGAGGCCGGGCGCTTGCGCGGCTTGCGGTGTCGCACTGACGGAACCGAACGGTTGCGGATTCCAATCCGCACACGGTGAGAATCGATTATTTGATAATCATAGTTTTTTTTAGTTTTTCGAAATGGGAACGGATCTCCGTTTTTATTTTTATTTCCGTTGCGCGGGAGATCCGGAGAAACCCGAGAACCCAACAGAAACTAGGATGGTGCTCGGCCTCCTTTGCTCTCCGGGCATAGCTGGTGATCCCTTTGGCGTTTGGGGGCACCGGCGGGTTCGGACGGTGCCGGGGGGTGGCCGCCGGCCGGTGGTGAGCAGCCTTGCCGCCGCCATGCCCACCTGCGCCTGCATCTCATGCGGGTTAGGGTTAGAGGGAGGCGTCGGGTTCTTGAGGAAGAAGAACCTGCCGGACCGCCCGACCCCAACCCGGTCTGACCGGGCCTGGCTCGGGCGGTCTGCGGTGGACCAGGGCAGCCCTGGTCCAAGCCTGGCTCGCACCAGGGCTCGAGCCTGGCCGAGCCAGGGGTTTCGGACCAGATGCCCTTATTGGCTCAGCCCAGCCCCCTATTAAACCCATTGTTTCTTTTAATGCCAAGCCCATTTAAATAATTAAATTGAATTTCTATTATTCGTATTCAAAATATGTTTTGAAATATTTAAATTGTTATTCAAATTCTTCTAATTGGGCTTTGAATGATTATGAATCATTCGTTTAATTAATAATTAGTTGTTAATGAATTAAGAGTTAATTATTAGTTTAAAAGTTAGATTAATAATTAATCTTAATTTAACTAATTTAAGGGTTAAATTAGTTATTAATAATTATTAGTCTAACTGTTAGATTATTAATTATTATTTCAACTAATTATTAATTCAATTGTGAGTTAGTTATTAATTTAAATGTTAAATCAATAATTAACTTAAATGACTGATTTAAATGTTAAATTAGTAGTCCTTAATTAATTATTGTTAGTCATTAATTTAATAGTTAAATTAATGATAACTTTAGTTAATTAATCTAAGAGTTAGATTAATTAGTTATTAACTAGTTAGTGTTATTTATTGATTTAAGAGTTAAATTAATAATTAACATTAATTGACTAATCTAAGTGTTCGGTTAGTAATTAATAATTAATTACAGTTGATTATTAATTTAAGTGTTAAATTATTAATTAACTTTGTTGGACTAGGCTAAGAGTTAGATTAGTTGTTAATAGTCTAATTGTTAGATTACTAATGTGAGTTTATCTAAGTGTTAGATTGTTTAATTATTGGAATTGTTCTAATTTGCATGAAATAATATGGAATTATTAATTTGGAGTGTGTGCACATGTGATGTGTGTTTTATATGCTTTTAAATTAGATTTGATTGCATGTTAAGTTAATTAAAAGTGTTTTCGAAATTCAAAAGCCAATTTTGATTGCAACCCAGCTTTTTTGAAAGCCAAAATTATATATTTTGAAAACTCTTTTATTTTAGCCATGTGATGCGCTGAATCATGTATGGAATGTATAAAACACACCGTGGTCATGGATATGCACTTATTTAATTATTCATGTGATGAATGATGTGTTTGTGTAGATCGTGGATGAATGATGGATGTTTATTAAATTGTTAATAAATAGAGATCTGTGTATTTATCCCTCTCTTAAACTCCGATGTACTTCTACCTCCCACTTTCTTGTACTCGCCATAAGGCCTTCTTCAATTTACATGTAAATTATGAATTCACTGTAATCTGATCGAGGCAACCGAGGAAGGAGCGAGGACAATCCACAGCTGCAACAAGGAAGGCAAAAAGATGTAGATCTTTTGCCTATGTGTTTGTTGATTCTCTAATGTAAATGTTATATTAGAATTGTGTGTGCGTTTGACTGATGGCTCCAGTCAAACCCATTGTGCTATCCATGACCACACTGGACATGTATGAGATGCATTATTTTATGTTTGATTGTGAATCAAAGCAGGTATAATATTTATTAAATATATATGATATATTTATACTATCACCTAGGAGAGACCAAGATAAAAGTTATCTAAATACCCTCATATACACTATAAGCCGTAACGCGAGTAGTTAAGAATTTACCGCGTGGTCCACCATCGTTATAGTCATAGGATTCGAATCACTTTAGGCAGGTTTGTTGAACTATCCATAAGGCCTGTTTAATTGGGAGGAGAAACTGTGGCTATGGCATTAGATGCCTATATGATCGGGGTAGAGGAACCATGTAGCTTTGTCGTGCTATTCACAAGGGCTACATGCAAATCTATGCTGGTCGCGTAATAATGCTTAGCTTAAACCAGAATTAGTGGCTTGTTGTGCTATCCACAAGTCCATTAAACCTCTGGGGACCGAAGCTATGTGTAGACACGCTAATTTTGACGTCATTTTGAGTAAATTTCATATCATATAATAATGCATCAGAATGGTCTGATATTTAATCATTGATTAATTTTTATTGATCTTTTTGAGTGTCGGGTCAAACAGACGTGTTTAAGTTAATCAATTGAATTGATTTTAACTCAAAATTTCAGTTAAAATATGCAGAATTCTAAAAGACGTCGACTTGTCTGGACGCGATTTAGAGTTTATTCCTGTTTTAACGTTTAAATTTGAATTTTAATCAGTTAACTAAAAGGCGTCTGTCAGTCAGGACGCGTTTTAGGTTTCCTAAGCTATTTCTACTTCTCTTCCGGATGTTTATCCTTATCTTAATTAGTGTAAAAGACGTCTGCTAACGTAGACGCGTTTTAGCTAATAAAGATAAAGATAAGTTTTCTCGGATATTTATCCTTATCTTAAATTAATCTAAAAGGCGTCAGCCTTACTGGACGCGTTTTAGATAATTACAGATAAAGATGAATTAATCAGTATTTATCTGTTGGTTAAGATGGATAAATCTGAAGTTTTTCTATGTTAATCGCGAACGCAGAAGAGGTCTATAAATACCTTACATCTTGAAGAGTTAAAAAATGTTAAGCGTAATCTTGAGTTGATTATCATTGAGCAATAGCGAGTTGAAGATCGAAGCAACAACGTTGGAACGCCGAAGCGCTGCCATTTCCAGAAGTCGGCGTCCTTTCAAGATTCTTCATCCATTCAAGAATTCAACCATTGGGCATAAGTCTTTATTTTCTACATTCATTTCATTTAGTTCTACATTTTTCTTCATTATCACTCCATGCAACACACAACACATTCATTTTTTTCAAAACCTATTTGATTAAGGGGTTTCAAAACCCACACAACAAGTAAGTTTGCTGTTTAATTGCATGTTTAACATCATGATTAGAACAGATACTAGTTTTGCTTAAAGTTCTCATCATTGTTTTCTTTTTTTCTTTTCTCTCTATTTCTAGTCCACTCAACAAGAGAGTCAAAGGGGAAAACAAGCAAGTCACAAGAATTTCTGGACGATCCTCAAATCCTCAACTTCAAATTCAACAGCAAGAACAAAGAACGAGAAGGGCTCTCTTTCTTCAGCCGGCTGAAGGAGGGGAATCAAGAGCTTAACATCTTCCGCATTCAAACAGGTAGGCGATCAAAAACTTTCTTTTGGAACTTTTAAGTCAAAAGTTTCTGGCGATCACTTCACGTAGTTTCTGTTTTTAATAGGTTTATTTTGCACTAAACAACATAGATTTTTCATGTTAATCACACGAAAAAAAGCTGTGAGTGCTTAGAATGATCGTGTGATTAACATGAAAAAATTAATCAATGATTAAATATCAGACCATTCTGAGGCATTATTATATGATATGAAATTTACTCAAAATGACGTCAAAATTAGCGTGTCTACAGCTGTCTCACCTTGGCATCGTCTTTGCAAGGGAGTGAAATGGAATGGAATGTACTGAAAAGGTGATGCCAAGGTGTGATGAGACACGCTCTTAACATCACATGATTGGAATTTTTCTCAAAATCATCAATGAAGATAGTTCAAGGAGATCAAAGGAATCAATCCTGTCTGGATGAAGTAGACAAAGAAATAAAATAAAGTCGATCAACCTCCTTGGAATGGGAAGTACCCTAGGTCATAGACACTGTAGGTTTCATCATGGGGAGCGTTTGCCAGCCAATGTGGACGTGCTGCAGCCATGATGGATCTTAAAAGAAAAACAAGAAATATTGGATAAGGGGTCCAAGAAAGGATAGAATTCTAAGGATATCTTCAAGCGAACCTCAAAGATAATCAAGATACTCAATTCAGAATGGAATATTTCATATCATGTTTGAATTATTTGATTAATGGTCTGAAACTTAATCAATAATTAATTCTTATCACAATGATTTCAAAGTCCTACATGATGCATGCTGGGCTAAAAGAAAAATATAAAGTCAAATAAAATATAAATTAATCAAGGATAATATTGTCAAATTGTCATTAATGAGTCAAGATACCAATTCTTGTAATTCAGTGCTAAGCCGAAGCTCGTTTATCCATGCACCGTTTCACAAAAGTGGAACCATCGTCCTCACTAATTAACAATCCAACGGCCTATCCGTACGATTAAGAATCCTCTGGAATTATCACTGTTTTTGTTGTAGGGGAACTCAAATTTCAGTTTCATCAAAACCACAAGGTCCTTGATATGATCTAATAAATATTTTTCATATAGTAATGCGAATGAATTACATGAAATAATACAAGGGTAGAGATAACCGTCTTTTTAGTCACGGTCAGGACTTCTTGACTCCCACAGTGGGATCTTCTTAATATTTTCAGCTTTACTCAAGTTTTCTTGAATTTTCTACAATCAAAATCATTAATAATTCCAAACAAATATTTAAGCACCAAAAATCACAGAATTTCGGGAAAATATCAGAAAGAGCTAAAACGCGTCGTGTCGTGCAGACGCCATTCAATCTTGAAACACGTCTCTTATACTGGACGCCTTTTACTCACAGAAACAGGTTTCTGGCTGTTCTTCTATTCGGATTCCAACTCTTCATGCCTTGTGTCCTGTATATGACTTGAATAAACAGGTTAAGTATCTGTTTAGGCTTAGCCCCTTGCCTGGTTAAGTAACCGACTACTTGATCCTATCCTTGGTAGAAGGGTCAAGGGGCATAGCCTTTATTAACAAAGGTAATGAGAATAATCAAAGTTAAGTAAAAATGCAACATGCAAGCAAACAGATGCTCACTAAAAATAAAAGGAATGAAACATACTGAGTGCAACAAGCAAATGCTAATTGAAATATTTTTTGTTGTTTTGAAATATGTACTTCTTTTTTTTGGGTTTTGAAATATATGCTTTTTTTGAATTTTTGACATATGTATTTTTTTGGATTTTGAAATATGTATATTTTTTTGGATTTTGAAATATGTATCTTTTTTTTGGATTTTGAAATATGTATTTTTTTGGATTTTGAAATATGTATTTTTTTTTTGAATTTTGACACATGTATGTAAACTAAAAGACCAGCATGGTACTCAAGATCAAAAGATCATATTCATTTATGAACTTAATTCCCAAATTGTTCTTCAACAATTTAACTTAAACCCATCGTGTTTGAACTTGTGTTTCCATTCGTGATCCCATTTGATGATTTGACCCTTAGTCAATCTAAGTCATTCCTTAAGTTTGGAGTAAGCCTCTTTAGAAAGAAAGGAAGAATAAGTTTAGAAAGCCCATGAGAAGGTTCCGGAGACTTAAAATGATGTTCCTTTCCTACCCTAGTATCCGTTGGGGTTCGGTCATTTCTTTCCGGGGTATTTATCGACCTTGCGTTCCTTTTTGTTTCATTTCATGGCCTTGATGTAATGTTTGTAATGTAATGGCCTTTTGATTTGACATTTAGATTTTGCCCCTTTGCTTTTCTATTCTTTTCTTTTCTTTGGGACGGATCTCCCCCATTTTTTCATGACGGCCTCCTACTAAGATGGCAGGTATTCTTGGTAGTCTATTCTAAACCTCGTTCCGACATCATGGGCCGAGTTTAAAACGGAATTTTGCTTTAAAAACGAATGATTTGTACTTTACACTTTCAGTCAAGCTTTTGATATTCTTTAGGACTTGGCATCTCTTGTTACTCACGAATCAAACGTGTCAGTGTGTGTAGTAATGGGCTTGAGTTAAATTATCCAGACTAACAAGGAAATTTGAGTTTATAAATTTTCTGATTCCACTGGTCTTTGTACCATACTGATCGACTCTTTAACCTAAGGGTAGTATTTCTTAAGATGTAAGCCGTTCCAGGGATGATTTAGCTCTTCTCCTTCTGCATTAACAAGACGATAAGCATTACCAGGAAAAGCGTGCGATATAACATAAGGTCCTTCCCAGTTGGGTTGGAGCTTAGAACGCGGACCACCAGGTTTTACAAAAATCCTTTTGACGACCGTTTCACCAACTTTGAACTTACGTTCAATGACCTTCTTTTGATAAAAACGTGCTAGTCTGTTTTGATAAACTTTTGCATGATTAGCAGCTGACCATCTTTTCTCGTCTAAAAGTTCCAATTGAGCAAGGAGTGTTGAACGATGTTCATCAATGGAAAATTCCTTATTCAATTGTACTCTTAATGACGGTATGAGGATCTCATATGGAACTACCGCCTCCATTCCAAATGTTAAGGAACAAGGAGTTTGCCCAGTAGGCGTGCGGATTGAAGTTCGATAGGCCCATAGAGCCTCAACCAATTTTTCTGGCCAGTGTGCGAATTTATTAGATTTGCTCGTCTTTTTGATGATTTTTATCAAAGTCTTATTTGTTGCCTCTGCTTGGCCATTGCCTTGCGGATAATAAGGAGACGAATGATGCAATGCTATTCTGTACCTGTTACAGAGGTCCTTCAATTCTTGTGACACGAACTGCGGTCCGTTGTCGGTGACGATGGTGCTTGGAATTCCAAACCGGGTGATGATGTTCTTCATGATGAACTTGCAGACGGTTGATGCTTTGATCTCCACGTACGCTTCAGCTTTTGCCCACTTGGTAAAGTATTCCGTTGCCGTGAGAATGAAAGATTTTTGCTTGATGCCGGAATCTGGATTACCAAGGGGTCCAATAATGTCGAAAGCCCACATGGAGAAAGGCCATGGGGAAGAAACAGGATGGAGTGAAGATGCAAGAGAATGAATTTTGTCGGCATGAAGTTGGCACTTAGCACACCTACGGACATATCCTACACAGTCTTCTTCCATGGTTGGCCAATAAAATCCTTGTCTAAGGATCTTCTTTGCTAGCATCTGTCCATTGACATGGCCACCACAAACTCCACTATGAGCTCCTTCCATAACCTTCCAAAGCTCATCTTCGTCTAGACATGTCAGAAGAACTCCATCAAAACCTCTCTTATACAATGCTCCCCCAACTAGGGTGTATCTTTGAGCAATTCTCCTGATAGCTCTCTTCTCCTCAGTTGTAGCTTCCTCAGGATACGATTGATCTTCACAATATTTGACAATTTCATAATACCATGGCTTCTGTTCATCATCCATATCTTCTAACAGCTCTATTAACATGATTTCTCTTTTTTCCACAATATCTCCGTCTCTGACTTTCTTCAGCAATTTCTCTTTAATTCTAAAGAATGAAGGGTCTTTCACGGCGGGTGAAAGACGCCTATGAACTATGATTGATTCGGATTGCTTGCTGATTGGAAAATTAAGAGAAGATGCCAATGAAGCTAGAGCGTCAGCTAAGATGTTTTGATTCCTAGGGACATGGACAAAGATCAATTTCGTGAAAAGCTTTGAGTAAGCAGAAGTAAGTTCTTGATAAGGCTTGAGCTTGGGATCAAGAATTCGATACTTGGTCAGCACTTGGCGAAGAATTAGTTGGCTATCACCTACAATCCTAAGTTTGGTGGCACCATGGAAATGAGCGGCCTCGAGGCCAGCAAGAAGTGCGTCGTATTCAACTATATTGTTGGTGACTGGAAAATCAAGCTGAAAGGCTTGGGGAATGGTGATACCTTTAGGTGATAACTGAACGATACCGATCCCATTTCCATGAGAATTCAGAGCTTCGTCAAAATGCAGAGTCCACATATCATCTCTGATTTGATTTACGGACATCAGTTCCTCATTCGGAAACTCTGATCGCACTGGATCAAATCGAGGAAGGGGATGATGAGCGAGATGTTCTGCTATGGCATAGCCCTTGATCGCTTTCTGCTGAATATAAGTGATATCGAATTGAGATAGAAAGCTTTGCCATCACGCTAACCTATCAGTAAGAGCAGATTTCTCCAGAAGGAATTTGATCGGATTCATCCTAGCGATGAGATGGACTTCATGGGCCAGAAAATAATGCTTCAATTTCTGCACAACCCAAACTAATGCTGCACATGTTTTCTCCATCGCCGTATATCTCTGTTCAGCGGGGTTGAGAAGTTTAGAGAGATAATAGGCTGCCCTCTCTTTTCCTTCTTCATCCTCTTGTGCTAGTACAGCCCCCACTGCATCATCCAGGACTGAAATGTAAAGTATCAATGGTTTGCCTGGAGATGGTGGTCTCAAAACAGGAGGACTTGCTAAATAGTTCTTTAATCCATCGAATGCCTCCTGACACTTATCATCCCAATCGAATTTGACTCCCGGCTTGGTAAGCTCGTAAAACGGCTTACACCTTTGTGAATGCTGGGAGACAAAACGGCGAATAAATTGTAACCTCCCGATTAATACTCTCAACTCTTTCAAATTTTTGGGAGGCGTCATTTCTCTCATAGCCTTCGCCTTGTTGGGATCGATCTCAATTCCCCGTTTGCTGACGATGAATCTAAGTAATTTTCTTGAAGATACCCCGAATACACATTTCTTGGGGTTCATCTTTAACTGATACTCTCTCGATCTCTCTAATATCCTTGCCAAAACTTTGGCGTGCTCAGCCTTTGTCTTAGATTTAACCAATAAATCATCCACATACACTTCCAGATCTATGTGCATCATGTCATGAAATATTGCCATCATGGTCCTCTGATAAGTGGCTCCAGCATTCTTTAATCCAAATGGCATGACGACATAACAGTATGTTCCCCAAGGTGTAGTGAATGACGTTTTCTCTTGATCCTCTTCTGCCAGCTTAATCTGATTGTATCCTAAAAATCCGTCCATAAACGATAAAGTTTCATAGCCAGCGGTGTTATCAATGAGTACATCAATATGAGGCAATGGAAAATCATCTTTAGGACACGCCCGATTCAAATCGCGGAAGTCAATGCAAATTCTGACCTTCCCGTCCTTCTTCATAACCGGGACTATGTTGGCCACCCATTGTGGATAAAGGACAACTCTAATAAATTTGGCTTTATGTAATTTATCGACCTCTTTCTTCATCTTTAGAGCCATTTGTGGGTGGAATCGCCTTAATTTCTGCTTGACAGGGCTAGCTCCATCCTTCAACGTCAATCTGTGTTCAACTAAAGATGAATCTAACCCTGGCATATCTTCATAACTCCAGGCGAAAGTGTCCTTGTAGTCCTTAAGTACTTGTACCATTGCCTTCTCATCCTCTGTAGAAAGATTTTTGCTGACGAGGACAACCTTTGGTTCGTCTTCAGTCCCTAAATCGATTTCTTTGGTGGGCTCTTCTACGGCAGCTGAGGGTTCATCGAATCTCTTCACTCCACTGGCATATGCCTCAGCTGCGTCCTCGTCATCTTCCTCATCTTCAACAATGGGGTCTTTTTCATGCACTAACTCATATACCCCATACCCATCGTTGACTGACTCATCATTTATGCAATCTTCTGGCATTTGAATTGGATTTTCTAAAAACTGAGGGATTAAAGAGCAAGAAAAGCATTTATCAGCTAAGTCCTGGAGGTATCTATCTGGAATTCGCCTACCCTTAGGCTTCCTAGACTTCCTAACCTGACTAACCTGCCTAAAACTAGACTGCCTAACTTCACTAAACTCCCTATTATAACCTAATGAAGATGAAGCAGGATAGAAATCCTGGGATACAAGTGGAAATACAGGAGAATCCTCCCGAGGGGAGGGGCAGAGTAGATCTAAGAGAGAATCTTGACCGAAGGACCCGTGCGACGGGGTGCGATCGGACAAGTAAGAAGTTTCCTCGATAAGGATCTGAGAAGAATTTGTTGTAAAATTGGCGTTTTTTTTTTGGATATCAGAGGAATTAAACATGAAACAAGAATGAATACAAATAGAAGGAGAATCAGATGGAGGAAGTGGCACCAAGGCCAGAGGATTAGGGGGATCATATAGCAATATGTCCCAGATCAAATCATACATCCTCTCTAGATCGAGAGGAGGTTGTGGAATAAGGTCCCGAGGGGACAGGGTAATCATAACAGGCGGAGCCCGTGGAATATCTTCAATAATGAACCGCGACCAAGTCGGGGTCAAGAGCAATGTGCGAAACAGAGTATGGAGCATGAAGACATGGGAAGGATATGTCCCCCTCCAGAGCAGATCTGTAGTGTAACCAGCTTCATAAGGGTCATCTGGCTCCCCTTCGTCGGTCTCTTCAGACAGCAATATCCGCTTATCAAAGATGGCACCAGGGCTTTCAATCAGCTCATCAATCTGCGGCGGCCACTTGGGTTCTGCAGGATCTAGGAACAATCTGTTCAGTGCAATATAAAGGTCTCTCAGATCGAACCACCTGTACCATTCGCATTCAGGATCATATAGTAATGCCTGGCCAAGTCCCTCCCATATATGTCATGGAAGTCAAAACACGAAGTAATGACCACCGTGTTGTCGTGGCTAAGTATTGGCCCCTTCACAAAGTGTGTATACAGGGTCCATGTTAGGGGATCTCGGCCTTCTTTGGGTGGTGTAGACATTGTCTCCCAGATTTTATGACCTTCTTCAATCTCTGCTTGCTGAACCAGATCTTGTTTAAGTCTTCTTGGCCTATAGCCCAGACCACTTCCAGGTGCTGCTCGATGATCTTTAACAGGAGTGGTCCTACCTTGCAACTGTGTGCCCAGACCTTTCCCAGGCTCATAGCCGTTCTTCATCATAATTCTCCATCCTGGAGTACTCATGCACTTCCCCCTTTTTATAGCATTTAACGGGTATGGAGAAATAGTGGCGGCTTTTAGAGGATCAGCCACTGGATGGTAGACCTGTAATACCGACAGAAAAGGTTGTCGGCCAGGTAAAGTAGTAGATTTAACATTCAAGGTATGAGCAGCAGCAAGGATCGGCATGCTCGTCACTTTAATAATTCATCCTTTGAAAGGGAATTTGAGGCATTGGTAATTCGTAGAGGGAATCACCTCAAGAGTTTTAATATAAGGACGACCCAAAATGGCATTTATAGAAGGGTCGATTTCTAGGATGTGAAATTCAACCTCTGCATGACTTACAGGGCCTAGCTCCACCTTCAAATAAACCATTCCCAGAGGGGAATGGGTAGAATTGTCATATGCTGTCACAGAGATGGGGCTAGGCAGCCATTTTTCTTTGGGTACACCGCACAGCTCCAGGGTCTTCGGAGGTAAAACATTGATCGAGGCCCCTGTGTCAACCAGGCATGCATCCACGGCCTTCTTGCAGATGTTGACCGTGATGCTCAGAGCCATGCTTCTGGCTGCTGGCGGTGCTAATTCCGATGTATGAAATGTAATGGAGGGCTGATCCCCCTAAGGAACTAGTAGTGCTGCAATTTTTTCTACCGGCACGTCCTCGTTGACCATCACCTTCTGTAGATATTCTATTAAGGCTTCTTGGTGACTCTTTGACCTTTTGATCAGTTCAAGTACGGTGATCCGTGCCGGTGTTCTGTCCAGATGTTTCAACAAATCATATTGAGTGCCTGGTGCACTCTCTTCATTGTGGGCTTCCTCAGTCGGCTGCGATGGGCCGTCTCTAACTGTGGACTGAGGAAAGACTTTGTTGAAAATCCTTCCACTTCGGAACGCATGTTCCTCAACCGTGGAGGATCCGGGTGACACCTTGAGTACCGCAGGGTTAGATGGTGCGGATGATGTAGAGGGTTGGTATGTAGGTAATGGCGTAGGGTTAGGTGGTGATGGCGAGGTGCGGATTAAAGGCCTAGAGGGTTGGATGGTGGATGGGTAAGTGGTTGGTGAAGTGGGGAATGGCACGCGTAATAGCGGTCTGGATGGTAAGGGGGTATCTGGGTAGGTGGTAGTGGTAGTGGGTGAAGTAGGAAATGGTACGCGGAGTAATGGCCTAGATGGTAGGATGGGCGCGTAATTGGTTTGCGAGGGGGTATATGGTGGAGGCGTAGGTGTGTGGAGCGTAATGGGCTTAAGGAAGGCGGGTGGTGGTAATGGGTTATTAGGTGCAGGTGAGTGATATGTGGGTGTCGGTAGAGGGGTGATGGTAATGGGTTGTGGCCTAGGTATGTGGATGGTGCGGCGTGGTGGTCGTTCTGCGGTACTTGGAATATGACCCGTAGAATAAAGAGAGGAAGAGTCCTCTATTCTCCACTGTTGCCCACGGTCAGCCTCAGACTGGCTGCTTGTCAAGATAGGGGCAACTTGGTTTTGGTTATGGTGCTCTGGGAGTGGATTCTGCACTATGCCCATGTTGGGTGGTGGTGCTGCTTGTGCGGGTGGCCTCGCTTGCTGCTGCTGCTGCTGTGGTCTTGTTGCCTTCAGGGCTGATATATACTTTTTCATCTCCTCCCAGTCTATGCCGCCCTGCTCGTTGAGATCATGAATATAATCTCTAAACTGGAAGCAGGTGTCGATGGTATGCCCAGGTTGCCTATGGAAGTAGCAATACCTGGACGTGTCGGCATTTTGAGGTCAGACGGCCTTTTCCCTTGGCAAAACTAAGGCATTAGCTGCCATTAGAGCATTGAAGATATCTACCAAGGATTCTGGGAGGGCCGGGTATTCTCTGCTGATTATAGTCAGCAGGAGGAGGGACATTATGGTATGCCGGCGGTGCGCGCGGCTGATATTGCTGCTGTTGTTGATATTGCTGTTGTTGGGGTTGCTGGTACTGTTGTTGCCGTTGCGGCGGCTGTTGTAGCTGTTGCTGTTGCTGGTTCTGGTTCGGCTGCTGGGGCCGCTGATACTGTTGCTGATAATGGGGGTTCTGCTGCTGCCTGTACCCCTGCTGGTTTGACTGCGGTGGCCTCTGGTACTGCTGCTGGTTCCTCACGAACTGGGGCGAATTATTATTCATGCTACTAACTTGCTCGTGAGAGAGCGTGCCCTCAGTAGTCGGACCTGTGCTGGGAGAGTTTGGCACTGCAGGCTTCCGAGGTGGAGGCGTACTAGGTCTGTGAGGATCAAAGATGCTAGAGAACGTAGCGTCCTTGAAGGCATTCTGGCAGTACCGTGCTCTTTCATAGAGCTCTGCCATGTTGGTCAGATTGTTCAAGGAGAGGACTAGCTTGAACTGGGGCGTGGTGTTGGAAATTAACATCTTCACTTGCTCAGATTCGGACAAGTGATCCTTCACCTTTTCGGCCAGGCCCCGCCACCTGTCAGCAAAACTAACAAACTCCTCATCAGGTTTCATTTTTTCTGCTATGAGGTCAGTGATGGACAAGGAGGGTGCACCTCTGTCTTCGTACCGTTGAATGAATTTACGAGAGACGATACCGTAGTCCTCTACTTCGGAGGGTTCGAAGGAAAAGAACCACTCGAGGGCTGGTCCCTCTAGAGATCTCCTGAACAAAAAGGCCAACGACCTCTTATCGTTCTGCCAGAAAGACGATTCGTACATAAACTCCTTCAAATGTGTGAAGGGGTTACCAGTACCGTTGTACTTCCGGTACACTGGCATCTCAGAGGGTGGTAGGTGGAATACCGGCAGGCTCGACAAATTGATCTCTGGCGCAGCTTTAACCCCCATCATCTTCTGGAGGTTGTTAAACTACTCATCCATGCGCTCCATCTTGGCTAGCAACGCTTGCGTGGTCAGATCTGCCTGGGGGGGGGGAGGAGGTGGAGGTACTTGATAGGCCTGCTGCCTAGAGTACGTTGGATAGGAGGGACAATAAAGGGGAGGTCCGGCAGAGATTCTGCCATGCCCGAGGGCATTTTGATAAGTAGACGTTTGCGGTCTAGCCGGTTGCCTAGAGGATGAAAGCTGCGGCCCAGCTGGCCGAGAAGTGATATGGAGGCCTTCCATGGCCTGATGGATGTAAGGAGGGTGAAGAGGAGGTTGTTGAGTAACAACAGGGGGAGCCACAGGGTTCGGCTCAGTAGGCTGCGTGGGTGCCTTCCCCTTCAGAATAGACTGGATCGCCTCGAACTGCTGAGGGTCCAGTCGGGAGGCAAGAACTCCCAAAGCGTTGACGAGATCCACAGGATCAGAGGATGAGGGATCATTCTGATTCATGTCCCCCTCAAGATTGAGATTAGGAATCGCATATTCATACGGGGGAAGATCATGATATCGATCATGGGGATGAAAGAGAGGTGTCCGGACATTCCCATCTTGTCGGTAGGGAATGGGGACAAAATTACGGGAGGCATCAGCATCTCTCCCGTTCTCATAGTTGTAGTCCGAATCGCGAGGGGCATTAGCATCTCCCTCGTAGTTGATGATGGCGTCTTGAGCCATACTCAAGTCCCTGCCTGATCGCAGCAGCATGATGTTAGATTCTTTTTTCAAAGATTTGACAAACAAGTTGCACAGAGATTAATCAATCAAGTGGATGCTTAACGTGATTTTGAGATTCCTTGTTGAGTTATTCGGATTTAATTAAACCACAAATTCGCTCAGGGAAAGGATCCTAGTTTCAGTTCAATGTCCACCGTTATTCTCTATGGCTTTCTCTCACAACGCTTTATGGAATCTAACCAGGACTTCAACTGGTACAACCAGCCCGATGACCAAGGAGGAGTACCTTGATTTTGGGGACTTATGGAGGTCTTGACGTCAACTTCTCTAGTTTGATCAAGGGACCAACCCAATCAGAGAGAGTTGCTGACGTCAAGTAAGGTGTTCCTAAGAAAAGGAGGGTATTCGCCTCAATGCGTATGTCCTATGGCCTGGATGGCCTCTAATGCTTAATAATAATAGGTAGTAGCACACAAGTCACAAAAATCTGGGAACTGAAAATTAACTAAGAAACTGCCTGAATCGCGTCGAGTATAGTCGACGCTATTCAAACAAAATCTTAATTTTTTCGCAGAAACTCAGATGCAGACAGCAGAGAGGAAATGACTAAAAGGCGTCTAGATGTATTGACGCGGTTTAAAACGCGTCAGTGCTCCTAGACACTTTTTCAAGTCACAGAAACAGTTTTGCAGGAGGATTTTCTGGGTTGAATCCTCCTCAAACAGGATAAAAACAGCAAATAATCAACTCATGCAGATTTTTTTAGTTCCAGATTTTAACATGATGATTTTACTAACTAAACAACCAAGATGCCAATCAATCACACAGTATTTTCATCACAGAAATAGCTTTTTCAATTAATCAACGGGGAGGGCAAGATCTTGCCACAGGGGTGTGCACGAGGGAAATTAACTAAACTAAAACACTCACCAATTGGTGAGGACGTGTCGAGAGACACAAGTGGTGCACCGTGGGTGCCCGATTGGTGATAGCAAGAACAAAAGAATTAAAAGATGGCGAGACCAAGTCCCACCGTGATCGCCAAAAAAGCTGTGAGTGCTTAGAATGATCGTGTGATTAACATGAAAAAATCTATGTTGTTTAGTGCAAAATAAACCTATTAAAAACAGAAACTACGTGAAGTGATCGCCAGAAACTTTTGACTTAAAAGTTCCAAAAGAAAGTTTTTGATCGCCTACCTGTTTGAATGCGGAAGATGTTAAGCTCTTGATTCCCCTCCTTCAGCCGGCTGAAGAAAGAGAGCCCTTCTCGTTCTTTGTTCTTGCTGTTGAATTTGAAGTTGAGGATTTGAGGATCGTCCAGAAATTCTTGTGACTTGCTTGTTTTCCCCTTTGACTCTCTTGTTGAGTGGAGCAGAAATAGAGAGAAAAGAAATAAAGGAAACAATGATGAGAACTTTAAGCAAAAATAGTATCTGTTCTAATCATGATGTTAAACATGCAATTAAACAGCAAACTTACTTGTTGTGTGGCTTTTGAAACCCCTTAATCAAATAGGTTTTGAAAAGAATGAATGTGTTGTGTGTTGCATGGAGTGATAATGAAGAAGAATGTAGAACTAAATGAAATGAATGCAGAAAATAAAGACTTATGCCCAATGGTTGAATTCTTGAATGGATGAAGAATCTTGAAAGGACGCCAACTTCTGGAAATGGCAGCGCTTCGGCGTTCCGACGTTGTTACTTCGATCTTCAACTCGCTATTACTCAATGATAATCAACTCAAGATTACGCTTAACATTTTTTAACTCTTCAAGATGTAAGGTATTTATAGACCTCTTCTGCGTTCGCGATTAACATAGAAAAACTTCAGATTTATCCATCTTAACCAACAGATAAATACTGATTAATTCATCTTTATCTGTAATTATCTAAAACGCGTCCAGTAAGGCTGACGCATTTCAGATTAATTTAAGATAAGGATAAATATCCGGGAAAACTTATCTTTATCTTTATTAGCTAAAACGCGTCTACGTTAGCAGACGTCTTTTACACTAATTAAGATAAGGATAAACATCCGAAAGGGAAGTAGAAATAGCTTAGGAAGCCTAAAACGCGTCCTGACTGACAGACGCCTTTTAGTTAACTGATTAAAATTCAAATTTAAACGTTAAAACATGAATAAACTCTAAATCACGTCCAGACAAGTCGACGTCTTTTAGAATTCTGCATATTTTAACTGAAATTTTGAGTTAAAATCAATTCAATTGATTAACTTAAACACGTCTGTTTGACCCGACACTCAAAAAGATCAATAAAAATTAATCAATGATTAAATATCAGACCATTCTGAGACATTATTATATGATATGAAATTTACTCAAAATGACGTCAAAATTAGCGTGTCTACACTATGATTGGATATTGCAAGGAGTTGCAAGTCCCATGAGTTGGATATTCTTTGATTGTATTACAGTTTGTTGTGCTATCCACAAGGCTGTATTGCAAGTCATTGAAATTTTGATCCCAACTAAGAGATTGTCGGCGTCTCCCGTTCTGTGTAACTGAGGGTTATACAGTTTGTCGAAAATTAGTGGGAGTTAAAACTTAAACAAAAGACCATCTCTTGTTTTAAAATTAATAATTGGACATCTGTTGAATAGATTTCACTTATCTCCTATAGAGAATTATGTCATCAAATAACCCACTCCGTGGCATACTTGATGCCAAACTTATGACTAGCCTGAACTACTTGGATGAGCTCAGAAACCTGATGAGTGTCTTCAGATCTGAGCACATTATCTATGTCCTTGGAGCTGATCCTTCTGCTGAACCGGCATTGGATGCCCTTGACGCAAAGATGATAGCTGACGATAAAAGATCGAAGGACAAAGACAAATGAGTAGTAAAAGGTGACTGCTTTTACTATAAGCAGCAGGGTCACTGGAAGAGGAACTGCAAGGACTTTCTCAGCGATAAAGCTCGTGGAAAGGTGAAGTTATCTGAAGCTTCAGATATCTATATGATAGATATCAACTTGTCAATTAGAGATTCCACATCTTGGATATTGGATACCGGATGTGCTTCTCATATCTGTCATGATGTGCAGATGCTGACAAGTAAGCACAAGCTGAGAAAAGGCGATGTGGAATTGAGGCTAGGAAATGGCGCAAAAGTTGCGGCGGTTGCTGTTGGAACAACAAACCTCAAGCTTCCATCAGGAGACGCCTTACTATTAGAAGATTGTTATTATGTTCCTAGCATAATAAAGAACATCATATCAGTATCTTGTTTGGAACAACAAACCTCAAGCTTCCATCAGGAGACGCCTTACTATTAGAAGATTGTTATTATGTTCCTAGCATAATAAAGAACATCATATCAGTATCTTGTTTGGACAAGATACTGATATGATGTTCTTTATTATGCTAGGAACATAATAACAATCTTCTAATAGTAAGGCGTCTCCTGATGGAAGCTTGAGGTATGCTGTTCCAACAGCAACCGCCGCAACTTTTGCGCCGTTGACTATTGAGAATAGAAGTTGTTTGATTTATTATGGTAATAAATCAATAGCTTCGGCATCTTTGGTCAACGGTCTATATCTCTTAAATGTTTCTTATTACAATCTTCAAATTGATAATGCTCTTAAGAAGAGCAAGAATTGTGTGAACCAAGCCTACATGTGGCATTGTAGACTTGGGCACATTGGCGAAAGCAGGTTGCAAAGGTTGCACAAGCATGGTTATTTAACTGCATTCGATTATGAATCGTTTGTGACATGTGAATCATGTCTTATGGAAAGATGGCAAAATCTCCATTTACTGGACATGGAGAATGTGCCAAGGATATTTTGGAACTAATATATTCGGATGTATGTGGTCCAATGTCTACCCAAGCCAAAGGTGACTTTTCATACTTCATCATGTTCACCAATGACTTCTCAAGATTTGGCTGTGTACTTAATGAAGTACAGGTCGGAAGCATTTGAGAAGTTCAAGGAGTTCAAGAATGAAGTAGAGAAGCAGTTAGGAAAGAGTATTAAAGCTCTTACATCAGATCGAGGAGGAGAATACTTGAGTACTAATTTCACACAATTCTTAAAGGATAATGGTATTCTTTCTCAGCTAACCCGTCCATATACACCACAGATGAATGGTATATCAGAAAGGAGGAATCGCACCTTGTTGGACATGGTGCGATCCATGATGAGCTTTTCGGGATTACCAGTGTCCCTTTGGGGATATGCTCTAGAGTAAGCAACATACCTACTGAACAGAGTATCCAGCAAGTCTGTGGCCTCTACTCCATATGAGATATGGAAAGGCAGGAAACCAGAATTTAAACATGTTAAAGTCTGGGGTTGTTCTGCTCATGTAAAGAGGCATGATCCAGACAAGCTGGAATCACGAACTGATAAATGCAAGTTTGTGGGATATCCAAAGGAAACCTTTGGATACTATTTTTACCATCCTGGTGAACAAAAAGTGTTTGTCGCAAGGAAAATTGTCTTCCTTGAAGAAGAATACCTTATCCAGGAGAACAGTGGGAGTAAAATAGTACTGGAAGAGGTTCCAGATCCCCAAATAGCTGCATTATCATCAGATGAGATATCAGTTCCTAAATCTGTTCAGGTACACACACATGAGCCTCGTAGATCTGGTAGATTACCCGAACGATATGTGGGTCATATTGCTGAAGGTGTGTAACGACCCGCCACCCTATAATCGGGGGTCCGATCACTAAATGTGTACCGAATCATTAATTTAGAAACAAACCAGTATCTTGATAAGTCTGGAAAATAAATAATAAACTAAGCTAAACATTCACATCGCATTGAATTAAAAAGGACGACTCAGCAAATAATTACATACTTTAACTGAAAGGAAATAATTAAGCATACAGGCCAGAAAATAAAATAACAATTACATCGGGGCATACCCCGGAACAACGGCTGCTGGCGCGCGACCCAAAGCAACACTCTCCTTGCTACACCTGCCTAGAACCCTCACCTGAAAACCGCAGGGGTGAGTCTCGTCGAAAAGACTTAGTAGGTATCCTTCGATCCGCACCGCCCACTCACTCTCACCCATAAGTGTAGCAACGCAATTATAGATAATTTAAGCAAGTAAAGCAATAAACACAATTCCTAGATTCGATATAAAACACATGCATTCGAAATATAACATGCACAATTCTAAAACCATTCTACCACGGAGCCCACAACCAGCGTCTCGGCAAAACACGCCAACCACACGGCCGAACATGGGAAACATCTACCTGCTGAGACCAAACAACAACCCTTCGGATAGCGCGCTGGCTACTTCGGCTTGACAAGCTCCAGGTGGTTCTGCTTCCCCCAGCACGAGTGACACTCCGAATGTACCACTCCCACACCGGTACTAGCTATACCCCGGGGTACACCAGGTGACCCTCTCTCTAGGTGTCACTCCGTCACTCCCACACCGGTGCCGTGTCACTCCCACACCGACACAGGGTGACTAAGCGCTAACAACTGTCACCCTAGGCCCACAATCGCACAAAACACAACACGGTGTGATCCGATCACATAGAACCCATCGTCATCGAGTACATTTATAAGCATGCAATTAACTAAACTATCTAACAATATAAACACGTGTTAATTACAGGGATTAATGGAATTCTGGCTTGAATCGCGTCGCCCAAGGCCGACATCATTCAACCTTCCTAAACTGGTTTATGTAAAAACTGGCCCCGAAAAATCGCCTAAAACTCGTCGACATACGTAGCCTCCTTTTGAAAGGCGTCGCTGTCCCTAACGGCCTGATAACGACAGAAATAGAGACAGGCTTCGGGGTGATTTCAGTTAAAATGTGTCGTACATGCAAGTCGTCGTTTAATAGGCTTCGCTGTCCCTAGACGCTCATCAGTCCAGAGACAGAGTCTGTTATGTAGGCTAATTCGTGTCGCGGGTGGAAGCCGCCTTTCTAAAAGGCTTCGCTGTCCCCCGACGCCATTTAACCCTCACAAACAGGTTCTTCCACCGCCATCTCCCAATCCACGAGGTGGGATTTCCTCTCCCAAATTGTGTAAAATATTAAGAAAAATGGAGAAGGAGGAGAAGAACCTAAATACCCCTTAAAACTCCCAATTTCTCATTTCATGCATGTAGACACGCTAATTTTGACGTCATTTTGAATAAATTTCATATCATATAATAATGCCTCAAAATGGTCTGGTAATTAATCATTGGTTAATTTTTATTGATATTTTTGAGTGTCGAGATTAACAGACATGTTTAAGTTAATCAATTGAATTGATTTTAGCTCAAATTTCAGTTAAAATATGCATAATCCTAAAAGGCGTCGACCCATGTGGACGCCATTTATAGTTTATTCCTATTTTAGCGTTTAAATTTGAATTTTAATTAATTGATTTATTAGATAAAAAGCGTCTGTTAAGGTCGACGCGTTTTAGGTTTCCTAAGCTGTTTTAGCTTCTCTTCCGGATGTTTATCCTTATCTTAATTAGGGTAAAAGACGTCTACACAGGTGGACGCGTTTTAGCTAATAAAGATAAAGATAAGTTTTCCCGGATATTTATCCTTATCTAAATTAATCTGAAAGGCGTCAGCCAAGGTGGACGCGTTTTAGATAATTACAGATAAAGATGAATTAATCAGTAATTATCTGTCGATTAAGGTAGATAAATCCGAGATTTTTCTATGTTAATCGCGAACGCAGAAGATGCCTATAAATACCTTGCATCTCAAAAAGTTAAAAAAAAGAAAAAAGAGAGAGAGAATTATTGAGCCACAGCGTTATAGCGATTTGAAGATCGAAGCAACCACGTCGGAACGCCGGAGCGCTGCCATTTCCAGAAGTCGGCATCCCCCTTCAAGATCTTCATCCTTCAAGGCTCCAACTGGGCATAAGTGTTTCATTTCTGAATTTCATTTTTTACATATTCATTAGTTTCATTCTCATAATCACTTCATGCAACACACACCACATCATTGATCTTCCAAAACCCATTTGTTTTAAAGGGGTTTCAAAGCCATTTAAACAAGTGAGTTGCTGTTTAAACATGTTTATAATCATGGTTAGCTTTGATATTATTTCCATTTAAATTCTCATCAGTACTTCTTCTTTATTTCTCTGTTTCTCTGTCTCTGCTGCACTCAATAACAACAACAAGAAATCAAAAAGAGGGAAATCAAGCATAAAGCTAGGAGAACTTCTGGACGATCCTCAACATTCAACAGCAAGAACAAAAGAACAAAGAGGCTCTCTTTCTTCAGCCGGCTGAAGGAGGGGAACCAAGGACTCAATCTTCCGCGTTCAAACAGGTAGGCGATCAAACCTCTTTTGAAGCTTTTTAGTTAAAAGTTTCTGGCGATCACTGCACCTTAGTTGCATTTTTTTTAATAGGTTAATTTACCCTAAACAACATAGTTTTTCACATTAATCACACGAGCAATTTTCAGCACCTACAATGCAATTAGTGTTTTCACCCCAAAAATCCCCTAAACATGCTTCAAAGTGGGAAAAACATGGTTTAGGGGATTATCAAAATGCCTTCATCTTACTTCTCGGCCAACTGGGCCACAACTTTCGTCATCCAGGCAACCGGCTAGACCGCAGACGCCTATTTATCAAAATGCCCTCGGGCATGGCGGAAGCTCTGCCGGACCTCATCCTTATTATCCTCCTTGTCCAACGTACTCTAGGCAGCAGGCCTATCAGGTACTTCCTCCTCCTCCTCCTCCCCAGGCAGATCTGACAACGCAGACGTTGCTGGCCAAGATGGAGCGCATGGATGAACAGTTCAACAATCTCCAGAAGATGATGGGGGTTAAAGCTGTGCCGGAAATCAATTTACCGAGCCTGCCAGTGTTCCACCTGCCACCCTCTGAAATGCCTGTGTATCGAAAGTATAACGGTACTGGTAACCCCTTCACGCACCTGAAGGAGTTCATGTACGAATCTTCTTTCTGGCAGAACGACAAGAGGTCATTGGCTTTCCTGTTCAGGAGATCTCTAGAGGGACCAGCCCTCGAGTGGTTCTTTTCTCTGGAACCCTCCGAAGTAGAGGATTACGGTATCGTTTCACGCAAATTTATCCAACGATACCAGGACAGAGTTGCACCCTCCTTGTCTATCACGGACCTCATTGCAGAAAAGATGAAACCGGACGAGGAGTTTGTCAGTTTTGCTGACAGGTGGCGGGGCCTGGCTGAAAAGGTTAAGGATCACTTGTCCGAATCTGAACAAGTGAAAATGTTGATTTCTAACGCCACGCCCCAGTTCAAGCTAGTCCTCTCCTTGAACAATTTGACGAACATGGCAGAGCTCTATGAAAGAGCACGGTACTGCCAGAACGCCTTCAAGGACGCTACGTTCTCTAGCGTCTTTGATCCTCACAGACCTAACAGGCCTCCACCTCGGAAGCCTGCAGTGCCGAATTCTCCTAGCACAGGTCCAACTACTGAGGGCACGCTCTCTCACGAGCAGGTCAGTACCATGAACAATAACTCGCCCCAGTTTGTGAGGAACCAGCAGCAGTACCAGAGGCCACCACAGCCGAGCCAATAGGGGTACAGGCAGCAGCAGAACCCCCATTACCAACAGCAGTACCAGCGGCCCCAGCAGCCGAATCAGAACCAGCAACAGCAACAGCCGCAACGGCAACAGCAGTATCAGCAGCCACATCAGCAGCAACAGCAACAGCCACAGTACCAGCCGCGCGCACCGCCGGCGTACCACAATGTCCCTCCTCCTGGTGACTACAACCAACAAAGGAGACCTCCAGGTCCGAAAAGGGCAGAGTACCCGGCCCTCCCAGAATCCTTGGCGGATATCTTCAGCGCTTTAATGGCAGCCAATGCCTTAGTTTTGCCAAGAGAGAAGGCCGTCTGGCCTCAAAATGCCGATACGTCTAGGTATTGCTACTTCCATAGGCAACCTGGGCATACCATTGACACCTGCTTCCAGTTCAGAGATTATATTCATGATCTCAATGAGCAGGGCGGCATAGACTGGGAGGAAATGAAAAAGTACATAACAGCCCTGAAGGCGAGGAGACCGCAGCAGCCGCAGCAGAAAGCAAGACCACCGGCACAAGCAGTAGCACCACCCAACATGGGCATAGTGCAGAATCCACTCCCGGAGCACCAGAACCAAAACCAGGTTGCTCCCATTCTGACGAACAGCCAGTCTGAGGCTGGTCGTGGGCAGCAGTGGAGAGTAGAGGACTCTTCCTCTCTTTGTTCAACGGGTCACGTTCAAAGTACCGCAGAGCGACCACCACGCCGCACCATCCACATACCCAGGCCACAACCTGTTACCATTACCCCTATACCCACACCTACATATCACTCGCCACCACCCAATAACCCATTACCACTACCCGCCTTCCTAAGACCCATTACACCCCGCACTCCTACGCCTCCATCATATAACCCCCCGCAAACCAATAACGCACCTCTCCTACCATCTAGGCCACTATTACGCGTACCATTTCCTACTTCACCCACTACCACCACCACCTACCCAGATATGCCTTTACCATATAGACCGCTATTACGCGTACCATTCCCCACTTCGCCAACCACTTACTCATCCACCATCCAACCCTCTAGGCCTTTAATCCGCACCGCGCCATCACCACCTAGCCCTCCGCCATCACCTACCTACCAACCCTCTACGCCATCCGCACCGTCCAACCCTGCGGTACTTAAAGTGTCACCCGGATCCTCCACAGTTGAGGAACACGCGCTCCGGAGTGGAAGGATTTTCAACAAGGTCTTTCCTCAGTCCACAGTCAGAGACGGCCCATCACAGCCGACTGAGGTAGCCTATAATGAAGAGAGTGCACCAGGCACTCAATATGACTTGTTGAAACACCTAGATCGGACACCGGCACGGATCACTATACTAGAATTAATCAAAAGATCTAAGAGTCACCAAGAAGCTTTAATGGAATATCTGCAGAAGGTGATGGTCAATGAAGACGTGCCGGTAGAGAAGATTGCAGCACTACTAGTTCCTCAGGGGGATCAGCCCTCCATAACATTTCATACATCGGAACTAGCACCGCCAGCAGCCAGAAGCATGGCTCTGAGCATCACGGTTAACATCTGTAAGAAGGCCGTGGATGCATGCCTGGTCGACACAGGGGCTTCAATCAATGTTTTACCTCCGAAGACCCTGGAGTTATGCGGTGTGCCCAAAGAGAAATGGCTGCCCAGCCCCATCTCAGTGACAGCATATGACAATTCTACCCGTTCCCCTCTGGGAATGGTTTATTTAAAGGTGGAGCTGGGCCCTGTAAGTCATGCAGAGGTCGAATTTCACATCTTGGAAATCGACCCTTCCATAAATGCCATTTTAGGTCGTCCTTATATTAAAACTCTTGAGGCGATTCCTTCTACGAATCATCAATGCCTCAAATTTCCTTACAAAGGACGAATAATTAAAGTAACGAGCATGCCGATCCTTGCTGCTGCTCATTCCTTGAACATTAAATCTGCTGTCTTACCTGGACGACAACCTTTTCTGTCGGTATTACAGGTCTACCGTCCAGTGGTTGATCCTCTAAAAGCCGCTACTATTTCTCCATATCCGTTAGATGCTATCAAAAGGGGGAAGTGCATGAGTACCCCAGGATGGAGGATCATGATGAAGAACGGCTACGAGCCTGGGAAAGGTCTGGGCACACAATTGCAAGGCAGGACCACTCCTGTCAAAAATCATCGAGCAGCACCTGGAAGTGGTCTGGGCTATAGGCCAATAAAACTGAAACAAGATCTGGTTCAGAAAGTAGAAATCGAAGAAGGCCCGAAGATCTGGGAGGCAATGTCTACGCCACTCAAAGAAGGCCGAGATCCCCTAACATGGACCCTGTGTACTCACTTCGTGAAAGGGCCCATACTCAGCTATGACAATACGGTAGTCATTACTTCCTGTTTTGACTTCCATGATATATATGGGAGGGACTTGGCCAGACATTGTTCTGAACTGCTTACGTACCAATCCTTGGAGGCTCTGCGGCCTATGAAAAGGAGGAAATTCCATGACCATGAATGTGAATGGTACAGGTGGTTCGATCTGAGGGACCTGTATATTGCACTGAACAGACTATTTCTGGATCCTGCAGAACCCAAGTGGCCGCCGCAGATTGATGAACTGATTGAAAGCCCTGGTGCCATATTTGACAAGCGGATACTGCTATCTGAAGAGACTGACAAAGGGGAGCCAGATGACCCCTATGAAGCTGGTTACACAACAGATCTACTCTGGAGGGGGACATATCCTTCACATGTCTTCATGCTCCATACTCTTTTTCGTACACTACTCTTGACCCCGACTTGGTCACGGGTCATAATTGAAGATATTCCACGGGCTCCGCCCGTCATGATTACTTTGTCCCCTCGGGACATTATTCCACAACCTCCTCTCGATCTAGAGAGGTTGTATAATCTGATCTGGGACATATTACTATATGATCCCCCTAATCCTCTGGCCTTGGTGCCTCTTCCTCCGTCTGATTCTCCTTCCATTTGCATTCACTCCTGCTTTATGTTTAATTCTTTCATTTTCCAAAAAAAAACGCCAATTTGGCAACAAATTCTTCCCAAATCTTCATTGAGGAAACATCTTACTTGTCCGATTGCACCCCACCGCGCGGGTCCTTCGGTCAAGCTTCTCTCCTAGATTTACTCTGTCCCTCCCCTCGGGAGGATTCTCTTGTATTTCCACTTGTATCCCAGGATTTTCATCCTGCTTCTTCGTTAGGTTATGATAGTGAGTTTAGTGAAGTTAGGCAGTCTAATCAGATTAGTCAGGTTAGGAAGTCTAGGAATCCTAAGGGTAGGCAAATTCCAGATAGATACCTCCAGGACTTAGCTGATAAGTGCTCTTCTTGTTCTTTGATCCTTCAGCTTTTAGAAAATCCAATTCATATGCCAGAAGATTGTATGAATGATGAGTCAGTCAACGATGGGTACGGGGTATATGAATTAGTACATGAAAAAGACCCCATTGTTGAAGAGGAAGATGACGAGGACGCGGCTGAGGCATATGCCAGTGGAGTGAAGAGATTCGATGAACCCTCAGTTGCCGTAGAAGAGCCCACCAAAGAAATTAATTTAGGGACTGAAGACGAACCTAAGGTTGTCCTCGTCAGTAAAAATCTTTCTTCAGAGGATGAAAAAGCAATGGTACAAGTACTAAAGGACTATAAGGACACTTTCGCCTGGAGTTATGAAGATATGCCGGGGTTAGACTCGTCTTTAGTTGAACACAGGTTGACATTAAAGGACGGAGCTAGCCCTGTCAAACAGAAATTAAGGCGATTCCACCCACAAATGGCTCTAAAAATGAAGGAAGAAGTCGATAAATTACATAAAGCCAAATTTATTAAAGTTGTCCTTTATCCGCAATGGGTGGCTAATATAGTCCCGGTTATGAAAAAGGACGGGAAGGTCAGGATTTGCATTGACTTCCGCGATTTGAACCGGGCGTGTCCTAAAGACGATTTTCCATTGCCTCATATTGATGTACTCATCGATAACACTGCTGGCTATGAGACATTATCATTTATGGACGGATTTTCAGGATATAATCAGATTAAGCTGGCAGAAGAGGATCAAGAGAAAACGTCATTCACTACACCTTGGGGAACCTACTGTTATGTTGTCATGCCGTTTGGATTAAAGAATGCTGGAGCCACTTATCAAAGGGCCATGATGGCAATATTTCATGACATGATGCACATAGATCTTGGAAGTGTATGTGGATGACTTATTAGTTAAATCTAAAACAAAGGCTGAGCACGCCAAAGTTTTGGCAAGGGTGTTAGAGAGATCGAGAGAATATCAGTTAAAGATGAACCCCAAGAAATGTGTATTCGGGGTATCTTCAGGGAAATTACTTGGATTTATCGTCAGCAAACGGGGAATTGAGATCGATCCTAACAAGGCGAAGGCTATTAGAGAAATGCCCCCTCCCAAAAACTTGAAAGAGTTGAGAGGATTAATCGGGAGGTTGCAATTTATTCGCCGCTTTGTCTCCCAGCACTCACAAAGGTGTAAGCCGTTTTACGAGCTTACCAAGCCGGGAGTCAAATTCGATTGGGACGATAAGTGTCAGGAGGCGTTTGATGCATTAAAGAATTATTTAGCAAGTCCACCTGTTTTGAGACCACCATCTCCAGGAAAACCATTGATACTTTACATTTCAGTCCTGGATGATGCTGTGGGGGCTGTCTTAGCACAAGAAGATGAAGAAGGAAAAGAGAGGGCAGCCTATTATCTCTCTAAACTTCTCAACCCCGCTGAACAGAGATATACGGCGATGGAGAAAACGTGTGCAGCATTGGTCTGGGTCGTGCAGAGATTGAAGCATTATTTTCTGGCCCATGAAGTCCATCTCATCGCTAGGATGAATCCGATCAAATTCCTTCTGGAGAAATCTGTTCTTACTGATAGGTTAGCGCGATGGCAAAGCTTTCTATCTCAATTTGACATCATCTATATTCAGCAGAAAGCGATCAAGGGCTATGCCATAGCAGAACATCTAGCTCATCATCCCCTTCCTCGATTTGATCCAGTGCGATCAGAGTTTCCGGATGAGGAACTGATGTCCGTTAATCAAATCAGAGATGATATGTGGACTCTGCATTTTGACGGAGCTCTGAATTCTCATGGAAAAGGGATCGGTATTGTTCTGTTATCACCCGAAGGTATCACCATTCCACAAGCATTTCAGCTTGATTTTCCAGTTACAAACAATATAGCTGAATATGAGGCACTTCTTGCTGGTCTCGAGGCTGCTCATTTCCATGGTGCCACCAAACTCAGGATCGTAGGTGATAGCCAACTAATTCTTCGCCAAGTACTGACCAAGTATCGAACACTCGATCCCAAGCTCAAGCCTTATCAAGAACTTACTTCTGCTTACTCAAAGCTTTTCACGAAATTGATCTTCGTCCATGTCCCTAGGAATCAGAACATCTTAGCTGACGCTCTAGCTTCACTTGCATCTTCTCTTGATTTTCCAATCAGCAAACAATCTGAATCAATCATAGTTCATAGGCGTCTTTCACCTGCCGTGAAAGATCCTTCATTTCTTAGAACTAAGGAGAAATTGCTGAAGAAAGTCAGAGACGGAGATATCATTGAAAGAAGAGAAATCATGTTAATAGAGCTGTTAGAAGAGATGGATGATGAACAGAAGTCATGGTATTATGAAATTGCAAAATATTGTGAAGATCAATCATATCCTGAGGAAGCTACAACTGAGGAGAAGAGAGCTATCAGAAGAGTTTCTCAAAGATACACCTTAGTTGGGGGAGCATTGTATAAGAGAGGTTTTGATGGAGTTCTTCTGAGATGTCTAGACGAAGATGAGCTTTGGAAGGTTATGGAAGGAGCTCATAGTGGAGTTTGTGGTGGTCATGTCAATAGACAGATGCTAGCAAAGAAGATCCTTAGACAAGGGTTTTATTGGCCAACCATGGAAGAAGACTGCGTAGGATATGTTCGTAGGTGTGCTAAGTGTCAACTTCACGCCGACAAAATTCATTCTCCTGCATCTTCACTCCATCCTGTTTCTTCCCCATGGCCTTTCTCCATGTGGGCTTTCGACATTATTGGACCTCTTGGTAACCCAGATTCCGGCATCAAGCAAAAATCTTTCATTCTCACGGCAACGGAATACTTCACCAAGTGGGCAGAAGCTGAAGCGTACGTGGAGATCAAAGCATCAACCGTCTGCAAGTTCATCATGAAGAACATCATCACTCGATTTGGAATTCCAAGCACCATCGTCACCGACAACGGACCGCAGTTCGTGTCACAGGAATTGAAGGACCTCTGTAACAGGTATAAAATTGCATTGCATCATTCATCTCCTTATTATCCGCAAGGCAATGGCCAAGCAGAGGCAACAAATAAGACTTTGATAAAAATCATCAAAAAGACGTGCAAATCTAATAAATTCTCAGATTGGCCAGAAAAATTGGTTGAGGCTCTATGGGCCTACCGAACTTCAATCCGCACGCCTACTGGGCAAACTCCTTATTCCTTAACATTTGGAATGGAGGCGGTAGTTCCATATGAGATCCTCGTACCGTCATTAAGAGTACAATTGAATAAGGAATTTTCCATTGATGAACATCGTTCAGCACTCCTTGCTTAATTGGAACTTTTAGACGAGAAAAGATGGTCCGCTGCTAATCATGCAAAAGTTTATCAAAACAGACTAGCACGTTTTTATCAAAAGAAAGTCATTGAACGTAAGTTCAAAGTCGGTGAAATGGTTGTCAAAAGAATTTTTGTAAAACCTGGTGGTCCGCGTTCTAAGCTCCAACCCAACTGGGAAGGACCTTATGTTGTATCGCACGCTTTTCCTGGTAACGCCTATCGTCTTGTTAATGCAGAAGGAGAAGAGCTAAAACATCCCTGGAATGGTTTATATCTTAAGAAATACTACCCTTAGGTTAAAAAGTCGATCAGTATGGTACAAAGACCAGTGGAATCAGAAAGTTTATAAACTCAAATTTCCTTATCAGTCTGGATAACTTAATTTCAAGCCCATTACTACACACACTGACACGTTTGATTCGTGAGTAACAAGAGATGACAAGTCCTAAAGAATATCGAAAGCTTGACCGAAAGTGTAAAGTACAAATCATTCTTTTTGAAACAAAATTCCGTTTTAAACTCGGCCCATGATGTCGGAACGAGGCTTATAATAGACTACCAAGAATACCCGCCATCTTAGTAGGAGGCCGTCATAAAAAAAAAGGGGGAGATCCGTCCCGAAGCAGAAAGAAAAGAAAGAAAAGAAAAAGGCAAAAAGCCAAATGTCAAATCAAAAGGCCATTACATTACAAACGTTACATCAAGGCCATGAAATGAAACAAAAGGGAACGCAAGGTCGATAAATACCCCGGAAAGAAATGACCGAACCCCAACGGATATTAGGGTAGGAAAGGGACCTCTTTTTAAGTCTCCGGAACCTTCTCATGGGCTTTCTAAACTTATTCATCTTTTCTTTCTAAAGAAATGTACTTCAAACTTAAGGAATGATTTACATTGACTAAGGGTCAAATCATCAAATGGGATCACGAATGGAAACACAAATTCAAACACGATGGGTTTAAGTTGAGTTGTTAAAGAACAATTTGGAAATTAAGTTAATAAATGAATATGATCTTTTGATCCAAGTACCATGCTGATCTTTTAGTCAAAAATCCAAAAAAATACATAAGTCAAAAATCCAAAAAAAACATAAGTCAAAAACCCAAAAAAAAATACATATATCAAAAATTCAAAAAAAATACATATGTTTCAAAAATTCAAAAAAAATACATATGTCAAAATCCAAAAAAAAATACATATGTCAAAAATCCAAACAAAAATACATGTTCAAAAATAATGCATATGTCAAAAATCCAAAAAAAAAATACATATATTTCAAAACCCCAAACAAAAATGAATATTTCAAAACAACAAAAATATTTCAATTAGCATCTGCTTGTTGCATTTAGTATGTTTCATCCCTTTTATTTTCAGTGAGCATCTGTTTGCTTGTATGTTGCATTTTTACTTAAGTTTGATTATTCTCATTACCTTTGTTAATAAAGGCCATGCCCCTTGACCATTTATTGAAGAAAAGATTGATTGACCATTCATTTGGTCAGGCAAGGGGCTAAGCCTAAATAGATACTTAACCTGTTTGTTAAGTGTGTACAGGATGCAAGACAAGCACAGGAACACAAGATTGGAGCAAAACTTTCATGTATATTATCAAAAGGCATTTTTTGTACATGATACATGAAGAAAAAAGAAAAGATACATGAGCCCTCAAGGCTGGCTCTCCCCTCCGCCCTCGTCCAACTGGCTCTGGGCCTCGTCAGGCGCATCCGGTGCTGGCCCTCGACTAGGAGGTGGAGGTGGACCCATCGCGCTCGGCCCTGCCTGACCGGAAGACACAGCGGCTCTAGTCGTAAAAGCACTGGTCAAACCACGCTCATGGGCACGCTGTCGAGCTCGCTGGTACCTCTCCTCCACCATCTTGCGCTCATGCTCTGCAATTAACAACCGACCCAGAAGACCCTCCAGTCGAAGGCGCTCGCGCTCTCGCTCTTCGTTGATGAACCCCAGTCGAGACTGGAGGTGTGCAACCTCTCGCGCAAGATCTCCTGTCGAGAGTCGAGCCACCTGTTCCTCCAGAGCCCTGATCCGCTCTGCATCAGCCTCGGCACGAGCCGCTGCAGCACGGGCATGCTCTATCTCTGCTTCAGCCCTCTGAAGGGCTTCCTGAAGCTCAGCAACCTGAAAGGAAGATTTTGTTAGTCCAAGGCAATCAAAATAATCAAGTAATCAATTTCAGAATTCAAAAATTGAAGAATTTACCTGAGCAGCACGGTCCTCCTCCGCGAGAGAAGCCCGGTGAATGGCGGAGGCGAGCTGACTCTGGAGGTTAGCCATAGCGGCATCATGAGCAGCGGACGAGGAAGACGAAGCTCCATGGGTAGGAGGAGCCGCCTGGGTGAAGACGGCTCGCTGTACCGAAAGACAACTGTCAGTGGTTAATCGCCAAAACAATTAATTAATTAAAACATGCATTCATATTCATTCATACATACCAAGTCATACAGTTCCTTCTGGACTTGTTCTAGCTGGGCCTCCGCATCATGTAGGCGGGCCCGGAGGTCGACGATGACCGTATCACGCGCGTCCTGCATGTCATACATACATTCATTCACAAATATAAATCAAGATAATAATAAAATTAAAGACGCATGAATTCATACTTACATCGAGTGGTCGGAGGAGCCGAAGCTGATCAGCGTAGTGGGCCCGGTACTGCTGGAGGTAGGCCTCGCTACTCACCGCCCGTGACTCCACTCTGACACCCCGGCGATGCCAGTCTTCATATTGCTCAGGAAATTTTGCTCGCCAATCAGTGAGGGCTTGCTTCCCCCTCATGCTCCTTCCTACACCCTCCGGGACCTCCTCGTCAATCCATTCCTGGTGGAGGCCCAGGGTCCTCATCACTAGCCGGAGGCGGACGGGCTCGATCTCATTGAGGCAATGCACCCACATCTGCCTCCCAAACCGTCTCCTGCCAGCCGTCACCCACGGCTGACCCTCCTCATTCATGCCCAGATATGGGCGCCAAATCACCTGCATATAGGTTAGATGCATTCATAAATAACTTGCATTTAATAAAAGATTGCATTTAATAAAATTAAACAAGTTAAAAGTTTACCAAGAGTTCTGGATAATCCAGAAACTGACGGCGGAGGGCCGTCAGCTAGTGATGCTGTGGAGCCGTGTCCACAATCGGCTGCCAACGGCAGGCGAAAGGGACGGCGTTTGGACGAATGATCCGCGCTCTGCCGAGCGGGAAGTAGTAGTAGCTCCACACCTGCATTCATGAACATATAAGTTAGAAAAAGCATCATATCATATTGTACTGCATATAACAAATAGTTAAACAATTTAATACCTGAAGAAATGGTGAGAAGCCACTGATAGTAGTCTCACGGTCCGGCGTGACCGCGGATAGATCGGCAAAGAGGTGAGCCAGAAGGGCTGCACCCCAGGCATACTCTCCTAGGCTATCTAGGTCATCTAACAAATAAAGAAATCTACAGTGGATATGGTCGCCCTTCGTACCGAAGAGCAACCGACCGAAAAAGAAAACTAAGAAGACCCTAAGCTGTCTATCTGCCTCCTCTACCTGACCAGGATCGCTACAGTAGACAAAAGAGGATGACTCTGCTAGCCTATCCCTGAACTCCTCCCGGGTCTCGTCAGACCGACGCCGGGGCTCATCTAGACCTAGGGCTGCCTCTACCTCTACTCGAGGAACCATCCTAGACTCCCTGCCTAGGCTAGATACCTCTATCCCTAACAAAGCCTCTGCCAATCCCTGGTAGTTGGGGTAGGTCACCCCGCTCACAGGTCGGCCCTCTACCCGGAGGCCAGTAATCCTGGCCACATCCTCTAGGGAGGGGACCATATGCCCCCATGGCATTAGGAATGCCCGACTCTCTGCATGCCAACGCTCCCTGAGCGCCTGCAGCAGGACCAGATCAAGCCAAAATGGCTCAATGTCCAGTACCTCGCCGAATCCCATCTGGCGCAAGCGTGCCTTCCGGAAGTCGGGGAGCCCCCTATAAGCCCCTACTACTAGGTCCCATGAGATTCTGGCCCTCATCACTCCCTGCAAATAAAAACATAAAAATAAGGGTCAGTAATTAAAAAAAAAAACAGAAAAATCAGTTCTGTTTTGAAAAGCGTCAGCACACGCGGACGTATTTTAAAACACGTCAACGTGCATTGACGCAATTCAAACTCTTTATTCCTAATTAAAAATCCGGAATTTATATTGAAAGACGTCAGCCCAAGGCGACGCCTTTTGAAAGGCGTCACCTGGTCTGGACGCCTTTCCAGATTCCGGATTCCTTCAAGAATCCCGTTTTCTCCCATCTTTTCTCATCCATTCATCCCACAGGGATCTTACCGTGTGGAGGTCGCCCTCCTCTTCTTCTTCTACCGCCATGGGTGCCAGTGGAGGGAGCTCCTCCTCCAAGAAAGCCGCCGCCTCTGCAAGAGCCGCCGGAACTTCCTCGGGAGCTTCTTCTTCTTGCCTCCGCCTCCTCTTGGCTATGATTTTCGTCTTCCAAGAACCTTCACCACGCTCCATAACTTGAGAAGAAGAAGGTGAGATCGCCGGAGCTCGGTCGCCGGAGAAGAAAGAGGAGATTTTTGGGAAAGTAAGGAAGAAAGGGGGCCTTCGCTGGTCTGTTAACGAAAGTCTGAAAGGCGTCGACTCAGGGTGACGCGTTTTAAGACGCAAAAGTTGAGGCGGTACTGACAGAGGTTTGAATTTGAATGAAAGACGTCCACATAGGTAGACGCGTTTCAAAATTATAGTCAGAGCCGTACAGAAGGAAATCATGAAAGGCGTCTTAATGTGTTGACGCTTTTCAGAGAATTAATCATGGAATTAATGACAGAATCCTGGAAAAAGTAGGAGAGAGAGTTGAACGGCGTCATCATGTGAAGACGCATTTTACGTTTAAATTGGGTTTTTGAGGATTAAATTGAATTTCTGGAAAAGAATTACGGTTGAAAGACGTCATCATGTAAAGACGCGTTTTACGTTTAAATTGGGTTTTTGAGGATTTAATTGAATTTCTGGAAAAGAATTACGGTTGAAAGGCGTCATCATGTGAAGACGCGTTTTACGTTTAAATTGGGTTTTTGAGGATTAAATTGAATTTCTGGAAAAGAATTACGGTTGAAAGGCGTCATCATGTGAAGACGCGTTTTACGTTTAAATCGGGTTTTTGAGGATTAAATTGAATTTCTGGAAAAGAATTATTATTTAAAGGCGTCAGGATATGAAGACGCGTTTTAAGGTTTTCAGGATTAAATTGAATTTATTATTGAAAGGCGTCTTTCTGACTGGACGCGTTTTACCTTTTTACAGAACCCGAACTGTTGAATTTTCAGGAAAAATCAAGTTTTCTCTAAAGGAAAAATCATGTGCACTTCACAGAAAGTTGAGGAAAGGTTTTGAGGCATGAAAAAACTTCTTTATTCAATAAAATTCTTTATTACATCATGAATAAAAGAGAAAGAGGACATTCAAGGAAGGATTTCATGAAGACCTTTAAGATAAGGAAATTTCAATCCTTTATCTCTATCTTTAGAGGATCTTACACGGTAACTGAAGCCAAGATTCCATAGAGTGGTAATGATTTGTACGGCTTCATAGTCTTCGTCGGATTCCAAGTCGCGCTTCTTGATCGGGAGTGTGGGAGAGAACTCGGGGAATTCACGACGGCCCAAGCTAAGTTGAGTAAGGCACCGATGTGGATTGTACAGCACAAACTCGGTGGCTCCGATCAACTTAAGGTCTGCTCCTGCTGCACGACGCACCCACACAGGTTTTCCAACCAAAGCAAGTGGAGACGAGTCAAATATGTCGGACGTCATGAGCTTTAAATACTCTCTCCAATCGGCTCGGGTCTTGAGTTTTGGAACCTTGTTAACCATGTACTCATTGAACTTTACAACATTAGCTATGCAATGAATTGGGCTATTCAAGTAGATTTGAGATGGATTCAGAGGCCTTTTCTTGCTGTGCTCAAACTTAAAGTGAAGTTCAACCCATAAGGCGAAAAGTAGCATACATCCGTAAGGAGGACGGCCCACAGACGCTGCAGAAAGCCCACTATAAAGATATGCTAAGAGTGCAGTGCTAATGGATTTACCTTCAAAGATTGCGCATATAGCACTAACTTGGTCATCTTCTAAGATATTATCCTGCGCAGAGAAGAACAAGGCACCGGCTAGACAAGTAACTAAGGCTTTTGTTACATCCTCCGCTTCATCCTCTCTTAGATCATCAATTTCGTACAGCGTCCACTCGGCTAGCTTGGTGAGATTGATCCCCTTCTTAGTCAGACATCCTTTGGCTTCTGAAGGATCTTTCATGATAGATGTCAACAATTGTTGACCGGTGATTCTCTCCTTCATCAAAGCTATCTTCTCTTTGTTCTCTTTGGTCTTTGGGAGACCTAAAAGAAGCTCCGCCTCCTCCAAAAGGATCGTGCACTCGAAATCTTGGAAGAAGAACGTATGAGTTTGGGGATGCCACCACTCGATCAAGGCGCCCATAGCCGCCCAATCTGCGTTCGCGCTCTTGTAATGCTTGGCAAGCACTACAAGACCTTGAAGATTCTACTTGGATATGAATACTTGCATGGAAAGCTTGATGCTTTTTGCAAGTTTACGAATCCAAGGTAAGGAGGTGAACTTCCTTGGGCCAGGAAATATGGGATAGTTCTGAAAACCAAAAGAAAAGACAAAGAACATGATGAGGAACATGAAGAACGTAATGAAGAACATGAAGAGAATTGACAAAGAAGTTGATTGAACTTACTTGGAGATTGGGATTTCTTCCATTGAGATGATTCTCCACATCTGAAAATTGCTCCAAAGACATCTTCATCTTCTTGCTTGAATTCATACTCCCTTTTTCGGAGTTCCTCCTCCTTGAAGCTAGAGAACCTTGGAAACCTTGGAACTTTGAAGAAACCTTGAAGAAAACTCAACTTTTGATCTTTGGATTGTAGTGGGATTGCTTGAGAACGACCTAAGGGTGTTTATATAGACAGCATTGCGATCCTAGGAAGACTTTTCCGGATTGGAAAAGAGATGTGCGTTGATAGAGTTGGAATTCGAATAGAGAACAGCCAGAAATCTGTTTCTGTGAGTAAAAGGCGTCGAGGATAAGCGACGCGTTTAAAAGTTAAAAGGCGTCTGCTCGACACGACGCGTTTCAGATCTATATGTGATTTATTCGAAATTCTGTGGTTTTGAAGTTTAAATTAAATATTTGTTTGGAATTACTAATAATTTTGATTGCAGAAAATTCAAGAAAGCTAAGTAAAGCTGGAAATATCAAGAAGATCTCACTGTGGGAGTTCAAGAAGTCCTGACCGTGGCTGAAAAGACGGTTATTTCTACCCTTGTATTCTTTCATATAATTACTTTGCATTCGCATTAATATATGATAAATATTTATTAGAGTATATCAAGGACCTTGTGGTTTTGATGAAACTGGAATTTGAGTTCCCCTTCAACAAAAACAGTGATAATTCCAGAGAATTCTTAATCGCACGGATAGGCCGTTGGATTATTAATTAGTGAGGACGATGGTTCCACTTTTGTGAAACGGTGCGTGGAAAAACGAGCTTCGGCTTAGCACTGGATTACAAGAATTGGTATCTTTACTCATTAATGACAATTTAACAATATTATCCTTGATTAAATTATATTTTTATTTAACTTTATATTTTTCTTTTAGCCCAGCATGCATCATGTAGGACTTTGGAATCATTGTGATAAGAATTAATCATTGATTAAGTTTCAGACCATTAATCAAAATAATCAAAACATGATATGAAATATTCCATTCTGAATTGAGTATCTTGATTATCTTTGAGGTTCGCTTGAAGATATCCTTGGAATTCTATCCTTTCTTGGATTCTTTATCCAATATTCTTGTTTTCTTTTTAAGATCCATCATGGCTGCAGCACGTCCACATTGGTTGGCAAACGCTCCCCATGATGAAACCTACAGTGTCTATGACCTGGGGTACTTCCCACTCCGAGGAGGTTGATCGACCTTATTTTATTTCCTTGTCTACCTCATCCAGACAGGATTGATTCCATTGATTTCATTGAGCTATCTTCATTGATGATTTTGAGAAAAATTCCAATCATGTGATGTTAAGAGCGTGTCTCATCACACCTTGGCATCACCTTTTCAGTACATTCCATTCCATTTCACTCCCTTGCAAAGACGATGCCAAGGTGAGGCAGCTGTAGACACGCTAATTTTGACGTCATTTTGAATAAATTTCATATCATATAATAATGCCTCAAAATGGTCTGGTAATTAATCATTGGTTAATTTTTATTGATATTTTTGAGTGTCGAGATTAACAGACATGTTTAAGTTAATCAATTGAATTGATTTTAGCTCAAATTTCAGTTAAAATATGCATAATCCTAAAAGGCGTCGACCCATGTGGACGCCATTTATAGTTTATTCCTATTTTAGCGTTTAAATTTGAATTTTAATTAATTGATTTATTAGATAAAAAGCGTCTGTTAAGGTCGACGCGTTTTAGGTTTCCTAAGCTGTTTTAGCTTCTCTTCCGGATGTTTATCCTTATCTTAATTAGGGTAAAAGACGTCTACACAGGTGGACGCGTTTTAGCTAATAAAGATAAAGATAAGTTTTCCCGGATATTTATCCTTATCTAAATTAATCTGAAAGGCGTCAGCCAAGGTGGACGCGTTTTAGATAATTACAGATAAAGATGAATTAATCAGTAATTATCTGTCGATTAAGGTAGATAAATCCGAGATTTTTCTATGTTAATCGCGAACGCAGAAGATGCCTATAAATACCTTGCATCTCAAAAAGTTAAAAAAAAGAAAAAAGAGAGAGAGAATTATTGAGCCACAGCGTTATAGCGATTTGAAGATCGAAGCAACCACGTCGGAACGCCGGAGCGCTGCCATTTCCAGAAGTCGGCATCCCCCTTCAAGATCTTCATCCTTCAAGGCTCCAACTGGGCATAAGTGTTTCATTTCTGAATTTCATTTTTTACATATTCATTAGTTTCATTCTCATAATCACTTCATGCAACACACACCACATCATTGATCTTCCAAAACCCATTTGTTTTAAAGGGGTTTCAAAGCCATTTAAACAAGTGAGTTGCTGTTTAAACATGTTTATAATCATGGTTAGCTTTGATATTATTTCCATTTAAATTCTCATCAGTACTTCTTCTTTATTTCTCTGTTTCTCTGTCTCTGCTGCACTCAATAACAACAACAAGAAATCAAAAAGAGGGAAATCAAGCATAAAGCTAGGAGAACTTCTGGACGATCCTCAACATTCAACAGCAAGAACAAAAGAACAAAGAGGCTCTCTTTCTTCAGCCGGCTGAAGGAGGGGAACCAAGGACTCAATCTTCCGCGTTCAAACAGGTAGGTGATCAAACCTCTTTTGAAGCTTTTTAGTTAAAAGTTTCTGGCGATCACTGCACCTTAGTTGCATTTTTTTTAATAGGTTAATTTACCCTAAACAACATAGTTTTTCACATTAATCACACGAGCAATTTTCAGCACCTACAATGCAATTAGTGTTTTCACCCCAAAAATCCCCTAAACATGCTTCAAAGTGGGAAAAACATGGTTTTTAAACACAATACGACGCGGATCGTCACCCTACCGGTTACTCGAACTCCTCCTAGTTCCAAGCCGCCAACCCGCCTCGTCACATGCCGCTGGTACCCCCGTAGATGCCACTACTCCACCGGAACGTCGGCCGCCGTCCGGAGAGAAGTGCGCCGCGGAGGAAGTGGTGGTGGTAGTGGAGGAAGTTGGTAGGTTAATGGAGTGGAGGGAGAGGAGGAATGGGGAGAGGAAAGGAAGGAGAGGGGGAAAGGGTTCGCCGGAGAGTTGGAGGGAAGAGAGGAGAGAGAAGAGAAAGGAGAGAATGAGGGAAAGGAAGGAGGGTTCGCGGGGTCAAACAGAAGCTGGTAAAACGCATCATGCAAGCCCGACGTCATTCAGACGACAAGATCGGGCCGTACACTGACAAACCAGGGTCGTACTCTAAATGGTGTCGTCCATCTAAGAAGCCATTCAGACGATAAGACCGGGGCCGTACTCTCGTGCCCCAAGGCCAGCCCACGTGGCGCCCATGTGGCACAGCCTAAAACACGTCCACATTGATGGATGCCGTTTAAACCGCGTCGAGCCCCACCAAGGCCCAAACTAATTCCCAGCCCCACTAGGGCCCAAACTAAGGGATACGACCTCGAAAACTATCCCATAACCGGATCCGAAACCTCAATCCTTACAAGGTGAGTCTAAGGTACAATATAATGAGGATGATGATCCTAAAATCGACCAGGAGGGCCATAGAAGGCCCAGAAGCCGGAAAATGGCGAGAAGCCATGAACTTAGAAATCCAATCCATGTACACCAACCAAGTTTGGAACTTTGAGGACTTGCCCGAGGGTATTGTACCCATCGGATGCAAGTGGATCTTTAAGAGAAAGATCGGTGCTGATGGACGGATCGATACTTATAAGGCAAGGTTGGATAGAATACCCTATGCCTCTACCATAGGATCTATCATGCATGCCATGCTATGTACGCGGCCTGATGTTGCATTTGCTCTAAGTGTTACGAGTAGATTTCAAGCTGATCCAGGCGAAGAGCGCTGGAAGGTAGTGAAATGTATCCTTAAGTACTTGAGAAGAACTAAGGATATGTTTCTTGTCTATGGAGGAGGTGACTTGAAACTGCGAGGCTTTAATGACTCGAGTTTCCAGTCAGATCCAGATGATAGCAAGTATACATCTGGATTTGTGTTTACTTTGAATGGAGGCGCAGTGTGCTGGAAGAGTTTCAAGCAAGTAACCACTACAGATTCGACAACTGAAGCTGAGTACATCACTACAGCTGAAGCAGCCAAGGAAGCTGTGTGGTTGAAGAAATTCATCACCGACCTCGGCGTAGTTCCCAACATCTCTGAGCCTATTTCGTTGTTGTGCGACAACAATGGAGCGATTGCGCAAGCGAAAGAGCCACGGTCTCATCAGAAATCGAAGCATATTCTGAGGCACTTTCATCTTATCAGAGAGATCATATCCAGAGGAGATGTAGTAGTAGAAAGAGTTCCATCCGTCGACAATGTAGCAGATCTACTGACAAAGCCGTTGGCTGAAATTGTGTTTGAGCGTCACCTAGAGTCTATAGGCTTATTGTATAAAGGTGATTGGCGTTAGTCTAAGTGGGAGATTGTTAGTTTTAGGTGGCCTACATGCCAATCTGACCATGTAAATCTCGTTCATTTATTAATAAAATGGCATAATATTCATTATGTGTAAATCGCATTAATTATCGTTTCATAATGAAGTCTGTGAGTATGTGCTATAGTGATCAGATTATGATGAGATCATACTAATGAGACTGATCACGTAAACACACATATTCTTAATCATTCCTAGTCGGAGGATAATATAGAAGGACATCGGATATCTGGTTAGACTAGTACAAATTACTCCTGCTCATATGATGAGGGTGACTGATCTCATAAGTCACTTGTATGGAGACACTAAGGCGAATCTATAGGTACTCATTGGAGAATGAGTTCACTGAACTGATCCGACTGAATCGCTGGATGGTATTATAACTCACTGTCAACCAGCTTGATTCTATTGTCACAGTTGCGTGGATGGTCCTCGTACCTGAGACACCAAGGACACCTTGTCGGTGGACTTCTGTGCTTTGACCTTAGTTTACGAATCTCTAGCCACGGGATTCTAAAACGCCAAGGATTGGGTACAGCGGAATACCGTCGAAGGAAATTGTGTGTCAATAATGAATCATTCGCTCTCGGTACTTAGAGAGAGAATGCTCTAGGAAGGATGCGCGAAAGTCCCTGGCCAGGGCAGACGATAATATCGGGAAAGGAGTTTTCCGATATTTATCAGCGGCATCCAATCCAAGTGAGTCGACCGGTTAGGGTTTGACATCTCGCCATACCCTGAGTTGACTCGAGAGCATTGTACGAATGAAGGATTATATCCACGCGGTAACTGTCGGCGGAAAGGTTCCAAGAGTGGGTTACTTTACCCCAAATACCTTCCGGGTTCACGTGGTGTTGCTTGGCACCCAACGTGATCGGAGGCTCGGTCGAATTTGATGTGCGACATCAATTCGATTGATTAATTGATTAATAAAGGGTTATTAATTAATTAATAAAGCCAGTGACGAGTCACTGGGCTTATTGGGCCATTAACTGGACTGGTACTTGGGCCTAGAGGGTCACACACAACTGATTCTCAAGGCGATGGATGAATAAGTGGGTTTTAAACAAACCGGGGGTTTTTATGAAAAACCGCGCAGTTAGTATAAAATATAGCGAACGGGCTGAGCAGGCCAAGCTGTTGCTAACCCTTACCGCCCCTCCTCTGTTTCTCTCTCTCTCTGGCGTCCCAGACAGATCCAGATTTGCTCCGCCGCTTGTCCGACTACCGTTCGACGGGAAATCGACCGCGCGTTGCGGCGATCATTGCGGCGACCGGCAGAGGTTTCATGGGCTACGAAGAACGAGGAACGTGAGGATATCCGTCGCGAGGAGGATCGCGTGGACTTCGCTAGAGGTCGGGCGCTTCCGCGGCTTGCAGTGTCGCACTGACGGAACCGAATGGTTGCGGATTCGAATTCACACACGGTAAGTACTGATTATCCGATAATCTGGTTTTTCCGATTTTCGAAACGGGAAAAATAGATCACTGTTTTTATTTTATTTTCTGCTGCGTTAGCGATCCGGAGAAACCCGAGATCCCAACACGATTCATGTCTGATCAGTTCGGTGAACTCATTCCCCAATGAGCACCTATAGGTTTACCATTGTGTCTTCACACGAGTAACTAACGAGATCAGTCACCCTCATCATATGAGCTGGAATAACCTGTACTAGTCTTACCGGATGTTTGATGTCCTTCTCAAACATCCTACGACTAGGAACGATTAATAATATGCGTTTTCAGTCTCATTATTATGATCTCATTATAATCTGATGACTATTGCACATATTCATGGGCTTCATTATGCGTAATTATAAATATACCAATCTACATAATGAATTTAATGCCATTTATTAGTGAACCAGATTGAAATAGGTGCCCTATGATTGGCTTAGAGGACACCTATATCCATCAATCTCCTACTTGGACTCAAGCCAATCACTTTCGCATTTGATCTCCATCAAATCTAGGTGATGCTCACATAAATTCTGTGACTAAGACTTGGTCGGGGATCTGCTAAATTGTCTAAACATGGAATATTTTCCATTACATTATTTCCTATTTGTCCTTTGTCTCTGAACTTGTGAAAGAGCCTCAGAATGTTTTACAACTTCTGATGAGACCATGGCTCGACCACAAAATTGATCGCTCCCACTGTTGTCCTACAACAACGAGATTTTATCAGAGACCTTTTAGAACTACATCTAGTTCAGGGATGAACTTTTTCATCCATACTGTTCCAATAACAGTATCACTTGTCTATGTCGTCATTTTAATATCGAGTTCTGGATTTGAACCCTTCCAATCTATTTCTTTCTTCTAGAAGGTTGAATCCATTATTTGACTTGGAATTTGAGTCAGTGTGAACTCATAGTTTCAAATCGTCCTCTCCATATATGTGAGTGCATCCTTAGCACTTCTCAAGTGCTTAGTGATGCATTTCACTCATGTATCCTTTAAGGAACTTTTTTTTCCTGAAGGAATAAATTCCATATCTAAACAATTGAGATTTATTATGAAATTTATGCCAAACATCTTGACACACAAGTCAATATAATATCCCCACCGATCTATCTTAATAGATTCGTATTTCCAATACGTAGAATATTATAACTAAACCTATTATGGAGGAAAGCATGGTTAATAATGCTTTTACTGATAGTAACATCCCAATGTCATTCCCAATGACTTTGATGTTATTATCACAAAGCATTACTAAAGCGACCGTATTCCCACTATCCCTTTTGAACATATACACAATCTGTGATCATTCTTAATGATCACGTAGCATTTAACCATTAAGTCAAAACTTTTATTACAACTTAAGAAACTTTAATTTGATTCAAAATAATCTTTGAAATCATAACTTGCTTCCTAGATATTCTAAAAGCTTTAAAAGTGTATCATATACATCTTTACCTCAATCATATTGAGAAAGTGTTTTAATATCCAATTGTCATCATCTCATTATAATGATAAGCAGTATTGACAAGTAGAATTCTTATAAACTTATCAATCTCAAAGTTGTAATGACAGATAGCACCATTATCATAAATTTTAGATCATAATCTTTTTTTTTTTTTAGCTCCTCTCATCTTGCTAAATCAGATATGTCAAACATATCCTTCTAGTCACTGAGAGAATCTCAAAAAAATCTATGAAGCTCTCTGATATGTGTTATGAGTGGTTCTAAACAACTAAAGATTATCTAATAATCTTATGTTAACATGTGAATTTAGAACATCTTCTAGTTTTATCAGCTCCCACTGTCTTTTCTGAGGACATATTCCTCTTCATAGAAGACATCTTTCAGGATGATAATTATTTCATTATCGCCTGGCCAATAAATGTAATGTCCAAACTCTTTAGACATTTTACAAATTCACATTACAGTATAACTTGACTTTAAAATCAGATTTCTTTATAATTCACATCTCATATAAATTATTTGGTTTCCATATCCTATATGGACACACACTGACTTATTTGGAACCATCTGTAATATATGGACATCTAATATTCATACTCATGTTCAAAAAGAATAAAAGAATTAGGCAAAACTTATTATGCATTGCACCATATCTTAATAAGGTTCAGATTCCTCATTCTATCATATTACTATGATGTACAATGAGGATCAATCGAGCAAGAATACCATTATCCTTTTAATGATTTGTATGAATTATATACTAAAGTATTAGTTTTTTTGATCAAATCAAAAAATATCTAATACTTCATATTGATCTTATACCTTAATCTTTCAGATGCATTTGACCTGTACTATATTAAGTACATATAGTCAAATCATTCCAAGAGTAACCTATATGGTAAAGAAATGAGAGTGATTATTTTTGGCCTTAAGAGGATATTGAGCTGTTTACATCTTTCTTGAGCCAGAGTTGAACCTTTTGCGGCATCTAATTCAGTATTAGATAGAGAAGATAGTTCAGTCCCTTGGCTAAGAAGGTTGACTTCTCTCTCACTTCCGGACTTCTCTAACTTCTCTTTAGCTTATTAATGGAATTGCTATGCATTAGCATCAATAATTTCTTATTGTACAACCCTGTGTACAATACCATAGATAATCAGGATTCACACAGTTCATTTTTATAGGAGACTAATGAACATTCATCATATGAAATGTCACATCAAGAATCTATAGTATATTGACTGATTTGAACAACTATTGTTCCTTCTCAGTCAACGTTATTTACTTTTAAAATTCTTGATATCTTATGCAACTAAATAACAATTATTCAGTTTCATATTTGACACCTATAGATATACAATGATTTACTATCTGACAGTAACCTATGAATATTATGAGCAATTGTTGAGTCTAACTCAACACTTACATTTTTCTCGATTTTCTTTTACTTGTCTAAGTCTGCATACTATCGCAGATCTAAGAATCATTTCCAATATCTCATATTGGAGATGCTAATTCTCTAAAAGACATGCAAAAGTTGATTAATAAGAGTATCCAAAACTTCTTTTAAGTTTCATATTCGTTTTGCCTTTACCAGTATCCTTATATTAGTTGCAGTGGGAGAACTGCTATTTCTTTATCTCAGCTGACCTTCCTTTATCCTTGCAGGTGTGGGTTCGACTGCTTAAAATCTTACCTCTTGCCTTTCTTAAAAGCACATCATGAATAACTCTTCATCTTGGTCTATCCAAATAAGATATTTCATGACAACTATTGCCTTTCAAAAAGGCATATCATGATTACCTCTTCATCTTGGTTTATCCAAGTAAAATGATGCATGATATCTGATTAGGATAGTGACTTTCACTTACCCTTGAAGACATTCTTCAGAGTTTTCTAGTCAATCTGAATATGAGAAGTATTGACATCCAATATGCCAAAATCTCGAATAGACGACATTTTAGTGAACGAAGAAAATAACGTGATTTAAGCAGATAGTTCTTATAATTCAATTATGGTCTTTTATTTTGAATTATTTCCCACTATTTTTCGACGGATTGTATAACCTTCAGGTATACAGAACGGAAGACTCCAACGGTCTCCTAGTGAGGATCAGAATATCCAAGAATCACAGTATGACCTCGGATAAACACATAGTATCATACTATTATCTTAAAGCAACCATGTTATGGTAATTGCAACTTCTTGCAATATCCGATCTTATTTCGGCTCCGAGGTCTTTAATGGTCCCGGGTAAACACAGTAGACCATTATACCTGGTCTAAGCTTTACTATCAATACGTGACAGCGTAGAGTAAGAATGCATCTCCCGGGTAAACGCGAAGATAGCTACATCGTTCCTCTATTCCAATCTCAAGGCATCAAAATGCCATAGTTAATAGTCCTTTCATCAGATGGTGGCAGATCTTGGGTAAACACATAGAAATTGTCATCACTAAATCAAGTTCTAAGAAGTATATTGATGGAGAGCCACGCGGTGCATTCTCAATGACTCGCGCTCCGGCTTAGACTTTATGTTGAAGGTTTTGTTAATGTCAAGTTGGTCTCGTCCTAGGTGATAGTTTATAAATATATTGTATATATTTAACTATACCTAGATATTAGCAATCGATTCATAATAAAAAACTAAAAGGCATTTATCAACCATACATGTTCATTATGTAGTCATAGACAGTACGGTGATTAACTGGAGCCAAACAATTAATCACCACAACAATATAACAATTATATTAATCTAAACATGCAAACACATAGCCATTGGTAATCTCATCTCCTGTCGCCTTCCTGGTTACATTTGTGGATCATCCTCACCTCTCCTCGGCCAGCGCAATTAATTACAAATAATATTAATTTTGAAACAATTTCAAATTCAAATAAATTGTAAGAGAAAGCCTTATGGCCGAGTACAATAACGCAGGGAGATAGAATTATAATGGAATGAGAGAGAGAGGGAGGCACGCAGGCCTCATTAATTAACACTTAATTAATGTACATCATATTTTATAACAATCCACATAATCACACACCATCACATGATATGAAATTTAACTAAGTGCATGTCCATGACCACGATAAATTTTAACCATCCACACATGATAAAACACATCACATGAAGGCTAAAATTTTGAAAAATAATAATTTTGGTTTTCTTAAAACCTGGGTACCAATCAAAATTAGATAATTTGAATTTCGAAAATCATATTTTCTAACATGCATTTAAATCTAATTTAAAGCATTAAACACATCAACATGTGCATACAAAGCTAAAATTAAGATTCTAAAATATTCCATGCAGTATTTATAACAATTCTAAATTAATTAATCTAACACTTAGATTAATTTTAATTCACATTAATAACAATTATTAATGAGAAACAATCTAACATTTAGATAGAATTAAAAATTCATAAATAACACTTATAAAAGAATTTCTAGTTCTTGTTATAATTCATTAACAACTCCTTGTTAATAAAACCCCTTTATTAAATATTATTTCTCAATAACAATTATTAAGAAAAGTTAATTAGAACATTTCTAATTAAAATAGTCTAACAATTAGACTTAATTAATATGTTAATAACATTTATTAAAAGATCAATTTTAATTAGATTAGATCTACAAAAACATTAATTAAGAGATACTTGAGAAGATTAATTAATCATCTTAATAATCGTTATTAAGACTTAATTAACCTTTAATAAATTTTATTAAAATTTATTCTCAAGAAATAATTAACCTCATTATAACAATTATAAAAAGTTAATTAAACACTTAACAACCTATTATTAAGAGTCTCTTAATTAAACAGTTAATTTCATAACAACAATTGTTAAAAAATTAAATAATCTAATCACTTAACTAAGAGTAAATAACAACATTTGTTATTTAATATTAGGGTCATAACTTAACAATTAATTAATAACACATGTTAATATTAATTTAAGATCACATCTTAAATATAAATTAACAATAGTTGTTAATGATGATTTAAGATCACATCTTAATTAAGACCCTTAATCTCTTAGTTAAAAGAGAATTAACATTAAGATCATATCTTAAATTTTAAACCCCTCTAACAACTTAATTTAAAACTAATTAACAACACTTGTTAATTAATTCAAGATCATATCTTTATAAATAACCCCATCAACTTTTAACTCAAAGTAAGATTTAAAGTTTAAAACACCTTTTAAACTAAAACCTAGCAAAATTTTAAGTTAAACATATTTGGGGTTAATATTTAATTAAGAATTTATGGGGTAAAATAGGGGTTAAATGGGTTTGGGGTCAATGGGCTTAATGGGCCCAGCATCAATGGGCTTGAGGGCTCAAGCTGGGCAGCTAGGGTCGGCCCTTGGTTTGGCCTGGCTCGAGCTAGGCGCCGGCTGGCCCAGCTAGGTCTGGTGCCTGGTGCGCCCGGCTCAGGCCGAGTCGCCCCCGGTCGGGCCGGCTCGGGACCGGCCGGTCCAGGGCCTGGCTAGCTACGGTTTGCTCCCCCTCCCCCTTTCTTATTGTAGGTCTTTGGGCGGCGCCGCCACCGGCGCCAGGCGGTGGCCGGTTGGCGATTTCTTGCCGCCGGTAAGCCCCCTTTCCCTTCATCTCATGAAGGAATACAAGGAAGAAGAATATGGATGGTTGGTTTTGCAGGTTACCATGGCCATCCTCACCAAATCTGGCCACCGTTTAACGCCCATGTGGAAGGTGAAGATGCCTCCCACTGCAAGTCACACCGGTGAGTCGAGGACGTCCGGCAATGGCCCCAAAACCATGGATAACCATGGCTTCCAAACCGTGGCCTTCATCCCCTTTCACTTCTAACATTTGGAGATCCATAGAGATGGAAGCTACGCAGCCGGTTGCTGTCGATCACAGCGGCCTTCCGAGGACTCATAGATATTGTCGATCCCAAAAATCTGCGCTCTGATGGCGTCCAAACACCATGAATGCCTCTTTCAAGCCATCAAACCATGTTCTTCATCTCCATGAAGAACCATACGAAAACCCTAATAAATAATCTATTTTCTCAACAAAAAAAATTAAAACTAATCTTAGTGTTCATCATATGAACTATTTTTCAGAGAAAATTGAATCATTGCATGGAAATTAATTTTAGAACATTAATTTTTTCGTTCCAAAGCGGATCAGAGCGGAACCTGGCTCTGATACCACTGTTGGGATCCGGGTGGGACGCGAAGAACGCAGCGGAAACGACGAATAAAATATCTCGTCCGATGCCCGCTGATCCGATTCAGAACGAAAAACTAAAACCGAAAACTAACGGGAAGTAATCTGATTACCGTGCGCGAATTCGAATCCGCTTCCGTCTCGGTTCTGTCGAGGCGATGCCGCGAGCCGCACAAGCGTCCGGCCTCTAGCGGTATCCACGCGATCCTCCGCGGTGGTTTGTCCTCGTTCCCTCGTCCGTATCAGCTCGCTCGCTGAAGATCCGTCGCCGCAACAATTGCCGAAAACCCGCCGACGGGAATTCCCGACTTTCGGGAATCACGTGCGGTGGAGACGGAGACAGTCTTGGCGCCTCGAACGAGGCAACCAGTGGAGGAGAGAGAAAAGGGGGGATGGCGGCTAGCATGGGGAAACCCTGGAGCTTGGCCCATGGTTTCTCAACAGCACGTATTTATATTAAGTCGGTGCCACTTTTCACAAAAGTCCCTGAGTTAATATAAATCCCACTTATGTACCACCGACTGAGAATCTTATTGCGTGTGACCCTCTAGGCCCATTTACCAGTCCGATTTTCATCCCGTTAGGTCGAATAACTAGTTATTGACTTATTGTAATTAATTAATATCTATATATTAACTAATTACTTAACCGAATTGACATCGCATGTAAATTCGGTCGGACTTCTGATCAAGTTGGGTGCCAAGCAACACTGCATGATCCCGGAAGGTAATGGGGTTCAGCAACCCACTCATGGAACTTGTCCGTCCACAGTTACCGCGTGGCTATAATCCTTCGTTCGCACAATGCTCTCGAATTAACCTAAAGTATGGTCAACTGTCAAACCCTAGATGGTCAACTCACTTGAATCAGACTCCACTGTACAATATCCGAAAACCACTTTTCTGATATTGTTTCTGCTCTGGCCAGAGACACCTGTGGATCTATTCTAGAGCATTCTCTCTCCAGTTACCTGAGAGCGAACGATCCTTTATTGAACACACAATCACCTTCGAAGGTCTTCCGCTGGACTCGATCCTTGACTATTAGAGATCTCGTAGATAGGGATTCGTAGGTCAAGGTCAAAGTCCAAAAGTCCACCGACAAGGTGTCTTTGGTGTCTCAAGTACAAGGATCAACCATGCCATTGTGACGATGAATCAAGCCGATTGACAGTCAAGTAAATTATCATTCGACGATTCATGTCAGATCAGTTCAGTGAACTCATTCCCCAAGGAGCATATACAAGTTTACCATTGTGTCTTCACACGAGTAACTAACGAGATCAGTCACCCTCATCATATGAGCTGGAATAACCTGTACTAGTCTTACTGGATGTTTGATGTCTTTCTCAAACATCCTACGACTAAGAACGATTAAGAATATGTGTTTATAGGTCATCAGTCTCATTATTATGATCTCATCATAATCTGATGACTGTTGCACATATTCATGGATTTCATTATACGCAATTATAAATATGACAATCTACATAATGAATTTAATGCCATTGATTAGTAAACCAGATTGAAATAGGTGCCTTATGATTGGCTTAAAGGACACTTATATCCATCAGGGGAGCCCTTTCCCTATCGTCGATTCTGACATCTCGGTCATGCCGGAGTAGCCGCTCTATACGTTCCTCCAGCCTTCGGACGCGGTCGTTGCCCGGGTGTCGCCTGGACTAAGGGCGACCCTCTCGAGAGCCTCTCCGGTCTCGGGAAGTAGAAGTCCTCAAGGATCGATCCGAGGAATACCCTCGGGATACACCTCTTCCCCGTTCATTGCGGATGTGATGATTCGAAGACGTCGAGGTAGAACTATTGGAGGAGGCTGAAGATCGACGGCATTGATGCCTGTCTCTTTCCGATCGCCGCTGAGACCTCCCCTAGCTCATTTGTCGAGTCAGCTGATAGTTCTCGGGTCGATCTTGGGGGGCCTGGGGTCCTAGTGAAATCTAAGAATCCGGAGAGGCTACTGGTTGAAGACCTTGTTGCGGATTGGTTGGCTCGGGGCCTCCTACCTGGTGGTCTTCCACCCGATCAAGTCTTTCTTTGAGGCGCCGCAAACATGCTATTACAGCTGGGAGTTCCTCTTGCGGGAGGTGCGGGAGGTCTTCCGGTGGGGCCAGATGCCTTATCGCATCAGGACCTCCAGCGGGGGCTATGGGCGTGTTGACTTGTGTAACTAGAACTTGGGCCGATGGAGGGACAACGAGTGGCTCTACTGTTGGGTTTTCTCGGTTTCTTCGGATCGCTCACGCAGCGGAAAACAAAAATATTTACAGCGATCCGTTCCCGTTTCGAAATCTAAAATACGATAATCGGATTATCGAAGATCTCATCGTGTGCGGATTCGAATCCGCAGCCGTTTGGTTCCGTCAGTGTGACACCGCAAGCCGCGCAAGCGCCCAGCCTCTAGCGAAGTCCATGCGATCCTCCCCGCGACGGATATCCTCGAGTTCATCGTTCTTCGCAGCCCATGAAGCCCTCGCCGGTCGCCGCAATGATCGCCGCAGCGCGCGGACGATTTTCCGTCGAACGGGATTCGGAGAAGCGGCGGAGCAGATCTGAATCTGCCTGGACGCCAGAGAAGGACAGAAACTGAGGAGGGGCGGCTAGGGTTAGCAGCAGCTTGGCCTGCTCAGCCCGTTCGCTATGTTTTATACTAACTGCACGGTTTTTCATAAAACCCCCGGTTTGTATAAAACCCACTTATTTATCCATCGCCTTGAGAATCATTTGCGTGTGACCCTCTAGGCCCAAGTACCAGTCCAGTTAATGGCCCAATAAGCCCAGTGACTCGTCACTGGCTTTATTAATTAATTAATAACCCTTTATTAATCAATTAATCAATCGAATTGATGTCGCACATCAAATTCGACCGAGCCTCCGATCACGTTGGGTGCCAAGCAACACCACGTGAACCCGGAAGGTATTTGGGGTAAAGTAACCCACTCTTGGAACCTTTCCGCCGACAGTTACCGCGTGGATATAATCCTTCATTCGTACAATGCTCTCGAGTCAACTCAGGGTATGGCGAGCTGTCAAACCCTAACCGGTCGACTCACTTGGATTGGATGCCGCTGATAAATATCGGAAAACTCCTTTCCCGATATTATCGTCTGCCCTGGCCAGGGACTTTCGCACATCCTTCCTAGAGCATTCTCTCTCTAAGTACCGAGAGCGAATGATTCATTATTGACACACAATTTCCTTCGACGGTATTCCGCTGTACCCAATCCTTGGCGTATTAGAATCCCATGGCTAAAGATTCGTAAACCAAGGTCAAAGCACAGAAGTCCACCGCCAAGGTGTCCTTGCTGTCAAAGGTCCGAGGACCATCCATGCAACTGCGACAATAGAATCAAGCTGGTTGACAGTGAGGTACAATACCATCCAGCGATTCAGTCGGATCAGTTCAGTGAACTCATTCTCTAATGAGCACCTACAGATTCGCCTTAGTGTCTCCACACAAGTGACTTATGAGATCAGTCACCCTCATCATATGAGCAGGAGTAATCTGTACTAGTCTAACCGGATATCCGATGTCCTTCTCGGATATCCTCCGACTATGAATGATTAAGAATATGTGTGTTTAACTAATCAGTTTCATTAGTATGATCTCATCATAATCTGATCATCATAGCACATATTCACGGACTTCATTATGAAACGATAATTAACGCGATTTACACATAATATTATGCCATTATAATAATAAATGAACGAGATTTACATAGTTAGATTGGCTTGTAGGCCACCTAAAACTAACAGCTATGGGCAGATGAAGGGGCTGAATATCGGCCGGTTGGATAGGAAGATCGTCTGGAACCCCACGTTGTGAGCGGTTGTTGTTTCTTCTTGCCATGACCTTTCGTTTGTTTCCCACAGAAGGCGCCAAAATGTTGAGTCCCAAATTCGTCTGATCTTGACCGTACAGCCAAGATCTTCCCGCACCACCGAAGCCTCTTCGTTGTTCCCTACAAGAAAGACACTAGGTTAGAGGAGACCCCGGTTCCGACCCCGGGGAACCCCCTCCGATGCCTAAGTCAGGACCAAATATGGCCAATAGTTGGCGAGAGGTTTAGGGATTGCTCTGGACATACCTTCTGAGGTTATAAGAGGTCCTTCTTAGAAGAAAGGTTCGAGAATCTAAAGGCAAGACGTAATGGGATAAGTCCAATCTAGATCCCGAGCTAGACGAGATTCCGGGGATTCCGGCTTCCTCATTCAGTACGGATTTCCTTCATTAGAGGACCGGAGAGGGATTAGGGAAGGACTTTCCTAAGGGGAGCGAATCGTTCCAAGCCCCCGGAGTCCGTTACAAATTCTAACGAATTACTGACGGGAACATGCTCATAACATCTTGTAGAGGGCCTAGTGGATTTTAGTGGTGCCTTGGACGTCTCCTAACCGGACGGCCCACTTGGTAAATAGACCGAACCAAAATAGGTCCTCTCACAGGTTATTTTGGAATAAGCCATTCCTACATGACATAAGGGATCCTTGCTACTGGAACACAATCAATTGGTTAATGGGCTGCAGCAGTTTTGCTTCTTACCGTCTCTTATCATCGATTGTCCCCCCTTCTACAAGCCTTTTTCATGGTGGATTAGATGACCTTGAGACAGAACTCAATCGTTTCTTAATCCACCGAGTTCTTGTAGTTTTGCCCATACAAGTACGTGATCGTGACTCGAGACTGCACGGACAAGGTGTCCTCACTCAACCACTGTCCACAACTTTGGTTGATCTGAAGTCGGACAGTATATAAGCATAATCCTTACAAATGTCTGTCAAATATGATCTTTTTAAGAAATAAAAGGACCATGTTTCAAGGAGATGAGAAGATGAGATTCCCCAGACTCTCGTATGTAATGGGATGGGATAGAAGACTTCCCCAATTGATTGGGTCAGAAAGAACTAGGCATCACGAAGCACAACATGAAGAACAGATTGAAGGATAGAAGACTTTTTCGTACCTCCGTTGACATGGAAAAGAAAGTGGACACGATATTTTTTTCATCCTTTTAAATAAATAATTTGTTTTTATTTATTTTCATATAAATAGAGACCTAATACAGAAAGATTTAGAGAAAGAGTTTCAAGAGATTTCACCTTGTCTTCAAGTATCTAATATTTTCTGGGAAAGAGTGACGACGAAACGTGTTAGAATTCTTATAAAAAGTTATTTTTTCTGAACTCGGTATATCTGATTTCATTTATGGATTTTTTGGATAAAGAAATTGCACTACCTGAGATGAGCAGACTATTGCAGTTTCCAAACCTATACTATATATATATATATATATATATATATAAGTTTTTTGGCACCACATGTCAACATTAGAATTCTTTATTTTCCGCCTAAATTCTCTCTCTCTTTTTTCCCTATTAATATCTATGTCTCCTATTAATTCTCTCTTTTCCTCTCTTTCTCATTAATTCTCTATCTCTCTCATTAATTCTCTCTTTCCTCTCTCTCATTAATTCTCTCTCCACCCTCTCTCTGGCTAAGTATTATTATCATTATTTTTTTATCTCTCTTTCTCTTCTTTTATATTATTTTCTCTTCCTATTAGTATTTCTATCCCTTATTTTTTATGTCTCCTATTATTATTATTATTGTTGTTGTTGTTGTTGTAATATCTTGGTATAATAATAATTAATTTTATCACTATTATTATTATTATAGTTTTATGGGTTAATAATAACTAATTTTGATATTGTTATTATTATAATTAAAAAAGTAATATCAAAATGGTAGTCTCATGGGATAGTGATAACTAATTTTCATATTATTATTATTATTATTATTATTATATCTTTTTCTCTTCTTTCACATTTTTCTTTCTCCCTATTAATATTGTTTATCTCTTATTTTTTATCCCTTATTATTATTTGTTACAATCTTTTGAGATAATAATAATTAATTTTGATATTATTATTATTATTTTATTATTATTATTATTGAGACCAGTCTCCTTCTCACTTTTCTCGCTCATATTATTATCATTATTATTGTTGATGTTATTGTTCTTGTTCTTGTTCTTGTTGTTATTATTAATATTGAGACAGTCTTTTAAAATAATAATAATAAATTTTAAGATTTATTATCATTATTGAGATAGTTTCATAGAATAATAATAATTAATTTCGTTATTAACGTGACCATTCTTTCTTTTATTTTTCTCCCAATCTATATTTCAACACAACATTTATTAAGATAATCTCATAGGATAATAATAATAACTTTCAGTTACTTTTTAATTTTCTCTTTCACTTCATATTTCAATTAGATGCAATAGTCTTGAACTTTTAATGTTTACCAGATAACTAATCTAATATTCATAGAAAAAATATTAGTATTTCTGAATATATATTTTTCTATAATTATTTTATTCATTCCTTCAAAAAAATATAAAAAATTAACTTCACCTATATTAATTATATTTTTTAATTCAAACACGATGCACGGGATTGCAACTAGTTATCTGAATTTTTCAGCCAGGAGAATGATAGATTCAAACTGTCCATGAGATTTTTTTTGGTTTTGGGATGAGGTGAACTTCCGGTGATTAAAAACAGCTTTTTGCACTGAAATTCTTACCATGCCCCCTACCTATTTGCCGATATTTACTTCTGATGCAGATCATCATAGGGGTTGAAGCTGGAAAATACAAATCTAAAAAGTTGTGGTTACCATCTAACTTTCAAGATTACACTTCAGTGTTCTAGCATATCATCGTTGCAATCTTACAAATATATAATTTTGACATCAGTTAAAAAATAATTTTAAAAGAAAATCTTCCTCCTCTGTAGTCGTTCCCGAACGGGAGATGGACGGTTTACTTTTCATCGGCGCTTATAAGCCCCGCCGTTGCAACCACCAATCCTCTCTCTCTATATATAACAGACATGCGTACTTCTAGTGAAGTTGAAGTCTGGAAGCCTCTCTTTCTTTTTTTGTAACTTTGAAAGATAAGCTCCAATCTCAAGCACCAGGTATGAAGACCCCCTAGAGCCAACCTATTTAGTTTAACATCCAAAATACCACTTACAGAAATCACCTACAAACTCTCCAAATACTACCATCTAAGAGCCACCACCGGCTCCAACCTGCTCCAGCTCCCAGTGGGGGGATGTGCCAACCGGGTCACTGCCCGAGCACAGCCTGGAAGCCTCTACCTGGTGGGCAGATGAACCCGACCGATCACAAAAAATGTGGAGTCTCAACATTAGATTATAAAGGCCACAAAAAGTGTAAGGTTGTGACGCCATGAAGGGAAGTGAGAAACTAATTAATTACATGGGTCCAGAAATAAATAAATAAATAAATAATTGAGGAAATATCTGACCAGAATAATCATTAATTAATTAATTAAGAAAAACATATGGCCGCTCTAGTGCCGACGGTGGTGGGGACCGTCGTAGCTGTTGCGGCGGTGGAGACGGGCCCGGTGGGGACGGTAGCAAGCAGCCGGTGGAAAGAGGAGGAGGACGGGGTCGCCGTAATCGTCGCCGTAAGCGGAGAAGACATCACGCCAGATGTCAGCGAAGGCACGGACGATGAGGGGGTGGTGGGAGGGGGAGTTGAGAGAGAGGAAGCGTAGGAGGAGCTCCCGCAGCTCCTCCCCACTCACGATCTTCTTCTCCACGATCATCTGTAGCATCGACCCCCGGAAGTCCCCCAGCGGGTCATCTGTCTCCTTCACCACTGCCACGCTCTCTCCCATTTTCCCTGTTATGCGCCCGCCCACGTCGCTGCCCTCGCTCTGGGTCCTCCGGTGGGGGCGATGCTTCTGGTGCCGCTGACGCCGGATCTGACCCGCAGCACGGACCTTGCTGCTCAGGCCGGCCTTATCCTCCTCTTCCCTCGTTTGCACTGACTCTGACAGGATGCGGCGGCGACAATCCCAGCTGACTACGCTCTGTTCCAGCTCGTTCAGCTGCCGCAGGAGCCCCGAGAAACTGGGGCTGTCGTCGTCCTCGTCTTCTTCGTTGTGGGAGGTGGAGGTTGTGGTGACTGTGGTGGTGAGGATGATGGTGTCGGTGGATGAGGTCTCGGGTTTGGTAGACGGGGTGTGGCCGGTGCGGGAGGTGGCGCTCATGTCGGGATGGGAGGCGGAGACGGAGACGGCCTTGGCGCTCCTGCAGCCGCACTTGAGGAAAAAGAGAGATAACGACGACGAATTCTTCTTCGTTGTAGGGGTGGTGGACGCTGCTGCAGTCGACGCCGCCATGGCCGTCATCTGAATGGCGTTGCCACAGGTTTGTTTTTGGCAGTGTTGGTGATTATATTGTTGGAATTAATAAGGGAGTGGCGTAGGGGACGTGGAATAGTTGTTTTCAGCGGCGGAGTGAGGACACCTGCGGATGATGGGAGAACAAGAGAGTGAACTTACAACACTGCCCTCAGACTTCCTCCCCTCTTTAACTAAGTTGCGTCGCGTATCTATCTAAATTATGACCATACTCTCTCTCTATATATATCACAGTTGAAGAAGCCATAACCATTAATCATTGACACCCAGTGGGAAAAGACTACCATTTCATATAGTTTTCTTTATTCTAAAGTAATAAAGATATTTCTCAAAGTGGGATAAGTATTTGATGTTAAAATTTAAAGTAAAGCCAACTTCTTGCCGGATGGGCTTTCGCAAGAGCCCGAATTTTATTGTGGATCATATTTTTTGCTCTTCTTGTGGCCCGGGTTTTATCTTTTATCATTGAGATGATATGATTTTGTTAATCTTAGGTGGCCTACAAGTTAATCTGACTTTGTATGATCCTGTTCATTTATTAATAAAATGATATTACCGTTTCATAATAAAGTCCGTAAATATACGTAATAGTGATCAGATTATGATGAGATCATACTAATAAGACTGATTATTTATTCACACATATTCTTAATTGTTCCTGTCAGAAGATATCTGAGAAGGATATCAGATATCCGATTAGACTGGTACAGATTATTCCTACTCATATGATGAGGGTGACTGATCTCATAGTCACTTGTGTAGAGACACTAAAACGAATCTATAGATGCTCATTAGAGAATGAGTTTACTGAACTGATCCGACTGAATCGCCGGATGATAATATATCTAACTGTCAATCAGCTTGATTCTATTGTTGCAGTTGCGTAGATGATTCTCGAACCTGAGACACTAAGGACACATTGTCGTTGAATTTTTGTAATTTGACTTTGATTTACGGATCTCTATTTACGGAATTTTAAACAGCCAAAGATCAGTACAGCAGAATACTATCGAAGGGAATTGAGGGTTCAATGAGGAATCATTTGCTCTTGGTATTCAGAGAGAGAATGTTCTAAGTAGGATGCGCAAGATGATATAATTGGGTGGGCTAAAAGCCAATCATAAATACGATTTGTACATTCTAGTTCAATATTTTAATAAAAGTATTCCTTTCATTATGTGGTTCTTGTATATTTATCTATCGTAATGAAGTTCATAGACATATGTAAAGGATGTTGAATCATGATGAGATCATGATAGTGAGATCAATCTGTAAACATTTATCTTAAATTATTCTCGATCATAGGATATTTAAGATGAATATTAAATGTCTGAAATGATCAACACACGTTATGTTTGCTCATGTGATAAAGGTGAGTGATCTCACATTCACTTGTGTAGTGATACTAAGACAAACTTGTGGGTTCTCATTAGAGAATGAGTTTACTGAATAGACCCAAATTAGAATCTCTAAATGGTCATTATACCTAATTATCAACTACCGTATTCAGCTGTTGCAGTAGCACAGTTGGTCCTTAGACTTGAGTCACCAAAGATACTTTGCTTGTAGACTATTGTGTCTTGATTTCTGACTTATGGGTTCTAGCTATTAGGTCTACGTTAGTCAATCTTTTAGACATAGTGGAAAACTTGTGAAGGGAAGTCGCCGATGCATGTTAATTATGCAGAGCTTTGGGGCAATGGAAATGGTTCCCAATCTTGTTTTAGAAGCGTCGCTGGTGTTATCCAGGGGCCAATAGACATCTACGAACATCGTCGGTGTTAAATCGGCCACCATGGACGTCCATCATCAGCGCTAGACGACGGTGCATAGAGATAAGGGGACTCAGGGACTGTCCTAGGCTCCCTGGCCACCGAATGGGACAACCAGCGACGTCCGGCGGCGCCGTTAGGCACTGCCCCAGCAGGCACGCAACCAGCCTTCCCCCCCCCCCCCGGGCCTGCGCACCAGGCACCGCGGATAACCTGCGCGCCATGCAGAAGAAGCCCTTACGGGCGATGTAGACATGCTAATTCTTATTGGGCTCTCACGTTTCTCCGGATCGCTCACGCAGCGGAAATTAAAATAAAATACTGTGATCTATTTCCCGTTTCAAAAATACAAACTAATAATCGGATTATCGATTCTTACTATGCGCGGATCCGAATCCCCGACCGATCGGTTCTGTCGGTGTGACATCGCAAGCCGCGCAAGCGCCCGGACTCTAGCGAAGTCCACGCGATCCTCATCGTTGTGGATATCCTCACGATTCCTCGTTCTTCGCATCCCATGAAGCCTCCGTCGTTCGTCACAACACGCGGACGATTTCCCGTCGGACGGGAGTCGGAGAAGCGGCGGAGTAGTACCGGAGAACGTGTCCGGCCTGGGGTGCTAGAGAAAGAGAGGAAGAGAGGAGGGGGCGGCTAGGGTTAGCAGCAGCCTGGCCTGCTCAACCCGTTCGCTACATTTTATACTAGCCGTGCAATTTTTTATAAAAAACCTCCGGTTAATATAAAACCCACTTATCTATCCATCGCCTTGAGAATCATTTGCGTGTGACCCTCTAGGCCCAATAACCAGTCTGGTTAATGGCCTAATAAGCCCAATGACTCCTCACTGGCCGATTAATCAATTAATAACTCATATTAATTAACTAATCAATCGAATCAATGTCGCACATCAAATTCGATCGGACCCCCGATCACATTCGGTGCCAAGCAACACCACGTAAACCCGGAAGGTATCGGGGTTACGTACCATGTGGATATATCCTTCATTCGTACAATGCTCTCGAGTCAACTCAGGGTATAGTAAACCGTCAAACCCTAAGCGGTCGACTCACTTGGATCGAATGCTGCCAAATAATATCGAAAAACTCTTTTTCCGATATTATCGTCCGCCCTGGCTAAGGACTTCCACGCATCCTTTCTAGAGCATTCTCTCTCTATGTACCGAGAGCGAATGATTCCTTATTGACACTCAATTCTCTTCGACAGTATTCTGCTGTACCCGATCCTTGACTGCTTAGAATCCCGTTGTTAAAGATTCATAAACCAAAGTCAAAGCACATAAGTCTATCGACAAGGTGTCCTTAGTGTCTCAGGTCTGAGGACCATCCAAGCAACTGCGACAATAGAATCAAGCTGGTTGACAGTGAGGTACAATACCATCTAGCGATTCAATCGGATCAGTTCAATGAACTCATTCTCTAATGAGCACCTACAGATTTGCCTTAGTGTCTCCACACAAGTGACTATGAGATCAGTTATCCTCATCTTATGAGTGGGAGTAATCTGTACCATTCTAACCGAATATCTGATGTCCTTCTCAGATATCCTCCGATTAGGAGCTATTAAGAATATGTGTGTTTAAGTGATCAATCTTATTAGTATGATCTCATCATAATTTGATCACTATGGCTTATATTCACGGACTTCATTATGAGACGATAATAATACAAATGACACATAATGAATATTATGCCATTTATATTAATAAACGAACGAGATTACAATTTCATATTGGCTTATAGGCCACCTAAGACTAACAATTCCGTCTTCATATTGAGTAAATTTCATGTCATAATTATGATGCCCTGAAATGGTTTGATTTTTAATTATTAACTAATTTTTATTCATTTTTTGAGATATTCGCTGATTAACGTCGACCATGGCCGACGCCTTTTAGATTTCTAGTCAAAATCAGTTCATAATTAAATTCTTAAATTCAGATAGATTTAACTGAATAACGTCGCCTATGGACGACACCATTTAGTCCCTTAATTAGTTTGAATTTTTTAATTATATTTGAATTAATTTTCTAATTATCTAACTAAAGTCACTTATGGATGACACATTTTAGTTTCCTAATTGTTTCCAGTTTTCTTCGCAGATTTTATTTCTATTTTGGCCCCTCTATTTAGTCAAATGGCGTTCCTGGTGGGTGACGCAATTTAAGCACTTTCCTGATAAACGTGATTTGGCCGAGATAATTCGGTTCTAGAGGTTGGAAGGGTTGCAAATTCCTTTCATGCCTATCCAAGGCAAGTCAGAGGCTGTAGGAGAGTCATTTTGAAGGCCAAATCTTTTCAAAACCTTCTCTATATATACACACTACCCCTTTGGCCTTCAAGAGAGGTTGGAAAATAAAGAATTGGAGGTAGTCCTCAAGGTGAAAAGAGGCTCTCTTGGAGGAAAACTTGGGAAGGCTTTGGAACTTGATCTTCTTCATCCTCTTCATTACTTTGAAGCTTTGAAGACCAAGTCTATGGAGGGGCCAACCAACTATCTTTCTCTACATCTTTTTCTCTAGTTTTCATTGATTTCATCTAGTTAGATTGCTGTTTTTCATAGTTTTCTTCATTATATCACTCCATACATCACACACACACACACACACCCCATAGTTTTCATACCTACATGAGATAGGGGTTTAAAAAACAAAAGCAAGTGGGTTCTTCTTGTTTAGTTGCATGTTAGATTTGCTAGGTAGAATAGATATACACCACTTAAAGTTCTAACCATCTTCTTTTACTTGTTTGTTTGATTTATTACAAGGTTTGAAGAGAAGGATTGAAGGCTTTGGAAAACTTGGAAAGAAAAGGAGAAAATAATCCCAAAAACAAGAGTAAAGAACAAAGAGACTCTTATTTTTCGGCTGGCTGAAGAAGAGGAACAAAAAGAACCCAATCTCTCCAAATTACGAAGTTAGTAAACGATCAACTTATTCCTTTGAAGCCCTCGATTTCTGGTGATCACACTAGTTTTTTTAAAACTTGATTTATTCACCATATGAACACTTGATATCATGATAATGACATGCACTTTTTGAGCACTACAGTTTTTTGGCGATCATAGTGGGACTTGTTTTGCCATTCTTTTTCTCTACTCTTGTTATTTTCCATTGGGCACCCTCGGGGTGCATCGTTTGTGTCTCTCGGGCACTATTTATGATTGATTAATTGGTCGGTTATTTTCCCCCCTACGAGCACCACGTGCACACCCTTTGCGGCAAATTCTTGTCCTCTTCTTGATTGCCTTGATTTGTGGTTTGAAAGAAGTATGCTACTTTGATTGATATCATTGATGTTTGCATGAGCAATTAATTTGTTTGGATTGTGTTTCACATGATTAATTGATCTCTATTTATCCTGTTGATTTGAGAGGGAATGCCCCTGCTGCCTTAGTTATTTACTATTTTTAGGGCTTGAATAGGGTCACGACAAAGCGACGTCTTTCGAAAAGACGTCGTCCATACCCAACGCCATTCAGCCTGCATATCCTGCTTGCCTTGCTGTCCGATCCACTGTAACCAGAAAGCTGTTGTCTTGAACAGCGTCGTGACCAGGTGACGCGATTCAAGTAGTTTCTCTTCTGGCCATTAGTTCTCGGATTTTTTTATCATTATTGTTGTAAGGATTGAGGTTTCGGATCCGGTTATTGGGTCAATTTCGGGGTCGGATCCCTTAGTTTGGGCCCTATTGGGCTGAGATTTAGTTTCCATTTTGCGTCGAGCTTGCTCGACGCGGTTCAAACGGCGTCCAGCAATGTGGATGTGTTTTAGGTTGTGCCACGTGAGCTGGCCTTGGGCCGCGAGAGTATGGCCCCCGTCTTATCGTCTGAATGGCGTCTTGGATGGACAACGCCATTTAGAATACGACCCTGGTTTGTTAGTGTACGGCCCGGTCTTGTCATCTGAATGACGTCGGGATTGCACGACGCGTTTTACCCAGCTTCTGTTTGACCCCGCGAACCCTCCCTCCTTTCCCTCATTCTCTCCTTTCTCTTATGTCTCCTCTCTTCCCTCCGACTCTCCGGCGAACCCTTTCCCCCTCTCCTTCCTTTCCTCCTCTCCCTCCAGTCCATTAACCTACCAACTTCCTCCACTATCACCACCACTTCCTCCGTGGCGCACTTCTCTCCGGACGGCGGCCGACGTCCCGGTGGAGTAGCGGTGTCCACGGCGGTACCGGAGGTGTGTGACGAGGCGGGTTGGCGGCTTGGAACTAGGAGGAGTTCAAGTAACCGGTAGGGTGACGATCCCCATTGTATTATGTTTAAAAATAATGTTTTTTCCCGCTTTGAAGCATGTTTAGGGGGTTCTTGGGTGAAAACACTAATTGCATGAAATGAGAAATTGAGAGTTTTAATGGGTATTTAGGTTCTTCTCCTCCTTCTCCATTTTTCTTGGTGTTTTATACGATTTGGGGGAGGAAATCCCACCCTGTGGATTGGGAGATGGCAAAGGAAGAACCTGTCTGTGAGGGTTAAATGGCGTCGGGGGACAGCGACGCCTTTTAGAAAGGCGGCTTCTACCCGCGACGGGATTTGGCCCAAATAACAGACTCTGTCTTTGGACTGATGAGCGTCCAGGGACAATGACGCCTTTTTGAACAGCGACTTGTATGTACGACGCGTTTTAGGTGAAATCACCTCGAAGCCTGTCTTTGTTTCTGTCGTTATCAGGCGACTAGAGATAGCGACGCCTTTCAAAAGGCGGTTACATATGACAATGCGTTTTAGGCCATTTTTCGGGGCCAGTTTTTATATAAACCAGTTTAGGAAGCTTGAATGATGTCGCCCTTGAGCGACGCGATTCAAGCCAGAATTCTATTAATCCCTGCAATTAACACGTGTTTACATTGTTAGATAGTTTAGTTAATTGCATGCTTAGAAATATACTCGATGAAGCTGGGTTCTATGTGATCGGATCGCACCGTGTTGTGTTTTGTGCGATCGTGGGCCTAGAGTGACAGTTGTTAGCGTTTAGGCACCCTGTGTCGGTGTGGGAGTGACACGGCGCCGGTGTGGAGTGGCGGGGTGACGCCTAGAGAGAGGGTCACCTGGTGTACCCCGGGTATAGCTAGTACCGGTGTGGGAGTTGTACATTCGGAATGTCACTCGTGCTGGGGGAAGCAGAACCACCTGGAGCCTGTAGGCCGGAGTAGCTAGCGCGCTATCCGAGGGGTTGCTGTTTGGTCTTAGCGGGTCGGTGTTTCCCGCGTTCGACCGTGTAGTTGGCGTGTTTTGCCGAGATGCTGGTTGTGTAACGACCCGTCACCCTATAATCGGGGATCCGATTACTAAATGGGTACCGAATCATTAATTTGGAGCCAAACCAAGATTTGGATAAGTCTGAAAAATAAATAATAAACTAAGCTAAACATTCACATCGCATTGAATTAGAAAGGAAGGGCAAGAATTAAAATTATTACAATGCGACTCGACACAACAAATAATTACATACTCCAACTAAAAAGAAACAATTAAGCATACAGGCCAGAAAATAAAATAACAACTACATAGGGGCATACCTTGGAACAACGGCTGTTGGCGCGCGACCCAAAGCAACACTCTCCTCGCTACGCCAGCCTAGAACTCTCATCTGAAAACCGCAGGGGTGAGTCTCATCGAAAAGACTCAGTACAGATCCTTTGATCCCCATTGCCCACTCACGCACCCACAAGTGCAGCAACACAAATATAAATAATTGAAGCAAGTAAAGCAGTAAACATAACTCCTATATTTCGATATAAAACACATGCACAATTCTGAAACCATTCTACCACGGAGCCCACAACCAGTGTCTCGGCAAAACACGCTAACCACACGGCCAAACGCGAGAAACTCCGACCCGCTGATGCCAAACAGCAACCCCTCGGATAGCGCACTGGCTACTCCGGCTTGACAGGCTCCAGGTGGTTCTGCTTCCCCCAGCACGAGTGACACTCCGAATGTACCACTCCCACACCGGTACTAGCTATACCCCGATGTACACCAGGTGACCCTTCTCTCTAGGCGTCACCCCGCCACTCCCACACCGGCGCCGTGTCACTTCCACACCGACACAGGGTGCCTAAGCGCTAACAACTGTCACTCTAGGCCCACGATCGCACAAAACACAACACGGTGCGATCCGATCACATAGAATCCAATGTCATCGAATACTTTTCTAAACATGCAATTAACTAAACTATCTGACAATGTAAGCACGTGTTAATTGCATGGATTAATGGTGTTTAGGCTTGAATAGCGTCGCCCAAAGCCGACGTCATTCAAGCTTCCTAAACTAGTTCATGTGAAATCTGGCCTCGGGAAAAAGCCTAAAACGCGTCGTTCACGGAGGACGCCATTAAAATGGCGTCGCTGTCCCTGGACGCCTTTCAGTTCTAGAGACAGAGTCTGTTATCTGGGTCAAATCGCGTCGTGGGTGGAAGTCGCCTTTCTAAAAGGCGTTGCTGTTCCCCGACGCCATTCAACCTTCACAGACAGGTTCTCCCTCCGCCTTCCCCTAATCTATAAGGTAGGATTTCTCCCCCTAATCGTACGAAAAACCCCGAAAAATGAAGGAGGGGGAGGAGAACCTAAATACCCATTAAAACACCCAATTTCTCATTACATGCATTTAGTATTTTCACCCCAAAAGTCCCATAAATATGCTTAACCTAAACATGCTTCAAAGTGGGAAAAACATGCTTTTAAACAAAATACAGAGGGGATCGTCACCCTACCGGTTACTCGAACTCCTCCTAGTTCCAAGCCGCCAACCCGCCTCGCCACACACTGCCGCCGGTACCGCCGTGGACGCTGTTACTCCACCGGGACGTCAGCCGCCGTCCGGAGAGAAAAACGCCGCGGAGGAGATGGTGGTGGTAGTGGTGGAAGTTAGGAGGTTGATGGAGTGAAGGGAAGAAAGCAAGGAGAGGGGGAGGGGTGGCCAGAGATCGGAGGGAAGAGAGGAGAGAGAAGAGAAAGGAGAGAATGAGGGAAAGGAGAGAGGGTTTTCGGGGTCAAACAGAAGTTAGGTAAAACGCGTCGTGCAAGTCTGACGTCATTTAGATGACAAGACTGGGCCGTACACTCACAAATCAGGGTCGTACTCTAAATGGCGTCGTCCATCCAAGATGCCATTCAGACGATATGACCGGAGCCGTACTCTCGTGCCCCAAGGCCAGCCCACGTGGCACCCACGTAGCACAGCCTGAAACACGTCCACATTGTTGGACGCCGTTTGAACTGCGTCGAGAAGTCTTAGCCCCACTAGAGCCCAAACTAAAGAATCCGACCCCGAAACTGACCCGATAACCGGATTCGAAACCTCAATCCTTAAAGGTTGTGGGCTCCGTGGTAGAATGGTTTCATAATTGTGCATGTTATATTTCGAATGCATGTGTTTTATATCGAATCTAGGAATTGTGTTTACTGCCTTACTTGCTTAAATTATCTTTAATTGTGTTGCTACACTTGCGGATGCGTGAGTGAGCGGTGGGGATCGAAGGATCCCTACTAAGTCTTTTCGAAGAGACTCACCCCTGTGGTTTTCAGGTGAGGGTTCCAGGCAGGCGTAGCGAGGAGAGTGTTGTCTTGGGTTGCGCGCCAGCAGCCGCTGTTCCGGGGTATGCCCCGATGTAGTTGTTATTTTATTTTCTGGCCTGTACGTTTAATTATTTCTTTTCAGTTGGAGTATGTAATTATTTGCTGAGTCGAGTCACATTGTAATAATTTTTAATTCTTGCACTTTCTTTTCAATTCAATGCGATGTGAATGTTTAGCTTAATTTATTATTTATTTCTCAGACTTATCTTGATCCTGGTTTGACTCCAAATTAATGATTCGGTACCCATTTAGTAATCGGATCCCCGATTATAGGGTGGCGGGTCGTTACAATTGTTACCTATATTTGCTTATTATATTGCATTAGAGGCTATCCAAGCCACTGGACATTAGCACTTGGAGTTTGCTCCCCCTTCTATAGGAACACCCTTCTCTGCACTCTCACCTCTTTTTGACTGGGTTGGTCTCTTGGTCAGACTAGAGTGGTTAGTGTTGAGACCTCCGTAAGTCCCCAGAAGTAGAGAATTCCTCTTTGTTCATCGGGCTGGTTGTACCTCTGAAGTACCGGGTAGATTTTCATAATGTTGTGAATAGAGCCATAGAATATAATGGCGGAAAACTAAATTGAAACTAGGATCCTACCTATTAAGAGAATTTGTGCATAAAATTCAATTAAATCAACAAGAAACTCTCAAAACAGCGTAAGCATTCACTTGGTTGTTAATTTGTGCAAGGTTGTCTAAATTCTGTAATTAATTAAACATCATGATGCTACGTTCAGGTAGAGTCGTGGCATCGCTGCTTACGAACAGGATACCCGATTTGAATATGAGTGAGATGCTAATGCCCCTCAAAACTATGATCATTTTTACTCTAAGGACGGGGGAGATGCTAATGCCCCTCGCAATCCTCATCACTTCCAAACTAAGTATGAGGGAGATGCTTATGCCCCTCAAGGTCAGGTCCACTTCACCCATGATCAATATAACCCCACTGTTGATCGTTCTCATGTCCATGTCATTTCAAATCCCACATTCGAAGAGGCTCAAGACCAAGCTGAGCCTTCTTTCACCAATCCCCCTGATTTGGTGACTGTTTTGAGAGCTCTTGCTAACCATGTGGACCCTCAACAACTTGAGGCGATCCAATCGATTCTGAAGGGGAAGACCCCCATGCATTCACCCGAGCCGCGCCTCCCGGTTCCACCTGTCATTCATCCAATACCCATTCAGGCCATAGAAGGCTTCCGTATCTCTACTCCCCGGCCCATGGCCCCTCAGCAGTCTAGCTCCAGATACTTGATCAGACAGCCGACCTCAACTTATTTATCGAAATGTCTTTGGGTATGGCGGGAATGCTGCCGAATCTCAACCTTATTGTCCTTCATGTCCTAGCAACTCTAGTAGGCAAACCTTTTAGGCACCAGCACCTCTACCAGCTGATTCCGTCACACAGGCCTTGTTCACGAAAATCAACCAGATGGATGAGCAATTCAAGAGCTTTAAGAAGATGATGGACAGTAAAGCTGCTCTCTGATAGAATTGGGTGGCCCCAAATCTAATCATTGTACATTCTAGTTCAGATTATTAATAAAGACAATTATTTCTTCATTTATAGTTCACTCAAATTAACTATCGTAACGGAAGTCCGTAGACAAGTGTATAGATATTGAATCATGATGAGATCATGATAGTGAGATCAATATTCTTAGTCACTTATCTTAAACAATTCTCGATCATAGGATATTCGAATTGGACATTAAATATCCGATAAGATCAACACGGGTTATTTCTGCTCATATGCTGAGGGTGAATGATCTCACATTCACTTGTGTGGTGACACTAAGACAAACTTGTGGGTGCTCATTATAGAATGAGTTCACTAAACATATCTGAATTAGAATTCCTGGATGGTCATTATGTTGGGATCCGGGTGGGATGCGAAGAACGCAGCGAAAACAATGAACAAAATTTTATCCCGCCCGATGCCCGCTGATCCGATTCGGAACGAAAAACTAAAACCGAAAACTACGAGGAGTAATCCGATTACCGTGCGCGGATTCGAATCTGCTTCCATCTCGGTTCCGTCGAGGCGATGCCGCGAGCCGCACAAGCGTCCGGCCTCCAGCGGTATCCACGCGATCCTCCGCGGTGGTTTGTCCTCGATCCCTCGTCTGTATCAGCTCACTTGCAAAAGATCCGTCGCCGCAACGATTGCTGAAATCCCGCCGACGGGAATTCTCAACTTTCGGGAATCACGCGCGGCGGAGACGGTGACAATCCCGGCGCCTCGAACGGGGCGCCCAGAGGAGGAGAGGAAAAAGGAGGGATGACGGCCAGTAAGGAAAAATCCTAGAGCTTGGCCCATGGTTTCTCAACAGCGCGTATATATATTAAGTCGGCGTGACTTTTCATAAAAGTCCCCGAGTTAATATAAATCCCACTTATGTACCACCGACTGAGAATCTTATTGCGTGTGACCCTCTAGGCCCATTTACTAGTCCGGTTTTCAGCCCGTTAAGTCTAATAACTAGTTATTGACTTATTGTAATTAATTAATATCTATATATTAACTAATTACTTAACCGAATTGACATCGCATGTAAATTCGGTCGGACTTCTGATCAAGTTGGGTGCCAAACAACACTGCATGATCCCGAAAGGTAATGGGGTTCAGCAACCCACTCATGGAACCAATCCGTCCACAGTTACCGCGTGGCTATAATCCTTCGTTCGCACAATGCTCTCGAGTTAACCTAGGGTATGGTCAACTGTCAAATCCTAGATTGTCAACTCATTTGAATCAGACTCCACTTTACAATATTCGAAAACCTATTTTCTGATATTGTTTCTGCTCTGGCCAGAGACTCCTGCGGATCTATTCTAGAGCATTCTTTCTCCAGTTACCTGAGAGCGAACGGTCCTTTATTGAACACACAATCACCTTCGAAGGTCTTCCGCTGGACCCGATCCTTGACTATTAGAGATCTCGTGGATAGAGATTCATAGGTCAAGGTCAAAGTACAGAAGTCCACCGATAAGGTGTCTTTGGTGTCTCAAGTCTAAGGATCAACCACGCCACTATGACGATGAATCAAGCCAATTGACATTCAGGTAAATTACCATTCGGCGATTCATGTCGGATCAGTTCAGTGAACTCATTCCCCATTGAGCACCTACAGGTTTACCATTGTGTCTCCACATGAGTAACTAACGAGATCAGTCACCCTCATCATATGAGCTGGAATAACCTGTACTAGTCTAACCGGATGTTTGATGTCCTTTTCAAACATCCTAAGACTATGAACAATTGAGAATATGTGTTTATAAGTCATCAGTCTCATTATTATGATCTCATCATAATCTGATAACTATTGCACATATTCATGGACTTCATTATGAGCAAATATAAATATGCCAATCTACATAATAAATTTAATGCCATTAATTAGTGAACCAAATTGAAATAGGTGCCTTATGATTGGCTTAGAGGACACCTATATCCATCAATCTCCCACTTGGACTCAAGCCAATCACCTTCGCATTTGATCTTCATCAAATCTAGGTGATGCTCACAAAAAGTCTGTGACTAACACTTGGTCAGGGATCTGCTAAATTATCTATAGATGGAGTATTTTCCATTACGTTATTTCCTCTTAATCCTTTGTCTCTAAACCTGTAACGACCCGCCACCTTATAATCGGGGATCCGATTACTAAATGGGTACCGGATCATTAATTTGGAACCAAACCAGGATCTAATCAAGTCTGGGAGATAAATAATAAACTAAGCTAAACATTCACATCGCATTGAACAGAAGTAAAAGTGCAGGAATTAAAATTATTACAATGCGACTCGATACAACAAATAATTACATTTTCCAACAGAAAGGAAATAATTTAAACGTACAGGCCAGAAATAAAAGTCACAACTACGTCGGGGCATACCCCGGAACAACTGCTGACGGTGCTCAACTCACGGCCGCACTCTCCTCGCTAGGTCTGCTGAGAGTCCTCACCTGAAAACCGCAGGAGGGGTGAGTCTCAAAGACAAGACTCAGTAGGGATCCTTCGATCCCCACTGCCCACGCACACACCCACAAGTGCAAGGTACAACTAACGGTAAAGTGATAAGCACAAGAGGTACAATTCCTAATTCTTAACGTGAAATCACATGCAATCGTAATATAATAAACATGCATATATTAAACCAGCCTATTAGGAAATCCACAACCGTCGTCTCGATAGAACTCGCCAACCACACAACAACGGTGGAGAAACCTCGACCCGCTGAGACCAAACAGTAACCCCTCGGATAGCACACTAGCTACTCCGGCCCAACCGGCTCAGGTGGCTACTCCTTCCCTCAGCATGAGTGACTCTCCGAATGTACCACTCCGACACCGGTACTAGCTGACCCCGGGGTTCACCAGGTGACCCTCTCTCACTAGGCGTCACCCCGCCCACGCCCCCACCGGCGCTGTGCTCACGCCCCCACCAGCACAGGGTGATAAAGCGGTACAATGTCACTCCAGGTCCACAGTAACACAAAACCCAACAAGTACGATCCGGTCACGTGAAAAGTCTGCGATCGTATAACATATATGTAGCATCGTCCGGTCATGAAGAATCTACCTCTACCGGGTACACTAAAACATGCAATAATTATCCGTCTAACAGTATGAACACATTTTACTGGCATGAATTTGTGAGGTTCTGTCTTGATTCCATTCAAGCTCCATGTACAGGTTAATGTAAAACAGTCTTCAGAATCAGGCCCTAAAAGGCGTCGACACCAGTGGTCGTCTTTTAAAAGGCGTCGACATCCTTAGACGCCATTTAACACAGAAATCCGGAAATTCCAAGGCCCTTACTCAGGGAATTTCTGCCTTTAAAAGGCGTCATGGTTAACCGACGCCATTCGAAAACGCGTCGTTCACCCATGACGTCTTTTAGTCCCAGAAATTCCCGAACTGGCAGACTCTCTGTCAGGCGATTCCTGTCTAAAAGGCGTCGTGATGGCTCGACGCCCTTCAAAAAGGCGTCGTCCATGCACGACGTGTTTCAGCCCCAGGAACCAGAGTCGCCTGAGCCCGAGGGCTCCCATTCCAACCCCAAACAACCCCAAAATTCACCCAAAAACGGAGGGAAAAGAGGAATAATATTATCCATAGGCAACACATTCATGGAAATCCCCCATGTTATCAAAAGAACTCCTAAACATGCTCATTCTACCCCCCAAAACCAAAGATCCAAACAAGCTTAAACGGGGTAAACATGGTCTAAAACGCGATGCTAAGGGGAACCGTCACCCTACCGGATACTTGAACGCCTCCGAGCTTCAAGCCGTCCACCCGACTCGCCCTACGCCGCCGCCGGTACCGCCGTGGTCGTCCTTGATCCTCCGTGACGTCGGCCGCCGTCCGGAGAGTAGAACGCCGCAGTGGAAGTGGAGGTGGTAGTGGTAGGAGCTAGGTAGAGGATGGAGTGGAGGGAGAGATGAAACGGTGGGAGGAAAAGAGGGAGGAGGAGGAATCGCCGCCGAGTTCGCCGGAAGGGGAAAGAGAGGAAGAGAGGAGAAAATGAGGGAAAGAAGGAGGGCTCGTGGGGTTAACCAGAGACTGGCTAAAACGCGTCGACATCTGCGGACGCCATTCAGTTGAAGTGACAGCTGCTCTGACAAGACTCTGAAACGCGTCGTTCAAGGCAGATGCCGTTCAGATGATATGTCAGGGCCGTACTCTGACAAACCCAGAGTCGCAGCCTGAAAGGCGTCGACACATGTGGACGCCGTTCAGGTTGACAAGACAGGGCCGTACCCTCGCGGCCCGAAACCAGCCCACGTGGCACCCATGTGGCAGAACTTGAAATGCGTCTGCGACGGTGGACGCCGTTTAAAACGCGTCTCGATGTCCTGACGCGAATCAACTCAGAACCTCCGCCCTCACTAAGGTTAGAACTACAAGGTCCGATCCCGAAAACTGGATCCGAAGGTCACGATCCTTACAATCTCCCCCCCTTAAAAGAATTTCGTCCCCGAAATTGACTGCTTAGAATTAACAAGGTCAAACAGGGATACAAGTTTACAAGGAAACTTACGAAAAGAGGTAAGGGAACTGCTCCCGCATCTCATCCTCTCGCTCCCAGGTTGCCTCACCTCCGGAGCGGTACTGCCAAATCACCTTGACCAACGGTACAATCTTGTTCCGCAGGACCTGTTCTCTGCGATCCTCAATACGGACAGGATATTCTGGAAAGGACAGGTCCTCAGCGACCTCTAACTCTGAAAAGTCCAGGACATGGGACGGATCCTGAACCTATTTCCTCAGTAAGGAAACATGGAACACATCGTGCACCCCTGCAAGACTGGGCGGCAAGGCCAGCTGGTATGCGGTTTCCCCAATCCGAGCAAGGATGGGAAAAGGCCCAATATAGCGCGAACTCAGCTTGCCTCGCTTCCCGAATCTCATTACACCCTTGGAGGGTGAGACTCGGAGAAACACGTAGTCCCCAACTTCAAACTCAAGCGGTCTCCGTCGGATGTCAGCATAACTCTTCTGCCTACTCTGCGCTGCGGTCAACCTCTGCCGAACTAACCTGACAATCTCAGCACACTGCTGTACTAATTCGGGTCCTGCTATCAGCCATTCACCGATCTCGGACCAACATACAGGAGATCGACACGGTCGCCCATACAAAGCCTCGTAAGGCGCCATGCCGATACTGGAATGGTAACTGTTGTTATATGCAAATTCCATTGTGGACAAATATTGCTCCCAAGAACCTCCCCAGTCTAGACAACAAGCTCTGAGCATATCTTCCAAGGTCTGAATAGTCCTCTCCGACTGTCCGTCCGTCTCGAGATGGTAGGCTGAGCTGAAAGCCAACTGAGTGCCTAATGCCTGCTGAAAGCTCTTCCAGAATATGGAAGTAAACCTTTGATCTCGATCTGATACGATAGACAAAGGCACCCCGTGCAGAGAGATGATCCGGTCTACAAACAACTTAGCCAGCTTGCCGACTGACCAGTCCTTCCTAATAGCTAGGAAGTGTGCCTACTTGGTCAGCCGATCAACGATGACCCAGATGGCATCTCTCCTGCTAGGGGATGTAGGCAATCCCATCACGAAGTCCATCGTCACATGCTCCCATTTCCACTCTGGAATCGGCAAGGGCTGTAGCAATCCACCAGGTCTCTGATGCTCGGCCTTGACCTGCTGACAAGTCATGCATCTGGCCACATATTCAGCCACATCTTTCTTCATACCGGGCCACCAGAAGTGCCTCCTCAAACAATGATACATCTTAGTCGAGCCCGGATGCGCTGCATATCTCGAACGGTGCGCCTCATCAAGAACACATCTGCGCACGTCCTCCTCTGTCGGAACATAAAGCCTACCTCTGAACCTGACCGTACCGTCGTCCCATAACTCCACCTCTGACCTCTGGAGGATCTGTGGTAGCTCAACATCTGCCCTCTGAGCCTCAATTACTGCATGATACACAGCTGGTCTCACAGTCAAACTGACCAGCACGGCTTTGTCATCATCACGTGGAACCCTAAAAGAAGATTCCACCACCTGCTCGAATAATTTCCACTCCTGAATCATAAGGTACGACATGACCGTCTTCCGACTCAAAGCGTCTGCCACTACATTCGCTTTGCCCGGATGATAAGAAAGGTCAAAGTCATAATCTTTAATGAACTCTATCCACCTTCGCTGCCTCAAATTCAGATCCCTCTGAGTGAACACATATTTCAAACTCTTGTGATCCGTGAAAACCTGGAATTTCTCCAAATATAAATAATGCCTCCAGATCTTGAGTGCAAATACCACAGCTGCCAGCTCCAAATCATGAGTAGGATAGTTCTCTTCATGCTTCTTCAGCTGTCGAGAAGCATAAGCCACTACCCTGCCATGCTGCATTAGAACTGCGCCCAAACCTCGACGGGACGCATCAGAGTAAACCACAAATCCACCTGATCCAGATGGAAGCACCAGTACAGGGGCTGATGTGAGAAGGGTCTTTAACTCAACAAAACTCCGCTCACAATCCTCGGTCCACACAAAGCGAACTCCCTTTCGAGTCAACCTCGACAAGGGGGCTGCTATCGAAGAAAATCCCTGAACAAACCGTCTGTAATAACCGGCAAGCCCCAGAAAGCTCCTGATCTCAGTTACTGAAGTCGGCCTGTTCCAATCCATCACCGCCTCGACCTTGGCTGGATCCACTGCGATACCATTGCCAGAAATAACATGCCCAAGGAAATGCACCTCGTCTAGCAAAACTCACACTTGCTGAACTTGGCATAAAGTCGATGCTCCCTCAGGACCTGCAATACAGCCCGAAGATGGGTGGCATGCTTTTCCTCAGAAGAAGAATAGATCAGAATATCATCAATAAACACAACCACAAACTGATCCAGGTAAGTCCTGAAGACTCGGTTCATCAGCTCCATAAAGGCCGCCGGAGCATTGGTCAAGCCAAAGGGCATAACCAAAAACTCATAATGTCCATACTGAGTTCTGAAAGCCGTCTTGCTAACATCAACATCCCGGATCCTCATCTGATAATACCCGGATCTCAAGTCGATCTTGGAAAATACCTTCGCGGACTGCAGCTGATCCATCAAATCATCAATTCTTGGAAGTGGGTATTTATTCTTTATCGTTACCTGGTTCAGCTGCCTATAGTCAATACACAACCTCAGAGAACCATCTTTCTTTCTAACGAACAGGACTGGAGCACCCCATGGAGATGTACTGGGGCGAATGAAACCCTTATTCAACAGCTCCTGCAACTGTGCCTTTAACTCAGCGAGTTCAGCTGGCGCCATCCGATACGGGGCCTTAGACAAGGGCGCCGTACCTGGTGCAAGCTCGATGGTGAATTCGACCTCTCGCTGAGGAGGAAGGCCAGGCAGCTCCTCAGGAAAAACATCTATAAACTCACATACAACAGGTACCTCCCCAGGGCTGAGACTATTCCGGACATCAGAGACAACAACAGAGGCAAGGAAAGCCTCACAGCCACCATCAAGCAACCTCCGTGCCTTAAAGGCAGAAATAAGGATACCTCGGGAAGAAAGCCTAATACCTTGGAAGAAGAAGGTCGGGATGTCCGGAATGGAGAATCGCACCGTCTTCCTGTGGCAGTCCACCTCCGCATAAAAGGCTTCCAACCAATCCATACCCAGGATGACATCAAAGTCTCAAATGGCAAGCACAACCAACTGGGCAGGGAGCACATGACCCTCAATGGTCAAGGGAACATTCCTCAAGCAGTTATAAGATATCATATAGTCTCCAGAAGGAACCTCCACCATCAAACCATCAGATAACTCAACAACGGGCGCAGAAAGGATATCTAAGAACTGCTCAGAAATAAAAGAATGCGAAGCACCCGAATCAATCAATACGTGTGCAGAGTTCCCAAAGACAGAAAGTGTACCTTCCACCAAGTTGGACGCGCGAGCCTCCCTCCTGGTGATAGCTAGCACTCTCCCCTGGGTCCTCGGCTTCTTCTGCTCACCTGAACCATGTCCCTGACCATACCCCTGCGGGCACTGCCTCGCCAAGTGGCCCTGCTGGCCGCAAGTGAAACATCTCCTGGGGAGAGTGGGACACTGAGTCCCACCATGGGAACCCCCACAGTGCTGACAGACTGCCGGAAGCCTCTGAGCTGGCCCCTGCGGTGCATTGGATACAGACTGACTGTGCTGACCCTGCCCGGGCCTGTTGCTGCCGCTACTGCCACTACTGCTGCCACCACCCCTGAAGAATCTCCTGAATCGGGAGCCGAGTGACGACGATCCCGATCCAGCAGAAGGGGCCGCTGCCGCTGCCTTACCCCTGCCACGAACTGGGCTCTGAGCAGCCAGTCCTCTCTCTCGGGCCGACTGGCTCTGTTGAGCCTCCACTGCTGCCGCACATCTAACCGCGGAAGCCAGATCCGTGCAGCAGTGAGACGCCACGAAGTTCCTCAAACTGAGCCTCAGTCCGTCCACGAACCTCTCAGTACGACGCTCCTCGTCCCCAGATATGAAAGGCATGAACCGACCTAGCGAAACAAACTTCGCCTGGTACTCAAGTACTGTCATGCTCCCCTGTGTCAGATCCATGAACTCCCTCTCCTTGGCCCTCTGGACGTGTCTAGGGAAATACTGTGCGTTGAACTCCTTAACAAATGTCTCCCATGGAATTTCCCTAAGACTCCTGTCCTCGTAGGACAAACTCTTCAAGGTGGTCCACCAGTCATAGGCGCTATCCTTCAGCATGAAGGTAGCTAACGGGGTCCGCTCTACTGCAGCACAATCCATGGTGTCAAAAGTCTTCTCTATCTATCTAAGCCAGTGGATGGCCTCGTCAGGGTCGGGACGACCGGTGAAGTGAGGTGGCCTCAACTTCAGAAACCTCTCAAGTGCAGCTGTAGACCCTCCCCGCGCACTGGAACTCTCACTAGGGTCTCGTGTCTGATATCGAGCCATAGTGTCCATCATCGCCTCCATGAACTGCTCAACACTCAGTCTCCCGGCCTCGGACCCACTAGGGACATCTCCCTGCTCTCGAATAACTGGCATCCTCCTTCTGGGAGCCATCTACTCGCCTACAATTACAAAATCAAAAAGTTCTAATTAGATTCCTAAAGCCTATGCTACCGCCGTGCCTGTACGGGATAATGTATTTATTTGCCGAATTTATGATATTTAAGCTAGTTATTTATTTATTTTCCAGACCGTATGCTCTGATACCAACTGTAACGACCCGCCACCCTATAATCGGGGATCCGATTACTAAATGGGTACCGGATCATTAATTTGGAACCAAACCAGGATCTAATCAAGTCTAGGAGATAAATAATAAACTAAGCTAAACATTCACATCGCATTGAACATAAGTAAAAGTGCAGGAATTAAAATTATTACAATGCGACTCGATACAACAAATAATTACATTTTCCAACAGAAAGGAAATAATTTAAACGTACAGGCCAGAAATAAAAGTCACAACTACGTCGGGGCATACCCCGGAACAACTGCTGACGGTGCTCAACTCACGGCCGCACTCTCCTCGCTAGGTCTGCTGAGAGTCCTCACCTGAAAACCGCAGGAGGGGTGAGTCTCAAAGACAAGACTCAGTAGGGATCCTTCGATCCCCACTGCCCACGCACACACCCACAAGTGCAAGGTACAGCTAACGGTAAAGTGATAAGCACAAGAGGTACAATTCCTAATTCTTAACGTGAAATCACATGCAATCGTAATATAATAAACATGCATATATTAAACCAGCCGATTAGGAAATCCACAACCGTCGTCTCGATAGAACTCGCCAACCACACAACAACGGTGGAGAAACCTCGACCCGCTGAGACCAAACAGTAACCCCTCGGATAGCACACTAGCTACTCCGGCCCAACCGGCTCAGGTGGCTACTCCTTCCCTCAGCATGAGTGACTCTCCGAATGTACCACTCCGACACCGGTACTAGCTGACCCCGGGGTTCACCAGGTGACCCTCTCTCACTAGGCGTCACCCCGCCCACGCCCCCACTGGCGCTGTGCTCACGCCCCCACCAGCACAGGGTGATAAAGCGGTACAATGTCACTCCAGGTCCACAGTAACACAAAACCCAACAAGTACGATCCGGTCACGTGAAAAGTCTGCGATCGTATAACATATATGTAGCATCGTCCGGTCATGAAGAATCTACCTCTACCGGGTACACTAAAACATGCAATAATTATCCGTCTAACAGTATGAACACATTTTACTGGCATGAATTTGTGAGGTTCTGTCTTGAATCGCGTCTCCCAAGGGCGACGCCATTCAAGCTCCATGTACAGGTTAATGTAAAACAATCTTCAGAATCAGGCCCTAAAAGGCGTCGACACCAGTGGTCGTCTTTTAAAAGGCGTCGACATCCTTAGACGCCATTTAACACAGAAATCCAGAAATTCCAAGGCCCTTACTCAGGGAATTTCTGCCTTTAAAAGGCGTCATGGTTAACCGACGCCATTCGAAAATGCGTCGTTCACCCATGACGTCTTTTAGTCCCAGAAATTCCTGAACTGGCAGACTCTCTGTCAGGCGATTCCTGTCTAAAAGGCGTCGTGATGGCTCGACGCCCTTCAAAAAGGCGTCGTCCATGCACGACGTGTTTCAGCCCCAGGAACCAGAGTCGCCTGAGCCCGAGGGCTCCCATTCCAACCCCAAACAACCCCAAAATTCACCCAAAAACGGAGGGAAAAGAGGAATAATATTATCCATAGGCAACACATTCATGGAAATCCCCCATGTTATCAAAAGAACTCCTAAACATGCTCATTCTACCCCCCAAAACCAAAGATCCAAACAAGCTTAAACGGGGTAAACATGGTCTAAAACGCGATGCTAAGGGGAACCGTCACCCTACCGGATACTTGAACGCCTCCGAGCTTCAAGCCGTCCACCCGACTCGCCCTACGCCGCCGCCGGTACCGCCGTGGTCGTCCTTGATCCTCCGTGACGTCGGCCGCCGTCCGGAGAGTAGAACGCCGCAGTGGAAGTGGAGGTGGTAGTGGTAGGAGCTAGGTAGAGGATGGAGTGGAGGGAGAGATGAAACGGTAGGAGGAAAGGATGGAGGAGGAGGAATCGCCGCCGAGTTCGCCGGAAGGGGAAAGAGAGGAAGAGAGGAGAAAATGAGGGAAAGAAGGAGGGCTCGCGGGGTTAACCAGAGACTGGCTAAAACGCGTCGACATCCGCGGACGCCATTCAGTTGAAGTGACAGCTGCTCTGACAAGACTCTGAAACGCGTCGTTCAAGGCAGACGTCGTTCAGACGATATGTCAGGGCCGTACTCTGACAAACCCAGAGTCACAGCCTAAAAGGCGTCGACACACGTGGACGCCATTCAGGTTGACAAGACAGGGCCGTACCCTCGCGGCCCGAAACCAGCCTGCGTGGCACCCACGTGGCAGAACTTGAAATGCGTCTGCGACGGTGGACGCCGTTTAAAACGCGTCTCGATGTCCTGACGCGAATCAACTCAGAACCTCCGCCCTCACTAAGGTTAGAACTACAAGGTCCGATCCCGAAAACCGGATCCGAAGGTCACGATCCTTACAAAACCTGTGAAAGAGCCTCAGAATGTTCTGCAGCTTCTGAAGAGACCATGGCTCGATCACACAATTCATTGCTCCCACTGTTGTCCTACAATAATAGGATGGTATCAGAGACCTTTTAGAACTACATCTAGTTCAGGGATGAACTTTTTCACCCATACTGTTCTAATAACAGTATCATTTGTTTATGTCGTCACCTTAATATCGAGTTCTGGATTGGAACCATTCCAATCCATTCTTTTCTACTAGAAGGTTGAATCCATTATTTGACTTGAAATTTGAGTCAGTGTGATCTCATAGTTTCAAATCATCCTCTCCATATACGTGAATGCATCCTTAGCACTTCTCAAGCGCTTAATGATGCATTTCACTCCTGTATCATTTAAGGAACCTTTTCTTTAAATGAATAAATTTCATATCTCAACAATTGAGATTTGTTATGAAATTTATGCCAAACATCTTGACATACACGTCAATATAATATCCCCACCAATCTATCTTAATAGATTTGTATTTCCAATACGTGAGATATTATAACTAAATCTATTATGGAGGAAACAATGGTTAACAATACTTTCACTAATAGTAACATCTCGAAGTCATTCTTAATGACTTTGATGTTATTATCATAAAGCATTACTAAAACGATCGTGCTCCCACTATCCTTTCTGAACGCACACAATCCGTGATCATTCTTAACGATCACATAATATTTGACCATTAAGTCAAAACTTTTATTACAACTTAGGAAGCTTCAGTTTGATTCAAAATAATTTTGAAATCATAACTTGCTTCCTAGATATTCTAAAAGCTTTAAAGGTGTATTATATACATCTTTACCTCAATCACATTGAGTGGATGCTTTTAATATCCAACTGTCATCATCTCATGATAGGTAGTATTGACAAGTAGAATTCTAATAAACTTATCAATCTCAAAGTTGTAATGACAGAGAGCATCATTATCATAGATTTTAGATCATAATCTATTTTGAGCTCCTCTCATCTTGCTAAATCAGATATGTCAAACATATCCCTTTAGTCACTGAGAGAATCTAAAAAATCTATGAAGCTCTCTGTTGTGTCATGACCGGTTTCAAACAACTAAAGATTATCTAATAATCTTATGTTAGCTTGTGAATCTAGAACATCTTCTAGTTTTATCAGCTCCCACTATCTTCTTTGAGGACATATTCCTCTTCACAGAAGACAACTTTCAGGACGACAATTAATTCATTATCGTCTGACCAATAACTGTAATGTCCAAATTCTTTAGACATTCACAAATTCACATCACAATAGTACCTGACTTTTAAATCAGGTTTGTTCATAATTCACATCTCATATGAATTATTTGGTTTCCATATCTTATATGGACACACACTAACTTATTTGGAACCATTTGTGAAATATGGACATCTAATGTTCATACTCATGATCAAAAGGATTTAAGAATTAGGCAAATCTTATTATATGTATTGCACCATATCTTAATGAGCTGCAATTCCTCATTCTATCATATTACTATGATGCACAATGAGGATCAATCGAGCGATGATACAATTATCCTCTTAATGATTTATGTGAATATATGCGTAAGTATTAGTTTCTTTAATCAAATCAAAAATTCTAATACTTCATATTGATCTTATACCTTAATCTATCAGATGCATTCGTCTTGTACTTCAGTAAGTACATACAGTCAAATCATTCTAAGAGTAAACTATAAGGTAAGTCAATGGGAGTGATTATCTTTGGCCTTTGAGCTGTTTACATCAGTATGTATCAGCATCAATAATTTCTTATTGTACAACCCCGTGTACAATACCATAGATAATTAGGATTCACATAGTTCTTTTCTATAAGAAACTCGTGAACATTCATCACATGAAATGTCACTTCAAGAATCTATAGTGCATTGACTGATTTGAACAACTATTGTTCATTTTCAGTCAATGTTATTCACTTTTACAATTCTTGATATCTTATACAACTAAATAACAGTTATTCAGTTTCATATTTGACTCTTATAGATATACAAAGATTTACTGTCTAACAGTAACCTATGAATATCATGAGCAATAGTTGAGTCTAACTCAACACTTACATTTTCTCGATTTCCTTTTGCTTGTCTAAGTCTACACACTATCGCAGTTCTGAGAATCATTTCCAATATCTCATATTGGATACGCTAATTCTCCAATAGACATGCAAAAGTTGATAACAAGAATATATGAAACTTCTTTCAAGTTTCATATTCGTTTTACCTTTATCAGTATCCTTATATTGGTTACAGTGGGAGAACTGCTACTTCTCTATCTCAGCTGACTTTTCTTTATCCTTTTTAGGTGTGGATTCGCTCGTTTAAAATCTTACCACTTGCCTTTCTCAAAGGCACATCATAAATATCTCTTCATCTTGGTCTATCCAAATAAGAGATTTCATGACAATCATCACCTTTAAATAAGGCATACCATGAGTACCTCTTCACCTTGGTCTATCCAAGTAAGAGGATTCATGATGTCTGATTAGGATAGTGACTTTCACTTGGCCCTGAAGATATTCTTCAGAGTTTTCTAGTCAGTCTGAGTATGAGAAGTGTTGGCATCCAATATGCCAACTACTCGAATAGACGACATTTTAATAAATCGAAGGAAATAACGTGATTTAAGCAGATAGTTCTGATAATTCAATTATGGTCTTTTATCTTGAATTATTTCCTACTATTTTTCGACGGACTGTATAACCTTCAGGTATACAGAATGGGAGACTCCGACGGTCTCCTAGTGAGGATCAGAATCTCCAAGAATCATAGTATGACCTCGGGTAAACACATAGTATCATACCATTATCTTAGAGCAACCATCTCATGGTAATTGCAACTCCTTGCAATATCCGATCTTATTTTGGCTCCCAGGTCTTTAATGGTCCCGGGTAAACACAGTAGACCATTATACATGGTCTAAACTTTACTATCAATACGTGACAGAGTAGAGTAAGAATGTAGCTCCCGGGTAAACGCGAGGATAGCTACACCGTTCCTCTATTCCAATCTCAAGGCATCATAATGCTATAGTTAATAGTTCTTTCATCAGATGGTGGCAGATCTCGGGTAAGCACGTAGAAACTGTCATCACTGAATCAAGTTCTAAGAACTATATTGATGGAGAGCCACGCGGTACATTCTCAATGACTCGCGCTCCGGCTTAGACTTTTTGTTGAAGGTTTTGTTTATGTTAAGTTGGTCTCATCCTAGGTGATAGTTTATAAATATATCGAATATATTTAACTATACCTAGATATTAATAATCGATTCATAATCAATAACTAAAAGTATGCATCATCTATACGCGTTCATTATGTGGTCATACACAGCACGGTGATTAACTGGAGCAAAACAATTAATCACCAAAACTATATAACATTTATATAATCTAAACATGCAAACACATAGCCACTGGTGATCTCATCTCCTGTCGCCTTCCTGGTTGCACTTGTGGATCATCCTCGCCTCTCCTCGGTCGGCGCAATCAATTACAAATATAAAATAGAATTTCAAACATTTTCAAATACAAATAAATTGTAAGAGAAAGCCTTATGGCCGAGTACAATGACAGAGGGAGATAGAATTACAATGGAATGAGAAAGAGAGGGAGACACGCAGGCCTCGTTAATTAACACTTAATTAATGAACATCACATTCCATAACAATCTACAAAATCACACACCATCACATGATATGAAATTAACTAAGTACATATCTATGACCACCACAAATTTTAACCATCCAAACATGATAAAACACATCATATGAAGGCTAAAATTTTGAAATTATAATAATTTTGACTTTCTTAAAACCTGGGTACCAATCAAAATTGGATAGTTTAAATTTTCGAAAATCTTATTTTCTAACATGTACTAAATCTAATTTAAAGCATTAAACACATCAACATGTGCACACAAAGCTAAAATTAAAATTCTAAAATATTCATGCAGTATTTAGAACAATTCTAAATTAATTAATTTAACACTTAGATTAATATTAAATCATATTAATAACAATTATTAATGCGAAACAATCTAACTTTTAGATAGAATTAAAAATTCATAAATAACACTTATAAAAGAATTAATAATTCCAATCATTAACTCCTTAACAACTCCTTGTTAAAACCCCTTAATTAAATCATATTTCTCAATAACAATTATTAAGAAATAATAATTAGAACATTTCTAATTAAAATAGTCTAACATCTTAGACTTAATTTAATCTTTTAATAACATTTATAAAAGATCAAATTCCAAGTAGATTAGATCAATATTAAGTATAATTGAGAGATTCTTGAGAAATTTAATTAAATATCTCAATAACTATTATTGAGAGTTTTAAAATAAATAAATGAATCCTTAATAACTATTATTAAGAGTTAATTCTCAAGAATTAATTAACACATCAAAATTAGTCAATTAAACACTTAATAACTATTACTAAGTGTCCCTCGATTATAAAATTAATTTCCTAACAACAATTGCTAAGAAATTAATACATTTATCTAATCATATAATTATAACAAAATTAACAACTCTTGTTAATTCTATTCAAGATCATGACTTAAAATTAAATTAACAACATTTGTTAAAATATTTTAAAGTCACAACTTAATTAATTTAACAACACTTGTTAATCATAATTTAAGATCAAAATCTTAAAATTTTTAACCCCTTTAATTACTCATATTAAGAAGTTAATTTTTTAACAACAATTGTTAACAAATTAAGCAAATTTACTTAAGGGTTAACTAAACATTTAATAAACACTTATTAAATGTTCCTTAATAGAAATCAGTTTAACAACTCTTGTTAAATCGAATAAAGATCACATCTTTCATAATAACCCCCACTAAAGATCATATCTTTAAATAACCTTCTTTAACTTAAAACAAGATTTAAAGTTTAAAACAGTTTTTAAACCAAATCCTATTAAAATATATATATATATTTTTTAAGTTAAGCAGGTTTGGGGTTCTAGTTATTAAAGGGGTTTTAAAATAATAAAGGGTTTAGGGTTTAATAGGGGTTTGGGGGGTAAATGGGCTGGGTTAAGAGGGGTGAAAGGGGGGTTTATGAGCCCAAATGGGCCAGCTGGGCCGGACCAGACCGTTCTTGGTCGGCCCAGGCGCCTGGCCCGAACCAGGCCTGCCCTAAGTGGGCTGGGCCTGGCTCGATTCGGCCTGGACCGCTTGGGCGGGCCGGCCCGAGCCAGAACCCAGAAGGGTTCTGCGGCTAGGGCAGAACCCTAGCCGCCGCCGCCGCCGCCGCCGTTCGAGCCCTCCCCTCTCCTGCCCAACGCCGGCAGGGTGGAGGGAGGGACAAGGCGGCGCCGCTGGCTTTCCCCTGCCGCCCCTGATCGGGCCAGTAAGGCCGGTTGGCAGGCCTGGCGCCGGTGGAGCTCCGTCGAGCCCTCCCGTTGATTCAAAACACCTGATGGCCCACTCCTTCTCAGGCTCACCATTTCCAGCGCCGGCAGGAGGTGGCCGGCTGGAGACTGCAAGGGGGGGGCACCCCCTTTCCTCCCCGTCGCCGGCGATGGCCGGCTGGGGAACTCTTCGCCACCGGTGGCTACCCAACAGGGTCGGTTAGGATTGATTTCATAACCTATAGCCTTCCTTTCTTCCATTTCCAACAATTGGAAATCCACAGAGATGGAGGCTACACCGCCAGTCATCGGCGATCACAACGGCCTTCCGGGGACTTGCAAACATTGCCAGTTCCAAAAATCTACTCTACGGTGGTGTCCGAACACCATCAATACCCCTTCCAGGCCATGAAAACTTGTTCTTCATCTCTATGAAGAACCACCCAAAAAACCCAAAATATAATCAATTTTCTTCACAAAAGTTAATCTTAAATTAATATGCTCATCTGATGAACATCTTCTGTGAAAGAAAAATGACTCGAGCATGGAAATAATTTTAGAATATTAATTTAATCGTTCTGGAGCGGAACCTGGCTCTGATACCACTGTTGGGATCCGGGCGGGATGCGAAGAACGCAGCGAAAATAATGAACAAAATTTTATCCCGCCCGATGCCCGCTGATCAGATTCGGAACGAAAAACTAAAACTAAAAACTACGAGGAGTAATCTGATTACCGTGCGCGGATTCGAATCTACTTCCGTCTCGGTTCCGTCAAGGCGATGCCGCGAGCCGCACAAGCGTCCGGCCTCCAGCGGTATCCACGCGATCCTCCACGGTGGTTCGTCCTCGATCCCTCGTCCGCATCAGCTCGCTTGCTGAAGATCCGTCGCCGCAACGATTGCTGAAATCCCGCCGACGGGAATTCCCGACTTTCGGGAATCACGCGCGGCGGAGACGGTGACAATCACGGCGCCTCGAACGGGGCGTCCAGAGGAGGAGAGGAAAAAGGAGGGATGACGGCTAGAAAGGGAAAATCCTGTAGCTTGGCCCAGAGTTTCTCAACAGCGCGTATATATATTAAGTCGGCGTGACTTTTCATAAAAGTCCCCGAGTTAATATAAATCCCACTTATGTACCACCGACTGAGAATCTTATTGCGTGTGACCCTCTAGGCCCATTTACCAGTCCGATTTTCAGCCCGTTAAGTCCAATAACTAGTTATTGACTTATTGTAATTAATTAATATCTATATATTAACTAATTACTTAACCGAATTGACATCGCATGTAAATTCGGTCGGACTTCTGATCAAGTTGGGTGCCAAGCAACACTGCATGATCCCGGAAGGTAATGGGGTTCAGCAACCCACTCATGGAACCTGTCCGTCCACAGTTACCGCGTGGCTATAATCCTTCGTTCGCACAATGCTCTCGAGTTAACCTAGGGTATGGTCAATTGTCAAATCCTAGATTGTCAACTCACTTGAATCAGACTCCACTTTACAATATTCGAAAACCTATTTTCTGATATTGTTTCTGCTCTGGCCAGAGACTCTTGCGGATCTATTCTACAGCATTCTCTCTCCAGTTACCTGAGAGCGAACGATCCTTTATTGAACACACACACCTTCAAAGGTCTTCCGCTGGACCCGATCCTTGACTATTAGAGATCCCGTGGATAGGGATTCGTAGGTCAAGGTCAAAGTCTAGAAGTCCACCGATAAGGTGTCTTTGGTGTCTCAAGTCCAAGGATCAACCACGCCACTGTGACGATGAATCAAGCCGATTGACATTCAGGTAAATTACCATTCGACGATTCATGTCGGATCAATTCAGTGAACTCATTCCCCAATGAGCACCTATAGGTTTACCATTGTGTCTCCACACGAGTAACTAACGAGATCAGTCACCCTCATCATATGAGCTGGAATAACCTGTACTAGTCTAACCGGATGTTTGATGTCCTTCTCAAACATCCTACAACTAGGAACAATTGAGAATATGTGTTTATAAGTCATTAGTCTCATTATTATGATCTCATCATAATTTGATAACTATTGCACATATTCATGGACTTCATTATGTACAAATATAAATATGCCAATCTACATAATGAATTTAATGCCATTAATTAGTGAACCAGTTTGAAATAGGTGCCTTATGATTGGCTTAGAGGATACCTATATCCATCACATTATACCTAATAGTCAACCAGGGAATTCAATCGTTGCAGTAGCACAGTTGGTCCTTTGACCTAAGTCACCAATGATACCTTGCTTGTAGACCATTGTGTCTTGATTCTCTGGCTTGTGGACTTTAACCATTAAGTCCACGATAGTCAGTCTCTCAGACACAGTGGAAAGCTTGAAAAGGTAATTGAGTGAACAACAGGAGATCACTCACTCTTGATATACGACTGGAGAGAGAATGTCCTATGGATGTGTACACAGAAATCTCTGGCCAGGGTCAACTAAAAGAGATGTCTTTCTAGAAGTTAACTGAGTACTGGAATCCATTTAAATAATGCCATAGAGGGTTTGACTGTAAAACCATACTCTTGCGTTATTGGGACATTGGATGAGTGAAGGATTTTATCTGTGCGGTATCTGCAGTCGGAAAGGTTCAAATAAAGGGAACAGTATCCCTTATATCTTCTGGGATCATGAGGTAGTATTTGGTGCCGTTCGTGGTCAAAAGGTCAAGTGGATTAATCATTAGATGATAAACCACTTATTTATTGAATTAATTATTTAACATATGATGTTTAAATAATAATTAATAAATACTACACTTTAGAATTAGTTCTAAGTTTAATGGGCCTGAAACTAGACTAATATATGGGCCTAGAGGGTCACACACATAAGAGTTCTCGTAAGACGGTGATAGATGTTAAATATTATAGTTATTTGTATTTTTTTTATGAAAAGCCACAGGATAAACATGAATATTTAAATAGAGAATTATCCAAAGCCAAGCTCTTGGATAATCATGAGAATTAATTCTTGTGCTTATCTTTATTTCTTATAAAAGGAGGCCATGGGGAGGGGTGGTAGGTGGTTGGATGTACAAGACATCCCTTCTTGGAGTTTCTCTCTGCTCTCTCTCTCTTCTACTTTGCGATTGCATGGTGGATTTGAGATCGGGTCGAAGTACTCAAGTGGAAGAGGAAATCGCGTCTGTGTCGAGAGCTCATATGGATACCTCTGGAGATCATGCGCGTGTGCGATTACCGAAACGGTTGAATCCACGGGAGATTCGAAACCCCGAAAAGGTGAAGAATAGTCCTTCCTGTTAAATATTTAATTGTTTGTTTTACGATCACAACAACCGATACACAGGAATCGTATTTAATTTCCGCTGCGCATCTTAGATTCCTTACAGTGGTATCAGAGCCAGGTTGCTAGTTCGATCGTAAAATGGCTTCGTTTTACGTGATTATTTCTTGTTATGCATGTAGAATTGTATTGTACACATTCTTGGGCTTATTTTTCAGAGAAATTTTAAAGTTATTATCATGTGCTGATGAATAAATCGTTCCCTATTTTAAATTGGTTCTAACGATGCTATTAAATTTGTTTTAACACTACCATTTTAATATGCGGTTTTGGGGGTGTTCTTGCCACAGTTGTTAGTTCATAAGATGAACTAGACTAGGATTTAATTTTTGATGAAAATCATGATCCGTTTCGAGGATATATAGAGTTATCTATATTAACACGGATAGGTTTGGTGAAGGCTAGGATAACCTATCGGATAGATCTAACATGGATTTATTTTTTGTATTCTCTCTCTTGAGAATACCCGTCAAACTGCACGACCGATTCAGACCCAGGACAGTCCTGGCTTCTCTGATTTTACATGTAGGTTTGGTGTAGATTGGGACATCACTGAATCCTTTTTGCGGGGTTGCTCATGCTGGCAAAGAAACAGTTTCTTTTGCTTTCATTCTTCCCACGGGTTGGGATATAAACTATGATAATAAGAGATAATAGAAGCCATTGGGATGGTCCCTTGCATCTAACCGGCGTCTGGTACGACCAAATTAGTCTTCGGTGATGACCGGGGCTTTCCATCTCAAGTAGCGGCCGGCGGCAACCCAGTTATCCTATTATCTTCTGAGAGCATGCGAACCTTGCCATGCAGGATGATAATACGCGCCTGGGTAGAGGGGCACGTCCGGCATCGCTTATAGGGGTCGCCGGTGATGTCCACCAGCGTCGTAGGGACCAGCCGGAGCCCCGCCGCCGGTCGCCTGGGCCGGAGCCAGCCAAACCCTGCCGGTTGAGGACGTACTAGGCGCACCCGCCTCACCCCAAACCCTAACGGGCGGCGGGGGTGAAGCGGCGCGTAGGCTACCGGGCAGGCCCACCCGGACCCGCGTGGATCCACGCCGGATCCGGAACAGGCCGGACCCGACCGACCCCCCCACAGACCCGTTAACCTTTTATTAAAACCCCTTTAGCCCTATTTAAGCCCAATTTTGCAATTTTAAAATTCTGTTTAAATTGTAAAATTTTTAATTGACAGTTTATTAATTAGTTTAATTATTGTTAATTAAATATAAAGAGTTTTATTGATTGAAAGGCATTAGTTAATTACTTAAAAATTGTTTTCGATTATTAACTTCCCTATTAATCAAATAAGTTTAAAAATTGCTTTTAAACTTATTTTTGTGCATAACTTGAGTTTATTAATCTGTTCAAAATGTTTGAATGAGTGTTTAGATTAACTGAATAGTTTAGTTATCTTGATTATCAATAATGTTTTGAATGTTCTTGATAATATTAAAATAAATGTTATTTCGAAATATATTGGTATTATAATTTTATATATATAAAAGGTAATACCAATAGTAATTATGTGATAATTATTTTGATGCATGTGATGTGCTTCATTAGTGATGGGATGATCATGGACTTAGTTTTATAACATGATGATTGATGTGAATAAATGCGATAAATGTTTCATTTGGTATTTTAAATAGGACCTGGGTGTCCTCCTCTCTCTTAATCCAAGTGTACATTCTATCTTCCTCTAAGTTTGTACTCTCCTCGATAAGATTAAGGTTTCTTATTATTATTTAAATGTACATTTATGGACCTGCGAGTCCTAAATTCATGTTTAGATATTGCGGATTAAGTTTTGAGGACGGGCTCTTTTGAAGACACCTCTAGAGGAAGGACTCACATCAAATGGAACCGGTGTTGCTAAATTCACACTAGGATTTTATTATGGATCATCGTTTGGCTCCGATGATTCCATAATAGCTTAAGTAGTCCATGATCATCCTTATTTATTTTTCTGCATATATGTGATATATGTGGAATATGCTGTTAAATAGATATTTCTACCTAGTATTATGATACTTTAAATCAAAATATTATTATTAAATCGAAATATTATGAATAGCACGATTATTATAAATCAACTTAAAACCCTCTTTCAAAATTTTAAGTTGTAAACGTGAGATATTCAAAATAATCCATGTAACCCACCATCATTATAGATCTAAGGATAATTCTTATTTCAAATGGATTTGTTGTACTACCACAAGGTCTATTTGATTTAGAAATTAATCTAGGTCTACGACATGTGAGGTCATATAGATAAATGGACAAATAGTGTAGTTTTGTTGTGCTATCACAAGGATTGCACTATGAATTCAAGTTATCTAAGTAATGATGGTAGAACTTAACTGAATCGTTTGATTTGTTGTGCTACCACAAGATAATTCTGATTTAGGGGTTAAATTTGTTCGGATATTGCAAAAGTTGCAATTGTCAAGAGTTGACTGTCTAGGGGACTTGATGTGATTTGTTGTGTTACCACAAGATCACATGCATGAAACTTGAAGGATTCTGATCCTCACTAGGAGATCACCGGAATCTCCTGTTCTGTATTATATTAGAGGGTCGTACAGATCGCCGAAAAATAATGGGAGTATAAATCTAGATTAAAAGTTATAAATCTGATTTTTAAAGAACTATCTGCTTTTTTTTTTATTTCCTTGTAGGTCGCTATGTCGTCACCTAACCCCCTTCATTGCATACTTGATGCCAACAAACTCACGGGACCAAATTACATTGACTGGTTACGCAACCTGAAGATTGTCCTCAGGTGTGAAACACTAGCCTATGTCCTGGATCAACTTGATCCAGAACAACCTTGTGAAAATACTAACGAAGATGAATTAATGATGTTTGAAAACTGGAAAGAGGACTCTATTAAAGTCCAGTGTTATATGCTTGGTTTAATGAACAATGAACTACAATGACATCATGATAACATGGAAGCTAAGGCCATTCTGATTCACCTACAAGACTTGTTTGGTGAACAATCGAGAATAGAAAGATATGAGATATCTAAAAAACTGTTCAGGACCAGAATCAACGAGGACACATCTGTGCAAACTCATGTGCTCAAGATGATAGAATGGATTGAGAGGCTTGCAATGCTTGGTTTTGTTATGAACAATGACCTAAGCATCGACTTAATCCTTCAATCCCTACCAGATTCATTTTCACAATTCATCATCAACTTCAATATCAACAAAATTGAGGTTACACTGACTGAGCTGCTCAACATGTTGAAGACAGCTGAAGGCACTATCTAGAAAGATAAGCCACATGTTATGCTTGTTGGTAAGACCAATAAGAAAAGAAAAGCTGGACAGACCTTTAAGAAAGGTAAGCCAAAGAAGCCAGTGAAAAGCAAACCAACGGTTCAAAAGGACAAAGCTAAAGTCAATGATGGTCAGTGTTTCCACTGCCATAAAGGTCACTGGAAGTGAAACTGCATGATTTATCTAGCTGAAAAAGCAAAGGAGAGGCTTAGTGAAGCTTCAGGTATACTCATGATTGATCTTAACTTGTCTTATAGAGAATTTACATCTTGGGTATTAGATACTGGATGTGTATCTCATATCTGCAATAACTTGCAGGTGCTAACAAGTAAAAGAAGATTGAATTGCAGAGACGTAGATCTGAGACTTGGAAATGGAGCAAAGGTTGTTGCATTAGCTGTGGGGACAGCAAGACTTCAAATGCCGTCAAGAGACTTATTGGAACTAATAGATTGTTATTATGTTCCTACTATAATTAGGAATATCAATTTCACTTTTTGTTTAGATAGAGAAGGATATTTAATAAAACTACAGAATAATGGTTGTTCTATTTATCTAAAAGACAAATTGTTTGCTTTTGGATATTTGTTAAATAGTTTGTATTTACTTGATATTGCATATGATGTATGTCTAGTAAATAAGTCTCTTTAACAAATAGATAAAGATGTGAATAAATCATACCTAGGCTCGGTCGTATAAATGAGAATAGGATCATTAAGTTGCAAAAGAATGGATATCTTGATCCATTTGATTATGAATCATTTACAACTTGTGAAGCTTGTGTCATGGGAAAAATGACCAAAACTCTATTTTCTGGACATGGAGAAAGAGCTAAGGAATTATTGGAACTAATACATAGTGATGTATGCGGTCCAATGTCCACTCATGCTATGGGTGGTTACTCATACTTCGTTTCATTTACAGACGATTTCTCAAGATATGGTTGCATATATTTAATGAAATATAAGTCATAAGTCTTTGAGAAAGTTAAAGAATTTAAAAATAAAGTTGAGAACCAAACTGGAAAGAGTATCAAGACTCTTCGATCAGATCGAGGGGGTGAATACTTAAGTACATAATTCATACAATATCTTAATTATAATGATATTCTGTCTCAGTGGACTCCTCCCTATACACCACAGTTAAATGGTGTATCGGAAAGGAGAAATCGTACTCTATTAGATATGGTACGATCAATGATGAGTTATACTAAACTTTCAATTTCTTTATAGGGATATGCACTATTGTCTGCTGCATATCTGTTGAACAAAGTTTCCAGTATGTCAGTATCTTCCACTCCATATGAGATATGGAAAGGAAAGAAACTAGACTTAAAACATGTTAGAGTTTGGGGTTGTCCTGCACATGTCAAAAGACATGATCCAGATAAACTGAATGCTAGGATAGAAAAATGCAGGTTTGTGGGATATCCAAAAGAGACTTTTGGATATTATTTCTATCAGTCCAGCGATCAAAGGGTGTTTGTCGTAAAAAGAGTTGTCTTCTTAGAGAAAGAATATTTTTTTAAAAAAGACAGTAGGAGCAAGATAGAGCTGGAAGAAATTTCAGACTCACAAATCAATCCTAGCTCATCCGATGAGTCATTGACTCAAGAACTTGTTCAAGATAATACACAAGAAGTTCACTGATCTGGTAGAGTGCCTAAGCATCCTGAAAGATATGTTGGACATATTAATGACGGCAAACCAATAGTGCACTTAAATGAGGATGATGATCCTCAAACCTACCAAGAAGCCATGAATAGTCTAGAATAAGAGAAATGGCAAGATGCAATGAATTCAGAAATTCAATCCATGTATGCCAACCAAGTTTGGAACTTGGTTAATCTGCTAGAAGGTATAGTACCTATTGGTAGTAAATGGATCTTTAAAAGAAAGATCGGGGCAGATGGACAGATTGACACATACAAGGCAAGGCTGGTAGCGAAAGGATATCGTCAAAGACAAGGCATTGACTATGACGAAACTTTTTCCCTAGTTGCCATGGTTAAGTCAATTAGAATACTTCTTGCCGTTGCTGTATTCTATGATTATGAAATATGGTAAATTGATGTGAAAACAACGTTCCTTAATGGGAACCTTCAAGAAGAGGTGTATGTAATACAACCTGAATGATTCACTTCCAAAAAGCATTCAAGTAAGGTATGCAGGCTGCGTAGATCCATTTATGGATTAAAGTAGGATCCCGAACTTGGAACTTAAGATTTGATGAAGCAATCAAATCTTATGACTTCATTAAGAATGAAGATGAACCTTGTGTATACAAAAAGACCAGTGGGAGCGCGGTAACCTTTTTGGTACTTTACGTTGATGACATTCTACTCATTGGGAATGATGTAGGAATGTTGTCATCAGTAAAGATTTGGTTATCCAAAAACTTATCCATATAGGATTTGGGAGAGGCATCCTACATTCTGGGAATAAGGATCTATAGAGATAGATCCAAAAGGATGCTTGGTTTATTCTAATCCATGTATATAGACACCATAGTCAAAAGGTTTGGTATGAAAAATTTCAAGAGAGGTCTCGTTCCGATAAGACATGGAATTTATCTCTCTAAAGGAATGTCTCCCAAGACACCTAAAGAGAAAGCATACATGGATAGAGTTCCTTATGCTTCGGCAATAGGATATATCATGTATGCAATGCTATGTACTAGGCCTGATGTGGCACATCCACTAAGTGTCATTAGTAGATATCAGGATGATCCATGTGAGGAACATTGAAAGGAAGTGAAATGTATCTTTAGATACTTGAGAAGGACTAAGGATCTGTTTCTCGTCTTTGGAGGAAGCGACATGGAATTTCGAGGGTTTACAGACTCGAGCTTTCAGTCGGATATGGATGATAGCAAATCCATGTCTGGATTCGTGCTCATGTTAAATGGAGGTGCAGTGAGTTGGAAAAGTTCCAAACAAGAAACAACTGCAGATTCGACGACCGAAGCAGAATACATTGCTGCAGCTGAAGCGGCCAAGGAGGCGGTTTGGATGAAGAAATTCATCTCAGCACTTGGAGTAGTTCCAAGCATTTCAGATCTTGTTCCATTATTGTGTGACAACAACGGGGCAATAGCTCAAGCGAAGGAGCCAAGATCACATCAGAAGTCAAAGCACATTCTGAGACGATTTCATCTGATTCGTGAGATCATCGCCCGAGGAGATATAGTAGTTGAGAAAGTCTCATCTGAAGATAATGTAGCAGATCCCTTGACTAAGCCATTGTCTCAAAACAATTTAGAACGTCACCTTAAGTCTATGGGATTTAGACACGTGGGTGATTGGCTATAGTCCAAGTGGGAGAATGATAGAATTGGGTGGCTGATAGAATTGGGTGGCCTCAAAACCAATCATTGTACATTCTAGTTCAGATTATTAATAAAGGCAATCATTTCTTCATTTATAGTTCTTGGAAATTAACTATCGTAATGAAGGTCCGTAGACAAATGTATAGGATATTGAATCATGATGAGATCATGATAGTGAGATCAATATCCTCAGTCACTTGTCTTAAACAGTTCTCGATCATAGGATATTTAAGATGGACATTAAATATCCGAAAAGATCGACACAAGTTATGTCTACTCATGTGATGAGGGTGAATGATCTCACATTCACTCGTGTGGTGACACTAAGATAAACTTGTGGGTGCTCATTAGAGAATGAGTTCACTGAACAGACCCAAATAAGAATTCCTGGATGGTAATTATACCTATTAGTCAACCAGGGAATTCAATCGTTGCAGTAGCACAGTTGGTCCTTTGACCTGAGTCACCAATGATACCTTGTTTGTGGACCATTGTATCTTGATTGTCTGACTTGTGGACTTTAACCATTAAATCCACGATAATTGGTCTCTCAGATATAGTGGAAAGCTTGCGAAGGTAATTGAGTGAACAACAAGGGATCACTCATTCTTGGTATAAGACTGGAGGGAGAATGTCCTATGGATGTGTACACAGAAATCCCTGGCCAGGGTCAAATGAAAGAGATGTCTTTCTAGATATTAACTGAGTACTGAAATCCATCTAAATAATGCGATAGAGGGTTTGACTATAAAACCATACCCTTGCGTTATTGGGACATTGCATGAGTGAAGGATTTTATCTGTGCGGTATTCGCAGACGGAAAGGTTCAATTGAAGGGAACAGTATCCCTTATATCTTCTGGGATCATGAGGTAGTGTTTGGTGTTGTTCATGATCAGAAGGCCAAGTGAATTAATCATCAGATGATAATCCACTTGTTTATTAAATTAATCATTTAACATATGATGTTTAAATGTTAATTAATAAATATTAAACTCTAGAATTAGTTCTAAGTTTAATGGGCCTGAAACCGGACTGATATATGGGCCTAGAGGGTCACACACATAAGAGTTCTTGTCAGACGGTGAGAGACGTTAAATTTCATGCTTATCTGGGTTTTTATGAAAAGCCGCAGGATAAACATGAAGATTTAATGGAGATTTATCCAAGGTCAAACTCTTGGATAATCATGAGGATTAATCCTTGTGCTTATCCTTATTTCTATATAAGGAGGCCAAATGGGAGGGGTAAAAAGTTAGTTGGACGAATTACTCACCCCAGATTCTCTATCTCCTCTTTCTCTCTCCTTCTCTCTCTCTTGGAGTAGATCTGTCTCTCTCCGCGCATGGTGGATTTGAGATATGGTCGGAGCACTCAAGTCGAGGAGGGAACTCGTGTGGATACCTCTAGAGATCGTGCGCGTACGCGATTACCGAGTCGGAATCATCCACGGGAGATTCGAAACCCCGCAAAGGTGAAGAACCGTTCTTCCCGCGTTTATTTTATTGTCCGTTTTACGATCCCAGCAGCCAATACATAGGAATCGTTTTATTCTCCGCTGCGTTCTTGGCGATTCCTAACAGTGGTATCAGAGCCAGTTTGCTGGTTCGATCGTAAAACGGCATCGTTTTGCGTGATTTTTCTCGTTATGCTTGAAGAACCCGTATTGTACGTGTTCTTGGGCTAAATATTATTTTAATAATGTGGGAATCGTTCCCACGTTCTTAGAATGTCTAAAACTTATTGGGAATTGATCCCGGATTTAAAAAGGGGTATTTCGTTCATGATGTTGGATGAACATGCGTTTAATCTGATTAAAAATGATGGATTAGTGTTCATAAGATGAACACAAATAATTTGATTATTTTTCTGTGATTTTTCGGATTTTATTTGGGATTTTCGGAGTTCTTCGTGGGACGATGAACGGGCTGTTGTCGATGGCTTCAATCGGCTTCCCAAGCGTTGGGATGGCCGGCCGAGACTCCGGATCCATAGAGGATAGTCACCTCTATCCACCGGTCACCAAGATCGGCACCTGAGTGCCCTTGGAGGTCCTGAAAATCGAGCCCAAACTCGGGTTTTTGAAACCTGAAAAATCAGATTTTTTTTTGGTTTTTGGGGCTTGGTCTGCTCCCCATCGCCGGTCACCAGCGGCCCTGCCGGCACCGGGCACGTCGCCGGCGCCGGGGCATCGCCGGCCGGGGCCGGGTAGGGCCGGAGGCGGCCGCCGGCGCCGCCTGCAAGTCCAGCTGCCGCCGGTTAGGGTTTCTGCAGGTTTCGGTTGGGAAGAAGATGATGGGCCGCCGGTCCCGACCCGGTCAGACCGGGCGGGGGCCGGAGCCCCTGGCGGAGCCAGGGCCAGGTCCCGGGCCATTTGGCCCTAATGGGCTGGGCCCATTTCCCCTTTTTTAATTTACCCTATTTTAAAACCCCCTATAACCCCTATTTTAGCCCTTTTTCAGCCCGTTTTAAAATTGTTTTAAAACAGAAAAATTATAGGAATAATTAATAATCGTTATTAATTATTTTTATGATTATTAATAGGATATTAAACTGTTTAATAACTGTTATTCACTTAAAGGGTTTTATTGTTAATAGGGTATTGGTTAATTATTTAAAATTGTTTTAGATAATTAATTTCCCTATTAAATCAATTAGTTTAAAATGTTTTAAACTGATTTCATGCATAACTTGATTATATTTTACTGTTCAAATTGTTTGAATTAGGACTTAGATTAACTGAATGGTTTAGTTATTTCATTAGTCAACAATGTTTTGAATATTATTGATAACATTGAAATAAATGTTATTTTGAAAACTTATTGGTATTATAATTTTATATTTATAAAAAATTTAATACCAGACTGCAATTATGTGATGATTGTGATGCATGTGATGTGTTTTATGGTGGGATGATCATGGACTTAGTATTATCATCTGATGATTGATGTGAATGAATGCGATGCATATTTCATTTGGTATTTTAAATAGGACATGCGTGTCCTCCTCTCTCTTAATCCAAATGTACTCTCTACCTTCCTATAAGATTGTACTCCCCTTGATAAGATCAATGTTTCTTAGTGTTTAAATGTACATTTATGGACCTGCGAGTCCTGAATTTCATATTTAAATGTTTCGGATTAAGCTTAGAGGATGGGATCTTCTGAAGACACCTTTGGAGGAAGGACTCGCATCAAATGGAACCAGTGTTGCTGTTTTCACATTAGGATTCTATTATGGATCATCGTTTGGCTCCGATGATTCCATAGTAGCTTAAGCAGTCCATGATCATCCCTATTTATTGTTTTTGCATATATGTGATATTTGTGGTCTATACTATCATATATATATTTCTATTAAGTATAATGATACTTCAAATCGAAATACTATTGATAGCACGATTTTTTATAAATCAACTCAAAAACCCTCTTTTAAAATTTAAGTTGTAAACGTGAGATATTCAGAATAATCCACGTAACCCACCATCATTATAGATCTTAGGATAATTCTTATCTCAAATGGATTTGTTGTGCTACCATAAGGTCTATTTGATTTAGAAATTAACCTAGGTCTACGACATGTGATGTCATTAAGATAAATGGACAAATAGTGTAGTTTTGTTGTGCTACCACAAGGATTGCACTATGAATTCATGTTATCTAAGTAATGATGGATAAACTTGACTGAATCATTTGATTTGTTGTGCTACCACAAGGTCATTCTGATTCAGGAGTTAAATTGATCGGATATTGCAAATGTTGCAATTGTCAAGAGTTGACTGCCTAAGGGACTTGATGTGATTTGTTGTGCTACCACAAGGTCACATGCATGTTGCCCGAAGGATTCTGATCCCCACTAGGAGATCACCGGAATCTCCCGTTCTGTATATTAGAGGGTCATGCAGATCGCCGAAAAATAGTGGGAGCCTAAATCTAGATTGAAAGTCCTAAATCTGATTTTAAGAACTATCTGCTTAATTTTATATTTCCATGTAGGTCGCTATGTCGTCACCTAACCCCCTTCGTTGCATACTTGATGCAAACAAACTCACGGGACCTAATTACATTGACTCGTTACGCAACCTGAAGATTGTCCTCAGGTGTAAAAAGCTAGCCTATGTCCTGGATCAACCAGATCCAGTACAACCCGGTGAAAATGCTAACGAGGATGAATTAATGATGTATGAAAATTGGAAGGAGGACTCTGTCAAAGTCCAGTGTTACATGCTTGGTTCAATGAACAATGAACTGCAACGACAGCATGATAACATGGAACCTAAGACCATTCTGAATCACCTACAAGAGTTGTTTGGTGAACAATCCAGAACAGAAAGATATGAGATATCTAAGAAATTGTTCAGGACCAGAATGAGCGAGAGCACATCTGTGCAAACTCATGTGCTCAAAATGATAGAATGGATTGAGAGGCTTGCAGTGCTCGACTTTGTTATGAACAATGACCTAAGCATCGACTTAATCTTACAGTCCCTTTCAGATTCATTTTCACAATTCATTATCAACTTCAATATGAACAAAATTAAAGTTACACTGGCTGAGCTGCTCAACATGTTGAAGACAGCAGAAGGCACTATCCAAAAAGACAAGCCACATGTAATGCTTGTTGGTAAGACCAACAAGAAAAGAAAAGCTGGACAGACCTTTAAGAAAGGTAAGCCTAAGAAGCTAGTGAAAAGCAAACCGGCGGTTCAAAAGGACAAAGCTAAAGTCAATGATAAAGGTCAGTGTTTCCACTGCCATAAAGGTCACTGGAAGAGAAACTGTAAGATCTATCTAGCAGAAAAAGCAAAGGAGAAGCTTGGTGAAGCTTCAGGTATACTCATGATCGATCTTAACTTGTCTTATAGAGAATCAACATTTTGGGTATTAGATACTAGATGTGTTTCTCATATCTGCAATAACTTGCAAGTGTTAACAAGTAAAAGAAGATTGAACCGCGGAGACGTGGATCTGAGGCTTGGGAATGGAGCAAAAGTGGCTGCGTTAGCTGTGGGGACAGCAAGACTTCAGATGCCGTCAGGAGACACATTGGAACTAATAGATTGTTATTATGTTCCGACCATTATTAGGAATATCATATCTATTTCATGTTTAGATAAACAAGGATATTCTATGAAACTAGAGAATAAAGGTTGTTCCATTTATCAAGGAGACAAATTGTTTGCTTCCGGATATTTATTGAATGGATTATATTTACTTGATATTTCATATGATGTTTGTCTGGTAAATAAATCTCTTGAACGAATAGATAAGGATGTGAATAAATCGTACCTATGGCATTGTAGGCTAGGTCATATAAATGAGAACAGAATCATTAAGTTGCAAAAGAATGGATATCTTAATCCATTTGATTATGAATCATTTGCAACTTGTGAAGCTTGTCTTATGGGAAAAATGACCAAAGCTCCATTCTCAGGACATGGAGAAAGAGCTAAGGACTTATTGGAACTAATACATAGTGATGTATGTGGTCCAATGTCCACTCATGCTATGGGTGGTTACTCATACTTTGTTTCATTTACAGATGATTTCTCAAGATATGGCTACATATATTTAATGAAATATAAGTCAGAAGTCTTTGAGAAATTTAAAGAGTTTAAAAATGAAGTTGAGAACCAGACTGGAAAGAGTATCAAAACTCTTCGATCAGATCGAGGGGGTGAATACTTAAGTACAGAATTCACAGAATATCTTAAGAATAATGACATTTTGTCTCAGTGGACTCCTCCCTATACACCACAATTAAATGGTGTATCGGAAAAGAGAAATCGTACTCTATTAGATATGGTACGATCAATGATGAGTTATGTTAAACTTCCAATCTCTTTATGGGGATATGCACTATTGACTGCTGCATATCTGTTGAACAAAGTTCCCAGTAAGTCAGTATCTTCCACTCCATATGAGATATGGAAAGGAAAGAAACCAGACTTTAAGCATGTTAGAGTCTGGGGTTGTCCTGCACATGTCAAAAGACATGATCCAGACAAACTGGATTCGAGGACAGAAAAATGTAGATTTGTGGGATATCCAAAAAAGACTTTTGGATATTATTTCTATCAGCCCAGCGATCAAATGGTGTTTGTCGTAAAAAGAGCTGTCTTCTTAGAGAAAGAATATCTTTCAAAAGAAGACAGTGGGAGCAAGATAGAATTGGAAGAAATTCTAGACTCACAAATCAATCCTAGCTCATCCGATGAGTCATTGACTCAAGAACTTGTTCAAGATAATACGCAAGAAGTTCACAGATCTGGTAGAGTGCCTAAGCATCCTGAAAGATATGTTGGACATATTAATGACGGCAAAGCAATAGTGCACTTAAATGAGGATGATGATCCTCAAACCTACCAAGAAGCCATGAATAGTCTAGAATAAGAGAAATGGCAAGAGGCAATGAATTCAAAAATTCAATCCATGTATGCCAACCATGTTTGGAACTTGGTTGATCTGCTAGAAGGTATAGTACCTATTGGCAGTAAATGGATCTTTAAAAGAAAGATCGGGGCAAATGGACAGATTGACACATAAAAGGCAAGGCTGGTAGCAAAAGGATATCGTCAAAGGAAAGGCATTGACTATGACGAAACCTTTTCTCCAGTTGCCATGATTAAGTCAATCAGAATACTTCTTGCTATCGCTGCATTCTATGATTATGAAATATGGCAAATGGATGTGAAAACAGCCTTCCTTAACGTGAACCTTCAAGAAGAGGTGTATATGATACAACCTGAATGATTCACTTCCAAAGAGCATTCAAGCAAGGTATGCAAGCTGCAAAGATCCATCTATGGATTAAAGCAGGCATCCCGAACTTGGAACTTAAGATTTGATGAAGCAATCAAATCTTATAACTTCATTAAGAATGAAGATGAACCTTGTGTATACAAAAAGGCTAGTGGGAACGCAGTTACCTTTTTGGTACTTTACGTTGATGACATTCTATTCATTGGGAATTATGTAGGAATGTTGTCATCAGTAAAGACTTGGTTATCCAAAAACTTCTCCATGAAAGATTTGGGAGAAGCATCTTATATTCTGGGAATAAGGATCTATAGAGATAGGTCCAAAAGGATGCTTGGCTTATCCCAATCTATGTACATAGATACCATAGTCAAAAGGTTTGGCATGGAAAATTCCAAAAGTGGTCTCGTTCCAATGAGGCATGAAATTTATCTCTCTAAAGAAATGTCTCCTAAGACACCTGAAGAGATAGCGTACATGGATAGAGTTCCTTATGCCTCGGCAATAGGATCTATCATGTATGCAATGCTATGTACTAGGCTTGATGTGGCTTGATGTGGCACACCCACTAAGTGTCACTAGTAGATATCAGGCTGATCCAGGTGAAGAACACTTGAAGGCGGTGAAATGCATCCTTAGATACTTAAGAAGGACTAAGGATCTATTTCTCGTCTATGGAGGAAACGACTTGGAACTTCGAGGATTTACTAACTCGAGTTTCCAGTCGGATATGGATGATAGCAAATCCATGTCTGGATTTGTGTTCATGTTAAATGGAGGTGCAGTAAGTTGGAAAAGTTCCAAACAAGAAACAACTGCAGATTCGACGACCGAAGCAGAATACATTGCTGCAGCTGAAGCGGCCAAGGAGGCGGTTTGGATGAAGAAATTCATCTCAGCACTTGGAGTAGTTCCAAGCATTTCAGATCTTGTTCCATTATTGTGTGACAACAACGGGGCAATAGCTCAAGCGAAGGAGCCAAGATCACATCAGGAGCCAAGATCACATCAGAAGTCAAAGCACATTCTGAGACGATTTCATCTGATTCGTGAGATCATCGCCCGAGGAGTTATAGTAGTTGAGAAAGTCTCATCTGAAGATAATGTAGCAAATCCCTTGACTAAGCCATTGTCTCAAAACAATTTAGAACGTCACCTTAAGTCTATGGGACTTAGACACATTGGTGATTGGCTATAGTCCAAGTGGGAGAATGATATAATTGGGTGGCCTCAAAGCCAATTATTGTACATTCTAGTTCAGATTATTAATAAAGGCAATCATTTCTTCATTTATAGTTCTTGGAAATTAACTATCGTAATGAAGGTCCGTAGACAAATGTATGGGATATTGAATCATGATGAGATCATAATAGTTGTAGACACGCTAATTTTGACGTCATTTTGAGTAAATTTCATATCATATAATAATGCCTCAGAATGGTTTGATATTTAATCATTGATTTATTTTTATTGATATTTTGAGTGTCGGGTTTAACAGACATGTTTAAGTTAATCAATTAAATTGATTTTAGCTCAAATTTCAGTTAAAATATGAAGAAACCTAAAAGACGTCGACCTGTGTAGATGCGATTTAGAGTTTATTCTTATTTTAACGTTTAAATTTGAATTTTAATCAATTGATTAATTAGCTAAACGGCGTCTGTGAGAGTGGACGCGTTTTAGGTTTCCTAAGCTATTTTAAGTTCTCTTCCGGATGTTTATCCTTATCTTAATTAGTGTAAAAGACGTCTACACATGTAGACACATTTTAGCTGATAAAGATAAAGATAAGTTTTCTCGGATATTTATCCTTATCTTAATTAATCTGAAAGGCGTCAGCCATGGTGGACGCGTTTTAGATAATTACAGATAAAGATGAATTAATCAGTATTTATCTGTCGGTTAAGATAGATAAATCCTAGATTTTTCTATGTTAATCGCGAACGCAGAAGAAGCCTATAAATACCTTACATCTTGAAGAGTAAAAAATGTTGAGCCCCATTGAAAAAGAGAGTTGAAAGCCATTAAGGTTATTATAGCGAGTTGAAGATCGGAGCAACAACGTCGGAACACCGGAGCGCTGCCATTTCCAGAAGTCGGCGTCCTTTCAAGAATCTTCATCCTTTCAAGGCTTCAACCCATTGGGTATAAGTGTTTCATTTCTGCATTTTCATTTCATTTAATCTCTCATTCTTCAATATTCACTTCATGCAACACACACCACTGCATCATCTTTCAAAACCTATTTGATTAAGGAGTTTTAAAAGCCATTAAACAAGTAAGTTTGCTGTTCAATTGCATGCTTAAAATCATGATTAGTTTAGATATTACTTCTATTTAAAGTTCTCATCATAATTTCCTTCCTTTCCCTGTCTCTGCTGCACTCAACAACAACAAGAGAATCAAAAAGGGAAATCAAGCACAAAGCCAGAAGGACTTCTGGACGATCCTCAACCTCAAACTCAACAGCAAGAACAAAAGAACAAAGAAAGGGCTCTCTTTCTTCAGCTGGCTGAAGGAGGGGAATCAAGGACTCGATATCCTCCGCATTCAAACAGGTAGGCGATCAAAACTCTCGTTTGAAACTTTTAAGTCAAAAGTTTCTGGCGATAACTACACTTAGTTGCTGTTTTTAATAGGTTAGTTTACACTAAACAACATAGATTTTTCATGTTAATCACACGAGCATTTTAAGCACCTACAATAGTGAGATCAATATCCTCAGTCACTTGTCTTAAACAGTTCTCGATCATAGGATATTTAAGATAGACATTAAATATCCGAAAAGATCGACACAAGTTATGTCTCCTCATGTGATGAGGGTGAATGATCTCACATTCACTCGTGTGGTGACACTAAGACAAACTTGTGGGTGCTCATTAGAGAATGAGTTCACTGAACAGACCCAAATAAGAATTCCTGGATGGTAATTATTGTAACGACCCGCCATCCTATGACCGGAGACCCGGTCACTAAATGGATGTCGGCCCATTAACTGCGGGTTCACACCCGGATCTCACACAACATGTCTGGAGGAGTAAGTGCTAAACAAGGCTAAATATAACAATCACACGGACTACAAAGGTGAGCAAGTGCGCAGGAAGGAAAATAACAATGTCCGTATACAGTCCAACAATAATTACATGTCCAACAAGTTAAATAAGTACAGGCAGAAGGAAAGTACAACAACATCGGGGCATACCCCGGAACTAAGACAGCTGCTGGTCCACACACCAAGAAGACACCACGCTTCCGCTCGCCACGAGGTCCACACCTGAAACCGCAGGGAGTGAGCCACACCAGAAATGGGCTCAGTAGGGATCATCCGATCCCCTGCCTCCCACTCACACACCCACAAGTGTAACAACAGGAATATATGGCAATTTAAGTAAAGCAGTAAACATAGCACCCAACTCTGATATGAAACGTACGATAAGCAGTGTAGCAAGAACCATTCTAGCAACCCGAAGAACCCAACACAGAGTCACGACTCACAGCCAAAGTCCACGAAGCGACTGAACCATACTGTCGACCGAAGTCAAACGTCGCCTCCCAACACTACCACCACTACTCACGCCTGTCCACCCCTACAGTGTTCCGGGGCACTGTAGGGTGAGGCAGTGAGTCAAACTAGGACTAGCTGGAACCATTGTACCGCCACTGCCAGCTACGTGTGCACACAAGCAGTCTAGACTACTGTCCTACCGTCCGGATTGCCTCCACGCTAGGCCTCAGCGCTTCAGGAGGGCCCTCGGGACCGGCGAACCCCCGTCAAGCCGAAGCTACAAGAACTACCCACAACCCTAACCTCCCGGGCTGCGTCAGGCCAAAGGGCTAAGGGTACCACTCGTAACCTTGATCAAAGGTCACATCAGGCCCAATGGCTACAGGGGTAAAACAACTCCAACAGTACCACAACCAGCTCCACAGCAAGAAACGCGCCGGAAGCTGCTACGACAAACAGGGAAACCCCGACCCGCTGAGGTCAAGCAGCAACCCCTCGGATAGCGTACCAGCTACTCCGGCCCGACGGGCTCAAGGTGGCTCTGCTTCCCTCAGCTAAAGGTAAACCACAACATGTACCCCTTCTCCCACCGGTACGGCACAATGCCTCACGGACACCATGGCCCTTCTCCCATCGGCCCATGGTGACAGTCGGAAACCACAGTCAGTCCGATCCACAAATCGCATAAACATACACACATATATAACATGATGTAATTCCATTCACGCAGAAGTCCTCAGTCTCAGTGTACAACTCAAAGCATGCATTTGAACCATCACGTCGTGAAACATGTATTAAATAACCAGAGTTCAGCAGTTCTGTCTTGAATCGCGTCGACCGAGGTCGACGCCATTTAAGTCCTTCAAACAGGTTCTTTAAAGTTAGATTATTCCGTGAAAACGCGTCGTCATAGGGAGTCTCCTATCTAAAACGCGTCCAGGTCCATAGACGCCATTCACACTCAAATTCCAGATTTACAGACCCTCACTCGGGGTGATTTCCTGCCTAAATGGCGTCATGATGGCCCGACGTCCTTCCGAAAGGCGTCGTCCATCCATGACGTCATTTAACGCTAGAACCCCTACTCGAAAAACCTCGAATCAGGGAGGTTTCTGCCCTAAAAGGCGTCGTACTGCCCTGACGCCCTTCTGAAAGGCGTCGACCAGGCACGACGCCGTTTAGCGCTAGAAACCTGGTTCCCTGGTTCGAACCGAGGGTTTCTCCCTTAACCACAAACACCCCGAAAAACCCCAAAACGGAAAGGGGGAGGAAGAGAAGTTGATCCACACAAACATGCTAAGAATCCACGATCACAAGCACAACCATTCCCACAAGGAAACCCCCTAAACATGCTCAATCTAGCCCGAACATGTCATGTCACGCCAAAGAAAACACGAGCAACACATGCAATATTCGTCCCCCTACCGGTTCTTAAACTCCTCCAAGCTCCTCGCCGCCGACCTGCCGCACCGCAGACCACCGCCGGTACCCTCGAGAATGCCGCCACTCCGCCGGGACGTCGGCCGCCGTCCGGAGAAGGGAACGCCGCGAAGGAGGTGGTGGAGGTAGAGGTGAGAGGTAAGGAGGCTATGGAGTGATTGGAAGAGGAAGAAGAGGAAGGGAAGGGGAAGAAGAGCGTCGGAGAGGGCGGAGAGGGCGAAGAGAGAGAGAGAGAAGGCGAGAATGAGGGAAGGAAGGGGAGGCTCGCGGGGTCAATCTGAATGCCGCTAAAATGCGTCGATCGAGGTAGACGCCTATCAGTCTGACAGGACGGGCCGTACTGACAGCGGTCTGAAACGCGTCGCCCGCCGTGGACGCCGTTCAGACGACAGGACAGGCCGTACTGACAACGCTCTGGCGCCGCACCCAGACATCGCAGAGGTCACAGTATGAATCGCGTCGACCATCATGGACGTTCAGTCGATGTGACCGGGGCCGTACTCTCGCGGCCCGAAACCCGCCCACGTGGCGCACCCGTGGCACAATGATCGTTTCGAATTGTGCGTCGTTAAACACATGAAAACGTTCAATCTAAATTTATCTGGCTCACTCAAATCAAAATTTGGAAATTTAATAGCGGTGAGTCCGAGTCGATCCACAGGGAGTTAGAATTTTAATTTTGAAAACTTTGGACTTTAGTTAATCTAAAAATAAGTGAGATTTAAATTAAACTAATTACTTAATTAAACTAAAACTAAGTTAACTAATATTACCTAAAAATAGAATTACACAAACTAAACAAATCCTCTTTTTTTTTTACTTTTCTTTTTCAAAGATTAAACACAAACTCATATAAAAATAGGCATGACGAAAAATTATAATAACAAAGACAACCTATTGTGTGATTGGATAAATCATAAAACATCAAGAATCAAATAACCTAATTTAACAACTAATAACTAATTAAAACGACAACTAATCAATAATTATTCTTAATTAAACAAACTACTATTATTCTAATGAAACAACAAAAAAAGAAAACAAAACAATGAGATTTCCGGCTGGTGGAAGGAGGAAGCTTGGTGATGCGTTTGCTGCTGCTGGGTGCTGGCTGGCACGTAGAGGAGGTGCAGAGATGCTGCTGGACGTGCGTGGCTGCAGGAGAAAGAAGCTTGCAGTTGCTGCTGGAAGGAGATTGAGAGCCTTCCTGGGAAGCTGCTTCTTCGTTGGAGGAAAGTTGAGAAGAATGCTGCTGGCCGTGTGGTTGCATGCAGCGCGTGGAGAAAGCTTGGAGGGCTGCCGGGTGCTGTTGCTTTGCTGCAAGAACTTGAGGGGGTGCTGGCTTCTGCGGAGTGTGCTGGTTGTTGAGAGGGGCAGCAGCTGGTGCGTTTGGTTGCAGCAGGGCGTGGCTTGCTGGCTTTGCAACGTGGCTGCTGTGGTTGGTTTGGAAGAAGCTGCTGCTGCCGCGTTGGATGAGGGAAGATGCTACACGTGTAGCTGCTGGCTGAAGGAGGTGCAGGCTTCACCGCGGCGCATGGAGGAGCAAGAGGAGGTTGCCAGCAACGTGGAGAAGCTCGCAAAGCAACGGCTGCATGCACGGACGGTGCTGGGCTGCAGCGTAGGGCTTCAGCTGGAGGTGGCTCGCCGGGCGTGTGCATGCGCTGCTGGTGCTGCAGATGGGAACTTGACGTGGAGACGCTGGAGCTGCTGCAGGAGGAGCTTCACCGCAGCTGCTGCATGCAGGTTGCTGGCTTCACCAACGTGGGATGCAGGCCGTGTGGAGCTGGTGCTGGTGGAAGAAGGAAGATGTCGCTGCTGCTGCGTTGAAGGGGCTGGAGCTGGTGCTGCTGGAAGTAAGAGGAGATGTTGCTGCTGCTGCGTTGAAGGGGCTGGAGCTGGTGCTGCTGGAAGTAAGAGGAGATGCAGGAAGGTGGAGGAACTTGCTTCACCGCAGCTGCTGCATGCAGGTTGCTGGCTTCACCAACGTGGGATGCAGCTGCTGGAAGTTCGGTGGAAGGGCAGCAAGATGCTGGACGAGCAGGGAAGAGAGAGGGGAGACCGAGAAAGAGAGAAAGATAACCCCGAGAAAACAGAGAGGGAGGACGAGAGAGAAGACGGGAGAGAAAGACTACGGAGGAGAGAACCGTGGAAAAACCGAGAGAGGGAGAGGAAATCTGTGGGAAGAAGGTTACGGGAAGCTACGGAGAAAAATGGGAAAGTAGAGAGGGAGCGCCCGGGTGAGAGGAATTTGTGGGAATTTATAGAGAGGAGGAGGAGGAGAGGTGTTGGGTTTGAGTTGGAAAAGGAGGAGGATATGTGGGAGACTTGGAGAAGGGACAGGATTTGGAGGAGGAAATTGGAAAAGAAATAGGATTCGACTTTCTAAAACGAGAAGAGAGAGAGTTTTTAAAATAAAGGAAGGGATGTGTTTAGGAAATCGGAGAGACGGAGGGAAATAGTGGGTTTTGGGAAACTCCAGTGAAAGAAGGAGTCAATTTGTATTTTTACCCCTGTTTTAGTTGAAATCCGCACACCGGACCACTCCCAAATTTCCGAAAACTCCACCAGCTGCACTGCATCATCGGCATGTCCTGTTCACATCAAATAAATATAATTTAGCGCATTATCATAAAAATATCATCATATTTATTCATTTCGACTCGGTTTTGTCGAAAAACCGCAAATGCGCTACACTCCTTTGATCACATGAAATGACGATGTTTTTAAGTCAGAATTTGATGAAATTGGTACCGTTGGACTTGTTACACAATTATCTATCATTTCATGATATTTTGCAGATAAAAACATGAGTATGATGCAAATGGTTGCCCTTAAATGATCAATTTAACACTTTATCACACCCCCCAACTTACTCATTGCTAGTCCCTTAGCAATGCAAATAAGGAAAAGTTAGGACAAATAATGAATTATCATGCTTCATTTGTAGTATCTTTCACAATCAATTTAAGTGATAGCCGTTTGGTTGAGCTAAAAAGTTTTCATATCCCACAATATTTTGATTCAGACAGGTGATTGTGCATGAAATTTGACACACTTAGAACTCGTTTCCGACCTTTCTGGTATATTCTTGCCTTTACTCCCCTTTAGATAAGACTACCTGGGGAGGAGAAGAGAATACGAGATTTCCCGATCAGTCAGTGAGGACCGTTTTTCAGTTTCCGTCCCAACTCAGCACTTTTCACGACTTGGTCATATTTTTGGTTCGATGGACTTTTTAGCGCGGCGTTTCTTTATTGTACTTTTGCTTTTGAGAGTGCGTACTTTTTGCCACTCTCTTTGAATTGACTGAGGGGAGGTGCGTACTTTTTGCCACCTACCTTCCTTTAGCTCTTTTATCGCCTTCTTTTGCCTTTAATGTTTACAACTGTCCATTTGAAATGACCGCCTCTTTTAGAGTGCTGAGTGGGACAGTCCCCTATTACGGATTCTACACATTCCTTTCGTTCAACCCAAAAGAAAAATTAGAATAAGTAGTCTTATCCTTGAGGTTAATTCTAGCAATTCTATACTTTTAAGATCTTCCATTTATTCTAAGTTGCCGTGTGTGTGTGAAAATCATCCCGCCGTGAATTTTTGTAAAGTGGAATATTTGAACTTTAAAGGCTCTTTAACCGATGTGACTAATAGAAAACTAATTTGTTTAAGATTTACTTAATGAAACATGATTTTCATGCAATTTTCCTAGGATGTGAAAAGAAGTTTTTGAAAAAATTTGACCATTTTTCAGTGAAAGATATCAGTTTTCTTCAAAAGATTTCCAATAAATGCATATGATTGTCCCACCCCCCAACTTGATTGACATTGTCCTCAATGGCATAAAAGATATGAAAAACATGCAGCCAGAAGAGAATTTATGAAGGAGCGAAACAACCTGTAAGGACGAGGCGGGGACATACCCACGGCGACTGCGGCGCAGGGACCTAAAAGGGAAGAGCAATACAAAAACTGAAGGAAAATATTGGGTTGCCTCCCAACAAGCGCTAAGTTTATCGTCTTCAGCCAGACGGAAGTTCAGTTAGTGTGGATCACTCAGTTCTATGGATTCAGGTGGTTCATTTTGAAGATTTTCAATGAATGGTTTCAACCGTTGACCATTAACAGTAAAAGTGTTCCCACTCTTAGGATTCAGAATTTTAACGGCTCCATAATCGAAGGCTTTAACGACCACGAATGGTCCATCCCATCTGGATTTCAGTTTTCCTGGAAATAAGCGGAGCCTAGAGTTAAATAGCCAAACTTTCTGATTTGGAAGAAAGGATTTTCTCACAATATGTTTATCATGAAAAGCTTTAGTTTTGGCTTTATAAATCTTTGAATTTTCATAGGCCTCGTTGCGCAACTCTTCCAGCTCACTTAGTTGTAAGGTTCGGTGGGAACCAGCTTGGGCTAGGTCCAGATTGACTTGTTTGATGGCCCAATAAGCCCTATGTTCCAATTCCACTGGAAGGTGGCACGCTTTTTCAAAAACCAGGCGATAAGGAGACATGCCAATAAGAGTTTTGTAAGCAGTCCGATAGGCCCATAAAGCATCATCCAATCTTTCAGACCAATCTTTTCTGTCGGGCCTAACGGACTTTTGCAGAATGTTCTTAATCTCTCTATTGGAAACTTCCACTTGGCAACTAGTTTGGGGATGATAGGGGGTGGCTACCTTGTGATTAATCCCATATTTCTTAAGCAAAGCCCGAAACTGGTAATTCGTGAAGTGCGTTCCCCCATCACTAATGATAGCTTTAGGCCACCCGAACCGAGAAAATATATTCTTTTGAACGAATTTAATGACCACTTTATGATCATTGGTTCGGGTGGCTACCGCTTCAATCCATTTTGAGACATAATCCACCGCTACCAGAATATATGTATGTCCAAAAGAGGGCGGAAAAGGTCCCATAAAGTCAATTCCCCAGACATCAAAGACTTCAACCACCAAGATTGGGTTGAGTGGCATCATATCCCTTTTCGCCATATTTCCTACGGCCTGACATCGGAGGCAAGTTTTGCTAAATTCATGGGCATCTTTGAAAAGTGTGGGCCAGTAAAAACCACTTTGTAGGACTTTGGCTGCAGTTTTCTTTCCTGAGAAGTGGCCCCCACACGCCAAATTATGACAGAAATTGAGAACACTCTGTTGTTCTTCTTCAGGGACACATCGCCTAATGATTTGATCAGGACAAAATTTGAATAATTCAGGATCCTCCCAGAAATAAAATTTTTCCTGAGAAAAGAATTTGTCCTTTTCACTTTTGGTCCATCCTTCCGGAAGCTGATTAGTCACCTTGTAATTGACAATGTGAGCATACCAAGGTGCAACAGTGTGAGAAATGGTCAGTAGATGCTCATCAGGAAAGGAATCAGTGATCGGTGTACTTTCAGATATCGGAATTCGGGATAGGTGGTCAGCTACCACATTCTCAGAACCCTTCTTATCCCGAATTTCCAAATCAAATTCCTGAAGGAGTAAGATCCATCTAATAAGCCTAGGCTTGGCATCCTTCTTGGTCAACAAATATTTCAGAGCTGAGTGATCAGAATAGATTATGACTTTTGCCCCTAAAAGATAAGATCTGAATTTTTCTAGGGCAAAAACCACAGCCAATAATTCCTTTTCTGTGGTGGTATAATTCATTTGAGCATCTGTAAGGGTGCGACTTGCATAATATATCACCACGGGACATTTGTTGATTCTTTGTCCCAAAACTGCACCGATAGCATAATCAGAGGCATCGCACATGATTTCGAAGGGTAAAGACCAATCTGGAGATTGAAGAATCGGGGCTTTGGTCAAAGATTCCTTCAAAGAATTAAATGCCTTGATGCAAGATTCATCCATTTGGAAAGGGACATCCTTAGCTAAGAGAAGAGTTAGGGGCCGGGTAATTTGAGAGAAATTGTGGATAAACCGGCGATAGAAGCCGGCATGGCCAAGGAATGAACGGATCTGTCTGACTGAAGTGGGAGGAGGAAGATTGGATATGAGATCGATCATAGCTTTATCTACTTCTATCCCCCTTTCAGACACAATATGGCCTAGGACAATGCCCTCTCGAACCATGAAATGGCTCTTTTCCCAGCTAAGAATCAGATTGGTGTCTATGCATCTTGCTAGCACCTTTTTAAGATTTTCTAAGCAATTTTCAAAAGAGTCCCCGAAGATTGAGAAATCATCCATGAAAACTTCGAGGAATTCTCCCACCATATCGGAGAAGATAGCCATCATGCACCGTTGAAATGTGGCTGGTGCGTTGCATAATCCGAATGGCATTCTCCTAAAAGCAAACGTGCCATAAGGGCATGTGAAGGTGGTTTTTTCTTGATCTTCCGGGTAAATAGCCACTTGATTCTACCCGGAGTACCCATCTAAGAAACAAAAGTACTTCTGGCCCGATAACTTCTCTAAAATCTGATCCATGAATGGGAGTGGAAAGTGATCCTTCTTAGTCATTAGATTCAGCTTTCGGTAATCAATGCACACTCTCCATCCCGTAGTAAGCCTAGTGGGTACCTCTTCTCCATGATCATTCTTAATAACTGTTAATCCAGATTTCTTGGGTACCACTTGAGTTGGACTGACCCATTTACTGTCTGATATTGGGTAAATAATACCCGCGTCCAGCCATTTCACAACTTCCTTCTTCACCACTTCTTTCATATTGGGGTTAAGCCGCCTTTGCATCTCCCGACTGGACTTAGAATTCTCTTCCATATAGATGTGATGCATGCAAATGGACGGACTTATTCCTTTCAAATCGGCCACCGACCATCCAATAGCACCTTTGTGGTCTTTGAGGACCTCGGTTAATTGGGCCTCCTGCGGCGATGTGAGATTTGCCGCAATGATGACCGGGAGAGTTTGGTCCGGACCCAAAAAGATATACTTGAGAGACTCCGGTAATGGTTTGAGTTCAAGCTCAGGAGGGTCCTCTAAAGATGGCAAAGCGGGTTCAGACTGCAAGGCTGGTAAAGGTTCAACCTTGGGCCAAGATGTTAATGGGCCAGGGGAGTCCTTTAAAGTATTGGCTTCCTCCAAAAGGTCATATGTGGACATCTCATTTTCTTCAACCAGATTATCCACGATATCAATAGTATGGCATTCTTTTTCATGATCTGGATATTGAGACGCTTTGAAGACATTAATCTGGACTTTTTGACCCCCAAATGAAATGTCCATTATGCCAGTTTCACAATTTATATTAGCTTTGGCAGTGGCTAAGAATGGACGACCTAAGATGATCGGGGTGTGAATGAGTTCCTCAGGTAATGCCATATCCAGAATAAGAAAATCCACGGGAAAATAACAATCATGAACCTTTACGATAACATCCTCAATTAATCCCCGTGGAGTTTTCACAGACCTATCAGCCAACTGCAAGATGATGGGTGTGGGCTTTAATTCTCCAATATCAAATTTTTCATAAATGGCTGTTGGCAATAGATTTACACTCGCACCTAGATCCAATAAAGCTCTATCAAATGTAACTCCAGCTAAGTCACATGAAATTAGAGGTGCTCCAGGATCCTTTAACTTCTTGGGTAAATGATTCATCACAATTGCACTAACATCCTCAGAAAGCCGAACCTTTTCGGGTGTCATTCTAGATTCTCTTCGTGGCGTACATAAGTCCTTGAGAAACTTAGCATAAGCTGGCACATGCTTGATGGCATCGAGGAGTGGAATATTAATTTGGACTTGTTTGAACAAATCCAACAACTCCTCATTCTGGGCCAGTTTCTTCCTGGTATTGGGCTTAGCTAACAAGGCATTAGGAAATGGCGCCCTAGGTTTATAAGAACTCGGGCCTTCATCAATCTTCCCTTTTCCTTTCAGATCCTCCGCCAACTTCTCTATGATGGGTTCATCTTCACTCTCACTTTCAATTTCCTGAGGCCCATCAGTGGAACCTTTAGCTAACTCTCCATCTGCATGTGGTTTTTCTAAACTTCTCCCACTCCTAAGGGCTGAAATGGCTTTAGCATTCTCAAATTGTGGCCCTTTAGGCTGTGGTACCGGGCCAGGCTGAGGTAAAAGGCCCGATTGCTGTGGAAAACCTGGAGGTTGATTCCTTGGATTGGCAACGGGTTGACTAGGAAGTTGGCCTACTTCTCTTCTCATCGCGGTCTCAGCTAGTTGGCCCATTTGACTTTCCAACTTAGCAATGGATTGTTGCTGGGTCAAAATCAGTTGTTGGAGTTGAGTGAATTTATCATCAAAGTTGGGCTGAGGAGGTTGCTGGTAAGTGGGTGGAGGATGGTATTGGGTTGGTTGTCCTGATTGGAATGAGTGGTAGTGGGCCGGTTGACCTGATTGATATTGGGCCGGTTGACCTGATTGATACTGGGCCGGTTGAGAAAACTGGGTTTGAGGTCCCCTAGCCTGAACATTTCCATAGAAATTAGATTGTTGTTGGAATGAGTTCTGTGGCTTTTGGGCTTGATGCATAGGAGGATGGGACATTGGTAATGGGGCCTGCTGATTCTTCCAAGAGAAATTAGGATGATTTCTCCAGCCAGAATTGTAAGTATTTGAGAATGGGTCATTATTGGGCCTGGAGAATCCCTGGGCCGCCTGAACTTGTTCTTGAATGAATGGTGGAAGTTGGGCCGCAGTTGGGCATTCATTCACTTGATGGGTTGGACTTGCGCATAAGGCACAAATATCATGATTGGCAGAAGATGGGCCTTCATATGGACTAGATTGTGTTGGGTAAGTAGGCTCTTGCTTGTTTAAGGCCAAGAGTTGGTCTAGTTTTTGGGCCAAGACGTCTACCTTATCCAACTTTTGATTAATCAGATTTATGTCCATTCTGGATTCAGGCTCTCCGCGGGCCTTAAGTTCATACATTCCAGTCCGTTTAGATGGCCCAACAGACCTTTCATAAGATGATAATGAGGCATGATTGATGGAATTTTCACTTAACATCTCAAACAGATCATACGCCTCATCTTCATTTTTCATCATAAACGCCCCTCCACATGAAGCATCCACCATCTGTCTGAACTGTTCAGACAATCCTTCATAGAATGCTTGGACAATTTGCCATTTTGAAAGCCCATGATGAGGGCATTTTCTAAGCAATTCTTTCAGTCTTTCCCAAGATTCATGGATCAATTCCCCGGGAGTTTGGGTAAAACTCGTGATGGCCCGTCTCATGGTATTGGTCCGCCCGATGGGATAGAACTTCTTGAGAAATTCTTTCTGCATTTCTTCCCATGTCCTAATGGGCCTTCCTATGGTTCCCAACCAATATTTAGCCTTGTCTTTTAATGAAAAGGGAAATAAGGTCAATTTAAGGCCATCATCGGTGAAATTCTGGATTTTCACCGTGGAACAGATTTCTAGGAATTCATCCAGATGCTTATAAGGATCTTCATTAGTATTCCCATAAAAGGATGGGAGCATCTGAATGGTGCTAGATTTGATCTCATATTGATTGGCTGGATTCTGAGGAAGATGAATACAAGATGAAGGTTGATATCGATTTGGAATGAAATAGTCCTTCATTTGCTTTGGTGGGTCCTGATTATCAGCCATTGGATCTTGTGGTGGATTTCTTTGATGTATGATTTTTTCTATTTCAGCAAGTGGTCCTATAAGGTTAGGATTTTGAGATCTCCTACCTTGCATGCACTAGGACTTATGGAGAGAGGATTTTGTTTTCTATTTCTTGTTTTTTTTTTTTAAATGCAAACAATTTTGACAAACAAATTATCCTAATGATCTACTGTTAACCTAGACTCTCTATGTGAATTTTCTTACAAGGTGGATGGAGTCCACCTCGAGTCACAACCACAATCAGTCAACGGCCAGGTAAGAGGTGGGGTAGTGGGAGGCTCCCCCTACTTTCGTAGGGACCTAATTAGAGAACCACTTTCCCGCTTAGACGTTTGCCTTTTTACCTCTAGCCTAGACACCGTTTCCAAAAATGGAGGCAACTCGAGATGTAAGCCACTCACGGTGTAAACCCTAGATTCTCTTTCGACTTGCTTTTAGCTGGATTAGGAAATGCCAATGTAAGGAGGGTGATTTGTGGGCTAAGGAAGGGTGATCAAATCCCTACCTTATGTGGTTAAAGTTGCTGCCCTTAATGTCTTTTTGAATGCAATACAAGGCAACAAATCAATGCAAGGTGTGTTGATGCAATCATGAATGACTTGCTAAAAATTGAAACACGTACCTTTCCCCCGCAATCTTCAACAATTTATGGAAATAACTGTGAAAGGAAACTAACTCATGCTTTCCTAAGATGATGAATGCCTAGCATGGAAAGTTTCTAATCTTGACAATGAAGGTTTTTAAATTTGGATGTTCCACTTTTTGTTTCTTTTTTTTAGTTAATGGAAACCTATCTAAACTAGAAACTACAAAAAAGGAAACTAACTAAAGTAAGGAAATTGAAACATAGAAAGTTGGAACACACTGACCATGATTTCGCTTTCATTTTCTTTTTTTTCTTTTTTTTTCAATTTACCTGCAAAAATAAGAAAAATAAGGTTAGTTAGAGACTAATTACACTAAATCCAAGATAATCAAAATTAAAAATCTAACTCCCCGGCAACGGCGTCAAAAATTGATCGTTTCGAATTGTGCGTCGTTAAACACATGAAAACGTTCAATCTAAATTTATCTGGCTCACTCAAATCAAAATTTGGAAATTTAATAGCGGTGAGTCCGAGTCGATCCACAGGGAGTTAGAATTTTAATTTTGAAAACTTTGGACTTTAGTTAATCTAAAAATAAGTGAGATTTAAATTAAACTAATTACTTAATTAAACTAAAACTAAGTTAACTAATATTACCTAAAAATAGAATTACACAAACTAAACAAATCCTCTTTTTTTTTTACTTTTCTTTTTCAAAGATTAAACACAAACTCATATAAAAATAGGCATGACGAAAAATTATAATAACAAAGACAACCTATTGTGTGATTGGATAAATCATAAAACATCAAGAATCAAATAACCTAATTTAACAACTAATAACTAATTAAAACGACAACTAATCAATAATTAGTCTTAATTAAACAAACTACTATTATTCTAATGAAACAACAAAAAAAGAAAACAAAACAATGAGATTTCCGGCTGGTGGAAGGAGGAAGCTTGGTGATGCGTTTGCTGCTGCTGGGTGCTGGCTGGCACGTAGAGGAGGTGCAGAGATGCTGCTGGACGTGCGTGGCTGCAGGAGAAAGAAGCTTGCAGTTGCTGCTGGAAGGAGATTGAGAACCTTCCTGGGAAGCTGCTTCTTCGTTGGAGGAAAGTTGAGAAGAATGCTGCTGGCCGTGTGGTTGCATGTAGCGCGTGGAGAAAGCTTGGAGGGCTGCCGGGTGCTGTTGCTTTGCTGCAAGAACTTGAGGGGGTGCTGGCTTCTGCGGAGTGTGCTGGTTGTTGAGAGGGGCAGCAGCTGGTGCGTTTGGTTGCAGCAGGGCGTGGCTTGCTGGCTTTGCAACGTGGCTGCTGTGGTTGGTTTGGAAGAAGCTGCTGCTGCCGCGTTGGATGAGGGAAGATGCTACACGTGTAGCTGCTGGCTGAAGGAGGTGCAGGCTTCACCGCGGCGCATGGAGGAGCAAGAGGAGGTTGCCAGCAACGTGGAGAAGCTCGCAAAGCAACGGCTGCATGCACGGACGGTGCTGGGCTGCAGCGTAGGGCTTCAGCTGGAGGTGGCTCGCCGGGCGTGTGCATGCGCTGCTGGTGCTGCAGATGGGAACTTGACGTGGAGACGCTGGAGCTGCTGCAGGAGGAGCTTCACCGCAGCTGCTGCATGCAGGTTGCTGGCTTCACCAACGTGGGATGCAGGCCGTGTGGAGCTGGTGCTGGTGGAAGAAGGAAGATGTCGCTGCTGCTGCGTTGAAGGGGCTGGAGCTGGTGCTGCTGGAAGTAAGAGGAGATGTTGCTGCTGCTGCGTTGAAGGGGCTGGAGCTGGTGCTGCTGGAAGTAAGAGGAGATGCAGGAAGGTGGAGGAACTTGCTTCACCGCAGCTGCTGCATGCAGGTTGCTGGCTTCACCAACGTGGGATGCAGCTGCTGGAAGTTCGGTGGAAGGGCAGCAGGATGCTGGACGAGCAGGGAAGAGAGAGGGGAGACCGAGAAAGAGAGAACAGAGAGAGAGAAAGATAACCCCGAGAAAACAGAGAGGGAGGACGAGAGAGAAGACGGGAGAGAAAGACTACGAAGGAGAGAACCGTGGAAAAACCGAGAGAGGGAGAGGAAATCTGTGGGAAGAAGGTTACGGGAAGCTACGGAGAAAAACGGGAAAGTAGAGAGGGAGCCCCCGGGTGAGAGGAATTTGTGGGAATTTATAGAGAGGAGGAGGAGGAGAGGTGCTGGGTTTGAGTTGGAAAAGGAGGAGGATATGTGGGAGACTTGGAGAAGGGACATGATTTGGAAGAGGAAATTGGAAAAGAAATAGGATTCGACTTTCTAAAACGAGAAGAGAGAGAGTTTTTAAAATAAAGGAAGGGATGTGTTTAGGAAATCGGAGAGACGGAGGGAAATAGTGGGTTTTGGGAAACTCCAGTGAAAGAAGGAGTCAATTTGTATTTTTACCCCTGTTTTAGTTGAAATCCGCACACCGGACCACTCCCAAATTTCCGGAAACTCCACCAGCTGCACTGCATCATCGGCATGTCCTGTTCACATCAAATAAATATAATTTAGCGCATTATCATAAAAATATCATCATATTTATTCATTTCGACTCGGTTTTGTCGAAAAACCGCAAATGCGCTACACTCCTTTGATCACATGAAATGACGATGTTTTTAAGTCAGAATTTGATGAAATTGGTACCGTTGGACTTGTTACACAATTATCTATCATTTCATGCTATTTTGCAGATAAAAACATGAGTATGATGCAAATGGTTGCCCTTAAATGATCAATTTAACACTTTATCACACCCCCCAACTTACTCATTGCTAGTCCCTTAGCAATGCAAATAAGGAAAAGTTAGGACAAATAATGAATTATCATGCTTCATTTGTAGTATCTTTCACAATCAATTTAAGTGATAGCCGCTTGGTTGAGCTAAAAAGTTTTCATATCCCACAATATTTTGATTCAGACAGGTGATTGTGCATGAAATTTGACACACTTAGAACTCGTTTCCGACCTTTCTGGTATATTCTTGACTTTACTCCCCTTTAGATAAGACTACCTGGGGAGGAGAAGAGAATACGAGATTTCCCGATCAGTCAGTGAGGACCGTTTTTCAGTTTCCGTCCCAACTCAGCACTTTTCACGACTTGGTCATATTTTTGGTTCGATGGACTTTTTAGCGCGGCGTTTCTTTATTGTACTTTTGCTTTTGAGAGTGCGTACTTTTTGCCACTCTCTTTGAATTGCCTGAGGGGAGGTGCGTACTTTTTGCCACCTACCTTCCTTTAGCTCTTTTATCGCCTTCTTTTGCCTTTAATGTTTACAACTGTCCATTTGAAATGACCGCCTCTTTTAGAGTACTGAGTGGGACAGTCCCTTATTACGGATTCTACACATTCCTTTCGTTCAACCCAAAAGAAAAATTAGAATAAGTAGTCTTATCCTTGAGGTTAATTCCAGCAATTCTATACTTTTAAGATCTTCCATTTATTCTAAGTTGCCGTGTGTGTGTGAAAATCATCCCGCCGTGAATTTTTGTAAAGTGGAATATTTGAACTTTAAAGGCTCTTTAACCGATGTGACTAACAGAAAACTGATTTGTTTAAGATTTACTTAATGAAACATGATTTTCATGCAATTTTCCTAGGATGTGAAAAGAAGTTTTTGAAAAAATTTGACCATTTTTCAGTGAAAGATATCAGTTTTCTTCAAAAGATTTCCAATAAATGCATATGATTGTCCCACCCCCCAACTTGATTGACATTGTCCTCAATGGCATAAAAGATATGAAAAACATGCAGCCAGAAGAGAATTTGTGAAGGAGCGAAACAACCTGTAAGGACGAGGCGGGGACATACCCACGGCGACTGCGGCGCAGGGACCTAAAAGGGAAGAGCAATACAAAAACTGAAGGAAAATATTGGGTTGCCTCCCAACAAGCGCTAAGTTTATCGTCTTCAGCCAGACGGAAGTTCAGTTAGTGTGGATCACTCAGTTCTATGGATTCAGGTGGTTCATTTTGAAGATTTTCAATGAATGGTTTCAACCGTTGACCATTAACAGTAAAAATGTTCCCACTCTTAGGATTCAGAATTTTAACGGCTCCATGATCGAAGGCTTTAACGACCACGAATGGTCCATCCCATCTGGATTTCAGTTTTCCTGGAAATAAGCGGAGCCTAGAGTTAAATAGCCAAACTTTCTGATTTGGAAGAAAAGATTTTCTCACAATATGTTTATCATGAAAAGCTTTAGTTTTGGCTTTATAAATCTTTGAATTTTCATAGGCCTCGTTGCGCAACTCTTCCAGCTCACTTAGTTGTAAGGTTCGGTGGGAACCAACTTGGGCTAGGTCCAGATTGACTTGTTTGATGGCCCAATAAGCCCTATGTTCCAATTCCACTGGAAGGTGGCACGCTTTTCCAAAAACCAGGCGATAAGGAGACATGCCAATAGGAGTTTTGTAAGCAGTCCGATAGGCCCATAAAGCATCATCCAATCTTTCAGACCAATCTTTTCTGTCGGGCCTAACGGACTTTTGCAGAATGTTCTTAATCTCTCTATTGGAAACTTCCACTTGGCCACTAGTTTGGGGATGATAGGGGGTGGCTACCTTGTGATTAATCCCATATTTCTTAAGCAAAGCCCGAAACTGGTAATTCGTGAAGTGTGTTCCCCCATCACTAATGATAGCTTTAGGCCACCCGAACCGAGAAAATATATTCTTTTGAACGAATTTAATGACCACTTTATGATCATTGGTTCGGGTGGCTACCGCTTCAATCCATTTTGAGACATAATCCACCGCTACCAGAATATATGTATGTCCAAAAGAGGGCGGAAAAGGTCCCATAAAGTCAATTCCCCAGACATCAAAGACTTCAACCACCAAGATTGGGTTGAGTGGCATCATATCCCTTTTCGCCATATTTCCTACGGCCTGACATCGGAGGCAAGTTTTGCTAAATTCATGGGCATCTTTGAAAAGTGTGGGCCAGTAAAAACCACTTTGTAGGACTTTGGCTGCAGTTTTCTTTCCTGAGAAGTGGCCCCCACACGCCAAATTATGACAGAAATTGAGAACACTCTGTTGTTCTTCTTCAGGGACACATCGCCTAATGATTTGATCAGGACAAAATTTGAAGACCCTCCTCAGGGTCCAGACTAGGGGATCCGGTCCGAACCCGACCTGAATACTGAACCCGAAACCTCAGTCCTTACAATCTCCCCCCCTTAAAAGAATTTCGTCCTCGAAATTTGCAACCGCTCAACACCAGATTCGGCTAACCATCACATGCCGGCACACCGAACACAATCAATCATTCTCACCAATCACACACACAAGGCTCCACATAATTAGCCAATCATATCACATCAAGCTAACCAAGATTCTCAATTCTAACAAAAGCTGATAGATCAAAATAACCATACACTAGCAAGGCACATCTTACAAAACCGATTCTCCACCAAAACCAAATACATAAAAGTGCCACAAGAGTTCACAACCACTTCTGAATAAGACAAGACGAAAGTGCTCATCTAGTCTGATATCTCGAATCCCCACCAAGAGATGTAATCACTACTCAACGTCCCAGCTCTTACTGACCACTCGGTTCCTGATCTGCCTTATTCTTCTGGGGACAATTTCTCAGAAAATGCCCCTTCTTACCACAACCAAAACAGCCACTAGAGACCAATGGGCACGTCCGACTGCCATGATGACCACCACAATGGGAACAATGACCTACCGCATCCTGCCTCGCTCCCTGCCGCCTGCTAGCCACAGACTGCATCTGATGAATCGGACCATCGCTGCCCTCACCACAAGGCATCTCTTGGGACCTGAACCCGAAGGAACTCGGACCGCCTGACGAAAAGATCATTGATCTACTCCTGCCTTGCTGCTTCCCTCGTGCCGAACGCTCCAATTCTCTCGCCATCTGCTGGAATTAAGTCTCCACCGCTGCCGCGCATCGTGCTGCCGACGCCAAATCTCTACAATGCTGAGGTACCACCATTGACCTCAGATCATACCGAAGTCCGCCCACGAATCTCTCTGTTCTAATTTCCTCGTGCTCAGATATATGTGGTACGAATCTTCCCAGAGCCACAAACTTCGCTTGGTATTCTAAAACCGACATATCATCCTGTACCAATTCCATAAACTCCATTTCCTTCGTCTTCCGAACGTGCCTCGGAAAGTACTATCCACTAAATTCTTTCACAAATATCTCCCAAGGGATCTCTCTTAAGGACCTATCTGCAAACATCATTCCTCTGGCAGCGATCCACCACTCATATGCATTGTCCTTCAATAACTAAGTCGCCAACAAAGTCATGTCATTCTCAGCACACTCAAGAACATCAAATGCCTTCTCCATTTCCTTAATCCAAAGGGCTGCCTCGTTCGAGACTGGCCGTCCTGTAAAAGAAGGGGTCTTCAACTTCAAGAACTGCTCCAATATCGTAGACTGACCGTCTCGGGAATTGGATCCCTCACTCCCAACTCCTTGTCGGTATCTAGACGTTGCCCCAATCATAGCTTCCCTAAAATCATCCACGTTATGTCCTTCTTCTCTCGAACCGCCACCATCTGCTCTCGAATCACGAGCCAACGGAACTTTCTTCTTCGGCGCCATCACTACCCCACAAACACGAAAATCGAACCAAAACACGTCAAAACCTATCAATCTATACCAGCAGCCATCGCCTGTACAGACTCGTACTTATTGTTGGACTATAATATCTAACCCAGTTCACCACATACTCGACCAGATTGCGCTCTGATACCATCTGTAACGACCCGCCATCCTATGACCGGAGACCTGGTCACTAAATGGATGTCGGCCCATTAACTGCGGGTTCATACCCGGATCTCACACAACACGTCTGGAGGAGTAAGTGCTAAACAAGGCTAAATATAACAATCACACGGACTACAAAGGTGAGCAAGTGCGCAGGAAGGAAAATAACCATGTCCGTATACAGTCCAACAATAATTACATGTCCATCAAGTTAAATAAGTACAGGCAGAAGGAAAGTACAACAACATCGGGGCACACCCCGGAATTAAGACAGCTGCTGGTCCGCACACCAAGAAGACACCACGCTTCCGCTCGCCACGAGGTCCACACCTGAAACCGCAGGGAGTGAGCCACACCAGAAATGGGCTCAGTAGGGATCGTCCGATCCCCTGCCTCCCACTCACACACCCACAAGTGTAACAACAGGAATATATGGCAATTTAAGTAAAGCAGTAAACATAGCACCCAACTCTGATATGAAACGTACGATAAGCAGTGTAGCAAGAACCATTCTAGCAACCCGAAGAACCCAACACAGAGTCACGACTCACAGCCAAAGTCCACGAAGCGACTGAACCACACTGTCGACCGAAGTCAAACGTCGCCTCCCAACACTACCACCACTACTCACGCCTGTCCACCCCTACAGTGTTTCGGGGCACTATAGGGTGAGGCAGTGAGTCAAACTAGGACTAGCTGGAACCAGTGTATCGCCACTGCCAGCTACGTGTGCACACAAGCAGTCTAGACTACTGTCCTACCGTCCGGATTGCCTCCACGCTAGGCCTCAGCACTTCAGGAGGGCCCTGGGGACCGGCGAACCCCCGTCAAGCCGAAGCTACAGGAACTACCCACAACCCTAACCTCCCGGGCTGCGTCAGGCCAAAGGGCTAACGGTACCACTCGTAACCTTGATCAAAGGTCACATCAGGCCCAGTGGCTACAGGGGTAAAACAACTCCAACAGTACCACAACCAGCTCCACAGCAAGAAACGCGCCGGAAGCTGCTACGACAAACAGGAAAACCCCGACCCGCTGAGGTCAAGCAGTAACCCCTCAGACAGCGTACCAGCTACTCCGGCCCGACGGGCTCAAGGTGGCTCTGCTTCCCTCAGCTAAAGGTAAACCACAACATGTACCCCTTCTCCCACCGGTACGGCACAATGCCTCACGGACACCATGGCCCTTCTCCCATCGGCCCATGGTGACATTCGGAAACAACAGTCAGTCCGATCCACAAATCGCATAAACATACACACATATATAACATGATGTAATTCCATTCACGCAGAAGTCCTCAGTCTCAGTGTACAACTCAAAGCATGCATTTGAACCATCCCGTCGTGAAACATGTATTAAATAACCAGAGTTCAGCAGTTCTGTCTTGAATCGCGTCGACCGAGGTCGACGCCATTCAAGTCCCTCAGACAGGTTCTTTAAAGCTAGATTATTCCGTGAAAACGCGTCGTCATAGGGAGTCGCCTATCTAAAACGCGTCCAGGTCCACATACGCCATTCACACTCAAATTCCAGATTTACAGACCCTCACTCGGGGTGATTTCCTGCCTAAATGGCGTCATGATGGCCCGACGTCCTTCCGAAAGGCGTCGTCCATCCATGACGTCATTTAGCGCCAGAACCCCTACTCGAAAAACCTCGAATCAGGGAGGTTTTTGCCCTAAAAGGCGTCGTACTGCCCTGACGCCCTTCTGAAAGGCGTCGACCAGGCACGACGCCGTTTAGCGCTAGAAACCTGGTTCCCTGGTTCGAACCGAGGGTTTCTCCCTTAACCACAAACACCCCGAAAAGCCCCAAAACGGAAAGGGGGAGGAAGAGAAGTTGATCCACACAAACATGCTACGAATCCACGATCACAAGCACAGCCATTCCCACAAGGAAACCCCCTAAACATGCTCAATCTAGCCCGAACACGTCATGTCACGCCAAAGAAAACACGAGCAACACATGCAAGGTTCGTCCCCCTACCGGTTCTTGAACTCCTCCAAGCTCCTCGCCGCCGACCCTTCGCACCGCAGACCACCGCCGGTACCCTCGAGGACGCCGCCACTCCGCCGGGACGTCGGCCGCCGTCCGGAGAAGGGAACGCCCCGAAGGAGGTGGTGGAGGTAGAGGTGAGAGGTAAGGAGGCTATGGAGTGATTGGAAGAGGAAGAAGAGGAAGGGAAGGGGAAGAAGAGCGTCGGAGAGGGCGGAGAGGGCGAAGAGAGAGAGAGAGAAGGCGAGAATGAGGGAAGGAAGGGGAGGCTCGCGGGGTCAATCTGAATCCCGCTAAAACGCGTCGATCGAGGTAGACGCCTATCAGTCTGACAGGACGGGCCGTACTGACAGCGGTCTGAAACGCGTCGCCCACCGTGGACGCCGTTCAGACGACAGGACAGGCCGTACTGACAACGCTCTGGCGCCGCACCCAGACATCGCAGAGGTCACAGTCTGAATCGCGTCGACCATCATGGACGTTGTTCAGTCGATGTGACCGGGGCCGTACTCTCGCGGCCCGAAACCCGCCCACGTGGCGCACACGTGACACAACAACAAGCGGACCTAAATGGCGTCCACACAACCTGACGCCTTTTGAAAGGCGTCGAGCAGTGCTGACGTCATTCAGTCTGAAATCTCAAGACCCTCCTCAGGGTCCAAACCAGGGGATCCGGTCTGAACCCGACCCGAATACTGAACCCGAAACCTCAGTCCTTACAATTATACCTATTAGTCAACCAGGGAATTCAATCGTTGCAGTAGCATAGTTGGTCCTTTGACCTGAGTCACCAATGATACCTTGTTTGTGGACCATTGTATCTTGATTCTCTAACTTGTGGACTTTAACCATTAAATCCACGATAATCGGTCTCTCAGATACAGTAGAAAGCTTGCGAAGGTAATTGAGTGAACAACAAGGGATCACTCACTCTTGGTATAAGACTGGAGAGAGAATGTCCTATGGATGTGTACACAGAAATCCCTGGCCAGGGTCAAATGAAAGAGATGTCTTTCTAGATATTAACTGAGTACTGGAATCCATCTAAATAATGCGATAGAGGGTTTGACTATAAAACCATACCCTTGCGTTATTGGGACATTGCATGAGTGAAGGATTTTATCTGTGCGATATCTGCAGACGGAAAGGTTCAATTGAAGGGAACAGTATCCCTTATATCTTCTGGGATCATGAGGTAGTGTTTGGTGCTGTTCATGATCAGAAGGCCAAGTGAATTAATCATCAGATGATAATCCACTTGTTTATTAAATTAATCATTTAACATATGATGTTTAAATGTTAATTAATAAATATTAAACTATAGAATTAGTTCTAAGTTTAATGGGCCTGAAACCGGACTGATATATGGGCCTAGAGGGTCACACACATAAGAGTTCTCGTCAGACGATGAGAGACGTTAAATTTCATGCTTATCTGGGTTTTTATGGAAAGCCGCAGGATAAACATGAAGATTTAATGGAGATTTATCCAAGGCCAAACTCTTGGATAATCATGAGGATTAATCCTTGTGCTTATCCTTATTTCTATATAAGGAGGTCAAGGGGGAGGGGTAAAAGGTTAGTTGGACGAATTACTCACCCCAGATTCTCTATCTCCTCTCTCTCTCTCCTTCTCTCTCTCTTGGAGTAGATCTGTCTCTCTCCGCGCATGGTGGATTTGAGATCTGGTCGGAGCACTCAAGTCGAGGAGGAAATCGCGTCTGCAGTGGGAACTCGTGTGGATACCTCTAGAGATCGTGCGCGTGCGCGATTACCGAGTCGGAATCATCCACAGGAGATTCGAAACCCCGCAAAGGTGAAGAACCGTTCTTCCTGCGTTTATTTTATTGTCCGTTTTACTATCCCAGCAGCCGATACATAGGAATCGTTTTATTCTCCGCTGCGTTCTTGGCGATTCCTAACAGTGGCCTTAAAGTCAATCATTGTACATTCTAGTTTAGATTATTAATGAAGGCAATTATTTCTTCATTTATAGTTCTCTCAAATTAACTATCGTAATGAAAGTCCGTAGACAAGTATGTAGGATATTGAATCATGATGAGATCATGATAGTGAGATCAATATTCTTAGTCACTTATCTTAAACAGTTCTCCATCATAGAATATTCAAATTGGACATTAAATATCCGATAAGATTGACACGGGTTATTTCTGCTCACGTGATGAGGGTGAATGATGTCACATTCACTTGTGTGGTGACACTAAGACAAACTTGTGGGTGCTCATTAGAGAATGAGTTCACTGAACATATCTGAATTAGAATTCCTAGATGGTCATTATACCTAATAGTCAAGTAGGGAATTCAATCATTGCAGTAGCACAGTTGGTCCTTTGACCTGAGTCATCAATGATACCATACTTGTAGACCATTGTGTCTTGATTATCTGGCTTGTGGACTTTAACCATTAAGTCCACCATAGTCAGTCTCTTAGACACAGTGGAAAGCTTGCGAAGGTAATTGAGTGAATAACAAGGGATCACTCACTCTTGGTATACGACTGGAGAGAGAATGTCCTATAGATGTATACATAGAAATCCCTGGCCAGGGTCAACTGAAAGAGATGTCTTTCTAGGAGTTAACTGAGTACTGGAATCCATCTAAATAATGCCATAGAGGGTTTGACTGTAAAACCATACCCTTGGGTTATTGGGACATTGGATGAGTGAAGGATTTGTTAGTCTTAGGTGGCCTACAAGTCAATATGACTTTGTAATCTCGTTCGTTTATTAATATAATGGCATAATATTCATTGTATGTAAATCGTATTATTTATCGTCTCATAATGAAGTTCGAGAATATGTGCGATAGTGATAAGATTATGATAAGATCATACTAGTGAGACTGATCACTTAAACGCACATATTCTTAATCGTTTCTAGTCGGAGGATATCTGAGAAGGACATCGGATATCCGGTTAGACTAGTACAGATTACTCCTGCTCATATGATGAGGGTGACTGATCTCATAGTCACTTGTGTGGAGACACTAAGGCGAATATGTAGGTGCTCATTGGAGAATGAGTTCACTAAACTGATCTGACTGAATTGCTGGATGGTATTGTACCTCACTGTCAACCAGCTTGATTCTATTATCGTAGTTGCGTGGATGGTCCTCGGACCTGAGACACGAAGGACACCTTGTCGGTGGACTTCTGTGCTTTGACCTTGGTTTATGAATCTCTAATCACGGGATTCAAATAGCCAAGGATCGGGTACAGCAGAATACCGTCAAAGGGAATTGAGTGTCAATAAGGAATCATTCGCTCTCGGTATGATGAGAGAGAATGCTCTAGGAAGGATGCGCGAAAGTCCCTGGCCATGGCGGACGATAATATCAGGAAAGGGTTTTTCCAATATTCATCAGCGGCATCCAATCCAAGTGAGTCGACTAGTTAGGGTTTGCGCGGCTTACGGTGTCGCACCGATTGAACCGAACGGTTGTGGATTCGAATCCGAACATGGTAAGAACCGATTATCCGATAATCTGGTTTTTGGTTTTTTTTCGAAACGGGAAGCGGATCGCCGATTTACTTTTATTTTCCACTGCGTGGGCGATCTGGAGAAACGCGAGAACCCAACAGTGGTATCAGAGCCAAGTTCCACTGTTTCTCGTCCTGTTTCGGTCTCCGTTTTAATGTTTCCATGTATTATTCCATGCACATGTTCGATCTTATTGCTGGATCCGTGTTCACGCGCTGAACATAGATTAAAAGAATAAACTTTAATTAATCTTATTTTGCGAAATTTCGAATTATTCCTGGGGTTTAGTTATGTTCTTCGTCGGACGAAGAACTGGGCTTCTTGGCAACTTTGTTCCACTACTCCAAGTTTTGGGATGTGGGCCGGACCCCAGATCCTCGGGGAACGATCTCCGGTCATCCCGGGTATCACTGCTGGTGCCGGGGAGGCCATTGTAGGGGTTTCTTTAGGGGATCTTGCTCCTCTTTTATTTCGGTTTCATGAAAAACCAAAAATCATGGTGAAATATGGAGTTAGACAGCAGCCCTTTTTTTATTAAGGGGGCCCTCACCGGCGCCGGGAAGCTCACCGGCGCCGGGGGCATCGCCGGTTGGGGCCAGCAATGCCGGGGGCCAGCCAGTGGCGGCGCTACACCGCCGGCCTTCAACTTGCAAAGCCTAAGGTTCCAACAGATGGGCGTCGGGTTGAAGAAGGGGGTTGAACCGGCCATGGGGGGCCCGGTCCCTAGCCGGTCGGACCGGCCGGGCCGGGTCCAGGGCCTGGTCGAACCAGGTCCGCACCAGGCGCCCACTGTGGGCGCCTGGTCCGAGCCCTGGCTTGGCCAGGGCCCGAGCCCATGGCTCAGTCCAAGCGGCTGAACCACCCCACCCTTATTTTTTCCAATTTTAAACAATTTAATCCCCTATTGCCCATTTAAAATTGAATTAAAATTTGATTTTAATTTTAAAAAGGTTCAAAAGTGTTTTGAAATTTAAATTGGGCTTATTAATGATTTTTGAATCATTTAGATTAACATATAGTTGTTAATTTATTAACGATAATTGTTAGTTTAAATGTTAAACTAATTATTAATCTTAATTAAACTAATTTAAGGGTTAAATTAGTGATTAATAATTATTGATCTAACTGTTAGATTATTAATTGTTATTAATATGTAAGTTAATTGTTAATTTAAGAGTTAAATTAATAATTAACTTAGATGACTAATTTAAATGTTAAATTAGTAGTCCTTAATTAATTATTGTTAGTCATTAATTTAATAGTTAAATTAATGATAACTTTAATTATCTAATTTAAGAGTTAGATTAATTAGTTATTAATCAGTTAGTGTTAATTATTGGTTTAAGAATTAAATTAATAATTAACATTAGTTGACTAATCTAAGTGTTAGGTTAGTAGTTAATAATTAATTACAGTTGATTATTAATTTTAGTGTTAAATTATTAATTAACTTTGTTGGACTAGTCTAAGAGTTAGATTAGTTATTAATAGTCTAAGTGTTAGATTATTAATATGGTTCAATCTAATTGTTAGATTGTTTAAATTTTAGAAATGTTCTAATTTGCATGGAATAATCTGAAAATTATTAATTTGGAGTGTGTGCACATGTAATGTATGTTTAAATGTTTTTAAATTAGATTTGATTGCATGTTAAATTGATTAAAAGAATTTTCGAAATTCAAATGCCAATTTTGATTGGAACCCATCTTTTTGAAAGTCAAAATTATCTATTTTTGAAAAACTCTTTTATTTTAGCCATGTGATGCACTGAATCATGTGTGGATTGTTTAAAACACACTTGGGTCATGGATATGCACTTATTTAATTATTCACGTGATGAATGATTGTGTGGATCGTAGATGCTTGAATTATGGATATTTATTAATTGTTAATAAATAGAGGTCTACGTACCTCTCTCTTTCTCAAACTCCTATGTACTTCTACCTCCCTCTCTCTTGTACTCACCATAAGGCCTTCTTCTGTTTACATGTAAATTTAGATTTAAATGTAATATGATCGAGGCAACCGAGAAAGGAGTGAGGACAATCCACAGCTGCAACCAGGAAGGCGAAAAGATGAAGATGCTTTACCTATGAGTTTGCAAGATAGTCTGATATAAATGTTATGTTATATTGTCTGTGCATTTAACTGTTGGCTCCAGTCAAACCCATTGTGCTATCCTTGACCATACTTGACATGTATGAGATACATTGTTTTATGTTTGATTGTGAATCAAAGTAGGTATAGTATTTAGTAAATACAATATGTTTATATACTATCACTTAGGAGAGACTAAGATAAAAGTTATCTTAATACCCTCGTTTAAATTCTAAGCCGTAACGTGAGTAGTTAAGAACTTACCGCATGGTCCACCATCGTTATAATCATAGGATTCGAATCACTTTAGGCAGGTTTGTTGTGCTACCACAAGGCATGTTCAATTGTGAGGAGAGACTGTGGCTATGGCATTAGATGCCTATATGATCGGGGTAGAGGAACCATCCGAAGCTATGATCGGATATTACAAGGAGTTGCAAGTCCCATGAGTTGGGTGCTCTTTGATTGTTTTACAGCTTTCTTGTGCTATCCATAAGGTTGTACTGCAAGTTATTGAGATTCTGATCCTCACTATGAGACTGTCGGCGTCTCCCGTTCTGTATAACTGAGGGTTATACAGTCCGTCAAAAATTAAGGAGAGTTAAAACTTGAACAAAAGACCATATCTTGTTTTATATTTAATAATTGAACATTTGCTAAAAGGATTTTATTCATCTCCTGTAGGGAATAATTGCGTCGAATAACCCACTCTGTGGCATACTTGATGCCCTTTTGACTTACCTGATCTACTCGGATTGGCTCAGACACTTGAAGAATATCTTCATATCTGAGCAGATTGCCTACGCCCTTGATGCTGATCCTCCTACTGAATCGGCATTAGATGCCCCTGAAGCAGAGATGATAGCTAACGATAAAAGATCAAAGGACAAAGGCAAAAAAGTAGTAAAGGGTGACTGCTTCTACTGTAAGAAAAATGGTCACAAGAAGATGAACTGCAAGGAGTTCCTTAACGATAAAGCTTATAGAAAGGTGAAGCTATCTAAAGTGTCAAATATTTATATGATAGATATCAACTTGTCAGTAAGAGATTCCACATCTTGGATATTAGATACCGGATGTGCTTCTCATATCTGCCATGATGTGCAGATGATGACAAGTAAGCGCAAGCTGAGAAAAGGCGAGGTGGAATTGAGGCTAGGAAACGATGCAAAAGTTGCGGCTGTTGCTGTTGGGATAGCAAACATCAAGCTTCCATTGGGAGACGTCTTATCATTAGAAGATTGTTATTATGTTTCTAGCATATTAAAGAACATCATATCAGTATTTTTTTTTGACAAGATAGGATATAGGTTGTCTATTGAGAATAGAAGTTGTTCGATTTATTATGGTAATAAATCAATAGCTTCGACATCTTTAGTCAACGGTCTATATCTCTTAGATGTTTCTTATTGCAATCTTCACATTGATAATGTTCTTAATAAGAGCAAGAATTGTGTGAACCAAGCCTACATGTGGCATTGTAGACTTAGACATGTTGGTGAAAGCAGACTACAAAAGTTGCAAAAGCATAGTTATTTAAATGCATTCGATTATAAATCGTTTGTGACATGTGAATCCTGCCTTATGGGAAAGATGGCAAAATCTCCATTTACTGGACATGGAGAACGTGCCAAGGACACTTTACAACTAATACATTCGGATGTATGTGGTCCCATGTCCACCCAAGCCAAAGGTGGCTGCTCATATTTCATTACGTTCACCGACGACTTCTCAAGATTTGGCTATGTGTACCTAATGAAGTACAAGTCGGAAGCGTTTGCGAAGTTCAAGGCAGAGAAGCAGTTAGGAAAGTATATTAAAGCTCTTCGATCAGATTAAGGAAGAGAATACTTGAGTACTAATTTCACACAATTCTTAAAGGATAATGGTATCCTTTCTCAGCTGATCCCTTCATATACACCACGGATGAATGGTATATCAGAAAGGAGGAATTGCACCTTGTTGGACATGGTGCGATCCATAATGATCTTTTCGAAATTACTAGTGTTCCTCTGGGGTATGCTCTAGAGTCAGCAACATACCTACTGAACAGAATACCCAGCAAGTCTATGGCCTCTACTCCATATGAGATATGGAAAGACAGGAAACCAGAATTTAAACATGTTAAAGTCTGGAGTTATCTTGCTCATGTAAAGAGGCATGATCTAGAAAAGCTGTAATCACGAACTGATAAACGTAGATTTGTGGGATATCGAAAGGAAACCTTTGGATACTACTTTTACCATCCTGGTGAACAAAAGGTGTTTGTCGCTAGGAAAGTTGTCTTCCTGGAAGAGGAATACCTTCTCCAGGAAGACAGTGAGAGTAAAATAGTACTGGAAGAGATTCTAGATCCCCAAAAAGCTGCATTATCATCAGATGAGATATCAGTTCCTAAATCTGTTCAGATACACACAGATGAGCCTCGTAGATCTGGTAGATTACCTAGACTATCCGAACGATATGTAGGACATATCGTTGAAGGTGAGTTTAAGGTAGAATATAATGAGGATGATGATCCTAAAACCTACCAGGAGGCCATAGAAGGCCCAGAAGCCGGGAAATGGCGAGAAGCCATGAACTCAGAAATCCAGTCCATATACACCAACCAAGTTTGGAACTTGGAAGACTTGCCTG